>CM062917.1:162785066-165285066 GCA_031878705.1 Tapirus indicus | reverse complement strand
GCTGCAGGCCTCTGGTGGGCCGGGCCCAGGTCACCAGCAGGGCCTGGACGTGGAGGCCACCTCCCCCGCCCCTACCAGCATAGGGCAGTCAACGCTTGGCTCATGCCTGCTGCCACCACAAAGCCCTGGGGCCTCCCCAGACCTCCTGGCTTCCTCTCAGCGTCCCCAGCTCCTCTTGTCTCTGCCGAAGAAACTAATACCAAATCTGTTCTCAACTCACCAGAGCCTGGGCTCCCGGGCACACGCAGGACAGCAGACACCTGCCCCTGGGCTTGGTGCCTGCCTCTGGCCGGGGGCCCCCAGGACAAGCAGAGCCAACTTTGATGACCTGGACACCCAAGGCAGTGGCCAGCTAGGACACCACTGGTCATTTGATAATCAGAGCCACTTATCGAATGCAACAGGCCCCACTCTGAGCACTTTACACATACTGACCCATTTAGTCCTCACAATAACCCTTTGAGAAAGCTACTGTTAATCTACCCACTTTATAGACGAGGAATCTGAGCCACAGATGCCAAGTAACTTGCCTAAGGTCACTAGCTCGTAGGTGGCTGAAGCTGGCATTCCAGCAGGCCGTCTGGCTGGCCTGAGTCTTTGGGCCTCCCTGGCCTGGTGACATTTCTGCCTACACAGGGCCAACTGAAGCCCAAAGTTCATCTTACAGGCGGCCCCGACCTGTCATCCTCTCCTCCCACACCCCTGGGTACCCACACCTGGGCGGCCCAGGCTGGCCCTTCCTAGCAGGGGCCCTCCTTACCAAAAGACCCCGCTCCACGGGTTCCTACTCACCCACCTTCCAAACAAACTCCTGCCCCCAGCTCCCACTCTCCCAGCCCAGGGTGAGCATGAGGGGTTGACACAGGTTCTGGAGCGACCCCTCCCAGGGACCTATGGCACTTACAAAGGAGAAAGCAGGCAAAGGGGAGCTATCTGGGGCTGATGGGCCCTCGGCACACCTCACATTCATGCCACGTGGGCAGAGCCACAGAGAGGCCAGGCCAGCCTGCCGCTCAGGGAGGGGAGGATGAGTACCTCCGACCACCCGCCTGAACTGAAGATCCTTTCCTTCTCTGGGAGACCACAAGCTCCCTGAGCCCTTCAGGAACCCGGGAGTGTGTGACGAGTGAATTCCCTACTCCGAGACACGCCCTCCCCACCTGCCCTGCAGGGTGTCCGCCGCCCAGCTTCTGCGCACACCCGGTGGTGGATGCCCAGGCACTGCCCTGGCCCACATGCAGAAGGACCAGGGCGGGGGCAACCACTTGAGCTCTCAGGGGGCAGAGGGCTAGCCCCAGATGCAGCCAGTGCAACCGCACAATTTTCCTGTTAAGCACCGCTCCACCCATGTTCCCAGCCCTACTGGTTCTCCTGCATCACAGACCCACCGAGAATCGGAATCAGAACCTCAGCGCCTTTGCAGTTGGGTTTTAGACTTTCATCTGAATTCTACTCTCATCTATCTTCAGCCCAATGACTCGCTGCCCCAGGCAGCCCATCAGCTCTCAGGCCTAGGCCCCAGGGCCACGCCATCACTGAGAAACAGCGTCAGGTGATCCTGCTGACCATGTGGGGGCCCATGGGAGGACGCGAGGGGAGGAGCTCCATGGCCGACCGTGGCCTTCCCCTTGCTGGGCTGTAGGGCCCTCTGCTGCAAGATGAGAAGGGCTAGGAGGTCTCTCGGCCATCTGCAGAGCTGCTGTCCCATGGGAACGTATAACGCTAGAGTCAGGAATGACCAGGAGCCCCCTGACAGGACTCCTCCCCAGGGAGGAAGGAGATCTGGGCCCCAGGTCTGTCAGCAGCAGCTCTGTGGAGCCAGTCTCAGGGCCACCAGGGCCAGCGCACGACACGCAGCAGCAGAGGTGGAGGGGTCCCTGGTACACCGTCTGCAAATGCGACCCCAGGCAGACAGGTCTCCTCCGGCTCTTCTCCCCGGGCTCCTCTGCACACCCTCCTCACACCCCACACTGCCCGAAGGCCCTGCTCACTCACGCCCACCTCCTCCCTGAAGTCTCAGACCTCAGACCTTGGTGTCCAACCCCAGCCCCTGGTGTCCAACCCCAGCCCCAACCGTGCCGAGCCCCAACCAGGCCGAGCAGGCACAACGCGGGGCTGGGCCCAGGGGAAGCCCCCTGGCTCCGGAGGTCTGCATGGAGCAGTGGGGTGACCAGAAGCGGCTGTGCTGGACTGGGGGAAAGGAGGAGGCCGAAAGCAACACGCAGCAAGGCTCATCGGATTTAAAGACAGGAGACAGATGAAGAGGTTCAACTACATAAAAATAAAAAATCCTCACCAATAAAAAATTGTAAAAACCCTCAGAAAAATACAATTAAAGGGAAATCAACACCTGGAACAAAAAAGTGACTATGTCAATGGCTTATTATTAATACATATGAAGCTCACAGACGTCGCTTAAAGAAACAAACATAAAATCTAGACACGACTAAAGACAGTACAAACAGCCAATACACATGGGAACCACTTACTCTCATTTGGTCCTCAAAGAAATAGAAATTAAAAATGAAATCTACTTCTCATGGACCAGAGCCCTAACAGCTGGCTTCTGTGTTAGTGAGGGCCCTGTGCCAGCAAGCATGCGCATGGGGATCGGTCTTCTGGTCCCGCTGTCGGGGACACTGCCCGCTTTACCCTCATCCGGCTGGACAGCAGCTCAGTCTGGCACTCAAGGGGCAAAAGGGCCCTTTGCCCTTCGTGCTAATGCTGTGGGGGCACCTATGGAGACCATCTGACATGGAGGGAAAGATTTAGGCCCAAAGAAGTCCAGCACTTCCAAAAAAATGAAGGCAACCCCAAGTGTCCAACAACACGGAAATGAGGAAGTAAAGGACCGTGTCTCCAGCAGGTGGAATATCATGCGGCCATCTAAGCTAATGTCCACAAAGACTCTTTTACCTAGTATGTGGGAACACTTATGAACATTTTTTTTCCCTCCCCAAAGCCCCAGTGCATGGTTGTATATCGTAGTTGTAAGTCGTTCTGGTTCTTCTATGTGAGCCGCCACCACAGCCCGACAACTGACAGACAGGTGGCGTGGTTCCGCGACCAGGAAACAAACCCAGGCCACCAAAGCGGTAAGTGCCAAACTTTAACCCCTAGGCCATCAGGGCTACCTCATGATCATTTTTTTAAAAAAGCAAGATACAAAACTGTATGTAACATGGACCCACGTGAAAAATGCAGCAAAAAAAAAAAAAAAAAAAAGGACCACAGCAGAACGAGGACACAGCTGACCGCGATGCTTAGGACCCACAGTGATTTTTTTCTGCCTCTTCTTGATTTTCTGAAAGGTTTATAGAGGGTACATTACTTCTGTAAAAAGAAAAAGAAACAGAAGACTGTTCCACCTGTGGATGGCTCGACGAGAGATGGAGAACTTGCTTGCCAGGAAAACGAATGGGCTTGCCTCTCCTGGCCAAACCCTCGGCACCCCAAAGCTCTCAACATCTGCAACCACCCTGGGGTCACCAGACATTCTAACGAGGGCTCAGGACAGCTTTCTGATTCTGGCTCTGGGTGGGACACAAAAGAAGAAAGTGGGCTATGACTAATATATATAATGAATGTATACTTCGCCAATTTTTAAAAAATTTTATTAACCACGTTCACAACACACTCAGAAAACTGCTCCTGGTCCCCTACTCCCTTACCTTTCCTTCATACAGAAAATTCCCGAATGAGTGTCCACTCCCCGCCCCATCTCAACAAGACTCGGCCTCTGGCAAGTCACCAAACTGCCCCAGCCTGGGCAGCAAGGAGCAGCTGCTTACCGAATGCCCTTGTAGCCACCCCCAGTCCATGGAGACGGCTCAGCTCGCTCTTCTTTGTTAGCTTCATAATATTTCACAGTATGTATGTTCCAGCCATTATCCATTCCCTAGTGAGGGGCATTCCAGTTGCTTTTTTTTTTTTTTTAATCACTACAAGCAAGGCTGTAATCAATACCTGTGCATCTATGAGTCTCCTTTCCATGGGATACATGGCCAAAAGTGGGACAGTTGGGTTCAAAAGCATCTGAATTTTTCATGTTAATGGATAATGCCTGATTACTTTTCCAAACAGGAGGCAGCAATTCATATCCCCATCCTCCCACCAGTGATGCAGGAGACACCCATTCTGCCACCCACACCAGCATCAGAAGTCATCTGTGCACTTTTTGCCACTCACACAGAGGACACGGTCTCTGCTCTTGTGATCACATTTCCCTGATTACTTGAGGTTACACATCTTTTCACAGTCATCGACAATCTGCATTTCCTCTTCTCTGAATTGTCTGCCTGGTCCTATTCTTTGCCTGTGTGTCTTTGGGGTTTTAAAAATCTTTTTCTTAACAATTAGCAGGAACTCTTTGTATAACAGGCATCTTAACCATTTATCTGGCATATGTACACGGCAAGCAAATTCTCCTGCTCTGTTCCACAGAAATGTAATTAAATCTGTTAATTTTGTAATTGATTGTAACATCTGAACAATAACAACAACAAAATCCATGAGATGAGAATGATACTAAAAAAAGATGGGGTGAGGAGAGGATCTTCTTGATAGAAGAATACCAGTGAAGACTTGCAGAAGGAATGCCCGGGTGAGATCACCACATGGTAACCCCAATGTAACCTATTCAGGCGCGGATCACTGATACACGGGAACACCACTGAGTGAAAGCTTGTTGGGAGCACTTTATTTCCAGCTTCCGAAGCCTCCCCCACAGATGACTTACGAATTACAATGGGGGAGGAAATAGCCCTACAGGACTGGGAGATCTGGTCTTAATCTCTTTAACATCATCCCTAACAGCAGGGCCCGAGGTGACACAATAGGAGGTAATCCAGTCAGAAGGGTTTAACCCAGATCTCTTTGAGCCCCTAGACCTCACTTCAGGTCAGGGGCAGCACCGGGGACGGAGGAAGGAGTTCAATAATGCCGAGCGCCAGCAGCACCCAAATCCAGAGCACAGCACTCCTACAAGAAATCCCGCTGGACTCTTCCAGACTCTGTGTGACGGGAAAGCACCATGGTGGATCCTGTCCCACCCTAATTGGGAAAAAAGGCTATACGAGACATTTGGGATAACTGAGGAACTTTGGTTATGGATGAGCTATTTATTAAACAATGTTAGAGAATTCTTGTTAATTTTCTCAGGCACGACACTGGTATTTTGTTTCGTATAAGAATAGGCCTGTTCTTAGGAAATGCCTGCTGAAGTGCTGCGGGGGGAAGAACCATCCCGTCTGCAACTACTGACCACGACCACCTCCTAAAAGAGAGTGTGGGGGGCGGGGGAGCAAACGGAGTAAAATCTTTGTTAATCTTTCACGGTGGTCATTTTTCAAAATAAAAAGCTGGGGGGAAATTCTGTCAGTCTTTTCCTCTATAAATTCTGGGTTTCCTGTCTGGCTTAAGAGGACCCATCTTATCCCAAGATTAGACAACATTCTTCTATCTTAAAAAGTTTTATCTTTTTCATGGTGCAATCGCGCATGCCGGCTCAGAGCACAGGCTCTGAGACCAGACGGCCTGGGTTCAGGTCCTGCCTCTCCCATGATTAGTGAGCACACTCCTTTACATCTCCGTGCCTGGGTTTCCTCCTCTGTAAATGGGAATAACACTTACCCTGCAGGGCTGTCCCGAGATGCAGTAAGCCCGTACAGCAGAGCCTGGCACTTAACAAGCACTAACATAAGTTAATCCTTCTCGTACCTCTCTCTCTGAGATACCAGATCTAATCCTGCCCCCCACCCCCTTAGCTTAGAACCCAGCACCACAGCAAGAGCTGTCAATCTTGCCACATTTGCTGCACAAACACAGAGGGCTGGAGTGTGGGGTGGCATGTTTGAATAGTTTAAAAACACACTATGCCAGTGCTTTTCATAATAAAATCACGACTCCAGTGACACGGTGTCTCGCAGCGTCTATCAAAGCAGCCAGGCAGCCGCGGCTTCACTCCTGCCCCCCGCCCTGGGAGGCCACGTGGAGACCCGATTCCGGCCCCGGCCCTCGGCACACGTGCGGGCAGTAAACACGATTTTTCTTTGGTGCCAGCTCAGCGAATGTGCGAGGCGCCTCAGATGTGGGAGGGCCTTGCTCAGGGCCTCATGCCCACTGTCACCCATTGCTCCCTCGAGTGACGAGGGTCACGCAGTTTGAGCTAGTTCACGGCTGCTTCTTGGCCAGTAACTGGCTCCTCATCCATCTCCCCCTCCCTGGGGACCTGACGGAGGGAGGCCCACTTGCACACTTCCCAGGGAAGCCTTCTCACCGGACAGGTAAGTACCCTTTAAGGCCTGAGCTGTTGACCTGTCAGAAGCAAGAGCCAGAAAGCAGGACACCCATGTTTTCAATGATCTCCCAGCTCTGACCCCGCTCTGACCCCTCAGGGAGGAAGGGGAACTCAGAGAAGGAGGACAGAGATCTCGGCGCACCGCCACCCTCTTCCCGGTCACCTCGGTGCCCGGTGTGTGCTGGGCACTCAGTGAGTGCCAGCAGCCTGGGCCTGAGCCAGACAGCGAGCCAGGCATGTCAAAGACTCAAGTGGGAGGCCCTCCCCACCTCCTGCCAGAGGGAAGACACAGGCCTCAGAGAGAGAGCATCCGGCCCCCACCATACATGGCCTCCCCACTTCTGGCCCATGCTCCTCCGGGGGGCTGCAAGACTCCTCCCTCGGGCACCTGACGCCCGCTGCCCCACCTGCCCCCTGCTCCTCAGGCCCGGGGGATGGGCCCACCTGGCTGGGAGGGGGACCCACAGGCAGCATGGTGGCCCTGGTGTGGGACAGAGCTGTGTGATACAGGCAGGGGGCCTCCCTGAGTGACCTCTGGTGCCCAGTAGGGCTCCTGGGCTGGTATAGGGCAGGGAGACCCCTTGGTCATTGGTCTAGGTCAGTCAAGCATTACCTGCCGGGCTGGTACTGGGCTGGGGGCCCAGAGGCCCATCCACCACCGGCTCAGGGCTCAACATCTGGAGGGGAAGCAGTGAGAGAAGCAGAGAGCAGCTCGGGACAAATGCCAGAGGAGGAAGAGCACCGATGGCTCCAGGCCCCATGAGAGACCAGGCCAGGGAAGGCTGGGGAGAGGGGCATCCAAGAGACCAGCGCTTGGAACCCGAAAGGCGGGTGTGGGAGCTGAACAGAGCCAGGTTTAGATCTCAGCTTGCCCAGGGCCTGGGTGAGACTTGCTCTTCTCATGGGTAAAGGGCAGGAACACCCCCCGAGGGGCTGCCATGCGGCTCAGGCCCACCCAGAGAGGCACAGGGTGACGGGGACCCAGGAAGGGGTGAAAGAGCCTAGTAACACAGGTTCAGGACGGCATCTCCCTCCCACAGGGTGACAAGCTCTTCGAGAGCTCTAGGAGACAACCTCTGTCTTCTCTGGGTTGGCTGGAGAGGGCCTCAAGACTGCCCATGCAAGAGGTCACAAAAGGCATGCTAAAGGCAGAGGGCTGCCTGGCCCAGCCCATCCGCAGGTTCCCTGCTGGCTCCCTGGACAAAGGTCAACAAGAGGGGGTTGGTAAAGGAGCTAGCGTTTATTGCTGCAATACCATGGGATGCTCCTTCCTGGGCATGTCCAGAATCACCTCATCTCCAAGAGGGGGCGGGGGGCAGGCCTCCCTATTTCACGGCCAGGAAGGAGGCTGAGAGGCAGAGCAAGGAAGCCAACCTAGGGCTACTGGCTAAGAGGGGCTTTATTTGTGCCACGTTTTCCAAGGAATGGATATATTTACAAACTTTCAACTTTTATACATACATACGACTTAGCATAAATTAAGAATAAAACACAAAGAAAAAACCTTACAAAAACAGCCCAGGATGGGTGAGGGGAATATTGTGACATGTGCTGGTGACACATCCTGGCACCAGGGCTGTGGGTAATGGGGAGGTGGCTAGCAGGATGGCCCAGCCCACCGCCCCTCCATGAGCTGGAAGGAGGTCACCATGATGCAAAAAGGCCTGGGGGCCTGACTGGGCCCTGCTGCCAAACGGTGACCTTGAATCCTGGGTTGGCCACCTCCTCCCTCTCTGGCCTGCAAGGGGAGGGCCGGGCTCGCCCTTCTCCAACTAGGGCTGCATTGCTGTCCAGGTTGTGTAATCAGCACCCGGTTCCCTAACCGTCTGCGCCTCACAATCCAGCACCCGACTTGATCAGTGTGTAAAGCTGGCACGCAGAAGGCCAGCTAGTCCAGTGACTGTGCTGTTCGCATAAGCCCTGTCCACCCACAGGCTTGCGGGCTGGCAGGTCCGCTCCTGGGTTGGGCCCACCAGCACTTGAGAACTCTGGGCTGATCTGCAGCAGATGGAAGGAGCCGGGGGAACCGCCATGGCCTTTCCCCGCCTGCCTCTCTTCCCCTCACCCCAATGCAGGATTATCCTCCAGGGCGGTGACGGGGAGGGGAGGGTGCGGACAGGACATAAGTAGGGCAGAGAAGCAGCCACATGGGATGAAACCGCCAAACCGAAATGACGTGAGCCGCACAGAGGCCTGTGAGCCGCACAGAGGCCTGTGGCCAAGCCATCCGTAACCAAGACAATGACTAACAGGACCCACGACACCATCGCCCCAGACATGCGCACTCTCCTCTTCCTGCAGGAGCAGGCCTGGGCTCACTCCCCACCTTCCCTCCTGGAGCAGAATCACGTGCCTGGTTCCCAAACTCGGAGCCTGAGAGCCCTGGACATCAACAGGTTTTTGGCCGACCCCTCACAACAGTAACTGTACTTCCAGGTCTTAAGAAAATACAGTGACGGAAAGCTACAGCAAATTCAGTAACACTCTGAAATGGATTTGTCTGCCATCAGTCACGGCGGCCTTAGCAGGTACTCAGTAAATGAGGATTTGTTGAACGACTGAATCAAAATGGCAGGACATTTGTGAAAGGCAGGTTATTTAAAATTTTTAAAAACCTTACAAGGGTGAATCAAAAAGGATACACTTCTGTATTCAAGTTTTACAACAAACTGGTATTCCTTGGTTACCTTATAGGCTAAAAGTAGAGCTGCTCTTCCAATACCACAGCCACTGGCCACGTGTGGCTACTGAGCACTTGCAGCGCGGCCAGTCCATGCAGAGAGGTGAGGGTGTGTGGTACACGGAGGAGTTTGCAGACTTCGTATGAAAAGAAGAATGTAAAGTATCTAATAATTTCTTATATTGATTACATGTTGAAATGATAGTATTTCTGATATATTGGGTTAAATAAAACATTAAAATTAATTTTACTTTTTTTAACTTTCTTAATATGGCTACTTGGAAATTTAAATTTACACATGACTCACATATGTCGCTGGTGCTGAACTAGGGGAAATACTTTAATCAACAGGCAAACAATCAAATCAAGGCAATGCTCAGTGCCTGTGGGACACACTCCTGTGACAAGCCACGGTCTGGGTCTGCGCCCACCTCTGCGGGCGCCGTGTGAGGCACACTCACTCCCATGCCCTCAGTTAGTCCTCCCCACCACCCAGCAAAGGCAGCACCCAGCACCTAGTTGAGGAAGGCTGGAACGGGAGGTGCTACCATAAGGCGAGCACTTCCAAGGGGCTGGTGCCGGTCTAAAAACTTTGCATGCATTAACTTACTTCATTACCACACCTACAGGATGCAACAGTGCTTATTAACCTCACTGTAGCAACAAGGAAGCCAAGACACAGAGAGGTTAAGGAACCCACCCAAGGTCACACAGCTACTAAGCAGTAGGTCTGAGATTCAAATCTAGGCAGCCTGGTTCCAGGGCAGATTCATAACCGCTATCCATCAAGGCTCTGACAGAGGGGGACTGACACCCAGGCTTCATTCCACCACATCACCCAATGTAAAGCAGTCTAGAACAGTCTAGGAGCAAGAACCAAGCAGAGGGGGGCTTCAGAGCGACTGAAAGCCACCCAATATTCACAGCTCTTCTCACCAAAGGCTCTCGGGCCTTCGTTTAGGCCTGTTCAACAAAAAATCTTCTGGGCAGGGAAGCACGTCAGCCCCTTCCTGGAAGAAACCAGCAGAGGAAGGACTGGGTGCTCCCTCCAGGGGCAGAGCAGGAGCCCCGTGGGGTCCAGATCTGCCGCCTCCCCCCAGTCACACACGCAGACACGCGCACCGAGAGCTGTGACCCGGCTTCAAGCCCACGTGACGAGCCTGGGCTCCGGGTCTGCAAGCCATCAAAACATCACATTAAAAGGCAAAAGAGAAACTGCCATAGGCGGCACACTGACAGTGGTCCAGAGGGGCGTGGACAGACAGAGGGAGAAAGGAAAACACCACAAACAGGCCCCAAACCGGCAGAGGCACATCCCGCTGAGGCCATGTGAGGTGAGGTCACTCTCCTCAGCCCAGAGGTCGGCTTGGTCAGCTCAGCCCAGGGCCCAGGAGGCCAGATGCAGCCTGAGGGCCTGAGAAAGACGGCGCTTCCCTCCAGCAAACAGAAACGGACACTTTAGAAAAACCTATATCAAGAGATTAAAATTGTCTTAGCTGCAATAAGAAAAAGAGTAACAAACCAAGAAGAAAATGAAAAAACAGTATGATCAGAATTAAAATATAAACGACCAAAAAAAGGTTTTTTAATGTTGACTCTCACTAGCAATCCAATAAATACAGAGTAAAACAATGAAAATCATTTCATCATTTTTTCACCCACCATGTGGGCAAGGGGGCCAGGGAGGTGGGGCAGGGGACAGGCGCTCTCTGCCCTGGAAACGGGAAGGGGCCTCCTGGAGGGCAGCGCAGTGGAGGTGAGCAAACTCCTAGAAAGGGGCATACCCACCAGTCTCGCTCTTTTCTTCTGGGAATTTGTCCTGAGGAAATAATCAGACAAGTGGACTGAGATGTACGTACAGGGAGATGCACAATAAACCGCACGCCCTCACCCAGGCCCCACACAGCCTCGTAAATAACGACGAGCATTCGCCATGCGCCCACTCCGCGCCAGGCACTGCTGTGAGCCTCTCACACGCCTGCCCCCAGCACGCCTCAGCGTGACCTGACAGGTAGGTTTTGTTATTACCCTACAGTCTCATCTGAGGAAACTGAGGCAGAGATCTCACTCCTCCCCCAGGACCTCTTCTCTGACCAGCTCCTCGAGGGCTCCCGGGCGGCGTATCCAAGTCCTGCGTGCAAGAAGGCAGGCTCAGAACACCGCACTGCACGGAGCCTACAGTCCTGGACAGCTGGGACCCAAGGCCAGAGAGCCAAGGCTGAGACGGTCCAGATACGCGCCGGGCCATGGCAAGCTGCACAGCCGCAACCAGACTGCAACTGCAGGAACACAGAGCGCGCACGTCTGTCTGTCTTGCCTGCGTTCTCACAGCCAGTCAGTGGCAGAGCAGGAAGGATAACCCAGGTATCCCGATCCCCGTCAGGGAGCTGCCAGACGGGCAGATGAACGCAGGAGCCTTTCGTGAATCTGCGCATCTCTCGCTCCCTTCTCCCAGTGGAGTGTTTTCCACAAACCCCCCCCCCTGCTGTGAGATGCCGATGCCATCACATTGATCACAGACTAGTCGATAGTAGATGTGTGCAGGACAGAAAACAGCCTGGAAGGACACACATCTCACAGCCAACGGTAGGCACCTCTGCAGAGAGGGACAGCGGGGTACACACACTTCTACTTCCTTCTGCATCTGAATCTGTTATAACAAGCATGCATGACTTTTGTTACTTAAACATATATTTAAATTTTTAAAATATTTAAGTATTTTAAAGTGTTTCTTGATCAAGCACCTATCTACTATATGCAAGATCCACATTCATGCTGCCACAGATGGGAAGGACACCTCCAAGAGCCACTGCTCAGCTGGGGAGTCAAGACACCTGGAAGAAAATTACAGGAGGAGAGACGAGCCCTAGTCACCCTTACATTATAGGCACGCAGCACATAATAACGTCTCAGTCGACGACGGACCGCATCTACAACGGCGGTCCCATGAGATTAGTACCACATAAGCTAGGTCTGTAGCAGGCTGTACCATCCAGGTTGTGTGACGCACAACAACGAAATCGCCTAACGAAGCATTCCTCAGAAGGTATCCTGTCGTTAAGAGGTGCATGACTCTAAAAGTTTCCAAAAGTTAAACTCAAGGTCAAAAGCTTCCCTGAAGGCACCTCAGAAGGGCTGCCTGGGATCCAGCCTGGCACCAAAGCTCATGGAGTCCATCCGTGTAAGAGGGAAGCACCAGACCTGGAGCTGAAAAACCAGGCAAAGTCCCTGGTTCCGCCGCTCCTTGTGCGGCCTCGGGGAAGTTACTCCATGTGGGTCCCAGGCTATCTCATTTGCAAAATGGAGATGATACTTGCAGACCTAAAAAGAGCCTGTGGGAAGATGCCCGGTGAACTGCAAAACGTTGCAAAGGCCTGATGTCGATCGCCCCCAGGCAGGCAGAAGAATGTGAACTGGTGGAACACTGTACAGCCCAAGGTCTCCACCCTCAAAGCAGGTGTGCCAGGTCACCTCCCTTCCCACTTCCACAGCCCGAGGGCTCAGCTCCATGCTCCAAGATTAGTTGCCTTGGCTTACGTGGAAGTCAGCAAGGGGTCTAGAGGTGGTGATCTGGTTAAACTAATTTTGAGCTACCTGCATATTAAAAAGAGAATGAGGGCAAGCTAAAGGTTCCTGGGTGGGTGTTGAGGAGAGGCTGAACGGGACAAAGGAGTTCTCAGGGCCCCCTGTCTGCCTCCCCGGGGCCTCAGCTCCTCCAAGCTAGTCCCGCTTTTCAAGAAGGGCATCTTCGCTCCCTCCACCCCTGAGGTTCTGAGGCCAGAGACTTGCTAACAGCTGGTCAGGAGCGCTCACAGGGCAAATGCACAGTGTGGACACTAAGAGCTCATTAATCCACTTCTCCTCTCACAGGGTCTCCCTGTGGCCGCTGCTCCCTCTGGTCCACCAGGCACACGGGAGCCGAGAGTGTGTCCTCCAGTGCAACCTGCCCGTACCTCTTCTGCTCCGACACTCCCGTGACAGCCCATCTCCTGGAGGATTACGCACCATCTTGAATGGTCTCCTGGAACACGGTGAGGTGTAAATAAACTAATACAGGATGAAAGACTAAAAATTCCCGAACAAGGGTCCTCCTGGCTGTCCCTCATGGACTCCATGCCTGGCACACACAATTCCACTAAAGAAATAAGTGGTAGAGAAAAGTAAGTGTTACCAGCTAGCCACACGGTACTTAAGAGCAAGGACTGTCTTATTTGTACGGTGTCTTCCACTCGGCAGAGAGCTGGAATGCAGTGAAGGAGCACTGAATGGAAGGGGGCCAGGGGTGGGGGGGGGTGTCCCATCTTGCTGTCACCTGAGGTCCCGGAGCCTGAGGTCAGCCTGGGGCGAGTCTTTCCTTCCCTTTCCTCTGACCCTGAGGAAAGGGGTCTTGGTGAGTCTTCCCGAGTCTCTAACCTTTGCTCTGGATTTCCTAAAATCTGGGCTTTATTCCTGCCACTCCCAGGCCCTCCTCTGGGGCACCTCCCACAGGCTGATCCTTCACCTTCTGGGTCCAGAGTGCTGGCCCAGCCCCTCCTCTCCCCTCCTCCGCTCTGTTCTTCTTTCCTGCCTTCCATTGTGCTAGGTGCAACTGGGCCACACAGTAGGAGCTAAATAAATGTATCCGGAACAAATGCAGTTTTCCCTGGCCACCAGCACCACGTGAATATTCTCTTTTTCAGAATTCCTAGAGCTCCTTTGTGCAAAGTCCTAAATAAGCAATAAGCCCCCCACCAGGCACTCATTCCCTAAACCAGCTCATGGCCCAGGAAAGTTACAAATGCAGATCCCTGGGCCCCCATCCCAAACCTGCCAAATCTGACCCCTTGGAGAAAGCCTCAGAAATGGGTACTTCAGCACGTCCCCTCAGAGTGTTATCACGTGGCTGGGGAATTCCCACACCGAGGAACAGGCAGAGGGCAAATTAGCCCAGGAGAGAGCTTCCTGTCTCCAGAGCAGATACAGTCCAATCTGCATCACAGGGCTCTTGCCAGGATCTAGTGACAAGACACACGGAAAACACGGGACAAACCCTAAAGCCCAGGCAGGCCTGCAAGGAAGAGTGGCTGCTGGGCAGCACCCTCCTCCTGCTCCCTCAGCCCCAACCCAACATGCTGAGCACAGCTCAGGGCCCCCTCCTCTCTCTAGCCAAGACCTGAACCAAACGGGAGAGTATGTACCTCTCTGCCTCAGTCCCTTGAAAACGTTACCCAGCCCCAGCCCACGGAGGCAGGTGAAGGGGAGGGTGGGAACAAGCCAGCCAGGCCTTGGAATGCTCAAAGGCACTTCACTGTTTAAAAAAATCCTGGAGGTAAGGGGGACAGGAACAAGTCACCCAGTCGACAGAGCCGGGTTCCTAGGCACGGTGGACCTCCCCAGGCACACATCTACTCAAGGACAACCCAGTCTTCCCAGGGCCCCTGCTGGGATCCCAAGGGCTGCTTCTCCCATCAACTCACCCCATGGTCCACGTGCCCAGGGTGCCACCATCTGGACTGAGGCCCGGTTCCTCTGCAGCCCTCTTTCTAGGACACAGCCAGGAGATCCAAGCAAGTCCCAGGAGCTCCTTTTTCTGAAGCCCCATGTGACCCCTGTCTGTATCGGTGTGGATCCCTCCCTTCTCTGAGCCTCAGTTTCCCCACTGGGGAGGTGAGAGTGGCTCAGAGGGTCTGCACCTGGTGAGCCTTCCATTCCTCTGTCCAGCTCTCGTTATATTTCTTGCATTATTTAAGACCACAGTGTGGACAGACAGGCTTTTTCTTCCCTTGGCCTTTGGTGGGAAAGGAACTTTTTGAAACCATCTGCCTCGCCTCAAATCCTGTCCTGAAACGGGAAAGCTGAATGTTCCTCCGCTTCCTCCTGCCCCGGCCATGGGGTCAGAGGTGACTGAGAGAAGCTAGGAGAAGACCGGAGGGCAAGGTACCACCGGGCTTCCTCAGTCCCAAATGGATCCTGACCGCGTCTCCCAGGTCACCTTCAGAGCTGGGACAAATAAACCCTTCACGAAGTATTATCAGAGTGAGGCGGGGGCTTGCTACGCACTAGGAAAATTCATCCCTTCCCACTAAGAGGCTCATCCCCAGTAAACACAGACCAGCCTCCCAGGCGACGGATGTGTTTATGTAACAGCCAGGACCCAGGTCTGCTGGGCCCTGGCACGGGGGGCTCGGGCAGGCTCAGAGCTAGCAGGGAAACACCCCAAGAAGCCGCTCCCCTCCCTCCCTGAGAAAGAAGGTGGGGACGCAGCTTTGCAGGACAGCAGCAATATGGTTTGGCAGATGGAGAAAGGAAGGATATAGGGCAGAAATTGGAGAAGGAGTTTTCTTTTTTTTTTTTTTGATGTCTGCCTACAGCAGAAGAGCTGAGGCGACAGAAGTGGGAAAGCAGGGATGAGGTAAGAAAGATGGGTTCCAGGAGACAGGCCGGAAAAAAAAGGGGAGAAGGAGGAAAGAGGTGGGAGGCCTTGCCAAGAGAAAGCAGGGAAGCCGGGATGAAGAGAGCTGAGAACGGATGTGTGAGGAGCAGCTGCGCCTGGTGACAATGAGACATCGGGTCCCAGGATTCATGAGGGTGACAGGGAGCTTCCAGGCTAAGCTGACGAACATGGGGTACTTCCAAACCGCAATGGGGAAGTTGGTCACGGGGGAGGGCTCTGGGGGAAATCCTGCCTGTGATGTGGAATCTAAGACGGTGTGAAAACCCAGGTGCATCCAAGGAGTCCTGACCTTCACATCACGGAGGACGCCCAGGCAGAGACCTCCTGAGCTGGGGGGTCGCTGATAAAGAAGGTGGAGCTAGATGTGGAAGCCGGCTGGTTCCTGCCCCTCCCTGCTCTGGGAAGGACTCTGTGGCAGATATCTTCCGCCAGCCCTTCTGTGGCTGTCCCCCCAAGTCTCTTCACCTTCCAAAAGGGGCGGGCGTGGAGGGATCTTGAAGCTGATCTGGAACTTCTCTTACTTCCTCCAAAGGACAATGAAGCTGCAGGGAACGGCGGCTCTCCCCACCCTACCCCCTTCTGATCTAGGAGGAAAAATTGGTCATCTCCTCTCTTTGGGGCCCTGGGCTCACACAAATGCCATTTCCTGGTCCCTAGCCACAACGGTGATTCAGGCCATTTACTCAGATCCACGATAATGAGTTTTTTTCTGTCACCTAATTAGTTCACAGGGAACTGAGCCTTGAGAAGAACAAGAGAGAGGACTGGGGAGAGGACAGAAGAAGTCAGGCTGGAATGATACAACAGAAGGGCAGGACCCCAGCACTAAAGGGATCCTCTACCCCCAAAGGAGGGAATGCTCCTTCCCCAGCTATGGGGATCTCTGAAAGCAGACGGGGGGGGGGGGGGGTGGTGTTCAGGCGAAGGAGCCCCCAGAGCCTCACACAAGGAGAGGAGGATGGGAGTGGGGCCCTAACTGCGAGGCCCGAGTAGTGGACAGGCCTCTGCTCACAACTCCATGTCATCAGCAAAAGGCCTCGCACTCTCCCTGCGTTTTCTCTAAGGCCAAACCCATCACCTGCTGGCAGGCATCCCCCTTCAAATGGAACCGGAGGAGGAAGCAGATGGCCCAGGGTGAGGCCCATCTGCCCCGCTGGCGCTCAAAGGTCACTATACCACTGGGGTGCCTGTGGGTGCGGCCAGTCCCCATCACACCAGGGGTCGTGCGACATCTGCCAGCAGCATGTACCCACTTCCTCTGTCCCTCCGCAGCTGAAGTCCAGGGCCCGAGAGCCCGGAGAAAGGAGCGCTGGGCAGCGCAGTGACCCGGGGTTCCGGTCCCCGACGCCGTATCCCTGGAGGTCGGTCAGTGCCCGGCAGCCCCTCGCCCACCTCCCGAGCGGCTCCCTGGAGAGCGGCGGCGGGTGCTCTGCGCGCGTGGGACCCGGCGAAGGCGCCAATGGCCCGGCCGGTGCCTCCCACGCTGTCGCGGCGACCGAGCCTCGCGCCAGGCTCGGCCCGCGCCAGCCTGGCCGCGGCAGCGTGGGGGGTGTGCATCGGTAGAGGGCGCCGCGGCGAACGCCACCCTCCCGGGCCCGCGGGCGCTGGGCCCGGGAAGGCTGCCATCCACTAACGGGAGGCTCCGATCCCTCGCCCCGCCGCGGGGCAAGGCAGGAGCAGCAGCTGAGACGCCTCTCCGGCAGCGGCCCCACCTCCCGGCCCGCCTAGGCCCTCCGCCGCGCCCACCCACCCCGGCCGTGCCTGACCAGATCTGGCCCCAGCCCCCCAGCATTTCTGCGGCTCCGAGAGCAGCCGTCCCCGAAGCGACACCACCCTCGCGTCCTGGAGTACTAAGAGCAGAAAACGTGTCCCCTGGCACGGGACTGGGCCCCAGCCCCAAAGTGTCCCCGAACGAGGTAAGCCGAAGCCAGGACGCTGGCTCTGCAGCGCCGGCGACAACAAACCGCGTGGCCCGGACCTCAGGCGCGCGAGGACCCCCGACGGGGAAAGCGTGGCTGGGCCAGGCCGGGCCCGCAGAGCCCCCGGCCGTCGCCGAAGAGGCCACCGCGCCCCGGCTCCCGCAGCCCCCGGCTCCGCTCACCCTCGATGGAGATGACGTGCTCCCGGATCTGGTTCTGCAGCGCCAAGTCCTCGATGCGCTCGATCAGGTCGTAGATGGCGTAGATATTGGGATGCACAGACTCGAAACGCTGGATCTCGGCCCGGATGGCCGCGGAGTTGGAGAGCGCGAACTGCTGGGGGGGCCCGCCGGCCAGCTGCTGCGAGGGGCCGCCGCCACCCCCGGCCCCCGGCCCCGCGCCGCCGAACTGCCCGCCGCCCCCCGCGCCGCCGCCGCCGCCGCCGCCGCCGCCCCCAGGCGCCGCCAGACTCGGCTGCTGCTGCGGGCTCTGCCCCCCGCCCGCCTGGAAGTTCATGGCTCCGGAGCCGCGGGGCCCGAGGCGGGCCCGGCCGGGGCCCGGGGCGGCGCTGCGGCGGCGGCGGCGGGCGGGCGCGCGGGGCTGGCGGGGCCGGGACTACGGAGCCGGCGGCGCGGGGCTAGCGCATGGGGCCGGGGATCGGGGGCCGAGGCCGGGAGGCGACGCCGCGCACGCTGTGGCCGCCGCTGCCGGGCGCTTCCCGGCGCCGCGATCCCGCTGCCTCGGAGCAACCTCCAGCGGCAACAACAACGGGACCGGGAGCGCGCGGCCCGGGCCCTCCCCCCGCGTCATGCGCACGCACCGCCGCCCCCGCCGGCTCCAGCACACGCAGCCCGAGCCCCCCTCCCCGCCGCCCCCGCCCCTCCTGCGCGCCGGCCCCAGCGCCCCCGCCCCTCGCTAGCTCGCTGGCTCTGCAGCCTCCACCCCCGAGCCGTGCGCTCCAGCCCTGGTGCCCCGGCCCCTCCCACCTAGCCTTGGCCCTTCCGCCTCCTCTCCAGCCCCAACCCACACCCGCCGCGAGGGACACCCGCTCGCAGAGGACGGCTGCCCTGGCCTCCTGGCCCCGGCTGTCGCTTTCGCTTCCCTGCGCTGGTCTCAGCGGGGTGTCCGATCTCTGGGCAGTGCCCGAACAGTGCCCTACTCCTGAGGGTGCTGATGAACGTGGCTGATTAGCCAAGGAGGGCCGCCAGCCTAGGCCCGGCTGAGCTTCTCTTACATCGTCCTGCCTTCAGTGCAGCACAGGCTCCCCTGTCCCGGCCCGAGGTCATCTCTAGAGACTACCCCGCCCCCCGGGGTTCTCCCTCTAGCCCTGCCCTGGACTCTCCACTGCCGGAGGCAGCACAGATACGGGAAATCTGGGTTCCTGGCTTGTATTTCCAGTTCTCCCTGAGAGAGTCATTGGTGATGCCCTTGGAAATGACACTTTGAACAACAACGTCCCCACTCTTAATTTCTGGCCTCTCCTAAAAGACCCTCCTGCCGGACTGGAGAGGGTTCGCTGACTGCTGATGGACCCCACTGGTATATAGAATTGGAAGAGAGAGGAATCAAACATGCGTTCTTTCCCAACTCACCCCATTCAAGACACTCACCAGAGCCCCCTTGTCCATTCTATGTTCCTGTCCACTCCTTCTGGAGCCAGGGAGTTCCCTTCAATGTCCCCGTTCCTCTGCATCCCCATTGCCAAAGCTGCCTGCAGTTCTGCTAGCCACCCCTCCCCAATCTTTCCTAAAAGCCACAAGAGGTGGAATGAGCAGGGGACTGACCCAGCCAATCAGCCTGCCGTGGCTGCACCCTGATGTTCTCTGGCAGAGTTGACACATATCCTTTTTACACGTACTTCCACTTCCCAGGCCCAGCTGGATCTTTTCCCAGCATAAAGTTGCCCCCCATTCAGTTACCCACACAAGTTTGCCCCAGTACCAACCCAGTCACCATTCCTAAGTTTCTTGTACCTTCCAAAGAACCAGATGCAAGCTAATCAACAGGGGCCTCCCCAGCTCCTGAGACATATGGGTTCTATCTATCTGTTTGGATGTCTTGTACCCTCTCTGGGCTTCATCTGCAAAACATAGTGGTTGAACAGAACACCTAGCCCTGATGTTCTGTAATTCTAAAAGCAATATCTAACATTTCTTTTAGATGCTTAATTAGAATTGACAGCAAGAAGTTGCACCAGATACCTCCCAGGAGAGATGGTGAGGGTAAAAAGTTCCTCAAATGTGTTCCCCCGGTGGCCAGCACACACCTGTTTTAGCACTGGTGGGCTGTCTACATGTCTGCCTCCTCTATTAATATATGTGCCACATAAGGGCAGGGACAGGGTCTGATTCACCATTGTATTCCCAGCATCTTGCACAGTGCCCAACATATAACATACATTTAATAAATGTTTGTAGAATAAATGAATGAATGGAAGAGAAGGAGCTAGAGATAAGTTAGTTTTGTAGGTTATAAATCTAAATTGACTTTCCCAAGGCAACACTTGGAGTACTTGCTCCCACAAGTAGGCATGTGCTATGGGAACACTAGGGTACATAAATCGTAATCGAGACTGGCCTACAAAATCCAGGATGTGAGATCTCTGTGCCTATAGGAGTCCAGATGAAGGAGGGAAAATCCACAGAAATTAGCTGACCCAGGCCAGGCTGAGATTCAACATCCTCTACACAGTAACAGGCTAAGGACCCAATTTCTGAGCCCAGGTTTGGGTGGAGAAAGTGTTCTAAAACTACGTGAGCAAATAAGGAATGGCAGATTCCTTACATAGTTTTCACACTTACTAAACCACCTAATTTCTTCCTTACAATGACTTATGAGGTATGTTTTAGAAATGAAGAAATTTAGGGTCAAAGAAATTCAATAACGCATCCAAGGTCATATATCTGATAAGCACAGGATGAGGGATCAGCATTTGTGCCAGGCTCCCAAGTCCATGTTTCCTTCACAGTCTTGCAGGGGTGAGGTGGAGGAGGGGCCCAGGGAAACAGGACAGCTCAAGCCACCGTGGCCAGCCCTGGGGACTGGTATCCTCAGGCAGCCTGGTGGGGCAGCCCGTGGGTACTGGGTTCTGGGCTGAAGAGTCAATTTAGGGGCCCCAAGGTGGCTCTTGGCGTCCACTCTGACATAAAAGTAGGCCGGAGTAGGGGCTACCTGAGCTCCCTAGAGCCTGCATATCCAAACACGGATGCTCTGACGTGCTCTGGCTGACGCTGATTTCTGGAGTGACAGATGCCCCGGCTCCCGGCGGGGGACGGGGCGTAACCTGCTGCCGCCCAAACTTCTGCGTGCTAGCACAACCCCTAAACCCGCCCCCGTCGACCCCCCAGATATTTGCGGGGACCAGCCCGCCGAGCCCCGCACGTGGGTCTGCAGGGCGGAGGGCGGGGACTGCGCACGGCGCCAGACTACAAGTCCCACAATGCTCCGGGCGGTGGCGTCGGCGGCGGGGAAGGAGGGGTGCCTTCAGGTGTCTGCGACCTCGGCGCCTCCCGCCCGGAAGTGCCCGAGGGTCCGCTATGGAGCTGGCGGAGCCGGGCGGTGAGTACCCGCGCCGTGACCGCGCCTATCCCGCCGCCCTTGGCCCCCGCGCGCCCCGCCCTGGGCTCGCCCGTGCCCTCCCGCGGCTCCGGGGGGCGGGAAGATGGGAGGGGTGATGGAGGAGTTGGGGGTGGGGAGGGCAAAGTCTCGGATTCCCGTGCGGGAACTGGGGTCCGGCAGCGCGCTGGGTTCGGAGAGGTTTCCAGAGGAGGCACGGGCCGGGGCTTGAGTGGACCACGAGGGACCCAGTTGGGAGGGGGTAGCAACCCTTAGAGGCTCCAGATTGCCCAAGGGCGGAGTTTGACGTTTGTTGTAGGGAACCCTTGGGAAGTAGTCCCATGCCGGGTTGGATTTGGGTACGTGGTAACGGGGATGGGGATGGGGGGCATAGAGGCCCTTTTTCTTCCCCCTTGGAGAAACTTTAGCGACGGAGTAGATAAACTTTGGGGTAGATAAACTTTGGGATGAAGTGGATGGAAGAATAGGTAAGCTTTGGGTGAAGTTTGGTGGGATTTGAATTTAGGGGACAGGTTACTTAAAAGGTCAAGGTCCTTACCTCAGGATAGGGTTTGGGTAAATTGGGGAGCTGGTTAAAGACCAAGAACTCAGATTACAAAAAATTAGGACGCGGGATTTGGTGATGGGAAAGGGCACACGAGGCAAGTTTGGGGTGACTGGGAGTCAGAGCAGTCTGTGCCCCTGGGGTGGGGCTTCGTTAGGGGGCAGAGGAAGGAGGGCTGCAGAAGTGTTGTGGTGGGATGGGTCAGGAGCCTGTGGAAGTTGAGAGAGCTCTTGGCCAGTGAGCCAGCCCCTCATGGGTTCTTTGTGCCTCTCCAGCTTGGTAGCGCGGCGGGCAAGGCGGGTGCCATGGCCCTGATTGAAGGGGTGGGTGATGAGGTGACCATCCTTTTCGCCGTGCTTGCCTGTGTTCTGGTGCTGGCTCTCGCCTGGGTCTCAACACACACCGCCGAGGGCACAGACTCACTGCCCCAGCCATTAGGGACCCCAACACCAGCACAGCCCAGCGAAGCTATGACAGTCACCAACAGCATCAGAGGGGAAGCCCCAGGAGCCGAGACCCCCAGCTTGAGACACAGAGGTCAGGCTGCACAGCCAGAACCTGGCACACAGCTCCCAGCAACGCCACCACCCCCGGACTCCCCCCAGGAGCCCCTAGTACTACGGCTGAAATTCCTCAACGATTCAGAGCAGGTGGCCAGGGCCTGGCCCCACGACACCATCGGTTCCCTGAAAAGGTAAGCTGGGATGAGGACAGGAACGAAATGCTGGAGTGGGGTGGGAGTGATCACAGACCTGGAAGCGCCACTGGAGATATCTGAGACGTCCCCCGCATTTTATAGATAAGGGAACCAAAGTTTCCAAATCGCACACTCTGTTGTTGCCCTGTAGCAGGAGGGGACCACCTTGGAGGCCACGACCTGGGTGGTGGGGGGAGGGCAGAGATGAGGCGTGGGAGTGTTGTTCTGGGCAAGGGATTAGGATTGCCTGAGGCCTGCTCTATTACCCAGGTCCCTCTCTCCTCAGGACCCAGTTTCCCGGCCGGGAACAGCAGGTGCGGCTCATCTACCAAGGGCAGCTGCTAGGAGACGATACCCAGACCCTGGGCAGCCTTCATCTCCCTCCCAACTGCGTTCTCCACTGCCACGTGTCCACGCGGGTCGGTCCCCCACACCCCCCCTGCCCACCGGGGTCAGAGCCAGGCCCCTCCGGGCTGGAAATAGGCAGCCTACTGCTGCCCCTGCTGCTTCTGCTTCTGCTGCTGCTCTGGTACTGCCAGATCCAGTACCGGCCCTTCTTTCCCCTGACCGCCACTCTGGGTCTGGCCGGCTTCACCCTGCTCCTCAGTCTCCTGGCCTTTGCCATGTACCGTCCGTAGTGCCTCCACGTGCTCTCGGCAGTGTCGCTGGCCGCTCTGGACCTTGCTCCCCACGACACAGTGGGAGCTGCTGTCTGCCCAGGCCCGCCTCTCCGGCCTGCCTCTTCCCACTACCCTGGAGTCCAGCCGTGCGCCGCAGAGCACCCCGGGGGCCGGCAGAGGCCCCTCCCTGTGACCTCCATGGCTCTGGGCCACCTCCCGGGGCTGCTGGCCCTCAACCTCCACTGACAGTTGGCTCCTCTGGGTCAGGCAGCTGCTGTCGCTGCCTTGGCCCCGGGCAGAGCCGGGCCACGCCCCTCGGCCCGTCCTAGGGTCGTGAGGACCCAACTAATAGCTCCTTGGGCAGACTTGGAGACCCAAGGACCGTGGGTGGTGTGAAGTGGATGTGGGAGGGGCGGAGGGGGTTCTCTGGAACATGCGCAGATTAAATAACTGTGAAGTTTTCACTCTCCGTGTGTATCTGGGTGTGTGGGCCGTGGGGGCGGGGGCGGGGAGCCCTCGCCCACTGGGAGGAAAGGCGTGAAGGGCAGGACGGAGCACTCAGTCCTGCCCAGGCTGGCCGCAGGCTTCCCCTCTCGCCTTTGTGCCCCAGCCTCAGCGCGCAGCCCTCTGGCTCCGCTCCTCCGGCCCGGGCTCCGCCCCGGCGCGCGCGCGCAGCTTCCCGGAAGCGATGGGCGGGGCCTAGCGGCGCCCCGGCGCGTGGGGCCTGACGGGAGCCACGTCTTTGCTGCCGGAGGACTAAAGCCGCGATTGGTGTCCCGGCGGCGATCCGGGGGCTGCTGGGAAGATGGCGGACTCGGTGGCCCGCTGATGAGGAGGCCGCGGGGGGAGCCCGGCTCCCGGGCCCCGAGACCGACTGAGGGAGCGACCTGCACGGGGCCTGGGGAGTCATGTAGGGGCGGCGCCTGCGGGGCGGGCGCGGGAGGGCGGCGGGAGTTGGTGTTGGCGCCCGTGACCACGGTCTCCTGGCGCCCCCGGGCCGGGTGGGTGTGGGGGCCCTTGACACCGCCGACTCCGCGCTGCTGCAGAGCCGCGCTCTCGGCCCCACGGGCACCCTGCGAGGTGGGCGCCGCGTGCTCGTTTCACAGGCGAGAAGGCTTGGGCAGAGAGACGAAGCCGTTTGTCCAAGGTCACGCAGCTGGTAAGTGGGAGCGCCCAGCATGGAACCCAGGACTGTCCGGCTGCGGAACCCGTGTTCCACCCTCCGCGCTGCCGCCGCCTCCTGCGGGAGGGGGAGGTGGTCGGGAGGGCGTACGCACCGGGCGAGCTGGACTCCAGGCTGGGCGCGACCACTAACCCGATTCGTGACCTCGGGCTTAACCCCTTCGCTTCCCTGGGCCTTGGTTTCTCCACCTGTGAAATGGAGGTAATGCCAGCCCCGGCTGTCTCCTCACAGGCATATAGGGAGGATCAGAGGAGATAATGCATGTGGAATTGCTTTGTAAGTGTCACTGCACTGAGCACACTGAAGGGCTATAATTGCTGTTTCAAATGAGTGGAAGGAGGCAGAGAGGGCGGGGTGGGGAAGAGGACCAGAGTGGTCACAAGGAAGGCTGAACGCGAGTCTGGGTTGCTGTGACCCCAGGCCTTCTGAACGGGGACTGAGGTGAGGAGCAGATAGCAGGTCTTTCTCCCCTTTAGGGAAAACCTCACCCCCTTTTTTGGGCCGCCCCTCAGGGTCTCCATCACCCAACTCCATGCTTCGAGTCCTGCTCTCTGCCCAGGCCTCTGCTGCTCGGCTCTCTGGCCTGCTGCTGCTCCCACCAGTACAGCCCTGCTATCTGGGGCCCAGCAAGTGGGGGGACCGGCCTTCTGGAGGAGGCCCCCATGCAGGCCCTGTGCAGGGGCTGCAGCGGCTTCTGGAACAGGCAAGGAGCCCTGGGGAGCTGCTGCGCTGGCTAGGCCAGAACCCCACCAAGGTGCGCGCCCACCACTACCCTGTGGCACTCCGTCGTCTGGGCCAGCTCTTGGGGTCTCGGCCACAGCCCCCTCCTGTGGAGCAGGCCACACTGCAGGACTTGAGTCAGCTCATCATCCGAAACTGCCCCTCCTTTGACATTCACACCATCCATGTGTGTCTGCACCTTGCAGTCTTACTTGGTGAGGAGGGGTCTGGGGGGTGGGTGTTAGTGGAAGAATAGAGAGAAAGAGGAGTAAAGGACTTGAGGTCACTGTCAGAATTCACCTCTCAGGTTTTGCCAGGAATGGCATGTACCCTGGCACACTGGCTGCTGCTCCCCCTCATCCACAGCAGACACCAGGAGTCAAGCAGCATTCATCCAGCTTAACTAGGGTGCCACCCCAGATCCCTTCTAATCTAGTGCTCTAGAAAGCCATGACAATTTGTCACCGTTGGCACAAGATGAGAACTTGTCATCTTTGTATAAGGCCTTCCCCAGAGGCTGTTGTGATAACCTCACATTCATATGGCGTTTCACATAATTCCAGTGTTTCCACTTATGCTAGAACAAATCTTCCAGCCCAGAATGTGGAGATGAGGAAGACTAAATTCACTGACTAAATCCCATGACGGGAGCAGAGCAGGCAGGGCAGCTCCCTGTTAGCAGGACTGCCTCCTCTGACCCTCTCCCTCTCAGGCTTCCCGTCAGATGGGCCACTGGTGTGTGCCCTGGAGCAGGAGCGAAGGTTCCGCCTCCCTCCGAAGCCGCCTCCCCCTCTGCAACCTGTCCTTCGTGGTGGGCAAAGGTTGGAAGCTGCTCTGAGCTGCCCCCATTTCCTGCGGTATCCACGGCAGCACCTCATCCGCAGCCTGGCAGGTGCTGGAGGGGCTAACGGCAGGTGGGGAGGGGCTGAGGAGGAGACAGGTGGTGGTGTCTTGGCTAAGGTGGAATCTCCTCTGGAGGTCTGGCCTGAGGGTCCAGCGTGATGGGCTGTTCTTTGCAGAGGCCAGGCCAGAGGAACTGACCCCCCATGTGATGGTGCTCCTGGCCCAGCACCTAGCCCGGCATCGGTTGCGGGAACCCCAGCTTCTGGAAGCCATTGCCCACTTCCTGGTGGTCCAGGAAGCCCAGCTCAACAGCAAGGTGGGGTTACCTCCCACCCTCCCATGTTCCACTCCTAGTCATCCTCAGCCACCTGTCAGGCCCAGCCACCTGTCCAGCTTGATTGGCTACTTCCTGCAGCAGACAACCCAGTGAAGCTCTCTGCTTGTTCCCCCGGGGTTCCATCTTTCCTCACACCCTCCTTGGCTTGTCTGCCACCCCAGCATGTATGCCTGGTTCTCTGCAGTTCTCCAGGCACTCTTAGCGCTGTCCTAGCTTCGTTGATCCCACTCCTGAGCCTTCAGGGCCAGACCCACAGCAGTGTCTCCCCTGCTTGTGTGGGGATTAATCATGTGGGGCTCAAGACTGCTTATGCTGTTGAACTTCCGGTGTGTATGCCGGGTAGCAGGATTGTTCGACGTTATAAGCTTGCAGGCCACGCCTCCCTGGGGTTCAGCTTGTAAAAGGATGTTGGAGAAGTGTTCTGTGCTGTGCTGGGTGACAGGCTGCTCTTTCTCCACAGGTGGTACAGAAGTTGGTCCTGCCCTTTGGGCGGCTGAACTACTTGCCCCTGGAGCAGCAGTTTATGCCCTGCCTTGAGAGGATCCTGGCTCGGGAAGCTGGAGCAGCCCCCCTGGCCACAGTCAACATCTTAATGTCCCTGTGCCAGCTGCGGTGCCTACCTTTCCGAGCCCTGCACTTTGTCTTTTCCCCAGGTTTCATCAACCACATCAGTGGTACGCAGCCAGGAGGGCCGCTGGGAAGGGGAAAGCAGGGTGGGGGTCCGCAGCCCAGTGAGCCTCACTCCACTGTCCTGCAGGCACCCCTCACGCCCTGATTGTGCGGCGCTACCTCTCCCTGCTGGACACGGCCGTGGAGCTGGAGCTTCCAGGATACCGGGGTCCCCGCCTTCCCCGAAGGCAGCAAGTGCCCATCTTCCCCCAGCCGCTCATCACCGACCGTGCCCGCTGCAAGTACAGGTGTATGGGGCAGCTTGGGGGAGGGGAGGGGACAGCCCTCGAGAAGCACACGTAGAAAAGCCAGGGGTGCCACGAACTGTCCACACTGATGCACTCTCAGCAGTCAACAAAGAAAGAAAAACTGGGCCTTGAGGCAGCGAAGGCATTTGCCTGGGGTTGCAGAGCTAGGCAGACCCAGCCAGCACAAGACTCCTGACAGTGGTGCTCCTTCCCCCTCAGTCACAAGGACATAGTTGCGGAGGGGCTGCGCCAGCTGCTGGGGGAGGAGAAATACCGCCAGGACCTGACCGTGCCTCCCGGCTACTGCACAGGTGAGCTCCAGATGTGTGGGCGGTGGCCAGCAACATGGAGCCCTGGCTAAAAGCCAGTAACCCTTTCTCTTTCCCACTCCAGACTTCCTGCTGTGTGTCAGCAGCTCTGGTGCTGTGCTTCCTGTAAGGACCCAGGACCCCTTTCTACCATACCCTCCCAGGTCATGTCCACAGGGACAGGCTGCCTCTCAGCCCACTACCCGTGACCCTGCCCAAAGGTAAGGGAAGAGGGTGGGAGACCCTCCCCTTCCTTCGTGGACAGCGACCCTGAGCAACGTCTGCTCCCTAACCAGGGTGGTGCTGATGCTGCGGGAACGCTGGCATTTCTGCCGGGATGGCAGAGTGCTGCTGGGCTCCCGGGCTCTGCGGGAGCGGCACCTGGGCCTGATGGGCTACCAGCTCCTGCCGGTGAGAGCCTCCCCGCCCCCCATCTTGAGATTCCATGTGCATCCTCACCACCCCCAACCCCACCCCGCAGGCCCTGTGGGTAACCTGCTGCCCTTTCCCCTGCAGCTACCCTTCGAGGAACTGGAGTCACAGAGAGGCCTGCCCCAGCTCAAGAGCTACCTGAGGCAGAAGCTCCAGGCCTTGGGCCTCCGCTGGGGGCCTGAAGGGGGGTGAGGGGGTACACAAGGGTTCATGACGGCCCCCCTATGGGGGGCGGACAATTTGCACTTTGGCTCCCTCTGTTTTGGTTTCTCATTAAAGTCCCATTCCTTCCCCATTGTGCATCTTGTTTCTGGGACAGGGAGCGGGCTGGGTCCCCTCATCTCTTTTCCATTCATGTCCCCCCATACAGAGACAGAAAGCCAGGGATAGGTGGGGGCCGAAGCACTTTACTGCGGGAGGAGGGGGGAGAGGGAGAGGTAAGGGGACTTTAAATTATTCACTTAAATAAAAATGAGGAGGGACGGGGATGTTCCCTCTGTCCATCTGTCCCTTGGCTGTCTGTCCAGGCAGCAGCTACACAGGCATGGGCATCTCATTGTACTCGTCCACGCCCTCCCGCTCATCGAACACTGGCTCCGCCTCATTTGCATCCAGCTATGGGGGAGGACAGAGTCAGGGAATGTTGCCCCCAACCCACAGCAGCCTTGACAGGGACCAAAGAAGGGGCTGGGGAGGAAGGGCAGCGGGCCTTACGCATTTCATCTCTCGCTCGGTGAAGATGCGGGTGAGCACTACCATGCGGAGCGGCACTGTGAGGATGAGGATGAAGGGAAAGGCCAGAGAGGCCGCTGTGGACATGACGGCCCAGAGCAGGGCCAGGCAGAGCAGCTGCAGGGCCGTGAACAGGTGCATACGGAGGGTCCGAACCTGGGGGCAGGCAGGGCCGGAAAAGACAGGTGAGCCCAGGCTTCTCCCCAGCCTGAGGGCCCAGGTCCCTGGAGGATCATCCAGGCCTGCCACATCCAGAAGACGGATGAACTCCTTTCCCCCTCCATGGGGTGGGGATGGAAGTGCCTTCTTGGGTGCTTACCAGAGCTGGATCTACCAGACTGAATGGTGGCTGGCCAAAGGGAGAAGATGGGGGGCTGGAAGGTGACCCACGCAGACCAGGACGGGGCAGAGGCATGGGGCCCTTCCTGGCAGGGTCTCACCTTCTTGACATAGGTGACATCTGGGTGGTGTTTGGGCGGCATGAGCAGCAGGTGCAGCCGCTCATAGAACTGGATCCCGTTCAGGGAGGTAACTCCCATGTACAGGAAAATTCCAAAGAGCACAGCCAGGGGTATCTGCCGGAGCAGATCCCCAATAACTATGGAGAGGCCTGGGGGAGGAGAAGGAGAAACAGTTGACCCCAGGGCTCCCCACCCCCAGTGACCCCAAGACCCTCTGAGAAGGGCAGGGGCAAGAGGCAAACATACCCACAAGCAGGGCAACCAGCAGCCCCGTCACCCGCTGCTCTTTGACCTCCTGGATCTTGGGCTTGTCCCCAGGCGCCACAGCCTTGCTCATGACAGTGAGTGCGTTGGCGTGAGTGACGGAGCGGACGGTGGCAGCAGCCAACCAGGGCAGGCCGAAGAGGGCACAGATGCCACCCATGGCCACGATGAGCAGCAGGTCCAGGTGGAAGCCGGAGCCCTTCTGCAGCATGCGCTCCTTCTTGGAGATGATCAGCCTGAGCAGGGACAGGCGCTCACTGAGGCCTGGGCCCAGCTCGGCAGACAACTGTTGTCTTTCCAGAGCATCCAGCCAGTTGCCTCTGCCTGTTTTTGGAACCTAGTGGTCCCCACCCATTCTGTCAGGACGAGAGTTCCACCACGGAGCTGAGACCTATCCACGCTGCCCTCCCCGCCCTCCAGGACAGCTCCCATCCTGTTCGGCCATCCCAGCAAACATCAGTGGGATTTCCTGCTGCCTACAAAACAAACTCCAGCGGCCAGCCTGGCATCCTGGGCTCCCATTACCCAATGCAGCTGTGTTCCCCAGCCTGGCTAGGCCTCTGGCCCCTCCACCTACCAGGTCGCTCCTGTCTACACAGCACCCACCTCGGCTAGGACCACTCACGTGGTGATTTGCGTCTCCATGAAGATGAGGATGAAGACCAGGATGGCGGGCAGCAGGCTGGCAACCATCATCCACACGGGGAAGGAGCTCTTCTCCCCCAGGGGGTTGATGACCCAGCCTCGCTTTTCTGGGGCTGTCACTGAGAATCCACTGGGCACGCTCAGCTTCTGTAGGGCAGAGAGCAGGGACAGGTGCTAGTGGGCCATGGAGGGAGAGCCCTGCACGCACTGAGGGCATGCTGTGGAAAAGGCCTGGTGTCTGCCCTGTCAAGAGGCAGCTCTGGGGTGGGGGGCTGGAGAGAAACAGCCAGAGCCCAGTGCCAGGTGGCACGTCCTCTCTGCTGCATGCTCCACCTTACCTGGGTGTAGGTATCCTCAATACTGTAATCCACAAGCACCATGATGAGGATCGCGATGGGCACCCCAAAGTCCCCAATCACCCGCCGTACCTGTAGGCAAGCACCATGCTCAGAGGCCCCCACCTCGCTCCTGCCCTGACTCCAAGTGTCCCCCTTCCTGCCCCCAGCTCATGCCTCCCAGCCCACGCACCCGGCCAGGGAAGAACCGGCTGTTCTTGAATTTGCGCAGGAAGAAGGCGATGAAGAAGGTGCCAGCCATGAGCACCAGCGACAGTAGGGCCGTGTTGGGCTGGCCCCGGGGCCTCTCCTGCCCAGACGGCCCAGCCGAGCTCTTGTTTCCCGGCCCCACTGTGGCTCCTGCCCCAGCCCACGTGGCATTCTCACTGCTGTCTGCCTCGGAGCTGTTGGAGACCGAACAGCCGTGGAGGGGGTGTTCCTGGAAGATCTGGGGAGAGGATAAAAGACTCCATCAGCTAAACTGGCAAGATTTCTGGCCTCAGCTGTATGTTGAGGGGGTGACAGGCAGGGTGGGGGCTGGCCAGACTACCCTCAAGGAGCTTGTCATGTTGATTAAGAAAATGACTGAGGCGACCAGGTGTGAGCACGGGGCAACTGGGGATTAAGAGAGGGGTTGGTCTAACTCAGGGCAGCAGTGGGGTGTGGCTCCAGCAGGCCTCGAGGAGCAGGATGTGGAGCATGGAGGACGGTGGGGGCATATCTTCTCCGGAGCCTTACACAGACATGGGTCTGATGCCCGGACTGTGACTGTGTCTGTCACCTCGGGGGGCCTTCCCTTTTACACTTCTGGATTGTTTGCCACTTTAACCAAAGCACATGTTACCTGTTATTAAAAATGTTTTTAAGACTGACCTGAAGCCCTGGGGGGGGGGGTGTGTGTGTGTGTGCTGGCAACAGGGAGAGTGGCGGGGCAGGAAGAGGAACCAACCTGTGCTTTGTGGGCTTTGCAGACTGCGGCCTGGGGGAGCTGTGGGCCAGCGTGGCCTCACACCCAGAAGACAGAACAAGAGAGGGGCAGGATGCCCCCTGGCTCCCTCCAGTCCTGAAGCCTCGCCCCTCCCGGCCCAGTTCTCAGTGCGGCCTGCCCACCTTAACCAGCTTGTAGAAGGTCTCGTAGATGAAGATAAGGGAGATGAGGAAGGCAAAGATCTCCTGCGTGAAGCGGGAGACAAAGCGCACCAGGAAGCTCCCCTCCAAGGCCACCATGAGCAGGGCTAGAAGCACCAGCCAGAAGCCGATCCACACGCGGCCCACCAGGTACTCCAGGTCATTGCTGCTGCAGAACTGGAAGGGGGTGGGGGGGGTGTAGTCAGGTCCAGAGCCCAGGGGCTAACAGGGTGGGCGTGTTTGGGCAACAGGAGGGGCCCTGGACCTGGGCAGAAAGAGCCAGTCCCCAAGGAGCCTGTGGACTCTCACCGAGAAGAAGGCCTCCTCAAAGACCAGCAGGGGCCCTGAAAAGCCGATCACCAGCAGCGGCTGGGCGCCCAGCAGGCAGAAGACCACACCTTGGAGCGCTGTGGACATGATCAGCTCCGACACCCCGATCAGGTCCTTCGTCTTCTCTCCTGGGGTGGCAGGAACCAGCTCAGGAGCTGGCAGCGGGGCCCTGTGCACGCCCCCCCCACCTGAAACCTCTCCTTACCCAGCAGCCCCCCAAAGGTGATGGCAGGAGACAGGGCCGCAAAGTAGATGAAGATGACGGCAGCCAGGCACTGGGGGTCAAGTGCATCTCGGAAGTCACTCAGGTAGTGGGGATAGCGGCGCCGCACATCTCGGATCAGCCCCCCGAAGGGCCGGCCCGTCCGCCGAAGGGGATCGTCTTCGACTGCACCTGCCGCCTCTACCATCTGCAGGAGCGCTGCAACCCAGGCCTCTATCAGGGCGCCTGCCGCAGCCCCCTTCCTGCCCGCCCCGTTTTCTTCCACATACACACAGACCATCCCCAACCTGGCCCCCCAAGCCCCCGTCCCAGGCAGCCCAGTCCCGGCCCCCAGCCTGCACTGGCCCGTACCCTTATCTTGGGCCGACTTGGGCTCCAGCCCAGCCCCTGTGGGCAACAGCCGGCCCTGCTCCTCCCGCTTCTTGAGCATCTGGCGCTGGAAGTGAGCGACGGATCGCAGCAGCTCCTCGCCCTGCACTTCCGAGGGCGGCAGCACCACACTGCAATCCAGGAAGGCATTGATGGCGGTCAGCAGGTCTTCCCGCTCATCTGCCAGGTAGGCTGCCTCATGGAATTGCTGCCAAAGCAGGACCAGAACTGGTGAGGGCAGAGGATGAGGGCCAGGGGGCCTGGAGTAGGGCTGGGCAAGATCAGTGGGGGGCCTCCCAGGTGGGCTCTGGGGAGGGGCTGACCTTGTCCGACATGAGGGTGGAGATGGAGCGGCCGATCTCGTGGTAGTCCATGTTGGCGCTGCTCGGGCCCAGCAGCAGGAACAGGAAGCGCACGGGCACAGGCACCTCCAGCACAGCATCCAGCTCCACCGCCTCCCGCAGCCGCACAAAGGCCATGGTGGGGCGGGAGAGGAACTCCACGCAGCCTGGGGGCATGGGCCATCATGGGCAGGAGCAGGGCACAGGCCGCTCCCCAGCCCCCAGCCCCGGGGCAGGCCCAGCACCAGGACCCCCGCCCCAAAGACCCGTGCCACATACCCACGAGGACCACCGTGGCCTCGGCATTCTCGGGGATCTTCTCCAGCAGCTTCAGCTCATGCTTGGATTTGGAGCGAGTGATGCCGGCTGGTGGGGCCGGAGGTGGCAGTTCACGCTGGGGACGCAGGAGAACAGAGCTCAGCCTGGCCAGGCCCCCACCCCTGCATGTCTGCACTGGGCTTGTTCACAGTCCTACACCAGCTGTGGTGGCCGGGACCCAACCCAGGCAGGGCCACCGTCTCCCCTCACCTCTCGCTCCACCTCCAGCCGGGTCTCAGGAACACCTCCAATGAGAGGCTCGGTGACATGGGGGTCGCTCTCAGCCCCCTGGCCATGGTGATGCCCCAGCAGGGAGCCCAGGGAGCCAGCCGAGATGTTGCGGGGGAAGGAGAAGTCCTTCTCGTCACTTGGGTGGCTGGTGGGGCAGAGGGCGGTGAGGTAAGGAGGGTGACGGCCAGGGCTGGGGACAGGTGGGCCGAGTGCAGAGGGTTGGGGCCTCACCTGTGTTTTAGCAGCAGGGCCCGCAGCACGTTGGCTCTGTCCTCGGCCTTGATCTGGTCAGAGATGACCATCTGCTCCACCACCTGGTGGGCCACCCCAGGCAGGGTCTGCTGGTCCAGGTCCAAGAGCACAGCTCCTGAAATAAGGACGGCATAGAGGGGCCCTCATCCCCAGGCCAGAAACAAGGGCTGGGGTGGAAGGGAAGGAGAGCTGGGGACAAGGGGGCAGCCAGGTAAGCACGGTCCAGGGGATGAGCACCAGCCTCTACACATATAAGCAGGGCTCAGGGCCGACTCTGCCTCAAGGGCCAAGTCCCACTGCCTTTCTGACCTGTTTCTTCCTACTCCCTCTCCCCCAGCAACATTGTGGGGCTCAGCAGAGGCCACCCAGACCAGGCCCTGCCCAGACGCCCCTTCCAAGCAGCTCGCAGCCTCACTGGGGTGCCCCCAGCCACCCACTCGGGCTGGACGCTCTTCACTGTTAGAAAGTTCCTCCTCCCAGTGGGCCACAGGCTGCCTCCCCTGCTGTCACTCTAGGGCCCTAGTTCTGCCCTGTGGAGCATGACACAGCTGGTCTGTGGCCTTGTCCACATGGCAGCCTTGAGCCACCTGGAACTGTCCCTTCCACCCCAGGCTCCTCAACTTCCCCAAGTCCCACAGCTGCTCACAAGACGCTTTCTAGACCTCTCCCCTCCCCAAGCCTGGTTACTGCTCTGGAGCTGCCGTTTCATATAGAAATGAAAGTTCTGTCAAAAGTCACCAGGTCATTTTTCTGTCAAGGTCAACTTTCAGAACACAGAACCAAAGAACAAACAGAACGAAAGGCCCCTGAGCAGGCAAAACAGGGATGGCGGAGCCTGGTGGTAAAGTGCTCACACTGTGGCCCCTTGCCCAAAGCCGGCCAGCCTCACTCACAGCCCCCTACCCCTAGTCGGGAACAATTCTGACAGAGGTTTGTCAGTCCTCAGCTGCTCAGAAACAGGCCTTCTGACAGCAACGGGGAGTGACTCCCCACCAGGAAGAAGAAAACAAGCAAACAGCAGAAACACACACAGCTCGAGAGGCCAGCGTCTGTGGTCATTTAGTGAAGTTTGCACAACCCTACAGGTTAGAGCACATTCCCCAAAACTCTAGAATTTCAAGAAAGCTTTCTATCAAAACTGTTTAAAAACACTGATGCATCCAAAACATACCAGCTTCAGTTATCTGAAAATATCACTTAGAGAAGCCGCTTGCTAAAAAGGCCAGAGAAGAGAGAGTAGTGTCAATCTTGCCCTGCAGTCACCCAGAGACAGAGCCTGAGGAACGGCAGACTGCGTGACATCGTGAGAGGAGGATGCGCCCTCTTGGGCTATGGTGACATTCCACACTGTCTCTCAAGAGAAATTTGGGGGCCGAGGGTCCTCAGAGAACAAGCTCAGGCAAAGGGAGTTTCCTGTGGCAGGGATGATGGCAGGGGAGGGGGGTAGGGCAGGGCGGGGTACCATGGGCCAGGGTCCGGCGGAGCTCCAAGAGGCTGCGGAAGGACAGGGAGGCCACGTGGGGCTTCCCCCAGCGCTCCGTCTCCTCCTCCACATCCTCCTCAAACTTGATCCAGCGCGCTGTCTCCCGCCACTGGGGCTCCTGGTTTTTGTCCAGCAGCAACTCATTCAGCTCCACAAACACCTTGGGGTGAGATGAGGAGGCACGCGGGGTCAGAGCCAGAGGGTGGCCCTGGGGCTGCCCCCTCTCAGAGCAGCGTGAGGGTGGGGCACATGACTCTGGATGGCACAGGGCACAGGCGCGGAGTCTGCGAGAGTTACCAACCACCCTGAGACTCACTTTCCCTCATCTGTAAAATGGGAGCAAGAAGAGCCACCTCAAAGGGCTGGTATGGGGATTAAAAGAAACAGCACACAAAGCACTGAGCATGGCCCACAGCTCCGCTCCCAGGAAGTGCCTGACGAATGTCACTCCACACACCCACACTGGGCTTTTGTACGAGTCCATCTACATGCATTGGAGAACTGGCACAACCAGTTACAATGACAGAAGAGCAGTCACCTTGGAGGGTACTGACTGGGCGGAGGCATGAAGGAACTTTGGGAGTGTGGGAAATGTTCTGTTTCTAGGTAGGGTAGCCAGGTGTTTTGTGTGCAAAAAGTCATTGAGCTGCACACTTAACTGAGTGTACTTGACTGTATGTCTGTCAGGCTTCAATAAAAAGGTTTAAGAAAATACCCCGGAAGGGTCAGGGTTCAGGACCAGAGCCTTGGGGTCTTAAGATGGGCAGTGTCACTAAGTCACTGAGTGACCTTGGCCAATCACTGCCCCTGATTTATGGCTGATGCCACCTGGGCCATCATCTTCACAGGCTGTGGGGGGGAATCAAATGACCGCAGAGGTGACTGGATTCTGAGAAATGAAGTGCACTGCTCCACAGAGCCACGTCTAGCCCAAAGGGTCCTCAAACACCTCACTACCAGCTGCCAGAAAATGGCCATGATATAGAAATCAACAGTGTCCAAGATGTGAATCAGAATCGTAATGCCCAAATCAACAACGTGGAAGATGTGTACACTGCACTTTTGTGTACAACCATAGGTGGCAACTCTGGTGCACGAGATTACTGCTGGTCTGAGAGGTAGGGGGAGGGAGCTGTGGGGAGAAGATGTGTAGGGAGATAGTGGAAGAGTGTAAAGGGGAGAACAGTACCTCATGGGGCTTGTGCGGGGCCCGGGGTCGGGCCCGAGGCGTGGGGCCAGGCTCTCGCCCTTCCCGGCCACTCTGCACGGACCCTTTGGCATTCTTCCGCACCAAGTGCCGCCGTACCCCAGGAACGTCCTCAAACCGGTGACCTGTGGCGGGTAGGGAGACAGGGTCAGGCTCCTCCTTTCTGTTGCCCCTGTTGCCACCAGCACTGGGCTTGGCCCAGGCCCAGCACTCACTCTTCATGAGGTCTAGATCAGCCGTGGCCAGCGTCTGGGCCTCGCTCTCATCCGTGGGGACCCGGGGCAGCAGTGCCTGCTCTGCCCCAGTCATGCTTCCGATGCGCCTCCTCTCCTGCAGGTTGTAGCTGCGGTGCCCAGGCTGCACTTTGGTCAGGGGGCGCCCGGAGGCACCCCCGTCATCACCTCCTGCAGTGCCGCTAGCCACTGCCATCACTTCTTCCACCAGGGCTCTGGACAGACAGAGCAGTCGTGAACCAGAGAAGGCCGGCCCCCTGCCCCTCGGCCAGGAGCCACGCCGGGGAACCCAGGAAGGAGATCCCACCAGACCCCATCCCTCCTCGCTGCCCACTCTTGACAGGTGTGGATGTGAAAGAGGGAGGATTTTGGAAGTAGACTGCAGCATTTAAATCCGACTCTACTCTTTACTGGCCATGCCACCTGAGCAATCACACGAGCCACTCAGAACACAAACTCAGCAGCAAAGTGGAGCTGAGGCCAGCCTCCTGTGTTGTGGGGAGAGAAGTCTGGAGAAGTACTCAGCAGGGTCTGCTCATCACATGTTCCCTTGCGCCTCCTTCCCCTCCCAGGCACACACGGACTCAAGAGGTTCACAGGGTCCCATGTTTCTAAGCAAATGGAGCAAAGTATGTGGAAATGGGCCTTTGAGACTAGAGACAGCTCCCCCTCCCCAGTCATAAGGAGGACATGAACTCCTTGTCCCTTACAGATTCCAACTTCTGCTCCAGTCCCCCAAACCAGGATGCATCCTTTCTCTCTGCCACCGCCAGTGCATCCTGGTCCCCGCCACAACACTCTAAACTGCTCTGCAGCACCTAGCGCCTCCCACAGCTCCAAGCCCATGTCCCCAGGCCAGTCCCTCCTCTGCCAGGTTTTCTCCACCTACGCCTGCCCTTGGTGCCCTTGGTTCTGCTCATACCGTTGCCCACACCTGGGTCACCCACTTGACCCAGTTTTCCATGGCTATGCTGTCTCTGAGGCTCTCCACCTCCTCCCAGCCATCCAGCCACCCAAAGGCCTGCGCCTCCAGTGCAGACGGCCACTGTGGACCCAGCTTCACCTGCACCGCCTGTCTCCCCAGCGAGTCTGCACTCGTCCTGGAGGGGCAATGTGCCTTCACTTCCCCGCAGCCCTTCATGCTGCCTGGCACCCAGAAAACAGCAGGTCCGTGATGGTAGCGACCTTGAGACCTAATTCAAAGTGATTTCCTCCAGGAAGCCTTCTCTGGCTAACACTCCCAAACTCCAGTCACCCACTGGTACTGACACTGTGCCTGGACCAGGGCATTCGGCACAGTAACTTGTTCTGGTGCCATTTCACAGATGACAAACAGGGTGGACTGGCAGCTCCCCAAGAGCAAGAGGGGGTCTCCTATTCCTCTCCCACCCTCGGGCCCCCAGGGGGTGCCTGGAAGTCACCAGTCTAGTCCCTGATCCAGTGCTTGATGCTGCTCCACCTGAAGCCACAGGTGGGGGGGATGGGGGGACAGCTTAGACTGCACATCTGTTCCGAGCCAGGCTAAACCATACTGAAACCTTAATTCACACCACCCTTTAATCCCTACAACCACTTTGTGAGAAAGGTTCTATTATTCTTGGTGTACAGCTGGGGAAGCTGGGGCTCAGAAAGGTGGTTACTTGCCTAAATAGCTACTGAGGGGCAGGACTGGGACTGGAACCCCACTCCGAGGATCCCAAGGCTCATGATTTTCCCCCACATCACCTCACTGACATGAGCAGGGCAGGTCTCTGCTTGGGGACATTACCCAGTCTGGGCCCCTTTGGTGACCCGGGGAGCCGCCTCCTGGTGGGGCAGTGATGGAGGGGGAGACGGACTGGTCCTTTCTGTCTTCCGGTCAGCACCGTCATCCTCCTGGAGAAAGAACTGGAACAGGGACCCATGTGGGCAGGTGAGGCCAGGCCAGGGACACTGCAGACATCCCCCAGGAGCCCTGCCCCCACTCACCTGCACCGAAGAGGGTGTGGAGGCGGGCGATGGCTGGGTGGGTGCTCGGGCCCCCTCAGCCTCACTGGCCTCATCCTCATCTTCCTCCCCCTCCTCAATGGTGGGGGTCTCCCCGGTTGGGGAGGCTCCAGGGCGCCTGCGAGCCTTCCGTCCCGGGCCCTGGGGTGTCTTGCGGCGGCGGGTGTCTGGAGGCAGGTGGGTGGACAGCGGGTGATGGATGTGGTGGGAAGACTGGCGGTGGTCTGCAGGGAGAAGGGGACCTGGCTGCTGGCAGGTTCAGCCTCCCTCCCCACATCCTGACCCCCAGCCTGGCCCCTCCCACTAGGCCCCTAGCCCATTCCTTGCCAGACAGTCAAGCCAGCACCCCTGCTTCCCCCCTCCCCTCTCCCCCTCACATTCAAAGTCTTCTTCCCCATAGCTGCGGCCTGGCTCCTCCCCTCCTCGAGACCCGGCCTCCTGTAGGATCTCCTCAAACCGCTCCACGCCCAGGGTGCGGTGAAGTTCATCTTCCTCCTGCTCAGGAAACCCAGCTCTTGCAAGGCCCAAGCTCTCTGGCTCTGGCTGTGAGGAAGAAGGAAGGGGCAGAGAGAACACACAGGGGCTCACCAGGAGGTGTACCCCGAAACCCCACCCTGCCCAGTGCTGGAGACCCAGTACCCTCCCAGCAGCCTATCCCCTCAAATGCTGGGGACTCAGACCACCCCCCCCCCCGCCAGCAGCCTGTCCTCAGGGTTCCAGGCTATCTGGACCCTGGCTGCCCATTCCAGTCAGTTCTAGGGCAGGTGGAAAGGGTCTGCCCTGGAAGGGTCAGCAGGAATCCTGTGTCCAGCCCCAAGGTGGTGCATGTGACCGGGGCAGCTCACAAAGCTGATAGGGAACAAACTCTCTCTGGCTGGAGGACAACTACTAAGCCCAAAAAGGAACTTCTGGAGGCGCCCAAGCTAACTGACCTGGGCTGGGTCCTAGTCGAACTGAAACCCAGCCCCTGGAAGGGATTGTAGGCTTCACCTTGTCAGAAGAGCCCCCCATTCACCTTGGCAGCACCCCACCAGCCCAGGGGCACCCCACCAGCCCAGGGCCCCTCAGCCGGCTCCCTAGCCCCACCCCTCCCCCACCCCCACTCCTCCCACCTGAGTCATACTGCAGGAGAGGAGCAGCGGGACTGCGGTGGCGCTTTGCAGAGCTCAGCCTAGCTAAGCGGCCTGCTGCCTAGCCAGCGGCCTTGGTCCAGCCCCCCACCCACCCCCTGCTGGTCTCAGCTCCAGGCAGCTCCAGGCAGCTCCAGGCGCCGCCAAATATTTGCTCAAGAGCTTCTGGACTTGAAGGGCATCGGGATCTCCAAGGGCGGGGGTACGGAGCCCCTTTCCGCTGGGGTGCCAGAGCGGCTAGAGCAAGGAAGAGCAAGGGGAGGAGGGCTGGGAAGAAGGGCGGGTCTTGGGGAGGCACTGAGAAGGACACAGGAGCATCTGGGGACGGCAGGGATACTGGATACAAGAAGATGCAGGGGTCAGGGGCTCGCTTCTCCCCAGCCCATCTCCGCGGCTCTCTCCCGGCTCCCCACAAGCGCTGTCCCCACTCTCACCAGAATTAGTACGTGGGAGGAAGGACTCGGGCGGAGAGAGCGCGCTGGGAGCTAGCCCGGGGTGGGGGTAGGGGGTCGTGAACCCCTCGCACCTGAGGCCGCAGGAGGAAGTCCATGGCCGGCAGGGGTGAACTTAGGAAGGAGGGGGAGGGGACCGCCCGCGCCCCTTCCCGGTCACGTGCCCCGCTGGGCCAAGTGACCAATAACGGGCTGATTATGGCACTCGGGGTTAATCATTAGACTTCCCAGAAAAATCGGGAGGGGGCCACGTGGGGTGGTGGCCACATGGGGGCTGGGAGGGGCAGGCCTAGGTGGCACGTGGGGCCGGGGGGGCGGGGCCGTTCTGCCTAGAACCACTGCACGGACTGCAGCTGTCTCTAAGGCGGGGTCAGACGAGGTCGCCAGGTTAGAGACTCAGGGTCCCCAAAGTTCCTCTCTCACCACCCGGGTCTTCAAGAAACAGAGCCTCAACTCCCTCCCCAAGACTGGAAGCTGCCTGACCCCCCCACCAATACCCATCCCAGAACGCCCCTCCCTCCATGAGCGATGCAAGGCCAGGGTAGGGATGGCAGCGCCCCTCCCAAATCCACCACAGGCTCCCCTCCCTCCTGAGCCTCCTGACCCTCTACACACACACACACACACACACATTTGACGCGGACGCCGGAGCACCTGTGGCCGTGGGGAGGGAGGGAGGGGAGGCCGACCGGCAGGCAATACTCACAGTGCGGAAAGAATCTGCGCCCGAGGCCGGGCGCCGGGGGGCGCTGCTCATGGCCAAATCTTAGCCCTTTTCGCTGTCACTGCGGCTTTCAGGGCAACAAGGCGGAGGCATAACCTGGGCGGGGAGAGGACCAATCACCGCGTGAGAATGGGGCCAGGCCGGCGGAGGCACCCCGGCATCAGCCCCAGAGCCCAGCCCAAGGGAGGACAGGACTCAGGGGGCTTCCCGCCGGCTGGCCACGAGGGGTCTCCCAGCTGCGCAGGATGCTGTCGGACTACGAAGGGCCTTAGAGTGGCCCTTAGAGGCGGCAAGAGCAAAGAGGAGAGTTATTTATAGGAAGAAAAGTGAAGAACAAAGAGACAGAGGCGAGCACTGAGGGAGAGGAGGCAAAAATAGGGCCAAGAGACTAAGCGGAGTGAGGGGGAGAGCAGAAGGTGGAGAGAGGCTGCAAAAAAAAAAAGGGGGAGGGGGGCAAGAAAGGAGTTGAGGCCCAGACCTGGAGAGAAAGCAGCAGAGATGGGGGGGGGGATAGAGGAGGGAGGGAGGGAAAGGACAGCCAAGCCAGAAACAGGAGTGGTGACCAAATGGTGGCACCAGGGGATGGGCTGAACCAGAGAGGAGTGTGCCGGGGAGTGAGACCCCTGGAGCAGAGACCAGGGAGGAAGGAAGGGAGAGAAAGAACTCTAGAGAGAGCCCCACATGGCAAGCAAGGAGGCCCCACAGACACTAAGCCTAGGGCAGGAGGGGGAGCGTGGCCATGCCCCCTCCCCTGATGAAGGCCAGGAGGGAGGGAAGAAGGCTCCTTGGGGGAGGGGCAGGAGCCCAACTCCACTCACTCGGTGGAAGGGAGGAAGGGACGATGGCACTCACGGGCCGGGCAGAGCTTTATAATGGGGGAGGGGCACGTGACAAACTGGGAGGAGGGTGGGCACAGAAACCCTGAGATTCTGTCCTGAGGGGCAGTCCCCTTCCCTCCCCTCCCCTAGCCAGGAAAATCTGAGTGGCAGGGCTGATGCCCTTCTGACCGTGACTGTAGAGATGTCTGGGAAGGCCACTGTGTGTGGTGGGGGAGCAGAAGAGTTGTTAGGGAACCTGACCAGTGCAAATCAGGGTGCCCATTCATAGCGGGGCTGCACCCAAGGCTCTCCGAAGGTAAAAGTATTGAACCTCCCCAGTGTGCTGTTGAGGGGTCAGGGCTCCCCGACTTAGGGCTGACTCGGGGGTAAGACAGGTCAGTGTAGGGTCAAACAGTAATAAGTCTGGAGGGTCAGTCCAGGGTGGGGAGCCTGAGGTGACACATTCCTGGCAAGCACTCCAACTCAGCTGACCGCTCCCTTCACCTCCCCCTGGCAGGCCTTCAGCCAGGGCTCGACAGGCGCGGGGGACAGGGACACTGGGGGAGGGACCCCAGTCAGGGAAGGAGTGTCCTGAGCACCTGCAGGTGCCCCACTCCCACCACCAGGCTGTGCCCTCAATGTGCTCCTCCACCTCCCCTCCTCCCTTGACCCCCACCTCCCGTGCCCCCCTCCCCCGCCGTCCCGAACACAAAGCAGCTTCTGTCCAGAGCATCGGTGCCGATAATCCGGGGTGGGGGCACATTCCGAGGACCAGCCCTGACCGGCCCGGAGGATTAGCATCTCTCCCCCTGCCCAAGGGATTAGCACTCCGGACCCCCACGTGGGCATTAACCACTCCCCAAGCGAATTCGCACATTCCAGGGCTCTTCGATGTGGGGTTAGCGCGGGTGTGGGGCCGAGGGAGGAGGATAAAGTGGACCTTGGGTTTCAGGGAGCGCCCCCCGCCTCCCAGCACGGAGCTCCTCACCCAGACGAGCCAGCCCCCCAGGAGTCAGGTCCAACTCTCCGGACTCGTCTTTCCCATCCCCACCCAGCTGCTCCCTCTTCTGCCTGACCCCTTGTCCTGACCTGACCGGCCACCCCCTCTTTCCGGCTCCGCCTCCCAACCCGGAGGTTGGGGGCGGAGGCCCCGGGCAACCCCCAAGCTGGGCGCCCAGGACCAGCCTGAAGGATGGAGTAGGAGGTCGCAGGGGAGGGGTGTCGCCTGGAGCCCGCTCAGGAGTTGGGAGGGCCGGCAGCGCCTCCTTGAGACTACCCCCTCCTGGTGGCAGGGGGCGCGGCACCCTAGCTTTAGGGAACTCTAAGAAGCAGACCCCGGATCCCGCTTCCGACCAGCACTCCGCTCGCCTCTCCATCGTTCTCCCCAAGACCTGGTTTCCCCGCGCCCCAGTCTCCGCCCTTTCCTGCACTTCCACTCCCTCCCTGCTCCGAGTCCCGAGTTCCCCCCTTTCCTTCCCCCTCCCTTCCTCCCTCTGCGGCCCTGGCCCTCCCCCGCCGCCACCTCTCCGCTTACCCGCTTGCTCTGGACTTCTTGCGCCGGGGGTCTCTGGGTTCCTCCCCCTTCTCCGGCGCCCTCGCGCGCTCCTGACGACTCCCTGGTGCCCACCTCGGGGCGCGCCCCCGTCACTCCCAACTTCTCCCAACTCAACTTTCCCCCGCGCCGCGACAGGCCAGCCCCCTGCGTGCGCGCCCCCCGGCGCACCGTGCGCGGCCCCGCCGCAGCGAGTGGGAGGCGGGAGCGGGGGCCGAGACCTGGGGGCGGAGGCGCGCATCCAGGCTTACCGGGCCCGGCGCCCTGAGTCCTGCGCGGGGGAGGCCACCCCGCTGTCCCGCGGCCCGACCCCCCGAGACCGCCGTCTCGGGGTTCCCCGCACGGGACTCAGGCGCCCCGGGGACGCCGTCTCTTGGTCCCATTAGGCACCTCTGGGCGGAAAGAAGCCCGCCTCACGCTGGGGATCCCAGGCAGGAAAACGTAGGCACAAAGATGATCAGGAAATTCGGAGCGGAAGAAGTTAAAATATAAATGCATCGAAGTCAAGATTCTCTCGCGCCCGACGCTCCCCACTCCCCACTAGTAATCCCCAGTGCCTCCAAGAAAGCCCCTGTCTGCCTGGGGGACGGGGGTGGGGTGGGGGCGAGAGGCCTGATCACGGCTGAGGTTGGATGCCCATTACCCTGAGCTGACCTAGACTTTCCGAACGGAGGAAACTTATGCCTCGGAGAGATTCCCTGCAGTAACCTCCCTCCTGGAACCGTATTCCATAAGTTATCACCTGTCATTTAAAGATCTCTGTGTGTACTTCTGGTTTACTCAACTCAATTATAAATTCTTCCAGATAAGGAATATACTTTTCGCTTCTTTTCTTCAGTCTGCCACCGGGAGAAGCACAGCATTGTGTATGCAGAAACATTCAGATACAAACGAGTTAATTAACAAATGTTGAGCACCAACTCTGGTTCTGGCGCTGAGGAGTGCTGTTTGGGGCTGTTTTCGTCCAGTTCACAGCCCTCAAGAATGCAATCATGAGACAATTAGAGAGCAGCACAAGAAAATCTATAATCAGTTCCTTAAGGGATGAGGTCAAGGCTGCTGCAAGTGGAGCATCTGTCTGTGCTTCTGTCTGTTGAGGGCGGTAACCAACCTGCCAGCCCTCTGCCACACCCTGGCTGACTCCAATGGGCCCGGGCTCTGGAGACTGGTATCCGGGGGACTTCCAGTGCTCCAGCCGGCTTGCCTCGGGATGTCAGAGTGTAGCGAGCAGCTGGAGTCGGGTGGGCTCCGAGAAGACAAACGGGGCCCAGAGGAGAGAGAGGTCTCTGGCGTATGTTAAATCCAGTCTCAAATGGGGCACACCTGCCTCTCTTCGCAGCCCTGCGGTCAGCAGGTCCCTGTGAGGTCATCATCAGCCAGACATGGCTTGGAGCCATCCCTCAGTCAATCCTGGGATCACCAGATGGCCTGGGGAGAGGTGGAAACCCGTGCTGAGATTGTCAAGAGGTCGCTGGGACCTCAACATCATCAACTGGGTCAGAGCCAGGCCACCTGGGCCCGGGATGTAGGCTGTCAAACCACAAACCCCAGAGTGCGCCCCACCCCCTCCCCTGCTGCATTCTGGAATGCGTAGTCCCGGACAGGTCCTTTTCAAAAGAAAGTTGTGATCACAAAAAGGAATAACAGGAGCAGGGCACACTGGGAGCCGCGGCGCTACGGCGGGGACGCCCGGAAAGCGGACACGAGATGCTTCCTGGGACTTGAAGTCAAGGGTTGCCTCCGCGGTCGAACCGGAGTCCCGGGAGTCGAGTGCTGCTGACAGCCTGAGCGCAGCCTGCTGGGGGCTGTAGTCTTCTTCTTGCGGAAGTTCCGGGCATTACTGGGAAACCTGTCCTTCCTAGGACTACAAGCCCCAGAAGCTCATGCGCAAGGGGGAGGGGGGCAGGGCCGGAGGCAGGGGTGCCGCCTCCTCTGCAACGCCGGGGCCGAAGTCTTAGAACCGAGGGCCCGCAGGGGTCCCCGCGGCCGCCGTGATGCAGAAATACGAGAAACTGGAGAAGATTGGGGAAGGTAATGGGACCACGAGATGTTCCTGCAAGATCTTCTTCTGCAGACTCTTCAACATTCCTTGCAGCCGTGGCTCCTTTACCGTCAGCAATACCCCCAGACTTCGACCTCAGCACTGGCTGCAGCCCTGGCCCCCAGCTAAACACTCCGTGCAGACACCAACCCTCCCCGTTAGCATTTCCCGCAGACGCCCCCTCCCAGCCTTAGCACTCTCTGTAGACCCAGCTCCCGACCTCAGCGCTTCCTGCATTTCCTAGCCCAGCCTCAGCACCACTTGCAGAACCTCACCCACCCCAGCCTCAGTGCTGGCTGCAGACCTCCAACCTCATCATCCTGCCGCCCTCATTTCCTCCCAGACCCCTGCTCGCTATTTCCAGACTCTCTCCAAGCACTGCCTTTATAGACCTACCCTGGCAGCCACAGCCTCTCCCTGCTGCAAACATCCTTGAGCCTCTGCAAGCATCTTTTCTGCCGCATCCCCACACACAAAGCTCTTCCATGCCGGGCCTTCACGCTAAATCTCTTCCCTTACTCCTCCATGCATCAGAAATAACACACTCCCAGGTTGCCTCCCCTCCCAGGAGGGACTTTCCCTCACCCCTGACCTCCTTCCTCTAGGCACCTACGGAACGGTGTTCAAGGCCAAAAACCGGGAGACCCATGAGATCGTGGCTCTGAAACGGGTGAGGCTGGATGACGATGATGAGGTAGGACTGGGGCATCGGGGCCAGGGAGAGGGTCAAGGGCCTAGGCTGGGTGGGATGTGACTTTGCCCGCCCGGTCCTCTCCCGTGTGTAGGGAGTGCCGAGTTCTGCCCTTCGGGAAATCTGCCTACTCAAAGAGCTGAAGCACAAGAACATCGTCAGGTGTGTGGACGGGCAGTGTTCTCCTTGCCTGTGTGGTCAGTTGGAGGAGGTGGGGGCTTCAGAGATGGGCTGATAGTGGGATGTTAGGTGCACACTTGTGGACCTGCCTGGCTGAGCCCTCCTTTCTCCCTAGGCTTCATGACGTCCTGCATAGTGACAAGAAGCTGACTTTGGTTTTCGAATTCTGTGACCAGGTGAAAGGGGGCTTGGGGAACAGCAGCCTTGGGAGGGTATAGGGCCCAGACTGAGCTTAACCTCTGTCCCATTACCTCACCCCCATCCCTTTTTAGGACCTCAAGAAGTATTTTGACAGCTGCAATGGTGATCTAGATCCTGAAATTGTGAAGGTGAGGGGCCTGGTGTTCTGGGGACTCATCGAGGCTGGGGCTGGAGTCGATATTCAGTGTACCTACTCTTTGAGCACCAAGTTCAGGCCCTGAACAGGGACACACTGGGGTGTCAGTGATTGAGAAAACCTGTTTCTGCCCTCCAGGAGCCTCCATCTCAGTGATCATTTTCACGTGATCTCTTTGACCTGACAGCAAACTCTCTGGTGTCAATGATGTGATTTACACTTGAGAGATGAGAAAATGAAATTCAAAGAGATACATTCATTCATTCAACAAATACTTATTGAATACTTTGCTGTGTGCCAGGCACTGTTCTAGGCCCAAGACCAAGTGCCTTGTCCCAGGTTCTAGGGGAAACAATTGCTGAATAATACGGCACCATATATATGTTGAGGTTATGTTGTGTGTGTTCAAATGAGGCCAGGGAGGGGAGAGGTCAGTATGGGCTGTGAAGGTAGGAAGGCCCACTAGGCTGTAAGTTCCGGAAAGGTAGGGACCAGGGCCCCTGTTCACTGTTCAGTTCTAAAACCTAGCCGAGTACAGAGTAGGTGCTCCATAGTGACTGAGTGATGTCGCACTGAGCTTGGTGCTGAAAGACAGGTGGGTTCGAGGCAAAGCAGAGGTGAAGAGGGGAGCATGGTCCATTGTTGGGCGCAGCTTCCCATCCGGAGGGTCTGACTCCCTCCTCCCTGCCCCTCCCCCAGTCATTCCTCTTCCAGCTGCTAAAGGGCCTGGGATTCTGTCACAGCCGCAACGTGCTGCACAGGGACCTGAAGCCCCAGAACCTGCTCATAAACAGGGTACATCTCGGGGAGAAGCAGGGAGACTGGGGAGGCTGGAGCCAAGGGCCAGCGAGTGATGAGGGGAGCGGGACCTGCCCTGGGGCTGTTGAAAAGCCCCTCTCCATGTCCCTTCCCATCTACCTCAGAATGGGGAGCTGAAATTGGCTGATTTCGGGTTGGCTCGAGCCTTTGGAATCCCTGTTCGCTGTTACTCAGCTGAGGTGAGCTGGGGGGCTGGGTTATGGGAGTGAGGGGGGAAACTCCCAGTGAGCATCTCCCAGCACCCAAAACAGGATTTTCCTCTCCTCTCTGAGCCTCCTCCTTCCCAGCCCTCTAAGTGAGGGGTCCCTGTGGGTGGGGTCTTCTCCAGGTGGTCACGCTGTGGTACCGCCCACCGGATGTCCTCTTTGGGGCCAAGCTGTACTCCACATCCATCGACATGTGGTCAGCCGGCTGCATCTTTGCAGGTGACATGCTGGGGGTCTGCAGAGGCACTTTCTCTCCCATTTGAGTTGACAAATAGGGTCTGGAAGGTCCCCTCTGGGGCAGGGAGTGGGGCCCTTGCGGATGGGGAGGAAGGCACAGAGCGTGTCTTGGGAGTGAGGGGTGCTTCATGTGTCATCTCTCACCCCCTCCTCTTTCTCCCAGAGCTGGCCAATGCGGGACGGCCGCTTTTCCCTGGCAATGATGTAGATGACCAGTTGAAGAGGATCTTCCGATATCCTTCCATTTCCCTTCCCCCAGCCCTCTGAGAGGCGGGTAACAGGCCCATGGAGCTTGGAGTGCAGCGAGTGTGGGTGGTGATGAGCTTGGCCAGGGTGCGGGGCACTGCGGAGCTTCCCCTGAGAGTGAGCAAATGGAGGGAGGGCAGAGGGTGGTGGACACCTCTGGTTGCCACAGTGCAGATGCACGCTGCCAGCTGGAGAGCGTGTGACTTGTAGATAAGGAGGGCTCGTTGGGAGAACAAGCCAAGAGGATGCTCCCCCAGCTGAGAGGTGAATTCTTAGGATGAAGGAGCCGAAAGGAGCAAGAGCGTGATTTGTGGGCATGGGAGAAGGCTGAGTGACTCATCAGGACCACAGACATCAGAGTTTAGGTCCAGGCAGTTGCCATTTGTAAAGGGCGGTTTAGTGAGCGCGGTCAACACCGTGCAGGTGGGACTGAGTATGAGAGTTGCACACGCCGGGGCCTGCTTCTGTCGTGAGCTGGGGGACGAAGTGAGTAGGGTAGGGGTGGGTATGAGGAATCCCCCCAGGAGGGGAAGAGCCCCTCACCCTGCCCCTTTCCACCTGAGTGATCTTTGACCCCGTGGACACGCTGCTGGGGACACCGACCGAGGAGCAGTGGCCCGCCATGACCAAGCTGCCAGACTATAAGGTGCAACGGGAAATGGGGGGTCCTGGTTCATCAGTGGTCCCTAGCAGCCTCCATGCCCCACACCCCTGGTCTGACTTTCCTTGCCCCCCACAGCCCTACCCCATGTACCCGGCCACAACATCCCTGGTGAACGTCGTACCCAAGCTCAATGCCACAGGGAGGGACCTGCTGCAGGTGACCAAGGGCGGGGTAGAGGGTGGGGTTGGGACACTTTTCCAGAGGTACTGGGGGAGGGCGGGACTCTGGGCAGCTGACCAGGCCTGAACCTGCCACGCCTTTCTTCCCTGCCCCAGAACCTCCTGAAGTGTAACCCTGTCCAGCGCATCTCAGCAGAAGAGGCCCTGCAGCACCCCTACTTCTCTGACTTCTGCCCCCCCTAGGCTCCAGGACCTGGCCGCCGGGCTGGGGCCTGGCCTATTTAAGCCCCCTCCCGGGAGGGGAGGGAAAGCAGGGCTGCCCAGTGCGCTGAGCTCCAGCTGTGCTGGGCCCGGCATGGGGGAGGGGCTCGAGCAGTGTTCTCTCCCTCTGTGGACTTTATTTAATTTCATAAATTGGCTCCTTTCCCACAGTCTGGCTGATGTGGTGGTAGAGTGGCTCTGAGATGGGGTGGGCGGCTCTGCTCCACTTGACTGCCCTCTACAACCCTGCTTCCTGCTCAAACACAACCCAACTGTCTGGTCCTTGCTCCGCTACTCTAAGTGGCCCCAGGCTGGGGGCTGGAGGCTGTGACCTTCACCCCTTAAGGCTGGGCTCAGGGGCAGTGCTGTCCCCCACATGTGCTTAATGCACTCAGACACACCCCTCTCCCCCTCTGCCCAGGAGGGCCTGAGACAGTCCTGAGGGGTTAGGCTGCAGGTGTCTGAGAGCAAGGTTGGAGAGAAAAGGGCCAGGCCTTTCCTATGGTTCTCCATATCCCATGTGTAACTGCCCTGTCCCTTACCTCCCCATCCCCCCATCCCCAGGCCTGCAGGCTGGAACAGGAGAGCCCCAAAGATGTGGTTAGGTCAGGAACACCCCCTCCCCTGATCCCTTATTTGTCAGTTTTCTAATATCTGGGGTACAGATTTAGCAGGGAAAGTGGGCCATGGCTGGGACCTGGGTGTGTCCTTACTGGCAGGAGTGGGAATGGAGGGCCTCCCTCCACCTTCTCAAGCTGGGGCCTTCTGCTCTTGTGGGGAGGTGGGGGAAGCAAGAGCTGTTCCCATGGAGACAGATGGCGTGCAGGCGCTTAGTCCCAAATGTGAGAAAGAGAGTAATGATCTTCTAAGGCAGGACAACAGCTTGTGTTCTTGGAAGTGGGTAGTCAGTCCCTCTGTCTCCCACCTGCCTGCTCCCCCATTCTTGCCGGGCTCTGGGTCAGAGCCTTCTTCCAGCTGTTCCCTTATAGTACCCCGAATGGGATTGTCCTAGCTCCTCTCTGGCTGCACACCTGGCTTTGGGCTCCATTCTCTCTGAGATATCAGTCTGATAAACTCATTCACACTGAGATGCAAATGACTGATGCCCTCTTACTTCTGGAGGTTAACTGGGACCCAGCCCACATTTCAGACAGCATGTCCACTGGATGATGGCTGGCAGGTCATCTTGTGCCTGAGTAGGGCTGACCTTGGCCTGACTAGACTGCCTGTAAGAGGAACAGCTGAAACTGATACACTAGAACTTTATTTGGGGTGAAGATGGCAAAGATGTGTAGGCTGGGCATGTCCAAGACGTCAGGGTGCGGCCCTGAAGACAAAGTTACTGGGTCTAGAGTCGTGTGACAAGGTAGCAGGTGCGGTGGGAGGCAGAAAGAGTCTTGGTGACGGCACAGGGAGGGGTGGGAGGCCTGGTGAGACACAGACCACAGCGCTGGGACAGGAAGCCTCGTAGCCACTGTCCTGCTCCTGTCCCTGCTCTCCTGGACCTGAGCTTCACCCTCTGGACCAGACTTGCCCCTCCCCCCTTGACCTTAGGGGGTCATTTTGTGCTACCTGGGGCCCAGGCTGAGGTGGGGAACTTGGGTTCGATGGCTGCCCAGCCCTTCCTGAAGCTGTGGGAGGAGAAAGAGGGTCAGAGGAGGGGAGGCGTTCTCCCCCCAGGGACCAGCCAAGGTCACTGTACGCCCTTCCCCCACCACTCTGGGTGGTAGTTTTTTTCTCAGCTGGGTAGGGACGGTGTTCCAGGCTTCAGGGGGAGGCGCAGAGCACCAACGGTGGAGATGGCAGGGGAGGAAGAGGGGGCTGTTACCAGATTGGTGCTGGAGTGCCTTTGGGAGCGCTTTCGGTTCCAGAAGTAACCCAGGACCCTGTCTCGGAACACCTGGGGGCAAGCATTGGGGGAGATGACCCGCACCCACCTTTGCCTGGATTCTGTGGCTTGATTCCTTCCCCTCCCCCAGCTGGGGCCTGGACCCACCTCACAGAGGTAGTCCAGGATCTCAAGGATGGTGAGCAGGCTGGCCCCAATGAACAGCCCCATCTGGCCTCCAATGTCACCTGAAGAGATGGGACCACCAGTCAGCTCACAGCCACCTGCTCTGCCCACACCTCCCCAGACCCTCGGAGTGCCCCACAAACACACACACCGAGCAGCTCCGACACTTCATAGGCCTTCTTCTGCTCCACTGTCTCATAGTTGAGGGCCTCAAAGAAGATGTCCAGCACCAGCACGTTCTCCCTGGAGGAAGAGAGAGGTCGGGAAGTTCGCTGGACACCCTCTGGTGCCAGCTGCTAGCAGGAAACAGGTGCGCGGTCCAGGACACAGGTGCATGTTCTCTGGCCTCTGACTCCTTTTTCAAGAACCCGGGGAGGGAAATCAGCGCCCCGGTTTGCAGAAGAAACGGGGTCAGAAAGGTTAAGCAGGTTGCCCAGAGTCCCAGAGTCCCGGGATGGTGTACAGACTGGTGTCCCACCCGGATGTGTGCCTGAAGGCTTGACCCAGAGGAGGACGCCCGCCCCGCCCCGGGCCCCCAGCCCAGCCCGGCTCACGCGATGTAGGCCTCGCTGCGGTTGTATTTCCGGGCCAGGTAGCGGGCGGCAGCGCGACTCGGGATCCGCACCATGGAGAGCTCCTTGGCGTAGCGCGTGGTGGCGCACGGGTTGGGGCAGGCGCACGCGTCCTTCCGCAGCATGGCGTCTGTGGGCCACAGTCGTCCGCGTCAGGGCCGCCCGCCCGGCGGGGTCGGGATCTCGGGCCAAGCGGAGTGGGGACGGGATGCGGGGAGGCTTGCCTCTTACCCAGTGCCGGGTTGGCACAGTCCTTGTACTGCTGGGGGCTGCACACTGGCGCGCTGCCTGGGGTGGAGGGGAGGAGACAGCTTCAGGAGCGGCTCCCTGGCCCCCCGGCCACCCGGCCCGGGCCCCCTTCCTTCGCTCCCCCAGCCCCTTACCAGGCATATGCATCATTCGGCAGCCACACTTCCGAGCCACGTAGCGTGTCTCACAAGCCAGGCGACACCCCATTAGACTGTAGGGAGGGCTGGGGCCTGGGCTGGGGCTGGGAGGATCCAGGGGACCAGAGGGTTCTGGCTCAAAGTCAGGGTCCAGAGATCCAGAGCTGCAGTCGCCCCAGGGCGGTGGCAGGAAGCTCAGCTATAGAGAGACTGGTTAAGGAGGCCTCGGGGAGAAGTGGGAAACCCAGGTAGAATGTGAGGGTCACTGTGGGGCGGAGGCCCGTGGGACTGGTCTGAGGAGCTGCGAGGTTGGAGTCGGAGGTGGTGTGGGCTGAAGGAGGAGGTTGGGAGGCTTGGGGAGGTTTGGGGGCCCAGATGAGGATACTTGCTGCTGCTGGCAGGACACAAAAGTCTGGTAGCCGGGGGCCGCCCCAAAGCCCAGCTGGTCGATGATGGGCGGCTCCTCCTGGCTGTGGATCTGCACTCGGATCCCCACCTCAAATGGGGTCTCCTCTGCAGGGGAAGGGGGACCTTGAGGCTGGCGTCCCAGGAGACCCCTTGCTGCAGCCCCCTCTCCCCAGGACTGTGATGGGCCAACCCCGCCCCTTTCTCACAAGAAAGGCCATGTGTCAGGGTACTCCCCAGCACCTCCTCTCCTTCCCAGAGCCTTTTGCACCCCATCTGTGCCAGCCCCAGCCTCAAATGTGTGTTCGCATACCCATGTCCCCCCACACGGGCAGATACTCGTCCTGCTGCACATCCAGCATGACCTCCAGGCCGTTGCCCGCGCCACCCTTGGGAGTGGTGAGAAGCTCTGCCCCGTCTGCACCGGAGTTAAAGGTGTAGCACAGCCCCATCCGGGTGAAGATCTGGGGGTGACAGAGGACAGACCTCACCAGGGAACAGGAAGCCTGGCCAGCACTTTCCGGCAGGCGAACACAAGGACCACGGGACCTCTTCCGGCCACATCCTTTAGGTCTCTTCTTTGAACACTGAAGCCCACATCTCAATGCCCCCAGCCCCTCCCCTCATCCAGGCACATGTAGTTGGACCCTCATGGGCTCCCATCACTCCAACTCCCCCGCCCCCACCCCCCCAGCCAAGGGCACAGCCTATAGGACAAATGTCTCTTTGGAGACTGGTGTAAAGGAAGTGGGTCCCAGTTGCCCTCCTCAGGACTGGCAGAATGTTGAAGAGGCAGAGGGAAAACAAGCCCCCTCTGCCTGGCAAAGAGAGGGGTCTTCTGCCCTAGGACAGTCCCACTAGAGTCGCCCCACCTCCCAGGAGCAAGGTCTCCACAGATCAGACCTTGGGCCCAGGGCCAGCCTGGGTGAGTACCCATGCTGGGAGGTGTGACCTTGCACACTGCAGTCCTGCTGAGTGACAGAGAGGGGGCCTCAAGGAGGACAGCTTCCTGGGCTGAACAGAAGGGTGCTGGTGGGGTGAGGAGCCCGTCATCTGATGGGAAAGAGGATCCCCGGGCATGGGTGTTAAGGTTCCCTGGCTTTGGGGGAGCCTGGGCTGGCAAGGCTGGCAATTGCCAGTCCTGGGCAGGGACTGGGTGGCGCTCCTGGGTCCCTGGCAGGCAGGACGGGTCGAGTGGCCAGCTCACCGAGGTGAAGTTCTCGGGCCCGCACGGTTGGCCGCGGTAGTGGCAGTCCAGCAGCATGTCCTCAAGGGCGTGCCCGGCCCGGGCGTAGAGTCGCGCCGTGTCAAAGGTGGGACTGGGCATGAAGCCGGGCGGCGCGGGGGGCCGGCCCAGGGCGCGCAGGAAGGCGGCATGCTCGGCGGGCTCCAGGCCCAGCAGCACGGGCCCGGCCCAGTGCAGGTCGTTGGGCGTGAGGCGCGAGCGGCGCAGAGGGTTGATGTTGCACAGGGTGACCGCTGGGAAGGTGAGCCGGTGGCTTTCGCACTCGTCCAGGGCCGTCTCGTGGTGGAACTCCCCGTAGTAGCGCACCCTCTCAGCCACCTGGTAGAGGAAGGCAGCCAGCGACAGGAGAACAGCTGCCGCCCACAGCCCCCGGCGTGGGGTCAGGCCCCCGGGGCCGAAAACGTGGCCCAGCCCGTGCAGAGTGCAGCTGCTGGCAAACACGCGGATGTCTGAGGCTGGCCGCCCGGCCTCCTCTGGCCCTGAAGGGGGCTTCATGGCTGGAGCCCGAGGTGAGGGGACTAAGGGGGCTGGGGTGGTGACCAGACTGCAGGGTCTTAGAGAAAGAAAGAAGGTGAGTCTGAGGACTGGGAGGGGCTGAGAGAGGATTCTGGTGGCCAGGCAGGGTCACTGCAGGTGAGGCAAGGAGAGGAGAGGGTGGAGGAGAGGAGCCCAGACTGAGGTGGGGAGGCACTGGCCTGGCAGGATTGGATGCGGTGGCCTGGCTGGTCCAGCTCGACCTTCTCCAGGTACAGGCTGTGGCTCCGCTGGGCTCGGCACTGAGCTGGGGGCTCTGCAGCAAAGACCAGGTGGGGCACAGCGATGCAGAAGCAGGGCTGCTCTGCTGGAGGCTGCTCTGCTGAGCCTGAGCCGCCGCAGAGGATTGGGTTTCAGCAGTGAGGGGGCAAGGGGGCCGCAGAGCAGTCTGGGGGGCGGGGGAGGTCCCTGGGGCCCCAGGCTGAGCCATTAGTGCAGCGTGGGCCCATGGCCGTGGAGACCAGAGGCGCCAGCAGGAAACCACAGCATTCCTGGGGAGGGCTTGAGGGGAGCCCAGAGATAGTTGTGGCTGGGGGTGCCCTCGGGGCCCTCTAGGCTCCCAGCTGCAGCCCCTGTATGTCCAGCCTGAGAGTCAGTCGCTGACCCTTGGGCCAGCCCCTCCCTCCTCTCATTTTCCTCCCTTCCCACTAACCTCACCCGGGATCATTTGTTCTTTCACAAAGAGCAGAGTTGGCTCTTGACCAAGCTGGAAAGTGGTGGGAAGTTTGGCATCAGCAGTCTCCTCTTCCGGAACCCCCAGGGTCCCAGGCTACGCTGGATAGCCAGGGCCTCTCCTAGTCTCCTGTCAAGGGGTGGTCTCTCTCCAGAGGCCTTCTTTCCCACCACCTCACATTCACCCTTCCTGTCTGGGAGGTTGGCTTCTGTCAGAATGATTGTGGGCTCACCTGCCACCCTCCCAGCTAATGTGGGTGCCCACATGCCACCCTCCCAGGTATAATGTGAGTACCCTATGGTTTCACATCTTTTAAATTAACAACATATTCTGTGATATCCGGTACCTGGAAAACTTCACCCTTTTTTAAACGGCTGCACACCATTCCATTATGTGGACGCACCATCGTTCCTATAGCCACGCCTCTAACACGGGGGGTTTCCAATTTTCCAGGACCACCAACAACGGTGCTCTCAGTATCATTGCACGGATGTAAACGCCCAGAAATACAACTGCTGGGTCAAGAGGCAGCTGCCTGGGTAATTTGATGAATACCACAAAATTCCCTGCCGTGGGAGCTACACCATTTTGCACTCCTATCAGTAACATGGGAGTCTGCCTGTTGTGCATGGGGCTTTTCTAAAGGAAGAGACACTACCCCTGAACCAGCTGGGGTGCGCTGCCCACAGTGTCTAGCATGGCGTGACAACGCTGGCCTTGAGAAGGCAGAGCCAGCATATTTGACTGAAGATGCTTCAGATGATCCAGACCAGACAGACCATGGGCTGTGGGGAGGACTCCCCGCAGCTGGAGCAGACACCTCCAGAAAGCAGAGCTGCCTTCTGCAAGGTTAGTGCCAGCCAGCCTGAAGTGGGATGAGGATGCCATGGGGATCCAAGGCGCAGGGGACAAGGGGCAGCAGCAGGAGGGCTGGGCAGCTAAGGGCCACAGGAGCCAGCCCAGACATGCCGCGTGGACTGTGTCAGGGCCTGGTCCTCGTCAGTGCCAAGCTCTGCGTTTGGTTAAATGCTCATCTGACCCCCGTGTACCTGGGAACAGGGAGACGCTGCACCGTAGGCCTGAGAGAAAGCAGGTGTATCTCCTTTAATTTATTTACTGTGATTTGTTCCTACTCTGTCTCCTTCCACAAAGCATTTGAGGCTGCTGGGTTCCCGTTGGGCTCTTGACCATGAGTGGAAGAAAGATAGTTCACCAAGCGGACATCACACCACACAGCTGTGCCTGTCCCTGTCTGTCCTGTGAGACTGGAGGCTTCATGGGCAGGGATGTCATCGTCCTGATTGCAGGCGTGGCGGCATGCGGCAGGTGCTTAATGAACACGTTTTGGGCAGCATGAGTGGATAACATGGTTTATTGCACAAATGTGACCACCTTCTGAGGCTGTAGCATTGTGAGTTTTAAGTACTTGACCACAGATCATCCCATTTAAACTCTTAAAACAAGCTTTCAAGGTGAAGCACAGCCGGGCTTACATCCACATTGGCTAGCTGCGGGTGGCACAGTCAAGGTCACGGCTACACAGCCCTTGCACAGCTCCCTGCAGCGCCTTCCTGCTCAAGGCTCACCACAGGTCTCACTGCTCTCCTGGTGGGGGAGGCAGGATTCGGAGAGGCCACCCTGAAGAGGTAAGGAGACCTAGAATCTGGTGCCAGGTGTCTCAGGCGGCCTGAGGCCTGGCTGGAGCTGGTGCAGCAGGAACTGGCCTTGGCCGGCTCTCCCTCCGCAGGCCAGTGTGGACTTGGCCGGGGAGCCAAGGCCTGCTCTTGGCTGCACTAGGGGGGTGTTTAGTGGCAAAGCAACCCAGAGCCAGCCTGCACTCTGCTTCCTGGGCCATGGCTGCCCTGGGATGCGGCCTCCGATCACTCAGGAAGCAGGGTATCAACCCAGAGCGGCTGTGGCCCTATTTCAGGGGGTTTGTCCCAAAGCAGCATCTGGTCCCAAACCACACCCAGAAGAGGCTGCGGGGTCTTTCACTCCTGGCTCCTGCAGTCACACCTCTCTTTTCCATGCTGGCCTGTGGCCACAGCCAGCTCTGCTCATCCTGCACGTGGCCACCCCCCTGAAACGCAGCATCACCCTCTGTGCCACAGGGTAAATGCAAAGTGCTTGGCTGGCCTCAAAGGTCCGGCACAGGCAAACCCTCCTCCCCGCCCTAGGGAGCAGAGCTCAGTGGAGTCCTCAGCCTGGACACAGCTGTGGGGGGAAAGGTCTCCCGGTGAGAAGTGACATGGGCAGAACCCGGGCAGAAGGCACCCAGCTCTGGGTGTCCAGGAGAAGGGCTGGTGGGAAACCCTGGCTGCTCCCAGGTCCTCAGAATCCAAAGGGAATCCAGCCCCGCCTCACTCACAGCTTTAGGGCCACAGACTCATGCCATGTGGACAGTTGGCCCGCCCTCTTTCAAGATGAGGCTCTGGTCCCACCTTCTCCTGGTCTGGCAGTGACCACTCCTTCTTAGACTGATAGTGTATTTTGTCAGCCTGAGGGGCTTAGCATTAACTGCTCCCTAGTGGTTTGGTGACTGTTGGCACCACGTGACCTGTGACTGGAGTCTGGGGTATGTGTCAGCTCTTTCTCTGTCCCCTTCACAGCTGGGTGTCCTCCTGTCAAAGTAGAGTTGTGCACAATCTCACCAGGTGACGGACTCGAGACGCACAGGGCCGGGGCAGTGGTAAGACAGCCAAGCCAGCTGGGAGCTCCTCGTGGGACTGTCCACAGTGCGCCCACCCCTCCTCCCAGCCAAGGGTGTGTGTTAGTCACCTGTCCCATTTGGATGGGGGATGGGCAAAATCTAGAAAAAGGTCTGTGTTAATGGAGCAGGGAGAAGGAAGGGAAGTTGTTCTGAGGATGGGGACTGCGTGTTCAAGGGGTTGGCCCAAGCAGTGGGCCCCTTCCCCCAGGGCCCAGAGAAGCAGCGTCAGGGGTCAGTCTAGGAAAGCGAGGTCCTGGCATGGATGTGGGGAAGACCCTAGTCTGAATTCCCATACCCTTCCCTGATTCTGATTTGTAAAGTTCCCTGGAGCTGGGGCTGGGACACTAGGCTGTCAGGTGGAGTGGGGATTTGGCAGGGTTTCTGAGAGGGGTAGGGAGGGTCTGGGCAAAAACGGAGAACAGAGCAGGGCCCAGGGACTCTGGCTCCTCCCCTGTGCAGCCCAATGACTCTGTGGCTCTGGCAGGAGGCAGGCAGCCTGGCTGCTGGAGAGGGAGTGGATGGGAGTGGTCCCAACCTCCTCCCAGCCCAGCGTTCGGCGGGTTTTATTGTGAGCAGGGGAAGCGGTGGCGGCAGCCCACACCCCGGCATGTTGGCCCTCCTGGGGGCTCAGTCCCTGCGAGCTCCCCGGAGCCGAGCCCTGGCCCTGGGCACTGGTACTCGGCAGTGACCAGACCTCAGAGGGCTGCTCTCAGGACTTGGGGTGATGGTTCCTGGGGCCTCTGGGCATCTCAGGAGGTGGGGCATCCAGGGCCTGTCTCCGGATGAGCTCTGCGTAGAGCCCGCCTTTCTTCAGGAGCTCTTCATGGGTCCCCACCTGGAAAGGGGAAGGAGAGGCAGATGATCACTCCAACCCGGCTCAGAGTTCAGAGCTCTAGGAAGGCTGGCTTCTTATCAGCCATTGGGCTCACCATCACCTAAGCCAATATTCCTTCTGGGGAAGCTGAAACCAAAGCACAATTGGTGACAGATCGCCACTGGCACATCTGTATTTCTAAGTGCTAACTCCCTGCTTAGCTGGCTTTTGGACGAGCATCTACATCCTCCTGTCTCCCTTATAGACCCCAGAGACCCCAGCTCAGGGACCCATGCCCCTCTCAAACTCCCTCACTCTTGGCTTGAACAAGTGGCTGGGGACTGGGAGCGGGCCCCATGCAGCCTCCCAGCCCTGCTGCACAGCCAGCCTCTGGTTGCTGAGCCGGTGGGGTGCTGCTCCTGGCTAGTCCCTGATCGGGGTCACTGGTGCTGCCTCTTCTGCACCTCAGCCCCGCCCCCAGACCTGTACACTTCTCTGAGTATGCCTCCCTTTGATTCTGGAAGCCATGCTGCAATCCTCCTGCCCTCAGGGTCAGAGGCAGAAACTGGAGCCCTGAGAGGCCAGGACTTATCTAAGGGCAGGAACTCCTGAATCCACATGGGGTGCTGCTTCCAGAATATGGCCCCAAAGCCCCAGGGCCAGGCCAGACCCTCACACAGCTCAGCTGAGCCATGCGTCCCACTGAAGCTGTCCCAACCCACCGACCTGCTCCCCAGGCCCCAGCTGACCTCACAGACACGGCCGTGAGCCATGACGACAATGCGGTGGGCCCCACGGACGGTGCTGAGCCGGTGGGCGATGACCAGGACCGTGCGGCCAGTGCTGGCGCGGTCCAGGGCCTCCTGCACAACCCGCTCGGACTCCGAGTCCAGGGCACTGGTCGCCTCATCCAGGATCAGCACCATGGGCTGCTTGATGAGGGCACGGGCGATGGCCAGGCGCTGCTTCTGGCCACCAGACAGGGTTGCGCCCCGCTCACCTGGGGAGGAAGGGGACAGGGCAGGGACCTGAAGCAACCCTCAGCTCTGCACTTGGGGGCGGCCCTGCAAAAGGGCAGCGGGGTGGTCAGGGACTTCCCATCTGGCCCCTCAGGGTCCTCTCTGGCACTGTGCGCATTCGGCCTGCCTCTCTGAGGCCACGGTGACGCCTGTCAGCATCTCGATCCCACATCCCTGTGCAAATGCACGCACACTCACATGAGATGACGGGAGTCGTGCACACGGCGGGGCTCAGTGACCCGGAGGAGTCATTGAGTGCCCCCCCCCCCCCGCCCTGGCCCTGTAGCTCTAGCTACCTTCTCCTGGCCTCCCAGGTCTTTGCTGCTGTGGGCACGTCCAGGACCCAGATGTGGGCTCCTGGAGTTGGGTGACGGCACAGTGGGACACGAAGCCTGCCACCTGGGCATTCTGGGGAGACCACACGTGGGATCCGAAATGCCCAAGGAGAACAGCAGAGGTGGCAGCCTGGGAGCCACAAAGAGCCTCAAGGTGATGGTGGCTCCAGAGCAGGAGGGTGCTGAGGCCCCGGAGAGGGCCGGGAGCCTGCTGGGGCCAGAGGCACAAGGAAAGCGCCGCCCAGGAGAGGAGTGGGCACGGCTCCTCCAGTCGGGGGCTGTGGAATCTGAGCCGAGGGTAAGGTCAGCTGGATCAGTCACAGGACGTGAAGAGTGGCTAAAGACAGCGGTGGCACCGCTCGGAGGGCGGCTCAGCTAGACTGAGGCCTAAGTTTCAAGAAGAGATGAGAACCCCAGATAGGCCCGCACCTTGCAGATGCTGGAACATTCTGCAAAACAGCCAGGAGACTCTGGACGATAACATGGCCCCAAAGGTTAGAAAAAAGCCCTCTGAGATAAACACACAAAGCTGCAAACTGCAATGTGAATATTCTACTGTGATACGACAAGATTCAAAGTTCCAGAACCACCAGAGCCCTCTCCTGGGTAAGTCAGAAGAGAGACTTGCTCAACCAAATCAATCCCTCCAGATAACAAGAAGGCAAACACCTTTACATTAAAGAGTAAAGGACAGGAATGAAACAGGAGCCAGAAGGATAAACAACCACGAGGAGAGAACATCCCATTGCTTCTGGTTGGGGCTTGGGACACGGAGGCCCCTGCTCTGAAGATTCCCAACACCACGGATCACTTGTGTCCCTGGCCGGGTCCTGTAATTGCCTTCCCTGTTGCATTCCTATCTCAGTAGCCTGCTTGTGCCTGAACCACGTGGGCCTAGACTCCCCCGTGCCCACAGAACCATCTCTGTCCCCCTCGGCCACGGCTCTGGTCTGGTCTTCCCTGATGCCATGCCTGTGTTCCTGCCCCCTTGATCCCAGCCTCAGGCCGTGGGCCCTGCAGCCCGAGCAGGATGCCATCCCTGGAACTCACCGACTATGGTGTTGTAGCCCTCGGGGAAGCTGCTGATGAACTCGTGGGCATTGGCTTCCCGGGCAGCCGCGTAAACCTCTTCATCGGAGGCATCCAGCTTCCCAAAACGAATGTTCTCCATGATTGTCGTTCCGAACAGGACTGGCTCCTGGGGCGGGGGCGGGGGTGTCCACAGGAAACATTCTGACTTTGCCCCAAATCCCCATGGGGCGCATCAGGAGAGGCTATTTTGGCCAGACCAGGACCCCTTGGAGGGCAGGTCAGGGCAGTTCAAAGTTACAGGTTGAATGAGGACAGAGAGGTCCATCAAAGAGGGGAGAGGCCCAGCTGCCCACAGGGCATGGAGCCCTTCAGAAGCGGGAAAGGGAGATGGCTGGGAGAGCAAGGCCAGCTGGCCCAGCAGAGCCCCTCCTCTCTGGAGAGATGGGGAGGGAGGGGGTGGCGGCTAGCCCTCGTCGGGGGTTCAGGGTGCTCTCTTTATCCACACACAGGGGTGGGGGATGACTCTCGCTGGGCGGCTGCCTCAAGCAGAGGGAAAGCGGTGGGGCTGAGAGGTCCAGGGCAGGGCACGGGGCTTCACTGAGTGGGTGGGTGGACCACCAGCAGTCCCCAGCAACACCACGTGGATGTCTGGGCTGGACACCACGGGCTGGTCAGCGAACCCAGGGATCCTACAACGGCCATCCCACCCCCACCTGCTTGGACCGCTTTAATCGAGGAGGAGGGCCTGCCCCGAAACGAGGGCAGGGCTGCAGCGGCCTGGGATGCAGAGGCCTCAGACCCCGATGGATGCTGGGGAAGACGTGAAGGAGGCCAGAGTGGCCTCGAGAGCGGGGGTTGAGGGGTGGGAAGGAAGGAGAGGCAGGGCTGCAGAGAAGGGGAAAGGGGCTGGGTGGATGTGCAAGTCCCACTTCCTGGGTGACCCTGGCAGTGACAAAGGCCTTTTCTCTCCACACCTGGCTGATGAAGCCGATGACCTGGCCCCGGAGCCACGAGGGGTCGAGGGTGCGCAGGTCCCACCCGTCCAGCGTCACCTTGCCTGCCGTGGGGTCATAGAAGCGCTCAAGCAGGGAAGCCACGGTAGTCTTTCCTGGAGAGTTGCGGCAACAGGGCAGTTAGGGAGGGGGCATAAGTCTCTGGAGATTGAGCTAGGAGAGAGGGACCCCTCCTGCCACGCCACTCTGAGTGGCCACCACAGGAAGGAAAGTCACAGGGTGGGAGGGTGGTGAGTTCCTCTTACCTCCCCCAGACTGGCCCACGAGGGCCACGATCTTGCCAGGGGGCAGCGTGAGGGTGAAGTCTTCGAGCACCGGGAAGCCGGGGCGGCAGGGGTAACTGGGAAGAGCCAAGAGACCCCTAATCAGGCCAGGTTCCCGGCCCCTTGTTGCCCTGGTCCCCTTCTGGAGTCTCACTGTACCCCCGAGGGGGAGACACTGACCCCACAGGTCCCAGCCAGGCCCCCTCCCATCCTCAGCCCGGAGAACTAGCCCTGTGCCCACCCGCTGGCGCTGACCTGAAGCAGACGTTGTGGAATGTGATGGACCCGTGCAGCTGCTCCCTGGGGACGCAGCAGCCCCCAGACAGCGGGATGCTCGGGCTCAGAGTCATGTACTCGAAGACCCGGGTGCCCGCGCTGAGCCCCCGCACCACCTGGGGAGGGGATTTCAAGTCTGTGGTGAGGAAGGAGTGGGGTCCGAGGGAACGAGTGGGAGCACAGCAGCATCTCAGACTCCCACACAGCGGGCAGGGGGAGGGGCTCGTGGTGTCCCTTCTGCCTGACACCCAGTGCCTGCAGCACACAAGTGACGTCGGTGGCTGACAGGACTCCAGCCCAGATCTGGTGTCCACACCCCAGGACCCACCCCCGACTGCCACTCACCTGACCAAACAGGACAGAGAGGTTGGCCATCGACCTGCGAGGAGAGAAGGGTTGAGACAGTGGGCCCAAAAGAGCCTGAGAGAAGGCGGCGCCAGAGGGGAAGGTCTGGGTCTCAGCTCCACGTTGAGTGGAGCAAGGAAACAGGTGACCTGGAGCCAAACGCAGAGGAGGCTCCTGAAATCTGGGATCAGGAACCCTGGAATCCAGTAGCACTAGGTGGACCACTGGCAAGTCGCTTCTCCTTTCGGAGCCATGTTCTCTCCATGGCCGGATGAGGCTGACGGCTGTCAGCTCCCTACAAGCTGGGGGCTCCAGGGAGGAGACAGACGTGGAAAGCAGGCACAGGGCTCAGTGGGGTTGGACTCCATGCTGCCTGCAGTCTGCAGGGTGGAGGCCGGCTCCCCACGCAGGGGTGGCACCACCACCAGGGATGGCACCACCGCTGTCAACAGAGGTCAGGGTTGTGAGGCTGCGAGGGGAGGTCAGATCTAGTGCTAGTGACTTCTGGGGGAAGCAAGGACTAGTTAAGGTGGGAAAATGGATGTGAATCCTTTCAGAGAAAGAAGAAAACAGAAGCTGGCGGGGGGTGGGGGAGGGAGAGGAGGAGGGGACTCTAAAACAAAATCCCTGGAAGGCATTTTACTGTGGGCTTGCCCTGTGAGGGAGGGCAAGAGTGTGTATCTGTCTAGACAGCAGGTTGCCTCCTCTGTCGTGTGGGGCTGTCTCTGCAGGCAGGAAGGTGAGTCACTGCTCCTTAGTCACCAGCCCCTGACTGGCCTGGCCGGCCCGTGACAGTGTGTGCATTTGTGATTATCTACGCAGGTCCTTCTAGAAAAGGAAAGACTGACGCCCCGGCAGTCTCATTTCTTCCAGCCCAGGGGTGGGGTGGAGGAGTGGGAGGGGGTAGGAGAGGGAAGCCCACAGGAAATGGTTCTGACAGGCTCACAGCCATCAACACTTGCCAAAGGGAGTGGGGAGGCATCGAGCAAGGAAGAGCCAGGACAGCAAGTTATCTGTTGATGAGAAGGGAGAACATGTTCCACAAGGTCTGGAAGCCATTAGGGCCTGGCAGAGGTGCCGGGTAGCAACTGAAAACCAGGCGCACGTGACTCGTTGGTGTGCGATGACCTTGCTCTCAGAGACGGCTCAGAGGCAGGCCCCGGCCATCTCCAAGGCCTGGCAGGGGGGCCCAGACCTGGATGTGGACGAGGCAGCCGGGCCCTGACTGTGGTCTGGGCACCTCCCCATCTCCTCTGGGGCCCCAGGGCCACCCAAAAGAACACCTAGGGCGGGGGCCGAAGATTGAGGCTGCTTGGAGGCCGGGCAGGGCTGCCTCCCGCCCCGCCCACCCTCCTCTGCTGGGCCCCAGGAGGAAACATGCCAGCTTCTTCAATAAATGAGACCTAGCTCCTCCAAGGTGGGTGGTGAAGCATATCCACGTGGTGAGGGGCCCCCAAAAGGCTGGGTCCAGGCTATGGCTGTGGGAGCAGCCTGTCTAGTAGCCTGTGAGGACAGTACAGATGAATGCCCCGGGCTGCCTGGGGGTGTCATGTAGACCTGCTACTGGCCAGGCAGTGCAGTGGGGAGGAAAGGAAGGGTCTACTTAGGCCATAAAGGGGAGGAGGCCAGGGGAAGGTGAGTCTGAAGGAGGAGCACCAGGCCTGGGAGGTGCTGGGAGGGAGGCTTTTCGACCAGTGCCCCATGGAGGGCCTTGAGGTGCCTGTATGAAGGGAGCCAGTGGGGTTCCTGTGGGTCCTCAGGACTAAAACTAGAGGCCAAGGCTCGGCCTGGGGTCAGCACTGGGGGAGGCCCCAAGTCCTGTCTCTATGACAGTCAGAGCTTCTTAGTCTCAAGGCCACCAGGGAATAGTCCCCAGGCTGGAGGGGGGATGAGGCCGCCCAGGACCAGAGAGGGTCTGACAGGCCTAGACTAGGGGTCCTCGGGCAGAAATGGGGCTGAGGATGGTGCTCGTGCGGCTGCAGAAATGGGTAGAATTTGGTCTCTGTGCGTGCTGGGTCTGGCGGGAGAAAGGGAGCCTCTTCTACCTGCCTGTCTCGGGGTTGGCTCTGTTCTACATGGGACAGTAAGGCCGAGGGTGAGGGAGTCTGCAAGAAACGGCTGACACACAGAGGTATGCCACGGGGCAGAGCCAGGACACGAGGGCGCTCAGCATCAGGAGCAACGGGGAGGGGCACAGGGGCGTCTCAGTGATGTTGTTTTCTTGACGTGGTTGGTACTCACACAGGTCTTCACTCGTCAATTATTTATCCTAACGTATATGTATGTTGCATGTATTTCGATACATGTGGTGTGGGGGGGAAGGACAAAGTGAAGAGAAATGGCAGAAGGAACTGCTAGTGTTTAGCTTGGAAGAGACAGGAAAGGGGAGGCCCATCAGCCGAGAGCTCCGGGCTGCCCGCGGGCAGATGGGCCAGTGGAGCAGGAAGAGTTCAGAGCAGTGGACACAGTGAGCTACAGGGAGGGGCGTGCGGGGCAGAGGGGAAGCCCCTCCTCCTGGGAAGTCAGGAAGAGGACCGTGGGCCGGCTCTTGAAACACGCATCAAAGATGGTCTATACATACATGGAATCTTATTCAGCCTTAAAAAGGAAGGAAATTCTGACAACAGCTACAACATGGATGAACCTGGAAGGCATTATGCTAAGTGAAAGAAGGCAGCCACAAAAGGACAAATATTGTATGATTTCATTCATATGAGGTACTCAGTCATCAAATTCACAGAGACAGAAAGCAGAACAGCGGTAGCCAGGGACAGGGGGAGGGGAAATGGGGGGTTAGTGTTTAATGGGGACAGAGTTTCAGTTTTGCAAGATGAAAAAGTTCTGAAGATGGATGGTGGTGATGGCTGCACAACAATGTGAGTGTACATAAAGCTACTAAACTGCATACTTAAAAATGGCTAAGATGGTAAATTTTATATGTATTTACCACAATTTAAAAAAAATAAATAACCTTGTCAAGGAAACTCCTGAATTGTTTGGAAGGCTGAGGATGATAACTGCATTTCTTTTCTTTTCTTTTTTTTGGTGAGGAAGAGTGGCCCTGAGCTAACATCTGCACCCATCTTCCTCTATTCTGTATATTCTATACATGGGACACTGCCACAGCATGGCGTTGTGAGCGGTGCGAAGGTCTGTGCCTGGGATCCGAACGCATGAACCCTGGGCCACTGAAGCGGAGCGTGCAAACTTAACCACTACACCACTGGGCCGGCCCCGATAACTGCATTTCTGAGTGCAAAGTCAGTGAATTAGGCTGGAGGGGGCTGCTGGGAGCCTGAGGGGGCTCCCGTGGAAGGCGTGGGGCTCCCTCTCCCCAGCCCCGTGCTTCACTGGGGCAGCTGGCAGGCCTGGGGCTATGCAGCAGTCCCCAGAGCAGGCCGGCATGCCCTGCCCCTTGACCCACCAGGGCTCCTTAGGAATAGGAACAGCCCCACACTCACCTCTGCACTGTCTGGGAGGCCACCAGGAATGACATGAGGTCTCCTCCTGTCAGCTGCTGTCCAGCCACGAGGGAGCCCCCAATAAATAGGGTGCCCAGGACCATGCCTACATGGGGAAGGGGACAGGTGGTCAGGATGGAAACAGCTAGGGGCAGAGGACAGAGCTGGCCCAGGTGTTAGTCCCCAGTTCCAGTCCCTGCTTGGCCTCTAACTGACTGGAATTTCGGTAAGTCCCTGGAATGGTCTCTGCCTTTGTTTCCTCATTTGGAAACGAGTGTTGGGGAGGCACCTCCCTGGCTTCCTCCTGGGCGACCGGCAGCATGCTACACATGCCCAGTTGTGACATCAGGCCCACCTTCCCATCGCCTGCCCGCGTTAGCAGCCTCGGGCGCCAGGCCCTCGACAGACAGCATCGGAAGGACATCAAACAGGTGGAGGGCTGCCCCTCGCCTACCCTGCTGCGACCTGTCCTTCACTCCTCCAAGCTCAGCCCCAGCCACGACCCAGGTCCCCCAGGCGGGGACTTGCTCACTCACAGTTGAAGGCGATGTTGGAGAGCCCTTGGAACAACGCGATGCCTCTGCCCAGCTCCTCTGCCTTACAGCGGGACCCCTCCAACTCTGCGCCATAACGCCTGGAGACAGAGGCCAAGCCCAGCCCTCAGGAAGCATCTGGGTCGGGGTGCAGGGTGGGTAGGGGTGAGTCTGGGGAGCCCTCCTGCTTTCTGCTCCACCCCTGCCCAGGACTCACTCCTCCTCCCGCTGCTCCATGGCGAAGGCTCGCACGGTCCGAACGTTGCCCAGGGCCTCATCTGCCACACCCGTTGCCCTGGCGATCTGCAAGGAGTCCAGGAGATAGGGAATGAGGTTGGAGACGGGAGGAGGGACAGCGGAGTGTGGGCAGAGAGAAAGGGGGCGGGGGAGGACGGACGGGAATTCTAGTACCTGCTCCTGACACTGGCGAGACAACTTTCGGAGAGCTGAGCCCATCAGGGTGCCCACTCCCATCAGGGCGGGTGTAGCCACCATCAGTAGCAGTGTGAGGCGCGTGGACAGCATGGATAGGGACACCAGGCAGCCAGCCACCTGGGTGCAGCTTCGCAGCCCCTGGGAAGGGGAAGAAGGCTGTCTGGCAGCAGCACCACGACCTGGGGGACTTTACCAAGGGTCAGCTGGCCACAGCTCTACACTCACAAGGCCAAGGCCAGAGGTCTGACCCCTGGGAGACCAACTGGCAGTCCAGCGGTCATAGAACGCAACCCTTTCTTGACCAGCAGGCATGAAAGGGCTGGGAGAGAAGGTCTATGGACCACGGTATCCTTTCCCTAGACAAATCCCAGCTTGCTTCCTTTCCCTCCTTTGCTTTCCTTTGTTCTAGAAACTGAACAAAAATAGAGTCGCATGGGGGTGCTGCCCAGGGACTGCCACAGGCCACTGTCTGCATGACCCAGCAGCCACAGCAACAAAGCGGGTGGATGAGGAGAGGACGTCAGGGATACGGCAAAAGGCCATCGCTCCTTCTCCGCGCCCGCGCGCCAGGCATTCTGGGGGCAAGGCAGGCCTCTCCTGGCCTCCATGCCAGGAGAGGCTCTTATCTGAGTCCCTGGAAAGGTTTTCCGGGGAGGCAGGATTTCAGAACAGGAGAGAAACAGCCTGTCCTGACCTTGGACGCTGCCATGGCACCTCCCTTCTGTGAACTTTCCCGCTCCCTCACCCACGCCCTCACCAGCAGCAGGCTTCTCGCTTCGGTGTGAGCCTAGGCTTGGGGCCCAACAGCAGGGCGGGGCAGGGCTGGCCTGGTGTGTCGCACTGGGGAGCGTGTGTGTGTGTGTGTGTACAGGAGGACCTGGGGCACTGACCTGGGAGATGACAAGTTTGAAGGATGATTTAAATTCCTGCACGTCAGTTGTCAATCGGCTCACCAGCTGCCCTGTCTTTTTTGCGTCAAAGAAAGCAATGTCTTGTCTGGCGGAGGGACACGGGCAGCAGGTGGGGAAAAGAGGGGGACATTACTTCAGGATGAGGCCCCACCCTCAGACATTGACCTGGAGCCCCTGGGGGCCCATCAGTCACCCACCCCGCACCCTGCAGCTGGCAGTACCGGAGCAGGTTGCTGAAGAGGGCACTCCGCATGTCCATGGCCATGCGCTCACCAATGCGCGACAGCAGCACCAGGTACCCGAAGGTCAGCAGTCCCTGAGAGAGAGGCCAGGCACTCAGGGGTGCCCGGGCGGCTCCTCTGTATGCCCCCAGGCCCTCCCTCCTGCTGTACCTGGATGCCGTAGAGGATGAGCAGGTGGGTGCTGAGGTTCCGGGACTCGGTCAGGAAGCTGCCCACGTGGTCCCTCGTGTACTTGGCCACAATCTCCACCAGCTGGCCCAGGAGCAGGGGGATCTGCACATTCACCAGTGCTGCACCCAGAGCCAGCTGGGGGGTGAGAACAGACATTTAGAGGGGGGCCATACTTTTCCCCATCCCCAGCCCTGACCTTGGTCCTTCCTCTCCCACTGCTGTCCATGCTTTGGCTGCTCCCATGCCTCTCAGTTAAAGTCCAGGCTGCCAGCCTCTGGGGACCCCTGTACCCTACACCCCCAGCCACCCTGTGCAGGTTCTCCTGGTGGCCCTTGGCCCCTGGTCCCTAAGCCAGCCAGCCCTGCTGCTTCCTGAGGTCTCCTCTGAGACTTGGCAAAGCAGGAAAGCTATCCCTATGCAGATCTGGCTGGGGCTCCTGCAACCCTCCGAGTGGATCCTTCCTTGCTCCTGGTGTGTGTGTATGGGGTGGGGGACCGGAGAAGACCTCACCACAACGGCTACCCCCAGGACCAGCAGGTGGGGGCGCAGAAACTGCCAGAAGAGCTTCCAGTTAAAGCAGGACTCTGCGACACAGGGTCTGGAGCAGGCAGGAGAGGCCTCTTCTGCCTCACATAGTGCCACAAGGCAGAGGCGGGGGCACTTACTCAGCACCACAGGGCCCAGGAGGACGCCCCCAACCCAGCGCCAGGCAGCGGGGCTTCGGCCAGGAGCTGGGGGCACTCGAGGGAGGCGGGCCCGGAGCTGGGACCGCAGCTGGGCCACAGCTCTGAGGAGGTGGGAGCTGTGGCAGCCACCAGGGCACCTGCAGGGAGAGAATGGCATTGACAGCGTAAGGCCCCGACTTTCCAACAACTGAATGATGAACCAGCCGAGCTCCGGGCTGAGCCCTCTGGAGAGCAGCGTTTCTTCTTCCATCCGGCCCTACACTGCCTTTCTCAGGGCTGTTCTTAGGCAACCCCAGTTTGTGAGACAAACACACACAGGCGGAGTAGCTGAGGAATGAGACGGAGCCTGTAATCACATCTTGACAGTGCTCTCCCCATGCTGCGGTCTCCCAGACAGCAGGCCTCTCGGCCTCCAGAGGCACCTCTGGGTCCGTGCGCATCTCCAGCCCGCGCTCTTTCTGATCACAGCAGAGCTAGAGGCACTTTGGATGGCAGCTAGTCACCAGCACCTTTTAACAGATGAGGACGCAGAGGTCCTGTGTGAGCACGGCTCAGAGAGGTAAGGGGGGGGGGCTCCTGGCCTGTGCCCGGCCGCAGCCCCCACCTCACCGAGTTAACAGTCCGCAGCATTTGATCCTCGCCTCCCCAGGAGGGAGACGCCGTGCCGTTATTCTCACTTGATAGATGAAAAAATTATGTGGGGCTGAGAGAGCTGAAATAATCTGTCCCCAAGCAGCAGAACTGGGACAAGAGGGGAACCCTGCTGTCTGATTCCAGCATCCAGGCTTGCTGTAGCCTGCCATGTGTGCCAAGGCTATGTGTGGCAGGGCCAGGACTGGACTCAAGTCTTCTGACACCGTCAATGCTTATTGCACACCGCCCCCGCCCCAGCTCCTCCCAGGCCGCAAGAGCTTATGTGACGACATATGGAGGGAGAAGGCAACGTGCTCCCTCTCCATCAGCTGAAGGAAGAACAAGAAATAAACCCAAATAACATATCTTGTCATCTTGGATAGGCCTAGGTCACCTTCTCTTTCCTGCAGGTTCCATATCTATAGACGGCAATGCAGGGTTGCGTGCCTACTGTGTGCCAGGGCTCTGCTATGAGGCCCGGGGAACAGGAGGCGAACAAGACAGACCCAGTAACTACCCGCATGGAGGTTCCGCTTTAGTGGGGAACGGCACAAAGCTTGCTGAGTGCAGAGAGAGGGGAACCAACCACAGGGCACTCGGAAAACACAGAGCAGGCGCTCTTCCTGTCTGAGGGAGTCAGGAAAGGCCTTCCTGATGCCACCTGAGGGCAATGGGAAGGAGCCGGCCAAGTGAAGGTGGCAGGGACAAAGCGGGGAGAGCTCTGGGCAGAGGGGAAGCATGTTTGAGCACCTGCAGGTAAGAAGGAGTGGAAAAGTGTCAGCAACAGAATAGCCGAAGGCTGGCACACGAGAAAAGAGACATGAGGCCTGGGGAGAGGCAGTCATTACAGTCCTTATAAAATACCTGGGTGTGAGGGCAATGAGGACCAGTCTTGGTTTTTAGGCTAGGCAGGGACAATCAGATTTGCATTTTAAAGATCATAGCAGACGGGAGTGGCTGGAGAGGGACAGGACTGACTACAAGGAGGCCTGTTAGTAGCAGAAGTTATCTGGCCGAGAGTGTCCGGTGGGATGCCAAAGATCCACATGAGATTATTGATGGGGAAGGGCTTTTACAAAAAGAATAGAGCGAGAGGCTTTTCCTTGACTGTGATGGTCTTTTCATATTCCTGGACCCTCGTAACTGCAGACCTCACCTCATCCTTCCCTTGTTTCTGGGAGGCCTGGCTTCTTGCTATCTCTGTGTTATGCCTCCCCCAGCCCATTCCACCTGCCTGGTTTTTATGTCGTTTCCTACTGTGTACTTTACGTCTATCCTAAATTTTAGAACAGAGAAACTCATCCTCCTTCTGCCCTGTGTAATTGCCCAATTTCCCCATTAGACTCTAGGTTCCTTGAGGGCAGGAAGCTCCATCTTATTCACCACTGTGTCCCCAGCACCTAGGTGAGCTCTGGTACATAACAGATGTCCAGCAAACGGTTGGTTGTTGAGTGCATGCCCTCATGAGAAATGCAGATCAGCCTGGCCAGACCCATTAATGCAGTGTTTGCAAAGTTTTAGAGTTACTGAGGCCAAGAGTAAAAAATTCATTTTACATTGTGACCCAGTACAATGAATGTATATATGTCACACAAAATTGAAAGGCTTCACAAAACAATGCTTTCCCTAATTTTTTTAATATGTATTCTATTACATGCACTTTTTTTTTTTTTTTTTGTGAGGAAGACCAGCCCTGAGCTAACATCCGTTGCCAATCCTCCTCTCTTTTTTGCTGAGGAAGACTGGCCCTGGGCTAACATCCAAGCCCGTCTTCCTCTATATGGGACGCCGCCACAGCATGGCTGACAAGCAGTGCGTCGGCTGGCGCCCGGGATCCGAACCCGCGAACCCCAGGCTGCCACAGAGCGAACTAAACCGCTGCGCCACTGGGCCGGCCCCTGTTACATGCACTTTTAAATGGTCTCGACCCACTAAGTTCATTTTATGATCTATTGTGTAGTGACTTGCACGTTTGAAAAACACTGTGCTAATGAACGCACAAATGCTTGAATATCATTTGATGCCTTTCTCTGGGTTTCTCTCTGGTTTAAATAATATTAACACCCTTACTCCTTTCCGAAGGACTGTTTTAAAATCTTTTAATAATTTACCATGGCCACTTTCCAGCTTCTCTCATCTTATCCAAACCAAGACTCTACGCAGGGGTTGGTCACTGCCAAGAACTGGCGGATTAATTCCCAGCACCGGGACTTCCGGCTCCAGCTCTGCCCAGCTCTTGCCCTCAATCAATCATAGGGGCTTTCCAAAGACAGAAGTCCACACCCCCCCGTGCCTGTGAATCTGCCGCTTGCCTGGCCCTCAGGTGATTCATTCTAGATTAGAAGGGAATCAGTCCCTTCTCATAAAGCAGTTACATTGGAGTCGCAGTTTCAGGGTCCTTGTTCGTTTCCCGCCTGTCTCTCTCTCTCTCTCTCTCTCTCTCTCTCTTTGGACCAACGTGTGTAGAGCGGACACACAAGAACACACATGTGGCGTTACTAGATTGACTCTTTATCTCTGAAAGTATCCAGATCTAGGAACCACTTTTGTTCAGCTCATTTTGAATCTTGGGAGCACTACCAGTAATAAATGTCTCTGGACACGAATAATTTTTGTCCAAATCGCCAGACCAATTCCCAGGAGGTCCATCGCCTTGAACGGCGACCCAAGACTCAACATATTTGCGGCACGGCGCCTCCTGGTGGGGAGTACAAACCAGGCGTGGTCACCGACACAGAGCGTCCCCCGTCTAGCCCACGCGCGGATATAGACGCGCGGAACCTCCGGGTGGCACCTGGGTATTCGCTATAAATAATTGAGGCCAATCCGCCGGGGAGTGACATTCCATCCCGGGCCGGGCAGGCCTACAACTCCCAGCAGGCCTCGCGCGAGCCCGGGACTACATCTCCCAGCGGGCCCTATGCCCTACCGACCGGTCAATGGCCTGCGCTCCCCGTAGGTTTGTCCCTTTTTACCTGACGGCCGAGAATGTCTGGAAGCGGAAGGGTAGTAGTGGCCTGCCTGAGACAGGGCCGCCCCGAATCCCAACCCGAAATAAGTGCACCAACATGATGAGGCGGGCGAACAGGAGCCGCCAGCAATGGCAGTTTCACCCTCATCCCATTGAGAGCTCCATGTTGGCTCCGGCCCCCATCCCGGCAGGCCCCTCGCGCCTCGGCGATAATTGGCGAAAAGAGGCATCAATCTCATTCCATGCTGCGATCAGCCCTCCTCCTTCCGGAACTGTGATTGGGGAGAACCGCGTACCCGCCCGCCCCCAGCCCTGGGCGGGGCGGAGCAGGATGGGGTACTGCCTTCCGCCGGCAATTCGGTCCGCTCTGGGGAGGCGTTTTGAGGGTGTGCATAGTGCGTCCCCGCCTCGGGGTATCCATAGTAACGCGTCAGCCGCTGACCTCGGGATCGCTCTGCTGTGGGTGCTCCTGGCGTACTCTAAATGTTTCCAGGGAGTGTAGAGCGCTGATTCTGGGGGACGAAGGGACAAAAATCGGCTGGGGAGCTTTTTCAAAACACGTGCACTTGCCTTGCCACCCACTCCGCTCTCCCAGACAGGTCAGAGCTCCAGGGAAGGCAGCCACTTGTATTTGGGAAAAAAACTCCCCTGGTGATTCTGATAAGCTCCCCCTACTCAACGATTGAGAACCACTGGTACGGAGGTCCTGTAGCTTAGCAAGGCGCGACCTCAGATCCATCTCTCCCAGATGCCTTCCTCTCCTCCGTCAGGCTGACTTGCTTAAGGCTCCCACCGCACAGCTGTTTGCACCTCTGCTTAGCGCTTTTTTATTTCTTCTGTGTATTGTTTGCGTAGCTGCCTCCCCCACTGGGCTGTGACTTCTTTTTGGGTAGTGGCTCTGTCTCATTCATCCGTACCCCCTTCCCCTCTAAATGCCTGGCAGGGAAAAGTGCCCTTCAAACTGACTTGAATTGGGGGGGGGGGGGGGGGGGAGGGGCGGTGGTAGGGAGGCTGTCAATCAATCTGGGGCGGAACGGGGTAGGAAAATGTGCCAGGATTAGTTTGAGGTTGGGCTGGGTGTATGGGAGGGGTGCTAATACGAGTATGGTGGAATATCTGGGTGAGTGAGGTTGGGGAGAGACCAGGTGAAACCCCACATAACCCATCTTGACAGATGTTTCAGAGAGATCATGGGAATTTCCTAGCCCCTCTGAAATGTAGATTCCATTTTGGGCACTGGGATGCCACCTCTAGAAGGGGTGAGTCTTGTTTTAGCTCTGCCTCCTGCTCAGGGGTAAAACTGTGCAAGTCATGAGCTACTATGACAATTCCCCTCCCAGGAATGAGGCACAGGAGAAAAACAGCTATGTCTAGACTCAAACTTTGTGGACAATTCCATGATTGCCTTCACATTCCTCCAGTGAGAATCTGGGAAGCATTCTGCTCCTCTCTCCATTTCGTGGATACTGGCCCCTACATCAGCCCTTGGGCTTAAGCCCTGAGGGCCCTGACACCTGGGTGACTGAGTCAGCACCTCAGGAATGGGCTTCAGTAGGAAACCTGGTGATTCAGGGCCTCAAGAATGGCGTTGGACAAGCCACCAAACCAGCTGCCTGGGCTTCCTCCTCCTCTTCCTCATTGAGGTGGCAACAAGGAACTCAACTCAGTCAGCTCATCCCTGGCACCCAAATTCTTCCAAATTCTGGACCCCCAGCCCTCTGCTGGGTCAGCCCTGATGCTTCTCGGGGTGGGGGGGGCTCCAGAAACTGGATCAGGACTTGGGGGAGATTTCAGGGTTCAAGAAATCGACTTAATGGAACTTCCAAGGAACCCCACTTTTCTACTGTAAGCTCCAAAAACCGCTTCTCACATCCAAGATAGCTACCTCCCCTTTCTTCACTTCCTTCCTCTGCTCAGTTTCCCCCAACCTGGTTGCAAAGTCAGGCCATCTCCGCTCTCCCCTCCTCAGTACCGTCAGACAGACAACACATGCAGTCTTTTCTTTTTTATTTTGGTTTTAAAGCATTTCTCTGTTGATCACTGCATGTGTGTGTGTGTGTGTGTCTAGTGAGGGGAGGCAAGATTTTAAAAAATCAGATTTAACATCTTGGCCCCATAGTCCTATAATCCTTTGATAGGATTTTCTTTTCACTTTTCTTATTTTGGCTGCTCCTCTCTGGCCTCCCCTTTAAATCCACTCTAGATCTGAAGATGGGACGATAGATGTCTCCTCTGGTCTGCTGCTCTTCAGCTCCTGCCTCTCTGCTGTCATCCCTCCCAGGCACGGAGGCGGGGCCCTGAGCGGTTTGGCCGCAGGTTGCCCTGGAAGGGGTGTGAGTGGTCTGGTTGGACAGGTGACTGTGAGCTGGGACGCCTGAGGCCTGCCCCAACTGAGTCACTGTGCTGTTGTTGTCACCATCCTTGTTGGAGTCCCTGCTCAGCAACCCAGACCTCTGTGGAAACAACAGCAGCTCCCATCCTTCCAAGCTTTCAGGAGAAGCCGCCAGCCTGATGGTGAGGCGAATGGGCTGGGGGGGGAGCAGGGGGCGGCAGGGGCGGTGGGGAGACCTGGGGCCTGGATCAGTGCCCCTCCTCCCCACGCCACTGCCTCCTCTTCTTCCTCCTCCGTGTCGGGGGCCTGGGGGAGGCAGGGTCTCCATCTTCTCTCTGTCCCCTGCCCCTCACACAAGAAGCTCTCCTTCCTCAGTTCCCCCTCTGGCCCTGGGGCCTGCCTGCCTGTCGGCACAGGGCCCAGGGACCTCTCAGCCTCGCCACAGTGCCCTCCCCACCCCAGCCACCCCCCCAACACAGGCACAGCCCATCTCTGCTCCCCACTCCTGGGGTTCCCACTCCACCCCACCCCTGGCCTCCGTGACTCCTCCTCCCACATGCCGATGCTCCCAGGACCCTCCTGGGCTGCGGATAGGGCCTCTGATCCCCGAGCAGGATTATGAGCGGCTGGAGGACTGTGACCCTGAGGGGTCCCAACATTCACCCCTCCATGGCGAGGAGCAGCAGCCCCTGCTTCACGTGCCTGAAGGGCTCCGAGGTGGGTGTGTGAGTGTGGGGCTGTGTGTGGAGGGAGTGGGTTGGGGAAGGCCTGGGGGTTGAGGGCATGGAGAACTGATCACTCAGGTGAGAGCAAGTCCCAATGCTCTCCCCTCCCCTCTGTGCCCAGGCTCCTGGCACCACATCCAGAACCTGGACAGCTTCTTCACCAAGATATCCTTTGTGCTGGGCCTGGCAGCGGTGGCATGGGAGGGCCCCTCAGGGCTGGCACGGTTCTCGGCAGGGAGATTGAGGGCACAGTGGGTGGGGACTTTGTTGGGGGAGTCAGGGAAGGCGTCCTCAGGAAAGGCCCCTCAGGCCTCAGGCTTATTTCTTGACATGCTCCCACATCTACAGCTACCACCAGAGGAATGGCTTTGCCTGTATCCTGCTGGAGGACATCTTCCAACTGGGGTGAGATGCTTGTCCCGGACTCCAGACTCTTCCTCGTGCTTCCTCAGTAGTGCCTGCTGCTTCTAGTCCACCCAGCACCTCCACAAGCAGCCCAGGGGCTTGGCAGGGCGGGGAGGATGACTGGGCTGGCCTGGAGGCTGGGGCAGGAGCCTGTCCCGCCCTTGGGCCTGATCACTGCACCCCCTGCACCCCACAGACAATTCGTTTTCATTGTCACCTTCACCACCTTCCTCCTTCGCTGCGTGGATTACAACGTTCTCTTTGCCAACCAACCAAGTAATCGGACAGGACCTGGGCTGCTCCACAGCAAAGTGACCTTGTCGGATGCCATCCTGCCCTCATCCCAGTGTGCCCAGCGGTGAGTGACAGCCAGGGGGGCGTGGAGGGAGATGAGCAGACAAGAGATCCCTTCCTCCTTGTCCCTTGGTCTAGATCAGCGGTTCTCCAAATTTTTGGTCTTAGGACAGCTTTAATATGCTTAAAATTGATTGAGAACCCCTAAGAGTTCTTGTTGATGAGATTATATCTCTCTATATTCACCTTATTAGAGAGTAAAGCTGAGAATGCTTTAAAACATGAGCCTGCCAAAGCACACGTTCTATCAGCTGTTGACGTGATGTCACATAGCCTCTGGAAAACTCCACTATACACCTGTGAAAGAATGAGAGTGAAAACAGCGGAATACCTTAGTATTATCTGAAAAAAGTTTTCAGACTCTTGCAAAGGTCTCGGGGCCCCCAGGGCCCACACTTTGAGAACCACTGGATCCCCCTCTCCATGACTTTACCATCACTCCCCAAGTCTGATCTCCCTCTCTATCGGCCCCCATTTTCTCTCTGCTGTCTGTCCCGCCCAACACAGGATCCGCTCCAGCCCCCTGCTGGTCTTCCTTCTGATCCTGGCTGCCGCCTTCTGGCTGTTCCAGCTGCTTCGCTCAGTCTGCAACCTTTTCAGCTACTGGGACATCCAGGTGTTTTACAGGGAGGCCCTGCACATCCCGCCGGTGAGCTGGGTGGGCGTGGCTATGGAGGGGTGCCATGTCAGGGGGCAGAGGACAGAAGAGGACTGAGGGCTGTACAGACAGAAGGACCCACTGGAAAGAGGGCAGAAGGCCTCACTGACACCCACCTTAGGCCCCGAATAATGTTAGGAGGTGGAGTTCCACCACTTATCAAACATGGTCTGTGGGGCCGGCCCTGTGCCCTAGTGGTTAAGTTTGGCACTCTCTGCCTGGGCAGCCTGTGTTCGGTTCCTGGGTGTGAACCTACACCACTCATCGGTGGCCATGCTGTGGCGGCTCACATACAAAATAGAGGAAGATTGGCACAGATGTTAGCTCAGGGCGAATCTTCCTCAGCAAAAAACTAAAAATAATAAATCAAACATGGTCCTTACCTAGTGGGGCTTAGTTGATTGAGAGAAGTTGTAGAAGATGATTTATAGTCACAGGCTTGCGGTCCAAACAATGGGTATTTAGCAGAAGGGCAGTCATCTGGCTTTACAGAGCAGGAGGAATTGGGGTTGGGCTGAGGAGGGAGGTGGGGAGGCATTCCAAGCCCTGATGCAGGAAGAAGGGAAGCAGTGAGGAGATCGGCCCAGCGGCCTGCAGCTGAGTGTTCAGGCCCTGGTGGGTGATCCCACCCCACTTTCTGGCTTCGCCCCCCTGTTGCACTAAGCCACTGCGTAGGGCCCTTCACTGTCCCTGGTCACGCTTTGCCCTTTCCTCCCTGTCTTGCCGCGCTCCTCTCTCTGTTCCTGAGTTCTCTCTTTAAGGCACAGCTCACAGGCTACCTTCTGCAGCCAGCTTCCCTTGCTCTCCTCAGCAGTCCAGAGCCGTCTGCACAGCTCTCCTGCAAAGCTGTTCTAGAGCTAGGGGAGAGGTTCTAGAAAGGTCCCTTGAGTAGGGAAGTACAAGGCAGAATGCAGGAAGGAGTTGGACCACTGCTCCTCCAGGAGGCTGCTGGCCCTTCTCTTTCTACGTCTCCCTTCTTTTCCCTCCTCCCCTATTCCTTCCAGGGGAAGGGGAGACCCTGGGATGGACTGGAGATGCTGGCCTGGAGGGACTTGACTAAGCTGGACTGGGGAAGCTGGGTGAAACTGGGCTCAAATGAGGTTTGCATATGAGATCCAAATGAGCTCTGACTGTGCCCTCCCAGATGCGGACATAGCCCATGTCTTAGTGGGATGGGGCTGGGGGTCTCAAAGCATGCTGAGGCAGGAGGTGGTGAGGCTCCTGGGCCCACCTTGGCTGGCAGCCACAGGCCTGGAAAGAGATTCCCATTACCTGTGGCCATTCAGTGTCTTCTCTTTGTAGGGCTGCCGGGGACTCAGGCAAATATGCTCCCCCAGAGCTGAGATCATATTCCTGAAGAGTTTAACTTATGAGGTGTTGCTGGGAAGCGTATGCCTCCCGGTCTCAGCAGTGGCAGGGACACGAGGAACACAGTTCAGAAGACGATGAAAGGAAGTAGGAAATGCCCCTTGTTAGTGACAGAGTTAGGGGAGGACAAGAGAGGGCTGACAGCAAAAGGTGACAGGTTTCACTCCTGAGGGACACTGAGGGAGGAAGGGGGAGGGGGCTCTGAGGGATGCAGCTCTGGTCGTGGTGAGTTTGGGCACCACCGTGCAGAGGAATCCAGGTCGCTGGCGCTCACTCGTCCCCTCTCCGCAGGAGGAGCTCAGCTCGGTGCCCTGGGCGGAAGTGCAGTCCCGCCTCCTGGCGCTGCAGAGGAGCGGGGGGCTGTGCGTGCAGCCGCGGCCGCTGACGGAGCTGGACGTCCACCACCGCATCCTGCGCTACACCAACTACCAGGTGGCGCTGGCCAATAAGGGCCTGCTGCCGGCCCGCTGCGCGCTGCCCTGGGGAGGCAGTGCGGCCTTCCTCAGCCGCGGCCTGGCGCTCAACGTCGACCTGCTCCTCTTCCGCGGGCCCTTCTCGCTCTTCCGCGGGGGCTGGGAGCTGCCCGATACCTACAAGCGCAGCGACCAGCGGGGCGCCCTGGCCGCGCGCTGGCGGCGCACCGTGCTGCTGCTAGCCGCCGTGAACCTCGCGCTGAGCCCGCTGGTGCTGGCCTGGCAGGTGCTGCACGCCTTCTACAGCCACGTGGAGCTGCTGCGGCGCGAGCCTGGCGCGCTCGGGGCGCGCCGCTGGTCCCGCCTGGCCCGCCTGCAGCTGCGCCACTTCAACGAGCTGCCGCACGAACTGCGCGCGCGCCTGGCCCGCGCCTATCGCCCCGCTGCCGCCTTCCTGCGCGCCGCCGCACCCCCCGCGCCAGTGCTCGCGCTGCTGGCCCGCCAGCTCGTCTTCTTCGCCGGCGCCCTCTTCGCTGCGCTGCTCGTGCTCACCGTCTACGACGAGGACGTGCTCGCCGTGGAGCACGTGCTCACCGCCATGACCGTGCTCGGAGTCACCGCCACCGTGGCCAGGTGCGTGCGACGGGAGATGCCCGAGAGGGGAGCATTCCTCCTCGAATCGCTTCCTCTCCCACCGTCAGCGTCCCCCAGCCCTGCCTCCCATTCGCGCGCGCATCCTAACCGCAAGACCCTTCTCCACCCGGATCCCGCCCTCTAGGTCTTTCATTCCGGATGAGCAGTGCCAGGGTCGTTCCCCACAGCTCCTGCTGCAGGCGGCTTTGGCCCACATGCACTACCTTCCAGAGGAGCCCGGCCCTGCCGGCAGGGCCAGCGCGTACCGGCAGATGGCGCGGCTATTGCAATACCGAGCGGTGAGGGCTCGAAGAGGGCTCTGGGAGAGGGCGTGACACGAACTGGCTCAGGGCTGGCTATCCAGTGGGCCGGGGAGTGACTGGGTTGGAAGTTTCCTGCCCTGGAGAGCGTCCCTGGGGGCCTCTTGATCCTATCACGAGTGTGGCCCCCTCAGCAACCCCTTATCCCCGGCACCCCTGCTTCCCCAGGTCTCCCTCCTGGAGGAGCTCCTGTCCCCTCTCCTCACCCCGATGTTTTTGCTCTTCTGGTTTCGTCCTCGTGCCCTGGAGATTATTGACTTTTTCCATCACTTCACTGTGGATGTGGCCGGGGTTGGTGACATCTGTTCCTTTGCCCTTATGGATGTGAAACGTCATGGCCACCCTCAGGTTAGAGCCCTTCCCTGACTGTGCACGGTTGTGGTTAGGTAGAGGTTTGCTTGCCTCACTCAAAGCAGAGCTGGGTTCCACCCCTAGCTCCATTGCTTGCCCCCTGTGACCTTGAGCTAGTCACTTCACTTCCCTGCGCCTTACTGTCTTCATCTGTCAAATGAGGACAGTGACCGTGGCCAATGAGCAGGGCTGTTGTGAGGATGACATGAGATGATGTGTGTGGAACCCTAACAGAGTGCCCGGCACATCTCAGCGCCAGTGAATGGGAGTGAGGCCCACTAGAGAGGCTGAAAAACAGCTGGTCAGTGGAGGGGGCTGGAGTAAGGGTGGGCTTCCCCACCAAGGCCATCAGGCCAGCCCCAGGGTCCAGTGTGCACAGGGCAAAACACTGAGCCCTTGCTGGGTCCCAGGGCTGGGTCTGGACTCTAGTCCTGCTCTGCTGCTGTATTTTTGGGTGATCTTGAGCAACTCCTTGTGTGGCCTCCATTCTTTCACCTGGAAAATGGGGCTAGTGTTTCCTGTCCCACATACCCCACGGGGCTCCCACTCAGCTATAAAAGCAGTGTCCGCAGCACCTGAAGGACTGTCCTTGCTCTCAGTGGCTCTCGGCTGGACAGACAGAGGCCTCGCTGGCTCAGCGTGCGGAGGATGGAAAGACTGAGCTGTCCTTGATGAGGTTCTCCCTGGTGCATCCACAATGGCGCCCCCCAGGGCACAGCTCCAAGTTCCTGGGGCACCTTCGGGGTCGGGTACAACAAGATGCAGCCTCCTGGGGAGCCACCCCAGTTCGCAGCCCCCCGACCCCCGGGGTGCTCAGCAACTCCTCCTCACCTCTGGTGAGTCACAGCCTGGCCTGCTCTTCTGCCCTCACCCCTTCCCCCGCCCTCCCCCTGCCTCACCTTTTGTATTAACCTGCTCACTGGTCCAGCCTGCTCTTCTGCCTTCCTTAGATTTCCTCCCTCCCCTTCTGTCCTCTCTTCTGACCTCCTCTTCTCTTGCTCCTAGCCGGAGGCCTTCCTGGCCAACCTCTTGGTGCACCCTCTCTTGCCCCCACGGGACCTGAGCCCCACAGCCCCCTGCCCAGCTGCAGCCACAGCCAGCCTCCTGGCCTCCATTTCCCGCATTGCCCAGGACCCGAGGTGAGGGGTGGGGGCCTGAGATGCAGGGGAGCAGGGCTGGTGGGGTTGATCCTTCAGAAGGAGTGTGCAGGGGCACTGGGGGTGACTAGGAAGGGGAGATCAAGTCTGGCCCTCCCCGTGGGGTGAGGGGGGAGGGGCATGTCTTTGATCTACTGAACTCTCTGTTCTAGCTGTGTGTCCCCAGGAGGCACTGGGGGCCAGAAGATGGCCCAGCTCCCAGAGCTTGCTTCTGCTGAGATGAGTCTCCATGCCATCTACCTGCACCAGGTGAGTAGAGGGGTGCGGAAAAGAGAAATGTGGGGAGAAAGCAGCTGAAGCAAATGGATACTGAGGACTGGGCTAAGGGAGTACCCAACAAGAGGAGGTTTCAAAACCCTCTGCACCTAGCCCAGGGGCTGGGCCTCAGGCTGCAGGGCAGGAGGGAGTCCCTCATTCCTCTTCCTTTCATCTAGCTCCATCAGCAGCAGCAGCAGGAGCTGTGGGGTGAGGCTTCAGCCTCTTCCCTGTCCAGGCCCTGGTCCAGCCCCCCACAGACACTCTCGCCTGATGAGGAGAAGCCATACTGGTCAAGTGATGGTGAGGCAGTCAGGGTGTGCAGGGGACAGACCTTGGGTGGTCAGTGGGTGTCATGGCACTGCCCAGCTGATGGCTTCTCTCATCAGGCTCCAGTCCTGCCTCCAGCCCCAGACAGCAGTGGAGAACCCAGAGGACCCAGAATCTGTTCCCTGGAGGGTTTCGGGAGACCACAGATACCCAGCAGGAGCCTGGCCAGGCCCCCAGCACTGACTGAGAGGGCTCATCTGGGTCAGTATTGTCTAATGGGGGCAGGGGCGGGGGACTGAATGGGAAATGGGGTGGAGCCCGACTCAGAGGGATGGGAACAGTGCTGGGAATTCAGCATGATGGGAATGGTCCTCTCTGGAACCTAAACCCCTGGACTGCTTGCTATGAGCCTTCTCCTTCCTCAGGTTCCCTGGCTTCTCCAGCCACAGGAGATCGGACGAGGTGGAGTGGAAGGACACGCTGAGCCCTCTTTAGAGGCCCCCCGTGGACTACAGGCCTAAGGATGCTTTAGTTGGGCAGGACTTGGGGGTTAATGATGAATTCACCCCAGAGGGCAGAGAAAGAGCAGGAGAAGAGATACCGAAGGCATCTGGAAACAAGTCTTAGAGACGATTCCCACGCGGAGGGGCTAAGGGGACACCTCCCAACTAGCTGTCCTGGAGCAGCTGCCTGGAAAGCAGTCCCCAGGTATTCTCAAGGTGGAGGTCAGGGCCAAGGCAGAGGCCAAACTAAACATAAGGAAAACAGTGAGGGACAGGGTCTGAGTGGCAGTGGGTTCTTCAAGCTCGCCTGGCTTTCAGCTTCCCGTGGGACTTGTGGAGGGGGCTGATGGGGGCTGGCGATTGGAAAGACTGATGTTTTTGGAGTTCAGCACTGGTGTGACGTCTGAGGAAGTGGGTGTGACTCCTCATCCTGTCTAAAACAAGCAGTAAAGGTTGCTCATGGCTGTGTTGCACATCCCTGTGACCTTAGTCTCTGGCCTCCCTACTCCTGGCAGCTGAAGGCTGTACTTGCTTCTCAATCAAGAGCAAGGGATGGGGCCAGCCTGGTGGCAAAGTGGTTAAGTTCGTGTGCTCTACTTTGGTGGCCCAGGGTTTGCAGGTTTGGATCCCGGGTGTGGACCTACGCACTGCTTATCAAGACATGCTGTGGCAGGCGTCCCACATATAAAGTAGAGGAAGATGGGCGCGGATGTTAGCCCAATCTTCCTCAGCAAAAAGAGGAGGATTGGCAACAGATGTTAGCTCAGGGCTAATCTTCCTCACCAAAAAAAAAAAAAAAGAAGAAGCAAGGGAACAACACAGGAGAACTGTGTGTGATTGGCTGGAAACCGTGTTTCTAGAGTGCAGGGTCAGAGTGCAGTGTGTACACTGGAAATCCCAGTCAAAGAATTACGACCCCCCACATCTGCACAAGTTAAAAGACAAAGCTTGTCATTCTATAATTTTAATTGACGGGGGCTGGGTCAGGTGTCTTAGAAGCTCTACTAACATCTGGTCCAGTCTCTTATGGTGAATCTTCAATAATAAATATTTGAATCATTTAGAGATGAGGTGTCAAGATACTCCTGGGAAAGGTAAGGGGATCTAAAATTCACCTAAAGAACACGAAAGGGGTGACAGTGGGCACTGGAATACCACTGCTGGAAGGGGCCTTCCAGATTTAGTCAGTAAAGGAACCGGGCTAGAGAGAGAAAGGGACATTCACTCACTCCCACGAATAAGCAGTCTTGGCAGACTCTGGACAGACCAAGGAAGGCACCTCAGGAGGGGAGGGGAGGTGGCTAGTCCTGGTCAGGCTGACAGGGGGGCGGCAGAGCCAGGGTGGACTGACGGCCCCACTCTGGGAACTGGGGTAGAAAGCAAGAGGGCTCTCAGGGGCCAGAGGTGTCTGGGCCGGGCGGGTCCAACGCCCAGGGCACTGCACCCTGCAGATGCCGCTCCTGCAAGGAAAAGCTCTGGGTGCGTATGCGGCTGGTCACCTCCTGGGTGCGCAGCGTGAGCCCGAAAATGTCCTCGTGATAGCGTTGCTGATCCTGCGGGGAAAGAACGCAGCAGATTAGAACCCTAGTCGGAGATCCGCACCGGAGCGGGCCCCGCCCCCGGCACGGCCCCGCCCCTCTTCGAAAGGGCCCCGCCCCGCCCCGGGACCGGCTGCCCCGGGATCCACTCCTCCGCACCCGCAGCACGCCGATGACGTCGCCGGCCTCGTCCAGCTCCATGTCGCCCTCCGTCGCCAAGATGCGTTGCACCGTCTGCAGGACGCTGGTTGCCATGGTGACATCGCCGCAGACAAACATGTGGCCCCGTTCGAGGCACAGCACGCGGTGCACCTCAGCAGCCAGCTCCGTCCGCAGGACGTCCTGCACGTAGGTCTGAGGGGAGGCGGGGTTAGGGACGGAAGGAGAGGGACAGAAGGGGAGGAGGGGGCGGGCCCGGCGAGACAGGCGAGCCCTCGGTGTGGAAAGATTCCCGGCGGTCCTGCTGGGGCCCAAGTGCGCAGGGAGGGGGTCTAGAGAGGCGGAGCCAAGAAAGGGGCGGGGCTTGGCGAGGGTGGGCGAGACCAAAAGGGGCCTTGGGCACGCGGGGAGGGGCGACTGCGGGCGAGTGCTTGAGTGCAGCTGGGTGGGAGCTGAGGGGCCGGGCCTGGGCTTGCGCACCCCGCTGGAGCGCACGTCGGTCCTTCCCCCTCTCCCTAGGTTCAGGTTACCCCCATGCCCTCAGAGGCCCGCACCTTAGGGCTGTCGGGTTCCCGGGAGAAGGCGGTGAGGACGCGACCAAACACCCCGCGCTGCTGGGCATCCTGCACCTCGTCGCGGTAGAGGTGGTCGAGCTGGGAGCATCGGCAGCCGAACACTAAGGTCATGGGGGCGGGCTGCAGCCCTGCAAGCAACACTACGGCTTGGGAGAGCCCCCTCCCCGGGGCGCAGCGCCAGCGACTCCTCCCACTGGCTACCCTCGCCCGGGCTGACAGCCCACGCCTTTCGGGCAGAATCAAGCACTCTCGGCTTTTTGGTCTCTGGGAGAGTGCAGGATGCTTTCACAGAGACCCTCCCTGACCCTGATTTACACAGACGAAGCCGAAGCTCACAGGAGATAGTGACTTCCCTCGGGTGGAATGACCAGAGGTGGCGCTGCGCTAGGACGTGGGGCTTCTGACTCAGAATGCCATGCCCTTTGCACCGTCTAACACTGCAGTTCTGGACTCTATCTAGCTCTTTCCCTGCTCCAACTCGGTATTCTCCCACACCTTCAGCTCCCACACGTCTACCTTCCTCTCAGTTCAGCCCCCTTCTTTTGATTTACCAGCTGCCCTGAGCACCCCATGCCCAACCTGAACACCCTGTAGCTTCCTTGGGTCTTGGATACGCCTAGGTGAGCTCCGGCATAGTCCAGAGTCCACCTGGGGCATTTCTGTCTTCTGAGTTCCAGACCCATCCTCTCCAGACTTCCGGTTCCCCTTGTCCCTTTGTCCTTAATCCAATCCAACACCTACTTTGTACCCGGCACCAGGAAGCCAGAAAAGCATGGCACTGCCCTTGCCGCTAGGCCCTCCCTCTCCACTTGGTCTAATAAGCTTCTTTTCACCTTTGTGACCTTGGTTCCTTGCCCTCTTTCGGACCTGGTTCCTGCCTTCTGGTCATTCCCTTGGCCTCCAGCCTCACCTTTGCTCTCAATGTCGTGTAGCCGCTCCTGCCAAAATCCCCGGAAGGGGGCGATGCCGGTGCCGGGGCCCACCAGGATGCAGGGCAAGCTGGGATCCAGAGGCAGCCGGAAGGAGGGAGCCCTGGCGGAGAGACACTCATCAGGCTTCCTTTGCTTCCCCAGCCCCCATTCTTACCAACCTTGGCAGCAGCGGAGTGGGGAGAGGAGAACCTAGCTTCATGAAAATGAGTTAATACTTGTCAAGTGTTTACGACAGCATCTAGTTCATAGTAAGCATGATGTGTTTATAAAAAGAATTCTGCTTGCAGGCAAAGACTCCCTGGACCTACGGTTTCTGGAGTCTGAGTCAAAGGAAATATAGTTCAATTTGAAGAATGTTTTGATGTCTCAGTTAAGGAGATTTTGAAATACAGGGAAGGGAAGGACAGCCTTTTGGTTCATAATGGGTTTACTGAGTATGTTAATTTTAAATCATCCTCAGTATTGGTATTTGGTTTGTATTCATTAGATTGGTACAGTTTATTTTAAGTTAGCCTCCTGGATAGATTTGGGTCACTGGGTCTAGCTGGTGCCATCTTGGGAACTCTTAGTTCCACCCGGGACTTTCGGCTCCTGGCTGCTGGATGGGGCAAGACTTCTGAACACAGTATGAGGGAAGTATGTCCTGAGATCCTTCATTTTCTCTGAGTCCTCAGTGACACTATGGTAACCTAACGAGTTCTCCCTGGACTAAGTAAGCACTTGTTCTTGAACAGCGCACAGTTCCCAGGTTCCAGGTCTCCCAATATCACACTGACCCCAAGGATGTAGTGAGGAACACAGTACCCCTTCTAAAAGCAACAGGGCCTGCTGGTCTAATCCCGGCCCTGTCTCTGGAAGCTGCAATTTCAGGGCAGGACCCTTAAGTTCAAATTAGTGAAAGGTCCAAAGCTTAGCCAAAGTTCTGAAGTGGTGTAACTGGACACCCCATCCTTGATGTGTTAAGTAGGTCCTTCCTGCTCCCAGTTCCACCCCTTACCAAAGCTTCCACCCTTACTCTGTGTAACTGCCCACCAATTCCTCCATCTGTCCTTGGCCATCCATGTGGCCCTTGGTCCACCCCTGCTTGGACAGACACTCTTCTTGATGCCCCTCCTGCCTCCCTCCCCCACAGTGCTCACTTACCCCCTGATGAAGCAGGGTACAGGGTCTCCGGCCTTGAGTTGGCTCAACCATGTGGAGCAGACTCCATAGTGCAGGGGGCCCAGCCCATCTAGGGATTGGGGAGGAGAGGGGGCCAGTGAGGGGCCAATCCTGTGGTTACTGTGTGGCCTTGGCCCTGGCCCTCCGCAGCCTCACCTTGGGTCCTGTATGCTAACACGGCTACTGTGAGGTGGATCTCTCCTGGGTGGGCGCTGGGGGCTGAGCTGACGGAGTAGTACCGGGGCTGGAGCAGGGGCAGCTGGGTGAGGAGCAGAGGGGCAGGCAGTGCCACTGATGGAAACTGCTCCAGCACCTCCAGCAGCGTGGGGCAGCGGAACCACTTCCACTCCTCGTAGCGCCGGGGGTCCTGGTGGGGGCAGGGTGCAATGAGACCTCCCAGCCCTGCCTGCTGACCTCCCTTCTTGACCCCTCCCGAGCTGAGGCTCCTTGGGGTTTTTCCATCCTTCATTCAGGCCAACTCTTCTCTGTGCCTAGCTCTTTAAGACCTTGAGAGTCAGGGATTAATTAGTGATGGGAGCTGCGCCCTAAAGCCCCTGTGCACGTTAGCCAGGTGGGCTCCCCTTCCCCAGCTCAGTCTGCCCCATTAGCCCCTGCTCCCCATTGGGGTGGCCCCCAACCTGGCTGAGGGTCTCAAGCTCCTGCTGTTCACTGGGCTCTTCGGCCAGGGTGCTGAGCAGTCGAAGGAGTTGAGGGCTGGGTGGGGAAGTGATGTCCAGGAAGAAGGTGAGAGCCTGGCGCAGCGTGCATGGAGGCAGCCGGGGGTCCCGCACCCAGCCTGGGGGAGGGCCACCTGGGGGTGGTGCACAGGGGAGCTCTGAGGACAGGGCCGGCCAGAATTGCATTGTCTGGTGTGGTGATTGCTTCTTGCAGGGTACATGGGGACTGACCACGCCTCACGGCATTTTTATCAGAGCCCCTGCTGTTGAACAGCAGTGGTGGGCCTGTCTGGGCAGCCCCTGTGTGTGTGTTTGGAGGTCCCTGGCTGGTTTGGGTTGGTCTGGGCTCCTCTGTCTCTCCCCCACCCAACTTATTTTAACCCCAGGCACTGGTGTGGCAGAACCTAGACCCCATGCCAGCTACAGGGCAGGCTAGGCTGCCAGGGGGAGCCTTGGGGAGGAGCCCAGAGGGAAGGGACAGCTTTTTGGGGGTGTGTGTGGGCGGTTTCTGAGAAAGGAGCCACATCTGTGGACCATCCAGCAACAAGGCCAGCCTGGCAGGAGGTGGCACAGCCACTCCAGGCACAGTGGTGCTGGCTGCAAGCAGAGGTGGCCGCCCTCTGCCAGGTCATGAACCCGAGGGGACCCTGGGGCCAGGAGGATGAAGCGGGCTCTCATTGTTGTGCCCCAGACCGCGCCCCCTCACCAGGGCTGCCCTTCTCCAGCTGCTCCACTGCCATGGGCTCGCCTGCTGGCGGAGGGTCCTCCACACGACTCAGCAGCGCCTCCACGAGGCCCGGCCGGTTGGGTGGGCAAATGCCTATGTGGTCCCCTGGCTGGTACTGGAGCCCCTCCTGGCCTCCAGTGTCCAGGCGCACCAGGATCGTGGCCCGGCTGGGAGTAGGGAGAGGGGGCAGTTACATGGGGGCGGGAGGTGGGGAGGGGGAAAGCGGGATGTGAGAGGAGGGTGTGGAGGTCTGGGGAAGGAGAGACGGGGGCAGGGGCGGGGGGAGTGGTCCTCACGTGGACTTGCTGCTTTGCAGGTTTTCCACTGAGAGGACTGTAGCCTGGAACATCTTCCGCCGGTGCACGTGGATCAGGCCTGGGGGGCGCAAATGAGACTGAGACTGAGGCAGGGACCCCCCACCCCCAGCTGAGAGTTCTTCCTGGGACCCTAGGGAAACTAGAGGACCAGCAGGGTCAGAGGGAGGTCGGGACTGCACCTGGCAGCAGTTGGAGGCCCTCGGTCTGAGTGCTCAGCCGGTACCTCTGGCGCTTCCAGCTCCGTTTGGGGCTGAATATGTCCCGGGCAGCGGCCTTGGCATCCTCTCCCACGCAGAAAGTCTCACAGGAGGCCTGAGGGGCAAGGTGGTGAGGGCCGAGGACTTCCGGCCACCAAGGAGGGCCCAAGCAGTGAGGAGCTCAGGGGGCTGATGTGGGAGGTCGAGCTGGGCCTGTTGGGTCCCCGGTCACCACTTCCATTCTTGGGGCTACAGGAGCAGAGGGGCCCAGGAGCGGGAGGGGCCCGTCTGTGAGATCAGCGGCCCCAGTGGCAGGAGGGAGGATGGAATTGAAATGGAGGCTGAGGCTGATGGCACCTTGTTCTTCTGCCTGTGTCAGGGCTTGGCTGCTGCGCTAGCCCCCTCTTGCATGTATTTCTTTGTGTCACACCCACTAGTTACTTATTCTGGTGCGTGTTAATCTCATGTCCTGGGGAGCACGGTGCTTGGGACATAGTAGCACTCGGTGAATTCGTCTATGCATTCAGACCTGCATTCAAATTCTGACTCCTGTACCTACTTTTTACATGCCTCAGTTTCCCCATCTTTATACCTCATTAGGTTCTGGTGAAGATTAAATGAGATACTTTATGTAAAGCTCTTAAGTGTTCCTGGAGTGGGATACCGAATTCAGGTGACAGTGGGAGGGGTCTCTGACTGGTCTGTCCTCCCCCTGCACTGCACAGAGGGGGCTGGAGGGGGCCCCTGGGGCAGGATCCCTGGGAGGAGAGGATCCTATGTTTCTACTCCAGAGCAAGTCTGACACACTGCTAGGCCAGTCCCCGGCCTGAAATCCAGGGCTCATCCATGATTGGCTGCTCCCTCCTCCTCCCACCCCATCACCAGACCTGTTAATCTTTCTTTTGTGTGTGTAAAGGCTTATATCTCTTCCTTCCTTCCTTGACCCCCTCCCTTCCTTCCTACCTCTACTGCTACCACCCTGTTAACTCAGAGTCTTCCTGCTTCTAGTTGGATGCTCCTCCAGTTGACCCTGAGCCTCCAGAATGGTACCCCTAAACTTCATGTTGGGTCCTCCCTTCTTTCATCCACTCCTAACTCCAGCTGCTTTCCATGGTCTAGATTCTTCAGTCTTGTTTTCCATTCTGCCTTCTCCCCAGCAAACCCTCCACCTGGGCCAGGTGGCCCCCTCCCCTGTCCACCTCCTAGGATGCCCTCCTCCTCTCCATCAGCCCAGACCTGCTGGGCTCAAGCCTCAGAACCCTGGCGGTGCTGGTGCTGCCCTGGAACAGCGTCAGGACCAGGAGAAGGAGCCCCTTTCCACTCAAGGCATAATCCCCAGACCAGGCAGGGCTGCCTCTGGAGGAAGCCCAGGCTTAAAAAGTTACAGCCCCAGGAGCTGCCCCTCCTTGCACTCCCCTCCAGTCCAGGCACCACCCCAAGCCTGTCTGGCCTCTGACTTCCTACAGTTTCTGTGCTGGCCTCAGCTTCAGCCCTCGCCTCTGTCTAACCCGTTCTTGATCCTTCCTTCTCCCTCCATTCTGCCTGCCCTAGGCAGGGGACCCTGCCCTGCACCCCCTCCCTTTGTGTGCCCACACAGGGGGCCCAGCCTCTGCCTGATGAGGCTCCTGCCTGCCAGGGCCAGGTCCCTCCCGTGTTGTTAGAGCCGCGTCATCCACTATGCGGGACAGCCAGAGAGCTGCTGTGCAGGGCAAAATGATGGTGGATTTTGGAAGGAACAGGACGGGACAGGAGAACCAAACAGAATCAGGGCGGTGGTGAGGCCCCCACCCCCAGTATTGCAGGTCTTGGGGGAGGTGTCCAGGCTGGAGTGAGTCAGTGAGAGGTGGCAGGGGTCAGATGTCGGGACAGGCCCAGGGGCTCACCTGGAAGGCGGCCTGGGCCCAGCCTCGGAAGGCCTCCTCCTGGCCACACAGCTCGTCGCCCTGGCCCAGCTGCAGGAGCCGCTCCCCACCCAGCTCTTCCAGCCGTGTGTCCACCGCACGAGCGAAGGCGCAGAAGTGGGGGTATGCCCGGGAGCCCAGCCCGAACACACAGAACCTGGGGTGCAGGGAGCCATCACTGGAGCCCACCCCTGTCCCAGCCCATGTGTGCCCAGGCAGCTTGCCATCCCGGCATGCCTCCCCTCGCTGAGGGTCCCCAGACCTGAGGGTGCCCAGTGCCCCTGCGCTGTCTGTGTTACTGGATTCCTTTCTCTTCTTCCGCCAGGAGGACACCAGTGGGTCTGAGCAGGAGACACTGTTGAAGCGGATCTTGTAACTCCTGGCAAGAGAGGACAAAGACAGGATGTCACAGGGAACTGGAGACATGGCATAGCCCCAGACACAGTCAGGGGACAGCTTCAGGGGCTCTGCATCTGGGCAGGAAAGGCATCCTTGGGGGTCTCCGGGCCTCCAGGCCCTGCTCTGCCTCCCCTCCCCTCTCTGAAGGAGACCTCAGGACTGACAGCCCTTGGAACCCTTGGGCAGCTGTGAGGAAGGACGGCATCCTGAGGCCGGGGTGGGGCCCAGGCCTCCTCCCACCTGTGCTCCAGCTTGTTGGGCAGACACAGAGGGAGAACCCTCCAAATGCCCACTCACTTGTGCTGTTCTGGCCGAGGGGAGCTGTTGTAGGGGCCTGACATCTCCATCAGGGCTGCAGCAAAGCTCTGGCGAGGGAAAGTGTTGGCGTCACGGTTAGTTTTATTTCAAATTATACAGATGTTTAAAACTGTACCGGGCTGGGCCTTAGTATTATTATTTGTAACTTTTAATTTGTTTTGAAAATTTCAAAAGAGGTATTGGCTCTTTGACAACATTACAGAGGCACGTAAAGTAATAAAAGAGAAAATCTACCCTTATCTTCCCTCCAGTCTCAGCTCCCAAGGCATGCACTATGGGCAGGTGTCTAACTTTCCAGTCTTTTTGTTGTGCTTATACACATAATCTTGTTTATAGTATTTTTAAAAAGTAAAAATGAGAGTATACTATACTTACCTGCTTTTTATCAGTGACCTGTCATGGATGTCCTTCCAGGTAACACACCAAGGTTGACCTCATTCTTTTGAATGGCTATGTAGTGTCCCATCATTTGTATGTACCATCGTGTATGAGACTTCCCTCTGACTGAGGACATCTGGGTGGTCCACGAACAATGCTATCCTACACTCATGTGTGCCTGCTCCCTCTTTTGCATATGTCAGTAGACTAAGTCCTTAGAAGTGGAATTGTTGAGTGAGAGGATTCAAGCCTGATGGGGTAGTCAGACCATCCTCCAGCATCAGGGCAGAGAAGTGCTCTTTCCTCATTCCTGTCAACACTGGACTTGACCGGTCCTTAATGTATAGCCAATTTGATAGGTGGAAAACAGTTCTCAGTCTCCTTGCATTGCCCTGATCACTAATGGCACTGACATCTTCTAGAAGGCTGAGCTGCATCACGTGCTGCCACGGAAACAGCTTAGAACTACATGGAACAACACAGGAGAAAACAAAACGGGGCAAGGCCAGAGCATCTCAGTGTTGACTGTGGGTGCATTTGGGTGTGGGGTCTACAGGTTCGCTGTAATTAGCATGTACTACCTTAATTTTATTCTTTGGACATTTTGTTGAAGTGTCACATACATATAGAAAAGCAGACATAGCATAAACATACAGCTTTATAGATGTTCACAAACTGAACCTACCCGTGTAATCAGCATCCCATCAAGTAACATCACCAGCATCCTGGCAACCACCCCTCGCAACCCCGGGAGTAAGCAGCCGCTCTCAGTAGTTTTGCTTGTTTGTGAACTTAATACAAAGTGAATCCTGTGGTCTGATTCCTTTGGGTCTGGCTTCTTTCCCTCTACATGTTTTGAGATCCGAGTGTATTGTTGTGTGTGGTTTTAATTCGTTCACCTTCATCGCTGTGTCGCCTTTGAATACACTACACTGTGTTTGTTCAGTTTACTGTTGATAGTTGAATTGTTTCCAGTGTGGGAGCATTATGAACAATGCTGCTATAAATATTCCTGTTCCTGTCTTTAATGAATATACCCCATTTTCTGTGGGGCATATTCCTAGGTTTGCTCCATTTGTAAAAGTTTGAGGTAAAATTTACATACATTGAAATGCACAGAACTTAAAGGCACAGTTCAATCTGTTTGGCTGTTTCATAAAAAAAAGTTATACATCTACCCGCTGACCAGCAATTCCACTCCTAGGTATTTATCCAAGAGAAATGAGAACATAAGCCCACAAAAGCCTAGTACAAGAATGTTCATAACAGCTTTGTTCATGACAGCCAGACACTGGAAACAGCCCAAGTGTCCACCAACAGCAGTGCGAGATGCAGCCCGGGTGTATTCACACAGTGAGTGCTCTCAGCGGTAGGAAGGGACGAACTACTGAATCACTTGGCAGCGAGGTGAACCTCGAAAGCAGGCTGAGTGAAAGAAGCCGGCACACTGCGCTCCCCTTGCTATGACCTCCCAGGGCAGGCGAAACTCACCTAGGTGACAGAAATCAGAACGGGGGTGGCTTTTGGTAGGGAGATTGCCTGGGAAGGGGATTGACCTCGGGAATTGACAAGGGGACTTTGTAGGTGATAGAAATGTTTTTATCTTGATAGGGTTGTGGGTCAGAAGGATGTAAATACTGCTTTTATACTAAAAAAAAAGTGATTCTATTTTTCTTTAAAAGGCAGACAGAATGAGGGCTGAAGTAGGCAGCGAGGCAGGGGGGAAGCCTTACAGAATTCCGACTTAGGGTACTTGAGGGATACTTAGTGCTAAGGAGGCATTTGTCATGTAGAAGCTGAAACAGATAAGGGCACCAGCAATGAATGTAGCGGCGACAGAGAAGCTTGAAAGGTAATGGTTAACAACGAAGGATTGAATGGTGGTACTCTAGTGTTTTCTTTAAAGATTTGTTCAGAAAGTGAAGTTACCTAATCTCTGTTGGCATCTGAGTGCTCTTTTCTTTTGTTAAGAAGAGAAGAAAAGAAAAAGCTGAAATTGCGTATTAAGTGGAGTGTTCCTGTTTTTCTCATTTGTCAATGCCCGAGAGCAGTCCAACCTCGTTGGCCAGCCAAGAAGTGCCTGCCACGTATTAAAAACTGGCACTGACAATGGAAATGACTTGGAGTGGAGCAGTACACAGTGGAGCAGGTGTGTGTGCGTCTGGGGCAGCCACGTGGGTAGGCCGGAGTGTGGCTTGTGCAGGGTATGGTCCCAGTGGAAGGTCCCTGCTCCAACTCTCAGGGACTCTCATGGCATCTCCACTTTCCATCGTGGCTGGGGGGTTCCTGCCCAGCCACTCCATTTTGAGTCTCCCCCCATTCCCAGTGGCCCCTTTTCTGGCAGGCCTCACCTCTCCATTCTCTGGGGGATCCCCATTCCCAAATGTGCTGGTTACCACCAACACCAGTGTCTCATGCTCGAGGGACACCACGTCATACTCATCCATGCACAGGACCTGTGGGCGAGGAGGAGACACATGTCTGGGACTCAGCCCTGCTGCCCTGGTCCTTCTCCCTCTGGCCCTCCCTGGCAGGACAAATTCAGGCCTGACTCGGTCCCTGACTCCTTGTGCTTCCCGGGTCCCCTGTGGGCCCTGACTGTGACCCTCTCCTGCCCTCCAGGGCATGTCTGAAGATGTGGGCAGACCCCCCTCTTTCCAGATCCCTGCTCCTCTGGGTAGCCCTACCCGGGGGTCGAAAGCCTTCCGGAAGAGCCTCCCCAGCTGCTGTGCGTAGCCCTGGGCCCTGCCCGTCTCGGAGCCGTATAGGATTGTCGCCTTCACTCTCTTGGCCATCACGGTGCCCATGAGGGAGGCAGAGATCTTCACTGCACTGTGGGCGAGGGTGGGTGAGGGGGTCCCAGGCACACGGAGCCAGGGCCTCCCCAGGCGTGTGGTCCGGACCCCATCATAGCATGGTCTTGGGGCACTGGGTGGTGGGCGTGGAGGCTGGTGTGCCTTCCCACTGCCCCAGACCACAGCTGGTCCCCCAGGTGTGGGGAAAGGGCAGCACTCCTAGGGCACCTACTTGGCCACTTCCTTAAAGGTCTTCTTCCTGGTGAGGCCGGTGCCCTTGGCTGCACTCCCCTTCCAGGGGTCTGGCTGCAGGGGAGTGATGGGGGAACGGAGGGGGGATGAGTAAAGAAAACAGGTCAGAGACCCCTGGGGGGCTGCTTAGTTAGACCCGGCCCCAGTGGGCAAGAGCCAGTGGGTTGGGCACCTGATAGCGGAAGGCAGGGGACAGGACATAGTTGACCATCTCCTGATGGAAGGTAGGGGTGAGGCTGCCCGAGATGGGGGGCACAATCCAGGCCCAGTCGGCAGGGCAGCCCCCCCTCGCCTTCTGCTCATTCTCCAGGTGCTTCATGAAGGACGCTGTGGCAGCGTGGTGGTCCACAATGGTCACTTTGGCCAGCTGGGGTGAGAGAGGCAGGGAGGGAGGGGATGGGCTTAGACTCAGCCTACAGACCGCACTACTTGTCATCCCAAACTCCACTCTGCCCTGCTCACTCCAAATCTAACATATACTGTGTTCCCCCAAGCTCTGGTGTCACCCCTAACTGCAGCATGCATGGTCATGCTCGAGGTTCAGTGTGCGAAAGCAGCTCCGGTCTCTAGTATCTGTAAGCCCTGCCCCCCAAACCAAAATATCCTAAACTCTTGAGACCCCATGGAAGTACTCAGTGGGCACCAGTTTCCTCAAACTGCAATGGTCAGCATGCCCTCCATCCTGGAATTACAGTTTCCAGAATCCAGTGGGTCCCACAAACTGCAGTACCCAGTATTCCCTGGGGACCAGAATTACTGAGCATGTGCTCATCAGCCAGGCTCCTGGCACACACCAAGCCCCCACCTTGCAGTGCCTGGAATAGTATGTGCTGCGTCCCCAGAACAGCAGGCGCAGCGTCTCCCATGGCACTTGGACTGCGGAACTCCTTCCAGTTGTCTCCAAGTCCCGTCCCACTTTCTAAGTGCCTCCCTCTCTTCCAGCCCTGGCCTCTCGCCCTCCTGGCCAGTCTGAGCCTGTGCACCTGGTAACTGTGCAGCACAGCCAAGTTGATTTCCACCACTGCCTTGTCCTTCCACAGGGACGAGGTTGTCCGGGTATCCAGGTCCATGCAGACAGCCACATCCTGGGAGCAGGGGTGTGTGGGTTGGTAGGGACAGGGCGGTGGGGAGTGGATGGAGAGCATCTCTGTCTCAGAGTTGTGAGGGGAAGGAGTGAGGGTGGGTGGGTGGCCATCTGGAGGCCTGACTGCCTACTTTGGGGCTGGTTCAGGTTCTGGCCTGCAAAGGCACCACAGAGCAGAGTGGGACCCTGGGCCAGTCACTTCTCAGCCCTGGGCCTTAATTTCTCCTCTCTAAAATGAGTCTTAACATTTTTTGGGTCAAGGTCTGCTTTGAGAATCTGATGAAGGCTATAGAGCTATAGATTCTATCCCCAGAAACATAACTACGTATTCACACGTGCACGCACACACACCCCTTTGCACCAACCTCGGTGGTTCCAGAGCCCTCCAGAGTTCTAGTTTAGGAGGACCTGACATCACTCAGATTCTCCAGTTGCTGACATTCTGTGGATCTATTTTTGAGTCAAAGGCTTCAGCCCCAGAGTGGGTGGGGCATGCAGCTCCCCGCGTCCACTCCCCCTCCTCCGCTGGTCCTCACCTCCAGGATATTGTAGCGGTGAGGGTCACACAGGTTCCGCGTGCCGATCTCAGTGCTCATGTACCAGCCGCTGAAAGGGGCCGCAGGGAACTCCAGACCCCCGATTTCCAGCAACATGTTGGACACCGCCGGAAGCGCGTACCAGCGCAGGCCCAGGGCCGCGAACCACTCCAGCCTGGGAGCACGGGGCGTGGGATCAGGTCCCCTGTGGAGCCTTGCCTGCCTGGCCACCCCCTGGGCAGTCCCCTCCTCCGTCTGACCCAGTCCCTCTTGTACTCACGTGGGATGCTCCAGGGGCACCTCGAGGACCAGCTCGGGGGGCAGAGTGAAGAGTTCTGGGGGTTCATCTGGGGCCTGGAGCAGCAGGGGCAGCACATCAAAGCGGCCGTTTCCTGGGGTCCAGCCATGCTGGATGCAGAGCTGCAGGGAGCAGGGTCCAAGGCAGGTCTGAGGGTCCAACCTCATGCCCTCCTCAGGGACCTCCTTCGTTAGCCATTTCCCATCCTTCATCTCGGGGATCTCTCATTGACTGGGTCTCCATCCCCACCCAGGGACCTCCTTCTTTGGCATCTCCCATCCTTCATCTCAGTGAGGGTCCCCTCTTCCTGCCTCACTGACCATTCTTTGACTGGACCCCCGTGCCTCATCCCAGAGCCCTCATTGGCTCTCTGCCTCTCTGTGCCCACCTCAGTGATCTCCACGTTGGCTGGGTCCCCCCGCACAGAGCCGTCCTGCTGCCTGTAGCCTGCGTAGCGCACCAGTTGACTGTTCCAGATTCGGAAGTCTCCGCGGCCTGCGGCGCGCTGGGGGAACACTGTGATGGCCGAGCTGACATGGGGACAAGAGCTGGTCAGAGCCCCAGCTTCACTGCTGCCTGGGGGAGGGGTGGGTCTGGTGCTGCGCTGGGGCACTCACCGAAGGTTGCCCCGGTTGGTGGCGTACTTGATGTGGTTGCAGATGTAGGTGAACATCTCCTGTGCAGAGCTGCAATCCCGGGCATCAAACACCTGAGCCAGCCGAGACAGGGGACAGGAGGGCCATGGGAGTCTTGAGAGCAGCCCCAGGAGAAGGTAAGGAGGCAGGGGAGAGAAGAGCAGCCTTGTCTGCAGCCTTCGAAGACTGGGGTGTCACTTGCTGGGAGCCATGGTCCCTTCTTCTCCGGGGAGCCTCCCTGACCATTTGCACCCACACTGACCCCTTCCTGCTCTGCACCCCACACGCCCGGCATAGTCTGGTCTGCTCCTTATCTCCTTGCTAGAGGTGTTTCCCCTCTCTTACAGGGTACAGAGGAGGGACCAGTGACTGCCCAAGTGATGACTGGGGAAGGGCAACAGCTGATGGGGAGACAACTTAGGGGTGTGGGCGGTGAGTTCCACATTACCCACGGGGCTCAAGCAAGGGCAGGTGACCTCAGCCAGTCATCTGGCTCTCCTTGAGCACACTGATGATGGAGGGGGGCTACACTAGGTGGCCTCCGGGGACTCTGCCCATCCTGACATTTTGATGCTGAGAGGAGCCATTTTGATTGGCTGAGTGGAGGCCCCAGCGGGAGGCTGGGAGGTCTCTTTCCTGCTTGAGGGAGGAGGAGACTTGTGTTAGTGACCAGGCAGGGGGTGGCAGTGGCTGGGCTGGGGCCAAGGGAGGGATTTAGCAGTGAGTGGTGTCGAATATGGAAGCTCCAATGGCTTCAAAGTTGAGCTGATGCTTTGAACAACTTAAAGGGGTAAGCATGTCAATAGGACTGTTCTTATTTGAGGTTCCTTTGGGATTTAGTGAGCATGTGGCTTTATTCCAGATTCGTTGGTGGCCAGTTACAGCCAAGGAGGCCAAGGTCATGGATTCAGTTCCCCTGTGGGTCAGCTTGCTTCTCTTAGAGCTGGGCCACAGGCTGTCCCAGTGACCCAGGCTAGCTCTAAGTCACGGGGCGGGGGTGTGAAGGAGGGTGCGGGGCTGAGGCACTGGGGGACTGGGAGGGAACAGAGTGTTTGAGGTGAGAGGTCTGGGCTGGCCAGGCGACGCCCACATGGAAGACGCAGCCAGAGGCCTTTTCCAGAAGGCTGTTCCTGTTACTCTGACAACACCCCCCAGGGATCACTGCTCAGCTGTCATCACCGACTCAGTGTCCCTGGGTGTTTCTCCCCCAACCCAGCTGAGGTGCTTCTATGGGGCTTACCAACCAGGACTTAGCTGCTAGGCTGAGGACTCCCCAGGGGTACCAGCCTCTAAGGGAACGGGCAGGGATGTCCTTGATGCTTGGGACCCCCCCCCCCCCACCCAGGGAAGGCTTAGGAGCTGCCTGCACCCCTCCTCCCCACTTTTGTGTCCCCCAGTCCCCATCCTGGGTGCTTGCTAGCCAGCCGTACCTGCAGCTTCCCCCACTGGATCCGGCCCACACAGCGGGGAGCATTGCGCCAGGCCTGCTTGGCCCCAAACACCAGCTCGCTCTCCCGAAGCTGGTAGGTGCCTGTGGCTGCCACCTCGGCCTCCACCTCCTGAAGCCGCTGCTCATGGGCCTGGGAGCCACTCCTGGGGAGGAGAGGGGAGCAGCAGGAAGTCAGGTGGGGTGGGGACCCCCAGGCTTTGTGTGAGTGTTGGGGGGAGGGTGGTGGTGCTGAGTTCAAGCCCGTGGTGTCAGGATTGGGGGTGGGAGTGGATCCAGGGGAAGGGGATCACTGTTTCTAGGTCTCTGCAGGACCCAGGGCAGAGGACGAGGCGGGGCTGTGGGGCTGGGGTGGGGAGGTCTCACCTCTTGATGGAGCCATAGTATTGGTTGATGAAGTCCCTGGCCTGACTCAGCAGCTGTTCAGGAGGTGGAGGGCCCTGGGAGGGCCGGCTCTGCAGTTTCCGTGGAAATACCAGGGAGCCCAGGCAGCGTCTTGGGGTGCAGGGCCCGTCCTGGGTTGAGGTGGGGGGTGGAGGTGGAGAGAACAGGAAGCATAGAGGTCAGGACCAGGCCAAGGCGCAGGGACTGGGGGGTGGGGGACAGAGGGAGAGAGGGGCTGGGAGGTGTGTTTTCAGGCCCTGGCTGACTGGAAATAGGGGTGAGGTTGGGCTGGGTTAGGGCAGGACTTTGGGCAAGGGCTGGAGGCCGAGAGTCACCAAAGACCCCTGCACATCCCTTAGCCCCCCGGTTCTTCCCAGTCTGCCCTCTTTTGGGAGACAAGGGGCTGGTTCAGGAGGGGGTGGCCTCAGCCGTCCCGACTCCGAGGCGCTGGGGAGCCTGGCCTTACCTGCTGGGACTGGGCGCTCAGCGTGTCGTAGGTGATGCTCCCCACCTCCCAGTTCTTCACACGAGGGAACTTGGGCCCCTCTGGGGGCTGGGCGAGCGGGAGGCTGTTGGGAGCCAGGGTGGGGTCATGGGGGAGGAGCGTGTTTCCTTTTGAATGTACCCCCGAGACCCCTCTGACCGCGTCAATAATCCCAACGATTTATTGCTTGCCTGCCATATGCTTTCTCATATTTTTTCTCATCAGCCCTCAAAGCCACCTTGGGAGGGAGGCAGTATTTGCATCCCCATTTACAGAGGAGGGGCCTGAGCTCAGAAAAGTTAGGAATCTGGCCAGAGGCAGGAGAGGGAGAGCTTGTCCCTTCCCTACCCAGGCCGGTGGGACTTCTGCGCCTGCTGATGCCCAGCCAGATCCTGGATTGCGGGGGGCCGTGGCGCTGAACCCCTGAGCCCCTGGCCCAAGGCCGGGTCCTCATTCCCGTGCAGGGCCCAGCTGGCCTCCTCTGGACACGGGGTGTCCAACCCCTGAAGCTGCGAGAGCCCCACCCTGAGGGGACGGAGCCTGTGCTGAGCTGAGGGAAGCTCCAGCAGGGATCCCTCAGCCCTGATTTCCCTCCCGGCTCACACCCCTCCTGACAGTGGCCATCGTGTGAAGGGAAGCCTCCGAGGCCTTATCACTTCCTCCCAGAGCCGCCAGGCCAGCCGCCGGGAGGAAGGGAGGGACTCAGGCCTTGGTGCGCCTGTGCGGAGCCCTTCCCCAAGGAGCTGCCTGCAGCCTCAGCCGCCCTCCTAGCCTGGCACCCCACCTGGCCTCCCAGCGCGTCCTTCCTCTCTCCAGGGACCTCTGCCCAGGGACGCCCTTTTGGGAGCTGGGGCTACAGGGCCAGTTTTGGAGTTGACGGCCTCTTGGAGGACGGCCTGGAGCGGGAAGAAAGGCCTAGCTGCTCTGTCTTCTCAGCCTCCCATCCCAGGGCCTGAGCCTCCTGGCCCAACTCTCTCTCCCTTCCATGAGACCCCATCTTCTCACTCTCCTGTTCCTACCCTTCCCAGCTCCTTTCTTCTCCTGTTAAATAATCATCGCTTTTTGTTGAAGTCTTGCCGTGAACTAGAAACTTAAAACAATCCCATGGGGTAAGTACTGTTATAACCCTATTTGATAATGGAGGCTCAGAGAGGTTAAGTAACTTGCTCAAAGTCAAACAGCTCTTGGCGGGAGAGCAGCATTCAAACTCTAGCCATTCAAACTTGGTAAGCTGGCACCCTGACCCCCGACTACCACCTGTTGCCTCTTGGCCCTGATCCTGGTCTCTTGTCTGAGCCTTCCCGACCGTCCTGTTCTGTCCACAGTGACAGCCCTTTTGCGTTGGTGACCTGGCCCTCCTGGCTGGGCTGCAGGCTCCATTCCTTCTGAGCCCCGGGCTTTAGGCTGTGACCCTCCTGCCACCTGCTCCTAGCCCCTGGGGCCCTCACCTGTGGTCTGGCGCAGGCAGGGGTGCGGGTGCGGGCGCCCGGCTGGGCTCAGATGCCACCGGGGAGGCTGGGCCTTGCTTGCCACACAGCCCGAGGCCCAGCCCCAGCCCCAGGCCGCAGGGTGGCCCCGGCTCTTGGCCCACACTCTTCAAGTTGCCCATGTCGGCTTCTCTTCGGCTCTGCTGCTCCGCGCAGAGCCCAGGCCTTTTCCTTAGGAAGGGGAGGGGGCAGTGGGAGGGGGCTCTCTGGTGCTGGCCCTCGCCCCGCCCCTGCCCCACACACAATGGGACAGGAACAAGGCTGGCTGGGAGGCTCTGAAGCCTCGGCTCCATGCCACCAGCCCAGAGGGTGGGGGGCCGGACGCCTGGGTTCCGCTCTGAGGACTAGGGCTGATAAGTGGGAACCCAGGTGTCTGGCAGTGCCCTGGGGCTGGAGTGCAGGAGCCGGGGTGCTGGGGGAATGGCAGGGGGCAATGACAGAGTCAGAAAGCCCCTTCTGTGGTCAGACCAGAGGGGAGGCCTTCCACCTGGCCCTTATGGGCCTTGTCCTGGGGGGTCGGGCGGAAGGCGAGCACTGTGTCCGTAGCAGGGGAGGATTCCCAGACTCTTAATGACAACAGGGACCTCTAGGGTCACCCTGGCGCTCTCCTTCACCACCCTCCCTACATCTAAGTACTCTGGACCCCTGCCTTTTAGTCTTTTGGGGTTCTTGGGGTCACGGGCCCAGCAAGGATGCAGTGACCCTTTGTCCTTGGGTCTGGCATTAGGGTATCCCTTCCCCTCCCGCCCCAATTTCCTGGAACCCCCGCCCCCCATGACTCAAGTGGGGGACACAAAAGAGCAGGAAGCTGCCATCTAGGGCCTCCACCCCCACTCTGTCATCCAGTGACGCATGCTTCCCTGGGGGCGGTAGGTCAGCAGATAGACCCAGCAGTCAGGGCTGAGGCCAGGACTGCCCACTGAGGAGATCTTCGAGGCCTAGCAAGAGCATCGGGATGGGGAAACTACAATTCCCAGAGTTCAGGTGGCACACACCAGCACTCTTCAGGCACCTCAGGCTGTAGTGCATGCTGGGGTTTGTAGTTCTGAGCCATCTGGGGCTGGAGAAAGGCTATGAGCTGGGGCAAGTAGGACTACAGTGTCCAACCCTCATGGATTTGAGACTGCAGACTAAGAGAAAGAAACGGAAGCTGAGAGACGGGATAGGCAGAGACTGGGAGAGGCAGACAGGCAGACAAACAAACATGTAGATTTGTGTTGGCTGGACTCCTTTGAAAAGCAGTGGAGGATAAGATTGGGGTGGGCCTGGGTGGGGGCGAGCCAGCGGATCAGCCGGAAGGAACGGGCCGTGCTGTGAGCTCTGGGGTCACATCAAGAAGGTAGGGTCTGCCAGTTTGGAGGGAGGAGGTGAGAGGCCTGTAAACGCAAACAAGCATGAGCTCCTGACACTGGAGAGCTTTGCGGCCCCTCGCTCAGCGGAGGGGCAGGTGAGAGGCTGAAGCACCAGGCCTGTGCTCAGTCCAGACCTACCCCTGGGCCCAAGGCCCCACCCCACTTGCCTCCCTTTCCCAGTGAGGCGGGAGATGGGATCCAGGCCCTACCTCTCAGACGTTTTCACCCACCATGGCTGGGGCAGAGAGACCCCATATCTGGTTCCCATTCAGCCACCACCTAAAATGCCTATGACCAAGATCGACTCCTTTTTCCAGATTCCAGTTAATGGAGCTGTGGCTGGCCTCCTCAGGGACAAGGTGACAACAAGCATCAGATGCCGAAGTCCTCATGACCTCTCGCCTGCACCACTGACCGTTGCCCCTCCCTATAGTCCCCTGACCTCGAGGTTTCCCCTCCCATCTGTGCTCCACACTGCTGCCAGATTCATCTCAAAAGCAGGGCTTACCTCATGCTTTGGCTCTCCCTGAAACCTTCATCCCAAGGCCAAGGCCACTCCAACACACTGGCCTGGCCCTCAATTTCCCAAGTGCGGTGCTCACACCCTCTGTTCCAGACAAATGGGCTTCCTCGTGGATTCCCGAACAGTCCTTGTGTTTTCCTGCCTCTGGGCCCATGCCTATGCTGTCCCCTCCACCTCTCTCTTTGCCTTCTGACTAAAGAAAATCCTCCTTCCCCTGCCTCACGGCCCAGCCTGGGCAGCTCTGGAGGTGTCCTGCAGCTCTCCCTTCAAGAGAAGACCTGCTGCAATATCCAAGGCCACCTGCTTCCCTGGAAGCCTCAGTCACTGAACCCCAGGAGGTAGATGGGCTCGCCATTTCTGCCCAGCTAGGACACCTCTATGGGCAGTCTTTATGCAGAGCTCCCACTGGCCTGGCAAGACCATCTCAGAGCTCACTGTGGTCTGAGGCTGTTCTCACCTGACCCTTCTTCTTCCCTCTCTCCTTCATGGATGTCAGACCTGCATCCCATTCCAGAGGCTTTCTCTGTCTCCCTGTTCTCTTTCACAAGCATTATCCCCAATCAATCTCTTATGCTTTTAACTCCTTCTTGACGTGCTTCCCGAAGGACCTGACCAACACACAGCCCCCCTGTGTTTCCTCTCACCCCTGCCTCAGCAGTTCCTCTCCCTGCTCCCCAGGCCACTCTTTGTCACCCTGCCACCAGGCCCTGGGAACATCTCTTGCTCTGATTCCTCCCAGGGGTGGTGCTTGGGCAGCTTGCTCTGCGTCTGTGATTTCTCTCCCAAATGAACTTGTGTGCTGTGGAAGAACAGGTCAAGTTCTGCTCCTTTGGGATCCTGCTGGGCCTGAATACCCTGCACTGAGTACACGCTTCATGAACATTGGCTTGTTCAGCTGTCAGTGTGTACAGCCACCCAGGGACCTGAAGCTGTGTTCTGGAGGCAGTGGAGAGGGGCCACTGGGAAGGCAGTTGGCTGAGGCTGGATGGGTCTGGGTGGGCAGAAAGAAGAGGTCAGGCTGGTGAAGGTGATGGATCCAAGAGGGGGCATTCTCAGGCCACAGGGAGGTGGGGACAGTTAAGCACAACTGCACTGATGGTGGGGGCCAGAGTAGGCTTGAATTGGTGTGGACAGAGGGAGCCATGGCAGGAGTTTTAGGAAGAGGAGGAGAAAGTCAAAGTAGAGATACGAAAAGTCGGAGGTGGGAGCTTTTACCACAGGGATGTTTTCCTTCTCCCACTTCTCCTGGGGCTGCAGCTGGCATAGCCCCTAACTTCCACCAAGAGACGCATTCCTGACAGTTTGTGATTCTTCTACCTCTGGGATGGGGCCTCTCCCTTCCCTCCCCAGGGCCCTGCACAGTTCTGTCTCTCTTTGTACCTTGCTCTTTGTCAGCCATCCCTGTGAGGTTATTAAGGCATATGCATCTTGGGCTGATTGCTCTTCTCAGCAATTGCATTTTAAAGAGTAATTCCTGAAAAAACAAAATTTTCAAGACCTGCAGAGTGGATGTTCCACTAATAGAAAAGAATGTTAAATTGTGGGATTTCAAGCTGGAAGGGGCCTTGGGGAGAACCCCTTGGTCCCTGACAGTGGCTGTATTTTCTGCATGAGGAGGCCAGCCCAGACCCCAACGCCATCAGCCCTGGTCAGTGAGGATGACAGACTCTTCTGTGGGTGAGGAGCCAGGCCCCTGGCTCCTCTTGCTCCCTCAGAAGGTGGCAAACCTTGCTCTGGCCTTCTGTGCTGAGCAGAACACCGTGCAGGACTTGAGGTGAGATGCCCTGACCTTGGGGGAGGAAAGCCCTGGGTCTGAGGGGTGTATGGGGTTGTGGGGGCTGTGGAGGGTAGTGGGCGACCGGAGCGGAAGGCCCTGACTCTTTATAGCCCAACCCGGGGTTGTTCAGTGTGAGCTGGAAGTGCCCCACCCTCCCCACTATGAGCAGCTTCCTTCCTGCCTGCTGGCAAGGCCTGGGTGGGGAGCAGAGGGGAAGGAGGGAAGGGAGGGGAGAAGCAGGCAGAGGGGGGAGCAGCCCTCTGCAGCTCAGGAGGCCTCTGTTCTCCTCAGGATGTAACTCATGCTGCGTCGGGAGGTTGGGAGCAGAGAAGTTTGCTCAGCTTCCAGATTCAAGGCGGGTCTAGACATCTGTGGAGGAACTTTGGGCAAGGTCTGGGGTGTTTAGGGCTCAGGCAGTGAGAGAGATTGCCTGTCTGAAAGGGGCTCTTGGCTGGCTCTGGGTAGCCAGCCAGCAGCCTGGCCCTTCTTGAGGAAGCCACATGGGGGCAGCAGAGAGCTGAAGAGAAGAGGGGCGCAAAGGCCCGGGCTGCGACGCCCAGAGACAACACAATGAGACCCAGGATGAGCCGGGGCCACAGCGGCGTGTGACTTTGGGCCCAGCAGGGGTGGTGGGTCCACACTAGCCTTCTGGGACCCTGAAGTGGCTTGTTTGCATAAGTCTGAAGTTCCTGATGATGACTCTGTGACTAGCCCGCCCCCAGAGGAGCAGGGGTGCCTTTGCTCTGCACAGACCACATGGGGTGTGGGGAACTGAGGGCACAGGGAGCCATGTCCAGGACAGCCTGGGGCGGGAGCATCAGGCACTGTGGCTCCTGCGAGAGGAGGCAGCTCCAGCAGCTGCTGGGAGCCGTGGGAAGGAGTGCAGGGACCCCCCTCTGGTGCTTGTAGATGCCACCCCCATCCCATGGTGGGGGCTCCCGAGGGCACATGGACCCTGTTCTGGAGACTCTTCTGACATAGGGCTCTCAGACTGGTAGGAAAGTCACCGGGCTGAGAGGCCTTTGAGAATCCTAAGACTTTGCCCTGGGAGTGACGGGTGACTGTCGGCTTCTGGGAGCTCCTGGGGAGTTCACACTAACTTCATGAGGGAAACCTGGGTGCCTCCAGGCCTGGACTCTCCTGGAGGTTTAGACTCTTCCTAGAACCACAGCCCGGAGTGGGTTCTGCGCCTTTGCGGTGCATGTGTGAACCATGAGTATGTGTGAATGTATATGGATGTGTGTGAGTGTGTATGTGTGTGAGTGTGTATGTATATGTATGTGGGTATTTATGTGTGTGTATGTATACATGTATGTAAGCGTTTGAGTGTGTATGTATTATGTGTGAGTGCAGTTATGTGTGTATGTGAGTGTGTATGTATATATGTGTGTCTTTATGTATGTGTGGGTATGTATTATGTGTGTATATGTGAGTGTGTGTATATGTATGAGTGTGTATGTATGTGTACGTGTGTGTATGTATGTATATATGTGTATTTGTGTGTGTGTAAACACACACATGCGTGTGCCCGTGGGGCCACGTGTCCTGGGGCTCACTCCTTGACCTGTTTCCTCTTCTGGTCCCTGCCCTTACAAAGCTAATTTGGACCAAGAACATCAGTGTGGATATGTGGTTTTGCATCCATGGGGACTTGAAATTGTGCTTCAATCCTGGGATCCAGAGTGAACACAGGGAATTTTTAGGGTCAGGCTGAGGTCTCCCAAATGATGACCTTGGGGGCCCTGTCTCAGGCTGTGGAGTCCCTACTTATAAGGCCACAGTTGTCAGGGATCAGTCTGACAAGCCCTGCCCCCTTCCTCCCACCTCCTCTCCCCGCTTCTTCAATCCCTGGGCTGGCCCAGTTTCCTGGTGTGGTTGCTGTGGTGCTGGGTCTCTTGGGAACCAGGGCTCTAAGCATCAAGTGTGCCCAGTATGGAAATTCTGTAGCAACCATCACTGGGGATTGGCTGAGCCGAGCCCCTTCCCCCTGCCTTTCAGGTGCCCTGGGGAGGGGCCAGCCCCTCTCTCCAAACCAGGGTGGGAGGGAGGCCTTTAGATTCCCCTACTGATGTGTGAGATATGGAGACCCTGATCCCAAACCCTGAGGCACTTGCGGTCATTGTGCTTTGTCCTGCCCTCCCAACTGGGTTATAAGCCTCTTGAATCCCAATGATCAGCAAACAAGATGTTCCTGGTATATTTCCTGTGGATGACCTGGGCCTTTCCTGGGGTTCCCATTCTGTTGTTTGGCTTCCTAAACTGCAGCCCAGGCTGCTGTAGGAACTGGAAGAGCCCCGTTCCTGGAGGAGCCTGATTTACATGGTGTTCTGCCTCGTGGATCCAGAAGGGGGAGCTCTCTAAGTCCTTTCCTTTTCAGGGGAAAATCCTCTCTTTGTGGACGTTCTGGGCCCTTGCACCCTGATCCGCATCTGCTGTCACCTTCACACCCTCACCAACTTTATCTTCCTACAAGAAGGCCCCATGCTGAACTGCTGTTCTCCAGAGGGACAGAGATGAGGTGTCCTGACCGCTGTTGTCAGCTCAGCCAAATTCTGCCTCAACCTTGCTCCTTTGTAAAGACTTCCCTTCCCTTTCCAGCCGAAACACGATCTCTCCCTACTCTGAAGTCAAAGCATTCATGGTCTGCACCACTTCTTGGCACTTGGGATCTAGGACCATGTGACTTCTCGTTGGCTGCGGTTATTGGTATTTGGCTCCTGTAATATTGTCTATTCATGTGTAAGCATCTTTTCTTGCCAACTAATTGCACACTTTTTAAGGCCCAGGGGCTGGATTGTATGCTTTATATTTCCCGAGGGGTCCCACACAGCTTGGGGCACATGGAAGGGGATGGATAATTTTTTGTGAGTAGATTGGGGAGATGACGGAGTGGGGTGATCCTGAATTCTCTTCTCTAGTCCTTCATGTTGGCTGATGCTCCCTGGGGTGGGAAAACTACCCTTTAGGATATGGAACCAGTGTTCAGTTAGCATTCCCATGCTCATCCTGCCCCCTCCCCCAGGCTGGCTTAGGCTCTGAAATCTGCCTGATGAGTGTAGCAGAATGAAGAGGGCATGGTTCCGGAGAGCTGAGACAGCCACCTCTGTATCTAGAGCTCTCTGGGTCTTCTAATCTCTCTCTCTTTCACACACACACACACACACACACACACACACACACACACACACACACACACACACCCCTTGAATTCCCGATTTCCTATAGCTCTTGTCTGTGGTATATAGTCCCTGGCCTGGACTGGTGCATGTGGGGAAATTACTTGACTAAGAACTGGGAGACCTGCTTCTTGTCCAGTTCTGTTTCTAACTTGTGGCATGACCTAGAGGAAGGATCTGCACTGCTTTCAATCTGTTTTCTCATCTAAAATATGAAAGTGTTCACTTCTGGCTCTAATATTTCACAAAGCAACAGAACTCCCCAAGGAGAGCCCAGGAGTGTAAAGTTCAGGGGAGGATTCATATCTTTTCCTTGATGTCTCGGGTGGGGGTGAGGGAGGAAGGCACATTCTGGACATATGGAAGTGAGACCTGAGGCTTCTTAGCACTGATTGACAAAGCCAGCTCTTGCTTCACTGTATGCTGCCTCCTGGGCCACTGCCCAGTTCCAGAAGCATTTTCATGATTTGGGGTGATTATTTAATTCACTGTGTCCCAAGGAGGGCCCCAGTCTTGGTCACCCGAGCTGCCCTCCCTGGTTTCCTGCCGAGCCTGGCAGGAAGGGCTTTCAGCACCTTGGACAGAGACAGAGCTCCAGCCCTGCAGGACCTGAAGAGCCAAGAGAGCTTGGGATCTCCTGCCAGGCCAGCCAGCTTCCCTGGCAGAGTGGCGCCAAAGTGTGGTTTGCTTCTTGATATTTTTCAGTCCCTCAAAGAATCCTAAAATAAAGTGTCCTAGCCTCCCTTATAATCAGAATCCCCCTCCCCATCGGTCCCTCCTATACAGTAATTCTGCAGCTTCTACCTTCTAAGTTCTGAAGCCTCACTTAAGCCCCTTCTTGTGTCTCAGGAGGCTGAGCCCTATCCTTAAATCAAAGGGACAGATGGCCATTAAGGTCTCAGGCAGAGGAAACTTAAACTCACCCCTCCTCTTTCTCATTTAGGGGTAAGTAGATCGGTGGGAGGACTCCATACCTGACCCTACTGGGATCTTGCTTTATGAAGATGCTCACTCCCTTACTCTGTGCCCGAGAAAACCCTTACCATCCAGGAGAGCCCATCCTTCCCAGGAAGCCCTCCTGGCTGCCCCAGCCCACTCAGAGCCCTCCCTCCTCTGGACTCCCAGCACGTATTGTCAGTAGCACACTGTCACACCAGACTGTCTTCAAGACATTTCATGCCCATTAGTTCTCTCTCCCCAGTCAGATTATGAACTCCTTGCGGGTGGAGTCCATACCATATGTGTGTTTTCTTTCAGGAGACCCTACAGTGATGAGCACACAGCACTGTGGAATGGGAGACTGATAAGTCTGAGGGTCTTCTCATCTGCCCTTAAGGGTCTCCCACTCCACTTATTTTTGGTCTGAAATAAACATCCAGGGTGCTATCTGTTGAGTAACTGTCAGACACAAGGGCACCCAGGATCAGAGAGCAGAGGCAGGAGGTAGAAGTGGAGATGGGTATTGAGGGAAAATAGAGGAACCATTGATGGGTGGGGAATGTGGTTGTGTAGAGTTAAGGAATCACTCACTGTTGGGGCTGGAAGGGATCTCAGAGATCAGCTTGCTTGGTCTCCTCATTTTACAGGTAAGGAAAGTGAGATTTAACGATCCTCCTAAAGTTACACAACAAATGGGCCCCTTTCCATCGCCTCTGACCTGGTTCAAGTCTTTGACATCTTTCCCCTGGTCTACTGCACAGCTTCGTTTGGCAGATTATATTTTTCCAAGATGGTCACGCCAATAGATCCCATCGCACATGCTTTTCTTATAATATGTTGGTGACATTCCTCCATCGATAAGTAGGGGTCTATGTTCCTGTCCTTGAATCTGATGGGCCAGGATTATGGCAGAAATTATTTTATGTAACTTTTGAGGCTGAGTTATTAAAGGTGGTACAGCTGCTGTCTGAACCTCTCCTGGGACACTTGCCCTTGGAACCCAGCCACCATGCTGGAAGGAAGCCAGGCAGCCACGAGGAAAGGCCTCATGTCGGTTTCTAGCCCCAGTCCTAGGTGAGGTCCCAGCTCACAGCCAGCATCAACCACCAAATGTGAGTGAATGAGCATTTCAGTCCTGAGTTGAGTGGAGCAGACACAAGTGGTCCCAACTGAACCTGCCCAAATGGCAGACCCAGGAACAATATAAATGCTGTCATTGATTTAGGTCACTGAGGTTTGGAATGGCTGTTATGCAGCAATAAGTAATCGAAACACCTTGTATCTACCTCAGTTTCTCCAAACTATTATACATGTTTCATTAATTCAACAGACCCTTGTTAGATACCAACTAGATACCAACTATGTGCTAGGATCTGTACAAAAACAGACATGAGTTCTGTATTCATGGACGATACATTTCAGCTGCCACTACTGTTCCTTTGCACACAGAATAAAATTCATACTCCTCAGCCCTCTACTAATGGCTCTGGCCTATCGCTCCACTGACACCTCACCAAACTGTTTTGTCCCCAGACCTGATCTCCATTCTCCAGTCTCTATGCCTTTGCTCATGTTGTCCCTTCCACCTGCAGTGCTTCTGCCCTGCCCCCTCTCCACCTTCAAGGACCTGCTCTGAAACCTCCTCCCCTCGAGAGACTCTCCAGTTGAAAGTAGTTGACACTTCGTTGTCATCCCACAGCACTTACCGCGGTCTGTACCGTTTCTGTCTGTCCATCGCCTCTCAAGCCTCAGTAGACTGTGAATCCCTGGAGGGAGGGTCCTGGCTTACCCCTCCCGTGCCCCCACAGTGTCCGGCACAGGGCCCAGTACAGAGGAGACCCTCAGTAAACATTTGTTGATGTGACTAGCAGCAGAACAAGAATTAGAAGTCAAGTCTCCTGAATCCTAGTCTCTAGCATCTTACTTACTTCTTTTGACATCACCATGGCAGGGAAGAAGTCCCACCAATGGTGGATATCAGGTGGGTGGGAGAAGACCTTGATTATGGGCTGGTGGTTGACAGGATTGCTGCATGTGGAGCTGCAGATGGCAATGAGTAGAGGGAGCTCCGGCTTCTGACTAGGAGTTTGAGGTGGGTCCCTCTCTCCCTTCCTTCTTTCCCTTCTTGCTTTCAGGAAGCCCTGAGCACCCACTTCTGGGGGGTTTCTTTGATCTTCCTCTCCTCCAACCCCAGTTCATATCTGAAAACATCTCCATCCTCAGGATCCAGTTGCACAGAAAACGAGCCCCACCGTGCAGTCTAAGCTTCCCCTTGCTCTGTGTTCCTCCTCCCCCGGGGTTTCTGAGGAACCATCCGTCCCTCCGTAAGCTGTCTTTCCTGCACCCATCTGACTGGAACCGCTTCCCAGTCCCCTGTGAGTGGAACTTGCTCTCCTGGGCCCGATGTTGGCTGTCTTGCCTGGCCAGCTCCTTAGGGGTCCACAGGGGCCGGCTTCAATTTCTTTTTTCCTCCCAGGACGTCCTGGCTCAACTCCCTCAGATGAGCAGGGGCAGACAGTGGGGTGGGCAGGATGTTTCCGCAGACTTTTCTCCCTAAATTGTCTCTTTCTGGCAGCTGGGAGGAGCCTATGTGTCTCACTGTCGGGACAGCCTCTCCCTCCCCTCAGTCACGGGGGGACGGCTGCTGCCAAGGGCTCTGGGAGCCTGAGGTGGGAGTGGGGCGGTGTCTGGTCCTCTCTGGGTATTACCGTTGAGACCTTTCCTCTTCTTCCTGATCTGGGGGTGGTGGAGGTGGGAAGGTGGTGGCGGGGAGGTCTGTTGCCCTTTACCTCTGGGTGCCTGGCATCTGTGCCCCAGGAAGGATGCCTCTAGGGAGAGCTTATCTCCATCTCACAGCCTCTCTTCCTTGTCCCAGTCCTGGGCTGTGGGGGTGGCTCAGGGGGACTGCCTTCAGGCTCTCCCCTCAGCCTCCAGGAAGTCAGAAATCTGCATTCAGTTTTGACATCTGAGTGTGTGTGTGGGGGGGTGGGGGGTGGCTGGGGATTATTTGCCTCTTGTTAGCCTGAGGGAGCAGCTCTCTCCTCCCCTGCCTCTATGCCCAGGTGGAGGGTTTCCTCTCTTTTGGGAGGATCAAGGGTCTCTCTGATACCTCTGTCCTCCAGTGGGATAAGGGCTTGTCCCAGGACCACGGGTGCCAGTGTAGACAGCTGGCCAGACCGCACGAGTAGCCTCTGCCCTTCTGCCTGGCTCTCCCTCGCCCTTGGTCTGGACAGAAGGGGACACCACAGATATCCCTTTCCATTTCTTCTCTCTCCACGCCCATTCTCCCTGCAGGCCCTTTCTTGCACTCTTAATCCCCTGACCTGAGGGGGAGGACACCCCACTCAAACATGAACCACCCTGGACTGGGCTCAGGCAACCCAGCATCGAGGGGGTGGTCTCGGTGGCAGGGAGCTGAGACTGTCGTAGACTGGGTTCTACCCAGGACCCAGATAGACTAATGTGCCTGATGCTGGGTCACAAAGGAAGGGCAGTCTGTGCCACTGAAGGCCCTGGGCATCTTCGGGTGTGAGCGAGGAAACTGCTGGAGGTGGCGAGGGCCGAAGGGATGAGTGTACAGGCAAGAGCCTCTGGTCTTTTTTAGCATCAGCTGGTGGAGCCACCTCCTTCTCTCCCACTGGCTGCCTCCCTGAGTCACTGCCCACCCACTAGCAAATAAAAAAGGGGTGTCATCTGCTGGCCAATGGCCCCATCTGGCCCCAGTGTTTGCATCATTTTGCTCCTGTGTGGAAGGTGAGAGTCTGGGTAGGGTGGTCTAGCCAAGATCTCTTCCTCTGGGCCTTTCTCCTCCCAGACTCTCCTTCCTTCTCTGCCCTTTGTACCTCTCCTCCCCCCACATCCCATGAAGGTTCTCCGTGGTGACAAGATCCACCCCCTTGCTCCAAGGACAGAGGCAGCTGCAAGCCCTCAGGGGCCCCCACATGGCCCCATCCATCCAGCCTGGTCTCGGATCCGGGCTGCAGGGGAGGGGACTCACGGCCTGCTGCTCAGCTGCGGACTCCTCCCCACCCGCCAGCTCAGCTGTCAACACTCGCCTTCCCGCCCTGGCCTTCCCGGCGCCCTGCCTGGCTGCTTAGGCCGGGGGACACCGCGCCCTAGAGACCCTCACTCAGACCCAGGCAGGCGGTGGGCAGGCGGCGGGCAGACACCCTGCCTGCCCTTGAGCATCCTCAGGCCTCCTTGCCTAAATAAGGGAGCTGCAGCTGGAGCGAGCCAGCTGGCCGGGGCGGGGGGAGGGGCCTGAGGCTAGGCCAGGGTTTTCCGAGGGGCTGGGCCGCCGCAGCGCCGCAGGGCCCCGAGCCCGCCGATTGGGCCTGCATGGCTGGCCCCGGGCTGCGGAGGGAGGGCGGGCCGCACAAGGGGATCCCCAGGCTGGAACCTCGCGCTCTGGGGCCTTTCTTTGATCCTGCAGCTAGGAGGCCGCAACTCCCGTCAGAATGTCCCTCTCTGTGCAGGAGGGCCCCGAATAACCCCGGAGAGGGCTGCGTGTGTGTGTGTGTGTGTGTATGTGTGTGTGTGTGTGTGTGTGTGTGTTGGGGGGGCGCCCCTGCTCTGGGTGCGTGCCCCTCCTCAGTCTCACCCACTCTTATCTCAAATCTCGCTGGCCTGGGGCCTCCAGATTGTCCTGCCCTTCACATTTCCCGGGTCTCTCCTGACCCTGGGCTCGTCCTCCCAGGGCCCAGGCCTCGCCCGTGTCACCTACAGCTGGCACTGAGCGCATGCTAGTAGCAAGCCGGTGCCTGGCGCGGTGGGGGACCAGGGCATGAGGGACTGGCCCTTTCCCTTCAAGTCAGGCTCCTCAGCCCTTCCAGTTCAGGGGAAAGGGCAGAAACCTCGGGTCGCCCCCTGACCACCTCAAGGCCGGCCGTCGCACCTGTCCTCACGGTTCCCCTACCTAAGGGTCCCTTCCCCCTCTCGGGGCTGCGAATCCCGGGGGCTCCTGGGCTGAGCGAGGGGCTGGGTGGGGGGAACCCTAGGCGCGGCCCAGCCAATGGGAAGGGCGGGCGCGCGGGGCGCGAGGGGGGGGGGAGAGGGCGGCGCTGCGGGCGCGCGGCGGGCGGGAGGGGGCTGGGAGGCGGGGGCCGGAGCCCGAGGGGCGCGCGCCGCGTTAACCCTTGAGCGGCCGGGCCGAGCCGTAGGAGCAGCCCGAGCCGCGGGCGCCGGAGCGGCTGGCGGCGCGGCTGGCGGGAGCCGGGAGCCCCGCTCTCGGGCGGGCGGAGCGCAGCGCGGGGACGCGGCGGAGCGGGGCCCGCGGCTCGGCGGGGGCCGGCAGACAGGTGTGCGGGCGGCCGGGCGGCCCGAGCTCAGGCGGCTCCAGGCCGGGCCCGCGGTCCGGAGCCGGGAGCCGAGCGGGGACCCCGCGCCCGCAGCCCAGTCCCGGCCCCGCCCGTGCTCTGCCTGGCCGCGGGGTGCGGGGATCACGGCCGGGCCGGGCCACCCGAAGCCTGTGTTGGGCCGGGCCGGGCCGGGGTGGGTGGGGGCCCGCCCGGCCCGCCCATGGGCTCAGGATGCCGGTGCGGAGGGGCCACGTCGCGCCGCAGAACACCTTCCTGGACACCATCATCCGCAAGTTTGAGGGCCAGAGTGAGTGGGGGAGGGGCCGGCGGGGAGGGGGCTCTGGGGGCAGGCCGAGCTCTCCCGAGTGTGGATGGGGGGGCGTGCCCGGGCCGTGTGCATCCGGTAAGTGCGAGTCAATGGGGGCTGGTGGTCCTAAGGCGCTGGCCGGGGTCGCAGGGGCAAGGCTTGGGGCCAAGGGGCCTGGTGTTGGGTCGCCTGGCTGGAGGCTCAGCTCAGGCTTCCAGGATCAGGGAGTGTGTGTGACACCCTGAGTGTGCAGGGAAGGGAGGTGGGCTGGGAGTGTTCGGGTCTCTCTAACTCTGGGTGCCTGGATGTGGATGGGGAGGTGTGGATGCAAGGACAGGAGAATGTCTGTGGCCCAAACTGTGGGACCCTAAGAGGACGGTGCATGTGGCTGTCTTGACAGTGTTGTGCGAGAATGCAGGCCAAGCAGGCAGGGTCATGCCTAACCTGCTCTTGGGTGTGTGGGGTGTGTGTGTGTCACCCACGAGTTCCACCTGCATGGGCAGGGGGAGGTGTCTTTGACAAGGCTACAAACTGCGGGCCCTGCGGTGGGAGGGGGTCACGGGCTGAAGCTGGGCTTTGAGGGTCTAACAGGCTTGATGAAGTGTCCCCATATTGTTGATTTTCCTGTCCTGAGCCACTTTATGGGGACTACAGCACCCCTAATCCTGGCCTGGTACGGGAGTCTTCCAGAAGTGTCCCAGGCTAGGTGAATGTTCTGGGCGTGGGCGTTTGCACCCTCCTGGCATGTGTATGTCTGTCCCCAAGGCTGCATGTGCCATGGTGGGTGTGACTGCCAAGGGCCCTGGGAGCGGGGAGCGGTGACATTCCTTGCCCATGACCCTGTGAGCACAGGACAACGTGTGCTTGTAACCGTGGTAGGGGGAGGGAGGGGTCAGTTCCATGGGCAGCATTGTCTAAAGCAGAGGAACAAGACGATCCCTAGGGGGAGGGGACTGACATGGTGGAGGACCGGAGGCCGGGGCTTTTCTTCCCACAAGCTCCAGGAGGCTGGGTAGGCACAGGAAGAACCTGGGTTGGGATCTGGGGGCCTGGCTTCTGGCCCCACCTCTGCCACTGACTGCCATGTGACCTTGAGTGATTCCTCCCCATCCGTCCGTCGGAGTCTCAGTTTCCACATCTGGGAAGGAGGGGGCCGCCAGAGGGGCCTTTCGGGTCCCTCTGTCCCTGTATTCCAGGAGCTCATCAGGAGCTCATCGAAGGGGGTGGGGGTGGGGCCTGCCTTCCAAGAAACTAATTCTTCTTTCTGTGCCTGGGAGTGGGGGCCAGGTGGTTTTTCTTCTCTGAAGCTAATGTGTGGCTGGTGCTTTGGACTGCCCTGGACTCAGGTGGAGATGGAGGCCGGGTCAGGGGTCTTGTCATGTGGTAGGGAGCCCTGACTCCTGGTGTTGATGGCTGCCTGGGAGTTTTGGGGGGTCTGGGGAACTGACCTAAAGATGACCCAACTTCAAAAAGTCACTTCCTGGAGGCCAGGGTAAAGGAAGGCCAGGAAGGCAGGAGGAGGCCAGTTCTTGATGGCCAAGCCTGCCTTAGGGAGCTCTGGCTGCCGCAGCCTGGGCCCTGCCCATGGGATTGCCCTGGGCTGCAGCCTGAGGGCTGTGCCCACTGGGAAGGGAGGGGGCAGAGTTCTGATTGCTACTGAAAGCCCCAGCATTAAAGGCCAAAGTGGCCGGAAACTTGTGTGTTTATAAAAAGCTCTTATCCCCAGAGCATCTTCCCTGGCACGAGCTGGGGCTGCCACTGCCTGCCTGCTGCTCACCTGCCAGCCTGACTCTTGGGGCAGGCGGGAGAGGATGAGCCAAGTCTAGCTGAAATGGGTCTACTGGGGCACCTCTCCTTGATGGGGCCAAACTGAGGCAGGCCTCACATACCTGGGGGAGGTCTCCTTTCCTGGGTCTGTCTGCTTACAAGTGGGCCACTCTCTCAGCCCCCTCCCTGGGCTTCAGGTATTTCCAGGGTTTGGAGCTGCAGGTCCCTTTCCTTGCTTCTTATGACCTTGGGCTTCTGCCTGTGACCCTCAGCTTAGTCCCTCACCTCTGCCAGACCTAGGTTCAAAAGCTGGTTCTGTCATTTACAAGCTGCAAGCTGTGGGCATAGTTCTGAACTTCTGAGCCTCTGTTTTTTCGTCTATAAAATGAGGATGATGATGCCTATCTTACGGGGTTGTCAGAGTATTAAATGAGAGAAAGCGGAGGTGCTCAGGGGGTACTTCCTTTGTCCTCTTTAGCGCGCCCACTCCCCAGCCCCTGACTGCTCTTGGAGGGGGCATGGAAGTTCTGGGAAGTACTGACCTGTAAGGGTCCGCAGATACTTGGGGGAGTGATTTCCTAGGGATGCCCGGGGTAAGGAGTGCTCAGGGAGCACCCCACAGTCTAGAGACCCGGGGTCAGGAAGAGAAGTAGAGGAGCCAGTGCAAAGGGAAGGCTGGCCGCCATCTCTGGCCCTTCCCAGGCTCCCTCTCCAGGCCCACTGTTTATCCCTCCGCCGCGGCTGCTGACACGCGTTGCTGACACCCGCCCAGGCTGGCCTCGGCCCCGGGCGCGGAGGGGGCGGCGGGCCGCTGGCAGCCTGCCCGGGGGAAGCCAAGCAGCCAGCTCACGGGCCGGGCGGGGGAGGGGGCGCGCCGCCCGGCCGGGCCGCCGAGGCACCTGTGTCTTGGGCACAGCTGCGTTCGCCCCCTGCTGGGGGACCCCGTCCCCGCTGTGTTCCCTGGGGCGGGGAGTCCCCGGGCCGGCGGCTGTGTGTGACAGGCGAATGCGTGGAAGGGCTGGGAGCCCCCGAGGCAGGGGTCCCTGCTCACGTGCCCGCTCATCCCCGCCCCCAGGCCGCAAGTTCATTATCGCCAACGCTCGGGTGGAGAACTGCGCCGTCATCTACTGCAACGACGGCTTCTGCGAGCTGTGCGGCTACTCGCGGGCCGAGGTGATGCAGCGGCCCTGCACCTGCGACTTCCTGCACGGGCCGCGCACGCAGCGCCGCGCCGCCGCGCAGATCGCGCAGGCCCTGCTGGGCGCCGAGGAGCGCAAAGTGGAGATCGCCTTCTACCGGAAGGATGGTAGGCGCGGGCCGGGGCGGGGCCGCGGGCTGGGGGCGGGGCCGCGGCGCGGCGGGGGCATGGCGGGGGCGGGGCCGAGAGGGACGGGGGTGGGGATGGGGGGAGGGAATCGCAGGAGCCCGGGTAGGTTCTTTGGGGGCGTGACCCCAGCTAGGGCCATTGCAGTGGGTCAGGTGGGAGGCGCGGGCTGGGCGTTGGGACTGCAGGCTGGATCTCTTCTCCTCACACACTCTGGTGGAATCGTTTTCTGGGTGGCCAAGGGGCTGCTTGGCTGGGTCTGTCTCCTCTGGTTCCTCCCTTCCTGGACAGATGTGGACACGTTGAGCTAGGTGGGCTGGAGTTTGACAGGGCCAGGATGGCAGGTGCGTGCGTGGACCGAGGTCATACAGGGTCAGGCTGGAGGCTGGGCACTGACCTCTGGCCACAGGCCTCTAGCTATCCTAGAGCAGCCCCTGCCAGGTGACTGGTGTGGGGAGGTATCACTGAGGGTGAGGTGGGGGAGGGCTGCAGAACACTGGCTGGCTCTCTGCTGCTCCTCTCCTGCCCCCTCTTATTTCTGTACTTCAACTGCACCTGGCGCGAGGTGTGTGCCTCTCCCACAACCTCAGTTCCCTTTGTCTCATCTTTTGAGTGTCCAGCCCGCCACCCCCTCCTGTGCCAGGTGTCTCTGCTCAGCCACCGCCTGCCGGCCCAGCTGCTCTGGGCTTCCGGAGAGCGTGCGGATAAACAGAGCCCTGGGCGGGGCTGCTTCCTAACCACTCCTGCCCTGGTGGGGTGGGCTCGGCTCAGGGAGGGAAGTGCAGTAGGACTTTGGGGGGCTGGCAGGTATCAGAGGGCTGGGGAAGCAGCTCCAGAAGGCGCCATCGGACTGCCCATGGGTGCCCAAACCCTGCTACTCACCAGTGGGTATCGGACAAGCATTTACTGAACCCCTATGACCCAGGCACAGCTCTAGGGTCTTGGAGATAGAGCAGTGAATTAGACAGATGAGGTTCCTGCCTGCAGGGAGCTTCCCTGCTGTGGACAGCACTCTCTGCTTCCCCCTGGAGGTAGGCCTCTGTAAGCACCCGTCCCTGTCCCTGGGAACCTCCTCTGCACGATCCGGGTTGGCTGAGGTTGCCCTGTAAAGGCTTGCATCCCCCAATGGCCCTGCTTTTGCAGGTGTGCACAGCCTGTGACATCACTGGACAGCATTAGGAAGTCACTCTCATTGGGACCTTGTGGAAGAAGGTTTGCTCACAGCAAATGGGGGTTCTGGCTGCCAGGCAGGGCTGGGAGACTAGATGCAAACTCTGAAGGCAGGGCCTTCTTCTGTTTTTTCACCGATGTCTCCTCAGAACCTTAACCAGAGCAGATCTGCTTCTCCATCTCCCTGGCTGTCCAGTACTAGCTAACCTTGGTGGGTGGCTTCTGTGTGCTGGACACTGGACTGAATGTTTCTCTTATGTTATCCCACGGAATCTTCACAACAACCCTAGGAGGTTGATACTATTTTTATCTCCATTTTTATGGATGAGGAAATTGAAGTTCAGGGAAATTAAGAAACTTTCCCAAAGTCACACAGTTAGAAAGTGGCAGAACTGGGAATGGAACCATGTCTGATCAGAGCCCTACCCACCCTGCTCTGCTGTCATATATTAAAAATGACACCAAACAGTGACAGGTATACCTGTATACTGCATATTACTTTATGTACAATTTTATTTTGAAAGTTTGCAAACCATTGGTGTAATGAAAAGAACATGAATACTTAAGTCCTGGGTTCAGGTCGAACACCAGAAATGATGTAATACGGGACAAGCTGGGTACTGCCCTGAGCCTGTTTCTACTTCTGGGATAATGTGCCCACTCCATCCCTTGGCCACAGGGGCCTGAGTGCTTCTGTCTTCGCTATAGTGTGTGTGGGGAGCTGGCCCTTCGTCCTGCCCCCAGCTGGCTCCTTTGGGAGAGGATGGCCACTGGACCTCTTCTGCAGAGGTGCTATCGTGGAATTTTGGTGACCTTGAGGATCACTTAATCCAGCCCACTCGAGTTACAGATGGAGAAACTGAGAAGCAGAGGTCGAGTTACACGCGAATCAGTGGAGGGAGTGGGACTAGAACCCAGGCCCCCTGCCCAAGTATGAGCTCTTTCCCCCCTCCCAATTACTGCTCCAAATGGGACTGTGACCCAGAAAATCCTATGCCAGCCGTTTCTGCCTGCCCCCTTCTCTGCTCCCACCTAGTTTCCATGGGGATCAGGTATCTCCTGTCAGCCAACAGGCTGGCCTTGGCCCTCAGGTCACGTGGATCCCCACTTGTCCTGGCACTTGAGGCCTAGGATGCAGACAGATTTCCTCCACCTCCCCTCCCTCTGCCTTGGGCTCAGTCCCTTGGGCAGATCCCCATGGCCTGACCCGGGCTATGTGTGTGTGCACACCAGCTCACACCTTTGTGCACGGGCAGAGTAGGGAGGGAGAGGCGAGGAATGCCAATGCCACCTCTTGTTTCTGTCTAGGCCTTTCTCAGGGTCTCTGCCGGGGCCAGCCACAGGGGAGTGGGTCCCTGGGCTTCAGCCCCAGAGAGGTGGGTGGCTGGGAAGGAGGCGGGGCCTTTTGCTGGCAGGCGCCACTGCCGACAGCTGTGCTGTGTCGGTGCCTCTAGCCCAGCTCTGTGCAGTATCAGGGCCTGGAGCCAGACAGCCCCAATTATTTAGTTGCTGGGACTGCTGGGAGGTGGGGAGGCCGGACTGGGGGCTGTGGGCTGGAGGGAGAGACACAAGGTGCCAGGGGCTCACTGGCTTTGTGTCCGTGCCCCTTAACATCATGCCGGGGATTAAGGTGGAATTGGGAGCAGATCCCAGCAGCGTGGGGCTGGCAAGTGGTGGCATCCCTGCGGGCCCCAGGGCCTTGCCTCGGCAGCAGGTGCTGCTGGTACACACCTGCATCGCACATCACCATTGGGGGGGGTGCTGTGGCTCCTCCTCACTTGCTCCCCTCCTCTGCCAGGCCTTGTAGAGGTCCCCCGCTCTCTATCCCTTGCGTTCTCTCTGCTCTTTGTTCCCACCTCTCTGTGCCCTGCCTCCCACCACGCTCAGCCTGTCTGCCTGTGCCTGGGGTCTCTGCTCCTTTCCCTCTCCCCACGTCTCGGCTGCCTGCCTGCCGACTCTCTGTCCCTTTGGTCTTTATCTCCTTCTCCCTGCATCTGTCTCTCTTTTTCCCTCCCTTCAGCACCCCTGAGCCTTCTTCCTTGCCTCTCTTCCTCTGCCCCGGTGTCCTTTGCCCCTCTGGGCTCTATCTCGAAGTCTCTGTTTGGCTTCCCATACCTCTCCCTGTCAAGGCCTGGTCTCCATGTCCTTGTGTCCCCTAGAGATTGTGCGTGGGTGGGGATGGGGGTGTCTCTAGAGAAGAGTCTGTCAGCTTCTCTATTCCAGCTGCAGGCTGGTTGCCATGGTAACAGGGTCAGAGGGCCCCCACTGCAACAGCTGAGCTATGGGCTGGGGGAGGGGTGGAGATCAGTGGGCCGCCCTGCTCCCCAGTGCCCCCAGTGCCTGTGGGGACCCCAAGCCCCAGAGGTGGCCCCACACCCACTGGTCTGTGGTCCCCAGACTCAGACCTCAGCTTCTCAGGCGCATGTGCAGGCATATCTGGCCCCGGTGACATTCCACACCACCCAGGCCATTTCCACATCTCCTCCCTGTCCCCTGAAAGCAGACTTCTCGCTCTGACACTCCCACACGCCCCTTCTCCATCTTGACTGACCCCTCCCAAAGCTCAGACACCCACCCATTCCGTCCTCTCCAGGCTGTGGTCCTCAGGCCCCCAGACTCCTGTCACTCTGGGTTGCTGGTCAAGGAGCCCCTGGGTATGTTGAAGTTGGCCAGACAGGTCAGGCAGAGGCTGGTGCTTAGGTGTGTTCTGTGTCCTTGAGATGGGAGCAGACCAGAATCATCTGCAGAGGAACAAGGACACATGCAGCAGTTTTCTCAGGGAGCGGAAGCCATGAGGAGGGCTCCCTCCATCTTGGGCCTTTCCTGTCAGGGCCTGGGGCAGTGTGGAGACAGCAGCAGGTGAGAACACCTGTGTGGGCGGCCAGGAGTGGCGCACAGGGCCCTGCCTCAGAGCCAGCTGCATTCACCACCCAGCACTTTCCCTCTGGGGCTCCAGGGAGGGGTCATTCCTGAAAAGGAGCAGGGTGCCCTGGCCTGCTTAGGGGTTCCTGTCCCAGCCCCATCCTGGGGGGCGAGGCAGGACTGCCAGGATTGAGGGTGTTGGCCAGTCCTGGCTGACTCTGGGGTCTGGAGAGTGTTGGGAGGGCGGCTCCTCCGTGTTGTGTCTGCTGTAGCCCCCGGAGAGGAGCTATGTAAATATTTGCGCAGAGCCGGCTGGGATGGGAGTAGAATTTGACGGTGGCCTTGGGCTCTGGGGAGGGGGCCATGGGCAGCAGGAGAGCCATCATCGGGGGTGGGTAAGGCTCAGCCTCTTTTCTGCCCGGAGGTGGCTTCGCGGGTGGTGTGATGAGAGGTTCTGAGAAAGCCCTTTCATGCTTAAACACCTCCCGCGAGGGTGTCTGAAATGCCTGGATTAGAGAACGAGCCTTTTTCTTTAAAAACACATTCTCTCTCATCACCCCTCTCCCGTATGTGGGGAGAAACATGGAAATATCTAGCCCTTAGCATGAGGGAGTTGAACAGAAACTTTCCTTCCTGACATGGAGGTGTGGGGGGACAGCTGGGACAGGTGATGAGTATGGGAGAGGCTCTGGATGAGCTGCTGTCCCCCTCACGTCCCCTCCTGTCCTTAGTCCAGGGGCCCATAGAGAGCTGCATGCTGTGAACTGTGGTTGGCCTTGAGTGGCCCTCTCTCCATTGTGGTCACACGTCTCTTGGACTAGAAGCACCTTGAGGCCAGGCTGTGTCTTCTCCTCGGCTCACAGTCTGCGTGAGGTTGCCATGTCCGACTTCCCCACTAGACTGTAAGCTCCAGGAGGGTGGAGAGCAGCCTGTCTGTTTTGTTCTGTTGTGTCTGTGTCAGGTGCATAGTGGGAGCTCAGTACATGCTTGCTGAATGAATGAATGAATAAATGAATGAGGAGGACGGTGTGCAGAAGCCTTATACTGGGAGTCAGAGACTTGGGAGTGATTTTTCTGGTTCAGTTACAGACTTGCTGTGTGACTTAGGCGAATCACTTCTTGTCTCGGGGCCTCAGTCTCTCTCTCTGTGGAAAGCCTTAGAATAATCAAATGCCCAGGCTGGGAGGGGACTTGTTGGGGGGGGGCTGTCAGGGCCAGAGGAAGGTGGGTCAGGGTGAGGTGGCCTGAAGTGGCCACTGAGAGAGCTGGGAGTCCTCCAGCTCTGCTACGTGTGGGGGACATTGTGGGGTGCAGGGAAGGCCTCTGGGGACCCTCAGCCTCCCCCCACTCAGAGGCCTGGGTGGGGGAGCAGAGTCAGGGGAGGGGCGGCGGCCACTGCATCAGCCCCGCTCACAGGCACACTGACTGTTGTGGCTGCAAACTCAGAGTTTGCAGACTGGGACACATGCTTTATGGCAGGTGGTCCTCATGGCCCTCTGATAGGTAGGCCTTTTCTCCATCATTCTACAGAAGGGAAGCTCACTTAGAAAGGCTAAGGGGACTTGCCCACATTTACCCAGGTGGTGGGTGCCTGAGTGGGAATTCGAGCTCATTTTTCCTCTTTTCACTCCACAGCCCTGCCCAGCATGGAACACACCACACAGGCTGTCTTGCCCCAGAGGGCCTTTTTGGGGTGTGATGGGCTCAGGACCCCAGGAAACTTGGGTTCTGAGAGCTGCAGTTCCTCATAACACCCCAGGTGCTGCTGGGAGAGGTTCTGCAGATAAGATTATAGATGCCGACAAAGCAGTGTCAAGTGCCCAGGCTGTTCTGCTTGCCCTCAGGCAGGGTGTGACCCAGGTGGCCAACGGTCCTGGCCAACCCTGGAAAGTGAGCTGGCCCCAGGGCCTCAGGCCCCTGTTCCCTGCTCCCTGCTCACCCTGCACCCTGCCCACGACCCCTGCCTGCCGTCCCCTCTCCCTCCTCAGGTTTCTGCTGACCCCAGCTCCTGCCTCTCCCCCAAATCATGGAAACTGTGATATTTGTGTTATTGTTTTTTTCTTTCTCTTTCACTTGATTTTTTCCTTTTTCTCTCACTCCCCAGTCCCATTACCCTCCCCTTAGGCAACCATTCAAGTGTACTTCCTGTGAATGTGTTGCTTGCATATGTTCTTGCAAAATGTGTATTTTGTCTGGATGCATAGGTTTAATTTATGTAAATGATATTGTGCTATATATTGTATTCTGGTGTTCATTTTTCTTACATAGGAGTATACCTCTAAGTCCATCCAGGTTGTCACTTGACATCTGGTCCATAGCTTCATATTCTGTGGTGTGCACCCACCTCATTTTACCTGCCCCATCTCCCGGGGAGGGCTCTCCAGATTGTCTCCATAAATAACGCTGCAGTGAGCATCCTTATCGTGGGCCCCTTTGGACTCGTGTGAGGATGTCTTTGGGATGCATCTCCAGGAGTGGAGTTGCTGGATCACGGGGTCTGTGGACACTGATTCAGCCAAGTACCGTCAGGCTATCCCTCAGCCTGGCTGCACCCATCATCGCCCTCCTAAACAGAGCACTGGATTCCTGTTCCCTCAGATCTCTGCCATGCCTGGCAGTATCCAGCTTTCTAATTTTTGCCAGTCTAATGGGTGAGAGTGTTTTCTTGATGCTCTAATTTGCATTTCTTTGATTTCCTGCGGTCCAGCTTCTCTTGATAGCCTTCGGGTTCACTTTCCTGTGAATCGCCTGCTCAGATCCTTTGCTCACATTTCCATTGAAGCCGCTGTCTTTTGTTCTTATGGATTTTCAGGAGCCACTTGTGTATTCTAGAAATACAAATGTATCCAGTTAAGTATCCCATGTGTATTCTGGGTATTAATTCCTGTTGAATCAAGATGTTACAAATATCTTCTCCCATTCAGTCATCTGATAAATTTATTCAACAAAGATACTTAATTTTGATACAAACAAATTCATGGATTTTTAGCTTCGTTTGTGGTTTGACGTTTTGTTTAAGAAATTCTTCACCATCCTGAGGTTGCAAAGGTCTATATTTTCTTCTGTTAACTGTTCTACCTTTCTTATGGGTCTTGAATCCATCCTGAGCCTACTTCTGTCTGTGGTGTCAAGTAGGGATCAGGGTGTATTTTTTTCCATGTAGTGGGCCAATTTGCCCAACACATCTAGTAAACAGCCTGTTCTTTTCCATTGAGTGGTGGGGCCACCTTTATCGTAGGTTCATTTCCTATATATCTGTGGGTCTGCCTTTGAGCTCTCTGTTCTGTTCCAAATATTTATGTCTGTTCTTGCATCAAAAAAAAAAAAAAAAAACCCAAAAAACAAAAAACCAAACCAAAACAAAAATATCACATTTCGTATGTCTTAGTATCTAGAAAGGCAAATATTCACTCTCTGTTCTTCTTTTTAAAGGTGGCCATAGGTATTTGAAGACCTCTGTTCTTCTTTATAAACTTTAGAGAAAGTTTATCGAGTTCCTGGAAAGAAAAACTCCACTAGAATCTTGACTGGAATTAGATTGGTTTTATAGATTAATTTGGGGAGAATTGACATCTTTATAATACTTGTCCCATCCAAGAGCCTAGAGTGCCTCTCTATTTATCAGATCATTTCTGTTTCTTTTATTCATTTAAAGTTTTGTTTTATTTTTTTCCCCATAGAGGCCTTGTGCATTCTTGGTCAATTCCGAGAGACTTTATAGTTTTTGTTGTTATTGTGAAAGAGATCTTATTTTTGACTACCTATTCTAATAGCTTTATGCTGGTGGAGAGAAATACTATATATTTTGTGGGCTGATCTCATATCTGGCAGCCTGGCTGAACTCTCTTATTAGTTCTAATTGTTTATCTGTTGATTTTATTGGTTCTCCTGGGAGATGATTCTATCATCTGCATGTAGTGCTGGTTTTCTCTGTTTATGTTTGGGTCATTGTCATATATTTTTTTTTTTTTTGCTGGGAAAGATTGGCCCTAATAGAGCTAACATCTATTGTCAATCTTCCTCTCTTTTTTTTTCCTCCCCGAAGCCCCGATACATAGTTGTATATTCTAGTCATAAGTCCTTCTAGTTCTTCTACATGAGCCATGGCCACTGCATGGCTACTGACAGAGGAGTGGTGTGGTTCCGTGCCTGGGAACCGAACCCAGGCCACCGAAGCAGAGGGCACCGGACTTTAACCACTAGGCCATCAGGGCTGGCTCTGTCATGTGTTTTTTCTTTTTTTTGTGGGGAGCTGAGCTAACATCCGTTGCCAATCCTCCCCTTTTTGCTGAGGAAGACTGGCCCTGGGCTAACATCCGTGCCCATCTTCCTCTACTTTATATGGGACGCCGCCACGGCATGGCTGACAAGCTGTGCATCGGCGGGCGCCCGGGATCCGAACTGGCGAACCCCAGGCTGCCAAAGCGCGAACTAAACTGCTGCGCCACTCGGCCGGCCCCTCTGTCATGTGTTTTGATGCTGGAATGTTCCATCTGACTTTTCAAGAGGCTTTCACGTGCACTTGTATTTGTCTGTTGGCGCGTCCTGCTGGCCGGTGAGGTGGGCGAGTCAGGGAGGGATTCTGACCCTCAGTTTAGTGGTTGAGAAGCTGTGGCTGACTGGGTGACCGATGGGAGAGCTGGAATTGGGATGGGGCTCTCTCAAGGCATCCCCAGGCTCTCTGGGGTGTGCTGGGAGCCAAGATGGGAGCACAGTTCTAGAAGCTTGCAGAGCCCTGGAGGAGGACAGGGACCCCAGGTTGTCTCCTGGTGGACCGTGGCTCTGTGCACCCTTGCTGCCCTGTGGCAGGCTGTGTGGGGTCACAGTGAGGAGGGCTGATAGGGGTCTGAGGCCCAGAAATACCACACCTGTGAGGCTCCTGCTCTGGCCCCCTCTCCCGGTGTCCTGGGTGGTCAGCCTCTGTGTTCCATGCTAACCGTTAACCAGATTTAATAGCGTTTCAGTGAAGGACACCACCTTGATTCCCATGGTGGTTCTGACTGCTGTCTAGACTCAGGATGGGTTTGAAATGGGCAAATTCTGTTGTGAAAGGACAATCAGTGCCCCTGGATCTGAAAGGGAGCTTAGAGGGTGGGGAGATGGTCCTGTCCACACCCACCATGAGTGCAGGTCACCGCCCTGAGTCCACGATCAGTCCTTGGACAGCTGCTTACCCAGTACCTCTCTTGAAGCCAGCCCAACCCTGGCCTCAGGGCTCTGACTCTGGTGGGGAGGGAGGACGCTCACCCCAGAAGCCAGTGTACAATTATCTCCTAAATCAGGGATACAGTTTTAGAGCAGTTCTCAATGAGAAACACCCCTGTGGGCCTGATGGAGCAGTCAAGAAGATCTTTGTAGAGGGGATCCTGCAGGACCTAGAGGGATGGGAGGAGTTGGAGGGGAGATGGGTGGGGGCCGTGGGATCGGGAGGACGAGGTGAAGCTGGGGTGCACTGTGGGGGCGCTGAGGCCAGCCTGCTTGGGACTCAGCATGTCTGTGTGTCCAGGGATGGGAGGCCCAGCTGGGAGGGCAGGCTGAAAAGTCTGATGTGGTCGGGAACAGGGGATTCTGAAGGATTCTGAGGGGGACAGACTCCAGGAAGTAGGAGGAGGGAGGTAAAGTGTGGCAGCCTCGGGGAGGATGGGAATGAGAATGGGTCCAGGAGAGACAGTGGCAATGTTCCCGCATCCACATGGCCTTCTTTTCCCTTCCAGGGCTTCTGGGGAGCAGGGCAGGGGCGTGACTCCCAGTTTATAGACCACAAGGCTGCATCCCAGGAGGTTACATGGGGTTGGGCCCCAGAGCTTTTCTAGAAAGAGCTCTTCTCTTGAGGCTGCTGCAGTGGTCCCAAGGAAAGATGGTGCAGGCAAGCCACATGCAATGGTTTTGGGTGGGGATCGGACAAGCGCATGGGGCCCTCTGTATCCCTGGGGAGGTGTCAGGCTGGAAGGGCTAGTGGAGGGGTCTCTCTGGAGGTGCTCCTTCCGTGGGAGTTGGGGGCTGGATGGTGGCTTACCCAACTCCTGCCCCGCAGTGACCATTCCCCAGGAAGTCTGCATCACTCAGGTCCTGGAGGCAGAGGCATAGATAGGTCTCTCTCTCATACACGCACACACACACACACACACACACGCACATAGGCGCGTGCGCACACACTCGCGCATGCGCGCTCATTCACCGGCTGGCCTCCCAGGCTCCGCCACTCTGTCCCCTGGGCTTGTAATGTCCCTGGCCTTCCTTAGGGCCCCGACTGCCCATGAGAGCGGTGTTAGCGACACGGTGGCCCCCGGCCAGGAGCAGCTCTTGCTGCATCTTCCTGTCGCCGCCACCAGGCTAAATATAGCCTGACACTGCACAGCCCTGGGCTGCCGCGGAGACAGCCTCTCTGCCTGGGGGCGGACAGGGCCGACTGGAGCCCCAGCCTCCTGCCCTCAGCGTGACTTTGGGCCCAGCTCCTCCTGCTGGGAGCGAGGCAGGGAGGCAACCAGGGCGAGGATGGCTGCCTCCCCGAGGTCACCTTCCCTGCAGGGGCCCGGCACCCTGCCTCATTATAGCTCTGGATGCTTCCGCAAGGCCATCTGTCATCTCATCTGGCACCCAGGGCGGGAATCACTTGTCCCTGCAGTACCCACAGGGAGTCTGAAGCTCAGAGAGGTGGGTGACCTGCCCACAGTCACACAGCAAGAGCCTAGCTTCCTGATGGTTGGGGCAGGTCAGCTCAGCTCCCCGGAGCTCCTCCCTCTGCCTGGGTTATTCTTTCTTGCTTGTCCTGGGCTCTGAATTGGGGTCCTGTTGACTCCTTGGCTCAGGAGGGCAGGTGCCAGGCCTCTGTTGTTCACATTGCCCAAAATGCTTCATATGCGAGTGCTCAGTGAGTGTTTGTGGGGGAGGAAGAGCCACCCGTGAAGGAGCTGTGATGACACCTCATTTACAGATGAGCAACCAGAGACTATGACCTGGGGAACTTGCCCAAGGACGCTCAGGGTCACCTGCAGGCCTCCCCTTCCCGTCACCTGTGCCCTGAGAGATAGGGCCTGCTCTCACTAAAGCCAAGTGTGGCTCCTGCCTGGGGCCCAGCCGAGGCCAGAGGTGCCCAGAGGTGGGAATTTGATGCCCCAGGTGCACTGCTGCGCGTGGGTTGGCACCGTGTGAAAGCAAGGCAGCGTTGTGTTCTGATGAATGATGGTGCCCTTCCCTGCGGTCAGGAGGAAGTGTACCTGAGGCACCTGGAATGTGTCCAGGCCTGGCTCTTCTGCTGGGTCCCTCCTGCTGCATCCTCTTTTCCCCTCTTCAGTGACCTGCAGGGAGCTGTGTGACCTCTGTAGGCACAGAGAGTGTGAGGAGCATGGAGCCTGTCACTGTATGGCTGTCAGCCGATGACTGCCTCCCCTTTCCTTGTCTCCATTCCCCACAGGGCCCAGGGCGCCCTGAGCCCCAGGAGGCAGACACAGCCTAGGCACCCAGCTTCCTCACCCCGAGCCAGGGGTCTTCAGCTGGGGCTGGGGGTTGGGGGTGTGTGAGTGGGGTGTTCTTTAGCATCAGCCACATGAACCAGGTGGCCCCGAGCCTCTCCATTCCTGAGACTGTGCTACCGCCTCTCCCTCTCTGCCTTCTCCCATTTATCAAGACCTCCCTTGGGCCCAGCTCCTGCTTCTGTGCATCATGTCCTTCATCCCCATAGCCCCGTGGGGTGGGTGTGATCTCCCCAGTTGCTGATGAGTGCTCTGAGGCTTGGGGAGGGTAGGTGACGTGCCCAAGGTCATGCTGACACAGTGAGCGAAGGCCACCTAACTCCATGGCCCGGGGGCCCTGCCTTGCATCAGGGACTCCACAGCCTTCCTGTGGGTGGGGTGGGGTCCTCCTGCTGCCCTCCAGGCCATCCCTTCCTTCCCTGAGTGAGCAAGTGCTCCTGGGGCTGGCTTCCTCGGGAGTGTGGGCCGTGCCTGCCACGGAGTGGCTCTCGGAGGAACTGCAGGCTGGGCCCGTTGCTGCCGTCAGCCCCTGTTCCTGGGGGAGCTGTCTTGGGGGGCAGGGCAAGGTCAGGGGGAGAAGAGGAGCAGAGGGCTGGGCAGTGTCTGGGGGCAGGTGGGAGCGGGTCTGGTGGAGGACGAGGCGCTGTTCTGTGTGTGCAGAGCCAGCCCAGGGCTTCTGGGAGGCAACTTAGCCGGACTCTCATTTCTTGTCAGCTGGGAAGTTGTGTGAGGGTCGGAGCCCCACCCTCTGCCGGCTGCGATTTGCTCTGTGCCAATGCCCAGCTCCGGCTGTCCCTGTGCCCCACCCCAGGCCTGGCTGAACTTCAGCTGACCTCAGGGACCCACGCCCCCCCATAATCCCAGCCAGTAATGGGATGGGGTCTGCTGGCAGGTCTGGCTGAAGAGCTGGGGGTGGGTGATGTGGCAGCTCACAGAAGACCCAGCCAAGCTGGCAGGGTGGAGGTGGGAGGCAGAGCCTCAGAGAGCCCTGGCTGACCTGGGCCACCACTTTCCTTCCTTTCATGTCCCTTTGAAAATAGCAGCTGGAGCCTGCTCCCCGCAGCCATCAGGCAGGGCTCCAGTTCACATTTTTGGAATAACCAGGGCTTTGACAGGGTTACTTGAAAGGAAAAATTCCTTGAATGTCCACAAAGGGAGAGGGCCAAGGGGGCTCCAGGGGTGAGTGTGTGTCTGGGGCGAGGAGTGGGCCTGTGCTGCCAGGGGGGCTAATTCTGGAGTTTCTGCAGCCTGGCAGGGGGTGGGTGGCAATTTGGGCTGCCAGCGTCCTGGGCTTTCTGAGCTGCAGAGTGCAGTTCTGGCCTCTCTTGCTGAGAAGCCTGAACTGAAGTGGGCATGCAATGCCGCGGCCTGGGTCCAGAATCCTGAGCCGGGTGCTGGAGGCAGAATCCCCAGGCCATCCTGAAGGGTCAGGCTCCTCTGGTTCCAGACTCTGGATTTCTCAGAGATGAGTTTCTCAGTGAGGAACGAGGATCAGGGGCCTGGATCACTGGGGCCCTGGGGGTGGGTGTTGGGGTCTCCAGGGCTAAGGTTTCCTGGTCTCTGGCCTCTCCTTAGTCCTGATGAGGGCCAGTCCCTGTTTAGGCCGCTGCCGGCCATCACCATATTAGGGCATAAACTCTAGGCAGGCTGTCTGGGTGCCAAACGGCCTCCATCTGGGCCCGGCCCCCTGCAGCTCCCAACACCACAGCCATACTTCAGCCGGGCCATGTCAGAGGCCGGAGGTCAGGGGATAGGAGCACCTGCTGGAGGGAGACCTAGACAGAGCACCCCAGCTCAGGTCCCGAGGGCGGAGCCATGAGGGCCTGGGATGCGGTGAGTGGAAGGGCTTCAGGGTCGGGCAGAGAGTTCTGGCTGGCCCCTCCCCTGGTCCAGCCCCATCATGCCGGTGCCATCCTGTTTCCCTTGGTTTCAGAGGATCTCCTTCCACAAGATTTATCCCACAGCTGTTAGAATTGCTGACCTGCTTCCCTCTCACAGCTCTGTCCCCAGTAAGTCTTCCAGGAGCCTGACCAGCGTCTCCCAGGAATCAGGCCCTTCATGCCTGGCCTGCTGAGGCCGATACTGAAACTGCTGCCCCACTTCCCAGGGCTCAGCCCCCAGGGCCTTGTTGGAGGCATCAAGCAGCGGCCCCAAGCCCCTCCAGGTTGCTGGCCTCTCCCTTGACTCAGTTCACCACCGCCACTTCCTCTCCACCCCCTCCATCCTTGACCCCTCCCCCACCGTCCACACTGCCCCGTCACTAACAGCACCAGCCAGTGCCTTGTTCTAGGTGTTAGGCCCTTCAGAGGGATGCAGACTGGCGAGTTAGGCCCCTGCAGTTCAGAGAAGACAGGTGAGCACAGAGGGAACTGAGACAAGGAAAGAAGCCTCTGCCCCGGGAAGAGAGGGAGATGAGGACATGCCTGGTCTTGTAGGGTCCACAGAGGAGGAACAGGATGTTAATACACCTTCTTTATTTATCAAGGAGGGTTTCCTGTGGGCCAGGGTTCTGAGTTAGGCCTCAGGCAGAGCCTGAGAGCATGCCTGGGTCTCTTTCAGAAATCAGCAGAGAGAAGGGTGAGGGGGCCGTGCACCGGATAGGGAGCGGACTGGGTACATTTGGCCTGGTGGACTGGCCTTACCTGGTACAGGGGCTCTGGTGACCAGAGAGAGAGACTGGCAGGGGGAAAAAAAATCAAGGACACAGAAAGAAAGACAAGGAGAGACAGAGATGAAAGATCTAGAAGCAATGCTTCTCAACTGTTCGGTAAAGGATCAGTTTTCTTTGTTTCTAATATGTCACAGACCAACACTCGTGTGAAATACAGACTCACGTGCTTGGATAATGTGATGGTGCCAAATGCTGTAAAGGTTTTGAAACTCTTGCTCTCAACTTCTGAACTTACCTTTTGTGGACTGACACAGCAGTTGGGTATCGTGTAGAGAGAGCGAAGGCGGAGACAGGGAGTCACCGCCAACCCGTCTATAGCATTCAGTTCATGCCAGGTATTGCCCTAGGTGCTGGGCATATGTTGACTTACTTAGTCTTTACATCTCACGAGAGAGGAATTATCATTCCCATTTTACAGACAAAGAAAATGAGGCCCATGGAGGTTAAACAATTTAAGAACAATGCATAAATGACTAAGCAGCAGACCTGGGATCTGAACCCAGAGATCCTGGGCCTAAAGTCTTTTGGCTTAACCACCAGGCTACACTGCCTCACATGAGGGAAAGCAAAGATAGACTGAGAGGATAGGGAAATGGGATGAAAAGATGGAGGAAGAAAGGAGCATAAGCCAGTGTAGGAGAGCATGCAACTGGGAGAGAGGGCTAGGGAAACAAGACAAGCAGAGAGAGGGGTAGGGAGAGCTTTGAAAGCAGCAGGCTGGAGTGGACAGATTAGACAGATCAAGGGCAGAAACTCAGTCAGTAGGAGGGGTTGGGGCAGGACATCCTGGAGCGGAGGGAGCCGGGGACTGTGTGCAGGGGCTGTGGGGGAGGCAGAGGTGGATGGGCCCCTTCAGATTTCTGCTCTGCCCACTGAGGGGCCCTGGTGCCACAGTGGCTGTGTCCCCCGCTTTGCAGGGAGCTGCTTCCTGTGCCTGGTGGACGTGGTGCCTGTGAAGAATGAGGATGGGGCTGTCATCATGTTCATCCTTAACTTCGAGGTGGTGATGGAGAAGGACATGGTGGGGTCCCCGGCCCGGGACACCAATCACCGTGGCCCCCCTACTAGCTGGCTGGCCCCAGGTAAGTGCAGCCGAGCTCTCCAGCTGGTGCAGGAATACATGGTTTCCCTTCCTGCAGCCATGAAGCCACCCAAGGCCCATGCCCTGCAGGAAGGGATGTGGGAGGCGGGAGTCCCCTTGGAGGTCGGGGAGAACACCGAGGAGGATATGGCCTGGTCCTGTCTCGCTCAGGATGGACAGACAGGGGTGGAGCCAGAGGTTCTTGGGGCAGGATCACGCCTGGTTTCCTAGCCTTACCTGCTTGGGTTCCCACCACAGCATCCCCGGGAGTGGTCCTCTCTCCAGCCCCAGGAATGGGGGATTCACCCTTCCCAGATGTTCCTGGCCACCTCAGAGTGGCTCCCTCTGCCTATTGGAAAGCTGTCTCCCACGGACGCAGCTCTCTGTGAAGTTCCTGTCCTCTGGTCCTTGTTCCTGGACTGGCCAGCTCCCTGCTGTGGCCTTGGCTAATTGAAAAGAGGATTTGAGGGGAATGCTCACTGTGGCAGGGGACATGGAGGCCTCACCTCATCTCCCTGTGACTCAAAGGCTCCCCCCAACCTTGGTCTCTTTGGGTTTAATTTTAATTTTTCCCTCAGTCATAGCAAAAGATTCCACCTTTTGGTTTCTCAAGCTCTAGAGTGGCAGCGTTAATAACGCTGGCCCCACCTGTGCACAGGTGCCCTCTGCAAGGCGGCAGGGTATGGCAGGAAAGCTGTGGCATCACTCCCCTATTCAGATGCAGGCCGTGCCATTTACTGTGTGACCTCCAGCAGGTCACACAACTCATTTACACCTACAAGGCATAAGGATACACACTAGCGCAGGTGTGCGAGTCAAGATGGTTTATGAAGAGCCCACCTGATATGTGGCTGGAGAAATGGTGGTGGTTATTGTCACAGCCTTGCATAAGATTGTGTTCTAGAATTTTTTTGAGACTGGAATTCTGTGCAGTGGGAGTGGGAGTGGAGGGGTGCCGGCTGTCAGGGCTCCCACTTCCCCTCCTTCCTCCCCTCGTGGGTGTCTGGGGCTCCAGCTCCTAGGCTCCCCCCTCCCCGGTTGCTCTGCTCACGTCCCGCGGCCGTGCACCTCCCTTCTCGCCTTCTCTCTCCCCGCAGGTCGCGCCAAGACCTTCCGCCTGAAGCTGCCCGCGCTGCTGGCCTTAACGGCCCGGGAATCGTCGGTGCGGCATGGAGGCGCGGGCGGCGCCGGCGCCCCGGGGGCCGTGGTGGTGGACGTGGACCTGACGCCCGCGGCGCCCAGCAGCGAGTCGCTGGCTCTGGACGAGGTGACGGCCATGGACAACCACGTGGCGGGGCTCGGGCCGGCGGAGGAGCGGCGCGCGCTGGTGGGCCCCGGCTCGCCGCCCGCCTGCACGCCCGGCCCGCACCCGTCGCCCCGGGCACATAGCCTCAACCCCGACGCCTCGGGCTCCAGCTGCAGCCTGGCCCGGACGCGCTCCCGGGAGAGCTGCGCCAGCGTGCGCCGCGCCTCGTCGGCCGACGACATCGAGGCCATGCGCGCCGGGCTGCCCCCGCCGCCGCGCCACGCCAGCACCGGTGAGGGCCGCCGACCACTGGGGGAATTGCCCCAGCGCTTCCACACCCGCCAGTCCTGCCCTCTTCCAAGACCTCGGCTTCCTTCCTCTCCACCCTGTCCTGTGTGCCTGGGAGATGGAAATCCCATTAAGCACTTATTTAATCCCATTAAGTGGCCTTTTACTCCATTAAATGTCCATTCATCCCACTACACTCTTCCACTCCAGAGCCTTTGTTGGCCCATGGGGCTGGCTCTCCCAGGATGGCCTGGAGCAGGGATGGCCATGGGGAGTGTGAAGGGTGGGAGAGGCATGTGCGTTCCTGCCACCACCTGGCCCTCTGGCAGGCTCCCAGTGCCGGTGAACAGACCCTTACAGAGCATCCTCCTTCTCCATCACCTCATAGTTGCATCATGGCCTGCTTCCTTCCGGTGGGGAGGGGTCTGGCCTGGCTTGTTGCTCGTGACTCTGCCCCTGTCTCCTTAGCTGGCCTCACTGACACACTGTAGCCCATGGCCTGGCACATGCAGGGCCTGCTCCACCTCAGCTCTATGTTGTTGACCTGACTACCCTCCGGCCCTGCCTGCCGCCCTGACCCTGCTTTCCCTTTCACCCCAGGGGCCATGCATCCCCTGCGCAGCGGCCTGCTTAACTCCACGTCAGATTCGGACCTCGTACGCTACCGCACCATTAGCAAGATTCCCCAAATCACCCTCAACTTTGTGGACCTCAAGGGCGACCCCTTCCTGGCTTCGCCCACCAGTGACCGGGAGATCATAGCACCCAAGATAAAGGAGCGGACCCACAATGTCACTGAGAAGGTCACCCAGGTAGGTGCCCAGTCCTTGGCTTTCCCCTCGGCTTGGAGGAGCTTGGAGGAGGTGGGAGTGGTCTGTGGTCAAAGGTGGCGTGGAGGGGTCCAGTCACTGAGGGCTTTTGAGGGTGGGCAGACCTGCTGGCTGGGGGTGTCAGTTCCAGAGCTGGGGTGAGAGAGGGAACAGTCTGGGAGGTCCTGGAGAAAGGGAAACTGGAGGGGAGCTGGCCTCGGGACAGGGCAGATCCAGAGGACAGGTTGATGGGGCACAGGGAGGACAGTGCAGTTGAGGCCGAGCACCTGAAATGGACAGGGTGGGCAGGAGAAGGCAGCCACAGGGACAACAGGGTCTGCTCACAGAGTATGGGGAGGGGAATACTGGGGGGCAACCAACGCTTCAGGCTTCAAATTAGAAGCGGCCACAGAGGTCAAGCTCGGGGGTCTTGATTCTTCTAGGCAAGGTGACGAGCCAGGTGGAGAGTGGGGGCCTGGTGCTAGGGCCATGATAGCCTGGAGGTGCCTACCCCTGTCCCTAAGCCACAGGAGAGGAGGGTTTCCTTCCCACGTGGGAGGGGAGTGTATGGTGCTGGGTGCACAGATACGGAGGGATGGAGGGATCAAGTCTGTGAATCCTGGGCCAGAGAAGACCGCCAGCCTTTGGGGGCATTGCCCAACACAGCCCAGTGGCAGGGCCAGGCTGGTCTCCTGCCCCCTCCTGGCAGCAAGATGGCCTGCACCACCCCACTGCCCAGTCAGTCCCAGCTTCTCCTCCACGTCCTGGCGGAGGATCAGGAGTGGGCATCCCTGCAGTGAGTGAGAAGCCTGGGACAGTGGAGGCTCCTATCCTATACCTGCTGCACCTCAGTCCCCGATGCCCCCTCCTGCCCCATCCACAGCAGCTCCCTGAGTTGGCCCAAGTAAGGGAGCTGCCCGTTCGCTCGCCTCGCCTGCCTCCTCGGCCCTCCTCCTGGCCCTGCTCCCACCGCCTCTGGCTCTCTGGGTCCCTGCCAGGTCTCCAGCCCCTTGGCCTTGACTCCAGAATGTTCCTCCACACCCGAGGCCCCATATCTGGCTGCCTGCCCCTTGCCACCTCCCGCCCCTGCCTCTCTCTTGTTCCCACCTGAAGCCCTGGCATCTGCCCTGCTCCTGTGCCCACAGCAAGTGCCTGTTGTGTTGTTGTGGTCTGTGTGTGTGCGTTTATATGTGTCAGCGTGTGCCTGTGTTCCTGGCTCTGCCGGTCACTGGGCGGTCTCTCCATCTCTGGGTGTCTGTCTGACTCTGGCTGGCTGGGCACTGGACCGGCAGGGCGGGGGTGTTGGGGAGACCATTAATCTGCAGTGACAGTCCGGGCTGCCGGGGGAGGGGGAGGGGCGAGGGCTGCGGGAGCGGCTGCAGCAGGAGCCTGGAGCGGGCCGCGGGGGAGGGGGCGCAGGCCCAGCTGGGGCAGGGCGGGGGAGCCCACTGTGGCCGGTGGGGGTGGGGACCTGGGAGGAGGAGGGGCCGGCTGGAGGAGCCGAGGTTCCGACGCTTCCGACGCGGCGCCGCTGCTGGGCTGGCGGTGGGCAGAGTGCAGCACCCTGGCAGCGGGGCCCGCACCAGGGGGCCATGGGCAGTCCGAGCCAGGCGGGTTGCTGGCCACGCTCACTGCCAGGGTGACCCCAGCCCCGGGCCCAGCCCCAGCGACCCTGGCTTCATGCCAGAGGCTGCCCTGGGAGCCAGGCTGCCAGCCTCTGGGGCGCAGCCTGGGCTGGGACTGCTGCTGGGGCGCAGGTGAGGTGCTGGCTGGGCCCTCGGGCCCCAGGGCAGTCAGGCTGGGGGGAGCCAAGTCCTCCATGGCGGCCCCAGCGGGGAAGGCAAGCGGGACAGGGGCTCTGCAACCCAGGGCTCAGAAAGGCCGGGTGAGGCGGGCCGTGCGCATCTCCAGCCTGGTGGCCCAGGAGGTAGGTGACCCCCCGGTCCCTCCCCCTCTCTCCCGGGGCTGGGGCACTGAGATAGGCGGCAGCAAGTCGGATGCTGTCCAGAGGGCTCTGGCTCCAGGCCGAGAGAGGGCTTCTGAGAAGCAGGACGGTTTGAGCCACGGGTCCCTGCTCATTCCACTCTTGGTGCCAGCTTGCCCTTCTCCAGGCCGCTGGGCCGGGGGACAGTGCTTTCCTCCACAGGGGGCTTCCCTCTCCCGTGGCTTCCCGGGCCCACAGTCTTCTACCTCAAAATACAAAGAGAGGAGAAGGAGAACAGGAATGAAGTGGATGCCCAGAGAGGGTGGCAGGGAGACTGGGGAGGAGAGGAGCCAGCCTCCTGCTCCCACCCCACCTCCCCCAGTGGGCAGGGACAGTGAGAGGGCTGGCGGGCAGCAGCTAGGCCTGGCATGGAGGCGCTGGGGCTCCGCTGTCCCCACACTCTGTGTGCTGGAGGTGGGCCCTGCGGCGGCGAGTGAGGCATGGGCTGCTTCAAGGGTCCAGGCTTGGAGGCTGGAGTCTGGGGAGGGCGGGGGTCAGGGGCCACTGGGTGGTGGTGAGGGCAGGCTGAGCTGAGACAGCTGGCTCACCTCCTCCTGGGCAGCCTGAGGTGCTGGTGGCTGGGCTCTGGTCCCCCAGGGTGATGACTCTGTAGGCACCTCCTCGGAGCCACCTCTCTACCCCCTGGGGGCTTCTGTCAGAGAGCCTGGAGGAGGCTCCGGGCAGATGGCAGATGTCTGAGAATCCCGCCCCTGCCACCGTCTCCCTTGGCACCCGAGCTCTCTGCTGAGGCTCACATGCTGTCTCAGCTGGGGGACAGGTATGGGGAGATTCTTCCCACCCACAGAGAAGTCCAGGGTTTGGCTTAAATGAGCTTCCGTGTTCTGTGGGACAACAGGTCAAGGGGGGTTACACGCCTGGCCCTATGGTGAGCTGCTGGTTGCAGAGCTGGGCCTGGCCCCTGTGAGATGAGGTCTGCAGGTCCAGGCCTTGAGTCCCAGGCTTGCCCCATGCATTTGTGTTTGCACATTGGGGCGTTGCTGGTTCCCCATGGGCAGACTCAGGGGGCAGGAGCACTGTTGTCAGGTGTGGTCCAGCACAGGCCTCAGGGGGCCTGGCCTCTCAGGCACTGACTCGGAGGAGCCCCATCCAGGGGCAGTTACCTTCTTCGGCCCCCTTGTCTGCGGGGGCCCTGGCAGGTCCATTTTTTCAGTCCTCACTTGACCCCTGAAAGGCCACCGCCCCATGCTCTCTGCCTTAAGGAGCAAGCATCTTGGGCTGAAGGCAGGGCAGAAGTGGGGGCCTGGAAGCCACATACTACCTCCCCTGCCCCAGGCCCCAGCTGCTCCCCCACCCATCACTTGCCTCTGGAGCCCCCATGGCCACCCCAGGGTGGCCAAACCCCTAACTATGGCCCATCTTAACTTCCAGTTACTTCCTCTAGGGAGTTGTTCTCCAAACAGTCCGTCTGGTGAGGGTGGACCCAGGGGATTCCCCAGCTTGGATGTGAATGGAAGACTTTGAGGCTCCACCCACCATGCCCTCCTAGCCCAGAGGCCTGAAGGTGTGAGGCCCTGGCACTCAGGACTGCTGGGAACAGGGCCAGCAACCTTGGCTCTCAAGGGGGTGGGCCAGGCCTTGGGTTCGGGGCTGCCCAGGGATGGCAGGGCCAGGCTGGGAGAGCTTGGGGAGGGGGCTCTTGGGTTGAGTCAAATGTCTGTGAGAGAGGATTCTGAGGGCCTGGGGGAGGGCACAGGGAGACAGACAAGGCCCCTGGGACAGTGTAGGAAAGCTGGCCTCAGCTCTTCCTAGTTTGCTTGGGGAGAAAGAGAGGTGTGGCTACTACCACCTGGTCTGGATGGTGAGCCTGCCTCTGCTCGATTGTTGAGGGGGCAGGGTGTGAAGATGAGCCTGTGCGGGGCTAGGTGTGTCCCATGTCCCCCTGCATACGGGTGGGCACATCTCTGGCTGCGTTGGGGCTTGGTGCACCAGTGTAGGAGTGTGGGAGGGTGAGGACTGAGCGCTGCCCTCGGCCTGGGGGGAGAAGGGGCTTGGAGTGTCTTGATCTTTTCCCCCCAGAGGCCAAGGGGCCTGAGTCTGGATGGCTGGTATCCTTGGGCCAGTGGCATGAAGAGACGGTTAGGCCCTCAGCCCCTGGGCCACCAGCAGCGGGACTTATAGGGAACTGCAGTGACCACCACCGTTTTATGTGTTGAGGCTATGGCTTTGGAGCATTTTCTGGACTGAGCCCGTGGTGTGTGGTGGGGTGTGTGTGTGTGTGTGTGTGGTGTTTGGAGGGTGTGGGCAAGATGGCATGGAGGGGAGTTATATCCGTAGGTGTGGGTCTGCGTCGCTGATGGGGAACAGTACTTCTGGGTGTTACTGCACGGTGCCCCTGGACTCAGGTAGCCAGCCGGGAGGTCCCTGTGCTGCATGGGGAACTGTAGTGCCCAGGTTGAGGGCTGGTCAGTGGCTGTGGCCACATGGCTGAGGGGTGGGCATTCTGACTGAAACTTTTTGGGCTCCCTCCTTACTCTGCTTGGCCTCTTCTCTGGAGGCCCCAGCAGAGATGTTACCTGCTTCTACCCTGGAGGTTCCATGGCCTGTCCTCCCTCGTCCTAGACCCTGCTTGGACATCCCCTCACCTCCACCTCCCCTGCCTGTCCAGGTCCTGTCCCTGGGTGCTGACGTGCTGCCGGAGTACAAGCTGCAGGCACCACGAATCCACCGTTGGACCATCCTGCACTACAGCCCCTTCAAGGCCGTGTGGGACTGGCTCATCCTGCTGCTGGTCATCTACACAGCCGTCTTCACACCCTACTCGGCCGCCTTCCTGCTGAAGGAGACGGAAGAGGGCCCCCCAGCCCCTGACTGTGGCTATGCCTGCCAGCCCCTGGCCGTGGTGGACCTCATCGTGGACATCATGTTCATCGTGGACATCCTCATTAACTTCCGCACCACCTACGTCAATGCCAACGAGGAGGTGGTCAGCCACCCTGGCCGCATTGCCGTCCACTACTTCAAGGGCTGGTTCCTCATCGACATGGTGGCTGCCATCCCTTTCGATCTGCTCATCTTTGGTTCTGGTTCTGAGGAGGTGGGTTGGCAGGGAGGGAGAGGCGGGGAGGACACGGGGAAAGGGAGAGAAGGTGGTGGGAAGTGGTGGGGCAAAGGGGGTGGCGAGGGAAAGGGCTGTGGAGGTATGGCGGGTGCCACTAACCCTCACCTTCTCCTGCTCCATACCAGCCACTCACTGGTTGTAGAGGTCCACAGGGGGTGCCTTTTTCTAATTTGTCTTTCGAAAGAGGCCCCTGTCTTCTCATTTACATGAAAGCTAGTGGGTGCTCTGGCCAGGCACCTTTCTGTGGGTGTTGCACTTTTTGGAGTCCCAGTTTCCTCACTGTCATCACGGGGACCATGAGCCCTCTGTCACAAAGCTGGCACAAAGATTAATAGGACTCTGTGTTGGGCGCAGCGTGTGGGGGCGCTTCAATTATTATGAGGAGGTTCTGGGAGGAAGTCTTTGGGGCTCTTACCTCCGATGTTCCCCAAGGGCTGCAGTGCCCCTGTCCTCATTTGCCCCCATACTGAGTGTCCCCCCCACACAGCTGATTGGGCTCCTGAAGACAGCGCGGCTGCTGCGGCTGGTGCGTGTGGCCCGGAAGCTGGACCGCTACTCGGAGTACGGGGCGGCAGTGCTTTTCCTGCTCATGTGCACCTTCGCGCTCATCGCGCACTGGCTGGCCTGCATCTGGTATGCCATCGGCAACATGGAGCAGCCGCACATGGACTCCCGCATCGGCTGGTTGCACAACCTGGGCGACCAGATCGGCAAGCCCTACAACAGCAGCGGCCTGGGCGGCCCCTCCATCAAGGACAAGTATGTCACGGCCCTCTACTTCACCTTCAGCAGCCTCACCAGCGTAGGCTTTGGCAACGTCTCCCCCAACACCAACTCGGAGAAGATCTTTTCCATTTGTGTCATGCTCATTGGCTGTGAGTGTGCCCCTCGGGGCGGGCGGGGGAGAGTGGCCCAGGGTCTGGGAAGAGCCCAAGATGGAGGACAGGGAGGATGCTAGAGGGGCCAGAGTGGGGCCCTGGGACTTAGAGATACCAGGGGCCACCATCATGGTATGTTTGGGGGCTGGGACACCAGGGGAGAGGCACAAGGCAGAGTCCAGGGCGTGTGTGCTTACACTGAGACGTGACTGCGTGTGTCGTTGACCCAGTGCAGGGGCGGGCAGGGTCGCTGGGATGCTGATGGCCCCACTCACCCCCACCCCCAGCCCTCATGTACGCCAGCATCTTTGGCAACGTCTCGGCCATCATCCAGCGGCTGTACTCGGGCACGGCCCGCTACCACACGCAGATGCTCCGGGTGCGGGAGTTCATCCGCTTCCACCAGATCCCCAACCCGCTGCGCCAGCGCCTCGAGGAGTATTTCCAGCACGCCTGGTCCTACACCAACGGCATTGACATGAACGCGGTGAGGCCACTGGGCTGTGCGATGGGGTGGTGGTGGGCTGGAGGCAGCGGGGTCATGCAGTGAATATGTTTCACCTCCCGGTGTCACACTCTGTGGTTCAGGTGGTCACAGTTACCCTCCTTTTGCTAATGGAGCTCATTTACTGGGAGAGCTGTCACTTTGGGGCAGGCCCAATCAGGCTCTTGTTCATGGGTGATGCATTTAATCCTTATAACTACCCAGGCATGAATTGGTCTCCACACTTTACGTGTAAGGAAGCGGAGGCCTAGAGCAGTGAGGCGTCATCCCCAAGAGTGCACGGCTAGAAGGGGTGGAGCTGGAACAGGCACTCAGGTCCTTCCCCTACACTGGACCCCCTGGTGCTCTTCCCAGGACCTTCTCTGGGGTGGGGGATGGGTGTAGGGTTCCGGGGGAGGGCGTGCTGAGTCAGCCCCCTCCCCCAGGTGCTGAAAGGCTTTCCCGAGTGCCTACAGGCCGACATCTGCCTGCACCTGAACCGCTCCCTGCTGCAGCACTGCAAGCCCTTCCGAGGGGCCACCAAGGGCTGCCTGCGGGCCCTGGCCATGAAGTTCAAGACGACACACGCGCCGCCAGGGGACACGCTGGTGCATGCTGGGGACCTGCTCACCGCCCTCTACTTCATCTCCCGGGGCTCCATCGAGATCCTGCGGGGCGATGTTGTCGTGGCCATCCTGGGTATGGCAGGGACCAGGCCCTGGGCTGGAAGTGCCCACCATGGCCTGGAGAGGTCCGGGTCCTCTGAGGACACAGTCATTGGGGCTGTGGACCCGGGACTACCTGCAGGGACCTTGGGCTCTTTTAATTCACCCCAGCTCAGGCCCTCCAAGGGGGACAGTGAAAAGGAGCCCCACCCCGTGTGCTCCTGAACTCGGGGGGTTACCAGATTCTGCTTCCCTTCAGGATCTCCCCGCAGGCAGCGACACTCTTGCTTCCTTAAAACAGGACCAAATCCAGATGCTCCAAGGTGGGCAGTGGAGGGAGGCCATGCATCTGATTTTATTAAAGAAATTTAAAGTTCCCTGCAGCCTCCTGTGATACAGCCAAGCCTGGCCCTTGTCATCTCCAGAGCAAAGAGAGTCCTGCCCCTCCTCCCCTCCCACCCCTTTCTTTCTTTGCTACCTGTGCACCTGGGCAGGTGTGCCTGGGAAGGGGACATCCTGCCCTCTGTGTTTCCCTTGGCCCTGTACACCTTAGGGTAAATGTGTCATGGTGGGCTATTTTAGGTTTTTATTTCTCAGTTCAGTACAAACATACACACTCACTCCACAAACACCCCCAAACACAACTAAAACCAGTTTCACTACACAACACTCGGCCTTACTACATGTGGTACATTCTGGTGTTTCTGTCCTATGCTGTGCTAAGCTGTGCTATCCTGTTTTCTTTCAGTAAACAAAATGCTGGTCTTGATTCACTACTGTGTTATGATCTGTAGTTTGAAGAACACTATGAGGGTGTGGTGATTGGCCAGAAGAGTGTTTGGGACATGGGGTTTGGGGGGTAGAAGTTGGGTTAGAACCCAAGGAAGCCAGGGCCATGGGCAGAGTGGGGCATCCAGGCTGGTGCTGCTGGCTGGCTCTGGCCCTTTACCTCACAGGGCACTGCTGGCTACACACGTCCTGCCTTTGTAGTGGGGGGGTGGGATTGGGTTTGGGGGGGGCTGACGCTTCCCTGGCTCTGGGGGCTGGGGCCCGCCGGTGGGTGACCAGACTGAGGGCCGGGTTGAGAGTGCCTGGAAGACAGGAGCCTGCTGCCTCTGCCGCCCCAGGGGCTGAGCCCCCCTCTCGGTGGCCTCCAGGGAAGAACGACATCTTCGGAGAGCCTCTGAACCTGTATGCGCGGCCCGGCAAGTCCAACGGGGATGTGCGGGCCCTCACCTACTGCGACCTGCACAAGATCCACCGGGACGACCTGCTGGAGGTGCTGGACATGTACCCTGAGTTCTCCGACCACTTCTGGTCCAGTCTGGAGATCACCTTCAACCTGCGAGACGTGAGTGGGCCGCCCCAGCCAGCTGCACCCTGCGTGCCCTCATCTCGGGGTGTTCCCCCCCTGTCAGACAAGGTTGTCCAAGTCACGGCCTCATTCCTTGCCCGGGGGCAGAGGGAGGCTGCCCCAGAGCCGCTGCCAGCCCCACCTTCTCTCTGCTAATGAGGGCGTTTGGGCCTACCGGGCAGGGCGGGTGGGCGCCGCAGGGCCCTGACACCGCTCTTGGTTCCAGACCAACATGATCCCCGGCTCTCCCGGCAGCGCGGAGCTGGAAGGCGGCTTCAACCGGCAACGCAAACGCAAGCTGTCCTTCCGCAGACGCACAGACAAGGGTGAGGGGGGGAGGGGAGGGGAGGGGGGAGGGGAGGGGGGAGGGGAGGGGAGGGGCGAGGGGAGGGGAGGGGCGAGGGGTGGGCGGGGTCCGGGTGGACAGGGCCGAGCGGGAGGTCGAGGGGAGGCGGGGAGGGGGGAAGCGCGGGGTTGGCCGCGTGTCTGCTCCACCCGGGCTCCACAGACATTCTTGCCCTTACCTTCAGTGTCCCCCACCCCTCACCCCACCTGTCCAAATGCTGCCCATCCTTTCAGGCCTACTTGAACTGGCACCTCCTCCGGGAAGCCCTTTTCGTCCTCCAGGGCAGGGGCGTGCTTAAGCTTCTTTGGTTCTCACAGGGCTGGCGTCTTGGTGGGCGCTGCCTTGAACTGATGAGGGGACTAGAGACAGGACAAAAGAGCGCAAGGGCGCCGGGGCCGGGGACTGAGGGCCCAGCGGTGCCAGAGAGCCGGCCCAGCAGCGCTCCAGCAATCTGGGCCCACTCCCGGGAGTACTCAGTCCCCCTGACTGGGGGACAAAGCAGGGCGTCCTGCCGCAGCCCTCTCCCAGCCTGCTCCGTCCCTTCCCCTCCCTCCGCTCCTCTGCCCTTCCGCGCCCCCTGCCCTCTCTGAGGCCCTTCTCTGTTTCCCACAGACCCGGAACAGCCAGGGGAGGTGTCGGCCTTGGGGCCGGGCCGGGCGGGGGCAGGGCCGAGTAGCCGGGGCCGGCCGGGGGGGCCGTGGGGGGAGAGCCCGTCCAGCGGCCCCTCCAGCCCTGAGAGCAGTGAGGATGAGGGCCCAGGCCGCAGCTCCAGCCCCCTCCGCCTGGTGCCCTTCTCCAGCCCCAGGCCCCCCGGAGAGCCGCCGGGTGGGGAGCCCCTGACCGAGGACTGCGAGAAGAGCAGCGACACTTGTAACCCGCTGTCAGGTAGGGCGGGGGCCGCCCCGGGTGGGCGGGCGGGGCGTGGCCTCTCTCCCGGTGTCAACCCAGCTCTCTGGCTCCAGGTGCCTTCTCGGGAGTGTCTAACATCTTCAGCTTCTGGGGGGACAGTCGGGGCCGCCAGTACCAGGAGCTGCCTCGCTGCCCCGCCCCCACCCCCAGCCTCCTCAACATCCCTCTTTCCAGCCCTGGCCGGCGGCCCCGGGGCGACGTGGAGAGCAGGCTGGATGCCCTTCAGAGGCAGCTCAACAGGTGAGGGCGCCCCCTGGGATCCAGCCCCCCACTCCCCACCCCCCCACTCCCCACCACCCCCCACCCCCGTGTCGAGGGGGAGGGTCTGGTGGGTGGTGTGTGATCTGTGTGTTTCTGGCAGTATTGTAGGGTGAAGGGAAAGTGTCAGCTCTGGGTAGGCCTCTCCGTGTGTCTGGCAGCTTGACCCTCTCCTTCCATTCAGAGCTGACCCAGGGGCTGCCACGCTCACAATGAAGAGGGTCTGGGGTTGACCAGTTGGCCGTCCATAGGGTGGTCCTGAAGTCACATATATTGGTGTCCCCACTTCCCTGAGACCCAGAGCATCCTCCTCCTTCTTGCCCCAGGCTGGAGACCCGGCTGAGTGCAGACATGGCCACCGTCCTGCAGCTGCTGCAGAGGCAGATGACACTGGTCCCGCCAGCCTACAGTGCTGTGACCACCCCGGGGCCTGGCCCTGCCTCCACCTCCCCTCTGCTGCCCGTCAGCCCTGTCCCCACCCTCACCCTGGACTCGCTTTCTCAGGTACGTTCCAAAGCCCCCTCCTCCCCTGGCACCCAGCCCTGCCATCTCTGCCCCAATTCCACCCCAAATCTGCTTTCCTGCCTTTTCTTTGTGGCCCTGGGCCCCAGGCCCCCCCCCCCGCCCACCCCATACCTGCTCTCTTCCCAGGCTGTGCTCCTGGAGGAGGGTTGCTTCAGGAGCTAGGGGCACAGGGCAAGACAAGGCAGGAGAGCCCCCAAACCAAAGCCCCTAGACAGCTGGGCGAAGGAAACCAGCAGGCTGAGTGGCGTGTACTCCCCTAGTGTCACCTGAATGGCAGATCTACTCGTGGGGCCTGTGTCACAGCTGTGAGTGGTCTCCAAGGAGGGGACTGATTGAGCCCGAGGCCTGGTGGTGGGTGCCAGTGCATCCTTGGGACAGGGTCCCAGGTCCCTGCTGTGACTGGTGCCCCCTGGCTCTGACTCTGCTGCCGACCAATGCTGTCATGCTAGCCGCTTTGCGGGGCTGTCTTGAGGGCTTGGCTAAGCCCCAGGGTAGCGCCCGCATCTCTCTTCTCCTGCCGGAGATGGGCCTCTGTGGCCCTTTGTCCTCTTCTGAGTGGACATGCGGGTTCCTGGCCCCCTGACAGGACAGCTGTGTCTGGGCCCTGAGAAGGGGGCTCCTCTGGCTGCCAGAGGGGCCTGGGATCTGCTCCCCCTCCCATATGCTGCCTGCTCCTGTTTGCAGACACCAGGGCCCACGTCAGCAAATGTGCCAGTCTCCCTTCACAGCCTCCCCCGCAGAGATCTCACAGCAGACTCATCAGCACCCACAAACCCCCTCCCGCCTGCCCTGGCACTCTCCCTGGCCTTCCGAGGCCTGGCTGCCAGCCCGCCTCTGTTTCTAGGTCCCCGAGTTCTTCCTAGATTGGAGGGAGAGCCTTGTTTCTCTTTCTGTCCCAGCTTCTGTCCCAGTTCAGGGCCCCTTATTTTGGATTGGGTTTGGGTTGAGCTGCCCCGTTCCCTGGAGAAGGAAGTGGCTGTGGCCTCAGTTCCCCCCTGTGTCAGGTGGGGGCTTCCACGGCTCCTGGCCACCTGGGGTGGCTCCTGCTCCCTGAGCACATGTCTCTACCTCCGACCTCAGCACCTCCCCTTTGTGGGCTGAGGCCTGCTCTGTCTGCCTTGGCCCATCTCCTTGTCCCCTCCAGCCATCTTCTGTCCTCCTGTCCTCTGTCACCTGGATTCTCTGGACCCCCTCCATCCCCTTCCTCCCCCTCCGTGGGTTCCTTGCCTCTCACACTCTGTGCTCTTTGCAGGTTTCCCAGTTCATGGTGTGCGAGGAGCTCCCCCCGGGGGCCCCAGAGCTCCCCCAAGATGGCCCCACTCGACGCCTCTCCCTGCCGGGCCAGCTGGGGGCCCTCACCTCCCAGCCCCTGCACAGACATGGCTCAGACCCGGGCAGTTAGTGGGGCTGCCCAGTGTGGACATGTGGCTCACCCGGGGTTCAGCGCACTGCCTGGGCCCCTCCCCTCAAGGCCCTGCCCAGGAGGCCCAGGCTGCAGAGGGGAGAGGAACTTGAAGGCAGGGCCCCTCCCCCAGCCCTTGGGACCATCTGTTCCTGCGTCCCCTGGGCCCCAATGGGAGGGACAGGGGCGGGGCCGGGCAGTGGAGGGGGTCTGTGGTCCCCCCACTGCCCTGGGGGCAGTAGCTGGTCTAACTGCCCGGAGGCACCCGGCCCTGGGCCTTAGGCACCTCAAGGACTTTTCTGCTATTTACTGCTCTTATTGTTAAGGATAATAATTAAGGATCATATGAATAATTAATGAAGATGCTGATGACTATGAATAATAAATAATTATCCAAAGGAGACTCTAGTGGTGCTGGGAAGGTTGGCCGTCAGCATGCTGTATCCTGTGTTCACATTCACTTGTGTACCTGTGTACTGGCCTCTCTGCTGGAATCCCAGTGTGGCTGTCTGTGTGCACAGGGCCTGCAGGGGTGGCCCCGATATCTGGGTATGGGGTGTGTGCAGTGGGGGGTGCCTCCTGCCTTTGTGGGGCCCTGCTTCCACGTGGTCCTGGATTCAGGAAGGCAGAGAACCACCTGGACTGTTTTGAATATGGAAGTAGTTCTAATGAGGTGCCAGGCCTGCAGCTAGCACCTCAGGGCCATGTTGCCTGGATGGCATCCTGGCTCCCAAAACTGCCTCCACACTGACTGCTAATGTACCATGCTCTTGTCCCTTACACAGTTTGTGAGCCCAGCCCACACTGACCCTAACCTGGGGCTGTATTTGGCCTATGTCCTGGCCCATACCCCCCAACCCCCCAACTGGGCCTTATCTTGACCTTAACCCAGACTCACAGGGACCCTACGTAATTGGGCCTCACACCCATCCAACTCTGGGCACATTGGCGCGTGTGTGCGTGTGCTGCTCGCCTTGTGAGGACACACAGCTTCCCGGAGGAGCAGCCCTGTAGTGGCCACGGCAGGGCAGCTGCCGGCCAGCAGGAGGAGCCGATGGGCGGTGGCCAGCTCTGCTGGGGTGCTGCCGGAGGCCTCCAGCACCCTTGGTTTCCCACTTAACCCCACAACCCCTGACCCTTTGAGGTGGGTTTGTTAACCTCACTTTAAAGTCAAACGCAGTGATTCTCACTGCCCATGCCTGGGGTGGGGGTGGGTGTTGGGAGGAGACGCCCCAGTCTCTGAGCAGCCTGGAGGGTTCTCGCTGTGCCCTGACCAGGCAGGAGAGAATGGAGAGAGTCTCCCCCTGCCCAGGCTGTTCTGCACCAGGGCCCTGGCTACCCTCCCAGAGGGTCTGACCAGGGAGGGGCCCCTGTGAGCTCAGTGTGTGCTGTGGCTGGGGGCTGGTGCATGGAGTGTAGAGATGGGGAGAAGGGTGAGATGCCCAGCTTAGAGGTGGAGAGGGTGACAGAGAGAGGCAGGCCAGGCAGGAACGGTGAATTTGTGTGACGGGATGTGCCACGCGTGGATGAGTGTCACATGTGCACACGTGAGTGTGAGCACACGTCTGCTCATGGTTTGGGAGTTCACACACAGCCCTTCCTGGTGGGTTGACGTTTGTGAGTGTGGGGTGGGGGGTCTAGCTGGGGGGATTCCCAAGATTTGGTGTCAGCTCATGGAGTCCAAAGGCGAGCAAACACTCTCAGGATCTCAGCCCAGGGCAGGAGACAGACACAGGCGGAGGCCACCGTGAGGCCGACGGTGAGAAGTCAAGGCAGAGATGGAGCTCAGGGCACCTGGCATGCGGGGGCTGGGGGAGCCGGGCCAGGTCCCTGCTCTGGTGCTCTCCCTATCCTTGTTATGATCTGCCCTTGTCCTTGGAGCATCTTCATCCTAGGAGCTCAGCCCCAATTTGCACCACTCTGTCCCCGTGCAGGGGTGAGGGCTGGGAGAACCTGGGGGAGGGACTGGGGGTCAGCCCAGTGAGTCAGGGCCAATGTTGGTGGGCACGGGGAGGAGAGGAAGAGGAACTTTTGCCCACAGTCTCTAGGCTTTGTATCAGGTGTGACGCTGGTTATTTCTCTGGGGCGCCATGCCAGCCCTCTTAGTCAGCCACCTGCTGCCAGGTAGGGGCACTGGGCTCGGACCTGGGCCTTGGTGGGCCTGAGAGGCAGGCAGAGGTGCTGTGAATGGGCAGTGCAGCCCATTGTGGGCGTCCAGCATGGAGACTCTCCTTGACTCCCATTCCCAGGCTGCTCTGGCCCTCCTCTCCCTTGGTCAGGTGACAGCCCACTCCCCCTGCCAGTCTGGGGTCATGTTCCTCCCAGCATATGAATAGCATATGAGCTATAAACCATAATAAACCATAGCTGTGTCTGTGATCCTGGAGCTCTCTGTTGGGCTGGATCAAGTTCTTGGGCAGGGTCTGATCAAGGCAGAAGGCTGCCTAGACCACCCATAGTGGGGCCCCAGCCCCAGGCTGGCTGCACCTCATGAGGTCCTTGTATGCATCCCTGGGACTTGGGGGGTTCTCAGCTATGTTGGGGAGGGGTGGGTGGAGCTCCACCTCCTGTAAGTCTGCGGCCCCTGGGAGTACAGCCTCACGGCAGGCTATTTCCCTCCAGGGACCGCCCTTGTTCACTGTGCATCGCCCACTCTTTTAAGGTTCACTTCAGCTTCTATTTTGGTAGAAACCATTAGTAAAAATGCTTTGAAAGGGAGAATAAGGACCATCAGAAGCCAGTAGCCTGTGGGCCTGGGAGAAGGGATGTCTAAGGGGCATCTTGTTCCTGGGGCTCAGGGAGAGAGAGAAGGAGGTGTGGGGACCACTGTGCAGCCACTGTACATCCCAGGACAGGACCTGCAGTCAAACGAAAGGCTGTTTCCTCTACTGGCCTGAAGGCAGTAAGATGGAGAATGCCAGCTCTGGGAGGGTGGGGCCTGTTGATTCTGTAGGACCTCGAACAGTCCCCGGCACTGGAATATGCTCCGTGTTTCCTGATGAATGAATGAATGAATGGATGGATGAATGGATGAAACCCTGCCCTCCTCCCAGGGACAGTGACCCTTGGACTGGACAGGCAGGGCTGGGGAGGGCCACCCATGGCTGGTGGGAGCAGAAGGAGGGCGTCTTCCCAGTGCTCTGGCCTCTCGCCCTGGGGGCCCGGGCCCCGGGTCACCATGTTCTTCTTCGCACCTGTCCTCGTGTGGCACAGCTGCACAGCTCTGTGGAAACTGCTCACTGCACCAGACCTGCTCCCTGGCCTCCCCTGTCACCTGGGCTCCCAGCGCCACAAAGACTTTGGTGGTGGGGATGGGGCAAGAGTGGTGGTGCAGTCCCCTTCTCTCCTGCAGGGCCGGCCACCAACTGCTGGGTGGCTGTGGTCCAGAGCTGAGGGTTCTCCCAAACCAAGAGGGCCAGAGGAGTGAGGTGGGAGATGGAGGGGGCTGTTGTGGGTGAGGAAAGAGATCCATGTGTTTGCCAACGCCCAGGAAGGCAGGTAGCAGAGCCCGGAGCTAGAGTTTGGTCTGGGGTTGTGGGCAGGAACAGAAGGGTCAGGACGAGGTTCCTCCCCCCACCTTCGCCTCTGCAGCAAAAGGTCCAGGAGTGGAGTGAGGCCCTGGTGGTATGGCCTGGCCTCGTGACTCAGTCACTGCCCAGAGTCCAGGTGCAAGCTGGCCTCTGCACCTGTCCTTACCTGGACTCCCACTTCTGCTCAGCCCAGGCTGTGGCAGCTCTCACATTTCATTGATAAATAGGAGTCTTTGATACTCATCGAGCACATCCTTTGTGATGAGCATTATTTCTGCTGCCTGAAACCAAAGCCCAGGAGGCTGAAGTAACTAGCCGGGCGTTGGCAACTCCTGAGAGTGGAGCCGGGGTGTGAACCCAGGCAGTTTAAGCCACCGCCTGCTGGCTTAACCCTGGGCACTGCCTCCCTTGCTCTAGGGACAGTGACTAGGAGACCTGTGCAAGGGTCTGAGATTTCTAGAACCTTCTCTCCCCTGCACACTTTTGTATCTTTTGAAGCACCCTTTGGTGAATTCCTGCTGGTCTTCAGGTGACTCTTCTAGGAAACGCCTGGGGCGCCCCCTGTCTTGGGCCGAGAGCCCCTTTGTGCTCCTGCAGCACCCACCCTCTGCTCTCCCCACCCCACTCTCCCCACCTGGGGCTGCAGGGTCTGGGGGGCTAATCACCTCTGTGCTACACTGTGTCCCTATCTCTGTCCAAGCATAGCAGCTCCCCCAGAACAGGCACTCAGCAATTTACTAAAGGAACATTTCTAGATTTTGGTGGTGCTTAGCAGTAAATTCCTTAACATCAAAAGGGCCTGCGTGCTTGATTTTGTGGGGCTGTGTCTACCTGTGCAGCCAGGCTTGGGGTGTGAGGGCTGTGCAAGGGGCTCTGGGGTTTCTGGCACTTCTTGAGTCTTCTCTGCTGATCAGCAGACATGGGGCCTGGGACCCCAGGGATGGCCTCTCAGGGCCCATGCTGTTTACATCTTCCACTCTGTTCTGTTGGCTCAGATCAGTGCACGGGGATTGGCCCTTGCTCTGAGTTACAATTAGGGACCTTGTCTGGTGCCCTCTGGAGCTGGAATCCTTTTGGGTGAGCATCTCAGGGCACAGCTGGTCATCCTGTGATGGCCACTGCTCACCTGAACTTTGGGGAGCCCCTGCCTCTGCTTCCAACATAAGTTCACCATGCCCTCAGACTCCATGTCACCAGCCTGGCCACACCCCCAGGGGAAGCCCAGCCGACTTCCAGGGTCTGTTCTGCCAGTGTGTGCCAGGCTCTTTCTGCCACCCACCTGCCCATGCTGCATGAGCAGATGGACTGCAGCATGCCCAGCCCTGAAGGGACAGATGGCCTTCTCTTTGCCTGCAGGACAGAGCCCTCCATATCAGCTTGGCACAGAGGGTTCTTGTCGTCCTTTCTGGAGTCACTGTCTTCCTCCTTCTGCCGTGTGTCCGACGCTCCAGCCGCAGGAGATCACGTCCTGTTAACTGTGCTTGTGTCCTGCATTTGCCTAGTCTTTCCCTCTTTTTGTAGTGTGAACTCCGTCCTTCCTGGTCTGGAGAAACCCTTCCATCCTTCAAGTCCTAGCTCCAGGAGGACTTGTCTAGGCTTCTAGTTGACCTCCTATAGCACTGTGCCCAGACCTTGGTGAGAGCCCTCACCACACGCCACCTGTTCTCTTGCTGTCCTCCAGAAGGAGACAGGCTGAATATTGGTCATCTTTGCATCTCCCCCAGATGCCTCTCTGGTGGAGCTGGGGAGACTGCAGGCACTCTGCTGGCATGTCTTGCTCCTGGTCTCCACTTCCCAGCTGCTCTGTGTGGAGGGCTTCTGCTCGTGCCCTCTGTGTGGCTGCTCTTTCGTTCTTTGAGGATCAAGGCTGAGAGAGATTCCTCCTGGGGCTTTTCAGTTCCAACTTCAGGTCTGCGGGACCCACCTTTCCCCCCACTGGTGTACAGTCCTATGGGAACCGAGAGGGGCTCGGGCTGGTCACTCAGGTGAGACCTTACATGGCTCACACGGGACGTGGCATCTTCCTCCTCGGCGTCCTGGTGGTCTGACCACACAGGGACCATAAGAAAGACACCGTCAGTGGGTCAGTCTATCTCTAGTGCTCAAAAATGTCTAAACACATTTGAAGCACAGGGTCTTCCAAGGTGACCGTTTTGAGACATTTTTAGATAATGTTATGTTGTAAAAGGGTGGTTGGTGTGAAAATTAATGAAGATTTAGTAAAAGATGGAATAGTAACAGCTTTCTTAAAGCTGCATGGGTGCATGTTATTAAAGCCTATAAAAACACAATTTATCTTGATCATCTTAGTGCTGCAGCATTTTAAATAAAGTGATTCTTGATACTTTATATTCTAAAAGTCCAAAAATAGTTTACGTGGTTTTTTTTGGTTAAATTTTGCCTTCCAAAAAAAAAAAAAAGAGAGAGAGAGAGAATGTGTTCTGAGGCATTTGTTTAAATAATCAGCTTCATTATTTTATACTCACACCTTAAAAGTGAGTTGGAAGTCAAGGGCCATCGCTAAGAAGCCAGAGCAGAAGAATTTAGCACGACCGCTTCCTATTATTTTAAAATTAGCAATAGCATAAGGTCTGGCTGCAAAAGACTTTGAAGCTAACTGGCAAGAAAATCAGTCATTAGGGAAGCAGTCTGGAGGGGCTCCCACAGCAAGGCGGCCATATCTACCGGCTTTGCTTCCTCTTTCTGCTCCACTAGGTGATACAGCCGGAGAATCAGAGGGGACTTGATGATTAGGGACATGAGGAAGGTCAAATGAGGCTGTTCCCATGGTCTTGAGTGGCCTAAGTGGGATGAAATTCTTAGCAGATGGGAAAATGACCACCGAGTGCTTTATTTAATGTCAAACTGCCCTAGGCACTCTGGAATTGTCCCGCGGGGACATTTGGCTTTATGTGGGATTCTGAGTGGCCATAAAGACGAGTTATTCCCAGGGCTGGTGGAAGGTCCGTGGGGGAATGAGGATTGGGTTAAGCAGCAATTGGTGGCATGGCCCAGCTGCCCTCCATCCTTCAGCCCTGGGGGAGCCCTTCCCTTAGGATGCTGAGAAATGGCTGGAGCCCCATCCCACAGACAGTATGGTATGCCTTGTGCCTCCCATGTCTCTGGGAATGTCCCAGGAGTGCGGTGTCTGTTCTGGGTTAATCCCCCTGTGACTTGCATCTCTGCAGGCACTTGTCTCTTCAGTATGAGTAGCTCCTGTGCCTGATGCCACCTCTCTTCCGTGCCGCTCTGACTCAAGCTGGACATTGCCCCCCTCCTTCATTATCCCAAAGCACCACTAACCAAAGGCTGTTGTCTATAGCAGACGGTTAATGAAGATTTTGGGGGTCACTGTGAGCACTGGGGAAATTATCTCACTCTACAGCCCAGAAAACAACCTAAAAGATGATCTCAGACATTCCAGTCCTAAATTCTTGGCCGCCTCCTTGTCGGTGCCTTTCTCGCTGGCTGACCTCCTTCCTAGTCCTTCCACAACACTCTTGGTTGGTTCCCATCTTTCTGAAGACCCTTCTCTACCTCTTCTTTTCCCCTTCTTCCCTGGTCTGCCCCCAGACACTCAGATTCCCCATTGCTGGATCTAAGTTTCTCCAGGCTGCTCTCAGCTGACCTTGCCCAGGGACCTACCCTTCTCCTTCTAAGGGTATGCAAACATGCATCTGATGGACCCAGAGATGAACTAACCATGTCCCTAGAAGGTAGAAGTGGCTGCAATAAAGCTTCCTTCTTTCCTTCTTTCTATCCTTCCTTCCTCTGTTTCATTAGCAAGCAGTTTCCCTGAAATAATAATTAGTGATTCATAACGAGGCATCTAGTCGTAGAGAGGAGTCAGAGGGGAGGTGAGAAGGATGCAAAGGAAACAGAATGGGAGGCAAAGAACATTCCAGGAGTTCAGGGCATGGTGCGAATCTGAGGATGGCTTGGATCCATCCAATAGCTCCTGTCACTGTCCCTTCACGCAGGCAGTCCTGAAAACAGAGATAATGTTTGATTTTAGGCAGAGTTGTTCAGCCCACCTCTTAGGAAAATCCATTCATGAGCCAATTAGCTTCCCTCTTGCAAAGGCACAGACTGCAACTCCAGCCGAGGCCGCCCTCTTGGGACCTCAGGCATTTGCTGAAGGAGCGGGGTCTGGAAGGGACTGTAAGTGCCACAGCTCATTAGCGACCCAGCTGGCATCAGACACGGCCCTGAGGAGGGGTTAGGGGCAAAGCACTGCTTGCTGTGGACAGACTCCTCATGGTTCCCTGCTAACTTTTTGCCAACTGACTGGCAAACATCAAATATTCTGGGTAGCTGTCAAATTTGTGGTTTGAATATGAATAAAATGCAGAAGAGCTGCAAGTGACCTTGGTAAAGAGGCAGCTCCCGTGACTAAATGCCTGGCACATTGGAAGTAACTGATGCCAATAGCACAAGCACTTCTCTCTCTGCACACCGTCCCCACAGGATGGCGTCTCCCTGGCTCTAAACTGGCTTAGCGCCCAGCAGCCTGGGCCACGGCTGAGGTCCTTGACTTCACAGCTTGACCAAGAAAGAGCAAGATAGTTTAGTTAAAATATGTTTGTAGGGGCCGCCTGGTGGCGCAGCGGTTTAGTCCGCGCTTGGCAGCGCAGGGTTCGCGAGTTCGGATCCCAGGCGCCCGCCGACGCACTGCCTGTCAGCCATGCCATGGTGGCATCCCATATAAAGTGGAGGAAGATGGGCACGGATGTTAGCCCAGGGCCAGTCTTCCTCAGCAAAAAGGGGAAGATTGGCAACAGATGTTAGCTCAGGGCTGGTCTTCCCCACAAAAAAAAAAAAAAAAAAAAAAAATGTTTGTAAAGAGCTCTGCCTAGAATGGCAGAGAGTCAAGAAAGGCCCTTAGAGAGCACAGTGTAATCCCCCTCAATTTTCAGTGGAGGAGAACGAGGCCCAAAGTTGTCGAAGGTCAGTGAGTTAAGGGCAACAAGTCTTCCTAATCCCCAGCCCGCCACAGGCCAGAGCTGTTGTGTTGGACACGACGATGGTCATCTGAGACCCAGCCATGCCCGTCAGTCTGTTGTAGTTTAGGTGGGGACCAGGAGAGAAATGTCGGAAGATAACTAAGGTCCTGCTCCGAGGGCCCAGCAGAGATGCTTCTACTTCTAGAAGTCCTTCTCATTCTCCGAGACTGGCCTCGTGGGTGGCCTTCTCCACGAAGACCTAGTGATCCTGCATGGTATTCCTGTGACACGTGATGCCACACTGTCCTGTGACAACTCTTTGTGGTAAGAGCTGTGTGTTGGCCGAGCAGAGCTGGGATTTAGGGGAATGCCTCTTTAATGTGGACAGAGATGCTCTTCTCGATAAAGACATGTCCCCTCCCCAACTTCCTGCCTGAACATAGGCACAGCCTTTCACCCCTACTGGATTGGGGGGTTCCCTGTGGGCTTTCCCCATGGAGGGGGACAGGAGGCTCGCTGGCTAGAATGCAGTGAGAAAGAGTGGTGATCCCCCTGGTATTCCCCTCATTCAGCTTATCTGCAGTCTGACCTAGTCCCAGTTTTCTCAGTTCCTGATTTTCTTCCTGGATGCAGAATGCTTCCTGACACACGGGGATGTGTGTGGGTGCCTTGCCCCGTCTCCAGCTCTGTGTTGGCCAAGTACAGCTTGTAATCTGAGGGGAATGTTTACTCTTTCTTCGACAGCAGAGGCCCCCCTATCTGTGATGTCTCTGGTTCCAGTCCTTCAGATCCTTTCCCCTCACAAGGAAGCTGGAAGACCCCCATGCGGGACCAGGGGTCTGCGTGAATTATAGCTTGGGACCTAGGTAAACTTGATTTAGAAGCGATTTTCTTTCAGAGCTGTCTATGTGCTACCTGGATACCTGAGATTCTTTTTTATTTTTTTGTGAGGAAGACCAGCCCTGAGCTAACATCCGTCGCCAATCCACCTCTTTTTGCTGAGGAAGACTGGCCCTGGGCTAACATCTGTGCCCATCTTCCTCTACTTTATATGGGACGCTGCCATGGCGTGGCTGACAAGCAGTGCGTCGGCAGGTGCCCGGGATCCGAACCCGTGAACCCCGGGCTGCCAAGAGTGGACTAAACCGCTGCGCCACCGGGCGGCCCCTGGATACCTGAGATTCTTATCCCACCTGTGGCCCAAGCTCCCACTCCCAGATGGAGGGCCCCACAGGACTCCTGAAAGGGCTGAACTCTCCTGTCTTACCGCAAAGCCTTGGCAGGGGCCGAGGTCCTCTGGACTGATAGAGCATTCTCTCTGCTCTAGAGGAGAGCTTGACAGGGGGCTTCAGTAGTCACAGCAACACCACATCAGAGAGTTGTTTTCATTTTCAGAAATCTTTCGGGTACAAAATTGTCCCACACAGGGGAGGGATGCACAAATTGGAATCTGAGCCTGGCAGGGTCCCCTTTGCTCCCTGGCTCCTCAGACATGGCCAGTCTGATGAGGCTCTGTGAGAGCACCTGGGAACGAGATGGAGGGAACTCTACGAGTTCAGACTCCAGCACCCGGGAGTGAGAAGTGCCCAGAGGAGTCTTAGTCCTTTTGGGCTGCTACAACAAAAATACCACAGACTGGGTGGCTTATAAACAACAGAAATGTATTTCTCATAGTTCTGGAGGCTGGAAGTCCAAGATCAATGTGCTCACGGATTCTTTGTCTGGTGAGCACCACTTCCTGGTTCATAGACAGCCATCCTCACATGGCAGAAGGGGCATGGGAGCTCTCTGGGGCCTCTTTTATAAGGGCACTAATTCCATTCATGAGGGCGGAGCCTCCTAACACCATCCCTTGGGCATTAGGTTTCAGCATATGAATTTAGGAGGGACACAGACATTCATTCCATAGCAGAATGGACCAACCATAACAGGATGATCCAGTTAGACCAACCAGCACACCCTTAAGTGGACCAAACAGCCACAGTGTTCCTCGGCCAGAGGGAGAAGAAAGAGCTATAAATGATGGATTTGTCCTTTAGTATTTGAAAGTGGAATTTAAAAGCTCATGTTAGAGGTTAAAAATTATGAAACAGACCTGATATAAAGCAAGTTATTTTGGGGATACATTTTACTGGTTGCTGTTGTGGAGAAGGTGGCATTTTTCACCTTTGGCAAAATAAAATAGAAATGTGTGTTAGTCTTGTCTTCCAACACGGCTATAAATTTCTAACACGACTATAAATTCCTTGAAGACAGGGCTGAGACCGAAGTTGAGATGGAATGAGGGGGCCGTCTGAGAAAGTCTCTCACCAAAGGACTGCACGAAAGGCCAGCAGCAGAGCAGCGCTTCCTGCCTCCTGCCTCCCTTGTCCCTGAGTGTAGGAAATAAAAAGCCAATGTTTTCATTTTGTTCATTTTTGTCATTGTCACCTGTCACTGAGCCTGGCATAGGGCTGGGCTCAGTGAAAGCTGGTTGGCTGATTGAAAATATCAGGGTTGGAAAAGTGGGCTGGAAAACTCAACAAGTGATAGGGAATGAGTCAGAGTGGCCACGGACACAGGCTGTGTGGAGCCAGAAGGTCGAAGCTGGAAGACCTCTGGACAGCACTTGGCTCCATCCCTTCCTTACAGAGACCAAGCAACCGAGACCCAGAGAGACCCAGAGAGAGCACGCAGCTTGCCCACGGCCGGACAGATAATGAATGGCAGGGCCAAGTCTAGAACATAGGGCTCTGGCCTCTCTATCCTGCCAGATGCCCAACATGTGACCCTCCCAACCTTGGGACATACCCTTTTACAACTCACACTGTTATTTGAGCATGAAGATAATGCACTAAACTCTCATCAGACAGCCTGTGCCTGGGAGTCTTTCTCTGGGATTGGAGTGGGATTGTGTTGAGCCATTCAGCCCTTCCACCTCCTCCTCCCAGAGGTGTCGCTGTCGCTGAGGAGAGGGGAGCGGTGGAATCTGTTTTAATCAATATGTACATGGATAATCAAGCTCTTGCTCCACCTCTACCACCTCTCGGACCCTTTCACTACCCACCTCTCCGTTTCTGGCTCCCTGCCAGGTCACAGGGTGAACGTCAAGTGAGCCGCGAGGAGAACCTTAGTTCGGAAGGCATAGGAGAGGTTGTCTTGCCCTGCTCTGTATCTGGACAGGTGTGACTTCCCTCTGGCCCATGGTTCTCAACCATGGGAGATTTTGCCCTCCAGAATATACTTGACAATGTCTGGGTAGATTTTTGGTTGTCATAACTAGGGGTGGGCGGTAGGTGGTATCTAATGGGTAAAGGCCAAGGATGTTGCTAAAGATCCTACAAGGCACAGGACAGCCCCGCATGACAAAGAATTATCCAGTCTAAAATGTTAATAGGTTGAGAAAACTTCCTGTTTACAATTTATCGGGAAGAGGCATTTCACAGCCTTCTTCCCCGCACAGTGTGGCGAGTCACTGTTATACCTAATTTGACTCCCTACTGTGATGTTTTACTACTGAAAGTAGAAATAGCTTTTCTATCTTCTACATGTAGCAGAAAAAATATTTTAAAGGCTGACTATAGTTTGAGCTGAGCATCCTCGAAGAAAGGCAGAATATGCCTCTTAGGAAGGGAATGTCTCCTTTTGTTTAGAAATACTTTGATGGGCCTGTTTGGTCATTAAAGATGAGGTCCCCAGAAATGGCCTGGCTAAGTGAGCACAAGACAGATGGAATAACAGAAATAATTTTTGAGTTTTTATGGCCATCCTGGGAGAGAGGGTGATGGACCCAGAGGTGAGAAGGAGAAGGATCCAGAATACATCCAGGGCCTATGAAGACACACTGGCAGTATGAAATTATTTTTGAGGGGGAAATGGCCAATGAATCTTTAGGAGAACTGATATTTGGCCTTCAGCACTGGTTTATTTCCTACCTGTGGTAAAATTTCTCTTTGTTGCTCCACAAGCCTTTAGTAAAAGTCCATTACACACATCACTGTGTGACAGAGGTGCTTTGAGGAATAGAGGCAGGGGACATTTCCAGGAGGACCCAGCTGCAAAGTGGACCACGCAGAGCCGGGAGAGATGGTCAGGAGCCAGGCGACATCACAGGACTACGGCTGTAGCATGTTCTGACCAGGAGCAGTTGTGGACATCCCCCTGGTCCCCAAGTGTACTAGTGAAGGTGACTTGTTAAAGGGATTTTCTGGGAGAAATGGGGGAGGACAGGTCAATCTCACTGTTGTGTGACTAGGGCCCTCTAGGCAGCAGACACACCAACTGCATGTATAATGACAACCCTTTGTGGTTGAGGCTGCTAATTGCCTGCCCCAATAGCCATTATTCTTTTCCTTTTTAGTAATGGAACCCTTGATTTTGAGCTAAGCCCAGGGCTTCCCAGAATAAGGACCACGTTTAGCAGCCCCCTTTTTGGCTTGGATAGGAGTGAAAGTGCCATATGGAACTTTTGAGAGGTGTCCTCCAAGAGAAGGAGAATCAGCCCTCCTCCTTCCTGCTGACTGAAGTGGGAGCTGTTCAGTTAAAGATGGAAGAGCCTTAGGGGGCCGCCTGGTGGCGCAGCGGTTTAGTTCGCGCTTGGCAGCCCGGGGTTCGCGGGTTCGGATCCCGGGCGCCCGCCGACGCACTGCCTGTCAGCCGTGCCGTGACGGCGTCCCATATAAAGTAGAGGAAGATGGGCACGGATGTTAGCCCAGGGCCAGTCTTCCTCAGCAAAAAGAGGAAGATTAGCAACGGATGTTAGCTCAGGGCTGGTCTTCCTCACAAAAAAAAAAAAAAAAAAAAAGATGGAAGAGCCTTAAAATGAAAGATCCCGGGGCTCTAAGGATGGAAGAACTTCCACACCAGCCCTGACTGCCCATCTCTGGACTTATTTTACTGGAGGGAATGGTGTGTCTGCTGCCCCATAACTAGAGACAGACAAGGGGAGGTGGGGAGAGGGTGTGTGTGGGACGAGCCGTGGATGTCTTTCTGTCTTTGGCACCTTGTCCTCCGCCCAGAGTGGAGGAAGGCAAAGGTGGCTTCTCTACAAGCCACTGACATTCCCAGGACCCTTGGGATTAATTCCAGAGCCCATTCGTGGCCATTCTGCCCTAGCCCCTTAGGCCAGTGGGGACTTATTCAGGTTGGTTCCTGAGTTATTTTGACATGACTCTAGTAGTCTCGATAGCTTCCTTGTTTTATGATTTGACAAGATGTTCCAAACCAAATTATTTTGTACATTCCTGTCCCAGTCTTGGAAATAGCCATTTTTCCGACGAGTCCTGGTTCTTTTTCATGGGAAACGTATTTATAAACGGGAGTGCTCGTTGCTACTAGACTGATAATTGTTTCCAGGTCCTTTCAGTGGCTATTGCTAGGAAATATGTGTTACTTTTAAGAGATAAAATAATTGGTGTGTTCATACTGCTTTACTAATTCAAATTCAGAACTACAGAGTTTTAACTTAACCTCATTGATCTTATGTCTTTATCTCCTATTTCCCACATGGAGAATCCTGACGCTTAATGGTACCAACATAATTGCTCATTTGCTTTATCCCACAACAAACTCACACACAACAGTCTCAGAGTAACAATACGAACCACTGCAGCTAACAATCTGATTACAGGAAACAGCTCGTGATAATTTTGAAGTTCTTTTTGTTCTTAGACTATATCCCACCAGGGATGTATAGTCAAATTACTGTGTTGAAGTTACTGGGAATAATTCCTTCTTGGGTGGTTATATTACCAACTGGTAGTTGTGTTACATAATTTTCCTTTTCGTTTTTAGGGCTTGTTTTTTACATTTAATTCTGAAGTTGAATTTATAAAACGAGGTATATTCAAAGAGGTCTAGCTTCTCTCCCTGTCTCCTCTATTCTAATGCTTTCCTCTCCCCTTGATAACCATCAAGGTATTTTTCTTCGTCTTTCTATAGTTTTTAAAAATAAGCAAATGTATGCATGCATTATATATATGTGTACATGTATGTAGGTATGTGTATGCATGTATGTATATATGCATGTCTATATGTGTGTATGTATATATGCATATATTTATGTATCTATCTTTCTATCTACCTAGTTCTCTACTTCTTTTTTTAGATGAATGAAAGCATTCTGGGGGCATTTTTCTCTTCCTTGCTTTTTTCACTTGCTATCTGGGGAGCATTCCACCTCAGTATGAAGAGATATTCCTTGTTCTTTTTCATAGCTACATAGTACTTCATCATGTGGATGTACTTAGTTGACTTAACCAATCCCTTATTGTCATTTATTTCCAGTCCTTTGCTGTTATTACAAAGTTGCACTATAATAAATAGCCTTGTGCATACATCTTTTCATATATTTGCTAGTATATCTTTGAGATAAATTTCCAGATTTACTGGGTCAAAGGATTAGTGCATATGTAATTATGTAAAATATTAAATTTCTCACCATCAATGTGGGAGTACTTCTTTCTCTAACCTTGCCAACAGAGTGTGTTGTCACACTTTTGGATTCGTTTCCAATTTGATAGATGAGAAATCGTATCTGTGCATTTTTAATTTGTATGCTTCTGTCACAAGTTGAATTCCCTGGGAGCAGACTCTGAGACAGAGACTAGCATGCAAGCCATTTATTAAAGAATGCTCTTTGGATGAATACCTGTGGAAGGGACAGGAAGAAAGCAGGATTGGATAGAGGGACAAACTGAATACTCTGCACAGAGGACCCAGCCATGTCCATAGGGAGCTCTGGAGCTGGGAAGGCCCTTCAGAGATGCTCTGAGTTGGGATGACGGGCAGGTCTGCTCTTCCCCTCCATCAATCCATCACGAGATGTGGGCTGCTCTGGAAGGAGGTGTGACCTTGGAAGAGGCAGTTTCCTTCTGCTGAGGCAAACCCACATGAGGGCTGCCAGCTGAAGGCCTTCTTCTGGTGGCACTGTAGTAGGTGGGGGAATTAAGTCTTTCGTTTCTGAAGGAAGATGGGTGACATGCCACGGCACCTATCTTTGTCTCTTTAAGATCTACCTTAATGATTTTGTTTTTTGAGTTTTCAACAGGTGGCCTTATTTTTATCTCTTTCTATCTATCTATCATCATCTATCATCTGTCAATCAATCATCTCTCTGTCTATCTATCTATCTATCTAGTTGATCTGTCTTGGTTTGAGATAGGTGTTTAAATATTCTTGTTTTTTTTAAAAATGTGTTTCTGTGGGGCCGCCCGGTGGCGCAGCGGTTTAGTCCACGCTTGGCAGCCCGGGGTTCGCGGGTTCGGATCCCGGGCGCCCGCCGGCGCGCTGCTGTCAGCCAAGATGTGGCGGCGTCCCATATAAAGTAGAGGAAGATGGGCACGATGTTAGCCCAGGGCCAGTCTTCCTCAGCAAAAAGAGGAGGATTAGCAACGGATGTTAGCTCAGGGCTGGTCTTCCTCACAAAAAAAAAAAAAAAAAAGTGTTTCTGTATATTTCTCCTGTCATATCGCACAGTTTCTGCTTTATGGAAATTGTTGCTCAGTCATCGCATACGTAAAGAGTATTAGTGTTCAATCTTTGTCACCAACTGCAGACTTCAGAATTATACAGTGTCCTACTTTGTCTCACTTAATCCTCTTTGGCCTGAATTCTACCTTGCTGGATATGAAGAGGGCAACTCATGATTTCTTTTTTATTTGAATTTGCCTGTTATATCTTTTAATTATTTTTAGGGTTTTTTTTTTTTTGTGTGTGTGTGTGTGAGGAAGATTAGCCCTTAGCTAACATCCATTGCCAATCTCCCTCGTTTTGCTGAGGAAGACCAGCCCTGAGCTAACATCCATGTCCATCTTTCTCTATTTCATATATGGGACGCCACCACAGCGTGGCTTGATAAGTGGCACGTAGGTCTGCGCCCGGATCCAAACCTGCAAACCCTGGGCCGCCGCAGTGGAGTGCGTGAACTTAACCACTATGCCACTGGGTCGGCCCCTGTTTTCAGTTTTTTTCTATCCTTTTATTTTTAACCTTTCTGAATCTCAGATTTTGCCTTTTAAGCCAATCTGAATATTTTTTTCTTTTAATAGCTGAGTTAAGCCCAATCGCATTTATTGATACAATCAGTATGCTTGAGCTTAGTTCTGTCACGTTGGTTTCTTCTATATAGATCTCAGTGGATCTATTTTATGCGTTCTCTTTTGGTATTTAGGAAGGTTTGAATTATTGTTCTAACAAGTACATTTATTTGGTCTGTTACATGACACTTTTAGTTCCTGGTTTTGCCTATTTTCTGTTTGTTTCCAACTAGGGGCAATATTAAAATGAGCTAGTAACTTCTCCTCACTCCCCTCTCTCTCCCCCAGCACTGGGTCTGAAGTTATACTCTTTTACTTCCCGTTTCTACCTGTAAGGCAATCAGGAGGCTGAGTGGACTTTTTATGGACCTTCCCCACTCCCCCGACCCCCCCATTTTTGGTAGTTGTGTTGTGTCTGCAGTGTCAGAACATAGCTGGCACCTCCTCTGTGGTCTCCATTGTAATGATCATTTAGTCTGGGCACCAAGCTTGCTGCCGTCCTCATATTGATGTCTTTCCTGTCATTTTTGTTGTCTGAAGCTTGTTCTCCAGTGGCTCCTTTAGTAAGAATTCGTGAGAGTCACAGTCTCCAAGTTCTTGAACGTGTATAGAAGTCTGTCTGTCTGTGGGCTTTCTATTCATAGGCTAACTGGGCTCACATTTTCACAGTAAATAGCTTACTCCACTGTCTTCTGGCACACAGCATGGCTGTTGAAAAGTCTAAGTGCAATCTGGTAGTCTGTCCTTTGTAAGTCACTTGGACTATTTAACCAATGTCCAAAGATATTTTTCTTCTTTAAGTCCGATAGCCCTACTAGCACGTGTCTCAGTGTAGAGCGTACTGTCCTAGGTGTACGCTGTGCCCAGGAAGTGCAGTTTTAAGTATTTTTATTTTAGGAAAAATGTCCTAAAGTTTAATTTTGAGTACTATTCCATTTGAAAGCTTTGGTTTTCTTCTTGGGGGTTCCTATTATATAAATATTTGATGTTTGCCTACTTCCTGTTACTTTCTCTTGAATCCTTTTCATTTTCTTATTCATTTCTTTTGACTGAAATTTTTTCCTTTTTCATCTTTTATTTCACTTAAGACATTATCCATTGTGTTCTTTTGCATTTGTGATTCATCTAGCTTAGTCTTCATTTCTAAAATAATTTTTATTTCATATTGAATTCTCCCCTCTCTTTTCATACCGTTCTTGTCTTCAATCACCTCCTTTCTGAGCTTTTCTAATTCTGATCATGATGTTCTTTCATAGCTTCTGTCATTTTCTCTATCTTAGCTGATTTTGAAATAGTAAGTGAGCAGTTTCATTGGTGTTCTGCCCGAGTCATTCGGGCATCGTTCAGTCTTCATTGGCCATGGGGATATTGTGCCGTTTCTCACCTTTTTTCTTTCAGTTTTAGTGTGATATTGGAATGAAGTTCTCTTCAACTGCTCATGGTTCAGTAGAATGGATTTTTCTGGACTTCTAGGGGAAAAGGTTGGGCCAGGAGAGCTTTTTTGAACTTCACGACCCTAGAGCTCTCGTTTCTGTTCTCACAAAGGTTTGTAAAATATGGCCTCCTGCTCTCTGAGATCTGACTTCTCTGACCACTTCCCCGTGACTGACTGGCCTTCTCCTCCTTCTGCCCCTATGGCCCTGACCTGATTAATTCGGATTCTTTTCTCAGCAGTTCTTCCTCAGTGTTGGTTTGGATTTGGAGGGAGCTCTGGTTGACTAGTTTTGAGAGTCCATGGGGCCTGGGTGGTTCTGGCACAGTTGATTGTATGGAGGTCCCTGGTTTTCACCTATGACTCGGAACTTTTGAAATTCCCTCCCAGTTTTGGCTGCTGTCCTCAGATTGGCCAGCAGTGAGAACGTAGAAAAGTACCAGAGGAGTTGTGTTTTTATGACTTTCAGCACCATCAGAGAGAGGTCCAGCTGTTTTTCCTTATCTTTCTCCTGAATACTTGTTTATATCACCCTGCTCCTGTAGTTATTAGCAGTTTACCTTTAAACATTCCTATTTGGGGTTTGTGGGGATACGTCGTCACTGTTTTTGTTGTAGATGTTGTCCATGAGGTTTTGGTTTTGCTGTTCCAGCACTGTTCTCTTTTTATGTGGAGATTTAGGTATGCTTAAAAAAACAACTATGGGCCATTATTATTCATCTCCTATCTTTTTTATTAACTGAAATTATTACGAAGTTTTAAGTGTCAGTATGTACCTGGTGGTCTTAATGAAATGCTAATCAATTACTGGATCCTGTGTGTTGGAAATGTCCTATTCAGGGCAGTGTGTCCAAAGGACACATATTGAGCAAACATAATAAAGATTTATGGGTTGCATGAAATTTCCTAGGGCTGCCGTAACAAAGGACAGCAAACTTAGTGGCTTAAAACGACAGAAATTTATTCTCTCCCAGTTCTGGAGGCCAGAAGTCCGAAGGCGCTGGCAGACCACGCTCCCTCTGAAGGGTCTATGGAAGAATCCTTTCTGCCTCTCCTGGCTTCTGGTGGTGACTGGCAATCTCTGGCTTGTGGCAACATCGCTCCAGTCTCTGCCTCTGTCTTCACAGACCATTCTCTCTGTGTGTGTGTCTGTGTCTCTTCTCGTGAGGACACCAGTCATTGGATTAAGGCCTGCCTAATCCGGTATGACCTCATCTAAACTTGATTACATCTACAAAGTCCCTATTTCCAAATAAAGCCACATTCACAGGTACAGGGTGGACATGGATTTTTAGGGGGCAGTATTCAACCCAGTACAAGGGTATTAGGCTAGATTAGGTAATAGGAGGGTAATAGGAGGATTCCCTAGATAAAGAGAAACAAAAGCGTCTCCAGAGGAAGACAGTCAGATTTAAGCCCAGCTCTTCTTGTCTCTGGCAACAAGCAAGAGGTATATGTCCTGTTTGTCAGCTAGGGCTGTGGTGACAAGCGCTCTCCAGTCAGCTCAGGGCTCCTCCTGAGGTCCCACTGTGCCCTTGGATGTCTCCTTTGGGCTAATCTCTATGTGGACCTTGCACCAGGCTGGGGGCTAAGTTTGGTCCAGAGAGAGCTTAATTCTCTGCCATTCTTTAGGAGGTCCATAAGCCTGAAAAGCTGTCAAAGAGAAGCCTTCTATCTCCAGACCCAGTGGGTGGGGAGCGGAAAAGAGGTGCTGTTCTGTGCTCCCTATTCTGACCATTGAGTCCCTATAAATGAGCTTTTTAAAAGCCTGAAACCCTCATACAGGCAGAGAAGGAAATGAGGAGTCAGAATAGGTGCCAAGAGCTATAAATTTTCTCTGTCTGTCTGGGCCATTATTCCATTGCCTACAGGCACTCATTTGGCAGCTCAAAGTGAATCAGTCACATTCTCCAGTCCAGGTGGATGCATTGGTTATTTAATTAATTGGATGCACATAGCTCAGGGTCCTAGCTCTTGCACGGGGCGTCTGCCAAATTCTCAGTAGTCTAGAAATATCCCAAAGAACATTCCTGACTTATAAGTAGAATTGTTACGATCATACCTCCCTTGTTCTACCTCAGGGTCTAGCTCCCATCCCTCTACTTAACGACAACAACAGCAACTCCATTCCAGTTCACCATTTCCGGGCAGTGTTTCACGTCTGTAGAGCATTTGCAGCTGCGTCACAATGAATATGGGAGAAGTCTCAGCAATTTGACATGGTCTTACCCCTGATTAATGTGCTCTTTGCCTTTGGAGATCATTTTTAAAGAATTTGAGGAGATTTTCCAGGAACTTTAATTTGATTGGAAATCACACACTGAAGTTCTGATGTTTGAGAACTGAGGTAGCCTAGGATGGTAGAATTAGCTGTTTATTCTCCAAATGTCACAGTTACCCAGTCTATCCCACACTGTCCTGCACCATTCTCAACAATCTTCTATTCATATCCATTAGCATCGTGCCAAGTTACCATCAGCCTCACAACAAGTCAGCCTCTCAGTTCCACATCATCAACCAGTCATCTTTCAACTTCATACCATTGTCCCTAGCAACCCAAGGCTGGATCCTTTATTGACTTCCTTTTACTCTTACATGGAGCATCTTCTTAGGACCTGAATGAACTGTGCTTTTGGATCATTTGGGCGTTTGCATCTGTCACTGCACGCATATTTCTATTTCTGTGTGTCTTCATCCATCCTTCTCTCCCCTTCTGTGATGCTGGTCTTCCTCTCTTTGACTTCTCTTCCTCTGGTAACTAGATCTGTCTAGTCTACTTTCCCTTTATTCCTTTCTCTAACAGAGGCATCAGGCAGACCTAAGTTGCAGATAGCAGAGGCAAGTCTAGCTGTCTCAATCAGAAAGGGATTCAATAAGGAGAATTAGGTGCTTATAAAATTGTTGCCAAGATGGGAAAATTAGGCCTTAGGCTGTTTCCAGCCCCAGCTCCCAGAGCAACACCAAAAAACTGGCCCAACAAGGGAACTCTGACACAAACCAGCCAGCTGACTCCAGAATCACCCACTTTAGCTGCAATCTGGGAACAGGAAACCATCCCAACACCTGTTTCTCCCAAAATGCAACACCTTTAATTACAAATTGGGGATGAAGAAGTTGTTGCCACAATTGTTGGTGGAAAATGGATGCCTTCCATGCTGCTGCTTCTCTTCCTTCCTAACTCAGTTTTGAATCTAGTCTCACGGGAGTGCACTTTACCTGGGAGAAGGGATGGCCCGAAGTAAGGATCAACAGCAATTCACCGAGAGTGGGAATACTTGGTCACGTACTCAGAGACTTGGAAGGAATGCAACTGGATGATTGATGATGAAGCAACCTGAGGAGGAGTGGGGTGGGTGGACCCTGACAGTGGAAGGATATTCGTGTCCCTTGTGAATGCTCGCTTCAGAAGAGGCTCTCAGTGATCAGGTGGATAATATGCCCCATTCTGTGGACATTGGTCAGCCTTTTTGCCCCTCCCCTGACCTACCCCAGGGATTTCTCAATGGGCCCATGCACAAATGGCTGTGGAGCAGGGATGGAGACTACACATGGGCTCAACAACACGGGTTTTGTTTTTCCTGGAATAGTCTCTTATTCTGAGCATGGATTTGTCTCCACTGCCCATGAAGTCTTCACCAGCATCCATGGACTTCTTACTAAATGTCATATTCACCATGACCGTATCACACCTCAGATTACTTCTAACCAAGGAAGTGATATTACATTAAAAAGTGGGACAATGGCCAGCCCCAGTGGCCTAGTGGTTAAGTTCAGCACACCCCGCTTTGGCAGCCCAGGTTTCGTTCCCTAACACGGACCTACATGGCTGGTTGGTGGCCATGCTGTGGCGGTGGCCCACATAGAGGAAGATTTGCCACAGAAGTTAGCTCAGAGTGCATCTTCCTCAGGAAAAAAAAGGGACAATGGACTGGCAATCACAGGATTCTGGTGACTAACACGTGCCTCCTCACCCTATAGCGACTGGCCTTCTAGAGCAGGGGGAGGGCCTCCTGAAGCTTGTGGAAGGTGCCAGACTGCCATGCACAGTGCTCAGGCTGGTGGCTTCTTCCCTTTATCCTACTCTCCCATCCTATCCTTTCTCCTTCTCCCCTGCTCCCCACATTTTTCTCTTCCCAGTGTGTCCTATGGGCCTCTGTTCTACTGGTGGAAAACGTCAGTGTAAACTCTTTTCTTCTCCTCACTGTACCTGTACATGTGAACTGAAGCCTTGCTCTCTGTCTTCTGAGGACATTTTTACTAGTCAGGACACCTCATGTTGCAAGTGGCAGAACCCCAACTCAAACTAGCTTATGCTGAAAAGGAATTTGTTGGCTGCTGGAGGAGAAGAGGCCAGGGCCTTACTGGTTTCAGACGGCGGGATTTAGATGCTCAACTGGTGCCCCTCGGGCTCTGCCTCTCTCCACCACTGGCTCCGCTTTACTCTGTGTTGGCTCTGTTCTTTGGCAGTCTCTCTCTGTGCGGCTTTAAGAAAGCTATTGGCAGCTCCAGCCTCACGATCTTTACAAATCCAGCTGTCATCAGAGAAGCCCTATCTCTCTCAAGTGGAAATAACCAAATGAGCATCAACAGAAAACTGGCCCTACTTGGGCCATGTGCCCATTCTTGAATTAATCTGGAATAGTCCGCTGACCATGCAGGAGTCATGTGATTAGTCTTTGGCGGGTGAGTTAGAGGCACTGAGGGAATCACACGACATAGTGGAGGGAAATTTCCAAAAGGGAAGGAAGCTGGGCAGACAAAGCGTAACAGGTAGGCACTGTGATGCCACATTCTCCGCTGCTGCCTTTCATGGAATGTGTATATTTCCTCTTCTCCCTTTAGCCTGCATCCCCAATTCTAGTCACTCAAGTTCTATTTTTTGCTCTTAAATATACCTATACTTTAATATTTGATTTTACCCATATAACCACCATCCCGGTCAAGAAAAAGAACTTGCCTGCCCCCTAAGAGCCCCCTGTGTGATGCTTCCTAATCATTACCTATGTATGAAAGGCAAAACTAAAAAGCTTTTAGAAAGTCATAGTAGGAAACCAGAAGTGCTAGCCCTAAAGGAGAAGAGGACTACATTAAAATTAAGAACTTCTGTTTATTAAGAGACATCTTTAGGAAGTACTAAAAAAAATTTCCACAGTGATGGGGACATATCAAAAGGACACAGGCACCAGACTCAGAGAGCTCCCAGTGGCCAAAGCTGGAACCATTTGAGCAATAGGCAAATAATGGGAGCATTGAATTATAACCTAAAGAATAAAATAAATATCATTGAGTATAAACTGATATAAATAACTGATTGAATACATAAATAAAAGGGGAGAAGGAAGAAGTCTTCTATACAGAAGAATCCTAATATACACAGATGCCACCCCCTCCGGGAATATGAGTTTGAATGTGGTCTGGACCTAGAGACTTGCTTCTGAAGAATAGGGTATGGAAAGGGAAAAATAGTAACCCTACAGTTGAGAAGCCTGGAGGGTACTGCCTTAACCAAATGTTCCAAATTAATACTGCAGTGCTAAGTCGTGTTGCGATCATGTGCCCCAGCTGTGAGAAAGCACTTCACCTTGGTGGTATTCTCCCCCTCAACACATCTCCCCAGTCAAATCATCAGAAGACATTAGACAAACCCAAATTGAGGGACAGTCTACAAAATGCCTCATCAGTGCTCTCCAAAAAGGTCAAGATCATGAAAAAGAAGGAAAGACTGAGAAACTGTCACAACCTGGAGGAGGAGACTAAAGAAACACAATGACTAAAGAAATGTGGTGTCTTGGATGGGATTCTGGAACAGAAAAGGGATATTAATGGAAAAACTGGTGAAATTCGAATAAAGTCTATAGTTTAATGGATAGAATTGTCCCAATGTTAATTTCTTAATTTTGGCAAATATGCCATGGTGATTTACGATGTCAACACTAGAGAAAGCTAGGTGAAGAGTGTATGGAACTCTCTGTATTATCTTTGCAACTTTTCTGTAAATCTAAAATTATTCCAAAATAAAAAGTTTATTAAAAAATACATGTTTAAGGGTGTAAAAAGCTAAGCCATAGTGTGGAAGAGAATATTTGCAATGCATATAACCTACAAAAGACTCACATTTAGAATGTACAAAGAATCCCTACAAATCAATAAGAAAATGGCAGACAAACGAATAGAAAAATGGGTAAAAGAATAGAACAAGTACATTACAAAAGAGGAAAGGCAAATGGCCATTAAACTTAGGAAACAGTGCTTTATCTTATTGGGGAAATGCAAAGGAATTATTTCTTTCAATGTTTGTTTTGTTACATTGTTTTTCTTCTTCAGATGCTCCAATTATGTGTAAGTTGGAGCTCTTTCACATCAACTATTTTCTCTCTTTATTTGCCTCTCTAACTTACGTCCTCTGTGTCCCTCTCTAATTTGTGTCCTCTGTGTCCCTCTCTTACTTATGTCCTCTGTGTCCCTCTCTGTACTCAGAGATTTCTATTCTCTTGTGCTGCTTCCAGTTTCATCTTCATTCCTATGATGATTTTATTTCTGATTCTACTCATTCCTGAATTTTGCCAGCTTGCTTTTCATATCCTTCTGTTTTCTCACCATCTCTGTCTTGAGCTCTTGCTTCATTAAGTTTAAAAAATTCATGGCAAAATATTTGGATACAATTTTTATCTGTTCATTGCCACACATTTTTGTTGAGTGTTTTTCATCTGCCATTCTTTCTTTCATTTTTATGCTATAGTGTTTTTGCATAGATTTTGTATAGAACTAAATATCCTTATTTGAAGCAGGCAAGTTTTCCCTGGACCAGATATTTTCAGGAGGTTCATAAGAGTTAGGGTCCAGGGCTATCCCAGACTAGCAAAAATTAACCTTGCAAACTTTCTTAAAAAATTGAATTTGTTTAACTTTTATTTTTCCCCACTCAGTGGAGATAGGAAGATGTGGACCTGGGTTTAGGGGAGGAGAGAGAATCCCCAACAAACAAAATCCACCTGGGGCTGCACTCTTCTAAGAAAGGGAGTGGTGGAAACATTTGCTTTGGAGTCGGACAGATCTGAGTTCAAATATGGACTCCAATATATGCTGGTTGTGTGACCTTGGAGACATTGCTTCAAGTCTCAGAACCTCGGTTACTGCATTCACAAAATGGGAGTAATATTACCTCCCCACATGTTGTTATGCAAGTTTTAAGGATGTGTGAACAACTTGGCAAATCATTAGTTAGGTTAAGCAGAGCAGGAAAACTCCAAAATCTCAGAGGCTTAACCCAACAATGGTTTCTTTCTTTTTTTTTTTGAGTTGGTTTAAAACAATTATTTTATTGAGGTCATAATGTTTATAACATTATGTAATTTCAGGTGTTCATTATTATATTTCAGTTTCTATATAGATTGCATTGTGCTCACCACCAATAGTCTAGTTTTTATCTGTCACCATACATATGTGCCCCTTTACCCCTTTCGCCCTCTCCCCCACACCCCTCCCCTCTGGTAACCACTAATCTGTTCTCTTTATCCATGCCAACAATGGTTTATTTCTTGTTAGTACAAAATCCAGGCAGCTCCATGTGGTGACAGGGATCCAGTTGCTTACATTTGTGGCTCTGTCCTCTCAACATGCGGTCTCTACAGATGCCGCCTAGTGGGGCTGGAAGAGGCAGATCAGCTCTTAGTGCCTTGATTGGAGCTGGCCACATGGCCCCTGTGAGCACAAGGATGACTGGAAAACAGAAGGGAGCCCAGGGTGTTTGGTGAGCACTGTGTCCTCACATGTCTCCATTCTTCACTCCATCAGCATGATGACTTTTTGCCTTTTCCTTTGAATTATTATCTCATAACAGTTCCTTTAGTGTATTCCAACCTCGCCTCAGCTGGAATATCAGGACAGGGGTTTTTCACACTTTTGCACTCAAACCAGGCCTGAGGGAAGGATCAGGGATCACTGAGAGGATGTGTTGTTGAGGCTGGCAGCAGGAAAGCCATTTCTAAAAGAGATTTTTAAATATCTCAGAAAAACAAAGAAAACAAGAAAATTGTTAGGGAAATTAAAAACTCTTTGTTTTTAAGAGGGTGGGAAAGAACTGGGGCTAGTGGTCAGTATAACTTCCTTACTCTTGGCATATTCCACTGAATCCATACAAAAAAAAAATCCCCTCCACTGCGTCCCAGATGGATGGACCTCTGACTAGGAATGGAGCATGCTCTACTTTATTGGACAATGTCTATTATTAGGCTAAACCTATCTTCTTGCACCTTCCATCCATTGGTTCTATTTCCTTGTTTGGCAGCCCCAGAAGCCCAACCCCCGACAGTGACTCAATATGCTTGGCAGATGCTCCATTCCCCTCAACCTTTTCTTCTCCAGGCAAAACAAGACCCCATACTTCAATCACTCCTTGTGGGATATAGTTTTGAGATGCTGACAAGAACGGCACTGCAGCCCTCGCCAGCCCGAAGTCACTGGCTTCGTTAGCCTGCAGAGCTTCAGTGCCTGGTCACCACTGTGGGGACGGACTAGGGCTCCTTAAGACCCTGAAAGCTTGGTCAATAAAATCAGCACAATGGTAAGAGACAGAGTGCCTCTGGGCCAAACCTGAACCAAAGAGATGCCATCAACAGAGCTAAAGAAATAACGGGACAAGAGAAAAGGGGATTTGAGCATAGACGCACTGCAAAATGGGGGTCAGAGAGATAAAAGTTGACGTGTCTGTCCAGTACGGTTAGGGGACTGGGACGTTGAGTCTGAGTGACATGAGTAATCAGGTCACAGGAGAGCTGGTCTGCTTTGCCAGGGGTAGTCATCAGTTCTCAGCACAGCTTGGGTGAAATAACCTCTAATATTAGCCGTCTGCCTTGGATCTGAGGCAAGCAATGTTTAGATTAATAATTTTACTACTTGGTTTCCTGATAGTGGGAAGGAGAATGTTCTGGTAAGAAATAGAATTCTGGTCACTGGAATGTGATTCCCTGCACTGGTGTCTGGTTAATATCTCAGTCTATTGTAGGTTGGGAAATATCAACCATTCCCTCCTAGGATGATTCCTCATGGGTACTGTGCATCGCTGATGGTTGCCATCTGTGTCCGTGCCTCTGAGGGTTATGCAAGCGCGCCTGGGCTTCACACATGCCCTCCAGGCCGTGGAGGATCCCACGGTGTGATCCCTGCATGGCAAGGTCATTCTGAAGAAGGTCACAGCTCCCTGCTGATTCGTCCTTCTACATGTTTAAGCTCTCTAGTTTCAACACAATGGTAAGAGACAGAGTGCTGACCCGGATACAGCTCAGCCGTGGCTTAATCCTTGCCTTTTCTCTAACACATGCCCCACGACAACTATTCTAGTTTCCACTACATTTCTTAAGCTCCTGTTATGGGCTGAATTTTGTCCCCCTGCAAATTCATATGTTGAAGTCCTAACCCCAGTACCTCAGAATGTGACTGTATTTGGACACCGGGCCTTTAAAGAGGTATTTAAGATAAAATGAGGTCATAAGGGTGGGCCCTAATCCAATCTGACTGGCGTCCTTATACGAAGAGGAGATTAGGACACAGGCACACACAGAGGGAAGGCCACGTGAGGACACAGAGAGGAGACGGCCAACTGCAAGCCAAGGAGAGAAGCCTCAGAAGAAATTGGCCCTGCGGACACCTTGATCTCAGACTTCTAGCCTTCAGAATGTAAGAAATAAAATTTTGCTGCATAAACCACCCAATCTGTGGTACTTTGTCATGGCAGCCCTAGGAAACTAATAGAGCCCCCAATCCCACCTTTCTGGAACCACTCTCAGGGGAGGTTTCCTGCTTTGTAGACCCAAATTAGGCTCAGTTTGGGTTCTAATTATAAGGCAGTCTGTAAAAGGTTCAGCTTTCTTTTCTTTTTTTAAACACTTTTAAAATTTTATTGAAGTCATAATAGTTTGTAACATTGTGAAATTTCTGTTGTACATTATTATTTGTCCGTCACCATATATATTTGTGCCCCTTTGCCCCTTATGCCCACCCCCCAACCCCCTTACCCTCTGGCAACCACTAGTCTGTTCTCTCTCTTTTTTTCCTTATTTTTAAATTGATGTCATTATAGTTTATCACATTGTGAAATTTTGGTTGTACGTTTTTGTTTGTCCAGTCACCATATAAATGTGTCCCTTTACCCCTTGTGCCCACCCTCCCTCCCCCCTTCCCCCTGGTGACCACCAAACTGTTCTCTCTGTCCGTGTGTTAGTTCATCTTCCACATATGAGTGAAATCATGTGGTGTTTGTCTTTGTCTGGCTTATTTCTCTTAACATAATACCCTTTAGGTCTATCCATGTTGTTGCAAATGGGACGATTTTGTCTTTTTTTATGGCTGAGTAGTATTCCATTGTATATATATACCACATCTTCTTTATCCAGTCATCAGTTGAGGGACACTTGGGTTGCTTCCAGTTCTTGGCTATAGTAAATAATGCTGCAATGAACATAGGGGTACATAAGCCTCTTTGGATTGTTGGTTTCAGGATCTTTGGATAAATACCCACTAGTGGGATAGCTGGATCATAGGTATTTCTATTTTTAATTTTTTGGAGAATCTCCATACTGTTTTCTATAGAGGCTGCACCAGTTAGCATTCCCACCAGCAGTGAATTAGGTTTCCCGTTTCCCCACATTCTCTCCAACATTTGTTATTTTTTGGTCTTGGTGATTATAGCCATTCTAATGGGTGTAAGATGATATCTTAGTGTAGTTTTGACTTGCATTTTCCTGATGATTAGTGATGTTGAACATCTTTTCACGTGTCTGTTGGCCATCTGTATATCATCGTTGGAAAAATGTCTGTTTATATTCTCTACCCATTTTTTTTTTCTGTGAGGAAGACCAGCCCTGAGCTAACATCCGTCGCCAATCCCCCTCTTTTCACTGAGGAAGACTGGCCCTGGGCTAACATCTGTGCCCGTCTTTCCTCTACTTTATATGGGACACTGCCAGGGCGTGGCCGACAGGCAGGGCATCGGCGGGCGCCCGGGATCCAAACCTGCGAACCCTGGGCTGCCAAGCGAGGACTAAACCGCTGCGCCGCCAAGCAAGGACTAAACCGCTGCGCCACCGGGCGGCCCCTCTCTGCCCATTTTTTGATCAGATTGTTTGTTCTTTGTTGTTGTTGTTGTTGCTTAGTTGTGTGAGTTCTTTATATATTATGGAGATTAATCCCGTGTCAGATATACGATTTGTGAATATTTTCTCCCAGCTGGTGGGTTGTCTATTCATTTTGATCCTGGTTTCATTTATCTGGTAGAAGCTCTGTAGTCTGATGAAGTCCCACTTGTTTATTTTTTTCTTTTGTTTCCCTTGTCCGAGTAGACATGGAATCCGAAAAGATCCCTTTATGACTGATGTCAAAGAGTGTACTGCTTATGTTTTCTTCCAGGAGTTTTATAATTTCAGGTCTTACCTTCAAGTCTTTGATCCATTTTGAGTTGATTTTTGTGTATGGTGAAAGAAAATAGGCTACTTTCATTCTTTTGCATGTGGCTGTCCAGTTTTCCCAGCACCATTTATTAAAGAGAATTTCCTTTCTCCATTGTACGTTCTTAACCCCTTTGTCAAAGATTAGCTGTCTGTAGATGTGTGGTTTTATTTCTGGGCTTTCAATTCTGTTCTACTGATCTGTGTGTCTGGTTCTGTACCAGTACCATGCTGTTTTAATTATTATAGTTTTGTAGTATATTTTGAAGTCAGGGATTGTGATGCCTCCAGCTTTGTTCTTTTTTCCAGGATTGCTTTAGCTATTCAGGGTCTTTTGTTGTCCCATATGAATTTTAGGATTCTTTGTTCTATTTCCATGAAGAATGTCATTGGGATTGCATTGAATCTGTAGACTGCTTTATGTAGTAGGGACATTTTAACTATGTTGATTCTTTCAATCCATGTGCATGGAATATCTTTCCATTTCTTTATGTCATCATTGATTTCTTTCAGTAATAATGTCTTATAGTTTTCAGTGTATAGGTCTTTCACCTCTTTGGTTAAATTTATTCCTAGATAGTTTATTCTTTCTGTTGCAATTGTAAATGGGATTGTCTTCCTGAGCTCTTTCTGTTAGTTCACTATTAGAGTATAGAAATACAACTGATTTTTGTAAGTTGATTTTTTACCCTGCAACTTTACTGTAGTTGTTGATTATTTCTAATAGTTTTCTTTAGGGTTTTCTCTCTATAAAATCATGTCATCTGCAAACAGTGAGAATTTCAGTTCTTCCTTGCCAGTTTGGATACTTTTTATTTCTTTTTCTTGCCTAATTGCTCTGGCCAAAACCTCCAGTACTATGTAGAATAGGAGTGGAGAGAGTGGGCACCCTTGTCTTGTTCTTGTTCTCAGAGGGATGGCTTTCAGTTTTTCCCTGTTAACTATGATATTGGCTGTGGGTCTGTCATACATGGCCTTTATTATGTTGAGGTGCTTTCCTTCTATACCCATTTTGTTGAGAGTTTTTATCATAAATGGATGTTGGATCTTGTCAAATGCTTTCTCTGTATCTATTGAGATGATCATGTGGTTTTTATTCCTCATTCTGTTAATGTGGTATATCACATCGATTGATTTGCAGATGTTGAACCATCCCTGTGTCCCTGGTATAAATCCCACTTGGTCATGGTGTATGATCTTTTTAAGGTATTGCTGTATTCAGTTTGCCAAATTTTGTTGAGGATTTTTGCACCTATGTTCATCAGTGATCTTGGCCTGTAATTTTCCTTCTTTGTATTGTCCTTGTCTGGCTTTGGTATCAGGGTGATGTTGGCCTCGTAGAATGTGTTAGGAAGTGTTCCCAATACATCCTTCCTCTATTTTTAGGAATAGTTTGAGAAGGATAGGTATTAAATATTCTTTGAATGTTTGGTAAAATTCTCCAGGGAAGCCATCTGGTCTTGGACTTTTATTTTTTGGGAGGTTTTTGATTACTGTTTCAATATCTTTACTTGTGATTGGTCTATTCCGATTTTCTATTTCTTCTTGATTCAGTTTTGGGAGGTTGTAAGAGTCTAAGAATTTATCCATTTCTTCTAGATTGTCCAATTTGTTGGCATATAGTTTTTCATAGTATTCTCTTATAATCCTTTTTATTTCTGTGGTATCCGTTGTGATTTCTCCTCTTTCATTTCTAATTTTATTTCAGCCTTCTCTTTTTCTTGGTGAGTGTGGCTAATGGTTTGTCAATTTTGTTTATCTTCTCAAAGAACCAGCTCTTTGTTTCATTGATACATTCTGCTGTTTTTTTTTTTTGGTTTCAATTTCACTTATTTCTGTTTTAATGTTTATTATTTCCCTCCTTCTGCTGACTTTGGGCTTTGTTTGTTCTTCTTTTTCTAATTCTGTTAGGTGTAGTTTAAGATTGCTTATTTGGGATTTTTCTTGTTTATTAAGGTGGGCCCGTATTGATATGAATTTCCCTCTCATAATAAAAGGTTAGCTTTCTAAGGGAGACAATAGCCAGATGGATTTTCTTAACAAAATCCCTTTATTTTCCAATAAATAGGACACTGAGTAATAATCGGATATCACCTTCAGTGGTGCTCAGCCTCTCTGTTGAAGATCTCTCTACACAGTGCTCCAGTCTCCCTTTCTCCTATCCCCCCTCTGAGGAGAGGCAGGCAAAAAGAGCTTAGTTTGCAGGACACTCTGGGGCTGTAACCAGCTCTTCTCCAGTGAGGCTCGCTGCACCTCTTCTTTCTGTTCAAGCTGACTGACAGTGATGACAATGGATTTCAATGTTCCTGTCCTCATTAGGGGAATTGAGAAGCCAGCTTCCTCTGTTCTTTCACAGAGATATTGTAAAGTAGCTAGCATGCAAAGTTTTCTAATAAAACAATGTAAGACATGAAGACTAAAGGATATTCTGTGCCCTCTTCTATTCACTTGTTATAATCTACATTAAGTATCTTGGGGAACCAGAACATCCTAGGCCATGGGGTACCAGTCTCTCTAGTGATGCTTTTCAAAATCCGTACATTCGCAGGTGAAGAAAACTTTGTAATTGATGATGGTCAAGGGCCATCCCCTAACCTACCACTTCTACAGGATTGCTCAAATGTCCCTGGCTCATCAACTCTTCATATCCTCCTGGATAATGGTAAAGGGAGATTTTCTTTGTATTTTTTTCTTTTTAAAAATTGTGGTAAAATACACATAACACAAAATTTACCATCTTAACCATTTATAAGTGTATAGTTTAGTAGTGTTAAATACATTCGTATTGTTGTGCAACCATTACCACCATCCATTCCCATAACTCTTCATCTTGTAAAACTGAAACTCTATGCCTATGAAAAATTAACTCCCCATTATTCCCTCCCACCAGCCCCTGGCAACCACCATTATACTTTCTGTCTCTGCAAATTTGACTACTGTAAGTACCTATATGAGTGGAATCATACAGTATTTGTCTTTTTGTGATTGGCTTATTTCACTTAGCATAATGTCCTCAAGGTTCATCCATGTTGTAGCATGTTTCCATGTAGCAGAATTTCCTTCCTTTTTAAGGTTGAATAATATTCCATCGTATGCATGTACCACATTTTGCTTGTCCATTCACCCACTGATGGACACAGGTTGCTTGCACATTTTAGCTATTGTGAATAATGCTGCTATGAACATGGGTGTACAAATGTCTTTCGAGACAAATTTTTTTGGGTATATACCTAGAAGTGGAATTGTTGGGTCATATGATAATTATATTTTTAACTTCTTGAGGAAACACTATACTGTTTTCCATAGCGGCCTTACCATTTTTACATTCCCACCATCAGTGCACTAGGCTTCCAATTTCTCCACGTCCTTGCTGGCATTTGTTTTCTTTTTTTTTCCTAAGGGTCTGTCATGGTATCTCATTGTAGTTTTGATTTACATTTCCCTAATGGTTAGTGACATTGAGCATCTTTTCCTGTACAAATTGGCCACTCATACATCTTCTTTGGAGAAATGTCTATTTAAGTCCTTTACCCATTTCTGAATGGAGTTGTTTGATTTTTGGTTGAGTTTTGGGAGTTCTCTATATATTTTGGATATTAACCCCTTATCAGATATTTGATTTGCAAATATTTTCTCCCATTCTGTGTGTTGCCTTTTTACTCTGTCAAAAGTGTCTTTTGATGCACAAAATTTTAAAATTTTCATGAAGTCTCATTTGTGTATTTTTTTTTGTTGCCTGTGCCTTTGGTGTCACATCTGCGAAATCATTGACAATCAATATCGTGAAGCTTTTCCATGTTGGTCACACATTGGTTCTTTGACTTTTTCTACATCTTCCTTTAGTTCTTCAAGTGTCTTTAAGACAGTTGTTTTAAAGTCTGTGTCTAGTATGTTTGCCATTAGGTATTTTTTGGGGACAGTTTCTGTTATTTTTTTCCATTGAATGGACCATCCTTTCCTGTTTCTTTGTATGCCTTGTGGTTTTTTTGTTGAACCCTGGACATTTGAATCTAATAATGTGGTGACTCTGGAAATCCTCCCCTTCCCCAGAATTTGCTGTCTTTTTTGTTGCTGTTTTAAAATTACTATAGGCTGTCTCTGTGCTAAGGATGCTGAAGTTTAAACTTACTACCTTCTCAGGTCTTTTCTGAGCCTTTCTCTGGGCATGCATGGTCACTTTCTAATTTTCTCTGTAAATGCAGTTGTTTTTGAATGTCCTAGTATTTAATGTCTGGCTCCTGAAAGGGGAAAAAAGTGAAAAATGAAAGGGGTATACAAAGGGGGCCTGCTCTTTAAATACCCTGAAAATCATTTCAGCTGGAGGGGGAAGGGATGCAACAACAATGGCTGCTCACATCTTTGTCTGCGCCTCTGTGATCAGACGCAGCAATCAGGGATCAGAGCACAGACCCTCCCATACTGGGAGGACACGGTCCTTTTTACCCTCCCTGGCTCCTGTGAGCTGCTCCAGGAACACCCAGCTGCCTGCACAGGGTGAGGGGTGGAAGCCGGTTAGCTGCTTCTGGGCTAGGAGCTGAAATTGACCCAAACGAATCTCAATTTACCGTCCAAGACTTCCCCTGGAAGTTGCAAGCCTTCAGTAGACTCCAGAGGTCCACAACAGTTACATCTGATTCTGCCAGTGCAGTTGTTGTCTAGGTGGGGAGATGGGTTCCTGGTGCTTCCTACTCCACCACCTTCTCAGAATCCTCTCCTAGGAAAGGGAGATTTGAATCCAAATCTTCCCATGTCTTTGGGATGCCCCATGTCCTAAAGAGGTGGCACTTTTTTTTTTGAGGAAGATTGACCCTGAGCTAACATCTGTTGTCAATCTTCCTCCTTTTTTCCTTTTTTTCTCCCCAAAGCCCCAGTAGATAGTTGTAGATCATAGTTGCTCTATATGGGACACTGCCTCAGCATGGCTTGATGAGTGGTATGTCGGTCTGCACCCAGGATCTGAACTGGTGAACCCTGAGCCTCCAAAGTGGAGTGCACGAACCCAACCACTATGCCACCGGGCCTGCCCCTGGCAGGTGGCACTTTGTCCTTTTGATTAATTATTCCATTTCTCTACACAATAAAGAAACTCCTTCTCCACGAGTTCCTCCCTTACTTACAAGAAGCCTGCTCTGGTCCCCCATCTTAGTTCTCTACTTTCTCCCCCAGGTTTTCCAACAATTAATCCACATGCAATCTCCACTTCTCATGCTTACTCTCTCTTTAATCTACGGTCCAGCTTAGCCTCTGCACTCTCTTGTAAATATACCATTTAAAGTCATTGTTGACCTAGAATTTGTCACTTTCATGCCTTTTTCATTAGTACTTGTTCTCTTTAATATCTCTTCAGCATTTGACACTTTCAGTGCTCCCTCCTCCCAACTCCACAACTGCAATTAAGATGAGATCCATTCCCTGTCTCTTCTTCTGCACTGACTACCCTTTCTTGTTCTCCTTTGCTGGCTTCTCATTTCTCCTCCTGTAAAGGGTTGATATTCCCCTAAGTTTTCATCTGTGTCTTGAGCTGTTTCTTGTCTATATCTAGCTTGAAGATCTCAGTCACTTGTATAGTTTCTAAGGTGTCTGTATGTGGATAGCATTCTCTCACCTCAGGATGTTTGCACTTGCTGGAATGCTTTTCCTTCAGACGTCCACACAACTCCCTCCCTCACCTCTTTGGGTCTCTGCTCAAAGGGCACTTTGTCAAAGAAGACTTCCTGACCTACCTACATAAAGTAGCAACCCTATCACTTTCCTTTTTTATTTTTCTCCATAGCTTGTACCAACTGCTTGACATCTATATCTGTATCTATTTATTTCTTTATTGTCTAGCTCTACAAACTAAGAGAGAAGCTTCAAGTGACAGGGACTTTATCTACCTAACAGGCATGAGATAAATATTTGTTGAATAAGTGAACTCTCACTAACATCTGGTAGGAGTGACTGTATCGATCAGGGTTATTAGTTGCAAATAACAGAATCCACTCTAGGCAGTTTACAGAGGAAGGGATTGATGAAGGATATTAGGTAGATCACAGAATCGTGGAGCTCGGAAGAAACAGACTCAAAGATGAGCTTCCAAGAGTGATCCCATGTCATTCTGCTGAGTGGCCTCTTGCCTCCACCCCAGCCAGGGGTGTCTAAAGTAGGAAGGCACTGCCAGAGCTGCTGGTGCCAAGGTTGTGCTCCCTCCGCCACCATCTACAACAGGAGCTCTGCACTTTACCTCTTCCCAAAAGAGGGGAAGATTGAGGTCCAAATCTGAGTTTTGCGAGGGTGTCTGTGGTTAGTGGAACCCAAGTCCCATGTCCATTCCCTAACAACAAGCAAGGCTTGGAAATGTGGGTCCCCACCTCCCCCAACATTAGGAAGGCAATATTCACACCGTGGAGAGGTGTTCAGAAGATTTTGGGCAGCCATGAATGACAGATGTCCATTACATATACTTTTCTAGGTTTTCCATTCTGTTGAGACTCGAGTGTTAGGTCACTCCAATTTTGGTTTTTCTGACTGTTGGCCCGTGGGCACTCTGCATGCGCTTGGTCCAGCATTTGGTCTTCTTCTGTGGCTGGTCTAGTCATGCCCTTGGCCTCTTTTTCTATAGTGTTCCTCCTGGTATGTTCTATTAATGCCCGGTCAGCGTTAGAGGTTGCAAATGTCTTTTCCCAGTTGGGCATCACTATGTTAATTTTGTCTATGGTGTCCTTCTTTGAACAGAAGTTCTTAATTTTGATAGAGTGAAAACTTTTGTCTCATAGTTTGTGCTTTTTAAGGTCTTATTTATGAAAATTTCCCCGAATTAAACCCCACATATCAAACATATTATTGTAAATTTTTTCCTATTAGCTTTCTAGTTATATCTTTCCCGTTTAGATCTTTAACTCACCTGGAATCCATCTTTGCATATGGGGTACAGTTTAAAGAACTAGTCTCCCCAACAATCATTGCTAAACAAGTTTTTCCTTCTACATTGACTTGTGGTGCCTTCTCGCTCGTGAAACAAGTTCTCATATTTACATGGGTCTATATCTGAGTTCTCTATTTTGGTCTATGGTGCCAGCAGTTTACAGTTTTATTACTGTGGTCTTGGAGTATATCTTCATATCTGATAAGATCTATCCCTCTTTGCCCTTCTGTTCTAAAATTACTTTAGTAATTTAGAAACTTTTCTTCTTCCTTAAAAATTTTAAAATAAGTTTGAGTTCCTAAAAAAGTACAGTTGAAATTTGATTAGGATTATAACTGTGATAATACTTGGGTGGAATTGATACGTTTATGTTAAGTTGTCTCATCCAACAATGAGGATTATTCAATTTATTTAGATCTTCTTTTATCTCATTTAATGGCAGGTAAAAATTTCCTCCATTGAGGATGATGTATTTGTTGTATATTTTCAGATATTTTACAGCTTTTGTTATTATGAATGGTATCCTATTTTCTGATATATATATTTTAGGTTGTTATTGCAGTGTAGAGAAAGTATTATTGATTTTTGTAAGTTGATCTTACTTTCCCCCAACAACCTTCTTATTGGTTCTAATAATTTATCTGTTCAAATTTCTATGTAGATTATCATATTGTTTGCCAATAATGACATTTTTATCTGTTTCCTTCCAATTCGTATACCTCTTATTTCTTTTTCTTGTTTTATAACATTGGCAGGATCTCTGGTTCTTTGTTGCAGAATAGCAGTGCTAGTAGGTGTTCTTATCTTGTTGCCAATTTTAATGGTAAATTTTCTAAAGTTTCTCCATTAGGTAAGATGTTTGCTGTGGGGTTTTGATATGTAACCTTTAAAAGTTAGGTTGAGGCGTTTCCATTCAAATTCTAGTTTTCTGAATGACTCTGTGGCTCTGTGCTGTGAAGGGCGGTCCATCACCATGCCCCCAGCCCACATAGCATAGCCATGCTTCAGCCATTTGCACCACACTGCAACTTCAGGCCTTAAAGGTTTTTTAAGTCATATGGTGTTTTACGTATAGGGTATCCCTACTCACAGGAAGCATCCTCCATCACTGTCCTGGAGGGACATAGCTTAGCCCAGGTGGAGAGTGGTGATGTCTTCCTATTGCACAGACATCGCCTGGGCAAACCTGTGGGATATGGTATGCAGATGGGAGGGCCGCATGGAGAGAGCATGGGCTATGGATCAGGCTGTCTTAGGTTCAGAACTGGGACCTGCCACTAACTAGCTGTGTGATTATGACAAGTTATTTAGCCCTCTAAGCCTCAGTTTTCCCATTTGTAGAATGGGGAAAACAACAGATCTGCTTCCCGGGGAAGCCACAGTATAGGTTGTTAAATGAAATAATCCACAAAAGCAGTTAGCAGAGTAGTAACTGTCAGCTATTATATTAGTAACTCATAAAAGGAATATCATTAACACATTAAAAGTTTCACAGAATTTTTAATGATAGGCAGAATGCTCTTGATAAAATGTTAAGTGAAAGCTATATACAGACTAAATCAAGGTTTGTTTAAAAATGTTTTTAAATCTGCATAAGTAAAAGAGAGAAGAGAAATACAGTGAAATGAGGGATTATAGGTGATTTTTATTGATCTCCTTTATATTTTTCTCCAATGAGTACATGATTACTTTTATAATCTTTAAAACAAGTTTTATGGAAACAAAAAACTCAGAGTGACTGAGCTGTGACAAGGCTGCCGGGAAAGCCAGTGTGGCCCTCGGCTGCCTCAGTAGAAGCCCGGAAGCGGAGGCGCGGCCTGTGGGGCTGGGCACTGGCCAGACCCTGTCTCCATCGGGGTTTGTTTAGCTCTGGGCACAGGCAACCATGGGTTCCTTAAATGTCACGGCGGAACAAGAATGTGGCAAGTGTGTGAAGGCCTCAAAATCTAGAGGAGAACGGGGCTGAAAACACAGGAGAGAGTGACAGCAGATTGTGGGGAGCAGAGGGGCCCCCAGCTGGGAAGGGGGAGTGGGGGGAGAAGAGAGGGAGACAGAGATGGGGGGAGAGGGAAAGGAGGAGAGGGAAGGAGGAGAGAGAGAGGGACAGAGGGAGAGACAGAAGAATAGCAGTGGGGGGAGGGGGCTTCTGTCAAGGCCAGCTGACCTGGGGGCCCATCCAGGGCTTTTCTTCCCCCATTAAATTCTTCCGGACACTGCCCTTCCCCACCCCAACGCGCAGAGGTTCGAAGTCCTTCTAGATCCTGCCCACTTCCCCATGGTCCATTCATCCCGGCCAACAGACGTCCTCCTGGGGAGTTTGCAAACCGGCACTGGGGACAGAATTACCTCCTCGTGGGCTGGGGCCTGCAGCACCCCCGGGGGCCACGACCCCTGCGTGCGTGTGGAGAGTCCCTCCAGATGAGAATGGGTGCACCACAGAGGGCTCAGCACAAGGCCTGGAAGTGACCTTGGGGGGCGCTTCACGCCTGGGAGCCCAAGCGGATCCGTCCTCTGGGGACTGGTTGTTTAACTGCCTCCCCTGGGAGAGGCGCCCAGAGAGCTTTGCAAAGCTGTGTCTTTCTCCTCCACCTTGTTCAGGCTGGGTTTTTATCACTTGCAACCAAAAAGGTCTGGAATAATGCAGAATGACAGAGATTAGTGGTGAAGAGGACCTAAAATGAGAGACTCTAAGGACGAGGTGACATGTGAAAGACATTGCAAAAGATGTGTCCCCTAGAACTCCAGGCCTGCCTTACCCTGCCTGCACCAGGGCGCTCTCTCTGCCTCTGTGTCTGTCTGTCTCTCCCTCTCTCTCTGTCTGTCTCTCTCTGTCTCTGTCTCTGTCTCTCTCTCATTCTCTCAGCCTCAGTATCCGACTTTGGCCCCTCTTTTCAAGCTCCCTCTTCCATCTCCGTCTCCTCCCATCTCTGGAATGTGCTCTCCCCCAGCTGCCCCTCCTCAGTTCACCTTCGCCCATGCCTACCCACCCCCCCCCCCCGCCCTCCTGAGCTGTGATTTCTCCCTTCCAGGGGTCCACACCACACGTGCCCATGGCCCCGTTCCCCATTCGTCAGCATCAGGGCCCCCTCCTGTCCCTCCTCCTCCCCCGTTCTTTCACGGGGTCCCTCTCTGGGGTGCTGGCACCACCTCCACACCCAGGCTTGAAGCCCTGCAAGCTGCCCCCTCTCCTTCCTTCTCTACATCCCATCAACACCCTGGGGCTTTACCTTCTGCATTGTTCTGGAATCTGCCTCTTGGTTCTAACCCTCCCACCCCGGCCCTGATTTAGTGTCTTATCGAGACATTCAGAGTTCCAAATGGTCTCTCTGCTTCCACTCTTGTTCCTCCCAACCCCACCCTCCTGGCTGTCACATGGCGAGCCTGCACAGTCACAGGGTCCATCGTGCCCTGCCCTGCAGAGAACACTGCCAAGGGCCCCAGCAGCTCTGAGTAAATCCCAAGGTCAACGCTGGGCTCCGAGGTCTTAGCCGGCGACTCCCCGCCTTCTGCCTCCTGCTCCAACCACACTGTGCAGTTCCCTGCTCAGAGTGTGATGTTTCTCTTCTCTGGGTCTCTGCTCAGGCTGCCACCCTCTGTCTGAGTCCTTCCCTCCCTGCCTGGCCCGCTCTGACGCGTCAGTTAGGACCAGGTCTCTGCCAGACCCCCTCCAGCCCCAGTCGCACCCCTGCCTATACCCAGGCTCCTGGGGAAGGGGCGGTCTCTGTATTTCCACTACGATTTCCAGTTATTTCCTCAGGCATCAGTTCTTCCCACTAAGCCATGGGTGCCTTGACGGCTGGGGCCTCTGACGCCCCCTCTCTGTAGTGTGGTCCAGAGCCAGGGCACCATAGATACTCAGCAAATGTCAAAAGAACCCATGGGGGATCGGCCCTCGAGAAGGCAAGAAGGGACTGCTGAGTGGTGCAGGGCGGGCTGCAAAGGCCAGGACAGGCGGCTGTAAGTGCCAGCGCCAAGGGTAAATCTCTGCAGGTGTTTGCTGTTACAGACCCGCCCCGCCCAGGAGGCCGCTCTTCCTCCCACTTGGGCTGGGGGCAGGGAATTCATCTCTTGCAGTAAGGGCTGTCGGGTCTTTGGAGAAGTCTTTAACCTGGGGCTCCCCCATCCAGTGGAGAGTCAGGAGCAGGGGAGTAGCTCCCTCGGCGCAGAAAGGAGGTGCCCTTCCCACCACTGAGCCGGAGAGATCGGAGCAGACCTGAAATTCAGCATCAACTGTGTGCTCGCTCTGTGCCAGCCACTGGAGGTGTGAGTGCTGGGTGAGAAATAAGCCACGGGCGTCAGTCCGGCGAGGTGGATGGGTGAGCCCCAATGGAAACGGCGGCTGAGTGGTGAGAGCAGCGGGGCAAGCGCAGGCTGCCCGCGGGGTGCAGAGAGGCACTCGTGATCTCAAGGCCCCACTATCAAGCGTCCTGCGTCCTGGCTGGGGAGACGCAGGGAGACGGAGATGAATGTAAGAGGATAAGGCGCTTCCAGACCATGAGGAGGTGGGGGGTAAACAGCGCTGTGATCGTGACTGTGTGGTAGGGGGGCTTCTGTCGAGAAGACCTCTTCAGGAAGTGACATTTGAACTGAGACCTAAAGAACAGGACAGAATCAGCTTGTAAAGGGCCACGGGAGGCAGACAGGAGGTGCACAGGGCCTGGGGTGAAAACAAGTTTTGGCTTGGCTAGAAAACAGGGATAATAATACCCACCTGCATGAGTCAGCTATTGTCATAAAAATGCTGCATAACAAGTAGCCCTCAAGCTCAGATAACAGAACTAGTATTTATTCTCAAACTCACGGGTTTCAGATGACTGCAGTTGGGCTGATCCAGGACAGATGTGGCTGGACCTCTCTGCTTTGGGCTGTGGGCAGCCTGGGTTTGGACTGAGTTCAGTGTGACCCACCTGTCTTCATTCTGGGACACAGGCTGAAGGCTCTCTGAGGAAGCTCTTCTCACCCCGGGTTTCCAGAGAGCAAGGATGCTGACGCTCTGTCCACTAACATTCCATTGGCTGAAGCAGGTCACCTGGTCAGCCCAACATCCCTGGAGTGGGGAAGTGCACTCCGGAGGCCTGTGGCTCTGTGCTGAATAGCGACCCCCATCACCCACTGCCTCAGAGAGCTGCTGCGAGGACAAAAGGAGTCGACACTTGTAGGAGCACCTGGGAGTAAATGCTCATTCAATGCCAACCATTGTCAGGAGGATGTATGGACAGCCCATATGTGAAACGTGTTAAATGATGTTAAAGAATTCAGATTTTCCCCCGAGGACAGTGGGGGGATATTGAGGCTTTAATCAGGAGGGTGACATGGTTTGATTTGGATCTTAGAGCGATCCCTCTGGAACCAAAGTTGGGAATGCCCAGTTCTTGTCTTTGGTGACAGGGACACGATGATGAAATCATCGAGCCAGGGGGCACAGGAGAAAGAACAGATGAATGGGGAGTGAGGAGGGGAGGGGACGAGCTGGCCGGGACATGTTGGATTTGAAATTCCTGTAGGACATTCAGGTAGATGTGCAGATCTTGGGGTTTAGGAGGAGAATCTGGACATGGGACATGCATTGGGATCATATGAACTGAAGGGTAGGCAGTGAGGGCACCTCAGCCATCCTTGCTTCCAGGGGTTGGAAAATATGCTGTGCTGGTATAAAGGAATTTTCAGTGGCATATATTAACATGTGACCAACATTGCTAGTTGCTTTCAGCTCTCCATTCTCATGTTCTTCTTCCAGACTGAATCCTGGAATTATTTGGAGGTAGCAGTGCTCAGGTGAAAGACCCCAGTGCCCAGCCTTCCTATATGGCCAATGAGTTGTAAGAAGTGATGTTTCTGAATTCTGGGAAAAGTCCTTAAAGTGTGGGGCCATACCTTTCTCTGTTCCTGCCTCTAAACTACAGCCTGGTACTCAAATGCGATGACTGGAGCTCTAGCAGTCCCTTTGGACTAGGAGGCTGAAGGCCGCATCCTAGGTAGCTATGGTGAAGAGGAAGGAGGCTGCATCCGACACCTTCACGGAGCTCCTATACCAGCCCTGGGCTGTTTTTTACATAAAAACAAATAAAACCTCTCTTGTTGAAGCTACTGTTATATTTTTCTGTTACATTCAGCTGAACTTGGTCCAAATGGAAACATCATGATTCTGGGGGTATTTGGTCAAGCTATAGCCTCGCACCTGGGGGCATTTCCAGCTTCTGCTGTGTTCATCTCTGCGGGGTTAACCGGTGACACGCCGGCTGCCCGTTGGGGCTGACGGCTAAGGTGTGCTGCGCCACCTGGTGGACACCTGACAGACAGCATTCCTCACAATGAAGGCACAACACAGCTAAAAGCTGGGATGCTTTCTCCAGCTGTCTGGCTTTTACCCGCGATCTGCACTCCAGTTTGCTAATTTGACCTCAGCGCCAGATTATCTTTTAGCCAGTGACAAAATGGGTGCTCCAGAGTCTTGAGTGTCAGTGGACCTCTGAGAACGGGATTCCCTACCGTCCGGAGCCTCTCAGCTCAGGGGTGCGCTCAGAACCCCGCGGCGGCTGTTTCTAGCTGCCCCGGCCGGCGCTCTCCTCCCCCAGGTTGACAACTTCTGTACTAAATAAAGGATTCCATGTGACCTCTCATTCTGCAGACTCTGATCTCAGGGAGGGAGGTAGAGGGCGATGACTCACGGCCTCGCTGAGCAGAAAATGAACATCAGGGGAGCGGGACCTGGCAGCAGCCTGGAACAAGTGGATTTGCCATCCTTCGAGCTGTGGGCGAAGTGGGCTCACGTGGGCGAGCTCATTAACGCTTCCTTCTGCTGACCGCAGGTACAAACCCGAAACGGCCAACCATGTCGAAAGTAGGGTTCAAGTGGCAAAAACGAGTCTTGGACTCTTAGGAATTCCAGAGTTTGGTGGAAGACCCCTGGCCCTGGGCACATTGGTTTACACCCAGTCTGCCACCGACGGTGTGTTACCCGGCACCCGCCCTCTCTCTCCGGGCTCCACTTGGTACATAAGGTGGCGGAACACCTTTGAGCCCTGACATCCTGTCATCGCCATGGTGGCACTTGTAATTAGCGTGGCCCTAAGTCACTAAGGTGAGGTAGCGGGGGCTTTGCCGGCGGAGCACAAATAAGAGCAGAAGGATGATGTCTCCAGCTTTTCCCCCAGAACAGAAGTGAAGCGCAGCCATCTCCGTGGTGTGTGTGCCCATGTGGGGAGGTCAACGTGACATGGGAGGTGGTGGAACTCGGCAGATGGATGCAGCCCTTGGTTTTCCCAGGTGGGACCTGTAAGGCAGGGGCAGGGGGGAGGGAGTCAGAGGACAGAGAGAGCGGCCCCGGGGTCAAGGACAGTGGGGCAGTGGGCATTGAGAAGATAGAGCTGGAAGAGGAAATGAGATCTGGGGGAGCATGAAAAGCACCCCCAGTCCTGAAGCTGTGCACCTCAGACTGGAAGGGAGGAACTGGGAGTCAACCCATCATCTTAGGTGGAAGAGACTGGGCCTCTGAGGTTGCTGGACTTGCCCAAACTCACATGGTGTTTATTTGGCAGAGCCCGGTCCAGGCCAGGCCATACCTCTCTGCCCACGGCTGCTGGGGTTAGAGAACTACTGCTCTGGAATCAGAACCCAGACAGCCAGGAAGCCTCTGCTTTGTAATTCTTTATCTTTTTACACTTAAAATGACAAAAATGGGAAAATTCTTAAAGAAACCCTAGTGCCTGTTGGCTAGGAGATGAGGGCTTCTAGGTGTTGGTGATAAAGAGGGGGCCCTGGCTCTGCGAGGTGGTTGCAACATCCCCTCCCACCCGCCAGTCTTCCCAAAGCTCTCCTGTGTGGCACAGCTGTCTCAGTTTGCCCCCTTCCCAGAAAGGCCTTGAAAAGCAACAGGTTCTTGTTTCCCTACATTTCCCAGCTCCCTCCTCCTTATGTAAAGCAATCTAGTTCTCTCAGCTTCCCCCATTTGCATCTCCACCTGGTAGCTGAGGAGCCACAAACAAAACAACAGTCTGTTTTCCATGGGGGAGGAAGTGTGCTGGGGCTGGAGGGAGAGGGGTGGGGAGCTGGTGTACATCCCCCTCCTCTCTCCTCTCACTTCTCTGGGTGGGATCTTTGTGGTCCTCTGCAAAGGAGGCCGGGGGTGGGGCGAGTGTCTCTTCCTGCTCAGAGCCCCCTCCTGCCACTGCCCCCCGCCCCCCTTCGGCAGCTTTGCCAAGCCTGTCATGGGGGTGTCCGCCAGCATTTCCTCCAGCAGGACTCAGAGGTGGGACTTTGGCCCTGTCCTGGGGGAAATGCATAGGACTGACGCCCCTTCCCAGGGTCAGAGCATCTGGCAGGTGTGGGTGGGCAGAGGTGTGTATAACAAAGGTCTCCCTCTCATGTATGTCCTCGTCCCACAACCAAACACACACGGAGAGGTCAGGGCAGGCCCAAGAGTGTCCCTATCGCTGCCCCTATATCTGGGACCTGTGAGCTGCCGGAGGACCGCAGGCCTGCCTGGCCACATGGGAGGCAAATTACAGGACATGCTCATGACCCAAAGGGTGTGGTCAGGGTTCCTCCTCCAGGAGATTAACTCACGGATGTGACTTTGGGTCCAGACCACCCTGGCTGAGCACCTTGGTCCTGTTTCCTGGGGGTCAACATGGTTATGAGACAATTTACTGAACAGTCTGAACTAGACGGGCTGCAAAGTGGAGGTGGAGGTGCCCCCTTTCCGTTGGCTGCCTTTCGACCTGCTGTGCAGGTCCTAAGACCCTCCCTCGCTCTCCTCCCCCCTGTTCTGTCTCTCTGGGGCCGGGCCCTGCCAGATGTGTCTCCCACGCTGCAGGTCCCACCAGTGGGAGGCCCGGTGGGCGACTGGGGTGGGGAGGGAGAAGGCAGGTGGTCTTTCTCGTCCTCCCTCTCCAGCTGCACGGACAGACAGGCCCCCAGACAGGGGGTCCAGCTTCCACTGGTGAGCCTGGCCCCTGGGTCAGAGGACCTCTTCCTCCCTCTGTCCCTTGCTCCTGGGCTGGAAGTGTCTTCCGTCTTGCCGTTTCTGGAATGCCTAGCTCCTGCTGGCTTGTTAGCTCCTCCATCACCTGAGTCACCAGGTCCCTGAATGTGTGGGTCTCTGCGCTAAGTGCCCCTGGGTTTCCATTTCTCTATACCCATATCTGGCTGGGTCTTCCATCCTGGCCTCAGTGACATTGGGAGCAGATCCCACATTGATTTTTGATTACGTTTGGGTATTAAATAGCCTGTCAAGTTACTTTAAGACTGTTGTCTGACATCCAATTCAAAGTTTTTCCTCCCCTCCCAGTTCAGCCTGACCCCTGGTCCAAAGGTCCTGCCCTGGGGATGGGCAGGGTCTGCTTACCCCCCCTCGCCCCTCTTCTGGGGCTCTGGATGGCAGGCAAGTGACACCTGTTAGGTTGAGAAGAGGGTGGAATGCAGCAAGCTGTGTGGGGCCCTCTCCCGCTGGGTGGGGGGCCTGTCTGGAGAGAACAAGGAACTCATGGTCAGACCTCTGGGGCCCCGAGATGCTCGAAGACAGCAAGGCCTTACCATAAGTGGGGCTATGATATGCTGAATGTTTTCAGCTTTGGGCTTTACAGGAGATTCATAGACACTGAAGAAGTGTCCTTCAATAACTGGTTGCCTTTTTCTCATCCTTCTTTTTAATTAGCTTCCCTAGTGGTGAGAATTCAGGCATCTGTGCAGGCTTATGGTCAAGTCTAAATCTGTTCAATGACTTCTTGGCTATAAGTCATTCCTGCGGTGACATGACCCACCAGGCCACAGCCTCCTGCCGGGTTGCCGCCTCTCGGCCTGGTGGCCAGCGGCCAGGTTGTTGGGTTCAAGGCTCATGCTGACTCTCCCTCCCTCTTGTTGACATGGATCGCTTGTGGATCACAGCCAGGAATCCCGGTGTAGATGCGGAGATCTCTGTGGCTTGGGGGCACAAATGATTCCTAATTCTAGATCCTGCAGAAGGATGTCAGAAGTAATGAAGAGGGTTTGAATGCCTTCCCCCACAGCAAAAAGGCCCCCATCCTTCCTTCCTTCCTTCCTTCCTCCCTTCCTCCCTTCCTCCCTCCCTCCTTTCCTTCCTCTTTCTCTCTCTCTCTCTCTTTTGCAGAGCTTCAGAGCTCCCTCTTCTTATGGCCTGCCTCTCCCCATGGACAAAATCTGAGCCCCTGCTCCAGGGCTGGGGGCAGAGACAGTGGCCTACTTCTCTGAGTGACACCCTAATTTACAGAGCAAGGCTTTGGGCGGGGACAAAAGCCTCTGGTCTCCTCAGCTTGCTGTTCCCAGCATGGGACCTCTGACCTCTGAGCGAGCTGAGGCAGGGGGAGTTGGGGCCACGGTAATTTAGGCTTGCCCTGCTTCAGGTAGAGCCTTCACCCTGCGTAGAGACTGGAGGAAGGGAGGGAGCCGTCATTCTCTCAGCTGCCCTCACCTGGAGTTTAGTCTGTGCAATGTGGGGGCTAAGGAATGCTGGTGGCCTGCCCCTCATGGGCAGCCTCTGTACTCCTTGACTGGGGGCTGGGGGAGGAGGGAGCCCCACTTTCTTGGCCACACTCACCCAGAGTGGAGCTTCTGGTAAGGTGAGGTGGGGGGATGGTGGAGAGGGATTGCATCGTGGCTGCAGTGCCACAGACTCTCTCTTCTTACCAGGGACCTTAAATGCTTTAAAAATGTAATTAAAAATATATATTTTTTACCAGTTATGGGTGTTTTGCTGGGGAGCAAGTTTGCAGGGTTCCTCATACCACCATTCTGGGAGTGGATCTCTTTCTTCCTTCTTCCTTCCCTCCCTCCCTTCCTTCCTTCCTCTCTATCTTGCGTCCTTCCTTCCCTCCCTCCCTCCCTCTCTCTTTCTCTGTGGTTCTCGTTTTGTTAACCTATGGATTAGTAATAGAATATGCCAGATGTTAGAAATGATGTTGGGATGTGGGATGCTATTAATAAGTATACTAGCTAAAACTGAAGACACTCCTCCCAACTCAAGGAAAATATGATCAGAAAAAAAATTTTTTTTAAGCACAATGAACGGCTTCTTCAGTACGGCTGAAGGTTAAAAGTAAAAAGTTTCGGGAGGAGGGGCCCCGGTGGTGTAGCGGTTAAGTTTGCGCGCTCCGCTGTGGCTGCCCAGGGTTCGCAGTTTCGGATCCTGGGTGCGTGTGGACTGACCCACGGCTCATCAAGCCGTGTTGAGGCCGTGTCCCACATAGAGCAACTAGAAGGATGCACAGCTATGACATACAACTATGTACTGGGACTTTGGGGAGAAAAAAAGCAAAAAAGGAGGAAGATTGGCAACAGATGTTACCTCAGGGCCACTCTTCCTCAAAAAAAAAAAAAGTGCAAATGCTTAAAAAAAAAGTGAAAAGTAAAAAGTTTCAAAGCAAATACATGTCCTGGTTCCTCTTTACAAGACGTTATTGTCCACTGAACTCCTAACCCTTTTTGTTTAAGAAGATTAGATTTTTTTTCCCCAATGGTAAAAGATTTGCTATTTTCTTTTCCTTTTATGAACGTTCATAATCCTTTGTCTTTTAGTAGTTTCAAAGCTTTGAAACAATGTTCAGATAATTTCAAAAATAAAAAAGTAGCTAAAATAAAAATTGTTGATGTTTTAAATATTGTATCAGTTGTTATAAAGATGCTTCGTCCAAATTGCAGAATGTTTTAATGGTGTTAGGATGAAAGGTTTAAGATGCACCTTCTTTCTGCCTGCCGTAAAAATAAAAGCTGTTCAGACAGCTTTCTGGAATATCAAGCACAATGCATAAGTTTGTTTGCTTAATTAAACATCCCTTGGACACTTTGGGCAGAATAATCCTGCCCCAGACCATAGCCACACCCTCCCACTAGATTCCTGGGGTAAAGTAGGCAACCAGGGGCCCCGAAGCCTAGCGAGAGAGCCCCCACAGCTCCCCGTCAGGGAGACGATGGCAGAACACGGAGGAGTGTGCTGCAAGCCTCCTCCGAACCCTAAACTCAAGTCTCAGATGTTTGCACCAGCTGGATGCAGACGTGGAAGGGAAAGAACAGAGTGATGATGGGTGTGCTGGTCTGCTTACCCCCGCTCCCCCCAGCCAATCTGGAATGGGAAGGGTTGTGCCAACCCCCAGGTGGGAATGGCACTAGGTCTTCTTCAGAGGCCGCTGGAGAGGAAGAGAGAGCCGTGTCTGTGGGCTGATTATCCCCCCCCTGCCCCCCATGTCTTCTCTTTGGGAACAGAGTAGGCAGTCTGGGGGAAGGTGGGGGAGGAAGCAGACTTCTCCTCTAACTTGCATTCTCCAAGCCTCATTGTGCCTCGTTAACCTACTGAGTTTGATAGCCCAGTCTGGTGGCCAGGGGTGTGGCTGCAACTCTGGGATGGCAGCAGAAGAGTTGCGCCTGTCACTTCCTAAAGCTACTTTTGTGATCCCCGCCATGGCCCCTGGGTAATGTGCCTGTGGCACGGAGATTCCCACCATCCACGCCCTCTTCTATTATGGCCAATTACATAGATAGGACAGCTTTCTGTCCTGACAATACATTCTCCCTTCATGCTTAACCTAGTTGGAGACGGTTCTGTTACTTCAGCTAAAGACAAGAGGAGACTAATGTACAGAATTAAAATAATTCACTAATTCAATAAATCGGTGCTTCGTTTTTTGCTAGTAAGAGGCGTGTTTGTACTTTTTGGTGGGTTCTCTTTCTGGCAAATGCGTTGCTTGCCCTTCTGATTCAGAGTCGAACCACCAGAGGGCCTGAGCCCGGGAGGTTTGGGAAGCGAAGCTGAAGGTACATTCTTAGAGGGCCTGGAGATGGACAAATGGGCCCCTGGAGGGAGAGCAGGAAGAAGGGAGTGAAACATACAGAATAAAACATGTGAGTGCGGGGGCTTTGGAGAAGACACTCCCTGCAGGAACGCGGGCATCTGGCCACTCTGCCTTTAGCCTTCCATCCCTCTCAGTTCCCCCAGGTGCACCTGTCTGGACCTTATATTTGGACCCAGTGGTGCAAACCTCAGGTCAGCGGCGGAGCCTCGGTTCTGGCGGGAACGTTCGGCGCGGGGGTCTCAGAAGCACAGCAGCGCCACCTAGCGCCCAGCCGGCGGCGGCGCCGGGAAAGTTCGGCACTGTCTCTCCAAAAGGAGCAAAGAAGGGGGACCAGAAACGATTGGTCTTCAGCGCCCGGAAAGCCCTGGTAAACGGAGAGCGTGGAGATGATGAGGAAAACAAGCATGGGAACAGCCTGAGCCCCCTTTTAAACTTTGACATATACACTTGAATTCATAGGCACTCATAAAATATGCTTATTCCTTGCCTATTTCCTATTTAGTAAAGTAGTAATTACTGGACTGCTTAGATGCAGTGTTTTTGTTCCTATGATCCCGCTCTTGAATGTGGGAAGGTGAGAGTTGGTGAAACACCCCCATCACAATATTTGTTCACGCCATATCCCTTTCTTTCTTTTTTATTTTAATTTCTCCCAGGTTTATTGAGATATAATTGACATATAGCATTGTATTAGTTTTAGGTGTACAGCATAATGATTTGGCACGTGTATATACTGCAAAACGATCACCACAATAAGTCTAGTTAATATCCATCACCTCACGTATGTACAATTTGTTTTCTTGTGATGAGAGCTTTTAAGATCTCTCTTGGCAGCTTTCAAACATACCACGCAGTATTGTTAACCATAGTCACCATGCTGTACATCACGTCCCCAGCACTTACTTATTTTGTAACCAGAAGTTTGTACCTTTCCTCCACCTTCACCTATCCACTCCCACCCCCTCCCCCGCAACCAGTAATCTGTTCTGTTTCTGTGAGTTCTGTATCCCTTTCAAACAAATTACAGATAAAGGCATCAGAAACCTGAAAATGTAACAAGTTTTACTGTCTTTTGCTTGAGGATTTGTATACGTATTTTTATTTTATTGAGGTCATAATAGTTTATCACATTGTGAAATTTCAGTTGTACATTATTATTTGTCAGTCACCATATATATGTGCCCCTTTACCCCTTATGCTCAACTCCCAACCCTCTTCCCCTCTGGTAATCACTAATCTGTTCTCTTTGTCCACGTATTTGTTTATCTTCCACATATGAGTGAAATCATATGGTGTTTGTCTCTCTCTGTCTGGCTTATTTCGCTTGACATAATACCCTCAAGATCTTTCCATGTTGTTGCAAATGGGACGATTTTGTCTTTTTTTATGGCTGAGTAGTATTCCATTGTATATATACACCACATCTTCTTCATCCACTCATCAGTTGATGGGCACTTGAGTTGCTTCCACCTCTTGACTATTGTGAATAATGCTGAAATGAACACAGGGGTGCATAGTCTCTTTGAATTGTCGATTTCAAGTTCTTTGGATAAATACCTAGCAGTGGAATAGCTGGGTCATATGGTATTTCGATTTTTAATTTTTTGAGAAATCTCCATGTAGTTTTCCATAGTGTCTGCACCAGTCTGCTTTCCCACCAGCAGTGTATAAGGGTTTCCTTTTCTCCACATCCTCTCCAACATTTGTTGTTTTTTTGTCTTCGTACTTATAGCCGTTCTAACAGGTGTAAGGTGATATCTCATTGCAGTTTTGATTTGCATTTCCCTAATAATTAATGACATCGAACATCTTTTCATGTGCCTTTTGGCCATCCATATATCTTCTTTGGTAAAATGTCTGTTTATATCCTCTGCCCATTTTTTGATGGGCTTTTTTTTGTTGTTATTGAGTTGTATGAGTTCTTTATGTATTTTAGAGATTAACCCCTTGTTGGATATATGATTTGCAAACATTTTCTCCCAGTTGGTGGGTTGTCTTTGTGTTTTGTTCATGGTTTCCTTTGCCTTGCAGAAGCTCTTTAGTCTGATGAAGTCCCATTTGTTTATTTTTTCTTTTGTTTCCCTTGCCCGAGTAGATATGGTATTTGAAAAGATCCTTCTAAGATGGATGTGAAAGAGTGTACTGCCTGTATTTCCTTCTAGGAGTTTTATGGTTTCATGTCTTACCTTCAAGTCTTTAATCCATTTTCAGTTAATTTTTGTGTATGGTGTAAGATAATGGTCTACTTTCATTCCTTTGCATGTGGTTGTCCAGTTTTCCCAATGCCGTTTATTGAAGAGACTTTCCTTTCTCCATTATATGTTCTTGGTTCCTTTGTCAAAGATTAGCTGTCCATAGGTGTGTGGTTTTATTTCTGGGCTTTCAATTCTGTTCCATTGATCTGTGTGTCCGTTTCTGTACTGGTACCATGCTGTTTTGATTACTATAGCTTTGTAGTATGTTTTGAAGTCAGGGATTGTGATGCCTCCAGCTTTGTTCTTTTTTCCAGGATTGCTTTAGCTATTCAGAGTCTTTTGTTGCCCCATATGAATTTTAGGATTCTTTGTTCTATTTCCATGAAGAATGTCATTGGGATTCTGGTTGGGATTGCATTGAATCTCTAGATTGCTTTAGGTAGTAAGGACATTTTAACTATGTTGATTCTTCCAGTCCATGTGCATGGAATATCTTTCCATTTCTTTATGTCATCATTGATTTCTTTCAATAATGTCTTATAGTTTTCAGTGTATAGGTCTTTCACCTCCTTAGTTAAATTTATTCCTAGATAGTTTATTCTTTTTGTTGCGATTGTAAATGGGATTGTCTTCTTGAGTTCTCTTTCTGTTAGTTCAGTATTAGAGTATAGAAATGCAACTGATTTTTGTAAGTTGATTTTGTACCCTGCAACTTTACTGTAGTTGTTGATTATTTCTAATAGTTTTCCAATGGATTCTTTAGGGTTTTCTCTCTATAAAATCATGTCATCTGCAAACAGTGAGAATTTCAGTTCTTCCTTGCCAGTTTGGATACTTTTTATTTCTTTTTCTTGCCTAATTGCTCTGGCCAAAACCTCCAGTACTATGTGGAATAGGAGTGGAGAGAGTGGGCATCCATGTCTTGTTCCTGTTCTCAGAGGGATGGCTTTCAGTTTTTCCCTGTTAACTATGATATTGGCTGTGGGTCTGTCATATATGGCCTTTATTATGTTGAGGTACTTTCCTTCTATACCCATTTTGTTGAGAGTTTTTATCATAAATGGATGTTGGGTCTTGTCAAATGCTTTCTCAGCGTCTTTTGAGATGATCATGTGGTTTTTATTCCTCATTTTTTTAATGTGGTGTATCACATTTATTGGTCTGAGGATGTTGAACCATCCCTGTGTCCCTGGTATAAATCCCACTTGGTCATGGTGTATGACCCTTTTAATGTATTGCTGTATTCGGTTTGCTAATATTTTGTTGAAGATTTTTGTATCTATGTTCATCAGTGATCTTGGCCTGTAATTTTCCTTCTTTGTGTTGTCCTTGTCTGGCTTTGGTGTCAGGGTGATGTTGGCCTCGTAGAATGTGTTAGGAAGTGTTGCATCTTCCTCTATTTTTAGGAATAGTTTGAGAAGGATAGGTACTAAATCTTCTTTGAATGTTTGGTACAATTCTCCAGAGAAGCCATCTGGTCTTGGATTTTTATTTTTGGGGAGGTTTTTGATTACTGTTTCAGTCTCTTTATTTGTGACTGGTCTATTCAGATTCTCTATTTCTTCTGGGTTCAGTTTTGGGAGGTTGTAAGAGTCTAAGAATTTATCCGTTTCTTCTAGATTGTCCAATTTGTTGGCATATAGTTTTTTATAGTGTTCTCTTATAATCTTTTGTATTTCTGTGGTATCTGTTGTAATTTCTCCTCTTTCATTTCAATTTTATTTATTTGGGCCTTCTCTCTGTTTTTCTTAGTGAGTCTGGCTAAGGGTTTGCCAATTTTGTTTATCTTCTCAAAGAACCAGCTCTTTGTTTCATTGATACATTCTACAGTCTTTTTTTTGTTTGTTTCAATTTCACTTATTTCTGCTCTAATGTTTATTATTTCCCTCCTTCTGCTGACTTTGGGCTTTGTTTGTTCTTCTTTTTCTAATTCTGTTAGGTGTAGTTTAAGATTGCTTATTTGAGATTTTTCTTGTCTGTTGAGGTGGGCTTGTATTGCTATGAGCTTCTCCTTTAGGACCACTTTTGCTGCATCCCAGATGAGTTGGTATGGTGTATTTTCTTCTTCATTTGTCTCCAGATATTCTTTGACTTATACTTTAATTTCTTTGATGATGCATTGGTTGTTCAGTCGCTTGTTGTTTAGTCTCCACATGTTTGTCACTTTCCCAGGTTTTTCTTGTAGTTCATTTCTACTTTCATAGCATTATGGTTGAAAAAGATGCTCGTTATGATTTCAATCTTCTTAAATTTATTGAGGCTTGCCTTGTTTCCCGACATTGTCTATCTTTGAGAATGTCCCATGTGCACTTGAGAAGAATGCGTATTCTACTGATTTTGGATGGAGTGTTCCATATGTATCTATTAAGTCCATCTCACCTAGTTTTTTGTTTAGTTCCGCTATCTCCTTATTCACTTTCTGTCTGGTTGATCTATCCATTGATGAAAGTGGGGTGTTAAGGTCCCCTACTATTATTGTATTGCTGTTAATGTCTCCTTTTAGGTCAATTAGTAGTTGCTTTATGTACTTTGTTGCTCTTGTGTTAGGTGCATATATATTTATAAGTGTTATGTCGTCTTGGTGCAGTGTCCCTTTTATCATTATATACTGCCCCTCTTTGTCTCTCATTGCCTGTTTTATCTTGAAGTCTACTTTGTCTGATATAAGTGTGGCAACACTTGCTTTCTTTAGTTTGCCGTTAGCTTGGAGTATTGTCTTCCATCCCTTTGCTCTAAGCCTGTGTTTGTCTTTAGAGCTGAGATGTGTTTCCTGGAGGCAGCATATTGTTGGGTCTTGTTTTTTAATCCATCCAGCAACTCTGTGTCTTTTGCTTAGGTAATTCAATCCATTTACATTTAGAGCAATTATTGATATATGAGGGCTTAATGCTGCCATTTTATTGCTTGTGTTCTTGTTGTTCTGTATTTCCCTTGTTTATCATCCCATGTATTTTGCACTGCTGATTCAGTTCAGTGACTCTCTATGATGGTTTCCTCAGTTTTCTCTTTATTTATCATTTGTGTCTCTGTTCTGATTTTTTGTTTAGTGGTTACTGTGAGGTTGGTATAAAAGATCTCATAGATGAGATAGTCCATTTTTTGATAGCCTCTTATTAGCTTAGTCTAAGCAGATTCCATCCCTTTCCTCTTGCCCTTCTAAGTTGTTGTTGCCACAACTTATTCTGTTTTGTGTTGTGGGTTTGTGGTTAAAATGAAGTGATTATATTTATTTTTGGTATCTTTCTTCCCTTTATCTTTAAAGTTATAATTAAGTGTTTGCTAATCTGTTCTGACAGAGTTGCAATTTTCTGATTTTGTCTCCCTATTTATCTCCTTGATCAAGGCTTTTAAAATCCTTTCTTTCTTTTTTTTTTTTTCAGGTAGGAGGGCCTTCTTGATCATATCTTGTGTGTGGGGAGTCTTATGGAGATGGACTCCCTCAGCTTTTGTTTATCTGGGAAAGTTTTTATTACTCCATCATATCTGAAGGGTATTTTCACTGGATAGAGTATTCCTGGCTTAAAGTTTTTGTCTTTCAGAATTTTGAATATGTTATTCCACTAACTCCTAGCCTGTAAGGTTTCTGCTGAGAAATCCTCTGAAAGCCTGATAGGGGTTCCTTTTTAGGTTATTTTCTTCTGCCTTGCTGCCCTTAATATTTTTTCTCTGTCATTGACTTTTGCCAATTTTACTAATATATACCTTGGAGAAGGTCTTTTTACATTGATGTAATTAGGAGTTCTATTAGTTTCTTTTACTTGTATTTCCAGCTTCTTCCCCAGATTTGGGAAGTTCTCAGCCATTATTTCTTTGAATAAGCTCTCTGCTCCTTTCTCCCTCTCTTCTCTTCCCTATAATCCTTACATTGCATTTCCTTATTTGGTCAGATATTTCTCAGAGAATTTCTTCATTTCTTTTTAGTCTTAGTTCTCTCTCCTCCTCCATCTGAAGCATTTCAGTATTCCTATCCTCTGGATCACTAACTCTATCCTCCATAATATCAGCTCTGTTATTTAAGGATTCTAGATTTTTCTTTGTCTCATTCATTGTGTTTTTCATCTCCAAAATTTCTGATTGGTTTTTCTTTATAGTTTCAATCTCTTTTGTGAAGAATTCTCTCTGTTCATTAATTTTGTTCCTGATTTCATTGAACTGTCTTTCTGAATTCTTTTGTACTTCATTGAGTTTTTTTATAATAGGTATTTTGAATTCTCTGTCATTTAGATTGTAGCTTTCTGTGCCTTCAGGATTGATTTCTGGGTGTTTGTCTTTTTCCTTCTGGTCTGGAGTATTAATATATTTCTTTATAACATTTGATGGAGTGGATTTGTGCCATTGCGTAGTGATAGTATCTGGTCACAGGTTCCACCTGCTGCCACTGGGGGGTGGGCAGGAGCTGTGTAATCTGAGTCCACCATCATGATCCCTGTCAGCTGTGCCTGTCCGAGCCTGGGCCACTCCTTGGGACCTCAGTGGCCTGGTGGGCTCTCCCACTGAATGGGAAAGTAGTCATATGGGCAGCTCAGGGCTGCCCCCACCTGCTCCCACAGTCCTGCCAAAATGCACTCCCCCCTTTGGGGCTGCAGCAGTACTATGGGCATTCGTGGCAGCTGGGAGCTCATTTGCCTGGGTGCACAGATCTGCTGCCATCTCCTCCTAGGTTGTGCCAGCCATGTGCTTGGTGGGCGGGGCCTCCCCACTGGCTCTGAGCCTGAGCTGCTCTCTATGGGTGAGGACTCTCCCACCAGATGGGGAAGCAATTACATGGGGGCTCAGGGCTGCCGTCACCTGTTTTCACAGTTGTGCTGAGACACAATCCCACCCTTGGGGTCACAGTGGTGCTATGATCACTCCAGCTGGGAAAGCAGTCACACATATACACTGGGCTGCCTGGGGTCCAGAGGGTGGTCCCCTATCTCCACCACCTCCTTGGGGACTAGTCCATCCACCTTCGGATGTACAGCTGTGAGGGTCTCTCAGGCATCCTAATGTGCTGTGTGGGTATCCTCCACTGATCAATGAATGTCCACTTAGTTGTAGTTTGAGGGGGGTGAGACAAAGAGAACAGCTCACTCTGCCATGTTGCCGATGTCATCTCCCATATATGTATTTTTAAAAAAGCCTTTTATTTTGAAATAATTATAAACTCACAAGAAGTAGCAAAAATAGTACAGGGTCTGTACCCTTCACCCTGAGTCCCCTGGTGGTGAGTGATGTCTTACATAGCTGTAGTACAATATCAAAGCCAGGACACTGACATTGGTACATCACTAGACCACAGGAGTTCACTAGACCATGGGAGTTATCCAGTTTTGACCATGGTTAAACTCGCATTCGTCTGTGTCATGTGTGTGTCTGAGTATGTGTGTGGATGGGGGTGTGGCTGTGGGTGAGGGTATACAGTTCTATGCAATTTTTTTTTTTTTGTGGGGAAGACCAGCCCTGAGCTAACATCTGTTGCCAATCCTCCCCTTTTTGCTGAGGAAGACTGGCCCTGGGTTAACATCCATGCCCATCTTCCTCCACTTTATATGGGACGCCGCCACGGCATGGCTGACAAGCAGTGCGTCGGTGGTGCCCGGGATCCGAACTCGTGAACCCTGGCTGCCAAGTGCGAACTAAACCGCTGCGCCACCGGGCGGCCACTGCAATTTTATCTCAGGTATAGATTTGCGTAACCACCACCACAATCAAGGTACAGAATCGCTCCGTCACCACAAAAGAACTCACTCCTGCCATCCCTTTTTATTGACCCCTCTCCTGGAAACCACTTATCTCTTCTCCTGCTTGAGGAGGGCCTGACAACAGGGCCAGTGGCCCTGAGTGTCTACATGGTGTTCAAAGAGAATTCATCCACTGGACAGGGCCGGCCTTCCTAGCTGGGGATGCTGCATACTTGAGAATGCCAGGGTCACACAATGAATGATTGCTGAATGGATTCTCAAAGGTCACGCTAGGATGACATTTCTTGGGGTCACTTGAGGCTCTAGGGTCAGACCAGACTTCCAGTCTCTATGAAATAAGAAGAGGAGCATCTGAGAGAAGTCCCCCTCTGTAGTGTAGTCCCCTCAGGCTGCACCGTGCTGTCTCTCTGGCCTGTCTCCCCAGAGTGACCATGGGTGTCTTGAGGATGGGGACTATATCATTCTTGTCTTTGTTTCTCTGGCCAGTCACATTCTGGGGTTTGCATCAAATTAAAGTAGGGAGGAGCAATGAGAGAAATGATGAAAAGTAGACACGGGGACTAGAAAGGGAAGAGGGTGGAGTGTGGTCGCCTGTAAGGACCACCAGGGACCCAGAGCTCACAAGAGAGGGAAGTGAAGTCTCCAGGGTTCTGGGGGCTGCTTTCTCAGGGGTAGGCTCAGTTCTCTTGCCATCTCATTAGGTGGGAGACAGTAGCCAAGAGAACGGCCAAAATCCTGATTAGGACCAAGGGACAAAAACTCGACAGGGTGGGGGAAGGGAGGACAGGAGGACTAGGTGTAATTTGGAATTTGTATTTTCCAGGCTGTCAGTCACTCAGTCACTCAACAAACACCACTGAGCGCCCACTAAGTGCACAACACAATCAGACATACTGTGAAAGACACAAAGGAAGTGTGAGGGGTGGGTTTCGGTCTTCAAGCTGCCCCCAGTGTGGGTGGGGAGGCAACAGTCACAAACAAATTAAACCTGTGTGAAGGAGCCCCTTGTCCTCTGGTTTCTAACCTGCTCTCATTTGAGCCTCCTTAAAATGTTTACTTAGACCAATCACAGCCTTCCTTTCTGTCTTGGGGGAAAGGTTGGAATCTGTCTTATTGAACATCCAGTCTAAGATCCAGAATCCAGCCCCTCTCCTGCTGTCTGGCCTGGCTGCCCCTGGACATTCGTCACTGGCTCCCTGTCAGCGGATCCTGGTCCTGGGCTTGCTTGGGGTGACTGAGGTCCAGCAGAGTCGGGGATGCTCAGGTTGGGGGGATAGTGGAAGGGTCGCTTGTTCTGCTTCCCTCCATCACAGTCCCCCCGGACAGGAAGTCCCACATCCACTGTATCAGCTCCTGTCACGGCCGTAAACGAATTACCACGAACTTAGTGGCTGCAACCACTCACACGTATTCTTTCATAGTTCCAGAGGTCTGCAGGCTCTGTCCCTTCTGGAGGCTCTGGGGGAAATTCTGTTTCCTTGCCTTTTCAACTTCTCAAGGCCACTGACATTCCTCGGCTTGTGGTTCCTTCCTCCATCTTCAAAGCCAGCCCTGCACACCTTCGCTCCTCTCCGACCTCCCGCCTCTCTCTTCCAAGGAACAACCCTTGTGATTAAAGCGAACGCCCCTGGATAATCCAGGAGAATTTCCCCTCCTCAGGGTCTTTACTTTAGTCACATCTACAAAATTCTTTCCTTTTGCCATGACAGGTAACATATTCACAAGTTCCAGGAATTTGGATGTGGACATTTTGGGTGTGTGGGGGATACTGTTCTGTCTACTCCATTCATCCTGGACAGCTACTACAGTTCCATTAATCAGTAATAAGAGTTCCATTCTTCCTCCCTCCCTCCCTTTCTCTTTCAAAATTTAGATTTTGACTTTTTTGAATAGGTAATACACTCCTATAATTTAAAAAAAACAACAACAACATAGCACTGGGGTGAAGGTGATGGCATCTGGGAACCTGCCAACCCGTGGGTAGTTAGTGCTTTCCCTGGGCCTGTGCTGTGCCCGCGACAGTTGGAGGCTCTGAGACTGCGACTCCAGAAGCAGGGAGGAGACCCCGCTCTGCCCCTGCGCCCCTCCCCAAGGCCCCGCCCCCACCACCCCACTCCGCCGTCCCCAGAGCCCCACCCCCACCCCACCCCGCCCCACCGCCCCTCTCCCATTGCCGCACCCCCCCCCAGTCATTCCTTCTGGGTTCCCACAGGCTCTCTTCACTCAAAATCAGCAACCACTAAAACTCCAGCAAAAACACAAGAACAATATAGAAAGGTTTACTTTGAGAAATCCTGCTCCATTCCCTGTGTCGTCCATCCCATTTCTCCCCATCTTCTTTAGGGGCTATGGCTTGAATGTTTGCGTCCCCCCCAAACTCATATATTGAGATCCTAGGACCCCTGTGATGGTATTATGAGGTGGGGCCTTTGGAGGGTGCTTAAGTCATGAGAGAGAAGCCCTCATGAACGGGATTAAAGAGACCCCAAGGGGCCGCCCGGTGGCGCAGCGGTTTAGTCCGCGCTTGGCAGCCCAGGGTTCGCGGGTTCGGATCCCGGGCGCCCGCCGACGCACTGCCTGTCAGCCATGCCGTGGAGGCGTCCCATATAAAGTGGAGGAAGATGGGCACGGATGTTAGCCCAGGGCCAGTCTTCCTCAGCAAAAAGAGGAGGATTGGCGACGGATGTTAGCTCAGGGCTGGTCTTCCTCACACACACAAAAAATAAATAAAAAAAAAATAAAAGAAACCCCAGAGAGCTCCCTCACCCCTTCCGCCATGTGGGACACAGCAAGAAGTCAGAAGTCTGTGACCCCGAAGAGAGCCCTCACTTGACCATGCTGCCACCCTGATTTGGACTTCCAGCCTCCAGAACTGTGGGCAATGAACTTCTGCTGTTTATAAAGCACACAGTATATGGTATTTTGTTATAGTAGCCCGAACAGACGTTGACGACAGGCAACCCATTTTATTAGTATCCTGTGTATCTTTCAAGGGTTTTTATGAATATTTATATTCTCCTCTCTTTTCTCATAAAAAGTTAGCGTACTGTATACGTATTGTCCTATACCTATTTTCTTTGCTTACTTAGTATATCCTGAAGCTCTTTCCCCATCAGTAGAGAGAATGTGCTTGTTCGTATGTTTTTTTTACAATCACCCAGAACTGCATTGTGTGGATGTGCCATAGTTCATCTGGAGCTGTAGGATCTCTCCTCTAGACGGATGTTTGGGTTGTTTCCCAACTTTGCTATTAACAAACAGTACTGCTGTGAATCACCGTGTACATATATTTCTCCCGTGTTTGTAGGTAGATCTCTGGGATAAACCCCTAGAAGTTGCATCAGTGTGTCAAAGAGTAAAGGTGTTGGCAATCTTGCTAGATTTTTCCACAGATCCTCCCATGGTTGCACTACTCTGCATGCCTGTCAACCACATGGGAGAGTCCCCCACAGACTCCCAAGAGGGAGCTGTGAGTCTCAGATGTTTTTAGACCAGTCTGGTAGGTGAATCTAGTATTTCAGTGAGTGTTGTTTGCCTTAGTAATGGAGGTCTTTTCTGGGGTGGAGTAGACCAAGGTGAATGGAGGCCAAGGCCATGTGCTCACTCATCTGTATGTGTCCCGCATGTGTGGCCTGGGGCGTGGCCTCGTCCACTGTGCCTCCCCCAAGAAGCAGCACATGGAGCTGAGCCCTGAGGGGTTTATTGTCCGCCCCTGGGGGTGCTTGGGCTTCTGGGTAGGAGTTAGTTGGGGGCAGGGGGCCCTTCACACAGGCCTGTAGGTTCCATTGTAGCTAAAAGGGGTGGGCATCAGGCAGTCCCCATCCTCCTCAGGGATCCAGTGCTGGACGTAGTTGGGGCTGTTGTCCCGAGGCCTCACGATCACGGTGTCTCTGGACGCCAGGGATGGGTCCTCTGAGAAGAAGTTGAAGGGCCGGAGCAGGAAGCCCACGGAGTTTCCTGGGGTGGCCGTGTTGGGGATGTCCTCCGAGTGGGGGATGTGCAGGAAGCCTACCGTGACCCAGGCCACCAAATCCTACAGGAGAGAGGGTGGGGCAGTGCTGGGGGAGCTCAGAGAGGAGGGGGTGGGCAACACCCTCAAGCCCCATTTTTAAGGAATGGGCAGATCTGGTGATCACTGAGCTTGCTCTTGGTCCTGGGACTGGGCACAGATCTGGTCTTGGGCTGGGGCTGGAGGAAGGTGGGGCCAGTACCTCATTTTCAATGTTCTCATTGTTGTGAAGAAACCTCTCAAAGACCACAGGTGGGTCCCAGGGGTCGTTCTGGTTATAGATGCTGCTGCTGCACAGCTCTGACTCCCGGTACTTGGTCACTGTCAGGGGATACCTGTCCGGGTAGAGAAGCCAGGTGGTTCTGGGCACTGGGGGCCTCCCAGCCACTCCCAGGGAACATTTCTGAGTCAATGATGGGAGAAAGTTACTACTTCTCCGCAAATCAAGATCATCTCCTGGGAGTTAGCCAGACTGACTGACTGTCAACAGAGGCTCAGGTGCTCAGCACAGGCTCTCACTCTCCCTCCCCAAACACAGAGCCACACAGCCAGAAATACACACACACACACACACACACACACACACGCCCAGACACACCGCCACACATGGGCACAGGAAACACAGGAACACTGAGAGGAGCCTCCAGCCCTCCCTGGCCTGCCTCACCTGGCCCAGGTGACAGCCCGCTCCTCCTGCCAGCCCCGAGGCAGGACTTGGTCGGCCATGGAGTGGATCTGCAGTCGGTAGCTGCGCTTGTGGCCCCAGTGGTTCTCCTTGGGGCTGGTAAAGAGCAGGTACTTGGGCAGAGTCCGTCCAAAGCGGAAGGCCGCCTGGCGCTCCCATGAGTACCTCGTCTGCTCTAGAGTCGGCTGGACCAGGTGATGTCTCGGGCTCCAGGGATTGGTGATGTTTTCTAGCTTCATCTGCAGGGTCTGGAAACTATTCTTGGTGCCTGCAGGTGCGCAGGGAGAAGGAAAATGAGAATCAAGCCCCCCAGATGAACACGTCCTTGTTCTGCACTGGGACCTCCATCCCAGACCACATCCAACAGCAGACCATCAGGAGTGAAGAGGAGGTTGGGGGCACACACTGAGCTGTGGGGTGGAAGGAAGGGATTAAAGCAGAAAGCGACAGAAGAACTGGAAGACAACTCGGAATCCGTCACGGCAGCTGCGGCGATGCCGTTGTGATTCTGGGCAGCTCCTCTCGAGAGCCATGCTCCAAGCCTGTTTGCTGCGGCTGCAGCCTAGAGAAGGGGCAGCTCAGTGGTCCCCAGGCGCAGAGCCTGTGTCCAGTGCCCTCTGTACCCAGGGGCTGAATGGGGCTGAGTGAGGAGAAGCCACCCATCTGGTCCTGGGGGTCGGTTCTGACATGTGATTTGATGTCAGGCTAAATCCCGTCATTACGCCCATGCCATATTTTATGGTGACATCATTAATCTAAGAGACACAATGAGTATTCCTGGATGACACTGCATCCACCTCAGAGTGCCAGGTGGAGACATTTCTTACACTCCCAGGCGTTGTTCCTTCCCCCACCCCGGTGTGCACCTTTCTACCCAATCCACCCCTCTAGGGGGTCAACGCAGCCCCAGGGCAAGGACAGGGTCCACACTGCCCCATTCAGGGTAAAGCTCGGGCACTATTCACTTTCATCGTTTTTCAGGGGCGCACAGATTTCTAGCCCCGTGCAGGTTTCACAGAGGCTGACTGGGCAAATTCTCCCAATTTGATGCCTCAGGGGAGCAGCACCATCTCCGTGTGAGTTATTGCTCGGATGCTGATGTTTGGCCGGGAGTCATGTGAGCCCGAGTCCTACCTGCCACGTCCAGGTCCACGCGGTAATGCACCAAGTGAGTGTGCATGTTGCCAAGTAGGTGCGTGTGTAGGCGGGTCCCGTGGCGCAGCCCCTCGGGGGTGTAGAAGGTGGCGTGGACGTAGCCGGTGGCGTGCATCTTGGCCTCCATCACCCCGTTGGGGTAGAAGATGAAGTCCCAGATGTAGTCATAATTGTAGACTGTTGAAGTCGTTCGCAGCACCAGCACCTGGCCCTGGAGCCCCGCGTAGAAGTTGAAGCCACCATGGAAGTTGGAATCGAAGTGGCGCCGAAGGGGCAACCCCGTGGGCATCTCAAAGAGACAGAGGGCTCTGGGGTAGTGGATGGGGTCGTCGGCATCGTAGTGGTGGAGGGCGTCCAGGAAGGTGGCCATCTCTGGGCAGTCGATGCCAGGGGCTAACTCATGAGTGACGCTGCCCAAGCCCCAGCCCACGTCAGTGTACTTGGTCTGCATGCCTGCAGGCGTGTGTCCTCCGTAGAGCGCCGCTGCCTCTTGCACGCTCACCTCATAGGCTATGCGCTCACCCCCAAAGTGCATGTTCAGGATCTGCAGCCCCGAGGAGGAGCGCAGCCTGAAGGCGAAGCTCCAGGCCCCGTAGAGCACAGTGTTGCCCTCCAGCCTGTAGCGGGGGCCTTGGGGCTGGACCAGGCGGGGGCCGTGCACAGTGATGGGGCTGAGGAAGTCCCCACGTGGCTTGTAGGAGGAGAAGAGGGGTGGCTCCTCTATGCCCTCTCCTCTCTCACCCTTGGGAAGTGGGTCCTCCAGGACCACCACATCCACCTCTCCATCATCATACTTCCGAGCCAGTTCTTCCGGGCTCTGGTAGAACTTCCCGTTGTACCAGACCTGCTCCACTGTCCAGTCTTGGGTGTTTGTGCTTCCATGATCCACGAGGAGCTCCAGTCCAGTGGGGTGCAAGAAGTAGCCTTCTACGTCACGCTGTAAGATAAACCAAGTGCGGCGCTGGCCGGAGGCCAAGCCACGGGGAGCCACATCTGTGAAAGTCAGGCATCGGGTGTGGCAGTCTTGGAAGGAGAAGCCTGTGGTATCAAGGAAAAACTGGTGCAAGGGTTTGGTGAGCTCCTGCAGGGTGCGGCTCAGGAGGGCATACTCCACCGCAGAGACCGGCCTGGAGGCCCAGGAGGCCTGGTGCCTAGGCTTGGGGTGCAGTTTGCGCATATAGTGGGGCTGTGGCAGGGGCCCCACAGCAAACTCAGTGACATTGGGATGCTCCTGGGCTCCGAAGAAGATGACAACACGCGCCTCCCGAGCAGGACGCCTTTCACCTTTATCCAGAAATTTCAGCACCTGTTGCTTCTTGGGTAGCAGCATCTCAATGAGGAACACGGAGTTCTTGGCCATGGTCAATGCTCTGGAAGGCTCCAGCCTCAGCTCCTTATGGGACCAGAGGAAGCTGCGCACGGCCTTCAGCTCTTGGGCGCTCAGGTCTGCGAACACCTCGCCCTGGCTGCGCAGGGTCCGTGGGGGGCGGTGTGCTGTGGCCACCGTCTGCAGCGCCAGGAGGGCAGCAACGGCCCAGCCGAGGGCCAGGGTCTCTCGCCCCATGGCTCTGGAATGCAGTGGAAGAGATGCATTTAATTGTTTTATGGGAGGAAATGGGTTTCCACCATGCTGGGGCCTTGGACTGCGATGTCCCTTGGCCTCAGGTTTTCCTACAGACTCAGCTTCCTCCCTGGCCCCCACCCAAGCTAGAGGCAGCGCTTGGTGGCAGCTGGGGCCCCATGCAGTTCCCAGCGCTGTTCAGGTCTGTGCTTTCCGCTGATTTTCATTTCGCTCTCTCCTTTCCTGTCTGTAAACCTCTCGTACTCCTGTGGGTTTTCTTACCCACGTAAACTCGTTTTACCCTCTTCTGTGCTTTTTCTCAGCAGGGCAGAGCCTCGGGCTCTTATCTCTCCACCTGAGACCCCTCAGCCAGTGACTCACAGTGCCCCTCCAAATGCCACAGAAAGGTTATTGTGTCGTGGGTATTGGCAACAAAACTAAATTTTGATACAACACAATATTTGTATGTACATAAACTTTAAAATTTAGTGTAGAAGTTCAAAGAGTCAGCTCTGGAGTCAGGGTCCCTGGGTCCAAGTCCTAGTCCATCTAGTCCGAGTGCCTGGGTCCACCATTAGGACCAGCTGTGTGAGCTTCAGCAGGTTGCTTAAACTCTCTGGGCCTCCATTTTTCTCTACCATACAGTGGAAATAACAACCACAGTACCTCCCTCCCTAGGTTGTTGTGAGAAATCAATAGGACAATAAGGATAAAGAGTTTAGAACAATGCCTACTTTCTAGGAAGCACTCAAGAAACGCTAGCTAATCTTCTTTTTAAAGTCAACCATGAGGATACACTCTGTGATAGCAGCATGTTTAAAATTTTAAGCAATGTAGAGTGAGTCGACTGTGATTAGGCTATAGACCTGTGGCTTTGAGGGTGAGGATGAGGTGGCCTTTCCAGTGGGGCACTCAGGTTGTGGCTGTTTGACCATCCAAGGCTACTAGGAGGGCACCTCAGGGTGGGGTCATCTCAGGTGGCAATTCAGGGAGACACCCTTTCCCCTTCATTTTGGGGGGAGGGTGTGGTTAGGGTCTTCACTTCATTCCCCCACCCCCCAGAGCTGCCAATTCAATCCCCTCTGGTTGCCTCATCTTGTCCCCCTGCCACCCTGGTGGCAGGGCCCGGGCCTCACATGATCTTCTGCTCTCCAGCCTGAAGGGAGGGGCTGCTGGGTGAATCCAGAGCCAGCAGAAGGGTATGGGGTGAGCTCTTGTTCTACTACTAAATTTTGGTCAAGCTCCTTTTTTTTTTTTAAATAGCTGTTACTTTTTAGAGCAGTTCTAGGTTCACAACAAAATTGAGAGGAAGGTATAGAGTTCCCATATACCCCCTGTCCCCACACATACACAACCTTCCCCCCATCAACATTCCCCAAAGAGTGGGACATTTGTTACAACGAACCTACATTAACACGTAATAATCACCCAAAGTCCTTAGTTTACATTAGGGTTCACTGTTGGTGTTGTATGTTCCAAGGGTTTTGACAAATGTATAATGACATGTACCCACCATTACAGTATCATACAGACTAGTTTCACTGCCCTAAAAATCCTCTGTGTTCCATATATTCATCCCCCCTCCCCCTTAACTCCTGAAAACCACTGATCTTTTTACTGTCTCCATGGTTCTGCCTTTTCCAGAATGTCATTTGGTTGGAATCACACAGTGTGTGGCCTTTTCAGACTGGCTTCTTGCACTCAGTAACATGCATTTAAGTTCCTCCATGTCTTTTCATGGCCAGGCCCCCTTTTCTTATAACCTCTTATCCCCAAATTTCTTTCTGTTCTGCTAAGGAGGGAGATGTGGGAGAGACCTGTGATCCTTTAACCTGAACTTGGCTATTCTTTTAATCTTTACCTTCCCCAGTACAATCCTCTGTTCCAATGTCCAAGTGGGCAGTGAGTGAGGTGGACAATGCAGTGAAACCTTAGAGGGAGACCTTGGCAGCTAGTGAGACCTCCATGCTGGGAAACATGACACGTGCCCTCTCCTCCCCACTGCTTATCTCAGGCACCCGAGCACAGCATCACCTCCTCACTGCACCTTTCCCTTCTCGCCCCTGGGCAGTCTGTGCCGGAGAGCGCCCTGGAGCGGCTCCCTCTGGGCTTTGCCCCTCACTTTCTGATCCCCCTCTCTCTTGAGTCTTTGTTTCTCCTGCTCGCTCTCTCCATACGTCTTCCCCTGCTTCCCTCCCCCTCTCAGTCAGCCCCTCTCCCCTCTCCCTGAACACACCATCAGAACTTACCCGTGTCCTCTGCCCCGGCTCGCCCTCTGCTGCCAGCCTTTGTCTCCGACTCCTTCTAGAGCTTTATGGCTCTATCAGACCCCGCCCTGGAGGGAGGGACAGGGTGAGGCATGGGCTGACCAAAAGGGGGACCTGTGTCTCGGGGGTTCCACAGCGGCAGGGGCAGGGGCCTGAGGGAGTGTGTGAGATTCTGGCTTCTGCAGCTTGAAGGGCTCCTGTTATCCCTTCAAGTGCCCAAGTTGCAAACTCCCCAGTCCTTCGTCACTTCAGCGGTCAGGGGTCACTTCTGTTTTCCCCAACAATACGCGTGTCCTAGATCTGTTTCCTTGTCTTCCTCCTGCCCCCGTGGCACTTCCACAGGAGTTGTCTGAGGTATTCTCTCTTAGGAGCTATGCAATGCCATAAAGTGGACAGTGAATTTCAGAGGCTGGAGATAAGGACAAGGGGAAGTTTACTAGCAAGTAGCCTCACCTGCAACAGATATATGGACCAAGACAGGGGCTGGTAGAGACTGACACCAACATCAAAAATGGAGAATTTGACCATGTGTACAATAGGGAACCAGAGACAAAACAGCTTGGAGGGAGAAGCCACTGAGTTGAGACTCTAGAAGGAGCCTTACTAACCGTGTCCGAGACCCTGACAGGATTTGGAAAGGAGGGAGGAGTAGGCTGGGGAGAAAGTCGGTCAGGATGGCTGAGGTGATGGCCCAGACAGAAGAGAGGGAAAGGGAAGCTGGGGGTGGGGGTGGTACCTGCGTGGAGAGGGGACACAGTGCTCATGAGTCTTAGTTAGAATGGCAAGGGAGGGAGCTCCTGGTCAGAGGGAAAGAGCGGAGTTAGGAATAGTGTGAGGCTTGGAAGAACCGAGAGGTCATTACCCCCCATAACCAAGTCTTGACGGCTTATTCTTTTGTTGTTATACGACTTTGTATTTCTCATCATTACCTTCCTGCTCCTTGCATTCCAAGTCGTTTCAGTATTTACTGGCAGCTGGATGAAGGAGGGAGGAAACAATTAGTCAGCCTGATACTTGTTTGCAATTCCAGAGGCCTTTCGTGTCTCCAAGGAAGGGGATTAGCTTTTAAGTGCCAAAATGAGGATTGATGCAGTGACTTCACTTACATCTTCCCCCCTCGTTGGTATGAAGGATTGAGAGTTGGTTCGTCTTAGTTATGGGCTCACCAACTCCGTGGAGACTTGAGGTTTGGATCCGAAGCGAGTTCTAGCAACAACTTGACATTGAGAAGTGCAGTCTGTTTCTGTTCTACAAAGAACATCGTAACCAAGTTAATGGAGTGAGGACAGCTTGGGAGAAGATACTTGTAGAGATTAAAAGAGAAAGGGACCACACACAAAAGAATGAAGTTTGGCCCTTAGCTCACACCACACACAAAAATTAACTCAAAATGGATCAAAGACCTAAATGTAAAAGCCAAAACTATAAAACTCTTGGAAGAAAACATAGGAGTAAATCTTCTTGACCTTGGGTTTAGCAAGGGACTCTTAGCTATGACCTCAAAGCACAAACAACTGAATTAAAAACAGATAAATTAGACTTCATCAAAATTATAAACTTTTCTTCTTTAAAGGACACCATCAAAAAAGTGAAAAGACAACCCATAGAACAGGAGAAAATATTTGCAGGTCATACATTTGATAACGGAATTGTCTGTACAATATATAAAAACTCTTGCAACTCAATAATTAAAAAGGTGAATAACTTGATTAAAAAATGGGCAAAGGATCTGAGTAGACATTTCTCCAAAGAAGATAAACATACAGCCAATAAGCACACGAAAGTTGTGGAGATAGAGAGCTGGAGGCCATCTGGGTGTCCACTACCAGGAGAGGGAACTGGCGAGAGGTAGTCAACGCGCTCTGTGGGCACTCTGCAGCTGGTGGATGCAAAGGAGTGGATGTCCACAGAGCAAATCACTGGTGTGCATCTTAAGAATGTAGGGAGAGACAGGATGAATGATAGAGCACAATACCATTACACCCATTAAAACACACGCATACAAAGCAACCTGACACATTTTTAAGAACAGATACAAATCAAAGGATAGACATGAATACATTAGAACAGGGAAGCTGGGAGTGGGAACATGCACATACATACACACATATGCACACACGTACTTATACACACACACATGAGCACATGTGTACATACACACGTGTGCACGCCCGTGTAGCCACACTCACCCATGTACATATAGACACATGTATATGCATATGTATATACACACATACATAAGAAAGACAAGAGAGAGGCCTTGTATGGCCAGTGATGATAATGTCCGTGCACTGAGGTACATGCTTAACTCAATTCCACAATGGATGTCCACAGATAGATAAAACAAAAGCCTGAGAAGAAGGGCTGAGTGGCTGCAGGTTGTCACCTCAGGGGAGAGACGGTGTGGGGAGCAGGAACCGCTGCAGGTCTCACACCCGAAGGATGAAGGATGGAGGATGAAGGATGGTGAGCGTGAGTCGTAGTTTCGCAGGCAGGCAGGGAGTGGGGCACACAAGTACGGGTTTCACTTTTTGTTTGAGCAGTACATAAAATGTATGCGGAGAGAGGAGGAGTATTGCAGGATAGCATAGAATAAGTGCAACCTGATTTACCCTCTCAGGCCTGCGCTCTGTCTCCTCCGGATGAGATTCCCAGGGCGGCCATAGCGCAGCACCACAAACTGGGGGACTTCAAGCTACGGAAATGTATTCTCTTACCGTTCTGGAGGCTGGATGTCTGAAGTCCGGGCGTTGGCAGGGCTGCGCTCCCTCTGAAGGCTCTGGGAGGGTCCTTCTTTGCCCCTTCCAGCTCCCAGTGTGTCTGGCAGCCCTTGGTGTCACCTGGTTCCTTGGCTTGTAGATGCATCACTGCAGTCTCTGCCCCCATCATCACATCTCCTATGTGTCTGTGTCTCCATGTGATCCGTCTCTTCTTAGCAGGACACCAGTCATTAGATTAAGGGCCACCCTACTCCAGTATGACTTCACCTTAACTAATTACATCTGCAGTGACCTTATTCTCAAACAAGGGGACATTCTGAGGTTCTGGGAAGGATCTGAATTTTGGGGGGACGCTGTCAAACCCAGCACACCCCCTTCACATGCCCCACCTTGCAGATGCCTGGCCCACAGCAGATGAGTGAATTCTGAGCCCTGTGGGCTGCACAGAGAACAGCCAGAGTGGGCTCTTGGAGTGTGCAAGGGACTTAGGAGTAGAAGGATGCTATGGGCAGGGGACAGGGAGGAGCAGAGCTGTGGAGCTGAGATGGGTGCTGTGTTCCCAGGACATTGAGCAGGGTGGGTATCCTCGGCGGAATCGGGTGCTGTGCGGGGGAGGGTGGAGGCGGAGGAGATGTCTGGGAGGAACCCCCTCGTGCACTTCCGTAGAGATGTGGGGTGGAGAGGAGGGACTTGAGGAATGCCGAGGAAACCACAGAGAAAAGAAGCCCTTAAGAAGGACCCCAAGGAAACTGAGACGAATGGAACCCTCGGGACGCAATGCTGGGTGAAGCCATTGTTTTTGACTCAGGTGGAGGGAATTGAGGTGTGACGTTCTGGAATTTGGACTCTAGCCTTGCAGCTGCTCTTTTCCCTAGCTCAGCTCCCTCCGTGTCTGGCTGCTGGGCCCTCGCTCTTATAGGTGACCTTGATTTCTGAGGTGCGGTTCCTCCCTTCCTGAGGTTAATGATTGGTGACTGTTACAGAAACACTTGGTCAAAGATTGCGTCCTTTAAGTTCTGGGCTGCCTGCCTCTCTTAAAGGGGCAGAACTGATGGCCTTGGGGATGAAGATGTTGTATAGGACAGGAGATCCCATCTTGGGGAGGGATGGTGTAATATGCGATGATGGAATCAGTGTCTGGGGTCAGTAGGCAGAGATCACAGTTCACAGCTTTCCCATTGCTAAATTTTGATATTTTGTTTTTGGAGAGTCACAACACATCAGAGATAGTTGAGATAATCTAGAGAGTGGGATTGTTTCTATAGAACCACGGGAGAGAGAGAGTCCTACAGGTGCCTGGACTAGGGCCCACTAGGGGGGCAGTGAAGTCACTTGATTAGATCTTTAGGCTAATGACAGGCTTCATCTCTGATTAGGGAAGCCTGCTCTACAAAGAGAAACCTGCCATTTTCTAAATGCAGGGCCAGTGGTCATGAGGGGCCCGGCAACATCAATACTTTGACCCCGAGAAGTCTTTGTTGGGATCTGTCCATTTGTGCAGTGTAGGGTGTTTGACAGCGTCCTTGGCCTCTACTCACTAGATGCCAGAGCACCCACACCTCCCACCCTAGCTGTGACAACCAAACATGTCTTCAGACACTGACAAATATCTCCTGGGGGATAAAATTGCCACCGTGTTGAGAACCACTGGTCTGTGTTTCAACCCTTTCGATTTGTACTTGGAAACTGCAATAGCCTCCACACTCCCTGACTTCATCTGCAGGCTCTCTCACCTGTCCTTCCCGCTTTTGCAGGAACACAAAACTGACTACGGCCCCTCCTCCACTTCGCTGGGTTCCTGTTGCCTATTGGATAACATCTGAACTATTTCATTGTCATTAAACACCCTGTACAGCCCAGCCCCTCTTCCTTTTGTTCTGGGTACTCCCCCTTACCTCCAACTCACCACCCGCCCCATCCACCTTGCTCCAGCCATTCTGAACCATGTCAGCCTCATGGGCCTCCTTGCAGCTGTCTTTTCCTCTTGGTTTCAGGGCACTCGTCCCTCCTCCCTTGTTGCATTTGCACACTGATTTGTAGCTCTCTGTTCACAAGTCTGTCTCTTCTACCGCTCCCTTGAGGTCAGGAACTGTGTCTTAATTTCCTCAACTATACAGAGGCCAATACAGTGCCTGGCATATGTGGGTGCCCGTGTTCTGTTTTCAGAGTGAATGAATGAACGGATCGTGTGGACAAGGGGCCTGGAAGAGTTGTTAGGAACCCAGATACCAGAAAAGTTTTGATTAATTGCTGTGTGGCATTCTAAGAAAAAAAATGCTCGATGGTGAGGTTTCAGCCAGGTTACTATTTTTTTCCAGCTTTATTGAGACATAATTGACACATAACACTGTGTAAGTTTGAGATGTAGATCGTGTTGATTTGATACACTTCTATATTGCAATATGATGACCACTGTAGCATCAGCTAACACCTCCATCACGTCACAAAATTACCATTTCTTTTTTGTGGTAAGAACATTTAAGATCTGCTCTCTTAGCAATATTCAAGTATATAGGACTGTATTGTTATCTATAGCCATAATGCTGTGCAATAGATCCCCAAACTTACCCATCTTATAACTGGAAGTTTGTACTCTTTGACCAGCATTTCCCCATTTCCTCCACCCCTCGGCCCCAGGGAACTGCCATTCCACTCTCTATTTCTGCAAGTTCAGCCTTTTTAGATTCCATATATAAGTGAGATCATACAGTATTTGTCTTTCTCTGTCTGACTTATTTTACTTAGCATAATGCCCTCAAGGTCCATCCATGTTGTCTCAATGGCAGGATTTCCTTTTTTCTCATGACTGAATACTATTCCAATGTGTATACCACATCTTCTTTATCCACTCATCTGTTGATGGATACTTAGTTTCTTCCCTGTCTTGGCTCTTGTGACTAAAGCTGTAATGAACATGGGAGCACAGATATCTCTTCAAGGTCCCGTTTTCTTTTCCTTTGGAGTTATACTCAAAAGTGGGATTGCTGGATCATATGGTATTTCTATTTTTAATTTTTGTGAGGAAACTATACTGTTTTCTGCAGTGGCCGTACAATTTACTTTGCTACCAATAGCTCACAGGGTTCCCTTTTCTCCACATCCTTGCCAACACTTGTTCTCTCTTGTCTTTTTGATAATAGCCATCAACAGGTGTGAGCTGATATCTCATTGTGGTTCTGATTTGCTTTTCCTTTTTTTTAAAGAATGACTTATTGTTTCCTTTGGGAGCCTGGAGCATTTGTATCTCCTCTTACCTTTATTTTATTTTATCTTTTTTTTTTTTTTTTTTGTGAGGAAGAGTGGCCTTGAGCTAACATCTGTTGCCAGTCCCCCTCTTTTTGCTGAGGAAGACTGACCCTGAGCTAACCTCTGTGCCCATCTTCCCCTATTTTGTATGTGGGACGCCACCACAGTATGGCTTGATGAATGGAGCATGGGTCTGTGCCCAGGATCCGAACCTGCGAACCCTGGGCCGCCGAAGAGGAGCGTGTGAAGTTAACCACTACACCATGGGGCCAGCCCATGGTTTGCATTTCTGATGATTAGTGATGTTGAGCACCTTTTCATGTACCTGTTGGCCATGTGTGTGGCCATTTTTCTTTGGAAAAATGTCTATTCAGTTCCTCTGTTCATTTTTTTAATGGATGTCTTAATAGTTTATAACACTGTGGGGTTTTAGTTGTACATTATTGTTTGTCCGTCACCATGTGGATGTAACCCTTCACCCCTTGTGCCTCCCCCACCCCGCTTCCCCTTGGTAACCACCAATCAGTTCTCTCTGTCCATGTGTTCATTTATATTCCATATATGAGTGAGTTCATGCAGTGTCTGTCCTTCTCTCTCTGGCTTATTTCACTTAACATAGTACCCTCTAGGTCCATCCATGTTGTTGCAAATGGGACAATTGTGTCTTTTCTTATGGCTGAGTAGTATTCCATTGTATGTATATATCACATCTTCTTTAACCAATCATCAGTCGAGGGACACTTGGGTTGCTTCCACTTCCTCTGTCCATTTTTAAATCAGATTTTTTTTTGTTATTGAGTTGTATGAGTTCTTTACATATTCTGGATATTAACCTTTTATCAGATATATGAATTGCAAATATTTTCTTTCATTCTGTAAGTTGCCTTTTCATTTTGTTGGTTGTTTCGCTGTGCAGAAGCTTTTTTGTTTGATGTGTTCCCTCAACCACGTTGCTATTAAGATGGCTACACAGGTGGGGTATGTATGGGGTGTTTAACTGAGGGAAGAATCTTTACATGACATCACAGGCCCTTAGGGCAAGGACAGCTGAGAATGGTGTGAGTCAGCTTGGGCTTCAAGAGCATACAACCTGTGTGGTCTCCCAGGGCCCCGCACTCAGAAGGGCCCTGTACTTGGTCTAATGCTCTACTATCGGCGCTGTCTTGAAATTCTTAGTTTTTGAGCAAGGAGCCTCACATTTTCATTTTATACTGGGCTCTGCAATTTATGTAGCTGGTCCTGGCTTTAGAAGGTCAAGGTTTAAACCTGGATTTAGAGGGTCAAGGAGGGGTAGGGCAGGGACATAGGGTGGAGGGCAGCCAGGCTAGCCCGGGGCAGGGAATGAAAGTAGACGAACAGGGTTGATAAGATTCAGGGGTGAGGCTGAATTGCAGAGGGGCACAGGCTAGGGGTCAGGAAGAGAGGCTCCAGGCAGATTGGTGCAGCAGCAAAAATGTAACGGGTAATTGAGGCCAAAGTCTCAGATGTCTGATTCTGGCCTTAACCCTTGCTGGCTGCTTGCCCTTACTCTTATGATTTGCTCTTTCAGCCCCATTCCCCTTATACAACTCCCCACTTTCTGAGGGAAGGCGTGCTGGACAGGGCTTATTTCTCTAAAAGCAAATGACTGTTTGCCGTGTTACAGCACCCAGGTCTGGAGGGAGGTTGGGGACTGAAGGAGCAAGACGGAAGATGCCACTCTGAGCAGGCTGACGTTCGCACCAGGAGGCAGGCCGGGCAGGGAGCCCTGTGGCTATTTGAAAATCCACACTCCAGTCTGAAGCCACGCTGTGAAATACAGGAGTGCTTGACGGGCTCCACAGCCACTGAGGTTGTGCCTGGGTGCTTCTCCTCCAGCTTAGGGACTCCCTATTTATAAGTAGCAAGAAAAAAGAAGCGTATATTATTACACGTCATCCACATCAGTAGCGGGATGGATGAGCACCAGACAAGTAGCTCAGATTAACAGCCAGAGTGAGAATCAAGATCCTCAGGCCGGGGTGGGGCTGAGCTTCCAGAACATGCTGAGATGAGGCTTTGTGAGCCCTGGCTCTGCAGGATTGGCATCTGAATGTCAGGTTCCATCCTCGTCCTCCGTTTCATTTGTTCCCCACTGGGATTTGGCCCAGTTTTGTTCTACCAGTTCCTGCCTGCGTGAGTTGTGCTAAGGGGAAGCGAGTGCAGGGTTTGTGCTGTGTGGTCTCATTAAAGAGAGGTGGGCCTTGTGGGCGGGGAACCTGAGGGAGGTGACACTTAGGGGATAAACAGAGCCCACTGGTCAGCTCTTCTCTACAGTTGGGAGGGTCCCCTTCACTTAGTGAGGGAGGTTCTGGGTTTTACTAGGGAGTGGGTACCCACCACCACGCCCGCCACTCGCAGAGGCCCAGGCACCGCTGTGTCAAGGACTCCAGGCACACAGCCTTGCTTAGTCCTAGAGATGATGCTGCAAATAGGCACCATGCTTGAGGCTGCACAGCTGGTCAGTGGCAGGAGCAGGATTTGCACCTGGGTCTCTCTGGCTCCCAAACCTGCAGCCATCCCTGAAGGACAGTGCTCCCCTGTGACAAGATGGTGTCCAGACCTGTAAGGGGTGAGCGAGCACCTTCCTCTACAAATGAGTCATGTGCTGAGCCCTCTTCATCCGTATGGGCAGCCCTTCCAAGTCTGCTTCTGGGAAGGGACTTTTGTGTCTACGCTAGGATTTGTGTGCGTGGGAGAAAAGAGACCCCAGCACTAGTAAGTGTCCCCACACATTTGTTTATACACAGTTTAAAAAAATCTTCAAACAAGTTTTACCTCTCGGGTATATCTTTGACCATCTCAACGGCATTATAACTTATCCTAGAAGGCAGGGCGCAAGTCTGAAAAATTAGCCTTTTCGGTAGGGTTAGACATTTTGACACCTAAATGGTACTTAATCTCTGATTTTAAGCTATTGGAATCTGTAAAGGATAAACCCAGATTCCATGCACGGGAGGCCTCCTCTTAAAGCTCCTGGTCCCCATTCTGGATGATGGTCTCGGCAGAGCAGGCAGCCGAAGGCCCCCCACCAGTGGGGGATTAATGGTGCACCAGAAGGAATGCCTGGTGGTTCTGCACGTGAGAAGGTTCCTCACTCAGGCGAGTTGGCTGGAGTTCCACCGAGATCCCCTGGGGAACTTGCTGGCTTCCCAGTGCAAGAGCAGAATGGCCTCTGCCCAAAGTGGGCATTCAGGTTTGTCAGCAGGCTGCCGTTGCTTTGGACACAATTCAAGGCTTCTCTTGACTTGTAGGAGCTGACAAGCCAGTGTTTTTCACAGGCCTCCACGGCTTGGAGAGTCACCAGCACTCAGGGTAGAAAAGGCTTCTCTGCCATGGGGCTCTGACACCTGCCCACAGAAGCGAGGTCTGGGTTCTTCGGTCTTGCTGTGCCTCTTGCTTATTAGGTTGGCTAATCCCACTTACAGGTTTCCGTGCTAAGAATATCTCCCTGAGTTTCTCTGATCATGGGGTTTTTCTGTTGTTCAGAGAATGGGCCATGATCCTTCTTTTCCTTGGGTTTGCCCCTCAGGCTGTCTGTCACTGACATGGGCACAGGATGCTCAGAGCATCTTCCCATTCCTGTGCTGTGAGCTCCATGGTGCGCCCAGGTCTCATGAGAGACTGTCCAGCTGCTTGCTTCGTCCTTGAGAGTCCTTCTCTGCATCTGCATTCTTTAGGGTTGGTTTCTAAGCAGGCAGCCACAGCCTGGAAGTGCCTCTCTGGATTTCATCGACTGGGAAAAGAGTGACTGAAGGACGTCATGCAGATACTAATGACATCGTCAGTGGAGGACCCGTGGAGCCTGCAAAGCTTCCTGCCCTGGACCAGACCCACAGTGGGCGGTTCTCCCCTGTGGCTGTCACCCGGGGAGTGCTCACAGCTATTGGTGCCCTGGGGTCCCACCCTCAGTTCTGACTTAGTTGGTCTAGAGGGGGAACCCGGGCTTCCAGGTTTTTAAAAGCTCCCCGAGGTTGTTCTAAAATGCAGCCAAGACTGAGAACCATCCGTGTGGCAGCTCTGTAGATATGAGAACTCACACATAGGCACTCTGTGCGTGGAGAAATCTACTTTGTTTCTGAACTCAGACAGTTTCTCATTGAGTTCAAGCCTCTATCTTTAAAATAATTGTTTCTAAGAGACTGAATTCTCTAATTGCTACTTCCGGTGATGGGGCAGCCTGGTGAGAACCAATGATGAGTACTCAGTCTGACACCAACCAAAGAGCCAGCAGTCACCTTCACAAGGAATGGAGGCCCAGAGGGAAGGGCCTGATGGGGAGCCAGGAGGAGAGAACAGGGGAGCAGGTAGACCTCACTCTAATCTCTGTCCTTCCTTCTTCCACACTGGCCAGGCCAGGGCCTCCGCTTTGAGTCAAAAGTCATCCTCTATGGAACCAGGAACACATTTGCTGCCTTTGCTGCCTCTGAGGGCTGAGCTATGCTAATGCTGAGGACTCCTTGGCTTCCCTGGGAAGGCAAAGCCAGCCGGGATGTTGGGATTGGCAGAGAATCGACACGACCCACCCAGACTGGGATCTTGGGGACCCTCTCAATCAACAGGTCCAGGACTTCCCTTCAACATGGCTTTCCCCTTGCTCCATCTTGGTCACCCTGTGAGCCTGTAGAAAACTAGGCTAGGTCTGCTTAGCTGATCAAGAAACTTAATTATTTGTTTTTCCATTTCTGAGAAAAAATGTGCACCACGGGTCTGTGTGTCTGTCCATCAATAGTAGAAGGAATCATATAAAAATATTAATAGTGGTTATCTCTGGGGTGTGAATTATGTGTACTTTTTGTCTTCTTTTTATACTTTCCCATATTTCCCAAGTTTCTCCAATAAGCATGTATTATTTCTATAATCAGAGAAAAGCAATTAAAAAAATGTTTACCCCACAAACACTATGCTCAAGAAGCCCAGTTCTTGACGAACAGACCACTCTGAAAAAAAGATACATATTATATAGAAAAGACAGGGGGAAATTACATCAATATATTTTTCATAGTTGTTGCTGGGTTGTTAACCTCCTTAGGTTCTAGTTTGTCTCAGAATGAGAAAATTTAGGAACCTCAAGTCCTATCGTGGAGCTGGTTTGACAGCAGAGGTCATGACCCCAACCCCAGGGCCCAGCACAGTCTTTGCACCGAGAGGGGCACAATGGCACATTTCCCGGAGGAACAAGCGGCTCAGAGTTCTCCTCCCTGGCAGCCAGTTGAAGCTTCTCAGATGTTGACTAGACTCTGGCCTTCCTCCAAGGAGCAGTGGACTTCCATGCCCTCAGACAGTAACCAAAATTAGTCACGGATACAAGCCATCTGCTTATCTCAGGAAGCGGGCAGCAGGAGTCGCTGCCTCTCTTTCTCCCAAGCTCATGTCAGTTTTCAGAAAGAAACAGATTTCTCTGTCCAAACAGAATGCAAAAAAAATCAAAGCTTTGCTGGCCTAGCGCCAGCTGCAATCATCCTTCACAGATCCTCTCATCTATTTATTCCACAACCACGTAGTAAGACTCGAGTGTCAGACACTCACTCCGTGCCAAGCACTGGCCAAGTGCTTCACGTGTGTTACGTATTTACTCCCCTCAGCGACCCTATGAGGTCAGCCCTACCATTATCATCACATTACAGATGAAGACGCCAGAACCAGGATTTCAGCCCCCTATGGCACCGGTTCCAGAGCCCACACACGTGTATTGCCCTCCACTACCCTCGGTGCGGAGACACAGATATGAAAGCCCTGGCTCCTGCCCTTGGGGTGTGGACTCGAGTGAGGAGGGACGGACCTGGAGGCAAGTAACGGTCATACAGTGGTCAGGTGCGGAGGCTGAAGTGGTACAGGGTGCAGAGGAGGAGCTGTCCACTCGTCCAGAGGGGCAGTGGTTTACTAAATGCTCCCCAGAGGGGTGGCCTTTGCACTGGGTCTTGAGGGAGGAGTTAGTCTTTGTGAGGCCGGTGAGCTGTGACTGATTGCGTGTGAGGGGAACAGGTGGTGGGCAGTTATGCCAGGAGGAAGGAGCAGTGTCAGCAGCTGGTCCGAAAGCACAGAGAGACAACAAGTGGAAATGGCCCGGAGTCCATCGGCAGGGGAATGGATAAACTGATCGTGGTCTGATCGTACAATGGAATGTGGCTCAGTAATAAGAAGGAGCAAACCGATACTGATTCCTCTGACGTGGGTGGGTCTCAACGATGACGCGTGGAGTGAAAGAAGCCAGATACAAAGGGCGAAATCCTGTGTTATTCCACTGATAGGAAGTTCTAGGAGAGGCAATGAGTCAGACAGTCCTTACCTCTGGGCAGTGGGAGTGAGAGGGGACTGACGAGAAAGGGGCAGCAGAGTCTTTCTGGGGCTGGCCGTAACAGTCTGTACCGCGATGGGGGTTTGGCTTACGCAAGTGTGTAACACAAGTACACATTTGTAAAAACTCAGTAAATGGTGCACGTGGCAGGCTGAATAGTGGCCCCCAAGATGACCACATTCTAATCCCTGGCACCTGTGAATAGGTTACTTTATGTAGCAAAAGGAACTCCACAGATGTGATTAAATTAAGGAACTTGAGATGGGGGATTATCCTGGATTATCCAGGTGTAATCACAAAGTCCTCATCAGAGGGAGGCAGGAGGTCAGAGGAGACGGGGCTGCGAAAGCAAGAGGTTGGAGCCATTCGAGGAAAGGGTCATGAGCCAGGGAATGTTCTAGAAGAAGAAAAAGGCAAGGAAACAGATTGTCCCCCGAGGGCCTCCAGAGGAACAAACTCTGCCCAAACCTTGATTTTAGTCCAGTCAGACTGATTTTGGACTTCTAACCCCCAGAACGGTAAGAGAACAAACTTGTTGTAAGACACTATGTGGTGATTTGTTACAGCAACAAAAAAACTAATACACGCACCTGAGATCTGTACATTTCGTTGTATGTTAATTCCACCTCAAAGGAAAAAAGAGAACTGAAAACAAATATGGAACTCTAGTCAATGATACGTGTGCTGATGTATTTAGGGGGACGTGGACAGAGGTCCACAACTTACCTGGAAACGCATAAAACACAAAACGGATAAAGGATGGGTAGGTGGATAAATATGTGATAAAGCAAATATAGCAAAATGTTAATTGTAGAGTCTAAGTGGTGTATAAACAGATATTCACTGTAAGTTTTTCCAACTTTTCTGTATGTTTGAAAATTTTCAAAGTAAAATGTTGGGGGGAAAGGCAGAGACTTGACTCTCAGCGGTGTGTTTAGGAAGCGTGAGTGGTTCTGCACAGCGGGCTGTCTGTCTCGTGCTGGGAGTAGTTGGTATCACCAGTAAGAACAGTAAGAACGCGAGAGAGGGCGGCAAGGGTCAGCTGGGAGGGAACGTGGACTTTATCCCGGAGGCAATGAGGAGGCTGTGGAAGGTTTTAAACAGGGAATAACAACTGGATTTTCATTTTCACCTCTCACGGTGCAAGTCACACCCCAGAGGGACTTTTCTGAACAGCTGTTTGCTTGATTTGAAATGCAGATCATCTGCAGTGGAGTTAGGAGGGACTTCAGCTCAGTCGTTAGTTGAAGGGTTCCCTCCCTCTGTGTTTGCCTCATCACTAGCAGGCCAGGGGCAAAGCTCCAGGCTTTTCCAGTTACAGACACAGATTTGAGAGCTCGTACTCTGCAGAGAAAGGGCAGTTAATTCTAGCCTTATCTTTAAGGCCTACCTTAAAGTAAACAACGTGAAGAAAAAAATGTAAAACCCCGGTATAGATTGAGTAACTGAGGTCCTCATTCAGCAAAATGATTAAGAAAAAGCCCAGGATCAGGAGTCAGATTCTCTGGATTCAAATATCAGTTATGACATTTCCTAGCTGTGTGGCCTTGGGTAAGTTGCTTAACTTCTCTGAGCCTTAGTTTCCTATTTGTAAAATGGGGATAACACAAGTCAGTGCCTCATAGGGTTGCCATGAGGATTATAATAACTGAGGTAAAGGTATTCACCATAAAGTAGTTGGTATAGTCCTGGCATGTAGCCAGTGCTGAAGAAATGTTAGCATTGTCATTATTGTTCACTGATGTTCTCAACAAATAGCCCGGAAGTAGGGAGCTTATCTGTCCTTGAAGCTTATGCCGTTCCTCCAATGTCTTTAAAATGATTATTAAGGGCCTGTCTTTAGCCTAAACTATTCGGAGTTTCAGACCTACATCCCCCGTTTCCTTGTGGGCGTTGTCACTTTCCTGTCCCATGGGCACCTCAAACTCGACAGACCCCACGCAGAACACATTGCCCCACAGGTTTCTGTGCCTCCCTTATCACGGGACTGCCACCGCCGTCCACCCAGATGCTCCAGCTGTGCGTCTGGTAGCCCTGCCAGACCCGGGCCGTCCCCCCCGCAGGTGCCCCCAGTGCACCACCAGCTCTATGTCCTGAGCTCCCTCAGCTGTCGCCTGTGCGCCACCCCTGCTGTCATCAGGATGCTGCACCCACACTCCTGCAGTAGACCTTCACTGGCCTCCCTGCTCCCAAACCTGCCTCCTCCAGTCTGTCTCCGCCAGAATGACCTTTCCACGGTGGAGATCTGACCGTTCACTGTCCTGCCCAGGTCCTCCAGAGGTCCCCCACTGGGATACAAGGGCTTCCAAAGGTTGGCTCCTGTTAACCTCTGCGGTAACCACCTGTGACCTCGCATTGCTCCCTGCAACGCCCAACCCCCTGCAGTTCCCTCTGATGTCCCCGTACACCGCCCTCTGCTTGCAACGCTCCCACCCGGCCCCACATCTTCGCCTCGCTGTCTTTGACTCTCTGCTGCCCCGTTGACCATTTCCCTCCCCAGGCTATGTCACACCTGGCGTTGACCTCCAGCATAGCCCACATCATCCCGGACAGTGATTGACTGTGACCTCTGTCTTTCGTCTCCGCATCCCCAGTGCTGAGCTCATAACTGGCATATTGTAGATATCGTGCTTGTATAGTGAATGAGGTTGACGACAGGGTCAAAGGAGAGTAAAGTGGAAAAAGACAACTCAGCGTGTCAATCAGGGTCCTGTTAGGAAACAGAGGGCACTCACAGGGAGAATGAAGAGAGTTTAAAGAAAGGACCATTGACAAAGGTGAGGCAGGGTTAAGGGAAATCCTCGAGGGATGGTGAGGCACCCTGAGGCCAGCAGCAGCAGAAAGCCATTTTCACTCCTAGACCTGAAGGGACAAGGGGAAGGAGTGGCTACTAGGAAAAGGGGAGACGTACACGACAGAGCCATCTGACAAGATCTGTGGCCTTTGACAGAAGGACACTGCCGTGCCAAATTGGAGTCTGGCACAGAGGAAGCCAGCGGACCAGATACTTGGATCTCATTCACCTGCCAGGGCCACCTATAGGCTGAACCCAACCCCATGCCATGGCATACGGGGCCTTTGAGTGCAGTCCACAGAGGCCAGCTTGCCAGGGCACAGGCAGGTGAGAAGGGTGGAAAGGACATCTGGAGGGGCAAGAAAGACACCCAGCACATGTCGGAATCCTAGTTTCCTGTCCACAGGCTGGTTCCAGGTCCCTGAGTCTGAGCACGGAGGAGGGAAAGTGCTCACATCCACGAGGACGGGGCACTTCCTTCCTTCTGGCTTCATCTTTTTCAACCAGAAAAGCCACAGAGGCAAGTAAGTCTGGACCCACTCCTGGTCCTGGCCGGGCAGTCACAGGGCCCCTGCTGATCGTTGAGATCCAGGCTCTCCTTGATGTTCTCAGCTTATTCCACAGAGGCCTTCCCAGGGGAGCCCTGGTTCTCCTCTGAAACCTTAAAGAAGCTGGGTCTAGTTTCTGTTGCTCACAGTGGTCCTGAGTGAGCACATCTTCTACCGCAGACTCAAGAGTTAACTTTAAGTACCTGTCTCTCTCATTTTTGTCTTCAGGTTTGCCACATGCTCTGTTGGGAAGAAGGCTCATAAATCTAGTCTCAAGGGCAGAACCTAATTGGTTTCCACATCTATTCTGAGCACCCAAATTCAACCCACGTGCCTCAGGCAGACTCAATCCATGTGCCTTCAGAGGGAAAACACCATACCCAGAATCACGGGCAAGACTAATCTGAAGAATTTGGAGTCCCAGAGGAATTCTGTGCCACCTGCCGTCCAGCAGCTTTCTTCCCCAGGTGGTGGAGTGACGGGAAAGCCGCATTCTATTCTGAACAGGCAAAGGGAACCAGCGTTGCCCTGGGCCTGAGTTGGGTTGAGCGGGGTAATGTTTGAAGAGACCCGTCCCCTGGGACATCCTCAGGTAAGAACTGTGGGGAGCGGCAGACACACCCGAGCCAGTCCTGACTCCAGGGCGTACAATCTAGGTGGGGAGGTCAGGCAGCGCACGTGTTGGATGGGGCTTCCTGCGCCTATTTGAGAAAGGGTTGTGGCCACAGGCGGGGGCAAGTCTCTCTGCCGAGGTGGGCTCGGCGTGACTGCATATCCAGGCTGGACCGTGCAGGGGGGCCCGTCCCTCCTCCCGCCTGACCCCCGGCGCCCCAGGAATCGGGGGGGGGGGCTTCAGGGGCAGCCCTTATTGATTCTGCCCAGAGGGGTGCCGCCGGGCAGCAGGGGTCGGGGCACCGGGTGGGGACAGCCTCGGGGTGGGGGAGCCCTGGAGGCCACGTCCCGCAGCGCTGGCCTCCACCAGCCCAGCTGCCCCGGCTGTCCCCCAGTCGGAGCGCAGAGCCCACCGCGCGCCAGGGCGTGTCCTCTCAATCGGCCGGAGCACAGCTCTCTCCTCATTGGCTGATAGGGAGTGAGCGGCAGGCAGGTTGTCCATTGGCTACGAGGATATGGTAGCCCTCGCGCCCTAAGCCCCGCCTTCCCGTCCTGTGACTGCGAACAGCGCCACCTCGTGTTCTGCTAGCGCGGCTTCGGGGAGTTTGGAAACGCTTTTGTTCTGGTTTCAGATCCGCTCGCCAAATGCTGAATGCGAGGCCACTGTGAGCAGGCACTATGCCAGGAGCTGACTTCCCCTACATGGCCCGGGCAGACGTGTATCCCTCAAGCCGTTGGGGATAGCACCACCCTTCTAAATTCCTGTCATCTGTTGCCGGGCCTCCAAACCACGCGACCCTTTATGAATTCAGCAAGGGAATGGGAGGTCATACTCTGAGGAGCGTTTCTAGCTGCTATTGCATTTCCTCATTTCGTTCAGTCCTTTTGTCTAGCCTCAGCTTCTTTTACTGCGTTTTCCACTGTTTCTGGCTTCAAACGTTTCTGGAACTAGGGGCATCCCTGATGTTGGTTTTATCTTCTCGTTGAAAGTACTACTGCGCATATGAATTCCTCTTTTAGGTTTGGATCCCAATTTTGGGGAATGTGTTTCCAGCCTGCTGAGATTTCTTAACGGCTACAGTACCTGGTTGGGGTGTGTCTGCATCCATGTCTGTCACAGTAATGGGACACCCCGAGCCCTATTTATAGTACAAAATAGGGACTATAAAAAACTTTACAACATAAAGGAGGTGGTCATTTACCTTTCCCTCTTATATTTGGGACGTCATTTCTAATTTTCAAGTTAGATTATAATCTGTAAACTGCTACTCAGGTCACTGCACCACTTAAATCATATTTGCATTCCTGTTGTCCTTAAGATTTGTCTAAAGATCTTTGAACTTGGCAGAATTTTGAATTCTTCATTATTCTTTTTAATTGTAAAGTATGACATATATGCAAATGAACATTAAACATGTAAATATGGTTGTATGATTAATTGTAAAGCAAACTTATATACCTGTAAATCGAGAAATAGCTCATTGTCCCAGGATCACCCCCAATCTCCTAATAATGCCCCTCCTTGTCGCCCTCACTCCACAGGTGATGCATACAACGGATCTTGTGCAAATCACTTCTTTGCTTTTCTCTAGACTAGTGTTTTGCCATCTATGTGTGCATCCCTAAAGGATATAGATTGGTTTTGCCTGTTTTGAATTTTATATAAATAGAATCTTACTGAAGGCATTTTTGTATGTCTTGCATATTTTGCTCAATTTCATGCAGTTGTAGGCTGTTCATTGCTGTGTAGTTTTCTACCCTGGGAGTTTGCAACAGTTTATACATCTGTTCTGCTGAGGATGGATCTTAGGCTTGTTTCTAGTTTGGGGATATTATGAACAATGCTTCTATACGCCTTTTTGTACATATCAGCTGGTGCATATGTGTACCTGAGTGTGTACCCTGGAATGCAGTGGTGGAGCTGTAAGCCATACATCTCAGTTTTACTAGTTCATGCATATTTTTCAAAGCGGTTGTACCAGTTGACCTTCCTGCCAGCAGTGGATGAGAGTATCCATTGCTCCACATCCTCACCAATACTTGTTAGACATTTTGCCAAATATGGCAGATTAGTTTATGTTATCTGATTGTGGCTTTAATTTACCTTTATCTGAATATTGATCAGGTTGAGCACATTTGCTATGCATATTGGCCATTTGCAGTTCCTCTTATGTAGAGTGTCTGCTCAAATCTTTGGCTAATTTTACTATTGGGTTGTCTGCCTTAATGATTCATAGGAATTCTTTTTTTTTTTTTTTGTGGGGAAGACCAGCCCTGAGCTAACATCCGTTGCTAATCTTCCTCTTTTTGCTGAGGAAGACTGGCCCTGGGCTAACATCCGTGCCCATCTTCCTCTACTTTATATGGGACGCCGCCACGGCATGGCTGACAAGCAGTGCGTCGGCGGGCGCCTGGGATCCGAACCTGCGAACCCTGGGCTGCCAAGCGCGGACTAAACCGCTGGAATTCTTTATATTAGATTAAAGCATATGAAATTGCTGGTATCTGACCTACAAAAAATGGTGATTTCATATGGTTCAACTTAACCATTCTGAACACTGGCTTCTTGTTAGTTGGATACTGGCTTTTTGTTAGTTATGTGTGTTGGTAAGTATTTTATCATGTGGTGTGGCTCATCTTTTCATTTTCTTTATTCATTTTTTGAGGGTCAGAAGTTTTCTAACTTGAATGCAGTTGGACGTATGAGTCCTTTTGTTTCTGGCTGGTGCTTTTTGTGTCCTGTCTAAGAAATCCTTCTTGTCTTCTGTGCTGACGGGGATCAGATTGTGCTGGGGGCTTGGGGCTGTGCTCTTGGGGTGCTCTACTTTGGGTCTGGGGTCACACCGTTTCCACTGTGGGGCAGGCAGTTTCCTCTGCGACCCCAGACTTGGCTGGGTGGGGGAGGGAGAGGCCACACCTGGGGTCCTTCCACCGCGGAGCCGGGTTTCCAAGAAGAGCTTTTCCGAAGATGGTTTCCCCGCCATTCTTGCGAGCGTGGACGGTCTTCCCAGTGAGTTGGCACCGTGTCTCCCTGGGCCAGGGTTGGGCCATCGCCTCTGTGGATGCTCAGGCAGGGCGGCTGTGACAGGGGCTGCCTCCAGCTCAGAACTGGGACAGCGGGTTCCTGAATCGTGTGTCCCCGGAACGGATGAGGTGGGACAGGGAGGAACCTGGCTGGAGACAGTGGTGCAGTAGGAAACCCCCCACCCGCCCTCTAATTCTGGGGTCTTGGGGGTGATGGCATGATTCTGACTAACTGGCCCAAGCAGAGCAGGTGGCGTGGGGCGTGCCTGGTGGAGGAGGGGAAGATGTTATGATCTCTTGGCCCCTTACTCCTCATTGTCACCTGAGTTAGGCAAGGCAGGGGGCTGTCCAACCTGTTACTGAGTCCATTAAAGTACCAGCAGTGCCTGCCACCTGGGAGGTATTAGAAGATATTTGCTCAATAATGCATTAACAATTTTCAAAGAATTGTGTGAAAAAATTAATTTTTTCTTTTCTAGTTTCTTCTGAAGAAAACTTTTTCTAGCCACAAAGTGGCGGGGTTAATCGCATCTGGATGGCTTGTAAGGGGGAATTCAGATATGGAACCAGGCATTTGAATTTAAATTCAGTCCAGTTTTAATTCTGTTTTTGAACTCATTAATCGTTAAGTTTAAAAAACATATTGTCATGAGAAAGATTTGCAGGGTAAAAACTGAAATAAAGACCCTGGTGAATTACTTTCTTCCTCAAGCTAAAGATGGTATGAATTTCTCTTCTACGGTGTTCCTAAATCAGTCCTTTTATGGCCTGACTGGATGTAAATTCTTTCCATTCTTCATTCAGATAAACGAATGTCAACTCAGTTTGACCTTCTGCTCAGAAGTAGTCTTTTACTGTCAGAATCTGGCAGCCTCCTTTGTTTATTGCATCTGGTGGATGAGTTTCTGAGAAAACTGCTTCCCTCTGTCTGACCCCTTCACAAGCCCATCCCACAGCTCTTCTTCAGCTTCTGTCTCCCTCAGCTACCCTCTCTCTCTCCCTCCCTCTGGATAGCCTCACAGAGTCCTAGATCTTTGGTTTTCTCTTCTGTAAAAAATCAGATGTCAGAGCCACCCTTGCCTTTTGTTCAAAAAAAGAAATTCAAAAGCAATTTGTTTATTTGAAAACACAGCTGAAGTCATAAGCTTGAGTTCTTATTTTGATGGGGAAAATGAATATATACATCTGGAAATGACTTTGAGATGTTGAGATAGAGATAGGCAAATAATGCCAAATTTATCTCCTTATCATTATAAGTTATCATTATAGTAAAACTGACATTTTTTTTCTATGTACAGTTCTGTGACTTTTCATACACATATAGATTCGTGTAACCAACACCATGATCTGGATAAAGAACAGTACCGTCACCCCTAAATAATTCCCTTGTGCTCTCCCTTCTGTAGTCATACTAAAATGTTGCTGTACAATATTGTGCCCATACTTAATTAAAAAAAGATACTGTGCCACTTCCTCTGGCCATCATGGTTTCCGATGAGAAACCACAGTAATTTGGATCACTCTTCTCTATAGGTAATGGGTCATTTTTATTTAGCTGTTTTCAAGATATTTTCTCTGTCTTTAGTTTTTAGCAGTTTGATTATGATATGTCTGGGCTTATACTTCTTTGAATTAGTTCTGTTTAGGGTTCACTGAGCTTCTTTTCACCATTTTTGGGAAGTTTACAACCATATTTCTTCAAACACAAACAAAACTAATTGTTCTGGGTATCTTTCATTTGCCTCTCCGGATCTTCCTTCCACCTTTCTCTAGCCTTCTCTGTGCCCCAAAGGGGTGTCTTATATGGATCACATCATTGGGCTCTCATGACCTATGATCCCTGTTGGACACAGCCAATGGGCAACATTAGCAAGAGATCAGAGTGGAGTAGTAGAGTGTTTATTCCCCAGGATCCCTCACTGCAAGGTCATCTCAGGCTGGCTTTATTTCTCTGGGAAGGTGACAGCTCAAATCAAGCACCATCTCATCAGCTTTCTCTGTCTCTGGCTTAAACACAGTAATTTCCCCCTTTCCTCATCTTTTGGGCCTAGGGGTAATGACACCCTCCCTGACCCACCTTGGTTACCAATCCTGGTATGGCAGTGTCACTTATAGTTTCCTACATATTGCTGGCATCTTTGTAAATAGTCCCTTTATCAAACACTTCTCAAATGACCCATTTTGACTGTGCCATCTGTTTTCTGGCAGATAGAGTGGTTTTTTTGGGACCTTGATTAGCCTTACTCTGACTGTCACTCCCACCATCGCTAAGGACCCCTGATCCCTGAGTAGGCAGCTGTCTCCTTTCAGGCTTTCGATCCTTTTCCGGATTGGGCATCCTGAAGAAAAAAAGGTCCATTTGATTATTGCTGATTAGCTTTATACTAACTGATATAATTAATGATTTTCACACTAGTCATGTTTTTTTTTTTGAGAAGGATTGGCCCTGAGCTAACATTTGTTGCCAATCTTCCTCTTTTTCTTCTTTTTTTTCTCCCCAAAGCCCCAGGACAAAGTTGTATATCATAGTTGCAGAGATGTAGTTCTTCTGTGTGGGACGCTGCCTCAGCATGACTTGGTGAGCGGTGAGTAGGTCTGCGCCCAGGGTCCGAACCGACAAACCCCAGGCCACTGAAGCCAATGCATGAACTTAACCGCTACGCCACCGGGCCGGCCCCTAGTCATTGTTTTTATATCTTTGAAGTTAATTCAAGCATAGGGAGTCCTACTGTGTATTTTTTTATTGTGATTATATCATTCATACAGAAAAAGGTATAAAATATATATGTGCAGTTTTAATAATAATAACAATGTGTCCACTCTCTAGGTTAAGAAGAAAATGTGACCACTACTATAGACTTCCGTATAGTTCTCTATAGACACAAACTTTCCCCTCCCCATTCACCCCTGCTCGGAGGAAACTGCTACCTGACTTTCGTGTTATTCGTCTCCCTGCTTTTCTTTTTAGTTTTGAGATATGTAGCTATAAGTAATATACCCTTTGATTTTGAAGGACTGAGGAGCAAGTACAAAGCTAGGTGTGTCAGGTCAAGTCCGACATTCCGAAGTGAAGATCATGGACTGGATTCTGCTTTCCTGCGAGTTATAGGAACCCTTCTGGGGAGAGTCAGTGCAGAGTTATGAGCGACTCTAGGGAAACATGGAACTCACCATATTTGAGGCTGCTGGCAGGGCTGCACTGTGGGCCAGAAAGAATATGGTCAGTGGGTCACCATGGCTGACCTCCCACTCACTGGCCTAGAATAGACCAAAGCAAAACACTTCTGTGGGGGTGATAGGAATGTCCTCAGTGTATCCAGGTGGTAGGATACAGAGGGGACACGTACAGGTCCAGACAATTCAAGTAAATTAAGAACCTAGGCATCTCTCTTTTTGGCCTAATGCTGGTTGATCACGCCCCAATTTTTCTCCTTTGACTCTCATTTTATCCATCTTGCCCCAAACGATGCTTCTTCTTTAAAGATATGTAAACAGCTTTCAACTAGCTATAATCATGTTGTGTTTTCCCGCCTTTGCTCTGGGAGATGTTCATTCTTTAAATGATGGATTTCATCCACAATGTGCTCACTGGACAGGCTTAGCCCTCATTCTTTTTGAGGTAAAAATATATTAATTAGAGTAATATCTGGCTGTAAGTGACAGGATATGTAAAATAACCCAAGTTTCTTTCTCACACAAACATCTAGACTGGCACCCAGGAGTAGTATGTTATGCCCGGGGGTCACACTTTTTCTGTCCTATTGTTCTCCAGTGAATGGACTCCATTCCCAGATCACCTTATGGTCCTAGACGGCTTGCTCTAGGTCCAGCTGTCACACCTGCATTCCAAGCATCATAAAAGAGAGCACAGTGGGTAAGGGACACAACCTCTCAAAGAGTGCTGCCCAGGAGGTGCATGCAATACTTCCTCTTAAATCACGTTGTCTAGAATTAAGTCACTTGATCATACTTTGCTGCAAAGGAGGTTGGGAAATCTAGTCTGCATTCTGAGAAGTTATATGCCCAGTTAATATCCAGGGACCTATTACAAAGGAATAAAGGAAGAATGAAAAAGTGGGAAACAATACTCATCTCTGCTGAAGGGTAGCCCATTGCTATCCCTGTGATGGAAGACCATACCTTCTACCATGTCAGCACAGTTTAGTCCCACTGATGATTTACACAGCTCCAGTTTCTCGAGTGCCATTCTAGAATTTTGAAGGAGGGGATAATATTCCCATTTGGAGACTCTGTTTTACTTCCTTTGAAGGAAGGAGGAGAGAAGATATGGGGATTGGTGAGTACTTTCTGTTCTCCCAAATTCTGTCATCAGTAATGCACATTTGCTTGACTAATTTGCACCCTGAGGTGTCCAATCTTTAGGCACTGTTATGTTTATCATTCTTTCCTCACATCAGCCATGGGTTTTAGATATAATTGTCCACATTTTACAAGTGAAAAGACTACTGCTCAGGAGGTATTTGTAGCTGACCCAATGTTGAGGAGCTAGTAAGTGGCAGTGCTGAGATTTGTGCTCAGATTTTCTGACTGCAAGCTCAGAACTCTCGCTGAGAACCGTTCCTGCTTCACTCTCCCTGTTGTCTTGGGTACAGCTCTGCCACCTGGGGCACCATCTGGTCTGAAGGCTTGCCTTGTCCAACTCCTTATCAGGGTTTCAGGGGATGGCGCAATTGTCTTTGCTGTTCTTGATCTTTTGATCTGTATCATTTTGAGAATTGGCTAGTCAAATACTAAGGAAACTCTGTTGAGATTTTGATTGGAATGGTGTTGGATTTATGCATCAATTTGGAGGGAGATGCCATCTTTACAAAACCGAGTCCTCCCTTCTAAGGACGTAGTGAACATGTTTCCATTTATTTAGGTATTCATAAACATTTTTCAATAATCTGTGATTTTAATAATGTCTTGAATATCTAGATTTATTCCTAGGTAACATAGTTTTGTTGTTATTGTAAATGGTTTCTTTTTAAATTTTGTTTTTCTTTTTTAAAAAGCAGCAAGGAGTTAATTTTTCTCATATAAAGTTGTTCAAAGGTAAGCCATCCAGGACTGGTTTGGCACATTCCATTATGCCATTGGAGGCCCAGCCTCCTTGGGTCTTCCTCTTGCACCATCTCCAACCAGTGGCTGTTACCCTCCTGGCCACAAGGTGGCTCCTCCAGCTGGAGGTGTAGGGTCCTGATTCCAGGAGGGAATGAATAAAATGGGAGAAGGAAGAAGAGAATGACTGCTAGGTTGGCCTCTTTATCTCTAGGAATGCTCTTTGCCTTAAAGTCTGATTTTAATAGAGCTGTAGCAATTTAATTATTATATCTTTTTTTCCCCCATCCCCTTACTGTCAGTCTTTCTGTGTCCTTGTTTTAGATATATTTCTTGTAAATAGCATATGGATGAATTTTATAAAATACAATCTGTCTTTGTATTTTAACTGGACTATTTTGTCCATTTGTATTTATTGCAGTTACTCATATAACCTAATTTGCAGTCATCTTCTATTTTTTTGGCTATTTGTCTCACTTTTTGAAGTGTTTCTTTTTATCTCCTCTCTGTTCTTATTTTGCATTGATTGAATTTTTTCTCATTCTACAGCTTTCTCCAAATTGAAATTGAAAGTTTTATGATTATTTCTATTCTTTTAGTAACTACTGTTGAACTTTTACTAAAACACTCAAATTTAAATATTTAAATTAGGTGTTAGTTGAGTGAATGCATAAATGAATAAGCTGACAAAAGCTAAATTTAATCAATGTCTTTACTTCTTTTCAAACAACGCAAGGATCTCATAACCCTTTAACTAATCATTCCTTGCCAGGAGGGGAGTGATATAATATTGCCATTTCTATGTAGTTAACACCATTTGACTTATTTAAGATATTCTCTTTGTTTACTGAAATTTTACTGTGATGTGTTTAGATGAGGATTTCTTTTTATTTATTTTAATTTGTATTTGTTGTGCTGCTTCTCTCTGAGAATTCCTGTGTTTTATTAATTCAGAAAATTTCTCAGCCATTTGTCTGAATATTTCTCTTCTCTCATTCTCTCTATTTCTTCCTCTTGGAATTCTGCCTAGACATATGTCAGATCTAAATGTCTCTTAAATCTCTCCTTATTTTCCATCTCTTTTTTCTTTCTGAGCTGCATCCCAGATAATTTCTTCAGACCTGTCTTCTAGTTTACTACTTCTCTGTGCAGCTGTGTCTAATCTATTTATTGGAGTTTTGATTCTAATTACTATAAGTTTCATTTCTAGAAGTTCTCTTTGGGATTTAAAAAAATCTGTCTGATGCTTTTTTGATAATCTGTTATTTTTGCCAATACTTTAATTCTCTTTTTTATTTCTTTAAATATGTTAACATGCTAATTTTATATCCTATATCTAAAAATGGTCATAACTGAAGGATTTGTGCTCCTGATTTGATATTTGTAATTTATGCTGAATTTCAGGCTTTTTTTTTTTTTTTTTACTTTGAAACCGTGCTTTTAGGAATTATTTGAGGCCTGAGGTGAAGGTAGATTTCTCCAGACAGAATTTGCCTTCATTTCTGACAGGTGTCTGGGGTCACTACCATCTTGAGGACTTTAAATTCTTTTCTCCAGGTTTCTGGATTACCTAGGCAGTGAGAATTAAATCCATAAGTCTATGCTAGAATTGGCTTGTATTTATGAGTTTCTCTTTCACTCCTTTCTCTAGGAGTTTGCTTGTCATATCCTTAGATGGGGTAGATTTTTTTTCCAATTGTTCCCTGAAAGTGCAGATTTATATAGAGTTCTTCACTTTGACTCCCCAGTTTATTAGTGGCTCTAGGATTTCTTGACTGTCTTCAGCATAATTATTAAAGACAGTTTTGGGTTATGAGAGTTTGGCAGAAAACTCTCCCAAGGCAGTGTGCAGGAAAGAGGTAACATAGAGGGCTGCTCCTTACAAGGCCCTGCTTGCAGGGCTGGCTCTTGGTTGTCATCTTGGAATTTGGCTTTTGGAATATTCCTATGCTGATAAGGTTGTTTTGTGTGCCTGGAGCACTGAATTCCACTGTATCAGCTTGCCTAGACTGTTCGTACAAGCAGTGTGATTTCAGGTGGACATCTGCTTTTCTTCTGGGAACCTTGAATTGCAGTAGTTGTGCAGGTGGAGAGAGTGTCTGTGTATCCAGCTCCCAATAAAAACCCTGGTCTCTGAGTCTTAAACAGGCATTCCTAGGCAGAAACACTGCATACATCTCACTGTGCGGCCCCTCACCAGTGGGAGAATGTAAGAAGCCTGCACCTGGATTCCTCCAGAGTCCACCCGATATGTCTTTTTCCCTTGTTGGTATTGCTGTGTATCCTTTTGCTGTAATAAGACTTAGCTGTGAATATGACTATATGCTAATCCTGTGGGTCCTGCTAGTGGAGCACTGGACGTGTGGGTGGTTGTGGCATTCTGAAACAGGCAGATACTGGTTTCAAGACTCAGCTCTCTGAATTCACACTCCTACTTCTATTATGGCCTATTCAGTTTAGCTATGAATTAAAAAATATCTGATTCATATTTTATCCAGCAATTTTAGATGTTTTTTCATGGGACAATGGTTCAGAGTTTCTATTTTGTCATATTGTTGGATGTTCTTCCTTTAAAAAAATGATTTCCAAAATGATTGCATCTTGGTGTTATGTTATATACTTTTTAATATTTCCAAACAGTGAAAATAAAAAATCCAATCCTCAAATTGGCAAGCATTTCACCCTCTTAAATCTGAGTTGTGGTGCGCGGGGCTCAGAGTCTCAGCTCCCTTCACCCTTCATACCCAGGCATTTGGACCTACAGTCCCAGGACCAGCCTCAAAGAGAGTCTATTTTCAGGGCCAGCAACTCCAGACCCAGAGGGGAGGTTGGGAGGGGGAAGAGCATCGCAGGTTTGCTATTGGCTCATTTTCCACTGCCTCCCTCAGCCAAGAGAAATTCCCTGGAATAACTAAGCAAGAAGCTGGGAGCAATGACATGAGAGTTTATTATCATCACTGCTCCGGAGGGCACATGAAGCGGGTCAGGAGGGTGATGGTGAGCAAGAAATGGTGGGAGGCGCCATGATGGTTGGCAGGGCAGGGCAGTGGCCATGGCCATGACTGTGGGTGAAGGATAACCGGGGCTTTTCTCCAGTTGGGTTCTTCTTCTAGGACTCAGATGCAGGGACACCTGCTCCAGAAGGAGCTCCAGGCCTGAGTCCTCAGGAGAGGCAGGGCTAGATCTCATTCACTCCCAGCAGTTTCTTCTGGTCTCTTTTCTAAGGGACGAAGAGAGGTGGGACAGCCCGTTGGGGAGAGAAAGCCCAAATTCTCTCCTCCAGGGCAGCTTAGTTCCAGAGCCAACCAGATCCAGCATCGGCCTCATGGTACCTGATTCAAAGAGCCCCAAGGTCCCACCATGGACATGGACTTCCCTGGCTTCCTGGATCTTTGGCCTGGGGGCCACCTGGTCAGGGATAGGGGCTCTCTGGGCTGGACCACCACTGGGGTAGAAAGACAGGCACGATGCCTCTTGGGACTCACTGTAATGGGCCCTTTCCTCCTCCACAAACCATCCACTCTCCATTCCCATCTCCTCTGGACAGCCCGCCGCCCCAAACATACAGACATGTATGTTAGGGATTCACCTCCTTGGGTTGGAGTCTTCTCCAGTAGTACAGACACAGGGGGGCCAGAGACGCCAGGAGCAGCAGAACCCAGACACCCAACAGCATGGCCCGAATGCTTATGAACAGGGCCTGGGGACAGAGGAGCAAAGCTGTAGGCACCAGAGTGACTGTTGCCATCTGTGCTCTGTCCCTTTGCTCATCCCCAACACAGTGTCACTCTCTACCCTTCATCCCCAAGCCTGTAGCTTCTGGAGGGGGCTGAGGAAGGAGCCCTGTATGTGGGGGGGGGTCAATGGGTCTGGTGTGCAGAGAGCAGCCAGGGGCCCCCTCATCAGGCCTCAGCGTCCTCATCGGAACAGAGGTGGGCTTGGGCTATGATCCGGTTCCTAACAACCCCAAGACTTGAGAGGATCAGGGAGAACATGCATTTAACGCCTCTGCAGCACTTCGCACACTTGCAATATTGGCTCATTTATTATTATTTTGATGTTTGTATTTCCCACTAATCTGTTTGGTTCAATCTGTGGTGACACATCTGTGGTGACAGCAGTCAAGCTTGGGGCATAACAGGTGACACTTTTTTTTCTTTTCTTTTCTTTTTTTTTTTGTGAGGAAGACCAGCCCTGAGCTAGTATCCATTGCCAACCCTCCTCTTTTTGCTGAGGAAGACTGGCCCTGGGCTAACATCCGTGCCCATCTTCCTCTACTTTATATGGGATGCCGCCACGGCGTGGCTGACAAGTGGTGTGTTGGCGGGCGCCTGGGACCGAACCAGCGAACCCTGGGCTGCCAAAGTGTGAACTGAACCTCTGCGCCACAGGGCAGGCCCCTAGGTGACACTATTTTTGATGGACAGCCTTTCTCTTGCCTACCATCTGGGCCCTCCCTGCCCACTGCCTGCTGCTGCCCCTTCCCCTTGCCCACCCACCTTCAGCATGTTCAAGTAGGAGAGGCACAGATGCAGCCTTCTGACTTCTTCTGGACTCGGAGTGTGGGGGGGCGCGGTGGGCCAGCTTCCCGAGGGAGAGACATCACAGATGTAGTCTCTAAACTCAAAGCGATACTCATAGAAATTACCAGCCCCAATGACGACGGCAGCAGTGGCTGTGGAGAAAGCTGCCAGGGCGAGCAGGGTCTTCAGCTGGGCCTGGTGAGGAGAGGAGGCAGAGAGAGACCTTGGTGATTCAGTCTCTCCTGGAGCCCAGGCCTGGGAAAAGACAATGAGGCCCAGTGGAGCTGGCTTGTGATGGGGCAGAAGGCTTGGGGTGGCCTCCAGCTTCCGAGCCTGGTGTCAACCCCTGCCCTTGCCCGAACTCACCCAGTAGAAGCCACCCTGTTTCTCATAAATGAAGGCAACAGCTCCAGCCAGCACAGCCTGGGGAGAGATTGAAGCCGGAGCAGAGTTAGCACAGGAAGGGCGGCCCCTCCAGCTGCCGCTTCTATTTCCCTCTGTAACTCCTGCAGATAGAGCCGTCCGCCCACCGGCCCTTCCCCAGGACACTCTGTGTGGACCCGAGGTTCTGAGCTAAGCTTTGTTGTCTATATAAGATAACAGTGAAGGTGTTGAGGCCTGGGCCAAACTCCTGAGGCTGCAGGACTTTCTGTTTGGTGACATCAAAAAGTGCTCGTGGTCAGGCCAGGTGTGAGCTTTCCCTCCCTTCTCTAAAACCTTTCTTTTTAAGCAACACCAGGTGCTTAATGAAAGTTCCAGGATGTTGGGGTGGAAGTCCGAGGTTGCTGGAGAAGCCCTCTGTACAGAGTGGGCCTCTGAGCTGCCTCAGATCTAGGCACCTGTCCCCACAGTGCTCAGCAGTTCACCAGCTGGGCTTACAGAATAGGAAATCTGGTATATCCTGGTGAACAGATGGATCCGAATCCCATTTGGCAGTTTTGTAAATAATCCGTGTTTTTGCCATTGAGTGGTTGAGGATGATTACTTTTGGCCCCTCTCTCAATAAACGTGTGTGTGTTGCTGTTATTCTGTGAGTGTGGGTGTGCTAAAGGACCCCTCGATCCTACCATGACCTGCCCACCAAGCTCTTATTGCAGATTGCACACTCCACGTGTTGACAACCACTGTTGTTCAGTGATACCCACTGGATTCCCAGTGTGTGCAGGACCCGCAGAGGGCAGTGGGAGATGAGTGGCAGGTGACCCTTCCTTGTGGAGTATACACTCTCCAGCACATTCTGCCTCCCCCATCTCAGTGCAAGCATCAGGAGATGAGCAGGGTCCTAGATCCTTAGTTGATATTTGCTGTTGAAGGTGGGGGAGGCAGACAGCCTGGTGGGAGAAGCCTGGGCTGGGAGCCAGGAGAGCTGACCTGCTGGCTTTGGACATACCACCGGCTTCCCTTGGCTATTTCCTCATTTGTAGAAACAGGGAATAGGCCTTGACAACTCAGGGTCTTTTCGATTGCTAACATTCTACAGTACTGTGTGGGTAGTGATGGTGCTGATGGTGATGGCCTAACACCTCTGACAGCAGGTCCATTTGCCCCTTCCCGGGCCCGTCAACTGTGCTCCGGCCTCACTCACCACAACCCCTGTCCAGATGGCAGCTCCTGAGTTTCGCACGGGGGAGTAGAAAAAGAAGTAGAGGAATCCTCCCAGGACCCCGCTCAACACCCCCAGCACGATCTGCACCACCTGAAAGATGAAGAACTTAAGAACCCAGTTCCCAGCTTCCTGGACCCAGGAGCAACCCACTGACCCTAAGTCTTGGGGTAGCTTTGAGGACCTGCCACTTCAAGTATTAACAGTTAAAATCCATGAAATAGAAAGAGAGAGAGTAGAGAGGAGAGGGGAGGAGAGGAGAGGAGAGGGGAGGAGAGGAGAGGGGAGGGAAGGAGAGGAGAGGGGAGGGAAGGGGAGGAGAGGAGAGGGGAGGAGAGGAGAGGAGAGGGGAGGAGAGGAGAGGAGAGGGGAGGGAAGGAGAGGGGAGGGAAGGAGAGGGGAGGAGAGGGGAGGGAAGGAGAGGGGAGGAGAGGGGAGGGGAGGAGAGGGGAGGAGATGGAAGGAGAGGGGAGGAGATGGAAGGAGAGGAGAGGAGAGGGGAGGGAAGGAGAGGAGAGGAGAGGGGAGGGAAGGAGAGGAGAGGAGAGGGGAGGGAAGGAGAGGAGAGGAGAGGGGAGGGAAGGAGAGGAGAGGAGTGGGGAGGAGAGGAGAGGCAAGCCAGCCTATGCTGGTGTGGAGAGGATGGACTCAGGCTTCCACCAGCTAGGACTTGAAACGGTCAGTGGGTCCTTCGCACCCCTTTAGCTCACAGCCTACCCTACCTACTGGAGCTTTTATTGAAAAGGCCAGTTAGTGAGGCTGAAAGCCAGAATAGAACACAGGAGAACCTGATTTCTAGTAAGAAGATAAAACTGGCTCAGTGTCCCATTCAGAGAGAGGCTGGTGGGGAGTGTGCTCAGCAAGAGGATGGGTCTTCCCTTTCCTGATCTTGGGAGCTGGTGCCCACTGCACCCCACTAGGCAGGCACCCCTACTCACCCAGGAGGCCACGAGCAGCCGCCTGCTGCCCAGGGTCCAGGAGGGGGGCCGCAGCAGGGAGCACCCGCTCAGCAGGAGCTTGGCCAAAGCTGACTCCTGGTGGATGTGCACGTTGATGTGGGTGGGCTGGGGGGTCTCAGATGCCACCTCACCACCGTCTACCATCCCCATGCCTGTAGACATCTGTCTGGGAGGGAGGAAGGGAGCGTCATGGAGGAAAAGTTGGCAGAAGGTTTTCACAGATTTCACTGGAGTTCGGAACTGGTGGAGGCCCCTGGTTGCAGAGCAGCATCTCAGGCCACCTCTTGAGGGGGGTTGTGTCAGGACAGCCTGACTCTGCTGGGGCTCTGGTGACTGCTGAGCCCACTGGAACCTCCCCCTTCACCCACGGCTGCTCTGTCCCCCCATCCAGGACCCAGGGCCTTGCGGTCTGGACCAAGCAGTGCCCTGTATTCCTCACCTCTCCACCCTCTGCTCCCAGCCGGCTCCTGTGATCACGGCCATCACCCTGGCTCTTCTCCTGGTCTCTTCTCCTTTAGAGCCCTCAGGCCACCTGACAGAACCCGAGTCCCAGATGCCTGCTGAGCTTCTGCTCTAGCAGCTGCTCCCCAGCTGGGCCTGGGGACACCCCTTGGCCCCTAAATACCTCCCTCTCCACCAATGGCCACTCAGCCCTACACTGCCTATTCAAGCTGCCCCTGCCCCCGATGAAGGACTGAGTTGTGGGTAGAGAGGGAGGTCAAAAGCCCTTGGCATCAAAGAGGGGTGCACTTGGCCTCTGTTGTTGCCACCTTCCTTAGTCACATCTTCTACACGGTGGTTGGTCCCTCCCTCCCTCCCTTCCTCCCCAGCGACTCCTGAGGGGCAAGGTTGCAGAGGCCTGTGAAGGGGCAGGATGGTGAATCCCCTGGGGAGGGGCCTGTGAGAAGGGTCTCTGGGAAAGGGCCACCTGGGCTGTGGGCCCGCCTCACCTGCTCTCTTCAGAGATCTGAAGCTGAGTGTGCAGGGAGGGCTGGGAGGATCTGAGCAGGAGCTGAGGACCAGGCAGAAGCAGGAGGAAGTTGGTGGAGCGCCAGAAAGGGAAGGATGGAGGCGGGACTGGCGGGACTTTAGCATGAAGCTTCCCAGAACTCAGCTGGGCAAAGGGGCCCTCTGGGGTTTTTCAGCTGCCCGAGGATCACTGGGCTCTGGTGCTGGAGAGCTTGGGTCAGGTGCGTGGCCTGGGAGACCTTGGAGCTGACCAGCCCTGGGAAGCCCTATGAGGTTGTCCTTTCCCCCACCCCTTTTGCCCCAGTGTGTGTGTTGTCTGAGTAGGTACAAGTGTGTGAGTGTGTGTGTGTGTGTGTGTGTGAGTGTGCTCTGCTTTCTCCAGCCAGCCTTATTATCTGCTCAAGACTGAAGCCCCCCAGAGGGACCCCTTTGCCTGGCTATTTTCTGGGATGTTGTGATGCTGAAGGTCAGGCCCTCATCTCTCCACTCCTTCCTTCGGCTCTTCTCCCTCCCACCCACCAGCAGGCCTCAGCTCCAGGTCGGCTCCACCCAGCCCTGCTCTGCTCTGTGGCTCCCAGAGGACAGCAGGTAAGCAGGGCCCTCACAGCCCAGGTGGCCCCTTCCCAGGAGACTCTCACCACAGGACCCCTCTCCCTCTCTTGAGGAGTCTCCAAGACCAGTCCCCAAAGCCTCCATCCCGGCTCACAGGATGCCGTTCTCCCCCATACCTCGTTCCCGTAGGCCTTGCTCAGCGGGGAGGGATGTTCTAGACAGAGGACATGACCCTGGACAAATGGCTGGGGAGGCAGGAGGGGTGCATGTCCGGCCCCGTCACCCTGGCTCCCTCACCCTCACCAGTGCCTCCTGCCTGGATGCCGGGTGGGGTGCCTGAAGCTCAGGCTCCGGAGGTTTGGTGGTGAGAGATCCTTTGGAGTGAAGCCTGAAGGTGGAGGGCCCAGGGCATAGCAGGATCCTGGTCCTCTCACCTCAGCTCCAGGGGCACTGAGAGGAGCTGAGCAGATCAGAGTGTCCAGAGCAGTGGGGAAGAGCCCCACAGGCTGGAGTCAGAGTGGTGTGGGAGAGCAATCTTCATGGGGCTGGCCTGGTTAAGAGGAAGAGCAGGGGGCTAGGCTGATCTGGGGGTTGAAGTGGGGTGGGGAAAGTGGTGGTACCCGGGGGGCTCGGTGGGAGCTGCAGCCCAAGGCACATTCAGGGCTGCAACATGATGCTGACTCCTGGGTCCCAAGGGAAGATCTGGTTGGAATCTGAGCTGGACTTCCTTGTGTGTGTCTATGAACAAGTCTGAACCTCCCTGTGCATCTGCAGAATTGTCAAACACCTGACATTTATACCTCAAAGGAGGCCAGGTAGGTGAGGGAGTGAAACTACTCTGAAAAGTACATACAACACAGATGGGGAGACTTTAGGATTGCTGTTGTTGCTGGTGTTATTAGAATTGTTATTAATAATATTATGATTTAAAAGATGGTAATTAAGTAGGATGCCCATTAGAGTTACCTATAGAGAATTTCTTCTGAAGCTAGACAAGTTGATTCTAAGGTGCATATGGAAAAGTAATCTAGCAAAAATGGCCATGAAAGAAAAAATAACATGAAATAGCTCAATTAAATATTAAACGTATACTCATAATTAAAATTGTGGTGCATGACTCATCAGACACACCAATGGGCAGAATATAAAGACTAGAATAGACCTGAATTCCTATGGGAATTTTGTCTTTGCTCAGGGGAGCATTTTGAATCAGTGGGAGAAAGATGATATATTCCACAAACAGAACATGCCCTTCAAAAGTTAATCATCTGAAAAAAAACAAAACCAACACAACTTGGATCCATATCTTCCAATTTACAAGATAAACTCCAGATGGATCAACATTTAAATGTGAAAACTGAAAGCATAAAACCACTTAGAAGAAAACACAAAGAATTACTTTATAATCTTGAAATGAGAAAGTCCTCTTTAAGTATGATGTAAAACCCAGAAATCATAAAAAAGATTGCAAACTTTGATTATATAAAAATACAAGCAAGGTCAAAAAAAATCACAAATTGTAAAGAAATATTTGGAACTCATGTCACAGATGGTAATTTTTCAAATAAACAGAGAACTCCTGTAAAGACCAAAGAGAAAGTCAAACAAGACGAACATAGGACATGAACGGAGAGCTCACAAAAGAACTGAAAATGGCCCTTAAACGTATGAAAAGATGACCAACCTCACTCATGATAGAGAACCAGGAATTGAAACTATCCTGGAATAGTCACAGACAGCAGATCTGTGGTTGCCTGGGGCGGGGGTTGGAGGATTTACTCTGGAAGGGACATTAGGGAGCTCTTTGCAACATAGAGGTGTTCTGTATCTTGATTGTAGTTGTGGTTGCACAAATGTACAAATTTGCCAAAACTCGTTGAGATATACACTTAAAAGGGAGCATACTATTGCATAAAATCGATTAAAATCTACAGTGGAATGTAATTTTCCTGATACACATTTGAAAGAGATTAAAAAGTTTGCTGACATCTTCTGCTGGCCCTGGGGAGGGCAGTGGACACTCTTCAACCTTCGTCCTGCCTGTGAATTGCATGGAGGTAACTCCATGAGGGCAGTATCTATTAAAATACACATGTGTGTTCCCATTGACCTGCCAATTCCACATTGTTTGTGAGAAAAAAAATATATGTCTATCGATAGAGGATTGCTTAAAAAAATTATGATGCATTCATACCGTGGCATGTATGGATACTCTGCAGCTATACAAATGAGTGAGGAAGCATTTTACGGACTGATGCAGGATTATTTTTGAGCATGGTTCTGTGAACAAATCATTGTGCAGAACAGTGTGTGTAGTATCCTGCCATTTGTGGGAAAACTGGGGGAGGAAATATCATTGTGGGATATGTAAGAAAATGATAATATTAGTTTCCATCTGGAGGGCAACTGGGTGGCTGGGAGAGAAAGCCAGGAGAGAGGGTTATGAACGTGTACCCTTCCGTACCTTTGAATTTTTTAACTATATGAAAGTATTATGTGTAAATACATATACTAAGTCACTGAAATAATTCAGATTCCTTTCTTTGTCCAACATGAGACCCAGACAAAATTTGTGAGATCATTTTGGGGAGAAGCCCCAAAATATAGGTGGTGAAAGACTCTAGAGGTGATTTGGCTTTGCATCCCAGATTAAGGTCACTGTGACATTGATACCTGCACTGGAAGGCCCTTTAGATCTTGACAAGGAGACTGTTTTCTCTCTCTTCACTCCTGCGATGTATTCCTTTTTGCTTTACCTCATTCCCAGAACCCACTGCTGTATGTCTTCTCCCTGGCAGGCAGTATGACCCAAAGCACGGTGACTGTGAATGGAGTCGATGTGGGCTCTACGCTGTCCCAGCCCACACACATCAACATCCACATCCACCAGGAATCAGCTTTGGCACAACTGCTAAAAGCTGGAGGATCCCTGAAGGAGCTCTTTTCTCGCCCTTGGGACAGTGGCCCTTCCAAGGCCAGGATAAGCTATGGGCAGCTGGCACTGGGGGTAAGAGTGGGTTGGAGAGGCGGGTTAGTGAGGTGCCACAGAGGAGGATATGCTACTTCCTCAATAGGATGCAAAAAATGCGTTGAATCCCAATGAGAACTCACTATTTATAGCCCATCTTGTTTGGGAAAAGGTTTTGGAAGTTTCCCTACAGAAGTTTGATGGAAAGGAATGATGGACCTTGTCTTTGTTGCAGGGGGGCAGTCTCAGCCAGAGGTGGGGGATGGGTGGAAGAATCCCTGGGGTCTGTTAATTCAGTTTAATGGAACTCACGTGGATTGAGGGCCTGCAGATGCAAGGCAGTAGGCTAGGCACCTCAGGGAGAACTGTGGAAAGAATCCCTAGGCTACAACCTAAAAGTGCTCAGCATCCATCAGATAGGATCAGGGAACTACACAAATGCCTAGAATTAAAGGTAGATCAGGTGATGTCCTTGGGAGGCAGGACGGCATCTTGCAGGAGTTGGCATCTGAGCCAGACCTTTAGTAGAGAAGGAGTGGGTTTAGACAGATAGAGGTGGAAGATGGAAGAAAAGGAATTCTAGGTTAAGAGAACGGCAGGAGCAGGGGCAAAGTAGCCAGAAAGCACAGGGCAAGTTCTATCAGGGTAAAGAGAATGGGACCCGTGGCTGATTAGACTGACTGCATACCAGGGCTATATTGCCGAGAGCCTTGAGTCACGGGGTGAGGAGTCTGTCTTGAATCAGCTCCACCATTGGGAAGGCTGTGGATGGATTCTGAGCAGGAACCTGGGCTTTAGGCCGCCTCACAGCTAGAAAGTGTCCAGGTAAGAAGTATGGAGGGTCTGTTCCTGTGTGGTCACAGGAGAAATGAGGAGGAAAGAGAGGAGTCCAAATCCTTTGTGGATAGGGTCTCCATGACTTGGGAGTGAATGGGCTTGGGGTATAAGGAAGGAGAGGAGTCCAAGAACATGCTAGGGTTTGAGTGTGGGTGGCCAGGAGATTGGACCCCTGGAAGTCAGGAAAGGCAGACACTGGGGGTGTGGGTGGGGTGTGGAATTTGGATGTGACAAATCTGAGATGCTAGCAGGACATGCAGTTGGGGATGTCCAGGAGGCTGTGATAGTTGGATTTTCCAGAAAGCAGATGCTGAGTCGGAGTTAGGTGTGCAAAAGGCTTATTGGGGTATAACATCTATGAAATGAAAAGGGAGGGAGCAGGATTGGGCAGGGGGAGACATCAGACCATGATGCAGGCCTGACAAGGTCTCTGCCAGCCTAGTAGGGAGCTCTGGAACAAAGACTGCCCTTACAGGAGTTCCACGTTGGGTGGAAATGGCCCTCGTACACTGCCTTGCTTAACCACCGACTGGGCAGCCATCCCCAAATGGTGTGCCCTCGGCTTGAAAGATGAGGGTTCCTTGAAGGAGCTGATGTACAGTGGTCAGCTAACCACACTCCTTTCTTGGAGGGGGTCTTTTTGGCCTTGAATAGGATGCTGGGATTCCCAAGGGAGAATGAGGAGAAAAAAGTGGAAATCATCAGGTGGGATGACAAAGTGTGGTATTTAGGAAAAAGTAATGAAGGATAAAAGCCTGGCATGTCAGAGGGATGGGGGAGAATAGGACATTCTGCTTCATGGATGTTAAGGGAACAGAACCTTCCAGAATCGGAGTTGCAGAGAGGTCAAGGCAGAGGAAAAGGAGAGGAAGGCCACTTAGGTGGGAGCTGGTTGGGGCTTGTGGGAAGGTGTCTGGCCCTGTCTTGCAGGTGACCCAGATATTGCTGGGGGCTGTAAGCTGTGTCCTGGGAGTGTTCCTCTACTTTGGACCCTGGACCAAGCTGCGTGCCTCAGGCTGTGCCTTCTGGGCAGGGTCTGTGGTGAGTAAGGAAGGGTCTGTGAGCTCAGTGGGAGGCAAGTAGTTGGGCAAGGAGAAGGTTCCTTTGGATCTGGGTCAGGGATTTGCTGAAGAGACCAAAGACCCAGAGTCCAAATGCCCTTTGCCATGAGGAAGCTACCTTAGGGGGCGGGCAAAACACTTTCACTCTCCATTTTCCTCTTTAAGACAAGGTTGGGAAAGTGGGGCAGTTGTAATGGAGTCCTGTCCATATGCCAGGTTTCTCTGCCTGGCCCTGGGATTCTGCTTCCAATTGGCTATTCTGGGAACTGCTCGGGGAAGGGTGATGGAGATCATTTCAGGAGAGTAAATTGGAGGCCTTTTCTGGTGTCTTCTCTTCCCAGGCTATTACAGCAGGAGCAGGGGCCATTGTCCATGAGAAGCACCGGGGCAAACTTTCAGTGAGTCTTGGACATCCTCTGTCCCCCACCTTGTCCTCTGCCCCCTCCTATGTCTCAGTTTTTCTGCTCTATTTTTCTGTCTTCTCCCCTTTGGTTCTCAATATCCTGGGATCCTTCCTGGAGGAATGGGGAGGTTTTCCTGGGCCAGGAAGCTGGAGAAGAGGAGACAGATTTGAGGCCAGGACCCCATGGCTCTGCCATCAACAGAGGGAGTCTGCATTCTGAACCTCTCTCTTTTAGGGCTGGGTATCAGGTCTGCTCACCCTGGCTGGTGTTGCCGCAGCCGTGGCTGCTGTTGTCCTCTGTGTGAATAGCTTAACCTGGCAAAGTGATGGCTTCTTCTACATTGACTCGGTGTGTAATAGCCCAGCCCCTGCCTCCACAACCACTGGGTACAGATGGATGTGGCAAAGAAGCTACCGCTCAAGCTGGAGTGAGGATAATTGCAAAGTCTACATGGGAATGCTGATGGTAAGAACGGAGAGTCCAATCTTCTAGGGACTCATCACAACCATTTGTTCCCAAGGGATTGGGGCATGGAGGGCAGAGATGTAGGCTCTTTGTGCTTGGACCTCATCCTAGGTCTTCTGTTCAGGAGGTTTTAACTTAGGCTGAAGACATTTCTCAGACCTTCATGAAATGAAGATTCCCTGAATCAAAGGGGATGAGGGGCAAAGAGGAGACATTTAAGAGAGGATATTGTGGGCCACCCTCTGTCTTTCCTGGTGTGTGGGTGTTCCAGTTACCTATTGCTGCATAACACACCACCCCAAAATGTAGTGGCTTAAAACTATAATTTGTTATTATTTCTCACATTCTGCAGGTTGACTGGGCTCAGACAGGCAGTTCTCACTTGGGTTTTCTCATGCAGTTCAGATATCAATGGGGGGTGAAGTCATCTGGGGGCTCGACTGGGCTGGACATCCAAGATGGTGTACTCCATGGCTGGGAGCTCAGCTGGGGCTATCAGTCAGAGGGCCTATAATGTCTTCATCATGTGGCTTGGGCTTCTCATAGCACAGCAATTAGGTTCCAACAGGGAGCATCCCACGGTGAGCATTCCAAGAGGTAGGAAATAGAAGCTACTAGGCCAGTTAAGGGCTACCCCAGTAATTGGTATAGTGACACTTCCACTGTATTTTATTGGTCAAAGATTCTAGGGGTGAAGAAATAGACCCCACCTCTTCATAGGTGGTGGTAAGGTCACATTGCAGACACACAAATGGAGTGGAAGCTGTGCCTGCCCTAAGAGTTGAAAAATGCAATTTGCTTGGAAGTAGTCAGTGGGACAGAGTCTGATACCAGGTTAGGGTGATAAGGTGGTAGTAAGAGCAGAATCAGAGGAGTGGACTCCTGACTACATCTTTTTTCTTCCCTTTTCTCCAGAACTTGTTCCTAGGAATTCGTGCTCTGCTCCTGGCTGTCTGTGTCCTTCAGGTCATTGTATCCTTGGCTTCCCTGGGCGTGGGTCTTCGAAACTTATGTGGCCAGAGCTCCCGGCCCCTGGTGAGCTGTCAGAGGGTCACTGGGGAAAGAGTGGGTCTGGTTGGTGAGGCTCTGGGAACAGGGAGGAACATTGGGGCCAGGCACACTGCTTAGCAGAGTCATGCTCGACCTTACTCAACTTCTTTCCAGGGCCCTGCTCTTCCCTTTGCTGTCTGGGGAATGTGACCCCATCACTGTGTCCTGGGTTAACTTACACCCTCTGCCTCTCCATGCCCTCCTTTGGTCTCATTCTCCCACTTTCCCCTCCTTTCTGTCCTAGATCTTTGTCTAGCTCCCCTTCTGCTGTCACCTTTTCCTTCCCCTTCTTCTTTCCTTTTCCTGGTTTCAAGTCCTATGAAGCTAACTCTGCCCCATCCTTTTTCCCCCAAGAATTGATTTCCCCGTTTTTTTCAGGATGAGGAAGGGTCAGAGAAGAAGCTCCTGGGGGAGAATTCAGTGCCTCCCTCCCCCTCCAAGGAGAAGACTGCGGCTGCCACCATCCTGTGAGCTGCCGAAGACCCTGCCTGGACCCCCGCGTGTCCCTGCAGAGTAGCCCAGGGGCCCCTCACTGCCCCATCCCTCACACTTGCCTCTCCTTTGGCAGCTGTCCAGCACTTCCTCCTCTCCCCACCACCCTCACCCACTCTTCCCACTCCAGTGTCCTCAATTCAAGGAACAGGTATTGTCATATTTTCCTCAGTGCTGATTAAACAGAAACAACCACGAAAAATAATTTTGCGTAGAAAGGATGTGGTCTCCCTCTGTTTATACACATGAGGTGCTGTGACAGGCCTTTCTTTGTGTTGGTATAGATGGAATCAGACGAGAGCTGACTTATCACCTGGAAACAAGGTCCCAATGAGGCTAAATTTAATTATGTGCTGCTCTATATCCCAAGTGGCAAAACTCCCTTTTATGATTTCCTTCCGTTCAATGTAAAGTGAAAGAAACCTCTCATATGCTTAGAATCTTTTAAAGACAATCTGCTAAGATTGTCTTTAAGCATCTGCAACCTTGACTTGTGGGATTTAAAGAACCATGTGAAGCACGAAACAAGATTTCTCCCTTCCTCCCTCCCTTCTTTCTTTCTTTTTTGTAGTAATTAGTGTTGGTTCTCTCTCTCTCTAAACACACACACACACATCTGTTTATTCTTCACTTTCATTGTAAATGATATGCTCAATTTGTTTTTTAATCTTTTCATTTTCTTTATACATATATAAGTATATAGACGTAAGCATTTCTAAAGGGTAAGAAAACAGGTTATGGTCTGTAGAATTAAGAAGTGATAGTGATTCTGGCTTTTTTCTGATTCCACCATAGTGAGCAGTCTTGCATCTTGATTATGAAATCTCTGTGAGGTAGGTTTTGTTACTTAGCAGACCCACAGGAGAGGAACTGGTCTTCAAACCAAGCTGACTGGCTCAGAGCCCCCACCTTTGCCCACTGCACAATATTGCCTCAGAGGCTGTGCTGAGCTGGTGCAGAGCTGCTGTGACGGGTGAGGCATGGCCCTACACATGGAGGGCCTGTATCTCTTTCCCCAGGGCTCCTTACTGGCCTAGTCCTTAGATAGAGATTTGTAAATAAGCTTGTGTGATAAAAGGTCACAGAGACAAGGCAGAAATATGTTCAGAGTATTGGGCAGTAAATGGAGGTATTGGACAGGGGTTAGCAAATTACAACCTGGGTCAAATCCCATCTGCCCCCTATTTTTGTAAATAAAGTTTTATCGAAACACAACCACGCTCATTTGTTCACGCATTGTCTATGGTACAAGGGCAGAGTTGAGTAGTCTCAACAGAGACTGAACGGCCCACAAAGCCTAAAATATTTACTACCAGAAAAAGTTTGCCTTCTCCTGGTGTAAGGGATGGTGGGGGTGGCTAGTTCTACTGGGTGGTTGACAGGAGCCTATACTCTTGCTGCTGCATGTGTGAATCTGCCCCTAGATTCACTGGCCTGTAGCCTGGGCAACACAGGGAGCTTGCTAGAGATGCAGACCCTCTGCCCTACCCTCGACCTGCCAAATCAGAACTTGCATTTTCACGGGATCCACAGGTGATACACGTGTTCAGCACGTTCTGAGAAGCACCGGTATATGTCATCACATCTAGGTGGCTTGCCGGGGAAAATTCAGACATGGAACAAGGTCCCTTGGCAATCTCTTTGTTTTAATTCTTTTTATGAACTTGCTAACCTTAGAGTTTTAAAAAGGAATTTTAGTGGTAAGAAACACAAACCGAAGATGCTGGTAAGAGAAGTCACCTTTATTTTCTTCCTTAGCTTAAGATGCTATCAATTTCTGTGCTTCTGTGTTTCTCAACTAATCCTTTTATGGCCAGATCAGATAGAAATTCTTTTCATTTTTTGTTCTGGTAAATAAATGTTAGCGTGAGGTTTTTTTTTTTTTTTTTTTTGTGGTTGCTGCAGGAAATGGTCTCTTACTGTCAGAGTCTGGCAACTTCTTTGTTTTCCTGAAGTACCTAAGTCTCTGAGGGAAGGTGGTCTCCACTCTATCTGACCCCTCTAGCCTGCCCTGCCCTCCCTCTCCTCACCATGTGAATGACCCTGGAAGTTTCTGAATCTTTGTTTTCCTTTTCTCTAGGAAATCGGATGTCACACTCCTCTCCCATGGCTTTTGTTTACTTAGAAAACCCAACAGCTATTTGTCTATTTGCACAACTCAGTCTTGGTGGCGAAGCTGTACATATACAGTGGAAAGGACTTAATGGCCCTGACATGGGGGTCAGGCAAATAATCCCAAACCTATTTATACATAATATATTTATTGAAGGATTTAAAACCATTCAGAGTATAAACAGGAAATGGTTCTATTTTTCTTTTCTAATCCCTGCTCTTAACTGTATTTTGTCAACTCTCCATTTCCCCATTGGATACTGGGTCCTTTAACATCAGGACCAGATTCCAGATTCCACAACTTGAGCATTAGAATGGTCTCAGGTTTGGTGTTCAAGACCCAGTCCTATTCATTTCTAAAACTGCAGTGGTCGGAGCTCAGCTCCCCCCTCCCGGAGTAGAGAGGCTGCTTGGACCGGGAGGGGCGGGGAAGGGGTGTGGTCTGGGTGTGGGGCTCCTCCCTTCCTCTCCCGCTGCTCCCGCATCCCAATCCGAGCTGGGACAGGGAACAGGGACGAAGAGCAGGGCTTCCTTACTGCCTGCTGCAGGAGGCAGCGGAGGGGATGGGTGTCTGGGATTTCTCGGTTCGGCCGGGATCCAGCTGATGTTTGTGGCCTTTGCTGACGTGGTGTGGGTGGTGTTTATTCTCCTTGCTCAATCTGGGAGGCAGCTGGGATTTCCCTGCCGTCTGCTCCGTTAGATGCCTGGATCAATCGGAGAAACTTCATGGGAAAGTACAGACAGTTCCTGACTTACGATGGTTTGACTTAACGATTTTCCGCCTTTACGATGGTTTTCGAAAAGGGTACGCATTCAGTAGAAACCGTACTTCGAATTTTGGATTTTGATCTTTTCCTGGGTTGGCGACACGCGATCGGATCCTCTCTGGTGATGCTGAGCTGGGCAGCAGCCGCAGCCCCGCAGTCAGCCCCGCGATCACCAGGGTGGACGACCGGTACACTTCCAACCATGCTGGACCCGCACGGCCATTCTGTCTTTCATTTCCAGTGCGGTATTCAACAAATCACATGACTCATTCAACACTTCATTATAAAATAGGCACTGTGGGAGATGATTTTGCTCAACTGTAGGCTAATGGAAGTGTTCTGAGCTCGTTTAAGGCTGGCTGGGCTAAGCTACGATGCTCTGGAGGTTAGGTGAGGTACATTTTCGACTCTCTATATTTTCAATTTACGATGGGTTTTTCGGAGGTAGGCGGAGGACGATCTGTATAGCCAAAGCAGAGAACTGTGAAATGGCAGCAAGGGAGGGCTTTCCTGCAGTGAGAATATTCGTTTACTCTTTCTTTACGCTGCAAGGCCCAGCCTCCCTTCGAGACGTTTCAAGGCCCGGTTGCCCCACACTCCTCAAAGAAGGCCCTGGAGCTGCAGATCCAAAGAAGTGCTCACAAAAAAATTTGCAATTAAGTTTTAGGAAAACCTGTCAACTTTGTTTAAAAAATTCCTTCTGAAGTAGGAAGGAGACGTTACAATGGTCCCTTTTCATCACTAGGTGCTGCTGTGAACTTCGGCATTCACTGGTTCAGTTTATTTCTCCCTCTCCTCCTTTTCCCGCCCCACCCCCACTCCACTCCTCATTCAGGAGGATTTCTATTTTTTTAATGGATTCGTTGAAATCCTTTTTTTTAAAACATGTGCACTTAACTAAACATTCTAAAGGTAGTCAATATCCTTATCCTCTATCTGAAAAATACAGCTCCTTTTTATGTGATATTCTTGTCTTGAATTTTAGTTCTATCTTGATTTGTTTTAACCCCACAATTAGATATTTTAACTTTTTCGTGTACTCAATGTTTGTTTAGATTTTCCTATGTTTTTATTAAAAAAGAAGCTCTCCTTTTCTTCTTGTAACCCAGGCCATCTTTCTCATATCACTTTTCTTCTTCCTTAAGGTACATCCTTTATAAGTTTCTTTAAAAGTAAAGGTCTCTTCAGGCCGGCCTGATGGGGTAGGGGTTAAGTTCGCGCGCTCCACTTTGGCGGCCGGGGGTTGGCCGTTTGGGATCCTGGGCGCGGACTGCACCGCTCATCCAAGCCATGCTGAGGCAGCAGAGTAACTAGAGGGATGCACGGCTGCGACGTACAACTATCTACTGGGGACTTGGGGAGAAAAAAAGCAAAAACAAAAACAAAAACAAAAAACTAAAGTCTCTTGGTGGTAAACCTTCTCAGTTTTTATTTATCAGAATATTCTTTATTATACCCAGCTCAAGATAGATAGTTTCACTGGATATACAATTCTAGCTTTAATTAAATACAACCACTTCTGGCTGCTTTTAAGATCTTTTCTTTATCTTTGGGGTTTTGAAGATTTACTTCAAAATCTGTAGCTGTGTATGAACGTATTTTCCCTTGAAAACTCTTCCTGAGGAATTATTTTAAAGAATTCTGTCTCAAAATTTACATTTTTCTAAATAAGTCAGGAAATGTAATGTGCAACATAGTGGCTTTAGCTAATAAAACTGTATTGTATATTTGAAATTTGCTAAGAGAGTAGATCTTAAATGTTGTAGCTAGGTGTGGTGATGAATGTTAACTAGACTTATTGTGGTGATCATTTCACAGTATATACAAATATGGAATCATTGTATTGTACACCTGAAACTGATATAATGTTATATGTCAATTACATCTCAAAAAAAAAAACAAACAAAAAAAGAATTCACGCTTTTCTTTGTAAAACCTGGAAAACTCTCTGAATTATGCTTTTGAATAGTCCTTCTCCTGCATTCTCTCTAATGTTTCCTTCTCAGATTTTGATCAGACGTACATTAGATCTTCTCACTCCGGCTTCCTCATCTCCTAAACCCATTTGTATCTTTCATTTTTCTTTTTATTTCTACCTGCTGAATTCTGGTTAAATTCTTTACAATTTATCTACCAAGTTCACTAATTTCTGCCTCAGTTATCTGCTTTTAACCATTCTATTAAATTTTAAATTCCAGTTTTAAATTTCTAGATTTTATATCTGCTTTTTTTCAAATTGTCCTGTTCCTTTTTGATACTCTCTTGTTCCTAAGTCATACCACTGACGATCTATCTTATTTCTTTAAACTTACTACATGATTTATTTTATTTTCTGCAGGAAATAATACAAAATTTTGAAGTCTTTGCTGTTCTTTTTCCCTGCCAACTCCCACTAATGATATCTTATTTATCTATTTTTATTTAAAATCTTTTTACCTTTTGTAAGTGTACAGTTCAGTGGCATTAAGTACATTCACGCATTGTGTGACCATCACCACTATCCATCTCCAGAACTTTTTCATCTTCCCAGACTGAAACTCTGTCCCCATTAAACACTAACTCCCCATTTCCCCCTCTTTCCAGCCCCTGGTAACCACCATTCTACTTTCTGTCTCTATGAATTTGACTACTCTAGGGACCTCATATAAATGGAATCATACGAAATGTATTTTTTGTGTGTGTCTAGCTTATTTCACTTAGCATAATGTCTTCAAGGCTCACCTATGTTGTAGCATGTGTCAGAATTTTCTTCCTTTTAAGGATCAACAATATTCCGTTGAATGCATATAGCACATTTTGTTCATCCATTCTTCTGTTGATGGACAATTTGGTTAATATAAATTCGGAAGTCAGCAATGAATTGTAGTGGTAAACAAACCCTCTTGTCTTGTATATACAAGAGTGATATTAGAGACAGTTGAGAGGATGGCTTCTCAATATTTGTTGGATTAATCAATAAGTGGCATGAATTATTTTTTCCAGCTGTGCGTGGAGTTTGTTTGAGCCATTTACCCTCAGTTTGCATTGTGATCAATGGGACAAATTTGGGTGGTAATTGAGTAGGGCAGTGATTCCCAGCATGGGATTGGAAGAACATTCCCACTAGGAGATACATCAGAACCATCTGGAGGCTTTCTCAAGTTATCCCACCATTTTTGGTTGAAACATGATGGAATGGGGAAAATATTTTTTTGAGAACCAATGAGCTAGTGTTAGTATAAATCTCATAAGCAGATGGCCCCTGGCATTCATTCCCCCTTTTTCTAGGAACAGCCCTGAAGTTCCGTTTGGGGACCCACGTCTTCCTCATTGTCCAGCTATGTGTTCATAGTGGGGCTTTATCCTCAGCTCAAGGGATAAAGAGTGTGACCCAAACTTAGATCAAACAGCAGATCATTTCCCTCAGACCATGGTGATTGTTTCAGGAGTGGGCACGTGGCTCAATCTGGTCACATGAGAATAAATCTCAGGGCTGCCAGAAAAGGCTCTTGCTTTTTATGCTGAACTTGAACCTGGAAGCATGTAAAGCTGGAGCTATAGCACCCATATTGCTCCCATGAGAGGTCCTCCTGGACCTGCCAAAGATCAGCCCAGGAGCTTGAGAATGAAGACGACTTGTGGGAGTCAGAGCTGAGAGATGGGAAAAACCACTGCTGATGATATTGCTTGAGCTCTGAATTCAGCAGTGCCTGAAGCCTGATTCACTCCTGACCACTTAGTGACCAATAAATAATCTTTTGCTTAGGCTACTTGCAGTTAGTTGAAAGAGTTTAAATTAATAGGCTGAAAGACTGGGATACGGTAACTGACATTTAAATTGGTTGCCCAGAAATTTCTAGGTCCCAGATCCTGGGATGCTGCATTCAAAGCGTCCTGAGCTGGGTGACGTTTCTGCGACTAAAGCCAGGTGTAGTTGCTTGGTTGCTGTTACCCGGTGGGATAAACATCACAGTTCTGGGAAGAAATCACATGTGCACGAATGCGACTCCACACTGTGCTTTCACCATTCTCCAGATTTACCACTCCCTGGTCAGTGAATTTGGGTTATAAAACATACATGTAGCAGAATAAATTTCATCTATTCTTTGCAATGTATGCAAATATACACATGCATATATGTGTAAATGTATGCATATTTATTTATATATGCACAGGACAGTTTTGGAAGGAAATACCAAAACTTGAGTGCCTCAGGGAGAGAGCACCTAGGAGATGAAGTGGGAGGGAGACTTTTCCTTGTGTACCCCTTCATATGTTTTGAATATTCTCTAATCAAAAAAGTAATTTATATTAAATCACTAAAAAAACTTTTAAAAAATTGAAGAAAGACTTCCCCTAGATCCTTTCTATCCTCTCTAAGCCAGCATCTCTCTGGCTTCATCACTAAACCTATCTGCTCTGCTTTTGTCCTTTTAGTTCTTAAAAGCGAGACCCCATGACATCCTAGGGTCCATAGAATGATCCGCATTCGCAGAGAACCCAGAATGCAGTCAGGCCGGAGGCAAAGAGCACAAAAGCTCATAAACTGCGAAGAACCCTTCTCCAAGATGACTGAGCAGTCTCTCTGGGGAGAGCTGAGATTTCATGTAGGGCTGTGACACCACAGAGCAGAGTCCCCTTTTTCGGATGTTTTGGGAGTCGGGAGTCTCTGCCTGACAGACAAGAGTCTCTAATCAGACTCCCTAGTAGGGAGGAGGCCCTGGAAAGTCTCCACTCGGGCAGAGGCAGCATGCACAGGCTGCCTCCTCCTTTCTTTGTAAGAACAAACAGAAAGCCAAGGATGACCAGGCACATGAGGGAAGTAGAAGGCTGACTAAGCTGACAGAAAAACAGACCCTAAGGAAGCAGAAGGGAAGTGAAGAGCATCCAAATAGCACCTTGGGCAAGATGAAGACTGCAGTACTGTACTGCATCCACCTGCAATAACACGCTAGGTACGGAGACAGAGACAAGAGTTACTTAGAGATTAAAAATATAGTTGCTGATGTTAAAAACAGTCCAAAGAAAAATCTAGAACATGAAAGAACGAAAAGGAAAAAGAGGCACAAAATATGAGAAACAACAGAAGAGTGAATGAGGACGATCCCCACAGCCACAGTTTGTTAGTGAAGCATCCACTAACGGGAGGGTCTGAAAGGGAGGACAGAGAAAGGTCTAGGGAGGAAAAATCAGTAAAAAGAAAATCGCACCGAGTTAAGGAAAGACTTTAATTTGTAGAATGAAAAAGCCCACTTAGCGGCAGGCACAAGAAATAGGAAAAAATATTCTCTTTCACACTCAAACCCATCTTCATGAAATTTCAGAGCACCAAGGACTAGGAAGCCAGACCTAGTGGTCTGGTGGTTAAGATGCGGCGCTCTCACTGCCACGGCCCGGCTTCATGTCCCGGTCAGGGAACCAGACCTCCCGTCTGTCGGTTGTGAGGTGGTGGTGGCTGCATGTTGCTGTGATGCCGAAAGCTATGCCACTGGTACTTCAAATTCCAGCAGGGTCACCCATGGTGGACAGGTTTCAGCGGAGCTTCTAGACTAAGACAGACTAGGAAGAAGGACCTGGCCACCCACTTCCGAAAAATTGGCCATGAAAATACTATGAAATAGCACTGGAAGGTGAGGAGATGATGCAGAAAGACCAGGCAGGGTTCTGCTCTGCAGTACTCGGGTTGCTAGAGTCGGAATGGACTTGAGAGTACAAACAACTAACAATAAAGGAGAAGGAGAAGATTCCAAAACTAAAACAACAAACAACAACAGTAGCAACTAGGCCCTCTCAAAGGTACATGAATCAGATTGGCATCAGACCTAACATAAGCTGGGGGACAAATGGAGCAACGTCAGAATTTTGAGAGAAAACTATTTCGAATTGGGATTTTTAAATGCAGTCAATCCAGCTATTGAATGAAGGGGCAGGGGCAGAAAAAAAGAATTTTTTTTTCACACAGTCAGGAATTCAGAAAGTTTGCCTCTCACACTCCTTTTTTGTGATAGACGTTTGAAGGTTTATCCTGGAAAAACTAGGGAGAAAACCAACAAAGGAGAGATGGGATCTACCAATGGCTCTGACCCAGAAGAATGAGGAGTTGAGTCGGCCGCAGGTGGGGGGCAGTGGGAATGAGGAAGGGAGGGTGGGATGAAGAAACCCTCCTCTTCCATGGGAAAAGCTAGAAATAGTCACTACTATTGATGGAACAAGAAAGACAGGTATACATAGATAAAGGGGGTGTCACTGACTGAAAAAAGTAAAAATTGCAAAGAAAACTCAAAAGTAACTTCGAAATGGGATATATTTACTTGAATTATGCATCCATAAGTCCTAAAACCACATTGTGCCAGTGTGCACCAACACTATCAATACATGAATGGAAACAGTCAATTTTGATTAATCTTTTTGGGACAACTTTACCAAACATTGATTGCTTTTGCTGCTTAGCATACATTCCTGCTCTTTCTGGGAATGGGCCCCTGATTTTCCTCTGGAAACACTCCTCCTCCACTCCCAGTCCCTGCACTGTAAGTGACGCTAACTGCACCCTCTCTCACCCCAGAGACTCTGGGGGTGAGTGCGTGATCCAGGCCAATCGGTGCATCTTATCCCCGTGGCCACAGCCATGGGTTCAGGAATGGGCTTGTGATCCAAGGCTGTCCCACAAGACTCAGTCCTGGAATTATTGTTGGAATGGTTGGAAAAAGAGGTTCTTTTTCTTCCTGGATTGCTAGTTGTAAAACCAATGTAAGCTGGTGCTCTACAATCCCTCATGGAGAGGGCCTGTCTTAGAGAAACTAACACAGAAAGCAGTGTGAGAGATGGAGGGAGCAGGGAGAGAAGAAAAAGAGGAGGAGGAAGAGGAAGCAGAAGGGGTGAAAGGGGAAGAAAGGGCAGAGGGAGGGGAGGGGAGAGGGGAGGAGGGGAGGGGAGGTGAGGAGAGAGAGAATCAAGCAATGGCTGAAACTAGATCTGTCCTTGGGTTTTTTGTTATGTGAGGTGATAAATTTCCTTTTTTGCTTAAGCTGGTGTTGGTTGAACTTCTGTTACCTGCAACGGGAAGGGTCGTGACTGACTCAATAGCTTACTTAGAACTATAGGCAAAATCATAAAAGTAGCAGGAATGTTGCCAAGCATGCAGAATAAACAAAGCTGGCTGTAACTGCTAAAAATGGACCCAAAAGTCAGAAAGCACACAGAAATTTGCAAAAGCATCCCAAGTTTCAGAGAGTTATCCAAAGATATCCCTTCTTGATTCTGGAACTGGACATAATTGCTTACAAACAGCAGCTATCATGCACAAATTATAAAAACATGTAAAACCAATGACTGGAATTAGTAATTTTTAATATTTTTTCATGTTTTTTATTGTGGACATTTCATATTTGTTTTTATTTTTAGCTTTTATTTTTATTTTTAGCTCAGTATTTTTCCTCTCTTCCTTTGTAACTTCTCTGTCACTCTTTCTGCCAGCCTCGCTCCACACTCACCTCCCCATTCCCAAGTAATTTGTCTTGACAACTTCTGCCTGTTTGTACTTCTTTTTGTACTCATTTATCTTTATTGAGGTATAATTGACACACAATGAACTGCACGTTTAAAGTGTATGATCTGATAAATTGTGACATCTATATACACCCAAGAAACCATCACCACAATCAAGACAGTGACTATTTTCATCACTTCCCCAAAGTGTCCTCATGCCCCTTGGCAATCCCTCCCTTTTATCCCTCCTCACCCCCCGGCAACCACTGATTTGCTTTTTGTCAACGTAGATCAGTGTGAATCTTCTAGAGTTTGATATAAGTGGAATCATATAAGGTACTCATTTTGTTTGACTTCTTGCACTCAGCATAATGATTTTGAGATTCATCCATGTTGTTGTGTGTATCAGTAGTTCATTTCTTTTTGAGTAATATTCCATTGTATGGATATACCACAGTTTATCCATTTACCTGTTGACGGACATTTGGGTTGTTCCCAATTTTTGGCTATTACAGATAAAGCTTCTGTGAGCAGTCAGGTACAGGTCTTTTATGGAAATATCTTCCTTTTCTCTTGGGGAATCCCCACCAGTGGACCAGCTGAAACATATGTTTACTTTGTAAGAAACTGACCAACTGCTTTCCAAAGTGATTGCACCTTTTTCTATCCCAAGCAGTTCCTCCACATCCTTACCAACACTTGGTGTGGTCAGTCTCTTTAATTTTAGCCATTCTAATAGTTCCTTTTAATGGCTGCACAATATTCCCATGATATCCTATTTGAACTTTTACCTCACTTCCTGTATTTTTGCCTCTAGAAACAATGCCACACTGCCCGACTACACTAACTAGAGCTTTCATTGTTTTGAGGTGGAGTATTTGGAATAGAGTTGTTCATTGAAGGGTATAAATATTTAAAAATGCAATAAATATTATCAGAGAGCTCTCCAAAAAGGCTGTAATAATTTACAATTCACCTGCAGTGCATTAAAGCATCCTTAGTCCTTTTCCCTAACCTCACCACTAATTTTTGCCAGTAGTAGATATTGTAACTCTTTTTAATTTATGCACATTGTTATTTTAATTGTCACCTCCTTGACTATTTATGGAGTATCTTTTCATATGTGTATTGGCTATTTATTGTTCATCTTCGAACAGTCTACACATATGCTGCACATTTTCCTTGATTTTTTTGAGCTTTTTATAACATAGATTTAAAAATTTCATCTTTTTTCAAATCTATTTTTTTTTGTTTTTAACTTTATTTATGGCATCTTTGCCATAATAAAATATTTAAAACTATCTTCTCTTTGATAATTTCTGGCTTCATATCTTGGTTAAGGAAGTGTACCCACCTCTTGGATTGTACATATAATTTCCTATATTTTATTTTAAGATTTTTGTTGTTTTATTTTTTACAGATAAAGAATTTATTCCTTGGATTTTTGTAGAGTGTGAGGTAGGAGCTCAGCTTTATTGTCTTCTGGTTGGAAAACCATTTGGCTTAGCACCACTTACTAAATAAACCATTATTTCCCTGTCCTTGTCATATACTAAATTCCATTATTAACTGGGATTCATTATGTACTATGTACATTGTTTTACCGATTTATTCGTCTGTTCTTATGTCAATACCAGACTGATTTGATTATGCTCAGGCATTTTTTTGTCCCATGGGAGCATTCAGAAAGTATCTAATTCTACACACAAAAAGATGGGATTCCAATTAGAATTAAATTAAATATAAATCAATATTGGAAGAATGTATATTTTTATAGTAGTATTTTCAGACAAGACCATAGTGTATTTTTCTAGTTCAGATCTTGTTTCATGTTTTTGAGTATGACTGAACTTTTTATAGTTGAGCATATCATACATATATGAGTATATGTACAGTGTGAAGAAGATTAGTAAAGCAAATACTCAGGTTAAGAAAGAGAGCCCTACCCTTCAAAGCTCTCCTCTCCACTCCCTGAAGTTCCTCTTGATCCTGTTGGTCCTCTTCCCTCTCATCAAGGTGTAGTCACCATCCTGTCCTTTGTGCAATCATTCCTTTGCTTTTCCTTATAGTTTTACCACCTATGTCTGTTGCTCTAAATAACATATATTTTTAGTTTTGTCCATTATTCAACTTGACAAAAACGGAATTAGACTCTGTATTCTCTTGGAAATTGCTTCTTTTGTTCAACATAATGTATATGAGCTTTATTCATGTTGAGGCAGGTAACTGTATTTTGTTCATTTTTACTGCTGCATATTATTCCATTGTATGGGTATTCTACAATTTGTTTATCTAATTTACTGTTGATGTATATTTGGATTGTTTCTAGCTTTTTAGTGTTATGAGCTTTCTGATGAAAATATCCTCATGGGTTCCTGTAAGAGTTTCTCTAGGGCAATGGTCTTCAAATTTTTTGCTTATGTATTCACTAAAAGAATTTTCTTTTTGAGGAAGATTTGCCCTGAGCTAACATCTGTTGCCAATCTTCCTCTATCTCTTTTTTCTCCCCAAAGCGCCAGTACATAGTTGTATATCCTAGTTGTAGGTCCTTGTAGCTTTTCTATGTGGGACACTGCCTCAGCATGACTTGACGAGCAGTGAGTAGGTCTGTGTCCGGGATCCGAACCGGCGAACCCTGGGCCACCAAAGTGGAACACGCGAACTTAACTGCTATGCCACTGGGTCAGCCCCTAAAAGAATTTTTTAAAACTAGGTGCTCTCTTGAGCATTTTAAACTGACTTTCTAAAATCATCATGAATGCTTGCAAAGAATGTAATTTCTGGCACATTGTAGATATCAACATTTTAAAATAAAATTGCTATTTCTTTAACAAAATAATATAAACAACAGAAATTGAATACCAATCATAACTATTTAAAAAATGCATGAACAAGCTCTTTTCTAATAGTCAGAAATTTTACAGTTTCTTTTGTTCGTTGACTGTCCATTTACCTCCCCCATAGAATTGCAACTTATTATAATGCATTTTTATGCTGGAAAATCTTGATTACCCTGGTATACATTTCTGCAACAAAAATGTATATGAAAATTGAAAAAAATCCTGACTATAAAGCTTTAAGTATGAAACACCTCTTCTGTATTTAGTTATTATTAAAGTATTATTAGTATATAATTGATCAAAGCAACACACATATTACACCATTTGTAAAATAATTATTTAATAGTAACTTTAATCCTGTAGGTGCATCTCTCAATGGGATGGATGAGACTTTTTGTCGTTTATTTCATAAATGCATGATGACTATTATTCTTTGCTAGAATGAGACAATGTTCAGATAAATTCTATTCCTATTTTTTGTTTTGATCAGTGTAGGCACTGAGAAACCTTGTTCACATAAATAAATAAATAGGAATGGAAACAATTTTGTTACAGCAATGCCACTCAATTCTTTGAACTCCTTCCAAGATAAATGTCAAAACCCACAGAGCGATCAATCATTAATTTTTAATTGTCTATTAATGGATACATCTGCCTTCTTTTTTGTTGAAAACAAAACAGTGTAAACTGCTTGATTTGCAAAAGGATTTATTAGCCAGTCATTAGAGACATTAGGTTTTGCAATAGCTGGGAAGCACACCAAAAAGGCTTTACCAAGCCCTGTCAAATGGCAACACTGTATTTCTTACTCCTTCACTGAAAGGCTGAACGGGCAACCTGTTTAACCCAATATAGCTAAAACATTTGAAGAAAATTGAAATATTGAGAACTTTGATAAACCTTTGTCAATATATTTTGAAAACTGTTTTTTTCTTTTTTTGTGTGAGGAAGACCAGTCCTGAGCTAACATCTGTTGCCAATCCTCTTTTTTGCTGAGGAAGACTGGCCCTGGGCTAACATCCGTGCCCATCTTCCTCTACTTTATATGGGACGCCGCCACAGCATGGCTGACAAGCAGTGCCTTGGTGGGCGCCCGGGATCTGAACCCACGAAACCTGGGCTGCCAAAGCGCGAACTAAACTGCTGCGCCACCGGGTTGTCTCCTCAAAAACTTTTTAAATGGAAAATTCTATGCATAGAGAAGTTGAAAAAATAGTGTATAGAACCTAATGTATCCATCATTAGGTGTCAACCATTGTCAGTTGTGGACAATTTCATTTCACCTAAACTCCTATCCCTTCCTCTCCTGATTCTTTGAAAGCCAATCCTAGACGTCGTATCATTTCATCTGTAAACACTTCAGCATATAACTCTAAAGCAGTAGGACTCTCCCTTTTGTTAATATCACATCTGAAAAAACAATTATTTAATATTAAATATCTAGGCAGTGTTCACAGTTTCCCGTCATATTTTTTTTACATTTTATTTGAATACGGATCCACATAAGGTTCACACACTGCAACCTATCAATGTACACTTCCTTCTGGAGGCATGTGCTGGCTGGTTGTCTCTCCTTCAGTGATATCTAGCAATTGTTCATGATCATTGCCCAGATCCATTAATCTACTGGGGGTTGCTAAATGATGATACTTTAATTTTATCATTCCTTCTGTGTTTATTAGCTGGGCTATGTCTATAAAAGGAAAGCTTTGGCCATTGGGAGCTCTCTCAGGTTGCCTCTTGTGTCCTTTTGATATGTCCCCATCCCCCCCACTCCTTTTTTGCCCTTCCTTACTTTTTGGCACTATAAGATATTCCAGGCTCATCTTACATTTCTCCTCTCCCAGCCCTGGAATCAGCCACTTCTCTAAGGAGTCCTGGTTCCTTTTGATGGTGTACATTCTATGGGTTTTGACGAATGTATAGTGACATATATCCACCATTACAGTATCATACAGACTAGTTTCACTGCCCTAAAAATCCTCTGTGGTCCGCTTATTCATCCACCGCCCTAAACCCTGGCGACCAGAGATCCTTTACTGTCTCCACAAGTTTGCCTTTTCCAAAAGGCCATAGGGTTGGAATCACACAGTATGTAGCCTTTTCAGATTGGTGGCTTTCACTTAGTAATATGCATTTACGTTTCCTCCATGTCTTTTCATGGCTTGATAGCTCATTTCTTTTTAGCGCTGAATAAAATTTCATTATCTGGAGGTACCACAGTTTTTTTTATCCATTCACCTATTGAAAGCCGTCTTGATTGCTTCCAAGTTTTGGCAACTATGAATAAAACTGCCATAAATATTCATGTGCAAATTTTTGTGTGGACATAAGTAATATATTTTTAAATAAAGAGATGAGAAAGGAGGGCTTTCTAAGAATGACAGAAGCCATAAAGAATACATTTGTTAAAATTTTCAGACCGAGCAAAAAACATACCATAACTAACTTAAGAGAGAAACAGCAGGGGGTGGTATTGGCAAGACATTGACAACAGTGGGTAGTTCTGTTTTACTTAGCATACTGTGAATTTAAACAAGACAAGATTCTCAAACTCTTTGACTATTTTGTTTTGTTTTATTTTATTTTATTCCTCACATGCCTGTGGTAGAAGACAGAAATATCAGTGATCTCCTTTGGAGTTGTCTAAGAAATCTCATAAGTATTTAGACCTGTTAGGAACTACTAGATTTCAATTTACACCTTACTAATAGGGAAACGCATTATTAAATAAGACAACCATAATTCCACAGACTTTTAGAGATGAAGGGTTATTTTCATAGGACAGAGCTACAATTTTCAAGCACTGGATATCTGACAGACTCCTTTGTAGGAATAAAATTTACAATTTTTCTCTGTAGCTGTTAAGGAAAAGGAACAATTTCTCCTCTTCTTTATTGCTGATATTTCTTTCACCAGCAATTGGAAGCACCTAGGGTTTGAAGAGCCATCACTAGAATTCCATGAGTTAATACTGAAAGAAAAGAGGCCTGAATAGCCATAAAACTGTGAATATGGAAAGGAAAGGGGCAGATGAGGATTGTTAACAGGTATAATATACAGTAGATAATATTTTGCTTTCTTGAATCATAAATGAATGCCTTTCTTTTTATTTATTTATTGTTTGTGGGGAAGACCAGCCCTGAGCTAACATCTGTTGCCAATCCTCCCCTTTTTGCTGAGGAAGACTGGCCCTGGGCTAACATCCGTGCCCATCTTCCTCCACTTTATATGGGACGCCGCCCGGCATGGCTGACAGGCAGTGCGTCGGCGGGCGCCCGGGATCTGAACTCTTGAACCCCGGGCTGCTAAGCGCGAACTAAACTGCTGCGCCACCGGCGGCCCCTTAAGATTCTGTTTTTAATGATAAATTTGCATTTTCTCTAATGCATGGAAAGTGGCTTGTCAAAATCCATAGTCTTCTCTCCATGGCGTGGACACAGGAGTATTGGCCTGGGTAGCTTAAGGCAGGTAAAACTACATGTTTACTTCAGCCGTGAAGAACTCACAAGGCCCGTGTGGATTTGGTACCTCTGGGCAATGTCCCTTTCTCGTGTACTGGGTGTTTACAAGATATATGCTGAGATAGCTGAATGGGTTGACTTCAGGCATAAAAATATTCATGATAAATCAGTTTCGAGCTGATAAATGTCTACCAAAATTAATTATTTTTGTTTTAGAGGAGTTGATCTTTAGCCTTCTTTTTTTTTCCTGGTAAAAATGAGATGCCAGAGGCATTTCTAGCTAATAAAAAGAAAATACATCGTGTCTTCTACATGTTAAAAGCACGCCTTTCTGTCCTCTATAGCAGGAGGGCACGCATCCACCTCATTCAGTGTAATAGCTATTATCGTTTGGAGAGTTAAAATTGCAGTATCAACATGGGAGTATTAATATTTTGTCAGTGAAGCTTGGCTTTCATTGCAAGATGTGAACTGTGCCTGTTATCTACTTGTGATTGCCCTCCTCTCCAAACGGAGCAAGGATCCAAGAGTCACTGTATCTGACTCTTCTGCTCATAGCCCTTTTTCCATATTAATCTGAACTTGAATGTGCAAGTAGCAGATCAAACTCCGCCCCATTCACCCCAAGAATGTCTCCAGAGAGGTGCTTCAGCCCCTCCACACAGGGGCCCCCAGCAGGGCCAGTGCACGGAGGCAGAGGAAGAGCATGACTCAAGGCAGTGTGAGGGGCTCAGGGCACCCCCACCCACGTCAGCACTTGTCACTCTGCCTAAATTACACCGTGGGGCGGATGTCTCCCTGGTTTCTGTGGAAATGCAAGTCTACCTTGGTGGGGGAACCTACTAAACCTTGTTTCTCCCTCAGATCAACGCACAGGTAACCCGATAGCGGGGCATTTGACAGAGAAATAAGAGGGAGGTCAGAGCCATAGAACGTCTCAAGCAAGGTGCCTCTCTTCAGTTCCGTCTCCGCTGCCGTCTACAATTACAGATAAGAAACCATCTTCATGCCGGAGAGGAAGTGGTGGACTGGGGAGATGCACGTCGGTCCAGTTCGGGCCGGTGAAGGGCAGCGGATGGCTGGGTTTGGGATGCAAAGTTCCTTGGTTTCTCTGGGTCTCCATTCTCAGGACTAACTCTGGCAGGGAATTTGTTTTGCACAGGAGCATTACAGAGACGTGGTGGGGAGAAGGAGAAGGAGCTGTTATTAAAAACAAAACAAAACTAAAAACCTCTTCCTCTGGCGTCTCTGAGGGCTTCTGGGTCACCTCTGGGGATGGCTTTTTGAGGAAACACCCACATTGGTCTTTTCCTGTTTCCGGGACACGGTCCCTCTCTCTGATAGATAGCATTTGCGGCCAGTTTTTTCATCTCTCACTGCTCCCGTGTCTTTTTGAAGAGACTGGAAGCCAATGAGAGAGGCTGCCTAGGACAGGAGGGAGGGTTGCTCCAAGACCGGGCTGCAGAACTTGCAAGATATTCCAGGACCTCTCAGGTAACAGGGCTTGTTTTGTTTTCTTTCATTCTCTCACTTTCTCTCATCCCAGGTCTACCAGTAACAGTCTGTGTCAATCTGGACTCTTGATCTTTCTAAGCCTCAGTTTCTTTATTCCTGAATAATTATGGTCAAGAATTATATAACCCAAGACCCCAAATAAGTGCAAGCTGAAAATGACTGATACTATATATTTCAGAACCTAGAGTTTGGACAGAATGAGCTCAGACTGTAGCCCTCTGGTGATACTAAGGGGCTTATTTCTCGTGTTTGTGCAAAAGTGTTTTCACCTGTGCACAGAGTGGCTGCTGCACCCATTTCTGGGTGCATGTATGGGTGCCCACACATTGCTGGAAAAGGGAGGATGGTCTGAATCCCCTGCCCACCTGCCCCCAGAAGTCATAGGATGCCCTTTGAAGAACAGGCTGAAAGCTCGTCTTTTGATTTTCATCTTATTTCATTTCCATTGCTTGTTTTTTAAGTACACCACTCAACTTGGTGGAAACAGTTTCCATCTTAAAAAGAGGAGAAAGATTTCAGAGTAGGACTCAAGCTGATCTGCTCAGGTGAAACATTTGCTTTTTTTCTGATAAAGAAGTACAATTTATGGTTTAAAAACATTATTTAAATCACCTAGGTAGTCAGAATGGAGTTATAAACAGCAAGGGCTTTATTCCTAGGGGATTATGCTGCCTCATACCCCTGACAATGACAGTCTCTCCTTGTTAATGTTTCCTAACCAGCGTGCCATCCATCTCCAACACACTCCAGTGGGGAAGTAGGGAGGATGGTATCATTTTGGCAAATGAGGGTAGGATAATCTGCCCAAGGTCCAGAGTGTTTCACCATTTTCCCAAGGGTGTCTCTACCTTTCCCATCCCCACAGGCTTCTTTCAGTCATGCAAGGTGGAGATAGTGCAGGAAATAGGGCTTCCCAAGTCGGGTGGAGGGAAGCATGCTTCCACGCTCATCAGCTCAGAGATGATGCTTTCCCAGTCTGTGGCAGGAGCTGTTCTTTAAACTGGTCCAACTGTCCTCCAAGTGTAGGGAGAGAAACGTCTGGCAATAGAGGTATTTAGTAACATTTTTAAACGAACTAATGGAAGGATTGATGGATATAAAATGAGGGAGGTGGGTTGATGGCCAGCCAGGAGTAGGCTGTTGAGCAAGGGAAGCATGAGGATGGTGATGTCTTGAGGGGAAGGATGTGGCAGCAAGGGTGCAGTGATCTGCAGGGACAGAGCAGGCAAGGAGATGCCTCTCGAAACCCTGGCGGCCATTGGCCGAAGTGTGGCAGTTTGCACTAGAGAGGTGGCATGGTGACTGGAGAGGGAAAAATCCTCAAGAAATAACTGAGAAAGATGAGAAACACCTAGATGGTTCTTGAGAAGGAGCCCCTTTTTCACTTCTCTTTCTGCTCAGGCTGTGTTCTGAGAGAGCAGCGATTTAAGCCTCTCGTTCTTGGAAGAAATGGCCTGCTACCAGTCACTTGGCCAAACGCATCACGTGAGTAGCACTGTTTGACCGTTCCTAAGGGCCTGAGGACCAGCCCCTCCCAGCACATGGGGCAGGCAGCACATTCAGGTTCTGCCTGCACTCCCAGTTTTCTGGGAAACACTGAGAAGGGGTTGTCATCTGTCTTTGACATCTTTTCATCCCACAGCTCTGGGTGCAGGCAGCTTCACGTAATTGCTGTGTTACGTACGCCCACCCCCCATCCCCCAAGTCTTAGTTTCCTCACATTTAAAAGCAGTAGATAGTGTCACCTGATCTCTAAGGTCACTTCTGTCTCTATGAGTCTAGGCACAGCAGCACTAGCCCTCCTCTGGCCGCCTTTCTGTGGCTCTTTCAGCATCACCTTCTCTGCCCCTCAACAATCACCACTCTTGTCACTTACCTGGTACATGTGTGTTTCCCTCAAATGCTCAGGAGCCCCTCCTCGCTAGCCCTCTCTGGAGACCACCATTCAAGATGATCCAAGGGCGGTTTGTGGGAAAACAGAGCATCTTGGTTTCAAAATCATCAGCATTGGAAACAAGCTGATCTCTAACAAACATGCTTCCCCATTTGCCACTCTCTATGCGATCACATCCTAAAAAAAATCCTGCCCATAGGGCTCATCCTTGAAAAGAGCCAGCCAAAGATGAGAATTATGTTCAGGTTGCTCCTTATCCAAGTTTCAATAGAGAATTAGCTGGATTGATGCATCAGTCAGGTTTCTCCAGAGAAAGAGAACCAATAGGAGATATATATATCTCTCTCTTCATATATATATATGAAGAAACTTATTTGAAGGAATTGCCTTATGTGATTGTGGGGGCTGATAAGTCCAGAATCTGCAGGGCAGGCCAGCAGCTGGAAGCTGAGGCAGGAGCTGATATTGAAATCTTGAGGCAGAATTTCTTCTTCTTGGGGAAACCTCAGGTTTTGCTCTTAAGGCCTTCAACCGATTGGATGAGGCCCACCCACATCCCGGAGGGCAATCTTTACTTGACCGCATCTATAAAACACTCTCATAGCAACACCTAGGCTAGTATTTGATTAAATCATCGAGTGCTATGGTCTATCCAAGCTGACATCTAAGACTAACCATCACTCTCGATTTGAAAGGCCCCCTCACGGGTGGCAGGATGAGAAAAAACGCTCAGGACCAGTTTCCATCCAACAGGCCTGCACTTGCTTGGATGTAGACGCAGGGCTGAGTTGAATAATCAGTACTGTGGTTCCTTGGCCTGGATAACTCTTATTTGAATTGTACATATGCTGGGACAGACTTTACAAACCAGAGTAGACTAGTATCTGTGGGACCTGGCCAGATACAGAGATTCCAAGGAGCAGAAAGTTGCTACCATTTCTCTTTTGGCTCTAAAATACCATCAGAATGGGTTACAAAGATATTACTGGGGAACTGTCTGACAGAAGCTGAGTTTTGATGTTTAGTACTTAAATTAAAACGATTCCTAAGTTGTTTATATTTATTAAACTGGTTTTCTTGCCAAGGTAATCACTGCGGCTGGTTTTGCATGTGGAGGACCTAGATCTTATCCTATACGGTATGATCCCAAGGAGCACTGGGAAAATCCACTTTTTCCACAAAGTATTCTTTTTCGGTTCACCTGTCATAGACCCTGAAATTCCACCATTGGCGATTCATTCTTTAGCATTAACTCTTTGAACCTGTTACAAGGAAAATACCCTGAAACCTTGCACACAGCAAGATCCTGGTGTAGCTTTGGAAAGGATTGTGTAGGTTTTTCCAAGTAGTGAAGGCTGAGAAGTCATTCTTGGGTGGGGCCTGAGTGGACCCCCTCCCTGAGAACAGGAAGTAGGAGGTAGGAAGAAAGAGAAGGATCAAGAGAAAGATATATGGAAGACAATGCAAGAAGGTGAGTGGGCAGGTAAGAGATGCCCCTGAGGTAGCTACTTGCCCAAGACTATTTGAGCTAAGATCACAGAATATGGATCTTCTGTAGCGAAACAGTGGTGTGAACCGAACAAATCAGGACTTCCCTCTGTTTACTGGGTGTACACTCCACTCCACTGTGCCTGGACTCATGACAATCTCCTGCTCCTGGTGTGACCAGCTCATCCTGGTGCGCCTGGGGCTCTCCCAGTTTCAGCACTGAGGGTCTTTTGATCAGGGAATCCTCTCAGTCCTGGACAAACTGGGATGATTGATCACCCTCCATACCGTCATCACCATGGAAGCGGAGGGAGGAATTTCTTTTGTGAATTTACCAAAGGGGGATACTTTGCCAGGCACCTTGAGTTTGGGGTGCCAGGACTGAGACCCTAAAGGCAGACAAGAGCTCCAGAGAGCCAGGAGCTCAGTAGGAAAAGACCAACTTCCTTGTTTGGTCTTCTGGGCAGACAGCACATTTTCAGTGCCTCCTATGAGCTAAATACAGGTCTTAGGAGATCATATGCATGTGCTTGCATGTTGGCACTGTCTAGACGCTCTTCACGAGGAAGCTTGGTCCAGTGCCAAGAATGGTTGAGGGTCAGCAGACCTGGGTTTTAGTCTGGCTCATCCATTAAATTGCATGTGACCTTCAGTAGTTGTTTTTTCTCCCCTCAATTTCCTCATCTATAAAATGTGGTGTTTTGTGTCAGATGTCACATCCAACTCCAGTGTGAACAATCCCTGCATCTTTTCCCCTCTAGAACACAATGGAAGGGCTTCAGAAGTGTGGAAAATGTACTGTCACCACAGGTAAGGCTCTAGTGGAGCTCTTCTCGACACTTGGGGGCCATGAACTCAGCAATGGGGAAACAAACTTTGCACCTTGCAGTGAAAGGTACAAGACTAGAGTCACCCTAAGATAAAGAAAATGCATTTCCCCAGGAAATATTACATTTTAGGCTATTTGCTGTCATACAGTCCTTAGTGAGGGTAAGTTTTTCCAGATAAAACCCTGTCATCTTGTAAAAGAGAGACCAGGCAAGGATGGAAGGAGTGGAAAGTAGAGGACAAACAGCTCAGTGGTTGTAGGAAACTCTGGGCATCAAATAGCAGCTTGAGGCCTTCAGAGTGAGAACTGAATAGAGAGAAGGTTCTGGAAAGGGTGGCAAAACTTGGCAGCCCCAAAAGGAAAGACTCCAAGGATTCTGGCTATCTGGCGTAGTTTATTCCACCAACCCTATGTGGGTTCTCTTCATTCTCTACATAAGAGAGAGTCTGGTGGTTGCTCTGAGCACAGCCCAGTGATGGGGACAGAGGTGTGATGCCTAATTGATCATCGATGCCATTTGTCCTGGGTCTTTTCCTTTTTGTCTTTCACTCTCCTCCACGGAAGGCATTTATTACTGTCTAAGTTCAGGGTGCTAAAACACAATGGCATAGACTGGGTGGTAAACCACAAATATTTATATGTCACGATTCTGAAGCTGGGAGGTTGAAGATCAAGGTGCCGGCAGATTCAGGGTCTAGTGACAGTCCACTTGCTGGTTCCTGTGTCCTGACGTGGAGGAGAGAGAGTTCTAGTCCCTTCCTCTTCTTAAAAGGACACTAACTCCATCATGGGGGCACCACCCTCCTGACCTTGTCTAAACCAAATCACCTCCCGAAATCCTCAACTCCAGATGTCATCACACTAGGGATTAGCGTTCCAACATATGAATTTGGGGGGACACAAACATTCAGTCCATAGCAATTACACATTAACTTTTCGTGTGCTCTAACAGGTGGGGGAGAAGAGAGCTTAACTCCAGGATCATCTCTACTGAGGATCGTCCTGGTGGGCAAAACAGGCAGTGGGAAGAGTGCCACAGGGAACAGCATCCTCTGCCAGCCAGCGTTTGAGTCCAGGCTGGGGGCCCAGTCCGTGACCAGGACGTGCCAGAAGGCGACAGGCACGTGGAATGGGAGGAACATCCTGGTGGTTGACACGCCCTCCATCTTTGAGGCAAAGGCCCAGACCCAAGAGATGTACAAGGACATTGGGGACTGCTACCTGCTGTCGGCCCCAGGGCCCCATGTGTTGCTGCTGGTGACCCAGCTGGGGCGCTTCACTGCCCAGGACACGGTGGCAGTGAGGAGGGTGAAGGAGATCTTTGGGGCAGGGGCCATGAGACACATGGTCGTCCTCTTCACCCACAAGGAGGACTTAGGGGACGAGTCCTTGGATGATTACACAGCAAACACGGACAACCACAGCCTGAGGAGCCTGGTCCAGGAGTGCGGGGGGAGGTACTGCGCCTTCAACAACCGGGCCACTGGGGAGGAGCAGAGGGAGCAGCTGGCCCGGCTGATGGCCGTGGTCGAGAGGCTGGAGAGGGAGCGCGAGGGCGCCTTTCACAGCAACGACCTCTTCTTTGATGCACAGATGCTCCAGCGAGGCGGGGCCGGGGCGCATGGAGGAGACCACGGGCGCTACCTGGCCAAGGTGCAGTTGCAGGTTGAAAAGCAAAGGCGAGACCTGATGGAGAGCGAGAGTAACTGGGCATTCAAGGCGCTCCTCAGAGCCAAAAACTGGACGATTTTGCATCATGAGTTTTGTGTTTTTCTTATTTGGTGCAGCTTACTTTTTCTTCTTATTTTACTGATCATCTTGTATCATCATTAATTCTGTATGTCATCTGTATGTCAGAGCATGTCTTAAAGAATTCCCTCCTGGGACCTGTTGTTCTCCATGTCACCAATTCTGAAATTGTCATGGTCTGTGGAGGACACGGTTTGTTGTCTCCGCAGCTCCCATTCCCCTCCTTCCTTATAGACTTCTGGTTTGGTTCAGTCTCCTCCTCTCCCGCGTGGAGCCGTGTGCCTCAGAAGAAGATGACACTGGGGACGCCTCGCTGCTCTGTACCCAATCCCGTTCTCTTTGCTAGTGGCTAGTTCAGGAGTGGGCCTGAGACCCAATTCAGGCCAATGAGAGGTGAGTAAAAGTCTGCAGAGGTGGGGCCAAAAGGTTTCTCCCTTCCCAGAGAGACCCACAGCAAGAAACAGTCTCTCTTCTTCCTCTGGGCACTGTGGGGTCTGAATGTGATGCCCAAAACTCCAGCAACTGTCTTGCTGCCAGCCTGAGTTTGAAGGCAACACTTCAAAGCAGAGCAGAGAGGTGGAACAAACCTAAGCCCCTGAATCAATCAGCCCTGGAGCCTACCCTAACTCTGAATTTCCAATTATCTCAGCCAATAAACTGCCTTATTGTTTAAGCTATTTGAGTTTGGGGTCTCTTTTACCTGCATTTGAAAGCATTTGAAATAATGAGGAGTTCTCTATATCCCTTCAAAAAATATCCTTAAATCTATCAGAATTTCCTTGTTCTCATGCTTCCCCTGAGGAAGTGGCATCGAGAATAAATGAAAAGATTTCTCTTTTCTTGTTCCTAGAATCAGGTTCCTAGAATCACCTCCCTCTACTAGTAAGGTGCCCGCTCCATGGTAGACTTTCACTGAATCCCGAATGAAGTGAAAACCACTTTCAGTTGGATTATTTTGAAGAGTGACAGTGGGAGAGGGGGAGGAAATGTGAGCGCCTCCAGGCAGGTCTTCTCTGTGCTTCCTTCACCGTTTTGGGGGAGAAACAGCTCACATTTGAACACCTTCCAAGGATTACTTTGATGAACATCCATGTATGAGGGAAGGGTTAACACACCCCTCTCTCCTCGTCTACTGTAAAATATCCCTAAATTAACTCTCCAGCTTGATTCCCCCTAGAAATCGGCACAGGTGGAATGTCAGCCGGATTAGCAGCGACACTGCTCGTGAAGAAAGAAACACCTTCTTGGTGCACTGCATCTCCCCGGGGAGGCCTGGGAAGGGACCATCTACATCTACGGGGGGAGGCCATCCTCCTCGTGCTCCCTGAGACTTTCTTGGGCCAAATTTATGCTGGGTCTGGATGCTTTCCTGAAGGGAGGATGAGCTCAATCACCCATTGTCTCCTGAATGACTGGGCCAGTGCCCCAGAGGGCTTCAAGACTGGCATGTCCAGATCCAGAGTCTTTGCCTTCCTCCACTCAGCCCCCTCTCCTCTGAAGGCCCATGGCAGTGAAGGAAGCTACATGTCACAGGGGGGCCCAAAACAAAACCTGGTTCCCTCCCCAGTATTGCTGCCAGTGACCACATTGTGTTGATTCCACCTCCCCAGTGTCTACGTATGTCCTTTCCTTTCCATCCCCATTCCCGTTGTTATAGCTCAGGCCCGGATCACAGGGATGGAATTCTTTTTTTCTAAATGTTATCCTCTCCCCAGGCTTGCATGTATATAATCCAAGTGCCACATTGCCACCACAGGATCTTCCTAAAATATAGTAACCTGCTTAAAAGGCTCCAGTGACTTCCTGTTCTCTACGAGATAGCCCTCCAGCCCCAAGGGTGCCACACAGGGCCCTTGCCCAGCCCCATCTCTCCCTGCACCCTTCCTTCCACGTGCTGATTCTCATTCCCCTCCTTGCCCGTGGCTTCCCTCAGCCTGAAGTGACTCCGGAGAGGCCAGCCTGTTTCTACACAGCTCAGGCACCACCCCATCTAGGAGCCTCTGCTGAGTCTTGTAATAACCTTTTGGCTGACACCCTACTTCCAAACAAATTTGTCCTACACCCTGTTTTTGTATGCCTTCATCCCTCTGCCATACCGTCGCTTTTGTGGAGCAGGAACATTGTATGATTTATCTTACATTTCTGGTGCCGAGCGTAGAACCTGACAATCAGTACTCACATAATAAATGTCTGTGGAGCTGGACTGAATTAAATGAAGGAAGGTTGAGACCAAGTAAGGCTGGACAATTTGGGAATACTGCATCGAGGAGGTGGTCCTTGGTCTGAGAACTCAGAGTTCCTTAGGGTTTCAAGGGCCTGAGGGGCTTATACATAATGCTCCTGCATGTGTTTGGAATCAGTTCTGTCAGAGAGCTGTTGAGATCAGCATGGCACCCTGCACACTGGTGAAGGTTTGGAGAATGACACTGGGGTGTCACAGTCGAGTTCCTTAGACCTACTCCAGAATTATCACTTACCCATCTAGTCTCAGGCTGCCTGGGATGACTGTAGGTCTCCCTTACGAGGTACAAAAGAGCAGAGAATGGGGGGCAGCTTCCAAAAAGAAGGAAAGGGTGGGGGAGGGGCCACCCAGGAAATCCTCATCTGATTCCTGTTTCCACTGAACTCATACATCTGCTCGATTTCACCCCCGTGTCTGCCCTATTCTCTTCACTACCACTGAAATGTGGAAGACACCCTTTCCCCAAGTTCCCACAGATAGCACATGCTCGTACTGGATTGCCCTGTGTTCGCGGTCAAAGATGCTGCATTACAACGCAGCTCCATGGACAATGGAACATCTATTCTATGACAGGGGTCCACACACTACAGTCCGAGGACTGCTGCTTGTATGTACAGCCTGTGGGCTAAGAAGGCTTTTACATTTTTAAGTGAAGAAATCAAAGGAGAAGGATGGTTCTCTGCCCTACACGAGAGTTACATGAAATTCACATTTCCGAGTTCGTAGAGTTACGGGAATGCAGCCTCGCACACCACACACGTCTTGTCCATGGCGGCTTTTGCATGACCAGGGTGGAGTTGGGTAGCTGTGACCGAGACCATTAGTCTGCTAAGCCTAGAGTACCCACTCTCCTGCCCTTGCCTCAGCCTGCTCTGAGAAATTCCAGCCCTTTCTTTCTGCCACTGACTCGTCTTTCCCTCAGGCTGGCCCCATCCTGCCGCTGTGACTCTTTTTCTCTGCTTTCTCCTCAAGTCCAGGTCACTTCTTCCCGGCCTCTTCACTCCTCCAGAATTCCCCCCAGAATGTCCTCATCATTCTCCTTGGTGGGGGTGGGGGTGAGGATGGGGTGTCATCTCTTACAAGCTATGATGAAATCTGAGTATGTTTCTGAGTAAAATAAGGAATTCTGCCACCAGCTTTTAGTATAACCTGTTTGTCCCTCAGCAGCACGCCTGGGCAAAGCAGGCCCAGAGGCGAGGGGCTCACAGGGCGTCACCGCCCACTCCCTTCTTCTTGCAAGCCCCCAGCTGGTCACAACAGAATCCAGTTGGTTTAGTATTTACCCTCACAATTTTTATCAAAACGAAAAGGAAAATATTTGCTTTCTTTGTATTTTATTTACCTAAAAGCACGGGAAGAAAATGGATGACATGTCTGATGCAAGGAGGAGAAACTGAAAGTGAAATTATGTAAAAAGCAAATAGAGTACCTTACAAACAGACAGAGATGGTGACTCTGGAAAAAAAAAAAGCTGATTGTAGAACTCATCTGAAAATGGTCAGTGTCCACGAGTAATACACAAGTTAATTAAAACAGCAAGAAAAATCAAAATGCATATGACAAGAAGAGCAGATATTCCCATGTGAGAAATCATCCAGTTTTTGGCTCTGAGGAGCGCCTTGAATGCCCAGTTACTCTCGCTCTCCATCAGGTCTCGCCTTTGCTTTTCAACCTGCAACTGCACCTTGGCCAGGTAGCGCCCGTGGTCTCCTCCATGCGCCCCGGCCCCGCCTCGCTGGAGCATCTGTGCATCAAAGAAGAGGTCGTTGCTGTGAAAGGCGCCCTCGCGCTCCCTCTCCAGCCTCTCGACCACGGCCATCAGCCGGGCCAGCTGCTCCCTCTGCTCCTCCCCAGTGGCCCGGTTGTTGAAGGCGCAGTACCTCCCCCCGCACTCCTGGACCAGGCTCCTCAGGCTGTGGTTGTCCGTGTTTGCTGTGTAATCATCCAAGGACTCGTCCCCTAAGTCCTCCTTGTGGGTGAAGAGGACGACCATGTGTCTCATGGCCCCTGCCCCAAAGATCTCCTTCACCCTCCTCACTGCCACCGTGTCCTGGGCAGTGAAGCGCCCCAGCTGGGTCACCAGCAGCAACACATGGGGCCCTGGGGCCGACAGCAGGTAGCAGTCCCCAATGTCCTTGTACATCTCTTGGGTCTGGGCCTTTGCCTCAAAGATGGAGGGCGTGTCAACCACCAGGATGTTCCTCCCATTCCACGTGCCTGTTGCCTTCTGGCACGTCCTGGTCACGGACTGGGCCCCCAGCCTGGACTCAAACGCTGGCTGGCAGAGGATGCTGTTCCCTGTGGCACTCTTCCCACTGCCTGTTTTGCCCACCAGGACGATCCTCAATGAGGACAATGTTGCAAACTGGTTATCGTCTCCTCTGCCTATAAAAAAAAGGATTTTTGCATCTTACTAAGTTAGTGATTCTTACGAGTTTTAAGTCACGCTCCCTCATGGTATCCCATAAAAGCTCTGGATCACCCTCCCAGGAAAACAGGCACACCTAAGCACACACAAAGGTTTGCATACAACTTTAGGAGGTTATTGGATCACAGGAAGCCCACACTTGGAGCCACAGTCGAGAGTATGAATTGCTACGCTAAGGAGGATGCTCTGAGCACTTAATCTAGACCAGGGAAAATACAGTTTTTCTGAAAGAAAAGTGGTCTCTGTGCTTTTACACGGATGGTGCCTAGGCCAGTTTCACACTAAATAAATGTGACATTAGACGAAGGCAGAGGATGAGAAGTCACAAATGGGAAAATATTATCACGTCTCTTTCACACACAAATTCCCAGGCACACGTGTATAGAAGTGCTGGACACATGCATCCAAACCTTGGGGATAAAGGAAGTCTCGGCTGTCAGAGCTATAGTGACCTCCCACCAAGGACCAGCTGAACGTCCCTGGGTCTCTGCTCTTTGGGTGCGGAGTTGGATGCTTGAAACTGAGACGACAGAAGGGTCGGAGTTAATGTCAGGGACAAAGTCTGGGAGATGACTCTGCATGGGTGGCTGAAGAAGAGTGGAAGACAAGACCATTCAATGTACATGTGTTGGCAAGATCATCTATTTGACTGGTTGAATTACAGGAAATTATAAAAAACAGTGGTGTTGGAGAGGGCAACACTGAGCCAAGAGCTAAGATCTTCGAGGGGTGAAGAGGGTAAGGGCCCTATGATTTCTAGAGTTCCTATGAGCCCCAAGGAATTCTAAGTCCACTCTAGGCTCCAAAAATCTATTACTTTATTCCTTCTACTCTGTGTTGGTTCTTCCTTTCCTTAAGTATTCTGGGATGTTTTGTAGCAAACACAATTACGAAATCTCTACAGGGAAGAGATTTCCTTTTTTTCAGCTGAGAGCAGACAAGGAAAGAGAAATCATTTTCACAATTCAGTTTCAGATCCTCCCACTTCTGACCTGAAGTTTCATTTCCACATTTCCCACACATCGTGTGTAGGGGGCAGCATCCTACTGCGGCGTGTGAGCAGGGTGTGATGACGACAGGGAAGGTAAAGAATAAACGTTAGTTGCCTTTTTCTCCTTCAGTTTAAAATACCTGGGTCTCCGTCCCTGTGTCTGAGGTGAGAGAGAAGTGGAGAGAGAATAGTGATTCCCCTGTGCCCAGAGCTCCTGAGAACATGGAGCCTTTCTTACCTTCAACTATAGTTCCATATCTGCTCCTCTGAAGCCCTTCCATTTTCTTCTGGAATAAAAACAGGAAAGGAATGAAAAGTCCATACGGGAGTTGGTAAGGCCTGAGAACACCTACAGTTCAGACTCTGAAGAATAATTATCCTTAGATGAGCCATTTCCATTGCTAATTTTTCTAACTCATATTTTACTTTCATTTATAAATAACTTTAAGCAAACCAGGCGATGCTAGGTTATGTTAATGCAATGCACCTGACTATTGCTTTTCCCCCCTCAGCTTACAGGAAAGCAGGAAATATTTTAAAACAAATCAGTTGATTCTCTCTCTCCAACTTGAAAAGGCATGAAATGAAGAAAGCATTCTTCTATGGAACGAGGAGTGGGACATTATTATTTTTTTTTTTATTGGAATCAAAGTAGGCAAACTTACTAGAGGGAAAAAATGCCTTGCTGTAAACGACATTGGTTTGTTTAAACCACTTGGAATTTCCAGTTGCAGAAACTCTTTGTGTCAGGTGGATATTCTAGTGGCAAAGAGGAAAGTACAATGTATCTTCCAATGGGAGGACGGAATCGGGGACAAAGACTCCTTCAGGGGCTGACACAAGAGGAAGTAGTGGAAGATGACCGAGCACAACCACCTTCCTCCCTCCCTCTGAGCAGTTGGTGGAGAGAAGGTGGTGCCATGACTGAAGGGAAGAAATCAACATTCAGGACAAATTCAAGATAAACTCATTTCCTGCTCAAACATCTTTCCTGGTGGGCTCTGAGGTCCTGGTCTCCCAATAATCACCCATTTTATATCACAGCAGATTTAAGCAGAAATTGGCACAACCATTGGCCTAATGGTTTCATTGAAATGAGGCAAAATATTATGTCATTCTTCTCGGTGTTAGAAAGGGTAAGCATAAATTAAAATTGGCAAGTATGTGAAATTCAACTATAATTCAGATGAACTCTGAGACTGTATTTTATTTATTCAGTTTTAAAGATTATGCAGCTATGAAACAAACTTTTTAGGTGGAGAAATACACAGAGTTATAAAACAAATACCTGCCATCTGCAATGAACAAATGTAAGTATGCTGGCATTTCTACTGCAGCTATTCTGTTTGATTGAAAAAGTTAAAATACTATGCATATAGTTTCATTTATTTTTTTTCTACTCTCCAGTCTCATTCTCCCTCCCCCTGCCCTTCAGAGGCAACCAGTATTCTGAGGATTTTATGCATCATTCTCATTTGTGTATTCACACTTCTACATACACATGCATCTATAGATAATATATAGTACTGTTTTTGCATTTTAACCTTTTACATAAATGACATTATTTATGTAACATTTTACCCAATTATTTACTAACAAACATTTAAGCTGTTTCAAAATATATGCCTGCTACCACAGAGAATGCTGCAAAATCCCCCCCATACCTATCTCTTCCTGCACATGTGCAACAATTTATCTGGCATTCAGACTTTCCATCTGACTAGGTATTGCCAAATATGACTCCAAGAGGGTTGTGCTAACTCATACTGGCACCAGCCATGCATGAGAATCCCCCAAATCTTCACTTTTGCTAAAACTGCTCAAATTCTCTGACATGTTTTCTACTTTAGATGACATTTTCTGAGGCTTGGAAACCTCAGAAAATATGCTGGAATCGATCTAGTGATGTGGTAAAGATGATGATGATGGGGTGATGGGGTGATGAGTTGATGATGAACTTCATGATAATCCTCCATGCAGTTGTTTATGAGTTTCAAAGTTCTTTCATATCCATTATTTTAATTGTTCTCCTACATTCCCTGTGATGTGGTCAAGATAGGTATTACTACTTCTATTAGAATATTAGGAAACTGAGCATCAAATGACCTGCCCAAGGCCACACAATTGCCACGGAGCTAAGACCAAAAAATGGATCCTTTTGCTTGCATATTCTCCTTGATTCCACAGGGGGGAAGAGATATTACTCCAAATAAGTCCACAAACCTCCTGGACAAACCACATCCAGTGCTGCCATCCCACCGTCAGGACATAAACTGATGTTGACAGGCTGGAAGCCTGCCCTAAAACCGACACAGAGAATTGTATTGCAAAATCTTGAGTGAATGTTTTCCAAAAAAAAAAAAAAAAAAAAAAAATTTCAAAGATAAAATTGCAGGGGCAGGAGTTGCTCTGAATTGAAGTATTTCAGTTTAAAACAATCTGGTGCTTTTACTCGACTTGATTATCAGTGTGACCCAAATGGAGCAATGGGGCTGTCACAAAAAGCCAGTCAGCCTCAGATCACATGAGCCGAGGTGCAGGGCAGTTCTCCTGAACCATCCTCAGAGTGGTCAGGCTGCAGGAGGAGACAGGTGTCCCACTGAGGAATCGATTTTTAGGCAGATATTAACAAATGACCAAGTGTCCAGAGGTGAGTCAGGCAGGATATTGATGGAGATGCTAAAATGAGTCATAGACAAAATATCAACAGGACTGAATAAAGTCCAGGAAAAGCCTGGGGAAGCCTTGTAGACCTGAAGGAGTGTGGCAGGCGTGGGTCTCAGAGCACGAAAAGTGAGAGAATTGAGACTGGAGGTGGATTTGTTCTCCAAAAGAAAAATTCTGCTGTCTTCCCCTAAATGGGGCCAGGTGTCATGAGACAGTGGCAGTCAGCGTGCAAGCAGAGAGGTAACAGCATCTGACAGGACAGCAGGAGGCTCCAGCTTAGACAGGAGACTGAAGCAGGTGAACACAACGTACACTCTGATTTTACAATCATATGAGCCTGATTTCATCATGATGATACCTTATTTTATCAAACCATGAGAAAGCAGGCTCTCTAACGCTGTTTCAGGAGAGACAAATATTTCTTGTCTGCCTTGTTCATAAGTGTCTCCTTCACTCATCTGCCCCGTCCCTATATTTCCTGGTGTTAGAGTCACTTGTTCCGCAGTTTAGTCTTTGTGATTTCGCCTAAGGTTTAGCGGACAAAGGGATTGTTCCCGTTCGCCCTGAGTGGAGTCCTACATCGTGTCATAGGAAAGCTGTGGGGCATTCGGGGGAGAACGGGGTGGTTTCCGGAAGATCAAGGTCACAAGACAAAGTCCACTGAGGGGTCTTGTTTGGAACACGTGGCTCGTTGGAGGTGGGAAAAGAATGATAGCACATTTGCCCTATGGAGCCCTAAGAGTCCATTCCGCGCTCCCAGGCCTCAGGGACGCAGCGCGTGTCAGGGCTCGGGGGGTGGGGGTGGGCAGGGGAGAGATGAGAAGTTAGGAGGGTAAAATTGAGAAGTATGCCCCCATCTCCCTGGGGCACCTTGGGAATTTGTTTTCTCATCTGTCGAACGGCAGGAGAATATTAGTCCAGCTTTAGGAAGCCCGGCGAGTCTCATGAAGACCAGACGGGCTAAGAAGCAGGCAAGGAGACGGAAAAGACCGCAGCACTGTGGAATGACGGGCTGTGAGCGCAGGGCGAGTGGTCCCGTCTGTTTCCCACCCGCCAGAAATCTGCTTGCCCACAACGCTCACCATCATCGCCCCCTTTCACTGCTGGGCGAACACAGAAGTATGGTAACCTGTGTGAGATCACACCAGAAATCGGTAGCCGCGACTAAACCGTGGGCTCTCAGCCCCCTCGAGACGCTGGGACCATCACGGGCTCCCCTTACCGGGCGCGGCGCGGCGGGCTCGGCGCTCGGCGGGTCTGCGCGTCGGGAAGGCGGCGAGGGCAGCGGCGCGGGTGCAGTGAAGGAGGAACCGCGTGTGAAGCAGAACGTTCAAGGACACTGCGGCAGGGAAAGAGGAAAAAAAGCGATTGTGGAGCGCGCCCCCCGCCCCCCGCAGCCGAGGACACGCCCCTCGGGGTCGACGGCGGAACCGCAGCAAACACCAGCCGGAGACCAGCGAGTGCGCGGGCGTGGCGTCCCCCTGAACGGGCTGCTTCCTGTGAGAGCCTGCCCGACCGCCATGCCCCCTCCCTTTTCCCTCTCATGACTTGTTGCAATAAGCAATATTTGGAGGAAGAGGCTATGGAGGCAATGGCGGATCCCCTAGGTTCAGAAACGCCCCCTGTGACACCGGCAAGTTCTTGTGGGGCACCAGCTGTTCCCCTCAGCACCCATCGCAGGAGCACCTGCTCTGCCCAACTCCCCAGGCCCCTTCTCAAGCTCTGCTTCTAGAATGTTCCTGCTTACCAGGGACGAAAGGCACTGCTGGTCCACAGAGGGCCTGGAAGAACAACGCTAAGGACGTGACTTGGAGGGGCTCTCCAGGCCCCGCGTGCTGGCTGCCCCTTGTGTGCAGTCCGACAGACCAGCCCTCTGGGGCCTTACCGGGACTGGAGCTTCTGTATCGGTTTATTCGGTGGGGGTTGGGAGCAGGGCTGTAGCTCCTCCATTTGTCCACTGATTGCACATTTAAGGCCAGAGCAAGGAAGTAAAACAATTACATTGCAAAACCAGGTGGAGAACACAATGTGGGCTTAGGCAGGGGCCAGGCTTGTTCCAGAGAATCTCTAGATTCCTTTCTGTTGACATTGGAAGTTAGGCTTAGAGACACATAATAATAATTGTCTAAGGTTTGTTGGGAAAATGATTTAAATCTCCTGCCAATCCAGAAAACCTCTCCACCAAAATAGAAGAGAAAGCAAATAACAAGCGTTAAACCGGAATGTGATGCCCATCACCGCAATCCGCTAAGATACTACAAAGCCAAGGAAATCTCACCCTGTTACACAGCCCAGAAGATGCAACCCACTACATATGTGGTCTCAAGATAAACTGTTACTAGTCCCTAAGTAAGAGGACTTGATGGCACCATTTGTCGCACAGAGCTAATCCTAAATTCATCTGGTAATTGGGGTGACCACCTGTGTTAGCAAAGTGCCTTTATTCATGGAAAAGTAAACTCATATTTTATTCTTTAGAGAATGGGAAACACAGCACTGGGCAAGAATAAAAAGTGAATGCAAAACCGATTCCTCTGCGGAGAGGGTGAAGGCGGTTGATTTGCACAAGAGGTGCTAAAGACAGTTCAGCGATAATATAAGAAGTCACAAGAGGCCATGACCATCTGCAGCTTTTCTGTGACACCCACAGCCTCTGCTGCCATTAGCCTCAGGGAGACTTGCGTGCACACATTGATCATTTGAAAGTTTAACCCAGTGAATAAATGAGTTTCATGAAAGCAAAAGGCAAGAAGGACAAGCCGTAGGAGGTGAGAGCTATAAGGATCTCAGAGTTTATCTAGAATAATTCTTTTTCTTCCTTTTTCCATCATTTTACAGATAAGAAGACTGAGGCCCCAAGTAGAGAAATGTCATTCAGAAAATCACATAGTTAATTTTAGTATCTGGTGTGAGGTACCCATTAAGATTCATTTTTTTTTTTTACAAATAGATGTTCAATTTTCCATCTCCATATCTTGAAAAGACTATCCTTTCTCTATTGAATTACTTTGTAACCTTTGCCAAGAATTAATTGATCATATTTGCATAGGTCTATTTCTGGACTCTATTCTGTTCCATTGATCTATATCTCTAACCTTCACCAATACCTTGTAGTTATGATGACTGTAGATTTATAGTACACTTTGAAGTCAGGGAGTGTGAATCCTCCAAATTTTTCTTATTCAAAATAGTTTTGATTCTTAGTTTTTTTTTATATAAAATTTAAAAGCAGCTTCTAAATATCTACAAAAAATTCCATTCAGATTTTGATTGGGATTGTGTTGCTCTGTAGATTAAATTGGGGAGAATTGATATTTTAATAATATTGAATCTTCTTATCCATGAACATAGTACATCTCTCTATTTATTTAGGTCTTTGATTTTTCTCATCAATGTTTGTAGTCTTCAGCATAAAAATCTTAGATTTATCCCAAAGTAGTTTTTATGGTTTTTAATGCTGTTGTAATGGTACTGATGATTTAATTCCAATTTCCAATTGTTCATTGCTAGTATACAGAATATAATTGACCTTTGCATGTTGACCTTGTATTCTCCTACCATGCTAAGCTAATTTATTAGATCTAGAATATCTTCTATTCTTGACTTTTTGGGATTTTCTAAATAGATAATCATGTCATCTCTGAATAAAGAGCTTTATCACTTCCCTTCCAATTTGTATGACTTTTATTTCTTTCCCTTGCCTTGTTTCACTGGCCTGATGTCCATTACGACGTTGAATTGGAGTGGTAAGGACGTTTATCCTGGCCTTTTCCTGACCTTAAAGGAAAAGCATTATCTTACACCTTCTGTATTCTTACTGATGTTTTGCCTATATGTTTTACTGATTACTAAGAAAGGAGGTTTAAAGTCTCCAAGTATAATTTTCTATTTGTTTGTTTATCATTTTGCTTTGTTTAGTTTTAGCTTCATGTATTGTGAAGCTCTGTTTAAGTGCATACATTTTTAGGATTGTTATGTCTTCATGGTAAATTTACACATTTATCCTTACATAATGTCTGTCTCTATCCTTGATAACATTCCTTGCTCTATAGACTACTTTTCTGTTAATGGAGCCATTCAGATTTCTTTTTGCTAGCATTTTCATGGTATTTCTTTCCCCATTCTTTTACTTTTAATCTATCTATATTGTTGTGGTAGACAGAATTCTAAGGTGGGCCCCAAGATCTCCCTCTACTGGTGCACATGCCCTGGATAATCCCCTCCCCTTGAGTGTGGCAGACCTGCGAATAGGATGGAGGTCACTTTACATGGCAAAGATGAAGGGACCCTGCAGAGGTAATTAAGGTCCCTACTCAGCTGGCTTGGAGTTAGTCAAAAGGGAGGTTATACTGGGTGGGCCTGACCTAATCAAGAAAGCCTTAAAAGTGGGAGATTCTCCTGCTGATTTTGAAGAAAGCAAATATCCATGTTGTGAACTGTCTATCATGAGGGGCAACCTCTAGAGCCCCTAGGAGGACCTCAGTCCTACAACCACAAGCAACTCAATTCTGCTAACAACTTGAATGAATTTGGAAAAGGACCCTGAGCTTCAGATGAAAACCACAGCGTGGCTGACACCTTGGTTGAAGCTTTGTGAAACTCTGAGCAGAGGACCCAGTCAGGCCGGTGCCTGGACTCCTGACCCACAGGAACTGTAAGGTCATAAATGTATGTTGTTTTAAGTTGCTGAGTTTGAGGTCATTTGTTAGGCAGCAATAGAAAACTAATCCAGTTGTTATATTTACAGTGAGTTTCTTGTAAATAGCATATGGTTGGGTCTGGATTTTTAATCCAATCTTACAGTCCTTGCTTTTTACTCAAGGGGTGTTTAGACCATTTATCACAGTCTACTTATAAATAACATTAGACCATTTCACATGTAGTTTAAGAAACTTACAATAGTATGCTTGCAATTTCTCCCTCCCACATGTTGTCGTGTGTTTGACTTTTACGTAAGGTGTAAATTCCCCAATACGCTATTAGTGTTTTTGATTCAGACACTCAATTATCTCTTAAAGCTATAAAATGTAAGAAAAATGTCTTTTATATTTATCTTCTTTTCTTTTGTCATTTCTGGAGCTTTTCATTTCTTTATGTAAATACCAGTTTCTGTCTGTTATCATATTCATTCCTTTTGCCTGAAGAACTTTTTCTAGTATTTCTTTCAGTGCAGGTAAACTGTCAATGTATTATCTCAGCTTTTATTAGTTAGACAGCCTTTATTTCACCTTCATATTTGAAAGATATTTTTATCATTTATAGAAATCTGGGTTGACACTTTTGTTCTGTCAGTGTTATAAATATGTCACTCAATTGTCTTCTGGATTGCAGGCTCTGACAAGAAATCGTCTGTAATGGCAATCTTTATTTCTCTAATACAATGTTTTTTGCCCCCTGGTTATTTTTAAGTTTTTCTCTTTATCTTTGGTTTTTAGCGGTTTGAATATGAAGTGTCTAGATTTTTTGTTTGTTTGTTTGCTTGTGTATTTGTCCTGCTTGGGCTTCTCTGTGATTCTTAGATCTGTGGCTTGCTATCTTTCATTATTTTTAGAAAAGTCTCAACCATATCTCTTCAAATGTTTCTTCTGCCTATTTTCTCTTTTTTCTCCTTCTAGTACTTCAGTTAAATGTGTGTTAAACAGTCTGAAGTTGTTTTACAGCTCTTGGATACTCTGTTCTGTTTCTTTTTCTCACTCATTTTTAACTTTTGTTTCAGTTTGGAGAATTTCTATTCACCTATCTTCAGATTCACTGATTCCTTCATCAACTGTGTTGAGTTTAGTGACGCAGCTTCTCAGGAACAGTTCATCTCTGATAGAACTTTTTATTTCTACTGCTGATAATTGACTCTTATGGTTTTCATCTCTCTGTTGAAATTCCCCTTCTTTTATTTCATGTTATCCACATTTTTAATTCAATCCTCATTGTTATTTTAAAATCCCTATCCATCTTCTGGATTGTTTCTGAGTCTGGTCTTTTGATTGTTTCATCTTTTGGTAATATGTTATTTTTTTTTTTTGCTTTTTTTGAATGTTTCATAATTTTATTAAATTGTAGACATCATGTGTAGAGGGAAAGTAGAAACTGAGATAAATAGTATTTATGCCTGGACATGGAATCCCTTTTCTTCTGTCCAGCTGTTAGTGTGGGGTTTGAGTCAATCTACCCAGGAGGTTGTTGCTATGGTTACCTTCAGTGCCCCTTAGGCTTCATATTTCTCTAGAGTTGCCTTGTGCTTAGGGTGGGCACCCAAAGGCCATGAGGTTTTACTCAGTGTTCCTGCTCTGCTCACCTTCCAGTCTTCCAGTCGTCTCTGCTCAGCTCTGCCTCACAGAGTCTCCCCAGGCCTGACCCTCCCTTGTGGTAGACTGCTACTGCTTATTAACTGTTATTAAACTGCTTATTAATTATTAATTGCTTTTGAGGCATATGGTGGGGGCAGGACAGTGTCCTCTGTTGTTCTTGTCCAGTGTCAGTCTTAGGCATGTCTTGTGAGCCTGGGCCTTGGAATTTGTACTTTCTCAGTGTGTCTAACTGTATTAGGGTTCTCCAGAGAAACAGAACCAACAGGAAAGATATATAGAGTAATACATCTTTTTACACTTGTACATTGTAAATATATTTGACAACTAATCATATCCTACTTTGTAGTGCCACTAGCTCCCAACTCTATACACACAATAATGTGAAGTATTTCTTCTCATGAATAATAAATATGGAATATTTATGAGTGTGAATATTTATTTATGAGTATGAAATTTATTTTTGAGTACTTATTATTATGAAAAGATTCCTCTTAGATATTTTTGTTTCTGTATCATAGTCTTAGGGAATTTAACCTACAAAATGCTTTCACCATATTATTTCATTATACAGGAAAGCTATAAAGATTAATATTAATATATGCATCTCAAGAAAAAGCTGAATCCCCTTGTGCCCCGGATCTTGGAGCAAGTACATAGCAGACCAGCTTTGAAACACAAGCCCTTCAAGGCCATGTGGTGCATCTCCTGCTCTCTCCACTAGTCCCCTTACCACTGCCCTTGAGATGCCCCAAGTAGGGCATTTTACCCACGGATGTCCAGCTCTCCTTTGATCCAGATATACATTTCTGTATGCTATGGTTCACATGAGAATTTGAAAATCATAATACTTATATTTAGTTTGACGTCACATTTCCATTTACAAACAAGACAGAAACAATAAGTAATGACAAAAATTGGAGGGCATATGTGGACACGTGTATGTGAGACAATGAAAAACTGAAAGAATAACAGGTTAAAATAGCCCCACTGGTTAGCAAAGCCTTGGCCCACAGTGCGCGCTTGTGCCATATGGCCTTGGATGGCTAAGCTGGGGACACGGGCCATCCCCCTAATCCCAGACTCTCCCTGCTGCCCCTCGAGTCATTGAGGGAACCCCTCCCTGGCTCAGAGCCCCTGCGTGAGCCCGGCAGGGCTGCCGAGGCCGTTAAAGGCGGGGATTAATAATGGACTTTTTCCCAGCCACGCTTCACGGAGCCTAACTCACTGCAACAGCCACCAGGGCCCTCAGGCCTCCTGACCGCAGCCCAGCCAAAGCACTCCCCCTGACCCCGCAACTAACCCTCTGCACCAGCGCATTCGTGTAGTCCCCTCCCTCACGTGGAGCTGGGATGGCCCTAGGACGCCTGCGCACAACTCCCTTCCTTCCCCACCCCTGAGCCCTGGGCACCAGCAAGCCACCTCCCGCATCCACACCTCCGGACTAGAAAAGAGAAGGACTTCCTTTAAAGTGTTGTGTCGCATTCTGAAACAGAAATAAGGAAATCCTATCATTTGATTACACAACCTAAAGATGGCTCTGCTTTTCTAATGATGCGGCATTCACGGGCCTTCGTGGGCTGGCCCATTCCCTAGAAAACCCGACAGTACAGCCACACCAACCTAACCTCGGGTGCTCAGCGGCTTTCTGCTGATGCACCTGCCTCTCCCTGTCTTGTCCATTATAAGAGGGAAGCTCGATTTTTTCTTTATGCATAAAGATCCAGAGAGATAACTACATTGAAGACATTACCCAAAATCCTACTTCACTTTAGAAAGACGTGAACCATAACAAGTGCTAGAAAATTGGAAACTGTTATTTTCAGTATAATTACGTTTTTCTTTTGGGTAGTAAATCATTGTGCCAGTAAATAAACTGATGTATCAGAAGTAAACATTAACATATATGACCCTGACATCTCCTTCACTGATGATAATAAAAACCCACAAGGATCACAAAGGGACGTATCTATGCATGTATGAGAACTAGAAAAGTATTAAGGAGGTCAGTGCCTGCTATGGTCTGAATGTTTGTGTCCTGCAACATGTATAGGTTGAAAACCATATGCCCAGGAGAATGGTAATAGGAGGTGGGGGTTTGGGAGGTGATTAGGGCATGAGGGCAGATCCCTTATGGTTGAGACTTGGGGTCTTATAAAAGAGGCCCCAGAGTGGGCTCATCCCTTCACCACGTGAGGACACGGTGTGAAGCCAGCAGCCTGCAGCCCCAAAAATGGCTCTCAGAGAAACCCAGCAGGCTGGCTTCCTGACCTTGGCCTTCCAACTCCAGAACTATGGGGGCAAAATTTCTGTTCTTTATAAGCCACCAGTCTGTGGTGTTTTTTTTTATAGCAGCCCTAACAGATTAAGACAGTGTCTGAATTTCTTAAAATGCTCAAAATAAAAATGATTGTTTTCCTTTTGCCATAATCCATTTCCTACTAAAAATTACCAGTCATTTCAGCATTTTTCAAGAGAGGAAAGATGCATCAAGACTACTAAAACGTTTTAAGGACATTTTAAAGATAGACAAATTTATTTTAAAACTAAGTACATGAGTCAAAAGTGAAACTTGAAAACTTAAAAAGTGAACTTTGAGCCTTTGCAAAATTGAGGCAGTGTTCAAAGTTTTTTGTGTCACTAAAACTCTGTGAAACTGCAGGATTCCTTTGGAATGAGGTTTTAAGTCCCCCTTTCAGCTCCAAGCGTTCAGTTCCCTTCCTGCCAGGTTACCGCATTTTTAAGACCTGCACTGTGTGTCGTGGTGTCCTGCCTGTGCCTGGAGAGCAGCAGGTAGAGCAGGCCCAGGGCCCCCAGCAGGACGGCCATGCCCAGCCTCGCCCTGCTCCAGCGCGCCTTCCTCCACTCCAGCAGCGCGGCCAGCAGCCCGCGCCCCCGCCGCCTCTGCAGGCGGGAGGCCACCCTCTCCGCCACTCGGCGGAGCCGCTCCTCGGGGGGCGCGCCGCGCAGGGCCTGCGCCAGGCTGTACACGTCGTTGGTGTAGGGGGCGCCCCGGTGGGCCCTGACCAGCCGCTCCAGCAGCGCCATGAGCTCGGCCACCTGGGCCTCCCGCTCGCCGCCGGTGGCGCGGTTGTCGAAGGCGCAGACGCGGCCCCCGCACTCGGCCACCAGCTCCCGCAGCGCGCGGTTGTCGGTGCAGCGCACGTAGTCCTGCAGCGACTCCCCCGCCAGGTCCTCCTTGCGCGTGAAGAGCACGACCGTGCGCGCCAGCGCGCCGTCGCCGAACATGTCCCTCAGCCGCCGCGCGGCCTGCTGGTCCTGGGCGGTGAAGCGGCCCAGCTGGGTCACCAGGAGCAGGGCGTGGGGCCCGGGGGCCGAGAGCAGGTAGCAGCGGCCTCTCTCCCCGCACCCCGGCTCTGTCGTGGGGTCTTCGGCGCCGAACAGGTCCGGGGTGTCGATGACTTCCACGTGCCACCCGGCCCAGCTCCGGCTGCCCACGGCGCAGGTTCTGGTCACGCACGCAGCTCCGAGCCTGGAGAGGAACCGCCTCTGGCCCAGGATGCTGTTGCCCGTGGCGCTCTTGCCGGCCCCCGTCCTCCCGACCAGGACGAGCCTCAGCCTGGGCTCCTGCGGCGACTGCGCGTCGTCTCGGGAACCTGTGCGGACAGGTATTCGTCAGCTCACACCTTCCAGCAACTTAGCCTGCTGACCTGGATCTGCTGGATGCCTTTCTAGCAAAGGAGAACAGTAGTGCCTTCAACCCTTGCTTTTCCGACAAACGCTTACTGAGGTGATCTGGTTAGAGACCTTTGGACTCTGGGGATCTTTACCCATGTATTTCTTCCCTCTTTGGCGTCACCACATGCACCTGGAGATGCTCCAACACTTGGCGGGCTTTTCTCTAGAGGATAGCCCTTCATAATTCCAGGCCATATGGACTGCATCTGACATGACCTCTGGTCATCCACAGCCTGCAGAGCTGTTGCATATTTGACGACCTCAGTGGTCTGTGATACACTCCAGATTCCATCCCAGGAGGAAAGGCAGTAGGCCTGGTAGTGAAGGCTGTCCAGACTCCCAGACATCTGGGTTTGAATTATAGCTGCCACTGCCATCTGCCAGGTGTACCCTTGGGAAGCTGCTTAATCTAAGAATTAGACCTCTTCTGCAAAAATGGAAATAGCAGAGTTTATTCTCACAGGGTTCTGAGAGAATGAGCTGAGACAATCTCTCTTCTTTCCTCCCTCCCTCCGTCCCTTCTCAATCTCCCTCTCCTCTCTCTCTTAAACCTGCTGCCTAATAAGATACCTGTTTTAACCTTCCATCTTGTTCTCTAACACATCCTACATGCTAAATCATGTTACTTCTAGTCCATGATTTGATACCATCTACATCCTCCTCTGTGGAGATCAGAGTAGATTTATTCTCCTCACTTTACACTCTGGGAATGGAGGTGCAGGCTAGTCAAAGAACCCAATATCTCACAGCAGGGCAGGGGCAGAGATCCAGTTAACATGCAAATGGGGCTTGTCTGTGTTCAGTCTGGGGTTAGCTCCTCCCTCATTACCCAGAGCTCACACCTGGGGGCAGGAACAGCCTGCGAGATGTGTTCTTACCATAGGCGTTTTCTTCATCTCTTGCCATCTTCCGTCCTCCCATGCTTACCTATAAGAGTCCCAAACACAATATGTTCTTTCATTTGTTAATTCATTCATTCATTCATCAAATTGGTGTAACTACCTACAATGTGTCAGGCAAAGTCCAAAGAGCTGGTGACACACAGTGAGAAAGTCAAGGTTCCCTCCTGCCCCTGAACATGCAAATGTAGGGAAGAACATTGGAACCAGAGCCTGGTCTGGGGCTGGAATGAGACTGTGAGAACTTGGCTTTGTCATTTCAGGGACTCCAAGTGCAAAAAGTAGAGCAGAGACTGTAACACTCACTCTGTGTCAGTGAGGAAGCTGTAGATATTAATTTTCCCAGGTAATTCTGTGTCAGTGACATAAGCCATAGATATTAAGTTTTCCCAGGAGGTTCAGCAGCCAGGGGAGACTTTGGAAAACCCTGAGAGCCAGAAAATTGGCTCAGTGACTTAGGGAACCATCCTATGGTGGTTGTCTCAGGAAACAAAGAAGAAGAAAATTAGAATTTTGTTTGTGGAAACTGGAAAACAGACATACCTCCCAAGCTGATCTGGAGAGCCTCTGACTGTTCTCAGAAAGCCAAAGAATTTGGCTCAAAATATGTCTAAATACGATCTGTGTGCTGGAGAGACTGGGACGCTCCCCTCCAACTCCTGATGCTCTTGCATCAGATCTGAGGCTCCTCGAAGTAAAGTGATGATACCCAATCCAACCATCGTTTAATACAATAAACATTCCGTGAGCAAGTTTGCCTGATCCCACGAGTACTCAGACACAAGTGCACAGTCTCTCCTCCTTCTGTGTCTCCAGTCTCAGTTCCAACCACTCCCTTGACTCAATCAGCTGCTCCACAAAGAGCAGACTTCAGGGCCTTTTCCAAATCACCTTGTGCTCTCCCTCCTGTGACCAGTCATCCTCTCCCCCATTCTGTCTGAGTCCTGTCTGTGCTTCACCATCCGTTTCAAATCTATCTCTTCGTGTCATTGTCCTGGGTACTGCAGGTGTCTGTGTTCTCTCCCACTGGCACCACACAAGGGAAAGCAAATGCAGAGGTTGGCTAAGTAACTTGTCTCTGGTCAAAGGACCTAGATGACAGGTTGCCTAGTCCCCAATCCAAAAGTGCTCGTGTTTCTGCAGTAAGTCCCCTGCCACCTCCCCAAGCCTTCAGTAAAGTTCACCCTATGGGCCTCATGTGATTATTTATTTTGTGTGTAGAGGTCAACAAGCTCCCACAATGAACAGCAGAGCAGAAATGAAGAAACAGCCACAAGGTTAGAGCAAAGAACAAGAATTTAGCTAAAGCAAGAAGTCCTTGTCAAAAATGGAAATGAGAAAGTTTGCTACAGGGAATTCAAAGAACCCTTGGGTAGGTCTATGGAATTTTCCATATAGTTTGTGTGGGGATTGAAGTGATTTTAAATAGTTTTTAAGAGGGAGGTAAGCCCCAGCTGAAACCTGGGGTGACAAATGGCTCTTACTTATTGAGGAATGGAAAACAAGTGGAATCTTATATTCTTAATAGAGACTTCAAAGTTCATCTAGTTCAGGGCCTCTCAAACTTACTGTTTTTCAGAATTACTTGAGTGTTCTTTAAAAATGTACGTTTTGGGGACCATCCTCAGAGATTCTGATTCATGAATCAGAAGTTTGTGATGTAATCAGTCCACAAACGAGAGTTGGGAAACCAGTTACTTATTCAAACCTCATCATTGTACAGATGTGGAAATTGAGGTGTCCCTGCAGCTGGGGTGGGAGAAGCTTGAATTAGGGGGTCCTGCAGGGAAAGGGGTTGAAGACCATGTTTCTAACCTCAGACGTCTCCTGAGGGCCCCCTGCTGTGGGCAGTGAGGAGAGGGAGGACTTGGGAAGTCAATTCAGATGCACTCAGACCTGCCACATTGTAACCTGCTCTGACAACTGGGGGTCCACAGAATGTATTGTATTAAAAGATCAGCTTATGGGTCCACAGAAACATCTTTTGCCTTTGCTGACTTTGCAGTTTGGGCAATGTTTAATGCTTCCTAAGTGTAATCTGTTCCTGGAAGTGGTTCCAGCACACACTTCTCTCACGGTATTAAGGGGGTGTGGAAGGGGACAGGCTTTGCTCCTAAGCAAGAATGTGTGTCCTCCAGGCTGGAGAAGGTGCTCATAAACTTCCTCTGTTTGAAATTCGGAACATCTTTAAAAACCTGGCAGCATCATCTTGGTTGCTCAGGCTCTCACTCCCCGCACGGTGCCTGGTGGAAGGCAGGTGCTCAGGCAGTAAACACTCTCAGAACCACATTCCCACTGGCTGGTCACGGCTCCCCCTCCAGCCTGCTCCCTCCCCTGTTTGGGCTCACCTTTCCTGGTGACAGGCTCAGACGCTGGCTCCAGAAGCCCCTGACTTATTGCTTTCCCTTCCTTGTGAGCGCAGCAGGCTGTTCCTCCCAACACAGGGAGGAAGTCTCAGGGCCTCAGAGACCTCAGAGCTCAGGAAGCTCAGGGAGGGAGGGCCCAGTGGTGCCGACTTAAAGAGACAGAGACATTCGCCATTGGGTTGTGGGTTTGTAGTGTTTCTTCTACAGAACGTCGCTCCTGCTGTGACTAAGTGGGACTGTGACTCCAGCAGGGCCGCTGTACCAAATAGCTTGTCACACCCAAGGAAGGGAAGGGTGGTGTGGGCCCTGAGGCCTGACTCTACTTCTAGAATTGGTTACTGATCTAATCTTCAATTACCTTTTACCCTCGAGATATTTCTTTTCTCCCGTAAAACAGGTCCAGAGAATCTCCTGCCCTGGAACAAAGAACATGATAGCTCTTCTCAACAGCTCTCTGTTGATTGGACATCCATGTGGCCAGTGCTACCCTGGAGTCCAGTCCATGAGAAAAATCTGGAAGCAGAGTCTCATCATTCTCTAAGGAAGGAAGTCTTCCCAGCTATTGAAGGACTTGAGGGCTAGCCAGTGTGTTGACGATGAATACCTTACACAATTCTTAAATGAGCCTTATTACAAGGCTTAGTCCAGTCATCTGTGTTGGTGTCACCAGTTCCAGTTATTCTCTCTTCTCTCAAGAGAGTCATGAGGGTGAGATCAGCAAAGGTCCCAGTTGTGTGGTGAACAGGCTACAAAAGGACTGGCCGTGGAGCTGGTCAGGTCACTAACCAGTATGTGACATCATGTAGCTCACTTAAACTTCTGGGAGTTGACTGTCCCTCTATGTGGGAAGGAGGGCTAACCTGAGCCCCAGTCCACTGGCTGGGACCTGCTTTTTCATCGCTTTCTTGCCAGCCCATTTTTTCAGTGTGGGAAGAGACTCAACTTCCACTATTTCCCATCTTTTTCTGGGGGGACAGAGTCTCTTGGATGGCTGACACTCCCTCTGTTTCCTTCAGTGTTGCTGCAGCAGGAAGCCTCTCATTCTCCCACTAGGTCAGCAGGGCCAGGACTAGCATGAGGCAAGTGCAGTGTCCAGAGCCCAGAATTTAAGGAGGCTCTCACTCCCAGGTTACTCAAGTGCTGACCCTGCAGGTGAACGGTCCTGAGAGTGAATGCTTCCTTAAGAGTGAGGTGCCTATAGCTCCTCACTAGCCTCACCCTACTCTAAGCTATGGGGATCAGCATTGACTGAGGCTTGGATTCTCGACATGTATCTTACATGAAGATGCTTTCACTGTTCCCATGTGTGCTTGTGGTCTCTTACTTCAGTCACCTGTAACTCTCTGCCTGGGGGTTTGTCTGCCTATAAGAGTATGCTTGGCTAGTGCATGGAGCAGCCCAAAGTTGTCAGAGAGCTGACATCCCCAGGAGCAGACCTCATCAATGACGGTTGAAAGTTAGTGGATTGATGCCCCAGTTTCCTTGCTTATCAAATTGTCCCCTGCCCACCATGTGAGATAACTCCGAGGTGTAGTCTACACAGATTGCTGAGGCCCCCAGTAGGACTGACCCCCAGTTGTCTACAGTGGGGACCTCCGCATCATTGTCTACAGTGGTAGCATGCTCATCAACACCACCTGGTTTGGCTCCTTTCCCTTCCCTGTCTCACGTTCCTGTGTCTCTACTAGGGCTTCCAGGATCACCTCCTATCCAGGAGACTGTCTCCATTTTCCTCTACATTCCCGTTAGCTTTTAACTATTTTTTTCTCTCTGGGCTTGGTCCCCTGTTCTTCACTGACTTGCCATCAATTGTGGAAATATAGCTGAGGCCCAAGGCCCTGAGATTCCTGGCCTCAGAACTATCCAGAACTCCTGCTTTCTCTCCTCACCCATTTTAACACTTCCTTCCTCCCCTTTCAGTATTTGCATGTTCACTGTTTTATTCTCTGTCCTTATAAACCCAGTAGAAATGACACAGAAAACGTTAAATTCAAGAATTTTAAGCAAAACATCCTTCCTGAACAGATCTTCAGTAATAAGAAGTTCAAACCTTCTGGGATAGTTCTTCAGCCCTGATCTCCTTGTCTTTTCGTGACATGCCCAGAGCTCAACTATCAGCATCCCCAGGCTCACAAAGGAATAAGAATGAGCCAGATAGCATCTCAGGAGAGGAAGCCATAGGGAAATAACTCTTTCAATCAAATATTGACTATCTGAAAGACATTGGCCTCACTGTACCCCAGCATTTAGATGTACTATTTCAATGTCTGTCTAGATCCTGTTTTCTTTTTTGAGGAGAGGGAGGCCATGGCAATCACAGTTTACTTGTTTAGCAGTACCAGCCATGTAGGAAGTATCCAGGGTTCGGTTTCAAAGGACAAGAGCCAGGGCAAGCTCGCTAGTTTGACAGTGTGACATAAAGGAGATGGAAGTGTGTAAGCCCAACTAGAAGTTAAAATGCTGTGTATTTCATCTTCAGATATTATGTACAAGGGACACTGAAATCAAGGTATAAAAAAGTTCAGAGTGAGAGCAACACAAATATCACAGTAAATCTAGATTTGTGTGAGAACCTAGGATGAGTTTCACTTAATACAGGACCAGGAGAAAGGACTCAGGTGGAGATATATTTGAAGTAACATCAGTGTGCCACAAAAAGACAAATCAATGGGGAAAAATCACTGGGAGAAAATGTGTAGGGTGTAAAGAAAAAGGACTGAGAACAGAAGCCCAAAGACCTTCATCATTCTGAAACCATCAAGGGGAAAGCACTGCAAATGTTTGAGAAGTAAAAAAAGTTGAAAAGTGTGTTGTTATTAAAAACAATCTGAAGAATGTTTGAAAAGGAAAAAAAATCAGTTAAAGTGGGGGATTTTTTGCTTCTGGTTAAGTTGGTGAAAGATGCAAAAGCCCTTAACTTCCACAATGACAACAAGAATTGGACAGAATAAAAACATACTTCTCTGGGGTCGGCCCGGTGGTGTAGTGGTTAAGTTCACATGCTCCACTGTGGGGGCCCAGGGTTCCCAGGTTCAGATCCCAGGCATGGACCTACGTATCACTTATAAAGTAGAGGAAGATGCGCATGGCTGTTAGCTCAGGGCCGGTCTTCCTCAGGAAAAAGAGAGGAATTGACAGTGATTGTTAGCTAAGGGTGAATCTTCCTCACAAAAAGAAACAAACAAAACCCCCCATACTTCTCTGTGTCTACCGAAGGATAGTGGATGGTGTAAGGAAGCACTGAGGAACTGAATTCTGGATAGAAAAGAGCCCTTTATAGGTGAGCAGAGATCTGGGGAGCCTTCTATACCTGAGGTAGGTACTTAGTCTGGATATAAACCTTTGGGTGTGTTGGCTTACCACAGAAAGATAGACTTTGCAAAGTGGAGGAGAAATTAGATGATTGTTTGATGACAATGTGGACTATCAAAATAGATTGGAATCTATATGATCCTAAGGGCAAAACCAAATTGCTTCTCTTGATAACTTCACCCATTGCATCATAAATTTTTTTCCTAAGAAAGCGGCAGTGGAGAATGGTCAAGAAAACAGAAAGAAATTATTCAATTCCACATGTTGTTACTAGGCCCTGTGAGTGAAGTAAAACCATTTTAAATTGGAGCTTTATACCCTCCCAGTTCAAAAGGTGACTAGGTAAAAAAGCTGCTGTGGTTTTTTTTTGTGGGTTGCAGAATCAGAAGTACTCAATCTATTTAAAGTGATGGCTCATTTTCATTTCAACTCAAATTCAGGGGCCAATGATGTGATCACTCTAACACCAGACAGATAAATGAACTTGCACTCTCCAGGAGATAACCAAACCAGGGTAAACAAAAACTTCAGACTTCAGTTTTATTGTCTGGAATACAATACAAATTTGCATGACATATGAACAATGAGGAAAATATGACTCATAATCAAAAAATCAAACAGTTAGTAGAAGCAGAACCACAGACGACTCATTCATTAGAATTACCAGTTAAGGACTTTAAAATAGCTATTATAAATGTATTAAAGAATTCATAGAAAAATAAATATAATGAGTTAAGAGTTGAAGAATTTCATGAGAGAAATATAAACTCTGAAAAGAACTAAATCTGAAGCTAGGAAATAAAATATCTGAAATTAGAACCAAAAACTTAATTAGATGGGCCTAATAGCATGCTGGACACTGAAGAAAGGATCTATGAACTTGAACACAGATCAAGAGAAATTATTGAGACTGAAGCACAAAAAGGAAAAAAAAATTGAAAAAAATAAATGAACATGGAACTAGTGATCAGTGGGGTAGTGTCAAGCAGTCTAATGTAATTAGAATCCAAGAAGGAGAAGAAAAGACTGAACTGGGTAGAAAAAATATTTGAGGAAATAATGACCAAAAATGTTAAAATTTGATGAAAAAGTCAACTCATAAATCCAAAAATCTTAATCAGCCTTAAGTAGGAAATACAAAGAAAAACAAACCAAGGCATTTTATAGTCAAACTACAGAAAATGAAAGAAAAACAGAAAAATTTGAAATCAACCAGAGGAGGGGAAAGGACACATTGCACACAGGGGACAATATAAGAATGGCAGCCACTTTCCTATCAAAAACAATGCAAGCAGAAAACATTGGAACATGTTTAAATTGCTGAAGAAAAATAAAAGATCAGCCTAGACTTCTTTATTCAGCAAATACCCTGGAAAAATGAAGATTAAAAAAAGACGTTTGAAGATAATGAAAACCAGAGAGAATTTATCCCACTAGGCTTATGCTATAAGAAATGTTAAAGAAATTCTTCAGGCTGAAGGATGATGACAACCAGATAGAAACTTGGATCAATAGGAAAGAATAAAGGTTTCTGGAAATTTTAAATATGTGGGAAATAAGAAAAGACTACTATTTTGATTGTTGCTTAGTTTCTTAAAAATGAAATTGATTAAAGCAAAATAATCGTAACATATTGTGTGTTTTCTTTTTTTTTTTTTTTTTTTTTGTGGGGAAGACCAGCCCTGAGCTAACATCTGTTGCCAATCCTCCCCTTTTTGCTGAGGAAGACTGGCCCTGGGCTAACATCCGTGCCCATCTTCCTCTACTTTATATGGGATGCCGCCACGGCATGGCTGACAAGCAGTGCCTCTGCGGGCGCCCGGGATCTGAACCCGCGAACCCCGGGCTGCCAAGCGTGAACTAAACCGCTGTGCCACTGGGCGGCCCCCATATTGTGAGTTTTTTAACATATGAAGAAGTAAAAGAATGAACATAATATCACAAAGGAAGGATAGGAGCTAAATGGAAGTAACTTTTGTAAGGTTTTTGTATTTTATTTGAAGTGGTACACTCTTTTAATTCAAGGTAGAGAATAATAAGCTAAGGGTAAATATTTTAGTCCCTAGAGCAACCATTGAAAAAATAAAAGCCAAAAGAAGACATAAATTGGAGTAATTTTTTAAAACTCAATTAATAGAAAAGAGTGAAAAAAAAGAATAACAAAGAAAAGATGGGGTAAATAGATATCAGGAGCAAGAGGGCAGACTTAGATCCAAGCACGGCTATAGTTACATTATACATAACTGATCTTTGACCAAGGAGCAAAGATAATTCAATGCAGAAAGGATAGTCTTTTCTACAAATGATGCCAGAACGTGATGCTGGACATCCACCTGCAAAAAAATGAATCTAGACACGGACCTTAAACTTTTCGCAAAAATTTACTCAGAATGAATCATAGATGTAGATGTTAAATGCAAAACTATAAAAAACCTAGAAGATAACTTTGGAGAAAATCTAGGTGACCTTGGGTTTGGCGATGACTTTTTAGATACAACACCAAAAGCATGATGTATGAAAAAAAAATTGATAAATTACATTTCATTAAAATTAAAAACTTCTGCTGTGCAAAAAATATTGTTAAGAACATGTAATAAAATAGAACACAGAAAACATGGTAGAGAAAATTAAAGTTAGATTTTTGTAAAGTTTAATAAAATTGATAAAATAGCCAGGCTGATCAAGCAAAAAGAAATAATCACGAATTACCAATATCCAAATTCAAAGAGGAAACATTACTATAGTTCCAGTACATATTAAAGGCATAATAAAAACATTTTATGAGTTTGTGCAAATAAATTCAACAACTTTGATATAATGGAAAAATTCCTTAAAGAGAACAACTTATCAAAATTAGCATAAGAAGAAATGAAAAATCAGAACAGTCTTATATATTTGGTTAAAAAATGAATTTGTGACATTAGTTCCCTGGGAAGGTCCTAACATAACAAAGAAGTCTCAGAATCAGCTCTTCAGCTTTGCCGACAACCCCCGGCTGAGTTTCCTGATCTCAGGGTTGATCTGGGCATTTGTCTGTTGGTCAACCCTGCCTTCCAAGTTTGCTTATTCCTCAAGGCTCTCGACTCCAGGTTTAGCTCCACATTCTTTTTATGTGTATTGTTAGCTTCACCTTTGAAGTTTTACTTGTTTTCTAGTAAGCTCATCAACCATAAAGATTCTGTTTATTTTAATAAATTCAGCTTTTACTTGCATTTAACAGGATGATGCTTCAGAATATCCAGTCCACCATCTTGTCTGAACTGCAAGCTTCTATGTGTGTTTCACCACCTAATGTGATTGGAGCCAGGGATGAAATCTGGCTGAGCCTCTTTCAGTGTTAAGCAAATTAGATGTACATAAAACAGCCCATTGATGTGTCAGTGTGTCTGTGTGTGGTTGTTGGGCATGAGTTGGTTCTGTTATAGAGTGAATGAGTCATGTGTCTGTGTACCGTCTTCTAAGGATAAAACCAAAGAACAGAAATAAAGGCATGTAATCTCAGGAACTTTACAGCTTACTTATTGTTATTTTATTACACTGAGTACCAATTTTATTGTTATTATATTTGTTAGAAATAGTATTATAAAGAAGAAAAGGAGTTTCCAAGAACATAAAACTGGCTTTAGAGATTTGCAAATGAGAGGCATTTTATGCACACAGCTTCCAAAAGATTTTGGTATTATTATTTCAAAATAAACAGTAACTTTTAAAATAATTTGGTTCATTAATAAATAGAGTGATGTTATGATTTAAACGCTTGACAGAATCTCAAATATTTACTGATGTCAGGCACTGCATTTTACGGGGGAGGCCCTGTGATTCATCCACCATATGACAGTGGATAAATAATTACAGATCTGTCACTATAATCTAGGAGTCTTGCATTCCAGTCCAATGGTCTTTCTGAAAATTATCATTAATTTTTGGAGTATAGTTAACAGGAAGCTATGGAACAAATTGCACATACCACAGAGTAAGCAGTAAAACAAGTTGCACATTCTGTACAATACGCAAAATAACAGAATTAGCAATTTGACAAACAATACAAAATAAAATACAGACTAGTATTTTGATTAGGGCTCATTGTAGGCAATTTGCCCGTGGTTGTGTAACGTCTCTGAATTTCCATGTACTTTATAAGACTCTCTTTGAAACCCTTCAGTCTTTCCTCCAACTGCACAGGTCCACATTCTGACCCTGTTACTAGACCATACAGCCCGTTGGTATAGTGGTCACCCCTTTTCTCCATCACCAGGTCCTCAATCAAGTCCATTAGCTCCTTCACTTGGTCATCCCGATCACTCCCTTTAGCACGGTTATTAAATGCACACACTCGCCCCCCACGTGCTGCCACCAGCTTGCTTAGGGCTTTGTTATCTGAGTTGTGGATGTAATCCATCAAGGAGTCTCCCTCGAGGTCTTCCTTGTGGGTGAAGAGGACAACTGTGTGTCTCATGACATCCTCTCCAAAGATCTCCTTCACCCTCTGTGCAGCCTGCTGGTCCTGGGTGGTGAATCGGCCCAGCTGTGTCACCAGGAGCAGCACATGGGGTCCTGGGGCAGAGAGCAAGTAGCACCTCTCTGCCTCTTTGTACAGGGAGTCAGAGTGGTCCTTCCCAGGAAACATATCTGGCGTGTCGATAACGACCATCTCCCTCCCTCCCCAGCTTCCCTGACTGTCATCGCAAGTCTTAGTCAAGGTCCGGGCGCCCAGCCGCGACTCAAACGCTCGCTTCCCCAGGATGCTGTTCCCGGTGGCACTCTTGCCCGTGCCTGTTTTGCCCACCAGAATGATCCTCAGCTCGGATCCTCTGGCGTGTTGGCTCTTCACGTGTGGTCCTGTTAAGAGCGAGTTTACTGTTATTCCTCTATCGATCCCACCAATGGAATATTTTTAGTGATAAGGAGTTATCCTTACATTATGGGAAAAGATACAATATATTGTGTCTATGAAAGAGAAGCTAACTCCATTATCAAATAGAATAAACTAGTTATGGGTTGTAAGACATCTCCATTTTCTAGGACTGCAGAGTATTGCCATGCTGGATCCTAGGAAAGCATACGCGGGTGACAACATGGATTTAGAAACATCTCGTCATTCAGGGCTTGCCTGTATTCTGGCCCTCTAAAAGGCAAATTTTCTGAGGATCAGAGGTGTGAGGCTAAGACCGTGGGCTCCATCTCCAGGTGGGTTAAGTAACCTGACTCTGTTCCGAGGCCAGAGATGGCGCCTCTGACCTCGGCTGGGCAGAGGTGTGGTCATGACCACCAATGAAATGGCTGGACCAGGAAAATACTGGAAAGAGCAGAGTAAAATTACTCTCTCGAATGAAGAAACGGCCGATGGCCTATACTTTGCTTAGAGAGGATAGCATGATTTTTATGTAAAATAGGCACAGAATGTGGTAAAATAGGCACAGAGGAAGTCACTTTCTCACCTGAGTGACTGCATTCATGTTGGTCCATTGCTGCTCCTGAGGGACAGAGAGACCAGAGACCAATAAAAAAAAGATTATTTTTTAGTTCTGAATCATGAAAGGCTCTTGTACTCCTAGAGCACTTTCACCACCATGCTTCATTTGTTTCCAGGTAGCGGACAAGGTGGGTGGAAGGATAATTACTATCCCTGGTTTACAGAGAAATCGAGTCACTTGTCCCAAGTCACCCGGTGAGGGTGAGTGAAGTGGGATTTGTTGGTAAGCCCCCTGCTTCTTATCTCCATGTCTACCTCTTCTCTCCTTTCCCTCCTCCCTTCCTCTCACTGGCCTCCCTGCCCCTTCTCTTGGCCTCACTCCTTGACTTCTCTCACCTTCCTCTCTAGGTCTGCCCTTCCCTCATCCGAGGTGCAGTCTCCTCCCTCCTCCTCTCCTTCTTTCCCCACCTTGCTCCCTCCCTTTCACTTCTCCTCTCTCTCGGAACCCACTCCCTTCATTTTGGGTCCTTGCGGAGACACTCAATGAACTGGGAGCAGGACTCTGGAAAAGCACACTGTCCTTTAAGCCAGAAATGCACTTCATTTGATCCGCCAATTACTTGAACTTTCCTCCTTCGTCAGCTGCTACCAGGAAAGAGCCCTGCGACCTCATTCCCTTTCCTGTGTAGTGAGAAGTCACGGTTCTTTTTCATCAGACATTTTTTTCTCTTACACTAAAGCGACAAGGCACAGAAAACTGACAACCACATGATAATACCCAGATTCTTTCAGTAGCACTTTTTATTGGCTTTAGGCTAAGGAAACTCTCTTTGCCGGTAATGTGTAAACTAACTGATATGAAGTTCACGGTTCCTGTAAACTGGTTTCCTTTAAGCCAAAGGCAGTCACTCTAAATTGTTTCCCTTAAAACACAGCAAATTTGTTCTTAAAAATTTTTGTTTTTCAAACACAGCCTGGGAACTAGAAATCAACACTGCAGAACTTTTCGTGAATGTGGGCTTACCGAATTACTGGCAAAAAGCACGGATGGCTCCCCATTCAAACCTGTGACTTGCCAGCTCAAAGAGAAAAAGAAAATAAACCAAAACTCCAGTCTGTCTCCTTCCTCTCTGTGATCTCTGCTGAGCTTCCTCCTGCAAAAGAGCTGCACCACGCACCTGTGTCTGAAATTCTCATTTATGCCACATGTACAAAATAAACAATTGAAATGGGAAAAGATAATCAGTAGTTGTTTGCTATCGTGTGTCTTTTCTTGTCAATGGTGAAAAACTCGTGTTTGAATGATTTCAACTGGACAGGAAGGAAAGGCGCGGAAGCCAGGGAAGCGGGTAGGTTTGATTCCCTCCCACCCACTGTGTCCTCACAGTTACAAGTTTCCTAAATGCAAGGGGCCCCCTGAGCAGGCTAACCTCACTCACACTGGTGGCAGTGACTGCTCTGACGCAAGTGCCATTGGGGAAGGAGAAAGAGCATGGGGGAAGCAGGGGACACCTCTGACAGGGCACCATACAGGGGAAGAAGGATAGAGAAAGAACCCGAGAGAATACCGTATTGTCTGAATCAGACCGAGAGTAAGTCTTCAACCATTAAAGCATCTTGAAATAACTCACTCATGGCTTCCCGGGCATCCCTGTCCTTCTCTCTGTCCAGCTCTGTGATTTCAGGGAACACACCTCGGGGAGCAATGATCTAGGAAGTGTGTACAATAGCAATCTGGAGTGTCTACGTTCAGAAAGAACAACCCGAGAGTTAAAGTTGAAATCATTCAAATGCTCTTTTTCCTTATTTATATGACAATCACCACAGCAGAGGGAGAGAGACTATGAAACTCATATTGCCTTTAAATATCCCAGAATAGTAGTGACTCATGTTGTTTCTCTCCAAGACCGTTGAGGAGGAATAATCACATGGCGCTGACCTCGTGATAAGGGAGGCTGGCAGATGCTGTGGAGCCGTGGGACCCGGGTGAATGCCACCACCTTGTCACACACGATGATCACTTTGTTTTGTATTCTTCCAGATCCTTTACTGCACAGTCTCTTAAGTGTGCTTAAGGAACAATACAATATGGACAACTCCTGCTTAATATCAGTAATCTGTTCCTAAAGATAAAACATTCTGGGTCAAAACACCCACAAGGACCTATTTCCCATCGTTTTATATGTAAAACAAATGTAATGGAATACACATCAAACCCAAAGCCCACCAATTTTCTGAATTATATTCAAAATTCAGTAAAGCATATATCTGTAAGAAAAACTATTATTTTAGAATACAAAAAACTTAAAACATTGCTTTTCTGAATACCAAAAAAAATATTTTTGGTGTATAAAAGAAACCTACTGAATAGTGTAAGTATCCTCACAAATAACCTGATTAAAAACTGAGCAAAGGATCTGAATAGATGTTTTTCCAAAGAAAACGTACAAATAACCAACAGGCACATGAAAAGGTGCTCAATGTTACTGATTATCAGAGGAATGCAAATCAAAATCCCAATGAAATATCACCTCACACCTGTTAGGTGTGACAAAAGACAAGAGATATTATCAAAAAGACAAGAGATAACAAGTGTTGGCGAGGATGTGGAGAATTCACACTGTTGGTGGGAATGTAAATTGGTACAGCCACTATGGAAAACAATATGGAGGTTCCCTAAAAAATTAAAAGTAGGACTTCCATATGATCCAGCAGTCCCTTTTCTGGGTATACATGCAAAGGAAATGAAATCAGTATCTTGAGGAGATACCTGCCCTCCCATGTTCATTGCAGTATTATTCACAACAGCCAAGATATGGAAACAATCTAAGTGTCTGTCAGTGGATGAATGGATGAAGAAGATGTGGTAGGTGTAAATAATGGAATATTATTCAGCCATGAGAAGGAAGGAAGTCCTGCCATTTGCAGCAACATGGGTGAAGCTTAGGGCATTATGCCAAGTGAAATAAGTCAGGCAGAGAAAGACAAATACTGTATAATCACACCTATGGGTGGCATCTAAAAAAAAAGTAGAACTCATGGAAACAGAGAGTAGAATGGTGATTACCAGGGACTGGGAGTTTAGGGAGATGGGGAGATGCTGGTCAAAGGGTAAAAGCTTTCAGTTATAAGGTGAATAAGTTCTGAGGATGTAATGTGCTATAGTTATAATATATACTGCATACTGAAATTTGTTAAGTCAGCAGATCCTATGTGTTCTCACCACACACACAAATAAGGTAGCTCTGTGAGGGGATGGATGTGTTCATAAACTTGATTGTGATAATCATTTCACAAAGTACACATATATCAAATCTTCACATTGTCCACTTTAAATGTATATGGTTTTATTTGTCAATTATAGTCAATAAAGCTGGAGGAAAAAATAAAAAATAAAGACAGACAGCAAGTGAAGATGTGGAACAACCAGAACTGTGAGTTGTTGGTGAGAGTGTGAAGTGTTACAACATTTTCGAAAATGTCTGGCAGTTTCTATGTCCATCATTAGAGTATTATGTCTTTTTTCATGTGTGTGTGTGAGAAAGATTATCCCTGAGCTAACATCCGTTGCCAATCCTCCTCTTTTGGCTGAGGAAGATTGGCCCTGGACTAACATCTGTGCCCATCTTCCTCCACTTTATATGGGACGCCACCATGGCATGGCTTGACAAGCAGTGCGTCGGTCCACGACTGGGACCCGAACCTGTGAACCCCGGGCCACCAGAAGTGTAACCCCATTGGCCATTTATTGGATGTAAACTTCCCCTGGGAAGGACACTTGACCTTACATAAGGCATCTCTCCTCAGCAGAAGCCAATTTCCGAAGGGCTGACAGCTGGCAGCACCCCCAACAACTGGAGGACTAGGTCCTTCACAAAAGATATAACAGAAGGGTTCCACTAAAAGATGTGATTACCAGCACAGTGTTACATTACCAAGAGGTGGTTGTTTGCAAGCAGGGAACACAAAGAGATTCCCATTTTAAGTTTTATTCCATCACATTGCTTTGTCTATGATTTCAGATGATGGGTCACAATCATCTCTTCTGGAGCCATGGTACCAGATATAAACCATCTGGTACCATGATGTAAAGACAGTTCCTAGTTCCTTGGAATTGGACAGGGACAAACCTCAGGCATGGATTGTTCTACCCTCTCCTTCACCAGTTCATCCTCACACACTTTCACACACTGAACAGCCACCATGACTGCTCTTTGATCTCCCTTCTCTCTCTGAATAAAGCTGACCAATAATCTCTTTAAATTCCTCTGACTTTACATTACTATTGTGAACTGGGGAATCAAAACCACCAGGAGAAGAGCACTGTCATTGGTGAAGGAGTTAAGAAGCCATCTTGGACAGTTCAGCCCCAGCAGATGCAACACGCCCAAGAACCTAGGAACACAGTTGACAACCAGGGGGCACAGACATGTGGCTCTTGTCTAGCGCCCCAGCTAACTGCAGCCATTTGAGCCACTCCAACTGAAGCCCCAGTCTGCATGGAACAAAGGCAAGTTGTATCCTCTGTGCTCTGCCTGAATTCCTGAGACAAAATTACCAGCATAATGAAATTGTTGTTTTATGCCACTGAGTTTTGGAGTGATTTGTTATACAGCAATAGAAAACTGGATCACCTGAATAGATTCCTAGAATTAGAATTGCTGGACAATTGGTGGATGCATTTGTAATTTTGATAGTTATTACTGAATTGCCCACAAAAATTTTAAGCAAATTAGTTACACCAGCATTTTATTAATTTCCGCATATCCTTGCTCATGATTTTATCTGCCAATCTGATTGGTGAAAAATTGTATCTTAGTGTGATTTTCATATGTATTAGTCAATATGAAGGTAAAAGAACTATGTCAATTTTTTATTGATACCTGTCATATATTTGTTGCTCATGTTTAAATTCTGCTGTTAATCATCTTGATATTGATTTGTAGAAGTTCTTTATGTGGCCAAAAATGATCATTTTACCCACTTCTCTTGAATTTTCTAAAAAACTTCCAATTTCATCTACTGTTATTTTATTATGACTAGTATCTAGAAGAATGTTAAATGATCACAATGATAGTAGGCCTCCTTAACTTATTCCTAACTTTTGTGGCAATACCTCAATGTTTCCCATTAAACAAGATGCAAGCTTTGAGGTTGAGATGGAAAATTTTATTATGGTAAAAACTAACCAATTATTAGATGTTGAATTTTACCAAGTTACCTTTCACCAGCCAAGGAGATGATCACAATATGTGGCTCCATAGCTGTATGATACATTAAATTATATAAAAATATTTCCTGATATTGATCCTTCCTTGCAGTGAACCTTCATTTGTTCTACTTAGATCTACTAAGATGCACTTAGTCAGATATGTGTAACTGTGGACTGTGCAAAGAATGAATTTGAAAGCTCTGTCCCTCCTCCTGCTTTACATGATCTGCATTTAGGTAGCTTTTGGGGGGTTTTCTCGATGTTCTCCTTCACTTCCTCTGCCTCCCCACCCACCCCATCCCCTTACTGCATGAAAACAGAAAAGTCATGGTTAAAGTGAGCTGGAGAGGAACGCTGGCTGTGGACTTTGAGGTGAGCCCACTGAGGTCTTTGCCCCAATCTGTTTCCTGATACCTTCGCCTGTGCTCAGGACTCTGTCAGCCCTTCATTTTCTCTCCAACCGCTTCCCGGATAAGACCCTTTCATTTTAACTTCTCATTCTCTCTGAGTTCAACTATGTCTTGAGAAGAACTTGGTTCCTTCATGTTATTGCCAAGAGTGAAAAATAACTGTTCCTGTTTCAGTCTGTGAAAGGAAACTGCAATACCCAGAGCTGCTACTGAGGAAAGCTCTGTCCTCTGAGAGGGTGGAGAACTGTCTTCTCTGGTGTGGTCTGAAGAAACTGAAAGTCCCCTCTGCCCAAACATGCATCTGCAGCCCACTATCCTTGAGCTATCCTTCCTCTCTTACGAGTAAGGATTTTCCACCAGGATAATGGTTAGGAAAGAAAACAACACACAAGGGGATATCAAGAAGGAGGTTAAAGGAACCAAATACAGATCAAAGTAGTTCAAACGAAGACTTGAAGATGTAAGTCTTCAAATACCAGGCATTGGCTGGAAGGTTCATCGGTATAGTCTATGACCCATAGCTCTCGGATGGGCAGGATCTTATAAAAGAGACAAAGTCCACAGGTCTAATTTGCTACCAGATGCTGGGTTTGAATACCACCCAGTGAAATTGTAGAGATTGTTATCTTTCCAACTTGCCCTCCTCCTCCTGCCCCCAAGCCCTCCCACACACATTTTTAGTTACCCAGAGTCCATCAGTGACCACATCTGGCCAAACACATCCTCCATATGCTCAATGGGGTTTTGGAATCAGACAGTTTCAACTCCCGTTGAGCCACTGACCAGCTATGTGCCCTTAGGCGAATCTGACCCTAATTTCCTTCATCTTAAAAGGGGAAAAATTTAAACTACTCATACGATTGTCAGAATTAAATGAAAAAATCATGTGGCTCCGTGCCTAGCACAGTTGTTTACAAGACTTAGCCTGCATCAGAATCACCTGAAGAGCTTGTTAAAACACATATGACTAAACAATATCTCTGGAGTTTCTGAATCAGTAGGATTGGGTGGAGTCTGAAAAACTGGCTTTCTAATAAGTTCCCTGATGGTGCTAATGCTGCTGGCCCAAGGACCTCACTAGGGTATTGTCATTTGCATTGTTGAAGTTGGGTCACCATCATGTCTGGGTTCCAGCTGTGGAACCAGAGCCTTGTACCCCACTATAAATAAAAGTAGGAAGTTTATCTCTGAGGCACCCCAACCTTTTGACTTTCTCCCTACATAGGACATTTAGGCTGTTTTCTGGTTGCCCAAAGCACCCCTACATTTTGTTTCTTCTGGGTCCATCTTAGATCAGAGGGTCCTATGCTAACTTTCTCACCTAAAACCTTCAAATTTCAGGTGTGCTTTGTCTATTCCTTTTATCTGATTTAACCAGAGGTGAAAGACCTACACACAATGTCTTAACCCGATGGTTCTTAAACTTTACTATGCATCAGACTCCCTTGGAGGGTGTGTTCAAACACAGATTACTGGACTCTAGTTCTATAGCTTCTGATTCAGTAAGTTTGGGATTCAGCCCAAGACTTTAGATTTGTAACAAGTTTCCAATCCGTGCTGATGCTGCTGGCCCACACTTTGAGAACCACTGACCTAGTACACAGTAAGTCTGCAAGATAACTAATATTACTAGTTTCTATGACTTTAGGGACCATCAGAGTAAGCAGACCATTTACATAAACTCCAAGGAGAGTCTGAAGTCTCTGATGTACCTGTCATGTGCCAGAGGATGCTGTAAGGGAAAAAAGAAGAAGAAACCAATCTGGCTTCATCTTGACAGGTGTCTTCATATATTGCTGAGAAGACGAAACCAAAACATGTGAGAAAATGGAGTCCAAGAGGCATTGTCTGAGTGAAAAGTGGAGGAGGATGGATCAATGATCTCAAGTTGTCATGGGGGAGATCGTGGAGGAATTTTTCACTAAAGGATGGGGGGGACTTGGATATGTGGAGAGGTTTGGGGAGTGACTAACAGGTAGGAGGAAACAGCATGAATGATGGCTTGATGGTAGAAGTAAGCATTACATCAGTGGAAAAAGGAAACAGGTGAACTGTGTGGAGCAGACACATCTACCATTTATTTAATTACTTCTGGCCAAACACTGTGTTGTATATCTTCTTCTCATTTACTGCTTACAGCAACACTGGGAAGTAGAGATTATTATCTCTATTTCTAAATAAGTAAAAATAAGATTCAGAAAGATAAGTAACTTGACCAATGTTACTCAGAGAACAAGTGTGGGGCCAGAGACTGGAATCTAACTTTCAGGACCCTAAACTTACTACTGTGTCTCTCATAAGGTAGTAAACTAGAAGACAATGGGGCTGTGAAGAAAGTTTACAGCCTGATGTAAATCTGTGAATTCTAGGCCAAGACATATGAATTGTGACCTACAGTGATGGTCTCTTGAGCAACAGACACAGGATAAATGTGAGTTACATAATCTTGGTCTGGTAAACACAGATGAAATCCAAGAATTGAAACTGGGATAAGAGGAAAGTTTCCTTCTCTCTCCATAAACGCCCTCTTCTCTCCCCCTTCTCTTCCCTCTCTTACCCCCCAAACCGTGTGTTTGACTTACTGCTCTTAGTCTGTGTCTCTCTATTCTACTTCATTTCCTTTCTCTCTTTCTCACACAAAATCCTTTTAACAACCTTGGTCCCAGTGCCTTACCCCACTAAATCAGGGAAGCTAAGTACCAACTTTACTAGAACACTCTTCCCTCAATCCTGGCCTGGGGTCCTGATTCCAGAACTGATGGGTAGAGCAGAGGCACTGGCTTTTCTGGAAAGGCCACTCTGGACTTTGCCCAGGCTGCTCCTCAGAGACTGCTAGAACCAAAGTACACGCCTGCACGCGCACACACACACACACTCACACGCACACCATGTGGTGGCCAGCCCCTAGCCCATTCCCAGCTTCTCCTACTTTCAGGTCTTGTCTTTTCTGAGTTTATCATCTCTAAGGAGGAATTTGCTTCAGACGTTAATTTAATCTGGAGACTAAGCAATGATTTCCTTTTCCGAGAAATGGGGGAAATTTCAGGGTGTAGGCAGACCGTTGGGCTAGGGTGGTCAGAGATGGTTGCAAGGCTCCCTTTTCCTATAAGTATGACTCACTGGCCCTGAGACAGTCTCACACAATGACAGGAATTTGAATTCCTACCAAGAGAATTATATTGATGTTAACGAAGGGGAGTATATTAATTCCAAAAGCCCTTGTGTTCTACTGTGTTAAAATATATTGTTGTTAGTGCTGTGTAGTTGATTCCAGCTCCTAGCGTCCCTGTACACAGCAGAACAGAACCCCGCCCGGTCTTTTTCCGCCATCCTCTCACCTTCCGGCGCTATATCTGACAATGCTACGTTGCTATTCATAGGGGTTTCATGGTCAATTTTTTTCAGAAGTGGGTGACCAGGTCCTTCTTCTTAGTCTGTCTTAGTTGGAAAGCCCCGCTGAAACCTGTCCAGCATGGGTGACCCTGCTGGTGTTTGAAATACCAGTGGCATAGCTTTCAGCATCACAGCAACACACAGTGGCCACAGTATGACAAGAGACAGACAGGTGGTGTGGTTCCCCGGCCAGGAAATGAACCCTGGTCATGGCGGTGAGACTGCTGGATCTTAACCACTAGACCACCAATTAAAATATAGAGGGACTTTTTGTTTTTTAGCCTTCCCCTAAAATCATCCCTGCCACTTCCCATTAACACACAAGTTCTCACCCTCTTTGTGTGTTACCATACATAGTACCAGTCATGACTGTGTTAGTAACATTACAACTCTTCTGTTAGCGCAGTGGTGCTGGCTTTCCCCTGTGAGCCCGTCAGCAGTGGACTTTCCCATTGTCACCCTGGCACTTGTGCCCCCGTTAGTACACAGGCAGAGTGGAAAGAATGCGTGTCTGAGGGCAGAAGATGAGGGTTGTGGGCATGAGGCTGCCACTGTGTTTTAGGGCCTTAGGTGAGGCTCATAAAGCCCCGAGTGTTGTTTTATGGTTAAAGTGAGGGTTGTGGCAGGCAATTGAAGGTCTCTTCCTATTATGGCCTTAAAGCTCCCCAATATTTCTGGCCTTCCTCAGTGAGCACAAGAGCTCACCCACTAGAGCCAGCCCAGGCCCACCAACCCATCAAGGCTGACGTGAGTCTCAGAGAGCTGGTTGGAAGGCGGTTGTAACTCTGCAGGGCTGGTTCAGAGGAACGAGTGATCCCTAATGGGAGATCGTCAGACCAGGGGAGGGGCAGTGCCAAATCTGGGATGCTTGGAGTAAAGAGCCCCATCAGGGCAATGTCGGTAAGAGTCCCCTGGTCTTGGGGTTTTGACTCCTAGGTTCACAGAGAAGTGTTGAATTGGAGACATTTAAGGGTAAATGAAGTCATCTTAATCCACCTCTTGGCACAAAATAACACTGAGGCAGGATGTACACAGCCACTTCCTGGTGTTCCGAGTCCTTTTCTCCCTTGCTACAAGCAGACTATGCAGTTGAATAGTCCTGACTTCTTGCTTGTTCCTCAGTGTCAGTGGTGGGAGCACATGCTGCTGGGAGAGCCTGGACAAGAATAAAGAAGTTGACAGTTGGCATGCTCTACCCCAGGGGCTCACCGCCAGGTCTGAACAATGTCTTCTGCTGTCTTCAGTTCTCCCCCTTACAACTGAACATCTCTTCTCTACACGTTCTCCATCACTCACCAAAGTCTGTAACCCTTTATCAGATATTGTCGAAATTTCAGAAATAACAGAAGTAAAATCAATGAATCACCAAAGTAGTACTTAATAAAAGTTTATTGTGCACACACCAAAATGACAGTTTGCAAACCCAGAGGATTCAAACCGAAACACGGAATGATGCTCAGGGGTATATTGTTACAAAGCAGCTTACAGAGTGGGCAGGCGGGGATTGTTATCACTGTCTCCGTTTGTTTGATTTTAAGTCTAGGATATGGGTTTTTGTTCATGTGCATCTCAGCACATCCCCAGGAAGTCTGTGGTCTACAGTTGATGTTGGACCATTTCCCAGAACCAGCTCAAATTATGAGAAAACTCTTGGTTGTGGACTTCCCTGTGTGCACGGCAACACTGCCTCCTGTCCCTGCCACGGTCCTCCCCATCTCACCTCCTCCACCTTTGCCTTCTCCGTCACACAATGTTGTGGTCACTTCACAGGATAGAGTTGGGAGGTTGGGCCCCTGTCCCCTACCTGTACGTGGGAGGGCGCTCAGAACGGGTTAGGGGGCAGGATGGGACGGGGAGAGATCTCACTGCGGAGATCTCCCTGAACTGTGCTCAGGCTCCTCCGAAGAATTCTCTCAGTCTGGTGTTGGCCCGAGGGTGAAGCAGGAGCGCTGTCCTCTGAGTCTCCAAACCCACAGCAGGGCCTCATTCAGAGCAGGCACAGCAGTGAGCATTATTGACTCTCGTGAGCAAGCAAAATGACCACTCACTTGGAACGAGTTTTTCTGCCCTGACTTTGCCTTTCGGCTTGAGCTGAAGGTGTGCGCTAGAATGGCCCGAACTCAGGTTGTGGGTGAGCATGCTCAATAGATGGGCATAGTTTGGTAAATGTACACAAGCAATTGCGTGTGTTGGGAGCTTGTGGGGGAATCTGTCCGTCAGGTTTCTGGGAGATTACTGCATACTGGTGGTTTGGGAAATAACCATGTCTTTGGTATGTGATTGTTTTTATTCTTGTTTTTGTTTAACCACTTAAAAATTTTAATTGCCATTTCCATTTCCCATTTGCGCCTCATGTAATGACACAGTGTGAAAGTGGGCAAATACTGAAAATATGGGCAAAACTGGGCAAATACCATTGGAAGACCAGAAAATGAAACCCTCAATCGCCGGGGGGGGGGCTATATTGCACAATTTTTCCCACCCCACATCTCACTGCTCAACCCTCAACCCTACAGATCAAGACTGACTGGAGGCGGTGATGCCCGCATAAGGTCTCCTTGGGGCAATGTGGGCGAGATGGCGCTCCTGTCACTCAGCACAGATCCAAACCTGACCTCCTCCTGTGCATTCACTTTCTCAAGCCCGTTCCTCTCTACCCCTCAGACCCCATGCCCCGTTGCCTACAACCATGTCTCAGCGTGTTAGTAAATAGTTTCGTGTGTGATAACCCAGGGGTTTTATGAAGTTGTAATTAATAAAATCCTAAATGGGTGATTTCCTAGGAGTTAGAAATGTTAGCACCAGGGCAATTTCGTAGAGGAGATACTTTTGGGGGTGAAGGGGGAGGATTAAAAATTTGGCTCTGAAATCCCGCATAAATTCCTACATTGTCCTAATACTATAGATGACTTACTGTTAGATTGAAATCAGAATTATAAACTAGTAAAACAGGAAAGCACATTAGCATTCATTTATATCACACTCCTATGTAAGCCCTAACCTCTCTTTACACATGGTTAAAATCATCAAGCTTTGTAAGTTCTCTCTTCAGACTCCAGTCTTCTCTCACCAATGGCACCCTCTTCCGGTTTTGAACACCTCATTTAGACTCTCCTTTATGTGAAGAAATCCTGAAATTTGCATTCATTTGTCTGTTTTCTGCTTTGCAGATGAACAGACAGCAAATTTCTTCAGATCTGCATAATTGCCAAGTATCTTCTTGAAACTTTTATTCAGTTCCTTCACTATTTTCTGTATAATTATTTTGCACACTTTAATATTCTTTGCTACTCTCCACTGAACACTACAGATTGTCAATACCCTCCAGAACCTGCCTGGAATTGGCTGTGTGTTTCTGTGTTGTGGTCAACTCGGACAGAGTTGGGAGTATTATTTCCTGTTGAGTCCCGACTTCTGTTACTATAGCCTGAGTTCCCGGGGCTTATTTTTGGTGACAGCTCTTTTGCATTATCGGTTTGTATTGAGTTTTAGCTCATCCAAATGCTCCAGGTTATTTTCTACTGAAATGATCCTATTAGAACACTTCCAGTCTGTTCTTCTAAATTTGCTTTTGGAAGAACTATCATTTAAGAATTTTCAAAATAATTATCCAGCTAGTTTTAGTGCAGGGTTCTAGCTTGTCAATGTCATTTTTTTTTCCTGGCCTTAGGATGTCTCATTGCAAATATTATTTAGAATAATAGTTTTCTTTTTCTGGAGAATTAAGGAGAAAATATGAAAAACAGGAGCCTGGATTATACATCAACTCCATAACTAACTGTGTGACCTTTGTATCTCGCTCGATCCTCAGTTTCCTAATATTTTGTTTTTTTGTTTTTTTTTTTTTGTGGGGAGGACCAGCCCTGAGCTAACATCCGTTGCCAATCCTCCCCTTTTTGCTGAGGAAGACTGGCCCTGGGCTAACATCGTGCCCATCCTCCTCCACTTTATATGGGATGCCGTCACGGCATGGCTGACAGGCAGTGCGTCGGTGGGCGCTCGGGATCCGAACTCGCGAACCCCGGGCTGCCAAGCGCGGACTAAACCGCTGCGCCACCGGGCGGCCCCTCAGTTTCCTAATATTTTAACAGAAACTTTAATATCTATTTGGACCATATGAGGGATCTTGGAGAGACAATTAAAACAATGGAGATAAGACAATTTTCAAAAATATAAATTGCTTCATGGAGGAGGAGAAGTAGGAAGATGATAAAGATGATGATGATGACATTGCTGACATTCATCACCATCGTCACCTTCTTGGGAAACATGGTATTTTGTGGATTTCAAACCTAGAGAAAGCAATCTAAATTGTAAGGAATTTTATATAATTACAGACTTTTTAAGAAATAGAGAGAATACCATTGATCATGGGATAGGACATTGTAGAATGTGTCTTGTGACTTTGTAGATTGAGAGAACTCTCACATCTTAGCCTGTGACCAGGAACAGCCCTTGGAGGAACTCTCTAGAATGTCCAGTTTATCTTTTAATCCTCCTTTCTCTGCTTCTATTCCTAATGGCAATGCCTCATCTCCCACTTTCCACTCCCAAAGGCCCAGAACTAACAAGCTCCCTTTTGGTGCCCTGGTTCCCAAAGAAAGAGGGCAGGGATTGTTATTGGTGTCTTCTTAGCACACCTGAGGTAGCCTTTCTGACGAACAAGGTGTCTCTGGAAGACAGAGGGAGCCTGGTCCTGAGAGTCTGAGGCCTTGGTCAGAAAAATTTGGATGTTGAGGACAAGAAGCGACCTTAATACATCACTTGGACCTCAGTTTGAGAAGCTGGGGGGAACTGGAACAGGAGAGGAGAGGAGGTGGGGGGGAAGGGGTCCTGGTTAGACTGTGGTGGGGAGGGATGGGGCGTGGATGCAGTGGGGGTAGACCAAAGTAGAGGCTCCACTCTCAAGACCAGTATTTCTCACCTTATAATTTTTTGCCCATGGATCCCCTTTGTCAATGAGTTTATATTTATAGAGGACACTGAAGCCATGGTGTCAAACACAAAACAGACCTCATGAGCATGTTGCTCCTAGCAGCAGTCAGCTTAAAGTCACACCTTTATTTCTCACAGACAGGATTGGCTCTGTCTATCCTATCTTTTCCCTCCCCTTTCCCTTTATCTCATTCCATCATACAACTCTTCATGGAGCACCTTCTATGTGTTCAGCTCTGTGCAATAGTGTTTGTAAGACAAGATCTCAGTCTGGTTGGGTGGATGCATCTCATTCACATGACATAAATAGAGGACAAAATAAGGCAGCAATACATTTAAGAGCCCAGAATGAATGGAACAGAAATTGAGGGTTAAGGGAGGATAGGAGGAGGAAGCCAGGTAGCTGGCTGTGTTTCAGGGGTGGGGAGGTAAAAAGGTAGGTGATAGCTCTTCAGGTAGCAGGGGCCTGCTCGTGGCCCTGAGAATCTCCGACTTGGAAACCCCTCTCTCCCCTCTTCCTGCACACAACCCTGCTCCCACACTTACCAGGAAAGGCTGATGGGAGGACACCAGAGTTAAGTCACGTGTAAAGTCCAGGTTAGTGTCTTGTGTAAATAAACCAGTGCCCCCCACCCCAACCTGGGCCTCCCCCAGCCCCTTCACCCTTCACGTCCTATTTATGCCCTTAAACTACATTTATTTCTTCTGCTAATTTGTAAATTTCTCACTGAAATTTTAAAGATATATCTGAAAATGGAGTAGAGGGAATTCTTGTTTTATTAGAAATCAGAGCAGTTTGTAACTCTCTTAATGAATAAAACTATACTTAGAACTGAATAACAACAAAATAATCAAAACTTTTGGACTAAGCTGTAGCAGTATTTAGAGGGAAATTCATAATCTTAAATACATATATTTGAAAATAAAAAGTTAGAAAAAAGAAGAACAAAGTAAAACCAAAGAACATAGAAGAAAGGAAACAATAAAGATGGGAATAGAAATTAATGAAACATAAAATAGCACAAATGAGTGAAAATCAAAATTTAAAAACTGAAGCTGATTCTTTGAAATGACTAATAAAGTTCTGCTAATACTGGTGAAAATCAAAAGGAGAGTGAACGCAATAAAACACTAGGCATTAAAAAAAGGAATATAACTATACATTCAAAGGAAATTTAAAATTTTTAAAAAGAGTTCTATGAAGAAATTTATGCCACTAAATTTGAAAATATAGATGAATGGATAAAAAAGATAAATAAATAAAACTATCGAATTTCAGGTATCGAAGAAAGCAATGGCATTATTATTCCCGTGGGAAGAAATACTTTCTTGCTATTTCCCAACTTAGATCCTTTAAATATTTGATTCCTTTAAATTTTTCTATAAATATAGACCTATTATAAACAAGACTAACATTTTAAAAAACATACCAGAGACTATGCATCCATATTCAACTATTACTTTATTTTAACAAGCTGTTTTTTTTTTTTTCTTGTGAGAAAGATTAGCCCCGAGCTAACATCCATTGCCAGTCCTCCTCTTTTTACTGAGGAAGATTGGCCCTGGGCTAACATCCATGCCCATCTTCCTGTACTTTATATGGGATGCCGTCACAGCATGGCTTGATGAGCGGTGTGTAGGTCCACGCCCAGGATCCGAACCTGCAAACCCCGGGCCACTAGAAGCAGAGTGCATGAACTTAACCACTATGCCACTGGGCTGGCTTTTTTGAAAAATGAAATTCATTCTCAGGTCAAGTTGCAATCCCCGGGAAGAGTCGAAAGTTTTGCTGCAGACACAACACAGGCTTGGCATGAAAAGTCTCCTACACAGGAGCTATTTTACTGTGCAGATCTGAGAGCCACTGGTGCCTGTGGCTGCACCTCCGTTGACGACAGCAGCTGGTCAGATATGACCAGGCAGAGAGGGATCCAGGAGATTAAATACCCTAATCTAATTCTCCCGGCTCCACAGGTCCTCTGCTGACCTCCCCATGGGCAGAGCTCAGTGAAAGTCAGAGGACAATGGAATCCACTGACGTGGTCCATACAGGTCAGCCTGGCAGGGCAAGAGAAGGATGGACAAGGGTAGAGAGTGGATCTGCAGGGGGAAAAGGGAAATATCTGGCAAGGAAGCTATTTTAATTCATAATCTGGAGAATTTTAAGTTAGCACCTAGAAAAGGAAAGAGAAGGAGAAAAATAAGAGACTTGGTCAATTTGCAGATCTCCACAAGCCACAGAGCAATGCCGGTGGAGGAATCTGAAGCTTCACTGACAGGTGCAAAAAGCTCATGAGGGGCCAATGCAATGCACTTCACAGGTGGCGCTAACACTCAATAGAGGATGCATTTTGGCCTTGAAATTCCTTACATCTGAGTTTTCAAACCATGTACAATGAATTACTGCTCAAGCATAGCAATACTGCAATTTCTTAAATTTGTCAGTATTTGTGGGGAGGGGCAGGCCTGGAGAATGGTAGGGAGAGAGCTGGAGAGATGCTGAACAAATCATAGTAAACTGAGAAAAAATTATGGCTTCTTGAATAAATGATATACTTTTAAAAGCAACTTCATAATTCCATCAAAAATTTGGCTAAAGATATTCTTCTTGGCCTCCTCCCTTACATTTCTTAGTTTTTCATCATATTCCATCTTTAGTAATTTAATGTTTTCCTCTTTTTCCTGCATAGTCTTCTTGCATGCCTGAGCACACTCCTCTTCCACTCTTTGAATTTCCTTTTCTAATTGATCGGTGTAGATTTTCTTCAAGACCTCTTCCCGTTGTTTCAGCCTTTCCTCTGTGTCCTTGTATATGGCATCTGAAAAGTAAGCCCCTCTGTTGTTCTGCACCATTTTCTCCATCAGCTCCACCAGCTCCTGCACTTGAGCTTCCTTCTCAGCTTCGTCTGCTCTGTTGTTGAAGGCGCAGTAGCGGCCCCCACACTCCTGGATGACGTTTCTTAGGTTCACATCTGCCTCTGCTACAAAGTCACTTAGGCTCTGATCCTCCAAATTATCTTTGCGAGTGAACAAGATGATCATGTGCTTCATGGCTGACTTCCCAAAGACAGCCTTGATCAATGCAACGGTTTTCTGCTCTTCCTCTGTGTAGCGGCCCAGCTGCAGAACCATGATGATGGCGTGAGGCCCAGGGCAGGAGGAGAGGACACACTTGCTGATTTCCATACAGGTGGTCTCCAGGCTCTTCCTGGTGTCAAAGAGCCCTGGGGTGTCAACAAGAAGAAGGTTCCTTCCCTTCCATTCCCGGGATGCTGTTTGACAGGTCTTGGTAACAGCATGGGCAGAAATTCTAGAAGCAAATTCTTTTTTCCCAAGGATGGTGTTTGCTGTGGCACTTTTCCCACTTCCAGTTTTCCCGACCAGAACAATCCTCAGAGCATTTACCTGAGAGTCAGCCATGTTCATATCAAGAGGCTCTGAAGTGTAGGCAACTTAATATGATTTAAAAAGAAAAGAAAAAAATTTATTTAGATAAAATTGAAATCACTCCCCACCCTTCTTTTCTTCATTTCTTACCCGCTCCCCAGAATATATAAATTATTCCGAGTCTCTATACCAGGGAAGGTTTATTTCACTGAGGACACTCTCCCTGATGTCGTCCACTTATTATCGTGGTTTCCATGGCATTCCCCTCTTATGTTGCTGTGATGAAAGCAGCGTTTACAATTTTAAAATCTGATATTTTATTATTTTTTCCATTTGTGTAATATATATTTTGTTCTAGAACAGATCCAAGTTTGTTTTTTAAGATATCAAATCGGAGGACAGTGATGGATGGCAACTAGACTTATGGCAGTGAACACAATGTAGTCTACACAGAAGTCGAAATACAATGATGTACACCTGCAATTTATATAATGTTATAAACCAACATTACCTCGATAAAATAATTAATTACAAAAATCTGAACAATCCTGATGAAAGCAATTAGCTTTCTAGCCTATGAAACAGTGCTCATTAAAAAGCATTAACAATCTGGACACATATAGAAAGAAGTCTATGACTGAAGGAGCAGGGAGCACAACTATATCTTATTTTATAGCTGACCCACTCTGGGGACTGTCGACATGGAAGGAAAAAAACCATTTGGTGAGAGATGTGAAAATGTTCTTTAAATTTGTATGTGCTACACAGAGCAGAGTTAGTCTTATTTTCTCAAGCTGCACAGAAAAAGGAAGATGAATTTGATATCATTATGTAAAAAGATACCCTAATATTTAGAAACAATAATGGGTTCCTTATGATCTATAGTAATTTAAAGTATTTGAAGTGAGTTTGATGGTCATCTGGCTCAGTATTTTAGAAGACAGTCCTGCACTGGGTGAGAAAATAGATTAGCTAATGTCTAAATTTTAAATTAGATATATTAACTGTAGGTAAATACAGCTTATCAACATTGACCTCAGTAGAGACATGAAATTGAAATAGACCAATGACCATGGAAGAAATTAAAGAAAGTAGTTGAAGAGCTCCCACAAAACAGCATCAGTTTTCACAGCACCATACGGTGTCAGAGGAGAATGCTACTAAACCCTCAAGGATCAGATAGTCCCAATGCTACATAAATTATCCCAGAACACAGGGAAAGAAAGTAAATTTCAAAATTCTTTCTAAGAAGTGAATGTAACTTTGAGCTGCAAGGCTCACAAAAACTGTACCAAAATAGAAAACTACAGATAAATCTCCCTTATGAATATCAATACAAAATCCTAAGAAATATTAGCAAAACAGAATTCAACAATATTTGAAAAAAATGACACATCATGACCAAGTGAGACTTACTCTAGAAAACTAGAGTGAGGGGGGAAGATCAATAAGAGGAAAATTATTAATATAATCCACCAATAGCCATTCATTAAAAATATTTCATAAAGTATGAATTGATACATATATTCTTACCTATTTCTCTATCTATACAGCCCCAAAGCCAGCAACTTACTTAATGAGGAAATACTTTTTCAGTAAAACCATGATATCTCCACCTCACTTTCCCATGGTATGTGAGGAATTAGTCAATACAAGTAGAAGAAAAAGTAATTATAGGAATGAGAGTTAGAAAAAAGAACACAAGGGGAGGCCAGGTAGTAAATAATATTGTATTGTGCACCTTACAGTATTGGTGCACAAATGGAAAGACCAACGGAAGAAAATAGAACATCTAGACAAACACTCAATTGCACAAGGAAATTTAGTACATAATAAAGGCAACGTACTGTATCAGTGGAGAAAAGATGGTCACGGTAATGAGCAGTACTGGAAGAACTGGATAATCATTTGGAAAAACATAAAATGGGATTCATTCCTCATACCAACCTAAGAAATATGCCAAATGGATTAGAGATTTCATTGTTAAACAATGAAACCATGTAATATTAGAAGAAGACAGGCAAATTTTTCAAAACCTGAGAGTGAGGAAGACTTTCCTAAATTTAACTAAAAATACAGATGCAATGTGGAATAAAATTAATAAATGATGACTTCCAGTTTCTGATTCCGCATGTAAGGGGCTTAGAAGTCACTGCTCCATCCTAAGAAGTAAAAAGCTGAACAGACTGAAAAATTAACAACTCTTCTTGGATCCCTAAGAGATCCTTGTGAGGACACAGGGCAAACTGCTACACCCAAGACTGGAGAGGCAGACGGGCAAATAGAGGGAGTCACAGCTCATCAGAGCAGAGACTCAGGAGGAGACAGCACGTGGGAACCAGTGCCGGGGCAGGAACTGTAATTGATGGATTGCTTGGCTCAACGTGGACAACTCTGAGTTAAAGACTCCGGGGGGACCCACTCATGGGGAGGTCCCCACACTTATGTGAGTTTTACTACTAGGAGCTTGACCAAGTTCTCGCAGAAAAAAATCCCCTGGTGCTCCTGGCAGGGGGAGGAGAAAAGAACCATTTTGAAATACACTAGAGCACTCTGTTTTTCTTAACAAGGCCTGCCCTCAGGAGAAACTAGTCATCTGGAGCCTAACCGGTTGGGGTTTATCAGAGCTTAACCAACCTGGAGGAAGGAAAATACCCACTCCAGTCAGCTCTAAACCTTCCATGTAGGAGAAGGAAAAGCCCAACTCCAGTCCACTCTAGCCATCCTGCCCCACCTAAGGGGGGAGGAAAAAACAGAGAAACGCTTGTGAAGGTCTCAGCAGAGGCACAGGCTCACTAAAACGGAGACGTAATCACAGGACTACAGAACACTTCTCCTCCCCCACACTCACCACATCATGAAAGGCTAATTTACAGCAGTTCCTTTGACCAGGTACATCATGTCCGACCATCAAGAAAAATTTACAAGGCATACTAAAAGATAGGAAACATACAGTCATGCATTGCTTAATGATGGGGATACGTTCCGAGAAATGCGTCGTGGTTAAGCGATCTCATCATTGTGCAAACATCATAGAGTGTATTTACACAAACCTAGATGGTATAGGCTAGGTTATATAGTACCAATTTTATGGGCCCAACGTCGTGCACGTGGTCTGTCATTGACTGAAACGTCATTATGGGGCACATGACTACAATGTGAAGAGACAGAGCAAGCATCAGAACCATATATGGCAGGGATGTTGGAATTATCAGACCAAGAATTTAAAACAACTATGATTAACATGCTAAGGGGTCTAATGGATAAAGTAAACAGAATGCAAGAACAGGTGTAAGCAGGGAGATGGAAATCCTCAGAAAGAACCAAAAACAAATGCTTGAGATCAAAAACAGTGTAACAGAATGAAGAATGCCTTTGATGGGTTTTTAGACATGCCTCGATTGTAGTCTTCGGTATCATTTTCTGCCAAAAGAAACCAGGGATTATTGGAGAAAGGATTGATTCAAAATTTGGGGCAGGAAATGCATAAAATAACCTGGGACTATCTGATTGGACCTTTTTTTGCATCCCGATTCAAACAAAATAAACTGTAAATAAATTATGAGACAATCTATGAAACCTAAACACTGATGACAAGATATACAATAAAATTAAAGGTTTATAGTACCTTTGGTATTGTGGTTATGTTTTTTTAAAATGATCCTTATGTTTCAGATATACATACTAAAATATTTACAGATTTAATTATATGATGTCTAGTATTTACTTCAAAATAATCCAGGAGTGGGATGAGAAGCGGGTGGGGATATACACGAAACATGAATGGCTAGGAGTTGATAAATGTGGAAGCTTGGTGATGGATGTATGGGGGGTTATTATACTATTCTTTAATGTCTGAGATGTTTTATATTAAAAGGTTTAAGATGTGTGTATGCCTTTGTAACCACTGCATAGTATAAACAGTATTCCAGACACTCTGATATGCATGTTTCATAGGAGTATTTACTCCTTACAAATACTCTCGGGTGAAGGTACTATTATTATTCTAATTTTATAGGTAAGGAAACTATGGCTCAAAATTGCTGAGAAACTTGCTCAGGGTCACGATGCTAATAGGTATTGGGGAGAGAGGGATCCAGTTCAAAGTCTGTCTGACTCCACCATGCTCCGTCTTAACCGCTGCACACCACGGCCTCTTCTTGGTTCCTTCTCAGGCCTGTGATTCTCAATTTCACTTTACATGAGGTCAGGGATAGATCAGGGGAGGATAGTCCACACTCCTTCCAGAAAGGCGAACCAGTAGCAAGTCTGTGATCAGGAAAGGCAGTGAGGAGGGTTTCACATTTCTTGAGTCTTTTTCTCTTCCAATTTGGGAAGCTGAAGGTGGGCAACATGGTCAGAAAAAAACCATTTTAGTCGTTCTTGGAAGACTTTGAGGGCCTCCACCTAAAATAAAGGCTGTGAAGTGAAAAAAGTGTGTGCTTCAGAGAAGGACAGACCTAAACGGTGAGCCCGGACCTACGGCTTCTAGGAAATTCCTTAAGCTCCTTGAGAGTCAGTTCCCTCTGCTTGAAAAGGGACAATAAAACCAGTCTTGCAGGGTTGTTGTGAGGTTTTCATAGAATGATTTCTATTAAGGGCTCTTACATTGCCTAGAGCATAGCAGCCTCTCAGTAAAACGGTAGTGCTACAAAATGCCATTAAAACATAAGAAAATTATGGAAAAATTAAATTGAGTGACTTAGAGCCACATTGCAATTTAGAGATTCAGCCAGACTTACAGGTTATGTTGTTTCTTCAGAATAGCTAATCCCTCCTTATAGCATCCCCTCCTCCACTCCATGTCTTATACCTTGAGGGATACAGCCTCCTTCTTGTGAAGTGTTGGAATGGATCCAGACAAGGAGTCAGTAGGCTGGGTTCTTATCTTTTCTTGTCAACCTCTACCACCCTTGGAGAGTCACCAATTCTCTGGAATTAGTTTCTTTTTCAGTGATTCAAGGGAGTTAGAGTAGGTTTAGATTGTGTGGTCTCTAAATTGCCTTCTAGTTCTAAAGATCTGCCTTGGGGACACCAATTTCCTATAAAGGAAAATGACAGGTTTTCAGGCGACACTGTCACAAAGGACACTGGATGGAATGTGCACTATTAAGAAAAGGTCAGCCCCTCCTGACAGATTTCTAAGTGCACATGAAATTCTTGCTGATGAGAGCTACCATGTTGTACAGCAGATCCCTAGAGCTGCTTCATCTTGCTTAACTGTTGATTAGTGACTCCTCATTTCCCACTCCCCCCAGCCTCTGGCAACTCCATCCCACTCACTGATTCTATGAATTTGAGTATTTCATACATATGTGGAATCATACAGTATTTGTCTTTCTATGACTGGCTTATTTCTCTTAGCATAATGTCCTCAAGGTTTATCCATGTTGTAGCACATCACAGAATTTCCTTTTTTTTTTTTAAAGCTGAATAATGTTTTGTAGTATGTAGGTACCACACTTTCTTTATCCATTCATCTATTGATGGACATTCGGATTGTTTCCACATCTGGCTATTGCGAACAGGGCTGCAATGAACATGGAGTGCTGCTGTCTCTTCAAGATCCTGATTTCCACTGGGATTGCTGAATCATACGGTACTTCTATTTTTAATTTTTTGAGGCACCTCCAAACTGTTTTATGGGTAGATCTCATCTTAAGTGGTCTTACCACAAAAAAAAAAACCCCCAAAACAAACAATGATTAATGTAGTAGTTATAACCATAGCCACAGAGCCATCAGACTGAAAGGCAAACAGATCACAATACTCTATAAGAAAAAAGAGAAAGTAAGCAAGATGGAAAAAAAAACTTAACATATCAACAGGGAAAACCACCACACTGAAAATGAAAAAGGAAGAAGTTAAATGAATTGTGTACATGTACACATATTGCACATGCATCTCTCTTTACATATACATATATGAATACAGAAAATGGAAGCCAACCCACAGGAGAATGTAACCCAAAGTAAGGAACATTCACAACAAGAATACAACCCCCCCCCCCAGAAAAACCAAAAACAAACTCAACTTCAAAGAGGATTTGGTAGAACAAAGAATGAGAAGAAAATGCAGAACCTAAGAAACAAATTGAAGACAAAAGATATTATCATTACAGGACCAATAATTGAATTAGAAACAAAGGGATCAAAAAAGATATAACTCTAAAGTAAATTTTTGATTAATAGGAAAGGCTTACTAACAAAGACAACAAATGCAAATCTAAACGATCAGAAATTTCCAGCAGTTAGAGAAGAACCAAAAGATGAGGAGGACTGACAAAGAATCCAATGTAAACATTATTGGTGTTGCTGAAGCAAACAATCAGTAAACACAACCCAAGAAGTGTCATTCAGTAAAGGAGAATTTCCCTGAAGTAGGAAAACAGAAACAAAAACAAAAATCTGTCTTAAGAACAAAAGACCACGCTCCATTCCATGGAAATTCGACACAGAATATTCAACACTAAATTCTCTTTTGCCATAATACATCATATTCCAAGCACACAGAAAGAATTTTTAAGTTATCCAAGAAAAAAGGTAAATGATGGACTGGAGGAGAAAGTCAGGCTGGCCTCAAAATTTTCCACAAGCAACATGGAAACGGTAGGAATGGTGGTTTCATAACAGAATGTTAACATTCTATATCTGGAAAATGTAACAATAATACATAACAAAAAGTAGGAGTTTGAAAAATGTCTGCACTTTTTTATTGAACAATATCTAAAAGGGAATTCTGTCAGTAATTTCAACCATTTAGTGTTTTTTATAAGATCTTAGTCTTAGAAAGATCCTTCAGGAATAAAGGAATTGGCTTACTAAGTACCAAGGCCTACATTTGAATGTAAAAGTGTACATGGTGCAGATTGAAGATTATCTCTAACCTGTTCCATCGCTTTGGAGTTAAAGCCTGTGCTTCCAGAATATGCATGTGAAATTGGACATATTTTCAAGAAAACTAAACTGATATCCCAGGGTATAAATTCATTTATTGGAGTTGCATTTATTTCTCTTGAACAGGGGTTGGCAAATTTGAAAAGGGCCAGCAGTGAATATTTTAGACTTACAGTCACAACTGCTCAACTCTGGTGCTGGAACACAAAAGCAGCCATAGATTGTAAGTAAAGGAATGAACACGGCTGCTGTGTTACAATAAAACTTTACTTACAAATGTAGGCAGCGGGCCAGACACAGCCCATGGGTCAGTGCACTCGTGCTCCAGAGTCACAACCTTGTGCATATTGTGCCCCAAAAAATTTAAACAATTTTAAAATTTTTCTAAAAACACTCTAATGCTTTGTCTACATTTTGTGATAAAAGTTTACCATTAAAATATGTGCACATTGGTGAAAACTCAGTAAAATAGGGAATAGTTTGTGAAGAGAATAAAAATTATATATAGTTCCACTATTCAAAATTACAGGCCATTTAATATTAACATATTTCCTTCTTTTTATGTGCCTGGTTTTTCCGACGGTAATATACTAATGATTTTACATCCTGTTTTTATGCCTAACGTTATATCATAAAGAATTCTTATACAATTACAACTTTTGTAAGCCAAAAAAAAGGCCTGTCCTATTAAAAATGAGACGTGTAGACGTCACACTTATGAGTGAATTCTAGCTTCCCTCCTCCAACCTCTCCCCTCCCGTGGAGGGCCCTCTCTACTGCTCTCCCCTCTTGGCCCCCACCCCCAGCACACACTCACACTCACACGCTCACACAAGCTCCCTCGTCTCTCTTCTCAGCCAGTCTCACCTTCTCCTGCAGAATTGATGAGATCTCAAGGTCTCAAGAAAGCTGCCTGAACTGGTACCTTCTCTTTAGTTTGAAGAAAATGTGTTTGCCGCCTCTGAATCCTCTGACCACAGGAAGCTGAGACTGGGTGGAGCCAGTGAAGACATATTTTGCATTTAAATAAGAAAACAAAATATTTCCAAAAATATTTAGTTGGTTCTTCAGTTTGGCCTAGCTGAAACCTTTTCCTCCACGCACCTGCTGTACTACCCAGATTTCCAAAGTCATAGTCACTGCTCTGGAGTATAGTGTTGGCTCCAGAAGGCCCCGTGAAATGGCCCAAATTTTGCACAGAATAGTATATGTTCTGGTTTGCCTCCGACATCCCCCCCCACATTTCAGGACTGAAGCCCCCAGTCTCCCGGCTGATGGGGGTGTTGATGGCTGACAGCTCACAGCTGACACCCTCTCCCCAACCTCAATCCCCTCATGACTACTCAGCTCAAGATCACCCTCCATTCCCAGGGCTTCTCACATCTTAAGACTGGTCCATATAGAGGTATAAAGGCCTGACATCTTGCCCCAGTTGGGGACAGCTCTACAGGGCCATCTTAGCTCGAGCTCCTAGTGAGGTTGACTGAGGCTTTTGTTGTGACTCATCACAGCCCAGTGTCTCCTTCGTCCAATCCTTCTTCCCTCACTCTCCCACAGGTTCTGATCCCAGGAGCACTCCCGAAAAAATTGATGCATGCACATCTTCATCCCAGAATCTGCCTCCTGGTGAACTCAGCTGGGGACACCCATTGAAAGCACGTGGTCTGATCTTCCGTGAGTTGAGTAGGAAGCTGAGGAGGAGTTGGGGAGGAGGGTCCTGGCTTAGCATCATGTGCGCCCAGGTTGTAGAAAGTAGAGCTTGGGGGCGTTTCCTAGTGACTGTATCATATGAGATTATTTTAGTTCTGGAAGCTGACTGTACATACAAGTGTGTTTACAACTGTACTTTAGAACCAACTTCCCTTGCCAGTATGAAAGAAAAAAATGACAGGGGCTTTTAAAAGAATCAACATTGAATTAAATTCTTTGTTACACTTAGGAAGAATTTACTGATGTTTTTATGATAGAGAGTTTTCCTTTCCAGGTATATTGCACACCTCTGCATTTTTTGGATCTACATGCTTGTGTGTGTCCACTAATCACTTTCTTCTTTTTTTTTTTCAATTTTAAGTTTTTGTTGAAGTATAATATACATATATATACTTTATATGTATATTATATACATATAATATACAGGACAGGGCTCATGTAAGTTTACAGCTCACTGAATTGTCACAAATGGACCCATCTGAGTAACCAGCACTCAGATAAAGAAACAGAACATGGTTAGCATCCCAGAAGCCCCTCTTGTGCCCTCCAGGGCTGACTTCCAGCTGGACTTCTAACAGCATAGATTAGTTTCAGCTGTTCTTACAATTTATTTAAATGGAATTATGTAATATATATTCTTTTGTATCTAGCTTTTTTTTCTTACCATTATGTTCTGAGATTTATCCATATTATAATGTGTAGCAATAAATTGTGCATTCTCATCGCTATATACTGTTCCCTTGTTTGAGTACAACCCAATTTATACATATATAATTTATGATATGAATATATAATTTATATAATTAACCCAAGTAATTTGAGCTATATTGTTTTTGTTTTTTCATTTTAAAAACTTTGTTCAGCTATTTTATTTTCCAGCTTTATTGAGGTATAATTGGCAAGTAAAAATTATATGTATTTAAGGTATACAACTCGATGGTTTGATATGGGCATACATTGTGAACTATTCACCACGATCAAGCTAATTAACATATCCACTACCACACATAGCTACTATTTTCTTTTCTTTCTTTCTTTTTTGTGGTGAGAACACTTATTGTTGATGGGCATTTACATTGTTTCCAGTTTTTTGCTATTTTTCATATCACCACAATGAATATGATAGACATTTCCTTTTGTTGAACACATGCACACATTTCTGTTGGGTATGTACCTTGGGGTAGAATGGTTGGATATTGACTACATGGAGCGCTCAGTTGTCCTAGATATCACAGGGTTTTCCAAAGTGGTTCTACCAATCTACATTTTCACTAAACATTACGTAAGAGTTCTGTTTGCGCCATATGCTCAGAAGGTTCTTAAAGTTTTCTTTATACAGATTTTTTAACACAATTTTAAAGTTTATTCTGTTGATGCAAATAATCAATAACCAATCTATAGATAAGAAAATAGTGATATTTAATGAACCAATGCTGAGGACCAGCCCAGAAGTGTTACCTACTTACCCCAGGGAAGAAAGCACTCTAGAGAAGCATGGTTTACAGCATGATTATACACCATTTCAGAAGAAAGGACACACACCAAGCATGACAGAAATACAATTTTTTCCGCAAAGTCTCAAGGAGCTGTTTTACTGCAGTTAAGCACGTACACAGCAGGTCAACTTGACGTTGGTTCTCTGGGAAAAAAAGCTTATCTTCAAAGAAGTACTTGTATTGGTGTCAGAGGAAGGGAGACATTTCCCCGCATCTTTGAAGAGTGTATCCTTTGCTTTGGGAAAATGTCTGAAGCAGATGTGCAGTGCATGTTTGGTGGGCCATATAAGTCAGGCTGCTCTGGGAAAAACAAGTTTTTTTTTGGTGAGGAAGACCAGCCCTGAGCTAACATCCGTTGCTAATCCTCTTTTTGCTGAGGAAGACTGGCCCTGAGCTAACATCGTGCCCATCTTCCTCTACTTTGTATGGGACGCCGCCACAGCGTGGCTGACATGCAGTGCGTCGGCGGGCGCCCGGGATCCGAACCGGCGAACCCTCGGCTGCCAAGCGCGGACTAAACCACTGCGCCACCGGGCGGCCCCCGGGAAAAACACGTTTTAAGCAGAATCAGTTGTAAACGAGAACGGCTTCCCCATATATCTCAATATGTGAAAACTTATTATTATTCTTGTTGTTTTTATCAATTGTTAAGCATTTTATTTTTTATTGTTATTAAAAAATCACAAGTTATATCTAATTGGCTACTGTCTGTATATTAGTCAATTTTTATGGGTTTTATTTAATTTTGCACCCATCAACTTACTGAATTCTCTTATTGTTCATAATAGTGTATAAGTTTATTCTCTTGATTTTCTCAGATATATAATCATAGCATCTACAAATACTGATAATTTTACAACCACTTTTACATTTTTTGTATATGCAATTTCTTTGTCTTTTATGGTTTCAGTGTATATTTCCTTCAGAAAAACATTTAAAATGATGTTAATAGTGAAAAATTTAAGTTTTTTGTGGTTTTTTTTTGTGGGGAAGACCAGCCCTGAGCTAACATCTGTTGCCAATCCTCCCCTTTTTGCTGAGGAAGACTGGCCCTGGGCTAACATCCGTGCCCATCTTCCTCTACTTTATATGGGACGCCGCCACGGCATGGCTGACAGGCAGTGCGTCGGCAGGCGCCCAGGATCCGAACCCGTGAACCCCGGGCTGCCAAGCGTGAACTAAACCACTGCGCCACCGAGCGGCCCCAATAGTGAAAAATTTAAATCTCCAAACCTCGATTAAACCTCCAAAATGTTCATCAAAATCTTTTTATTAATAGAACTGTACGACCACTATGGAAAACAGTATGCAGGTTCCTCAAAAAAATAAAAATAGAACTACCATATGACCCAGCTATTCTACTTCTGGGTATTTATCCAAAGGAAACAAAATCAATATCTTGAGGAGATACCTCTCCTCCATGTTCATTGCAGCATTATTCACAATAACCAAGATAAGGAAACATCCTAGTGGTCCATCAATGGATGAATTGATAAAGAAAATGTGATATATATATATATATATTTATATATATATATATATATAATACACATATACAATGGAATATTATTTAGCCTTAAACAGGCAGGAAATCCTGCCATTTGTGACAACATGGACGAACCTGGAGGGCATTATGTTAAGTGAAATAAGCCAGACAGAGAAAGACAATACTGGTATCACTTATATGTGGAATCTAAAAAAAAAAAAAGTGGAACTTGCAGAAACAGACAGTGGAATGGTGGTTGCCAGAGGCTGGGTGGGTGGGGGGGGGCGCATGGCGGAAATAGGGAGAGGTTGATAGAAGGGTACAAACTTTCAGTCATAAGATGGATAAGTTCTGAGGATCTAATGTACAGCATGGTGATGACAGTCAATAATACTGTGTTGGATACTTGAAATTTGCTATGACAGTAGATCTTAAGTGTTCTCACCAAAAAGAAAAAAAAAAAAGGTAACTCTGTATGGTGATGGATGTGTTAACTTGATTGTGGAATCATCTCACAATGTGTACATATATCAAATCATCACTTTAAATATTATTACAATTTTATTTGTCAATTATACTTAAATAAAGCTGGAAAAATAAATAAACACATAAATAAACAGCCTCACAGCACCATGTAGACTGGTGTTTGACCAAACAACTGGGCACAAAAGCCTAGCCAAGTTGACACACATGACACAAGTTAAGCAGCATGTCACATGTGGGTTGGTTGGGGGAGGTCTGTTCCGTGTCAATCCTCCTCCTCCTGGACCAGCAGACTAGTCAGGGCATGTTCACACGTGAGCAGTAAATATGCGAGAAGCAGGTAATGAAGTTTGTACAAGAAATGCTAGTCCACGTCGGATGAAACATTTAAGAATTAAGAATTTTTACAGCATCTCAAATTCAAAATCCCACCTCACCCTCGGTCGTGTTGTACTATTGTTTTGGATAAAGAGTACACGTGGGGGCAGGGAGGGACCCCATCTGTGACTTCAGAGACTTTGCACCGTGGCAATATTCTATCAGGAGGGAGCGTCACTTCTTCCTGTTTTATCTAGTCTGTCTCGACTCCATGACACTTCCCGTGGGATCATCTGAACTTGTATTTCATGCTTAAGAGCCTGGATTCTGGAGCTAGACTGCCCGAGTCCAGACCTCTGCCTGGCCATTGCTGGCGGCGTACTTTGGACAAGAAGCTTCACCTCTCTGTGCCTCAGTTTTTCCATCTGTAAAAACTGCAGCTCTAATTGTTTCCTCCTCAAAGGGTTGCTGTCAGGGTTAAACGAGTTAAAGTAACTAAAGCACTTAAAACAGTGCCTGGGTAATTTTTATCCAAATGATAGCTATTATTTTACAGTCCTCATTCTTTTCAGAAACCATGTTTTATTCAGCTCTTTCTTTGTAACTGTGACTAACATTTTGCTTCTCACGCCTCAGGGCGGACGGTGTGCCCGACACCGTTAGTGTTCACCAAATAGCCCAGCTTCCCTGGCAGTTACTTTGGGGCCATGTTGAGACAGGATAGTGTCCTCCGCAAGGTCCCTGGCCTCACAAGATAAGGCCCCTAACCAAGTGGCAAGCTAGGAGAATCAGACAGAGACCACCAAGATGCACGTTCCGCAGTCTCTGACTTTCCCGGGTTTACGCATGCGCCCTAGCACGCGGGAGTCCACTGAAGGTGACCCTAGCCCTGTTACCATAGTAAAAATCACACCCAGGGGTGGAGAGCTAGTGTGCTAATGATACACGCAACGCATGTGGCGGCATGTCGAACAGCACATGCGCAAGAAAAACCCCTCCTCTACATGCCATGACAAGGCTCCTCCCCAGCCTTTGCCCACAATCCCGCTCCCTAATGAGATGGTCACCTGCCCCTTTCCTTTCCACACCAGTTCCCTTGTGCCTCCCCTGTGCACAAGCTAATAAACTTTTACTTTTCTACTCCCGTTTGTTGTCTCTCTTGATTTCTATCCTGGGGAACAACAAGAACCCAGTGTGGCGGTAACGACGTGACAGGATTCTGGTCCAGGGATGTGGTTTAAGAAACAAGACAAAAGAGGGATTGTGAATTACACTCTAGATATGCTCTGTTTAAGAGATTAGCACAGAGAGGCTCTCACTCTACAAAACAACAGACTGTATTACCATCACGTGTTGCTTAACAACAGGGTCACGTTCTGAGAAATGTGTCACTGGGCAATTTCATCATTGTGCGAACATCATAGATGGTACCTACACAAATCTAGATGGTCTAGCCTATTGCTCCTAGCCTACAAACCTGTACAGCATGTTACTGTACCGAATACTGTAGGCACTTGTAACACAATGGTAAGTATTTGTGTATCTAAACATAGAAAAAGTAGAGTAAAAATACAGTATAAAGGATAAAAGACGGTACACCTGTATAGGGCACTTGCCATGAATGGAGCTTGCAGGACTGGAAGTTCAGGACCATCAATATCACTGTCTTCCACCTCCACACCTTGTCCCACGGGAAGGTCTTCAGGGGCAATAACACTCACGGAACTGTCATCTCCTGTGACAACAATGTCTTCTTCTGGAATCCCTCCTGAAGGACCTGCCTGAGACTTTTTTTGAGGAGGTGTCCCTCTTTTCAGAAATTTTCAGCTCCGTTATAATGTTAGGAGGCCACCAGGGTACATGTGGTCCGTCATTGACTGAAATGTCGTTACACAGTGCACGACTATACTTGGCTTGCAGGAAGTGAGGTTTAACACTGTGGGCAAAACCAAAAAAAGTAACAACAACAAAAACTTAAACTGAAGTGGGAGCTGTGAGCTATAAACTCAAAGGGCAGGTTGGTTGCTCTGAGGGCGAACAAAGGTATCAGCCCCACTTTTTGGAGGCTGCATTTTGACTCAGTTGTAAAGTGAACTACAGATTAGGGGTCTCTGGGTGAAGCCAGAGATGCCAGGAGGGGGCTCATGGGGTCTCAGTTCAGGAGCACCAACACCCCCTTCTTAGTCCTGATAAAAACATACAGAAACCCTCTCTGGGGTAAAACCACCTTTATTTCAGTCCTTAGGGTCTCTGTATTTGAGTTCACAATCAAAGATCGTGAAAATCCCTCCAGAAAAGAAATCACCAAAAATGAGAGTCAGCAGACGGAACAAACCTCAGATTTACATCCTGTATCAGTCAGGATAGGTCAGGTTATGCTGCAGTAACAAACACTTCTGGAATCTCAGTGGCTGAGCACTAAGCTGATCTCTCACAGCCTGCTGCAGGCCTGGGCAGCTCTCCAGGGTCAGCACAGAAAATGGCTGCTGTCAGAATTCAAAATACATCATTTATTTCATTATGGGCAGAGTAATAATATTCTAATTACTTAGGCAATGGAAGGAATGGTGAAGATCAACACACAACTTCTAAGAGTTAGTCATGTCAGGGCTCTTAGAGAATAATTTAAAGTAGAACATTAGAAGATATATACACCGTGTAATAATTGTGGTAAATAATCCGTGGACATCAACTGGAACACAACAAGAGGAAACTAGAGTGACTGTGGTGGAGTGAGTGGGAGCTTTGAATGACTTAGCACTTTAAGACTCTATCACCTATGCTCGAATGTCCTCAATGTCTTCCTTCAAAACGTGTTGAGGGTGCTGATGTTCTTTCTCCCTCAGCCTGTCTCTAAACTATGCCCCCCCGCCCCGTGTAACATTGCTGTTTATAATCCTACCTCGTAATCCTCTTACAATCCTGCACAGACTTATTCTTTTGCATTTGCCCTGTCTCAGACCGCGAATCTTCTCGGAGATATAACAATTCAAAATCTTGTCAGTGGTTTGTGCCTTAGAGAGAATGAGTATCAGCCCTCGTCCTGAGAGAAAATACTTAAAGGAAGGAGGAGTTAGGGGAAGAAAAGAGACCACGAGTGTCTGTCGCACTAGTGAAGACCTAGGGCATCTGCAGGCAGCAGGCGATTCTCAAAAAAGGGGGAGATCGGTAAAAAATTACTCCCTCGCGCAAAATTTGCTGAAGGATCTACTGCTCGTTAAGCCTCTGAGTTCTAGTTATCCTTGTTCAGGGTAAAAATAATACTCGTGTTTTCGTTTTCCCTGTTTATGTTACCACGGCTGCGCTGCGGACAAACTGCAAACAGCTTTGTTTTCTGACTCAGGAGGGCCTGGCCCTGGGAGTTCCTACCCACTTCCTATTTCCCCTTCTCACAGGGGCAGCTGCTGTTTCAAGGGCAGTTCTGGAGCTGAGCTTTCAGGTCACATTTGCTGAAAAATATAAGCAGTGTCCTCTATATGTTCGTACACCTGGGGCGCTTTCCTCTCCCTCCTCCCTTCAAGGCCCTCAAAAGCCTACAGTGTATGGGCCCCAGAAGGAGAGACAAAGAATTCACAAGAGCACATGGCCACGGGAGACAGGAAACACAGTCATTCCTCTCACCCACTGGCCCGCAGAGTGGTAAGTCCGAGTGTGTGTGTGAGTGCGTATGTGTGTGTTGAGTGTCTGTATTTCGTTTGTGTGCATATGTGTGTTTGGGAGCATGTGTGTGTGTGATGTGTTTGTGTATATGTATGTGTGTTGCGTATTTGTGTTTTTGTATATATGTGTGTGTCATGTTTGTGTGTGTGTTGTATATGTATGTTATGTTTGTGTATATGTAAGTGCATGTTTGAGTGGTATGTGTGCTGTGTTGTGTTTGTGAGTGTATGTGTGTGGTGTGTGTTGTTTGTGTATATATGTTTTTGTGTTGTGTTTATGAGTGTATATGCATGTATGTTTTGTGTATATGTTTGTATGTATGCATGTGTTGTGTCTGTGTGTGTATGTGTGTGTTGTGCATGTATGTTTGTGTATGTGTGTTTTGTGTATTATGTTTGTGTTTGTGTGCGAATGGTGTATATGTTGTGTATGTATGTATGTGTGTGTTGTGTGTTTGTGAGTGTATGTGTGTGAGTGGTGTGTGTTGTGTATGTATGTGTGTTGTGTTTGTGCGTTTCTGTGTGTGTTGTGTTTGTGTGTTTGTGGTGTAACAGAAAGAGCTGTGACTAAGAAGTCAGGAGACGCTTGTCCCTTCTGTGTCCTCTCTCCATCTCCCTGCTTGATCTTGGGCAGGACGCTTCCGTGTTTCCCTTTCTTCCTGAGACACATAACAAGGATGCTGGGTCTGCTCCATGTTCTCTGCTGGAGACAAGGCCCAGAAGTGTGGCAAACGTGTGAGGCTGCTCGGGTCGGGATCCAGGGAGAAGCAGCGAGGTGCCGGGGTCACACTCACTCTCGGTGGTGCGAGGGCGAGTGCAGGGTGTGTAAGGTTTGCTCCAGGTGCCTCCCTTGCCCCCTGCTGGTCCTGGCCCTGCTGTTCTCTCCTACGAGGCCGTCCCTGCTCTCTAAAGGAGGAATGAGATTTCACTGCTGAAGTGCTGCCTCAGTTTCCACCAAGGACGTAAGGAAGCCGAGGACAAAGAGATTGAGGGGTCTACAGTTTTTAGAGACGGGGGCACTAACCTCCTTGTTCCAGAAGCCCCTTCATAGGTAAAATACTGTGTCCTTCCTAGAATGTTGCTGACCAGGTGTGGGGGAAGCTGGTCACTTGGTCTGGTCACTCTCTCTCCCTGGAAAGTCACCAAACCTTACTGGACAGTGTCCATTCTCAGTCTAGCACTCTAGAGCTGATGTTACTGAATAAAGCCAACACTCGTACACAATAGCCACGCTGGCCTCCCACTGGCCACTCCTGGGACCTGGAGAGGACAGAAGGGGTTGCCAGGTTAACAGAGTGCAGGAAACTTCCGAGGATGTGGGGGCAATGGGAAGACTGTGTCTACCAAGACCCGCGGTAGTTAGGTTTCCCACACCCCAGAGCCTTCACTGGAGACACTCCTCTGACTGAATGTCCCAAGTGTCCTACATGTTCTGGAAAGACAGTCATGGGGCCATGCGGTTTCCTCCCCACCCCCACAGAGAATATCAAGCAGATGGAACATGGCAGCCTCCTGAAACGGGGAACTGTGTTAGTCTGTGAGGCGGTGCGGATTGGAGCAAGGATACATTGCTCTCTCATCAGAAGGATGGCGGGAGTTCCTGGCTGGGGTGACATGGCCCTACTTTGCAAAGAGGACTAGGAGTTTCTCTAGAAAATGTCATAAAATGTGTTGGAATCTTATGGGGAAAGAGACCACAGGGACATCTAATTCAGGCCCAGCATTGGCACTTTTGGGGACCTGGAGACCCGAGGAGTGTGACCATCCTAAATTGGTGGCTGTAGAGATGAGCACTGAGGTCTCCTGGCCCCCAGCAGGACCGTGCCCTGCAAAGTGAAGATTCCTGTGCCATGGCTGGCGTCCTCCTCACCACAGCTAAGAGGCCACCACCTCTCAGCCCTCGGCAATCCCCACTGCCAAGCCTTCCCCACTGGTCAAGCCTGGACCCCTCTTTCTGGCCCCAAGACCCCAGAACCAGCTCCCCACCACAACTTCCTGTCCATGCCCTTGAACATCCTCTGGCCACACAGTCCTTCCCACAGCTCAGGACGCAGTATCAGACCTGCTTCTGCAACTCTGCTCCTTTCTCCTCCTCACAGGACAGCTCCAGGACCCTCTGTCTATCCAGTTGCCATCCACTCCTCGGGCTGCAGGCCAGCTGCACCTTTCTCCATGAACTCTCTTAAACTCACGAAGGAGACCACAGTGCAGGGAGAGAGAGAGAAGAAAGTAGGGTCCCTGAAGGAGGTAGACAGTGTCTCAGACCCCCTCCTCCCTCTCCTCACTCCGTCCACTCCCCGCTCAAAGCAATGCAAAAACCTCCTCTGGCAAAAGAAAGGCAAAGTCAGGTGCCTCTTGAAACTCGGATAGAAAGTCAGTAAGATATGTTATTTTCTCTAGACGGAGGAAGAAGAATACAAACAGATTCTCCAGGAGAATCCCTCAGGAGTGCTGTCCCAGGATCCTAAAGAAGCCGTGTCCAGAGGTAAAACTCCTTTCTAGCAGAGGCATGCTTGAGAGAGGGGGAGGGAGGACGCTGATGTGCGGGTGGGGGGCCTGGAGAGGCAGCGGGAGTTCAATCCAGTCAGAGATTCACTCACTGGGGCCACCATCGGAGGGGCTTAGGGTTGGGACCTTTCTTTACTGCAGCCAAATGAGGGGGAAAAGGTCCTTAGCAGGCATGTGGGTGAGAGGAGGTGAGAGAGCACCAGTCACCCCCTTTACTGAATCTCCTGCCAGTCCCACAGAAAAGGGTCTGCACATTCTGGGCTTTCCTCCTCAGGAAGGACGTGCAGACCGCGGGTGTGACAAAACGACTCTCCTTGGCCTGAGGCTTGGAGGCGCACAGACCCCTGTGTGGGCAGTTGGCTGGTTCAGATGTGGGAGCTGTCAGGGCCAAAAGGCTGCAGAGCACCATGGGAACAAGCAGGATGTGCTCAGCCCTGCCTCAGACCTGGGCTCCACCCGCTCCAGGGCTTCTCCTCCCTCAAAGCTGCTGCATCAGGGCTGGACTCCACCTCATCATCTAGCCTGGGGAGACAGGATTTAGGAATGCCGGAAATCCACCCACTTTCCTGGCCAGAAGAAGTGATTTGTGATTCATCTGTATTTTAACCCCAATGATTTTTCACTACATGAACTTCAATGGCCTGAGTCACTGGGCGAGAGCCATATTAACAAACCATACAGGAAAATTACCATTACAAGTGCCGACACCTGATTTACCCCTTCCTGCAGCAATCAAGGTTAGATATTACTTTAAAAACCTCTCCAGAGCTCAAGTAGTGTGTTCGGCTTTAGAGTCCAGTGGTGTGCGCTGGCTCCAGGCTTGCCCAGACGGGAGACACTGTCTTCGTCCAGCTTTGCATTGGCTATGGGCAGAGATGAACCGTCCACCTTCCATGCTTCTGAGAAACTCCCACCCCATTCACTCAAATTCCTTTCAAGCCACTTGGGGGAAGCCGAGGGGAGCCAATGTCGTCAGTCAGAATTAGTCAGGGGTCAGCCAGCCAGGGGTGGCACGCGGCGAAAAACACATTGTCACTAAGGAGATTCAGAAGAAGACGGTGCCAGTCCTGCTTTCAGGAGGCTTAGGGCTCTGTCACTGAGACATGTCAATGTCTTCAATGTGGAACAGACTTGGAAGCCAGCTCGTCTTTGGCACTTCTCTGTGTGCTCTGGGTGCTGGGACATGTAAAGCCAGGAGAAGGAAGTTCTCTTCCTGTCCTCCAGCCCCAGTCATAGCTAAACATCTTGACATCGGGTTTCTCAACATTAGGTTGGCATGTCCAAGTCTTCCCTCAGCTGGTGGTTCTGGTATTCCACTGGGTGAGAATGTCCAGCCCAAATATCAGGGATATAGCCTAAGGATGTCACCCCAGTGTGCTCTGTGCTGTAGAGTCTGGGGTCTGGCTGAAATGTCCCACACTCCCAACATTCCCTGTTGGAAAAGCCAAAGAAGGTGATGTGGTCAGTCACTTCAGGGAGAAGACATAGACTCAGGGGCTGCCTGCTTCTATTCTCACCACTCTTACTGTGAAGGATCTTCAATGGGGGATACGTGAGGAAGCTCAGGGTCCCATATTCATGAGGGGATGATGCCCATATGGGTGAGAAGAGGTGACCCTGAGAAGAAGTTTCAAAACCTAATGTAGTAGTCTACCATATTATCCAGCAATTCCATTTCTAGGTTATACCCTGAAGAATTGAAAGCAGAGACTCAAACAGACATTTGTACACTGATGTTCATAGCAGCATTGTTCACAATACCAAAAGGTGGAAACAATCTAACGTCCATTTAAACATATGAATAAACACAATGTGATTATATATATATATAATGGAATATTTTCAGCCTTAAAAAGGAAGGGAATTCTGACACACGCTACACATGGATGAACCTTGAAAACATTGTGCTAAGTGAAATAAGCCAGACACAAAAGGACAAATATTGCATGATTTCACTTAAAAGAGGTATCTAGAATAGTCAAATTCGTAGAGACAGAAAGTAGAATGGTGGTTACCAGGTGTTAGGGGGAGAGAGGAATGGGGAGTTAATATTTAATGGGTACAAGGTTTCAGTTTGGGATGATGAAAAAAATTTTGAGATGCATAGTGGTGATGATTACACAACTATGTGAATGTACTTAATGCCACCGAATTGTACACCTAAAAATAGGTATAATGGTAAATTTTAAATTATGTATAATTTACCATAATAATAAAAAGTTAAATAAAAAACTTGAGCCCGGGGCAGGTCTCAGGTGTAAATGTGGATCTTTGTCTCTCCTACCCCACCCAGGACAAGCTGCCCCTGCTGTCAAGCAGCATTCCCAGTTGCATGTCCTCTGATGAGGCAAAATGTGGTATGTGGGTTCTAATCCCAATCCCTCTGCTCCTCTTGATGCTTCTAGGTCTGAGGGAGCATGAACTGACCCCAAAGAGACTGAGGCTCGTCCTGGTGGGGAAAACCGGAAGTGGGAAAAGTGCAACAGGAAACAGCATCCTGGGCAGGAAAGTGAGTCTAACCTGAGTGCTAGGCCAGTGACCAAGGCCTTCCAGACAGGGAGCCGAGGATGGGCTGGGAAGGAACTCGAGGTGATCAACACCCCTGACGTTTTGTCCCCTCGGGCCCCACCAGAAGTGGCAGCTCAGGGCGTCTGTGAAGCCATTGCCTTCTCTATGCGAGGAGGCAAAGAAGAAAGGGAACCTGCCAAGAAACAGTTGAATGACTTAAACATTGTAGCGAGAAGACCACCAGGTTTCTGGGGAGAACCCTGCAGCCATGGGTGTCTTTCTGAAGGGCTGCTGCTACAGACAGGGTTCATCAGAAGCGACACAGGAGAAGAGAGCAGGATATTGCTCTGGCTCTGGCCTCTGGTATGTGCCATCTAACTCCATAAGGAGGCTTTCGTGCCTCAGATGCACCTCAGCTTCACTGAGTTTCAAGATGCTCCTGGGGAACCTGACCAACTGATGGAAACAGAATAGGAGAAAATAGGGGAAAATGTCTCCTGCTACACTCCTCTTTTTCTTTCCTCAAGCTATGTGGCATAGGGTCTGCAACTACCTTCTCCTGGGAGGGGTGCGAAGTGGAGGTGGGGGTGACAGTGCTGGGGGACAATCAGAAATCAGAGGACACAGCCTCAGGTTTGTCTGGATGCTCATCTGCTGGTTGGAGATTCTCTACAATCAGACACCCAGGGACCTCGGTCTCCCAGTCTGAGGCCATGACACGCATCTTCCCCAGACCCAGAGGACTCCTAAGAAAGCTTGAGCATTTCTTTTGCTAAAAGATTCAGGAAAGTGTCTCAAGGCAGAAGAGAGGCTAATTTTTGTGTATGCCTAAGAAAGTCTTTGTGCCAGAACCATTTATTAAATAAGTGATCCATTTCCCACTGAACTGAAACACAACATTTATCATATATTAAATTTTCATCCTCCCTAAGATCTGTGTCAGGATTTTCAATTCCCTCCTTGTCTTCTACTTTTCTACTCCTATATGAATAAAATATTGATTCGATTACAGTGTCTTTGATTATAATACAGTGAGCCAACTTCCTTCTCAGTCTACATTTTTATGTTTCCTTTGTTATTCTCAGGCATTTGTTCTTCTGTGTGAGAGTTAAAAGCACTTGTTTAACTTTCAACATGGATCTCATTTGTATTCAGTTGTAATTGTCTTACTTTTTTGTATTAAATTTGGGAGAACTGGAAGCGAAACAAGTCAGACAGAGAAGCAAGACAGACAAGCACTGTTTGATATCACTTATATGTGGAATCTAAAAAACTGTAAAAAAAAAAAAAGAAAAACCCAGAAAGTAAAACAGTGGTTACCAGGAGCTGGGGTCGGGGGACACAAGACTGACGGTGTTTAGAGGATACAAACTTGTAACAGGTACTAAATAAGCCATGGAGATCGAATGTACAGTGTAATGAAAATAGACAATAATATTGTACTGTAAGTAGGTCATGTGATAAATATCATTATGATGACAACCATATTACAATATACATATTTGTAAATATACAAATATATCAAAGTGATGTGCTGTCCACCTGAATTTACAGAATCTTACACATCAAATTTATCCTAGAAAAAAAAGTTACATTAAAAACCTAAAAAAAGAGAGAGAGAGAGAATTGGTAAATATTCAGTGAGAAATGAATCAAGGCCGTCTTGTTTCTAAGTGAACAGACTTACAACTTCAGAGCTATTGAAGTAAAAGCTATAATCATTGGCATTTCCATTAGGATAAGAAGATAAATTTCTCTAATCTAGGTGTTATTGTTTTAACTTTGTCAGCTTAAATAATTTCATAACAGAAAATACAAGCATTTGGCTGAGTGACACCCATCAGTGACTCTAAATAGCAAGTCACTCAAAACGTGTCATTCATTAAAAATTCTAAAGGAATTGTTTTTAGTTATATCAAACTTAATAAAGTTAGTTTATATCAAACCCCCATAAATGGGGTTTCTCTCCTTTATTACTAAAAGTCAGGGAAGATGCCTCCCACGTCATTTCAGGAGGAGGGGTAGATCTGCTCCACTGCCTTGGCCTCAGAGAATGGGGAAGGCATGTGTGGGTATGTTCTGGAAACTCCAAAGTCTGTGTCCCAGAAAGAAAGAAGTGGTGTGGGTGGAGGGGGGGTGGTGAGGAGAGAGAGTTGTCTTGGCCAAGGCTATGAAAAGAGTGAATATTGGCAGTTGGTATTTTTGAAAAATATCTCTATGCTGGAGCATAGTGCGATAAACAGGAATTCAGACAATCTGAGGAGCCCCATGAGTACGCGGTTTTTCCTCCTTGTGGGTCAAAGCAGCTGTTAAAAGTCTCATGGAAGATTTCAGCTCTCAATCCTCCTGTAATAAAATTGATAAACTATGTAGAAAATACTAAATAGTAATAATTTTAAAACAATGATTTGAAGACACTGGGAAGTGACCAAATATAGGGAGACCCTGCAGGGACTTGACCCTTAAGATGAGGGGATCACACACTGCTGCCACAGTTCTGTGGCTTTCCCCCTGAGAGCACTTCCCTGTCCCACTGACACAGGGGTAGTGCTCAAGCAGAAATTCACAGTGATCCGAGAGTAAGAGGACAGAGTTTGGGGGCAGCCTCAGCAGGTAGAAATTGCTGGTGAACTCCCCAAAAGAAGAGCCACAGAGAGGGCAGGAGGCCTTAGCAATTCTGCGTATAAACTCCCTTCAAATCTTTGAACCCATGAATGGCAGTCTCCAAAGGATCCAGGGGAAAATTTCCCTGGAAGGGTGAAAGAGCTGGTCAGAGACGTCAGCAATTGTCCACATCAGCAAAGACAGAATTTGAGGTTCCCGTCTGCCAAGTAGTCCAGTGAAATACTCAAGAGTCAGACTTTAGGAGTAAAATCCACATCAAGACTAAGGGATTAGTCCTAAAGGAGGAGCGAAATTGGAATAGTTCTTTGCTAAGGACATCTAAAACCAACCCTTCCCAAGGTCAAAGTGAACTGCCAGTAATTGAAGTGCCTGCTAGAACAAACCCAATATTCTTCAGAAGAAGATAATAATATCCAGAGTCTCTACAACATAGTGTCTACAATATCCTGTAAACTATTAAAAATTCTTCAAACTAGACTAACATGGTGATCATTTTGTAATGTATACAAATATGCAATCACTATGAGGTACACCTGAAAGTAATAGGATATTGTATGTCAACCATATTTCAATTAAAAATTAATTAATTTTAAAATAATAGTTTAAAATTTTTTTCTTTTCTAACACAAAGATACAAAGTTATAAAATTTCCCTCTACACGTTGGGCTACATCTCACAATTTTTCATATATTCTGTTTTGACTATCATTCAGTTTAAAATACTTTCTATATCTTTGTGATTTCCTTTTTCACTCATGGGTTATTTAGATGTATTTATTTAATTTCTAAACATTTGAGTATTTTTCTAGAAATTGCAGTATCTAGTATGCTAGCTACTAGACACATGTGGCTATTGAGCACTTGAAATGTAGCTGGTGTACCCGAGAAACTGAATATTAAATTTTATTTAATTATAATTTGTTTTAATTTAAATTAAAAACCTGAAGCATAGTAAAATATTTTACTATGAAACACAGCATTGTTGTTTTGGTAGGAATGCATTTCACTAACTGTTGATCACATATTGCTGTATTGCAACCCAAATGTTGGTCCTGTGCATTGTTTCTAGTATTACACATAAAGTTGCCATTGATCTAGTCAATGTCAATAGATTGATTCCATTTGAATAATCTTTTTTACACACTGATGTAATACTTTTATTTGAATACTTTATGTAGACAGCATGAGTTACAGTGACACCTAGTTACATTGTAACTGGTAATTAAATTTTAATACTGATTACTATTTCATTTATAATACACTTAAATTAATTTTTAGTCTAAAAATAAGTACGGACAAATTTTTAGTTTAAAATGAAGGCATGATACTGAGGCAGAATGAATAGAGATGACTAAGCGTGTACCATGACTAGAATGGGGAAGAGGAAAAAAAGACTGGGAGAAGAACAAAATTCATGACAAATCACAATTGCAATTTGCTGCAACACAGCAAAACAAAAACAAAAACAAAAACCTGTTAGAGACATTTTCAGCAAATACATAGGGAGTTTGATCAAATGTTTCTTCTCAATGGTCAAAAACAGAATTGACAAAACTGGTAACTGGAGCCAGAATTAAGTGTTCAATAAAAAAGTTCTAGATAAATTTTATCAGGATCTGAGCTTGTAACTTGGACCAGCTATAAAACAGCTTGGATTATTGCAGAAAAAAGCAAAACATTTTTAGTTGGAGAGATGGTAAAGGAAATTGTTACTTTGGTTATGGAAAGTTTTGTTGGAAAATTTTAAGATGAAACATTTTAAAGTATATAAAACATGAGAGACCTCCCATTAAGGAGCCAAACAACTGCCCATAGAAGACAAGACCTTTGTAATAACATCAAAGATGAATTGATTTAAAATGTGAAAATTTGCAAATATTTTTCTTTAGAGTCATATGGGAAGTGTGTTGTAAGACACTGCCCAAATAATACTTCGAGCATGTTTTAAAGTATTCCCAAAGCTATGAAGCGACATTGTAAACTCAGGGGAAAAAATCAAATTAGTGGTATAGATAATTTTAAATCCTTTAAAACTGTCAGATGAGAACTGTAGTATAAAGTTGGCACAAATTGCTCATCATGGAAGCAGCTGCATAAGTCCCAGTCTCACTCAGATACTCTATGCCCCAGAATAGCTGGACCGTGCTCATTTCCACTTCTGGATCCTGCCTTTATTTTGCCTCAGTTGTTTCCAGAAGCATTTCATCTCCCTCCAGTTATACAGAGTACTTAATTAGGAAAACTGAAGCCAATCTAGGTATTAAAACTAGGATGTACTTTTAACCTAGGGAATGAGATGCTTGCCCAAGGCTAGGAGGGCTGGCAACGACAGGGTCTGGGAAACTATCTAGTGCGCTGAACTGAATGGTTTTCAGGAGCCATCAGCTGTGAAACACCACTGCTGTCTATTTGCAATAGCTGCCAAACAATGGTACTCCTCGTCCACATTCCAAATCTCGAGGGAGCACCTCTCATGGGTAGGCTCTAACCGGGACCTATCTGGAAAGGGATGATAAAGAAGTGTCATTCCAGGCTCCTTCTATGTGATGCAGAGAACATAGAGGGACAATAAGTGGTGCCACGTTTAGAACAGAGGACTCAGCACAGTTGAATAATTCATACGTAAGGATTTACCTTATATCTGACTTTCTTATGGAAACGTTTCCGCTCTCATTCAAGACATTAAATAGGAGTTACACCTATTTGATGCTGGGTGTGCCTGGAACAAAGTATTGATTTATTATCCTGTATTTTAATGACTTGTCTCAGTGTACTAAGACATACTGCCACAATAGTGGGTGGCAGTGACTCTTCCCTGTTCACTGTTGTGTACTAAGTTCCTGGCATACACGAGGATCTCACTGAATATTATTTCACCCGACCCCTTGGAGATTTGGTGAAATGTGGCTCAATTCATTTCATCTAGACTTGAAATTCAGTTCTTTAGCTGATTTCCACAATAACAACATATATTAAGCATTCTGTAGGTTTTAGCATCTTTATTGGAGATTTTGAAAGTCACGGGGAGGGGTCCCATGGGCCGCCCTTGGCATTACTACACCAAGTTGACTGTCCCTCTGGCTTGGAAGGAAGAGGTGCCCATCCCTCCAGCACCCAGCACGGAGGAACTCTGGAGTGCCACCTCACATCATCTCCCTCTCACGAAAGGCAGAGGGGTTGATCTGTTTCGGGATGTGAGGATGTTAGGAGATCCTGACATCCATTAGACCACTTCCCACTATTATTTTTACTTTTCAAAAACAAGAATCAAAAAGCACTTGGCTTTCTGGTAAAAAAAATAAAAACCCCAAACAAACAGGAAACAGACAGTACTCTCTCCCTTTTGGCCAGTTGTGACCAGATATAATCTGCACTTTCAGTTCCTTGTTTCATTCTTCAGGCTGAACCCACAGTTCTCCTTCTGCCAGGTCCAGCTAAGTCTTACTCTTTTGGTTTCGTCTTCTCAGACTGTGACTCTCTGGTTGTCGGGTGGCCCCATGATGTGCAGCTAGCTCTCTTCCATTCAGGGAGAAAAATGAAGACATCTAACTTTGGCCTCTGGTCCCCACTGTGGTCTCCACTTCATCTGTACTAGGGAGACCTTGAGTTTTGGTAGAAATATGGTATTTTCCTTTATTTGATTCAGATCTTTGTGTGTACACTTTTCCTTCAGAATCCTGGATGGGAGAAGGGTCTTTGAGCCACTTGGTAACATTTGGAATGGGGGAAATGCCTTGAACATTATTGAAGTGACTTTCCCTTTTTCCTTTTCAAACACAGGATATTTGCTCCAGTGCAGTGACTCTCAACAGATAGTCCTGACCAGTACCATCAACAGTGTCTGGGAACATTTTGGGAATGCAGATTCTTAGGCTTCACCCCATGCCCACTGAATGACAAACTTTTTATTTTAACAAGCGTTCCAGGTGGCTCTGATGCATGCTAATGTTTCACAAAATACAGAGAAAAACCTCAATAATCAGCTTCTAATATTAAAAGAATATTAATGGAATTTTGTCAAAGATGACAGCCTTGTAAGCCTGAGTATTTTCCTTAGAAATGATTGTCTATATTCTATCATGTCTCCCATTTGCATACTAGGCCCTGTTTTAGTCACTAGGCAATAACACTTTATACAGTAGAATTCCAGATAATGAAAGATGGGGACACCCCATGTCTTACAGGTGAAAGGAAACAGAGAGGAAGGCAAAAGAATAAAGGAATCAGATGTGTGTCCTAAATATTATCTCTCCAGTTTCAGAAAACAATAAGTATATTAGATGATTGAGTTCTAGTTACTCCTTGAGCTGTGGTCTGGGAAGTGCCCTCAGGGGAAAAGCCTTTTAAACGTAGATGTCACCCTCTGCAGCCCTTGCTCCCAGGATAGAAACTGTCAGTTTCTATCTGGTTTTGGTAGCTGTCCGGTGCTTTCTAGTATTTGATACTTAATAGTTTATCTGTAGGATGTTTGGTCTGTTAGAAGCCTCTCTCTTATTTTGGGAACCAGACTCAAGCTCTGAGGATTTATTTTCTTGTCCTTTTCTTGGTTCATGTGTAAAATGAACAAGAGTTGAGACTTATGTGAACATCTGGTTGGAGACTGTCAGAGGAATTTCCCGTGGGGGGGGAGTGGGGTCGCTCCAGAGTGGGGAGGAGAGCACGGTCACCCACGCTGCACATGGCACGCGCTGCCAGGCGCCTGCTTACTGGCCATCTGCCCCTTCTTCCTCACCAACAAAATGACAGTTTTCCTTAGAAGAGCAGTGTGCCCATGTGAAATACTAAACTGCACAGTGTTTCTTGCAGCTGTGGTAACCGTACGACCCAGAGATATAAGCAGAAGTCCTGTGGGGTTTCTGGGTTGGCTCTGCTTTTGTACTTTAAGAGCTGTTCTGTCTTCCTTGCTGTTTCTATCTTCTTTCTGCCTGCAGTGCAGACATGAGGCTGAAGCTGAAGAGGCCATCTTGCTACTTTGAGGACAGAAGTTACTTGCAAAGAATGGTGGAGCAGGTAGGGAGGAAAAAAATCAAATTCTTTGGATAGTACATCAGCTCTGGACTTGCCACCCGTAAACTTCTTGTTATATCAAAACTGGATCCTTTGTTTGTTAAGCCATTTTTAGTGAAGTTTCTCTGACATGCAGCCAAACATGCTCTCTGACATTCTGGGACTGAACGAGAGGTGCTGCCAGACCAGCCATAGGGATTTTAGACCAGCAGCAGCCAAGTTCACTTCAAGTGGTGAAGTCAGCCAAGGAGCACCCTAAAGGGCACTGCCTGAATTGAGAAATTACCTCTGTGTTACACCAGTTTGTGGACTTCCTTGTTGGGGGCCAGCAGGCCTTCAGAGGCCTGACAGACAAGGGACATCACCCAATAAGTAGAGGAGACATGGATGAGGCCCGTGACCCCACTTTCTCCACAAACCACAGTGTCACATAAGGCATCCATTCCCCACCAAAGGAGAGAATCATGATGTGGGGGGTTGGCTCTCTAAGTCACCCAAATAGAGAGACTAAAACTATCTGAAGGGGCTCCTTAACAGATCGGATTGGACTGGTTTAAACAAGAGTAAACATTTATTTATATTTGTTCCCTAGAAGTAATGGATGGGAGCTAGGAAACATTATAAAATTATAGAGAAACTAAAAATTTGCATTTTCTCTCTATGTCCTAAATGTTTGATTTTACTGTGTAGGCTCTTTCCAGTGAATTCCAAATTGTTCCACAAGAAGCAATTGACTTATAGCCTCAGGGGACTCATTTCCACAAGCTTGTTCAAAGCATTTTTCCTGCAAAGGCAACTTTTACCTCAAGAGGAATTAAAAGTAGAGTTAAAATGTCTGTGTCTCATTATGCTCTCTCATAAATCCTGTATTAGAGATATAATGCTTAAGAAAATGTATGCACCACATAACACAGCAACTCTGTTTATGAAGCAAAAAGTACAGGAAATGCAAAGAGATGTGGATTAAAATGTCCTAATAATAGGAGACTTTAATGCACCGTTATCAGTACAAGTCAAATCAAGTAGACAAAAAATAAGAAAGGAGATAGAAGAATTAAACAACATAATGAAGAAAGTAGATCTCATAGATATATAGAGAACACACCCTCTTTGCAATAACAACAGAGAATACATCTCTTTGCAGATGCACATAGAACATTCACAAAAATTGATCATATATTAATAAACATTCGCAAACATTGGTGAGTTCTATAAGGTAGAAATATTACAAACAACTCTTTCTGATCACAATGCAATAAAACCAGAAATTACTTTTGAAAACTAGTCCTTCCATCTAGAGAGTAAAATACCTTCTATTAAACAACTCTTGTTGAAAAGAAAAATACAAACTGAGACCTTAGAATTTCTTAAAAGTCTTAATAATTAAAACACTAAATATCAGAATCTATAGAATTCATTTAAAGAAGTGATCAGAGGAAAATGCATTGCACCCAACCTGTTTTTAATGAAAATAAGTTAATTAAATTCTCACTTCAAGAAGAACTAGAAAACGTACTATAAAGTGAACCAAAAGAAAGCAGAAGTATGGAAAAGAAAACTTAGAGTACTGATGAATAAAAAACATTAGACTTAATTAATAGATAAAAATCCTGGTTTATTGAAAAAAATAAAATAGACAAACTACTAATTCATTTGTTAAAAAGAAAAAGAAAAGAGCACAAATAAAACTTTCAAAATGACAAGAGGAAAAAAACCACTTAATTGGAAGAAAATTTTAAAATTTAAAACCTCTTTGCAAATAAATTTGAAAATCTAGAGGAGTGGATAATTTCCTAGGGAAATACAGATTACCAAAATTGTCTCCATTAGAGAAAGAAAATTTAAATTGACCAATTTACGTGGAAGAGATAGAGAAAGCTATTAAGAAACCAAAACACAAAGTAAGCACCAGGGCCAGATTGTTTTGCATGAAAATTCTTCCAACCCTTCAAGATCCAGATAGTTCCAGTGCATTGAAATGAAGGGAAATTTCCTAATTGCTTTTTCAAAACAAACACAACATTGATACCCAAGCCTAATAAAGAGAGTACAGAAAGTGAAATCATAGACTGATAAAGAAATGATAAGCAGTAGGATGTATTGGAGTATGTGAGGAAGCCATTTGGGTGAAAATTAACCTGGCCTGACCTTCTTTTTCGAAAATAGCGTGATGTGGCCTGTGGAGCATGCATTGTATATCTGATTTAAGTATTTACTATGTCCGAAAGACAAGAACAATGCCCTTAAAGATAAGGATGTAACTTCCCCCACATCAGCATTTCCTTAAGGATAAGCATCTCTCTCTAAACTAAGGATTGATTGCTGACCTGCTGCACTCCCCTTGTGACCACCCACCTTACAAATACCGAACTGCTTTGTTCACCAAATTGTTGTGTCAGCAAAGCAATCTCCTGACAATTGTAAAGGGGACATTCCAATCATATGTAATACATGCTCTTTGATGGTATATAACCACTCTGTACACCCCCACTTCCTTGGAGTGCTCCATTCCTTTGTGAAAGAACTCTCCTGGGCTGTATTGTTCTCAGGGTTGGCTCATAATAAACTCACCCCAATTTTGATTTATAGATCATTTATGGATTATTTGTGTTGACAAGACCAATATATTTCATGAATATCAATACAAAATTACTAAATAAAATATTAGCAAATAGATTCCAACCCCATGTTAAGAATGTGAAACATTACGACCAATGGAATTCAAAGCAAAATGAAAAATTGGTTCAATATTTGGAAATCTATTAATATGATTCACCTTGTTAATAGATTTAAGGAAAAAGAATCATAAGACTATTCCCATAGATGACTTTAAAAAAGGCTTTGACAAAATTCAGTAGTCATTCATGATAGAAACTCTCAAGAAAATAGTGATTGGGGGATACTTGCTTAATATGATTATACACATACACACGTATGCACACATAAATACGTCCTATATACTACTGTAGTCCAGTGTCTCACTTACTTAACCGGGAAACACTGAAGGCATATCCAGGAACAAAGCAAGCATGCCCATCCACTCTTATTCAGCATTATAATGGAGGTTTTAGCCAATGCAATTAGACAAGAAAAATCAATTAGGGGAATAAGAATCAGTAAAAAAGAAGAGATAAACTGTGGTATGCACCTAAGATGGAATGCTACTCAGCCATAAAAGAGAACAAGCTATTAATACAGACAACTTGGACAGTTCTCAAAATCATTATGCAAAGTGGATGAAGCCAGTCTCAAAAGGGACTTTGTTTTACTTATCTCCAGATTCTCAGTGTCTGGTGTAAAATCAACCATGAAGTGCAAACAATCAATGAATCTTAATGAATGGATGAATAGGTATAGACTCCCAAAATGCTTGAGAGAAAGGAGCATGCCACGTGGCTCATTTTCCTATTGCATTAATCACAATGCATAGCATTTATTGAGGACCTTCTGCTCTGGGTGACAAATGGGCAACACTCCTCTCAGGGTATTTTACATGGGCTTCTCATCTCCTAGCTGACTCTCAAGAGAAGAATCTTTTTCTTTGCCTCATCTACAGCATGAACCTGAATGCAAAGTTCAGAATAGATGAATGCATTGACTCAGGAAAGAACCACTGCAGTTATAGACGTTTTTACACCTTAAACCCGTATTTACTTTTTCTTGGGAGGCATATGTGGCTCTTTGGTTATATATTTGCTTACATAAGATTCTAACACAATAGGATGTTAAATTTATATCTTGGAATTTTGCCTAAAATTCCAATGATGGAAACAGTAGACACAAAATGCACCCACATTCTGCAGAGTGAAACCAAATCTGTCTCACTCAGAATGACTATTTCTAAAGGAATTGTGACCATCTCTGTGTGGTGCTTCTCTTACCATTGAAACTTTGCTCACTGTTATTAAGTGTACAGTCTAAAATCATTTGCATTTGGGGGAAATAAGAGGGCATACGTCCTATTTTGGGCAATGGCTTGGGGCAAGGAGAAGCCAATTTCAAGATGGCAAATCAAGGTGGCTTAAGTCACATATGCCCACGAGGACATGTTGGTAGAACATAGAAATACTTTGGGAAATCCTTGAAATTGTTAGATGAGGAGTACCCCATAGAAAAGTAGCAAAGGGGTAGGGACTTCAACTCTTGTTGTCCAAACATTAAAGGGAATTTTTGTACCAGGAAAACCACCAAGGTCTCAGAAACCTTGGTTCCACATAATTTCTATCAGTGCATAATGAATGAACCCAAGGAGAATGTGGTCTTTGACTGGCAGAGGGTTGAGAATGTGGTTTAAATCTTCCAGGGAAAAGAAGGATAGATGTCTTGAGGGTAGACCAAAACTAGTTCCAAAATCATCTAGAACTTTTACCAAAAAGTGAAATTCATCCCCGTGTTCTTACAAGAAGTAGGAGAGAAGTAGTGTTAAAAAACCCCCCAAAAAGCAGATTCCAATTTTGCACAAATATGAGAGAACAGAAAAGTTTTATTATAGTATCAATAAGCAAATAATTCAACTGGGTGGAGGCAGCAGTGTGCAGATGACCTGCCAGGCAGTAAGTAATCAAGGTGTGGGGTTATGGAGGTGAGGTGCCAACAATTAGTTTCACAAGAAAAGGAGAGAACTGGGTATTCAGCAAATGGGTTACTTTGAGCTTGGTGAGAGTTTCTACAGATACATCCGAATATACTATGGAACAGTGTTATCCTGTCTGTTGAATCTCTGTCTTTCTCACTTTCTGGCATTTCAACTAGTTGAGTTCTGAAGATCTATTTTCCAGACTATTCTTTGTTCACACTTCAGTGGGCAGGAACAATTTGAGTTCTTCTGTAGAAATGGAATTAAACAAATGTACATTCATCTAGAAAGAATTCTATAAGCATCTCCATCTATAAGATTAACTGATGCAAAGAACTGATCTTTCCAACAAACTGTATGGGTAAGATGATTTCTGTGCTCCTAAAAGCAAAAATAAGTGAGAAGAAGCCCCAGAGGGTGATTATCTGTCTATCTGGAAAGAATCTAGGGGAGAACCATTTACTAGGGATAAATAGAGAGAGCTCGGGGCCATCTTCTTTGGTGTCCTGCGTTCCTTTTCTCTGTGTCCCTGAGAAAGAATTCACAAGGTAGGGAGCATCAATACTTTCTGCTTTGGAGATTCACAAATTGAGAATTTGTGCCTCCCTGTTAAATCTCTCCAAGAACAACAAGCTGCCAACAGTGAACTTTTCTACACTCCTTATTCCTGAGAGACAGAAACCAGCATACTCTGACTTTGGTGAAGGAGTTATGTGGGGCAGGGCCACCCAGAAAATATGCAGGAACTATAGACAGGTTTTCATCAAGTTTAATCTTCCTCAAACAGATGTGAGAAAATAAAGGAGGCAATCTTAAAAGCTGTAAAGATTAATTCAAGTATCCCATTCTGACTCTCAACTTCATCTCTAGCATTCTGCTGCCTTAGAGCACAGAGAGCCTCCTTTTCTGCTAATTCCCTCTCCATTTGTGCCTTTCTCTGCTGCTGCTCCAGTTTATCCTCCAGCTTTCGGATTTTCTCTTCATACTCCTCTCTTATCAGCGCTTTCTCTCTCTCCAGCTCTGCTCTGTGACATTCTTGTACCACTTGGATTTGTTTCTGAATCTCTTCCTCTGCCCTTTGGTACATCTTATTAGTGTAGCATCCTCCTTTGTTCTCCATGACCACATGCTGGACCAGGGCCAGCAGCTGTGCCCTCTGGGCCTCCTGCTCAGCTCCTGTCGCCTTATTGTTGAATAAACAGTAGTGATCACCAAATTCGCCCATCAACTCTTGAATGGCTTCTGGACCTTCCTGTAGATAATCATGGAAGTCAGTGCCATCCAAGTCATCTTTCCGGGTAAATAAAAGAATCATATATCTTCTAGCTCTGTGTCCAAACATTTTCAGGATCTTCTCAGTGGCCTTGTGCTCTTCTTGCGTGTAACGGCCCAGTGGGACCACCAGGAGCAGAGCATGAGGCCCCGGGGAGGTCAGGAGGATGCAGCGAGCAATCTCCTTGCATGTGTCAGCATCCTGTACCTCAGTGTCGAAAATGCCAGGCGTATCCACGACGACAATTTCTCTCCCGTGCCATGTGCTGCTCCCTTTCTCACAGGACTTGGTGATGGATTTTGCTGCAATGCTGGAACAAAACACCTTCTTTCCAAGGATGCTGTTCCCTGTTGCACTTTTTCCTGCTCCAGTCTTACCCACTAAGACAAGTCTCAGTTGTGAATCTCTGGGGTCTTGGTTTCCAAGCCCTGGGACATCAGGGAACAAGAGTCACAGTGTTAGGATTGACCTCTGACTGTTTCTCCTGCAGGGCCCACACCCACCGGTGCTATCTGCTACTGCCCTCTAGGGTCCTCTCCCTTGAGTTACCTCTGCACTCACAGGAAGTCTATAGAAAGTCCTCTGGGCCTGATGTTCCTCTTGCAGTACTTAGGGAACACCCGAGTACTTTTCAGGATTCACTTGAAGTTCTTACTCTGACTTTTTGTAGCTAAACAGCCCACAGAGGAGGAAACAGAATGGTTCAAGAAGAGAACCCTGAGCTGCTGCTGGTAGCTGTTCCTCATCAGATAATGCTGGAAGCAACAAGAAATCTGACTTTGGGACATCACAGTGGGAGAATTTTTCCCGCCAATTTATAGCCAAAATGGAACTTTTTTTCTTCCAATTAAGAAGCCAAGTAGGTGGGTATCCAGCCCATCTCACCCTTGCAGGGTAGAAAAGGACTACCCATGCGGGAAGACAAACTATCCCTTTATAGTTCACATACGCAACCATCCTTTCAGGGATTATGACCCACAGGAGAACAAAATACCTAATATTTAAAGGTCACAACTTCAGCTTTAGCAAATCAAGAAGAGGCAATGCTAGACATATTGAGAGAAATTTAGTGAAGTATTTATATTTTAAATTAATATGTTGAAGAATTGCAGCCAGAAAATATTGACAGTTCTCTGGAGTTACTATAAAATCCCTTGATACATAATAAGTGAAAAAAAAAGTATACAGATTAGCATCAGTAGAGTTATAGTATCTTAGTTTCATTGGTTAAGCATGTTCCACTTTCTAGGAAAGTAGAAAGTTAATTTAAGGGCAGCATAGCATATCATCTGAAACTTTGTTTTCTATATAACTGGACCTTAAGTTAAACACAAATAATCTATATGGCTTTTTCTGTATTCGTATTCAGTAATTCTCCGCATATTTCTTTTATGTGTCTATAAAGTTGAAGTCTCAGGATTTGTTAAGCATAGACTGAGAGCAGATGGAAAGCAACTGATGACCACATTTGGGAGTCTTTCTCCAAGAAGGTAGAACCTGCCAGCACAGCCCTTGAATAAGATTGCTTCCTGCATAAGGAATCCTGTATTTTTACCATCTATTTCTTCTTAGAGATAATGCATACATTATCACATTAACAATATTACAGACAGTATTGTTAACTCCGTTTTAATTTTCAGAGATATTAATACCATCCACTCAGCTCCTCAGACCAAAAATATAGGCATGACTCTTGATTCCTCTCTTTCCTTTATTGTCCATTTCCAAACCATCAGCAAGTTCTCTTGGCTCCATCCATCTTCTCTCCATCTTGAAGACCATCATTCTAGCCCAAGCTACAATCATCATCCATGCCTCATTGGTCACTTAACTGGTCTTTCTACGCCCATTTTGCCCCCCAGTCTATTTTGTAACTGGAATAATCTTTTAAAAACATCAGTCAAACAGAAGAGAGATGTAGAACCCCCTACTCTGGCTTCCACAAAATCTGTAGTTCATTCCCATCTCCTACACACTTTATGCTAAAGTTTTTGCTAATCCAGAGATTAGCAAAACCATCCTTAATGTAGAGTTTCCCACATCTGATAACCAGAATCCTGGAGTGAGAGAAGGAAATTTCCAGAAGCTGAGACTATTGGATATAGGATGGCTAAGATTATCTGAGGAAAAATGTGGGTGGGAGTTCAGATTGTTATTTAGTTATCATTACCATGGAAGACTCCAACCTAAGGCTGTCCTGAGGGCACTGGTTGGCTATAGAGAGAGGGAGTAGGAAAATCATGTGAGGTGAAACAAAAAGGCACCAAATGCCAGTTGCAACACTGCAATAATTTGCCAACATTGATAGCAAATGGATGACAATCTATGTGAGAGATTGTACATGAGGCATGAATTATTCCCATCTCTGTACACATGCCACTTTGGGATGTGGATTTGCAGCTTCTTTCATCAACCCTTGAATCTGGGTGGGCCACGTGATTTGTTTTGGACAATAGGATAGTAAAAACATGATGCAAGCAGAGACTCCAAAAGTGCTGATGCATTGTGGCTTGTCTTCTCTTTCTGTTCTTCAGAACCCTGCAACTGCCCTATGAAGAGGCCTGGACTAGCCTTCTTGATGATGAGGGACACAAGGTCCAGCTATCCTGTCACCCTGGCCCACCCCAGAGCCTTCTAACTACCCAACATGTCCATGAGACTACCCGAGATTATCCAATTGCATCCTGAACCACTAGCTTACCACAGATGCATGAACGAGTCTGGCTGAGATGAGCCCAGTTAATCGAGACCCAACAACTGCCCGGCTAACCCACAAACTCGAGAGTCAACTATACGGTTTTATGTGACTAAATTGTGGGGTGGTTTGCTAAACCAGCAGAAGCTCAACTGCTGTGGTCAATTTCCATGGATAAGGGAGTAGAGGGAGGTTATGTGACAGAACCGGATGAGTCAGTCTGTTGAATTTCTTGGTTAGAGTGAGGCCACCAGGAGCAGGGAAATTAGGGACCTGAATGAGGAATCAATTACTCCCACGTTCCTCCTTGCCAGTCCTCTCCCAGGCTGAAGAGAGGAGAAGAAAAACAATCAGAGAGGCTACACCTGGCTGTTCTGGTGTGTCCACATTCTAGGAAGTAGGACTAAGAACCTTCATCAAGCCCAGTATCAATCAGGATAGTTTCACCTCTCTTCTTAGCTGTTATGCTACATCAGGAGGAGGAAGTGGAGAGGGTCAAGAGAAATGAAAGAGCAGGGTGAATGAAGAGAAAATGAGAAATGAGGTTGGAAATAGTTTGCTCCTGTTCAGATGGGGACTGGCTGACAGGTCAGGAGGAACCTGCCTGGCCTGGGGAGCCTGGAGCACCCTCTCACCATGGTTGGTCCTGGGTTCGCCTGGGTTGGAACTCATGCTGTGGTATTGGGCTGCCACTGTAGCTTGAATTCCTGTAGATAAAGAGACATAACTATGTCATTTTAGGGGAATGGAGAGTGACTAGAAACCTTGACTTCCTGTAGCTAACAGTTTTTTTTTCCCCTTAAACTTGCTAGTAGATTTCTCCTCCCCTACTCCCCAACACTTATCCTCAACTCTCCATTTTCAGATTGTTCCTTTTTCTTTACACAAACGTAAATGCTTCATGCGCTTCCTCAGCACTGGTTCTTGGCACCCTTCCCCCTCTCTATTCAGGGAATTATTGATTTGAATGCCATTTGTGCATGGTCTGTTGCCTAGACCCTCCTCAGAATTCTGAACTTTTATACCTCATTCAACTTCTCCAGTTGGCAATTCCACAGGCATCTCAAACAGAACTCAGCCAAACCAGAACCCTTGACCTCCAGCCCCAGGCTGCTCCACCTCCATCATTCCCTGTTTCAGTAAAGAGCATCACCCTCAGCCAGTGGCTCAGGCAGAATCTTGGGGTCATCTACAATTCTTCTTTCCTCACTGCTCATCAGTCCATCACCAAATCCTATTGCTTCTACTTCCAAAACCCACAAAATTATCCTTTTCTCCTCATCTTCATGTTAATCCAACCCACTGTCATTTGTTTGCAGTGTAATGGGCTCCTAACTGATTATCTCAGATGCCTTGTTAAAACTAAAATTTGATTATTTTTCTTGTTTAAATTATTTAATGGCTTTCGATTGCTTTTTAAAAAAATAGTCGAAAATTCTTGGATGGTCCACAAGGCCCTACATGATCAATTACTCTCTCTCTGAGAAGGCTTTAACTATACTGGCCTCCTCAATATTACCTGAAGCTCTAAGCTCCTTCCCACTTCCAGACCCTTGCAGAAGATTTCCCTGTCCCTGGAGCACTCTCATTCCAATTCAGTGCCCATCTCATTCCTGCTCAGCCCTCAGCCCTCAGCTTTCTCTCTCACTTCTCCAGAGACGGCCACTCCAACTTCCCCAAAGAGCTCACCCACTCACCCAGTTCGATCCCTGAAAGCTTCAAGTTATTTATAAACTCTATAAATGGTGAAAGGAATGTTTTTTTGTACAAGTATCCTCTAAGCAGGGACCCCTGAAAGAGGCATTCGTTTGTGAGCTCAGCCCTGAAAACAGGTTACAGCCTGAAATCAGCAAAGACGGGAAACAGGAACCAGTGAGAAACATATTCTGAGAGCAAGTTGGACCCGGGTTTTAAGATATAGACCGAGGGAAGTGGTCCCCTCTCTTCTTCCCCCCACCCACAAACATCCCTATTCCCTTACCTGGAAAATCTGGGTCCCTCTCGCTCCTTTAACTTTGAACTCCAGTAACGCTAATCGAGGATATTGAGACAGGAGGAGAGAGGAAGTGAGGGGAGGAGCTGTTCGAACTTGCTCATGCAAGAGACCTGCCCACCTTCTCATCTAGCAGTATTTTCTGCAATGATAGAATTGTTTTGTGCGGTGCAATATGATAACCTTTGGCCACATGTGCTGTTGAGCACATGGAATGTAATGAGTGTGATTGCAGAATTGGATTTTTAATTTCATTTCATTTTAATTAATTTAAAGTTAAAGTTAAATAGCCACATCTGCCTAGTGACTACCGTATTAGACCATGCAAAAACTCTCCAGGGAAGAAAGAAATATGGATCATGCTGTGAAATTCTGGAATAAACTACTGGGTCAAAACCGAGAGTTACCAGCTATTCTGAAATACCTATGGATCCCTGGACCCACTTTTCAGCACATCAGGCCTCCCAGCCCAACATTTGCTCCCAGTGCTTCAGGCTTGTGTCAGTGTAGACAGCTACCACCTCCTCTCCTTCCTCCCATGATGTGGGAGAGAGAGAGCAAGAACTGCTGTTTCCAGGTTGTCTCTCCTGAATCATCTGCTAGAAGAAAGAGCAACTGATCTTCATTTTACTAATTAGGAAGGGCCCCAAGTCACCCCATGAGATAGTACTAGAATCATTTGGAACAATCTGAGTGTTGACATCTGACGCTATCTGCCATGAAAATTGAAACTCTGAGAGTATTACAGTGAGGGTCCCGGTTGTCTAGCGATGTGGATCCCATTATAAAAGGGGTCCCAATTTACCATTACACCCCAAAACTGAGACTTAATTTAGAGTTGTGTAGGACTTCAGTAATTATACAAGCTGCTAACAAGTCTAAAGAGAAGACATAAATTTCTCTGAAGATAGAGTGTGGTTGGCCTTGTGTATACGAGCACAGGATAACTACCCTAACAGAGGGGATGGGGCAGTGGAATAAATCGTGCACTAGCAGTAAGGATAAATGACATTCCAGAACGATAGAACCTAAATAACAAGGACGTCTCAATCCCCAGGTGAGACAGGCAAACTAAAGCGAGTGAAAAGAATAGGCAGAGTGTGAACACATCTCCGTGATTCTGAAGTAGGTGACTTAAAGAGAGAAAGGGGAAGATTATACTTTGTTTCTATAGCTTAAGCCTAGCTAGAAGGTTTGTGTCATTCTCTATTTAATTGTGGGAGTGGGAGCAGAGATGTAAAATACAGTAGTTATTTAAAATACTATTAAAGCCCTACACCGTTACTTAGGTATTCTTTATTTGGGTTACAGGGATCACTTCACAAAGGAAAATTCTCTGTTATGGCTTACATTTGTAATGACACCCAGGTTGGACTAAAGGCTTTGCAATAAAGCAGTGTGTCATGGGAAATGTCTAGCTTTAAATGCTTATATTATAAATGAACACAATCTTAAAAAATTATCTGAGATACTTCATTTAAAAATTGGAAAAGGAACAGCAAACTGGACCTAAAGTAAGGAGAATGAAAGAAACAATGAAGGGAAGAAATAATTGAAATAGAAAACAGAAAAATAATAATGAAAACAAAAGCTGATTCTTTGAAAATAACCAACAAAATTGACAAGTCTCTATCTACATGAAGAAAAAGGGTAAAAATATACAAATTACCAACATCAGGAATGGAGGAGGGGACACCTCTACAAATCTTACAGATGTTAAAGGGAACTAATGAACTATAATGAAAAACTTTATGCCAATAAATTTGACTATATAGGTGAAATAGACAAATTCCTTCAAAAGCACAAGTTAGCAAAACTGACCCAAGAAGAAATAGAAAATTTGAAAAGCCCTATATCAAACAAAAAATTAAAATTGTAATTTAAAACTTTCTCATAAAGAAAACTCCAGGGCAGAATGAATTCGCTGGTAAATTTCATCAACTATTTAAGGAAAAAATTATATGATATCCATCTAACACAAATTCAGAAAATAAAAGAGAAGAGAACAGATCCCAATTCATTTGATGAGGCCAAACATGCTGTGAAACAAAATCCAGATGCAGACATCACAAGAAAAGAGAACTACAGACTAATATCTTTAATCAAAATAGGGGTATTAGCAAAATATCCTTTAAAAAAGGATTAAAATCCTTTAAAAATATTAGCAAATGAAATCCAAAAATATACATAAAAATACTATGTCATGACTGAGTGGAGTCAATCCTAGGTGTGCAAAGTCTGTTTAACATTTGATAATCAACATAATTCACCATCAACAGATTAAAGAAAACATATACAGATGGTCCCTGACTTATGACGGTTCGATTTATGATTTTGCAACTTCGTGATGTTGCGAAAGCGATATGCATTCAGTAGAAACTGTACTTGAATTGTGATATTTTCGCAGGCTAGCAATATGTGGTATGATCTTCTCTCATGATGCTGGGCAGGGTAGCAGCCACGGCTCCCAGTCAGCCGTGTGATCATGAGGGTTTACATGTATTGGTAAACAGCCAATACACTTACAACTGTGCTGGACCCACACAACCATTCTGCTTTGACTCTCAGCACAGTATTCAATAAATTACATATGATGTTCAACACTTTATTATAAAATAGGCTTTGTGTTAGATGATTTTTCCCAACTGTAGGCTAATGTAAGTGTTGCGAGCACCTTTGAGGTAGGCTAGGCTAGTCTACGATGTTCAGTAGCTTAACTGTATTAAATACATTTTTGACTTAGAATATTTTCAATTTATGATGGGTTTATTGGAATGTAAACCCACTGTAAGTTGAGGAGCATCTGTAATCATTTTAATCATTCCAGAAAAAGCATTTGATAAAAGATAACACCGTTTCGTGATTAAGCCTCTCAGCAAACTAGGATTAGAAAGAAATTTATTCAATCTGATTAAAGACATCTAGGAAAAAACTATTTCTAACATCATACTTAACAGTGACAGGCTATGTGTTTTAGATCTGATATTAAGCATCAGGCAAGGATGCCTCCTCAATATTGTCTTGGAGACCCTGGCCATTGCAGTAGGACAAAACACAGAAATAAAAGGCATAAAGATTAGGAAGGAAGATGTAAAACTCTCCTTATTTGCAGATGACATGATCATGTATGTAGCAAATGTTAAGGACTCTATGAAAAAGCTAGTAGAACTAATAAGTGAATTTACACAGCTGCAGGGTACTAGGTCAATATACAATGTTCAGCTGTTTGTTTATTTATTAGCAATGAACAATGGGAAAATTACGTTTTAAACATAATACAATTTAAAAGAGAATAAAACTTTTAAGAATAAATTTAATGAAAGACATGCGTGATCGGTACACTGAAAATTGCAAAAGGAAATCAAGACCTAAGTAAATGCAATGCTTGTGGATTGGAAGATTCAGTACTGTTAAGGTGGCAATTCTCCCCTAATTGATCTATGAATTCAGTAGAATCTCAATCAAAATACTAACAGAATATTTTAAAAGAAATTGCTAAGCTGATTTTAAAATTTGCACGGAAAGGCAGAAGACATGGAATAGCCAAAATAACATCAAAAAGAACAAGAAGAAATATGGAGAACTTACAATACCTAATATCAAGATTTACTATAAAGCTGTAATAATCTAGACAATATTATACGGGTGAAGGGATAAATAGAGATCAATGGAAAAGAACAGAGGGTCCAGAAACACACCCAAATTTAAATCATCAATTGATTTTCAACAAAGGTGCCAAGTAAGGCAATTGAGAAAAGACAGTTCTTTCAACAAACTGTGTTGAGACTGCTAGGTATCTGTATGGAAAATAATAAACCTGAATCTTTATCTCACATCACACTCAAGAATTAAATCAAAATTGACTTAAAACTAAATGTAAGAGCTAACACTATTCTACTTCCAGAAAAATATAGAAAAAGAAAATCTTGGTGATACTGGGTTGAACAAAGATTCCTTAAATAGGACAAAAAAGTACAAAATATAAATGAAAAAGCTGAAAACACGGACATTATCAAAATTCAACCTTTTGCTCTTCTAAAGAAACATTTAAGAAAATAAAAAGGCAAGCCACAGGCTAGGAGAAACTATTTGCAAAACACATCTAGCATAAACATGTATCCAGAACATAGAGAGAATGCCTACAAATAATAATAATAAGACAAACAACCCAACAATAAAATGGGCAAAAGATTTTTTAAAGGGAGACATACAAATAGCCAATACCACGTGAAAAATGCTCAACTTGACTAATCTTTGGGGAAATGCACATTAAAACCGTAAGGAAATACCACTACACACCTGTGAGGAAGACTAAAGCTGAAAACACTGACAATACCAAATGTTGGCAAGGATATGCTTTCATAGATTGGAAACAAGCATACAAAAAGGTACCACATTTTTGGAAAAAAATAAACAGTGTCTTATAAAATTAAACACACAGCTAGCTATCCCACTCCTAGGTATTACTTAAGAGAAATAAAAACATAGACTTGTATGTGAATGCTTATTTGTTATAATATTTTGATAGCCCAAACTGGAAGCATCCAAATGTTCATCAATTGTTGAATGAATAAACAAATTCTGGTATCTCCATACTGCTATGCGTTAAATTGTGTTTCCTAAAATGATACATTGAAGTTTTAATTCCTGGAAACACAGAATGAGTTCTTATTTGAAAATAGGGTCACTGGACACATAATTAGTTAAAATAGGTCATACTGGAGCAGGGTAGATGCTTAATCTTATGACTAGTGTCCTTATAGGAAGAGGCGAATGCCATGTGACAACAGAGGAAGAGTCCTGAGTGATGGGCCTACAAGTGAATGAACAGCAAGGATTTCTGGCAACACCAGAAGATAAGAAAAAGAACGAAGGTAAGAACAGATTCTCCCCTAGAACCCGCAGAGAGAGCACGACCCTGCAGACACCTTGATTTTGGACTTCTGGCCTCCAGACCTGTGAGAGAATAAATTCCCGTTGTTTTAAGTCACCTGATCAGTGGTACTTTGTTATGGCAGCCCCAGGAAACTAACACAGATATCATGGAATTCTTGTCAGCAATGAAAATTAACAAAAAATTACACATGCCACAGCATGGAGGAATCTGAAAAGAAACGCTAAGTGAAAGACGTCAACCACAAAAGACTACATCTTGTACATTACATTCATATGAAATTCTAGAAAAGGGAAATCTATCACAACAGAAAGCAGACTACTGGTTGCCTGGGACATGGAGTTGAAGGAGAGGATTGACTCCAAAAGGCCATGAGGAAAATTGATAGATGATGGAACTGTTCTGTACCTTAATTAGGGTGGTGGTCACAACTGTGCAAAATTACCAAAATGTGTCAAGCTGTACACTGAAAATGAACGAATTTTATTTTATGTGAATAAGAACTCCATAAAGCGGAAAACCTGCGGCCATTTAGGTACTATTGGATGTAACTCGGCTAATCGGTCATGGTAGATTGATTGTAAAACTGGCCACCAGTTGGCACACTACCTGTGTCCAAGTCCTTTCACAGCATGAACTTGTGTCTCTTCCCATCATGAAATGAGGTCTATTTCGGCCGCTCTTCATGCTCAAAGCCTCAAAGGCGGTGCAGCTTGGTTTTTGACAATTTCTGCTCTTTTGTACATTTCCTGTTTCTGCTTTACAATTTCACACCTTTTCTTCAACATATGAACTGGCTTTTCATGTGTATCACAATATCTGCACCACTTTACTAGAAATTATATGGTAAAGAGACCAGAGGATGATTTTCACACTCATCACAGCGGGGCCCCCAGGAAGTCTGTGGTCTACAACTGGTATTAGCCCATTTCTCAGAATCTTCGCACAAAACCAAGAAAGGTCGTTGTAAAGTTACCTGTGCAAAGCAACCTTCCTCCCTGTCTCCACCACCACCATTTCCTGCCTCATTGCCTTCATCTTTTGTCTTACCATCACACATAGTTGTGGTCACTTCACAGGATGGAAAGGTTAAGATGAAATGTCCATGTCTCCTAGTCTGCATGGGATGGCGCTCACAATGGACTCAGACCTGGAGAGGAGGCTTAATTAAGGACAGTCACACTCTATCTAGAGCTGAGTGAAATGACCAGTGCAATTAGTGGGGGCAAGTTGTTCTGCCTGTCTCTGCCTTTTAGAATCCTGATGATGTTGCTTAAACAGCCTAAACTGCTTATGGAAAATTTAGCAGGTCAATTACTTTTTCATTATTGCTGATTTTGAAATAATAGCAACTTGAAATTTGCATTCAAATTTCTCTATTTCCAAGTTGTGAATGCCTACAAATGATTCCAGGTAAATATAAATATGAAAAAGTAGTTTGCACATTCTCTCCTTTTTATATTCGATTTCTATTTAATGAGAGATCAGGGATTTCAGAGTCAAGATAGCAACTGGCCATATGATAACCATTCTGGAAAATGGATTAACATAAATTTTAGACCACAGACATCCTCTTGTTCTGCAACCCCTAATTAAACCATGATGTCATAGAGAACTTGGGAGAATGAGCAGCAGTGACAAGACGTTTCAACAAATTTCTGGAAGGCAGAGAGAAGAAAGATGCATTGTGGCAGAACATCCCCAGTCAACACGATCCCAGAGAGGCTATGGGTGAGGTGGCCATGGATGGTGACTAGAGCGCCTCAGGGAGGTTCAGCTTCAGAAACTTTGGCTACGTGGAATGGGGCTGTGGGCTGAAAGTAGGGCATGATGTGAAAATGAGACAATTGATTCTTCCATCATCCCCTCGCTTCCCCCTAATTCAGAAACCCACTCTTCAAGGAATCTCTTCCCAAGTGTGTGATTAGAGGGTTCTTCTCTAAAGATTAGAACATCCCCAGAGAAAAACCTCTGCGTTCTGGCATTTAGGGTTCCCTCTGCATAGCAGCCTGTCCCGCTCTGTCACCTCAGGTGAAGCCTGCAGTCACAACCCTCACCTGTCACATGGAACTTCCAGGCAGTGTTTTTTTTTTTTTTTTTTTGTCTTTTTTGTGAGGAAGACCAGCCCTGAGCTAACATCCATCACCAATCCTCCTCTTTTTGCTGAGGAAGACTGGCCCTGGGCTAACATCCATGCCCATCTTCCTCTACTTTACATGGGACGCCGCCACGGCATGGCTGACGGGCAGTGCACTGGCGGGTGCCCGGGACACGAACCTGCGAACCCCAGGCCGCCAAGTGCGGACTAAACCGCTGCGCCACTGGGCGGCCCTCCAGGCAGCTTCGGTAATGACTTATCCTCAAATATGAAAAGACAATCAGAGAGAACTGACATTTGAGGAAAGACTACAATATGAAAGAGAGAGAGAGGAGGTAAACAGAAAAATAATTCTAAAGGGAGGCATTAACTCAGAAAATGAAAACAAAAACAGGAAAAAATTAACAAAACAAATAAAAATAAAGCTCTTTTTCAGGTATCTAGATTATGAATCCTCCCACTGAAATCAACTAGAAATACTGAAAAATATTACATATATTTTCTTAAAAGCATGGGTGAGCAGGCAAGAAAATAAACTTTCTCAGACACAGAGTGAAGTAAAGGAGGAAACCCATCGGGGTGAGTGAGGATGGCAGCTGACTGTTACTCTGGAGACATCTCACCAACCCTGGAGAGTTTTGCTTCTCAATCTACACTGATGCAGAAATTAGGTTCAAAGGCAAGAGCTGATTCAGGGGGGCTAATATGGGAACTTTTACTATGAAAAGTAAACCCCAAGGGCCACTTCCTCAACGAAGGGAGGTCTAGAAGCCAGTGACTGGCTTGGTGAGCTGGATGATAGATTTGAAAAAGAGGCCAAACGCAATTAAACAGGCAAATGTTGCTTACAGAGAGAAAATAGAAGAGAATAGGGCAGAGGGAATGTTCAAAGTGATAGTGGCTGAATTTTTTTCTGAACTGATGAAATTCACCAATCCATATAGTCAAGAAATCTAACAAATCCCAAAGAATAGAATTAAGAAAGAATTCACACCTTAATGCAAAACAGTGAAACTGTAGGACATTGAAGCAAAGAGAATATCTTAAATGTAGGCGGAAAGAGCAGACACATGACCTTTGAAGAAAAGATAGCTGGAACTTCGCTGATTTCTTAACAGTAACAAAGGAAGCCAGAAAACAGTGGGAACAGATTTTCAATATGCTGAGAGAAAATAATAGTCAACCTAAAATTCTATACTCAGGGAAAATAGCTGTCAAAAATAAGGGCAAAAGACATGGTGATGTCAGCATCATGGCAGAGTGAGTTGTTTCTTTAGTCTCTCCCCCCTAGGTTACAACTAAACAGACATTCATTAATAACCAGAGGATTCCCTACAAATTTTCCCTACAAAAAAAATCCACACACCCATACATCTGAAGGTGGAGGAATTGGCTCCCCAGGAAGTAGTGAAAGGAGATGAGTGGATCCCTCCCCCTTCCCAGCAGCAGTGATCTAGGTTGGGGGTCCTCAAACAGCATTCTGTGCATGACTGTAAGAGGAGGCCAGAGGCAGCCAGGCCTGTGCATGAACATTTTTGCTTTCAGAGTTGCAGACCAGCCATGGGAGTGTGCACCATGCCATGGTGGTACCACCCATAGGAACACTCTCCACCAAGTGGTGCAGCTCATGCCAGGTGATGGAGTCCACACTAAGTGCAGCAGCTCAGGCAAACCACCCATGAGCACAGAGCAGGCCTGCATGTGTGAAAGAAAGTACCCCTCCAGTCCTGCCTAGCACATCAGCTTGGCCAGTGCCCGGCCAAGGCAGTGGTCCCACACCAGAGCACCTATGCATGCATGTGTGACCTGCCAAGTGGCTGTGGCCAGAGGGGAGACACAGATGAGCCCTAATGGCACAAGTTCCAGCGGATGCAGCAAGTTCAGAAAATGTAGCTCCTGCCCCTCTCCCAGAGGTAGAAGGTGGAATCTGTGGCCAGAAACTACTACAAATGCCCCAGCAAAGGATCAGTTCATCAAACACCATGAAAAACTAAAATAACACTTCAAAGCATGAGGAAAATGACAAGTTTCCAGAAACCAATCCTGAAGTCACAGAAATTTACAATTGAAATGACAGAGAACTCAAAATAGTTGTCATAAAGAAACTCTATGTGTTAAAAGAAAACACAGACAGTTCTATGAGCTCAGGAACAAAATTAATGAGCAGAATGAATACTTCAACAAAGAGATTAAAACTCTAAGAAAAGCCAGACAGAAATTCTGGAGAGGAAGAACAAAATTAATGAGATAAAAAATAATCTAGAATCCTTAAATAATAGAGCTGACATATGAAGGACAGAATTAATGATTAAGAGGATAGAAATATAGAAATGCTTCAGGTGGAGGAGGAGAGAGAACTAAGATTTAAAAAAAAATGAAGAAATTCTTTGAGAAATGTCCAACTCAATTTGGAAAAGCAACATAAAGATTAAAGGTATTCCAGAGGGAGAAGTGTGGGAGAGAGGAGCAGAGAGCATCTTCAAAGAAATAATAGCTGAGAAATTCCCAAGTCTGGGGAAGAAACAGGACTTCCAAGTACATGAAGCCAATAAAACTCCTATTTGCATCAATGCAAAAAGACCTTCTCCAAGGCATATAGTATTAAAACTGGCAAAAGTCAATGACAAAGAAAAAATGGTAAGGGCAGCAAGGCAGAGGAAAACAACCTACAAAGGAACCCCAGTCAGGCCTTCAGTGGATTTCTGGCAGGAAACTTACAGGCTAGGAGAAAAATGGAATGATATATTTAAAATACTGAAAGACAAAAACTTTCAGCCAAGAATATTCTATCGAGCAAAACTATCCTTCAGATATGAAGGAGAAATAAAAGCTTACTCAGATAAACAAAAGCTGAGGGTGTGCATCACTACTAGACCTCACTTACAAGAAATGTTGAAAGAAGCCCTCATACCTGATACAAAAATGTAAAGATCCAGAAAGCTTTCAGCAAGGAGACAAATAGACAAAATCAGAAAATTCCAGCTGTCTATCACAACAGGTTAGCAAACACTTAATTATAACATAAAAGATAAAATAAGGAAAGCATTAAAATTAACTATAAACACTTCAATTCAGCCAAAAACAAACAACACAAAATAGAATAATTTGTGACAACAGTAACTCAGAAGGGGAAGAGAAAAGGGAAGGAACCTGCTTAGGCTAATGGAGATAAGAGGCTATGAGAAAATGGACTAACTCATCTATGAGATCTTTTATACAAACCTCATGGTAATCACTAAACAAAAAATCAGAGCAGAGCCACAATTCATTAATAAAGAGAAAAGTGAGGAAACCACCACAGAAAACTACCAAATTGAAATGGCAGTCAGAAATACAAGGGAAGAAAAATAATGGAAATATAGAACAACAAGAAACCAAGAAATAAAATGGCAGTATTAAGCCCTCATATATCAATAATCACTGTAAATGTAAATGGCTTGAACTCTCCAATCAAAAGGCAGAGAGTAGCTGGATGGATTTAAAAAAAAACAAGACCAAACAGTATGCTGCCTCCAGGAAACACATCTCAGCTCTAAAGACAAACATAGGCTCAGAGTGAAGGGATGAAAGATAAAACTTGAAGCAAATGGCAAACAAAAGAAAGCAGGTGTTGCCATATTTATATCAGACAAAGCAGGATAAAAAAGACAATAAGACACAAAGAGTGGCAGTATATAATGATAAAAAGGACCTTCCACCAAGAAGACATGAAACTTATGAATATATATGCACCTAACACAGGAGCACCAAAGTATATAAAGCAATTATTAACAGACCTAAAGGGAGAAATTAACACAATAATAATAGGGGACTTCAACACCCCACTTACATCAATGGACAGATCATCCAGACAGATAGTCAACATGGAAATAGTGGATTTAAATGAAACACTTGAGGAGAGGGACTTAATAGATATATAGAGAACATTCCATCCCCAAAACAGCAAAATACACATTCTTCTCAAATGCACATGGAACATTCTCCAAGTGTGTGTGAATGGTGTGTGTGTTATGTATGTGTGTATTGTGTTTGTGCGTTTCTGTGTGTGTTGTGTTTGTGTGTTTGTGGTGTAACAGAAAGAGCTGTGACTAAGAAGTCAGGAGATGCTTGTCCCTTCTGTGTCCTCTCTCCATCTCCCTGCTTGATCTTGGGCAGGACGCTTCCATGTTTCGCTTTCTTCCCGAGAAACATAATGAGGATGCTGGGTCTGCTCTGTGTTCTCTGCTGGAGACAAGGCCCAGAAGTGTGGCAAACGTGTGAGGCTTCTTGGGGCGGGAATCAGGGAGAAGCAGCGAGGTGCCGGGGTCACACTCACTCTCGGTGGTGCAAGGGCGAGTGCAGGGTGTGTAAGGTTTGCTCCAGGTGCCTCCATTGCCCCTGCTGGTCCTGGCCCTGCTGTTCTTTCCTATGAATCCATCCCTGAAGTAACCCAGAGCCTTCACTGGAGACACTCCTCTGACTGAATGTCCTGAGTGTCCTACATGTTCTGGAAAGACAGTCATGGGGCCATGCGGTTTCCTCCCCACCCCCACAGAGAATATCAAGCAGATGGAACATGGCAGCCTCCTGAAACGGGGAACTGTGTTAGTCTGTGAGGCGGTGCGGATTGGAGCAAGGATACATTGCTCTCTCATCAGAAGGATGGCGGGAGTTCCTGGCTGGGGTGACATGGCCCTACTTTGCAAAGAGGACTAGGAGTTTCTCTAGAAAATGTCATAAAATGTGTTGGAATCTTATGGGGAAAGAGACCACAGGGACATCTAATTCAGGCCCAGCATTTGCACTTTTGGGGACCTGGAGACCCGAGGAGTGTGACCATCCTAAATTGGTGGCCGTAGAGATGAGCACTGAGGTCTCCTGGCCCCCAGCAGGACCGTGCCCTGCAAAGTGAAGATTCCTGTGCCATGGCTGGCGTCCTCCTCACCACAGCTAAGAGGCCACCACCTCTCAGCCCTCGGCAATCCCCACTGCCAAGCCTTCCCCACTGGTCAAGCCTGGACCCCTCTTTCTGGCCCCAAGACCCCAGAACCAGCTCCCCACCACAACTTCCTGATCATGCCCTCGAGCATCGTCTGGCCACACAGACCTTCCCACAGCTCAGGACGCAGTATCAGACCTGCTTCTGCATCTCTGCTCCTTTCTCCTCCTCACAGGACAGCTCCAGGACCCTCTGTCTACCCAGTTGCCATCCACTCCTCAGGCTGCAGGCCAGCTGCACCTTTCTCCATGAAATCTCTTAAACTCACGGAGACCACAGTGCAGGGCAAGAGAGAGAAGAAAGTAGGGTCCCTGAAGGAGGTAGACAGTGTCTCAGACCCCCTCCTCCCTCTCCTCACTCCGTCCACCCCCCCTCAAAGCAATGCAAAAACCTCCTCTGGCAAAAGAAAGGCAAAGTCAGGTGCCTCTTGAAACTCGGATAGAAAGTCAGTAAGATATGTTATTTTCTCTAGACGGAGGAAGAAGAATACAAACAGATTCTCCAGGAGAATCCCTCAGGAGTGTTGTCCCAGGATCCTAAAGAAGCTGTGTCGGGAGGAAAAACTCCTTTCTAGCAGAGGCATGCTTGAGAGAGGGGGAGGGGGGACTCTGATGTGCGGGTGGGGGGCCTGGAGAGGCAGCGGGAGTTCAACCCAGTCAGAGATTCGCTCACCTGGGCTGCCCAAAGTGGAGGGGCTTTGGGTTGGGACCTTTCTTTTTTTTTTTTTTTTTGGTGAGGAAGACCAGCCCTGAGCTAACATCCGTCGCCAATCCTCCTCTTTTTTGCTGAGGAAGACTGGCCCTGGGCTAACATCCGTGCCCATCTTCCTCCACTTTATATGGGACGCCGCCACGGCATGGCTGACAGGCAGTGCGTCGGCGGGCGCCCGGGATCCGAACCAGCGAACCCCGGGCTGCCAAGCGCGGACTAAACCGCTGCGCCACCGGGCCGGCCCCTAGGGACCTTTCTTTACTGCAGCCAAATGAGGGGGAAAAGGTCCTTAGCAGGCATGTGGGTGAGAGGAGGTGAGAGAGAGCACCAGTCACCCCCTTTACTGAATCTCCTGCCAGTCCCACAGAAAAGGGTCTGCACATTCTGGGCTTTCCTCCTCAGGAAGGACGTGCAGACCGCGGGTGTGACAAAACGACTCTCCTTGGCCTGAGGCTTGGAGGCGCACAGACCCCTGTGTGGGCAGTTGGCTGGTTCAGATGTGGGAACTCTCAGGGTCAAAAGGCTGCAGAGCACCATGGGAACAAGCAGGATGTGCTCAGCCCCTGCCTCAGACCTGGGCTCCACCCGCTCCAGGGCTTCTCCTCCCTCAAAGCTGCTGCACCAGGGCTGGGCTCCACCCGCTCCAGGGGTTCTCCTCCCTCAAAGCTGCTGCATCAGGGCTGGGTTCCACCTCATCATCTAGCCTGGGGAGACAGGATTTAGGAATGCCGGAAATCCACCCACTTTCCTGGCCAGAAGAAGTGATTTGTGATTCATCTGTATTTTAACCCCAATGATTTTTCACTACATGAACTTCAATGGCCTGAGTCACTGGGCGAGAGCCATATTAACAAACCATACAGGAAAATTACCATTACAAGTGGCGACACCTGATTTACCCCTTCCTGCAGCAATCAAGGTTAGATATTACTTTAAAAACCTCTCCAGAGCTCAAGTAGTGTGTTCGGCTTTAGAGTCCAGTGGTGTGCGCTGGCTCCAGGCTTGCCCAGACGGGAGACACTGTCTTCGTCCAGCTTTGCATTGGCTATGGGCAGAGATGAACCGTCCACCTTCCATGCTTCTGAGAAACTCCCACCCCATTCACTCAAATTCCTTTCAAGCCACTTGGGGGAAGCCGAGGGGAGCCAATGTCATCAGTCAGAATTGCTCGGGGGTCAGCCAGCCAGCCAGGGGTGGCACGCGGCGAAAAACATATTGTCACTAAGGAGATTCAGAAGAAGACGGTGCCAGTCCTGCTTTCAGGAGGCTTAGGGCTCTGTCACTGAGACATGTCAATGTCTTCAATGTGGAACAGACTTGGAAGCCAGCTCGTCTTTGGCACTTCTCTGTGTGCTCTGGGTGCTGGGACATGTAAGGCCAGGAGAAGGAAGTTCTCTTCCTGTCCTCCAGCCCCAGTTGTATCTAAACATCTTGACATCAGGTTTCTCAACATTAGGTTGGCATGTCCAAGTCTTCCCTCAGCTGGTGGTTCTGGTATTCCACTGGGTGAGAATGTCCAGCCAAAATATAAAGGATGTAGCCTAAGAATGTGACCCCAGTGTGCTCTGTGCTGTAGAGTCTGGGGTCTGGCTGAAAAGTTCCCATACTCCCAACAACCCCTGTTGGAAAAGCCAAAGAAGGTGATGTGGTCAGTCACTTCAGGGAGAAGACATAGACTCAGGGGCTGCCTGCTTCTATTCTCACCACTCTTACTGTGAGGGATCTTCAATGAGGGATACGTGAGGAAGCTCAGGGTCCCATATTCATGAGGGGATGATGCCCATATGGGTGAGAAGAGGTGACCCTGAGAAGAAGTTTCAAAACCTAATGTATTCTACCATATTATCCAGCAATTCCATTTCTAGGTTATACCCTGAAGAATTGAAAGCAGGGACTCAAACAGACATTTGTACACTGATGTTCATAGCAGCATTGTTCACAATACCAAAAGGTGGAAACAATCTAACATCCATCTATACATATGAATAAACACAATGTGATTATATATATATATATATATAATGGAATATTTTCAGCCTTAAAAAGGAAAGAAATTCTGACACATGCTACACATGGATGAACCTTGAAAACATTGTGCTAAGTGAAATAAGCCAGACACAAAAGGACAAATATTGCATGATTCCACTTAAAAGAGGTACCTAGAATAGTCAAATTCGTAGAGACAGAAAGTAGAATGGTGGTTACGAGGTGTTAGGGGGAGAGAGGAATGGGGAGTTAATGTTTAATGAGTACAAGGTTTCAGTTTGGGATGATGAAAAAAATTTTGAGAGGCATAGTGGTGATGATTACACAACTATGTGAATGTACATAATGCCACCGAATTGTACACCTGAAAATAGGTATAATGGTGAATTTTAAGTTATGTATAATTTACCATAATAATAAAAAGTTAAATAAAAAACTTGAGCCCGGGGCAGGTCTCAGGTGCAAATGTGGGTCTTTGTCTCTCCTACCCCACCCAGGACAAGCTGCCCCTGAGGTCAAGTGGCATTCCCAGGTGTGTGGCCTCTGATGAGGCAAAATGTGGTATGTGGGTTCTAATCCCAATCCCTCTGCTCCTCTTGATGCTTCTAGGTCTGAGGGAGCATGAACTGACCCCTAAGAGACTGAGGCTCGTCCTGGTGGGGAAAACCGGAAGTGGGAAAAGTGCAACAGGAAACAGCATCCTGGGCAGGAAAGTGTTTGAGTCTAAACTGAGTGCTAGGCGGGTGACCAAGGCCTTCCAGAGAGGGAGCCGAGGATGGGCTGGGAAGGAACTCGAGGTGATCGACACCCCTGACATTTTGTCCCCTCGGGCCCCACCAGAAGTGGCAGCTCAGGACGTCTGTGAAGCCATTGCCTTCTCCTCCCCGGGGCCTCAAGCTGTCCCCCTGGTGATACAGCTGGGCCGGTTCACAGAAGAGGATCAGGAGGTGGTCAGGCGCCTCCAGGTGGTCTTCGGAGTGGACGTCCTGGCCTACACCATCCTGGTGTTCACCCGGAAGGAAGACCTGCGTGGTGACTCCCTGGAGAAGTATGTGCGAGAGACTGACAACCAGCACCTTGCCAAGCTGGATGTGATATGTGGGCGACGCCACTGTGGCTTCAACAACAGGGCGGAGGGGGCAGAGCAGGAGGCCCAGCTGAAGGAGCTTATGGAGAAAATTGAAGGAGTCCTGTGGGAAAATGAAGGCCATTACTACAGCAACAAGGCTTACCAATACTTCCAGCAACACATTCTGCTCAAAGAAGTGCAGGAAAGGTGAATAATCCAGGGACGGGGCTCCGAGGAAGTGCTCAGTGAGGAGTCCTGGCTGGAGGGATTGTGCCACATCCAGAAGGAATCTGTGGAAACTCACAGACGTCTCCTGAAGGGGGCACCCATTTGAGCACATGCTGGACTTCAGCAAGGCACAGCTGTTTCCTGTGAGCCTCCCTCAGCCCCTGTGTCCAGCTTCCAGTCCATCACTTGCTCTCTCCATCCCCATGGGTCACTGGTCATCCCAGCCTCCAGGTGGGTGTCTGGTGTGGTGAGAGGTGTGCGGTGTCCAGAGTTCCCAGCTCACATCCCAGGTCCAGCATCACATCTTCCAGAACATGCTGTGTACCCCTCCAGCACACTCTTCTCATATGGAACCTCACATCTCATTGGCATTACATTTCTTGAGGTGCTTGTCTTCACTCTGATGGAACGCAAGCTCCTGACGGCAGGCCTGTGCCTCATTCTTCCATGTAACCCCCAGCATTCTGATCACAGGATTCATTCATTAAACGTTGACACGGCAAGTCAGTGTGGAGGTTGACCAGGTGACTTCACATCTCTTGGACTGTGTCCTTGCCCATAAAGGGGGCAGGCATGACTTTGAAGGTATGTGCCATGTGTGGTGGGTCAGAACATAGCAATGGCTCCATGACATGTGGGGAGAGACGGATGCTGGGCTGCGGAGGAGAAAGCAAGTAGAAACAGGGAAGGGGGTAGAAGGAGCAGCCCTTTTAGTCACCCTTGAACAGGCCATCGAATCACAACAAATGAGCCCCAGGGGAAATCCCTGGTGGGAATGATGAGCACAGTGGGGCAGGAGTATCCAAGAGGCCGGGCCTGGTCAAGAAGGTGGACCCTAAACGTGACTACAGGACGTGGAGTCCCTGGAGGTGTCCAGTGGGCTTGGGCAGAGGAGGAGCACCTCCCTACGGTAGACTTAGCTTAGGGAGGTTCTACACCTGTTACTTCCCTCTCATGAGATCTGCCTTCTGGTGTCAGAAAACAGGTGATTTTCAACCCTGCCTCAGCCTTGCCTCCAACCCCTTCCCTTCTCTCTTGATAGTGGGGAGAATACGTGGATGGGGTGAGTGTCTGGGTATATAAATGGGTTCCCCAACAAGGAATTTGGGGGGTAGAATGCGAGGAGGCAGAGAAGAAAGGGAACCTGCCAAGGAAGCAGTTGACAAACATTGTAGGGAGAAGCCCACAAGGTTGGTGGTGAGAGCCCTGCAGCCGTGGGTGTCTTTCTGGAGGGCTGCTCCTACAGACAGGGTTCATCAGAAGCGACACAGGAGAAGAGAGCAGGATGTTGGACTGGCTCTGGCCTCTGGTAGGTGGCATCTAACTGCATAAGGAGGCTTACGTACCTCAGATGCACCTCAGCTTCACTGAGGTTCAAGGTGCTCCTGGGGAGTCTGACCAACTGATGGAAACACAATAGGGGAAAATGTCTCCTGCTACACTCCTCTTTTCCCTTCTTCAAGCTACGTGGCATAGGGTCTGCAACTACCTTCCCCTGGGAAGGTTGGGAAGGGAGGTGGGGGTGACAGTGTTGGGGGACAATCAGAAATCAGAGGACACAGCCTCAGGTTTGTCTGGATCCTCATCTGCTGACACCCAGGGACCTGTGGTCTCCCAGTCTGAGGCCATGACACGCATCTTCCCCAGACCCAGCGGACTCCTAAGAAAGCTTGAGCATTTCTTTTGCTAAAAGATTCAGAAAAATGTCTCAAGGCAGAGCAGAGTTATTTTTGTGTATGCCTAAGAAAGTCTTTGTGCTGGAACCATTTATTAAATAAGCGATCCATTTCCCACTGAACTGAAACATAATATTTATCCTATATTAAATTTTCATCCTCCCTAAGATCTGTGTCAGGATTTTCAATTCCCTCCTTGTCTTCTACTTTTCTACTCCTATATGAATAAAATATTGATTCGATTACAGTGCATTTGATTATAATACAGTGAGCCTACTTCCTCCTCAGTCCACGTTTTTATGTTTCCTTTGTTATTCTCAGGCATTTGTTCTTCTGTGTGAGAGTTAAAAATCACATGTTTAATTTTCAAAAAAGAATCTTATTGGTATTCCAATTGGAATTATCTTACATTTATGTATTAAATTTGGGAGAATTGGAAGCGAAATAAGTCAGACAGAGAAAGACAAGCACTGTTTGATATCACTTATATGTGGAATCTAAAAAACTGTAAAAAAAAAAAAAAATCCCAGGAAGTAAAACAGTGGTTACCAGGAGCTGGGGTGGGGGACACAAGACTGACGGTGTTTAGAGGATACAAACTTGTAACAGGTACTAAATAAGCCATGGAGATCGAATGTACAGTATAATGAAAATAGACAATAATATTGTACTGTAAGTAGGTCATGTGCTAAATATCATTACAATGACAACCATATTACAATATACAAATATATCAAAGTAATATGCTGTCCACCTTGAATTTACAGAATGTTACACATCAAATTTATCCAAGAAAAGAAAGTTACATTGAAAACCTTAAAAAAAAAGAGTATTGGTAAACACTTCAGTGATAAGTGAATCAAGGCCGTCTTGTTTCTAAGTGAACAGACTTGCAACTTCAGAGCTGTTGAAGTAAAAGCTAAAATCGTTTGCATTTCCATTAGCATAAGAAGATAAATTTCCCTAATCTAGGTGTTATTGTTTTAACTTTGTCAGCTTAAATAATTTCATAACAGAAAATACAAGCATTTGGCTAAATGACACCCATCAGTGACTCTAAATGGCAAGTCACTCAAAACATGTCATTCATTAAAAATTCTAAAGGAATTGTTTTTAGTTATATTAAATATGAGGTTTTCTCTCCTTCGTCACTAAAAGTCAGGGAAGATGCCTCCCACGTCATTTCAGGAGGAGAGGTAGATTTGCTCCACTGCCATCACTGCCTTGGCCTCAGAGAATGGGGAAGGCATGTGTGGGTATGTTCTGGAAACTCCACAGTCTGTGTCCCAGAAAGAAAGAAGTGGTGTGGGAAGGGGCGGGGGTGGGGTGAGGACAGAGAGTTGTCTTGGCCAAGGCTGTGAAAATAGTGAAGTTCAGCATTTGTTATTTTTGAAAAATATCTCTACGCTGGAGCAAAGCGTGAAAAACAGGAATTTGGACAATCTGAGGACCCTCATGAGCGCGTGGTTTTCCTCCTTGTGGGTCAAAGCAGCTGTTAAACGTCTCAGGGAACGTTTCAGCTCTGAATCTTCCTGTAATAACATTGATAAACTATGTAGAAAATACAAAATAATAGTAATTTTAAAACAATGGTTTGAAGGCACTGGGAAGTGACCAAATATAGGGAGACCCTGCAGGGACTTGACCCTTAAGATGAGGGGATCACACACTGCTGCCACAGTTATGTGGCTTTCCCCCTGAGAGCACTTCCCTGTCCCACTGACACAGGGGTAGTGCTCAAGCAGAAATTCACAGTGATCTGAGAGTAAGAGGACGGAGTTTGGGGGCAGCCTCAGCAGGTAGAAATTGATGGGGAACTCTCAAAAAGAAAAAGCACAGAGTAGGCAGGGGGCCTTAGCAATTCTGCATATAAACTCCCTTCAATCCTTGGCTGACCCATGAACTCCAGTCTCCAAAGCATCCTGGGGAAAAATTCCCCGGAGGGCTGAAAGAGCTGGTCAGAGACGTCAGCAATTGCCCACAGCAGCAAAGACAGAATTTGAGGTTCCAGTCCACCAAGTATTCCACTGAAATGCCCAAAGAGTCAGACTTTAGGAGTAAAAATCACATCAAGACGAAGGGATTTGTCTTAAAGGAGGAGCAAAATTGGAGTAGTCCCTTTCTAAGGACATCTAATACCAACCCTTCCCAAGGTCAAAGTGAACTGCCAGTAATTGAAGTGCCTGCTAGAACAAACCCAATATTCTTCAGAAGAAGATAATAATATCCGAAGTCTCTACAACATAGTGTCTACAATATCCTGTAAACTATTCAGAATTCTTCCAACTAGACTTACTTGGTGATCATTTCGCAATGTATGCAAATATCTGATCACCATGATGCACACCTGAAACTAAAAGGATATTGTATGTCAACTATATTTCAATTAAATAATCAATTAATGAATTTTAAAATAATAATTAAAAAATTTTTTTCTAACACAAAGATATAAAGCTATAAAATTTCCCTCTACATATGTTTATCTACATCTCACAATTGTTTGTATATTCTGTTTTCATTATTGTTCAGTTTAAAATATTTTCTATACTCTTTGTGATGTCCTTTTTTACTCACAGGTTATTTAGAAGTATGTATTTAATTTCCAAATATTTGAATATTTTTCTAGAAATTGCAGTATCCAGTATGCTAGCCACTAGCCACATGTGGCTTTTGAGCACTTGATATGTAGCTGGGGTACCTGAGAAACTGAATTTTAAATTTTATTTAATTATAATTAGTTTTAATATAAATAGAAATTGAAGCAGTGTAAAATATTTTACTATGAAACACAGCTTTGTTGTTTTGGTAGAAACACATTTCACTCTCACTGTTGATCACATATTGCTGTATTGCAATGCAAATGTTGGTCCCGTGCATTGTTTCTAGCATTACACATAAACAAGTCATTGAACTAGTCAGTGTCAATAGATTGATTCCATTTGAATAATCTTTTTTACACACTGATGCAATATTTTTATTTGAATACTTTATGTAGACAGCATGAGTTACAGTGACACCTACCTACATTGCAATTGGTAATTAAATTTAAATATGGATTATTTTATTTATAATATACCTAAATTAATTTTTAGTTTAAAAATAAGGATGGACAAATTTTTAACTTTAAAATGAAGGCATGATACTGAGGCAGAATGAATGGAGATGAGTAAGCATGTACGATGACTACAACAGGGAAGAGAAAAAAAGACTGGGAGAAGAACAAAATTTGTGACGAATCACAATTGCGATTTGCTGCAACACAGCAAAATAAAAAAAAACCTGTTAGAGACGTTTTCAGCAAGTACATAGTGGATTTGATGGAATGATTCCTCTCAACAGTCAAAACCAGAACTGGTAAAACTGGTAACTGAAGCCAGAATTAAATGTTCAATAAAAAAGTTCTAGATAAATTTTATCAGGATCTGAGCTTGTAACTTGGACCAGCTATAAAACAGCTTGGATTATTGCAGAAAAAAGCAAAACACCTTTAGTTGGAGAGATGGTAAAGGAAATTGTTACTTTGGTTATGGAAAGTTTTGTTGGAAAATTTTAAGATGAAACATTTTAAAGTATATAAAACATGAGAGACCTCCCATTAAGGAGCCAAACAACTGCCCATAGAAGACAAGACCTTTGTAATAACATCAAAGATGAATTGATTTAAAATGTGAAAATTTGCAAATATTTTTCTCTAGAGTCATATGGACAGTGTGTTGTAAGACACTGCCCAAGTAATACTTTGAGTATGTCTTAAAGTATTCCCAAAGCTATGAAGCGACATTGTAAACTCAGGGGAAAACAATCAAATTAGTGCTACAGATATTTTTAAATCCTTTAAAACTGTCAGATGAGAATTGTAGTAAAAAGTAGGCACAAATTCCTCATCATGGAAGCAGCTGCATAAGTCCCAGTCTCACTCTCATACTCTATGCCCCAGAATAGCTGGACCATGCTCATTTCCACTTCTGGATCCTGCCTTTATTTTGCCTCAGTTGTTTCCAGAAACATTTCATCTCCCTCCAGTTATGCAGAGTACTTAATTAGGAAAACTGAAGCCAATCTAGGTAGTAAAACTAGGATGTACTTTTAACCTAGGGAATGGGAGGCTTGCCCAAGCCGGGGAGGGCTGGCAGCGCCGGGGTCTGGGAAACTATCTAGTGCGCTGAACTGAATGGTTTTCAGGAGCCATCAGCTGTGAAACACCACTGCTGTGTCTTTGCAATAGCTGCCAGACTGTGGTACTCCTCGTCCACATTCCAAATCTCGAGGGAGGGACGCTCAATGGTAGACTCTAACTGGGACCTATCTGAAAAGGGATGATAAGGAGTGTCATTTCAGGCTCCTTCTCTGTGATGCAGAGAACATAGAGGGACAATAAGTGGTGCCACGTTTAGAACAGAGGACTCAGCACAGTTGAATAATTCATATGTAAGGATTTACCTTATATCTGACTTTCTTATGGAAACGTTTCCGCTCTCATTCAAGACATTAAATAGGAGTTACACCTATTTGATGCTGGGTATGCCTGGGACAAAGTATTGATTTATTATCCTGTATTTTAATGACTTGTCTCAGTGTACTAACACATACTGCCACAGTAGTGGGTGGCAGTGACTCTTCCCTGTTCACTGTTGTGTACCAAGTTCCTGGCATACATGAGGATCTCACTGAATATTTTTTCACCCGACCCCTTGGAGATTTGGTGAAATGTGGCTCAATTCATTTCATCTAGACTTGAAATTCAGTTCTTTAGCTGATTTCCACAATAACAACATATATTAAGCATTCTGTAGGTTTTAGCATCTTTATTGGAGATTTTGAAAGTCACGGGGAGGAGTCCCATGGGCCGCCCTTGGCATTACTACACCAAGTTGACTGTCCCTCTGGCTTGGAAGGAAGAGGTGCCCATCCCTCCAGCACCCAGCACGGAGGAACTCTGGAGTGCCACCTCACATCATCTCCCTCTCACGAAAGGCAGAGGGGTTGATCTGTTTCGGGATGTGAGGATGTTAGGAGATCCTGACATCCATTAGACCACTTCCCACTATTATTTTTACTTTTCAAAAACAAGAATCACAAAGCACTTGGCTTTCTGGTAAAAAAAAAAATAAAAACCCCAAACAAACAGGAAACAGACAGTACTCTCTCCCTTTTGGCCAGTTGTGACCAGATATAATCTGCACTTTCAGTTCCTTGTTTCATTCTTCAGGCTGACCCCAAAGTTCTCCTTCTGCCAGGTCCAGCTAAGTCTTACTCTTTTGGTTTCGTCTTCTCAGACTGTGACTCTCTGGTTGTCGGGTGGCCCCATGATGTGCAGCTAGCTCTCTTCCATTCAGGGAGAAAAATGAAGACATCTAACTTTGGCCTCTGGTCCCCACTGTGGTCTCCACTTCATCTGTACTAGGGAGACCTCGAGTTTTGGTAGAAATATGGTATTTTTCCCTTATTTGATTCAGATCTTTGTGTGTATACTTTTCCTTCAGAATCCTGCATGGGAGAAGGGTCTTTGAGCTACTTGGTAACATTTGGAATGGGGGAAATGCCTTGAACATTATTGAAGTGACTTTCCCTTTTTCCTTTTCAAACACAGGATATTTGCTCCAGTGCAGTGACTCTCAACGGATAGTCCTGGACCAGTAGCATCAACAGTGCCTGGGAACTTTTTGGGAATGCAGATTCTTAGGCTTCACCTCATGCCCACTGAATGACAAACTTTATTTTAACAAGCGTTCCAGGTGGCTCTGATGCATGCTAATGTTTCACAAAATACAGAGAAAAACCTCAATAATCAGCTTCTAATATTAAAACAATATTAATAGAATTCTGTCAAAGATGTCAGCCTTGTAAGCCTGAGTATTTTCCTTAGAAATGATTGTCTATATTCTATCATGTCTCTCATTTGCATACGAGGCCCTGTTTTAGTCACTAGGCAATAACACTTTATACAGTAGAATTCCAGATAATGAAAGATGGGGACACCCCATGTCTTACAGGTGAAAGGAAACAGAGAGGAAGGCAAAAGAATAAAGGAATCAGATGTGTGTCCTAAATATTATCTCTCCAGTTTCAGAAAACAATAAGTATATTAGATGATTGAGTTCTAGTTACTCCTTGAGCTGTGGTCTGGGAAGTGCCCTCAGGGGAAAAGCCTTTTAAACGTAGATGTCACCCTCTGCAGCCCTTACTGCCGGGATAGAAACACCTTCACTTTCTATACAGTTTGGTTGTTCTCCTGTGCTTTCAAGTATTTTATTCTTAATAGTTTATTCAAAGTTTATCTGTAGGATGTTTGGTCTGTTAGAAGCCTCTCTCTTATTTTGGGAACCAGACTCAAGCTCTGAGGATTTATTTTCTTGTCCTTTTCTTGGTTCATGTGTAAAATGAACAAGAGTTGAGGCTATGTGAACATCTCTGGTTGGAGACTGTCAGAGGAATTTCCCGTGGGGGGGGGAGTGGGGTCACTCCAGAGTGGGGAGGAGAGCACGGTCACCCACGCTGCACATGGCACGCGCTGCCAGGCGCCTGCTTACTGGCCATCTGCCCCTTCTTCCTCACCAACAAAACGACAGTTTTCCTTAGAAGGGCAGTGTGCCCATGTGAAATACTAAATTGCACAGTGTTTCTTGCAGCTGTGGTAACCGTACGACCCAGAGATATAAGCAGAAGTCCTGTGGGGTTTCTGGGTTGGTTTTGCTTTTGTATTTTAAGTGCTGTTCTGTCTTCCTTGCTGTTTCTATCTTCTTTCTGCCTGCAGTGCAGACATGAGGCTGAAGCTGAAGAGGCCATCTTGCTACTTTGAGGACAGAAGTTACTTGCAAAGAATGGTGGAGCAGGTAGGGAGGAAAAAAATCAAATTCTTTGGATAGTACATCAGCTCTGGACTTGCCACCCGTAAACTTCTTGTTATATCAAAACTGGATCCTTTGTTTGTTAAGCCACTTTAGTGAAGTTTCTCTGACATGCAGCCAAACATGCTCTCTGACATTCTTGGACTGAACGAGAGGTGCTGCCAGACCAGCCATAGGGATTTTAGACCAGCAGCAGCCAAGTTCACTTCAAGTGGTGAAGTCAGCCAAGGAGCACCCTAAAGGGCACTGCCTGAATTGAGAAATTACCTCTGTGTTACACCAGTTTGTGGACTTCCTTGTTGGAGGCCAGCAGGCCTTCAGAGGCCTGACAGACAAGGGACATCACCCAATAAGTAGAGGAGACATGGATGAGGCCCGTGACCCCACTTTCTCCACAAACCACAGTGTCACATAAGGCATCCATTCCCCACCAAAGGAGAGAATCACGATGTGGGGGGTTGGCTCTCTAAGTCACCCAAATAGAGAGACTAAAGCTATCTGAAGGGACTCCTTAACAGATCGGATTGGACTGGTTTAAACAAGAGTAAACATTTATTTATATTTGTTCCCTAGAAGTAATGGATGGGAGCTAGGAAACATTACAAAATTATAGAGAAACTAAAAATTTGCATTTTCTCTCTATGTCCTAAATGTTTGATTTTACTGTGTAGGCTCTTTCCAGTGAATTCCAAATTGTTCCACAAGAAGCAATTGACTTATAGCCTCAGGGGACTCATTTCCACAAGCTTGTTCAAAGCATTTTTCCTGCAAAGGCAACTATTACCTCAAGAGGAATTAAAAGTAGAGTTAAAATGTCTCTGTCTCATTATGCTCTCTCATAAATCCTGTATCAGAGACATAATGCTTAAGAAAATGTATGCACCACATTACACAGCAATTCTGTTTATGAAGCAAAAAGTACAGGAAATGCAAGGAGATGTGGATTAAAATGCCCTAATAATAGGAGACTTTAGTGCACCGTTATCAGTACAAGTCAAATCAAGTAGAAAAAAGATAAGAAAGGAGATAGGGGAATTAAACAACATAATGAACAAGGCAGATCTCATAAATATATAGAGAATACACTCTCTGTGCAATAACAACAAAGAATACATCTCTTTGCAGATGCATATGGAATATTCACAAAAATTGGTCATATATTAATAAACATTAGCAAACACCAGTGAGTTCTATAAGGTAGAAATATTACAAACAACACTTTCTGATCACAATGCAATAAAACCAGAAATTACTTTTGAAAAATAGTCCTTCCATCTGGAAACTATATTGCTTTTATTAAACAACTCTCCTGAAAAGAAAATACAAACTGAGACTTTAGAATTTCTTAAAAGTCTTAATAACGAAAACACTAAATATCAGAAGCTATAGAATTCATTTAGAGAAGGCATCAGAGGAAAATGCATTGCACCAAAGCCTTTTTCAATGAAAATGAGTTAAATTCTCACTTCAAAAACACTAGACAAAGTACAATAAAGTAAACCAAAAGAAAGCCCAAATGGAGAACAAAAATTAGTGTAGTAGAGAATAAAAACATTAGACAATTAATAAATAAAAATCCTGGTTTATTGACAAAAATTAAAATAGCCACACTACTAATTAACTTGTTCAAGAAAAAAAGAGAAAAGAGTACAAATAAAAATTTCATAATGACAAGAGGAAATAAGCACTGAAATAGAAGAAATTAAAAAAATTTAAAACCTTTTTGCAAATAAATTTGAAAACCTAGATGAAATGGTAATTTCCTTGGGAAATACAGATTACCAAAATTGCCTCCATCAGAGAAAGAAAATTTAAACAGATCAATTTACATGGAAGAAATAGAGAAAGCTATTAAGACTCCAAAACACAAAATAAGCACCAGGGCCAGATTGTTTTGCATGAAAATTCTTCCCAGCCTTCAAAGTCCGACAGTTCCAGTGTATTGAAATGAAGGGAAATTTCCTAGTTGCTTTTTCAAAACAAATACAACATTGATACTTAGGCCTGACAAAGACAGCACAAAAAGAGAAAACTATAGACTGATAAACAAATGACAAGCAATAGGATGTATTGGAGTATATGAGGAATCCATTTGGGTTAAAACTAACCTGGCCTGACCTTGTTTTTCCAAAAGGGCCAGGCATGGCCTGTTGAGCATGCACTTTATAACTGCTTTAAGTATTTACTGTCCCACAGACAAAGCAATGCCCTTAAAGATAAGGATGTAACTTTCCCCACATCAGCATGTCCTTAAGGATAAGCATCTCTCCATAAACTACGGATTGATTGCTGACCTGCTGCACTCACCTTGTGACCACCCATCTTGCAAACACTGATCTGTTGTGTTCACCAAATTGCTGTGCTGGCAAAGCAATCTCCTAACAATTATAAAAGGGACATTCCAATCATATGTGATACATGCTCTTTGATGGTATATAACCACTCTGTACACCCCACTCCTTTGGAGTGCTCCATTCTTCTGGTAAAGGACTCTCCTCAGCTATATGGTTCTCAGGGTTGGCTCATAATAAACTCATCCCAATTTTGATTTATAGATTGTCTATGGATTATTGCATCGACAAGACGAATATCATTCATGAATATCAATACAAAAAAACTAAATAAAGTGTTAAGAAATAGATTCTAACACCACATTAAGAATGTGAAACATTAGGACCAAGTGAAATTTAAAACAGAAAGGAAAAATTGGTTCAATATTTGGAAATCTATCAATACCATTCACCTTGTTAATAGGTTTAAAGAAAAAGAATTGTAAGATTATTCCCATAGGTGACTTTAAAAAAGCCTTTGACAAAACCCAATAGTCATTCATGATAGAAATTCTCAAGAAAATAGTGATTGAGGGATAGTTGCTTAATATGATTGTACACACACATGTATGCACACATAAATATGTCTTATATACTACTGTAGTCTAGTATCTCACTTACTTCACTGGGAAACACTGAAGGCATATCCAGGAACAAAGCAAGCAGGCCCATCCACTATTATTCAACACTATAATGGAGGTTTTAGTCAGCAAGCATGCCCATCCACTATTACTCAACATTATAATGGCAGCTTTAGCCAATGCAATTAGACAAGAAAAATAAATTAGGGGCTGAAGAAGAAGTGACAAACTGTAGTACGCCCCTAAGATGGACTACTACTCAGCAATAAAAGAGAACAAGCTATTAATACACACAACTTGGATGATTCTGAAAATCATTGTGCTAAGTGAATGAAGCCAGTCTCAAAAGAGACTTGGTTTTACTTATCTCCTGATTCTCAGTGTCTAGTAGACAATCTACCACAAAGTGCTAACAATCAATGAATGTTAATGAATGGATGAACAGGTATAGACTCCCAAAATGCTTGAGAGAAGGGAACATGCCACATGCCTCATTCTCCTATTGTATTAATTGCAATGCATAGTGTTTATCAAGGAACTTCTGCTCTGGGAGACAAATGGGCAACACTACTTCAGGGTATTTTACATGGGTTTCTCATCTCTTCAAAGATTCTCAGGAGCAGAACCTTTCCCTTTGCCTCATCTACAGCATGAACCTGAAGGCAAGTTTAAGAATAATTGAATGCATTGACACAGAATAGAGCCACTGCAGTTAAAGATATTTTTTCAGATTAAACCTGTCTTTACTTTTTCTTGGGGGGGGGGCATATGTGGCTCTTTCATTATATATTTGCTTACAGAAGATTCTAACACAATAGGTTGTTAGATTTATATCTCAAAATTTTGGCTAAAACTCCAATGATGAAAACAATAGACACAAAATGCATCCACATTCTGCAGAGTGAAACCAAATATGTCTCAGTCAGAGTGACTATTTCTAAAGGAATTGTGAGCATCTCTGTGTGCTGCTTCTCTTACCCTTTAGCTTTTGCTTACTTTCATTAAGTGTATAGTCTAAACTCATTTGTGTTTTGGGGAAATAAAGAGAGAGGCATATGTCCTATTTTGGGCAAATGGCTTGGGCAAGGAGAAGCCAATTTCAAGATGGCAGAGCAAGTTGGCATAAGTCACATATGCCGACCAGGACATGTTGGTAGAACATGGAAATGTGCTTTGGGAAATCCTACAAATTATTAGGTGAGGAGTACCCCATAGAAAAGTAGCAAAGGGATAGTGACTTCAACTCTTGTTATCCAAACATTAAAGGGAATTTTTGCACCAGGAAAACCACCAAGGTCTCAGAAACCTTGGTTCCACATAATTTCTATCAGCACATAATGAATGAACCCAAGGACAATGCGGTCTTTGACTGGCAGAGGGTTGAGAATGTGGTTCAAATCTTCCAGGGAAAAGAAGGAGAAATGTCTTGAGGGTAGACCAAAACTAGCTCCAAAATCATCTAGAACTTTTAGCAAAAAGTGAAATTCATCCCTTTGTTCTTAAAAGTAGTAGAGTAGTGGTATTAAAGAAACCCAAAAGACCAAGAGAAAAAAAAAAAGATTCCAATTGTGCACAAATATGAGAGAACAGAGGAGTTTTATTATAGTAACAATAAGTAAATAATTCAACTGGGAGGGGGCAGCAGTGTGCAGATGACCTGCCAAGCAGTAAGTAATCAAGGTATGGGGTTATAGCAGTGGGGTGTCAGCAGTTAGTTTCACAAGAAAAGGAGAGAACTCATTATTCAGCATATTGGTTACTTTGAGGTTGTTCAGAGTCTCTACAGATACATTCGAATATAAAGAACGTTGTTATCTTATCTGTTGAATCTCTGCCTTTCTCACTTTCTGGCATTTCAACTAGCTGAGTTCTGAGAGATCTACTGTCCAGACACCTCTTTGTTAATACTTCAATGGGCAGATGATAAGGAACAATTTGAGTCCTTCTGTAGAAATGGAATTAAACAAATGTACATTCATCTAGAAAGAATTCTATAAGCATCTCCATCTATAAGATTAACTGATGCAAAGAACTGATCTTTCCAACAAACTGTATGGTTAAGATGATCTCTGTACTCCTAAAGGCAAAAATAAGTGAGAAGAAGCCTCAGGGGGTGATTATCTGCCAATCTGGAAGGAATCTAGGGGAGAAACATTTACTAGGGATAAATAGAGAGAGCTCGGGGCCATCTTCTCTGGTCTCCTGCATTCCTTTTCCCTGTGTCTCTGAGAATTCACAAGGTAGGAAGCATCAATACTTTCTGCTTTGGAGATTCACAAACTGAGAATTTGTCCGTCCCTGTTAAATCTATCCAACATCTACCAATTGCCAACAGTGAACTTTACTACTCTCCTCAGTTCTGAGACAGAAACCAGCATACTCTGACTTTGGTGAATGAGTTATATGGGGCAGGGCCACCCAGAAAATATGCAGGAACTATAGACAGGTTTTCATCAAGTTTAATCTTCCTTAAACAGATGTGAGAAAACAAAGGAAGCAATCTCCAATGCTCTAAAGGTTAATTCAAGTATCCTGTTCTGACTCTCAACTTCATCTCTAGCATTCTGCTGCCTTAGAGCACAGAGAGGCTCCTTTTCTGCTAATTCCCCCTCCATTTGTGCCTTTCTCTGCTGCTGCTCCAGTTCATCCTCCAGCTTTCGGATTTTCTCTTTGTACTCCTCCTCTCTTACCAGTGCTATCTCTCTCTCCAGGTCTGCTCTGTAACTTTCTTGCACTAATTGGGTTTATTTCTGAGTCTCCTCCTCTGCCCTTTGGTACATCTTATTAGTGTAGCATCCTCCTTTGTTCTCCATCACGACGTGATGGACCAGGGCCAGCAACTGCATCCTCTGGGCCTCCTGCTCAGCTCCCGTCACCTTATTGTTGAATAAACAGTAGTGATCACCAAATTCGCCCATCAACTCTTGAATGCCTTCTGGAGCTTCCTCTAGATAATCATGGAAGTCTGTGCCGTCCAAGTCATCTTTCCTGGTGAATAAGAGAATCATATATCTCCTAACTCTGGGTCCAAACATTTTCAGGATCTTCTCAGTGGCCATGTGCTCTTCCTGCATGTAATGGCCCAATGGGACCACCAGGAGCAGAGCGTGAGGTCCCGGGGAGGTCAGGAGGATGCAGCGAGCAATCTCCTTGCATGTGTCAGCATCCTGTACCTCAGTGTTGAAAATGCCAGGCATATCCACGATGACAATTTCTCTTCTGTGCCACATGCTGCTCTCTTTCTTGCAGGACTTGGTGACAGATATTCCAGCAGGGCTGGAATCAAACACTTCTCTCCAAGGATGCTGTTCCTTGTTGTACTTTTTCCTGCTCCAGTCTTACCCACTAAGACAAGTCTCAGTTGTGAATCTCTGGGGTCTTGGTTTCCAAACCCTGGGACATCAGGGAACAAAAGTGATAGTGTTAGGATCAACCTCCAACTGTTTCTCCCAGAGGGCCCCCACCCACCGGTGCTCTCCACTGTTGCCCTCTAGGGTCCTCTCCCTTGAGTTACCTCTGCACTCACAGGAAGTCTATAGAAAGTCCTCTGAGTCTGATGTTCCTCTTGCAGTACTTAGGGAATGCCCAAGTATTTTTCAGGATTCCTTTGAAGTTCTTACTCTGACATTTTGTAGCTAAGTAGCCCACAGAGGAAGAGCAGAATGGTTCAAGAAGAGAACCCTGAGCTGCTGCTGGTAGCTGTTCCTCATCAGATAATGCAGGAAGCAACACGAAACCTGACTTTGGGACATCACAGTGGGAGATTTTTGCCCCCAAATTTATAGCCAAAATGGAACTTTTCGTCTTCCCATTAAGAAGCCAGGTAGGTGGGTATCCAGCCCATCTCACCCTTGCAGGGTAGAAAAGGGCTACCCATGCGGGAAGACAAACTATCGCTTTATATTTCACATAAGCAACCATCCTTTCAAGGATTATGACCCGCAGGAGAACAAAATACCCAACATTTTTGGTTATCGACGTCAGCTTTAGCAAATCAAGAAGAGGCAATGCTAAATATGTTGATAGAAATTTAGTGAACGTTTTATATTTTAAATTAATAGATTAAAGAATTATAGCCAGAAAATATTGACAGTTCTCTGGAGTTACTATAACATCCCTTGATACATAATAAGTGAAAAAAAAACTTATACAAATTAGCAAGGGTAGAGTTATACTTTCTTAGTTTCATTGGTTAAGCATATTCCACTTTCTAGGAAAGTTGAAAGTTAATTTCAGAGCAGCATACCATATCAACTGAAACTATGTTTTCTAAATAACTGGGCCTTAAATTAAACACCAAATGATCTATATGACTTTTTCTGTATTTTTCTTCAGTATTCTCCACATATTTCTTTAATGTGTCTATAAAGTTGAAGTCTTCAGGGTTTGTTAAGCTCAGACTGGGAGCAGATTGAAGGCAACTGATGACCACACTTGGGAGCTTGTTTCTCCAAGAAGGCAGACCCTGACAGCATAGCCCTTGAGTAGGATTTGTTCCTGCATAAGGAATCCTGTACTTTTACCATCTGTTACTGCCTTGAGATAATGCATACATTATGATACTTACAACATTATGGACAGTATTATTAACTCCATTTTATTTTTCAGAAATATCAACACAATTCACTCAGTTCCTCAGACCAAAAATCTAGGAATCGCTCTTGATTCCTCTCCTTCCTTTATTGTCCATTTCCAACCCATCAGCAAGTTCTCTTGGCTCCATCCATCTTCTCTCCATCTTGAAGACCATCATTTTAGCCCAAGCTACAATCATCATCCATGCCTCAGTGGTCTCCTAACTGGTCTCTCTATTTCCATTTTGACCCCTCAGTCTATTGGTAATTGGAATAACCTTTTAAAAATATCAATCAAACAGAAGAGAGATGTTTTAGAACCCCCCACTCTGGCTTGCACAAAATCTGTAGTTAATCCCCATCTCCTACACATTTTATGCTAAAGTTTTTGCTAATCCAGAGATTAGCAAAACCATCCCTAAAGTAGAGTTCCCACATTGGATAACCAGAATCCTGGAATGAGAGAAGGAAATTTCCAGAAGCTGAGACTATTGGATACAGGATGGCTAAAATTATCTGAGGAAAAATGTGGGTGGGAGTTCAGATTGTTATTTAGTTATCATCACCACGGAAGACTCCAACCTAAGGCTGTCCTGAGGGCACTAGTTGGCTATAGAGAGAGGGAGTAGGAAAATCATGTGAGGTGAAACAAAAAGGCACCAAATGCCAATTCCAACACTGCAATAATTTGCCAACATTGATAGCAAATGGATGACAATCTACGTGAGAGATTGTACATTAGCCATGAATTATTCCCATCTCTGTACACATGCCACTTTGGGATGTGGATTTGCAGATCCTCCCGTTGAGATGAGGAGTCTATTTCTCCAACCCTTGAATCTGGGTGGGCCACGTGATTTGTTTTGGACAAAAGGATAGTAAAAACATGATGCAAGCAGAGACTCCAAAAGTGCTGATGCATTGTGGCTTGCCTTGTCTTTCTGTTCTTCAGAACCCTGCACTGCCCTCTGAAGACGCCTGGACTAGCCTCCTTCATAATGTGGGGCACAAGGTCCGGTTATCCCTCTCACCCTTGCCTGCCCAAGAGCCTGCTAACTACCAGACGAATCCATGAGGCTATCCAAGTCTATTCAGTTGCATCCTGAACCACTAGCTTATCACAGATGTATAAGCAAGTCTGGTTGAGATTAGCCAAATTGATCCAGACCCCAGAACTGCCCAGCTAACCCACAAAATTGAGAACAAACTACGTGGTTGATGTTTTAGGCGACTAAATTGTGGGGTGGTTTGCTAAACCAGCAAAAGTTCAACTGCTTGGTCAATTTCCCTGGATGAGAGAATAGAGGGAGGTTATGTGACAGAACCGGATGAGTCAGTCTGTTGAATTTATTGGTTAGAACGAGGCCACTAGGAGCAGGGAAATTAGGGACCTGAATGAGGAATCAATTATTCCCACTTTTCTCCCTCCCAATCCTCTCCCAGGCTGAAGAGAGGAGAAGAAAAACAATCAGAGAGGCTACACCTGGCTGTTCTGGTGTGTCCACATTCTAGGAAGTAGGACTAAGAACCTTCATCAAGCCCAGGATCAATCAGGATATTTTAACCTCTCTCCCTCACAGCTGTTATGCTACATCAGGAGGAGGAAGTGTAGAGAGTCAAGAGAAATGAAAGAGGAGGGTGAATGAAGAGAAAATGAGAAATGAGGTTGGAAATAGTCTCCTCTTGCTCAGATGGGGACTGGCTTACAGGTCAGCAGGAACCCACCTGGCCAGCGAATTATTGATTTGAACACCATTTATACATGGTCTGTAGGCTAGACCCTCCTCAGAGTTCTGAACTCCTATATTCCATTCAACTTCTCCATTTGGCAATTCCACAGGCATCTCAAACAGAACTCAGCCAAACCAGAACCCTTGACCTCCAGCCCCAGGCTGCTCCACCTCCATCATTCCCTGTTTCAGTAAAGAGCATCACCCTCAGCCAGTGGCTCAGGCAGAATCTTGGGGTCATCTACAATTCTTCTTTCCTCACTGCTCATCAGTCCATCACCAAATCCTATTGCTTCTACTTCCAAAAACACAAAATTATCCTTTCCTCCTCATCTTCATGTTAATCCAACCCACAGTCATTTGTTTGCAATGTAACAGGCTCCTAACTGATTACCTCAGATGCCTTTTTAAAACTAAAATTTGGTTATTTGTCCTGTATAAATTCTTTAATGTCTTTCTATTGCCTTTTAAAAAAAATAGTTGAGAGTCCTTCGATGGTCCATAAGGCCCTGCATAATCAATTATGCTCTTTCTCAAAAGACTTCAACCATACTGACCTCCTCAATATTCCCGGAATCCTCTAAGCTCTTTACACTGTCTAGACTCTTGTGGAAGAGTTCCCTCTCCCTGGAGCATTTCCACTCCAATCCAGTGCCCAGCTCATTCCTGCTCAGGCCTCAGCCCTCAGCTCTCTCTGTCACTTCTCCAGAGAGGGCCACTCCAACTTCCTCACGGAGCCCACCCACTCACCCGTCTTGATCCCTCATAGCTTCAAGTTTATTTATAAATTCCACAAATGGTGAAATGAATCATTTATTTGTACAAGTATACTCTGAGCAGGGACCCCTGAAAGAAGCATTCATTTGTGAGCTCAGCCCTGAAAACAGATTCCAGCCCAAGATCAGCAAAGATGGGAAACAGGAACCAAAGAGAAATACATTCTGAGAGCAAGTTGGCCAGAAAGTTTAAGATATAGACCAAGGGGAGAAGTCTCCTCTCCAGGAAGTCACACATTTTCCTCCCTCCCTGTCCCCACCTACAAACAGCTCTATTCCCTTACCTGGAAAATCTGGACCTGCTCGCTCCTCTAACTTTGAAGGCAACTCTCAGCCAGGAGATTGAGAAAGGAGGAGAGAGGAAGTGAGAGGAGGAGCTGTCCAAACTTGCTCATCCAAGAGACCTTACCACCTCCATATCTAGCAGCACTAACAGAAATTTCTGCAATGATGGAATTGTTTTGTGCCGTCCAATATGGTAACCATAAGCCACATCGGCTCTTGAGCATATGAAATGTAATGAGTGTGATTGCAGAATTGGATTTTTAATTTTATTTCATTTTAATTAATTATAGTTAAATTTAAATAGCCACACCTGCCTAGTGGCTACCATATTAGACCATGCAAAGAGTCTACAAGGAGGAAGGAAATACGGGTCATGCTGTGAAATTCTGGAGGAAACTGTTGGATCAAAATCAGAGAGTTGCCAGCAATTCTGAAAAATCTGTGGGTCCCTGGACCCACTTTTCAGCACAACAGGCCTCCCAGCCCAACATTTGCCCCTAGTGTTTCAGCCTTATGTCAGTGTAGGCAGCTACCACCTCCTCTCCTTCCTCCCAATGATGTGGGAGAGAGAGCAAGAGCTGCTATTTCCAGGGTGAATCTTCTGAATCATCTGCTAGAAGAAAGAGCAACTGATCTTCACTTGACTCATTAACATGGGCCCAAAGTCACCCCGTGGGGTGGTACTAGAACCATTTGGAGTAATCTAAGTGTTGACATCTGACAGTGTCAAGTCAAAAGCAAGTCAAAAGAATAGGCAGAGTGTGAGCACATTGCTTTGATTCTGAAGTGGGTGACTTAAAGAGAGAAAGGGAGGATTATATTTTGTTTCTATAGCTTAAACCTAACTGGAAGGTTTGTATCATTTTCTATTTAATTGTGGGAGTGGGAGCAGAGATTGATATAAAATGTAGTAGTTATTTAAAGTACTATTAAACTCCCAGACCATTACTTAGGTATTCTTTGGCTTACAGGGATCACTCCACATAGGAAAATTCTGTTATGGCTTACATTTGTAATGACACCCAGGTTGGGCTAGATGCTTTCACAATAAAGCAATGTGTCAAGGGAAGTTTCTAGCTTTAAGGGCTTATATTAGGAATAGAAACAATCTAGAAATAATTATCTGAGATACTGCATTTAAAAAAGGAACAGCAAATGAGACCTAAAACAAGGAGAATGAGGGAAATAATTCAGGGAAGAAATCACTGAAATAGAAAACAGAAAGACAATAATGGAAACAAAAGCCGGTTTTTTGAAAATAACCAAGAGAACTGACAAGCCTCTACCTACATGAGAAAAAGGGTAAAAATATACAAATCACTAACATCAGGAATGGAAAGGCAACATCACTACAAATCTTACAGATATTAAAGGGAAATAATGGACGGTAATGAAAAACTTTATGCCAATAAATTTGACTATATAGGTGAAATAGACAAATTCCTTGAAAAGCACAAGTTAGCAAAACTGACCCAAGAAGAAAGAGAAAAATGATTAGAGATATTGGTCTGTAGTTCTCTTTTCTTGTGATGTCTCATCTGGTTTTGGTTGAAAAGACCTAAATCAAATAAAAGTTAAAAGTGTAATTTAAAACCTTCCCACAAAGAAAACTCCAGGGCAAAATGAATTCATTGACAAATTTCATTAAGTATTTAAGGAAAAAATTATATGATATCAATCTAACACAAACTCAGAAAATAAAAGAGAAGAGAACACATCCCAATTCATTTTATGAGGCCAAACATGCCGTGAAACCAAAACCAGATGAGACATCACAAGAAAAGAGAACTACAGACCAATATCTCTAATCAAAATAGACACGAAAATCCTTTAAAAAATACTAGCAAAGGAAATCCAACAATATACATAAAAATACTATATCATGACTGAGTGGGGTGAATCTGAGGTGTGCAATGTTTGTTTAACATTTGATAATCAACATAATTCACCATCAACAGATTAAAGAAAACATATACAAATGGTCCCTGACTTATGACGGTTCGACTTATGATTTTTCAACTTTACGATGGTGTGAAAGCAATACACAGTCAGTGGAAACCGCACTTAGAATCTTGAATTTTGATATTTTCCTGGGTTAGCAATATGTGGTATGATCTTCTGTCATGATGCTGGGCAGGGTAGTAGCCGCAGCTCCCAGTCAGCCATGTAATCATGAGGGTTTACCCATGAGGGTAAACAGCCAATACACTTACAACTGTGCTGGACCCACACAACCATTCTGTTTTCACTTTCAGTATCAATAAATTACATAAGATGTTCAACACTATTATAAAATAGTCTTTGTGTTAGATGATTTTGCCCAACTGTAGGCTAATGTAAGTGTTGTGAGCACATTTGAGGTAGGCTAGGCTAGATTATGATGGCCAGTAGGTTAAGTGTATTAATACATTTTTGACTTAGAATGTTTTCAACTTATGGTGGGTTAATTAGGATGTAACCCCATTATAAGTTGAGGAGCATCTGTAGTCACTTTAATCATTCCAGAAAAAGCACTTGATGAAATATAACATCCATTCATGATTAAACATCTCAGCAAGCTAAGAATAGAAAGGAAATTATTCAATCTGATTAAAGACATCTAGGAGAAAACTATTTCTAACAACATACTTAACTGTGACAGGCTACGTATTTCAGATCTAATATTAGGCACCAGGCAACAATGTCTCTTCACTATTGTCTTGGAGACCCTAGCCATTGCAATAGGACAAGACACAGAAATAAAAGGCATAAAGATTAGGAAGGAAGATGCCAAACTGTCCTTATTTGCAGATGACATGATCATGTATGTAGCAAATGTTAAGGACTCTATGAAAAAGCTAGTAGAACTAATAAGTGAATTTACACAGCTGCAGGATAGTAGGTCAATATGCAACATTTAACTGTATGCTTATTTACTAGCAATGAACAGTGGGAAAATTACATTTTAAAAATAATACAATTTAGGGTCCAGCCCAGGGGTGTACTGGTTAAGTTCATGCACTCCACTTCTGTGGCCCAGGGTTTGCAGGTTTGGATCCCAGGTGAGGACCTACCCACTGCTCATCAAGGCATGCTGTAGCAGTGTTCCATATATAAAAATAGAGGAAGACGGGCACAGATGTTGGCTTAGGACCAATCTTCCTTAGCAATAAAGAGGAAGATTAGCAATGGATGTTAACTCATGGCCAATCTCCCTCACCAAAAAAAAAAATATATATATATATAAATAATACAATTTAAAATAGAATAAAACATTTAAGAATAAAGTTAATGACAGAAATGCATGACCAATACACTGAAAATTACAAAAGGAGATCAAGACCTAAGTAAATGCAATGTTTGTGTATTGGAAGACTCAATATTAAGGTGGCAATTCTCCCCTAACTGAGCTATGAATTCAGTAGAATCCCAAACAAAGTCCTAACAGAATATTTTAAAAGAAATTACTAAGCTGATTTTAAAATTAGCATGGAAAGGCAGAAGACATGGAATAGCTAAAACAATTTCAAAAAGAAGAAGAAGAAATATGGAGGACTTACAATACCTAATATCAAGATTTATTATAAAGTTGTAATAATCTAGACAATATTATATGGTGAAGGGATAACGCAGAGATCAATGGAAAAGAAGAGAGGGTCCAGAAACATACCCACATTTAAATCATTAATTGACATTCAACAAGGGTGGCAAATTAAGGCAACTGAGAAAAGACAGTTCTTTCAACAAATTGTGTTGAAATTGCTAGACATCTGTATGGAAAATAATAAATCCTTATCTCATACACACTAAAAAATTAAATCAAAATGGAGTTAAACCTAAATATAAGAGCTAAACTATTCTACTTCCAGAAAAAAATATGAAAGAAAATCTTGGTGATACTGAGTTAAAGATTTCTTAAATAGGACAAAAAAGTACAAAATATAAATGAAAAAGCTGAAAACAGACATTATCAAAATTCAAATTTTTGCTCTTCTAAAGACACACTTAAGAAAATGAAAAGGCAAGCCACAGGCTGGGAGAAACCGTTTGCAAAACATATCGAACATAAACATGTGTCCAGAACATAGAGAGAATTCCTACAAAATAGTAATAAAAAGAAAAACAACCCAATAATAAAATGTGCAAAAGATTTTAAAAAGGGAGATATACAAATAGCCAATAAGCACATGAAATATGCTCAACTTGACAAATCTTTGGGGAAATGCACGTTAAAACCACAATGAGATATCACTACACACCTGTGAGGAAGACTAAAGCTGAAAACACTGACAATACCAAATGTTGGCAACGATGTGCTTTCATAGATCACAAACAAGCATATGAAAAGGTACCACATTTTTGGAAAAAAAAAATAAACAGTGTCTCATTAAATTAAACATACAAACCAGCTATCCCACTCGTAGGTATTTACTTAAGAGAAATAAAAATGTAGACTTGGGCCGGCCCAGTGGTGCAGCGGTTTAGTTTGCGCTTGGCAGCCCAGAGTTTGCCGGTTGGGATCCCGGGCTCCTGCCGCCGCACTGCTTGTCAGCCATGCTGTGGCGGCATCCCATATAAAGTAGAGAAAGATGGGCAGGGCCAGTCTTCCTCAGCAAAAAGAGGAGGATTGGCAACAGATGTTAGCTCAGGGTTGGTCTTCCTCACACACACACACACAAAAGGTAGACTTGTATGTGAAGGCTTGTAATAATATTTTAATAGCCCAAACTGGAAACACCCAAACATTCATCAAGTGGTGAATGAATAAACAAATTCTGGTATCTGCATACTGCTATGAGTTAAACTGTGTCCCCTGAAAAGATACGTTGAAGTTTTGATTCCTGAAACCTCGGAATGTGTTCTTATTTGAAAATAGGGCCATTGGAGACACAGTTAGTTAAGACAAGGTCATACTGGAGCAGAGTAGACCCTTAATCTTCTAAGGACTAGTGTCCTCATAGGAAGAGGAGAATGCCATGTGATAGGAAGAGTCCTGAGTGATGGGCCTACAAGTCGATGAACACCAAGGAGTGTGTTCTGGCAACACCAGAAGCTAAGAACATATTCTCCCCTACAGCCTGCAGAGAGAGCATGACCCTGTAGACACCTTGATTTTGGACTTCTAGTCTCCAGAACCATGAGAGAATAAATTTCCATTGTTTTAAGTCACCCAATCAGTAGTACTTTGTTACTGCAGCCCCAGGGAACTAGTGCACATATCACGGAATTCTAGTCAGCAACAAAAATGGACAAAAAAGCAATACACTCCACAGCATCCGAAAAGAAACACTAAGTGAAAGATATCAACCACAAAAGACTACATCTTGTACATTACATTCATATGAAATTCTAGAAAAGGCAAAACTATCACAACAGAAAGCAGACTACTGGTTGCCTGGGACATGGAGTTGGAGGAGAGGATCAACTCCAAAAGGCCATGAGGAAAATTGTTAGGTGATGGAAATGTTCTGTATCTTGAGTAAGATGGTGGTCATATAACTGTGTAAAATTACCAAAATTCATCAAGCTGCACCCTTCAAATGAATGAATTTTATTTTATGTGAATTAAAACTCAACAAAGCTGGAAACCTGCAGCTGTTTAGGTACAATTGGACGTAACTTGGATAATCGGTCATGGTAGATTGATGGTAAAATTGGCCCCAGTTGGCACACTACCTGTGTCCAAGCCCTTTCACAACATGAACTTGTATGTCTTTCCATTGAGAGATGGTGTCTATTTCATCACTTGTTGAATCTCAAGGCCTCAAAGGATTTGCAGGTTGGTTTTCAACAACTTATGCTCTTTTATGAATTTCCTGTTTCTGCTTCACAATTTGACACCTTTTTTTAAATGTATGAACTACCTCTCATGCATATCAAAACATCTGCACCACTTTACTAGAAATTATATGGTAAAGAGACCAGAGGATGATTTTCACACTCATCACAGCAGGGCCCCCAGGAAGTCTGTGGTCTACAACTGGTATTAGCCCATTTCTCAGAATCTTCATACTAAACCAAGAAAGATCGTTGTAAACTTACCTGTGCACAGCAACCTTCCTCTCTGTCTCTACTACCACCATTTCCCACCTCATTGTCTTCACCTTTTGTCTTACCGTCACACATAGCTGTGGTCTCTTCACAGAATAGAAAGGTTAAGAAGCAAGGCCTATGTCCCATAGTTGGCAGGGAATGGTGCTCTCAACTGATTCAGACCTGGAGAGGAGGCCTAATTAAGGACAGTCACACCTTGTCTTAAGCTGAGTAAAATGACCAGTGCAGTTAGTGGGTGCAGGTTTTTCTGCCTGTCTCCTCCTTTTAGAATCCTGATGATGTTGCTTAAAAAGCCTAAACTGCTTATGGAAAATTTAGCAGGTCAATTACTTTTTTTATTATTGCTTATTTTGAAGTAATAGCAACTTGAAATTTGTATTTGAATTCCTCTATTTCCAAGTGGTGAATGGCTACAAATTATTCCGTATAAATATAAATATGTAAAAGTAGCTTGCACATTGTCTCTTTCTTATTTTATTTCCATTTAACAAGAGATCAAGGATTTAAGAGTCAAGGTAGCAAATTGGCCACATGCTAATCATTCTGGAAAATGGATTAACATAAATTGTAGACCACAGATGTCCTCTCTTTTTGCAACCCCTAATTAAACCATGATGTCATAGAGAACTTGGGAGAATGAGCATCAGTGATGAGAGGTTTCAACAAATTTCTGAAAGGCAGAGAGAGATGAAGGATGCATTGGGGCAGAACATCCCCAGTCAACATGATCCCAGAGAGGCTATGGATGTGGTGGCCATGGATGGTGACTAGAGCACCATCCATGGGGAGGTCCAGCTTCAGAAATTTTGACTATACGGAATGGGGCCATGGGCTGAAAGTAGGTCATGATGTGAATACGAGACAATTGATTCTTCCATCATCCCCTTGCTTCCCCCTAATTCAGAAACCCACTCTTCAAGGAATCTCTTCCCAAGTGTGTGATTAGAGGGCTCTTCTCTAAAGATTAGAACATCCCCAGAGAAAAACCTCTGTGTTCTGGCATTCAGGGTTCCCTCTGCATAGCAGCCTGTCCTGCTCTGTCACCTCAGGTGAAGCCTGCACTCACAATCCTCACCCATCACATGGAATTTCCGGGCAGCTTTTGTAATGAATTATCCTTATGTGAAAAGACAATCAGAGAGAACTGACATTTGAGGAAAGACTACAGTAGGAAAGAGAGAGAGAGAAGAGACAAAGTAAACAGAAAAACAACTCTAAAGGGAGCTACTAACTCAGGAAACAAAAACAAAAACAGGAAAAAGCTAACAAAACAAATAAAAAATAAAGCTCTTTTTCAGCTATCTAGATTATGAATCCTCCCACTGAAATCAACTAGAAATACTGAAAAATATTACATATATTTTCTTAAAAGCATGGGTGAGCAGGCAAGAAAATAAACTTTCTCAGACACAGAGTGTAGTAAAGGAGGAAACCCATAGGGGTGAGTGAGGATGGCAGCTGGCTGTCACTCTGGGGACATCTCACCAACCCTGGAGAGCTTTGCTTCTCAAAGACACACTGATGTGGAAATTAGGGTCAAAGGCAAGAGCTGATTCAGGAGGGGTCTAATATGGGAACTTTTACTATGAAAAGTAAACCTCAAATGGCCACTTCCTCAATGAAGGGAGATCTAGAAGCTAGTGACTTTTAACTGGTAAGCTGGATGATAGATTTATAAAACAGGCCAGAATGCATTTAAACAGGCAAGCAATGCTTACAGAGAGAATATAGAACATAATAGGGCAGAAAGAATGTTCAAAGTGATAATAGCTGAATTTTTTTTCTGAACTGCTGAAATTCAGCAACACATACAGTCAAGAAATCTAATGAATCCCAAAGAAGAGAATTAAGAGAGAATTCACACCTTAACACATAATAGTGAAACTGTAGGACATTGAAGCAAAGAGAATATCTTAAAAGTAGCCAGAAAGAACAGACAGATGATCTTTGAAGAAGAGACAGCTGGAACTACACTGATTTCTTAATAGTAACAAAGGAGGCCAGAAAACAGTGGGAACAGATTTTCAATATGCTGAGAGAAAATAACAGTCAACCTAAAATTCTATACTCAGGGAAAATAGTTGTCAAAAATAAGGGCAAAATATATGGTGATGTCATCATCATGGCAGAGTGAGTTGTTCCCTTAGCCTCTCCCTGCTAACTTACAACTAAATGGACATTCATTAGTCAACAGAGGATTCCCCACCAGGCACAATAGGATGTCTGAGAGATCCACACAGCCATACATGTGAAGGTGGTGGAACTGGATCCCCAGGAAGCAGCAGAAAGAGGTTAGTGGATCCCTCCCCCTTCCTGGCAGCAGTGATCCAGGTTGGGGTCCTCAAACAGCAGCCAGCACATGACTGTAAGAGGAGGCAGGGGGCAGCCAGGCCTGTGCATAAATGCTTTCGCTTTTGGAGTTGCAGCCTGGATGCAGGAGCACCCACCATGCCATGGTTGCCCCACCTGTAGGAATGCTCTCTATCAAGTGGTGTGGCTCCGCCCATGCGAAGGAGCCCCCACCAAGTGTAGCAGCTCTGGCAAACCACCTATGAGTGCAGATCTGGCCTGCATGTGCAAAAGAAAGCACTCGGACCCTCTTGCCTAGCACATCACCTTGGCCGGTGCCTTGCCAAGACAGTGATCTCACACCAGAGCCCCTGTGCATGTATGTGTGACCTGCCAAGTGGATGTGGCCAACGGGCAAACACAGACAAACCCTATCAGCACAACTCCTAGCAGATGCGGTGGGTTCAGAAAACACAGCTCCTATCCCTTGCAGAGGTGGTAGGTGGAATTTGTGGGCTGAAACTATTATAAACGTCCCAGCAAAGGATCAGTTCATCAAACACCATGAAAAACTACAATAACACTTCAAAGCATAAGGAAAATGACAAGTCTCCAGAAACCAATCCTGAAGTCAAAGAAATTTGCAAAGTAAATGACAGAGACTTCAAAATAGTTGTCATAAAGAAAACTCAGAAATAGTTCAACGAACTCTGAGTAAAATTGATGAGCAGAAGGAATATTTCACCAAAGAGACTGAAACTCTAAAAAAAGCCAAACAGAAATTGTGGAGATGAACACATTTAATGAGATAAAAATAAACTAGAATCATTACATAATATAGTTGACATTATGGAAGACAGAATGATTTAGAGGATACAAATGCTTCAGGTGGAGGAGGAGAGAGAACTAAGATTTTTAAAAAAATGAAGAAATTCTTTGAGAAATATCTGACTCAATTAGGAAAGCAACATAAGGATTAAAGGTATTTCAGAGGGAGAAGCAGGGTAGAGAGGAGCAGAGAGCATCTTCAAAGAAACAATAGCTGAGAACTTCCCACAGGGATGAAACAGGACTTACAAGTACATGAAGCCAATGGGATTCCTATTTACATCAATGCAAAAAGACCTTCTTGAAGGCATACAGAAGTAAAACTGGCAAAAGTCAATGACAAAGAAGAAATATTAAGGGCAGCAAGGCAAAAGAAAATAACCTACAAAAGAATCCCTATCGGTTTCAGTGGATTTCTTGGCAGAAATCTTACTAGCTAGGAGAGATTGGAATGATATAGTAAAAATACTGAAAGACAAAAACTTTCAGCCAAAAAAATACTCTATCCAGTGAAACTATTCTTCAGATACGATGGAGAAATAAAAGCTTTCTGAGATAAACAAAAGCTGAGGGAGTTCATCACCACTAGACCTCACTTGCAGGAAATGTTGAAAGAGGCCCTCATACCTGAAACAAAAAGACAAAGGTCTACAAGGCTTTCAGCAAGGAGATAAATAGACAAAATCAGAAAATTGCAGCTCTCTATCACAACAGGTTAGCAAACACTTAATTATAACATAAAAGATAGAGGGAAGGAAAGCATCAAAAATAACTTTAAACATTTCAATTTAGTCACAAACTAACAACATAAAACAGAATAATTTGTGACAACAATAACTCAGAAGGGGAAGAGCATAGGGATGAAATCTGCTTAGGCTAATGGAGATAAGAGGCTATCAGAAAATGGACTAATTCATCTGCAAGAGTTACAAACCTCATGGTAACCACCAAACAAAAAATCAGAGTGCAGCCAAAATTCATAAATAAAGAGAAAACTGAGGGAACCACAACAAAAAACCACCAAATTGAAATGGCAGTCAGAAATACAAGGGGAGACAAACAATGTAAATATAGAACAACCAGAAAATATAGAACTACCATAAAATGGCAGTATTAAGCCCTCAAATATCAATAATCACTCTAAATGTAAATGGATTGAACACTCCAATCAAAAGACACACAGTAGCTGGATGGATTAAAAACAAGACCCAACATTCTGTGGCCTCCAGGAAACACATCTCAGCTCTAAAGACAAACATAGGTTCAAAGTGAAGGGATGGAAGATGACACTCCAGGCAAATGGCAAACAACAGAAATTGTGTGTTGCCATACTTAAATCAGACAAAGCAGAGTTCAAGACAAAAAAGACAATGAGAGACAAAGAGGGGTAGCATATAATGATAAAAGGGACATTCCATCAAGGGGACATAACTTATGAATATATTTTCACCTAACACAGGAGCACCAAAGTATACAAAGCAACTATTAACAGACTTAAAGGGAGAAGTTAACAGTAACACAATAATAGTAGGGGACCTCAACACTCCACTTACATCAATAGACAGGTCATCCAGACAGACAGTTAAAAAGAAATAGGGAATTTAAATGAAACAGTTGAGCAGATGGACTTAATAGATATATATGGAATATTCCATCCAAAACCAGCAGAATACGCATTCTTCTCAAGTGCACATGGAATATTGTCAAAGATAGACCATATGTTGGGAAACAGGCAAGCCTCAACAAATTTAAGATTGAAATTGTATCAAGCATCTTTTCTGACCACAATGCTATGAAACTAGAAATCAGCTACAGGAAAAAAGCTGGGAAAGTCACAAATATGGGGAGACTAAACAACATGTTACTGAACAACTGTCTTTATTTGCACATGGCATGATTTCATATATAGAAAATCCTAAAGCTTCCACCAAAAAACTGTGAGAATTAATAAGCAAATTCAGGAAAACTGCAGGATACAATCAGCATACAAAAATCAGCTATGTTTCTATACACAAATAATGATTTATCAGGAAGAGAAATTAAGAAAATAATCCCATTACAATAGCATCACAAAGAATAAAACACCTAGGAATAAATTTAACCAAGGAGGTAAAAGACCTGTACACTGAAAACTATAAGACATTGATGAAAGAAACTGAAGAAGGCAGAAATAAATGGAAAGATATTCTGTACTCATAGATTGGAAGAATTAATATTGTGAAAATATCCCTACTACCCAAAGTGATCTAAAGATTCAATGCAATCCTTTTCAAAATTCCATATCAGTTTTCACAGAAATAGAAAAAACAATCCCCAAATTTGTATGCAAACTCAAAAGTTTCCGAATAGCCAAAGCAGTCTTAAAAAAGAAAAAAGCTGGAGGCATCACACTTCCTGATTTCAAAATATATTACAAAACTATACTCATCAAAACAGCATGATATGGGCATAAAAACAGACACATAGATCAATAGAACAGAACAGAGACCCCAGAAATAAACTGGTGTATATACGGTCAATTAATTTATGAGAAACGAGCCAACTATATATACACAATAGGAAATGAATAGCCTTTTCAATAAATGGTGTTGGGAAAACTGGATAGCCATGTGTAAAAGAATGAAATTGGACTCCCATCCTACACCATGGATTAAGACTTGAACATATGACTGGAAACCATAAAACTGGAAGAAAATATAGGTGGTAAGCTCCTTCACATTGGTCTTGGCAATAATCTTTTCAATTTGACACCAAAAGTAAAGGCAACAAAAGAAAAAATAAACAAGTGTGACTCATCAAATTAAAAAGCTTCTGCACAGCAAAGGAAACCATCAACAAAATGAAAAGGCAACCTATGGAATGGGAGAAAGTATTTGCAAATCATATGTCTGATAAGGGGTTAATATCCAAAATATACAGGGAACACATACAACTCAATAGTGAAAAAACAAGTAATCCAATTAAAAAATGGGCCGAGGAACTGAATAGGTATTTTTCCAAAGATAAACAACTGGCCAACAGATACATGAAAATAGAGAATGACAAATACTGTATGATACCATGCTTTTTTATGTGGAATTTTGAAAAGATGACCTCATAGAAATGGAGAGTAGAATGGTGGTTACCAGGGCCTGGGGGTGGAGAAAATGGGGAGATGTTGGTCAAAGAGTACAAACTTCCAGTTATCAGATGAATAAGTTCTGGAGATCTAATGGACAGCACAATGATCATAGTTAATAATACTATATTATATACTTGAAAGTTGCTAAGAGATCTTAAATGTTCTCACCACCAATAAGAAACGGTAATTATGTGACGTGATGCAGGTGTCAGCTAATGCCATGCTGGCAATCATTTCTGCAGTATATAAGTGTATCAAATCAACATGTTGTACACTTTAAACTTACACAGTGTTGTATGTCAATTATATCTCAATAAAGCTGGGGGAGTAAAAACAAGGTGGAGTTCAGTGAGAGGTGAGTTCATCACTAGAGACAATAAGCTGGCAAGAAGGAATGAAGATCAGACCCCAGCCAATCAGCTTCAGATTAAGCGAATCTCCTCACTACATATAGGAAAGTCAATTCCAGAAAGTTTAAGTGAGTTAGGCAAGATCACATAGCTTGTTAATGACCTAACCAGGCCCAGGGCCCATTTCACCATAATGCTGTTGTAGCCTCTCCACACAGTGACTGGCCATTTTACACATCCTTCTCATGACCCTCTTTTTTTAAATTTTTTTTTTGTTTTTGAGGAAAACTGGCCCTGAGCTAACATCTGTTGCCAATCTTCCTCCTTTTTTATTCTGCACCAAGTCCCAGTGCATAGTTGTGTATCATAGTTGTAGAGTTGTAGCTCTTCCTTATGGGATGCCACCTCAGCATGGGTTGATGAGGGGTGGGTAGGTCCATGCCCAGGATCCAAACAAGTGACCCACAGGTCGCCGAAGCGGAATGCATGAACTTAACCGCTGTGCCACTGGGCCGGCACTCTCACGACCTTCCTGAGAGGAGAGACAGACAGTAAATTGGGTTGGAGATGCCAACAGAGATGGCTAGGCTAAGACTTGGATGAAAAATTTCCATCCTCTACCTGCTGTCCTATTTGTAATAGCTGGAAAAGCCTCCTTTTTCTTTGAGAATGATGAGATTGCATGTGATGTTCCAGGCAGAGAGGGCCACATTGGTAGCACTGTCCACACTGATGTCCAGTCAAGGATTCCGCTCAGGATTCCTGTCTTGGGGAAGGAGACCCTCAAGAGGCCATTTCATAGGAAAATACATAAAAAGCAAAAGGAGATAAGATTAGTGATCAAAGGCCAGAAGTGAAAACAGGCCTCAGGAACCTAACATGCTCTCCCCTTTTGGGAGACAAGATATTGGTGTCACAGGGACCTTTGGAGGTGTCACAGGGATCTTCTGCCCTGTTGGGGACAAGATGTTGGTGTCTCAGGACCTTCTGAAAACATCACCATAGTCCAAAGGGAAAGCAGGAGGTCAGGGGCTTCTCAGAGCCAGTGTCAGAGCCAGTCACCAACTCTGCAGGAAAGGTGAGCTCAAGGGAAAGGTACCCGGCTTGGGAGTAGGACTTGTGAGGAACTCAGTGCCTGTATGACTCTTGCTGAGTGAGCACCTACATTGTCCTAGGTACAAGGGAGAGGAGCAGCACCTAGAAAGAATAACTTTGCACTTCCAGGTTTTTAAGGATGTTCTGAGTTTCAAATAGAGGAAGTTCGGAAGGAGTGGGAAGCATCTTTTCCAGCTCTGGAGGGCACACATTCTTATCAATTCGTCTTAGTAGTTAGAACTACTGCAGGGGACAGAACACACTTTAGAAGGCAAAAACACTCCCCAGATGCATATTCAGCAAAGGAAAGAAATTTTTTGAGGACATATAAATGAATCTAAACTCAGCACAAGTTACAAAGTGAAATTCTGTGTATATCTAGCTGAATGCTTGTAAACCACTCCACTTTCCTCAGCAGTGTCCACAAGTCGGGTCTTGTAGGAGACATCTAAGGTTATGAACATGGTCTTCAGACCCTTGTCCTACGTGTACCCTTACACATCTGCTCCCCAAAGTAAGCTGCCCAGGGCTCTGTGGACTGGTGAGCCATCTTAATATCCTCATCTCTTCTCATCTGTATAATGAAGGATGAGCTAGGACAACTGATTCAGAAACTCAGTTCTTGGACTGAGTGCATTAGAATCAGTGGAGGGGGGTGCTTGTTTTTTAAAATTACAGATATCTGAATCAAAATCTCTAAGAAATATTCATTATAAAGAATCCCCCAGATAATTCCGAAAGATAGCAGATTCAAGAAGCACTGGACTAGATAAACACAGTCTGAACCCTTGGAGTTTTAAGATGATAGGATTCTACATTCTTCAATAACAATATGACTTTTACACCCCCAGATTTCATCTCTTAAGAACTTTTCAAGTCCCATTGCAAACTCCTTGGGAAGTTCCAAATGGCCTATCCAAGAGTTGTTTGAATTCCCTGTAGCAAACTTTCTCATTTCTATCTTTGACAAGGACTTCTTGCTTTAGCTAAATTCTTGTTCTTTGCTCTAATCTTGTGGCTGTTTCTTCATTTCTGCTCTGCTGTCCATTATGGGAGCTTGTTGATTTCTACACACTAAATAATTGATCCAGTGAGGCCCATGGGGAGAACTTGACTTAAGGCTTGTGGAGGTGGCGGGGACTTACTGCAGAGACACAAGCACTTTGGATTGGGGACCAGACAAACCTGTCATCTAGGTCCTTTGACCAGAGACAAGTTATTCAGCTAACTTCTGCCTTTGCTTTCCCTTGTGTGGTGCCAGTGGGAGAGAACACAGTCACCTGCAGTAACCGGGTGAACGACACGAAGAGGTAGAATTTGAAATGGACAGTGAGCGCAGACAGGACTCAGACAGAATGGGTGAGAGGGTGAATGGTCACAGGAGGGGAAAGCTCAAGGTGGATTGGAAAAGGCTCTGAAGTCTGCTCTTTGAGGAACAGCTGATTGAGTCAAGGGTGTGGTTGGAACTGAGACTGGAGACACAGACGGAGGAGAGACTGTGCACTTGTGTCCGGGTACTCGTGGGATCAGGTAAATGTGCTCATGGAATGTTTACTGTATTAAATGATGGTTGAATTGGGTATCATCACGTGTCCCAGTCTCTCCAGGACACAGATTGTATTTAGACATATTTCGAGCCAAATTCTCTGGCTTTCTGAGAACAGAGTCAGAGGCTCTCCAGATCAGCTTGGGAGGTATGCCTGTTTTCCAATTTCCACAAACAAAATTCCAATTTTGTTCTTATTTGTGTCCCAGGCCAACCACGCTAAGGTGCTTCCCTAAGTCACTGAGCAAATTTTCTGGCTCTCAGGGTTTTCCAAAGTCTCCCAGGGCTGCTGAATCTCCTGGGAACTTAATACTTATGGCTTACATCTCTGACACAGAGTGAATGTTATAATCTTCCCCCTGCTTTTTGCACTTGGAGTCCCTGAAAAGACAAAGCCTCGTTCTCACAGTTGCATTCCAACCCCACACCAGGCTCTTCCAATGTTCTTCCCTACATTTGGATGTTCAGGGGCAGGAGGGAACCTTGACTTTCTCACTGTGGTGTCACCAGTTCTTTGGCCTTTGCCTGACACATTGTAGGTGGTTTACCTATTTGATGAGTAAATGAATGAGAAACAACGGACAAATTGTGTTTGGGACTCTTTCAGGTAAGAATGGGAGGATGGAAAATGGCAAGAGAAGAAGAAAATGCCTATGGTAAGAACACATCTTGAAGGTGTTTCTGCCCCCAGCTGTGAGCTCTGGGTAAAGAGGGATGGGCTAACCCCAGAGTGAATGGGGACAAGCCCCATTTGCATGTTAGCTGGATCTCTGCCCCTGCCATGCTGTGAGATATTGAGTTCTTTGACTACCCTGCGCCTCCATTCCCAAAGTTGAATTGAGAAGAATAAATCTACTCTGATCTCCACAGAGGAAGATGTAGAAGTATCACATCATGGACTAGAGGGAACATGATTTATCAGGTACAATGTGTTAGAGAACAGGATATAAAGTTAAAACAGGTATCTTATTAGACATCAGTTTTAAGAGAGAGAAGAGAGGGAGGAGGAGGAGGGACAGAGGGAGGGAGGGAAGAAGAGAGATTACCTCAGCTCATCCTCTCACAACCCTGTCAGAAACAACTCTACTATTTCCATTTTTGCAGAAGAGGTTTAACTCTTAGATTAAGCAACTTCCCAAGGTTACACCGCTGGCAGATGGCGGTGGCAGGTGTAATTCAAACCCAGGTGACTGGGACCTGGACAGCCCTTCGCTACCAGGCCTACTGCCTTTCCTCCTGGGATGGAATCTGGAGTGTATCACAGACCACTGAGGTCGTCAAATATGCAACAGCTCTGCACGCTGTGGATGACCAGAGGTCATGTCAGATGCAGTCCATATGGCCTGGAATTATGAAGGGCTATCCTCTAGAGAAAAGCCTGCAAAGTGTAGGAGCATCCCCAGGTGCATGTGGTGACGCCAAAGAGGGAAGAAATACATGGGTAAAGATCCCCAGAGTCCAAAGGTCTCTAACCAGATCACCTCAGTAAGCGTTTGTCGGAAAAGCAAGGGTTGAAGGCACTACTGTTCTCCTTTGCTAGAAAGGCATCCAGCAGATCCAGGTCAGCAGGCTAAGTTGCTGGAAGGTGTGAGCTGACGAATACCTGTCCGCACAGGTTCCCGAGACGACGCGCAGTCGCCGCAGGAGCCCAGGCTGAGGCTCGTCCTGGTCGGGAGGACGGGGGCCGGCAAGAGCGCCACGGGCAACAGCATCCTGGGCCAGAGGCGGTTCCTCTCCAGGCTCGGAGCTGCGTGCGTGACCAGAACCTGCGCCGTGGGCAGCCGGAGCTGGGCCGGGTGGCACGTGGAAGTCATCGACACCCCGGACCTGTTCGGCGCCGAAGACCCCACGACAGAGCCGGGGTGCGGGGAGAGAGGCCGCTGCTACCTGCTCTCGGCCCCCGGGCCCCACGCCCTGCTCCTGGTGACCCAGCTGGGCCGCTTCACCGCCCAGGACCAGCAGGCCGCGCGGCGGCTGAGGGACATGTTCGGCGACGGCGCGCTGGCGCGCACGGTCGTGCTCTTCACGCGCAAGGAGGACCTGGCGGGGGAGTCGCTGCAGGACTACGTGCGCTGCACCGACAACCGCGCGCTGCGGGAGCTGGTGGCCGAGTGCGGGGGCCGCGTCTGCGCCTTCGACAACCGAGCCACCGGCGGCGAGCGGGAGGCCCAGGTGGCCGAGCTCATGGCGCTGCTGGAGCGGCTGGTCAGGGCCCACCGGGGCGCCCCCTACACCAACGACGTGTACAGCCTGGCGCAGGCCCTGGGCGGCGCGGCCCCCGAGGAGCGGCTCCACAGGGTGGCGGAGAGGGTGGCCGCCCGCCTACAGAGGTGGCGGGGGCGCGGGCTGCTGGAGTGGAGGAAGGCTCCCTGGTCTTCACAGGCAGAGAGTATCTCAGGTTACTGATGACCTCAGATCACTAAAGAGACACATAAAAAGGGAAAATTATCTGCAAAAGCTGAGCACATATTGCAGAGAGAGGCCCACAAGCTCTGCGTGGAAGTCATTGTGAACTCTAGCGGGAGGAACGCCACTGCCGACTGCTGAGACCTGAAATTTCCTCAGCCTCAAAGGTCATGTTGGTTTAAGGGATTCTGCACAGATCCCAGCAGAGGCCTGATAAGGAATCGTGATTTTGGTCTTGTTCACTTTTCAATACATTCTTGTGATGAACAAAGAGAGAAAAACTCTGCCATTTCCACTCTGTTGAGAAAGGGGATGGTCACTGGTGAAAATAAATGTGAGAAAAGAATAGCAAAGTGTCTGGTGTGAGCAATGGAAGGTTTAACCTGGGACCCAAATAGTGAGAAACATTTGGTTCTTGCTCTTCAGTTGGGGAGGGATGGAGCTCAGGGAGTTCCCAGGGGACAGTGACTGAGCTGCTGGGAATGTGGGAAGGAGCACTGCAGGGACCCCAGAGGGCAGGAACACCACACTAGGGCTGTGATCCAAGAACACTGGGGAAGATACTGTGTTTGCAGGCAGTGTGTTATGGGCTGTCTGTGTATATGTGGGATATATGCAAAAGGATAACGGATGCCATGAAAAATACCTGAAACAAATTAATGGATTAAAACAAGATGCAGTGCTGGGACAACTGGATATCCCCACACACATTGATGGATTTGGATCCCTATCTTACACCAAATGCAAATATTAGGACAGTCATAGGTCATTTAACAATGGGTATAGGTTCTGAGAAATCGTCATTTGGTAATGTTGTCGTTGTGTGAACATCATAGAGTGTACTTACACAAACCTAGATGGTATAGCCTACTATATGCCTAAGCTATATGGTTCTAATCTTATGGGATGACTGTTATATATGTGGTCTGTTGTTGACTGAAACGTCGTTATGCAGCACATGACTGCATGTAAAAACCATGAAAGAGCTAAATATAAGAGTTAAAAGTATAAAACTCTTAAAAGAAAGCACAGAGATGTAAATCTTCATGACCATGGATTAAACAATAGCTTCTAATATATGTATGAACCAAAATCACAAGCAACCAAAGAAAAATAGACAAACTGGATTTCATCAGAATTTAAAACTTTTGCCTATTACACACCACCATCAAAAAAGTGAAAAGACAACCCACAGAAAGGGAGAAAATACTCACAAATCATATATCTGATAAAAATTTAGTATCCAGAATATATAAAGAACTCTTACAACTCCACAATTAAAAGAGAAATAACCCCATTTTAAAATGGGCAAAAGACTTGAATAGACATTTCTCCAAAGAAGATATACAAATAGCCAATAAACAAAGGAAAATATGCTCAACACTGTAAGTCATTAGAAAAATGCAAATCAAAACCAAAATAAGATACCACTTCATACTCACTGGGATGGTTATAATTTAAAAATAAATAAATAACAAATGCTGGTGAGGATGTGGAGAGATTGAACCCTTGCACATTGCTGGTAAGGATGTAAAATGCTGCATTCACTGTGGAAAACAGTCTGGCAGTTCCTCCAAAAGTTAAATGTAGAGTTATCATGTGACTTAGTAATTCCACTCTTAGGTACATATGCAAGAGAACTGAAAGTGTATGTTCATACAAAACTTCTACATGAATTGTAAAACAGCATTTTTCATAATAGCCAAAAAAGTGGAAACAACCCAAATGTACACCCACTGATGAAGGGATAAACAAAATAAGGTATATCATACAGTGGACTATTATGTAGCCATAAAAAGGAATGGAGTACAGATACATGCTACAACATGAATGAACCTTGAAAGCATTATACTAAGTGAAGTAAGGCAGACACAAAAGACCACATAAGATATGATTCCATTTATATGAAATGTCTAGGAACTGGAGTGAGCTCATGAGAGTCCTTAAAAGGGTTTTAGTTTTAGTTCTTTGCACTCTGTTAACATATATATTTAGCTTCACTTTTTAAGCTTTCCTCCTGTCTTCTGGGTTGAATTATGTTCCCCTAAAAAAGAAATGTTGAAGTCCTAACCCCTAGTACCTATGAATGCGATGAGTGTGACCTTATTTGGAAATAAGGTCTTCGTAGATTTAATTGTTAAGTTAGGGCCATTAGAGTGGGCCTTAACCAATATAGCTGGTATCCATATCAGAAGAGGGAAATTAGGACACAGGCACCTACACAGAGGGAAGGCAGTCTTGTGAAGATACAGGCAGAGATTGGAGTTATACTGCCACAAGCCAAGGAACACGTGGGGTCACCAGAAGCTGGAAGAGGAGAGAAAGGATCCTCCCCTACAGTCTTCAGAGGGAATATGTCCCTGCCAACACCTTCATTTTGGACTTCTGGCCTCCAGAACTGTGAGAGAATAAATTTCTGTTATTATAAGCCACCCAGTTTGTGGTACTTGGTTACTGCAGCACTAGGAAACTACTGCCTCCTCCATGTTGTGATTCCCTCTAGTTAACTCTGGTCAACACACAATAATTACATGTTGTTGGGAGATGAAATGGCAGGTCATATGTAGGTGTGGGTAGGCAGGGCAGTAAGAGGAGTGCACGCTGCCCCCATATCACCCTCTTCTGAGGATGGCTCGGGGGTGGCAGCAATAACCTAGGGAGGACATTGGTCCTGGAGGGCCAGCTGCTGACCAAAACCAAAGCAAGCTGAGGCCCACTGTGGAGCCGAGTGACATTCAAGCACAGGGTGATCCTGGAGTAGCTGATGCACAAGGGCAAACTTGGAAGCACATGGAAATGTATACTCCCTAACCCTAAACAGACAGTGGGATGTGGAGTGGGGTGTCTGATTCTTACCCTTGGTAGACAGGGGATATAGAAGTGGTAGACCCTTGAGAGGTACATCCTGCTTTACCTCCGTGGTGGTACAGGGTCATCTCCAGATTTTTCATCAGAAACCATGGAGGCCAGAAGATAGTGACAACATTATTCAAGTGTTAAAAGAAAGGGGCTGTCAACCCAGAATTCTATAGGCAGAGAAAATATCCTGCAAGAATAAAAGAGAATCAAGGCATTCCCAGGTGAAAGAGAATTAATTAAGGGAATTTGTCACCAGCAGTTACTCTAAAACGATGACTAAGTAAGGGAAGTTCTGAAACAGAAAGGAAACAATAAAAGAAGCAACCTTGGAACACCAGGAAAAAAGAAAGTAGCAAAAATATGGGTAAATAGACTTTTCTTCTCCTCTGGAGCTCTCTAAATTATGTGTGATACACTGTCTGAAGTGGTTCTAAATTTACATAGGGGAAATAAATTTAAGGCACATATTGTAAATGTGGAGGCTAAGGGATGTAACGGGAGGTAAAGTTTGTATACTTCACTCAAACTGGTCAAACGATAACACCAGTGGTCTGTGATAAGTTATGTCCATACACTGTAACACCTAGAACAACCACTAAAAAGTCATACAGAAAGGTACATTTTAAAAACAGTATATATAAATCAAAATAGAATTCTAAAAATTGTTCAAGTAATCCACAGGGATGTAGAGGGGAAAATAGAGAAATGAAAACCAGAGAGAACAAAGAAAAAAACAAAAGAAAATGGCAGACTGATGCCCTAACATCTCAATAATTATACTAAATGTAAGGGATCTATATATACAAATTAAAAGACAGAGGTTGGCTTAGTGGATTAAAATACATGACCAGACTCTATGCTGCTTAGAAGAAAAACATTTTAAATGTTATAGTAGAACCAGATTGAACATAAAAGGATGGAAAAAGATAAATAGTGAAGATATCAATCATGCAAAGGAAAGAAGGAATGGCTATATTAATATCAAATAAGGTAGACTTCAGAACAAAGAAATTACCAGATGCAGAGAGTGACATTATATAGTGATAAAATGGTCATTCCACCAAGAAGACAAAACAATTCTAAATGTATGTTCCCACACATCAGAGATGCAAAATATGTGACAGAACTGAAAGGAGAAATAGAGGAATCCACAAGTACACTTAGAGACTTCACACCCCTCTCTCAGCAACTGACAGAACAACTACATAAAGAATAAGCAAGAAGAATATAGAAGAATTCACAAAAATCATCAATCAACAGTTTTAACTGATATAGAGCACCCCACCAAACAACCATAGAAGACATATCCTTTTCAAGTGCACCTGGAACATATGCCAAGATAGACCACAACCTAGGGTCTACGTAAGTCTTGATCCAGTAGCCCTAGGAAACTACTACATCCTCAATGTTGTGATTCCCTCTAGTTAACCCTGGTCGACACACAATAATTACATGTTGTTAGGAGAAGAAATGGCAGGTCATACATAAGTGTGGGTAGGCAGGGACAACAAACCTCAACAAGTTTAATGTTTGTTTGTTTGTTTTTCTCCCCAAGTCCCCAGTAGATAGTTGTATGTCATAGTTGTGCATTCTTCTAGTTGCTGTATGTGGGATGCCGCCTCAGCATGGCTTGGTGAGCGGGGCAGTCTGCACCCAGGATCCGAATTGGTGACCCCTGGCCTCCGAAGCAGAGTGCTGGAACTTTGCTATGCCACCTGGCTGGCCCCTGAACAGGTTTAAAAGAACTGAAATCATACACAGTATGTTCTCTGTTCACAATGGGATCAAACTAGAAATCAATAACAGAAAGACACCAGAAATTTCTTCTCCTCTGCCCTGTCAGCAGCATCATGACTCCCTAAACAATCATCAGAACCTGAGGAAAGCCTTGTTGATGGCCTTCCATTGTCAAATTCTAAGTCTGGAAAGAGACTTTTCCGGTCTTGGAAAACACGCCTGACACGGTCATGGAAGAATGGAAAAGTAAGGGGTAAACGGCCATGTCTCCTTTTTTTTCTACCCATTGCTGAAGCCAATCTCCTTTGTGTTGAAGAGAGGATAGGATCGTATTCTCCCTACCGCACGTCTGTCTCCTGGTTCCACCACTCACCCACTCCTCTTCCACTTTGAGTGCAGATGACTTTACTTAAGAATGGACAAGTTCAGTCTCTACTCACCCTTGGCCAGCCTCTGCCCACTAGTTATGTCATAGCCAACCCTGTGGTCATGATAAGCTGCAACTAGTACAATTTAATCTCTTGGTGAAAATACTGAGAGGAGCTGCCTGGTCGGGCGTAGACATCTTCCAGACTATGCTGAGAATCGGCCTCACAGAACACTGGTGACACCTTGGGTCACCTCCCTGGGGCATTGTGAACAGCGTCCTCCTCTGTCCTCTCATAGTGGTTTCAGGGACTCCAGCCTTACTCTCAGACAGGGGAGAGACTACTGTCTTTTTCTGACAAAGGAAGAAACAGGCCCAGAAAGCTTAGGTGGCGTACACCAAGCCACCCACTCTGAAGGATCTGGAACCATAATCTACGTCTTATAGTTCATCCTCCCTTTGTCCCTCTATGCACCTCTTCAGACCCCGTCCCACCCATTCAATGGTAAGATTCTGGAAAATGTGGAAATGAAACCACAAGTCAGAGTTTGGTGGGAAGAAATCTGAATTATGAAACACAATTTCTCTTCCCTTGTCTGTGCTCAATCTTAAGAAAAAAGGAAATAATATACATTATTGAGAAAGAAGTGTTGAAATTTCCAACTATAACTGTGGATTCGTCTATTTCTGCATTCATTTCTGTTGGGTTTTGCTCCTTGAATTTTGAAGTTCTCTTGTTTTTCTGAAGTTTTGTTACTTATGAGCTGATGCACATTCAGTATTATTTTGTCTTGTTGATGAATTAACCTATTTATCATATAAAAGGTCCTTCTTCATCCCTGCTGTAGAGATGGTCTTGTTCTGGAGCCTACAGTGTCTGATATCAATATAGCCACTGCAGGTTTCATGTGCTTAATCTCTGCATGGTATATCTTTTTCATTCTCCTGCTTTCATCTATTTGTCTTTGTATTGACAGTGGGAATTCCTTTAGACAGCATATATTTTGGTCTTGCTTTTTTATCCAGTCTGACAGTCTATCTTATAATTGGAGTTTAGACAATTTACATCTAGTATGATTATCAGTATTGCATTTAAATTCATCATATTGCCCTTTGTTTCATCTGTTCATTTTTTCTGGTGATTTTTTAAAAACTCCATTTTATTTTCATTACTGCTTTATTAGCTGCATCTCACTTTATTTTCTTAATGGTTGCTCCACAATTTACAATGTGCATTTTTAACTTATCACATTCTACCTCCAGTGAATATTATATCACTTCACATATACTGTAAGATCTTCTTTACATTATACTTCTACTTTCTGCATCCTATCTTCAGCATTATTGTTATACATTTTACATTCACATAAAACAGAAACTCAACAATACATGGTTATTTTGCTTTCAAGGATCAATTATCTTTTTTTTTTTTGTGAGGAAGACCAGCCCTGAGCTAACATCTGTTGCTAATCCTCCTCTTTTTGCTGAGGAAGACTGGCCCTGGGCTAACATCCGTGCCCATCTTCCTCCACTTTATATGGGATGCCGCCACAGCATGGCTGACAAGCAGTGCGTCGGCGGGCGCCTGGGATCCGAACTGGCGAACCCCGGGCTGCCAAGCGCGGACGAAACCGCTACTCCACCAGGCGGCCCCTGGGATCAATTATCTTTTGAAGAAAATTTTAAATGATAAAAAGAATCTTTTATATTTACCCATCTATTTACTACTTTTGGTCTCTTATTTCATTGTGGAGATCCCAGTTGTCATCCACCTTTATTTTCCATCCACCTGACCCATCTTATGGATCAGTCCTGAGCAGCCTATTGTTCAATGTCTGGAAACAGTTTTTTTTATACATTACATATACATAATTTTCTGGTTGTTTATGGAGGGAGGGTAACTAACAATCCTAGTTACTCCATCATCCCCAGAAACAGAAGACCCTTCCCCCATTTCTTTTCTTGCAAAGTATTTATCAAAGACACTAGACATTTGTTCTATTGACTTTCACACATTCTGAATTTTGCTGCTTGCATCCTCATGATATCATCTAATATATTCCTCTGTCTCATACTTTTTGTAAAATGGAGGTTAGTTTTGGTTGGTTTGATCAGACAGATCAGAGTCAAATTTAATTTTTTTTGACAATTTTACTGTTAGCTGGTGTTCTATATTTCCATCAGAGGGCCCTTTTTCATGTTAGCAGTGATTGATGATCATTGTATAGATCAATTACTTAATAGGTATTGCAAAATGTTGATATTCTGTTCTAACATTTCTTTTTCATTTAGTAGCTGGAATATTTCTATTAGGATATTCTTTCCCTCTTCACTTATTTACTAACCTGAAGTACAGTTTGTGCAGGAAAGGAAGGATAAATGTTTGATAAACACCAGGACAAGTTACAAATGAATAAAAGATTTAAATGTTAGCAAAAAGGAAATCAAAAAATCCTAGAAGGAAAGAAAAGAGATTTCCACTACACTCTACACATGTGGAAGTTCTTTCTAACTATGACTGAAAAGCCAGAACACACAAATAAGTGTTATTGATTAATTTGCCTACATAAGAATGATGCACATCTATACAACAAAAACAAAGTAAAATATGAATGGCAAACTAGAAAATAATATTTATAACTCATATGATAGACAAATGACTAATTTCTCTAATACATAGAGTACCCAGGAATTTGAAAGTAAAAGACCAATGGCCCCTTGTAAAAACTGGACAAAGGATATGAACAGAATTAACAGAAAAAAACCTGATATTAAACATATGAAAAGATACTTAATCTCAGTCACACAGAAAGAAGTGCATATCAAACTGCACTTAGATATGATTACTCCCCATTAGGTTTTCAAAACCCAAAAGTGGGAAACACACAGATGCTGTCATACTTCAATAGTGAAAATACAGAATGGCACGACCCTTGTGTAGCACACAATGCAATATTGTTTGACACAGCAAAGGCTGGAAACACCCCCAGATGACCATCAACTGGGACAGGTGATAAAGTTGGGTATAGCTACACAAAACACTATTATGCAGCTGTATACAACAAATAAGGAAGTGCTCTACATACCAATATGGAAAAGTGCCCACAATATGTTAAGTAAAAAGAACAAGACATAGTGCCATGGAAATAGTATGCTACCTTTTAGGCAAAAAAAGAATAAATTAAGATTATGCACCCAGATTGACTTTTATTTGTAGAAGGAAACACTGTAAGTATACCCAAGAAATAAAGTAGTTAATTTTAGAGGAATGTGGGAGATTCAGGTGGACAAGTGAAGCCAACATCTCTTAATGTTTGCTTTTTCACAATTTTTTATTGTAGTAAAAACGCATAACATCAGATATACCCTCTTGGCAGATATTTAAGAGTACAATACAGTATTGTTCACTATGAGCACAATGTTGTATGGCAGATCTCTAGAACTTCTTCACCTTGCATGACTGAAACTCTACATCCATGGAACAGCAACTCCCCATTTCTCCCTTCCCCAGCGCCTGGCAACCACCATTCTACTTATTGTTTCCATGAATTTGACTACTTTAGATACCTCATATAAGTAGTATAGTGCAGTATTTGTCCTCTGTGCCTGGCTTATTTCACTTAGCATAATGTCTTCAAGGCTCATCATACATTGCAGCATTGACAGGATTTCCTTTTTTATTACTGAATACTATTCCACTGTGTATGTGTGTGCATATATATATATATATATATATATATATATATATATATATATATATATATAGAGAGAGAGAGAGAGAGAGAGAGAGAGAGAGAGAGAGAGAGAGGGAGAGAGAGATCACATTTTCTTTACCCACTTATCCATCAATAGACATTTAGGTTGTTTCCACGTCTTGGCTATTGTAAAAAACAACAAAATACACATTCTTCTCAAGCACACTTTGAATATTCTCCATCATAATCATATGTTAGATCACAAAACAAGTCTTAGCAAATTTAAAAAGACTGAAAACACACCAAGTATCTTTTCTGACCACAATAGTAGGAAACTAAAAATCAGTAATGGGAGGAAAACTGGAAAATTCACAAAAACATGAAAATTATACAGTATGCTCCTGAACAACCAATGGGTCAAGGAAGAAGTCAAAAGGGAAATCAAAAAATATTTTGACACTAACAAAAATGGAAACACAATATACCAAAACTTATGGAATGCAGCAAAGGCAATTCTAAGAGGGAAGGTTATAGTGACAAACGCCTACATTAAAAAAACAAGAAAGATCTCAAATAAACAACTTGACTCTACACTTCAAGGAAGCAGCAGAAGAAGAACAAACTAAGCCCAAAGTTAGCAGAAAGAAAGAAATAACAAAGATCAGAGCAAAAATAGAGACCAGAAAAACCATAGGAAAGATCAGTAAAATGAAGAGCTGGTTTTTTTGAAAAGACAAGCAAAATTGACAAACTTTTAGCTAGATGAATTTAAAAAAAGAAAAAAAGACAACTAAATAAAACTAGAAATGAAAGAGGAGACATTACAACTGATACCTTAGAAATACAAAGGATCATTAGAGACTACGATGAACAATTATATGCCAACAAATAGATAAACTAAAAAAAAAAAAAAAAAAAAATGGGTAAGTTCCTAGAAACATATGACCTACCAAGACTGAATTATAAAGAAATAGACAGAGAAAGGCAAATACTGTGTGATCTGACTTACATGTGAATCTAAAAAAAGCCAAAATCATAGAAACAGAGATTGGAGCGGTTGTTGCCAGGGCCTGGGGGTGGGGAGGTGGAGGAAATGGGAGATATTGCTCAAAGGGTACAAACTTTCAGTTATAAGATGAATGAGTTCTGAGGATCCAAGTACAGCATGATGACTATAGTTACCAACATTGTGTTATGTACTTGAAAGTTGCTAAGAGAGTAGATCTAAATGTTAATGTTCTCACCACCAAAAAAAAAAGAAAGAAAAAAATTACAATTACGTGAGGTGATGGAGGTATTAACTAACCCTACTGTGGTAATCATTTTACAATATATACATGTACCAAACCATCAAATTGTACACCTTCAACTTACACAATGTTATATGTCAATAATAGCTCAATAAAGCTGGAAAAAATTCTTTTGGATAAATACCCAGAAGTAGGATTTCATATGGTTATGATTATTTGAATCATATGAATGTATTTTCTGTTCAAAAATTGAATTTACACAAGTTCCCAATCTTCCTTATACAGAATCATAATATATTTTTAACATTTAATTATTTTGATTTTATTTTTTAAAGACAAAGGAACTTGCATGTAAAGTTTGTGCTGTGTTGCGGTTATGACAGCAACTGCCCCAACACCCAGGCAGATTGCTCTTGTACCTGCATGTCATTATCCACACAGAATAGAGTTCTCAGGCTGAAGCTTAGAAGGCTTTTATGATCTGTTTTGCTTTATCTCACAAATGTAAGGAAAAAAATGTGGATTTTCAGAAACTATCACCCATCAATACCTTAAGCTTAACACCAATATCAGAAGCCCTAGAATTGTTAAAAGATTTTTGTATTGGAAGGAATTAAGTAGTTGGTACCTGGATGAATTCATTCATTCATTCATTTTTTAAAAGGAGGAACATATTGTAACATAAACAGTCCACACTGGAGCACTGTTTTAGAAAGACAATTGTCATTGAAACATGTTGATAAGTTCTTGGAGTGCCTAGCCCACCAAACATGATCCATGATACGCTTAGAAAAAACCCTGACTTGTGATGCTGCTGGCTTTGGCCAAAACCATTTTTAAAAATATTTGAATCTGAATGTTCCCTTGATTTTTCTCTTTCCATTTCTCTTGTAACTAAACATATTTTATCTCCCCAAGGACAGTGCCTCCGACAGACTTTAACCACATTCATGTGATTATAAAGACAAAAGAGTAATAAGTACATTAATAATTTTTGAACTACTGTTCACATTCCAGATGTGACTGTTTAGAGTCACAGTGCCAATGAGCCCCTTCTTTCCCCATAGTTTTGAATAATAGCATATTCATACAAAGAACAGAGTCACTTGGGCAAATGATCACTTTTTCATCCACCACACTAGACTAAGAAGAGTAAACCTAATGAGGAAAGATGTGCTTGAGTCGTCCAGAAACAGACCTTCTCTGGTCAGCTTAGAGCCTGGAAACAGGAAGTGCTAGGCAGGCTACACATGGGCACATGGAGATCTAGGAACCCAAGAGAGGGCCATGAAACCTGTCTTCTGGTTTGAGGCAAAGTAACTCTAGTCCCATGTCTTGAAACAGTGGGCATCAGGGTGTCCCCCCAAATGACTCCTCCTTCTATAAGAAGGAGTGAATACTATTCTCTTCCCAGGGAGTGGAATTTAAATATTCTCTCCTTTGGAATTAAAGAGCAAGAGAGTCTCTCTGAAATGACTAGAGGGTTCATGGAACACTGCTCTTGGGACAGTCCCTCTCAGGACCCAGGCGCCGTGCTATGAGAAGCTCAAACTGTATGAGAAGACCACGTGTGGGCACTGGAGTCAACAGGCCTAGCCAAGCCTCCCACTCACAGCCAGTATCAACTACCAGCCACCTGAGGGGAGCATCTTGTACACTGCAGCTCAGTTCAGGCCCCAGACAACTGCAGTTCCAGCCAGCGTCACATGGAGCAGAGCCATCCAGCAAGCCCAGTCAACCCACAGATTCTTGACAGATAATAAAATGTTGGAAATGTTATAAATAAATTACAGCTATGTTTGATTATATATTACATATAAATTAATTGACAGAAAAGACCAATGCTTTTGTTTTATCCCCCAGGACTTCACCATACAATCATATGTGTGTGTTCCTGAAGATAAAGTTGCCTTCTTTTATTACAGTAAATCTGTGCCTTACTTTGGTGGATATCATGAAACTTTAGCCACACAGGTATCTGAAGCCATTAGATTCAGAGCTATAGAATCTACAAGCTACTGGTGAGTTGACAATAGGTAGTACAGATGTCAACAAAACAATTGTTTACTACTGTGAATAACATTCTTCTACACTGCAACACATGAAGAAGGTGCTATAGTGCAACTACTCAAAAGTGACCCCATTTATGACAAGTTTAGCCTTGTAGCCAAACTCTTGTCAAAGCAACAATTTGCTCGTTGCTACTCACTATGTGACTATAAATTTGACTTTGGAACTGGTTCTCATAATGGAGTCTACTGTGCTTTATACAGCCATACTAGTACTATACGAGTTTGGAAATCAAGGAGACAAATAGAGGTGTGGGGTGCTTCAAAACTTATTTCCAAGACAGCAGCCTTGAATTTTACATACTTTGCTGGGTGCCCAGATGAGGAGGAGCACAATGTAACTCCTACACGTGCTGCCAGCTTATGTGTTAATAACAGGTACAAGATTTGTATTACACTAGCTTTTTCCTGCACAAGAATAATGTGCCATCAGATGTAGAAATATGGCCACTTTCTTAGCAGAAATTTCCAGACATGGTATTTCTAATGAAATCAGTACCTTCTCGAGCAGTTCTGAGTGAAGTACCCAGTGAGGAGCCAACACCGGAATGACTGTAGTACTCCAGCCATATGAGACAAACAAGTCACTGATCTCAAGCTGCCTGAGACGCCACCCCGGAGGAGGAAAACACAGGGCAAAAGAATACGCTGTTGTCAAATACAACCCCTGGAAAACAAAGGAAGAAAGAGGCCAAAGCTGCCATACAGGAAGCAAACCATGAACTGTCTTCTCTCAGCAACATGAGACTCTAAGATAAAGGGGGAAAAAAAAAATCAAGAACCTAAAAAAGAAACAGAAAGCAGCCCAACCACTGAAATAACAAGCAGCAGGAAGGAAACAGCTAGAAAAATCAGCTGGAGAAAAAGCAAAAGAGAAAAACTTTCTTCAGGAGCTAGAAGATTTAGAATTGGGTTTTTAAAATATTCCTAGAAAACAAATTGGATACCAGAAATCAGTACAAATATATCCTCTTGTTAAACCTGATGGAGTACCCTGACATTCTCTGGTTCACACTTGATGTTCATCTGTAATTTATCCAAAACTGAATATGTGGAAAATTTAAAAAATTTTTAACCTGATTTTTTCTACCTTTCAATATAATGTGGGGAGGAGAGGGAGTAAAGTTTTGTTTTTAACCAAAGTTTGACAAACTAAAAGAGAGGTGCCATTACTATCCACTAAGGGATAGGATCTCATACACACAAATAAAAACATCTTAAAATTGTTTTTAAATGAGGGGAGAGCAAAGAGAAGAGAGTGATCAGAAGGGGAGAAAACGTCTGAGTGCGACTCTTGTACTATGCAGAGTCTCCAGTAAAGTTTCTAAACCTAGAAAAAGAGAGAAAAAGCTGAAAACCACTAATTGTGTGTGAATACCAGTTTTTTAAAAAACAGTAAAAACACTGCACTTTAGGCTTTTAGAGTCATAGGCTGAAAGAGAAACAGTACATAATAATTTCATAGGACCCAGGAAACAGAGAAAAGGCTGAGGATGAAGTAAAGGGAACTCTTAGAAATATGAGGAGGACTCTGAACCCTTCCATAATGTGTAATTACAGTTTAGACAAAATTTCACCAATTATTCAAGGAGTAGGGGATACTCAACTGACATATGTGTGACAAATTCTAAATTGAGGGCATTGGACATATCAGACATTGGGATACAATTTAACAACAAGGATTCTTCTGTCACCAAGGTTTCTACAATATACCTGGGGGTATAGACAAGAAATAGCAAGCTCTTGGTCTGGGTATGTGGAGAATGTGATCAAATCAGCAAGGAGGGGCACTTAAGTCAGCCCTAAGTGGGTCCAAAATCTTTCCTTAGGAATATGAGATTGAAGGTGAGTCCTTAAACCCAAATGACAAATTGGAGTAGTCATCCACAGCATGTGTGCATGTCTGGGGAGGGGGGAGCTGTCAGAGGTGGGCAGAGCTGCTGTCAGGAGCAATGCAGGCAGGAAGGCAGGACCCCTGGGTGTGACAATCCGAGTAAGAAGAGTGATCAATGAGTGGAGATTTAGATGGATGCCTCAACATGAAGAGCTTTGCTTAAAATTAGACCAAAGACTCTAGAACTTGTGGGGACAGTTGAGAAGCATAAAAGGATAATAAGATGAAGAACATCATGATTACATTTCTTCCTAGTTTATTGATCATTTCTATCATAAATGGATGTTGGATTTTGTCAAATGTTTTGTCTGCATCTATTGAGATGATCATGTGATTTTTCTCCTTCATTCCATTAAGAAGGTGTAATACATTGATTAATATTTATACATTGAACCAATCTTGCATTTCTGGGATTAAACCCCAGGTATCTGCACTTATATATGGTCCATACTTCTCACGGCATATGCTTCTTTTGTAAGTTGCTGTATTCGATTTGCTAGTATTTGTTGAGGATTTTTATGTCGATATTCAGAAAGGATATTGGTCTGTAGTTTTCTTTTCTTGTACCATTTCTGGTAATATTCTTGCATAATATTGACCCATAGAATGAATTGTGAAGTACCATCTCCTCTCCTATTTTTTAAAGCTACTCTGAAGTATTGGTGTTAATTCTTCCTTAAATGTAATAGAATTCACCAGCGAAGACATCAGGTGCTGGGCTTCTCTTTGCGGGCAGTTTTTTAATTACTAATTTAATTTCTTTACTTATAGGTTGTAGGTATATTCAGATTTTATTTCTTCTTGAGTCACTTTCAGTAGTTTGTATCATTCTGGGAGTTTGTCCATTTCACCCAAGTTATCTAATTTGTTGGCATACTGTCATTCTTAGCATTTCCTTATGTTCTTTTTATTTCTGTAAATTCAGTAGCGCTGTAGCCTCTTTCATTCCTGATTTTAGTAATTTTAGCCTGCTCTCTATTCTGCTGTCAGAGGAGCTAAATCTTTGTCAAGTTTATCAATTTGTTTGTAAAGGACCACTTTGAGTTTCAGTCATTTGCTTTGTTGCTTTTTTATTGTCTATTTCATTTGTGTCTGTTATGATCTTTATTATTTCCTTCATTCCTCTTGCTTATGTTGGGTTGCTCTTCTTTTTCTGGTTTCTTAAGACGGAAGGTTACTTTACTGATTGAGATCTTCTTTTTTAATAAGATCTTCACAGCTTTAAATTACCCTCTAAGTGTCAGCTGGATTTCATAAGTTTTGGTATGTTGTGTTTTCATTTTCATTCATCTCAAAGTATTTTCTAAATGGTCTTGTGATTTCTTCTTTGGCCCACTGGTCACAGTGGACCCCTCTTATCCACTTGTCCTTGGGGGATACGTTCTTAGGCCCCCAGTGGTTTACTGAAACCATGGATAGTACTGACCCCTATACAAACTATGTTCTTTCCTATACATATGTAGCTATGATAAAGTTTAATTTATAAGTTATACACAGTAGGAGATTAACAACAATAATTAAAAATAAAATAGAACTATTATAACAATATATTGTAATAAAGGTTATGTGAATACGGTGTCTCTCCCAAAATATCTTATTTGCCGTACTCACCATTCTTGTGATATGTGAGGTGATACAATGTCTACCTGAAGTGATGAAGTGAGGTGTAGACGTTGTGACAAAGCCTTAGGCTACTATTGACCTTCCAATGATAAGTCAGAAGGAGGATCATCCAGCCATGACAATGTCGATGGTTGTATGTCAGAAGCAGATGATGCTGATGGTTGAGGATTCAAGAAAGGGATGACTCACATCCCTGGCAGAATGAAGTGGGATGGTGTGAGATTTCATCATGCTACTCAGAATCGCACTTCAATTTAAAATTGATGGATTGTTTGTTTCTGGAACTTTCCATTTAATACTTTCAGACCATGGTTGACTGCAGGCAACTGAAACTGTGGAAAGTCAAACTGCGGATAAGGGGGGACTGCTGTATTTGGGAGTGTGTTGTTTAGTTTCCACATATTTGTGAATTTTATTAATTGCCCTCTGATGTTGTTTTCTAATTTCATCCCATTGTGGTAGAAGAACATACTTTGTATTATTTCAACCCTTTTAAATTTATGGAGACTTATTTTACAGCTTAGCATTTGGTCTACCCTGGATAATATTCCATGAGCCCTTGAGAAGAATGTGTATTCTGCTGTTTTGGGGAGGAATATTCTATAGATGTTTGTTCAGTCTAGTGGGTTTATAGTGTTCTTCAAGTCTTCTATTTTATTCCTGATCTTCTGTCTAATTGTTCTATCTACTATTGAATGTGGGGTATTGCCGTCTCCAAGTATTTTTGTACTGTATATTTCTCCCTTCAGTTTTGTCAGTTTTTTTCTTCATGTATTTTGGGGTTCAGATGTCAGGTGCATATATGTTTACAATTAACATATCTTCTTGAAAGATTGACACTTTTGTCATTATAAAGTGCCCTTACTTGTGACAAGTAAAAATTTTTGTATTAATTCTATTTTGTTTGATATTAGTATAGCCACTCCAGCTCCATTTCAGTTATGGCTGACATGGTATCTTTTTCTGTCCTTTAATTTTTAACCTACTTGTGTTTTGAATCTAACCTATGTCCCTGTAGATCTCTAAAGTGTGTCTCTTGTAGACAGTATACAGCTGGATCATGCTTTTTAAAAATCCATTCTGCCAATATCTAGTTTTGATTAGAGTATTTAATCCATTAACATTTCATTACTGATAAGATAGGATTTATGTCTACAATTTTGCTGTTTGTTTTCTATATATCTATTGTCTTTTTTATTCCTCTATTACTGTCTTCTTTTGTGTTAAATCGATATTTTCTAGCATACAATTTTAATACCCGTGTCATTTCTTTTACTATATTTTAAATATTATCTTCTTAGAGGTTGCCTAAGAGTTACAATTTACATCTTAATTTATAACAATCTAGTTCTGATGAATTCCCACTAAGTTTAAATAGTACACAAAACTTTACTCTTATATAGCTCTGTTCTCTCTACCTAACTTTTTTGCTGTTAATATCAGATAAATTACATCTTTATAAGGTGCTCTTGTGGGTGCTATTTATTTCTTCATATGGATACAAGCTACTGTCTAGTGTTCTTTCCTTTCAGCCTGAAGGACTCCCCTTAGTATTTCTTGTAGGTTAGATCTGCAAGCAACAAATTCTTTCAGTTTCTCTTTATCTGGGGATGTTTTAAATTTCTTCTTCATTTTTGAAGACAAGTTTTGTCGGATAAAGAATTTGGGGCTGCCAGTCTTTTTCTTTAGGCACTTTGAATATATCATCTTACAGATCACTGGCTCCTATGGCCTCTGATGAGAAATCAGCTGTTAATCTTGTTGAGAATCTCTTGATAAGTCACTTCTCACTGTTTTCAAGAGTCTCTTTGTCTTTGTCTTTTGATAGCTTGAGTAAGATATGTCTAGATGTGGATCTCTTTGGATTTATCCTACTTAATTTCACTGAGTTTCTTAGATGTGTAAATTAATGTTTTCCATCAACTTTTGGAAGTTTGCAGCCATTATTTTTTCAAATATTCTTCCTGCCCCAATATCTCTCTTCTTTCTCTGTTCTCCTCTTGGATTCCCATTATATATATGCCAGTATGTTGATGGTATCCCATGGGTCTCTGATGATCTGTTTCTTTTTCTTCATTCATTTTTCTATTTTCAGCAAAAATAAATAATTGAGACTATAGCAAAATAAAAGGTTCCACACAGCTTTTTTTTTTTTTCCTGTATATGGGTCATACATTCTTGTTTCTTTGCCTGTTTGGTAATATTTTGTTGAAAACTGGACATTTTAAATAACAGAATGTGGTAACTCTGGAAATCACTCCCCTCCAAGCCTTTGGTTAATATCGAGGGTAGTGAAAAAGATGTTTCTGACCATTTTTGACAGCATTCACCTTGTTTTTGTAATGTAAACATTTTTTGGATGTATTTACTCTGCCATTCCAACTGACTTCACATCACAATTATACTTAAGCCTTAGAAATAGCATTCTGGTTGCAGCATGATGGGTAATGAGAAGGAGGCAAGCCTTGAAACAAGTTCAGTGCTGGGAAACAGTTGCAACAGTTCAGACCAGAAATGATGGTGACCATAATTGGAGTGGATATGGGGGGGGGGTGTATGTGAATGCTCTGGAGAGATACAAAGCCATTATCATCCACAATTCAGTCTTCTTTGTGGGATGGATGAGCCAAGGTTCCTGGTTTGGGCACCTTGACAGATTTGTGGCACAATTCCCAAGGTGGGGAACCCAGGGAGGAAGGAGATGGATGGCCTATGGAACTGATAGTGGTTCTCATGAGAAACAGTCAACAAAACCCCACCAGTGGAGTTTGGGGGATGCTACAGTACCCAGTAGACCTGGAGGTTGACAACCTGAAGACACGGTGACCAATAGGATTGAGAGTCACACCTGGTCATCAGTGGTGCCTTGTAGGCAGTACCCAGCAGAGAAGGATTCATATCAGCAAAATCATGGTAAATACCACATGGCAGGTGACAGAAATTTTCAGGAGTGAACGTAATTCATCCTCTGGGGATCATTAGAAATATATCCAAGGAAAACAAGAAATTGCTGGGGTCTGGAGTATTGCAATAGCAGGTGGAGTGAAAGCTAGGAAAACATTCATAATCAATGTCAAAATGACCTCATTTTCCACTTCAGGTTACTGTAGCCTTGTGGAAGACAAATGATAAATATACTTCCTGAGGAACTTTTGGGAGTAACCTCTTGGTCCAGGCTTGACCCCTTTTAATCTAGCCTACACGCTGTCCCATAATCTCTGGGTCAGGGAACAGGCCTGCCACACTACCACCCACTAATGCATGTGAGCACAGCATTAAGCAAAAAGCAATAAACAGGAAGTGTTTGTAGTTGAAGAGAGAAATGTGTCATGTTTCTCACAGCTAGATTTTACACCTAACAGTCTGATGAGAACATCCTGCGTCTATTCTCAGAGATAAATGCAAGAGTTAAGGCCACAGAGGTTTCTCGTTAGCATCTCATGGCCTTTCATGGGAAAATGGTAGGTGAGACAAGCTGATGCCTTAGTCTGTTAGGGAGGGTGACAGTAGGCCAGCTGGGAAGGCAGGACTGACGGGTCCATGGTATAAATAATTGTAACAATGGGATAGGAACATGGGGTTTTTCTGTCTTTTTGTAATCAGGAAACATTTTTTTTTACTCTTTAAGCTAAATTTACCACAAAAGCCATATTCTTCACTATGTCTTTCTCAGTGCAAGAAGAGAGAGAAGTGGAAGTGAAAGAGGTTTTGTGAGGAAAAGGAGTCTATGTGGGGATGAGTCTGGGGGTGCCGGACAGCCCAATGTGAAAAATAAGCACACGCTTAGTGCATTAGCAAAACAGACACACTGTGAATAAGGAAAAACCACTTCCCAGAAGTGACCTCTTCACTCTCTAATCCAAAGAGATGTGGACCATTTGGTTATCCTGCAATATACCACATTGATCCACTGCACCAAGGTCTCCTGACCTCAGTACTATTTACATATTGGGCCAGATAACTCTTTGGTATAGGGGGCTGTCCTGTGCATTGTAGGATGTTTAGCAACATCCCTGGCCTCTACCTACTACATGCCAGTGGCACCCACCCCCCTGTTGTGACAACTAAAAATGTCTCCAGATGTTGCCAATATCCCTTGTGGGGCAAAATTGTTCCCAGTTAAGAACCATCACATTACATCAGTGATATCACACTGAACAGGCAGGATGAGTAATAGGTGGCCAGCATGCTAGTGGCCTTGGTAAGACACATATGCTTGAGGTAAGGCACATATGCTTGAGAGAGTGGAAGATCAATTCTGGACTGCCAGCTCAAAGGGGTGAGGATGGGGTGCCACCTTCTAGAATGCAGCAGACACCCTTAATCAGTGATCTCCAACAGGAAGAATACATGGGCTTGAGAACCAAGAGATAAAAGCAGCAGAAGAGCCATACTTACCATTATTCCCAGTTACTCACTGGGGGGCTTTGTCCTTAAGATCCCTGGGCTCTGCAGGGTTAATTTCTCATCTGCAGCAAAAGTCCCATTGAACCATGACCTATGGCTGCCACCTGCACACTATGGACTCCTAGTGTCTCAAACCAGCAGGCAAGAACCGTAGACTCATCTTGCCAGGGTTAATTGACCCCAATCAGCAGGAGGATGGGCTGCTGTTTAGAATGGGAGCATGGCAGAACTTGCGGAACTCCACTTGGGTGCCTCTGGGTATTCCCTCACCCAACTTAAACTGTGAATGGGCAACTGTGGCAACCCCATCCTAAGAAGAGTATGGTTACCAGGGTCTTAGATCCCTCAGGAATAAGGGTTTAGGTCACAGAACAGGGAAGCACTGACACAAACAGAAAAATGAAATCTGAAGGTGAGGGGAACTGCGAATGGATAATGGAGGAGGAAGACAGTGAGTACTAGTTGCAGCCCAAGATTGAGTGCCCAACAATGGCTGTAGTTCATCCTAGACATCTTCCACCTTTAGTTGCCCCTCAGGAAGAGAGTCCTAGGAGAACCCTGAAGGAACAGATCTCCAAACATGTATGGAGAAGGGGATCTGCATGGAGCATGACAACCAGCCCTGGAAGCCATGAAGGTGCACCACACTTGAAGGTTCTCCCTCCAAGAATAAAACTTGGTCAAGTAATCTTTGTAAATGGTGCCAAGAACACACAATAGGAAAGAATTGTTTCTTCAATAAATGGTGTTGGGAAAACTGGGTATCCACATGCAAAAGAATGAACCTGGACTCATATCTTATATTACTGAAAAATTAACTAGAAATGAATAAAAGACTTAAATGTATGACCTGAAACTGTATAACTACCAGCAGAAAACACAGGGAAAACACTCCTTGACATTGGTCTTGCCAATAATTGGATATAAAACCAAAATTAAAGGCAACAAACACAAAAATAGACAAGTGGGATAATGTCAAAGTAAAAAGCTCCTGCACGGGAAAGGAAACCATCAATAAAATGAAAAAGCAACCTATGGAATGGGAGAAAATATCTGCAAATCAGATATCTGATAAGGGGTTAATAGTCAAAATATACAGGGAACTCATACAACTCAATAGTAAAGAAACAAAACAAAAAACCCTACAAATAATCTGATTAAAATGTGGGCAAGGGACCTGAATAGACATTTTTCCAAAGACATACAAATAGCCAACAGTTCCATGAAAAGATGCTCAACATCACTAATCATCAGGGAAATGCCTATCAAAATCACAATGAGATATCACCTCACACCTCTTAGAATGGCTATTATCAAAAAGACAAGAATTAATAAGTGTTGGCAAGGATGTGGAGAAAGTGGAAGCCTTGTGTACTGTTGCTGGGAATGTAAATTGGTGCAGCCACTATGGAAAACAGCATGGAAGTTCCTCAAGAAATTGAAAATAGAACTACCATTAATCCAGCAATCCCACTTCCAAAGGAAATGAAGTCAGGAGCTTGAAGAGATATCTGCACCCTGTGTTCATTCCAGCATTGTTCACAAATAGCCAAGATATGGAAACAACCTAAGTGACTGTCAACAGATGAATGAATAAAGAAGATGTGGTGTATATTATATATATATATATATATATACACACACAGACACACACAGTGTAATATTATTCAGCCATAAAGAAGAAGGAAATCCTGCCATTTGCCACAACATGGATGGATCATGAGGACATCATGTTAAGGGAAATAAATCAGGGAGAGAAAGACAAATACCATATGATTTCACTAATATGTGAAATCTAAAAATGTCTAACTCATAGAAACAGAGAGTAGAATGGTGGTTGTCAGGGGCTGAGGGTAGGGGAAATGGGAGATGTTGGTCAAAGGGTAAAAACTCCCAGCTATAAGATACATAATTTCTGGGGATCTAAAGTACAGCATTAAAAAAACAGAAGACGAAAAGAATACTTGCCATCTGTTCCAGGGAGCACAGTTAGCTGACAGCCCCCAGCTGCAACACTTTCAGGACCCACTTCAGCTTTTGAGCCAAAGCCATGCTCTTCCCAGGCAGTTTCTGGGCAAAGGCTGAGCCCAGCAGAGCTACCAGTATCTGCCCAATGCAGGACTTCACTACTGGTCAGTCTTGGCCCCAGAAGTCCCTACTGAGTTGGCCCAGGCTCTGTCAGATCTGAGGCTCTCCCTACCCAACTCAGCTCCCTCCCCCTCCTCTTCTTGCAAGGGTCAGATCCACATCACCATCTGAAGACTTTCTCTGCCCAGTTCTGCTTCCTCTCTTTCATCTTTAACAGGTGTTACTCTGCCACCAACCCAAGTAAACCTCTTGCTCTTCTAACTCTTTCTAGGCTGTGCTTCTCAGAGGAACTGACACAGCAGTATTTTTGCCCCCTCAAGAGAGGTCCTAAGGAAAGTGGAGGTGCATGTTAGGTCCTACTTGGGAGAAGATGCCACACTGCTTAGCCCACAAATCCCCAACCTTATGCAGCTCCCAATGTCACCTGCTCAACCTTGAGTAGCACACTGGGGTTTGTCTCTGCCTTCCGACAGAAGGGAAGCTTTAGGAACAGGCACAAAATGCCTTTTAGACATTATTCCTCCCATCTTCCTGGTCCTAATGCTGGTTACATTTATTTGTTCTTGCTATAGAGAAATGCCCAGAGTGGAAGAGTCCTGAGCTGGCAGAGGCCTAGTAAGGTGGCTGTCACCCAGTCTAAATGTCTTCAGGCACCAAAATTGCAAAATCCTCACCAGAATCAAGGTATCTAAACATCTCCACTGCCTGTCTATGGAGGCATGCTCTTCTCCCAAGTCAGAAAAATGGCAATCAGGAGGATGGGAATTTATAATATAACTCATTTTTATTATTTCACTCAACTGAATATAATTACACACATATGTTCCAGAATTTGTCATATTAAGGGTTATATAGCGTACAAAAGTATTAATGGGGACAGTCCATGCTCTTATAAATGAGTTAATCTTGAAGGTAACCTGCTACTTTCAAAAAACCAAAGAAGATGACATAGATTGTCCTCAGAGCATGTATAAAGTGGTTAATATTGAAAACATCTGACCCAACGTCTACTGGGAGAAGATTCCACAGTTCTTATCTCATACATCACCACATCAGGCAGCTCTCAATACACTCGGCTCAGCCGTGGGTAGAACACCACCACCTTGGAACCCAGAAGCAACCTTCAGCATGGAGGCTGCGTGCCAGTGAAGCTGGGGCAGAGAGTTAGGATGCAGCTGAAGTGTTGATGCTGCACCGGCCTCAGACTGCCTACTCCTGGACTTCTTGACATGAGATAACCCCCTGATGTGTTTAAACCATTATTATTTGAGTTCTCTGAGTTTTAACCTAAATCCTAACTCTCAGGGATAATAAAGGAGAAAAGCGCAAAGGGGTTTTAATAACCTTTGCTAGAGGAAATCTAGAACTATACTTAGAATTTTAGAACTTTCCGAGATTGTCTAATCTTGGCAATTTTACATGCTTCCATTTTTTGTTTTAGTCTATTTCACTGTGATGATTAGCAATAAAATCTTTTGAAACCTCACAGACTCATGTTCATTTCCTCAGGGAAAACAAGGAAGCGCAGACTGGGTCCCACTTTCCATTCAGGCTTGGAAGAGGGAGAACACTGAGTAGCCACCACATGTGGAAAGGAACCTGTGAGCCCTGAGTCCTGCCCCAGTGGAGACAGAGGAGCTCAGGGGGCTAGAAGGCCTGGCAAGCAGCCCTGGGGAACAGGGATACACATGGGAGTGCAGCTTCTCCATCCTGCCATACCCAGCAGTTGGCTGGACAGTGCCCTGTTCTCACATACCTGGATTCCCTGGTTCCTGAGTAATGATCTGTGTTCTGACCCCAGGCTGGCCTTGGCCTTGGTCACGGTGTCTGTCCTGACGCCAATCCACCTACACACGTGACGTGACTCTTGTACTTGCTTCTGACCCTTAACATCAGCCTAGTCTCAGAACCGTTTTCCAGATTCCCCACCTTATTTCTTCTCTCTCCTTCACAATCCCTACCACCCACCCCAGCCTGACCATTTATTACCCACAAAGAGTTGCAGCATCACAGGTGAGATGCACTTACCTCCAAGCCCTCAGAGTCGTGGACTCTCTTGCCAGCCCACCTGTCCTCCCATGACCCCACCCCAACCCCAGGGTGTCTCTAATTGAAAGAAGCCCCAGGCATTTCTGCCACCTGTGCTAACCTATCTTTTAAATTCTTTAGTAATTTTTTGGGCTTGTGCTTTTCCTGGGCACTTTTCATTATTTTGCTGACATTCACCCAATCATGGGGGTATCCCTGCCCTCCACGTCTCCCTATCAGATCATTGGCTTTTTTCAAAAGATCTTCTGCCTGGGCCTCCCTGGCTTGGCCAGTTTCTTTGTTATTAAAAGCACAAACTCGCCCCTCACACTTTTTAATTATCTTCTTAAGAGCTTTGTTATCTGTGTTCTTGAGGTACTTGTCAAGATTCTCATCCCCTAGATCTTCCTTCTGGGTGAACAGCACAATCGTGTATTTCATAACTTCCTCTCCAAAGATGGACTCTAGTTCCCCCACCACCTTTTCATCCTCTTGAGTGAACCGTCCCAGCTGGAACACCAGGACCAGAATCTTGCTCCCTTGTTCACAGCAGGACCAACAGTGTTTGACCTCCTGCTCTAGCTGGGATGGATCTCCTTCGGCACCAGCCATCAACAAGAGCGAGGGAGTGTCCACAACCACAACATCCTGCCCTTTCCACGTCCTCCTGCTGCTCTGGCACATCTTGGTGACTGGCTGTGCTCGAAGCAGAGAGGGGAATTTCTTCTCCTGAAGGATGGTATTCCCTGTCGCGCTCTTCCCAGTCCCACTCCTCCCCATGAGGACAATACTCAGGGCTTCTGTTGGAAAGAAAGCAGGAAATATTTGTGACCACGGGCTGATCAGGGTACAACTTTCAAAGTTATGCCATCTATTACAACAGAGTACACTCAGACAGCATCAAGGCCACCCTCTCACCTGGCAGCAGCATCCCAAAGTACGGGAATGGTTTGTTCCAGTGAAGCAGTCTGTGAACTCAGAAGCAGGACTTGACCATGGTCTCTGTCCAGTGCTCATCCACTGACGTGGCACTGTTCCTATCTCTGAATATGCTCTGCTCCCTTCTTCTGGTACCTTCTCTGACTCCCTGGAACCTTGTGTGTTTCACTGGCTTTATTACTCTTCACCTACTCAGCTGGTCCTGTCTATGCATCTCTCCTGTTTGACGTCTGTTCCTGCTGCAACTATGTCTTCCTATTGCCAACTAACGCTAACTGTAGCAAAATCTCCTTGATGTATTTGAAAAATTATTCCATAGAATTGACTTTTCATGAAAAAGTAACTACATATACCATCAGTGGATTACCAGTTCCTTCGCCTGGGTCACACTAAAATCCATTTTCATTAAAACCACATTAAACTTAATTGTGTCTTTCATTGAAGACTCAAAAGGCACTTCGTGGTTATTATAATGAATATCCACAATCTGTTCTGTGTGGTGACAATGACAGAGAATGAATTTTCCTACAAATGTAATTACAGATGCACAGAGATCTTACAGGGTGTATAATTGGGGGTTTCCTTATGAATTGGCACTTGTACTATGATCTCTCTCTCTTCCATTCAGGTCTCTTCACAGTTCTCCTCTAGTATGAATTCTTTACCAAGTTACTAGTATCCACCTCAAGACAAAGAGGGAGAAAAGCCCATCTCGTGCTCTTCCTTCCAGGGGAAATCATTGAATTGCTTATGCTGAACCCACAATCTCATATTTATGCTTTCAGGATGAAAAATAGATTAATCTTCTGACACCTTCATATTTGTCATCTATTTCAGTTCCTGCTTCCATACCCTTAGACAGTGTGGTTCTCAAGTCCTCTCTAATTTGGTCTAAACTCCCCATCCCACATTATCTAGATGGTGAACCCTCCGTTTCCATCAAGACCACCCCCTTTTGTTCCCTCACAAGTGGCATGCTTAGTCCTACCTCCTTGCTTCAGATTGCTAGTGTACTCTCTGGAATGACTTCCACCTTTTTGCTCAATCATCCAAACTCTACCCATTCTCCAAAGTTCATTTCAAATTAGACTTTCTCCACACAGCCTCCCCAGCTTTCTCACATGTCTATAATTCTTCAGGAGGCTTCCCAGTACCTGGCCCTCCATGAGGAATTGACAGCACTCAGTAAACAGATATGCCCTGGTCTGATGTTCTTCCCAGGTGAGGACATTCGAGGCAGAAGAGAAAAGCTTGAGTACTGCTGGGCTGGAAGAACCTCAGCTCAGGTCAGCAGAACATGCAGCACTGAGTGGATGGGGACTCCTGATTTAGCAGTAGATAGGGTAGTGTGACAAGGCTAATAAAAACCATCTAATGCCTTGTGGGGGCCGTCCATCAAGAGAATTCAGGCTCCCAGTCCTGTCCAGCCAAAATGGCTTCCCCTCTCAAACAGAAAGAAAGGTAATGAACCAAGAGAGTGGACAAAGAGGTCAAGAGAGAGAGTTGGGCTTACAAGAAAGAGAAGAGTAAACCAACGATCCAGAACCATCTCATCACCAGCACTGAGTGATGAGCCCTGGACAACAGACACACTGTGAGGAAAATAAAAGATTGGAAAAGGTCAACTCCTTCCCACAAGACCCTCACCATCCAGTAGAGAGACAGGATAAGGGTCATGAAATAATGAAAGACCAGGTCAGGACAGTGTGCATGTAAAGGCACATAATTTTAGTAAAATATAAGAAAGGAGAAAGAGAAAAGAGTTAGTCAATAGAGTGGACCTGTCCTTTTTACCTTCTCTATGCCCTTCAGAAAATGAAAAGTTCTTGTATATTTTATATCTCTTTTTAAATTATATATGAAATGTTTTCTATACATTGTTTACCTCTTCCTCTGAGGAAGCAGGGCTTATTCCTGTTCTGCTGCACCATGCTCACAATTTTTTGCAGGAGCTCATCCACCTGGTGCTGCTCCTCATCTCTCGTTGCTCTGTAGTTTAAGGCACTGTATCTGTTTTTACATTTCTTGATGAGCTGGTTGAGGGATTTATTTCTGTCTTTTAAGAACATATCTAGATCCTGATCCCCTAGATCTTCTTTTCTGGTGAGGAGAACGATCATGTAGTCAAAGAATTTGTCTCCAAAGTTGCTTTTGACGGTATCCAGCACTGCCTCATCTTTCTCAGTGAAAGAGTCCAGCTGGGTCACCAGCAGGAAGGCGTGGGGGCCTGGGAAGGTGTGCTCTGAAAGCTCTAATTCAATGTTCTTTGAAGATGAGATGTCTGGAGTATCAATGATTGAAATTTTCCTCTCTTTCCAGATTCTGCTCACACACCTAAACGTTTGGGTTACTGACTGTTCACTGAATTTGGTCTCAAAGACTCGCTTCCCCAGAAGGCTGTTTCCGGCAGCACTTTTCCCAGCCCCACGCTTCCCCACGAGCAGGACCCTCAGTTCTGATGTCCCAGGGTTCGGCTCGCATCCTGTGGCCTGCAGCTGCTTCTCCCCTGGCCCTGTGGGGAAAAGGGACAGATTCAGAGTCTCTTCTTGCAGTAGACATAGAGACGTGTGCAGGTGTTATGATTTCTCATCCTTGTCAATTTTCATAGAGAATGGCAGTAAGACATTGAACCAGTAGAATCTCAGTCCCAGTCAGAAGCCACCCATCAAAATGAAAGCCACAAAAGGCACCAGGAGCAAATCTAGAGATACGTAAAGGGCTTGAGGTTTCCCAGGAAGATGAAAATGTTAAACTTGGCCTTCGCTGGTCTTGGTCCTTAAGGTTCCTCTCATTTTGCTACCAAAGGTAAGTACCCTGGCATGAGGTTAATGGGCTAAGGCAAGACCAGAAAGAAACTGAGTTTAAAATGCCCCTTAGTGGTATATTCATAAAATAGAACAGAAGTCAGCAATAAAAAAAAAAGGTGTGATCTACTGATAGGCAACATGGATGAATCTCTAAAACATACTAAGTGAAGACAGCCAGACACAAAACCACATGCTATGTGATTCATTATACAAAGTTCAAGAATAGACAAAATTAATCTATGTTGATAGAAGTCTGGAGATGGTTCCCTTTGGGGAGGTGCAGTAAGAACTTCTAAGCTGATGGAAATGCTCTGTATCTTTATCTAGATGGTGGTCACACATGTGCAGATACGTAAAAAGTCATTGAGCCGGATACTTAAGATTTGTGCATTTTACTCTATGTAAATTATACTTCAATGGATTACTGTAAAACCCTGCACCACAAAACCATCTCTCCACACAGCCCTGTCCCCACCACTTCTCCCATGATCCAAAATCAGACCTTTGTGATGAGCAAATGGCAGAACCAGCAACTACAGGGAATATTCACTGAGTCTGAGTCATCCAGGGCGCTATTGTTGTGCATCGTCACTCAGCATCTGAGTAGAAAGTCTGGGAGGTGGGCTGAACATGTCATTTAAAGAAAGCAGCTGAAACGCTAGTGACACTATGTCATTGTTCTGTCCCCTTGGGAAAGTTACTACTTTCCCCAAAATCACCTTAGACAAGCCTACATTCTATGAAAAGTCCTTTCCTACACCATCATTCTGAGATGCCCCATGGATCCCCATGGCATGCTATTCCCTCACTGCCACGAGTCAATAAACCAAACTTTGTTCATGAAGAGGTATGTTCCTGGGGGGTCTTGGCTTAAGGACGTTGCCAGAATTTTAAATCCCTACTTCTGCCTGAATTCACATCTTTCTGGCTAAGTTTACTCATCTTTAAAATGAGCATAATGATAATAACACCTTCTTTATAGGGTTGTTATGAGGATTATATATTATATGCTATGATGATTAAATGATTTATATATTTCCCAGCACACAATTTCAGCTGCAATTATTATCATTATTATAATTATTATTTTGGGAAGTTCTATGAGGACAGCGATCTCATCTATCTTATTCACTGCTGAATATTCGGTTCTTGCACAGAGCTGGCCCAGAAATAACCTGAAACTCCATCAACAACAGGATGGTTGAGTTAGTTGTGTATGCACATACTATGGACCAAATTGCATCTACTAAAGAGAATAAAGTTGATCTATACCTATTGACCTGTGCAGTGTGCAGGATGTACCATGAGTGGCAATCATTACATGGATACTGAGCTCCATCACTGAATCCTGCAAGTTAGTGTTATCCATGAAGGTGTGATTTCTGCTTTCCCAGAGGAGCCAATAATTGTGTAGTGCTGGATCCAGGGCCAGACAGAAGAGGCCAAATCAGAAAGCAGCCATGAGAGGCAAGCTCAGCTCTGTGACATTTCAGAGAAGGCCAGGGACACCCATGCCATGTCCAAGACCATTGCTGGTGCTGCACCTACTCACAAGTGTTAGGAGTTCCCTGGGAGACAGGTGGTCGGCACTGACCTGAGCTAGGTCTCCAGGGGGCATTTTTGCTCTGATTTGTGTAGATAATTTTTCCACTTGACTTTGACACATGATGCATTCAAAAGACTACAGATACGAGCTTAACATTTTTAAAGAATCATCTTACCATGTGGAATGTCCTCCTTCTGAGATGTAGCTTCATTCACGCAATCCTAAAGAATAAAGGGGGAAAATGATGCACACAGATGTAAAATCTCATCTTTTCACCAAACAAAAAATGGAGAGCCAAGTGCAGTCATATGTCACTTCCAAACGGGGATATGTTTTGAGAAATGTGTCATTAGGCGATTTCATCATTGTGCGAACAACATAGAATGTACTTACAGAAACCTCATTGGTACAGCCTACTACACACCTAGGCTCAATGGTACTAATCTTATGGGACGACTGTCATGTATGTCGGTGTCGTTGACTGAAACATCATTATGTGGTGCATGACTGTATATAATTCAGAGTAATCTGATGATTAGGTTGTGGTCAAATCAAAGCCATGGTCATGGTCCTCACTGGCCTGTGTAGACCTGTTCATAATCCCAGTTGATCTTGAGACTCCACTGCAGCTGCTGCTGCTGCTGCGACAGGTTTCCCAGAGTAAGAAGATGTGTCTTGTTCTCACTCAGAGAAGACCTACAAATGCCATCTAACCAAGGCATTGTTCCTGAAGCTCTCTAACTTCACTTCTCCACAGTCCCTAAGAGTAATAGCAATTCCTTCCAAAGTCTTCCAGAGTTGCTGCTATTCCTGGAGAAAATCCAGAGGCTTAAAAAGAGCTTCTGGACTCCCTGGAAGAAGAAACTAGCCCTGTAGTGCCTATGATGTGCATCTGAGGAACAAGGGGAAGTGAGGAGGAGGGGGATCAAGCTCCCCACATAGCTCCAGTGTCTCCTTCCCTTCCCTCACTGCACCACAGGTACAGAGATGAAGCTTCTTCTAACATGAGATCAAGTAAAATTTGGAACCTTCCCTATCCAGGTGGGGAAATGGAGACAACAGAGGATGGGGGCCAAACACACAACTGGCATCCCCTTCACCTGCCTGGTGACGCCTTTTACTCGCTCCTGATATTTCAACTGTCAGGGAACCAAAAGAGAAGGTGAAAACAATGATATGCAATCTTGATGAATCTGCTATTTTTAGAGACTTCCCGTACCTTATTTTAGCCTTATCTTTGTTAAACCTGCATGCCAGCCAAGGAAATTTTCCCTCTGCTTTCTTACTTGGCCTTGCCTAAAACTGTTAATACCCTCAATCTCTCTCCCTTGGTCCTCGCTAGTCAGCTTAGATTATTAGACTTCTTTCTCCCTACATAGCCCAGTTCAAATTCTTTTGTGTTTTTTAAATGCAAATGATTCTTACAATGCAAATGTGTATGATCTAAAAATTAATAATTTTTCCATCTCAAATCTACCAGAAAAGTAACAGTTTTACATATAGATAGACAGATATACATATCATATATATAGAAGTACATACATATAGATATATAACAGCTATATATATACTATGTTTGTACAAATACATATGAACATATATAGAGATGTACTATGCTTTTTGTTCTGCAATTTGTTTAATAATACATCCTGTACATCTGCACAAGTCCATTCATACAGATCAACCCCATTTTTTCAGTAGATGCTATTTGTTCCATAGTATGAACATATAGAACTAATACAACATTCCTTTATTGGCAGACCTTCAGGTTATTTCTGGCATTACTGTTTCAAAGATGCTGTGATAGATATTCTTCCACATATATCTTTATAAATATAAATTTTCTTATTTCTGGGTGATAGAGTCCTAAAAGTGAGAATCTTCTCAGTCTTTAGGTTGTCAATGTCCTTAATGTCTCCATAATTTGTTTGAAACACATACACTTCTATAATTATAACAACAATAATACCAGCTAGTAATTATTGAACACTTATCAAGTTTCAAGTATTTGCAAACAACACTGTAAGTATTTCATTTATTCCTAATTACATAGTATTCATCCCCCTTTTAGGGAAGACAAAACTAAGATGCTGTGATCAACAAAACAGACATGAGTTCTGTCCTCATGGAGTCTGTGGGGAGGCACCCACCACAGATCTAATCAGAGGAACCACTTGGTATGATGATGACTGTGTGAGGAGCACCGAGAGGGAGGGGAGCTGCAGGGCCTCATTCCAGGGGACGATTGGGAAGGACTCCCTGAGGAAGTGAGTTTAAGCTGAGGCGGATGGACACATAAAGCAGACCTGGGATGGGATGGATGAGAGAGGGGAAGCATCAGGCAGAGCGAACCGCAGGTTTGAGTTCTAGAGTGGACATGAGCATAACTCAGGGACCAAAGGGTAGGCCAGTGAGACTAGCACAGAGAGAGCAAGGTAGAGCGAGAGCGACCAGGTCAGGTCAAGGACTCTGAACTTGATCTGAAGACCAGCGGGAAGTCACTGAGACATTTTAAATTAGGGGGTGCTGTGTTCAAGTTGCAAGGTAGAAAAGTCATTCTGTGCCCCTTCTCCTCCCTGCTGACATCCCTGTTCCAGGCTGCCTTCAAGAGAGAGACAGACGGTCAGAAAGGGGAGAGAGAGCTCAGGCCCAGGGGATAAGAGAGCAAGTGACTTCAGTTCTCTTGAGCCTCAGGGACCTCATCCACAGAATATCAGTACACAGAGTTGTTGTGAAGACATAATCAATTCATGTATGTGTCTGGATCTTAGTAGGCACTCAGTAAATATCCATTTCCCTCTCATTTCCATCCTGTTTGGGCTCAATACTCAGCAGCTGTAAGAAGAGTCACTCTGACCAAAACTGCCGCCATGCTGAATTCTTGCTTGCTTTACATTCTCAGGCACTTACATTTATAGAATTCTGTATACCAGCTTTCACTTCCTTACACTGAATCACTCACTGCTTTGTTTCTTATGTATAGGTCACTTCAAGTGAAGGGTGAGCTCCTCAAAGGGAAAAGCTTACATTTATGTATCGTCCTAGTTACAAATACATTTTCCATTCCAGTTTAAAAATTAAATAAAATATCACTCTGGCTCTTGTGTGTGAAAAGGATTGGAAGGTAAGGCACAAGAATGAATGGGGGGAAAGCTGTTAATAGATTATTTATAAAATAGTACAGAAAAGAAAAGAGGCTGGCTTGCACCAAATGGTGGTAGTGGAGATGGAGAGAAGCAGGTGGATTCCAGGTACATTGATCTCACCTGGATGTCAGGTGCAAGCTAGCAGTGGTGTCAAGGCTGACACCTGGGTTTAGGTTGGAAGTTCATGGTGAGCAGCACAACCATTTACTGGGGTGAGAGGAAGACTGAGGTCTTGTAGATTTAAGTGGGAAAACCAAAAGTTTGGCCATGTTAAGTTTGAGATCCAGAAGAGAGCCAAGTGGAGATGTCAAGTAGGAAATGGAAAAAGGAGTCAGAACTCAGAGGACAGACCTGGACTAGAATTACTAATTTGGAAACTGTTAGCAACAGATGGAGCTCAAAGCCACAAGAACCTGGGATCACCCAAGGAGAGAGTGTAGAGAATTGAGGAAAGGCTAGAACCAAGCCTTGAAGATGCCAACGTTTAGATGTCATTAAAAGAGGACACAGCAATCTCTGGAGGAGCCAGAAAGAGAAGGGGTATAAAATAAGAGGATAGTTTTACTGAAGCCAAGGGAAGAGAGGATCTAATGAGTCACTTGTGTGTCCAGTACTAGGAGGGGTAAAGTTAGATAAGGACTTAAACGTATCCAATAATTTGTGAATAAAGTCCAAAGTCCAAAGGGTAATACTCAAAGTGACCTGCCATCTGGTGCCTCATCTTTCCAGACATGGATAAATATCTCCTTAAGCAAAGCCTATGTTCCATCACACAATGCAACATTTCACTTATTTATACCCGTTTTCATCCTAGTAGCTCTAGCAACATCAAGATCTTTGGAGACCTGAGCAAGAATCCTCACCTGGAATCCATTGCCTTCTTTTCTGGAGTTCACGCAATATGGTCCTTGGTTCTCAACCACCAAATGCTTGACCTTGCAAAGGAGCTCCCTCACCTGGGTGCCCTGCTCATCCTCACTTGCCTTGTTGTTGAAAGTGCAGTACCGGTTTCCACAGTCTTGAACCAACTCCCTAAGAGACTCATCATTTTCAATGTAATCTTGCAAGGAGTCATCCCCCAAATCATCCTTCCGAGTAAAGACAATAATGATGTGCCTCTTGGCTTCAGCTCCAAACACCTTCCAGATGCCCTCAATTGTTTCTTTGTCCTCTGCCTTATAATGGCCAATGGGAATTACCAGAAGCAGGACATGGAGGCTGGGAGCGGAGAGCTCCAAGCAGTGTTCAATGTTGTGGTGCCTGTCACTGGCACAAGCTACTGAAGAGAAAAGGTCGGGGGTGTCGATGACTACAACCTCCCCCTCTCTCGTGGCCCCCCTCTCCTCCTGGCACACTTTAGTTACCATCTGCTCACTCAGTTTGGACTTGAACACAGCTTTGCCCAGAATAGTGTTTCCTGTGGCACTTTTCCCTGCACCACGTTTCCCTAGGAGGAGAAGCCTCAGTTCCGACAGGGAGCAGCCCTCCTCTGACTTGCTCTCCAGACACAGGCTCCTGCTTATTCTGTTGGGACAAAAAGCAACACAACAATGTTCAGCTCACACACTGAGTGGATAGAGGAAAAGCAAGAAAGTACATTTTCTTTTTGACTCAAGTTTTTCCCCAAGGATCTGGGACACTGAAGTCCTAGACTCAGACCAGACTGGGACAAGAAATCCTGTGTCCCAGGATCTTTTCTGGGCTCTTATTTCTGAAATAAACCCATATTGGTACGATGTCAAATACTGTTGATTGGCTAAAACAACCCCCGTCTCTATACACATCACCCACTATACATGCTGGGGGAATCTCGACACTCTCTGTGATAGAGAGAATAATGCCTCCCCCTCCCAAGATGTCCATGTGCTAATCCCCAGAATCTGTGACTACTTTATCCTTCATGGTAAAAGGGACTTTGCTAATGTGATTAGGGATCTTGAGATGGAGAGATAATCTTGGATCAGCCAGTTGCACCCACAGTAATCACATTATAAGAAGTCCTTATAAGAGGGAGGTAGGAAAGTCAGAGTGAGAAAAAGGAGATGTGAGGACAGAAGCAGAGGTCAGAGTATGACAGAGATCTGAAAATGCTACACTGCTGGCTTTGAAGTTGGAGGAAGGGGCCACAAGCCAAGGGGGATGCAGGCAGCCTCTAGAAGCTGCTAAAGGCAAGGAAACGATTCTCCCATAGAGCCTCCAGAAGGGTCACAATCCTGTCCAACACCTTGGTTTTAGGACTTCTGACCTCCAAAACTGTAAAATAATAAATTTGTGGGGTTTTAGCGACTAATTTGTGGCAGTTTGTTACAGCAACAAAACGAAACTCATACACTCGCTCTCCCAGCTTCCCTTCCAACTAGAGGCGTCTGTGTGACCGGATGACAGTGGAGGGACAGTTGGCTTGGGCCTCTGGGAATGCTGTTGTTTTCTTGATAACAGGGGCAGACTCAAGTAGAGAGCTCCTATTGTCACCTCTTCCCCCTTCTTATTTGGAACTTAAATGTGATATCTGGAATTGCAGCAGATATCATGGGGCAATGAGGTAACAAATAAGAGAACAAAAGTCAACAAGCACCATCAGGCTGAAGGACGGCAGAGCAGAAAGATGTAAGGATCCTGATGACGTCACTGAGCTGCCAGAACATCCTTGAGACCACCCCTTTGTTAAATAAACACTTAATATCTTACAATTTAAGCTGTTGCTACTCGAGGTGTGATTCATGCACCAATAATATTTCCAACTGGGATCACAGTAGAAATGCAGAATCTTAGGTGCCACCCCAGACCTGCTGAATCAGAATCTGTTATTTGACAGGTTCCAGGTGATTCCCATGAATATTCAAGTTTTTTTGTGTGTGTGAGGAAGACCAGCCGTGAGCTAACATCCGTTGCCAATCCTCCTCCTTTTGCTGAGGAAGACATCCCTGGGCTAACATCCGTGCCCATCTTCCTCTACTTTATATGGGACGCCGCCACGGCATGGCTGACGAGCAGTGCATCGGCGGGCGCCCGGGATCTGAACCTGCGAACCCCGGGCTGCCAAGCGCAGACTAAACCGCTGCACCACCGGGCGGCCCCATGAATATTCAAGTTTGAGAAGCATTGATGGAAGCCACCCTTAGTTACAAATTAGCATTCCTAACAGAATCAGAATCCATAGGGACACCCAACTTTCTCAACATCAAGTCCACCCTTTGTCTGACGATTCTATCTGACACTAGGTACGCCTATTTCCATGAATTGTCTCTAGGTTCTGTTTTGTCCATTGGACTCAGTCTATTCCTGAACCAGAATGTCTTACCTACCAAAACCAAAATGAGTTAAGTAGTATAACTTTAAAATGAATCTTATTTCTCTGTTGAACAGGCCCCAACACCTTGCTATTGTTCAAAGTTGTCTCACACTTCTTGGCTTTTTAATCATCTAAGAGACTTTAAAAATCAGGTGTCATTTTCTTTAGGAAATCCTGAGGGCCACTGTATTGAATTGACAGCATAGTGCAAAAAGAACTAACATCTTCAGAGTGCTGTCATTCCCTCCATTCTTTTTTTTGATCAGTTTAAAATATGTTCTAATTTCAATTGAGTTCTTTTTGAACCATAATTAAGAGAAGTGATCACTAAATTTAAAAATATATTGGGAAACTGGCTCTCTTTTTTGTTATTTCCAATGTTATTACACTATGGTCAGAGGACAACATCTGTATAAAATATTTGTCCTTGGTTGAGATTTACTTTTTGGCCCAATAAAACTTTTGTTAATGTTTCATGTGGGCTTGAAAAGAATGTGTAGCCTATAACTGTGGGTGCCTTTCACAATCAGGGACCCCTTCATCACTGCAACCTCAGTTCCAGTTCCCCAGAAGGCCCAGCATGCCCTTCCCTGCACTCCTCTCCTCCTGTCTGGCTGGAAAATTCCTCCCCATTCTTCACCATTTAGCTTAAGTGTTACCTCCATGTGGAGCCTTTCCTGATTGTTCCAGATTGAACTGATCATCTGCTCTTTTCTGGACTCCTGCAATAACATTATCACTGGTCCTCCTGTTCCCACTGCCCTCATAGAGTCTATCAACCATCAGCAGCCAGAGTGTTCCTGCTAAAATGAGAGACAGATAATGTCCCTCATCCATCCCAAATCTCCCAATGGCTTCCCAGCCCCTCAAACTGACAGGAAAGCCTTCACAGCAGTCTACAAGACCCTACCCACTCTGGGCCCTGGACACCTCTCTGACCTCCCCCACCCCTCTCCATCTTGCTTTGTCTGCTGTAGGCACATCAACCTCCCAGCTGTTCCCCAAACATGCAACCTTGGGCCTTTATGCTGGTTGTTCATATGAGCTACAACATTCTTCCTCCAGGCTTGTACAACGCAGTGTCACTTTCTTTAGGTCTCTATCATATTGTCCCCGTGGTGCAGGCCTTCTTCAGTCACCCTCTCTTTAAGAGCACCCCGCCCCTCTGCACTCACCAGCCCCCCATCCCCGCACGGTGCTGTGTTTCTCTCCAGCCCCCACTGCTACCACCTTTCACACTGTGCATCTACCTGCTCATCACTTTATTCTTGTCTCCCCATCTCTGAAAGGAAGTCCCACAAGGACAGGGACTTGTTCTGCTGTGTTCACTACCGTCCCGACAGCACAGAGAAGGCATCCCATAAACACTTGATCAGGATGAGAACATGGTTACCGACTGGAAGAACAAAGAAATGCAGCTGAAGAAAGTGAAGAATGTGAGAAACCCCTTTTCTGCGTAGCCCTGTGACAGTTTGTCCCTTTTAAGAGAGCAATGTCCTGGCTTTCTGAAGGGAGAAACCTCACTGCAAGGAAGGAATCAGAGGAGGTAGGAAGGGAGGCCACAGACTCCAGCTTCAAGAAGATCACCACTGAGGAAATGCAGTGGGCTGAGGGGAGGTGAGCTCTCTGGGACCAGGCACAGAGGCCTGGGCTCCTCTCTAGAATCATCTGGATCTTTGCACAACACAAGAGGCCAAGCCCTCCTCAGCCTCAGACACTCACCCCAGAACCTTTATGCCAAGGAGAAAGAGACGTCTTTGTTACTTAAGTCCAGTTGCTGTTGGGACTCTTCTAAGAGCATCCTCTGACCCACACACACCCCTTTGTAGAGAAGCCCTCACCCAACTCCTGATCTACTTACTCTCCATTATTTGCTTCATAATATGTTTCTTTCTGATACTATTTATTGTGTCTACTTTTTTATTTTCCCTCTACTGCCCTTAGTGTGAGACTCCATAAGCTCAGAGACCATGCCTGTCTTGTTCTGTGTCCCTAGGCACTAATATTGTCCCTGCCATATAGTATATGATCAAGAAATGGTGTTAAATGAATGATCTTGAAAGAGAGGGATGTGAGGAAAGGAAGAAAAGCAGTTTCAGAAGTGGAGAGGGAGACTAAAGTGATGTCCCTTTGAAAAGTAAAACAGAAGTGACTTTATACTATATCCTGAGCTAGTGAAGTGGGATATTTTCATACTTTAACTTAAAAAAAAAAAGAGACTAGTGGGTAAATAACTAGCTAAAGGAAAGGGAGACCTCCAGCAGGTCTGAAGAAGAAAGGAAGGTATTTCCTAAGTAAGCACCTCTGTTTACATGGTTCCCCATCATAGTTCATAGTGTGATTAAGTTAATGAATCTTTGCTGAACTCTTTCCAACTGGCGACGCCATATTGAATCAGGATAGTCTCTCTCTCTCTCCGTACAATTGCCCAACCTGCACCATTTTCTCCCAAGCATACAGAAAATACCTTTAAGGACAAAAGGGAACCAAACCCCACTCCGTCACCCTCTCTTTACAGCCACTTTCCCTGTGATCATCTCCCAGGCCACTCTGGAGACCCCAGCAGGGCAACGGAGAGAAAAATGCTTTCTCTCCAGAACTCTAGTGGAGACTCTAAAGCAGGCTCCACCTTCTTCTCACGATATTTCTGAGGGGGACATGGCTGCAGGCATCCATGCAAAGTTCCAGTGGTGCAGGGATTCCTCCCACAACAGGGGCAGTTCATGCTTGCAGGAAAAGGTGGTCAGAGAAGCTTCCAGAGCCCAGCCTGGGGAGGACTCAGTCCCAGCCCAGCAGGTCAGTCATGACAAATAAATGGCAAGCAATAGGATATATTGGAGTATATGAGGAAGCCATTTGGTGTAAAACTAATTTGGCCTGACCTTGTTTTTCCAAAAGGGCCTGACTTGGCCTTTGAACATGCATTGTATATCAGCTTTAAGCATTTACCACATCCCAAACACAAGAACAACTGCCCTTAAGATAAGGATGCAACTTCCCTACACTGACATTTCCTTAAGGATAAGCATTTCTCCCTAGGCTAGGATTTGATTGCTGTGCTCATCCTGGGACCACCCAACTCAAGATAGTAGACCTGCTACCTGCTGTATGCATCAAACACTGTGCCTGCTAGGCAGGCTATAAAATCTTGTGACTGTGGTAAAAGGGTCATTCTAATGATATATAAAACATGCTCTTTGATGGTATATAACCACTCTGTACACCTCACTCTTTTGGTGCCCTTCCTTCCTTGGGGAAGGAAGGTCCTGGGCTATATGGTCCTCAAATTTGGCTCATAATGAACTCACCCCAGTTTTGATTTATAGATTGATTATGGATTATTTGCATCGACAGTCATCAGGAAGAAGGGAAAGAGTTCATGGGTGAGGGCCCAGGTGGCTTAAATGTAGGGAAAATCAGAGCTACTGTTTTTGGCAAACACCGACCACCTTCAGTGCTAATGGATCCTAACTGTGCAAGGTTGGGAAACATTAGAAAAGTGAATGTGGAAAAGCAGTGTCCAAACTGCCACCCCCTGTCCCCTGCTTCATGGCAAGGCTGGCAGCCCCAGTAGCACCTGCTGATGGCAGCTGTTCTGGGGCACAATCAGAAGTGCAGGGATTCCTGAGAGGCCTCCCTCCCCTCCCGCCTTCTTTTCCTCCCCCTTCCACCAGGCCCTCATCTCAGCCCTGGGGGGAAGCACAGCCTCCTCCTAGGAGGGCTGCCCGGGAGGCATGACTCCCCAGGAGTGTGAGCCTCTGTGCTCCCTCCAACCAGCTTGCTCCCCCCAGGCTGGGGAGACCCACCAGATCAGGAGGAACGTTCCAGAGCCCCTGGAATCAGGCCCTCCAGGTGGCTCCTCTCTGCTCCTGGTTTGGCTGCCTTTCACATCCTCCTCCCGGCACGTGAAGGCACATATCCGCACACCACACACACGTACCTCGGTCCTGTCCCCTGGCCTGTCATAGCCTCAGAACCTCCACGTCCCGCCTGCTCCCCTGACTCCATTGCTGGCTGGGTGGAAACAGCTGTGAGCAAAGAGAATCCTAAGGAGGGCGGAAGGGCCTCAGGGAGAGGAAGACAGGGGCGGGACCTGCTTCACAGGGTCTTGTCCTTTCTGTTTCTGAGGAGGAAGAGGTTTCTAGAAGTAGTTTTCACTACAAAAGAGGCACAAATGCAGTCAGAGGGCAAGTTCAGAACTGATGCCAGGTCAGAGGGTGAGAACCTCAGACGCAGCCGGGATTAGGGAGGGACGCGCCCACCCCCGGGCCCGGCCCTTTGGGGGTCACTGCACCGCTCGGCCCCTCGGGCAGCTGCACACTGACCGGATGGTGGGCAACTGGGAGCAGACTCGGCTCTGGGCTGAGGGCACCGGAGACCGAGCTTCAGGAGGGTCCGTAGGAAGGGCAACTGTGCAGGGGGCGCCAGCAGGATGTGCAGGTTGCTTCCGGTTCCCCAGAACGGAAACGACTGCGGCTTTAGGGGCTTTGAGCAAGGCCAGCGAGGTGGGGATGGTGTTCTGCTCTCCGCGCTGGTCTCCTCCACCGCCTCTCCCGCAGCCTAGACCCTTCCCGAGACTGAGGGGGAAACACGAAAACATTGCTCACCTCCTCCTCCTACCTCCCCCACCCCAGTCCCCCCTGAAGCAGCCTTTAGGGCCTCCTTTAACAGTTCCTCACATCCCCTTCCAGGGGACTTCCCTAACCCCCGCCCGAGGAACTCGGGCCCCCAGACTAGCGCTGCTTCCCGGGCCAAAGATTTCTTTCCCCAAGCTAGTCAAACTCTTGAAATGCTAGAACTTTGATGCTTTCAAATAGCTCATAAAACGAAACCCTTTTTGTGAGAGATAATAGTGTCCAAAGTTCCTGGTCGCTGCTATGGAAGGAAGTTGAATATTGAGCAAGACATTTTATTTTATCTTATTTTATTATGGTAAAAAAAACCACATAACATTAAATTTACCTCCCTGGCCATTTTTAAGAGCACACTTGAGTAGCATCAAGTACATTTACCTTGTTGTGCAAAGAGCTCCAGAACTTTTCCATCTTACAACACTGAACCTCTACACACTTTGGACACTAATTCCCCCTCCAGTTCCTGTTCCCTCCCTGGTAACCCCCTTTTCTCCCTTCTGTTTCTATGACTTTGATGACTTTAGATACTTCATACCAGTGGAATCAGACAGGGTTTGTCCTTTTGTGACTGGCTTTTCTCGCTTAGCGTAATGTCCCCGAGGTTCATCCGTGTGAGAAGACGTCACTGGGAAGCAGAACCTGAGCTCACACCGTCACACCAGCCTTGGTCTTGGGGCTGCACCTTGGTGGGAAAACTGACAAAGCCTCCCCATTCCCCACCCATTGACCCCCTTAGTGAAAGAGGACCCGTTGCAGGAAGACGCCCCTCGCCCTCCATTGGGCACTAGGTCAGTTCACAGCAAATCAGTTCATCAAAATGATCAGACCAAAGCCTTCAACCTGGTCAGTGTGGTCAGTGCGGCTCATCCCAGCTGTGTCACTCCCAGATGTGGGGTCAGTTTAGGGGCAGCATCACAGGCCAGAGGGAGATCATTTCCCCCAAACAGAGAAGAAGACAGCAAACCGAGTTAAGAAGAAGCTCGCTCATTCTTAAGTGAAATATTAAACATTTGGGAGCACTCTGAATAAATCCAAAGCTTCAGATACCTCCTCAATGGTTTAGCAAGGTGATTATTTGCTGGGTGGACCATTTTGCACAATGGTCTTTCAGCAAATTGGCTTTTGGAGAATTGATTTCCCTGGGGAAGGCTTCCTCTGATGCTGGCTGGGCCCTGATCTAGGGAAGGATGGGGGTTCCCTGTCCCCTAGTGGGTTTGTGGTTAATGACAGGGCAGCAAAACCACTCCCCCAGGGGACTGTCAGCTCCTACTCTGCAGGTGAAACAGCCCTTCCCCTCCCAGACTCTCAGAGAGGAGAGGAGGGGGACAGACTGGACTTCCAGAAATGGAATCAGCTAGGAAAGCACGAGTTATCATGCAAGGAGGAGTCTAACAGAACCAGGCACCATATCAGACAGAGGGGTTCAAAGACTCGCAAGTCAAATCCCCCACTCATGGAGCGCAGTCAGATGATGGGAAAAGAGACTAAACCCAAGGTTATGAAACAGTGTAACGTGTGCTGTCATGGAGATGTGCCCAGGGCACTATGGGAGCAAAGGGGAAGCACTATAAGCCACACAAGATGGACAAACAACTACATGGGGAAACAAACTTACAAACAAATCCATGAACAGGTGCTCTAGTGGAGGAGATGATAAGGTACAGTGGAGGGAGAAGCAGCACAAGGACCAGCCCTAACTCTTGAAGGGCATGTCGAAACGTCCCTGTGAAGGACTCTCGGCAGAGGGAGAATGGCAAACACCACAGGCATTCCGGGTGCAGAGAGCAGCTTGGGTGTGTGGGGAAACGGAGTCAGGCTTGAGGTAGGAGGACCAGTTAGAGGCTAATGCAATAGTCTGAGCTAGAAATAAGGACATGGACTCATATAGTGACAGTGAAAATGGGCAGCGGAAAAGAGAACAGATTTATGATACATTTAGGAGATAGAAACAATAAAAGAATTTTAAAAAGATGAATTCAGGGATGCTGTTACAATTGTCCAGGTTGCCACATGGAAGGGAATGCTATTCACAGCAGACACATTTATTGTTTTGAAAAATTTTATTAATGTTGATTTACTTCAAAGTCAGGAAATATGTGTTTACTACAGTTTTGGCAGATGGCGGTAAAGTGTCTTGTAACTAAATTTGTCTATTTTGACAATTATCTGATAGAGTTAGATGTCTTATTCAAACAGTGTTCCTGTTGGTACAATAATTATTATTAAGAAATAACATGCTTATTTAAGAAGTTTTAACTTGAAAGAGGGACACCATTTTCTGATTCACATAAAGGCTAGTGGTCACCCCAGAGCTGAATGGCTGTGGAACAGTCTGGAATCCCAGCACTTTCCAGTGGCCTTCACGGAGATAGGGCTGTGAGATGAGAACTCAGCTTGGGGACACTGAGTCTGAGATATGGAGACAGGGCGGGTGGAGAAGGCCAGAGGTCATGGCTGACGCCTGTTTCCCGTAAGTTATTCACGCCAACCTTCCCACTGAGAACTAAAATTAAACAGGAGAAAAACATGTTTAAATCTTCTCAAAAGCACCCAAGAATCAGTAAAGCAATAAGCAACCACCAGACCAAAGCAAGAACCAGAGCCGTGAGCAGGGACGCTGTGCCCTGAGGGCAGGCGACCATCCTGGAAGAGGACAACCTCGGCGTCCCTGGGAGAGGGGAACGGAAAGGAAAGCCCAGTGGGAGGTGCCAAAGCAAAACTGCCCGGACAACATTACCCGGGCAGGGGAGACTCTATTCAAGGCTCTGATAACACGGGAGATTATCAGAACTAAGCCTGATCTATCAGCCCAGAACTAAGACTGAACTCAACGGCTGGCACATTGGGAGGGATTTGAAGGGCTGGGGTGAGCTAGTGGAAAAGTACTGGAGGGCATGGGGGAGGCTGGTCAATGTGATTGGGCCAGGGGTGTTTGCTAACTGGTGCCCATCAAGGGCTCCTACCCTCCCACAGAGACTGGGAGATGGGGGTGCTATCTCCCTTAAGAGTTACCTTTCAAAGGGATGGCTCCCATGTCCTTGAGAAAGACAGTCCTGGCTTGTAAAACTGGCAGGAGGCTTCTAAAAAGGTTTACCTCTCAAAGGGGCAGAGACAGGATTTGCATATACAAGCTTTCTAAAGTAAATACTCTAAGAAAAGGGAGGTCAGGAGTCAAGGGTCCAGAGGAGACCAGTCTAAAGTTTAGAGAAGCTGAGGGGAGCATGAACATACTTGGCTAAACGTGGCCCTGGTCCACCCAACTCTCCATCAGCACCACGCCTGTGCCTGCACAGCTCAGACCTGTGCACAGGAAACCTGCCAACCTGCTGGCTGACGTCACTTTTCATTCATGATCACTGTCCTCAATGCGGGGCGTCATCCCTCTGTACTGTGCTCCATTCACTCCCCCACTCCCCCAGTCAACTATTTCCTACCTTCTGCCCTCCCTACACTCCCCTCCACCCTCCCCATCCCCACTCAATGGATGACCTTGCATCCTCTTTCTCTAGGAAAGCAGAAAAAACTAGATGAGAATTTCCCAGATTCTTCCCTGCTGCAGGTACCCATCCACCTCAGGCTGTGCTCATGGACTCCACCTTCCTTCCTCTTCTGAGGAATGACCTGTCCAGACCCCTAGCCAAGCCCAGCGCCCCCAGTTGTGCACCAAACCCTATCCTCTCATTACCCACTTGCTCCAGCGAGTCATCCCCCTCCTCTGTCCATCCACACCCCCCCTCTCCTGGGCCACTGCCATCAGCATTCGACCATGCTGTCTTTCTCCCATCTTCAGAAAAGATTATTCTCTTACTTCACTTCCCCCTCCAGCTCCCTAACTTCCCTCCCTTACTGCACATTTTGCTGCTGCAGGTGTCTAGACTCAGGCTCCCTGGCTAATAGCGGTCCCTCCAGGCTATTATCCCCCAGCCCTGAGTGCTGGGGGAGAGAGGGCTGGAGACTGAACACAGAGGGCAGATGCTCCATCTGCAAATCTCAGCGACACCTGGCAGGACCTGCATATTATCACGAGGACTTCCGCCCCCGCCATGGAGGCTGCTGGCGGAGCACAGGCAAGAACAGGATTTTCAGTACACTGTCTTCCAAGCTATTCTTTCCCTGGAGGCTCTGGGCACCCTGCGCCCAGGCCGCAGCCGTGAGCCCTGCTCTGCACCTACCAATTCAGGACAACCGGCAATTCCCCTGGGGTTTCCTCAAGTTCTTCTTTTTCTTTCTGGTATGTTTTGGGTTTGGGGGTTTCTGGGGGGCTTTCTGCTGCTGCTCTTGGTTCCCACAGTCCTTGTCCGTCTCTCCCCTCTTCTCCAGAGGAGACGCAGCGGAGGGAGCAGCACTGTGGTGCAGCCTCCTTGCAGGAGCAGGCTGACCTTGCTCTCTCCTGGAGAAGCAGGAGGCTGCCCCCTGCTGCCATCAGGTGCTGAGCAGGCGGGAGAGTTCAGAAAGGGGCCCAGGCAGGCTGATAAGAACCCCTTGGCAGAAACCCCGTGGGCTGCTACCAGAAAATAAACCCAGGGGCACATGCGGTTTTGCTCCCAGTTCTCCACTTCCCAAGAGAAAACAGTCATGGGAACGTTTTCTCTGGTCCCTGCAGCTGTGAGAGCTGCCTTTCCACACCCTGTGAGATCCAAGACAGCAAGGCCAGTGGCTCCCTTGACTCTCCTACCCATAGCTGAGTGTAGGTGACAATAGGCTCCAGGAGACACCTTGAAACTGGACCCTCCCTCGGGGACATGGCCACGCCTCCGGCCACATGCCCTGGAGGTGGGACTCTCTCCCTAAGCCCTGGCCTCCCCTGGGGTCTCCTCACACTCACCCCTGGAGAGGGCCCTGCTCCGTGTACCCCTCTGCTCCATGTACTCCTCGGAAATCCCCTGCAGGGTGAGGAATCTTGGGGGGTCACACTGGGGTGTCCGGCACAGGGCAGCCTCGTCCGTGTCTGTTCTACAGTCAGAGGTCGGCATCTTAGAGGAAGACAGCCTCTCAGAGAGCTCAGCCTGGGGGAGTCCCAGTTCACGAGTGTGTGTGTGTGTGTGTGTGTGTGTGTGTGTGTGTGTGTGTGTGATTATTACCGACTGAATCAGGTGTTTTTCCAGTTTACATTTAATTCTCTTTCTCTTCTTAGCTTCTCCCTGCTGAGCCCCCTAGTGCCTTGCCCCACAACCCTGTCTCATCCCACCTCCCTGGAGCAGCCTTCCCGGGCATACTCAGTCTGACTTTGTCCTCCTGTCCCCAACAGCCCCATGCCCAGAAACCCCTTGGCCTCGTTCTGTTTCCAGGGTCTGGCCTGGGCGGAACCCTCTGTCAGTCGGTTCAGGGCTTTCCCCTGGGAGCGCGGCCCTAGTCTCTCTCCACACCTGCCCTCCTGTGTCCCCCTCTCCATCTCCCCAACACCAGACTGTCCTGATTTCACTTCGTGCCGTGAACTCGCAGCACCCCCCTCAAACACCTTGCATGCTGCCTTTCAACACCTGCGCCAGGTGAGGCCTGAGACCCACAGCAGAGGGGGCCTTTCCAGCGCAACTGGACTTCCTCAGCTCCCCAGCCTCTGGATGGCACAGTGCCCCCCACAGCCCGTGGGCTTCCTCGTACCTCATCTGGTCGCAGGACTAATCCCAGATGGAAGGATGATCCAGGCCTCGCCAGGAGGGAATGCACCATCTATAGGTGAAGACCAGGCAGGGGCGTTTCAGACTCCGCACCCCGCTCAGTGGGGTGATTCACAGCTAGAAGGTGGCCCCAGCAAGAAGGTTTCATGCATCGAGTTCAACCCAAGGAAAACTCACCTCCATTCTATTGGCGGTGGGAGTGAAGAAATGCATGGCTGGAAGTGGTGTGGAGGAGCAGCAGTCGCTTCTAAACCCCAGAGTCAGAGGAACAGAAAGCTGCTCACGCTGCTCCCCCAGCCCAGAGGAGAAGCTCTGGAGGCATCGGTCGCAGGCTCGGGCACCCGGGCGTCCTAGGGCCGGGAGCTGCTTCCTGTTGTTGTTAATGTTTTCTAACTGTATTACACTGTGTTCACAGAATGTGCCCTATCAGTGATATTTGGGGTTTTTTGGAGAGTTACCTAATAAATGGGACTGTGTATTCACTGGCTCTGTTTCTTGATTTTCTCACAGTGTAAGATTTCCCGAATATGCTCCAATGAGGCCAAAAAACCAGTTCCATTTTATGATACTCTCTGGGGACTAGGGAGAAGTGACTATAACATACACCAACCAAGGGGGGGCAATAGGAACTGAAAGAAGACCCCAAGGTAACATTTCTGTTCCAACTCCAACACTGTACCCAGAGCGTGAATCCAGAAGAAGCCGACATGCATGCAACCACGCCATCTACCTGTTTCTGGGGCCTCCCTGTGTCGGACACTGAAGTCTCAGACCCACAAAATCTCATCTGAGCCCTCAAGGAGTTTGCCCATGTGAAAGTGAACGATGAAATGATGTACAAACACCATCTGTCATTGACTGCAGATTGAACGAAAACCACGAGAAAGTAAATCCTAAGAAAACAGTACACAAACGGCACAGGGCACATGGGATAGTCTATCAAATGAGGGATTCGCCCAGTGTGAGTTAGGGAGAAACCACAGAGCACTGGCTGGACCAGCTGGACAGGCGAGGCCTGTGAGCTGACCCCCTTCTGAGAACACACGCTCCGGCACGGCCTCATGAGAAGTCCCCGGCGCTCACATCTTGGCCCTCCGGCATCCTGGCCCTAGCCATTGGACCCGGCGTGTGTCCGCACCAAGGAATGCATCTCGAGACTCACTAGCAATGTTAGCAGTGCTGGGAGGATGGACTCTGTCCAAGGGACATCCTAAGGGGACAGTGACCAGTCACACCAAAACTGCCTTGAGGAGTCTGCACGTGAGACAGGGAGGGGCGCGCATGGAGCAGGTGGCGAGGACGCCGAGGGCAGTGGCAGAAAAGAGAACAAGCACTAACCACGAGCAGCAGGCACAGCAGCAAGCAGAAGGCAGGAGGTGGGGAAGCAATGGCCAGTGGGTCCTGCTTCGCTGGCCTGAAACACCCTGCCTCTTCTGTTCTGATGAAGACTGAGCCCTCCCCATCCCTAGAACACTGTGTGGCCCATTCTTCCCCCAGGGGCCCCACACCACATGCCCCCAGTAATTGCTGGGAGTGCTCAGGGGCAGTAGAGGCTGCCCGTCCCCTCTGTCCCTCAGCCAGTGTCCCTCCCACCTCTCAGGGCCCCACAGGCACCATCACGCCACCCGTCTCTGGAACCCCTCTTGCCCTGCACACAGACAGAATTCCTGCTGCTCCCATAAACAAGGATCTCTTGAACCACAGCCTTTAAACCCAGTCCCAGGGGATGCTGCTGTCCCCTAGCAGGTTTCCACGTGCCAGGGGAAGGACCAGCTCAGCCCCTCACCAGGGAGAGAATTTTAGGTCCTTCCCACATCTCAGAGGCCCCTGTCCTCAGGTGCTCTGCCTAACAACAGCCTTCTAAAAGTGATCATTATTAAACAACAGCAAACATGCTGGTCTGAACCATCTGCATTTGAAATGCTTCCCGAGTCCAAGGCTAGTTCGAGAATAGTGAGAACACTGGTGGGTGTTTGTTTAAATTGGGTTTAACTGAAAGGGTCCGATGACCTTCCAGAAACAAAGAAGGTCTGCTCCAAGGTGACTTCCTGTCTCTGCTGCTAGAAACTGCGGTTCTCTTGCCTAAAGAAAAAAAAATCCAGTTCCAGTTCCCCGAGCCCCTGCTACAGAGTAGAGCAGCCAAAGGAAGGAGCAGCAGAAGGCTGAGTCACAGGAAGGGCATCGGAACCAGAGGAGGAGGAATGCTGTCCTGGGGGCACAGGGGCATGTGGGGGCTTGCTCACATCTCCTGAGGCCCTGCCACCCGGCCCGTCATCAGCCTAAGTGGCTCTCGGCTCCTTACCACCCGAAAGAGCCCACACAAGTCGTCGAGAAGCAACAGTACAATTTCAGACCCGAAAGAAAGAAACCTCAGAGGGCAGCTGTGTCCCGCTCACTTCGTGGACAGGAAAATGCACTCAAAAGGGTGAGGACTTTGGCCAAAACCACACGGTCACTAGACCCCAGCCCTGGACCCCTGAACTAGATTCCTGTGCCTTGTCTCCAGTTGACAGGGGCCTCAGAGCAGCTGGTAAGGGGCTCCACACCAGCACATAGGTCCTCTGGCCTGGCCTCTCACGAGGGAGATGGCCACCTCCAATCTGTTAATCCACTGGCACTTCTTTGCCGAAAGTCTACAGGTGACCAGCACCACACAGAATTGCCAAGAACGATGCTAGTCATGCTGTCTTATTGCGCGAGATGCTCGGAGTGTGTGTTCCTCGTAGACACTGCCTTAGGTCAGAGGTCCTAGAAACAGAGCCTGAGACGAGGGTTCTGTTCAAGGGGAACGAGAACTGTCGGGAACTGCTCTCTGGAGAACAGGAGTGGGAAGCAGGATGAGGCAGGGAAAGGAGCCAGTGATGGGGTCTCAGCTGGAGACCAGCATCGTCTGATCCCCCAGGGAGCTCTGGACACACTCAACTTCGGAGCTGGCCCCTCCTGTCTCAGCTGTCATTCTCCGAGCTGGAGGGTGGTGGCAGTCCCCAGGCTAGGCAGCTGTGAACCATTAGCAGTTTGGAAAGGGATCTGGGAGGGCAGCATCCACGGCAGACATCCTCTCACTCAGGCATGATTAGGGTGAGGAAAGTGAGCCTTAGTGACGTTTTGAAGGGGGTCATAGGAGGGTGGAGAGGGGGACAGGGAGGGTGCACAGATGTGGTGGAGGAAACGCCCTGGACGAGCAACCTCCTTTCTCACCCAGGACTGGCCCTTTTCTGGGCCTTTGTCTCCTGTACTGTGTTCTGTACTGACGGTAAATTCTCATAAGACCAGGTTGGGCAGGCCAGTCAGGACGGGCACTGCTGACGTATGTTGTTGTCCCCAGGGTGAGGTGGGGTGACCGTGGCCGGGACCCTGGGACCTGGAGGAGGCAGCATCTTGTGTCTAGACCCCTCAAGCCTGCCTACAAGAAATGCCATATTTCCATCTCCTCCCTTTAGGGGTAGGGTTGATGGAATTCTGGGTCAACAGGCCATCAGAGAGGCGGAAAGTGACACAGTGCAGAGCACCTGCCTCACCATTCCCTGAGGATCCCTGAGGTTAAAATGCAGCTCCTGACCCGGACTCTGGAGGGGGCTGCGAGGTTGCATTTATAACAAGCTCCCAGGGGGTGCAACACTGCAGGTCGGTAGCAGGGATGGTGGTCTTCCCCCTGGAACCCACTCACCTGCCTTCTTACCCCCGGTTTCCCGGTGCGACTTCCCTTCCCCCACTCATGGACCATGGACTCCAGGTGGGGCTGACCCCTCCGCAGCAGCCCATGCCCAGGCCTGGCCATTCGGAACACTGGTTGCCCCCAGCCTGGTGGCCAGACTGGTCTGGTAACCATCGATGAGTCAGCCCCACAACTGGTTCAGACCATCAGGGAGGAACTGAGCCTGGGTGGGCAGGGGGCTCCCTGTGAGCTGGGGAGGCAGTCAACATGAGGGAGAGCAGAGCCAAAGGTGGGCTGGTCCCGGAGTCACCACCGAGTCACTGCACCTCTCAGTTACGTGATTCACCCCCCAGCGGAGCCGGGTTTCAAAGGCCCTGTCCTCGAGTTACCACCCCTGGAGACCCTCCTTGGCTGAGAGAGACAATTGATGCAGCCCCAAATCTGGGTCAAAGAGCGAGGCACAGAAGGAAGGTTCTGGAGTGAGCCTCGGCCATGATCGGGCCCAGTCCCTCACCAAAAACAGGATGGAAAACTCACCCAAGTCTCACAGCTGCTGGTGGCCGGCCTGACATAAACTCTACTCTCCAGCACTTTCCACGACAGAAGATGCATGGGCTGTGAAATGAAGTGGTCAGTGGCCGGGCAGGTCCCCCTTTGGCAGGAGGAGGAGGAGGATGGCAAAGCCCCACCTCTGTGCTTTACAGTTTCGAGTTTATGCAGATTATTTGACTCTCATGACTCTGTGAGGTAAGAGGAGCGGGAATTATTTGCCCCGTGTCACAGACAAGACTAAACTCAGGAGAGAGACGTGACTGGCCAAGACCCCTCAGAGGAGATGGGCCAGCACTGCAGCTGGATGGTCTCCTGACTCTCCCACCTCTCAGGTACTGATGGGAATCACCCCGCAGGTTCTCAGGCCTCACTGTGGGCTGAGCAAGCAGTTGGGGCTGCTTCAAGGAGCCCTAATATCTGTTACCCAAATGCAAATGGCAGTCATTACCCAGATTGGGGCGGGGGCCGAAGCTAATTCACTGCTGTGGCCTTTGAGCTCTGCTTCCTCTAGCCTTTGGCCACCATGAGTTACCATGAATGAAACTCCTCAAGAAATGATGGAGGCAAGCCATTGGCCACCGCCCTGCTCCCAGCTAAGCCCCAAATGACCACTTTTCACAGCAGTTCATGTTGAGAGAACGTTTATTTCACTTGGTCAGCTCCGGCAGGTGTATCCAGCCTGGACGAGCATTTACGCACACTCCTGCATAGCCGTGGGGTCCCTCCTGTCCCACTGCCTCAAGTAGGGGAGGACCTGAGGCCTCCTATGGCCATTATTGCCCAGGGGAGCCAGCCCACAGCCCAGTAAAATGCACCCACTAGTGAGCTCACGGGCCCTCTCCACTTTCGCACCTCCCATCACTGGCCACCCCCCAACCTCCAGCACCGTCAGCTAGTCGACAAGTATTTCCTGAGTGTTATGGGCCCAGCCCTGTGCTAGACCCTTGTCCTCCGGGAGCCCACAGTCTCGTTGGAGATTCAAGACACACACACACACAGGAAGCTGGAGTGTAGGACTGCACATAATACCCAAGAGTGAGATGGTGATTAACACAGGTACTGTTCAGAGGAGGAGGGGGGATGGAGGCTGGGTGGTTAGGTAAGCTAGGCCCTGGTGCAGAAGAGGGCTGAGCAGGGTGCAGGGGAGCAGGCGCAAATTTCAGAGCAATACCAGGGGAGGCAGGCGCAGGAAGGCAGATGGCACAGTTACAGCAGGGAGGAGAGACGCTGACAACCAGCAGTGAAGGGGTGCGTCTGGGAGGTTCCCTCCAGGCTGGCCAAGGATCAGAGAGAGTGGAAGCTCCTGGAGTGCAGAGTGCTGCTCTGTCTCTGCTCTGCCCAGAGCAGTCTGTCATCCCAGGACGAGGCGTGTGGCAGATGGTCAGGAACAACCGATGGCCTCCTGAGACCCCTGACCAAATCCAGCCCAGCCCTGGGATCTCCCACTGGACACAACTCGTCCGTGTGCCCACAACTCACATCACCAGCATTTGATATAAATTCCATGACTAAAGGCCTCTCCCTGCCCCCAGGTTTCCGATAAATATAACCCATTTTGTGAAGTCTACTTGTCATCAAAAACCCACCCCAGCCCTGGTGGGTCACACCTTTTCTGATGGACGGTTCATTCTGGGGAGGCTGGTGAGCACTGACTGGGGAGACGTCTTTTGTCTGGTTATTTTGATGAGCTGATTTGAAGTGAATTGACCTAGCCCCCAACAGAAGGGGGATGGGGTGTCCTCCTGCAGCAGATCCTCCTTCACTAAGGGGAATCAGTGGGTGGGGTGGGGAGGCTTTGTCAGTTTTCTCACCAAGGAGCAGCCAGGAGCCCTCGGTGGGCAGCACTAGCACAACCAGGTTTTCCTTAAGCTTCCTAAGGAGACTGACCACGAAGACCAGCCCAGAGGGAGGTGGACCCCTCCGGACAGAGCAGCCCCTTGAAGCCTGCTCAGGGCCCCCACTGCTCCTCCTTCCATGGGGTCTGTGGAAGGCTGAGCACCACTTCAGACGTGTCAAAGGCCAAGGCTGGTGTGACGGTGTGAGCTCAGGTTCTGCTTCCCAGTGACGTCTTCTCACACGGATGAACCTCGGGGACATTAGGCTAAGTGAGAAAAGCCAGTGACAAAGGGATAAACCCTGTCTGATTCCACTGGTATGAAGTATCTAAAGTCATCAAAATCATAGAAACAGAAGGGAGAAAAGGGGGTTACCAGGGAGGGAACAGGAACAGGAGGGGGAATTAGTGCCTAAAGGGTGTGGAGGTTCAGTGTTGCAAGATGGAAAATTCTGGAGCTCTTTGCACAAGGTAAATGTACTTGATGCTACTCAACTGTGCTCTTAGAAATGACTAGGATGGTAAATTTAATGTTCTGGGTTTTTTTTAATCATAATAAAATAAGATAAAGTTTAACATGTCTTGCTCAGTGTTTGACTTCCCTCTGTAGCAGCGACCAGGAACTTTGGACATTATTGTGTCTCAGAAAAAGGGTTTCATTTTATGAGCTATTTGAAAGCATCAAAGTTCTAGCATTTCAAGTATTTGACTAGCTTGGGGAAAGCTCGATTATGCCCCAAAGCAGCCCCCATCAGCAGGACCTATTGGAGCTGTCAGCCTTGCCATGAATCAGGGGACAGGGGGTGGCAGTTTGGACACTGATTTTCCACATTCACTTTTCTAATGTTTCCCAACCTTGCACAGTTAGGATCCATTAGCTGAGTGTTGAAAGTGGTCAGTGATTGCCAAAAACAGTACTTCTGATTATCCCTACATTTAAGCCACCTGGGCCCTCACTCATGAGCTCTTTCCCTTCCTCCTGATGACTGACCTGCTGGGCTGGGACTAGTCCTCTCTAGGCCAGGCTCTGGAAGCTTCTCTGACTACCTTTTACTGTGGGCATGACTGCCCTGATTGTGGGAAGATCCCTGCACCACTGGAACTTTGTGTGGATGCCTGTGGCCACATCCCCTTGGGGAACATCCTGAGAAGAAGGTGGAGCCTGCTTTAGAATCTCCACTAGATTTCTGGAGAGAAAGCATTTTTCTCTCCATTGCCCTGGTGGGGTCTCCAGCGTGGCCTGGGAGATGATCACAGGGAAAGTGGCTATAAAGAGAGGGTGATGGACGGGAGTTTGGTTCCCTTTTGTCCTTAAAGGTATTTTCTGTATGCTTGGGAGAAAATGGTACAGGTTGGGCAATTATACAGAGAGACTATCCTGATTAAATATGGCATCACCAGCTGGAAGGTGTTCAGCAAAGACTCATCAACTTAGACACACTATGAACTATGATGGGGAACCATGTAGAGAGAGGTGCTTCCTTAGGAAATAAATTCCTTTCTTCTTCAGCCCTGCTGGAGGTCTCCCTTTGCTTTAGCTAGTTATTTACCCACTAGTGTCTTTTTTTCGAGTTAAACTACAAAGATATCCCATTTCAGTGGCTCAGGATACAATATAAAGTCACTTCTTTCACTTTTCAAAGGAACATCACTTTAGTCTCCCTCTCCACTTCTGAAACTGTTTTTCTTCCTTTCCTCACGTCCCTCTCCTTCAAGATCATTAATTTAACGCCATTTCTTGAGATATACTATATGGCAGGGACAATATTAGTGCCTAGGGACACAGAACAAGACAGGCCTGGTCTCTGAGCTTATGGAGTCTCACACTAAGGGCAGTAGAGGGAAAATAAAAAAGTAGACACAGTAAATAGTACCAGAAAGAAACATATTGTGAAGCAAATAATGGAGAGTAAGTAGATCAGGAGTTGGGTGAGGCCTTCTCTACAAAGGGGTGTGTGGGGGTCAGAGGATGCTCTTAGAAGAGTCCCAACAGCAACTGGACTTAAGTAACAAAGACGTCTCTTTCTCCTTGGCATAAAGGTTCTGGGGTGAGTGTCTGAGGCTGAGGAGAGCTTGGCCTCTTGTGTTGTACACAGATCCAGATGATTCTAGAGAGGAGCCCAGGCCTCTGTGCCTGGTCCCAGAGAGCTCACCTCCCCTCAGCCCACTGCATTTCCTCAGTGGTGATCTTCTTGAAGCTGGAGTCTGCGGCCTCCCTTCCTACCTCCTCTGATTCCTTCCTTGCAGTGAGGTTTCTCCCTTCAGAAGGCCAGGACACTGCTCTCTTAAAAGGGACAAACTGTCACAGGGCTACACAGAAAAGGGGTTTCTCACATTCTTCACTTTCTTCAGCTGCATTTCTTTGTTCTTCCAGTCAGTAACCATGTGCTCGTCCTGATCAAGTGTTTATGGGATGCCTTCTCTGTGCTGTGGGGATGGTGGTGAACACAGCAGAACAAGTCCCTGTCCTTGTGGGACTTCCTTTCAGAGATGGGGAGACAAGAATAAAGTGATGAGCAGGTAGATGCACAATGTGAAAGGTGGTGGCAGTGGGGGCTGGGGAGAAAATGGGGGTGCTGGTGAGTGCAGAGGGGCGGGGTGCTCTTAAAGAGAGGGTGACTGAAGAAGGCCTCCTGCACCACAGGGACAATATGGTAGAGACCTAAAGAAAGTGACACTGTATTGTACAAGCCTGGAGGAAGAATGTTGTAGCTCATATGAACAACCAGCATAAAAGCCCAAGGTTGCATGTTTGGGGAACCGCAGGGAGGCCGATGTGCCTATAGCAGAAAAAGCAAGGTGGAGAGGGGTGGGGGAGGTCAGACAGGTGGCCAGGGCCAGACTGGGTAGGGTCTTTAGACTGTTATAAAGGCTTTCCTGTCAGTTTGAGGGGCTGGGAAGCCATTGGGGTTTTTGGGATGGTTGAGGGACATTATCTGTCTCTCGTTTTAGGAGGAGCACACTGGCTGCTGATGGACGATAGACTCTAGGAGGAGGGTGGGAGCAGGGAGACCACTGATAACGTTATTGCAGGAGTCCAAAAAAGAGCAGATGATCAGTTCAATCTGGAAAAATCAAGAAAGACTTTACATGGAGGTGACACTTGAGCTTTGTGGTGAAATATAGGGAGGAATTTTCCAGGAAGACGGGCGGAAAGGAGTACAGGGAAGGGCATGATTGGCCTTCTGGGGAATGGAGGTGAGGTGGCAGTGATGGGGGGGACCCTGATTGTGAAAGGCACCCATAGTTACAGGCTACGCATTCTTTTCAAGCCCACCTGAAACACTTACAAGAGGTTTATTGGGCCAAAAAGTAAATCTCAACCAAGGACAAATATTTTATACAGATGTTGTTCTCTGGCCATAGTGCAATAACATTGGAAATAATGAAAAAGAGAGCCAGTCTCCCAATACATTTTTAAATTTGGTAATCACTTCTCTTAATTAATGGTTCAAAAAGAAATCAATTGAAATTAGAACATATTTTAAACTGATCAATGAAAAGAATGGAGGAAACCACAGCACTGTGATGATGTCAATTCTTCTCAAACTATGCTGTCAATTCGATGCAGTGGCCTTCAGGATTTCAACAGATTTCCTAAAGATAACAACACCTGATTTTAAAAGTCCAATACACAATTAAAAAGCCAACAAGTGTGAGACAATTTTTAACTATAGCAAGGTGTTCTCTGCTCAATAGAGAACTAAGACTTATTTTAAAGTTACACTAATTAAGTCATATTGGTTTTATAGTTAAGACATTCTGTTTCAGGAATAGGCCTAGTCCAATGGACAAAACAAAGAAGCGAGGGTCATTCTCATGGAAATAGGGACACCTGGTGTCTGACGGAATCATCAGAGAAAGGATGGACTGTTCAACTAATGGTGCTGGGAAATTTGGGTCTCCCTGTGGATTCTGATTCAGTTAAGAATACTAATTTGTAACTAACAATGGTTTGCACCAGGCCTCTCAAACTTGAATGTTCATGAGAATCACCTGGTACCTGGTAAATTACAGATTCTGATTCAGCAGGTCTAGGGTGTCACCTGAGATTCTGCATTTCTACTATGGTCCCAGTTGTTGGCTATATTACTAGCCCCTGAATCACACTTTGAGTAGCAACAGCGTAAATTGTAAGAATATTGAGTGTTTATTTAACAAATAGGTGGTCTCAAGGATGTTCTGGCAGCTCGGTGACATCATCAAGATCCTTATATCTTTCTGCTCTGCCGTCCTTCAGCCTGATGGTGCATGTTGACTTTTGTTCTCTTATTTGTTACCTCATTGCCCCATGATATCTGCCACAAATCCGGAAATCACATTTAAGTTCCAAATAAGAAGGGGGAAGAGGCAACAACAGGAACTCTCTACTTGAGTCTGCCCCTATCATCAAGAAAACAACAGCATTCCCAGAGGCCAAAGCCAACGTTCCCTCCACTGTCATCAGGTCACATAGACGCCTCTGGCTGGAAGGGAAGCTGGGAGAGCGAGTGTATGAATTTCGTCTTGCTGCTGTAACAAACTGCCACAAATTAGTCGCTAAAACCCCACAAATTTATTATTTTACAGTTCTGGAGGTCAGAAGTCCTGAAATCAAGGTGTTGGGTAGGATTGTCATCCTTCTGGAGACTCTATGGGAGAATCATTTCCTTGCCTTTTCCAGCTTCTAGAGGCTGCCTATATCTCCTTTGGCTTGTGGCCCCTTCCTCTATCTTCAAAGCCAGCAGTGTAGCATTTTCATATCTCTCTCATGCTCTGACCTATGCTTCTGTCCAACGTTTCCTTAGTCTCACTCTGACTTTCCTACCTCCCCCTTATAAGGACCTCTTATAATGTGATTACATTGGGCTCATCTGGATGATCCAAGATTATCTCTCCATCTCAAGATCCTTAATCACATTGGCAAAGTCCCTTTTATCATGGAAGGTAACATAGCCACAGATTCTGGGGATTAGCACATGGACATCTTGGGAGGGGGAGGCATTATTCTCTCTATCGCAGAGAGTGTCTAGATTCCCCCAGCATGTGTAGTGGGTGATGTGTATACAGAAGGGAGTTGTTGGTTTAGCCAATCAACAGTGAAATATGGGTTTATTTCAGAGATAAGAGCCCAGAGAACATCCCAGGACACAGGATTTCTTGTCCCAGGCTAGTCTGAGTCTAGGACTTCAGTGACCCAAATCCTTGGGGAAAAACTTGAGTCAAAAAGAAAATGTACTTTCTTGCTTTTCCTCTATCCACTCAGTGTGTGAGTTGAACATTGAGGTGTTGCTTTTTGTCCCAAAAGAATAAGCAGGAGCCTGTGTCTGGAGAGCAAGTCAGAGGAGGGCTGCTCCCTGTCGGAACTGAGGCTTCTCCTCCTAGGGAAATGTGGTGCAGGGAAAAGTGCCACAGGAAACACTATTCTGGGCAAAGCTGTGTTCAAGTCCAAACTGAGTGAGCAGATGGTAACTAAAGTGTGCCAGGAGGAGAAGGGGGCCATGAGAGAGGGGGAGGTTGTAGTCATCGACACCCCCGACCTTTTCTCTTCAGTAGCTTGTGCCAGTGACAGGCACCACAACATTGAACACTGCTTGGAGCTCTCCGCTCCCAGCCTCCATGTCCTGCTTCTGGTAATTCCCATTGGCCATTATAAGGCAGAGGACAAAGAAACAATTGAGGGCATCTGGAAGGTGTTTGGAGCTGAAGCCAAGAGGCACATCATTATTGTCTTTACTCGGAAGGATGATTTGGGGGATGACTCCTTGCAAGATTACATTGAAAATGATGAGTGTCTTAGGGGGTTGGTTCAAGACTGTGGAAACCAGTACTGCACTTTCAACAACAAGGCAAGTGAGGATGAGCAGGGCACCCAGGTGAGATAGCTCCTTTGCAAGGTCAAGTGTTGGGTGATTGAGAACCGATGACATATTGCATGAACTCCAGAAAAGAAGGCACTGGATCCCAGGTGAAAATTCTTGTTCAGGTCTCCAAAGATCTCTATGTTGCTAGAGCTAGTAGGATGAAAATGGGTGCAAATAAGTGAAATGTTGCATTGTGTGATGGAACATAGGCTCTGCTTAAGGAGATATTTATCCATATCTGGAAAGATGAGGCACCAGATGGCAGGTTACTTTGAGTATCATGCTTTGGACTTTGGAATTTACTGGCAAATTATTGGATACATTTAAGTCCTTATCTAACTTTACCCCTCCTAGTACTGGACACACAAGTGACTCATTAGTCCCTCTCTTCCCTTGGGTTCAGTAAAACTACCCTCTTATATTTTCCCTCTCTTTTTCTGGCTACTGCAGAGATTGTTGAGGCTTCTTTTAATGACATCTAAAAGTTGGCATCTTCAAGGCTTGGTTCTAGCCTTTCCTCAGTTCTCTTCTCTACACTCTCTCCTTGGGTGATCCCAGGTTCTTGTGGCTTTGAGCCTCATCTGTTGCTAACAGTTTCCAAATTAGTAATTCTAGTCCAGGTCTGTCCTCTGAGTTCTGACTCCTTTTTCCATTTCCTACTCGACATCTCCACTTGGCTCTCTTCTGGATCTCAAACTTAACATGGCCAAACTTTTGCTTTTCCCTCTTAAATCTACAAGACCCCAGTCTTCCTCTCACCCCAGTAAATGGTTGTGCTGCTCACCATGAACTTCAAACCTAAACCCAGGTGTCAGCCTTGACACCACTGCTAGCTTGCACCTGACATCCAGGTGAGATCAATGTACCTGGAATCCACCTGCTTCTCTCCGTCTCCACTACCACCATTTGGTGCAAGCCAGCCTCTTCTCTTGCCAGTACTATTATAAATAATCTACTAACAACTTTCCCCCCATTCATTATTGTGCCTTACCCTCCAATCCATTTCACACACAAGAGCCAGAGTGATATTTTATTTAATTTTTAAACTGGAATGGAAAATCATTGGTAACTAAGGAAAATACAGAAATGTAAGCCTTTGCCTCTGAGGAGCTTACCCTTCTTTTGGAGTGACTTATGCATAAGAAACAAAAAAGTGAGTGATTCAGTGTAAGGAAGCAAATGCTGGTATAGAGAATTCTATAAATGTAAGTGCCCAAGAATGTAAAGCAAGTGAGAATTCAGTATTGCAGCAGTTTTGGTCAGAGTGACTCTTCTTACAGCTGCTGAATATTGAGCCCAAACAGGAGGGAAATGGACATTTACTGAGTGCCTACTAAGATCCAGACACATACATGAACTGATTATGTCTTCACAACAACTCTATGTACTGATGTTCTGTGGATGAGGCCCCTGAGGCTCAAGAGAACTGAAGTCACTTGCTCTCTTATTCCCTGGGCCTGAGCTCTCTCTCCCCTTTCTGACCATCTGTCTCTCCCTTGAAGGCAGCCTGGAACAGGTATGTCAGCAGGGAGGAGAGGGGGCACAGAATGACTTTTCTACAGTGTAACCTGAACACGACACCTTCTAATTTAAAATGTCTCAGTGCCTTCCTGTAGGTCTTCAGATCAAGTTCAGAGTCCTTGACCTGATCTGGTCACTCTCGCTCTACCTTGCTCTCTCTGTGCTAGTCTCACTGGCCTACCCTTTGGTCCCTGAGTTATGCTCATGTTCACTCTAGAGCTCAAACCTGCGGTTCGCTCTGCCTGACGCTTCCCCTCTCTCATCCATCCCACCCCAGGTCTGCTTTATGTGTCCATCCGCCTCAGCTTAAACTCACTTCCTCAGGGAGTCCTTCCCAATCGTCCCCTGGAATGAGGCCCTGCAGCTCCCCTCCCTCTCGGTGCTCCTCACACGGTCATCATCGTACCAAGTGATTCCTCTGATTAGATCTGTGGTGGGCGCCTCCCCACAGACTCCATGAGGACAGAACTCATGTCTGTTTTGTTGATCACAGCATCTTAGTCTTGTCTTCTCCAAAATGGAGGTAATAAGTCTATGTATTAAGGATTAAATGAAATATTCACAAAGTTTTTTGCAAATACTTGAAACTTGGCAGGTGTTCAACAATTATTAGCTGTTATTATTCTTGTTGTTATTATAGAAGTGTATGCAGTTCCAATAAATTATAGAGACATTAAGGACTTTAAAATCAGAAGACTGAGAAAGATTCCTAATTTTAGGAGTCTATTACCCAGAAATAAAAGCATTTGTGTTTATAAAGATATTTGTAGAAGAATATCTATCACAGCATCCTTTGAAATAGTAATGCCAGAATTAACCTGAAGGTCTATCAGTAAAGAAATGGCTGTGTTAGTTGTATATGTTCATACTATGGAACAAATAGCATCTACTAAAATCTTGGGGTTGATCTGTATGAATTGACTTGTGCAGATGTGCAGGACATATTACTAAACAAATTGCAGAACAAAAAGCCTAGTAAGTCTCTCTATATGTTCATACGTATTTGTATAAACATACAAAAACATAGAAGGATATTATGTGTATCTATATAACTGTTATATGTCTATATAAATGTATTTCTATATATATGATATGTATATCTATATATATAAAACTTACTTTTCTGGTAGATTGGAGATGGAAAAATTATTAATTTTTAGATCAGACACATTTGCATTGTAACAATATTTTCCATTTAAAAAGCACAAAAGAATTTGAACTGGGCTGTGTAGGGTGAAAGAAGTCCAGTATTCTGAGCCGGATGCAGAGAACCCAGGGAGAGGGACGATGGATGGTACTGACGGTTTTGTGTAAGGCCAAGTAAGAAAGCAGAGGGAAAATTTCCTTGGCTGGCATGCAGGTTTCACAAAGATATGGCTAAAATAAGGTACAGGAAGACTCTAAGAATAGCAGATTCATCAAGATTGCATATCATTGTTTTTACCTTCTCTTTCGGTACTGTGACAGTTGAAATATCAGCAGCGAGTAAAAGGCGTCACCAGGCAGGTGAAGAGGATGCCAGTTATGTGTTTGGCCCCCATACTCTGTTGTCTCCATTTGCCCACTTGGATGGGGAAGGTTCCAAATTTTACTTGATGTCATATTGGAAGAAGCTTCCTCTCTGTACCAGGGGTGCAGTGATGGAAGGAGACACTGGAGCTACATGGGGAGCTTGATCCCCAGCCTCCTCCCTTCCCCTCTTCCTCAGATGCACATCACAGGCACTACAGGGCTAGTTTCTTCTTCCAGGGAGTCCAGAAGCTCTTTGTAAGCCTCTGGATTTTCTCCTTGAATAGCAGCAACTCTGGAAGACTTTGGAAGGAATTGCTATTACTCTTAGGGACTGTGGAGAAGTGAAGTTAGAGAGCTTCAGGAACAATGCCTTGGTTAGATGGCATGTGTGGGGCTTCTCTGAGTGAGAACAAGACCCATCTTCTTACTCTGGGAAACCTGTCACAGTAGCAGCAGCAGCTGCAGTGAGGTCTCAAGATCAGCTGTCATTAAGAACAGGTCTACAAAGGCCAGCAAGGACCATGACCATGGCTTTGATTTGACCCATCCTAATCATCAGATTACTTTGAATTATATACAGTCATGCACCACATAATGATGGTTCAGACAACGTCACCCACATATATGACAGTGGTCCCATAAGATTAGTACCATTGAGCCTAGGTGTGTAGTAGGGTGTACCATCTAGGTTTGTGTAAGTAAACTCTTTGATGTTCGCACAATGATGAAATCGCCTAACGACATGTTTCTTAAAACGTATCCCCGTTGTTAAGCGATGCACGACTGCACTTGTGTCTCCATTTCTTTATTTTGTGAAAAAATGAGATTTTAGATCTGTGTGCATCATTTTCCCCCTTTATTTTTTAGGATTGTGTGAATGAAGCTACATCTCTGGAGGACAATCCACATGGTAAGATGATTCTTAAAAGTTGTCAAGCTCATATCTGTAGTCTTTTGAATGCATCATGTGTCAAAGTCAAGCGGAAAAATTATCTACATGAGTCAGAACAAAAATGCATCCTGGAGACCTAGCTCAGGTCAGTGCCCACCACCTGTCTCCCAGGGAACTCCTGACACTTGTGAGTAGGGGCAGTACCAGCTAAGGTCCTGGACATGGCATGGTGTCCCTGGCCTTCTCTGAAATGTCACAGAGCTGAGCTTGCCTCTCATGTCTTCTTTCTGATTTAGCCTCTTCTGTCTGGCCCTGGATCCAGCACTGCAAAATTTTTGGTTCCTACTGGGAAAGCAGAAATCACACCTTCATGGATAACACTAACTTGCAGAATTCAGTGATGGAGCTCAGTATGCATGAATGATTGCCACTCATGGTACATCCTGCACACTGCACAGGTCAATAGGTATAGATCAACTTTATTCTCTTTAGTAGATGGAATTTGGTCCATAGTACGGGTATACACAACTGGCTCAACCATCCCATTGTTAATGGACTCTCACATTATTTCTGGGCCAGCTTTGTGCAAGAAGTGAATATTCAGCAGTAAATAAGGAAGATGAAATCTCTGTCTGCATAGAACTCCCCAAAATAATAATAATTTTAATAATGATAATAATTGCAGCTGATATTATGTGCTCAGAAATATATAAATATTTAATTGTCATAGTATATAATATTTAATCCTCATAACAATCCTGTCTATATAGATCATAACCCTATAAAGAAGGTGCTATTATCATTATGCTCATTTTACAGATGAGTAAACTTAGCCAGAAATACGTGAATTCAGGCAGCAGTAGGGATTTAAAATTCTGTCAACGTCCTTAAGCCAAGACCCCCAGGAACATACCTCTTCCTGAACAAAGTTGAGTTTATTGGCTCATGGAGGTGAGGGAATAGCACATAGTGGGGAACCACAGCGTGTCTCAGAATGAAGGTGTTGGAAAGGACTTTTTATAGATTGTAGGCTTGTCTAAGGTGAGGAAAGTGGTAACTTTCCCAAGGGGACAGAACAAGGACATGGTGTCACTAGTGTTTCAGCTTGTTTCTTCAAATGCCGTGTTCACCCCACCTCCCAGCCTGGCTGCTCAGACACTGAGTGAAGATCCACACCAATAGCGCCCTGGATGACTCAGACTCAGTGAATTTTGCCTATAGTTGCTGGCTCTGCCATTTACTCATCGTGTAGGTCTGATTTTCGATCATGGGAAAAGTGGGGACAGGGCTACGTGGAGAGACGGTTTTGCAGGGCGGGGTTTTACAGTAATCCATTGAGGTGTAATTTACATAGAGTAAAATCCACAAATCTTAAGTATCCGGCTCAATGACTTTTTACGTATCTGCACATGTGTGACCACCATCTAGGTATAGAAACGGAGCATTTCCATCAGCTTAGAAGTTCTTACTGCCCCTGCCCAAAGGGAACCATCTCCAGACTTCTATTAACATGATTCATTTTGTCTGTTCTTGAAGTTCATATAATAAATTGTATAGCATGTGGTTTTGTGTCTGGCTGTCTTCACATAGTATGTTTTAGAGATTCAGTCTTGTTGTATATCAGTAGTTCACTCCTTTTTTTTTTTTTTTTTGTAATTGCTGAGTTCTGTTCTATTTTATGAATATACCACTAAGGGGCATTTAAAAGTAGATTCTTCCTGGTCTTGCCTTAGCCCACGAAGTACTTACCTTTGGTAACAAAATGAGAGGAACCCTAAGGACCAAGACCAGTGAAGGCCAAGTTTAACATTTTCATCTTCCTCGGAAACCTCAAACCCTTCATGTATCTCTTAATTTGCTCCTGGTGTCCTTCACGGCTTCACTTAGATGGGTGGCTTCTGACTGGGACTAGTTCAGCGCCATTCTCCATGAAAACTGACAAGGATGAGAAATCATAACACCTGTCCACGTCTCTGTGTCTACTGCAAGAAGAGACTCTGAATCTGTCCCTTTTCCACACAGGGGCAGAGGAGAAGCAGCTGCAGGCCACAGGATGTGAGCCGAACCCTGGGACATCAGAACTGAAGGGCCTGCTCGTGGGGAAGCGTGGGTACCACGAAAAGTACCTGCGAAAAGTACCACTGGAAACAGCCTTCTGGGGAAGCGAGTTTTTGAGACCAAATTCAGTGAACAGTCAGTAACCCAGATGTTTAGGTCTGTGAGCAGAATCTGGAAAGAGAGGAAATTTTCAGTCATTGATACTCCAGACATCTCATCTTCAAAGAACGTTGAATTAGAGCTTCCAGAACACACCTTCCCAGGCCCCCACGCCTTCCTGCTGGTGACCCCGCTAGACTCTTTCACTGAGAAAGATGAGGCAGTGCTGGATACCATCAAAAGCAAATTTGGAGACAAATTCTTTGAGTACATGATCGTTCTCCTCACCAGAAAAGAAGATCTAGAGGATCAGAATCTAGGTATCTTCTTAAAAGACAGAAATAAATCCTCAACCAGCTCATCAAGAATTGTAAAAACAGATACAGCACCTTCAACTACAGAGCAACATCACGTGGATGAGCTCCTGCAAAAAGTTGTGAGCATGGTGCAGCAGAACAGGAACAAGCCCTGCTCCTCAGAGGGAGAGGTAAACAATGTACAGAAAACATTTCGTATATACTTAAAATGTAGATATAATATATACAAGAACTTTTCATTTTCTGAAAGGCACAGAGAAGATAAAAAGGACAGATCCACTCTATTGACTAACTCTTTGCTCTTTCTCCTTTTTTTTCCCCACACTTTACTAAAGTTATGTGCCTTTCCATGCACACTGCCCTGACCTGGTCTTCAATTCTTTTTTTTTTTTTTCTTTGTGAGGAAGTTCGGCCCTTAGCTAACATCTGTTGCCAATCTTCCTCTTTTTGCCAAGGAAGATTGGCTCTAAGCTAACATCTGTGCCAATCTTCCTCTTTTTTTATATGTGGGACACCACCACAGCATGGCTTGATGAGTAGTGTGTTGGTCCGTGCCCAGGATTCGAACCTGCGAACCCCAGGCCTCCGAAGTGGAGTGTGCAAACTTAACCACTGTACAGGCAGGCAGGCCCCCCTAATTCTTTCATGACCCTTATCCCATCTCTCCAACTGGATGGTGAGGGTCTTGAGGGAAGGAGTTGACCTTTTCCAATCTCTTGTTTTCCTCACAGAGTGTCTGTTGTCCAGGGCTCATTGTTCAGTGCTGGTGATGAGATAGTTCTGGATCATTGATTTACTCTTCTCTTTCTCTTAAGCCCAACTCTCTCTCGACCCTTTTGTCCACTCTCTTGGTTATTTACTCTTCTCTCTGTTGCAGAGGGCAGGCATTTTGACTGGACAGGAAAGGGAGCCTGAATGCTCTTGATGGGCGACCCGCACATGAGACTAGATGTGTTTTATTAGCCCTGTCACAGTACCCTATCTACTGCTAAATCAGGAGTCCCCATCCACTCAGTGCTGCATGTTCTACTGACCTGAGCTGAGGTTCTTCCAGCCCAGCAGTACCAATGCTGTTCTCTTCTGCTTCAATGTCCTCACCTGGGAAGAACATCAGAGCAGGAGCATATCTGTTTACTGAGCCCTGTCAATTCCTCATGGAGGGCCAGGTGCTGGGAAGCCTCCTGAAGCAGTATAGATGTGTGAGGAAACTGGGGAGGCTGTGTGGAGAAAGCCCAATTTGAAATGGACTTTGGAGAATGGGTAGAGTTTGGATGGCTGAGTAGAAAGCTTGAAGTCATTCCAGAGAGTACACTAGCAGTCTGAAGCCAGGAGGTAAGAGCAAGCAGGCCACTCATGAGGGAACAAAAGGGATAGGTGTTCATGGAAATAGATTGGTTCACAAATCTAGACAATGTGGGATAGGGAGGTTAGACCAGATTAGAGAGGACTTGAGAACCACACTGTCTAAGGGTATGGAAGCAGGGACTGAAATACATGACAAATACAGGAGTGTTGGAAGATTAATCTATTTTTCATCCTGAAAGCATAACTATGAGATTGTGGGTTCAGCATAAGCAATTCAATAATTTCCCCTGGAAGGAAGAGCATGTGATGGGCTTTCATCCCTCTTTGAATTGAGGTGGATACTAGTAACTTGGGAAAGAATTCATGATTGAGAAGAACTGTGAAGAGACCTTAATGGAAGAGGGGGAGAGAGAGAGAGAGAGAGAGAGAGAGAGAGAGAGATCACAGTACAAGTGCAAAGTCTTAAGGAACCCCCCAATAATACATCTAGTAAGATCTTTGTCCATCTGTAATTCCATTTATAGGAAAATTTATTCTCTGTCATTGTTATCACACAGAACGGTGTTAGTGGATATTCGTTATTATAACCATGAGGTGACTTTTGACTCATCAATGAAAGACACAACTAAGTTTAACGTAGTTTTAATGAGAAACGGATTTTAGTGTGAGCCAGGCAAGGGAACTGGTAATCCACTGATGGTATATGTAGTTACTTTTTCATGAAAAGTCAATTCTATGGAATAATTTTTCAAATACATCAAGGAGATTTAGCTACAGTTAGCTTTAGTTGGAATAGGAAGATTTAGTCACAGCAGGAACAGAAGACAAATAGATGAGATGTGTAGATAGGCCCTGCTGAGTAGGTGAAGAGCAATAAAGCCAGTGAAACACACAAGGTGCCAGGGAGTCAGAGAAGGTACCAGAAAGAGGGAGCAGAGCAAACTCAGAGATAGGAACAGTGCCGTGTCAGTGGATGAGCACTGGGCAGAGACCATGGTCAAGTCCTGCTTCTGAGTTCACAGACAGCTTGACTGGAACAAGCTGTTCTGTGCTTGGGGATGGAGATGCCAGGTGAGAGGGTGGCCTTGATGCTCTCTGAGCGTATTCTGTTGTAATGGATGGCATAACTATGAAAGTTATACCCTGATCAGCCCATGGTCATGAATCTTTCCTACTTTCCTTTCAACATAGGCCCTGAGCATTGTCCTCATGGGAAGAAGTGGGACTGGGAAGACAGCAACGAGGAACACCATCCTTGGGAGGGATGAATTCCCCTCGCAGCTTCAACCACAGCTGGTCGCCTAGACATGCCAGAGCAGCAGGAGGAAGTGGGAAGGGCAGGGTGTTGTGGTTGTGGACACTCCCCTGCTCTACCTGTTGCCCTGTGCTGAAGGAGATCCATCTCAGCTGGAGCAGGAGGTTAAATGCTGTTGGTCCTGCTGTGAGGAAGGGAACAAGATTCTGGTCCTGGTGTTCCAGCTTGGATGGTTCACTCAGGAGGATGAAAAGGTGGGGGGGGGGGGGAACTACAGTCCATCTTTGGAGAGGAAGTTATGAAACACACGTTGGTGCTTATCACCCAGAAGGAAGATATAGGGGACAAGAAGCTTGACCAATACCTCAACAACACAGAAAACAAAGCTCTTAAGAAGATAATTAAAAAGTGTGAGGGGCGAGTTTGTGCTTTTAATAACAAAGAAACTGGCCAAGCCAGGGAAGCCCAGGGAAAGATCTTTTGACAATGGCCAATGAGCTGATAGGGAGACGTGGAGGGCAGGGATACCCCCGTGATTGGGTGAATGTCAGCAAAAGAGTGAAAAATGCCCAGGAAAAGCACAAGTCCCAAAATTACTAAAGAATTTAAAAGATAGGTTAGCATAGGTGGCTGAAATGCCTGGGGCCTCTTTCAATTAGAGACACCCTGGGGTTGGGGTGGGGTCATGGGAGGACAGGTGGGCTGGCAAGAGAGTCCATGACTCTGAGGGCTTGGAGGTAACTGCGTCTCACCTGTGATGCTGCAGCTATTTGTAGGTAATAAATGGTCAGGCTGGGGTGGGTGATAGGGATTGTGAAGGAGAGAGAAGAATAAGGTGGGGAAATCTGGAAAAGACTTCTGAGACTAGGCTGATGCTGAGGGTCAGAAACAAGTACAAGAGTCACGTCACCTGTGTAGGTGTATTGGTGTCAGGACAGACACCATGACCAAAGCCAAGGCCAGCCTGGAGTCAGAACATAGATCATTACTCAGGAACCAGGAGATCCAGGTAGGTGAGAGGAGGTTACCGTGCAGCCAACTCCTGGGCATGGAAGGATGGAGAAGCTGGGTCTACTCATCCCCCAGGGCTGCTTGCCAGGCCCACCAATCCCCTGAACTCCTCTGTCTCCACTGGGGCAGGACTCAGGTCTGGTTGGTTCCTTTCCGCACATGGTGGCAGCTCCTTAGTGCTCCCCACCTTCCAAGCCTGAATGGAAAGTGGGACCCAGTCTACTCTGCCTTGTTGTCCCTGAGGAAATGAACATGAGTCTGTGAGGTTTCAAAAGATTTTATTGCTAATCATCATAGTGAAATAGACTAAACTGAAAATCACCAGCATGTAAAATTACCAGGATTAGATAATCTTGCAAAGTTCTGAAGTTCTAAGTATAATTCTGGATATCCTCTAGAAAAGGTTATTGAAAACCCCTTTGCGCTTTTCACCTTTTTTATCCCTGAGGGTTAGGATTTAGGTGAGAACTCAAATAACAGTTTAAACACATCAGGGGGTTATCTCATGTCAAGAAGTCCAGGAGTAGGCAGTCTGAGGCCGGTGTAGCATCAACACTTCAGCTGCATCCTATCTCTCTGCCCCAGTGTCACTGGCATGCAGCCTCCATGCTGCAGGTTGCTTCTGGGTTCCAGGGTGGTGGTGTTCTACCCACGGCTGAGCCGAGTGTATTGAGAGCTGCCTGATGTGGCGATGTATGAGATGAGAACTGTGGAATCTTCTCCCAGTAGACGTTGGGTCAGATGTTTTCAATATTAACCACTTTATACATGCTCTGCGGACAATCTATGTCATCTGCTTTGGTTTGTTGAAAGTAGCAGGTTACTTTCAAGATTAATGCATTTATAAGAGCATGAGCTGTCCCCATTAACACTTTGTACCCTATATAACCCTTACTATGACGAATTCTGGAAAGTATGTGTGTAAATATGTTCAGTTGAGTGAAATAATAAAAGTGAATTATATTATCAATTCCCATCCTCCTAATTCCCATTTTTCTGACCTGGGAGAAGAGCTTGCCTCCATGAGGAGGCAGTGGAGATGTTTAGATACTTGACTAGTGAAGTTTTTTCATCTTTGGTGCCTGCAGACATTTAGACTGGGTGACAGCCACTTTACTGGTACCCTGCCAGCTCAGGACTCATCCACTCTGGGCATTTCACTATATCAAGGACAAGTAAATGTAGCCAGCATTAGAACCAGGAACATGGAAGGAATAATGTCTAGAAGCATTTTGTGCCTCCTCCCAGAGCCCTTCTTCTGTCTGAGGGCAGGCACAAATCCCAGTGTCCTACCCTGAGTTGAGCAGGTGACATTGGGGGTGGCATGAGGTGGGGGATGTGTGGGCTAAGCAATGTGGCATCTTCTCCCAGGTAGGACCTAACATACATCTCCACTTTCCTTAGGACCTCTCTTGAGGGTGGTGACAATGCTGCTGTGTCAGTTCCTCTGAGAAGACTGCTGAGAACAAGTAAGGAGTGCAAGAGGTTTACTAGGGGTGGGGGGCAGGGTAATGCCTGCTAAAGACAAAAGGGAGGAAGCAGAAGTGGGCAGAGAAAGTCTTCAGACCATGATGCAGATCTGACCCTCTCAAGAGGAAAGGGGGGAGCGAGCTGAGTTGGGTAGGGAGAGCCTCAGATCTGACAGAGCCTGGGCCAGCTCAATAAGGACTCCGGGGAAATGACTGACCAATAGCGAAGTCCTGCATTGGGCAGACACTGGTAGCTCTGCTGGGCTCAGCCTTTTCCTAGAAACTGCCTGGGAAAAGCACGGATTTGGCTCAAAAGTTGAGGTGGGTCCTGAAAGTGTTGTAGCTAGGGGCTGTCAGCTAACTGTGCTCCCTGGAGCAGATGGAAAGTATTCTTTTCTTTAATGCTGTACTGTAGATCCCCAGAAATTATTCATCTTATATCTAGGAGCTTTTACCCTTTGACCAACATCTCCCATTTCCCCCACCCCCAGACCCTGATAACTACAACTCTCTGTTTCTGTGAGTTAGACATTTTTAGATTCCACATATCAGTGAAATCGTATGGTATTTATCTTTCTCTCTCTGACTTAGAGTAATGCCCTCAAGATCCATCCATGTTGTGCCAAATGGCATGACTTCCTTCTTTTTTATGGCTGAATAATATTCCATTACATGTGTGTGTGTATATATATATGTGTGTGTGTGTGTGTATATATATATGTCACACCTTATTTATTCATTCATTTGTTGACAGTCACTTAGGTTGTTTCCATATCTTGGCTATTGTGAACAATGCTGCAGTGAATATGGGGATGCAGATACCCTTCAAGATCCTGATTTCACATCATTTGAATAGACATCCAGAAGCAGGATTGCTGGACCATATTATAGTTCTATTTTTAATTTCTTGAGGAACTTCCACACTGTTTTCCATAGTGTTTGTACCAATTTACATTCCCATTAACAATACACAAGGGTTCCCCTTTCTCCACAATCTCGCCAACACCCATTATTTCTCATCTTTTTGATAATAGTCATTCTAAAAGGTGTAAGGTGAAACCTCATTGCGATTTTGATTTGCATTTCCCTGATGATTAGTGATGTTGAGCATCTTTTCATGTACCTGTTGTCCATTTGTATGTCTTCTTCAGAAAAATGTCTATTCAAGTTCTTTGCTCATGTTTTAATCAGATATTGGATTTTTTGTTTGTTTTTACTATTGAGTTGTATCAGTTCCCCATATTTTTTGGATATTAACTCTTAAGAGATATATTATTTGCAAATATTTTCTCCCATTCCATAGGTTGCTTTTTCATTTTATTGATGGTTTCATTTGATGTGCAGACGCTCTTTACTTTAACATTATCCCACTTGTCTGTTTTTGCTTTTGTTTCTGTGGTTTTGGTGTCATATCCAAAAAAATCATTGACAATACCAATGTCAAGGAGTGTTTTCCCTGCATTTTCTTCTGGTAGTTTTATGGTTTCAGGTCTTACATTGAAGTCTTTAATTCATTTCGAGTGAATTTTTGAGTAATATGAGATATGAATCCAATTTCATTCTTTTGCAAGTGGATATCCGGTTTTCCCAACATCATTTATTGAAGAAACTATTCTTTTGCACTGTGTGTTCTTGGCACCCTTGACAAGATTACTTGACCAAGTTTTATTCTTGGAGGGAGAACCTTCAAGTGTGGTGCACCTTCATGGCTTCCAGGGCTGGTTGGCATGCTCCATGCAGATCCCCTTCTCCATACATGTTTGGAGATCTGTTCCTTCAGGGTTCCCCTAGGACTCTCTTCCTGAGAGGCAGCTAAAGGTGGAAGATTTCTAGGATGAACTGCAGTGGTTGTTCCTGTACTCAATCCAGGCAGCAACTAGTACTCACTGTCTTCCTCCTCCATTGTCTGTTTGCAGTTCCCCTCACCTTCAGATTTCATTTCTGTTTGTGTCAGTGCTCACCTGTTGTGTGACCTAAACCCTCGTTCCAGCAGACTCTAGGACCCCGGTTACCATACTCTTCTTTGGCTGGAGTTGCCACACTTGCCCATTCACAGTTTCAGTTGGGCAAGGGAGTACCCAGAGGCACCAAGTGGAGTTCCATGAGTTCCACCATGCCCCCATGTGAACAGCAGCCCTTCATCCTGCTGATTGGGGTCAGTCAATTAACCCTGGCAAGATGAGTCTGCTGTTCTTGCCTGCTGGTTTCTGGACACAAGGAGTCTATAGTAGGCAGGTGGCAGCCATAGGTCATGGTTCAATGCGACTTTTGCTGCAGATGGGAAATCTAAACCTGCAGAGCCCAGGGACCAGAAAGACAAAGCCCTCCATTGGGTAACTGGGAATAATGGTAAGTGTGACTTCTCCTGCTTCTTTTATCTCTTGGTTCTCAAACACGTGTATTCTTCCTGTTGGAGATGACTGATTAAGTGTGTCTGCAGCATTCTAGAAGGTGGCACCCCACACTCACCAAGGATCCCTCTTTTGAGCTGGCAGTCCAGAATTGACCTTCCACTCTTTCAAGCATACATGTCTTACCAAGGCCACCAGCATGCTGGCCATCTATTTTTCATCCTGCCTTTTCAGTGTGATATCACTATGTAATGTGATGGTTCTCAACTGGGAAAAATTTTGCCCCACAAGGGATATTGGTAATATCTGGAGACATTTTTGCTTGTCACAATGGGGAGGTGGGTGCTGCTGGCCAGGTATGTAGTAGGTAGGGACCAGGGATGCTGCTAAACATCCTACAATGCACAGGACAGCCCCCTATAACAAAGAGTTATCTGGCCCAAATGTCAATAGTACTGAGTTTGGGAGACCTTGGTGCAGTGGATGAATGTGATATATTGCAGGATGTCCAGATGGTCCAGATCTCTTGGATTAGATAGTGGAGACGTCACTTCTGGGAAGTGGTTTTTCCTTATTCACATTGTCTCTGTTTGCTAATGCACTAAGCATGTGCTTATTTTTCACATGGGTTGTCCAGTAGGCCTTCCCCACTGGCCTACTGACATTCTCCCTAACAGACTAAGGCATCAGCATGTCTCCCTTCCCATTTTCCCATGAGAGGCCATGAGATGCTAACAAGAAACCTCTGTGGCCTTAACTCTTGCATTTATCTCAGATAATAGACGCAGGATGTTCTCATCAGACTGTTAGGTGTAAAATCTAGCTGTGAACAACATGACACATTTCTCTTTTCAGCTACAAACATTTCCTGTTTACTGCCTTTTGCTTAATGCTGTGCTCACATGCATTAGTGGGTGGTAGTGTGGCAGGCCTGTGTTTCCTGACCCAGAGATTATGGGACAGTGTGTAGGGTTGATGAAAGTAGTCAGGCCTGGACCAAGATGTTACTCCCAAAAGTGCCTCAGGAAGTATATTTATCATTTGTCTTCCACAAGGCTACAGTAACCTGAAGTTTAAAATGAGGTCATTTTGACATTGATTATGAATGTTTTCCTAGCTTTCACTCCACCTGCTATTGCAGCACTCCAGACCCCAGCAATTTCTTGGATATATTTCTGATGATCCCCAGAGGATGAATTATGTTAGCTCCTGAAAATTTCTGTCACCTGCCAGGTGGTATTTACCATGCTTTTCCTGATATGAATCCTTCTCTGCTGGGTATGCCTACAAGGCACCACTGATGACCAGGAATGACTCTCCCTGCTTTTGGTCACGGTGTCCTCAGGTTGTCAACCTCCAGGTCTACTGGGTACTGGAGCATCCACAAAACACCTTTGTTGTTTCTTCTGACTATTTCTCATGGGAACCAGTATCAGCTCCATGGGCCATCCATCTCCTTCCTCCCTGAGTTCCCCACATTGGGAATGGTGCCACACTCCATCAAGGTGCCCTAACCAGGAACCTTGACTTATCCCTGCAACAAGGAGCACAAAATTGTGGATTATAATGGCTTTTTATCTCTCCAGAGCATTCACATCCAACCCCCATCTCCACTCCAATTATGGTCACCATCATTTCTGGTCTGGATTGTTGCAGCTGTTTCCCAGCACTGAACTTGTTTCAAGGCTTGCTTCCCTCTAATTACAACTCACATTGCAACCAGATACGATTTTTTTTTTTTTGCAGGGAAAGATTTGCCCTGAGGTAACATCTGTTGCCAATCTTCCTCTTCTTTTTTTCTCCTCAAAGCCCCAGTGCATGGTTCTATATCATTGTTGTAAGTCCTTCTAGTTCTTCTATGTGAGCTGCCACTACAGCATGGCAACTGACAGACAGGTGGTGTGGTTCTGTGACCAGGAAACGAACCCTGGGGCAACAAAGCCATGAGAGTGCTGAACTCTAACCACTAGACCACCAGGGCTGGCTCTGGAATGCTATTTCTAAGGCTTAAATATAATTATTATGTCATATCAGTTGAAATGGCAGAGTAAAGACCTCCAAAAATTGTTACCTTTACAGAAACAAGAACGCTGTCAAAAATGATCAGAATCAACTTTTTCAGAACTCTGGATCTTAATCAAAGGCTTGGAGGGGAGTGATTTTCAGAGTTGCCACATTCTGTTATTTAAAGTGTCCAGTTTTCAACATCATATTACTGAATAGGCAAAGAAACAAGAATGTATGACCCCCCTCCTTTTTTTCCTTTTTTCTTCAGAAAAAGAGCTATGCAGAGGTTTTTTAGTTTGCTATGGTCTCAATTATTTATTTTTGCTGTGGATAGAGAGAAAAAAGAATGAAGAAAAATAAACAGATCATCAGACACCCGTGGGATACCATCAACATACTAACATACATTTAAAGGGAATCCAAGAAGAGAAAAGAGAGAGAAGAGAGAGAAAGAGGCAGGAAGAATATTTGAAGAAATAGTGGCTGCAAACTTACAAAATTTGATGAAAACATTAATTTACACATCTAAGAAACTCAATGAAGTTTAAGTAGGATAAATCCAAAGAGACCCACAGCTAGACTTATGGTACTCAGACTATCAAAAGACAAAGAGAAAATCTTGATAGCAGTGAGAAGTGACTTATCATGTACAGAAGATTCTCAACAACATTAACAGTTGATTTCTCATCAGAGGTCATAGATGCCAGTGGTCTGTAGGATGATGTAGTTAAAGTGTTGGAAGAAAAAGACTGTCTACCCCAAATTCTTTATCCAACAAAACTGTTCTTCAAAAATGAAGAAGAAACTTAAAACATCCCCAGACAAAGAGAAGCTGAAAGAATTTGTTGCTTGCAGATCTACCGTACAAGAAATACTAAAGTGAGTTCTTCAGGCTGAAATGAAAGAACACTAAATAGTAACTCATATCCACATGAAGAAATAAAGAGCACCTTATAAAGATGTAATTTATATGATATTAACAGCTCAAAGTTGGGAGGAAAGAACAGAGCTGTACAAGAGTAAAGTTTTCTATATTACTTAAATTAAGTTGGAATATATCTGAACTATATTGTTATAAATTAAGTTGTAAATTGTAATGCCTAGGGCAACCTCTAAGAAGATGTAAGGAGATAATATTTAAAATATAATAAAAGAAATGACAAGGGTATTAAAATAGTACACTAGAAAATATCTATTTAACACAAAAGAAGGCAGTAATAGAGGTGTAAAAAACAGATTAGATATATAGAAAACAAATAGCAAAATTGTAGACATAAACCCTATCTTATCAGTAATGAAATATTAATGGATTAAACACTAATAAAAATGTAGAGATTGGCAGAATGGATTTAAAAAGCATGATCCAACTGTATGCTGTCTACAGGAGACACACTTTAGAGTCTACAGGAGACATGTTTTAGATTCAAAGAAACAAATAGGTTAAAAGTTAAAGGATGGAAAAAGATACCATGTCAGCCATAACTAAAATGGAGCTGGAGTGGCTATACTAATATCAGACAAAATAGAATTAATACAAAAATTGTTACTTGTCACAAGTAAGGGCATTTTATAATGACAAAAGGGTCAATCTTTCAAGAAGATACAACAATTGTAAACATACATGCACCTGACATCTGAACCCCAAAATACATGAAGCAAAAACTGACAAAATTGAAGGGAGCAATACACAGTTCAACAATACTGGAGATGGCAATACCCCACATTCAATAGTAGATAGAACAACTAGACAGAAGATCAGGAAGAAAATAGAAGACTTGAAGAACACTATAAACCCACCATAAACCCACTATAAACACCTACAGGATATTCCTCCCAAAACAGCAGAATACACATTCTTCTCAAGGGCTCATGGAATATTATCCAGGATAGACTATATGCTCACCCATAAAATAAGTCTCCATCAATTTAAAAGGATTGAGATAATGCAAAGTATGTTCTTCTACCACAATGGGATGAAATTAGAAAACAATATCAGAGGGCAATTAATAAAATTCATGAATATGTGGAAATTAAACAACATACTCCCAAATACAGCAGTCCCCCGTTATCCACAGTCTCACTTTCCACAGTTGCAGTTACCTGAGGTCAACCATTGTCTAAACACATTAAATGGAAAATTCCAGAAACAAACAATTCATCAATTTTAAATTGCAGTGCCATTCTGAGTAGCATGATGAAATCTCACACCATCCCACTTCATTCTGCCTGGGATGTGAATGATCCCTTTGTTGGATCCTCAACCATTGACATCATCTGCTTCTGACATTCAACCATCAACATTGTCATGGCTCGATGATACTACTTCTGACTTATCATCAGAAGGTCAATAGTAGCTGAAGGCTACGTCACAATGTCTACATCATTCAACTCACTTCATCTCATCAGGTAGACATTGTATCATCTCACAGCATCACAGGAAGAAGGGTGAGTACAGTGCACTAAGATATTTTAAGAGAGAGAGAGACCACATTCACATAACTTTTATTACAATAGATTATTATAACACTTCTATTTCATTATTAATTATTGTTGTTAATCTCTCACTGTGCCTAATTTATAAATTAAACTTTATCATAGGTTTATATGTATAGGAAAAAACATACTGTGTGTAGGGTTCGGTACAATCCATCGTTTCAGGATTCCACTGGGGGTCTTGGAACATATCCCCCACAGATAAGGGGATAAGAGGGTCCATTGTGACCAGTGGGCCAAAGAAGTAATCACAAGGGAACTTAGAAAATACTTTGAGGTGAGTGAAAATAAAGCACAACATACCAAAACTTATGAGATGCTGCTGACACAATGCTTAGAGTGTAATTTAAAGCTGTAAATGCCTTTATTAGGAAGAAGACAGATCTCAATCAGTAATGTAACCTTCCCTCTTAAGATACCAGAAAAAGAAGAGTGACTAAACATAAAGCAAGTGGAAGGAAGGAAATAATAAAGTTGAGAACAGACATAAGTGAAATAGAAAATGGAAAAGCAACAAAGCAAATGACTGAAATTCAAAGTGGTCCTTTGAAAAAACATTGACAAACCTTTAGCTTGTCTGACCACAAAATAGAGAGAAGACTAAAATTACTAAAATCAGGAATGAAAGAGGGTACAGTGCTACTGACCTTACAGAAATAAGAAAACATAAGGAAATACTAAGAACAACTGTATGCCAACACTCTAGATAACTTGGGTGAAATGGACAACTTACTAGAAAGACACAAAGTACTGAAAGTGACTCAACAGGAAATAAAGTCTGAAGATACCTATAGACTATAAGTAAAGAGATTAAATTGGTAGTTTGTGGCAGCAAGGGACTGGCCCAGGGGCATAGTGCCTAAGTTTTCACACTCTGCTTGTCGGCCTGGGGTTCACAGGTTTGGATCCCAGGCATGGACCTATGCACCACTTATCAAACTGTGCTGTGGCGGGAATCCCATATAAAGCAGAGGAAGATGGGCATGGATGTTAGCCCAGGGCCAATCTTCCTCAGCAAAAAGAGGAGGATTAGCAACAGATGTTAGCTCAGGGCTAATCTTTTAAATAAATAAACAAACAAACTGCCCCCAAGGAGAAGCCCAGTATCCAGTGTCTTCACTGATGAATTCTGCTAAACATTTAAGGAAGGACTAACACCAATACTTCACAAACACTTTTAAAAAATAGGAGAAGAGGTAGTATTTCAGAATTCATTTTATGAGGTCAGTATTATCCAGACAAAGATATTGTAAGAAAAGAAAACTACTGACCAATATCATTTCTGAATATAGACATAAAAATCTTCAACAAATACTAGCAAATTGAATACAACAACTTATAAAAGAAGCATATGCCATGAGAAGTATGGACCATATATAAGTATAGATACCTGGGGTTTATCCCAGGAATACAAGATTGGATCAACATGTAAATATCAATTAATGTATTACACCATCTTAATAGAATGAAAGACAAAAATCACACGATCATCGCAATAGATGCAGAAAAAACATTTGACAAAATCCAACACCCACTTATGATAAAAACAATTGATAAACTAGGAAGAAATATAATGTTCTTCAGCTTATTATCCTTTTATGCTTCTCAGCCGTCCTCACAAGTTCTAGACTCCTTGGTATTTTAAGCAAAGCTCTCCATGTTGAGGCATCCATCTAAATCTCCACTCATTGATCACTCTTCTTACTCGGATGGTCACACCCAGGGGTCCTGCCTTCCTGCCTGCATTGCTCCTGACAGCAGCTCTCCCCACCTCTGACAGCTCCCCCCTCCCCAGACAAGCACACACGCTGTGGATGACTACTCCAATTCGTCATTTGGGTTTAAGGATTAACCTTCAATCTCATATTCTTAAGGAAAGTTTTTGGAGCCACCCAAGGCTGACTTGACCCAAGTGCCAGTACTAGCTGATTTGATCACATTCTCCACATACCCAGACCGAGTGCTTGCTATTTCTTATCTATATGCCCAGGTATATTGTAGAATCCTTGGTGACAGAAGACTCCTTGTTGTTAAATTATACCCAAATGTCTGATATGTCCAAGGCCCTCAACATATAATTTGTCACTCACTCATTTGTCAGTTGAGTATACCCTACTCATTGAGGAATTGGTGAAATTTGGTCTAAACTGTAATTACACAATACAGAAGTGTTCAGAGTCCTCGCTGCTATTTGTAAGATCCCTTCACTTCATCCTCGGCCTTTTCTGTTTTCTCAGTCCTATGAAACTATGCACTGTTTCTCTTTCATGCTATGACTCTAAAAGCCTAAAATGCAGTGTTTTTACTGTTTTTAAAATACTGGTATTCACACACAATTATTCATATTCAGCTTTTCATTTCTTTTCCAAGGTTTAGAAACTTTACTGGAGATTCTGCAGAGTACAAGAGCCAGCACCAGACTTTTTCTCCCCTTCTGATCACTCTCTTCTCTTTGCTGTCTCCTCTTTAAAAAAAAAAATTTGAGATGCTTTTATTCATGTACGTGAGATCTTGTACCTTAGTGGGTAATAATGGTATCTCTCTTAGTCTATCCGGCTTTGGTTAAAAAAAAACAAAATGAAACCTTACTCCCTCTTCTCCCCACTTATATTGAAAGGTAGGAAAAGTCAATTTAACAAGCTTTGAGATATTTCCCACATATTCAGAATATTGGGTAAATTATAGATGAACATCAAGGGTGGACCAGAGAACGTCAGGGTACTCCATCAGGTGTAACCAGAAGATATGTTTGTACTTATTTCTGGTGTCCAACTTGTTTTCTAGGAACATTTAAAAGACTCAGTTCTGAACCTTCTAGCTCCTGGAGAAGGGCCGTGCTTTTGCTTTTTCTCCAGCTGGTTTTTCTAGCTCCTTGCTACATGCTGCTTGTTGTTTCAGTGGTTGCTTTCCATTTCTTTTTTAGGTTCTTGATTTTTCCCCCTTTATCTCAGGGTCTCATGATGTTGGCTGAAAGAAGACATTTTATGGTGTGCTTCCTGTTTGGCAGTTTCTTTTTCCCTTTTTTTTTTTTTTGGTGAGGAAGATTAGCTCTGAGCTAACATCTGTTGCCAATCCTCCTCTTTTTTGCTGAGGAAGATAGGCCCTGGGCTAACATCCGTGCCCATCTTCCTCCACTTTATATGTGGGATGCCGCTACAACATGACTTGATCCGAACCTGTGAAGCCCAAGCTGCCAAAGCAGACTGTGCGAACTTCACCACTACGCCACCAGGCCGGCCCCCTGTGTGGCAGCTTTTAGCCTCATTCAACCTTTGTTTTCCAGGGGATGTATTTGACAAGAGCTTATTTCCTTGCCCCTGTGTTTTCATCCTCTGGGGTGGCTTCTCAGGCAACTTGAGATCAGTGACTTGTTTGTCTCCTATGGCTGGAGTTCTACAGTCATTCCAGTGTTGGCTCCTCACCGGGTACTTCACTCAGAACTGCTCGAGAAGTTACCGATTTCATTAGAAATACCATGTCTGGAAATTTTTGCTAGGAAAGTGGCCACATTTCTGTGTTTGATGGCACATTATTCTTGTGCAGGGAAAAGCTAGTGTAATGCAAAATCTTGTAACTGTAATTAACACATAACCTGGCAGCATGTGTGGGAGTTACATTGTGCTCCTCCTCATCTGGGCACCCAGCAAAGTATGTAAAATCAGAGTTCACTGTTTTGGAAATAAGTCTGTGTTTTGAGTACCCCACACCTCCATTTGTCTCCTTGATGTCCAAACCCATAAGTACTAGTATGGCTGTATGAAGCATAGTAGACTCCATTATGAGAACCAGTTCCAAAGTCAAATTTATCGTCACATAGCGAGTAGCAACAAGCAAATTGTTGCTTTGACAAGACTTTGGCTAGAAGGCCAAAATCATAATAAATGGGGTCATTTTGGGGTAGTTACCCTATAGCACCTGCTTCATGTGTGGCAATGTAGAAGAATATTTGTTATTTACAGTAGGAAATGATTGTTTGTCAACATCTAGGCTAGAGTTACTTTGCCTCCAACCAGGAGGCAGGTTTCATGCCCCCTTTCTTGGGTTCCTAGATCTCCATGTGCCCATGTGTAGCCTGTCTTGCAGTTCCTATTTCCAGGCTGTAAGCTGACCAGAGAAGGTCTGTTTCTGTCTGACTCAGGCACATCTTTCCTCATTAGATTTACTTTTCTCAGTCTAGTGTGGGAGGGATATTAGCCGAGGCCCACTCCAGGCCCAGCATCTTCCATTAAGGGAGAAGGTTTGGGAAGTCCCATTTGGACCTTTGATTCCTGCTGCATCTCTTCTCCCCAACTTACTAGGAGGCTCTGTGCTTTGGATGAAAAAGTGATACTTTGCCCAATTGACTCTGTTCTTTGTGTGTATAGGCTGTTATTCAAAACTGGAGGAAAGAAGGGGCTCATTGGCACTGTGTGTCTAAACAATCATGCCTGAATGTGAATAGAAGTTTCAAAATTATTAATGTGCTTATTACTCTTGTCTTTCTAATCACATGAATGTTGCTAAAGTCTATTGGAGGCACTGTGCTTGGGGAGATAAGATATGTTTAGTTACACGAGAAATGGAAAGAGAAAAATCTCTGATGTCGACCGTTTACACTACAGTATGTTCCTCTTTCTAAAACTGAATGAATGAATGAATGAACTCATCCAGCTACCAACTACTTAATTCCCTCCATACAAAAATCTTAGCAATTTTTAGGGCTTCTGATATTTGTGTTATGCTTAAGGCATTAATGGGTGATAGTTTCTGAAAATCCACGTTTTTACCCTTACATTTGTGAGATAAAATAAAACAGATCATAAAAGTCATATACGGTTCAGCCTGAGAACTCTATTCTGTGTGGATCATGACATGCAGGTACAAGAGCAATCTGCCTGGGTGTTGGGGCAGTTGCTCTCATAATCGCAACATAGCACAAACTTTACATGCAAGTTCCTTGGTCTTTAAAAACTAAAATCAACATTTAAATGTTAAAAATATATTATGATTCTGTATAAGGAAGATTGGGAACTCTTGTAAATTTAATTTTTGAATAGAAAATACGTTCATATGATTCAAAAATCATAACCATATGAAATCCTACTTCTGGGTATTTATCCAAAAGAATTTTTTTCCAGCTATTATTGACATATAGCATTGTGTAAGTTGAAGGCGTACAATGTGATGGTTTGAAACATATATTGTAAAATGATTACCACAATAGGATTAGTTAATACCTCCATCACCTCACATAATTGTAATTTTTTCTGGGGTTTTTTTTTGTGTGTGTGTGGTGAGAACATTTAAGATCTACTCTCTTAGCAACTTTCAAGTATCTAATACAGCATTGGTAACTATAGTCACCACACTGCACTTGGATCCTCAGAACTCATTTATCTTATAACTGAAAGTTTGTATCCTTTGACCAACATCTCCCCATTTCCTCCACCCCCCAACCCCTGGCAACAACAAGTCCACTCTCAGTTTCTATGCGTTTGACTTTTTTAGATTCACATAAAAATCAGATCACGCAGTATTTATCTTTCTCTGTTTTTTTTTTTTTCACTTAGCATGATGTTCTCAAGGTCCATCCATGTTGTTGCAAATGGCAGAATTTTCTTCTGTTTTATGGCTGAATAATATTCCACTCTATATACATACCCCCTCTTCTTTATCCATTCATTCATAAATGGACAGTTAGGTTGTTTTCATGTCTAGGCTATTGTGAACAATGCTGCAATGAACATAGGAGTGCAGATATCTCTTCAAAATCCTGCTTTCACTTCCTTTGGGTGGATATCCAGAAGTGGGATTGCTGGATCATATGGTAGTTCTATTTTCAATTTTTTGAAGACTTTCCACACTGTTTTCCATAGTGGATGAACCAATTTACATTTCTACAAACAGTGCACAGGGTTCCCGTTTCTCCACATTCTCATCAACACTTATTATTTCTTGTCTTTTTGATAATAGCCATTCTAACAAGTGCAAGATGATATCTCACTGTGGTTTTGATTTGCATTTCCCTGATGATTAGTGATGTTGAGCATCTTTTTATGTACCTGTTGGCCATTTGTATGTCTTTTGGAAAAATTTCTATTCAGGTCCTCTGCCCATTTTTTAATTGGATTGTTTATTTTTATTTTTTGCCATTGAGTTGTATGAGTTCCTTATATATTTTGGATATTAGGCCCTAATCACATACATGATTTACAGATATTTTCTCCATTTCTGTAGGTTGCCTTTTCATTTTTTTGATTTTTTCTTTTGCTGTGCAGAAGCTTTTTAGTTTGGTGTAGTACCACTTATTTATTTTTGCTTTTGTTGTTTGTGCTTTTGATGTCACATCCAAAAAATCATTGTCAAGACTGATGTCAAGGAGTTTTTCCCTATTTTCTTCTAGGATTTTTATAGTTTTGGGTCTTATGTTTAAGTTTTAATCCACATTGAGTTAGTTTTTCTGAGTGGTGTAAGATAGGGATCCAATTTCATTTTTCTATCTGTGATTCTCCAGTTTTCCCAACATCATTTATTGAAGAGACTTTCCTTTCTCCATTGAGTATTCCTGGCTCTGTTGCCAAATATTAGTTGACTGAATATGCAAGCATTTGTTTCTGGGTTCTTGATTGTGTTGCATTGCTCTGTGTGTCTATTTTTATGCCAGTACCATGCTGTTTTTGTTAAAACAGCTTTGTAATATAGTTTCAAATCAGGAAGTGTGATGCTTCCAGCTTTGTTTGTCTTTCTCAGAATTGCCTTGGCTATTTGAGGTGTTTTGTGATTCCATATGAATTTTACAATTCTTTGGTCTATTTCTATAAATAAATGCATTGGAATTTTGATAGGATTGCATTGAATCTATAGATGGCTTTGGGTAGTATGGACATTTTAACAATATTAATTCTTCTGATCCATGAACATGAAATATCTTTCCATTTATTTTTGTCTTCTTCAATTTTTTTCATGAAAGCCTTGTAATTTTCAGTGTACAGATGTTTCACCTCCTCGGTTAAATTTATTCCTAAGTATTTTATTGTTTTAAATGCTATTGTAAATGGTGTTATTTTCTTTATTTCTTCTTAAGATATTTTGTTGTTAGTGTATAGAAATGCAACTGATTTTTGTGTATTAGGTATCCTACAACCTGACTGAAATTGTTGATTAGTTCTCAAGGTATTTTGGTGGAGTCTTTAGGATTTTCTACTTGTCAGATCATATCATCTGCAAAGAGACAGTTTTACTTCTTCCTTTCTGATTTGGATGCCTGTTATTTCTTTTTCTTGCCTCATTTCTCTGGCTAGAACTTCCAATACTATGTTGAATAGGAGTTGTGAGAGTGGCCACATTTGTGTTGTTCCTGATTAGAGGAAAAGCTTTCAACCTTTCACCATTGAGTATGATGTTAGCTGTGGGCTTGTTATATATGGTCTTTATTATGTTGAGGAAGTTCCTTTTATACTCACTTTGTTGGGAGTTTTTATCATGAAAATATGTTGTACTTTTCTCTAATATTTTTTCTGCATCTATTGAGATGAGCATAGGATTTTTATCTTTTGTCCTATTAATGTGTTGTATCACATTGATTGATTTGTGCATGTTGAACCATCCTTGCATCCCAGGGATAAATCCCACTGATTGTGGTGTATGATCCCTTTAATATACTGTTGAATTTGGTTTGCTAATATTTTGTTGAGAATTTTTGCATCTATATTCATCAGGGATATTGCCTTGTAGTTTTCTTTTCTTATAGTATCCTTGTCTGGTTTTGATATCAGGATTATTCTAACCTCACAAAATGAGTTTGGCCTCTTCAATTTTTGGAAGAGTTTGAGAAGGATTGGTATTAATTCTTATTTAAATGTTTGGTAGAATTCACCAGTGAAGCTATACAGTATGGGCTTTTCTGTATTGGGAGGTTTTTGATTGCTGCTTCAATCTCCTTACTCATTATTTGTCTGGTTAGATATTCTGTTTCTTTGTGATTCAGTCTTGGTAGGTCATATGTCTCTAGGAATTGATCCATTTTTTTTTTCAGTTTATCTATTTGTTGGCATATAATTGTTCATAATAGTTTCTAATGATCCTTTGTATTTCTGTGGTATCACTTGTAATGTATCCCCTTTCATTTTTAATTTTATTTACTTGTCTTCTTTTTTTAAAATTTATCTAGTTAAAAGTTTGTCAATTTTGCTTATCTTTTTTTTTAAATTTTTTTGGTGAGGAAGATTAGCCCTGAGCTAACATCTGTTGCCAATCCTCCTCTTTTTGCTAAGGAAGATTGGGCCTGGGCTAACATCCATGCCCATCTTCCTCTACTTTATATTTGGGATGCCTTTTGACTTTTTCCTTGACCCATTGGTTGTTCAGGAGTGAACTGTTTAATTTCTATGTTTTTGTGAATTTTCCAGTTTTCCTCCTGTTACTGATTTTTAGTTTCATACTATTGCGGTCAGAAAAGACCCTTGGTATGTTTTCAATCTTTTAAGATTTGTTAAGACTTGTTTTGTCACCTAACATGATCTATGATGGAGAATGTTCCATGTGTGCTGGAGAAGAATGTGTTTTTTACAGTAGCCGTGTGTGTGTGTGTGTGTGTGTGTGTGTGTGTGTGTGTTTACTGGGGGTTAGGACTTCAACATATCTTTTTTGGAGGAACACAATTAAGCCCAGAATAGGGGAGAAAAAGCTTAAAAAGTGAAGCTGAATATAAATGTTAACAGAGTGAAAGGAACTAAAGCTAAAACCCTCTTAAGGACACTCTCATGACCACACTCCGGTTCCTGGACATTTCATATAAGTGGGATCATATCTCATGTGGTCTTTTGTGTCTGGCTTCTTTCACTTAGCATAATGCTTTCAAGGTTCATTCATGTTGTAGCATATATCTGTACTCCATTACTTTTTATGGCTAAATAATATTCCATTGTGTAACATACCTTATTTTGCCTATCCATTCATCAGTTGGTGTACATTCGGGTTGTTTCCACTTTTTTGGCTATTATGAACAATACTGTCTTACCATTCATGGATAAGTTTTGTATGAACATATCTTTTCAGTTCTCTTGGATATGGACCTAAGAGTGGAATTACTAAGTCACATGGTAACTCTACATTTAATTCTTTGAGAAACTGCCAGACACTTTTCCACAGTGGCTGCACCATTTTACATCCTCACCAGCAATGTATAAGGGTTCAATCTCTCCACATCCTCACCAGTATTTGTTATTTTTTTTTTAATTACAACCATCCCGCTGAGTATAAAGTGGTATCTTATTTTGGTTTTGATTTGCATTTCTCTAATGACTAATGGTGTTGAGCATCTTTTCATTTGCTTATTGGCCACTTCTATAATTTCTTTGGAGAAAGGTCTATTCAAGTCTTTTGCCCATTTTAAAATTGAGTTATTTCTCTCCTTATTGTGGAGTTGCAAGTGTTCTTTGTGTATTCTGGATACTAGATCTTTATCAGATATATGATTTGCAAATATTTTATCCCTTTCTGTGGGTTGTATTTTCACTTTTTTGATGGTGTTCTTTAATGGGTAAAAGTTTTAAATTCAGATGAAATCCAGTTTATCTTCTTTCTTTCGTTGCTTGTGATTTTGGTGTCATATATTAGAAACTAGTGTTTAATCCATGGTCATGAAGATTTATGCCTGTGTTTCCTTTTAAGAGTTTTATAGTTTTGGCTCTTATACTTAGCTCTTTGATCCATTTTGTATACAGTCATGTGCTGCGTACTGACGTTTCAGTCAACAAGGGACCTCATTTATGAAAGTGGCCCCATAGGATTAGTACCATATAGCCTAGGTTTATAGCAGGCTATACCATCTAGGTTTGTGTAAGTACACTCTATTATGTTCTCAGAATGACGAAATCACCTAACTATACACTTCTCAGAACGTAACCCTTTCATTAAGTGAACCGTGACTTGTACTAATATTTGCATATAGTGTGAGATAGGGATCTAAATCCATCACTTTGCATGTGGATATCCAGTTGTCCCAGCAATACATGTTGTTTTTATCCATTAATTTGTTTCATGTATTTTTCATGGCATGCTTTATACTTTTGTATATATTCCACATATACACAGAAGCCCCTAACACACTGCCTGCAAACACACTCTCTTCCCCAGTGTCTCCTGGATGGCAGCCTTGGTGGGGTCTGCCTGCCCTCTGTGGTCACTGCAGTGCTCCCTTCCACATCCCCACAGCTCAGTCACTGTCCCATGGGAACTTCCTTGGCTCCATTCCTCCACAACTGAAGAGCAAAACAAAATGTTTCTCACTATTTGGGTCACAGGTTAAACCTTCCATTGCTCACACCAGACACTTTGCTATTCTTTTTTTCACTTTTATTTTCACCATTGATCATCCCTTTTCTTGACAAATGGAAATGGCAGAGTTTTTCTTTGTTTGTTCATCACAAGAGTGTGTTGAAAAGTGAACACCAAAATCATGATTCCCTATCAGGCCTCTGCTGGGATCTGTGCACAATGCCTAAAACCAAAATGACCTTTGCGGCTGAGGAAATTTCAGGTCTCAGCATTTGGCACTGGAGTTCCTCCTGTTAGTGTTCATGATGGTTTCCATGCAGGGCTTGTAGGCCTCTCGCTCCAGTATGTGCTCAGCTGTTGCAGATTATTTTCCCTTTCCATGTGTCTCTTTAGTGATCTGAGGTCATCAGTAACCTGAGATTCTCTGGCTGTGAAGTCAATGGGCAGAGGGCACTATAGGGAAGAGATTTGGAATTACATCGCAGTATCCAAGATGAGCTTGATTGTGTGTGAGGGTGGTGGTGTTGGTGACAAAGCAAGTGTGAGTGGAGAGATGAGGAGGCACAGATAGGACTGACCACACAGGCTAACCTGGCTCATTTCACCTGGACCAGAGAGCTGACTCTCCCAGTCACGCATGGGACAGAAGGAGATGATTCTGTACCCCACCACCTTGTCACCAATTCTCAGCCGACAAAGCCCTGTTTGCTCTTAATTTGGCATTGAAATAAAAGAAAATTTTCAAGACCTCTTAATTTTTTTGATTTATCCTTGAGTTGAAAAGCATATCCTTACCCTGAGAGTATGTAAGCCAGCAAGAAATCTTCTCTTTGGAAGCAGACTTTCTGCAGGGTTTCAATGGCTCCTAGGCAATCAAATCTCTAGTTACATGCAGTTTCTTTTGACTTGTGGAATCCCCTCCCTTCAGGCTGCTGGGAGCCTGAATGGGGATAAATGGGAAGACATTCCCCTGCAGGTACAGTTGGGCACTTCTCTCTAATGTGCTCTCTTCTTATGATCACACATCCGAATGTGTGTGTAGTGTGTGTCTGCACTTGGGTGCATGGATTTTGCAGATGGGGTTAGCAATGACAGAGTAGTTGAATGGGCATATAAGGCAGATGAACAAACATCTACAAATACCGATTTCCTTTGACACAATGTGCTATCCAGTACACTTATTTATTCACTTCAGAGTCCATTCAAATAAGCCATTTGTCCTGAGGCTCTGTGTTGGCTGTGCCCTTGGCCCTGTGTGAGTCGAGCGGATGAGAGGACAGGTGCTCCTCATCTGCTTTCAGGAGCAAAGACAATTGAGTGACAGGGAAAGGCAGCCAGTGGTCCCTGGGAAATGAGCAAAAGCAACAAGAGCTGTTTGGTGTAGTAAGGGGAGAGCTCAGGGAGGGCCAGGTCACATGGGAAGGTCTGGGGATGGAGATGGGACCTGGCAGGACTCTGAAGTTGGTAGATTAGGGGGCTGTGAGGGTGATGGAGATCCTGTGAGCCCTGAAGGCTCAGAACACCAGGCTTGAGTATGTTTATCAGTTGATGGGTCAAAGTCCTCTTTAGGGTCTGTCAGTCAGGAACCACCTCACCCAAGGCGTCCTGCCTGTGCCTGGAGAGCAGCAGGTAGAGCAGGCCCAGGGCCCCCAGCAGGACGGCCATGCCCAGCCTCACCTGGCTCCAGGGCCCCTTCCTCCACTCCCACAGCGCGGCCAGCAGCCCGCGCCCCCGCCGCCTCTGCAGGAGGGCGGCCACCCTCTCCGCCACCCTGCTGAGCCTCTCCTCGGGGGGCGCGCCGCCCAGGGCCTGCGCCAGGCTGTACACGTCGTTGGTGTAGGGGGCGCCCCGGTGGGCCCTGACCAGCCGCTCCAGCAGCGCCATGAGCTCGGCCACCTGGGCCTCCCGCTCGCCGCCGGTGGCGCGGTTGTCGAAGGCGCAGACGCGGCCCCCGCACTCGGCCACCAGCTCCCGCAGCGCGCGGTTGTCGGTGCAGCGCACGTAGTCCTGCAGCGACTCCCCCGCCAGGTCCTCCTTGCGCGTGAAGAGCACGACCGTGCGCGCCAGCGCGCCGTCGCCGAACATGTCCCTCAGCCGCCGCGCGGCCTGCTGGTCCTGGGCGGTGAAGCGGCCCAGCTGGGTCACCAGGAGCAGGGCGTGGGGCCCGGGGGCCGAGAGCAGGTAGCAGCGGCCTCTCTCCCCGCACCCCGGCTCTGTCGTGGGGTCTTCGGCGCCGAACAGGTCCGGGGTGTCGATGACTTCCACGTGCCACCCGGCCCAGCTCCGGCTGCCCACGGCGCAGGTTCTGGTCACGCACGCAGCTCCGAGCCTGGAGAGGAACCGCCTCTGGCCCAGGATGCTGTTGCCCGTGGCGCTCTTGCCGGCCCCCGTCCTCCCGACCAGGACGAGCCTCAGCCTGGGCTCCTGCGGCGACTGCGCGTCGTCTCGGGAACCTGTGCGGACAGGTATTCGTCAGCTCACACCTTCCAGCAACAGCCTGCTGACCTGGATCTGCTGGATGCCTTTCTAGCAAAGGAAAACAGTAGTGCCTTCAACCCTTGCTTTTCCGACAAACGCTTACTGAGGTGATCTGGTTAGAGACCTTTAGGACTCTGGGGGATCTTTACCCATGTATTTCTTCCCTCTTTGGCGTCACCACATGCACCTGGGGATGCTCCAACACTTGGCGGGCTTTTCTCTAGAGGATAGCCCTTCATAATTCCAGGCCATATGGACTGCATCTGACATGACCTCTGGTCATCCACAGCGTGCAGAGCTGTTGCATATTTGATGACCTCAGTGGTCTGTGATACACTCCAGATTCCATCCCAGGAGGAAAGGCAGTAGGCCTGGTAGCGAAGGGCTGTCCAGGTCCCAGTCACCTGGGTTTGATTTACAGCTACCACTACCATCTGCCAGGTGTACCCTTGGGAAGCTGCTTAAGCTAAATGTTAGACCTCTTCTGCCAAAATGCTAATAGTAGAATTGTTTCTCACAGGGTTTTAAAAGGATTAGCTGAGATAATCTGTCTTCCTCCCTCCCTCACTCTGTCCCTCCTCCTCCCTCTCATAAAACTGCTGCCTACTAAGATAGCTGTTTTAACCTTCCATCCTGTTCTCTAACACATTCTACCTGCTAAGTCATGTTCTCTCTAGTCCATGATTTGATACCATCTACATCCTCCTCTGTGGAGATCAGAGTTGATTTATTCTTCTCATTTTACACTTTGGGAAGGGAGGTGCAGGGCAGTCAGAGAACTCAATATGTCACAGCAGGGCAGGTGCAGAGATCCAGCTAACATGCAAATCTCAGGGCTCTTACTGTTTCACCTCAGTGTGGAGACACCTCTGGGGCTTGTGTCTGGTCAGTCTGGGGTTAGCTCCTCCCTCATTACCCAGAGCTCACACCTGGGGGCAGGAACAACTTGAATAGCGTTCTTACCATAGGCATTTTCTTTGTCTCTTGCCATCTTCTGACCTCCCAAGCTTACCTGAAAGAGTCCCCAAAACAATTTGTTCATTCATTCATTTATTCATCAAATAGGTATACCTACCTACAATGTGTCAGGCAAAGTCCAAAGAGCTGGTGACACACAGTGAGAAAGTCAAGGTTCCCTCCTGCCCCTGTATATCTGAATGGAGGGAAGAACATTGGAGGAGCCTGGTCTGGGGCTGGAATGAGACTGTGAGAACTTGGCTTTGTCATTTCAGGGACTCAAAGTGCAAAAAGTAGAGCAGAGACTGTAACACTCACTCTGTGTCAGTGAGGAAGCTGTAGGTATTAATTTTCCCAGGTAATTCTGTGTCAGTGACATAAGCCATAGATATTAAGTTTTCCCAGGAGGTTCAGCAGCCAGGGGAGACTTTGGAAAACCCTGAGAGCCGGAAAACTGGCTCAGTGACTTAGGGAAGCACCTTAGCGTGGTTGGCCTGGGAAACAAACAGGAAGACAATGGGAATTTTGTTTGTAGAAACTGGAAAACAGACTTACTTCCCAACCTGATCCATAGAGCCTCTGACTCTGCTCTCAGAAAGCCAGATAATTTGGCTCGAAATATGTCTAGATATGATCTGTGTGCTGGAGAGACTGGGACGCGCCCTCCAACTCCTGATGCTGTTGCCCCAAATCTGAGGCTTCTTGAAGTAAAGTGAGGGTCCCAATTCAGCCACCATTTAATACAGTAAATATTCCATGAGCAAGTTTGCCTGATCCCACAAGCCACCCAGACACAAGTGCACAGTGTCTCCTCCATCTGTGTCTCCAGTCTCAGTTCCAACCACTCCCTCGACTCAATCAGCTGCTCCACAAAGAGCAGATTTCAGGGCCTTTTCCAACCAGCCTTGTGCTCTCCCTCCTGTGACCATTCATCCTCTCCCCCATTCTGTCTGAGTCCTGTCTGCGCTTCACCATCCATATCAAATTCTTCCTCTTGTGTCATCCTCCTGGTTACTGCAGGTGACTGTGTTCTCTCCCACTGGCACCACACAAGGGAAAGCAAATGCAGAGGTTAGATGAATAACTTGTCTCTGGTCAAAGGACCTAAACGACAGGTTTGCCTGGTCCCCAATCCAAAGTGCTTGTGTCTCTGTAGTAAGTCCCCCACCACCTCCACAAGCCTTCAGTAAAGTTCACCCCACAGGCCTCCTGTGATTAATTATTTTATGTGTATAAATCGACAAGATCCCATAGTTGGTGCCCGAGCAGAAATGAAGAAACAGCCACAAGATTAGAGCAAAGAATAGGAATTTAGCTGAAGCAAGAAGTCCTTGTCAAACAAGGAAATGAGAAAGTACTACATGGAATTCACAGAACCCTCGGTAGGTCTATGGTATTTTCCATATAGTTTGTGTGGGGATTGAAGTGATTTTAAATAGTTTTTAAGAGGGAGGTAAGCCCCAGCTGAAACCTGGGATGACAAGTGGTTCTTACTTGTTGAGGGATATACAACAAGTAGAATCTATTTTCTTAATAGATACTTCAAAGTTCATCTAGTTCAGGGCCTCTCAAACTTACTGTTTTTCAAAATTACTTGAGTGTTCTTTAAAAATGTACATTTGGGGGACCATCCTCAGAGATTCTGATTCATGAATCAGAAGTTTGTGATGTAATCAGTCCACAAACCAGAGTTCAGAAACCAGTTACTTATTCAAACCTCTTCATCTTACAGATGTGGAAAGTGAGGTGTCCCTGCAGCTGGGGTGGGAGAAGCTTGAATTAGGGGGTCCTGCAGGGAAAGGGGTTGAAGACCATGTTTCTAACCTCAGAGGTCTCCTGAGGGCCCCCTGCTGTGGGCAGTGAGGAGAGGGAGGACCTGAGGAGTCAATTCAGATGCACCCAGACCTGCCACATTGTAACCTGCTCTGACAACTGGGGGTCCACAGAATGTATTGTATTAAAAGATCAGCTTATGGCTCCACAGAAACATCTTTTGCCTTTGCTGACTTTGCAGTTTGGGCAATGTTTAATGCTTCCTAAGTGTAATCTGTTCCTGGAAGTGGTTCCAGCACACACTTCTCTCACGGTATTAAGGGGGTGTGGAAGGAGACAGGCTTTGCTCCTAAGCAAGAATGTGTGTCCTCCAGGCTGGAGAAGATGCTCATAAACTTCCTCTGTTTGAAATTCGGAACATCTTTAAAAACCTGGCAGCATCATCTTGGTTGCTCAGGCTCTCACTCCCCGCACGGTGCCTGGTGGAAGGCAGGTGCTCAGGCAGTAAACACTCTCAGAACCACATTCCCACTGGCTGGTCATGGCTCCCCCTCCAGCCTGCTCCCTCCCCTGTTTGGGCTCACCTTTCCTGGTGACGGGCTCAGACGCTGGCTCCAGAAGCCACTGACTTATTGCTTTTCCTTCCTTGTGAGCGCAGCAGGCTGTTCCTCCCAACACAGGGAGGAAGTCTCAGGGCCTCAGAGACCTCAGAGCTCAGGAGGCTCAGGGAGGGAGGGCCCAGTGGTGCCGACTTAAAGAGACAGAGACATTCGCCATTGGGTTGTGGGTTTGTAGTGTTTCTCCTACAGAACGTCCCTCCTGCTGTGACTAAGTGGGACTGTGACTCCAGCAGGGCCGCTGTACCAAATAGCTTGTCACACCCAAGGAAGGGAAGGGTGGTGTGGGCCCTGAGGCCTGACTCTACTTCTAGAATTGGTTACTGATCTAATCTTCAATTACCTTTTACCCTCGAGATATTTCTTTTTTCCCGTAAAACAGGTCCAGAGAATCTCCTGCCCTGGAACAAAGAACATGATAGCTCTTCTCAACAGCTCTCTGTTGATTGGACATCCATGTGGCCAGTGCTACCCTGGAGTCCAGTCCATGAGAAAAATCTGGAAGCAGAGTCTCATCATTCTCTAAGGAAGGAAGTCTTCCCAGCTATTGAAGGACTTGAGGGCTAGCCAGTGTGTTGAGGATGAATACCTTACACAATTCTTAAATGAGCCTTATTACAAGGCTTAGTCCAGTCATCTGTGTTGGTGTCACCAGTTCCAGTTATTCTCTCTTCTCTCAAGAGGGTCATGAGAGTGAGGTCAGCAAAGACCCCAGTTGTGTGGTGAACAGGCTACAAAAGGACTGGCCGTGGAGCTGGTTAGGTCACTAACCAGTATGTGACATCATGTAGCTCACTTAAACTTCTGGGAGTTGACTGTCCCTCTATGTGGGAAGGAGGGCTAACCTGAGCCCCAGTCCACTGGCTGGGACCTGCTTTTTCATCGCTTTCTTGCCAGCCCATTTTTTCAGTGTGGGAAGAGACTCAACTTCCACTATTTCCCATCCTTTTCTGGGGGGACAGAGTCTCTTGGATGGCTGACACTCCCTCTGTTTCCTTCAGTGTTGCTGCAGCAGGGAACCTCTCATTCTCCCACTAGGTCAGCAGGGCCAGGACTAGCGTGAGGCAGGTGCGGTGTCCAGAGCCCAGAATTTAAGGAGGCTCTCACTCCCAGGTTACTCAAGTGCTGACCCTGCAGGTGACGGTCCTGAGAGTGAATGCTTCCTTAAGAGTGAGGTGCCTATAGCTCCTCACTAGCCTCACCCTACTCCAAGCCATGGGGATCAGCATTGACTGAGGCTTGGATACCCGACATGTATCTTACATGAAGATGCTTTCGCTGTTCCCATGTGTGCTTGTGGTCTCTTACTTCAGTCACCTGTAACTCTCTGCCTGGGGGTTTGTCTGCCTATAAGAGTATGCTTGGCCAGTGCATGGAGCAGCCCAAAGTTGTCAGAGAGCTGACATCCCCAGGAGCAGACCTCATTAATGACGGTCGGAAGTTAGTGGATTAATATCCTTGCTTATCAAATAAATAACCTTAAACTGCACCTAACAGAATTAGAAAAAGAAAAACAGAAAAAGCCCTGAATCAGCAGAAGGAGAGAAATAATAAAAATCAGAGCAGAAAGAAATGAAAGTGAAACAACAACAACAAAAAAACAGTAAAAAGGATCAATGACACAAAGAGATGTTTCTCTGAGAAGATAAATAAAATCGACAAACCCCTAGCCAGACTCATTAAGAAAAAAGGGGAGAAGACTCAAATAAATAAAATTAGAAATGAAAGAGGAGAAACTACAATGGATACCACAGAAATACAAGGGATCATTAGAGAATACTATGAAAAACTATATGCCAACAAATTGGACAACCTAGAGGAAGGGGACAAATTCTTGGATGCATACAAGCTCCCAAAACTGAATCAAAAAGAAATAGATAACCTGAATATGCCAATCACAAGTAAAGAGTGAAACAGTAATCGAAAACCTCCCCCAAAGTAAAAGTCCAGGAGCAAATGTCTTCTCTGGAGAATTTTACCAAACATTTGAAGAAGATTTAATACAGATCCTTCTCAAACTATTCTTAAAAATAGAGGAAGATGGAATACTTCCCAACACATTCTACAAGGCCAACATCACCCTGATACCAAAGCCAGATAAGGACAACACAAAGAAGGAAAATTATAGGCCAATATCTCTGATAAACATAGATGCAAAAAATCCTTAACAAAATATTGGCAAACCGAATACAGCAATACATCAAAAAGATCATACAACATGATCAAGTGGGATTTATACCAGGGACACACGATGGTTCAACATCCACAAATCAATCAACGTGATACACCATGTTAGCAAAATGAAGAATAAAATCCAGATGATCATCTCAATTGATGCAGAGAAGGCATTCGGCAAGATCCAACATCCATTTATGATAAAAACACTCAACAAAATGGGTATAGAAGGAAAGTACCTCAATATAATAAGGCCCATATATGACAAACCTACAGCTAACATGCTACTCAATGGGGAAAAACTGAAAGCCATTCCTTTGAGGACAGAACAAGACAAGGGTGCCCACTCTCACTGCTCCTATTCAACATAGTACTGGAGGTTTTGGCCAGAGCAATTAGGCAAGAAAAAGGAATAAAGGGATTCCAAATAGAAAAACAAAGAAGTGAAACTCTCACTATTTGCAGGCAACATGATCTTATACTTAGAAAACCCCAAAAAACCCATTGGAAAACTTTTAGAAATCATCAACAACTACAGCAAAGTGGCAGAGTATAAAATCAACTTGCAAAAGTCAGTTGCATTTCTATACACTAATGAAGAACTAACAGAAAGAGAACTCAAAAAGACAATCCCATTTACAATTGCAACAAAAAGAATAAAATATCTGGAATAAATTTAACCAAGGTGGTAAAAGACCTATACAATCAAAACTATAAGACACTATTGAAAGAAATCGATGAAGACATAAAGAAATGAAAAAATATTCCATGTACATGGGTTGGAAGAATAAGCATAGTTAAAATGTCCATACTACCTAAAGCAATCTACAGATTCAATGCAATCCCAATCAGAATCCCAATGTCATTCTTCATGGAAATAGAACAAAGAATACTGAAATTTGTATGGGGTCAAAAAAGACCCTGAATAGCTAAAGCAATCCTGAAAAAAAAAAGAACAAAGCTGGAGGCATCACAATCCCTGGTTTCAAAATATACTATAGATCTATAGTAATCAAAACAGCATGGTACTGGGGCCACCCGGTGGCACAGTGGTTTAGTTCGCACTTGGCAGCCTGGCGTTCGTGGGTTCGGATCCCGGGCACCTGCCGACGCACTGCTTGTCAGCCATGCTGTGGTGGCATCCCATATAAGGTAGAGGAAGATGGGCATGGATGTTAGCCCAGGGCCAGTCTTCCTCAGCAAAAAGAGGAGGATTGGCAACAGATGTTAGCTCAGGGCTGGTCTTCCTCACACACACACACAGAAACAGCATGACTGGTACAAAAATAGACACACAAATCAATGGAACAGAGTTGAAAGCCCAGAAATAAAACCATGCACCTATGGACAGCTAATCTTTAACAAAAGAGTGAAGAACATACAATGGCGAAAGGGAAGTCTCTTCAATAAATGGTGCTGGGAAAATTGGACAGCTACATGAGAAAGATAGAAAGTAGACCATCTGCTATCACCATACACAAAAATCAACTCAAAATGGACTAAGGACATGAAAGTGAGACCTGAAACTATAAAACTCCTGGAAGAAAATATACGCAGTACACCAATTGTCATCGGTCATAAAGGGATCCTTTCAGATTCCACATCTACTCAAACAAGGGAAACAAAAGAAAAAATAAACAAGTGGGACTTCATCAGACGACAGAGCTTCTACAAGGCAAATGAAACCAGGATCAAAATGAATGGATAATCCACCAGCTGGGAGAAAATATTTGCAAATCATATATCTGACAAGGAATTAATCTCCATAATACATAAAGAACTCACACAACTGAACAACAAAAAAACAAACAACTTGATCAAAATAAGGGCAGAGGATATGAACATTTTTCCAAGGAAGATATACAGATGGCCAATAGACACGTGAAAAGATGTTCAGCATCACTAATCATCAGGGAAATGCAAATCAAAACCGTGCTAAGATATCACCTTACACCATTAGAATGGCTATAATCACCAAGGCAAAAAACAACAAATGTTGGAGAGGTTGTGGAGAAACAGGAACCCTCATTCACTGCTGGTGGGAATGCAAACTGGTGCAGCCTCTGTGGAAAACAGTATGGAGACTCCTCAAAAAATTAAAAATAGAAATAGCTTATGATCCAGCAATCCCACTCTTGGGCATCTACCCAATGGACATGAAATCAACCATCCCAAGAGGCTTATGCACCCCTATGTTCATTGCAGCATTATTCACTACAGCCAGGACGTGGAAGCAACCCAGATGTCCTTCAACTGATGATTGGCTAAAGAAGATGTGGTATATACATACAATGGAATACTACTCAGCCATAAAAAAGACAGAATTGTCCTATTTGCAACAACATGGATGGACCTAGAGGGTATTATGTTAAGGGAAATAAGCCAGAGAGAGAAGGACAAACACCACGTGATTTCACTCATATGTGGAATATAAACTTTTTTATGGTTGAGTAGTATTCCATTTTATATATATATACCACATCTTCTTTTTCCATTATTCCCTTGTGGAGCACTTAGGTTGTTTCCAAGTCTTGGCTATTGTGAATAATGCTGCGATGAACATAGGGGTGCATATATCTTTTCAGATTAGTGTTTTTGCATTCTTTGGATAATTACTCAGAAGTAGAATAGCCGGATCATATGATATTTTTATTTTATTTTATTTTTATTTATTTATTTATTTTTTGTGGGGAAGACTAGCCCTGAGCTAACATCCATTGCTAATCCTCCCCTTTTTGCTGAGGAAGACTGGCCCTGGGCTAACATCCTGCCCATCTTCCTCCACTTTGTATGGGACGCCGCCACGGCATGGCTGACTGGCAGTGTGTCTGCGGGCGCCCGGGATCCGAACTCGCGAACCCTGGGCTGCCAAGCGCGGACTAAACCGCTGCGCCACCGGGCGGCCCCACGATATTTTTATTTTTAATTTTCTGAGGAATCTCCGTACTATTTCCATGGTGGCTGCAGCAGTTTACATTGCCACCAGCAGTGTGTGAGAGTTCCCTTTTCTCCACATCCTCTCCAACACTTGTTATTTCTGTTCAATAAGAGCCGTTCTGACGGGCGTGACATGATATCTCTTCGTGGTTTCGATTTGCTTTTCCCTAATAATTAGTGATGTTGAACATCTTTTCATGTGCCTGTTGACCATCTGTATACTTTCTTTGGAAAAATGTTCAGATTCTCTGTTCACTTTTTAATTGGGCTGTTTGTATTTTTTGTTGTGGAGCTGTATGAGTTCTCGATATATTTTGGATATTAACTCCTTATCAGATACATGATTTGCAAATATCTTCTCCCAATTGTTAGGTTGTCTTTTCGCTTTGTTCATGGTTTCCTTTGCTGTGCAGAAGCTTTTTAGTTTGATGTAGTCCCATTTGTTGATCTTTTCTTTTGTTTCCCTTGCCTAAGGAGACATGATATGCAAAGACGTGATATTCTCTCATGACCTCCACCACACACTCTGTGGCTTCCTTAACCAGCTCCAACTCCCCAAGACACACACACACACACACACACACTGCTGACACTTGGGCTGAACTTCAGCGGAGAAACAATTTGTCACAGCAACAGCTGAAACAAGAAGTGTCAGCAAGATTGATTACTTATTATTACAGGCTCCAGCATTTATCAGAACCAAGATGACTGTGCCTTCTTCTTACAGCATGGGCTGGGGAGCAGTAACCAGCCAGAACCCGATGGCCCTGCAAACCCGCAACACTCACTCTGGCCTGGGCCATTGGAGACAGCCCAGCCCAGCTCAGCCCCTGCCGACCGCATCTCCCTCTGACATGACCGCCCTGCCCATCCTGCCCTATTACCAGCTTCCTTAGGCTCTATTTATGCCTGTACAACCCAAACATCACACAGCAGCACCATCATAATTGATTAAGGGGACCTACCAATGAGTAGTTAAACTATGAGTAGTTTTGCTCAAAGAAATGTTTTTGGAATTCCACTGGTGCACCCTTAATGGGGAGGGCATAGAGTCGTAAAGAGCATGCCTACTTCTCTCTTGCCTGTCATTGGTTGAGGTTTAGAGCAGAAGAAAACCAAGGGAGGAGGATGAGAAATCTCTTATATAGTAGAGTGGAAAGCACAGGAGCTTAGGAACATTTATTACAGATGCTCTGCTACTGACAAGCTGTGTGACCACAGGCAAGCCCCTTCACCATTCTGATTCCTGGTTTCCAAGCCGGAAGTCTGCGTGCAATCCTTCCTCTCTTCATTCTTTAACCAGTTCAATTTCCAACTATATCTTTAACATCTGCCTTGGTTTAAGCTTCTGTTTATGTCACTCTCCAACTTAAAATCATCCACTGGCTTCCCAGTGATTGTAGGATAAAGACCCACCTCCTTAGTGAGGCATACAGCCTTTTAGGATCTCGTCCCTGTAACAGAAATAGGAAAATGATGGCAAAACCAGTTGGACTTTCTTAACATTGATCTCGCTCCTGGATTATCCCACATCTGATTCCATGGCCTCCGGGTGTTGTCCACCTGCATCACTTCGTACCTAAGTGCCCACATGAACCCTCCCCTTTTTGGCCTCAGGATCCCTCTTAAAAATTATTGAGAATTCCAAAGAGATTTTGTTGATGTGTGTTATATCTGTCAGTTATTACTCTATAAGAAATTAAGACTGAGAAATTTTAAAAATATTTGTTAATTCAATATTCTGAAAACTATAACTTGTTAACATATTTGGGTAAAAATAACTATATTCCCAAAACAAAAAATTAAGGAGAAGAGTAACATTGTTTTGCATTTTTGCAAATCTCTTTTAATGTCTGGCTTAATGGAAGACAGCTGGATTTTCATAGCTATGTCTGCACTGAACCTGTGGCAATATCACATGTCACGTAGCCTCTGGAAAACTCCACCATATACCATACACTGAGAGAATAAGAGTGAGCTAATCAAACAGCATCTTATATTATTACGAAAGTAATTTTGAGCCTCTGAAGCCCCCAAGGGTTTCGAAATCACATTTTGAGACTCTCTGATCTGCGTGGGATGAGTTCAGCTTCTTAAAATCAAGGACCGTGGGAGGTAGTAGAGCCACCAGGTAGCCCAGACAGGGAATCAGGCAGACTTGGATTTGAATCTCCGCTTTGCCACTTAGAAGCATGTTATGTAAGTTATATAAGCCTTAGTTTACCCACTTCTAAAATGGGAACAACGCCATCTGTTATAAAATAGGGTGTATATATGTATATGTTGGCCACAGTGCCTAGGATATGGAAATCACGAGAGGGGGTGGGGAAGACAGGGAGAGAGAGAGAGAGAGAAAGTCACCAAATGACCTTAAAAAGTTATGTGGCATTCTGAGGCCGGCCTGGTGGCATAGTGGTTAAATTTGCATCCTCCCCTTTGGCGGCCTGGGGTTCACAGGTTCGGATCCTGGACACGGACATACACACCACTCATCAAGCCACGCTGTGGTGACATCCCACATGGAAAATAGAGGAAGATTGGCACAGATGTTAGCTCAGGGCCAATCTTCCTAACCCAGAAAAAAAAAAAAGTTATGTGCTATTCTGACACACTTTGGCTCTTACTATCTAGTTTGAAAAAAACAGTAACAACATAAATAGTATATTTTAGTATGATAGGGTATATTATAGTGTGGTATGGTATGTATGATATGATATGGTATCCTATCCTATCATCTAGTGGAAGCTCCTGCAGCCAGGGCTGGGGTTGGTCACTTAGTTCATAGAGCAGTTAAATCAGGATCACGCAAAATAATACGAACTTACCTGAAACATGTTATTTTAATCTAAAACATGTATATGAACACTAGTTAATCTCCTGAAATGGGGCCTATGCTTGTCTTTGAAGACAAGTCTTCTAATTGGTGTTCTGCATCATCCTTCTTACATAAACCACATCTAATACCTCACATATAATTTCCAGCTTCAATTTTTTTAAGTGTAAGGAGAACTTAAAGGCACTTGAGAAGCAATCCAAGTAAAAAACCTTTTAGATTTTTACTATTTTTTCCCCAATATCCCCAGTTTTCTTTACTTGGATAGCAATTTGTTTTAGTGATCAGCTTTGAGCTTAGTCCCAATATCAAACTTAGTTTTTAGAGAAATAACAGCTCCCTTTCATTTTGCACTTAAATTTCATTATCTCATATTTAATTAAATTGTATAACTACAATAGCAAGAACAACCAGCATAAACAGATTTGGGAACAAACAACTCACTCTTGGGAAGCATAGAACTCAACTGATGAGGACAGACACGCAGAGGTGTGCACAGAGGGGCCCACCAGCCAAGAGCGTTCAAAGGGCCTCAAGCACGGGTCTAGAGAGGATGGAAAGTGGCGGTTCATCTGAATTAGTGAAGTGGGAGTGTTTAAGAGAGCTTCTGTAGATCTATGGTACTGACATGGAAAGGTATTTAAAAATCCTGGGTGAAAAATAATAGTTGCCGAACACTTATACTATGCCCACTTAATTGAAAACAAACAAAAAAATCTCTATATATCTGTATGTTGGGAATGCATAGAGAAAAGTCCAAGAGGTGTACACCTCATTCCTGGTAGTGGTCACTTCCGGGGCAATAAGAGATTTAGGATTAGAGTAGAAAGTGAATTTCACTTTTTTTTCCCTCTATGTAATTCCACATTGATTGAATTTTTCTACAGTGATTATCAAAAATAAATAAATTCTGTCATAAAAAATAAGTAAAAGAGTAAGGCCAGCCCTTCCCCAAATAGTAGAATCAGGGGATGAGGAGCAACTATCCTCAGCTGGGCCACGCAAAAGCAGAGTCAGCAGTGTCCATCCTTGGTGCACCCTTATTCCATCTCATTCTGTGGTCTTCCCGATCTGGGCCCCCACGGGCTCAGGCTGTCACTGCCACCTCTCACGGAGGTTACAGGCTGGCAGGGAAAATGACTTTCATCAACCAGTTATACAAATGCACCCCTGATAAGGGCTGGAAAGGAAAAGTACTATGAGAACATACAAGAGAGGAACCAAAGGATGAGTAGGAATCAGCCTAGGGGAGGAGACGGGGGTGGGAAAAACATTCCAAGTAGAAGAAACAGCATGTGTAAAGTCCTGGTGTCAAGAAGGGTCACACACATTTGGGTATTCGAAAGAAGAGCAAGCTGACAGAATCAGAGAAGGAAGGAGAGGGGCAGTGTGGTAAGAGGAGCAGCCTTGTGGTCAGAGGGGCCTGGGGATAGGAGCAGCTCATTCAGTCTTGTAGGTCAAGCTAAGAAATATGGCCTTTACTTTATGAGCAACAGGGAGCTATGAAAAAGTTTTAAACAAGAGACTCACATGGTCAGATTTTTTTCCCACTGTGCTGTCTGGGACACGAAAGAGTTCATACTGAATAATCACCATTTCATAACTAGTGATTAACCTTAGTGATTGGAATGGGGCACGAGGGAGCTTCTGGGAGCTGGTAATGTTCTGTATCTTGATCTGGATGTTAGCTGCATGGGTGAGTCCAGTTTGTGAAACTTCTTTGAGTCATACACCTATGATAAGTGTACTTTTAAGGAATGCTCACACAGAGATGCAGAGGAGCGGGTGGATTTGAGAGCTATGTAAGAGATAATGATGGGGAGCAGGGATGTGAAGGATGTCTCCTATATTTCCACATTGTGCAACTTGATGGATGGTATACCATTCACTCAGAGAAAACAAAAACACTGGAGGAAGACCAAATTAGTCTTTGCTGGTGCTGTTGTTGTGGTTTTATGGGCAGGGGGAGTGAGGGTGCATGAGATCAAATATAGAAATGTTGAGTTTGGGATAGCATGAAGACCTCTAAATGGGGATGCTAGCAGCTGTTGGACACACACAACGGGAGCCCAGAGGAGTTATTTGCACCACAGATTCATCCTGGAGGATCGTTTGTGACACTGAAGCCGTGGCATAGATGGCCTCACTTCGGGAAAAGTATAGGAAGCAAAGGTGGCTAAGAACTTAACGGAATGCCAGCATGTAAAGGACTTGGTGGGGGAGGATAAGCCACTAAAGGGGAGTGAGAAGGAGCAGTTGGAGAGAGAGAAGAGGAAAAGCAGATATGTTCTATTTGGGGAGCCAAAAGAAGAGAATGCTTTCAGAAGGAGAGTGTGGTCAGAGGGGTTTAATGCTGCTGAGAAGGCAAATAAAGTATTAACATGCTCACTGGAGAAAAATTGCTCTTTGGTCTAGTGGCCCAGAGGTCACCAGCAGCTGTATCAGGTGCTGTTGTATCAGGAATGATGAGGGCAGGTGCTAGACTGGAATGGTGGAGAGATGAGCAGAAGGCGAAAAAACGGAGACAGTGAGGGTGATGGAGCTTCTGAGAAGTTTGTCTATGAAGGGGGAGATAGAGGAGGTAGTTTTACCTGGAGCAGGTAAAATTTTCTATTGTTATTGTTGCTTAAAGGTGGCAGAGTCGAGCATGTTTAAACAATGAAGGGAAAGATCCAGGAGTTAGAGATTGAAAATCCAAGAGAAAGAAAAAGAGAAACAACAGTTTTCTGAAAAGGGAGAATCAAATGGAACTGGAGCACAGATAGAGGTTTTGGTCTTAGAAGGTGAAATACTTCCCCATGACAGGGAAGAGAAACAGAAGGAATACAGAAGCCGGTGGGAGTGGAGGCAGCAGAGCCAGAAACCGACAGAGTTCGCATCTGATGGCTTCACTTCCTCCAAGGAGAGGCCATTTGCTCTGTGATGAGGAGGTGACGGTAGACAGAATTCTGAGGTTCTACACACTCAACCCAATGCTTCACACTCACTCTGCAGTGCTGCACACATTCCTTGAAGGGTCACACACAGAAGTGCAAGATCACGTGCTCACTCAGATCTTACACAGAGTAGTGCGCACGCACACACATGCACACACACTCAGATGCGCCCACATAATGGCTGCCTAATGGGTCACCAATCCAACTGTGAGGCGATGAGGGGAGATTCTGAAGTTCTGGCACTATCTCCTCGCCCAGTCATCTTTCTTCCTTCCTCCCTTCTCAGAGGAGTTCCACCTTTTCTCTTACGTGGTTTTCCTTCAAGATGGTCCAGTGTGTTTATGCCTTCCTGGTACATGGACACTCGCTGGAGGCCAACAGACTGTCATCTAGCTAAGGTCTCATCTCCAGAAGCCTCCTTTGTAGGCAGCTGGTGAATATTCCTGAGGAGATGCAGGATTCTGCCCACACCCAGGCCAGCACGTGGTCACTGAGAACGATTTTTAGGAAAACAGAGCAATTACTGTTACAAGATATGTTATGGCTCTAGTGACATTTTGCAGCCATCAGTCACAGTCTCTCGGCTTTAAATAGCATCTCTTTGCTGGGCTTCAGTCTCCGTATTTGTAAATGTATGGCCTTGGCCAGATCACCTTTCAGACCCTTTTCATCAATATCATCCTATGAGTCTATGCCGCTTTGGCCTTGACCTTCAAAACTAGTTTTTCAGTGGACGCAATGTCCGCAAATAGGCCAGATCATTTAAGAAAGAGAAACCAAGGTCAGAAAGGATGTTTTTTCCCCGAAGCCCAGGAGATTGCAGAGACTGAATCAAAAGTTGGGCCCAGAGGTTGTCGGCCTCTTAGTGTCTGTGATGGTCAGTTTTATGAGTCAACTTAGCTAGGCTACAGCACTCAATTACTCAAATCCTAATCTAGGTGTTGCTGTGAAGGGGTTGTGTAGATGTGGTTAACATCTATAATCAGCTGACCTTAAGTCAAGGAGATTACCCCCGATAATGTGGGTGGGTCTCATCCAATCAGTTGTAATCAGTTAATCAGATTACAGCATTAACTCCAGCTTGAGTTTCCAGCCTGCACTACAGATTTCAGATTTGCCAGCCTCCGTAATTGTCAGAGCCAATTCTTTAAAATAAATTATACACACACACACACGCACGTACACATGTGTGTGTGTCCTGTTGGTCTGCTTCTCTAGAAAACCTGACTGAAAGTGCCTAGGAGGTTAGCAGGGCGTAAGGAGAAGTTGATGATGTCCATTCTCACGATAGGTTTTTCATTTCCACCTCAGAAAGAAGCAAGAATAGGCCGGGGGCTTTGACTAAAATTCTGTAGGGCTTAAAGTCACTGTAACATCTTCAGGTTGACTACATTTGTTCCTTCCTGCCTGTTTCCCACATTATCAGTCACAAACCATTCCATGCCAGAGTGTCTCGGCTAGTTTCAGACGTGGCACACAAGGGGCAGCAGGGCAGGGCGCGCCCTACTCTCTAGCTGCACTTAGCAAGGGGAGAATCCCAAAGGGGAGAGGTGGGAGCAGGACCCAGAGTCACAAGAGCAGGTTGAGTCCCCAAATCCATGACAAGGGGAGCAGAGCACACAGGACAGCAAGTCCCGAGTGAGGCCCTGAGGCTGAAGAGCGGAAAGGCCTCTGGTGTGTCCCCTTCTCCAAGAACCCGTGGTTCCCAGCACTGGTTAGGGGTGCAGAGAGATCGGCTGAATGCCCCGTGCTGCCTCTCTCTTCTGTGCTGACTTACGGGATAATGAGCGTCTAGCAGCAAGAAACTACAGATGAGGCGGACAGGTGTGCCCACGACAAATTTAAGCTTTCCCAAGCAGTCATTCTAAGAGAGCATTTATCTGTCAGGGCCAAAGGGACAACTCCAGCAGGTGACCCTTTCATTTCCCACTAATTCAATTTGTGTAGAAATAAGCATAGCTCATTGACTAAATCTGCCTTTCTCTTGGAGAGGAGAAGAAGAGGAGGCTTGAAGTTGCTCACTTAATTCCCATCTCCTGTTACAATCAGGAAGCTATATTTTTACTTGATTAAAATTAGGAAATCTGAGATCTGGAAAGGCCCTTAGAATACATCAAGTTTAACCTCTTCATTTGATGGTGAGGACCTGGAAGGACACAGAGAAACCCACAAATAGGAGAGTTCAGAGAATGCGTGGTGGGAGCAGAAACCACACAGCGAGATCAATCCCGGCTGCTCCAGTAAACCATCCACAATGTGTGGGGTCAGGCGAAGGTGAGCATGGATGTTGGCGGGTGACGGCCGGATGCTCCAGCAGGAATGGTACTCTACCAGAAGGCCCTAGCACTACTTCCAACCTCTGCCTATATACTTTCAGTGATGGGGTCTCACTATTTCATTAAGCAGACCCAAAATGAAAAGTTTTCATTTTTTCTTCCAGTAGAATTAAATGTTTCCTTGGAACTTTTACCCATTACCCCAGTGGCTCTCGCCTTGACTGAGTGTTAGGTTCACCTGTGGAACTTCTAAAACTTCCTGGTACCCAGGCTACACACCAGGCCAATCGAATCAGAATTTCTGAGGTTAGAACCCAGGCATTAGCATTGTCTAAAGCTCCTCAGGTGGTCCCGGTGGGGAGCCAAGTTTGAAAACTGCTGTGTTTGGCTCAGTTCTTGTATAAGCCTGCGAGGGCCACCATTGCAATATACCGCAGACTGAGTGGCTTAAACAGAAATTAACTTTCTCACAGTTCTGGGGGCTGGAAGTCCAAGATCAAGGTGTCAGCAGGTTTGGTTTCTCCTGAGGCCTCTCTCCTTGGCTTGCAGATGGTTGTCTTCTCGCTGTGTCCTCACGTGGCCTTTCCTCTGTGTGTGCACATCCCTGGTCTCTCTCTCTCTCTCTCTCATCAGTCATATTGGATTAGGGCCCCACCATTATGATCTCATTGAACCTTAATTACCTCCCTAAAAGCTCCGTCTCCAAACACAGCCACACTGGGGGTTAGAGCTTCATGTATGAATTTGGGGGCGAGGGGAGACACGCTTCTGTCCATAACAGTTCTGCTCAGGAGACACCTGAGTGGGAGCTCTAACTTTGGGAATCTAGGAGAAAGCCACAAGACTAGATGAAATCACAGAAGTCAGTTTACAAAGAGAAGAGGGCTAAAGACGGGCCATGCTCCTCTCTCAACATTTAAAGATCAGGGACATGAAGAGGAATGTGTAAAGGAGACTGAGAGGCAACAGCCAGTGGCATAGGAGAAAAACCCAGAGATCTGGGGGCCTTAGAAGTCCTCGGAGAAGCTTGTTTAACATACACATTTTCAGAACTACCTGCTGGAGTTTTCAGTATGAAGACACCCAAAATTTGCTTGTTTTTTTAAATAAGAACGCCTAGTCTTATCATCAGAGGAGCCTGGGAAACACTGCCCCAGAGCTTGGCCCAATCAGAAGAATCACCTGCCTGTGGCCCTTTATAAACAGACTTTCCAGGGACCTCACCCCAAGGTACACTGAATCCGAATCCCCAAGGGACTTGGAATTTGGAAGTTTATCATCCAAACGTATTTCTTCCTGGGACTTGTTCTAAAACAACTCCACACAGTTTTGCTTTTGAGCCAATGAATTAGTAGTTCTCTCTTCATTTACAAAGTCCTATAGATCATTTCTACCATCTCTTAAATTGGAGGCGCCTTCACTAAAACCACGCAGAATTGATTTTAGCACACACATGGTATGTTAGCGTCTTGGCAAACATAACAGTAAAACTACAAGTTTGAGCTCTCCATCCTCATTTCTTTCTTTTTTTTTTTTTTGTGGGGAAGACCAGCCCTGAGCTAACATCCGTCGCCAATCCTCCCCTTTTTGCTGAGGAAGACTGGCCCTGGGCTAACATCCGTGCCCATCTTCCTCCACTTTCTTAGCTGATTTAGCTTCCAAAAGCACCTGAAGTCGTTTTCTCTGAGTCTCAGGAACCACATTGACGGAGATGCTAGCGACGTCAAGACAGTACTTCCACTGCCCCTGTTACTCATCTCATAACAGCTGCCTCTCCCAAGCCAACCTGCTCCATCTGGTTATCAAATTCTGTGTGCAAAGACTCTTCCTAAATTTCCTTACTCTGAGTGTTAAAAACCCTCCCCATCCATTTGATCAGAATGGGAAACTTTTTGCCTTCTCTGACAGAAATCATTCCGTGTTGGCCACCTGACGGGTACTTAGGGTTAATTAGAAAATCCCCATCAAGAGTTCACAGGCCAATATCAGCTGTCAAAATCCCACATTCCCCTCTCTCCCCTCTTTCAAGTGCAAAACAACCTGTGTCTGAAGACGTGCGGGAGATAAAAGGGCACACAGCCGCGCTGGGGGCTGCGACTCAGTCCCATTCACGGCCCCCCCATCATGAATACGGCAAAATCTCAAATGAAGGTTTTAATCTCCCCACTGCATTCAGCCTAAAGAGAAAAGGGCTGCCTTTTAACAATTTCCCCCCCTTAAACCTTTTGTGTTGCAACGCTCCTGAAAAAAGCGGAGATTTCACTCTGACCCGGCGAGGGCTTTACGCCAAAGAAAGCAATGCACCTCAAGCCCTTTGTGCTGAAATAAGACGGACCGACCGGCCCGAAGCACTGGCGCAAAAGCAGCAACCCACGGCGGGGCGCGCGGGGTAGAGGGTGCCCGCGTCTCCGCACACGCCCGCTCAGGCCTCTCCACCCACGGGCCTGATGGGACGAGTGTCACCACGCCGTGGGCCCCATGGCTCTCAAAACTGAGGAGTCTGGGGCGAGAGCGCGACCAGGGTGGATGATTTCCCAGCCAGGACACCGGCCTGAAACGCACCTACAGCCGCGCACCAGGAGACCCAGTGAGGCCCCCTGTTTTCAGACTGCGCTCAAAAGAGGGAAGAACAATTCCACTCCGGGTTCAGCCCTCTCCAAGCCACCCTCTGGGGAGAACCTCGGACGGGGGTCTTCACAAGACCCCGGGTGGTCGCTGGGAAGCAGATTCGGCTGCCTCTGCAGGCCTACCTTTGGGCACGGACTTGGGCCACCAGGGGAGCGGGATCTCCCGCCCTCTGCAAAATGCCCTTGCGAGCCCAGCGCTCCTCGCTTCTCCCGCGCAGACCCGCCATTCGCGAGAGGACCTGGAGGAAGGCCGAGCGAGGTTTCAGTCCTTGCCTTCAAGTTACTCCCTTCGCACGTCATTAATGCTACTAGGGTGCTTCTAACAAGAAAAGCAACCCCCCAGCTCTTCTAGCATTAAAAAAAAAAGTTTAATAATTATGATGTTCCCTTTATTTCCTCCTAAGTGCTGCCCTAAATGTTTGAAATTAGCACCTGATATTAATCCAAAACGTTGGGGTTAAAACCAGAGGCGCAGTTCTGAGCCCAACGCGGTTTTATTAGCGCCTTAATTTGGTGTTGCTTAATTCTGACAGCCCAGTGAATGCCACCTTTTCAAAAGTGTGTTTTTGTCGAGCGGCCAGAGTTCAAAAGGTCCTAAGGGCGCGCCCAGCTTTCCCCGCGGGCTGCGCGCAGGGCGGCGCGCCGGTTCTAAAGCAGCCGCTGCGGGCCCCTCCCTCGAGCCTCTGAAGCCGGGAACGCGCCCCTTGCCTCCCTGTTTCTCTCTTGTGTCATAGAAGCTTCGGTAGCCTTTTCACCATTTCCGAACATGATTTTTATAGAGGGGCATAGCTTCGTAGATAAGTTGCCACTGTCCATGTCAAAAGTGTCTGTGATTTGTTATTCTTTTTAAAATCTGTGCTCCTCCCTTTCTCTGTCTGAGCAGTTCTGTTCGGTGTGCGTGACTTGGAGTGTGTGCAGTCTTCAGGACAGTGAGAGGCTGGGGGAGAGTTTTAAAAGATGTCTCAAATTCAGACGTTTGAAGAAATAGCGATGAGAAGGGGGTAGGGCGGAGGCGAACAAAGGACAAATAGCATTTAGAATTATTGCATATATCTGTGTGGAATGGCGTGTATTTGTAAAATAAAAAGCATATATAAAGACTTTAAGATTCCTTTCTTTTCATTTGCCACTTCCTGAATAAAGGGAAGTAGAAAATGCTCCTTTGATCATTTTTAGGCTGTGAAATTTTTAGCCAACTTCTCACACCAAATACACACACACACACACATATTTCCAAAACGAGAGCAGGAATAATTTGACAATGCTGATCAACACTTGCTATCCATGCTCTAACTGCAAGCTCAACTTTAAAAATCGAATCTACACAGCTTTATTAAAGTGTCTCTAAGTTCCCTTTAATGTGCTATAAATAACCATTTCTTTTAAAAAACATAATTATCTGGATAATTAGACTAATGCAATAAAATTTAAGTACTAATTTTAACACCAATAAGTACACACTTCTGAAAAAAACTTTTTATACAAAGTCATATTTCAAATGCACAAAGATTGCTGCATTTAAAGGAACCCTAGTGCAAATTATTCTGTAAAGTGAAGATATTTCTATGGGAATAGACGCCCCCTTATTAATCTGTTTTGTATGTCTGATTTTTCTTAAACCAGATTTCTTTAAAAATCAGGCATAGCATTCTTATACACAAGGATGGCTATATTCATAATGTACTGAAACTAACAATTCTCCAGAACCAAATACAAACTGACTAGGTTGGGTGGCATTTCTTTTTTGTAAACAAGAAAAGAAGGGGGCCTACATGTCATTTGTCTAACTATGTCTTCGAATTTAAAATCACGCATGTTGATTGACATCCTTTCTCATTAGAAAAAATGAGAAGATATAAAACCTAGGGATATCTCTTGAGCAGTGAAAAAAGTTACTCAGAGAAGATAAAACTATTTTTAACTCCTCTACTAAATAATTGTGTCAAATTTACACCTTTATGAAAAAGAAATAAGATAATCAAATTTAAATGTGCTACATTTTAGCTGAACTATGAGTAATGTATCTTTTACATAACGCAATTTAAGGTGGCTCTTTGAGGGAACATTTTCATTTGATTTTGATGCTTTCTCCAGAAATTTTAGAAAGGGGAAATTGAAAAAAATTAATGCAATTGCTTATAGCTTTCAGTTAAGCCAAGGTGGAAGAGGAACAAAGTTGTAGGATATGGTGATATCCGAGCTTTTATCTCCTAACACTACACTCTTCTTCAGAACTCAGCAATTTGAAAATTAATTTGTGAGCCTTGTTACAAACTAGAATAACATTTCTCACCTAAATGTTTTCTCTGCTTCTTAAAGCAAAGAGAGAGACTGCTATCGACCACCTGTTGTGCTCCCCACCTGGTCCAATTAGACAAGTCCTTTGCCTTGTGGGAATAATGACCCACGTGAGTTACTACTTTCAGACTAAGTGAATCTGAAAACCCCAGTCAGAGGGCTTTTCATGCTCACAAAGTCAGCAGGCATCTTGCCTCTCCTAAAGCCTGAAATCTATCAAGCACATGCAGAATAATTCACATCAGTGCCCCTGAAACCCTTTGAAGCAAATAAACAGAAAGGGCCAGAAAAGAAAAGGAAAAAGATTAAGATTTGATCTCAATTTAAACATGTTAACAGTAACCCTATATTATTCCAGATTGTACCCAGCTGTTTTGGATCTTTAGTGAATCTGAACAAGAGAGCAAACCTGTTTCAAGGATTAGAGGATATAAAGGTTCAAAAGGAGTCAAACCATTTTCTGAACTACACAGCCCCTACCCTGGCTTCTTGCCTGGCAGACTTTTAGGATTCAATACAATCGGTTTCTGTCTCACTTTCTTTGGCTGCAATGATCTGGCTTTCTTACAATCACTTTCCAAGCCAGATCCCTCATATTCTTAAAAACTATAAACATTATACGTCACACGGGGTGGACTCAAGATCATTTGTCTCATAGGGCATTGGGGTTTATTTCTGAAGCCATTCATAACTGCCTATGTCAAGTTCCATGAAAGAGGGCTTATTTACTTTTACTCTTTTTTTAGGAAGGCATAAGAAAGAAAAGGACTAAATATGACCACATTTAGGGTAAAGTTACAACCACTTATCAAATAGTCACTTCCCTAGAAAGAATGAATTTGCTTAGTTTTCCCAGAACGGTAGAGAAAAAGAGAAACATTCTCACTGACAAGGAAGCTTAATGTTAAAAGAAGCTGATTTTGTAGGTTAAGTTCAAATGGAGAGCAAGAGGGAAATATTTAAGTGTAACAGCAGAAAAAGAGGGTTGAAAATGAATGAAGAGAAGGGAACTGTTTGTATGTAGCATCAGTCACCGTAACTTTGCTGATCAGCAGGGAGTTTGTCATTACAAGGGAGTTAACCAAGCCCCATAGAAGGTACTGCGGGAGCTACAATGAAGGGTCATTCTAGAGGGTCCTTCATTCTAGAGCTAGGGATGAAGTGCCTGGGAATTTGCACTTCATTTGTCTTGGCGAGGAAGAAGTACGGGTTTAGGGATGGAAGTGTAGGGAAGTATTTATTGAAAGGTGCTTTTGTACAGGTAATCATCACAGGAACTCTCTGTGGTAGATATTATGATCCCCATTTTTACAGACGAGTAAAATCAGTTTGGAAAGTTTAAGTTTCTCGCACGGGAGGACAGCAACTACTTGATGGGGCTGAAATTCTGATTCAAGCCTACTCTTTCTAAGATGTTATGCTGCCTCTCCACTCAAGAGCAGGAAGTGACATTTTAAATGTTCATAGAGAGTAGTATATAGAAAGAAGTAGATATTAAAGTTTTTGTCTTTTCCTGTTGTCTGTTATTGCATCATTCATTTCAATAAGCCCATAAGTATTCATTAAGCATCTTTTACTTTCCACCACCACCAAAAGATATTTGGTACAGGTTCAGTGCCTTGCCTAAGGTTTCACAGAACCCAGGCAATCAGACTGGAGTCCACGTTCTTAATTAGCACCGTTCTTGACTGTCTCTGATGTAATCTTGCAAAGTGGGTGATCTGGCCAAAAGGCGTACACCACAGAAAGTTGATCCAACAAGAGGATATATGCCTCTTAACTCAATGGGAAATATGCATTTGGGCAGGAGTCTAGAGTAGCAGGAATAAATCACTGGCCCAGTAGGGTGATACACAAAGATGGAGACATCCAAGGAAATGGGATTGATTTCCTACAAAGCTAAACAATAATATCAGTAACAGATTAAAAATAAGTGGAATACTGCCATACATGCCAAGGAACAAATATCATTTGTTGTTCATATAGCAAATTTAGAAAAATAGGCAAATTATAAAATATAAAATAAAAATCATCCATAGTCCTATCACTCAGAGATAGTCACTATTTTCTCTTTGTAATACACAGGTATATCTACGTATGTATAGGTACATTTAAATAGAATTAATACCTTATATATAATTTTTAATCTGGCTTTTTAATTATTATTCCATCAGATACATTTCCCATGCCATTAAAAAGTTTTTGAAAACATTCTTCTTAATATTATATATCATAATTTATTAAGCCAATTCCCTGTAGTTGGGCATCTAGTAATTCTAATTTTTGCCACTATAAGTAGCTCCATGTTGTACAAGTATATTGTATCTTTGTGGACATTTCTGATCATTTCAAAAAGATTAAACAACACTTTTCAGGGTCTTGATACACATTGCCATATTATCTTCCAAATGGTTGTATTCATTTACCCTTCCATGAACAAGACACAAAAGCAATCTTTTCATTGCTGGGTATATATATATACATGTTTTTTAATTTCTACCAACCAAATGGAGGGGGAAAGCATGTTATTATTTGAAGTTCTTTCATTATTAGGTTGAATATTTTAACATGGTTCTTGATATTTTTGTGTTTTATGAATTATCTTTTATGCCCTTTGCCTGTTTTGCTATTGGTATGCTTGTCTTATTGATTTTACAGAGCACTTTATATATTAAGAATATTAAATAATTATATAAAACTACATTTGTATTCACAATAGCCAAGACTTGGAAACAACCCAAGTACCCATCGATGGATGAATGGACAAAGAAAATATGATATATGGAATACTATCCAGCCATAAAAAAATGAAATCTTGCCACTTGTGACAACATGGACGGACCTTGAAGGTATTACGCTAAGCGAAATAAGTCAGATGGAGAAAGCCAAATACTGTATGATTTCACTCATGTGGAAGATAAAACAATAACAAACACATAGATACAGAGAACAGATCGGTGGTTACCAGGTGGGAAGGAGAGTGGGAAGAGAGTGAAAGGGGTAAAGGAGGACGTTTGTGCGGTGACAGACGGCAGCTAGACTTTTGGTGGTGAACATGATGTAGTCTATATAGAAATTATAATGATGTACATCTGAAATTTATATAATGTTATAAACCAATGTTATGTCAATTAAAAGCAACAACAGGGCCAGCCCAGCGGCGCAGCGGTTTAGTTCGCTCTTGGCAGCCCGGGGTTCGCGGGTTCGGATCCCGGGCACCTGCCGTCGCACAGCCTGTCAGCCATGCTGTGGCGGCGTCCCATATAAAGTAGAGGAGGATGGGCACGCATGTTAGCCCAGGGCCAGTCTTCCTCAGCAAAAAGAGGAGGATTGGCAACGGACGTTAGCTCAGGGCTGGTCTTCCTCACACACAAAAAAAGCTACATTTGGACCTGTTTTTCAAGGCCCAGACCAAATTACGCATCTTTCATTATGCCTTTCTTGACTCCTTCAGCCTCTAACTCAAGTCTCCTGCTTCTAAAATCCTAACGCAATATTCAGTACTGAATTAAACAGTTTGCAATCATTTAGAGTGTTCTTTCGTCCTCCAAAGTAACTTTCCAGAGGAGAGTTCACGTCTTTTAGCAAATGCAAAGATGATCAACTTGACATCTTTGAGTTCTCCACGTCATTAGCTATAACACCGTTGTAATTATCCCTGTTTGACGGGTGATGGAACTGGGGCTCAGCCCAGGTTCGTCAGACTCTACGTGGTTCTCCTCAGTCCTTGACCAGGCTTTCTGACTCCTCCTGCAGTGCCCTTCCAGCTCTCATGTCAGCATGTTTACAGTGAGATAAAATTCTAATCTTATTTAAGCATTTTCTCTTGGTTTGTTTTAAATGTAGGAGGCATCATCCAAAGAGCTCGCAAAGGAGGCCTAGTTGGTAAGAAATAGAATGAAGTCCGATATTTTGTAAAGAAAAATGAATTCTTTTTTTTCTGATCCTTTGCCTTTAAAGAATATCAAATTTTCCCAAAATGTGATTTTTGTGGGTTATTTATATATAAAGGATTTATATGAGTCGTCCCAAAATCACAGCACAAATCAGTAGTGATAATAGAAACGAAATTATACAGCCTATGGCTTACAACATTTTGTTCCTCCCAAATCTTGCTCCAGAAGCCAGGTCTCTACAAACCATTCGGGTGTTCTGAATGAATGACTGTATCTTTCTTTTTGTTAGAATGGGAATTTACCCAGTACTTGCCTAAAAAAAAAGCTTTTCTTTAAAAATAACTCTGTCTGAAATAGAGAGGACATAGGGATGGCCTAGAATCCAATGGAGAGGAATCTGAGAAATCAATTCTTATGGGAAGGGGAATATACAGATATATATATTTATGAGAGAGAAGCTAATATTTGATTTATCCACAAAGTATTACTTTTTGGGGGGGGTGTGAGGGGGTGAGGAAGACTGGCCCTGAGCTAACAGCATCTGTTGCCAATCTTCCTCTTTTTGCTGAGAAGGATTGGCCCTGAGCTAACATCTGTGCCCATCTTCCTCCATTTTGTATGTGGATCACTGCCACAGCATGGCCTGAGGAGCAGTACATTGGTCTGTGCCGGGGATCTGAACCTGTGAATCCTGGGCCACTAAAGTGGAGCCTGCAAACTTAACCACTACGCCACTGGGCCGGCCCTCACAATGTGTTACTTTTTGTGCAATCCAATATGACTTATCTGGGGATAGGAGAGAAAGAAGAGGTCGTATGAAAAGGTGAAATTCATGCATCCTCTCTAGAATTGGGCAGGTAGTGTTTTAGAAAGGCCTTCAAGGTTCTTCTGGAGACAAGGCTTGATTTAAATGTCATTAACATGGCTGGACTTCCAGGCCTTCTAAAATGGTCTTTCATTTCCATGTGAATATTGGGAAATGCCCTTCTTGGTGGGGGGTGGGGCGGGCAGGGGAAACAGACCTCTTTGCCCACATCTCAGCTAATTTACATGCTCTCCAATGGAGGTCATATCAATATGAGACCCAACCTCTGCTCGCTTTGCGGGTCCCTTAACCTGAGAACCTTGAAGCCCATTGAGAGCTATTCATACTTGGCAGATTGATTTCTTCAGTCATTTTGTCATAGTAATTGACAATTCACTGCCATCCAAGTGTATCTGGGAGCACAATGCCCACATAAATATTGTTGGCAATTCTCAGCATATCCCTTTGTGGAACTGGTAGGTTAATTTACTTCTGCCGCCCGGCTCTCTATAGCTATGTGGCAGGAGATCATTTCCTCTGCAGCCATATAGCCGACAGACCCAAGAGGGCTTGTTTCAAAGAAGCAGAGAGTTCAGAATCCCCCATCGATGCAGAATGAAATGAATCAAAACTTCAAACACAGGTTAATCTGGAAGGGGAGACAGGTGGTCAACAGGAACATAAAAACCTTGATGAGAACCAGGTGCAGCCATAGTCCTAAGGCTATTCTAGATAGTTTAGGGCATGGAAATAAGAGACTATACAGTCAGGAAACCGTCTCTACTTTATAAAAAATAATCACGTGAGGGACAAAGGGCATTGCATCCTTAATCACCAGCTAGTTTGAAAGGTGCATTCTGAGCCATGGACTCACATAGCAGGTGGGGGACTTCCCCAGAGCAGTGCAGAGAGCTCCAGGGTGGCCTTGGTCTACAAAGGGTCCTAGTGTTGCTTGCCCAGCTGTTAATCCAGTCATCGCTGAATGCAGAGGTGGCCACAGCTGTGGCATGACAGAAAGAACACGGGCTTTGGCAGTGGACATTCCTGGATTTGATACCTGGCTCCACCCCTTAGCTAAAGTAACCTAAGTCCCTTAACCTTTCTGAGCTCAGTTTTACCATCTGTAAGATGGGATTATAAAGGTACCCACTTTACAAGGTGGTCATAAAGATTAAATGAGATAATTTATTCATTCAATAAATCTTTTTCTGAGTGCCTTCTCTGCAGTAGGCATAGCATTTAGGACTGGGAAATGACAATATTTGGGCGGGGGGAAGATCTCTATCTTTGATTTCAGTGCATCCAATTAGAACGGAAAATAAAATTGCTTCAATGCAAGACTTGACTCTCTGAGTTGGCTTGGAAGAATCAAGGAAGGCACTCAAAGAAGATAGCTCTTGAGATCTGAAGGAAGAGAAATTTATCGAGCAGACCAGTAGAGAGGAGGCATGCCAGGCAAACAAGAAGGTCAGAGGGGTAGGTGACAGCAGTGTCATTGTTGCTGGAGGAGGATGTGCAAGGAGCATGCGGCAGAAGACAAGGCTGAGCAGGGAGAGGACCACATCCCAAAGAGCTTCGTGCATACCCGGTGCAGAGGGGTTTAGATTTTATCCCGTAATCACAAGGAGCCTGTGAGACATGCCTGCCCCCATTGAGCATTTATCTGCACCATGCACTGTGCTCGATCACTGCCATACTCTTACTCTAGTCAAGGGTGATCAAAGCTGATGTCACCGTGGCAGCTGACTTTCTACTTGGTTCCTCGTGATGAAAACTAGGGAACCAAGTTTGCGTGTGGGTGTGTGGGAAAAGGGGGTAGCGGCTAAACCTTTTGAAAATTTCTATCCGTGTCTGGGGTCAAGAGCATGAATCCACCTCCAACTGGTTTCTTTATCTCTCTGAACCATTCTCTGTCTCTCTGATGTGTATGCAAATGACATCTGCCAAGCCTCCATATGGCACAGGGATGGCTAGCACCTTGAAAAATTAAGTGCTATCTAAGGCTATAACCTTCTCCAGTTTTCTCTTTCCTGTCTCTGGGGTGTGTGGTCAGGACGCTTGAAAATCTGAAAGAGCCCAAGCTCTAAGAGAAGGAAGCCCCAGCCTCCCAGGCCCAATTAAATAGGAGGTGGAAGGGGCTGGGGGAAGGACAAAAGGGGTAAAGGGGCACATATGTACAGTGACAGATAAAAACTAGGCTATTGGTGGTGAGCACGATGCAGTCTATACAGAAACTGATGTATAATAATGTACACCTGAAATTTACACAATGTTATAAGCCAATATGACCTCAAGAAAATAATTTTTAAAAAATAGGAGGTGGGATTTCCTGGAGGGTTGGTACCACCCCTGCTTCTGGGGCCCATGTAAGGAGAGTCAGGACTTTTTGGGTACTGGGACGACAAATCTCAGAAATCCAGATGCTTGGGCTTTACCATGTTCCAGCCATGTGACCTTGAGGGTGTCACTTAACCCCTGTGAGCTTTAGCTGCCTCATCTCAAAACTGGGAGTAAACAGTAACACCCACTCTGCTCACTGCATCACACAGTAGGGTCTGAGATGACCATGTGTTCTGGTTATGTATTACTGCATAGCAATGACTCCAAAACAAAGTGGCTTAAAACCACAACATTTATCTTGTTCGTGAATCTGCAATCCAGACAGGGCTCGGTGAGGGCATCTTGTCTCTGCTCCACTTGGTATCCTCTGGGGCACTCAGTTGCCGGGGCTGGAATCTCAGAAGGCTCGTGTCCTCACATATCTGGCAGGTGATGCTGGCTGTAGGCTGAGTATCTCAGTGCTTCCTAATGACATGGTAGCGGGCTAAAGGGCAAGTGCCCACATACACCAGGCCGAAGCTGTATCATTCTTGTGAGCCAGCTTCAGAAGTCACAGAGCATCACTTCTGCTATTTTCCCTTGGTCACAGCAGCCACAAGTCCCACTGGAATTCAAGAGGAGGGAACATAGAACCCCGCCTCTCCACAGGAAGAGTGTCAGTGACACTGTAAGGAGAGCATGTGGGATAGGATATACACATATTGGTAGGACCATCTTTGGGAAAAGTGTACAGGAAGCAGCTTTATTAAGTATAAAGCATCATATGAATGGTGTTGCTAATATGCAGGTCTTCCACAAGTGCTGTCTCACAGATGTAGGAAGTACTATTATTATTAAACTCTATGTGTTCAGTATCTATTGATGTCTACTAAATGCAGGCACGTTCCAAGATACTTTCAAGCGCAGGATCTCATTTCACCCCTATAACAAGCACGAGAGGTAGGATTTATGGTCCCTATTGCAGAGGAAACTGAGGCCCCGGGCATTGAAGTGGCAGCCCTCATTCACTCACTCAGTAAATATGTATTAAACATCTACTTTCTGTCAGGCGACGTGCTCAGAGGGGAATAATAGTAAACAAAACAGACATGATCTCTGCCTGGTCTAGCGGAGAAGAAAAATAAAAACCAAATAATCATAAAGTAAATAGCTTGCTCTTGTGACCAACACTATGAAGGAAAGACCCCAGGTAGGTTGGAGGTCAGGGAGGGCTTCCCTAAGGAAATGGCATTTTCAATGACACCCGAAGAGTGAGGAGGAGTGAGATGGGGAGGGTGTGTAGGAGAGCACTCCAGGCAGTGGGAGCAGCCGTGCAAAGGCCCTGTGGTGGCAGGAGGGAATATCGCTGGATTGTAGAGAGTGAGAATGAGCTTGCTTAGAGATGCAGCTAGAGGGGTGGGCCGGCGAAAACCCCCGCAGAGCCTTGCCCAGCCAGAAGCCAGAAGCTGCAGAGTTAGGACTTGATCGTAGGGCTTTGGAGCACCCGCTGAGGGCTATTTCCATGCAGAACAATTGCCTGGATTGTGTTAGGCAGAGAGCTACCTTCCTGCCATGTCCAGCAGATTATGATGCAGGTTAGGGGAAGCCACATGTGTCCCTACTCAGGCGACAGGCTCTTGAAAGGCTGGCTGCGTGTCCCCCATGGTTAACCTCTGCGTAGTATCAACACGTGGAGTCTCAGCAGGTGCTGGATGAGCGCTTGTTCCTCGGCTGATTATCCAGCCTGACGGCGAATAGTGCCAGCACCCCCTTATCAAACCCCAAAAAGGCAGATACCCAGGCGCTAATCTAGCAGCGAGGAGGCTCCCTGGATTCTGGGTGGGAATGGGAAAGCAGGACCTTTTCTAAGCCTCAACTTGCCCTTCTGTGAAACGGGGGAAATTCTACCCCATTACTTCCTGTCCAATTTATTAAAAATTAATTGCACCAAATCTAAAATAATCAGTTCAGTTAGGCACCCCGTGCAGGGGCAGTCTTCTCTGCTGTTTTTGTAGAGGAACCAGTGAAGCGAGGCGGGAGGATGGCAGGGCTCCAGGCAGAGAGAATCCCAGGCTGAGACGGACAGTCACAAGAGAACATTTGCAGAGGGAGAAACACTGATTACAGAGCACACTTCCCAGCAGCCCTCCAGCTCTCTCACCCGGAGGTTAGAACTGTTTCCACAAGTTCTATTTAGGCTTTTGAGAGAAAACAGCCTGGTTTCTCTACTGGCAGCTGTTTAGGCTACTGGCAGCTTGGAAGTAAAATTTCCCTTTCTCTCTTTTTAGCAAAAGACACATTACCAGGTCCTCAGACACGAGGGGAAAGATGTTTTTTCTGAGACGGGCACTATGTAACTGTCATTCACAATTATCGGGTCTGTTTTATTGCGGTGTCAAGTAATAGAACGATTAAACCATGATCTTCTACACAAATTTTTTCCCGTGTGTTTATTCATAATCAAAAAACCAAGTCAAATGACAACACTAGACTTGCTCATCAAAGCTCTGCAAAGCATGACAGAGTTAAAAGAAAAGACACCCACCGCCCCCATCCACCTCAGCAAACGGCTCGGAGCTTCACAGGAACCGTCACTCTTCTGGCCATGACTCCTTTCATCTTAAATGGCTACTACTGATGAGCTCCACCTGGAATTTCTGTCCACTCATAAGGATTGTAACCTCACTACAAATTTCTCATCTGGGATAAAACTTGGTGAAATGATTCTTAACTCAGAAACGATCAAAACAGCCACTGAGATGGGAGCAGACTGGAAATAAGAAGGCAGTCAGGAAAGAGAGACTCTCTGGGGAAAAGTCCTCACTGAAGTTTTCACCTTAGTCATTCCTTCGCTGTGGAAAGGACCTCGACTCGACGGGCCCCCGCTTTTCGCACTGTGGTCGCCTACCTTTTCTGGGCGTAAGTCTGGATTTTTCTACCATGTTTACGTGCCAATGTAGGTTACACGTAATTGTCATAGGGTGCTGGTAAACTATTGTAAATGGTTTAGAAAACGAAGGTAAGTTAATACACAGATCTGATGCAATGGTTAAGTTGCTGCTTATAACTGAAAGCACCCTGAGAATGCTGTAATTATGGTCCCGTTGTTACCCACGTAAAAAATTTCCTATTTTCAAACTAACCTGTGTAGCAGCTGTCTAATCAATCAATCAACATACTGTTGACCAGATCTGCTACTTGTGAATCATAAATCGCATATGTGGCAGCCCAGGCTGGCGTAAGAACACTGTGAGAACATTGTGAAAAATGGGGAAAAAACCCAGTGAGGGCAAGAGTGAGGCGAGATGACGCTGGCGAGCCCTCTATCCCCTGGTCCTGTGCAAACGATCTGAAAATCTGTGCTCTATGGCCCCTGCTTTTTTGAAGACAACCTGTGATCGTGAGCCATTCCTGTGATTACATTCAAGCAAACCTTCACCTGGTTACAAATGAATGAATAAATATTAACTGGAAAAAAATTTAGATGTCATAAAAAATAATTATTTCCCATGAGGATGGAAATGAGCACTAAAGTATTGTATTCGTGGGTCTAACATCCATACTTGTGGTCAAAACATCCATCCATCCATTTATTCTACCCTGATATATCAGGCACAGTGCTGGGCACTTGAGATAAAGTGAAAATCAAGATAGACATCGTCCTGCCCTCAGGAAGCTAGAATCTGGGAGGAAGGCATTCAATGCACTTGTAAGTTTACAAAGGGAATGTGTTATAAAGGAGAAATGCCAGATGCCATAGGACCTAATTTTTCTGGTGGGTGTGGTTAGGGAAGGTTTCCTAGAGGAAACGCTGTTTAAGCATCCGATGCTGAGATCTGATGTGACAGGGAGGTGGAGTGTCCCAGGCATAGAGAACAGCACATATCACAGCCCCATGGGGAGAAAATGCCTTCCAAATTTGTTGGGAGGAACTAGAGGTCCTAGATTATATCCCATGCAGCAAGATTGTGGGGGAGAGAGATGAAAAACTGAGGCTGGAGAAATTGCCAGGAACAAAAAAACATGTGAAAATTTACAGGCCAGGTAAAGGCATTTGGATTTTGTCCTCAATTCAGTGGGAAGCTGTTGAGGGTTTTTAAACAGAGAAGTGACAAGAGCAGATCCGCATTTTAAAAAGATCCCTCTGTCGAAGTCTCTTCAATAAATGGTGCTGGGAAAATTGGACAGCCACATGCAAAAGAATGAAAGTAGACCATCTTCCATCACCGTACACAAAAATCAACTCAAAATGGATTAAGGACGTGAAAGTGAGACCTGAAACTATAAAACTCCTAGAAGAAAATACAGGCAGTACACTAATTGACATCAGTCATAAAGGGATCCTTTCAGATTCCACGTCTACTCGGACAAAGGAAACAAAAGAAAGAATAAACAAGTGGGACTTCATCAGATGACAGAGCTTCTACAAGGCAAATGAAACCAGGATCAGAATGAATAGACAACCCACCAGCTGGGAGAAAATATTCGCAAATCCTATATCCAACAAGGGATTAATCTCCATAATATATAAAGAACTCACACAACTGAGCAACAAAAAACCAAACAACCCAATCAAAAAATGGGCAGAGCATATGAACAGACATTTTTCCAAGGAAGATATACAGATGGCCAATAGACACGTGAAAAGATGTTCAACATCACTAGTTATCAGGGAAATGCAAATCAAAACTGTGCTAAGATATCACCTTACACGCATTAGAATGGCTATAATCACCAAGACAAAAAACAACAAATGTTGGGGAGGTTGTGGAGAAACAGGAACCCTCATTCACTGCTGGTGGGAATGCAAACTGGTGCAGCCTCTGTGGAAAACAGTATGGAGAGTCCTCAAAAAATTAAAAATAGAAATACCTTATGATCCAGCAATCCCACTGTTAGGTATCTACCCAACAGACATGAAATCAACCATCTCAAGAGGCTTATGCACCCCTATGTTCATTGCAGCATTATTCACTACAGCCAGGACGTGGAAGCAACCCAGGTGTCCTTCAACTGATGACTGGCTAAAGAAGATGTGGTATATACATACAATGGAATACTACTCAGCCATAAAAAAGACAGAATTGTCCCATTTGCAACAACATGGATGGACCTAGAGGATATTATGTTAAGTGAAATAAGCCAGAGAGAGAAGGACAAACACCACATGATTTCACTCATATGTGGAATATAAATGAACACACAGACAGAGAGAACTGGTTGGTGGTTACCAGGGGGAAGGGAGGTGAGGGGTGGGCACAAGGGGTGAAGGGATTCATCCATATGGTGTTGGACAAATAATAATGTACAACTAAAACCCCACAATGTTATAAACTAAAACATCAACAAAAATTTAAAAATTTTTTAAAAAAAGGATAAGTATTAAATCTTCTTTGAATGTTTGGTAAAATTCTCCAGAGAAGCCATCTGGAACTGGGCTTTTGTTTTGGGGAAGTTTTTTGATTCCTGCTTCAATCTCTTTGCTTCTGATTGGTCTATTCAGATTCTCTATTTCTTCTTGATTCAGTTTTGGGACATTGCATGAGTCTTGGAATTTATCCATTTCTTCTCTGTTATTCAATTTGTGGGCATACAGTTTTTCATAGTATTCTCTTATAATCCTTTGTATTTCTGTGGTATCTGTTGTAATTTCCCCTCTTTCAGTTGTAATTTTATTTATTTGAGGCTTCTCTCTTTTTTTCTTAGTGAGTCTGGCTAAGGGTTTGCCAATTTTGTCTGTCTTCTACAAGAATCAGCTCTTAGTTTCATTGATCCTTTTTACTGTTTTTCAGTCTCTATTTAATTTATTTTTGTTCTACTTTTTATTATTTCCCTCCTTCTGCTGACTTTGGTCTTTGTTTGTTCTTCTTTTTCTAGTTCTGTTAGGTGTAGTTTAAGATTACTTATTTGATATTTTTCTTGTTTGTTGAGGTGGGCCTGTATTGCTATGAATTTCCCTCTTAGTACTGCTTTTCCTACGTCCCATCAGAGTTGGTGTTGCATTTTCATTTGTCTCCAGGTATTTTTTAATTTCTCCTGTGATTTCTTCATTGATCCAATCATTGTTCAGTAGCATGTTGTTTGGTCTCCCCATATTTGTGACTTTCCCAGCCTTTTTCTTGTAGTTGATTTCTAGTTTCATAGCATTGTGGTCAGAAAAGATGCTTGATATGATTTCAATCTTCTTAAATTTATTGAGGCTTGCCTTGTTTCCTAAAATATGGTCTATCTTTGAGAATGTTGCGTGTGCTCTTGCGAAGAATGTATATTCTGCTGTTTTTGGATGGAATGTTCTATATGTATCCAATAAGTTCATCTGCCCAAATGTTTCATTTAAATCCACTATTTCCTTTTGACTTTCTGTCTGGATGATCTGTCCATTGATGTAAGTGGGGTGTTGAGGTCCCCTATTATTAATGTGTTGCTGTTAATTGCTCCCTTTAGGTCTATTGAGTTGCTTTATATACTTTGGTGCTCCAGCGTTAGGTGCGTATATATTCATAAGTGTTATGTCCTCTTGGTGGAATGTCCTTCTTATCATTATATACTGCCCCTCTTTGCCTCTCATTTTCTTTTTTGTCCTGAAGTCTTCTTTGTCTGATATAAGTATGGCAACACCTGCTTTCTGTTGTTTGCCATTTGCTTAGAGTATCATCTTTCATCCTTTAACTCTGAGCCTATGTTTTTCTTTAGAGCTGAGATGTGTTTCCTGGAGGCTGCATGCTGTTGGGTCTTGTTTTTTAATCTATCCACCTACCCTGTGCCTTTTTATTAAAGTATTTGATCTATTTACATTTAGAGTGATCATTGATATATGAGGGCTTAATACTGCCATATCATGTGTTGTTTTCTGATTGTTCTATATTTCCTTGTTTCTCTTCCCTTGTATTTTTGACTGCCATTTCAGTTTGGTGGTTTTCTCTGGTGGTTTCCTCAGTTTTCTCTTTATTTATGAATTGTGGCTCTGCTCTGATTTTTTGTTTAGTGGTTACTGTGAGGTTGGTATAAAAGATCTTGTAGATGAGATAGCCCATTTTCTGATAGCCTCTTTTCTCCATTAGCCTAAGCAGGTTCTCTTTCCTCTTCCCCTTCTGAGTTATTGTTGTCACAAATTATTCTGTTTTATGTTGCTAGCTTGTGACTAAATTAAAGTGTTTATAGTTATTTTTGATGCTTTCCTGGCTTTTATCTTTTATGTTATTGTTAAGTGTTTGCTAACCTGTTCTGATAGAGAGCTGCAGTTTTCCTATTTTGTCTCTCTGTTTATCTCCTTGCTGAAAGCTTTGTAGACCTTTGCCTTTTAGTTTCAGGCATGAGAGTTTCCTTTATCATTTCTTGTATGGTAAGTCTAGTAGTGATGAACTCTCTCAGCTTTTATTTATCTGGGAAATGTTGTATTTCTCCATTGTACTTGAAGGATAGTTTTGCAGAAAAGAGTATTCTTGGCTGAAAGTTTTTGTCTTTCAGTATTTTGAATATATCATTCCATTCTCTCCTAGCTTGTAAAGTTTCTGCCAAGAAATCAACTGAAAGTCTCATAGGGTTTCATTTTATTTTCTTCTGCCTTGCTGCCCTTACCATTTTTTCTTTGTCATTGACTTTTGACAGTTTTACCATTACATGCCTTGGAGAAGGTCTTTTTGCATTGATGTAATTGTGATTTCTATTGGCTTCATGTATTTGTAAGTCCAGTTCCTTCCCCAGGTTTGGGAAATTCTCAGCTATTATTTCTTTGAACCAGCTCTCTGCTCCTCTCTTCCTTCCCTCTCCCTCTGGGACACCTGTAATCCTTATGTTGCTTTTCCTAATTGAGTTGGATATTTATTAAAGAATTCCTTCATTTTTAAGTATTAGCTCTCTGTCCTCCTCCACATGAAGCATTTCCATATTTCTTCCCTCTAAATTACTAATTCTGTCCTCCATAACATCAGCTCTATTTTATAAGCACTCTAGATCATTTTTATCTCATTAATTGTGTTCTTCATATCCTGAATTTCTGGCATTTGGGTGTTTTTGTTTTTTGATGAGATATAATAGCCCTTAGCTAACATCTATTGCCAATCTTCCTAGTTTGTTGCTTGAGGAAGAATAGCCCTTAGCTAACATCTGTGCCAATCTTCCTCTACTGTATATGTAGGTCACTGCCACAGCATGGCTCATGAGTGTTGTAGGTCCTTGCCCAGTATCTGAACCCATATACCCAGGCTGCTGAAGTGGAACTCATGGAACCCAACCACTGGTCCTTGTTTGGTGTTTTTTAAATAGTTTTGATCTCTTTGGTGAAGTATTCCTTCTGCTAATTGATTCTATTTCTGAGTTCATTGAACTGTCTTTCAGAGTTTTCTTGTAACTCATTGAGTTTCTTTATGACAGCTATTTTGAATTCTCTGTCATTTAGATTATAAATTTCTGTGACTTCCAGGTTGGTTTCTGAAGACTTGTCATTTTCCTTCTGCTCTGAATTGTTACTGTTGTTTTTCATGGTTTTTGATGAACTAATCCTGTGCCAGCACGTTTGGGGTAGTCAGGCCACAGATTTCACCTGCTACCACTGGGGGGAAGCAGGAGCTGTGTTGGAAGTTGTGTGGGTTTGGTGGGACTCCCGCAGGCTGGGATAACATTTGCGTGTGTGCATAGGACTGCCACTGCCTCCCTTTACAGTCATGTGGGGATGTGTTCCCACCAGCAGAGCTGTGGTGGCACAGTGGGCACTCCCACTGGCTGGGAAGGCATTTGTGCACATGGGCAAGGCTGCCATCACCTCTTCTTACAGTAGCACCAAGGTGTGTTCCCGTTGGTGGGGCCCTGGTGGCACGGTGGGCTCTCCCACTGGCTGGGAAAGTGTTCACACATGCGCACAGAGCTGATGCTGCCTCTTCTTACAGTCGTGCCAGGGTGCATTCCCGCTGGTGGGGCTGCGGCAGCACAGTGTGCACTTCCATAGGCAGGACAGCTTTCGCCTAGTCTTGGCTGTCCCCACCTCCTCTTAGAGTAGCGCAGGCCACTGTGTGAGGACCCACAACCTGATTCACTGCTGCAGGGGAGGGGTGGGGGAGTGCTCACCTGTCTTCCTGCTTCCCAGAGACCCAGCCCATCCGCTTACAGATGTATAGCTGCACGGGTCTCTCGGGCATTCTGTTGTGCTGTGTGTATATCCTCGGTTGGTCAATGAATGTCTATTTAGTTGTAATTCAGAGGTGGAGAGACAAAGAGAACAGCTCACTCTGCCATGTTGCTGATGTCACCTCCTAATATGAACTTGTACACATATTTGATAAAGAGCTGACATAGGACAGAATATATAAAGAACTATTACAATTCATTAGTAAAAGACAAATAACCCAATTTAAAATAGACAAAAGATATGAATAAGCATTTTTGACGTATAATAAACTGCATATAATTAGAGTGTACATTTGAATAAATTGTTACATATGTATACACGAGTAAAACCATCACCACAAGCAAGATAAAGAATATATCCATCAGCCACAGAAGTTTCCTTATGCTCCTTTATAATCCCTCCCCATCCCACCTACCCTCATCCCCAGGCAACCACTTATGTACTATGCACAGATATGCATAGCAATTGTCCCTTGATGTGAACATTTGAGACATTGCCTGAGACCCAGATTCAGAGCTGAGATGGCAGGTCTTTGTGGAGGAGATGATGAGGATGATGAGGATTTTCATTACCATCCTCACCACCTCCTGCAACATGGCAATTTGTTGATTCCAAATCCCAGAGAATGCAATCCAGTGTAGAAAGAATTTTAGATCATCAAGATGCTTTTTAACAAGAAGAAAGAACTTGAGAGCCATTGCCTTATATATTCCATTTTTTATATTTGTTTATAAACATAGATAAGACTGCTGTTTTAAAAACATATGTTGGTTCACAACCTCCTCAGGAGCTTCCTGGCCCCTGTACATGGAGGGAAAGGAGTGACCTAAGAAAGAGGGAGACCACTCCAGATGGGCAGGTGGCAGGTTTAATAAGCAAAGGAACTTACGAGGCTTGTCTTAGGTGGCTGCAAGACAAGTAGTTTTCCACATCTGCCTGCCAAATCTTAAAAGTTTATCTAGAGGTTGTAACTGGGTTCAGTCGTGTATACCATCCAGATGGTCTCAACACCACTTTTCTATCTCAAGGCTGGATCCTTGGGGCAGCTTCTGGGAATGGGGAAGGTAAGCAGAATGCACATTCCAATAATGCGGCAGGGGGAGCCTCCATTGCCCAGGTCCAACCTGAGGGTCAACTGGTGGTCGTGTCCTCTCCATGCCCTCCCCCAACACTCCACCCCTTGTGCCCAGCTCCTACAATCTCACATGCCCCCTCTTCCCCAATGTGCCCTGAGTGGTCAGGAAAGGGTTTCACTAGCATGGAGGTGGCTCATTTGGCAGCTATCTGGCTGCACTGGAGGCAGATGCCACAGCAACAATACAGACACATGCAAGAGAAAACACAGGTTAACACAATAATTCCCCAAATCAGTGACAAACTTTTTCCACCAAGAGCCCCACGACCTGAACCATTAATTTACTAAGTCCCCTAGGCTTGGGGTCTAATCAGGGCATTCTCTAGTGTCCTCATGTGATTTAATAAAGATGACACATTAGCAGACTCATCAGGTGTGAACACACAACATTCTGTTTGGATAATGGTGCAGGTGCCTCCTTGGGAGGCAGTAGTAATGTTTCAGGCCATTCTATTCTAGAGGAAAACTTTTCTCACTAGAGACATTTCAGTGTTCAGTAAGGACAGGTGTTGTGGGCTACCGTTCCAGGCTTGCTCTACGAATTTAGTAAGGGCTTCTATGTGGGCTATAATGTTCAGAAATTGTGCAAGTTTCACATCCATATTCAACAAATGACTATTCAAATGAACTTTTGGTTGTTGTCCACGGACCATGTGCACAGCTTTTTGGCAAATGATTGCTGCATCTCAAACATGTCTCCTTTGACTTCGGGGGCTTATTATTCACAATATCTCTGGAACTCCTCTGGCAGAGTCATCTTCAGAGTTAAAAGCCACAGTGGAAAACAAGTCTCTAATTTATAGCTTCTTTTAGTTTTCAGACATAAGCATGCTTTCAAGTTTGGTCATTCACCCTAGTCACCAGACTGAGACTCTGTCCCAAATGAAATCCACTCTCAAAAAAGCTGAATTGTGATCTCTATGAATGGTCAGAAGTTTTGCCACAGATGTACCCTAAGCTTGCAGGGAAAGTCTCCCACACAGACGTAAAGATCTTGCCCATGCACCACAGTGCTCTTCACTGCCTGTCCTCTCCTCAGCCACAAGGACATGGAGACTCCTTGGCACAGATTTTTAGCTGGTCAAGGCTGAGCTCTGATTGACCTTGAGCAAATAAGGCCCAGCGCTCACAGGGACACTTCTCTCACTTCAGCTAGTGCAGGCCCGACTCTACCTCTTTGAATTTCTTGACTCTGGGATTTATACATAAACACCCCTCCCTAGGAGGAGTGTGGTAACTTCAAAATTCTCTCAGTGATTCGTATGAGCCAAGTGCCTTTCCCTGGACTCCTGCTCCTGCCACTCACTGAAACACACAACACTCTTTACAGGAATTAGGACTGGCAAGATCCTGGGGTTCTTCTCTAGAGTCATCTCCGCCACAGCAAAGAAGGTAATCTGTACATAACTATGTGATTAAACAAGAGGGACTCCACAGGGGCATGGAAAGAAGACGTTTGTTCTTTTCTCTTACTGGCCCTTCAACCTGCTCCATTAGTGCCTCATGAAGATAATCTTGGGTGGGTTCTGCCCAAAGCAAAAAACCTCTCCAATCACGGTTATGCATTTACACAATGCATTTACGTGTAATGTTATGCATTTGCAAATGTGTAACTGTTATGCACTTATGCAATTTACACAGATTACATTTGTGTAATTAAAGCATCCAACCCAATAATCAAACTCTGAATTTCATTGAAAGGTAAAACTTCTCCTTCCCCTGGCCTATGCCTGCTTCAGCAGAAGGACCTGCAAGGTGCACAGGACTTCCCCACCCTGCGCTTCTCCAGTCATTTGCCTTGGTTCTGACCCCTTGTGGGTTGGAGGAAACAAGAAAGAAACATTGAAGATGAGTCAGGTGTAATCTGGCCTTTAGGGGTCAGTGGCACACTTCGTGGCTCTTTTCCATATGGAGCATCATTGACAACTCTTCATAGATTTCCCCCTGGAAATCTGCAATTACAAGTCCAAGCAATGACCACTATCCCCCTGCAGCTGGTTACTTCAAATCCAGTTCTCGGCATCTGGACTTCCAGAGATCTGGTCCATACACCACTAATGGGATCCCTGGTGGACTCCTGGTCAAGTTCCCTTCAAGCTGGCTCTGGCTGGCCTTCTGTGTGACCCACATTTGACCTTTGAGAAACACATACTTTTGGCCCTCAGTCAGTGAAAGTTATGATTGCTTCCTATACAGCCTCCTCATTCTTTACCCTGCTCTCTCCAGCACATAACAACATCATTTCATAGTATATTTCCCACCAGACCACTAGGCTCAAAAGCCAAACTCCAGAGGACAAAGGTCATGTCCTCCCAGCAATCTGTTACCATATACGACCCACATCTTCTGGCAGTTTCTAAGTCCAAGAGGACTCCTTACTTGGTTTGAGGTAAGAGGGAACCATCACCCCATTGAGTAGGAGACACAAGGTGGAGTTCCTGTGGAGTCTCCCTTATTCAAACATGTTGTTACATATAGATCACCTTCTTACTGGGAAGGCAGTTACTCTACAGATGAACCCAACAATTTGCCAATCCTAAGGGTCATTGTCCCTATAATCTAAATGTCTTTTTTTCCAAAGCCCTTACCTCTTGATCTCTTCAAGTACCTATCGAATTAGTTCAAGAACTAAACCTCACATAACTGGTTTCTAGCTCCTTCCCTTGCCAAGTCCTACATAGACCTTCTAGCATACATCTTTGGAATGTGGATATATTGGCTACTACTGAGAACTCAGCTGAACTTGAGGGAGATATTTATGTTAATATCTTGCCACATTCACCCCAGGCCTTTCACACCATCTTCAGTCCAAAATTTCAAGTTAATGCAGGATTCTTACATTGGACCCTCCCTTTGACACCTGATACTCAACTTGTCACAAACCTCATTGAATGCTGTTGCTCCTGAGTCTATGCTTCCCCTGACAATCCTACCTGCAGCCCCTAACTTTCCTGTTTCTGAAAAGAAGCATGATAATCTTTCAATCACTCACATGGACACATTCTACACATCCTTCATGGTAGACTGCAAGCCCTGAATTCTTCTATAAGTCTTCTCCTAGAAATCCGAGTTTAATTCCCTATTATGGGTCATGGCAATCACATATTTCAACAACAGGGAATATGCACACACTAAATGAGGGAACTTCCAGAGACCTCACAACTCAATTAGAATCACTTTCAGAGGAAACTGGGAAATGAGGATTGTTAAGATAACTGAGTGGGCAATATTTCATTTGTCAAATGAAGAGATAATGTCGATATGATTTATTTGATTTACTCATTTTTCCTCTAGGTATGTCTTACCTTCAAAAGTAGAATTTGAAATCGAGAGAAAAGAAATTAACTCACTTAAGTTGCATCTTCAATAGGCCCTAAACACAGGCCTACACACACACAAGTTAACTGAGTTAATAATGCTTCTGCGAATCTCCAAGGGAAAATGTCTTTTAAATAGTTCTTAAATGAAAGAAGTCAGGACAGTGCATGCCACTTTGCTCTCTGGAGACAATACTGCACTCACCAGGAACTACCTTAAACAGAAGAACTGCATTATGGCAAACAGCAGTTTGGTCAGCCGTGTTATTTCACGTGTATTATGAGTGTTTTCTCACAATGGTTATTAACTTCCATGTTGCCTTCATTCCATTCATAACTTTTGTAAGGAACCCTAGAATGAGCAGGTATGTGGGATCTTATTTTCTCCAGACTAACTCTCTAATCCCTGTCTCCCTAAAATCCACTGATGCAGTAACTACTCTCCCTCATGTTCACAGACCAAATACAGGACCACTGTGAAAGTGCCTACAACTGGAGTTTGGGTTATCTGCAATCATTGTAAGTGATATAAAGTCATCCCTCTAGCTGTGAAGTTTCTCAATTATTTTAGCAAGACAGAACCTTTCTTCGGCTCACTGCCAATGTCACAGTTTATGAGGGTAAACTTGTCCCAGAGATTACAGCTGTTAGGAGAGATTTTTTTCTGGTGGTAGAAAACACTAAAGGGAATTTAAAAAATAATAAAGATCAGGGAATGCTCTGAAAGAGAAACTGAAGTGGGTATCATAAGATTGATCAATCTGGATTCTAGCAGGAGAGATGGCCTGCTTTATTTCGGGATTTGGAGGAAAGTCTGGGGAACGGGCTTCCTACTAGCTGTGGGCATGGGGTTTGGAAACAACAAGGGGGCATGCTAGTAACAGTGAGGAAATCACATCCTAACCCTAAGGGGGTGAACAAAAACTGGAGCCCAGAGGGAGAGTTGCATGGAGAGAGCTGACCCTGCAGGGAGAGACGCAGGAGAACAAACACACTGACCTTGCTTATCTACCCCCAAAAGACCCCCTGCCTAGACTTCCCATTGGCAGAAGCCAAGCAGAAGTCAGAGAGCAAGAGATCCCACTGATGTCATCCATTGAGATCAGCCTCCTGGTGCAAAGAGCTAGGGTGAAGAAGGGTGAAGTGTGGGTCTGCAGAGACATATGGCAAGTATTTGGCACAGAGGAGATTTTTAAGTTATAGTCGGGGACATTTTAAGTTAGGATGGTACCTGAAGAAGAAAAGAGAGAAAAACGAAAAGAGAATTTGTCAACTTCCAGATCTCCATGAACCACAGAACAATCTTGCCAGAGAATCCCAATGCTTCACCAACAAAGTACTCACAGCCGTGGACTGAAATAACACACATAACCAGTGGCACTAACACTTCATGTATGCAGGATTTCTTATTTGAATTTTCCTAAAGTGAGTCTTTGAGCTCTATGTGACAGTTTATTGCCTGAGCATGCCAATTTTGTAACTTTTTAAATTTGCTGGCATTGTGAGGAGGGACAGGTGGGAGCAGGGAATGGTGGGGAACGAATAGGGAAGATGTTTAATTCTGGTTAGCTCTTGCCGCATAAGAAACTATCCCACAACTTGGTGGCTTAAAACAACAACCATTTATTTTTCTCATGAATCTGCAATTTGGGCAGGACTCAATACGGATGGCTCATCTTTGCTCTTTACAGCTTCATCAGAGGTGGCTCAAATGGCAGCTGGAGACTCCACTTCTGTGTTGCCTCACTTGAATGGCTGGCAGATGAAAGATCAGCCGGGGGAGTAGGCCAGTGACTTCAAATCCTTTGCACATGGGCCTCTTGATGGGCAACTTGGGCTCCCTCACAACATGTCGGCCAAGTCCCAAGGGCAAGCACCCCAAGATAGCAAGCAGGCAATCTCTCTGTTGAACCTTAAAAGTCTCATGGTGTTGCTTCACCTATCCACTATTTATCAAAGCAATTACAAAGTCCATCCAATTTTGGGGTAGAGGACGCAGATCTCATACCTCAATGGAAGGAGTAACAAGGTCAGATAGTAAGAATGAGTAGGATAGAAGATATTGTTGTAGCCATCTTTGGAAAATATAATCCACCACATTAACAAATCATAGTAAATTAAGAAAAAAATTAAATTTACATTACTACCAAAAGATATGCCATATTCTTGAAAGTATCCTTACAATCTCATTTAAAACATGTTGGAATACACTACTCTCAGCTTCTTGCCTTATATTTTTTATTCGTTCATTGTATTTCATCATTAGTGATTTAATTTTTTCCTCTTTTTCTTGCTGTGGTTTACCAACATATTCCTTTTCTACTAGTGCAATTTCATTACTTAATTGATCACTATAGATTTTCTTCAAGACCTCTTCCCGTTGTTTCAGCCTTTCCTCTGTGTCCTTGTATATGGCATCTGAAAAGTAAGCCCCTCTGTTGTTCTGCACCATTTTATCTATCAGCTCCACCAGCTCCTGCACTTGAGCTTCCTTCTCAGCTTCATCTGCTCTGTTGTTGAAGGCGCAGTAGCGGCCCCCACACTCCTGGGTGATGTTTCTTAGGTTCACATCCGCCTCTGCTACAAAGTCACTTAGGCTCTGATCCTCCAAATTATCTTTGCGAGTGAACAAGATGATCATGTGCTTCATGGCTGACTTCCCAAAGACAGCCTTGATCAATGCAACGGTTTTCTGCTCTTCCTCTGTGTAGCGGCCCAGCTGCAGAACCATGACGATGGCGTGAGGCCCAGGGCAGGAGCAGAGGACACACTTGCTGATTTCCCTACAGGTGGTCTCCAGTCTATCCTTGGTGTCAAAGAGCCCTGGGGTGTCAACAACAAGAAGATCCCTCCCCTTCCATTTCCGGGATGCTTTTTGACAAGTCTTGGTAACAGCATGGGCAGAAACTTTAGAAACAAATGCTTTTTTCCCAAGAATTGTGTTTGCTGCCGCACTCTTCCCATTTCCAGTTTTCCCGACCAGAACAATCCTCAGAGCGTTGTCCTGAGAGTCAGCCATGTTCATATCAAGAGGCTCAGGGACTTAGGTACCCACAAGACCTTAAGGTTGGGAAGGCTGGGCAGAAAGAAAAAAGGGTCAATTTAGGTAAGTAGGAACTATTACCAACCCTCTTTTCTTTCTTTTCCTCCCTGAAAATTGGTAATAGCCTATTATCCATATTGGTCCCAGAAGAGACAGAAAGATGAAAAAGTTCAATTATTATGGAAGAAATAAAAGAGAAAGTAGTTAAAGAGTTTCCCCACAAAAGAGTACCAGGTCCAGATGGTTTCACAGGGCAACTCACTTAAACTCTTAAAGATCTGATAATCTCAATCTACATAGACCCCTCCTGATCATATAAAAAAGTAGGAAATTTTTCAATTCTTTTCATGAAGAAGTATAATATTGATCCCAAAGGATAACAAAGATTCACCAATAAGTAAAGCTACAGATATGTATCATTTGTGAATATTGATACAAAAATCCTAAATATATTATTAAACACTAAAAAGTAATACATCATGATTAAGTGTGATTTATTTCAGAAATACTAGGGTGGTTCAATATAAGAAAATTGATTGCTACAACACATCCCATTAATAGCTTAAGAATAAAATCTCTTAGATGCGGAAAAGACATTTGGCTAAGTTCAACACTGATTCATGTTTAAAGTATTTCATAAAATTGGAATTAATAGATATTCTTTTACATGATTTTATATAAATATAAATTTTAAAAATGTCGTCATCACCTTTTTTTCCCCTGCAGCTAAAAAAGTTAATTATTAAGTTCATTTGGATGAAAAAAAGAAAATTAGCTTGGACAATTGAGAAAAACAATGAAGGAATACTAGCTCTACCAGAGAGTAAAACATTACAGTTTCTATAATTAAAGCAGTATGATGTTGGTGCCTTAAAAGAGAGACAGAACAGGGAAACAAAGCAGAAAATTCAGAAATAGACCAAATTGATCATACTATATTCATTTATATTCAAATCAATTATTTTATGTTACATTTATATTCAATAATGCAACATCTCACATCAATGGGAAAAAAAGACTAATAAGCAAGATTGGGATAACTATATAATATAAGCGTACAGAAAAAGATAAAACTGCATCTATTTCCTCATGCCATTCAAATTCCAAATAGATTAAAAATTTAAACATAAAAAATGAATCCCTATAAATAATAGAAGAAACATGGATTAATTCTTTGCAAACTGAGGGTAGGGGAAATATTTCTAAGATTTGAAATAGAGTAAGGAAAAAGGTTCATTAATTTGATTACATAAAAATCTAAAAGACAATGTGAGGCAAAAAAAACCACCATAGACAAATTAAAACACAAATGTCAAACTAGGGGAAAAAATGTCCAACTTATATCAAAGAGGGTTAATTTTCCTATTAGACAAAGAAAATCTAAGTAGAGAAATGAAAGACCAACAACATGATAGAAAATGGAGCAAGAGATATGAATAAACAGTACAAAGAAAAAAAGAAATGTAAACGTCCCTTGAGTATATAAAAAGATATTCGCATTCACTCATAATAGAGAAAAATAAATCAAAACAGATAAAAAATAAAATGACTAAATTAAACGATCTGTTGGTAAAGGTATGGGCGCGGCAGGTCCTCTCCTACATGGCCAGAGGAAATGGAAAAACAGCCCAAACCTACAGAGGGGAAGTTAGCAATATCTTGCGAAAGTATATATGCCTTTACCCTTTGATTAGCAAACCCAATTTTAGGATTTACTCCAAAGCTACACTGACAAAAATACAGGAAAAATGATGCATAAGGCTATTCATTGCACCACTATTTGTAATAGCAAAAGACCAAAACCCTATCAAATGCCCATCATTAGGGGGCTGGTTGACTAAAGTAAGGTAGTCACACAGTGAAGTACTATCCAGCTGTGAAAAGGAATGAGAAATATCTCAACAGACCAGTATGGACAGATCTCCAGGATATATCATTAAGTGAAAAAAGCAAAGTGAAGAAAATAAAGTAGAGTTTACTACCATATTTCTAATAAGCTGGAATATGAACTACATACATAAAATATTATTTATATATATATATATATATATATATTTTTTTTTTTGTGGGGAAGACCAGCCCTGAGCTAACATCCGTCGCCAATCCTCCCCTTTTTGCTGAGGAAGACTGGCCCTGGGCTAACATCGTGCCCATCTTCCTCCACTTTATATGGGACGCCACCACAGCATGGCTGACAGGCAGTGCGTCGGCGGGCGCCCGGGATCCGAACTCGCGAACCCCGGGCTGCCAAACGCGGACTAAACCGCTGCGCCACCGGGCGGCCCCTATATTTTTCATATATATGAAAAAGCAATAGCAGGATAATCTGAAAACTTTGTTGTTAGTGCCGTGGAGTCGATTCTGACTCCTGGTGTCCCTGGGCACAGCAGAGCGGAACCCGAGTCGGTCTTTTTGCACCATCCTCACATTCTGGAGCTGTATCAGACAATGCCCTGCTGCTATTCAGAGGGTTTTCATGGCCAGTATTTTTGGAAGTGGGTGGCCAGGTCCTTCTTCCTAGTCTGTCTTAGTTTGGAAGCTCTGCTGAAACCTGTCTACCAAGGGTGACTCTGCTGGTATTTGAAATACCAGTGGCACAGCTTTCAGCATCACGGCAACATGCAATCGCCATAGTATGACACCGACAGATGGTGGCCTGGTTCCTTGTCTGGGAAATGAACCCGCTAAATGTTAACCACTAGACCACCGGGGCTGACTAATCTGAAAACTAAACAGAGAAAAAAGTTACTTACATGGGGATGGGAGGAACAAGGGGAGGAAACAGGGATAGAGGCTGGAAACTAAACTTTTTGGATATACTTAGATTTCATAGATTTGATCTTGAATTCATGTAAATAGTTGCCATAATTATACAACAAAATTACATTAACAAATACTAGAAAAAATCAAAAGCAAATGAAACAAATGAACCTAATTGCATTTGTGTGGTGGATGAACCACAGAAAGAATTGGTCCAAGAGACTTGAAAATGCAGTCATCTCATTGTCCATCTCTAATGGGAAATACCTTAAGACCAAAAAAAATAATAATAATAACCCTGAAAAAAATCTTAAATTGTTTTTAGGAATCTTATTCTTAGTTGTGCATGTGTGTGTAGTTTTGAAGTCCATTGAAAAGGCATAAAAATAATGATGAGCCCAGTAGCAATAGGTACCCTTAGTATCCAGATTGTGGTCTTCAAATGTCATTTCCCACCGAAAAATATTAGGGCTCTTAGGAGGAAGTACCGATTCCAGGTCTGGGCCAGGAAATGTATCAGTTGACTCTAGACCATTTTGTCACAGTAGAAAGCCAGGATGCTATCAAAAATTACTGGGATCTTATCAAAGGGACTCAAGAGTCAATTTGAGGAGGCTCCAACTGGACAAAGATGGGACAATTTGAGCATCGATAAGAATAATAATTCCAATGGGTTGAAATATATCAGATGTGTTGAAATCCATGAGCTCATAAGAGTACCACCTTCTCAAAAGAAGTCAGTTGTTCCTTTGGAGTATGCTAGGAAAGTATCTGATCATTCTGAACACTGACCAAAAAAGGAAAAAAAATCAAGCATTTATCTTGTCTTTCTTATATAACTGTACCTCATGGAAATGAAAGAATTGCTGAGGGGAAGTTTCTCTTAGAATATCACAATTTGTGACCTTTGATGAAACAGATTTACTGTAGGCAATCATTAATGTCTGCTAACATCGTAGAAAGAGAGGCAATCAAACATTATGTGCCTTCTGATGGAAGTTTCCAACTGCACCTCTGAAGTAGTCCCACCAGAAAAACAGTCAAACCTTAATCTGATTAAGCCTCTCCCTAAATGTAAATTCACACAAAACTCTAGAACTAGAATAGCATGTTAAATGACATGTTGAGGATGTAATCAACAAAATGTACACTGTCCAATTCTGTTGGACAAAAAAACTTTCCCTTTCTTAAACAAAGATATTTTACAGCAAGAGAGAAGGAAAGTGAAAATTGAACAATTGCAAGTTGTGGACCTTATCTGGATCTGACTTCAAACAATTTTAAAAATTATGAGACAATCAGAGAAGTCTGAATACAACTGGTAATATTTTTTAAAATTCCAGTTGCTTTCTGAAGTCTGATTATGGTAATATTTTTGAAAGGGTGTTCATCTTTCAGACATACATATTCAAATACCTACTGATAAAGTGACACAATGTCTAACATTTACTTGAAAATAATCTGGGGTGGATAGAGTGCTGAACATACAGACAAAACAAGATGGGCATCAACTGATAATTGTTGAAGCTTGCTATAGGGACATGAAAGTTCCTTATATTATTCTCTTTATGTTTGAATAAGTTAAAAACTTTCCATAATTAAAAATTTAACCGGTGTGTAGTATAACTACTATTGAATGTATACTGTATACCAAGCACCCTGATAAATGTTTCATACATTATCTCATTTACTCCCCAAAAATAGCCTGTAAGGAAGCTAATTCTATCATTCTAATTTTTAAATGAGGAAATTGATGTGGCTCAAAAATGCTGAGAAACTTGCCCAAGGTCATGGTGCTAATAGGTATTGGACAGAGAGGGATCCAGTTCAAAGTCTGTCTGATTCCACCATGCTCACTCTTAACCACGGCACACTGCGGCCACTTCTTCTAAATTTCAGTTTACATCAGAGCAGGGAATATAGTCCACGCTCTTTTCAGAAGTGTGAACTGGCAGCAAGCCTATGATTAGGGAAGGCAAAGAGGAAGGTTTCACATAAATTGTTTCTTTAGAATAGCTAACCCTCTCTGCCACCTCACCTCATATCTTACACTACTGGGGACACAGCTTCTTTCTGTTAAATGCTGGAAAGGACTCAGCAAACTGAATTCCGAATTTCCTCTGCCATTAGGGACCTGCATAACCCCTGGAGAGTCATAACACTCTCTCTGATTCCGATTCTTTTTCAGTAAAAGGAGAGATTAGACTGAGTAGTCTCTAAATTGCCTTCCAGCTCTAAAGACCTGCACTGGGGACACTAACTTCCTATTCAGGGAAAAGGATGGGTTATCAGGCAGCACTCAATGTCTATCACCAGAGCATCTGGATGGAAGGTGCACTATTCAGCAAGAATTTGTCCTGTTCAATAGGACATGGATGGACATTGTGCTAACACACCTCCTTACTCCCATCCCTACCCTCCACCACCACCACTCCGGCATCATGCTCTTGGCTGTGCTGCTGGCACAGTCGCTGGTCCCTTCTCAGACCAGAATCCACCGCCCATGCAGACTCCCTGTATCCTACTGCCCCTCACAGCTCTATTGCTCTGGGGCCTCTTCCCAGCCAGGCTCACCTTCTTTTGAAGGAGTAGATGAGATTTCAATTTTTCTCCAAAGAAGCTCTTTGAAATGGTGCTTTTGCTTTAACTGTGCAGAAAAAGTGTTTGCACCCTCTGAAACTTCTGCATCAGGAAACTCAGATTGGGTGGAGCCAGTGAAGGAACTGTTTGCCTTTAAAGAGACAGAAATATTGTCTCATAATTTGGTGGGTGCTTCAATGTTGTCAAGTTGAAAGCTTTTTCTCCCATGTGCCTGCTATCACACCAAAATTTCTACAGCTAAAAGGATCTAAAAGGCCCTTATTAGATGACCCAAATCTTGCCCAGAAAGCCAGGCACAGTGTCTGATCATCTTCCCTGGGTGGACTGGGAGACTGTGTGGTGATTCTGGGAAGAAAGAAGTCAGCTATGTGGCTTAGTGTTTCCAAGTTCAGAGCCTGGGGATACTTCCCAGTGATTGTATACTATGGGTTTTTATTACAGTCTTTCAGGAACGTCTCATGTTACTCATTCAAAAGTGAACAGCACTCAGATGCTAAGCCAAAAGGGTCTAAACCATTGGGAATCAAGACAAAAAGAGAAAGATGAGGCCGAGAAAAAAAATCTTTCAATGACCACACCACTTCTCTAGTTTTCTTCAAATGGTTCTTACAAACTTGAAAATATGAGTGACCTGACAAGTAAAGATGCACCTAAGGAGCAGACTCCATGTTCCCTCCCAACCTTCCTACTTTCTCCTACCCCAGGCCCAGGCAGAGATAGATTTTCCCAGATTCACCCAGAGGATGGTACCAACCTGCTCTGGAAATTGTTTTGAGATGAAAGGCAGGTTGTCAAAGCTCTCATGGTTGATCAGCTGTTCCAGTTGTCTGTTGCATCACCATAAAAATGTTGTGGGGTTTTTTTTTTTTTTTGGTGAGGAAGATTAGCCCTGAGCTAACATCTGTTGCCAGTCCTCCTCTTTTTGCTGAGGAAGACTGGCCCTGGGCTAACATCTGTGCTCAACTTCCTCTACTTTATATGTGGGACGCCCACCACATCATGGCCTGATAAGCAGTGTGTAGGTCCGTGCTAGGGATCCGAACCTGCAAACACTGGGCCCCCGAAGTGGAGTGCGTGAACTTAACCACTATGCCACTGGGCCGGTCCCTATGTTTTTGATTATATATTTTGACACACTACATTGAGAAATTGGATGAGTCAATGTTCAAGCTTGAGAGTAGGTACTAAGAGGACCAGATGTAGCAGGAAGTAGTGGACTATAGGAGAGACACGCGTGGAGGGAAGCAGCTAGATTTGGAAATTACGGTGTTAATGACTATATTATTGGTCCACATCATTGACCCAATCATTGATGTTAAAGAATGTTGAAGAGCCACAGGCAACAGTTTTCCAACTTCCAATAAAGGCACAGATCAGGACCAGCTACGTAACTCACAAGGTCTGGCACAAAATGAAAATGCCAGGCCCTCTGGTCAAAAATCATTAAGATTTTAAGTTGACATCAAGAGAACATTAAATCAAGTGAGGGGCCCTTCTAAGCACAGGGCCCTGTGCCACTGCACAGGTCACACACCTGTGAAGCTAACCTTGATGAGGCTGCATACATATGAGTCTAGAGGAGAGCCAGAACCACATCTCCTGCTCAAAATAGCTGCACCATTTCCCAGTTTCATTTCATTCTACATATTCCTTGAATAAAACTTGTCCTGCCAGAAGCTGCCTGGGATGTTTTTGTGGTCAGCTAATTGCTTCTCCAGGTATTATGCTTGAGTGCACTGGTAAGTTCCTGAAAAGGAAGAGGGAAGTAGTTGGGATAGAATCCATAGATGCTACAGGGAATAGGATGTGGGTCTCAAATGGTAACAGCCTTGAGGCCATTGGCCAAGGAAGAGCATCCAGTACATATCAGTCCCATCCCTGAACCCTAACTTAGGAGCAATCTCCCCCTGGAAGAATTTTGAAAGGAGCTAGGTTGCCTCATATCTCTCCTGTAGTGTTCACTTGGCCATGATCCTCATCATAAAGAGCTCCTTTCCACTTCCAGCTCTGCTGGGAGCCACCTGTCTCTCTGTTGCTGGTCCCTACCTGCAACTCCGTGAAGTTGCCCCCTCCACTTAGGACACTGCTCTTTCCACATAGGCGGAAGAAAAGAGATGAATGTGGAGACAGCCACAGCTTCCTTTCTTAATCTTCCCTTTATTCTTTATGTCACACACACACATGGCACATGGATATAATGAATTTTCCAAAAGGTTGTGGGGTCATTAAAAGACATTTCTTTCAATTCTATGGGAGTCTGCCTTGTGTAGCTCAGGGCCTTTTCTGCTGCTATGATATAGATACATTCAAAGCTCAATTTAATAAGACATTGCAGAAATAATAACAGGAGGTGAAAGGAATGGCCGCTCACACTGTCCTGGCTCTTCCTCAAATTAATATGTAATCTTTGTGTATCAGTTTCCTATTGATTCTGTAAGAAATTACCAAAAATTTATTGGCATAAAAAAATACAAATTTTTTTCTCTTACAGTTCTGGAGGTCAGGAGTGTGAAATTAGTCTTATGAAGATAAAATCAAGGTATCAGTAGGGCTGGTTATTTCTGGGGCTCTAGGAGAGAAACCATCCCTTGACTCTTCCATCTTCTATAGGCTGCCAGCATTCCTTGGTTTGTGGTCACATCACTCCCATTTCTGCGGCCATCATCTCATTGCCTTCTTCCTCCTCTGACCTTCTTGCCTCCCTCTTATAAAGACCTGGGTGGTTACACTAGGGCCCACCCAGATAATCCAGGATGATCTCCCCATCTCAAAATCATTAACTTAATCACATCTGCAAAGACCCTTTTGCAAGTAGGTAACACTCACAGGTTCTGGGGATTAGGACATGGCTAACTTTTGGGGGGCCACTATTCAGCCCACCACATTTGGGTAAGTTAACCTCTCTGCAACTCACTTTCTTAAACTTTCAAATGGAATACCTACTCCATAGGATTATTGTGAAATTAAATAAAGTAGTATACATAAAGTGGTTAGAATGGTACTCAGATTCTAGTAAGTGAGCAATAAGTGTTAACTAGTAGTAGTAAGAGAACTCTTGATGCTAGTCACAGGTCATAGATTACCCTCGTTAAGCTCACCTACTGTGGGATTTCACATCAGATCAGGCAGTAAGCTCAGACGGCCATAACAAAATATCATAGACGGAGTGGCTTAAACAACAGGAATTTATTTCGCACAATTCTGGAGACTGGGAAGTCCAAGATCAAGGTGCAGGCCAATTCAGTTCCTTGGGGAGGGCTCACTTCCTGGCTTGCAGATGGCCACCTTCTCACTGTGTCCACACATGGTGGAGAGAGGAAGCAAGCTCTCTGGTGTCCTCTTGTAAGGGCACTAATCCCATCACAAGGGCCCCACATCCATGACCTCATCTAAACCTGATTACCTCCAAACACCCAGTCTCCAAATACCATCACATTGGGGGTTAGGGTCTCAACATTGGAGGAGAGGGGGCACAATTCAGTCTATAGCAATACCGAAATACATAAACAGAACTGAAGTCCCTACAGGGAGAGGTGGAATGCTTGGAAAATCCTTTCTTCATGTTTCTAAGAACCACAGAGGGCCTTGTCCTCCAGTCCTGAGAATGACAGTACCTAATGAGCAGATATGAAAGTTCTAGGAGTCTGCTGATTTCTGGTTCAGTTTCTCATCCCTTGTCTATGCATCTGAAAATGCTTCCCTCTTAAGTCCTTAAAAAAAGAAAAATCACAGACTTCTGCCAGGAAACACTCCTCCCTTCAGCCAGGGATCAATGCAGGGACAGACATTGGGCCTAACCCCATTTGTCATTCAGCAAGAGGGTCAATAGATCATGGGTGACAAAAGCAGCCAGGGACATTGGAGCCCTCCATGTTGCCCCCAAATAAAATTTTCTTAGTTACTTCCACTTTTTAACAGTCACCTTCAAGTTAACTACCTGGCTTTTGGATATTGTTCAGACTTTCTAGGTTTCTCTCCACTCACTCCTCCCCCAAATGGTACCTGCATGAAAAGAAAGATTCAGCACTTCCACAGACTGTCTCCCAGGGCAAGAGATCTGGATTATTTATATCCCTGCAGTCATAAATCTTTGTGACTGGCTTCTCAGATGCACAAGAAGAGCTGCCTACTGCAGGTTGAGGGCAGCCTCGTAACAAAAGTGACACAGGTGCTGGGTGTAAAAGTGTACTTGGAGCTGGATCCCTAAAGGGAAACATGGATCAAACCCTCATGGAACAAAAACCTTGCCCCAAAAGAGACTTCTACTCTCCTGCACTCTGATATTTTTGTCACTCTAATAAATTAACTACAACCATCCAGTCTCATTATCAAATGGGTCTCTGCTTTCTTCTACCGCTTGCCTGAACACTCTGCTATAAGCTACCTGTCAGAGTTTGTGTCTTCAACAGAGAAACACAGCCTCAGATCTTCATGGAAAAACTGTACTAGGTACTCTGAACTATAGTTACTTCAAAAAGTAGACTCTTAAGAACAGGTTTCCACGACGGCAACACTTAGTCAACATCCAGGCTGCACTGATGAACGAGCCAGGATCTCCGGGACTGTTTCAGTCTGGAAGCAGATTTACTTCATGAAATCAGACGACTGACCCAAAATCCAGCAGAATAAGAGTGAATGACATAGGACTGAAGGAACTGATTAAGGAAATTTCATTGTGATTAATTGTTTGGAATAATGTTTGAATTATTTTTAATGTTCTATTTTTATGGATATATGAGGAAATTGTCATATAAACAATCTCTAATCCACAAATTAGTAGACTTTGTACTTGTAAACTGGTATGAACTGTATTTAATGTTATCTGATTTTCACTCACCCTCAGAATTCAAAAATATATACTTCTAATGAGTCTCTTTTACTTTTCACGACAATATAATCATTTGCATGGGTTCAGTAAAAATCTATTCTCTTTTTTGCAAAGATACAATTGGAAAAATAAATTCTGGACCAAGGCCATATCTAGAGTGTGCTATTTGAAAGTGATCTTCATTTACTCAAGATGAGCTAGGCCACTACTGAGGAGCAATGGTTGATGTTATATTTGAAGCTAGTGCCTACAAAACCTTCCCGAAAAAACTAACATGAAACCTGGCTGCCAGGATCCCAGTCTCTCAGGTAGTGAGGAAGTCCACTCCCTGGCGGTTCAGGAAAATTAGCAAACTGTGGAGATCTCAAGAAGAGGGAAATTCACTGAGAGGTGTAGGTACAGCATGCAAAATTTTTTGGAGAAAGTATTTAGGTCTTGGTTTCTCACACTTGGGATAGAAGAACAAATAATAGAGGCTTTTAAAAGTCTGATTCAGGATTCATTTTGAAAATTTCCAACAGAAGTTAATTCTTTGGAATTAGTAGCTCTTTAATACTGTTAGGCTCTAGATTTGCTCAGCAAATTCAAGGAGGCCTACCTGGTTAATTAGAATTCCTGCTGCACCTATGTAAATAATGAAGCCATGCATAATAAGAACAATCTTCTAGGGTTCAACAAAAATTGTTGAAGACTGTTTATGACCACAAGGTGGAGAATGCCATTAAAATGATCCAAAATTTAGAAAGAGGCAAGAGAGGTTACTGAGTGTTGTTTCTGTGTGGTGCTGGGTTTGACTACCATCTGAGATATTTCACATCTGTATAAGGACAGAGAGGTATTTTGCAGATTTTTGTATTCCAGACATACAAATAATTTTCTGCCTGGTGGAATGTATAACCCAAAAGTTACATTTTATGACTGTCTTGGACACTAACCCTAGATTCTCAAATGCTCTTTGAATCAATTATAATATGTTACTGGTTCCTTCTACATCAACGAGTTGAGCAAAATCTTTGACACGTGTTTATTTTATGTTTGCACAAGAATCATGAAATTGTGTGTTTGAAAATTGCGCTCTCACAGGAAAGAGAGGGAGAAATGGCATGAGCAAAGCCTTGGAGGTGGAAATACACTGGACTTGGGCAGAGAACAGCAAACAATGTGGAGTGGGGGGATTACTACCAGCATTTATTAAGGGCCTACTGTGTTTTAGGCTGTGGCCTTTATATCATTCTCTCCTTCATTCCCTACAACAGTGTGAAATAGATAATAACAGGAACCATGACTGGAAATTTAGGTAAGAAGAGCGCCACTGAAACACCAGGTGACATTAGATTGCTTCTCAAGGAGAGGAGTACAGGAAGATTGGCCTTGAAAGAAAAGTTGAGACAGATTGTAATGACCGTTGAACCAGGCCAAGGGATGTGGACTCTAAGCCCTGGGCAGTGAAAGTCTTCCAGGCACCAGTGACTCTAGAAAACTATTTACATGGGTTTAACCTACTAACTACAACTATGACTGGAAAGGAAGAGATCGGGGCATTTCACCCTCAGACTGTACACATCACCACGTGTTAGAGGTTGCGTTGTGTCCTCCAAAGACGTGTTCAAGTCCTAACCCCTGGTACCTGAGAATGTGACCTTATTTGGAATGGGGTCTTTGCAATGTAATCAAGTTAAGATCAGATCATTAAGGTGGGCCCTAAGCCAATGACTGGTATCATTACGAAACGAGGGAAATTTGGACACAGATACACAGAGGAAAACACCATGTGACAATAGACGCAGAGACTGGAGTGATGCATCTACAAGACAAAGACTTCCCAGGATTGCCAGCAGCCACCAGAAGCTAGGAAGAGGCAAAGGAGAATCCTCCCCAGAGGCTTCAGAGAGACCATGGCCCTGAAAAACACCTTGATTTTGGACTTCTAGCTCCCATAACTGTGAGACAATAAATCTGTAGATTTAAGCCACCCCATTTGTGGTCATTTGTTACAACAGCCCTGCGAAACTAATTTAGATTTTGGTCCCAGGAAGTGGGATGCTGCTGTAAAAAAATACCTGAAATGTGGAAGTGGTTTTGAAATTAGGTAATGGACAGAGGCTGGAAGAATTTTGAGGCACATGATAGATTGCCTTGAAGAGAATTTTGGTGGAAATATGAACATTAACGGTCCTTCTGGTCAGATCTCAGGCTGAAGTGACAAACATGGTATTGGACACCAGAGGAAAGGTGATACTTGCCATTAAGTGGTTGAGAAGTCAGTTGAATTATGTTCTCCTGTTGGGTGGAAAGTAGAACTTGTAACCAATGACCTTGAATATTTAGCTGAGGAGGTGTCCAAGCAAAGTGTGGAAGGTGCAGCCTGGTTTCTCTTGGTTACTTACAGTAAAATGCAAGTGGAAAGAGATTGGGGTGATGCACCTGTGGGCCAAGGAATACGAAGGATTGTGAGCAACCCCCCAAAGCTAGGAAGACTCAGGGAAGGATCCTTCCCTAGAGACTTCAGAGAGAGTGAGGCTCTGCCAACATTTTGATTTTGGACTCCCAGAACTAAGAGACAATACATTTGTATTGTTTTAAGCTACACAATGTGTAGTGATCTGTCTCAGTAGCCCTGGGAATCTAATACACCACCTTTCTCTTTTCCTACACCTTTTCTCCTACTTGCTTTTGTTCCATCCTCTTAACAACCCAAAGATCCCTCCTTCTGCATTACACAGTCTGAGTAGTGCAAATGTACTAGAATATGTTCTTCCTCATTCCCTACCCACACATCTGGCCCAGATGGACCATGGATGTCTCAGGGATGAGAGACATTGTGGCTTCCTCAGGAGAATTTAGCTTTTCAATCCTCAGGGGAATTTAGTTTGGTCAACAATTTATACAACATCAAAATAAAAAGAAAAATGTTTCTTTTAATGAAGAACAGAGGAAATTAAGTCCTGAGAGTGCAATTAAGGCCTCCTGAACGTTTTTTTTTTTTTGTAAGGAAGACCAGCCCTGAGCTACCATGCAATGCCGGTCCTCATCTTTTTGCTGAGGAAGACTGGCCCTGGGCTGACATCCGTGCCCATCTTCCTTTACTTTATATGGGACGCCACCACAGCATGGCTTGACAAGAGGTGCATCTGTCTGCACGCGGGATCCGAACGTGTGAAACCCGGGCAGCCAAAGTGGAGCGTGCGAATTTAACCACTACGCCACTGGCTAGCCCCCCTCCTGAACTCTTAGGGGAACAGGTAGAATGCCAGGTTGGTCTGCCTAAAACAATGCCCTGGTCCCACCAGCAAGACTCAAGCTCATGCTCTTACAGAATACCAAATTCACACAAAAGAATTGTTTTATCTTAAAAAAAAAAAAAGAGCAGGGCATTATCCCTGAAAAATGAGACAAAACAAGCTTTAATGCATTTAAACATACAGGAGCCTTCTCCCTAGGCTACACTGGCAGCACAGGATTACTACTCTGAGTAGTTTAACAGCAACTTGCATCCTTCTGTTGGCCCAGTGGCACTTGTTTTGTTCCATGAGCTTCAGTAGTGGAGTCTCATATCAGCACATCAGCACTGCGTGTCTCCCTTTAATATAGGAAGTGCAGTCAGTGGAAAAGCATATGGGTCTGATTCTGCCACTATCAAGATCTATGACTTTGGGCAAAAAAAGCCGTAACTCCTCTGAGCCTCAGTATCTTTACAGATAAGAAGACAGGGAAGTGTTAGATTGTCTAAGTTTGATGCCTACTGTGGAACAGTGTCATCCTTGTCATATTTGGGCTTCGCCCAGTGAGAACAAACCCCCAGACCCTCCCACTGGCGCAAATTACAAGCCCGGCCCGCTTACCCACACTACCTCTCAGATGTTGGTTGGTTATAGTTGTAAACCTCCAGCAGTGGCACAGAAAGGAGTTGTCCTCAAAGGGTGACCACAAGGGGGGCACCAGTCCTAGGCTCTTGGCATAAGTGGTTGGGTGGGAGTGAGCAATATCAGTACAGGCCCTTCTCCCAGGGCATTGGAGTCCCTAGGGTCATCAGAGTATTGTACCATTACAGACAGTGACAGAGTCAACTTTATTTACCATTTGACACAGACAGTCAAGAAAGCAAGAAGTGAGAATCGGGCATTTTTCTCCCACAGCTTCCTGCTGCTCTCCACACATCCACGGCTCCCTTCCTTACTCGTCTACCTGGACTTTTTAGTCCCATCCCTCCAAAACCCACAATGTTTGCTTGCATATCCCCTGAATTCTTAGCCATTCCATGACACCAGTGGTAGAAGAAGAGGCTGCCCAGGAGAACAGGAATCGGGGAAAGGATTCAGAGGCTGCACAACCACTGGATAGCATTCAATAGCTTGCCCTCTTTCTGGGATCTGCTATTTGGTTTGCACAATTTCTGCTATTATCTTCATTTCTTCCTTTTGGTTTCAATTTGATAGTTTTGTTGCTTCACTTCAATCCTTGCATTAAGAGAGTGTTCTTAAGTGCTTTAATGCTAATGATAAATGCTAGAAATAAAACTTTAACGAGTGACAAAAGAGAAAATTGTAAGGTGTATCTCAGCATATCACAGCACGATATTTTTTTTGTTTGTTTCTCATAATCCCCTACATTTTCAAGAAATGAGAAACAGGATGATTTTTTGTAAATTCACTTGTGCACAGAAAAAACAGGCTTCCTGCCTCAGCCACAGCCATTTCCTGCTCTTGATTCTGTCTTACTCTGCACTTAGAGTTGTGGTCGTGGCACAGGCTAGAAAGGCTGGGTCACAGGGCCCATGCCCCCTTATTTGTACCTGCTGAAGAGTTCAGAAGGGATGAGAAGAGAAAGGCTGGGCCAAGAAGAAATCTCACCATAGAGACCACTCTGACCTGTGCTCAGGCTCCTCTTCAGGTCCCTCTTCAGTCTGGTGCTGGCCGGACGTGGGCCAAGCAAAATAAACTCTGCTCTAAACTGGAACAGGTGCATATGGATGTTGCCGTCTTTCAAAATTCTAGCAATGGAGTTCTCAAGGCCTAAGTAGCCAATCAACAGCTGAGCAGCCTCATTGCTTTTGACTATTGTTTATCATGAAGGAATATAACTTGAAAATTGCATTTAAATGACTCATTTCTAAGCTGTGAAAGACCATAAATGATTATTTGGAAATATAAGGAGACATGATCATTTCTCTTATCCTCTGCAAGTAGAACATATTTGCATTTGTGGAAACCAAGGATTCCAGGTAAAGATAGCAATCTGGAAAACAATGGCAGCTGCCACCTAGGTCCCCATTCAGCAGTATTTCATTCAACTACAATAAAGAACAACAAGAAGGGAAAACTAAATTGTAGAAACTCCACACACTCAACAGGAAGGAAGAAGAGGGGAGCTAGCAATGAGGCCAAAGTTTAATCTAAAACTACTGACAGGGTTTCCACTTCCAGAAAGGATCATGAGGAATCCTGCTGATATTACTGGTGGAATAACCGTAACTGGTGAAAATTATCTTTTAGTATATTTAAAGTTTCTAAGTGTTGTCCTCAGGTCATATAGCAAACGGAGAAACATTTATTTTTTAAAAATCTACTAAATCTTAGTAAGAACAGCGAGAGTCTGTGTGGTACTTGAACCATGACCTACTTCCTTCTTCCCCAACCCATCCTCAGCTCAGCTTGAAGGAAACTCCATCCTGGGCAGGTGTGACCAAGAAGATGGGGTTCCCTCTCCCTTCAGCTACTCATCAAGAGTGCAGTGTCTTACCAGTAGGGGCAGACTGTCGGCATTTATCATCCCCTCCAACTCTGAGTTGCAGAGACAAACTCCTGGTGGGTGCAGCCAACAGCACCCTACTGCTCCTCTATTCATAGGGCAGAGGCTTTACCCCAGGTACAATAGGGTAGAAATACTGGGACCCCAACTGCTCACACCCTGGCTCCCTCATATGATGGAGGTTTCGTGCTGGGAGAGGCAAGTTGAGAAGACCAGAGACTACCGTCCTCTGCTCTGGGCCAGGAGCTGTGGCTCAGAGATTTTGTTTAGCATGAAAAGTCTATAATAACAGAGAACTCCAAAGTTCTCCCCAAAGGAAATAACTTTATTTGAAACAGAGTGTGGGAAGCTTAAGTCAAAGGGTACTCTTGAAAACAGTGAACATTTTAATGGTAAGCAGTGTAGAGGAGTCTGAGAGCCACAAGAGAGACCATAGCCCAGCAAATCTACCAGAGAGAACCAGGAAAAGAGACAGGTAAGAAGAGCCCTTCTAGGATCAGAGAAAACCTGAACAACTGGCCACAAAAACTGCCCCTGCAAAGGAAGCAAAATTTAATTAGATCAGACTGTGGAGCAATTTATGCCCAAGGGCATTGTCAAAAACAAGAGAGCAATCAGCTGGTAATTAGTAAGCCTAACAGCGGGTGTAATACCAATGGAGACACACAGGTTAACAGAGAGATTAGGAAGAGACAGTCAAAGAGAGCACTGCTTAAACTATTGTCACCCCAGGTGACTGTGTGCATGCTCCAGGCTGCACCCTCTGAGGAGGAACATCAGAGTTTCACAATGTAGGGGAAATAGACTTCACTAGAAGAGTCTAGCCAAGTCACCAAACAAATATGCAAACAACAGCAAACCAAGTTCTAGAAAAGCAGAAGGAGAATCAGTATCCAGACTTGCTAGACTATATTACTTAAAATGCCCAGTTTTTAATGAAAACTGTAAGACAAAGAAACAGGAAAGTGTGATCTATACCCTAGAAAAAAAAAATCAAGTGACAGAAACTGCCTGTGAGAGGGCCCAGATATTAGATGTAAAGACAGGGCTTCAAAGCAGCAATTATAAATATGTTTAAAGAACTGAAGAAAAGCACACTTAAATAAAGGAAGCTACAAGGACAACATCCCATCAAATAGAGAACATCAAGAAAGAGATAGAGGGCCAGCCCTGGTGGTCTAGTGGTTAATTTTGGTACTCTCTGCTTCAGCGGCCTGCGTTCAGTTCCCGGGCAGGGACCTACACCATTTGTCTACCCATCTGGCCTTGCTCTGATGGCAGCTCATGAAATAGAGGAAGATTTGCAACAGATATTATTTAGGGTGAATCTTCATCAGCAAAAAAAAAAAAAAAAGAGAGAGAGAGAGATGGAAATTATTTTTTTTAAACAAACAAAATAGAAATTCTGCAGCTGAAAAGTATAATTGAAAAAATGAAAATTTTACTAGAGGGGCTCTAATAGTAGATTTGAACCAGCAAAAAAAGAATCATAGAATTTGAAAATATAATAATTATAAACATACATGAACTTAAAAACTGAGCCCTGAAACACATGAAGCAAAGAATAACAGAAGTCAAGGGGAAATAGACAACTCAACAATAATACCCCACTATGAATAATGCATACAGCAACTAATCAGAAGGTCTACAAAGATATAGAAGATGTGACCACAAGACTATAAATTAACTAGGCCTAACACTAGAACACTCCACCCAACAATGGCAGAATATACATTCTTTTCAGGTACACAAGGAACATTCTCCTAAATAGACCATTTATGAGACCATAAAATAAGCCTCAATAAATTTAAGAGGCCTGGGGCATGCCTCGTGGTGAAGCGGTTAGTTCATGTACTCTACTTTGGCGGCCCGGTGTTTCACAGGTTTGGATCCGGGCACAGAGAGACACACTGCTTGTCAGCCATGCTGTGGTGGTGTCCCATATAAAGTAGAGGAAGACGGGCATGGATGTTAGCCCAGAGCCAGTTTTCCTTAGAAAAAAAGAGGAGGATTGACAATGGATGTTAGCTCAGGGCTAGTCTTCCTCACAAAAAATAAATAAGTAAATAAATTTCAGAGACTTGAAATCATAAACAGTATGTTCTCCAGCCAAAATAGATTGCAATTAGAAATCAATAATAGAAAACAAATTAGGAAATTCAGTAATATGTGGATATTAAACAACACAATCCTAAATAAACAATGAGTCAAAGAAGAAATCAAAAGGGAAATTATAAATACTTTGAGATGAATGAAAATTAAGAAACAACATAGCAAAACTCATGGGGTGTAGCTAACACAATGCTTAGACGAAAGTTTACAGCTGAAAATACCTACATTAGACAAAGAAGAAAGATCTCAACTCAATAACCTAATAATCCACATTAAGGAATTGAGAAATTAAGAGCAAACTAAACCTAAAGGAATCAGAAAAAGGATATAATAAAGATTAGAGTAGAAATCAATAAAGTAGACAATAGAAAAACAACAAAACTAGGTTCTTTGAAAAGATCAACAAATTGACAAATATTTAGCTAGTTTGACCAAAAAAATATGGATGAAAATTAAATTATTAAAATCAGAAATGAAAAAAAGGGACCTTATTACTGAGCTTATAGAAATAAAACAATTATAAGGAAATATTATGAACAATATTGTGCCCTCAATATCAGATAACTTAGATGAAATGGACAAATTCATAAACTACCAAAATTGACTCAAGAAGAAATAGGAAGTCTGAATAGACCTATAATACATAAAGAGATTCAATTACTAATTTTAAAAAAATTACCTACAAAGAAAAACCCAGAACCAGATGGCTTCACTGGTGAATTCCACCAAACATTTAAGAAGAATTAATACAAATTCTTAACAAACTCTTCCAGAAAATGCAAGAGGAAGAACACTTCCCAACTCACTCTACAATGCCAGTATTATCCTGATACCAAACCAGAAAAAGACATCACAATAAAAGAAAACTACAGGCCAACATCTCTTATGAATATAGATACAAAAATCCTCAACAAAATGCTAGCAAAGAGAATCCAGCAATATATAAAAAGGAATATACACCATGACCAAGTGAAATTTATCCCAGGAATACAATATTGACTTAACATCCAAAAATCAATTAATGTAATAAACCATATCAATAAAATGAAGAAGAAAAAAACCCACATGATCATCTCAATAGACTCAGAAAAGGCACTTGACAAAATTGAAGACACTTTCATAATAAAAACACTCAACAAACTAGAAAGAGAAAGAAACTTCCACAACCTGGTTAAAGGCATCTATGAAAATCCCACGACTAATACCATACTTAATGATGAAAGACTGAAAGCTTTCCTGCTAAGATCAGGAATAAGACAAGGATATCTGCTCTTACTAGTGTTGTCACTTCATTTCAACTTCGTACAGGACGTTCTAACTGGGGCAATTAGGCAAGAAAAGACATTGTTCAAAAACAAGATGGAGAGGGATGCGAGGATGGTTCAACAACCACAAATCAATCAATGTGATATACCATGTTAACAAAATGAAGGATAAAAATCATATGACCATCTCCATAAATACAGAAAAAGCATCTGACAAAATTCAACATCCTTTCATGATAAAAACTCTCAATAAACTGGGTACAGAGGGAACATACCTCAACATAATAAAGGCCGTTTATGACAGGCCCACAGCTAACATCATACTCAGCAGTGAAAAGCTCAAAGCTTTTCCTGTAAAATAAAGAAAAATACAAGATTGCCTGCTCTTGCCACTTTTATTCAATATAGTACTAGAAGACCTAGCCAGAGTAATTAGGCAAGAAAAAGAAATAAAAAGCATCCAAATCAGAAAGGAAGAAGTAAAATTGTCTCTATTTGCAGATGGCATGATTTTGTCTATAGAAAATCCTAAAGACTCCACCAAAAAAGTGTGAGAACTAATAAGCAAATTCAGTAAAGCTTCAGGATACAAAAATCAACATACAAAAATCAGTTGTGTTTCTATATACCAATAATGATCTATCAGGAAATTAAGAAAACAACCCCATTACAATAGCATCACAAAGAATAAGACACTTAGTAATGAATTTAACCAAGGAGGTAAAAGACCTGTACATTGAAAACTATAAGGCATTGATGAAAGAAATCGAGGAAGACACAAATAAATGGAAAGACATTCTGTACTCATAGATTGGAAGAATTAATATTTTGAAAATGTCGATACTACCCAAAGTGATCTACAGATTCAATGCAATCCTTATCAAAATTCCAATGACATTTTTCACAGAAATAGAAAAAACAATCCCCAAATTTGTATGCAAACTCAAAAGGTCCCAAATAGCCAAGGCAGTCTTAAAAAAGAAGAAAGTTGGAGGCATCACAATTCCTGATCTCAAACTATATTTAAAAACTATACTACACAAAACAGCATGGTATTGGCATGAAAACAGGCACATAGATCAATAGAACAGAACAGAGACCCCAGAAATAAACCAGTGTATATATGGTCAATTAATTTATGAGAAACGAGCCAACTATATATACACAATAGGAAATGAATAGCCTTTTCAATAAATGGTGTTGGGAAAACTGAATAGCCATGTGCAAAAGAATGAAATTGGACTCCCATCTTACACCATGGATTAAGACTTGAACATATGACTGGAAACCATAAAACTGGAAGAAAATGTAGGTGGTAAACTCCTTCACGTTGGTCTTGGCAATAATCTTTTCGATTTGACACCAAAAGCAAAGGCAACAAAAGCGAAAATAAACAAGCGGGACTTCATCAAATTAAAAAGCTTCTGCACAGCAAAGGAAACCATCAACAAAATGAAAAGGCAACCTATGGAATGGGAGAAAATATTTGCAAATGATATGTCTGATAAGGGGTTAATATCCAAAATATACAGGGAACACTTACAACTCAAAAGTAAAAAAAGAAGCAATCCAATTATAAAATGGGCAGAGGAATGTAATAAACATTTTTCCAAAGATATACAAATGGCCAACAAATACAGGAAAAGGTGCTCAAAATCACTAATCATCAGAGAGATGCAAATCAAAACCACAATGAGATTTCACCTCGTAGCTGCTAAGATGGGTATGGATGAATGGATCAAGATGATGTGGTGTATATATATATATATATATAAAGGAATATTACTCAGCCATGAGAAAGAAGGAGATCTTGTTTGCAACAACATGGATTGACCCTGAGGGCATTTGCTAAGTGAAGTAAGTCAGACAGAGAATGAAAAATACTGTATGATATCGTGCTTTTTTATGTGGAATTTTAAAAAGCTGAACTATAGAAATGGAGAGTAGAATGGTGGTTACCAGGGGCTGGGCCATGGGGAGAATGGGGAGATGTTGGTGAAAGAGGGTGAAAATCAAACAACAGCCAATCAGCTTCAGATTAAGTGAATCTCCTCACTACATACAGGAAAGTCAATTCCAGAACGTTTAAGTGAGTTAGGCAAGATCACATAGCTTGTTAATGACCTAACCAGGCCCAGGGCCCATTTCACCAGAATCCTGTTGTAGCCTTCTCTCCACATGGCGATTGGCCATTTTACTTACCTTTCTTACAACTCTCTTAAGGGGAGAGACAGTAACTTGGTTTGGAGATGCCAACAGAGATGGCTAGACTAAGACTTGTATGAAAAATTTCCATCCTCTACCTGCTGTCCTATTTGTAATAGCTGGAAAAGCCTTCTTTTTCTTTGAGAATGATGAGATTTGCATGTGATGTTCCAGGCAGAGAGGGCCACATTGGTAGCACTGTCCACACTGATGTCCAGTCAAGAATTCCGCTCAGGATTCCTGTCCTGGGGAAGGAGACCCTCAAGAGGCCATTTCTTAGGGAAATACATAAAAAGCAAAAGGAGATAAGATTAGTGGTCAAAGGCCAGAAGTGAAAACAGGCCTCAGGAACCTAAAATGCTCTCCCCTCTTGGGAGACAAGATGTTGGTGTCACAGGGACCTTCTGGAGGTGTCACAGGGATCACCTCCCCTGCTGGGGACAAGATGTTAGTGTCACAGGACCTTCTGAAAACATCACCATAGTCGAAAGCAGGGGGTGGATTTCTCAGTGGAAACATCACATACCCACCACCACACTGGCGAATATTTCTGTCTCTTTAAGTCATCACAGCTGGGCCCTCCCTCCCTGAGCTTTCTGAGCTCTGAGGTCTGAGAGGAGGGAGACTTCCTCTTGTGCTGGGAGGGAACAGCCTGTTGTACTCACAACCAAAGGAAAGGAGTAAGTCAGGGTCTTCTTGGGGCAAGTGTCAGAGCCAGTCACCAACTCTGCAGGAAAGGTGAGCCCAAGGGAAAGGGAGCCGCCGGGGAGTAGGACCTGTGAGGAACTCGGTGCCTGTATGAAGCTCGCTGAGTGAGCACCTACATTATCCTAGGTATGAGGGAGGGGAGCAGCACCTAGAAAGAATAACTTCACACTCCCAGGTGTTTAAAGATGTTCTGAGTTTCAATAGAGGAAGTTCGGAAGAAGTGGGAAGCATCTTCTCCAGCTCTGGCGGGCACACAGTCTTATCAAATCCTCTCTCTTTCCCTACTCCCCTAACAATTAAGGAAGGTTTTTGCAAGAACTACTGCAGGGGACAGAACAGACTTTAGAAGGCAGAAACACTTCCCAGTTGCATATTCATCAAAGGCAAAAAATATTTTTGAAGACATATAAATGAATCTAAACTCAGCACAAGTTACAAAGTGAAATTCTGTGTATGTCTGAACTGAATCCTCCTAAAACACTCCACTTTCCTCAGCAGTGTCCACAGTTGGGTCTTGAAGGAGACATCTAAGGTTATGAACATGGTCTTCAGACTCTTGCCCTACATGTGCCCTTACACATCTGCTCCCCAATCTAAGCTGCCCAGGGCTCTGTGGGCTGCTGAGCCATCTAATGTCCGCATATCTTCTCATCTGTATAATGACGGATGAACTAGGATGACTGATTCAGAAACTCAGATCATGGACTGAATGCATTAGAATCAATGGATGAGGTACTTATTTTTTAAAAGTACAGACATGTGAATCAAAATCTCTAAGAAATGTTCATTTTAAAGAATCCTGTAGATAATTCCAAAAGAGAGCAGATTCAAGAAGCACTGGCTAGATAAATAAACTCTGATTCCTTGGGGTATTCAGATGATAGGATTCTACATGTTTTACATTCTTCAATAACATATGCCACTTGTACCCCCAGAGTTATCCTCTTATTAACTTTGCAACAACTTTTTACATCCCATTCCAAACTCCAGGGGAAGTTCCTAATGGCCCACCCAAGAGTTGTGTGAATTCCCTGTAGGACACTTTCTCATTTCCATCTTGACAAGGACTTCTTGCTTTAGCTAAATTCTTGTTCTTTGCTCTAATCTTGGGGCTGTTTCTCCATTTCTGCTCAACTGTCAATTATAGGAGCTTGTTGATTTCTACACACAAAATGATGTGAGGCCTGTGGGGTAAATTTTACTGAAGGCTTGGGGAGGTGGCAGGGGACTTACTGCAAAAACACGAAGACCTTTGGATTGAGGAGGAGACAAAACTGTCATCTAGGTCCTTTGGCCAGAGATAAGTTATTCAGTCAACCTCTGCCTTTGCTTTCCCTTGTGTGGTGCCAGTGGGAGAGAACACAGTCACCTGCAGTAACCAGGAGGATGACACAAAGAGGTAGATTTGAAATGGATGGTGAAGCGCAGACAGGACTCAGACAGAATGGCAGAGAGGATGAATGGTCATAGGAGGGAAAGCACAAGGTGGGTTGGAAAAGGCCCTGAAGACTGCTCTTTGTGGAGCAGCTGATTGAGTAGAAGGAATGGTGAGAACTGAGGCTGAAAACACAGATAGAGGAGAGACTGTGCACTTGAGTCTGGGTACTCGTAGGATCCAGCAAATGTGCTCATGGACTGTTTACTGTATTAAATGATGGTTGGATTGGGTGTCATCACTTTACTTCGAGGAACCTCAGATTTGGGGCAAGAGCATCAGGAGTTGGAGGGGCGCGTCCCAGTCTCTCCAGCACACAGATCATATCTAGACATATTTTGAGCCAAATTATGTGGCTTTTTGAGAGCAGAGTCAGAGGCTCTCCAGATCAACTTGGGAGGTATGCCTGTTTTCCAAACAAATTTCCACAAAAAAAATTCCAGTTTTCTTCTTGTTTGTTTCCCAGTCCAACCACCCTAAGGTGCTTCCCTAAGTCACTGAGCAATTTTCTGGCTCTCAGAGTTTTCCAAACACTCCCCTGGCTGCCGAATCTCCTGCTAAAACTTAATATCTATGGCTTATGTCACTGACACAGAATTACCTGGGAAAATTAATATCTACAGCTTCCTCACTGACACAGAGTGAGTGTTATAATCTCTGCTCTGCTTTTTGCACTTGGAGTCCCTGAAATGACAAAGCCATGTTCTCACTCTCATTCCAGCCCCAGACCAGGCTCCTCCAATGGTAGTCCCTAAATTCGGACGTTTGGGGGCAGGAAGGAACCTTGATTTTCTCACTGTGGCGTCACCAACTCTTTGGACTTTGCCTGACACATTGTTGGTGGTTATAACTATTTGATGAACAAATGAATGAAAAAGAAACGAACATATTGTGTTTGGGACTCTTACAGGTAAGCATCGGAGGACGGAAAATGGCAAGAAATGAAAAAAACGCCTACAGTAAGAACACACCTCACAGGGCGTTCCTGTCCCCAGGTGTGAACTCTGGGTAATGAGGGATGAGCTAACCCCAGAGTGAGTGGGGACAAGCTCCATTTGCATGTTAGCTGGATCTCTGCCCCTGCCCTGCTGTGAGATATTGAGTTCTTTGACTAGCCTGCACCACCATTCCCAGAGAGTAAAATGAGGAGAATAAATCTACTCTGATCCCCACAGAGGAGGATGTAGAAGTATCAAATCACGGACTAGAGAGATAATGATTTACCAGGTAGAATGTGTTAGAGAACAGGATATAAAGTTAAAACAGGTATCTTATTAGGCAGCAGGTTTAAGAGAGAGAGGAGAGGGAGGAGTAGGAGGGACTGAGGGAGGGAGGGAAGAAGAGAGATTATCTCAGCTCATCCTCTGACTACACTGTGAGAAACAACTCTACTATTTCCATTTTTGCAGAAGGGGCCCAATTCTTTGATTAAGCAAATTCCAAAGTGTACAGAGCTGGCAGATGGCGGTGGCAGGTGTAATCCAAACCCAGGTGACTGGGACCTGGACAGCCCTTCGCTACCAGGCCTACTGCCTTTCCTCCTAGGATGGAATCTGGAGTGTATCACAGACCACTGAGGTCATCAAATATGCAACAGCTCTGCACGCTGTGGATGACCAGAGGTCATGTCAGATGCAGTCCATCTGGCCTGGAATTATGAAGGGCTATCCTCTAGAGAAAAGCCCGCCAAGTGTAGGAGCATCCCCAGGTGCATGTGGTGACGCCAAAGAGGGAAGAAATACATGGGTAAAGATCCCCCAGAGTCCAAAGATCTCTAACCAGATCACCTCAGTAAGCGTTTGTCGGAAAAGCAAGGGTTGAAGGCACTACTGTTCTCCTTTGCTAGAAAGGCATCCAGCAGATCCAGGTCAGCAGGCTAAGTTGCTGGAAGGTGTGAGCTGACGAATACCTGTCCGCACAGGTTCCCGAGACGACGCGCAGTCGCCGCAGGAGCCCAGGCTGAGGCTCGTCCTGGTCGGGAGGACGGGGGCCGGCAAGAGCGCCACGAGCAACAGCATCCTGGGCCAGAGGCGGTTCTTCTCCAGGCTCGGAGCTGCGTGCGTGACCAGAACCTGCGCCGTGGGCAGCCGGAGCTGGGCCGGGTGGCACGTGGAAGTCATCGACACCCCGGACCTGTTCGGCGCCGAAGACCCCACGACAGAGCCGGGGTGCGGGGAGAGAGGCCGCTGCTACCTGCTCTCGGCCCCCGGGCCCCACGCCCTGCTCCTGGTGACCCAGCTGGGCCGCTTCACCGCCCAGGACCAGCAGGCCGCGCGGCGGCTGAGGGACATGTTCGGCGACGGCGCGCTGGCGCGCACGGTCGTGCTCTTCACGCGCAAGGAGGACCTGGCGGGGGAGTCGCTGCAGGACTACGTGCGCTGCACCGACAACCGCGCGCTGCGGGAGCTGGTGGCCGAGTGCGGGGGCCGCGTCTGCGCCTTCGACAACCGCGCCACCGGCGGCGAGCGGGAGGCCCAGGTGGCCGAGCTCATGGCGCTGCTGGAGCGGCTGGTCAGGGCCCACCGGGGCGCCCCCTACACCAACGACGTGTACAGCCTGGCGCAGGCCCTGGGCGGCGCGCCCCCCGAGGAGCGGCTCTGCAGGGTGGCGGAGAGGGTGGCCGCCCTCCTGCAGAGGCGGCGGCGGCGCGGGCTGCTGGCCGCGCTGTGGGAGTGGAGGAAGGGGCCCTGGAGCCAGGTGAGGCTGGGCATGGCCGTCCTGCTGGGGGCCCTGGGCCTGCTCTACCTGCTGCTCTCCAGGCACAGGCAGGACGCCTTGGGTGAGGTGGTTCCTGACTGACAGACCCTAAAGAGGACTTTGACCCATCAACTGATAAACATACTCAAGCCTGGTGTTCTGAGCCTTCAGGGCTCACAGGAGCTCCTTCTCCCCCTCATCTTGCAGGAAACTACATACTGCAGTGTCCTGCCAGGTCCTATCTCCCTCCCCAGACCTTCCCATGTGACCTGGCCCTCCCTGTGCTCTCCTCCTACTGAAGCCAAACAACTCTTGTTGCTTTAGCCTATTTCCCACTGACCTCAGGCTGCCCTTCCCTGTCACGGAATTGTCTTCACTCCTGAGCAGATGAGGAGCACCTGTTCTTTCATCCCCTGAACTCCCCACAGGACCAAGGACAGAGCCAACAGAGAGCCTCAGGACATACTCGCTTGTTTGAATTGAGTCTGCATTGAATAAATTAGTGTACTGAACATCGCATTGTGTCAAAGGAAATCAGTATTTGTAGATGTTTGTTCATCTCACTTATACGCCCATTGAACAAGGACACTACTCTGTCATCCCTAATCCCATCTGCAAAATCCATGCACCCAAGTGCAGACACACACCACACACACATTTGGGTGTGTGATCATAGGAAGAGAGCACATTGGAATAGAGCTGCCTATCGGTACCCACAGGGGAATGTCTCCCCGCAAATCCCCATTCAGACCTCTCAGCAGCTTGAAGGCAGAGGATTCCACACGTCCAAAGAGACTACATGTAACTAGAGATTCATTTGCCTGGGAGCCATTGAGGCCCTGCGGAAAGTCTGTTTCCAAAGAGGAGTTTTCTCACTGGCCCACACACTCACAGGGTAAGGATATGCGTTTCAACTCAGGCATAAATCAAAAAATTTAAGAGGTCTGGAAATGTGTGTTTTATTTCAATGCCAAAATAAGAGCAAACAGGTCTTTGTCAGCTGAGAACTGGTGACAAGATGGTGGGGTATAGAGTCATCCCCTTCTGTCCCAGGCATGACTGGAAGAGTCAGCTCTCTGGTCCAGGTGAAATGAGCCAGGTTAGCCTGTGTGGTCCTCACTGTGCCTCCCCATCTCTCCACTCACACTTGCTCTGTGCCCAACACCACCATCCTCACACACAATCAAGCTTATCTCAGATACGGCTGTGTAATTCCAAATCTCTTCCCTACAGTGTCCTCTGCCCGTTGCCTTCACAGCCAGAGAATCTCAGGTTACTGATGACCTCAGATCACTAAAGAGACACATAGAAAGGGAAAATACTCTGCAACAGCTGAGCACATACTGGAGCGAGAGGCCTACAAGCCCTGCATGGAAGAAGCCACTGCGAACACTAACAGGAGAAACACCACTGCCCACTGCTGAGACCTGAAATTTCCTCAGCCTCAAAGGTCATGTTGGTTTAAGGGCTTGTGCACAGATCCCAGCAGAGGGCTCATAGGGAATCGTGATGTTGGTCTTTTCTGTTTTCAATGCACTCTTGTGATGAACAAACAGAGAAAAACTCTGCCATTTTCACTGTGTTGAGAAAGAGGATGGTCACTGGTGAAAATAAATGTGAAAAAAGAATATCAAAGTGTCTGGTGTGAGCAATGGAAGGTTTAACCTGGGACCCAAATAGTGAGAAACATTGGTTCTTGCTCTTCAGTTGGGGAGGAATGGAGCCCAGGGAGTTCCCAAGGGACAGTGACTGAGCTGCTGGGAATGTGGGAGGCAGCACTGCAGGGACCCCAGAGGGCAGGTGCACCCCACGAAGTCTGCGATCCAGGACACACTGTGGAATAGAGTGTGTTTGCATGCAGTGTGTTAGGGGCTGTCTATATATTTGTGGGACTTATGCAAAAGGATAAAGGATGCCATGAAAAATACCTGAAACAAATTAATGGATAAAAGCAACATGTAGTGCTGGGACAACTGGATATCCACACGCAAATTATGAATTTGGGTCCCTATCTCACACTATGTGCAAATATTAGTACAAGTCACGGGTCACTTAAAGACAGGGATAGGTTCTGAGAATGTATCATTAGGTGACTTCATCATTCTGAGAACATAACAGAGTGTACTTACACAAACCTAGGTGGTATAGCCTGCTAAAAACCTAGGCTATATGGTTGTAATCTTATGGGATAACTGCCATATATGTGGTCTCTTGTTGACTGAAATGTCATTATGCAGCACATGACTGCATACAAAATGGATCAAAGAGCTAAATATAAGAATTAAAACTATAAAACTCTTAAAAGAAAACACAGGTATAAATCTTCATGACCATGGGTTATACAACAGTTTCTAATCTATGACACCAAAATCACAAACAATCAAAGATAAATTAATAAACTGGATTTCATGAGAACTAAAAACTTTTGCCCATCAAAAAACACCATCAAAAAAGTGAAAAGACAACCCACAGAATGGGAGAAAATATTTGCAAATCATATATCTGATAAAGAACTTGTATTCAGAATATATAAAGATCTCTTACAACTTCACAATAAAAACAGAAATAACCCAATTTTAAAATGGGCAAAAGATTTGAATAGATACATCTCCAAAGATATACAAGTGGCCAATAAACACGTGAAAAGATGCTCAACATCATTAGTTATTAGGGAAATGCAAGTCAAAAGCAAAGTAAGATACCACTTCATGCTCACTGGGATGGTATAATTTAAAAAAAAAAACTGAAAAAGATAGCAAATACTGGTGAGGATGTGGAGAGATTGAACCCTTATACATTGCTAGTGAGGATGTAAAATGCTGCAGCCACTGTGGAAAACAGTATGGCAGTTTCCCAGAGATTTTAGTGTAAAGTTTCATGTGATTTAGTAAATCCACTCAGGTATAAACCCCAGAAAACTGAAAACATACATTTATAGAAAACTTCTACATGAATGGTAAAACAGTATTTTTCATAATAGCCAAAAAAGTGGAAATGACCCAAATGTACATCAACTGATGAAGGGATGAACAAAATAAGGTATATCATACAGTGGACTATCATGTGGCCATAAAAAGGAATGGAGTACAGATATATGCTACAACATGAATAAACCTTGAAAGCATTACACTAAGTGAAAGAAGGCAGACACAAAAGATCACGTAAGATATGATACCATTTACATGAAATTGCCAGGGACTAGAGTGAGCTCATGAATGTGTCCTTAAAAGGGTTTAGCTTTAGTTCCTTGCACTCTGTTAACATTTATATTCAGATTCACTTTTAAGCTTTCCTCCCCTCTTCTGGGTTGACCTATGTTCGCCTAAAAAAAGAAATGTTGGCGTCCTAACCCCCAGTACCTATGAATGTGATGAATGTGACCTTATTTGGAAATAAGGTCTTTGTAGATTTAATTTTTAAGTTAGGGCCGTTAGAGTGGGCCTTAATCCATTATAACTGGTATCCATATCAGAAGAGGGAAATTAGGACAAGACACAGACACAGAGGGAAGACAGACAAGCGAAGGTGGAGGCAGAGATTGGCGTAATACTGCCACAAGCCAAGGAACACATGGGGTCACCAGAAGCTGGAAGAGGCAAGAAAGGATTCTCCCCTACAGTCTTCAGAGGGAGCATGGCCCTGTTAATACCTTTATTTTGGACTTCTGGCCTCCAGAACTGTGAGAGAAGAAATTTCTGTTATTATAAGCCACCCAGTTTGTGGTACTTGGTTATGGCAGCACTAGGAAACTACTGCCTCCTCCATGTTGTGATTCCCTCTAGTTAACCCTGGTCAACACACAATAATTACATGTTGTTGGGAGATGAAATGGCAGGTCATACATAGGTGTAGGTAGGTAGGAGAGTAAAAGGAGTGCAGGCTGCCCCCACATGACCCTCCTCTGAGGATGGCATGGTAGTGGCAGCAATGTTCTAGAGAGGAAATTGGTCCTAGAGGGCCAGCTGCTGACGAAAACCAAAGCAAGCTGAGGCCCACTGTGGAGCTGAGTGACATCCAAGCACAGGGTGACCCTGGAGTAGCTAATGCATAAGGGCAAACTTGGAAGCACCTGGAAATGTATACTCCCTAACCGTAAATACATAGTGGGATGGGGAGTGGGGTGCCTGGATCTCACCATTTGGTAGACAGGGGATATAGAAGTGGCAGACCCTTGAGACTTACATCCTGCTTTCCCTCCATGGTGGTACAGGGTCACCTCCAGATTTTTCTTCAGAAGTCATGGAGGCCAGAAGATAGTGACAACATTATTCAAGTGTTAAAAGAAAAGGGCTGTCAACCCAGAATTCTATAGGCAGAGAAAATATCCTGCAAGGATAAAAGAGAATCAAGGCATTCTCGGGTGATGGAAAATTAATTAAGGGAATTTGTCACCAGCAAACCTACTCCAAAACATGACTAAGGGAAGTTCTGAAACAGAAAGGAAACAATAAAAGAAGGAACCTTGGAACACCAGGAAGGAAGAAAGTAGCAAAAATATGGGTAAATAGACTTTTCTTCTCCTCTTGAGCTTTCTAAATTATGTGTGATGGTTGAAGAAAATATTATAACACTGTCTGATGTGATTCTAAATTTATGTAGGGGAAATAAATTTAAGACAATTATATTGTAAATGGAGGAGGTTAAGGGATGTAAAGGGAGGTAGTTTGTACACTTCACTCAAACGGGTCAAATGATAACATCAGTGGGGTGTGATAAGTTATGTACTTATAATACCCAGAATAATCACTTAAAAAGTCATACAGAAAGGTACATTTTTAAAAACACTACATATAAATCAAAATAGAATTCTAAAAATTGTTCAAGTAAGCCACAGGAGCGTAGGGGGAAAACAGAGAAATGAAAACCAGAGAGAACGAAGAAAAAAAAATTAAATGGCCACCTGATGCCCTAACATCTCAATAATTATAGTAAATGTAAGGTATCTATATATACCAATTAAAAGACAGAGATTACCAGAGTGGATTAAAATACACAACCCAACTATATGCTGCTTACAAGAAAAACATTTTAAATGTTATAGTAGAAACAGGTTGAAAATAACAGAATGGAAAAAGATAAATAGTGCAAATATTAACCATGTAAAGGAATGAAGGAATGGCTATATTAATATCAAAGAAGGTAGACTTCAGAACAAAGAATTACCAGAGGCAGAGAGGAACTTTATATAGTGATAAAATGGTCAATCCACCAAGAAGACAAAGCAATTGTAGATGTGTGTTCCCAAACATCAGAGATGCAAACAACATGACAGAACTTAAAGGAGAAATAGGCAAATCCACAATTACAGTTAGGTACTTCACACCTCTCTCTCAACAATTAATAGAACAACTACAAAGAGAATGAGCAAGGATATAGAAGAATTCATGAAAATCATCAGTCAACAGTTTTAACTGGTATAGAGAACCCCACCAAACAACGACAGAAGACACATTCTTTTCAAGTGTACCTGGAACATATGCCGAGATAGACCACATCCTGAGGTCTATGTAGGTCCTGGTTATGGCAGCCCTAGGACTACTTCATCCTCCACATTGTGATTCCCTCTAGTTAACCCTGGTCAACACACAATAATTACATGTTGTGAGGAGATGAAATGGCTGGTCATGCATGGGTGTGGGTAGGCAGGGACAACAAACCTCAACTAGTCTAAAAGAACTGAAATCATACAGAGTGTGTTCTCTGCCCACAATGGAATCAAGCTAGAAATCAATAATGGAAAGACACCCAAAATATGTTCTCCACTGCCGTATCAGCAGCATCGTGACTCCCTAAACAATCTTCAGAACCTGAGGAAAGACTTGTTGATGGCCCTCCACTGTCAAATTCTAAGTCTGGAAGGGGACTTTTCTGGTCTTGGAAAACACGCCTGACACGGTCATGGAAGAATGGAAAAGTAAGGGGTAAACGGCCATGTCTCCTTTTTTTTCTACCCATTGCTGAAGCCAATCTCCTTTGTGTTGAAGAGAGGAGAGGATCGTATTCTCCCTACCGCACGTCTGTCTCCTGGTTCCACCACTCACCCACTCCTCTTCCACTTTGAGTGCAGATGACTTTACTCAAGAATGGACAAGTTCAGTCTCTACTCACCCTTGGCCAGCCTCTGCCCACTAGTTATGTCATAGCCAACCCTGTGGTCATGATAAGCTGCAACTAGTACAATTTAATCTCTTGGTGAAAATACTGAGAGGAGCTGCCTGGTCGGGCGTAGACATCTTCCAGACTATGCTGAGAATCGGCCTCACAGAACACTGGTGACACCTTGGGTCACCTCCCTGTGGCATTGTGAACAGCGTCCTCCTCTATCCTCTCATAGTGGTTTCAGGGACTCCAGCCTTACTCTCAGACAGGGGAGAGACTACTGTCTTTTTCTGACAAAGGAAGAAACAGGCCCAGAAAGCTTAGGTGGCGTACACCAAGTCACCCACTCTGAAGGGTCTGGAACCATAATCTACGTCTTATAGTTCATCCTCCCTTTGTCCCTCTATGCACCTCTTCAGACCCCGTCCCACCCACACAATGGTAAGATTCTGGAAAATGTGGAAATGAAACCACAAGTCAGAGTTTGGTGGGAAGAAATCTGAATTATGAAACACAATTTCTCTTCCCTTGTCTGTGCTCAATCTTAAGAAAAAAGGAAATAATATACATTATTGAGAAAGAAGTGTTGAAATCTCCAACTATAACTGTGGATTCGTCTATTTCTGCATTCATTTCTGTTGGGTTTTGCTCCTTGAATTTTGAAGTTCTCTTGTTTTTCTGAAGGTTTGTTACTTATGAGCTGATGCACATTCAGTATTATTTTGTCTTGTTGATGAATTAACCTATTTATCATATAAAAGGTCCTTCTTCATCCCTGCTGTAGAGATGGTCTTGTTCTGGAGCCTACATTGTCTGATATCAATATAGCCACTGCAGGTTTCATGTGCTTAATCTCTGCATGGTATATCTTTTTCATTCTCCTGCTTTCATCTATTTGTCTTTGTATTGACAGTGGGAATTCCTCTAGACAGCATACATTTGGGTCTTACTTTTTTATCTAATCTGAAAATTTGTCTTATAATTGGAGAGTTTAGATAATTTATATCTAGTATGATTATCAGTATTGCATTTAAATTCATCATATTGCCCTTTGTTTCATCTGTTCATTTTTTCTGGTGATTTTTAAAAATTGCTTTTTATTTCCATTACTGCTTTATTAGCTGCATCTCATTGTATTTTCTTAGTGGTTGCTCCACCATTTATAATGTGCACTTTTACCTTATCACATTCTACCTCCAGTGAATATTATATCACTTCACATATACTATAAGATCTTCTTTACATTATACTTCTACTTTTTCCATCCTATCTTCAGCACTATTGTTGTTATACATTTTACAATCACATAAATAGAAACTCAACAATATATTGTTATTTTGCTTTCAAGAATCAATTATCTTTTGAAGAAATTTTTAAATGATAAAAAGAACCTTTTATATTTACCCATCTATTTACTACTTTTGGTCTCTTATTTCATTGTGGAGATCCCAGCTGTCATCCACTTTCATTTTCCATCCACCTGACCCATCTTACGGATCAGTCCTGAGCAGCCTATTGTTCAATGTCTGGAAACAGTTTTTTATACATTACATATACATAATTTTCTGGTTGTTTATGGAGGGAGGGTAACTAACAATCCTAGTTACTCCATCATCCCCAGAAACAGAAGACCCATCCCCCATTTCTTTTCTTGCAAAGTATTTATCAAAGACACTAGACATTTGTTTTATTGACCTTCGGAGATTCTGAATTTTGCTGCTTGCATCCTCGTGATATTTAACATAGTCCTCTGTCTCATATTTTTCGTAAAATGGAAGTTATTTGTGATTGGTATGATCAGACAAATCAGAACCAAGTTTAACATTTTTTTCGACAATTTTACTCTTAGCTGGTGTTCTATATTTCCATCGGAGGGCCCTTTTTTATGTTAGAAGTCATTGATGATCACTATATAGATCCATTGCCTAATAGGTATTGCAAAGTGATGATATTCTATTCTAACATTTCGTTTTCATTTTGTAGCTAGGATATTTCTATTAGGATATTCTTTCCCTCTTCACTTATTTACTAACCTGAAGTGCAGTTTATGCAGGAAAGGCAGGCTAAATGTTTCATAAACACCAGGATAATTTACAAATGAATAAAAGATTTTAATGTTAGCAAAAAGGAAATCAAAAAAAGTCCTAGAAGGAAAGAGAAAAGTATTCTTCTATACTCTTCACAAGTGGAAGGTCTTTCTAATTATGACTCAAAAGCCAGAGCACACAAATAAATATTATTGATTAATTTGTCTACATAATAATGATGCACATCTACATAACAAAAACAAAGTGAAATATGAATGATAAACTAGACAATGATATTTGTAACTCATATGATAGACAAACGGCTAATCTCTCTAATATGTAGAGTTCCCAGGAAATTGAAAGTAAAAGACCAACATCTGCTTGTAAAAAATGGACAAAGGTTTTGTCAATTTTATTTATCTTCTCAAAGAACCAGCTCTTTGTTTCATTGATCCTTTCTACTGTTTTTTTTTGTTTGTTTGTTTCAATTTCATTTATTTCTGCTCTGATTTTTATTATTTCCCTCCTTCTGCTGATTCAGTGCTTTGTCTGTTCTTCTTTTTCTAATTCTGTTAGGTGCAATTTAAGGTTATTTATTTGGGATTTTTCTTGTTTGTTAACGTGAGCTTGTATTGCTATGAATTTCCCTCTCAGGACCGCTTTTGCTGCATCCCATATGAGTTGGTATGGTGTATTTTCTTTTTCATTTGTCTCCAGATAGCTTTTGATTTCTCCTTTAATTTCATCAATGACCCATTGGTTGTTCAGTAGCATGTTGTTTAGTCTCCACATCTTTGTCCCTTTCCTAGTTTTTTCCTTGCAGTTGATTTCTAGTTTCACAGCATTATGATCAGAAAAGATGCTTGTAATGATTTCAGTCTTCTTAAATTTATAGAGGTTTGCCTTGTTTCCTAATATATGGTCTATCCTTGAGAATGTTCCATGTGCACTTGAGAAGAATGTGTACTCTGCTTTTTTTGGGGTGGAGTGCTCTGTATATATCTATTAAGTCCATTGCATCTAGTTTTTCATTTAAGTCCATTATTTCCTTATTGACTTTTTGTCTGGATGATCTATCCATTGATGTAAGGGGGGTGTTAAGATCCCCTACTATTATTGTGTTATTGTTAATATCTCCTTTTAGGTTTTTTAGCAGTTGTTTTATGTACTTTGGTGCTCCTGTGTTGGGTGCATAGATATTTATGATTGTTATGTCTTCTTGGTGAAGTGTCCCTTTTATCATTATGTATTGCCCTTCTTTGTCTCTCATTACCTTTTTACCTTGAAGTCTACTTTGTCTGATATGAGTATGGCTACTCCTGCTTTCTTTTGTTTGCCATTAGCTTGGAGTATTGTTTTCCATCCTTTTATTTTGAGTCTGTGTTTGTCTTTAGAGCTGAGATGTGTTTCCTGGAGGCAGCAAATTGTTGGATCTTGGTTTTTAATCCATCCCACCACTCTGCATCTTTTGATTGGAGAATTCAATCCGTTTACATTTAGAGTGATTATTGATATATGAGGGTTTAATGTTGCTATTTTATTGTTCATTTTCTGGTTCTTTTGCATTTCCTTTGTTTCTTGTCACTTGTGTTTCAGACTGCAAATTCAATTTGGTATTTCTGCATGCTCATTCTCTTGGTTTTCTCTTTATTTGTCATGTGTGGTTCTCTTCTGGTTATTTGTTTAGTGGTTACCATGAGGTTTATATAAGTGATCTCCTGGATAAGATAGTACATTTTCAGATGCATCCTTTTTCCTGAGCTGGGTCCATTCAATCCCTTACCTCTTCCCCTCCTTATTTGTTATCTCTATTTATTCCATCTTGTGTCATGAGTGTGTGTTTACAGTGATGAGCTTGAATTAATTTTTGATGTTATCCAACTGTTGTTTGTTCTGGTTTAGTCTCCTTGCTTTTCTCCTTGCTAAAATCTTTGTATCCCCTTTCTCATTTGTTTTTTTGTTCAGGCCTAAGGGCCTTCTTGAGCATTTCTTGTAGTGTGGGTCTTGTGGTGATGAACTCTCTTAGCTTTTGTTTATCAGGGAGAGTTATTATTTCTCCATCATATTTGAAGGATATTTTTGCTGGATAAAGTATTCTTGGCTGAAGGTTTTTGTCTTTCAAAAGACAAAAATGGTTTTGAATATATCATTCCAGTCTCTCCTAGCCTGTAGACTTTCTGTTGAGAAATCAGCTGAGATCCTGATGGGGTTTCCTTTGTATGTTATTTTGTTTTTTTGTTTAGCTGCCCTTAATATTATTTCCTTGTCACAGATATTGTTCAAGTTTGCTACTATGTGGCAAGATGATTTTTTATTCCTGTTTATATATTTAGGTGATCTATTGATTTCATTCACTGTTATTTCTCTCTCGTTTCCTAGGTTGGGGAAATTCTCAGCTATTATTTCTTTGAACAAATGCTCTGCTCCTTTTTCTCTTTCTTCTCCTTCTGGAATACCTATTATCCTTATGTTGCTTTTCCTCATTGAGTCTGATATTTCTCAAAGATTTTCTTCATTTCTTTTTAGTCTTAGCTCTCTGTCCTCCTCTATCTGGAGCAATTCTGCATGGCTATCCTTGATAATGCTAATTCGTTCCTCCATATTGTCAGTTCTGCTCTTTAAAGACTCCATTTTTTCCGCTATCTTATTCATTTTGTTTTTCATCTCCAATAATTTGATTGGTTTTTCTTTATGGTTTCAATCTCTTTTGTGATGAAATCCCTGAATTCGTTGATTTGTTTCTGTGTGTTCTCTTGTATTTTGTCGAGTTTGTTTATGATAGCTATTTTGAATTCTCTGTCATTCAGGTTATTGAATTCTGTGCCTTCAGGGTTGGTTTCTAAGCAATCTACAAATTCAATGCAATCCCAATCAGAATCCCAATGTCATTCTTCATGGTAATAGAACAAAAACTACTGAAATTCGTATGGGGCAACAAAAGACCCCGAATAGCTAAAGCAATTCTGAAAAAAAAAGAACAAAGCTGGAGGCATCACAATCCCTGATTTCAAAATATACTATAAAGCTATAGTAATCAAAACAGCATGGTGCTGGTACAAAAATAGACACAGGGATCAATGGAATAGAATTGAAAGCCCGGAAATAAAACCACACACCTATGGACAGCTAATCTTTGACAAAGGAGCAAAGAACATACAAGGGAGAGAGGGAAGTCTCTTCAATAAATGGTGCTGGGAAAATTGGACAGCAACATGCAAAAGAATGAAAGTAGACCATCTCCTATCACCATATACAAAAATCAATTCAAAATGGATCAAGGACCTGAAAGTGAGACCTGAAACTATAAAACTCCTGGAAGAAAATATAGGCAGTACACTAATGGAGATTGGACATAAAGGGATCCTTTCAGATTCCATGTCTACTCGCACAAGGGAAACAAAAGAAAAAATAAACAAGTGGGACCTCATCAGACTAAAGAGCTTCTACAAGGCAAATGAAACCAGGATCAAAATGAATAGACAACCCACCAGCTGGGAGAAAATATTTGCAAATCGTTTGTCTGACAAGGGATTAATCTCAGTAATATATAAAGATCTCATACCACTGAGCAACAAAAAAACAAACAACCCGATCAAAAAATGGGCAGAGGATATGAACAGACATTTTTCCAAGGAAGAGATACAGATGGCCAACAGACACATGAAAAGATGTTCAACATCACTAATCATCAGGGAAATGCAAATCAAAACTACACTAAGATATCACCTTACACCCGTTAGAATGGCTATAATCACAAAAACAAGTAATAACAAATGCTGGAGAGGTTGTGGAGAAACGGGGACCCTCACTCACTGCTGGTGGGAATGCAAACTGGCACAGCCTCTATGGAAAACAGTATGGAGAGTCCTCAAAAATTAAAAATAGAAATACTGTATGATCCAGCAATCCCACTCTTGGGCATCTACCCAATGGATGTGAAATCAACCATCACATGAGACTTATGCACCCCTATGTTCATTGCAGCATTATTCGCTATTCGCTATAGCCAAGAAGTGGAAGTAACCCAAGTGTCCCTTGACTGATGACTGGTTAAAGAAGATGTGGTATATACATACAATGGAATACTACTCAGCCATAAGAAAAGACAGAATTGTCCCATTTGCAACAACATGGATGGACTTAGAGGGTATTATGTTAATTGAAATAAGCCAGAGAGAGAAGGACAGACACTGCATGAACTCACTCATATATGGAATATAAGTGAACACACGGACAGAGAGAACTGATTGGTGGTTACCAAGGGGAAGGGGGGTAGGGGGTGGGCACAAGGGGTGAAGGGTTACATCCACATGGTGATGGACAAACAATAATGTACAACTAAAACCCTACAGTGTTAAAAACTAAGACATCAATAAAACAAACAAACAAAGGTCAAATAAATGGACAAAGGATATGAAGAGAATTAACAGAAAAAAACTGATATTAAACATATGAAAAGATACTTAGTCTCACTCATACAGAAAGAAGTGCATATCAAACTGCACTTAGATATGATTACTGCCCATTAGGTTTTCAAAACCCAAAAGTATGAAACAAACAGGTGCCTTCATACTTCAATAGTGAAAATACAGAGTGGCAAACCCATGTGTAGTTGACAATGCAATATTGTTTGACTCAACAAAGGCTGGAAACACCCCAAACGACCATCATCTGGGACGGGTGATAAGTAAACTCGGGTATAGCTACACAAAAGACTATTATGTAGCTGTATAGGACAAATAAGGAAGTGCTCTACATACCAGTATGGAAAAATGCCCACGATATGTTGTCAAGTGAAAAGAACAAGACATAGAGCCATAAAAATAATATGCTACCTTTTATGCAAAAAAGAATAAATTAAGATTATGTACGCAGATTTGCTTTTATTTGCAGAAAGAAACACTGTATGTATACCCAAGAAATAAAGTGGTTAATTTTAGAGGAATGTGGGAGATTCAGGTGGACAAGTGAAGCCAACATCTCTTAATATTTGCTTTTTCACAATTTTTTATTGCAGTAAAAACGCATAACATCAGATATACCCTCTTGGCAGATATTTAAGAGTACAATACAGTATTGTTCACTATGAGCACAATGTTGTACGGCAGATCTCTAGAACTTCTTCACCTTGCATAACTGAAACTCTACATCCATTGAACAGCAACTCCCCATTTCTCCCTTCCCCAGCGCCTGGCAACCACCAGTCTACTTATTGTTTCCATGAATTTGACTACTTTAGATATCTCATATAAGTAGTATAGTGCAGTATTTGTCCTCTGTGCCTGGCTTATTTCACTTAGCATAATGTCTTCAGTGTTCATCATATGTTGTAGCATTGACAGGATTTCCTTTTTTATTACTGAATAATATTCCACTGTGTGTGTGTGTGTGTATATATATATAACTGTATATCTCACATTTTGTTTACCCACTTATCTATCAATAGACATTTAGATTGTTTCCACTTCTTGGCTATTGTAAGAAACAACAGAATGCACGTTCTTCTCAATCACACATGGAACATTCTCCAACATAATCATATGTTAGGTCACAAAAAAAGTCTTAGCCAATCTGAAAAGATTGAAAACGCATCAAATTTCTTTTCTGACCACAATAGTATGAAACTCAAAAACAGTAACAGGAAGAAAATGGGAAAATTCACAAAAACATGTAAATTAAACAGTACACTCCTGAACAACTAATGGCTCAAGGAAGAAGTCAAAAGAGAAATCAAAAATTATTTTGAAACAAACAAAAATGGAAACACAATACACCAAAACCTATCAAATGCAGCAAAGGCAATTCTAAGAGGGAAGGTTATAGTGACAAACGCCTACATTAAGAAAAAGAAAGAAAGATCTCAAATAAACAACTTGACTCTACACTTCAAGGAAGCAGAAGAAGAAGAACAAACTAAGCCCATAGTTAACAGAAAGAAAGAAATAACAAAGATCAGAGCAAAAATAGAGACCAGAAAAACCATAAAAAAGATCAGTAAAATGAAGAGCTGGTTTTTTTGAAAAGACAAGCAAAATTGACAAACTTTTAGCTAGACGAATAAGAAAAAAAGAACAGAAGACAAATAAAACTAGAAGTGAGAGAGGAGACATTACAACTGATACCATAGAAATACAAAGGGTCATAAGAGACTACTATGAACAATTATATGCCAACAAATAGATAAACTAAAAAAAAATGGGTAAGTTCCTAGAAACATATGACCTACCAAGACTCAGTCATAAAGAAATAGACAGAGAAAGGCAAATACTGTATGATCTGACTTACATGTGAATCTAAAAAAAGCCAAAGTCATAGAAACAGAGATTGGAGCGGTTGTTGCTAGGGCTTGGGGGTGGAGGAAATGGGGAGGTGTTGGTCAATCACAAACTTTCAGTTATGAGATGGATGAGTTCTGAGGATCAAGGACAGCATGGTGGCTATAGTTACCAATACTGTGTTAGATATTTGAAAGTTGCTAAGAGAGTAGATCTTAAATGTTCTCACCACCAAAAAAAAAGAAAGAAAAAAATTACAATTATGTGAGTTGATGGAGGTATTAACTAACCCTATTGTGGTAATCATTTTACGATATATACATGTACCAAACCATCAAATTGTACACCTTCAACTTACACAATGTTATATGTCAATAATAGCTCAAAAGCTGGAAAAAAATTCTTTTGGATAAATACCCAGAAGTAGGATTTCATATGGTTATGATTATTTGAATCATATGAATGTATTTTCTGTTCAAAAATTGAATTTACACGAGTTCCCAATCTTCCTTATACAGAATCATAATATATTTTTAACATTTAATTATTTTGATTTTATTTTTTAAAGACAAAGGAACTTGCATGTAAAGTTTGTGCTGTGTTGCAGTTATGACAGCGACTGCCCCAACACCCAGGCAGATTGCTCTTGTACCTGCATGTCATGATCCACACAGAATAGAGTTCTCAGGCTGAAACTTAGAAGCCTTTTATGATCTGTTTTATTTCCTGTCACAAATGTAAGGAAAAAATGTGGATTTTCAGAAACTATCACCCATTAATGCTGAAGCTTAACGCCAATATCAGAAGTGTTAGAAATTGTTAAAAGATTTTTGTATTGGAAGGAATTAAGTAGTTGGTGGCTGGATGGACTCATTCATTTGTTCATTCATTCATTTTTTTAAAAGGAGGAACATATTTCTGTATAAAAAGTCGACATCAGAGCACTGTTTTAGGAAGACAATTGTGATTGCAATATGTTCATAAGTTCTTGGAGTACCTAGCCCACTGATCATGACCCATGATATGCTTAGACAAAATCCTGACTTGCGATGCTGTTGGCTTTGGGCAAAACCATTTTTTACAATATTTGAATCAGAATGTTACCTTGATTTTTCTCTTTGCATTTCTCTTGTAACTAAACATATTTTATCTCCCCAAGGACAGTGCCTCTGACAGACTTTAGCCACATTCATGTGATTAGAAAGACAAAAGAGTAATAAGCACATTAATAATTTTTGAACTACTATTCCAGATGTGACTGTCTAGACTCACAGTGCCAATGAGCCCCTTCTTTCCTCCACAGTTTTGAATAATAGCATATTCACACAAAGAACAGAGTCAATTGGACAAACTATCACTTTTTCGTCCAAAGCACAGAGCCTCTTAGGAAGTTGGGGAGAAAAAATGCAGCAGGAATCAAAGGTCCAAATGGGGCTTCCCAAACGGTTGTCCCCAAATTCTTCCCCCCAAATGACTCCTCCTTCTATGAGAAGGAGTGAATACTATTCTCTTCCCAGGTAGTGGAATTTAAATATCCTCTCCTTGGGAAATTAAGGAGCAAGAGAATCTCTCTGAAAAGACTAGAGGGTTCATGGAATGCTGCTCTTGGGACAGTCCCTCTCAGGACCCAGGTGCTGTACTATGAGAAGCTCAAACTGTATGAGAAGACCACATGTGGGCACTGGAGTCAACAGGCCTAGCCAAGCCTCCCACTCACAGCCAGTATCAACTACCAGTCACCTGAGGGGAGCATCTTGTACACTGCAGCTCAATTCAGCCCCCTGACAACTGCAGTTCCAGCCAGCATCACATGGAGCAGAGCCATCCAGCAAGCCCAGTCAACCCACAGATTCTTGACAGATGATAAAATGTTGGAAATGTTATAAATAAATTACAGCTATATTAGATTATATAGTACAAACAAATTCATTGGCAAAAAAGATCAATGCTTTTGTATTCTCCCCCAGGACTTCACCATACAATCAAATATGTATGTTCCTGAAAATAAGGGTGCACCTTCTTTTATTAGAGTAAATCTGTACCGTACTTTGGTGGATATCATGAAACTTTAGCCATGAAAGTTAGAGATTCAAAGCTATAGAATCTAAAAGCTACTGGTGAGTTGACAATAGGTAGCACAGATGTTGACAGAACAATTGTTTACTACTGTGAATAACATTCTTCTACACTGCAACACATGAAGAAGGTGCTATAGTGCAACTACCCAAAAGTGACCCCATTTATGATGAGTTTAGCCTTGTAGCCAAACTCTTGTCAAAGCAACAATTTGATTGTTGCTACTTGCTATGTGACTATAAATTTGACTTTGGAACTGGTTCTCATAATGGAGTCTACTATGCTTCATACAGCCATACTAGTACTTATGGGTTTGGACATCAAGGAGACAAATAGAGGTGTGGGGTACTTCAAAACAGAAACTTATTCCGAAAAGAGTGGCCTCTAATTTTACATACTTTGCTGAGTGCCCAGATGAGGAGGAGCACAATGTAAATCCTACACGTGCTGCCGGGTTATGTGTTAATAACAGGTACAAGATTTTGCATTACACTAGTTTTTTCCTGCACAAGAACAATGTGCCATCAGATGCAGAAATATGGCCACTTTCTTAGCAGAAATTTCCAGGCATGGTATTTCTAATGAAATCAGTAACTTCTCGAGCAGTTCTGAGTGAAGTACCCAGTGAAGAGCCAACACTGGAATGACTGTAGAACTCCAGCCGTAGGAGACAAACAAGTCACTGATCTCAAGTTGCCTGAGAAGCCACCCCAGAGGAGGAAAATACAGGGCAAAAGAATAAACTGTTGTCAAATACATCCCCTGAAAACCAAAGGGAGAGGGAGACCAAAGCTGCCGAACAGGAAGCAAACCATGAAATGTCTTCTCTCAGCAACATGAGACTCTGAGGAAGAGGGAAAAAAAATCAAGAACCTAAAAAAGAAACAGAAAGCAACCCAACCACTGAAATAACAAGCAGCAGGAAGGAAACAGCTAGAAAAACCAGCTGGAGAAAAAAGCAAAAGAGAAAAACTTTCTTCAGGAGCTAGAAGATTTGGAATTGAGTTTTTAAAATTCCTGTAAAACAAGTTGGATACCAGAAATCAGTACAAATACATCCTCTTGTTAAACCTGATCTGGTTTGAGCATTCTGACATTTTCCAGTTCACCCTTGACGTTTATCTGTAATTTATCCAAAACTCTTGAGTATTTGGGAAATTTTAAATGGTTGTTAATTTTTCCTACCTTTCAATATAATGTGAGGAGAAGAGGGAGTAAGGTTTTGTTTTTAACCAAAGTTTGAAAAACTAAAAGAGAGATGCCATTGTTATCCACTAAGGGATAGGATCCATACACACAAATAAAAACATCTTAAAATTGTTTTTAAATGAGGGGAGAGCAAAGAGAAGAGAGTGATCAGAAGGGGAGAAAACGTCTGAGTGCTGACTCTTGTACTATGCAGAGTCTCCAGTAAAGTTTCTAAACCTAGAAAAAGAAAGACAAAGCTGAATATGAGTAATTGTGTGTGAATGCCAGTTTTTTAAAAAACAGTAAAAACACTGCACTTTAGGCTTTTAGAGTCATAGGCTGAAAGAGAAACTACATAATTTCATAGGACTGAGGAAACAAAAGGCTGAGGATGAAGTAAAGGGAACTCCTAGAAATATGGGGAGGACTCTGAACCCTTCCACAATGTGTAATTACAGTTTAGACAAAATTTCACCAATTATTCAAGGAGTAGGGGATACTCAACTGACATATGTGTGACAAATTCTAAATTGAGGGCCTTGGACATATCAGACATTGGGATACAATTTAACAACAAGGAGTCTTCTGTCACCAAGGTTTCTACAATATACCTGGGGGTATAGACAAGAAATAGCAAGCACTTGGTCTGGGTATGTGGAGAATGTGATCAAATCAGCGAGGAGGCGCACTTAAGTCAGCCTTGAGTGGGTCCAAAAACTTTCCTTAGGAATATGAGATTGAAGGTTAATCCTTAAACCCAAATGACAAATTGGAGTAGTCATCCACAGCATGTGTGCGTGTCTGGGGAGGGGGGACCTGTCAGAGGTGGGCAGAGCTGCTGTCAGGAGCAATGAAGGCAGGAAGGCAGGACCCCTGGGTGTGACCATCTGAGTAAGAACAGTGATCAATGAGTGTAGACTTGGGTGGATGCCTCAACATGAAAAGCTTTGCTTAAAATTAGACCAAGGAGTCTAGAACTTGTGGGGACAGTTGAGAAGCATAAAAGGATAATAAGCTGAAGAACATCATGATTACATTTCTTCCTAGTTTATTGGTTGCTTTTCTCATAGATGGGTATTAGATTTTGTCAAATGTTTTTTTCTACTTCTATTGAGATGATCATGTGATTTTTCTCCTTCATTCCATCAAGATGGTATAATACATTGACTGATATATATACATGAAACCAATCTTGTATTTCTGGGATTAAATCGCAGGTATCCATGCTTATATATGATTCATATTTCTCATGGCATATACTTCTTTTGTAAGTTGCTGTGTTCGATTTGCTAGTATTTGCTGAGGATTTTTATGTCGATATTCAGAAAGGATATTGGTCTGTAGTTTTCTCTTCTTGTAATATCTTTGTCTGGATAATACTGACCTCTTAGAATGAATTGTGAGGTACTGTCTCCTCTCCTATTTTTTTAAAGTGGCTGTGAAGTATTGATGTTATTTCTTCCTTGAATGTTCAACAGAATTCACCAGTGAAGACATCAAAGACTGGGCTTCTCTTTGGGGGCAGTTTTTTAAATTACTAATTTAATCTCTTATAGGTTGTAGGTATATCCAGATTTTATTTCTTCTTGAGTCACTTTCAGTAGTTTGTGTCTTTCTAGGAATTTGCCTTTTCACCCAAGTTATCTAGTTTGTTGGCGTACTGTCATTCTTATCATTTCCTTATGCCTTTTTTTTATTTCTGAGAGGTCAGTAGCACTATAGCTTCTTTCATTCCTGATTTTAGTAATTTTAGCCTTCTCTCTATTTTGTGGTCAGAGAAGCTGAAACTTTGTCAATTTTGTTGATTTTTTTTCAAAAGACAGCTTTGAGTTTCAGTCATTTGCTTTGTTGCTTTTCTATTGTCTATTTCACTTATGTCTGTTCTCATCTTTGTTATTTCCTTCCTTCCTCTTGCTTTATGTTTAGTCACTCTTGTCTTTCTGGTTTCTTAGGATGGAAGGTTATGTTACTGATTGAGATCTTTCTTCTCTTTTAACAAAGGCCTTTACAGCTTTAAATTACCCTCTAAGCATTGTGTCAGCTGCATCTCACAACTTTTGTGTTTTCATTTACAGTGTCTGTGAAGTATTGGTGTTAACTCTTCCTTAAATGTTTAGTGGAATTCACCAGTGAAGACATCAGGTACTAGGCTTTTGTGTTTTCATTTTCATTCATCTCAAACTATGTTCTAAATTATCTTGTGATTTCTTCTTTGGCCCACTGGCCACTTGGGGGATATATTCTAAGACCCCCAGTGGTTGCCTGAAACCATGCATAGTACTGACCCCTATATATACTATGTTTTTTCCTATACTATGATAAAGTTTAATTCATAAATTAAGCACAGTTAGAGATTAACAACAAAAATTAATAATAAAATGGAACTATTATAACAATATCTTGTAATAAAGGTTATGTGAATGTGGTCTCTCTCTCTAAATATCTTAATTACTGTCCTCACCCTTCTTCTTGTGATATGTGAGGTGATACAATGTCTACCTGATGAGATGAAGTGAGGTGAATGATGTAGACATTGTGACGTAGCCTTCAGCTACTATTGACCTGATGATAAGTCAGAAGGAGGATCATCCAGCCATGACAATGTCGTTGGTTGTATGTGAGAAGCAGATAATGTTGATGGTTGAGGATCCAACAAAGGGATCATTCACATCCCAGGGAGAGTGAAGTGGGATGGTGTGAGATTTCATCATGCTACTCAGAATGCCACTGCAATTTAAAGTTGATGAATTCTTTATTTATGGAATTTTCCATTTAATATTTTTGGACCATGGTTGACCTCAGGTAACTGCAACTGTGGAAAGTGAAACTGGATAAGGAGGGACTGCTGTATTTGGGAGTGTGTTGTTTAATTTCCACATATTTGTGAATTTTATTTCTGATCTTCTGTCTAATTGTTCTATCCATTGTTGAAAGAAGGGTACTGCTGTCTCCAAGTGTTGTTGTACTGTATATTTCTCCCTTGATTATGTCAGCTTTTTCTTCCTGTATTTTGGGGTTCAAATATCAGGTGCATATATGTTTACAATTAATATATCTTCTTGAAAGATTGACCCTTTTGTCATTATAAAATGCCCTTACTTGTGACAAGATTCAATTTTTGTATTAATTCTACTTTGTCTGACATTAGTATAGCCACTCCAGCTGTATTTTAGTTATGACTGACATGGTATCTTTTTCCATCCTTTCACTTTTAACCTGTTTGTGTCTTTGAATCTAAAATATGTCCCTGTAGACTCCAAAGTGTGTCTCCTGTAGAGAGCATACAGTTGGATCACGTTTTTTTTAAAATCCATTTTGCCAATCTCTAGTTTTGATTAGTGTTTAATCCATTTATATTTCATTACTGATAAGATAGGATTTATGTCTACAATTTTGTTGTTTGTTTTCTGTATACGTAGTGTCTTTTGTATCCTCTATTACTGCCTTCTTTTCTGTTTAGTAGATATTTTCTAGTGTACTATTTTAATACCCCTGTCATTTCTATTACTGTATTTTAAATATTATCTTCTTACATCTTCTTAGAGGTTACCCTAGGCATTACAATTTACGGCTTATTTTATAACATTCCAGTTCAGATTAATTCCAACTAAGTTTAAATATTGTACAAACTTTACTCTTACATGGCTCTGTTCTCTCTTCCCCACTTTGTGCTGTTAATATCATATAAATTACATCTTTATGAGGTGCTCTTATGGGTGATCTTTATTTCTTCATATGGATACAAGCTACTGTATGGTGTTCTTTCATCTCAGGCTAAAGGACTCCCTTTAGTTTTTCTTGAAGGGTAGATCTGCAAGCAACAAATTCTTTCATTTTCTCTTTATCTGGGGATGTTTTAATTCTCTTCATTTTTGAAGAACAGTTTTGTTGGATAAAGAATTTGGGGCTGCCAGTCTTTTTCTTTAGGCACTTTAGGTCATCCTACAGACCACTGGCTTCTATGGCCTCTGATGAGAAATCAGCTGTTAATCTTGTTGAGAATCTCTTGTACATGATAAGTCACTTCTCACTGTTTTCAAGAGTCTCGTTGTCTTTGTCTATTGATAGCTTGAGTATGTCAGGTCCAGGTGTGGGTCTCTTTGGATTTACCCTTCTTAAAGTTCACTGAGTTTCTTAGATGTGTAAATAAATGTTTTTCATCAAATTTTGGAAGTTGCAGCCATTATTTCTTCAAATATTCTTCCTGCCTCTTTCTCTCTCTTCTCTCTCTGTTCTCCTCTGGGATTCCCTTTACATGTATGCCAGTATGTTGTGGTATCCCACGGGTCTCTGATGATCTGTTTATTTTTCTTCAATCTTTTTTCTCTCTATACTCAGCAAAAATAAATAGTAGAGAATATAGCAAACTAAAAAGCTTCTGCACAGCTTTTTTTCCTGTATAGGGGTCATACGTTCTTGTTTATTTGCCTGTTTGGTAATACTTTGCTGAAAACTGGACATTTTAAATAACAGAATGTGCCAACTCTGAAAATGACATCCCTCCAAGCCTTTGGTTACTATCGAGTGTTCTGAGACAGTTGATTCTGACCATTTGTGACAGTGTTCTCCTTGTTTTTGTAAAGGTAAAGATTTTTGGAAGTCTTTACTCTGCCATTCCAACTGACATCACCTCATAATTATATTTAAGCCTTAGAAATAGCATTCTGGTTGTAGCATGAGGGGTAATTAGGAGGCAAGCCTTGAAACAAGTTCAGTGCTGGGAAACACTTGCAACAGTTCAGACCAGAAATGATGGTGACCATAACTGGAGTGGAGATGGGGGGTGGAAGTGAATGCTCTGCAGAGATACAAAGCCATTATAACCCACAATTCTGTGTTCTTTGTGGGAGGGATAAGTCAAGGTAACTGGTTCAGGCACCTTGATGGAGTGTGGCACCATTCCCAAGGTAGGGAACCCAGGGAGGAAGGAGATAGATGGCCCATGGAGCTGATACTCCAAGAAAGAGTCAAAAAAACCATCAGATGTGTTTGGTGGATACTGCACTGCTCAGTAGACCTGGAGGTTGACAACCTGAAGACATGGTGACCAATGGATAGAGAGTCATGCCTGGTCATCAGTGGTACCTTGTAGGCAGTACCCAGCAGAGAAGGATTCATATCAGGAAAATCATGGTAAATACCCCAAGGTAGGTGACAGAAATTTTCAGGAGCTAAAGTAATTCATCCTCTGGGGGTCATCAGAAATATATCCAAGGAAATCAAGAAGTTGCTGGGGTCTGGAGTGCTGCAATAGCAGGTGGAGTGAAAGCTAGGAAAACATTCATAATCAATGTCAAAATGACCTCATTTTAAACTTCAGGTTACTGTAGCCTTGTGGAAGACAAATGATAAATATACTTCCTGAGGCACTTTTGGGAGTAACATCTTGGTCCAGGCTTGACCCCTTTTAATCTACCCTACACACTGTCCCATAATGTCTGGGTCAGGAAACACAGGCCTGCCACACTACCACCCACTAACGCGTGTGAGCACAGCATTAAGCAAAAGGCAGTAAACAGGAAGTGTTTGTAGCTGAAGAGAGAAATGTGTCATGTTGTTCACAGCTAGATTTTACACCTAACAGTCTGATGAGAACATCCTGCGTCTATTCTCAGAGATAAATGCAAGAGTTCAGGCCACAGAGGTTTCTCGTTAGCATCTCATGGCCTCTCATGGGAAAATGGGAAGGGAGACAGGCTGATGCCTTAGTCTGTTAGGGAGGATGACAGTAGGCCAGCGGGGAAGGCAGGACTGACGGGTCTATGGTATAAATAATTGTAACGATGGGATAGAAAGGTAGGGTTTTTCTCAGATTTTCTGTCTTTTTGTAATCAGGAAACTTTTTTTATTCTTTAAGCTAAATTCACCACAAAGGCCATATTCTTCACTATGTCTTTCTCAGTGAAAGAAAACAGAGAAGTGGAAGTGAAAGAGGTTGCAGTGAGAAAGAGGAGTCTAGGTGGGGATGAGTCTGGGGGTGCTGGACGACACAATGTGAAAAACAAGCACATGCTTAGTGCATTAGCAAACAGAGACAGTGTGAACAAGGAAAAACCACTTCCCAGAAGTGACATCTCCACTCTCTAATCCAAAGAGATCTGCACCATCTGGACATCCTGCAATATATCACATTAATCCATTGCACCAAGGTCTCCCAACCTCAGCACTACTGACATATTGGCCCTGATAACTCTTTGCTATAGGGGGCTGTCCTGTGCATTGTAGGATATTTAGCAGCATCCTTGGCCCCTACCTACTACATGCCAGTGGCACCCGCCCCCCTGTTGTGACAACCAAAAATGTCTCCAGATATTGCCAATGTCCTTTGTGGGACAAACATTCCCAGTTGAGAACCAACACATTACATTAATGATATCACAGGGAACAGGCAGGATGAGCAATAGGTGGCCAGCATGCTAGTGGCCTTGGTAAGACACATACACTTGAGAGAGTGAAAGATCAATTCTGGACTGCCAGCTCAAAGAGGTGAGGATGGGCTGCCACCTTCCAGAATGCTGCAGACACACTGAATCAGTGATCTCCAACAGGAAGAATACATAGGCTTGAGAACCAAGACATAAAAGAAGCAGAAGAAGCCACACTTACCATTATTCCCAGTTACTCACTGGGGGGCTTTGTCTTTCAGGTCTCTGGGCTCTGCAGACTTAGATTTCCCATTTGCAGCAAAAGTCTAATTGAACCATGACCTATGGCTGCCGCCTGCACACTTCAGACTCCTAGTGTCTTGAACCAGCAGGCAAGAACAGCAGACTCATCTTGCCAGGGATAATTGACCCCAATCAGCAGGAGGAAGGGCTGTTGTTCACCATGGGGGTATGGTGGAACTCCACTTGGCGCCTCTGGGTACTCCCTTGCCCAACTGAAACAGTGAATGGACAAGTGCGGCAACCCCAGCCTAAGAAGAGTATGGTTACCAGGGTCTTATATCCCTGAGGAATAAGGGTTTAGGTCACACAACAGGTAAGCACTAACACAAACAGAAATGAAATCTGAGTGAGGGGAACCTGAGAGTGGATAATGGAGGAGGAAGACAGTGAGTACTAGTTGCATTCCAAGATCAAGTGCAGCAAGAATGGCCACAGTTCATCATAGAAATCTTCCACTTTTAGTTGCCTCTCAGGAAGAGAGTCCTAGGAGAACCCTGAAGGAACAGATCTCCAAATAAGTATGGAGAAGTGGGTCTGCATGGAGCAGGCCAACCAGCCCTGGAAGCCATGAAGGTGCACCACACTTGAATGTTCTCCCTCCAAGAATAAAACTTGGTCAAATGATCTTTGTAAAGGGTGCCAAGAACACACACTGGGAAAGAATCATTTCTTCAACAAATGGTGTTGGGAAAACCAGATATCCACGTGCAAAAAATAAAATTGGACTCATATCTCATATTACTCAAAAATTCAGTTGAAATGAATTAAAGACTTAAATGTAAGATCGGAAATTGTAAAACTACCAGAAGAAAAAACAGGAAAACACTCCTTGAAATTGGTCTTTCAATGATTTATTTGGATATGACATCAAAACTACAAGCAACAAAAGCAAAAGTAGACAAGTGGGATAATGTCAAAGTAAAAACCTTCTGCACAGCAAAGGAAACCGTCAACAAAATGAAAAGGCAACCTACAGAATGGGAGAAAATATCTGCAAATCATATATCTGATAAGGGGTTAATATTCAAAATATATAGGAAACTCATACAACTCAATAGTTAAAAAAAAAAAATAATAATCTGATTAAAATGTGGGCTAAGGACCTGAATAGACATTTTTCCAAAGAAGACATACAAATAGCCAATAGGTCCACGGACAGATGATCAACATCACTAAGCATCAGGGAAATGCAAATCAAAACCACGATGAAACATCACTTCACACCTGTTAGAATGGCTTTTATCAAAAAGACAAGAAATAATAAGTGTTGGTGAGGATATGGGAAAGAGAACAAACCCTTGTGCTCTGTTAGTGGGAATGTAAATTGGTGCAGCCACTATGGAAAACAGTATGGAAGTTCCTCAAGAAATTAAAAATAGAACTACCATTGATCCAGCAATCCCTCTTCCAAAGGAAATGAAATTAGAACCTTGAAGAGATATCTGGACCCCCGTGTTCATTGCAGCATTGTTCACAATAGCCAAGACATGGAAACAACCTAAGTGATTGTCAACAGATGAATGAATAAAGAAGATGTGGTATATATATGCAATGGAATAATATTCAGCCACAATGAAGAAGGAAATCCTGCCATTTGCCACAACATGCATGGATCTTGAGGGCATTATGCTAAATGAAATAAATCAGAGAGAGAAAGACAAATACCATATGATTTCACTAATATGTGGAATCTAAAAATGTCTAACTCATAGAAACAGAGAGTAGAATGGTAGTTATCAGGGGCTGGGGGTGGGGGAAATGGGAGATGTTGGTCAAAGGGTAAAAACTCCCAACTGTAAGATAAATAATTTCTGGGGATCTAAAGTACAGCATTAAAAAAAAGAAGAAAGGAAACTTGTCTTCTGCTCCAAGGAGCACAGTTAGCCTACAGCCTCCAGCTGCAACACTTTCAGGACCCACCTCAGCTTTTGAGCCAAGCCATGCTCTTCCCAGGCAGTTTCTAGGCAAAGGCTGAGCCCAGCAGAGCTACCAGTGTCTGCCCAATGCAGGACTTCCCTATTGGTCAGTCTTCACCCCAGAAGTCCCTATTGAGTTGGACCAGGCTCTGTCAGATCAGAGGCTCTCCCTACCCAACACAGCTCCCTTTCCTCTTGCAAGGGTCAGATCTGTATTATGGTCTGAAGACTTTCTCTGCCCAGTTCTGCTTCCTATCTTTTGTCTTTAACAGGCATTACCCTGCCCCCCACCTGCAATAAACCTCTTGTACTCCTAACTCTTTCTAGGCTGTGCTTCTCAGAGGAACTGACACAGCAGCATTGTCACCCCCCTCAAGAGAGGTCCTAAGGAAAGTGGAGATGTATGTTAGGTCCTACCTGGGAGAAGATGCCACTTTGCAGAGCCCACACATTCCCCACCTCATGCCACCCCCAATGTCACCTGCTCAACCTAGGGTAGCACACTATGGTTTGGCCCTGCCTTCAGACAGAGGGAAAGCTCTGGGAAGAGGCACAAAATGCTTCTAGACATTATTCCTCCTATGTTCCTGCTTCTAATGCTGGTTACATTTACTTGCCCTTGCTATAGTGAAACGCCCACAGTGGATGAGTCCTGAGCTGGCAGAGGACCAGTAAAGTGGCTGTCACCCAGTCTAAATGTCTTCAGGTACCAAAGACGCAAAAACTTCACCAGTCAAGGTATCAACTCCACTGTCTATCCACGGAGGCAAGCTCTTCCCCCAAGTCAGAAAAATGGGAATCAGGAGGATGGGAATTTATAATTCGTCTTTATTATTTCATTCAACTGAATATATTTACACACATACTTTCCAGAATCTTAAATTTTAAGGATTATATAGAGGACAAAAGTATTAATGGTGACAGTCCATGCTCTTATAAATGCGTTACTCTTGAAAGTAACCTACTACTTTCAACAAACCAAAGCAGATGACATAGATCCTGTCCTCAGGGCATGTATAAAGTTGAAAACATCTGACCCGACGTCTACTGGGAGAAGATTCCACAGTTCTCATCTCATATATCACCACATCAGGCAGCTCTCAATACACTCGGCTCAGCTGTGGGTAGAACACCACCACCTTGGAACCCAGAAGCAACCTTCAGCATGGAGGCTGCGTGCCAGTGACACTGGGGCAGAGAGATAGGATGCAGCTGAAGTGTTGCTGCTGCACCGGCCTCAGACTGCCTACTCCTGGACTTCTTGACATGAGATAACCCCGTGATGTGTTTAAACCATTATTATTTGAGTTCCTTGAGTTTTAACCTAATTCCTAACCCTCAGGGATAAAAAAGAAGAAAAGTGCAAAGGGATTTTCAATAACCTTTGCTAGAGGAAATCTAGAACTATACTTAGAATTTTAGATCTGTGCAAGATTGTCTAATCTTGGCAACTTTACATGCTCCTAATTTTAGTTTTAGTCTATTTCACTGTGATAATAAGCAATAAAATCTTTTGAAACCTCACAGACTCATGTTCATTTCCTCAGGGACAACAAGGAAGCATAGACTGGGTCCCACTTTCCATTCATGCTTGGAAGGAGGAGAGCACTAAGGAGCAGCCTCCATGTGTGGAAAGCAACCTGCAAGCCCTGAGTCCTGCCCCAGTGAAGACGGGGGAGGTCAGGGGGCTAGTGGGCCTGGCATGCAGCCGTGGGGAATGGGGAGGCCCACGGGAGTCCAGCTTCTCCATCCTGCCATGCCCAGGAGTTGGCTGGACAGTGCCCTGTTCTCACATACCTGGATCCCCTGGTTCCTGAGTAATGATCTCTGTTCTGACCCCAGGTTGGCCTTGGCTTTGATCATGGTGTCTGTCCTGACGCCAATCCACCTACACACGTGACGTGACTCTTGTACTTGCTTTTGACCCTTAACATCACCGTAGTCTCAGAAGCCTTTTCCAGATTTCCCCACCATATTTCTTCTCTCTCCTTCACAATCCCTACCACCCACCCCAGCCTGACCATTTATTACCTACAAAGAGCTGCGCCATCACAGGTGAGACGCACTTACCTCCAAGCCCTGAAAGTTGTGGACCCTCTTCCCAGCCCACCTGTCCTCCCATGACCCCACCCCAACCTCAGGGTGTCTCTAATTGAAAGAGGCCCCAGGCATTTCAGCTACCTATGCTAACCTATCTTAAATTCTTTAGGATTTTTTGGGCTTCTGCTTCTCCTAGGCATTTTTCATTATTTTGCTGACATTCTCCCAATCATAGGGGTATCCCTTCCCTCCTCCCTATCAGCACATGGGTTATTGTCAAAAGATCTTCTGCCTGGGCTTCCCTAGTTTTGCCAGTTTCTTTGTTATTAAAAGCACAAACTCGCCCCTCACACCTCTTAATTATCTTCTTAAGAGCTTTGTTTTTTGCATTGTTGAGGTACTCGTCAAGATTCTAGTCCCCTAGATCTTCCTTCCAGGTAAACAGCACAATTGTGTATTTCATAACTTTGTCTCCAAAGATGGTCTCTAGTTTCCCCACCACCTTTTCATCCTCTTGAGTGAACCTTCCCAGCTGGAACACAGGACCAGAATCTTGTTCCCTTCCTCACAGCAGGAGCAACAGTGTTTGACCTCCTGCTCTAAGGGGATGGACCTCCTTCGGCACCAGGCATCAGGTAGAGCAAGGAAGTGTCCACAACCACAACATCCTGCCCTTTCCACGTACTCCTGCTGCTCTGGCATGTCTTGGTGACCGGCTGCACTGGAAGCTGAGAGGGGAATTCATCCCTCCCAAGGATGGTGTTCCCTGTTGCGCTCTTCCCAGTACCACTCTTCCCCACGAGGACAATACTCAGGGCTTCTGTTGAAAAGAAAGCGGGAAATATTTGTGACCATGGGCTGATCAGGGTACGACTTTCAAAGTTATGCCATCCATTACAAAAGAGTACACTCAGACAGCATCAAGGCCACTCTCTCACCTGGCAGCTCCATCCCCAAGTACAGGAGCAGTTTGTTCCAGTGAAGCAGTCTGTGAACTCAGAAGCAGGACTTGAGCATGGTGTCTGCCCAGTGCTCATCCACTGACATGACACAGTTCGTATCTCTGAATCTGAATCATAGCTCTGCTCCCTTCTTCTGGTACCTTCTCTGACTCCCTGGCACCTTGTGAGTGCCACTGGCATTATTACTCTTCACCAACTCAGCTGATCCTGTCTACACATCTCATCTCTTTGTCTTCTGTTCCTGCTAGGACTATGTCTTCCTATTGCCAACTAACGGTAATTGTAGCAAAATCTCCTTGATGTATTTGAAAAATTGTTCCATAGAATTGACTTTTCATGAAAAAGCGACTACATATACCATCAGTGGATTACCAGTTCCCTCACCTGGGTCACACTAAAATCCATTGTTCATTAAAACCATGTTAAACTTAACTGTGTCTTTCATTAATGAGTCAAAAGGGACTTCTTCAATATACGGTTATAATAATGAATATCCACTAATGCTGTTCTGTGTGGTGACAATGATGGAGAATAAATTTTCCCACAAATGTAATTACAGATGCACAGAGATCTTGCAACATGTATAATTGGGGGTTTCCTTATGACTTGGTACTTGTACTATGATCTCTTTATCTTCCAGTCAAGTCTCTTCACAGTTCTCCTCAGTGATTTATTCTTTACCAAGTGACTAGTATCCACCTCAAAACAAAGAAGGAGAAAAGTCCATCTCGTGCTCTTCCTTCCAAGGAAAATCATTGAATTGCTTATGCTGAACCCACAGTCTCATAGTTATGCTTTCAGGATGAAAAATAGATTAATCTTCTGACACCCCCATATTTGTCATGTATTTCAGTCTGCTTCCATACCCTTAGAGAGTATGGTTCTCAAGTCCTCTCTAATTTGGTCTAACCTCCCCATCCCACATTATCTTGATGTGTGAACCCTCCTTTTCCCTCAAGACCATTCCTTTTTGTTCCCTCACAAGTGGTATGCTTCCTCTTACCTCCTTGCTTCAGATTGCTAGTGTGAGTACACTAGAATGACTTCCACCTTTCTGCTCAGCCATCCAAACTCTACCCATTCTCCAAAGTCCATTTCAAATTGGGCTTTGTCCACACAGCCTCCCCAGCTTTCTCACACATCTATACTGCTTCAGGAGGCTTCCCAGCACCTGGCCCTCCATGAGGAATTGACAGGGCTCAGTAAACAGATATGCCCTGGTCTGATGTTCTTCCCGGGTGAGGACATTTGAGGCAGAAGAGAAAAGCTTGAATACTGCTGGGCTGGAAGAACCTCAGCTCAGGTCAGCAGAACATGCAGCACTAAGTGGATGAGGACTCCTGCTTTAGCAGTAGATAGGGTACTGTGACAGGGCTAATAAAACCCATCTAGTGCCACATGGGGGTTGGCTGACAAGAGTATACAGGTTCTCTGTCCTATCCAGTCAAAATGGCCTCCCCTCTCCAACAGAGAAAAAGGTAATAAACCAAGAGAGTGGACAAAGAGGTCAAGAGAGAGAGTTGGGCTTATGAGAAAGAGAAGAGTAAACCAATGATCCAGAACTATCTCATCACCAGCACTGAGCGATGAGCCCTGGACAACAGACACACTGTGAGGAAACAAGAGATTAGAAAAGGTCAACTCCTTCCCTCAAGACCCTCACCATCCAGTAGGAGAAATAGGACAAGTGTCATGAAAGAATGAAAGACCAGGTCAGGACAGTGTGCATGGAAAGACACATAACTTTAGTAAAATGTGAGAAAGAAAGGAGAAAGAGAAAAGAGTGAGTCAATAGAGTGGATCTGTCCTTTTTATCTTCTCTATGCCCTTCAGAAAATGAAAAGTTCTTGTATATTTTATATCTACTTTTTAATTATATATGAGATGATTTCTATGTATTGTTTATCTCTTCCTCTGAGGAAGCAGGGCTTATTCCTGTTCTGCTGCACCACGCTCACAGTTTTTTGGAGGAGCTCATCGACCCGGTTTTGCACCTCATCTCCTGTGGCTCTGTGGTTGTAAACGTTGTATCTGTTTTTACACTTCTTGATGAGCTGGTTGAGGGATTTATCTCTGTCCTTTGAGAGCATATCTAGATCCTGATCCCCTACGTATTCTTTCCTGGTGAGGAGAATGATCATGTACTCAACGAATTTGTCTCCAAAATTGCTTTTGATGGTGTCCAGCACTGCCTTATCTTTCTCAGTGAAACCGCCCAGTGGGGTCACCAGCAGGAAGGCGTAGGGGCCTGGGAAGGTGTGCTTTGAAAGCTCTAATTCAACATTCTTTGAGGATGAGATGCCTGGAGTACCAATGATTGAAATTTTCCTCTTTCCAGATTCTGCTCACAGCGATAAACGTTTGGGTTACTGACTGGTCACTGAATTTGGTCTCAAAGACTCGCTTCCCCAGAAGGTTGTTTCCAGTGGTACTTCTCCAGCCCCACGCTTCCCCACGAGCAGGACCCTCAGTTCTGATGTCCCAGGGTTCGGCTCACATCCTGTGGCCTGCAGCTGCTTCTCCCCTGGCCCTGTGGGGAAAAGGGACAGATTCAGAGTCTCGTCTCTCAATAGATACAGAGATGTGGACAAGTGTTATGATTTCGCATCCTTGTCAGTTTTTATACAGAATGGCAGTAGGGCACTGAACCATTAGAACTCTTGTCCCAGTCAGAAGCCACCCATCAAAGTGAAAGCCACGAAAGGCACCAGGAGCAAATTCAGAGATATGTAAAGGGCTTGAGGTTTCCCAGGAAGATGAAAATGTTAAACTTGGCCTTCACTGGTCTTGGTCCTTAGTGTTCCTCTCATTTTGCTACCAAAGGTAAGTACTAGGGCATGAGGTTAACGGGCTAAGTCAAGACCAGAAAGAATCTGACTTTAAAATGTCCTTAGTGGTATATTCATAAAATAGGACAGAAGTCAGCAATTACAAAATAAAAGAGTGAACTACTGATATGCAACATGGATAAATCTCTAAAACATACTACGTGAAGACAGTCAGACACAAAACCACATTCTATGTGATTCATTATACAAAGTTCAAGAACAGACAAAATTAATCTATGTTTGATAGAAGTCTGGAGATGCCTCCCTTTGGGGAGGTGCAGTAAGAACTTCTAAGCTGATGGAAATGCTCTGTATGTTTATCTAGATGGTGGTCACACATGTGCAGATACGTAAAAAGTCATTGAGCCGGATACTTAAGATTTGTGCATTTTTACTCTATGTAAATTACACCTCAATGGATTACTGTAAAAACCTGCACTGCACAACTGTCCCTCCACACAGCCCTGTCCCCACCATTTCTCCCATGATCCAAAATCAGACTTTCGTGCTGAGCAGATGGCAGAGCCAGCAACTAGAGGCATTACTGAGTCTGAGTCATCCAGGGCGCTATTGGTGTGGGTCGTCACTCAGCATCTGAGTAGCAAGTCTGGGAGGTGGGGTGAACATGGCATTTAAAGCAAGCAGCTGAAATGCTAGTGACACCATTTAATTGTTCTGTCCCCTGGGAAAGTTACTACTTTCCCCAAAATCACCTTAGACAAGCCCACATTCTATAAAAAGTCCTTTCCTATACCCTCATTCTGAGATGCCCCACGTTTCCCCATGACGTGCTATTCCCTCACTGCCACGAGTCAGTAAACCCAACTTTGTTCAGGAAGAGGTATGTTCCTGGGGGTCTTGGCTAAGGGACATTGACAGAATTTTAAATCCCTACTGCTGCCTGAATTCACATATTTCAGGCTAAGTTTACCCATGTTTAAAATGAGCATAATGATAGTAACACCTTCTTTATGGGGTTGTTATGATGTATATATAGGTAGGGTTGTTATGAGGATTATATATTATATACTATGAGGATTGAATGATTTATATATTTCTGAGCACATAATATCAGCTGCAATTATCATTATTATAATTATAATGATTACTTTGGGGACTTCTATGAGGACAGAGATCTCATCCATCTTATTCACTGCTGAATATTCAGTTCTTGCACAGAGCTGGCCCGGAAATAACCTGAAAGTCCATCAACAGTGGGATGGTTGAGTTAGTCGTGTATACCCATACTATGGACCAAATTGCATCTACTGAACAGAACAAGGTAGATCTATACCTATTGACTTGGACAGTGTGCAGGATGTACCATGAGTGGCAATCATTACATGGATACTGAGCTCCATCACTCAATCTTGGAAGTTAGTGTTATCCATGAAGGTATGATATCTGCTTTCCCAGTGGGAGCCAATAATTGGATAGTGCTGGATCCAGGGACAAACAGAAGAGGCTGAGTCAGAAAGAAGCCATGAGAGGCAAGCCCACCTCTGTAACATTTCAGAGAAGGCCAGGGACACTCGCGCCATGTCCAGGACCTTTGCTGGTGCTTCACCTACTCACAGGTGTAAGGAGTTCCCTGGGAGACAGGTGGTGGGCACTGACCTGAGCTAGGTCTCCAGGATGCATTTTTGTTCTGACTCATGTAGATAATTTTTCCACTTAACTTTGACATGTGATGCATTCAAAATAATTCAGATATGAGCTTAACATTTTTAAAGAATCATCTTACAGTGTGGATTGTCCTCCTTCTGAGATGTAGCTTCATTCACATTATCCTAAAAAATAAAGGCAGAAAATGATGCACACAGATGTAAAATCTCATCTTTTCACAAAATAAAGAAATGGAGACACATGTGCAGTCTGAAGCGCTTAAGAACGGGGATATATTTTGAGAAATGTGTCATTAGACGATTTCATCATTGTGCGAACATCATAGAGTGTACTTACACAAACCTAGACGGTACAGCCTACTACACACCTAAGCTCAATGGTACTAATCTTATAGGAACACCATCATATATGTGGTGTGTTGTTGACTGAAACGTTGTTATGTGGTGCATGACTGTATATAATTCAGAGTAATCTGATGATTAGGATGTGGTCAAATCAAAGCCATGGTCATGGTCCTTGCTGGGCTTTGTAGACCTGTTCTTAATGACAGCTGATCTTGAGACCTCACTGCATCTGCTGCTGCTGCGACAGGTTTCCCAGAGTAAGAAGATGGGTCTTGTTCTCACTCAGAGAAGCCCCACACATGCCATCTAACCAAGGCATTGTTCCTGAAGCTCTCTAACTTCACTTCTCCACAGTCCCTAAGAGTAATAGCAATTCCTTGCAAAGCTTTCCAGAGTTTCTTCTATTCCTGGAGGAAATCCAGAGGCTTAAGAAGAGCTTCTTGACTCCCTGGAAGAGGAAACTGGCCCTGTAGTGCCCGTGATGTGCATCTGAGGAGGAAGGGGAAGGGAGGAGGCCGGGGACCAAGGTCCCCATGTAGCTCCAATGTCTCCTTCCCTCACTGCACCCCTGGTGCAGAGATGAAGCTTCTGCTAACATGACGTCAGCCAAAATTTGGAACCCACCCCATCCAGATGGGCAAATGGAGACAGCAGAGGATGGGGGGGGGGGCCAAACACACAACTGGCATCCCCTTCACCTGCCTGGTGAAGCCTTATCCTCACTCCTGATATTTCAACTGTCACGGAACCAAAAGAGAAGGTGAAAACAATGATATGCAATCTTGATTAATCTGCTATTCTTAGAGACCTCCTGTACTTTATTTTAGCCTTATCTTTGTTAAATCTGCATGCCAGTCAAGGAAATTTTCCCCCTGCTTTCTTACTTGGCCTTACACAAAACCGTCAATACCGTCAATCGTCCCTCTCCTTGAGTCCTCTCCAGTCAGCTTGGATTGTCGGACTTATTTCACCCTACATAGACCAGTTCAAATTCTGCCATGTTTTTTAAATGCAAAAGATTGTTACAATGCAAATGTGTATGATCTAAAAATTAATAATTTTTCCATCTCCAATCTACCAGAAAAGTAAAAGTTTTATATATAGATAGATAGATACACATATCATATATAGAGAAGTATGTATATATAGATATATAACAGTTATATACATACAGATATATAACATTATATGTGTTTCTATGTTTGTACAAATACATATGAACATAGAGAGACTTACTAGGCTTTTTGTTCTGCAATTTGTTTAATAATATGTCCTGCGGAGGGAACTCTTTGGTGGTTACCAGGGGCAAGGGGGAGGAGGGGTGGCCATAAGGGGTGAAGGGAAGCATTTATATGGTGATTGACAAATAATAATGTACAACTTAAATTTCACAATGTTATAAACTATTAAGACATCAGTAAAAAAAATAATAATAATATGTCCTGTAATCTGCACAAGTCAATTTATACAATCAACCTCATTTTTTTAGTAGATGCTATTTGTTCCATAGTAGGAACTTATACAACTAACGCAACCATTCCTTTATTGATAGACCTTAGGGTATTTCTGGCTTTACTATTTCAAAAGATGCTGTGATAGATATTCTTGTACGTTCATCTTTATAAATACAAATGTTCTTATTTCTGGGTGATAGTCTTAAATGTGGGAATCTTGCTCATCTTTAGATTGTTAAAGACATTAATGTCTCTATAATTTCTTTGAACTGCATACACTTCAATAATAATAACAAAAATGATAATAACAGCTAATAATTATTGAACACCTGTCAAGTTTCAAGTCTTCGCAAACAACTTTGTAAGCATTAATTTAATCCTTATTACAGAGTATTAACCTCATTTTTACAGAAGACAAAACTAAGATGCTGTGAACAACAAAACAGACATGAGTTCTGTCCTCATGGAGTCTGTGGGGGGGCACCCACCACAGATCTATTCAGAGGAAACACTTGGTATGATGATGACTGTGTGAGGAGCACTGAGAGGGAGGGGAGCTGCAGGGGCTCATTCCAGGGGACAATTGGGAAGGACTCCCTGAGGAAGTGAGTTTAAGCTGAGGCAGATGGACACATAAAGCAGACCTGGGATGGGGTGGATGAGAGAGGGGAAGCGTCAGGCAGAGTGAACTGCAGGTTTGAGCTCTACAGTGGACATGAGCATAACACAAGGACCAAAGGGAAGTCCGGTGAGACCAGCACAGAGAGAGCAAGGTAGAGAGAGAGGGACCAGGTCAGGTCAAGGACTCTGAACTTGATCTGAAGACCTACAGGAAGGCACTGAGACATTTTAAATTAGAGGGTGTTGCATTCAGGTTACACTGTAGAAAACTCATTCTGTGCCCCTTCTCCTCCCTGCTGACATCCCTGTTCCAGCCTGTCTTAAAGGGAGAGACAGATGGTGAGAAAGGGGAGAGAGAGCTCAGGCCCAGGAAATAAGAGAGAAAGTGATCTCAGTTCTCTTGAACCTCAAGGGCTTAATCTGCAGAACATCAGTACATAGAGTTGTTGTGAAGACTTAATCAGTTCAGGTATGTGTCTGGAACTTAGTAGGTGCTCAGTAAATATCCATTTCCCTCTCATTTCAAACCTGTTTGGGCTCAATACTCAGCAGCTGTAGGAAGAGTCACTCTGACCAAAACTGCTGCCTATCTGAATTCTTGCTTGCTTTACCTTCTCCAGCACTTGCATTTATAGAATTCTCTATACCAGCTTTCACTTCCCGACACTGAATCACTCCCTGCTTTGTGTCTTATGTATAAGTCACTTCAAGTGAAGGGTGAGCTCCTCAAAGGGAAAAGCTTACATTTGTGTATCGTCCTAGTTACAAATACATTTTGCATTCCAGGTTAAAAATTAAATAAAATATCACTCTGGCTCTTGTGTGTGAAAAGGATTGGAGGGTAAGGCACAAGAATGAATGGGGGGAAAGTTGTTAGTAGATTATTTATAATAGTACTGGCAAGAGAAGAGGCTGGCTTGCACTAAATGGTGGTAGTGGAGACGGAGAGAAGCAGGTGGATTCCAGGTACATTGATCTCACCTGGATGTCAGGTGCAAGCTAGCAGTGGTGTCAAGGCTGACATCTGGGTTTAGGTTTGAAGTCCATGGTGAGCAGCACAACCATTTACTGGGGTGAGAGGAAGACTGAGGTCTTGTAGATTTAAGAGGGAAAAGCAAAAGTTTGGACATGTTAAGTTTGAGATCCTGCAAGAGAGCCAAGTGGAGATGTCAGAACTCAGAGGACAGACCTGGACTAGAATTGCCAACTTGGAAACTATTAGCAACAGATGGAGCTCAAAGCCATAAGAATATGGGATCACCCAAGGAGAGAGTGTAGAGAATTGAGGAAAGGCTGGAACCAAGCCCTGAAGATGCCAACGTTTAGATGTCACTAAAAGAGGACACAGCAATCGCTGGAGTAGCCAGAAAGAGAGGGGGAAAATATAAGAGGGTAGTTTTACTGCAGCCAAGGGAAGAGAGGGACTAATGAGTCACTTGTGTATCTAGTACTATGAGGGGTAAAGTTAGATAAGGACTTAAATGTATCCAGTAATTTGCCAATAAAGTCCAAACTCAAAGCATGATACTCAAAGTAACCTGCCATCTGGTGCCTCATCTTTCCAGACATGGATAAATATCTCCTTAAGCAAAGCCTATGTTCCATCACACAATGCAACATTTCACTTATTTACACCCATTTTCATCCTACTAGCTCTAGCAACATAGAGATCTTTGGAGACCTGAACATGAATTCTCACCTGGGATCCACTGCCTTCTTTTCTGAAGTTCACGCAGTGTGGTCCTTGGTTCTCAACCACCAAATGCTTGACCTTGCAGAGGAGCTCCTTCACCTGGGTGCCCTGCTCATCCTCATTTGCCTTGTTGTTGAAAGTGCAGTACCGGTTTCCACAGTCTTGAACCAACTCCCTAAGACACTCGTCATTTTCAATGTAATCTTGCAGGGAGTCATCCCCCAAATCATCCTTCCGAGTAAAGACAATAATGATGTGCCTCTTGGCTTCAGCTCCAAACACCTTCCAGATGCCCTCGATTGTTTCTTTGTCCTCCGCCTTATAATGGCCAATGGGAATTACCAGAAGCAGGACACGGAGGCTGTGAGTGGAGAGCTCCAAGCAGTGTTCAATGTTGCGGTGCCTGTCACTGGCACAAGCTACTGAAGAGAAAAGGTCGGGGGTATCGATGACAACAACCTCCCCCTCTCTCACGGCCCCCTTCTCCTCCTGGCACACTTTAGTTACCATCTGCTCACTCAGTTTGGACTTGAACACAGCTTTGCCCAGAATAGTGTTTCCTGTGGCACTTTTCCCTGCACCACGTTTCCCTAGAAGGAGAAGCCTCAGTTCCAACAGGGAACAGCCCTCCTCTGACTTGCTCTCCAGACACAGGCTCCTGCTTATCCTGTTGGGACAAAAAGCAACACATCAATGTTCAACTCACACACTGAGTGGATAAAGGAACAGCAAGAAAGTACATTTTCTTTTTGACTCAAGTTTTTCCCCAAGGACTTGGGCCACTGAAGTCCTAGACTCAGACTAGACTGGGACAAGAAATGCTGTTTTCCAGGATCTTCTCTGGGCTCTTATCTCTGAAATAAACCCATATTGGTACAACGTCAAACACTGTTGATTGGCTAAACCAACAACTCCCTTCTCTATACACATCACCCACTACACATGCCGGGGGAATCAAGACACTCTCTGTGATAGAGAGAATAATGCCTCCCCCGCCCAAGATGTCCATGTGCTAATCCCCAGAATCTGTGACTACTTTATCCTTCATGGTAAAAGGGACTTTGCCAATGTGATTAAAGATCTTGAGATGGAGAGATAATCTTGGATCATCCAAGTGGACCCAATGTAATCACATTATAAGAGGTCCTTATAAGAGGGAGGCAGGAAAGTCAGAGTGAGAAAAAGGAGATGTGAGGACAGAAGCAGAAGTCAGAGCATGAGAGGGATCTGAAGACGCTACAGTGCTGGCTTTCAAGATGGAGAAAGGGGCCACAAGCCAAGAGGGATACAGGTAGTCTGTACAAGCTGGAAAAGGCAAGGAAATGATTTTCCCATAGAGTCTCCAGAAGGATCACATCCTGCCCAACACCTTGGTTTTAGGACTTCTGACTTCCAGAACTGTAAAATAATAAATTTGTGGGGTTTTAGCGACTAAGTTTGCGGCACTTTGTTATAGCAGCAAAACAAAATTCATACACTCGCTCTCCCAGCTTCCCTTCCAACTGGAGTTGTCTGTGTGATCTGATGACAGTGGAGGGACAGCTGGCTTGGGCCTCTGGGAATGCTGTTGTTTTCATGATGATAGGGGCAGACGCAAGTAGAGAGCTCCTGTTGTTGCCTCTTCTCCCTTCTTCTCATTTGGAACTTAAATATGATATATGGAATTGCGACAGATATCATGGGGCAATGAGGTAACAAATAAGAGAACAAAAGTCAACATGCACCATCAGGCTGAAGGAAGGCAGAGCAGAAAGATGTAAGGATCCTGATGACGTCACTGAGCTGCCAGAACATCCTTGAGACCACCCCTTTGTTAAATAAGCACTTAATAGTCTTACAATTTAAGCTGTTGCTACTCAAAGTGTGATTCACGGACTAGTAATATAGCCAACAACTGGGACCATAGTAGAAATACAGAATCTCAGGTGCCACCCTAGACCTGCTGAATCACAATCTGTAATTTACCAGGTTCCAGGTGATTCTCATGAACATTCAAGTTTGAGAAGCACTGGTGCAAGCCACAGTTACAAATTAGCATTCTCAACTGAATCAGAATCCACCGGAAGACCCAAATTTCCCAACACCATTAGTTGAGTAGTCCATCCTTTCTCTGATGATTCTGTTGGATACCAGGTGTCCCTATATCCACAAGACTGACCCTAGGTTCTCTGTTTTGTCCATTGGACTCAGTCTATTCCTGAACCAAAATGTCTTAAATACCAAAACCAATATGACTTAACTAGTATAACTTTAAAATGAGTCTTAGTTCTCTGTCGAGCAGGCCCCAACATCTTGCTATTGTTCAAAATTGTCTCACACTCCTTTTCTTTTTAATCGTGTACTGGACTTTTAAAATCAGGTGTCATTTTCTTTAGGAAATCCTGTTGAAATCCTGAAGGCCACTGCATTGAATTTACAGCATAGTTCGAGAATCGACATCTTCCGAGTGCTTTCATTCCCTCCATTCTTTTCACTGATCAGTTTAAAATACGTTCTGATTTCCATTGGTTTCTTTTTGAACCATAAATTGAGAGAAGTGATTACTAAATTTAAAAATGTATTGGGAAATTGGCTCTCTCTTTCGTTATTTCCAATGTATGGCCAGAGAACAACATCTATATTAAAGATTTGTCCTTGATTGAGATTTACTTTTTGGCCCAATAAAACTCTTGTGAGTGTTTCATGTGGGCTTGAAAAGAATGTGCAGCCTGTAACAGTGGGTGCCTTTCACAATCAGGGACCCCCATCCCTGCCACCTCAGTTCCAGTTCCCCAGAAGGCCCAGCATGCCCTTCCCTGCACTCCTCTCCTCCTGTCTGCCTGGAAAATTCCTCCCCATTCTTCACCACTTAGCTTAAGTGTCACCTCCATGTGGAGCCTTTCCTGATTATTCCAGATTGAACTGATCATCTGCTCATTTCTGGACTCCTGCAATAACGTTATCAGTGGTCTCCCTGCTCCCACCCTCCTCCTAGAGTCTATCATCCATCAGCAGCCAGTGTGCTCCTCCTAAAACGAAAGACAGATAATGTCCCTCAACCATCCCAAATCCCCCAATGGCTTCCCAGTCCCTCAAAGTGACAGGAAAGCTTTCACAGCAGTCTACAGCACCCTACCCAGTCTGGCCCTGGCCACCTGTCTGACCGCCTCCACCCCTCTCCACTTTGCTTTGTCTGCTGTAGGCACATCGGCCTCCCTGCTGTTCCCCAAACCTGAGACTTTGGGTCTTTATGCTGGTTGTTCATCTGAGCTAGAACATTCTTCCTCCAGGCTTGTACAAGGCAGTTTCACTTCCTTTAGGTCTCTATCATGTCCCCGTGGTGCAGGAGGCCTTCTTCAGTCACCCTCTATTTAAGAGCACCCCGCCCCTCTGCACTCACCAGCACCCCCATCCCCGCACGCTGCTGTGTTTCTCCCCAGCCCCCACTGCTACCACATTTCACACTGTGCATCTACCTGCTAATCACTTTATTCTTGTCTCCCCATCTCTGAAAGGAAGTCCCACGAGGACAGGGACTTGTTCTGCTGTGTTCACTACTGTCCCCACAGCACAGAGAAGGCATGCCATAAACACTTGATCAGGACGAGGAGACGGTTACCGACTGGAAGAACAAAGAAATGCAGCTGAAGAAAGTGAAGAATGAGAAAAAACCCTTTTCTGTGTAGCCATGTGACAGTTTGTCCCTTTTAACAGAGCAGTGTCCTGGCCTTCTGAAGGGAGAAACCGCACTGCAAGGAAGGAGTCAGAGGAGGTGGGAAGGGAGGCCTCAGACCCCTCCTTCAAGAAGCTTCACCACTGAGGAAATGCAGTGGGCTGAGGGGAGGTGAGCTCTCTGGGACCAGGCACAGAGGCCTGGGCTCCTCTCTAGAATCATCTGGATCTGTGCACAACACAAGAGGCCAAGCCCTCCTCAGCCTCAGACACTCACCCCAGAACCTTTGCGCCAAGGAGAAAGAGATGTGTTTGTTGCTTAAGTCCAGTTGCTGTTGGGACTCTTCTAAGAGCGTCCTCTGACCCCCACACACCCCTTTATAGAGAAGCCCTCACCCAACACCCCATCTCCTTACTCTCCATTATTTGCTTCATAATATGTTTCTTTCTGATACTATTTATTGTGTCTACTTTTTTATTTTCCCTCTACTGCCCTTAGTGTGAGACTCCATAAGCTCAGAGACCATGCCTGTCTTGTTCTGTGTCCCTAGGCACTAATATTGTCCCTGCCATATAGTATATGATCAAGAAATGGTGTTAAATGAATGATCTTGAAAGAGAGGGATGTGAGGAAAGGAAGAAAAGCAGTTTCAGAAGTGGAGAGGGAGACTAAAGTGATGTCCCCTGAAAAATAAAAGAGAAGTGACTTTATACTATATCCTGAGCTAGAGAAGCAGGATATTTTTGTACTTTAGCTTAAAAAAAAAAGAGACTAGTGGGTAAATAACTAGCTAAAGGAAAGGGAGACCTCCAGCAGGTCTGAAGAAGAAAGGAATGTATTCCCCAAGTAAGCACCTCTGTTTACATGGTTCCCCATTGTAGTTCATAGTGTGATTAAATTAATGAGTCTTTGCTGAACTCCTTCCCACTGGCGACGCCATATTGAATCAGGATAGTCTCTGTCTCTTTCCATACAATTGCCTAACCTGCACCATTTTCTCCCAAGCATACAGAAAATACCTTTAAGGACAAAAGGGAACCAAACGCCCGTCCATCACCCTCTCTTTATAGCCACTTTCCCTGTGATCATCTCCCAGGCCACGCTGGAGACCCCACCAGGGCAATGGAGAGAAAAATGCTTTCTCTCTAGAAATCTAGTGGAGATTCTAAAGCAGGCTCCACCTTCTTCTCAGGATGTTCCCCAGGGGGATGTGGCCACAGGCATCCACGCAAAGTTCCAGTGGTGCAGGGATCTTCCCACAATCAGGGCAGTCATGCCCACAGTAAAAGGTAGTCAGAGAAGCTTCCAGAGCCTGGCCTAGGGAGGACTCAGTCCCAGCCCAGCAGGTCAGTCATCAGGAGGAAGGGAAAGAGCTCATGAGTGAGGGCCCAAGTGGCTTAAATGTAGGGATAATCAGAAGTACTGTTTTTGGCAATCACTGACCACTTTCAACACAGCTAATGGATCCTAACTGTGCAAGGTTGGGGAACATTAGAAAAGTGAATGTGGAAAATCAGTATCCAAACTGCCACCCCCTGTCCCCTGCTTCATGGCGAGGCTGGCAGCTCCAATAGGTCCTGCTGATGGGGGCTGCTCTGGGGCACAAGCAAGCTTTTCTCAAGCTAGTCAAATACTTGAAATGCTAGAACTTTCATGCTTTCAAATAGCTCATAAAATGAAACCCTTTTTCTGAGACACAATAATGTCCAAAGTTCCTGGTCGCTGCTACAGAGGGAAGTCAAACACTGAGCAAGACATGTTAAACTTTATCTTATTTTATTATGATTAAAAAAAAACCCAGAACATTAAATTTACCATCCTAGTCATTTCTAAGAGCACAGTTGAGTAGCGTCAAGTACATTTACCTTGTTGTGCAAAGAGCTCCAGAATTTTCCATCTTGCAACACTGAACCTCCACACCCTTTGGACACTAATTCCCCCTCCTGTTCCTGTTCCCTCCCTGGTAACCCCCTTTTCTCCTTTCTGTTTCTATGACTTTGATGACTTTAGATACTTCATACCAGTGGAATCAGACAGGGTTTATCCCTTTGTCACTGGCTTTTCTCACTTAGCCTAATGTCCCCGAGGTTCATCCGTGTGAGAAGACGTCACTGGGAAGCAGAACCTGAGCTCACACCGTCACACCAGCCTTGGCCTTTGACACGTCTGAGGTGGTGCTCAGCCTTCCACAGACCCCATGGAAGGAGGAGCAGTGGGGGCCCTGAGCAGGCTTCAAGGGGCTGCTCTGTCCCGAGGGGTCCACCTCCCTCTGGGCTGGTCTTCGTGGTCAGTCTCCTTAGGAAGCTTAAAGAAAACCTGGTTGTGCTAGTGCTGCCCACCGAGGGCTCAGGGCTGCACCTGGGTGGGAAAACTGACAAAGCCTCCCCACCCCACCCACTGACTCCTTTAGTGAAGAAGGAGGATCTGCTGCAGGAGGACACCCCATCCCCCTTCTGTTGGGCGCTAGGTCAATTCACTTCAAATCAGCTCATCAAAATGACCAGACAAAAGCCTTCTCCCCAGTCAGTGCTCACCAGCCTCCCCAGAAAGAACCGTCCATCAGAAAAGGTGTGACCCACCAGGGCTGGGGTGGGTTTTTGATGACAAGTAGACTTCACAAAATGGGTTATATTTATCGGAAACCTGGGGGCAGGGAGAGGCCTTTAGTCATGGAATTTATATCAAATCCTGGTGATGTGAGTTGTGGGCACACGGACGAGTTGTGTCCAGTGGGAGATCCCAGGGCTGGGCTGGATTTGGTCAGGGGTCTCAGGAGGCCATCGGTTGTTCCTGACCATCTGCCACACGCCTTGTCCTGGGATAACAGACTGCTCTGGGGGTAGCAGAGAAAGAGCAGCACTCTGCACTCCAGGAGCTTCCACTCTCTCTGATCCTTGGCCAGCCTGGAGGGAACGTCCCAGACGCACCGCAACTCTGCTGATTGTCAGCTTTGAAAGGTGCCCCTCCTCGCCTCCACCCTGCTCAGCCCTCTTCTCCACCAGGGCCTAGCTTACCTAACTGCCCAGCCTCCATCCCCCCTCCTCCTCTGAACAGTACCTGTGTTAATCACCATCTCACTCTTGGGTATTATGTGCAGTCCTACACTCCAGCTTCCTGGTGTGTATGTGTCTTGAATCTCCAACAAGACTGTGGGATCCCGGAGGACAAGGGTCTAGCAAGGGTTGGGCCCATAACACTCAGGAAATACTTGTTGACTGGCTGACAGTCAGGTGCTGGAGGTTGTGGGGTGGCCAGTGCTGGGAGGTGTAAAAGGGGAGAGGGCTCGTGAGCTCACTAGTAGGTGCATTTTACTGGGCTGTTGGCTGGCTCCCCTGGGCAATGATGGCCATAGGAGGCCTCAGGTCCTCCCCTACTTGGGGCAGTGGGACAGGAGGGACCCCATGGCTATGCAGGAGTGTGCGTAAATGCTCGTCCAGGCTGGATACACCTGCCGGACCTGACCAAGTGGAATAAACGTTCTCTCAACATGAGCTGCTGTGAGGGGTGGTCATTTGGGGCTCAGCTGGGAGCAAGGGGGTGGCCTCTGGCTTGCCTCCATCATTTCTTGAGGAGTTTCATTCATGGTAACTCACGGTGGCCAAAGGCTAGAGGAGCAGAGCTCAAAGGCCACAGCAGTGAATTAGCTTCGGCCCCCGCCCCAATCTGGGTAATGACTGCCATTTGCATTTGGGTAACAGATATTAGGGCTCCTTGAAGCAGCCCCAACTGCTTGCTCAGCCCACAGTGAGGCCTGAGAACCTGCGGGGTGATTCCCATCAGTACCTGAGAGGTGGGAGAGTCAGGAGACCGTCCAGCTGCAGTGCTGGCCCATCTCCTCTGAGGGGTCTTGGCCAGTCACGTCTCTCTCCTGAGTTTAGTCTTGTCTGTGACACGGGGCAAATAATTCCCGCTCCTCTTACCTCACAGAGTCATGAGAGTCAAATAATCTGCATAAACTCGAAACTGTAAAGCACAGAGGTGGGGCTTTGCCATCCTCCTCCTCCTCCTGCCAAAGGGGGACCTGCCCGGCCACTGACCACTTCATTTCACAGCCCATGCATCTTCTGTTGTGGAAAGTGCTGGAGAGTAGAGTTTATGTCAGGCCGGCCACCAGCAGCTGTGAGACTTGGGTGAGTTTTCCATCCTGTTTTTGGTGAGGGACTGGGCCCGATCATGGCTGAGGCTCACTCCAGAACCTTCCTTCTGTGCCTCGCTCTTTGATCCAGATTTGGGGCTGCATCAATTGTCTCTCTCAGCCAAGGAGGGTCTCCAGGGGTGGTAACTCGAGGACAGGGCCTTTGAAACCCGGCTCCGCTGGGGGGTGAATCACGTAACTGAGAGGTGCAGTGACTCGGTGGTGACTCCGGGACCAGCCCACCTTTGGCTCTGCTCTCCCTCATGTTGACTGCCTCCCCAGCTCACAGGGAGCCCCCTGCCCACCCAGGCTCAGTTCCTCCCTGATGGTCTGAACCAGTTGTGGGGCTGACTCATCGATGGTTACCAGACCAGTCTGGCCACCAGGCTGGGGGCAACCAGTGTTCCGAATGGCCAGGCCTGGGCATGGGCTGCTGCGGAGGGGTCAGCCCCACCTGGAGTCCATGGTCCATGAGTGGGGGAAGGGAAGTCGCACCGGGAAACCGGGGGTAAGAAGGCAGGTGAGTGGGTTCCAGGGGGAAGACCACCATCCCTGCTACCGACCTGCAGTGTTGCACCCCCTGGGAGCTTGTTATAAATGCAACCTCGCAGCCCCCTCCAGAGTCCGGGTCAGGAGCTGCATTTTAACCTCAGGGATCCTCAGGGAATGGTGAGGCAGGTGCTCTGCACTGTGTCACTTTCCGCCTCTCTGATGGCCTGTTGACCCAGAATTCCATCAACCCTACCCCTAAAGGGAGGAGATGGAAATATGGCATTTCTTGTAGGCAGGCTTGAGGGGTCTAGACACAAGATGGTGCCTCCTCCAGGTCCCAGGGTCCCGGCCACGGTCACCCCACCTCACCCTGGGGACAACAACATACGTCAGCAGTGCCCGTCCTGACTGGCCTGCCCAACCTGGTCTTATGAGAATTTACCGTCAGTACAGAACACAGTACAGGAGACAAAGGCCCAGAAAAGGGCCAGTCCTGGGTGAGAAAGGAGGTTGCTCGTCCAGGGCGTTTCCTCCACCCCATCTGTGCACCCTCCCTGTCCCCCTCTCCACCCTCCTATGACCCCCTTCAAAACGTCACTAAGGCTCACTTTCCTCACCCTAATCATGCCTGAGTGAGAGGATGTCTGCCGTGGATGCTGCCCTCCCAGATCCCTTTCCAAACTGCTAATGGTTCACAGCTGCCTAGCCTGGGGACTGCCACCACCCTCCAGCTCGGAGAATGACAGCTGCGACAGGAGGGGCCAGCTCCAAAGTTCAGTGTGCCCAGAGCTCCCTGGGGGATCAGACGATGCTGGTCTCCAGCTGAGACCCCATCACTGGCTCCTTTCCCTGCCTCGTCCTGCTTCCCACTCCTATTCTCCAGAGAGCAGTTCCCGACAGTTCTCGTTCCCCTTGAACAGAACCCTCGTCTCAGGCTCTGTTTCTAGGACCTCTGACCTAAGGCAGTGTCTACGAGGAACACACACTCCGAGCATCTCGCGCAATAAGACAGCATGACTAGCATCGTTCTTGGCGATTCTGTGTGGTGCTGGTCACCTGTAGACTTTCGGCAAAGAAGTGCCAGTGGATTAACAGATTGGAGGTGGCCATCTCCCTCGTGAGAGGCCAGGCCAGAGGACCTATGTGCTGGTGTGGAGCCCCTTACCAGCTGCTCTGAGGCCCCTGTCAACTGGAGACAAGGCACAGGAATCTAGTTCAGGGGTCCAGGGCTGGGGTCTAGTGACCATGTGGCTTTGGCCAAAGTCCTCATCCTTTTGAGTGCATTTTCCTGTCCACGAAGTGAGCGGGACACAGCTGCCCTCTGAGGTTTCTTTCTTTCGGGTCTGAAATTGTACTGTTGCTTCTCGACGACTTGTGTGGGCTCTTTCGGGTGGTAAGGAGCCGAGAGCCACTTAGGCTGATGACGGGCCGGGTGGCAGGGCCTCAGGAGATGTCAGCAAGCCCCCACATGCCCCTGTGCCCCCAGGACAGCATTCCTCCTCCTCTGGTTCCGATGCCCTTCCTGTGACTCAGCCTTCTGCTGCTCCTTCCTTTGGCTGCTCTACTCTGTAGCAGGGGCTCGGGGAACTGGAACTGGATTTTTTTTTCTTTAGGCAAGAGAACCGCAGTTTCTAGCAGCAGAGACAGGAAGTCACCTTGGAGCAGACCTTCTTTGTTTCTGGAAGGTCATCGGACCCTTTCAGTTAAACCCAATTTAAACAAACACCCACCAGTGTTCTCACTATTCTCGAACTAGCCTTGGACTCGGGAAGCATTTCAAATGCAGATGGTTCAGACCAGCATGTTTGCTGTTGTTTAATAATGATCACTTTTAGAAGGCTGTTGTTAGGCAGAGCACCTGAGGACAGGGGCCTCTGAGATGTGGGAAGGACCTAAAATTCTCTCCCTGGTGAGGGGCTGAGCTGGTCCTTCCCCTGGCACGTGGAAACCTGCTAGGGGACAGCAGCATCCCCTGGGACTGGGTTTAAAGGCTGTGGTTCAAGAGATCCTTGTTTATGGGAGCAGCAGGAATTCTGTCTGTGTGCAGGGCAAGAGGGGTTCCAGAGACGGGTGGCGTGATGGTGCCTGTGGGGCCCTGAGAGGTGGGAGGGACACTGGCTGAGGGACAGAGGGGACGGGCAGCCTCCACTGCCCCTGAGCACTCCCAGCAATTACTGGGGGCATGTGGTGTGGGGCCCCTGGGGGAAGAATGGGCCACACAGTGTTCTAGGGATGGGGAGGGCTCAGTCTTCATCAGAACAGAAGAGGCAGGGTGTTTCAGGCCAGCGAAGCAGGACCCACTGGCCATTGCTTCCCCACCTCCTGCCTTCTGCTTGCTGCTGTGCCTGCTGCTCGTGGTTAGTGCTTGTTCTCTTTTCTGCCACTGCCCTCGGCGTCCTCGCCACCTGCTCCATGCGCGCCCCTCCCTGTCTCACGTGCAGACTCCTCAAGGCAGTTTTGGTGTGACTGGTCACTGTCCCCTTAGGATGTCCCTTGGACAGAGTCCATCCTCCCAGCACTGCTAACATTGCTAGTGAGTCTCGAGATGCATTCCTTGGTGCGGACACACGCCGGGTCCAATGGCTAGGGCCAGGATGCCGGAGGGCCAAGATGTGAGCGCCGGGGACTTCTCACGAGGCCGTGCCGGAGCGTGTGTTCTCAGAAGGGGGTCAGCTCACAGACCCCGCCTGTCCAGCTGGTCCAGCCAGTGCTCTGTGGTTTCTCCCTAACTTGCACTGGGCGAATCCTTCATTTGATAGACTATCCCATGTGCCCTGTGCCGTTTGTGTACTGTTTCCTTAGGATTTAATTTCTTGTGGTTTTGGCTCGATCTGCAGTCAATGACAGATGGTGTTTGTACATCATTTGATGGTTCACTTTCACTTGTGCAAACCCCTCGAGGGCTTGGATGAGATTTTGTGGGTCTGGGACTGCAGCGTCCGACACGGGGAGGCCCCAGAGAACAGGTGGATGGCCCAGTTGCATGCATGTCGGCTTTGACTGGACTCACTCTCTGGGTACAGTGCTGGAGTTGGAACAGAAATGTACTTTTGGGGCTTGTTTCAGTTCCTATTGCCTCGCCCTGGTTGGTGTATGTTATAGTCACTTCTCCCTAGTGCCCGGAGAGTATCATAAAATGGAAGTTTTCTTGGCCTCATTGGAACATATTTGGGATATCTTACAATGTGAGAAAATCAAGAAACAGAGCCAGTGAATACAATAGCCCCAAATGTCACTGATAGGGCACATTCTGTGAACACAGTGTAATACAGTTAGAAATCATTAACAATAACACAAAGTAGCTCTTAGGCTGCAGGGCGCCCGGGTGCCCAAGCCTGCGGCCGACTGCTTTCTGAGCACGGGGGTTGGGGGGCCTCTGCTCTCCTCGTCTGTTAATAAAGCTGCTGGTCCAACTCAAAAAAAAACCAACAACAAAAAGCAAACAAAAGCTCTTATACATTCAGGGATTTAAAAACACACATTAATAATTCACAGATCATAGGAGAAATTATAACGGAAATGATAAAATATTGATGAATGAATGATGATGAACACACTACACTTCAGACCTGTGCTATACAACTACAAGAGTCATTAGAGGAAATCTTTACCCATAAATGTTTTCATTAGAAGAGAAGAAATTTTGAAAATCAAAAGTCAAGAGTTCAGCTGAAAAAGTTAGACAAAGAACAGCAGAATACGTCCAAAAAAGGAGAAAAATAATAAGCAAGGTAAAAGTTAATGGAACAGAAAACAAAATAATATTAGAGAAAGCAAGTGAAACCAAAACTGGTTCTTTGAAAAGACAAATGAAACAGACAAGCCTCTGGCAGAAAAGAGAGAAGACACATGTCAGTAATGCTGGACGAGGAAAGGAGGTTACAACTGTGGACACTGTAGGGATTTTGAGATCATAAAAGATACTATGAACAACTCATGGCAATTTTACATTTACGTGAAATGGAAAATTTTCTAGAAGAACATAAATTACCAAAAGAGACTTAAAACAGTCTGAACATACTTATAAGAAGTTAAGTAATTGAATCAGTAGTCAAATATGACCCCCATTCTTGCAGATTAAGATGGGAGGCCCAGTGGGCTGGCCCCATGGCCTAGTGGTTCAAGTTCCATGTGGTCTGCTTTGGCGGCCGGGGTTCGCAGGTTCGGATCCCGGGCGCGGACCCACTCTGCTCATCAGCCATGCTGTGGAGGCGACCCACATACAAATAGAGGAAGATTGGCACAGATGTTAGCTCAGGCCTAATCTTCCTCAAGGGGAAAAAAAAGAGGAAGACTGCCAAGGAATGTTAGCTCAGGGTGAATCTTCCTCACACACACACAAAAAAAGTAGGAGGCCCAGATAGCATTAATTGGGAAGGTTTGTCAACCTTTAACAACAAGACAATCCTTCATATACAGTCTCAGAGAATAGGGGAGGAAACATTCCCAAACTCATTTAACGAGGCCGGTAAAACCTTGAAAATGAAACCAGGCAAGGACAGTACAAGGAAGGATAATGTTAGGCCAATGTCACTTATGAATATAATCGCAAAAATCCAAAATAAAATATTAGCAAATCAAATCCAGAAATATATTTAAAAATGTCATGACCAAGAAGGTTTTATCGAACAAATATAAGGATGGTTCAACATCAGAAAATCTATTACAGAAATATACCACTTCAACAGATTAATGGAGAAAAAAACAGGATCTTCTCAATAGATGCAGAGAAAGCATTTGCTAAAATACAATTTACTTAGAATTAAAAACCCAAACCAAAATCAAGCAAACAAGACAAAACCAAAACCAAACACGCCTCCTTCCCATGGTTACCTCAGTTGTCTGTCCCTATTCATTGTTTCAAATGTAACGAGATATTTTTGAGGCTACACTTAACAGGTAGCAAAGCTGGTATGTTGCTCTTTGTAGACAGTTAATTGAAGATTTCCTGATTTCAATTTTGCTGTTCTCCGGTATTTTGGAATGGAAACAGTCTGCAACATTTTCATAATTCTATAAAACCCGTAAGCCCTAGGTATTCTGCCCATGTCTAGTGGATAAATGGATCTGTTTGGGAAATTATACACTTTCTCTATCCCTCTTTGTCAATGCATAAATGGAATTTATTTTGTTTTTAAGGTGCAAGTTGTGTGAGATTCTTCATCTGGTTGACTGTGTGGCTAGATCTAAAGAATCTAAATAAGATGCGGGGTCAGATGGAGGTGGTTTAAGGGTGCAGACTTGCAGCGAGGGTAAATAAGCCACAGAGATCTAACACACAGAACAGCGAATATAGACAATGTTGTACTATAATTGTGCAATGTGAAAAATATCGCAATCACGCTGTAGTAATGTAACAAAGTAACGCCTTGTACACCTAAATGTACACAATGTTATATGTCAAAGTTATTCAGTTAAAACAAAAAAGGGTAACCTAAGTAGGCTGCATACTGAGTCACTCTGGACTTTATGTAACAGATGCCAATGGGAGAGTGACGCCCTCTAGTGCACATTTTGAGAACTGCTGTTGAATGAATTGGACTGCGTAAGGAGGGGCTGTTTCTCTGGTGCCCTAAGGCCCGCCGGCCACGTGTATATCAGAATGTACAAATCAGGGACCGTGCGGGTTGTCAGTAAATATTTGTTGAATGAATAAGTAGAACCGTGAGGCTTTTCGGAGTGCCCTGTGGAAGTGGTCAGAAAGCAGACTTGTAAAAGTGAATTGGCCCCTTAGAGATGAAAGGAAGGCTGATGGCTAATACCGGGGAGAACAGAAAACTGGAGACAAAGAAATTCGACATGTGCTTCTCTTCTGGGTTTCAGGAGGAAATAAGAAGGAAACACAGTAGCTTTCCAGAGAGAATTAGCCAAAAAGCCAGCAGCGAAAGTTCGCTCCTAAAAGCCGAAAACATTCTGAAAGGGACTGGGCCTGAAATCGGGTGATGCACCAACTCCCCTGGCAGCGGAGCTGACCACAGAGGAGAGAGAGGGAAGGATGGAGCAAGACCAGGGGAAACCACCACCAGCGGGAAAGCGCGGGCTGTTTCATCTGTAAATAAATCTTCAAAATGTAGACGTTATTGGGGAAATCTGAACACTTCCTGGAAGTTTGATAATATGGAATTATTCATTTTTCCCTAGTTATAATTAGGTTATTGTGCTTGTGTTGATAAGAGGAACTTTACCTTCCAGAGAAACATACTGAATGAAATGCTCTCTGGGGTCTGGGGGTGGGTGTGAGGGGTATGGATAGAGGTGGAACAACCCAACTCTGTGTTGGCCACTTGAAGTTGGGGGAGAGGTAACTGGGGGCTCGTGACACTCCTCTCTCCCATTGTCATGTGTTAGAAAATTTCTGGAATAATAGGATAAAGTATGTTTGTATCTAATTTTTCAGGGTTTTGAAAATTCCCTTCTTAATACTCCTAAAATGGCTGAAGTGTTGGTGAGCGGAGAGGAAATCTTTGAGGCTGATTCAAAGTTTTGGTTTTGAGCCATTTCCTCAGTCCAAGAAGGCTGAGAAGGGGGAGGGGCTAAGACAACACGTTGCTTAATTCACACATGAGGTGATTTCAATATAGTCCCTTCAAGATGCGGAAAGATGAACTAATTAGTTGATTGAGCCAAATAATTTTGTGGTTGGATTGACTTAAGGATGAATTAACTTTTTGTATTTACTGGAAAATAGGGAAAGTTTTCCAAATGCTACTGAGTAAATAACTTGCTTCCAAGACCTCTTTGCTGTCCGGCAGACAGCTGAGTGTGAAACAACTTTTGACTCTCTGGAATGGCAACTCTAAATTGGAATGCTTTGAGGGGTTTTGTTGTTGTTTTTGAACTGAATGTTTTTAAAAGCAAAAATGATGTAAATTTTTGAGAGAATCCCAGCTCTTTGGAGTCTTCTGGCCCCTCGGGCGGGACAGTGCGGCTCCTCCGGGATCCTGAGTTGGGGTGCGGGTGGGGAGTGCCTAGTTCGTGCCGGCATTTCAGCTGTTGACGCCCAACGGTAGCGGAATTCTCTGGGTTAAGGCTACATGACTGCTGTTTCGGAACTTTGGGAAGTAATTTCTGTGTTTGTCCGAATGTAGAAAAATTCTGAGAAACGCTGGAAACGACTAGAGATTGCATCAGTAAATGCAGCGTTAACATCAACTTCCAGGAGCGACAGGTTCTGGTCCCCACGCGCTGGCTCCTCTTCCTGGAAAGGGGGGTGTGGGAGCGTTGGAAGCAGATATTTGGGTGGCACAGGCTTCTGCTAACTTTTCAGTCGGCCACTGTACAGAAATGGCTGTAGTAGGAAGAGTGCGGGTCTTGGTGTCAAAACTGGGTTAGAATCCCTGCTCTCCCACGTCTAGCTGTGATCTTGGGGAAACTGGCTCCTGCCAGGAATTGTCTGCCTCTCTGCACCCTGAAGGTTCCAGAACTAAGGCATGAGTGGCTTTTGGGGAGTGACCCCTCTTTCCAAAGCACTTCCTTCATTGCCCGTTTCCAGGCTGCACCCCTCAATCCTCATCCCAAGCTGGATGCAGACAACACCCCATTCTGGCTGCCTGCTTCCCACCTGGCAGGTGGAGGAGGTGTGTGATGGGGAGAGGTGGGGGAACCCTTGAGAGGGAGGAGGGCAGCTGGCTCAGGGGGTCTGTACCTGGCTAGGGGTATGGAAATGGAATTCTCAGTGGGTTGAGATTTGCAGGATTTCTAAAAGGCTCCCAATAAACCTCCAGAGCTTCTCCTCTGGGCTGGGGGAGCAGCATGAACAGCTTTCTGTTTCTCTGACTCTGGGGTTTAGAAACGACTGCTGCTCCTCCACACCACTTCCAGCCATGCATTTCTTCACTTCCACCGCCAATAGAATGGAGGTGAGTTTTCCTTGGGTTGAACTCGATGCATGAAACCTTCTTGCTGGGGCCACCTTCTAGCTGTGAATCACCCCACTGAGCGGGGTGCGGAGTCTGAAACGCCCCTGCCTGGTCTTCACCTATAGATGGTGCATTCCCTCCTGGCGAGGCCTGGATCATCCTTCCATCTGGGATTAGTCCTGCGACCAGATGAGGTACGAGGAAGCCCACGGGCTGTGGGGGGCACTGTGCCATCCAGAGGCTGGGGAGCTGAGGAAGTCCAGGTGCGCTGGAAAGGCCCCCTCTGCTGTGGGTCTCAGGCCTCACCTGGAGCAGGTGTGTGAAAGGCAGCATGCAAGGTGTTTGAGGGGGGTGCTGCGAGTTCACGGCACGAAGTGAAATCAGGACAGTCTGGTGTTGGGGAGATGGAGAGGGGGACACAGGAGGGCAGGTGTGGAGAGAGACTAGGGCCGCGCTCCCAGGGGAAAGCCCTGAACCGACTGACAGAGGGTTCCGCCCTGGCCAGACCCTGGAAACAGAACCAGGCCAAGGGGTTTCTGGGCACGGGGCTGTTGGGGACAGAAGGACAAAGTCAGACTGAGTATGCCCGGGAAGGCTGCTCCAGGGAGGTGGGATGAGACAGGGTTGTGGGGCAAGGCACTAGGGGGCTCAGCAGGGAGAAGCTAAGAAGAGAAAGAGAATTAAATGTAAACTGGAAAAACACCTGATTCAGTCAGTAATAATCACACACACACACACACACACACACACACACACACACACACTCGTGAACTGGGACTCCCCCAGGCTGAGCTCTCTGAGAGGCTGTCTTCCTCTAAGATGCCGACCTCTGACTGTAGAACAGACACGGACGAGGCTGCCCTGTGCCGGACACCCCAGTGTGACCCCCCAAGATTCCTCACCCTGCAGGGGATTTCCGAGGAGTACATGGAGCAGAGGGGTACACGGAGCAGGGCCCTCTCCAGGGGTGAGTGTGAGGAGACCCCAGGGGAGGCCAGAGCTTAGGGAGAGAGTCCCACCTCCAGGGGATGTGGCCTGAGGCATGGCCATGTGCCTGAGGGAGGGTCCAGTTTCAAGGTGTCTCCTGGAGCCTATTGTCACCTACACTCAGCTATGGGTAGGAGGGTCAAGGGAGCCACTGGCCTTGCCCTGGAGGGGTCCACGGGGCCTGTGCTGAGTCAGGTCCTGGGCAAGCGGGGCTGGACTCTGGGCTAGGCCGCCCAAGGAGACCCCCCCGCCTTTGCCCTACAACTCCCAACCCCCACACCAAAGGCTCCCACTATCCATCACTTAGGGTTTAAGAACTTTCTATTTTCACTCCTGATTCAGGTCTCTAGGCTTCTTGGCTTGGCCTATGTCTCTCTAGAATCTTCCAGAAGCAATTCAACTCTTTTCTACCTTTGCTGCCAGCTGAGGAGGTGAGAGAATGACTCTCCTCATTGTCACAAGGGAGCACTTTGTCTGGCTTAGCAGTCGGCACGGCCAACCAGGGTCCAGGACAGCCCGCCAGTGTCCTCCACTGCGAGGGTCATCTGCCCTCCTCCGAGTCTGCCCCCAGCACCCTGGCCCTGTGACACCCTTCTCCCAGGTGCCGAGGACTGTCCTGGGAGAGGCTGTCTCGGGTCTTAGAGGGCGTGGAAAGGTGGCTCTCACAGCTGCAGGGACCAGAGAAAACGTTCCCATGACTGTTTTCTCTTGGGAAGTGGAGAACTGGGAGCAAAACCGCATGTGCCCCTGGGTTTATTTTCTGGTAGCAGCCCACGGGGTTTCTGCCAAGGGGTTCTTATCAGCCTGCCTGGGCCCCTTTCTGAACTCTCCCGCCTGCTCAGCACCTGATGGCAGCAGGGGGCAGCCTCCTGCTTCTCCAGGAGAGAGCAAGGTCAGCCTGCTCCTGCAAGGAGGCTGCACCACAGTGCTGCTCCCTCCGCTGCGTCTCCTCTGGAGAAGAGGGGAGAGACGGACAAGGACTGTGGGAACCAAGAGCAGCAGCAGAAAGCCCCCCAGAAACCCCCAAACCCAAAACATACCAGAAAGAAAAAGAAGAACTTGAGGAAACCCCAGGGGAATTGCCGGTTGTCCTGAATTGGTAGGTGCAGAGCAGGGCTCATGGCTGCGGCCTGGGCGCAGGGTGCCCAGAGCCTCCAGGGAAAGAATAGCTTGGAAGACAGTGTACTGAAAATCCTGTTCTTGCCTGTGCTCCGCCAGCAGCCTCCATGGCGGGGGCGGAAGTCCTCGTGATAATATGCAGGTCCTGCCAGGTGTCGCTGAGATTTGCAGATGGAGCATCTGCCCTCTGTGTTCAGTCTCCAGCCCTCTCTCCCCAGCACTCAGGGCTGGGGGATAATAGCCTGGAGGGACCGCTATTAGCCAGGGAGCCTGAGTCTAGACACCTGCATCAGCAAAATGTGCAGTAAGGGAGGGAAGTTAGGGAGCTGGAGGGGGAAGTGAAGTAAGAGAATAATCTTTTCTGAAGATGGGAGAAAGACAGCATGGTCGAATGCTGATGGCAGTGGCCCTGGAGACAGGGTGGTGTGGATGGACAGAGGAGGGGGATGACTCGCTGGAGCAAGTGGGTAATGAGAGGATAGGGTTTGGTGCACAACTGGGGGAGCTGGGCTTGGCTAGGGGTCTGGACAGGTCATTCCTCAGAAGAGGAAGGAAGGTGGAGTCCACGGGCACAGCCTGAGGTGGATGGGTACATGCACTTGGGAAGACTTTGGGAAGTTCTCTTCTAGTCTTTTCTGCTTTACTAGAGAAAGAGGATGCAAGGTCACCCATTGAGTGGGGATGGGGAGGGTGGAGGGGAGTGTAGGGAGGGGAGAAGGTAGGAAATAGTTGACTGGGGGGGTGGGGGAGTGAATGGAGCACAGTACAGAGGGATGACGCCCCACATTGAGGACAGTGATAATGAATGAAAAGTGTCGTCAGCCAGCAGGTTGGCAGGTTTCCTGTGCACGGGTCTGAGCTGTGCAGGCACAGGCGTGGTGCTGATGGAGAGTTGGGTGGACCAGGGCCACGTTTAGCCAAGTATGTTCATGCTCCCCTCAGCTTCTCTAAACTTTAGACTGGTCTCCTCTGGACCCTTGACTCCTGACCTCCCTTTTCTTAGAGTATTTACTTTAGAAAGCTTGTATATGCAAATCCTGTCTCTGCCCCTTTGAGATGTAAACCTTTTTAGAAGCCTCCTGCCAGTTTTACAAGCCAGGACTGTCTTTCTCAAGGACATGGGAGCCATCCCTTTGAAAGGTAACTCTTAAGGGAGATAGCACCCCCATCTCCCAGTCTCTGTGGGAGGGTAGGAGCCCTTGATGGGCACCAGTTAGCAAACACCCCTGGCCCAATCACATTGACCAGCCTCCCCCATGCCCTCCAGTACTTTTCCACTAGTTCACCCCAGCCCTTCAAATCCCCCCCAATGTGCCAGCCGTTGAGTTCAGTCTTAGTTCTGGGCTGATAGATCAGGCTTAGTTCTGATAATCTCCCGTGTTATCAGAGCCTTGAATAGAGTCTCCCCTGCCCGGGTAATGTTGTCCGGGCAGTTTTGCTTTGGCACCTCCCACTGGGCTTTCCTTTCCATTCCCCTCTCCCAGGGAGGCCGAGGTTGTCCTCTTCCAGGATGGTCGCCTGCCCTCAGGGCACAGCGTCCCTGCTCACGGCTCTGGTTCTTGCTTTGGTCTGGTGGTTGCTTATTGCTTTCTGATTCTTGGGTGCTTTTGAGAAGATTTAAACATGTTTTTGTCTTGTTTAATTTTAGTTCTCAGTGGGAAGGTTGGCGTGAATAACTTACGGGAAACAGACGTCAGCCATGACCTCTGGCCTTCTCCACCCGCCCTGTCTCCATATCTCAGACTCAGTGTCCCCAAGCTGAGTTATCTCACAGCCCTATCTCCGTGAAGGCCACTGGAAAGTGCTGGGATTCCAGACTGTTCCACAGCCATTCAGCTCTGGGGTGACCACTAGCCTTTATGTGAATCAGAAAATGGTGTCCCTCTTTCAAGTTAAAACTTCTTAAATAAGCATGTTATTTCTTAATAATAATTATTGTACCAACAGGAACACTGTTTGAATAAGACATCTAACTCCATCAGATAATTGTCAAAATAGACAAATTTAGTTACAAGACACTTTACCGCCATCTGCCAAAACTGTAGTAAACACATATTTCCTGACTTTGAAGTAAATCAACATTAATAAAAATTTTCAAAACAATAAATGTCTCTGCTGTGAATAGCATTCCCTTCCATGTGGCAACCTGGACAATTGTAACAGCAACCCTGAATTCATCTTTTTAAAATTCTTGTTTCTATCTCCTAAATGTATCATAAATCTGTTCTCTTTTCCGCTGCCCATTTTCACTGTCACTATATGAGTCCATGTCCTTATTTCTAGCTCAGACTATTGCAGTAGCCTCTAACTGGTCCTCTTACCTCAAGCCTGACTCCGTTTCCCCACACACCCAAGCTGCTCTCTGCACCCGGAATGCCTGTGGTGTTTGCCATTCTCCCTCTGCCGAGAGTCCTTCACAGGGATGTTTCGACATGCCCTTCAAGAGTTAGGGCTGGTCCTTGTGCTCCTTCTCCCTCCACTGTACCTTATCATCTCCTCCACTAGAGCACCTGTTCATGGATTTGTTTGTAAGTTTGTTTCCCCATGTAGTTGTTTGTCCATCTTGTGTGGCTTATATCCCCTTTGCTCCCATGGCGCCCTGGGCACATCTCCATGACAGCACACGTTAACACTGTTTCATAACCTTGGGTTTAGTCTCTTTTCCCATCATCTGACTGCGCTCCATGAGTGGGGGATTTGACTTGCGAGTCTTTGAGCCCCTCTGTCTGATATGGTGCCTGGTTCTGTTAGACTCCTCCTTGCATGATAACTCGTGCCTTCCTAGCTGATTCCATTTCTGGAAGTCCAGTCTGTCCCCCTCCTCTCCTCTCTGAGAGTCTGGGAGGGGAAGGGCTGTTTCACCTGCAGAGTAGGAGCTGACAGTCCCCTGGGGGAGTGGTTTTGCTACCCTGTCATTAGCCACAAACCCACTAGGGGACAGGGAACCTCCATCCTTCCCTAGATCAGGGCCCAGCCAGCATCAGAGCAAGCCTTCCCCAGGGAAATCAATTCTCCAAAAGCCAATTTGCTGAAAGACCATTTTGCAAAATGGTCCATTCAGCAAATAATCATCTTGCTAAACCATTGAGGAGGTATCTGAAGCTTTGGATTTATTCAGAGTGCTCCCAAATGTTTAATATTTCACTTAAGAATGAGCGAGCTTCTTCTTAACTCGGTTTGCTGTCTTCTTCTCTGTTTGGGGGAAATGATCTCCCTCTGGCCTGTGATGCTGCCCCTAAACTGAACCCACATCTGGGAGTGACGCAGCTGGGATGAGCCGCACTGACCACACTGACCAGGTTGAAGGCTTTGGTCTGATCATTTTGATGAACTGATTTGCTGTGAACTGACCTAGTGCCCAATGGAGGGCGAGGGGCGTCTTCCTTCAGCGGGTCCTCCTTTACTTAGGGGGTCAGTGGGTGGGGAATGGGGAGGCTTTGTCAGTTTTCCCACCAAGGTGCAGCCCTAAGACCAAGCCTGGTGTGACGGTGTGAGCTCAGGTTCTGCTTCCCAGTGACGTCTTCTCACACAGATGAACCTCGGGGACATTAGGCTAAGTGAGAAAAGCCAGTCACAAAAGGACAAACCCTGTCTGATTCCACTGGTATGAAGTATCTAAAGTCATCAAAGTCATAGAAACAGAAAGGACAAAAGGGGGTTACCAGGGAGGGAACAGGAACAGGAGGGGGAATTAGTGTCCAAAGTGTGTAGAGGTTCAGTGTTGTAAGATGGAAAAGTTCTGGAGCTCTTTGCACAACAAGGTAAATGTACTTGATGCTACTCAAGTGTGCTCAGAAAATTGCCAGGAAGGTAAATTTAATGTTATGGGGTTTTTTCACCATAATAAAATAAGATAAAATAAAATGTCTTGCTCAATATTCAACTTCCTTCCATAGCAGCAACCAGGAACTTTGGACACTATTATCTCTCACAAAAAAGGTTTCGTTTTATGAGCTATTTGAAAGCATCAAAGTTCTAGCATTTCAAGTGTTTGACTAGCTTGGGGAAAGAAATCTTTGGCCCGGGAAGCAGCGCTAGTCTGGGGGCCCGAGTTCCTCAGGCAGGGGTTAGGGAAGTGCCCTGGAAGGGGATGTGAGGAACTGTTAAAGGAGGCCCTAAAGGCTGCTTCAGGGGGGACTGGGGTGGGGGAGGTAGGAGGAGGAGGTGAGCAATGTTTTCGTGTTTCCCCCTCAGTCTCGGGAAGGGTCTAGGCTGCGGGAGAGGCGGTGGAGGAGACCAGCGGGGGGAGCAGAACACCATCCCCACCTCGCTGGCCTTGCTCAAAGCCCCTAAAGCCGCAGTCGTTTCCGTTCTGGGGAACCGGAAGCAACCTGCACATCCTGCTGGCGCCCCCTGCACAGTTGCCCTTCCTACGGACCCTCCTGAAGCTCGGTCTCCGGTGCCCTCAGCCCAGAGCCGAGTCTGCTCCCAGTTGCCCACCATCCGGTCAGTGTGCAGCTGCCCGAGGGGCAGAGCGGTGCAGTGACCCCCAAAGGGCCGGGCCCGGGAGGTGGGCGCGTCCCTCCCTAATCCCGGCTGCGTCAGAGGTTCTCACCCTCTGACCTGGCATCAGTTCTGAACTTGCCCTCTCACTGCGTTTGTGCCTCTCTTGTCGAGAAAACTACTTCTAGAAACCTTTCCTCCTCAGAAACAGTCAGAAAGGCCCAGACCCTGTGAAGCAGATCCCGCCCCTGCCTTCCCTTCCCCGAGGCCCTTCCTCCCTCCTTAGGACTCCCTTTGCTTGTGGGGGCTGGGGAGAAATGGGGGCTGGGGAGAAACACAGCAGCGTGCGGGGATGGGGGGCTGGTGAGTGCAGAGGGGCAGGGTGCTCTTAAATAGAGGGTGACTGAAGAAGGCCTCCTGCACCATAGGGACAATATGGTAGAGACCTAAAGAAAGTGACACTGCCTTGTACAAGCCTGGAGGAAGAATGTTCTAGCTCACATGAACAACCAGCATAAAGGTCCAATGTTGGAGGGTGGGGAACAGCAGGGAGGCCCATGTGCCTACAGCAGACAAAGCAAGGTGGAGACAGGTGGGGGACGTCAGAGAGGCAGCCGGGGCCAGACTGTGTAGGGTCTTGTAGACTGCTATGAAAGCTTTCCTGTCACGTTGAGCGAGTGGGAAGCCATTGAGAGATTTGGGAAGGATGAGGACATTATCTGTCTCTTGTTTTAGGAGGAGCACTCTGGCAGCTGATGGATGATAGACTCTATGAGGGGAGTGGGAGCAGGGAGACCAATGATAATGTCATTGCAGGAGTCCAGAAAAGAGCAGATGATCAGTTCAATCTGGAACAATCAGAAAAGGCTTCACATGGAGGTGACATTTAGGCTAAGTGGTGAAGAATGGGGAGGAATTTTCACAGTTAAAAACAAAAGGAGTGTGAGACAATTTTGAACAATAGCAAGATGTTGGGGCCTGCTCCACAGAGAAGTAAGACTTATTTTACATTTATACTAATTAAGTCATATTGGTTTTGGTAGTTAAGACATTCTGGTTTAGGAATAGACTGAGTCCAATGGACAAAACAGAGAACCTAGGGTCAGTCTTGTGGATATAGGGACACCTGGTATCCAACAGAATAATCAGAGAAAGGATGGAATGTTCAACTAATGGTGTTGAGAAATTCGGGTCTCCCTGTGGATTCTGATTCATTTGGGAATGCTGATTTGTAACTAACGATGGTTTGCACCAGTGCTTTTCAAACTTGAACGTTCATGAGAATCACCTGGAACCTGGTAAATTACAGATTGTGATTCAGCAGGTCTAGGGTGACACCTGAGATTCTGCATTTCTACTATGATCCAAGTTGTTGCCTATATTACTAGTCTGTGAATCAGATTTTGAGTAGCAACATCTTAAATTGTAAGACTATTAAGTGCTTATTTAACAAAGAGGTGGTCTCAAGGATGTTCTGGCACCTCAGTGACGTCATCAGGATCCTTACATCTTTCTGCTCTGCCGTCCTTCAGCCTGATGGTGCTTGTTGACTTTTGTTCTCTTATTTGTTACCTCATTGCCCCATGATATCTGCCGCAAATCCGGAAATCACATTTAAGTTCCAAATAAGAAGAAGGGGGAAGAGGCAACAACAGGAACTCTCTACTTGAGCCTGCCCCTATCATCATGAAAACAACAGCATTCCCAGAGGCCCAAGCCAGCTGTCCCTCCACTGTCATCAGGTCACACAGATGCCTCTAGTTGGAAGGGAAGCTGGGAGAGCGAGTGTATGAATTTCGTTTTGCTGCTATAACAAAGTGCCGCAAACTTAGTCACTAAAACCCCACAAATTTATTATTTTACAGTTCTGGAGGGCAGAAGTCCTGAAACCAAGGTGTTGGGCAGGATTGTGATCCTTCTGAAGACTCTATGGGAAAATCATTTCCTTGCCTTTTCCAGCTTGTACAGACTACCTGTATCCCTCTTGGCTTGTGGCCCCTTTCTCCATCTTGAAAGCCAGCACTGTAGCGTCTTCAGATCCCTCTCATGCTCTGAACTCTGCTTCTGTCCTCACATCTCCTTTTTCTCACTCTGACTTTCCTGCCTCCCTCTTATAAGGACCTCTTATAATGTGATTACATTGGGCCCACCTGGATGATCCAAGATTATCTCTCCATCTCAAGATCCGTAATCACATTGGCAAAGTCCCTTTTACCATGAAGGATAAAGTAGTCACAGATTCTGGGGATTAGCACATGGACATCTTGGGCGGGGGAGCCATTATTCTCTCTATGACAGAGAGTGTCTTGATTCCCCCGGCATGTATAGTGGGTGATGTGTATAGAGAAGGGAGTTGTTGGTTTAGCCAATCAAAAGTGTTTGACATTTACCAATATGGGTTTATTTCAGAGATAAGAGCCCAGAAAAGATCCTGGGAAACAGCATTTCTTGTCCCAGTCTAGTCTGAGTCTAGGACTTCAGTGGCCCAGATCCTTGGGGAAAAACTTGAGTCAAAAAGAAACTGTACTTTCTTGCTGTTCCTCTATCCACTCAGTGTGTGAGTTGAACATTGATGTGTTGCTTTTTGTCCCAACAGGATAAGCAGGAGCCTGTGTCTGGAGAGCAAGTCAGAGGAGGGCTGTTCCCTGTCGGAACTGAGGCTTCTCCTCCTAGGGAAACGTGGTGCAGGGAAAAGTGCCACAGGAAACACTATTCTGGGCAAAGCTGTGTTCAAGTCCAAACTGAGTGAGCAGATGGTAACTAAAGTGTGCCAGGAGGAGAGGGGGGCCATGAGAGAGGGGGAGGTTGTTGTCATCGATACCCCCAACCTTTTCTCTTCAGTAGCTTGTGCCAGTGACAGGCACCGCAACATGGAACACTGCTTGGAGCTCTCCACTCACAGCCTCCGTGTCCTGCTTCTGGTAATTCCCATTGGCCATTATAAGGCGGAGGACAAGGAAATAATCAAGGGCATCTGGAAGGTGTTTGGAGCTGAAGCCAAGAGGCACATCATTATTGTCTTTACTCGGAAGGATGATTTGGGGGATGACTCTCTGCAAAATTACTTCAAAATGACGAGTGTCTTAGGAAGTTGGTTCAAGACTGTGGAAACCAGTACTGCACTTTCAATAACAAGGGAAGTGAGGATGAGCAGGGCATCCAGGTGAGGGAGTTCCTCTGCAAGGTCAAGGGTTTGGTGGTTGAGAACGGAGGACCATATTGTGTGAACTCCAGAAAAGAAGGCAGTGGATTCCAGGTGAGAATTCATGTTCAGGTCTCCAAAGATCTCTATGTTGGTAGAGCTAGTAGGATGAAAATGGGTGTAAATAAGTGAAATGTTGCATTGTGTGATGGAACATAGGCTTTGCTTAAGGAGATATTTATCCATGTCTGGAAAGATGAGGCACCAGATGGCAGGTAACTTTGAGTATTACCCTTTGGACTTTGGACTTTATTCACAAATTATTGGATACATTTAAGTCCTTATCTAACTTTACCCCTCCTAGTACTGGACACACAAGTGACTCATTAGTCCCTCTCTTCCCTTGGGTTCAGTAAAACTACCCTCTTATATTTTCCCCCTCTTTTTCTGGCTACTGCAGAGATTGTTGAGGCTTCTTTTAATGACATCTAAACGTTGGCATCTTCAGGGCTTGGTTCCAGCATTTCCTCAATTCTCTACACTCTCTCCTTGGGTGATCCCATGTTCTTGTGGCTTTGAGCTCCATCTGTTGCTAACAGTTTCCAAATTAGTAATTCTAGTCCAGGTCTGTCCTCTGAGTTCTGACTCCTTTTTCCAGTTTCTACTTGACATCTCCACTTGGCTCTCTTGCAGGATCTCAAACTTAACATGTCCAAACTTTTGCTTTTCCCTCTTAAATCTACAAGACCTCAGTCTTCCTCTCACCCCAGTAAATGGTTGTGCTGCTCACCATGGACTTCAAACCTAAACCCAGATGTCAGCCTTGACACCACTGCTAGCTTGCACCTGACATCCAGGTGAGATCAATGTACCTGGAATCCACCTGCTTCTCTCCGTCTCCACTATAAATATAAGTAGTGGGGAATGTAATGCAAGCAAGAATTCAGCACGGTGGCAGTTTTTGTCAGAGTGAATCTTCTTATAGCTGCTGAGTATTGAACCCAAACAGGATAGAAATTGGAGGGAAATGGATATTTGCTGAGCACCTACTAAGTTCCAGACACATACATGAACTGATTAAGACTTCACAACAACTCTGTGTACTGATGTTCTGTGGATGAGGCCCCTGAGGCTCAAGAGAACTGAGGTCACTTGCTCTCTTATCCCCTGGGCCTGAGCTCTCTCTCCACTTTATGACCATCTGTCTCTCCCTCGAAGGCAGCTTGTAACAAGGATGTCAGCAGGCAGGAGAATGGGCACAGAATGAGTTCTCTACATAGAGGGTGTTGAATGTCTCAGTGACTTCCCGCTGGCCTTCAGATCAAGTTCAGAGTCCTTGACCTGACCTGGTCGCTCTCGCTCTACTTTGCTCTCTCTGTGCTAGTCTCACTGGCCTACCCTTTGGTCCTTGAGTTATGCTCATGTCCACTCTAGAGCTCAAACCTGCGGTTCACTCTGCCTGACGCTTCCCCTCTCTCATCCATCCCATCCCAGGTCTGCTTTATGTGTCCATCTGCCTCAGCTTAAACTCACTTCCTCAGGGAGTCCTTCCCAATCGTCCCCTGGAATGAGGCCCTGCAGCTCCCCTCCCTCTCGGTGCTCCTCACACGGTCATCATCGTACCAAGTGATTCCTCTGATTAGATCTGTGGTGGGCGCCTCCCCACAGACTCCATGAGGACAGAACTCGTGTCTGTTTTGTTGATCACAGCATCTTAGTCTTGTCTTCTCTAAAACGGAGGTAATAAGTCTATGTATTAAGGATTAAATGAAATGCTCACAAAGTTTTTTGCAAATACTTGAAACTTGATACGTGTTCAATAATTATTAGCTGTTATTATTCTTGTTATTATAGAAGTGTATGCAGTTCAAATAAATTATGGAGACATTAAGGACTTTAACAATCTAAAGACTGAGAAGATCCCCACTTTTAGGACTCTGTTACCCAGAAATAAAAACATTTGCGTTTATGAAGATGAACATACAAGAATATCTATCACAGCTTCTTTTGAAATAGTAGAGCCAGAATTAACCTGAAGGGCTATCAGTGAGGGAATGGCTGCACTAGTTGTATATGTTCATACTATGGAACAAATAGCATCTACTGAAAAACGGGGTTGATCTGTACGAATGGACTTGTGCAGACGCACAGGACATATTATTAAACAAATTGCAGAACAAAAAGCCTAGTAAGTCTCTCTGCATGTTCGTGTGTATTTGTAGAAACGTAGAAAAACATAGGATATATATCTGTATATATGTAACTGTTATATATCTGTATATACGTACTTCTATATATATGATATGTATATCTATCTATCCATCTATATATATAAAACTGTTACTTTTCTGGTAGATTGGAGATGGAAACATTATTAAGTTTTAGATCATACACACTTGCATTGTAACAATCATTTGCATTTAAAAAACACAAAAGAATTTGAACTGAGCTATGGAGGGAGAAAGAAGTCCGATAATCCAAGCTGACTGGAGAGGACCCAGGGAGAGAGATTGGGAGTATTAACAGTTTGGGGTAAGGCCAAGTAAGAAAGCAGAGGGAAAATTTCCTTGGCTGACATGCAGATTTAACAAAGATAAGGCTAAAATAAAGTACAGGAAGTCTCTAAGAATAGCAGGTATTATAAAGATTGCATATCACTGTTTTCACCTTCTCTTTTGGTTCCATGACAGTTAAATATCAGGAGCGAGGATAAGGCTTCACCAGGCAGGTGTGTTTGGCCCCCCCCCCCCCATCCTCTGTTGTCTCCATTTGCCCACCTGGATGGGGAAGGTTCCAAATTTTACTCGATGCCATGTTAGCAGAAATTTCATTTTTGTACCTGCGGTGCAGTGAGGGAAGGAGACATTGGAGCTATGGGGGAGCTTGGTCCCCAGCCTCCTCCCTTCCCCTTGTCCTCAGATGCACAACACAGGCATTACAGAGCTAGTTTCCTCTTCCAGAGAGTCTGGAAGTTCTTCTTAAGCCTCTGGGTTTTCTCCAGGAATAGGAGAAATTCTGCAAGGCTTTGGAAGGAATTGCTATTACTCTTAGGGACTGTGGAGAAGTGAAGTTAGAGAGCTTCAGGAACAATGCCTTGGTTAGGTGGCATTTGTGGGGCTTCTCTGAGTGAGAACAAGACCCACCTTCTTACTCTGGGAAACCTGTCGCAGCAGCAGCAGCTGCAGTGAGGTCTCAAGATCAGCTGTCATTAAAAACAGGGCTACACAGGCCAGCGAGGACCATGACCATGGCTTTGATTTGACCACATCCTAATCATCAGATTACTCTGAATTATATACAGTCATGCACCACATGACGATGTTTCAGTCAACGACACCCACATATATGATGGTGTTCCTATAAGATTAGTACCATTGAGCCTAGGTGTGTAGTAGGGTATACCATCTAGGTTTGTGTAAGTACACTGTATGATGTTCCCACAATGATGAAATTACCTAACGACACATTTCTCAAAACATATCCCCGTTGTTAAGTGCTGCATGACTGCACTTGTGTCTCCATTTCTTTATTTTGTGAAAAGGTGGGATTTTTAGATCTGTGTGCATCATTTTCCCCCTTTATTTTCTGGGATTGTGTGAATGAAGCTACATCTCAGAAGGAGGACATTCCACACGGTAAGATGATTCTTTAAAAATGTCAAGCTCGTATCTGTAGTCTTTTGAATGCATCATGTGTCAAAGTGAACTGGAAAAATTATCTACACGAGTCAGAAGAAAAATGCCCCCTGGAGACCTAGCTCAGGTCAGTGCCCACCACCTGTCTCCCAGGGAACTCCTAACACTTGTGAGTAGGTGCAGCACCAGCAATGGTCCTGGACATGGCGCAGGTGTCCCTGGCCTTCTCTGAAATGTTACAGAGGTGGGCTTGCCTCTCATGGCTGCTTTCTGACTCAGCCTCTTCTGTTTGTCCCTGGATCCAGCACTACTCAATTTTTGGCTCCTACTGGGAAAGCAGAAATCACACCCTCATGGATAACACTAACTTGCAGAATTCAGTGATGGAGCTCAGTATCTGTGTAATGATTGCCACTCATGGTACATCCTGCACACTGCACAGGTCAATAGGTACAGATCTACTTTATTCTGTTTAGTAGATGCAATTTGGTCCATAGTATGGGCATACACAACTAACTCAACCATCCCATTCTTGATGGAGTTTCAGGTTATTTCTGGGCCAGCTCTGTGCAAGAACTGAATATTCAGCAGTGAATAAGATAGATGAGATCTCTGTCCTCATAGAACTCCCCAAAATAATAACTATAATTATGATAATAATTGCAGTTGACATTATGTGCTGAGAAATATATAAATCATCTAATCCTCATAGTATATAATATCTAATCCTCATAACAACCCAGTATATATATTCATCATAACAACCCTATAAAGAAGGTGTTATCATTATGCTCATTTTAAAGATGAGTAAACTTAGCCTGAAATATGTGAATTCAGGCAGCAGTAGGGATTTAAAATTCTGTCAAAGTCCTTTAGCCATGACCCCTAGGAACATACCTCTTCCTGAACAAAGTTCGGTTTATTGACTCCTGACAGTGAGGGAATAGCATGCCATGGGGATCCATGGGGCATCTCAGAATGAAGGTAGAGGAAAGGACTTTTTATAGAATGTGGGACTAAAGTGATATTGGGAAAGTATTAACTTTCCCAAGGGGACAGAACAAGGACATGGTGTCACTAGCATTTCAGCTGCTTGCTTTAAATGCCATGTTCACCCCACCTCCCAGACTTGCTACTCAGATGCTGAGTGACGACCCACACCAATAGCGCCCTGGATGACTCAGACTCAGTAATGCCTCTAGTTGCTGGCTCTGCCATTTGGTCAGCATGAAAGTCTGATTTTGGATCATTGGAGAAGTGATGGGGACAGGGCTGTGTAGAGAGACAGTTGTGCGGTGCAGGTTTTTACAGTAATCCATTAAGGTATAATTTACTTAGAGTAAAAGGCACAAATCTTAAGTATACGGCTCAATGACTTTTTACGATTCTACACATATGAGATCACCATCTAGGTATAGAAATGGAGCATTTCCATCAGCTTAGAAGTTCTTACTGTACCTCCCCAAAGGGAACCATCTGCAGACTTCCATCAACATAGATTAATTTTGTCTCTTCTTGAACTTGGTATAATTAATCACATAGCATGTGGTTTTGTATCTGGCTGTCTTCACTTAGTATGTTTTAGAGATTTATCCATGTTGCATATCAGTAGTTCACTCCTTTTTTTTTTTTAATTGCTGACTTCTGTTCTATTTTATGAATATACCACTAAGGACATTTTAAAGTCAGATTCTTTCTGGTCTTGACTTAGCCCCTTAACTTCATGCCCCATTGCTTACTTTTGGTAGCAAAATAAGAGGAACACCAAGGACCAAGACCAGTGAAGGCCAAGTTTAACATTTTCATCTTCCTGGGAAACCTCAAGCCCTTTACATATCTCTGAATTTGCTCCTGATGCCTTTCGTGGCTTTCACTTTGATGGGTGGCTTCTGACTGGGACTAGAGTTCTGATGGTTCAGTGCCCTACTGCCATTCTCTATAAAAACTGACAAGGATGAGAAATCATAAAACCTGTCCACGTCTCTGTCTACTGCAAGAAGAGACTCTGAATCTGTCTTTTTTCCCACAGGGCCAGGGAGATGCAGCTGCAGGCCACAGGATGTGACCCAAACCCTGGGACGTCAGAACTGAAGGTCTTGCTCTTGGGGAAGCGTGGGGCTGGGAAAAGTACCACTGGAAACAACCTTCTGGGGAAGCGAGTCTTTGAGACCAAATTCAGTGACTAGTCAGTAACCCAGACGTTTATCGCTGTGAGCAGAATCTGGAAAGAGAGGAAAATTTCAATCATTGGTACTCCAGACATCTCATCTTCAAAGAATGTTGAATTAGAGCTTTCAGAGCACACCTTCCCAGGCCCCCACGCCTTCCTGCTGGTGACCCCGCTGGGCAGTTTCAATGAGAAAGATGAGGCAGTGCTGGACACCATCGAAAGCAATTTTGGAGACAAATTCGTTGAGTACATGATCGTTCTCCTCACCAGGAAAGAATACCGAGGGGATCAGGATCTAGATATGCTCTCAAAGGACAGAGATAAATCCCTCAACGAACTCATCAAGAAGTGTAAAAACAGATACAGTGCCTTCAACTACAGGGTGATGGGCAACACCGAGTAGATGAGCTCCCGCAAAAATTTGTGAGCATGTTGCAGCAGAATGGGAACAAGCCCTGCTCCTCAGAGGGAAAGGTAAACAATGTACAGGAAACATTTCATATATACTTAAAAATAGATATAAAATATACAATAACTTTTCATTTTCTGAACCGCATAGAGAAGATAAAAAGGACAGGTCACTCTATTGACTGACTCTTTTCTCTTTCTCCTTTCTTTCTCACATTTTACTAAAGTTATGTGTCTTTCCATGCACACTGTCCTGACCTGGTCTTTCATTTTTTCATGAGGCTTATCCTATCTCTCCTACTGGATGGTGAGGGTCTTGAGGGAAGGGGGTGACCTTTTCCAATCTCTTGTTTTCCTCACAGAGTGTCTGTTGTCCAGGGCTCATCGCTCAGTGCTGGTGATGAGATGGTTCTGGGTCATTGGTTTACTCTTCTCTTTCTCTTAAGCCCACGTCTCTCTCTTGACCTCTTTGTCCACTGTCTTGGTTCATTACCTTTCTCTCTGTTGGAGAGGGGAGGCCATTTTGATTGGACAGGACTGGGAGCCTCTATACTCTTGATGGGCTGCCCACACATGGCACTAGATGGGTTTTATTAGCCCTGTCACAGTACCCTATCTACTGTAATGCAGAAGCCCTCATCCACTTGGTGCTCCATGTTCTGCTGACCTGAGCTGAGGTTCTTCCAGCCCAGCAGTACTCAAGCTTTTCTCTTCTGCCTCGAATGTCCTCACCTGGGAAGAACATCAGACCAGGGCATATCTGTTTACTGAACCCTTTCAATTCCTCATGGAGGACCAGGTGCTGGGAAGCCTCCTGAAGAAGTATAGACATGTGAGAAAGCTGGGGAGGCTGTGTGGACAAAGCCCAATTTGAAATGGACTTTGGAGAATGGGTAGAGTTTGGATGGCTGAGCAGAAAGGTGGAAGTCATTCTAGTGTACTCACACTAGCAATCTGAAGCCAGGAGGTAAGAGCAAGCAGGCCACTCATGAGGGAGCAATAAGGAATGGTCTTGAGGGAAAAGGAGGGTTCACACATCAAGATAATGTGGGATGGGGAGTTTAGACCAGATTAGATAGGACTTGAGAACCACACCCTCTAAGGGTATGGAAGCAGGGACTGAAATACATGACAAATACAGGAGTGTCAGAAGATTAATCTATTTTTCATCCTGAAGCATAACTATGAGATTGTGGGTTCAGCATAAGCAATTCAATGATTTTCCTTGGAAGGAAGAGCATGAGATGGGCTTTCCTTACTCTTTGTTCTGAGGTGAATTTTAGTCACTTGGTAGAGAATTAATCATTGAGGAGAATTGTGAAGACACCTGAATGGAAGAGTGAGAGATCATAGTACAAGTGCCAAGTCATAAGGAAACCCCCCAGTTACAAACCTTTTAAGATCTCCGTGCATCTGTAATTACATTTGTGGGAAAATTTATTCTCCATCATTGTCACCACACAGAACAATGTTAGTGGATATTCATTATTGTAACCATGAAGTGCCTTTTGACTCATCAATGAAAGACACAATTAGGTTTAATGTGGTTTTAATGAGAAATGGATTTTAGTGTGACCCAGGTGAGGGAACTGGTAATCTCGATGGTATATGTAGTTACTTTTTTATGAAATGTTAATTCTATGGAATAATTTTTCAAATACCTCAAGGAGATTTTGCTACAGTTAGCTTTACTTGGCAATAGGAAGACATAGTGACAGCAGGAACAGAAGACAAAGAGATGAGATGTAAAGACAGGACCAGCTGAGTGATTGAAGATTAATAAAGCCAGTGGCACTCACAAGGTGCCAGGGAGTAAGAGAAGGTACCAGAAGAGGGGAACAGAGCAGATTCAGAGATAGGAACAGTGCCGTGTCAGTGGATGAGCACTGGGCAGAGACCATGGTCAAGTCCTGCTTCTGAGTTCACAGACTACATGATTAGAACAAGCCATTTCCATGCCTGGGGATGGAGCTGCCAGGTGAGAGGGTGGCCTTGATGCTCTCCGAGCATCGTCTGCTGTAATGTATGGCATAACTTTGAAGGTCGTACACTGGTCAGCCCATGTTCACAAATATTTCCCACTTTCATTTCAACAGAAGCCCGGAGTATTTTCCTCGTGGGGAGGAGTGGGACTGGGAAGAGTGCGACGGGGAACACCATCCTTGGGAGGGACGAATTCCCCTCTCAGCCTCCAGCACAGCTGATCACCAAGACATGCCAGAGCAGCAGGAGTACATGGGAAGGGCAGGATGTTGTGGTTGTGGACACTCCCTTGCTCTACCTGATGCCTGGTGCCGAAGGAGGTCCATCCCCTTAGAGCAGGAGGTCAAACACTGTTGGTCCTGCTGTGAGGAAGGGAACAAGATTCTGGTCCTGTGTTCCAGCTGGGAAGGTTCACTCAAGAGGATGAAAAGGTGGTGGGGAAACTAGAGATCATCTTTGGAGACAAAGTTATGAAATACAGAATTGTGCTGTTTACCTGGAAGGAAGATCTAGGGGACTAGAAGCTTGACGAGTACCTCAACAACACAGATAACAAAGCTACTCAGTGCTCTCCCTCTTCCAAGCATGAATGGAAAGTGGGACCCAGTCTACGCTTCCTTGTTGTCCCTGAGGAAATGAACATGAGTCTGTGAGGTTTCAAAAGATTTTATTGCTTATTATCACAGTGAAATAGACTAAAACTAAAATTAGGAGCATGTAAAATTGCCAAGATTAGACAATCTTGCACAGATCTAAAATTCTAAGTATAGTTCTAGATTTCCTCTAGAAAAGGTTATTGAAAATCCCTTTGCACTTTTCTTCTTTTTTATCCCTGAGGGTTAGGAATTAGGTTAAAACTCAAGGAACTCAAATAATAATGGTTTAAACACATCAGGGGGTTATCTCATGTCAAGAAGTCCAGGAGTAGGCAGTCTGAGGCCGGTGCAGCAGCAACACTTCAGCTGCATCCTATCTTTCTGCCCCAGTGTCACTGGCACGCAGCCTCCATGCTGAAGGTTGCTTCTGGGTTCCAAGGTGGTGGTGTTCTACCCACAGCTGAGCCGAGTGTATTGAGAGCTGCCTGATGTGGTGATATATGAGATGAGAACTGTGGAATCTTCTCCCAGTAGACGTCGGGTCAGATGTTTTCAACTTTATACATGCCCTGAGGACAGGATCTATGTCATCTGCTTTGGTTTGTTGAAAGTAGTAGGTTACTTTCAAGAGTAACGCATTCATAAGAGCATGGACTGTCACCATTAATACTTTTGTTCTCTATAACCCTTAATATGACAAATTTTGTAAAATATATCTGTAAACATATTTAGTTGAGTGAAATAATAAAGGTGAATTATAAATTCCCATCCTCCTGATTCCCATTTTTCCTACTTGGGGGAAGAGCATGCCTCCATGGAGAGGCAGTGGAGATGTTTAGATACCTTGACTCTGGTAAGGTTTTTGCATGTTTGCTGCCTGAAGATGTTTAGATGGGGTGACAGCCACTTTACTGGTCCTCTGCCCGCTCAGGACTCGTCCACTCTGGGAATTTCTCTATAGCAAGGACAAGTAAATGTAACCAGTATTAGAACCAGGAACATAGGAGGAATAATGTCTAAAAGGCATTTTGTGCCTGTTCCTAAAGCTTCCCTTCTGTCGGAAGGCAGAGACAAGCTCCAGTGTGATACCCAAGGTTGAGCAGGTGACAGTGGGGGCGGCATGAGGTGGGGGATGTGTGGGCTCTGCAATGTGGCATCTTCTTCCAGGTAGGACCTAACATACACCTCCACTTTACTTAGGACCTCTCTTGAGGGGGCAAAAATACTGCTATTTCATCTCCTCTTAGAAGCACAGCCGAGAAAGAGTTAGGAGAGCAAGAGGTTTATTGCAGGTAGGGGGCAGAGTAATGCCTATTAAGGACAAAAGGGAGGAAGCAGAACTGGGCAGAGAAAGTCGTCAGATGGTGATGTGGATCTGACCTTTGCAAGACGAATGAGGAGAGGGAGCTGAGCTGGGTAGGGAGAGCCTCTGATCTGACATAGCCTGGGCCAACTCAATAGGGACTTCTGGGGTGAATACTTACCAGTAGCGAAGTCCTGCATTGGGCAGACACTGGTAGCTCTGCTGGGCTCAGACTTTGCCTAGAAACTGCCTGGGAAGAGCATGGCTTTGGCTCAAAAGCTGAGGTGGGTCCTGAAAGTGTTGCAGCTGGAGGCTGTAGGCTAACTGCGCTCCCTGGAACAGATGGCAAGTTTTCTTATCGTCTTCTTTTTTTAAATGCTGTACTTTAGATCCCCAGAAATTATGTATCTTATAGCTGGGAATTTTTACCCTTTGACCAACATCTCCCATTTCCCCCACCCCCAGCCCCTGACAACCACCATTCTACTCTGTTTCTATGAGTGAGACATTTTTAGATTCCACATATTAGTGAAATCATATGGTATTTGTCTTTCTCTCTCTGATTTATTTCACTTAGCATAATGCCCTCAATATCCATGCATGTTGTGGCAAATGGCAGGATTTCCCTTTTTCATGGTTGAATAATATTCCACTATCTATCTCTATCTCTAACTCTATCTATCTATCCATCTATATGCCACATCTTCTTAATTCATTTGTCTGTTGACAGTCACTTAGGTTGTTTCCATATCTTGGCTATTGGGAACAATGCTGCAATGAATGTGGGGGTGCAGATTTCTCTTCAAGATCCTAATTTCATTTCCTTTGAAAGTGGGATTGCTGGATCAATGGTAGTTCTATTTTTAATTTCTTGAGGAACTTCCATACTGTTTTTCATAGTGGTTGCACCAATTTACGTTCCCAGCAACAGTACACAAGGGTTCCCCTTTCCCACATCATCACCAACACTTATTATTTCTTGTCTTTTTGATAATAGCCATTCTAACAGGTGTGAGGTGCTATCTCATTGTGATTTTGACTTGCATTTCCCTGATGATTACTCACGTTGAGCATCTTTTCATATACCTGTTGGCTACTTGTATGTCTTCTTTGGAAAAATGTCTGTTTGGGTCCTTTGCCCATATTTTAGTCAGATTAATTAAGGGTTTTTTTTTTTTTACTATTGAGTTGCATGAGTTCCCTGTATATTTTGAATATTAACCCCTTGTCAGATACATGGCAAATATTTTATCCCATTCCATAGGTTGCCTTTTCATTTTCTTGATGGTTTGCTTTGCTGTGCAGAAGCTTTTTACTTTGACATTTTCCCACTTGTCTATTTTTGCTTTTGTTGCCTGTAGTTTTGGTGTTGTATCCAAAAAATCATTGACAATACCAATGTCAAGGAGTGTTTTCCTGTTTTTTCTTCTGGTGGTTATACAGTTTCAGGTCTTATATTTAAGTCTTTAATTCATTTCAACTGAATTTTTGAGTAATATGAGACATGAGTTCAATTTCATTCTTTTGCAAGTGGATATCTGGTTTTCCCAACATCATTTATTGAAGAAACTATTCTTTTCCATTGTGTGTTCTTGGCACCCTTGACAAAGATCATTTGACCAAGTTTTATTCTTGGAGGGAGAACCTTCAAGTGTGGTGCACCTTCATGGCTTCCAGGGCTGGTTGTCATGCTCCATGCAGACCCACTTCTCCATACATGTTTGGAGATCTGTTCCTTCAGGGCTCCCCTAGGACTCTCTTCCTGAGAGGCAACTAAAAGTGGAAGATGTCTAGGATGAACTGCAGCCCTTGTTGCTGCACTTCTTCTTGGGCAGCAACTAGTACTCACTGTCTTCCTCCTCCGTTATCCATTCGCAGTTCCCCTCACCTTCAGATTTCATTTCTGGTTGTGTCAGTGCTTCCCTGTTCTGTGACCTAAACCCTCATTCCTGAGGGATCTAAGACCCTGGTAACCATACTCTTCTTAGGCTGGGGTTGTCGCACTTGCCTATTCACAGTTTCAGTTGGGCAGGGGAGTACCCAGAGGTGCCAAGTGGAGTTCCACCATGCCCCCATTGTGAACAGCAGCCCTTCCTCCTGCTGATCGGGGTCGGTCAATTAACCTTGGCAAGATGAGTCTGCTGTTCTTGCCTGCTGGTTCGAGAGACTAGGAGTCTGAAGTGTGCAGGTGGCAGCCAGGGAGCTGAAGGACAAAGCCCCCCAGTGAGTAACTGGGAATAATGGTAAGTGTGACTTCTTCTGCTTCTTTTATCTCTTGGTGCTCAAACCCATGTATTCTTTCTGTTGGAGATCACTATCTCAGGGTGTCGGCTGCATTCTAGAAAGGTGACAGCCCATCCTCACCCCTTTGAGCTGGCAGTCCAGAATTGATCTATCAGTGTCTTAAGCATATGTGTCTTACCAAGGCCACTAGCAAGCTGGCCACCTATTACTCATCCTGCCCGTTCAGTGTGATATCATTGATTTAATGTGGTGGTTCTCAACTGGGAACAATTTTGCCCCACAAGGGATAGTGGCAATATCTGGAGACATTTTTGGTTGTCACAACAGGGGGGTGATGCCACTGGCATGTAGTAGGTAGAGGCCAGGGATGCTGCTAAACATCCTACAATGCACAGGACAGCCCCCTGTAACAAAGAGTTATCTGGCCCCATATGTCAATAGTACTGAGTTTGGGAGACCTTGGTGCAGTGGATCAATGTGGTATATTGCAGGATGTCCAGATGGTGCAGATCTCCTTGGATTAGAGAGTGGGAGAGGTCACTTCTGGGAAGTGACCTTATTCACACTGTCTCTGTTTGCTAATGCACTAAGCGTGTGCTTATTTTTCACATGGGTCGTCCAGCACCCCCAGACTCATCCCCACATAGACTACCCTTCCTCACAAAACCTCTTTCACCTCCACTTCTCTCTCTTCTTGCACTGAGAAAGATGTAGTGAAGAATAGGGCTTTTGTGGTGAATTTAGCTTAAAGAGTAAACAAAAAAGTTTCCTATTACAAAAAGACAGGAAATCTGAAAAAACCCTCATCTTCCTATCCCATCAGTAAAACTGTTTGTACCATGGATCCATCGGTCCAGCCTTCCCCAAGGGATACTGTCATCTTCCCAAACAGATGAAGACATCAACATTCCTCACCTCTCATTATCCTATGAGAGGCCATGAGATGCTAACGAGAAACCTCTGTGGACTTAACTCTTGCATTTATCTCTGAGAATAGATGCAGGATGTTCTCATCAGACTGTTAGGTGTAAAATCTAGCTGTGAACAACATGACACATTTCTCTCTTCAGCTACAAACATTTCCTGTTTACTGCCTTTTGCTTAATGCTGTGCTCACATGCGTTAGTGGGTGGTAGTGTGACAGGCCTGTGTTTCCTGACCCAGACATTATGGGACAGTGTGTAGGCTAGATTAAAAGGGGTCAAGCCTGGACCAAGATGTTACTCCCGAAAGTTCCTCAGGAAGTATATTTATCATTTGTCTTCCACAAGGCTACAGTAACCTGAAGTTTAAAATGAGGTCATTTTGACATTGATTATGAATGTTTTCCTAGCTTTCACTCCACCTGCTGTTGCAGCACTCCAGACCCCCAGCAAGATCTTGTTTTCCTTGGATATATTTCTGATGATCCCCAGAGGATGAATTATGTTAGCTCCTGAAAATTTCACCTGCCAGGTGGTATTTACCATGCTTTTCCTGATATGAATCCTTCTCTGCTGGGTACTGCCTACAAGGCACCACTGATGACCAGGCATGACCCTCAATCCCTATTAGTCACCGTGTTTTCAGGTTGTCCACCTCCAGGTCCACCGAGCAGTGCAGCATCCACTGAACACCGCTGGTGGGTTTTTGTGTCTCTTTCTTGTGGGAACCATTATCGGCTCCATGGGCCATCCATCTCCTTCCTCCCTGGGTTCCTCACCTTGGGAATGGTGCCACACTCCATCAAGGTGCCTGAACCAGGAACCTTGACTTATCCCTCCCACAAAGAACACAGAATTGTGGATTATAATAGCTTTGTATCTCTCCAGAGCATTCACTTCCACCCTCATCTCCACTCCAGTTGTGGTCAGCAGCATTTCTGGTCTGGATCATTGCAAGTGTTTCCCAGCACTGAACTTGTTTCAAGGCTTGTCTCCTTCTAATTACCCCTCATGCTGCAACCAGAATGCTATTTCTAAGGCTTAAATATAATTATGAGGTGATGTCAGTTGGAATGACAGAGTAATGACCTCCAAAAATCTTTACCTTTACAAAAACAAGGAGAACACTGTCACAAATGGTTAGAATCAACTTTTTCAGATCTCTGGATATTAACCAAAGGCTAGGAAGGATGCCATTTTCAGAGCTGCCACATTCTGTTATTTAAAATGTCCAGTTTTCAACAAAATATTACCAAACAGGCAAAGAAACAAGAATGTATGACCCCTATACAGGAAAAAAAAAAGTTATGCAGAAGCTTTTTAGTTTGCTATAGTCTCAATTATTTATTTTTGCTGAGGATAGAGAGAAAAAAATGAAGAAGAAAAAGCAGATCATCAGAGACCCATGGGATACCTTCCACATACTGGCATACATATAATGAGAATCCCAGAGGAGAGAAGAGAGAGAAAGAGACAGGAAGAATATTTGAAAATTAATGACTGCGAACTTTCAAAATTTGGTGAAAAACACTGATTTACACATCTAAGCAACTCAGTGAACTTTAAGAAGGGTAAATCCAAAGAGACCCACACCTGGACCTAACATACTCAAGCTATCAAAAGACAAAGACGAGACTCTTGAAAACAGTGAGAAGTGACTTATCATGTACAAGACATTCTCACTAAGATTAACAGCTGATTTCTCATCAGAGGCCATAGAAGCCAATGGTCTGTAGGATGATATATTCAAAGTGCTGAAAGCAAAAGACTGGCGGCTCCAAATTCTTTATCCAAGAAAACTGTTCTTCAAAAATGAAGAAAATTAAAACATCCCCAGCTAAAGAGAAACTGAAAGAATTTGTTGCTTGCAGATCTACACTTCAAGAAAAACTAAAGGGAGTCCTTCAGGCTGAAATGAAAGAACACTAGACAGTAGCTGTATCCACATGAAGAAATAAAGAGCACCCATAAGAGCACCTTATAAAGATGTAATTTATATGATATTAACAGCACAAATTGAGGAAAAGAAAATAGAGCTTCATAAGAGTAAAGTTTTGCATACTGTTTAAACTTAGTTGGAATTAATCAGAAGTGGATTGTTAATTATGCTGTAAATTGTAATGCCTAGGGCAACCTCTAAGAAGATGTAACAAGATAATATTTAAAATACAGTAATAGAAATGACAGGGGTATTAAAATAGTACACTAGAAAATATCTATTAAACAGAAAAGAAGGCAGTAATAGAGGAATACAAAAGACACTAGTTATACAGAAAACAAACAGCAAAATTGTACACATAAATCCTATCTTATCAGTAATGAAATATTAATGGATTAAACGCTCTAGTCAAAACTAGAGATTGGCAGACTGGATTTTTAAAAAAGCATGATCCAACTGTATACTGTCTACAGGAGGCACACTTTAGAGTCTACAGGGACATATTTTAGATTCAAAGACACAAACAGGTTAAAAGGGAAAGGATGGAAAAAGATATCATGTCAGCCATAACTAAAATACAGCTGGAGTGGCTATACTAATGTCAGACAAAATAGAATTATACAAAAACTGTTATTTGTCACAGATAAGGGCATTTTATAATGATAAAAGAGTCAATCTTTCAAGAAGATATATTAATTGTAAACATGTATGCACCTGATATCTGAACCCCAAAATACATGAAGAAAAATCTGGCAAAATTGAAGGGAGAAATGTACAGTACAAAAATAATTGGAGACAGAAATACCCCACATTCAATAGTAGATAGAACAACTAGACAGAAGATCAGGAAGAAAATAGAAGACTTGAAGAACACTATAAACCCACTAGACTGAACAAACATCTATAGAATATTCCTCCCCAAAACAGCAGAATACACATTCTTCTCAAGGGCTCATGGAATATTATCCAGGATAGACCATATGCTAAGCTGTAAAATAAGTCTCCATAAATTTAAAAGGGTTGAAATAATACAAAGTATGTTCTTCTAACACAACGGGATGAAATTAGAAAACAATACCAGAAGACAATTAATAAAATTCATAAATATGTGAAAATTAAACAACACACTCCCAAGTACAGCAGCCCCCTGCTATCCAGTTTCACTTTCCACAATTTCAGCTACCTGCAGTCAACCATGGTCCAAAAATATTAAATGGAAAATTCCACAAATAAAGAATTCATCAATTTTAAATTGCAGTGCCATTCTGAGTAGCATGATGAAATCTCACATCATCCCACTTCATTCTGCCTGGGAAGTGAGTCATCCCTTTCTTGGATCCTCAACCATCAACGTCGTCTGCTTCTGACATACAACCATCGACACTGTCATGGCTGGATGATCCTCCTCTGACTTATCATCAGAAGGTCAATAGTAGCTGAAGGCTACATCACAAAGTCCCTATCATTCACCTCACTTCTCTCATCAGGTAGACATTGTATCACCTCACATTCCACAAGAAGAAGGATGAATACAGTAAATAAGATATTTGAGAGAGAGAGAGACCAACTTCACATAACTTTTATTACAATATATTGTTATATTAGTTCTATTTTATTATTAATTATTGTTTGTGAATCTCTTACTGTGCCTAACTTATAAATTAAACTTTATCACAGGTATCTATACACAGGAAAAAGCATAGTATATATAGGGGTCGGTACTATCCACAGTTTCAGGCAACCACTGGGGGTCTTAGAACATATCCACCAAGGATGAGTGGATAAGGGGGTCCACTGTGACCAGTGGGACAAAAAAAAGTCACAAGACAATTTAGAAAATGCTTTGAGATGAAAGAAAAGAAAACACAACATACCAAAACTTATGAGATGCAGCCGACACAATGCTCAGAGTGTAATTTAAAGCTGGAAACACATTTATTAAAAAAGAAGAAAGACCTCAATCAGTAACATAACCTTCCATCCTAAGAAACCAGAAAGACAAGAGTGACTAAACATAAAGCAAGAGGAAGGAAGGAAATAACAAAGATGAGAACAGACATAAGTGAAATAGACAATAGAAAAGCAACAAAGCAAATGACTGAAACTCAAAGTGGTCCTTTGAAAAATAATCGACAAAATTGACAAAGCTATAGCTCGTCTGACCACAGAATAGAGAGAAGGATAAAATTGCTAAAATCAGGAATGAACGAGGCTACAGTGCTACTGACCTTACAGAAATAAAAAAAAAAAAAGCATAAGGAAATGATAAGAATGACTGTATGCCAACAAACTAGATAAATAGGACAAATTCCTAGAAAGACACAAACTACTGAAAGTGAGTCAAGAAGAAATAAAATCTGGATATACCTATAACCTATAGGTAAAGAGATTAAATTAGTAACTTAAAAAACTGCCCTAAGGAGAAACCCAGCACCTGATGTCTTCACTGGTGAATTCTGCTAAACATTTAAGGATGAATTAACACCAATACTTCACAGACACTTTTAAAAAAAATAGGAGAGGAGACGGTACCTCACAATTCATTCTATGAGGTCAGTATTATCCAGACAAAGATATTACAAGAAAAGAAAACCACAGACCAATATCGTTTCTGAATATCGACATAAAAATCCTCAACAAATACTAGCAAATCAAATACGGCAACTTATAAAAGAAGTATATGCCATGAGAAGTATGGACCATATATAAGTATAGACACCTGGGATTTATCCCAGCAATGCAAGATTAGGTCAACATGTAAATATCAATCACTGTATTACACCACATTAATAGAATGAAGGACAAAAATCACATGATCATCTCAATAGATGCAGAAAATCATTTGACAAAATCCAACACCCATTTATGATAAAAACAATCAATAAATTAGGAAGAAATGTAATCATGATGTTATTCAGCTTATTATCCTTTTATACTTCTCAACTGTCCCCATAAATTCTAGACTCCCTGGGCTAATTTTAGGCAAAGCTCTCCATGTTGAGGCATCCACCCACGTCTCCACTCATCGGTCACTATTCTTACTCGGATGGTCACACCCAAGGGTCCTACCCTCCAGCCTGCATTGCTCCCAACAGCAGCTCTCCCCACCTCTGTCAGCTCCCCCATCCCTAGACATGCACATGTGCTGTGGATGACTACTCCAATTCGTCATTTGGGTTTAAGGATTCACCTTCAATCTCATATTCTTAAGGAAAGATTTTGGGCCCACCCAAGGCTGACTTAAGTGCCTATCCTAGCTGATTTGATCACATTCTCTGCATACCCAGACCAAATGCTTGCTATTTCTTGTCGATATGCCCAGGTGTATTGTAGAAACCTTGGTGACAGAAGACCCCTTGATGTTAAATTATACCCCAATGTCTGATATGTTCCAGGCCCTCAATATATAATTCACCACTCATATGTCAGTTGAGTATCCCCTACTCCTTGAAGAATTGGTGAAATTTGGTCTAAACTGTAATTACACAATATGGAAGCTCTTCTATCTCCTGAAGAAGACCTGTCTCTTTTGCCTTTTCTTCAGCTGGTTTTTCTAGCTGTTTCCTTCCTGCTGCTTCTTTCAGTAGTTAGGTTGCTTTCCGTTTCTTTTTTAGGTTCTTGATTTTTTCCCTCTTCCTCAGAGTCTTGTGTTGCTGAGAGAAGACATTTTATGGTTTGCTTCCTGTTTGGCAGCTTTGGCCTCACTCTTCCTTTGCTTTCCAGGGGTTGTATTTGACAACAGCTTATTCCTTTGCCCCTGTGTTTTCATCCTCTGGGGTGGCTTCTCAGGCAGCTTGAGATCAGTGACTTGTTTGTCTCCTATGGCTGGAGTTCTACAGTCATTCCAGTGTTGGCTCCTCACTGAGTACATCACTCAGAACTGCTCGAGAAGTTACCGATTTTATTAGAAATACTATGTCTGGAAATTTTTGCTAGGAAAGTGGCCACATTTCCGCATTTAATGGCACATTATTCTTGTGCAGGAAAAAGCTAGTGTAATGCAAAATCTTGTACCTGTTATTAACACATAACCCGGCAGCACGTGTAGGAGTTACATTGTGCTCCTCCTCATCCGGGCACTCACCAAAGTATGTAAAATCAGAGGCCACTGTTTCGGAAATAAGTTTGCGTTTTGAAGTACCCCACACCTCCATTTGTCTCCTTGATATCCAAACCCATAAGTACTAGTATGGCTGCATGAAGCATAGTAGACTCCATTATGAGAACCAGTTCCAAAGTCAAATTTATCGTCACACACCGAGTAGCAACAATCAAATTGTTGCTTTGACAAGAGTTTGGCTACAAGGCTAAACTCATCATAAATGGGATCATTTTTGGGTATTTGCACTATAGCACCTTCTTCACGTGTTGCAATGTAGAAGAATGTTTGTTATTCGCAGTAGGAAATGATTGCTTTGTTGACATCTGTACTAGCTATTGTCAACTCACCAGTAGCTTTTAGATTCTATACCTCTGAATCTCTGTTGTCCTCAGACACTTTCATGGCTAAAGTTTCATGATATCCACCAAAGTAATGTACAGATTTACTCTAATAAAAGAAGGTGCACCCTTATTTTCAGGAACATATACAGACGATAGGTGAAGTCCTGGGAGATAATACAAAAGCGTTGACCTTTTTTGCCAATGAATTTTTATGTACTATATAATCTAATATAGCTGTATTTATTTATAACATTTCCAATGTTTTATTATCTGTCAAGAATCATTGGGTTGACTGGGCTTGCTGGATGGCTCTGCTCCATGTGACGCTGGCTGGAGCTGCAGTTGTCTGGGGGCTCAACTGAGCTGCAGTGTACAAGATGCTGCCCTCAGGTGGCTGGTTGTTGATGCTGGCTGTGAGTGGGAGGCTTGGCTAGGCCTGTTGACTCCAGTGCCCACATGTGGTCTTCTCATACAGTTTGAGCTTCTCATAGTACGGCGCCTGGGTCCTGAGAGGGACTGTTCCAAGAGCAGCGTTCCTTGAACCCTCTAGTCTTTTCAGAGACACTCTCTTGCTCTTTAATTCCAAAGGAGAGAATATTTAAATTCCATTCCCTGGGAAGAGAATAGTATTCACTCTTTATAGAAGGAGGAGTCATTTGGGGGGAAACCCTGACACCCACTGTTTCCAGACATGGGACTAGAGTTACTTTACCTCAAACCAGGAGACGGGTTTCATGGCCCCTCTCTTGGGTTCCTAGATCTCCCTGTGCCCATGTGTAGCCTGCCTAGCACTTCCTGTTTCCAGGTTCTAAGCTGATGAGAGAAGGTCTGTTTCCGGCCAACTCAGGCACACCTTTCCTCATTAGGTTTACTCTTCTTAGTCTAGTGTGGGAGGGTTGTTAATTGAGGCCCACTCCAGCCCAACATCTTCCATTGAGGGAGAAGGTTTGGGAAGCCCCATTTGGACCTTTGATTCCTGCTGCATCTCTTCTCCCCAACTTCCTAAGTGGTTCTGTGATTTGGATGAAAAAGTGATAGTGTGTCCAATTGACTCTGTTCTTTGTGTGAATATGCTATTATTCAAAACTGTGGAGGAAAGAAAGGGCTCATTCACACTCTGAGTCTAAACAGTCACATCTGGAATGTGAACAGTAGTTCCAAAATCATTAATGTGCTTATTACTCTTTTGTCTTTCTAATCACATGAATGTGGCTAAAGTCTGTCGGAAGCACTGTCCTTGGGGAGATAAAATATGTTTAGTAACAAGAGAAATGCAAAGAGAAAAATCAAAGTAACATTCAGATTCAAATATTTTAAAAAATGATTTTGCCCAAAACCAACAGCATCGCAAGTCAGAGTTTTTTCTAAGCGTATCGTGGATCATGTTTGGTGGGCTAGGCACTCCAAGAACTTATGAACATATTGCAATCACAATTGTCTTCCTAAAACAGTGCTCCAATGTGAACTGTTTAGGCTACAATATGTTCTTCCTTTTAAAAAATGAATGAATGAATGAACAAATGAATGAATTCATCCAGCTACCAACTACTTAATTCCTTCCAATACAAAAATCTTTTAACGTGTTCTAACACTTCTGATGTTTGTGTTAAGCTTCAGGCATTAATGGGTGATAGTTTCTGAAAATCCACATTTTTTCCTTACATTTGTGACATGAAATAAAACAGATCATAAAAGACTTCTAAGGTTCAGCCTGAGAACTCTATTCTGTGTGGATAATGACATGCAGGTACAAGAGCAATCTGCCTGGGTTTTGGAGCAGTTGCTCTCATAACTGCAACACAGCACAAACTTTACATGCAAGTTCCTTTGTCTTTAAAAAATAAAATCAACATTTAAATGTTAAAAATGTTTTATGATTCTGTATAAGGAAGATTGGGAACACATAAGTTTAATGTTTGGACAGAAAATACATTCATATGAGTCAAAATCATAACCATATGAAATCCTACTTCTGGGTATTTATGCAAGAGAATTTTTTTCCAAATTTATTGAGCTATTATTGACATATAGCATTGTGTAAGTTTAAGGTGTACAATGTGATGGTTTGGTGCATGTATATATTGTAAAATGATTGCCACAATTGGGTTAGTTAATACCTCTATCACCTCACATAATTACAATATTTTTTCTTTTTTTTTTGTGGTGAGAACATTTATCTACTCTCTTAGCAACTTTCAAGTACACAACACAGTGTTGGTAACTATAGTCATCAAGCTGTACTTGGATTCATCTTATAACTGAAAGTTTGTGATTGACCAACACCTCCCCATTTCCTCCACCCCCCAGGCCCTGGCAACTACTGCTCCAATCTCTGTTTCTATGACTTGGGCTTTTGTTAGATTCACATATAAATCAGATCATACAGTATTTGTCTTTCTCTGTCTATTTCTTTATGATTGAGTCTTGGTAGGTCATATGTTTCTAGGAACTTACCCTTTTTTTTTTTTTATTTTATCTATTTGTTGGCATATAATTGTTCATGGTAGTCTCTTATGATCCTTCGTATTTCTATGGTATCAGTTGTAATGTCTCATCTTTCATTTCTATTTTTATTTATTTGTCTTCTTTTCTTTTTTTCTAATTTGTCTTTAAAAGTTTGTCAATTTTGCTTACCTTTTCCAAAAAACCCGCTCTTAGTTTTACTTATCTTTTCTGTGTTTTTTCTGGTTTCTATTTTTGCTCTGATCTTTCTTATTCCTTTCCTTCTGCTAACTTCAGGCTTAGTTCTTCTTTTTCTGTTTCCTTGAAGCAGAAAGTCAAGTTGTTTATCTGAGATCTTTCTTTTTTTTTTTTAATGTAGGCATTTGTCACTATAACCTTCCCCTTAGAATTGCCTTTGTTGCGTTCCACAAGTTTTGGTGTATTGTGTTTCCACTTTTGTTTGTTTCAAAATATTTTTTTATTTCCCTTTGACGTCTTCCTTGACCCATTGGTTGTTCAATAGTGTACTGTTTAATTTCCATGTTTTTGTGAATTTTCCAGTTTTCCTCCTATTACTGATCTTTAGTTTCATACTATTGTGGTCAGAAAAGATACTTGGTGCGTTTTCAGTCTTTTTAAATTGGCTAAGACTTTTTTTGCGACCTAATGATTATGATGGAGAATGTTCCATGTGTGCTTGAGAAGAACGTGGATTCTGTTGGTTTTTTCAATAGCCAACAGGTAGAAACAACCTAAATGTCTATTGATGGATGAGTGGGTAAAGAAAATGTGAGATATGTGTGTGTGTATATATATATATATACACACACACATACACAGTGGAATATTATTCAGTAATAAAAAAGGAAATCCTGTCAATGCTGCAATGTATGATGAGCCTTGAAGACATTATGCTACGTGAAATAAGCCAGGCACAGAGGACAAATACTGCACTATACTACTTATATGAGGTATCTAAAGTAGTCAAATTCATGGAAACAATAAGTAGAATGGTGGTTGCCAGGCGCTGGGGAAGGGAGAAATGGGGAGTTGCTGTTCCATGGATGTAGAGTTTCAGTCATGCAAGGTGAAGAAGTTCTAGAGATCTGCTGTACAACATTGTGCTCATAGTGAACAATACTGTATTGTACTCTTAAATATCTGCCAAGAGGGTATATCTGATGTTATGCGTTTTTACTACAATAAAAAATTGTGAAAAAGCAAATATTAAGAGATGTTGGCTTCACTTGTCCACCTGAATCTCCCACATTCCTCTAAAATTAACCACTTTATTTCTTGGGTATACATACAGTGTTTCTTTCTGCAAATAAAAGCAAATCTGGGTAAATAATCTTAATTTATTCTTTTTTGCATAAAAGGTAGCATATAATTTTTATGGCTCTATGTCTTGTTCTTTTCACTTGACAACATATCATGGGCATTTTTCCATATTGGTATCTAGAGCACTTCCTTATTTGTATATACAACTGCATAATAGTGTTTTGTGTAGCTATATCCGAGTTTATTTTTCACCTGTCCCAGTTGATGATCATCTGGGGGTGTTTCCAGCCTTTGCCGAATCAAACAATATTGCATTGTGTGCTACACAAGGGTCGTGCCATTCTGTATTTTCACTATTGAAGTATGAAGGCACCTGTGTGTTTTCCACTTATGGGTTTTGAAAACCTAATGGGGAGTAATCATATCTAAGTGCAGTTTGATATGCACTTCTTTCTGTGTGAGTGAGATTAAGTATCTTTTCATATGTTTAATATCAGTTTTTTTTTCTGTTAATTCTCTTCATATCCTTTGTCCATTTTTTACAAGGGGCTGTTGGTCTTTTACTTTCAATTTCCTGGGAACTCTACATATTACAGAGATTAGTCATTTGTCTATCAAATGAATTACAAATATTATTTTCTAGTTTGCCATTCATATTTACTTTGTCTTTCTTATGTAGATGTGCATCATTATTATGTAGATAAATTAATCAATAACATTTATTTGTGTGTTCTGGCTTTTCAGTCATAGTTAGAAAGACCTTCCACATGTGTAGAGTGTGGTGGAAAACTTTTCTGTTTCCTTCTAGGACTTTTTTGATTTCCTTTTTGCTAACATTTAAATCTTCTATTCATTTGTAACTTATCTTGGTGTTTATCAAGCATTTATCCTGCCTTTCCTGCATAAACTGTACTTCAGGTTAGTGAAAAAGTGAAGAGGGAAAGAATATCCTAATAGAAATACTCTAGCTACTAAATAAAAGAAATGCTAGAATACAATACCACCATTTTGCAATACCTATTAAGTAATGGATCTATACATTGATTATCAATGACTGCTAATAAGAAAAAGGGCCCCTGTTGGAAATATAGAACACCAACTAAGAGTAAAATTGTCAAAAGAATAATTAAACTTAACTCTGCTCTGTCTGATCAAACCAACCAAAACTAACTTCCATGTTACAAAATGTATGAGACAGAGGAGTATAGTAAATGATATCATGAGGATGCAAGCAGCAAAATTCAGAATGTGAGAAAGTCAATAGTACAAATGTCTAGTGTCCTTGATAAATACTTTTCAAGAAAAGAAATGGGGGAAGGGTCTTCTGTTTCTGACCATAATGGAGTAACTAGGATTGTTAGTTACCCTCCTTCCATAAACAACCAGAAAACTACATATATGTAATACATAAAAAAGCTGTTTCCAGAAATTGAACAGTAGACTGCTCAAGACTGGTCCATAAGATGGGTCAGGTGGATGGAAAACAAAAGTAGATGACAGCTGGGATCTCCACAACTAAATGAGAGACCAAAAATAGTAAGTAGATGGGTAAATATAAAAGATTCTTTTTATGACTTAAAAATTTATTCAAAGATAATTGACTCTTGAAAGCAAAATAACAATATATTGTTGAGTTTCTATTTTATGTGAATATCTAATGTATAACAACAATAACACAGAAGACAGGGTGGAGAAAGTAGAAGTATAATGTTATGAAGATCTTACAGTATATATAAAAAGTGATATAATATACACTCAAGGCAGAATATTATAAGTTAAAATGCATGTTGTAAATTGTGGAGTAACCACTAAGAAAATAAAATGAGATGCAGCTAATAAAGCAGTAATGGAAATAAAGTGTAAATTTAAAAAATCAACAGAAAAAATGAACAGATGAAACAAATAGCAATATGATAAATTTAGATGCAATACTGATAATCATACTAGATGTAAATTGCCTAAACTCCCCAATTATAAGACAAATTGTCAGATTGGATAAAATAGGAAGATACAAATGTATGCTGTCTAAAGGAATTCCCACTGTCAATACAAAGACAAATAGATGAAAGCAGGAGAATGAAAAAGATATACCATGCAGAGCTTAAGCACATGAAACCTGCAGTGGCTATATTGATATCAGACAATGTAGGCTCCAGAACAAGACCATCTCTACAGCAGGGATGAAGAAGGACCTTTTATATGATAAATAGGTTAATTCATCAACAAGACAAAATAATACTGAATGTGCATCAGCTCATAAGTAACAAACCTTTAGAAAAACAAGAGAACTTCAAAATTCAAGGAGCAAAACCCAACAGAAATGAATGCAGAAATAGATGAATCCACAGTTATAGTTGGAGATTTCAACACTCCTTTCTCAATAATGTATATTATTTCCTTTTTTTCTTAAGATTGAGCACAGACAAGGGAAGAGAAATTGTGTTTCATAATTCAGATTTCTTCCCACCAAACTCTGACTTGTGGTTTCATTTCCACATTTTCCAGAATCTTACCATTGAGTGGGTGGGACGGGGTCTGAAGAGGTGCATAGAGGGACAAAGGGAGGATGAACTATAAGATGTAGATTATGGTTCCAGATCCTTCAGAGTGGGTGACTTGGTGTACGCCACCTAAGCTTTCTGGGCCTGTTTCTTCCTTTGTCAGAAAAAGACAGTAGTCTCTCCCCTGTCTGAGAGTAAAGCTGGAGTCCCTGAAACCACTATGAGAGGACAGAGGAGGACGCTGTTCACAATGCCTCAGGGAGGTGACCCATGGTGTCACCAGTGTTCTGTGAGGCCGATTCTCAGCATAGTCTGGAAGATGTCTACGCCCGACCAGGTAGCTCCTCTCAGAATTTTCACCAAAAGGCTAAATTACACTAGTTGCAGTGATCATGCCCACAGGGTTGGCTATGACATAACTAGTGGGCAGAGGCTGGCCAAGGGTGAGTAGAGACTGAACTTGTCCATTCTTGAGTAAAATCATCTGCACTCAGAGTGGAAGAGGAGTGGGTGAGTGGTGGAACCAGGAGACAGACGTGCGGTAGGGAGAATATGATCCTATCCTCTTCAACACAAAGGAGATTGGCTTCAGCAATGGGTAGAAAAAAAAGGAGACATGGCCGTTTACCCCTTACTTTTCCATTCTTCCATGACCGTGTCATGAGTGTTTTCCAAGACCAGAAAAGTCCCCTTCCAGACTTAGAATTTGACAGTGGAGGGCCATCAACAAGGCTTTCCTCAGGTTCTGATGATTGTTTAGGGAGTCACGATGCTGCTGATACGGCAGTGGAGAACATATTTTGGGTGTCTTTCCATTATTGATTTCTAGCTTGATTCCATTGTGGGCAGAGAACACACTCTGTATGATTTCAGTTCTTTTAGACTAGTTGAGGTTTGTTGTCCCTGCCTACCCACACCCATGTATGACCTGCCATTTCATCTCCTCACAACATGTAATTATTGTGTGTTGACCAGGGTTAACTAGAGGGAATCACAATGTGGAGGATGAAGTAGTCCTAGGGCTGCCATAACGAAGACCTACATAGACCTCAGGATGTGGTCTATCTTGGCATACGTTCCAGGTACACTTGAAAAGAACGTGCCTTCTGTCGTTGTTTGGTGGGGTGCTCTATAAATAGCAATTAGACACTGTTGATCGATGATTTTCGTGAATTCTTCTATATCCTTGCTCATTCTCTATGTAGTCATTCTAGGGTGTGAAGTCTCTAACCATAATTGTGGATTTGTCTATTTCTCCTTTCAGTTCTGTCATGTATTTGCACCTCTGATGATTGGCAACACACATTTACAATTGCTTTGCCTTCTTGGTGGATTGACCTTTTTATAATGTCAGTCTCTGCATTTCTTTGTTCTGAAATCTACCTTATTTGATATTAATGTAGCCATTCCTTCATTCCTTTGCATGATTAATATTTGCACTATTTATCTTTTTCCATCCTTTTATTTTCAACCTGTTTCTACTATAACATTTAAAACTTTTTCCTTGTAAGCAGCATATAATTGGGTTGTGTATTTTCATCCACTCTGCCAATCTCTGTCTTTTACTTGGTGTGTTTAGATCCCTTATATTTAGTATAATTATTGAGATGTTAGGGCATCAGTCTGACATTTTCTTTTGTTTTTTTTCTTTGCTCTCTCTGGTTTTCATTTCTTTATTTTCCCCTATACATTCCTGTGTGTTACTTGAACAATTTTTTAAATTCCATTTTGATTTATATATAGTGTTTTTAAAATGTACCTTTCTGTATGACTTTTTAAGTGATTGTTCTAGGTATTACAGTATATGTACATAACTTATCAAAGTCCACTGGTGTTATCATTTGACCAGTTTCAGTAAAGTATACAAACTTTACCTCCCTTTACATCCCTTAACCTCCTCTGTTTACAATATAATTGTCTCAAATTTATTTCCCCTACATAAATTTAGAACCATGTTAGATGGTGTTATAATATTTACTTCAACCATCAAACATAATTTAGAAAGATCAAGAGGAGAAGAAAACTCTGTTTACCCATATTTTTGCTACTTTCTACCTTCTTGGTGTTCCAAGGTTCCTTCTTTTATTGTTTCCTTGCTGTTTCAGAACTTCCTTTAGTCATTGTCTTAGAGTAGGTTTGCTGGCGACAAATTCCCTTGATTAATTATCCATCACCTGAGAATGCCTTGATTCTCTTTTATCCTTGCAGGATATTTTCTCTGACTATAGAATTCTGGGTTGACAGCCCTTTTCTTTTAACACTTGAAAAATCTCACTCTTCAGGCCTCCATGGTTTCTGATAAAAAATCCAGAGATGACCCTGTACCACCACGGAGGTAAAGCAGGATGTACCTCTCAAGGGTCTACCACTTCTATATCCCCTGTCTACCAAATGGTAAGATCCAGGTACTCCACTCCCCATCCCACTATGTATTTAGGGTTAGGAGTATACATTTCCAGGTGCTTCCAAGTTTGCCCTTGTGCATCAGCTACTCCAGGATCACCCTGTGCTTGAATGTCACTCAGCTCCACAGTGGGCCTCAGCTTGCTTTGGTTTTGGTCAGCAGCTGGCCCACCAGGACCAATGTCCTCCCTAGGTCATTGCTGCCACCACTGAGCCATCCTCAGAGGAGCATAATGTGGGGACAGCCTGCACTCCTCTTACTGCCCTGCCTACCCACATCTATATATTACCTGCCATTTCATCTCCCAACAACATGTAATTATTGTGTGTTGACCAGGGTTAACTAGAGGGAATCACAACATGGAGGAGGCAGTAGTTTCCTAGTGCTGCTGTAACCAAGTACCACAAACTGGGTGGCTTATAATAACAGAAATTTCTTCTCTCACAGTTCTGGAGGCCAGAAGTCCAAGATAAAGGTGTTGACAGGTTGCTCCCTCTGAAGACTATAGGGGAGGATCCTTTCTTGCCTCTTCCAGCTTCTGGGGACGCCACGTGTTCCTTGGCTTGTGGCAAAATAACTTCAATCTCTGCCTGCATCTTAACTTGACTGTCTTCCCTCTGTGTCTGTGTCTTGTCCTAATTTCCCTCTTCTGATATGGATACCAGTTATAATGGATTAAGGCCCACTCTAATGTCCCTAACTTAACAATTAAATCTACAAAGACCTTATTTCCAAATAAGGTCACATTCATCACAATCATAGGTACTGGGGGTTAGGACGCCAACATTTCTTTTTTTAGGGGAACGTAGTTCAACCCAGAAGAGGGGAGGAAAGCTTAAAAAGTGAAGCTGAATATAAATGCTAACAGAGTGCAAGGAACTAAAGCTAAACCCTTTTAAGAACACACTCATGAGCTCACTCCAGTTCCTGGCAATTTCATGTAAATGGTGTCATATCTTACGTGGTCTTTTGTGTCTGCCTTCTTTCACTTAGTTTAATGTTTTCAAGGTTCCTTCATGTTGTAGCATATATCTGTATGTGTCCATTCCTTTTTATGGCTACATGATAGTCCATTATATGATATACCTTATTTTGTTTATCCCTTCATCAGTTGTACATTTGGGTTGTTTTCACTTTTTTGGCTATTATGAAAAATACTCTTTTACCATTCATATAGAAGTTTTGTATGAACGTATGTTTTCAGTTCTCTTGGATATACACCTAAGAGCGGATTTACTAAGTCACATGGTAACTTTACATTTAAATTTCTGAGAAACTGCCACATTGTTTCCCACAGCATTTTACATCCTCTCCAGTATTTATCTTTTTCTTTTTTCTTTTTTAATTATAACCATCCCAGTGAGTATGAAGTCATATTTTATTTTGGTCTTGATTTGCATTTCCCTAATTACTAATGATGTTCAGCATCTTTTCATGTGTTTATTGGCCATTTATATATCTTTGGAGATATATCTATCCAAATCTTTTGCCCATTTTAAAATTGGGTTATTTCTATTTTTATTGTGAAGTTGTAAGAGATCTTTATATATTCTGGATACTAGTTCTTTATCAGATATATGATTTGCAAATATTTGTTCCCATTCTGTGGGTCTTTTCACTTTTTCGATGGTGTTCTTTGATGCGCAAAAGTTTTAAGTTCTGATGAAATCCAGTTTATCTATTAGTCTTTCGTTGTTTCTGATTTTGGTGTCATAGATTAGAAACTGTTGTATAACCCATGGTCATGAAGATTTATACCTGTGTTTTCTTTTAAGAGTTTTATAGTTCTAACTCTTATATTTAGCTCTTTGATCCATTTTGTATACAGTCATGTGCTGTGAAACAATGTTTCAGTCAAAAACAGACCACATATATGACAGTCATCCCGTAAGATTACAACCATATAGCCTAGTTGTGTAGTAGGTTATACCATCTAGGTTTGTATAAGTATACTCCATGATGTTTGCACAATGACATCACCTGATGAGGCATTTCTCAGAACATATCCTGGTCGTTAGGTGACCCGTGACTGTACTAATATTTGAATATAGTGTGAGATAGGGATCCAAATTCATCATTTTACATATGGATATCCAGTTGTCCCAGCACTACATGCTGTTTTCATCCATTAATTTGTTTCAGGTATTTTTCATGGCATCCTCTATCCTTTTGCATAAGTCCCACATATACACAGACAGCCCCTAACACACTGCCTGCAAACACACTCTCTTCCCCATTGTGTCCTGCATTGCAGCCCTAGTGTGGTGTGCCTGCCCTCTGGGGTCCCTGCAGTGTTCCCTCCCACATTCCCAGCAGCTCAGTCACTGTCCCTTGGGAACCCCCTGGGTTCCATTCCTCCCCAACTGAAGAGCAAGAACCAAATGTTTCTCACTATTTGGGTCCCAGGTTAAACCTTCCATTGCTCACACCAGACACTTTGATATTCTTTTTTCACATTTATTTTCACCAGTGACCATCCTCTTTCTCAACACAGTGAAAATGGCAGAGTTTTTCTCTGTTTGTTCATCACAAGAGTGCTGAAAAGAGAAAAGACCAACATCACGATTCCCTATGAGCCCTCTGCTGGGATCTGTGCACAAGCCCTTAAACCAACATGACCTTTGAGGCTGAGGAAATTTCAGGTCTCAGCAGTGGGCAGTGGTGTTCCTCCTGTTAGTGTTCGCAGTGGCTTCCATGCGGGCTTGTAGGCCTCTCGCTCCAGTATGTGCTCAGCTGTTGCAGAGTATTTTCCCTTTCTATGTGTCTCTTTAGTGATCTGAGGTCATCAGTAACCTGAGATTCTCTGGCTGTGAAGGCAACAGGCAGAGGACACTGTAGGGAAGAGATTTGGAATTACACAGCCGTATCTGAGATAAGCTTGATTGTGTGTGAGGATGGTGGTGTTGGGCACAGAGCAAGTGTGAGTGGAGAGATGGGGAGGCACAGTGAGGACCACACAGGCTAACCTGGCTCATTTCACCTGGACCAGAGAGCTGACTCTCCCAGTCATGCATGGGACAGAAGGGGATGACTCTATACCCCACCATCTTGTCACCAGTTCTCAGCTTACAAAGACCTGTTTGCTCTTATTTTGGCATTGAAATAAAACACACATTTCCTTTGACACAATGTGATGTCCAGTACACTTATTTATTCAATTCAGATTCAATTCAAACAAGCGAGTATGTCCTGAGGCTCTGTGTTGGCTCTGCCCTTGGACCTGTGTGAGTCCAGGGGATGAGAGGACAGGTGCTCCTCATCTGCTTTCAGGAGCAAAGACAATTCCATGAGAGGGAAGGGCAGCCTGAAGTCAGTGGGAAATAGGCAACAGCAACAAGAGTTGTTTGGTGTCAGTAAGGGGAGAGCTCAGGGAGGGCCAGGTCACATGGGAAGGTCTGGGGACGGAGATGGGACCTGGCAGGACACTGAAGTTGGTAGATTAGGGCAAGGTGAGGGAAAGAAGGAGCATCTGTGAGCCCTGAAGGCTCAGAACACCAGGCTTGAGTATGTTTATCAGTTGATGGGTCAAAGTCCTCTTTAGGGTCTGTCAGTCAGGATCCACCTCACCCAAGGCGTCCTGCCTGTGCCTGGAGAGCAGCAGGTAGAGCAGGCCCAGGGCCCCCAGCAGGGCGGCCATGCCCAGCCTCACCTGGCTCCAGGGCCCCTTCCTCCACTCCAGCAGCGCGGCCAGCAGCCCGCGCCCCCGCCGCCTCTGTAGGCGGGCGGCCACTCTCTCCGCCACCCTGTGGAGCCGCTCCTCGGGGGGCGCGCCGCCCAGGGCCTGCGCCAGGCTGTACACGTCGTTGGTGTAGGGGGCGCCCCGGTGGGCCCTGACCAGCCGCTCCAGCAGCGCCATGAGCTCGGCCACCTGGGCCTCCCGCTCGCCGCCGGTGGCGCGGTTGTCGAAGGCGCAGACGCGGCCCCCGCACTCGGCCACTAGCTCCCGCAGCGCGCGGTTGTCTGTGCAGCGCACGTAGTCCTGCAGCGACTCCCCCGCCAGGTCCTCCTTGCGCGTGAAGAGCACGACCGTGCGCGCCAGCGCGCCGTCGCCGAACATGTCCCTCAGCCGCCGCGCGGCCTGCTGGTCCTGGGCGGTGAAGCGGCCCAGCTGGGTCACCAGGAGCAGGGCGTGGGGCCCGGGGGCCGAGAGCAGGTAGCAGCGGCCTCTCTCCCCGCACCCCGGCTCTGTCGTGGGGTCTTCGGCGCCGAACAGGTCCGGGGTGTCGATGACTTCCACGTGCCACCCGGCCCAGCTCCGGCTGCCCACGGCGCAGGTTCTGGTCACGCACGCAGCTCCGAGCCTGGAGAGGAACCGCCTCTGGCCCAGGATGCTGTTGCCCGTGGCGCTCTTGCCGGCCCCCGTCCTCCCGACCAGGACGAGCCTCAGCCTGGGCTCCTGCGGCGACTGCGCGTCGTCTCGGGAACCTGTGCGGACAGGTATTCGTCAGCTCACACCTTCAAGCAACAGCCTGCTGACCTGGATCTGCTGGATGCCTTTCTAGCAAAGGAGAACAGTAGTGCCTTCAACCCTTGCTTTTCCCACAAACGCTTACTGAGGTGATCCGGTTAGAGACCTTTGGACTCTGGGGATCTTTACCCATGTATTTCTTCCCTCTTTGGCGTCACCACATGCACCTGGGGATGCTCCAACACTTGGCGGGCTTTTCTCTAGAGGATAGCCCTTCATAATTCCAGGCCAGATGGACTGCATCTGACGTGACCTCTGGTCATCCACAGCGTGCAGAGCTGTTGCATATTTGACGACCTCAGTGGTCTGTGATACACTCCAGATTCCATCCCAGGAGGAAAGGCAGTAGGTCTGGTAGTAAGGGCTGCCCAGGTCCCCGTCACCTGGGTTTGAATTACACCTGCCACCGCCATCTGCCAGCGGTGTAACCTTGGAAAGTTGCTTAATCTAAGAGTTAAACCTCTTCTGCAAAAATGGAAATAGTAGAGTTGTTTCTGACAGGGTTGTGAGAGGATGAGCTGAGGTAATCTCTCTTTTTCCCTCCCTCCCTCTGTCCCTCCTCCTCCTCCCTCTCCTCTCTCTCTTAAAACTGCTACCTAATAAGATACCCGTTTTGACCTTCCATCCTGCTCTCTAGCACATCCTACCTGGTAAATCATGTTCCCTCTAGTCTGTGATTTGATACTTCTACATCCTCCTCTGTGGAGATCAGAGTAGAGTTATTTTCCTCTCTGGGAGTGGAGGTGCAGGCTAGTCAAAGAACTCAATATTTCACAGCAGGGCAGGGGCAGAGATCCAGCTAACATGCAAATGGGACTTGTCCCCATTAGCTCTGGGGTTAGCTCATCCCTCATTACCCAGAGCTCACACCTGGGGGCAGGAAAGCCCTGGGAGACATGTTCTTACCATAGGTGTTTTCTTCGTCTCTTGCCATCTTCCGTCCTCCCATGCTTGCCTGAAAGAGTCCTAAACACAATTTATTCTTTCGTTCTTCATTCATTTATTCATCAAATAGGTATAACTATGTACAATGTGTCAGGCAAAATCCAAACTGCTTGTGACACTACAGTGAGAAAGTCAAGGTTCCCTCCTGCCCCTGAACATCCAAATTTAGGAAAGAACATTGGAGGAGCTTGGTCTGGGACTGGAATGAGATTGTGAGAACTGGGCTTTGTCATTTCAGGGACTCAAAGTGCAAAAAGCAGAGCGGAGATTATAACCCTCACTCTGTGTCAGTGAGGAAGCTGTAGGTATTAATTTTCCCAGGTAATTCTGTGTCAGTGACATAAGCCATAGATATTAAGTTTTAGCAGGAGATTCGGCAGCCAGGGGAGTGTTTGGAAAACTCTGAGAGCCAGAAAATTGCTCAGTGACTTAGGGAAGCACCTTAGGGTGGTTGGACTGGGAAACAAACAAGAAGAAAACTGGAATTTTTTTTGTGGAAATTTGTTTGGAAAACAGGCATACCTCCCAAGTTGATCTGGAGAGCCTCTGACTCTGCTCTCAAAAAGCCACACAATTTGGCTCAAAATATGTCTAGATATGATCTGTGTGCTGGAGAGACTGGGACGCGCCCCTCCAACTCCTGATGCTCTTGCCCCAAATCTGAGGCTTCTTGAAGTAAAGTGATGATACCCAATTCAACCATCGTTTAATACAGTAAATATTCCATGAGCAAGTTTGCCTGATCCCACGAGTACCCAGACACAACTGCACAGTGTCTCCTCCACCTGTGTCTCCAGCCTCAGTTCCCAGCACTCCCTTGACTCAATCAGCTGCTCCATAAAGAGCAGACTTCAGGGCCTTTTCCAGCCCACCTTGTGCTTTCCCTCCTGTGACCATTCATCCTCTCCCCCATTCTGTCTGAGTCCTGTCTGTGCTTCACCGTCCATTTCAAATCTACCTCTTCGTGTCATCCTCCTGGTTACTGCAGGTGACTGTGTTCTCTCCCACTGGCACCACACAAGGGAAAGCAAAGGCAAAGTTTGGCTGAGTAACTTGTCTCTGGTCAAAGGACCTAGATGACAGGTTTGCCTTGTCCCCAATCCAAAGGTGCTTGTGTTTCTGCAGTAAGTCCCCTCCCACCTCCACAAGCCTTCAGTAAAGTTCACCCCATGTGCCTCCTGTGATTAATTATTTTGTGTGTAGAAATCAACAAGCTCCCATAATGGACAGCAGAGCAGAAATGAAGAAACAGCCACAAGATTAGAGCAAAGAACAAGAATTTAGCTAAAGTAAGAAGTCCTTGTCAAAGATGGAAATGAGAAAGTTTGCTACAGGGAATTCACACAACTCTTGGGTAGACCATTTGGAACTTCCCAGGGAGTTTGGAATGGGATTTGAAAAAAGTTCTTCCAAATTTCTAACAGGAGAAATCTGGGGGTGTAAAAGTCATATTGTTATTGAAGAATGTAAAATATGTAGAATCCTATCATCTTAAAACTCCAAGGGATCAGACTGTATTTATCTAGTCCAGTGCTTCTTGAATCTGCTATCTTTGGGAATTTTCTAGGGGATTCTTTAAAAGGAATATTTCTTAGAGATTTTGATTCACATATGTGTATTTTTAAAAATAAGTACCCCCGTCCACTGATTCTAATGCATTCAGTCCATGATCTGAGTTTCTGAATCAGTCATCCTAGCTCATCCATCATTATACAGATGAGAAGAGATGAGGACGTTAAGATGGCTCAGCAGCCGGCAGAGCCCTGGGCAGCTTAGACTGGGGAGCAGATGCGTAAGGGCACATGTAGGGCAAGAGTCTGAAGACCATGTTCATAGCCTTAGATGTCTCCTTCAAGAACCAATTGTGGACACTGCTGAGGAAAGTGGATTGTTTTAGGAGAATTCAGTTCAGATATACACAGAATTTCACTTTGTAACTTGTGCTAGTTTAGCTTCATTCATTTGTCCTCAAAAATATTTTTTGCCTTTGCTGATTATGTATCTGCGGAGTGTTTCTGCCTTCTAAAGTCTATTTTGTTCCCTGAAGTAGTTCTAGCAAACACCTTCCTTAATTGTTAGGGGAGTAGGGAAGGAGAGAGGATTTGATAAGACTGTGTGCCCACCGGAGCTGGAGAAGATGCTTCCCACTTCTGCCGAACTTCCTCTATTTGAAACTCAGAACATCCTTAAACACCTGGGAGTGTGAAGTTATTCTTTCTAGGTGCTGCTCCCCTCCCCCGTACCTGGTAGAATGTAGGTGCTCACTCAGTGAGCTTCATACAGGCACCGAGTTCCTCACAGGTCCTACTCCCCGGCGGCTCCCTTTCCCTTGGGCTCACCTTTCCTGCAGAGTTGGTTAAGGGCTCTGATGCTGGCTCCAAGAAGCCCCTGACCTCCTGCTTTCGCTTTGGTTGTGAGTACAACAGGCTGTTCCCTCCCAGCACAAGAGGAAGTCTCCCTCCTCTCAGACCTCAGAGCTCAGAAAGCTCAGGGAGGGAGGGCTCTGCTGTGATGACTTAAAGAGACAGAAACATTTGCCAGTGTGGTGGTGGGTATGTGATGTTTCCACTGAGAAATCCACCCCCTGCTTTCGACTATGGTGATATTTTCAGAAGGTCCTGTGACACTAACATCTTGTCCCCAGCAGGGGAGGAGATCCCTGAAACACCTCCAGAAGGTCCCTGTGACACCAACATCTTGTCTCCCAAGACGGGAGAGCATTTTAGGTTCCTGAGGCCTGTTTTCACTTCTGGCCTTTGACCACTAATCTTATCTCCTTTTGCTTTTTATGTATTTCCCTATGAAATGACCTCTTGAGGGTCTCCTTCCCCAGGACAGGAATCCTTGACTGGACATCAGTGTGGACAGTGCTACCAATGTGGCCCTCTCTGCCTGGAACATCACATGCAAATCTCATCATTCTCAAAGAAAAAGGAGGCTTTTCCAGCTATTAAAAATAGGACAGCAGGTGGAGGATGGAAATTTTTCATACAAGTCTTAGTCTAGCCGTCTCTGTTGGCATCTCCAACCCAATTTACTGCCTCTCCTCTCAAGAGGGTCATGAGAAAGGCAAGTAAAATGGCCAGTTACCGTGTGGAGAGAAGGCTACAACAGGATTCTGGTGAAATGGGCCCTGGGCCTGGTTAGGTCATTAACAAGCTATGTGATCTTGCCTAACTCTCTTAAACGTTCTGGAATTGACTTTTCCGTATGTAGTGAGGAGATTCACTTAATCTGAAGCTGATTGGCTGGGGTCTGATCTTCATTCCTTCTTGCCAGCTTATTGTCTCTAGCGATGAACCCACCTCTCACTGAACTCTGCCTTGTTTTTACTCCCCCAGCTTTATTGAGATATAATTGACATATAACACTGTGTAAGTTTAAAGCGTAGGACATGTTGATTTGATACACTTATATACTGCAGAAATGATTACCAGCATAGCATTAGCTGACACCTGCATCACGTCACATAATTACCATTTCTTATTGGTGGTGAGAACATATAAGATCTCTTAGCAACTTTCAAGTATATAATATAGTATTATTAACTATGATCATTGTGCTTTCCATTAGATCTCCAGAACTTATTCATCTGATAACTGGAAGTTTGTACTCTTTGACCAACATCTCCCCATTTTCCCCACCCCCCAGCCCCTGGTAACCACCATTCTACTCTCCATTTCTATGAGGTCAGCTTTTCAAAATTCCACATAAAAAAGCATGGTATCATACAGTATTTGTCATTCTCTATCTTACTTACTTCACTTAGCAAATGCCCTCAAGGTCCATCCATGTTATTGCAAACGACAAGATGTCCTTCTTTCTCATGGCTGAATAATATTCCTATATATATATATATATATATATATATATATATATATAGGTTTGAAAGAGGAATATATATATATATATATATATATATATATATATATATATTCCTGTATATGCATATATATACCACATCATCTTCAGCCATTCATTCACACCCATTCTAACTGGTATGAGGTAATATCTCATTGTGGTTTTGATTTGCATTTCTCTGATGACTAGTGACGTTGAGCACTTTTTCATGTATCTGTTGGCCAGTTGTTTATCTTTGGAAAAATACCTATTCAGTTCCTCTGCCCATTTTTTAATTGGATTACTTGTTTTTTACTATTGAGTTGTATGAGTTCCCTGTATATTTTCGATATTAACCCCTTATCAGACATATGATTTGCAAATACTTTCTCCCATTCCATAGGTTGCCTTTTCATTTTGTTGATGGTTTCCTCTGCTGTGCAGAAGCTTTTTAATTTGATGTAGTCTCACTTGTTTATTTTTGCTTTTGTTGCCTTTGCTTTTGGTGTCAAATTGAAAAAATTATTGCCAGGACCAATGTCAAAGAGCTTACCACCTGTATTTTTTTCTAGGAGTTTTATGATTTCTAGTCGTATGTTCAAGTCTTAATCCATGGTGTAAGATGAGAGTCCAATTTCATTCTTTTGCACATGGCTATCCAGTTTTCCCTACACCATTTACTGAAGAGGCTATCCATTTCCTATTGTATATGTATTGGCTGGTTTGCCATAAATTAATGGACCATATATACATGGGTTTATTTATGGGGTCTCTGTTCTGTTCTATTGATCTATGTGTCTGTTTTTATGCCAATACCATGCTGTTTTGTGTAGTATAGTGTTTTAATATAGTTTGAGATCAGGAAGTGTGATGCCTCCAGCTTTCTTCTTTTTAAGACTGCTTTGACTATTTGGGACCTTTTGAGTTTCCATACAAATTTGGGGATTGTTTTTTCTATTTCTGTGAAAAATGCCATTGAAATTTTGATAAGGATTGCATTGAATCTGTAGATCACTTTGGGTAGTATGGACATTTTCAAAATACTAATTCTTCCAATCTATGAGTACAGAATATCTCCATTTATTTGTGTCTTCTTCAGTTTCTCTCATCAATGTCTTATACATAGTTTTCAATGTACAGGTCTTTTACCTCCTTGGTTAAATTTATTCCTAGCTATTTTATTCTTTGTGATACTATTGTAATGGGATTGTTTTCGTACTTTCTCTTCCTGATGAACCATCATTAGTGTATAGAAACACAACCGATTTTTGTATGTTGATTTTGTGTCCTGGAGCTTTCCTGAATTCGCTTAATAGTTCCCACAGTTTTTTGGTGGAGTCTTTAGGATTTTCTATAGATGAAGTCATGCCATCTGCAGATAGAGACATTTTTTCTTCTCCTTTTCTGATTTGGAGGCCTTTTATTTCTTTTTCTTGCCTAATTACTCTGGCTAGGACTACTAGTACTATATTGAATAAAAGTGGCAAGAGCAGGCAACCTTGTATTTTTCTGGATCTTAGAAGAAAACATTTGAGCTTTCCACTGTTGAATATGATGTTAGCTCTGGCCTTGTCGTATATGGCCTTTATTATGTTGAGGTATGTTCCCTCTGTACCCAGTTTATTGAGAGTTTTTATCATGAAAGGATGTTGAATTTTGTCAGATGCTTTTTCTGTATCCATAGAGATGATCATATGATTTTTATCCTTCATTTTGTTAATGGAGGGTGTCACATTGATTGATCTGTGGATGTTGTACCATCCTTGCATCCCTCTCCATCTTGTTTTTGAACAGTGTCTTTTCTTGCTTAATTGCCCTAGTTAGAACCTCCTGTACAAAGTTGAAATGAAGTGACAACACTAGTAAGAGCAGATATCCTTGTCTTATTCCTGATCTTAGCAGGAAAGCTTTCAGTCTTTCATCATTAAGTATGGTATTAGCTGTGGGATTTTCATAGATGCCTTTAACCAGGTTGTGGAAATTTCTTTCTCTTTCTAGTTTGTTGAGTGCCTTTGTTATGAAAGGGTATTCAATTTGTCAAATGCTTTTTCTGAGTCTATTGAAATGATCATGTGTTTTTCTTTTCTCCTTTATTTTATTGATAGGGTTTATTACATTAATTGATTTTTGAATGTTAAACCAATATTGCATTCCTGGGATAATCACTTGGTCATGGCATACACTCCTTTTTATATATTGCTGGATTCTCTTTACTAGGATTTTGTGGAGGATTTTTGCATCTATATTCATAAGAGACATTGACCTGTAGTTTTCTTTTATTGTGTTGTCTTTTTCTGGTTTGGTATCAGGATAATACACATAGAATGAGTTGGGAAGTGTTCTTCCACTTGTATTTTTTGGTAGAGTTTGTGAAGAATTGGTATTAATTAAATATTCTGTAGAATTCACCAGTGAGCCATCTGGGTCTGGGTTTTTCTTTGTGAGTATTTTTTGTTGTTGTTGTTAGTAATTGAATCTCTTTATGTGTTATAGGTCTGTTCAGGCTTTCTATTTCTTCTTGAGTCAATTTTGGTAGTTTATGAATTGTTCATTTCATCTAAGTTATCTAATTTTGGGAGCATAAAATTGTTCATAATATTTCCTTATAATTGTTTTATTTCTGTAAGCTCAGTGATAAGGTGCCCTCTTTCATTCCTGATTTTAGTAATTTAATTCTCCTCCATATTTTTTTTGGTCAAACTAGCTAAAGATTTGTCAGTTTGTTGATCTTTTCAAAGAACCCAGTTTTGGTTTTGTTGGTTTTCTATGTTGTTTTTCTGTCCTCTAGTTCATTAATTTGTACTCTAATCTTTATTATATCCTTCTTCTGATTGCTTTAGGTTTAGTTTGCTCTGAATTTCTCACTCCCTTAATGTGGAATATTAGGTTATTGGCTTGAGATCTTTCTTCTTTGTTTAATGTAGGTCTTTCCAGCGATAAACTTTCCTCTAAGCATTGCCTTAGCTACACCCCATAAGTTTTGCTATGTTGTTTCTTAATTTTCATTCATCTCAAAGTATTTATAATTTCCCTTTTGATTTCTTCTTTGACTCATTGTTTATTTAGGATTGTGTTGTTTAATATCCACATATTACTGAATTTCCTAATTTGTTTTCTACTATTGATTTCTAATTGCAATCTCTTTTCTTGCTGGAGAACATACTGTTTATGATTTCAAGCCTCTTAAATGTATTTACTTATTTATTTTTTGTGAGGAAGACTAGCCCTGAGCTAACATCCATTGCCAATCCTCCTCTTTTTATCTGAGGAAAACTGGCCGTGGGCTAACATCCATGCCCATCTTCCTCTACTTTATATGGGACACCACCACAGCATGGCTGACAAGTGGTGAGTCTGTCTGAGCCTAGGATCTGAACATGTGAAAACCCCAGGCCACTGAAGTGGAGTGCGCAAACTTGACTGCTATGCCATGGGGCCAGCCCCAGGCCTGTTAAATTTGTTGAGGCTTATTTTATGGCCTCACAAATGGTCTATTTAGGAGAATGTTCTTTGTGTACTTGAAAAGAATGTATATCCTGCCATTGTCGTGTGGAGTGTTCTAGTGTTAGGCCTAGTTAATTTATAGTCTTGTGGTCACATCTATATCTTTGTAGACTTTCTGATTAGTTGCTCTATGCATTAGTCAAAGTGGGGTATTGAAGACTGCAACTATTATTGTTGAGTTGTCTATTTCCCCTTGACTTCTGTTATATTTGCTTCGAGTGTTTCAGGGTTCAGTTTTTAAGTTCATATATGTTTATAATTGTTATATTTTAAAATTCATTGATTCTTTCTTCGCTGGTTCAAATCTACCATTAGAGCCCCTCTAGTAAATTTTTCATTTTCAATTATACTTTTTAACTGCAGAATTTCTATTTTGAAAAAATAGAAATTTAAAAAAATAATTTGAAAAATAGTTTTAAAAGAATAATTTCCATCTCTCTTTTTTTTCTTTTGGCTGAGGAAGATTCACCCTAAATAATATCTGTTGCAAATCTTCCTCTATTTCATGAGCTGCCATCAGAGCAAGGCCAGATGGGTAGACAAATGGTGTAGGTCCCTGCCCGGGAACTGAACGCAGGCCGCTGAAGCAGAGAGTACCAAAATTAACCACTAGACCACCAGGGCTGGCCCTCTATCTCTTTCTTGATGTTCTCTATTTGATGGGATGTTGTCCTTGTAGCTTCCTTTATTTAAGTGTGCTTTTCTTCAGTTCTTTAAACATATTTATAATTGCTGCTTTGAAGCCCTGTCTTTACATCTAATATCTGGGCCCTCTCACAGGCAGTTTCTGTCACTTGATTTTTTTTTTCTAGGGTATAGATCACACTTTCCTGTTTCTTTGTCTTACAGTTTTCATTAAAAACTGGGCATTTTAAGTAATATAGTCTAGCAAGTCTGGATACTGATTCTCCTTCTGCTTTTCTAGAACTTGGTTTGCTGTTGTTTGCATATTTGTTTGGTGACTTGGCTAGACTCTTCTAGTGAAGTCTATTTCCCCTACATTGTGAAACTCTGATGTTCCTCCTCAGAGGGTGCAGCCTGGAGCATGCACACAGTCACCTGGGGTGACAATAGTTTAAGCAGTGCTCTCTTTGACTGTCTCTTCCTAATCTCTCTGTTAACCTGTGTGTCTCCATTGGTATTACACCCGCTGTTAGGCTTACTAATTACCAGCTGATTGCTCTCTTGTTTTTGACAATGCCCTTGGGCATAAATTGCTCCACAGTCTGATCTAATTAAATTTTGCTTCCTTTGCAGGGGCAGTTTTTGTGGCCAGTTGTTCAGGTTTTCTCTGATCCTAGAAGGGCTCTTCTTACCTGTCTCTTTTCCTGGTTCTCTCTGGTAGATTTGCTGGGCTATGGTCTCTCTTGTGGCTCTCAGACTCCTCTACACTGCTTACCATTAAAATGTTCACTGTTTTCAAGAGTACCCTTTGACTTAAGCTTCCCACACTCTGTTTCAAATAAAGTTATTTCCTTTGGGGAGAACTTTGGAGTTCTCTGTTATTATAGACTGCTTTTCATGCTAAACAAAATCTCTGAGCCACAGCTCCTGGCCCAGAGCAGAGGACGGTAGTCTCTGGTCTTCTCAACTTGCCTCTCCCAGCACGAAACCTCCATCATATGAGGGAGCCGGGGTGTGAGCAGTTGGGGTCCCAGTATTTCTACCCTATTGTACCTGGGGTAAAGCCTCTGCCCTATGAATAGAGGAGCAGTAGGGTGCTGTTGGCTGCACCCCCCAGGAGTTTGTCTCTGCAACTCAGAGTTGGAGGGGATGATAAATGCCGACAGTCTGCCCCTACTGGTAAGACACTGCACTCTTGATGAGTAGCTGAAGGGAGAGGGAACCCCATCTTCTTGGTCACACCTGCCCAGGATGGAGTTTCCTTCAAGCTGAGCTGAGGATGGGTTGAGGAAGAAGGAAGTAGGTCATGGTTCAAGTACCACACAGACTCTCACTGTTCTTACTAAGATTTACTAGATTTTTAAAAAATAAATGTTTCTTCATTTTCTATATGACCTGAGGACAACACTTAGAAACTTTAAATATACTAAAAGATAATTTTCACCAGTTACGGTTATTCCACCAGTAATATCAGCAGGATTCCTCATGATCCTTTCTGGAAGTGGAAACCCTGTCAGTAGTTTTAGATTAAACTTTGGCCTCATTGCTAGCTCCCCTCTTCTTCCTTCCTGTTGAGTGTGTGGAGTTTCTACAATTTAGTTTTCCCTTCTTGTTGTTCTTTATTGTAGTTGAATGAAATACTGCTGAATGGGGACCTAGGTGGCAGCTGCCATTGTTTTCCAGATTGCTATCTTTACCTGGAATCCTTGGTTTCCACAAATGCAAATATGTTTTATTTGCAGAGGATAAGAGAAATGATCATGTCTCCTTATATTTCCAAATAATCATTTATGGTCTTTCACAGCTTAGAAATGAGTCATTTAAATGCAATTTTCAAGTTATATTCCTTCATGATAAACAATAGTCAAAAGCAATGAGGCTGCTCAGCTGTTGATTGGCTACTTAGGCCTTGAGAACTCCATTGCTAGAATTTTGAAAGACGGCAACATCCATATGCACCTGTTCCAGTTTAGAGCAGAGTTTATTTTGCTTGGCCCACGTCCGGCCAGCACCAGACTGAAGAGGGACCTGAAGAGGAGCCTGAGCACAGGTCAGAGTGGTCTCTATGGTGAGATTTCTTCTTGGCGCAGCCTTTCTCTTCTCATCCCTTCTGAACACTTCAGCAGGTACAAATAAGGGGGCATGGGCCCTGTGACCCAGCCTTTCTAGCCTGTGCCACGACCACAACTCTAAGTGCAGAGGAAGACAGAATCAAGAGCAGGAAATGGCTGTGGCTGAGGCAGGAAGCCTGTTTTTCTGTGCACAAGTGAATTTACAAAAAATCATCCTTTCTCATTTCTTGAAAATGTAGGGGATTATGAGAAACAAACAAAAAAAATATCGTGCTGTGATATGCTGAGATACACCTTACAATTTTCTCTTTTGTCACTTGTTAAAGTTTTATTTCTAGCATTTATCATTAGCATTAAAGCACTTAAGAACACTCTCTTAATGCAAGGATTGAAGTGAAGCAACAAAACTATCAAATTGAAACCAAAAGGAAGAAATGAAGATAATAGCAGAAATTGTGCAAACCAAATAGCAGATCCCAGAAAGAGGGCAAGCTATTGAATGCTATCCAGTGGTTGTGCCGCCTCTGAATCCTTTCCCCGATTCCTGTTCTCCTGGGCAGCCTCTTCTTCTACCACTGGTGTCATGGAATGGCTAAGAATTCAGGGGATATGCAAGCAAACATTGTGGGTTTTGGAGGGATGGGACTAAAAAGTCCAGGTAGACGAGTAAGGAAGGGAGCCGTGGATGTGTGGAGAGCAGCAGGAAGCTGTGGGAGAAAAATGCCCGATTCTCACTTCTTGCTTTCTTGACTGTCTGTGCCAAATGGTAAATAAAGTTGACTCTGTCACTGTCTGTAATGATACAATACTCTGATGACCCTAGGGACTCCAATGCCCTGGGAGAAGGGCCTGTACTGATATTGCTCACTCCCACCCAACCACTTATGCCAAGAGCCTAGGACTAGTGCCCCCCTTGTGGTCACCCTTTGAGGACAACTCCTTTCTGTGCCACTGCTGGAGGTTTACAACTATAACCAACCAACATCTGAGAAGTAGTGTGGGTAAGCAGGCCGGGCTTGTAATTTGCGCCAGTGGGAGGGTCTGGGGGTTTGTTCTCACTGGGCGAAGCCCAAATATGACAAGGATGACACTGTTCCACAGTAGGCATCAAACTTAGACAATCTAACACTTCCCTGTCTTCTTATCTGTAAAGATACTGAGGCTCAGAGGAGTTACGGCTTTTTTTGCCCAAAGTCATAGATCTTGATAGTGGCAGAATCAGACCCATATGCTTTTCCACTGACTGCACTTCCTATATTAAAGGGAGACACGCAGTGCTGATGTGCTGATATGAGACTCCACTACTGAAGCTCATGGAACAAAACAAGTGCCACTGGGCCAACAGAAGGATGCAAGTTGCTGTTAAACTACTCAGAGTAGTAATCCTGTGCTGCCAGTGTAGCCTAGGGAGAAGGCTCCTGTATGTTTAAATGCATTAAAGCTTGTTTTGTCTCATTTTTAAGGGATAATGCCCTGCTCTTTTTTTTTAAGATAAAACAATTCTTTTGTGTTAATTTGGTATTCTGTAAGAGCATGAGCTTGAGTCTTGCTGGTGGGACCAGGGCATGGTTTTAGGCAGACCAACCTGGCAGTCTACCTGTTCCCCTAAGAGTTCAGGAGCTCTGAAAAATACCTCTCTGTCCTTATACAGTTGTAAAATAGGTCAGACAATAGTCAAACCAAGCATCACACGGAAAGAACACTCAGTAACCTCTTTTGCCTCTTTCTACATTTTGGATAATTTAATGGCATTCTCCACCTTGTGATCATAAATAGCCTCCAACAGTTATTGTTGATCCCTAGAAGATTGTTCTTGTTATACATGGCCTGATTATTTACATATGTGCAGCAAGAATTTTGATTAGCCAGATAAGCCTCCTTGAATTTGCTCAGCAAATCTAGAGCCTAACAGTTTTAAGGAGCTACTAATTCCAAAGAATTAACTTCTCTTGGAAATTTTCAAAATGAATCCTGAATCGGACTTTTAAAAGCCTCTATTATTTGTTCTTCTATCCCCAGTGTGAGAAACCAAGACCTAAACACTTTCTCCAAAAAATAAGTAACAATGTGTTTAAATAAGGGAGGCTCCACAGTCACTCTACCTTGTGTCTCGCACCCAATGGGATGATGGTTCCCTCTCACCTCAAACCAGGTAAGTAGTCCTCTTGAACTTTGAAGCTGCCAAAAGACATGGGTGGTGTATGGAAAGAGATTCCTGGGAGGATGTGACCTTTGTCCTCTGGAGTTTGGCTTTGGAGCCTAGTTCTCTGGTGGGAAATAAAATATGAAAGGATATTGCTATGTTCCAGGGAGCAGGGTAAAGAATGAGGAGGCTGTATAGGAAGCAACCATAACTTTCACCGACTGAGGGGCAAAAGTATGTGTTTCCCATAAATCAAATGTGGGCCACACAGAAGTGAGCTAACCAGAGCCAGCTTGAAAGAAACATGCCCAGGAGTCCACCAGGGATCCCATTAGTGGTGTATGGACCAGATCTCTGGAAGTCGAGGTGCTGGGAACTGGAGTTTAAGTAACCAGCTGGAGGGGAGATAGTGGCCATTGGTTGCACTTAATTGCAGATTTCCAGGGGAGACTCTATGAAGAGTTTTCAATGGTGCCCTATGAGGATAAGAGCCATGAAATGTGCCTCCAACCCCCAAAGGCCAGATTACACCTGACTCAGCTTCAATGTTTCTTCCTTGTCTCCTCCAACCCACAAGGGGTCAGAACCAAGGCAAGTGACTGGAGAAAGAGGAGGAGAAAGGCAGGGTGAAGAATCCCTGTCCACACTGCAGGTCCTTCTGCTGAAGCAGGCACAAGCCAGAGGAAGGAGAAGCTTTACCATTCAATGAAACTCAGTTTGATTATTGGGTTGGAGGTTTTAATTACACAAATGTAACTAACAGTGAATGGAGGGGTTTTTTGCTTTGGGCAGAACCCATCCAAGACTTTCTTCATGAGGCACTAATGGAGCAGGTTGAAGGGCCAGTAGGAGAAAAGAACAAACGTCTTCTTTCCATGCCCTTGTGGAGTCCCTCTTGTTTAATCACATAGTTATGTACAGATTACCTTCTTTGCTGTGGCGGAGATGACTCTAGAGAAGAACCCCAGGATCTTGCCAGTCCTAATTCCTGTAAAGAGTGTTGTGTGTTTCAGTGAGTGGCAGGAGCAGGAGTCCAGGGAAAGGCACTTGGCTCATACGAATCACTGAGAGAATTTTGAAGTTACCACACTCCTCCTAGGGAGGGGTGTTTATGTATAAATCCCAGAGTCAAGAAATTCAAAGAGGTAGAGTCGGGCCTGCACTAGCTGAAGTGAGAGAAGTGTCCCTGTGAGCGCTGGGCCTTATTTACTCAAGGTCAATCAGAGCTCAGCCTTGACCAGCTAAAAATCTGTGCCAAGGAGTCTCCATGTCCTTGTGGCTGAGGAGAGGACAGGCAGTGAAGAGCACTGTGGTGCATGGGCAAGATCTTCACATCTGTGTGGGAGACTTTCCCTGCAAGCTTAGGGTACATCTGTGGCAAAACTTCTGACCATTCTTAGTGATCACAACTCAACTTTTTGAGAGTGGATTTCATCTTTGACAGAGTCTCAGTCTGGTGACTAGGGTGAATGACCAAACTTGAAAGCATGCTTATGTCTGAAAACTAAAAGAAGCTATAAATTAGAGACTTGTTTTCCACTGTGGCTTTTAACTCTGAAGATGACTCTGCCAGAGGAGTTCCAGAGATATTGTGAATAATAAGCCCCCGAGGTCAAAGGAGACATGTTTGAGATGCAGCAATCATTTGCCAAAAAGCTGTGCACATGGTCCGTGGACAACAACCAAAAGTTCGTTTGAATAGTCATTTGTTGAATATGGAAGTGAAACTTGCACAATTTCTGAACATTATAGCCCACATAGAAGCCCTTACTAAATTCATAGAGTAAGCCTGGAACGGTAGCCCACAACACCTGTCCTTACTGAACACTGAAATGTCTCTAGTGAGAAAAGTTTTCCTCCAGAATAGAATGGCCTGAAACGTTACTACTGCCTCCCAAGGAGGCACCTGCACCATTACCCAAACAGAATGTTGTGTGTTCACACCTGATGAATCTGCTAAGGTGTCATCTTTATTAAATCACATGAGGACACAGATGAATGTCCTGATCTGACCCCCAGCCTAGGGGACTTTAGTAAATTAATGGTTCAGATCTTGGGGCTCTTGGTGGAAAAAGTTGTCACTGATTTTGGGAATTATTGTCTTAGTCTGTGTTTTCTCTTGCAAGTGCCTGTATTGTTGCTGTGGCATCTGCCTCCAATGAAGCCAGATAGCTGCCAAATGAGCCACCTCCATGCTAGTGAAACCCTTTCCTGACCACTCAGGGCACATTGGGGAAGAGGGGGCATGTGAGATTGTAGGAGCTGGTCACAAGGGGTGGAGTGTTGGGGGAGGTCATGGAGAGGACATGACCACCAGTTGACCCTCAGGTTGGACCTGGGCAATTTGAGGCTCCCTACTCCCTCCCCTGTTTGTGGAATGTGCATTCTGATTACCTTCCTCATTCCCAGAAGCTTCCCCAAGGATCCAGCCTTGAGATAGAAATGTGGTGTTGAGACCATCTGGATGGTATATGTGACTGAACCCAGTTAAGGCCTCTATATAAACTTGTGGGCAGGAGAGAAAAACTACTTATCTTGCAGCCACCTAAGACAAGTCTCATAAGTTCCTTGGCTTATTAAACCTGCCACCTGCCCATCTGGAGTGGTCTGCCTCTTAAGTCGCTCCTTGCCCTCCACATATGGGGGCCAGGATGCTCCTGAGGAGGTTGTGAACCAACATATGCTTTTAAAATGGCAGTCTTATCTATGCTTATAAACAAACATAAAAAATGGAATATCTAAGGCAATGGGTCTCAAGTTCTTTCTTCTTGTTAAAAAGCATCTCAATGATCTAAAATTCTTTCTACATTGGATTGCATTCTCTGGAATTTGGAATCAACAAATAGCTGTGTTGCGGGAGGTGGTGAGGATGGTAATGAAAATCCTCATCATCCTCATCATCTCCTCCTCCACAAAGACCTGCCATCTCAGCTCTAAATCTGGGTCTCAGGCAATGTCTCAAATGTTCACATCAAGGGACAATTGCTATGCGTATCTGTGCACAGTACATAAGTGGTTGCCTGGGGATGAGGGTAGGTGGGATGGGGAGGGATTACGAAGGGGCATAAGGAATCTCCTGTGGCAGATGGATATATTCTTTATCTTGGTTGTGGTGATGGTTTCACTGGTGTATACGTATGTAACAATTTGTTCAAATGTACACTCTAATTATATGCTGTTTATTATATGTCAAAAATGCTTATTCATATCTTTTGTCTATTTTAAATTGGGCTATTTGTTTTTCATTAATGAATTGCAAGAGTTCTTTTTATATTCTGTTCTTTATCAAATATGTATACGAGTTCTTCATCAGATATGTGATTTGTAAACATTCTCTTCCAGTTTCTAGCTTGCGCTTACTTTTATTCTTTTCTTATTGCTTAAGATATATATTTTGCTGATTATTTTTCATTCATTTTTTCATTTCTAATATGTACACTTAAATCTAAAATTTAATCAGTAAATACTGCTTTAGCTGTATCTCATAGCTTTGAAATGGAGTGTTTTAATATGCTTTAGTTCTAAATAGTTATCAATTTCTATTATATCTTATTTAATCCATGAGTTACTTAGTTATTTGATTATTTAGTTATTTGATCCATGAGTTAAAACTATGTCCTCAAATTGCCAAACACATGGCGTTTTACTTATTTACCTTTTAATTACATTGTGGTTAGGAAATATGGTCTATGGTATTTCAATCCTATGAAATTTTTAGAGCATTTCTTTACGGACAAACATTAAGACCAGTATTAATAAAAGTTCCCTGTGTACTTGAAAATGACTGACTCTGAAATTTTATGAAAAAGTCTACATAGTTCATTAGATCAAGCTTATTAAATCTTCTGTGTACTCTTTGATTTTTTTGTCTGTCTGTTCTGGCAATGACTGAAAGATGTATGTTAAAATATGTCATCATAAATGTAGATTTGTCTGTTTTCTCTGGTGATTCAGTTACTCCCTTTATAAACATGATGCCTCTTTATATGGTACATAGAAAACCATTTTTTACCTTGACGGATAGGACTTTGTAGCTTTGCCCTGACCACACTGGTAAGGTGTATGTAACCTGCCTTCTCCACTCTTGATCTTCTTTACCATACTCTACAATTTTGTTTCTTATATAAGTGAACATCATCTTCTCATATGTTCTATAATTTACAAATTTATTCCTTTTTTTGTCTATTTTCTGTCCCTTCAAGAAACACTGAAAGATCCAGAAACATAAGGATCTTTACCTGCTATTATTTGCTGATACATCCAGTTGCCATAGACAGTGCCTGTACATAATAGGCTCTCAATAAATATTGAATGAAAAGTTAATTTCATTTGATATTTTGCTCTTGTTTGCTTAGAATTTGATTGCTACATTTGCCTACACTTCTGCTTTCAAGCTTTCTCTAGTTTCACGTTTTAGATTTGGATTTCTTTTGCAATCCACTCCAAAAACTGTTTACTTTTTTAAACTGAAAACTTTGGTGAATTTACCATAATTATAACTTCTGACCTATTTGGATTCACATATAAAATTTTATTTTTTGCTTCCTACTTGTCCAACCTGTTCCATAATTTGTTTTTTCCTTCTTCTTTGTGGTTTAATTTGGATTATTTGGGTATTTTTTCACATTATATTTTTTTCTCTACTAGTTTGGAAATGATATACACTTTTCCCAATTTTTTAGTGGCCGCTCAATAATTACAACACATACTCTTAACTTATCAAAGTCTAAAGGTGATCTATATTTTCATCTTTCTCTAATACAACAAATTACTTTAGAACATTTCAATTCCATTCCCACCCTCCACCTCAATCTATATATTATTGTTGTGTATATTAATTTTATCTTTTTCTTTTTCAAACCCTATAAGTTATTATTATTTCTTACCATTTATGCTGTTTAGACTTAGTCTTTTTTTCTTCACATCTGATTTACTCTCTGGGATTACTTTCCTCTTGCCTCAAGTACATTCTTTAGAAATTCCTTTAATGAGGTTGTGCTGGTGGCAAGAACTCTCGGTCTTTGTTGTCTGAAATGTGTTTATTTTGCCCTTGTTTTTGACAGCTCTTTTCCCTGAGTATAGAATTTCAGGTTGATTGTTATTTTCTCTCAGCACATTGAAATTCTGTTTCCACTGTTTTCTGGCCTCCTTTATTACGATTAGGAAATCAGCACAGTTCCAGCTGTCTCTTCTTCATCTGTCTGTTCTCTCCGGCTACTTTTAAGATATTCTCTTTGATTTCATGCCCTGAAATTTCATTATTTTGTGTTAAGGTGTGAATTCTTTCTTAATTATCTTCTTTGGGAATCGTTAGATTTCTTGACTGTATGGATTAGTGAATTTCATCAGTTCAGAAAAGAATTCCACTATTATCACTTTAAAGATTTCCTCTACCCTATACTCTTCTGTTTTCTCTCTGAAAGTATCATTTGACTATTCAAATAGGATTCTGGCCTGTTCTTTTTCAAATCTATCATCCAGCTCACCAATTAGACGTCACTGGCTTCTAAATCTCCCTTCATTGAGGGAGTAGCCCTTTAGGGTTTACTTTTATGGTAAAAGTTGCCCTCTTAGACGCCTGCAGTCAGCTCTTGACTTTGACTCTCATTTTCATGTCAGTGTGGCTTTGAGAAGCAAAGCTCCCCAGGGTTGGTGAGATGTCCCCAGAGTGGCAGCCAGCTGCCATCCTCACTCATCCCTCTGGGTTTCCTCCTTCACTTCGCTCTGTGTCTGAGAAAGCTTATTTTCTCACTGCTCACCCAGGCTTTTAAGAAAATATATGTAATATTTTTCAGTACTTTTAGTTGATTTCAGTGGGAGGATTAATAATCTAGATACCTGAAAGAGAGGTTTATTTTTATTTGTTTGGTTAGTTTTTTCCTGTTTTTGTTTTCGTTTCCTGAGTTAATGGCTCCTTAGAGTTATTTTTCTGTTTACTTTGTCTCCTTTCTCTCTCTTTCATATTCTAGTCTTTCCTCAACTGTCAATTCTCCCTGTTTGTCTTTTAACATTTAAGGATAAGTCATTACAAAAGCTGCCTGGAAGTTCCAAGTGACGGGTAAGGGTTGTGACTGCAGGCTTCACCTGAGGTGACAGAGCAGGACAGGCTGCTATGCAGAGGGAACCCTAAATGCCAGAACACAGAGGTTTTTCTCTGGGGATGTTCTGATCTTTAGAGAAGAGCCCTCTAATCATACACTTGGGAAGAGATTCCTTGAAGAGTGGGTTTCTGAATTAGGGGGAAGCAAGGGGATGATGGAAGAATCAGTTGTCTCATATTCACATCGTGCCCCACTTTCAGCCCACAGTCCCATTCCACGTAGCCAAAGTTTCTGAAGCTGGACCTCCCCAAGGAGCTAAAGTCACCATTGATAGCCACCTCATCCATAGCCTCTCTGGGATCATGTTGACTGGGGATGTTCTGCCCCACTGAATCCTTCATCTCTCTCTGTCTTCCAGAAATTTGTTGAAACGTCTTGTCACTGATGCTCATTCTCCCAAGTTCTCTATGACATCGTGATTTAATTAGGGGTTGCAAAAAGAGAGGATGTCTGTGGTGTACAATTTATGTTAATCCATTTTCCAGAATGGTTAGCATATGGCCAGTTTGCTATCTTGACTCTGAAATCCCTGATCTCTTGTCAAATGGAAGTAAAATATAACAAGGGAGAATGTGCAAACTACACTTACATATTTATATTTACACGGAATCATTTGTGGCCATTCGCAACTTGGAAATAGAGAAATTCAAATACAAATTTCAAGTTGCTATTACTTCAAAATAAGCAATAATAAAAAAAAAGATGTGATAATAAAAAAAAATGACCTGCTAAATTTTCTATAAGCAATTTAGTCGTTTTAAGCTCCCTCGTCAGGATTCTAAAAGCAGAGGCAGACAGAACAACCTGCACCCACTAATTGCACTGGTCGTTTTACTCAGCTCTAGATAGAGTGTGACTGTCCTTAATTAAGCCTCCTCTCCAGGTCTGAGTCCATTGTGAGCACCACCCCATGAGGACTAGGGGACATGGACCTTTCATCTTAACCTTTCTATCCTGTAAAGTGACCACAACTCTGTGTGACAGTAAGACAAATGCTGAAGGAGATGAGGCAAGAAATGGTGGTGGTGGAGACAGAGAGGAAGGTTGCTGTGCACAGGTAAGTTTACAATGACCTTTCTTGGTTTCGTGCAAAGATTCTGAGAAATGGGCTAGCATCAGTTGTAGACCACAGGCTTCTTGGGGGCCCTGCTGTGGTGAGTGTGAAAGTCATCCTCTGGTCTCTTTACCATGTAATTTCCAGTACAGTTGTGTAGATATTTTGATATGCATGAGGAGGCAGTTCATAGGTTGAAAAAAAGGTGTCAGATTGTGAAGCAGAAACAGGAAATGCATAAAAGAGCAGAAATTGTCGAAAACCAAACTTCAAAGCCTTTGAGGCTTTGAGCTTGAAGAGGTGCCAAAATAGACCCCATCTCTGCATGGGAAGACATATGAGTTCATGTTGTCAAAGGGCGTGGACGCAGGTAGTGTGGTGACAGGTGGCCAGTTTTACAATCAATCCAGCAAGATCAATTATCTGAGTTACGTCCAATTGTACCTAAACAGCCACAGTTTTTCAGCTTTGTTGAGTTTTAATTCACATAAAATAAAATTCATTCATTCATTCACAATATTTTAACCGTACAGTTTGATGCATTTTGGTAATTTTACACAGCTGTATAACCACGACCCTAATCAAGATACACAACAGTTCCGTCACCTAACGATTTTCCTCGTGGCCTTTTGGAGTCAATCCTCTCCTCCAACTCCATGTCCCAGGCAACCAGTAGTCTGCTTTCTATTTGATAGTTTTGCCTTTTCTAGAATTTCATATGAATGTAATCTACAAGATGTAGTCTTTTGTGGTTGATGTCTTTCACTTAGCGTTTCTTTTCAGATTCCTCCATGCTATGGCATGTGTTATTTCTTGTTCATTTTCATTGCTGACTAGAATTCCATGGTATATGCCTTAGTTTCCTGGGGCTGCTGTAACAAAGCACCACTGATTGGGTGACGTAAAACAACGGAAACATTCTCTCATGGTTCTGGGGCTAGAAGTCCAAAATCAAGCTGTCTGCAGGGTCGTGCTCTCTCTGCGGGCTCTAGGGGAGAATCTGTTCTTACCTTTCTTCTTCTTAGCTTCTGGGGTTGCCAGCAATCCTTGGTGTTCATTGACTTGTAGGTCCATCAGTCAGGACTCTTCCTCTGTTATCACGTGGCATTCTCCTCTTCCTATAAGAACACTAGTCCTTGTAAGATTAAGGGTCTACCCTGCTCCAGTGTGACTTCATCTTAACTAATTATGTCTCCAATGGCCCTATTTTCAAATAAGAACACATTCGAAGGTTCCAGGAATTAAAACTTCAGTGTGTGTTTCTAGGAGACACAGTTTAACCCATAGCAGTATGGAGACACCAGAATTTGTTTATTCATTCACCAGTTGATGAACACTTGGGTGTTTCCAATTTGGGCTATTAAAATGTTATAACAAATAAGCATTCACTTACAAGTCTATGTTTTTGTTTCTCTTAAGTAAATATCTAGGAATGGGATAGCTAGTTTATATGTTCAACTTTATGAGATACTGCTGATATTTTTCCAAAAATGTGGTATCTTTTTGTATGCTTTTTTATGATCTATGAAAGCGTATCCTTGCCACCAGTTGGTATTGTCAATGTTTTAGTCTTCCTAACAGGTGTAACTCAAGGTTTTAATGTGCATTTCCCCAAAGATTAGCCAAGTCGAGCATTTTTCAAGTGCTTATTAGCCATTTGTATATCTCCTTTTCATTAAAATCTTTTGCCCATTTTGTTATTGGGTTCCTTGTCTTTTTAATATCCTTTCGTAGAAATTCTCTCTATGTTCTGGATACATGTTTATGTTGGATATATTTTGCAAATAGTTTCTCCCAGTCTGAGGCTTGCTTTTTTCATTTTCTTAACTCTGTTTTTAGAAGAGCAAAAGTTTGAATTTTGATAATATCCATGTTTTCAGCTTTTTCATTCAAATTTTGTGCTTTTTAATCCTATTTAAGGAATCTTTGTTTAACCAGTATCACCAAGATCTTCTTTTATACTTTTTTCTGGAGGTAGAATAGTGTCAGCTCTTACATTTGGGTTTAAGTCCATTTTGATTTAATTTTTGAGTGTGATGTGAGATAAGGATTCAGGTTTATTATTTTCCATTCAGGTATCTAACTATTTCAACACAATTTGTTGAAAGGACTGTCTCTTCTCAGTTGCATTACTTTAGCACCCTTGTTGAATGTCAATTGATGATTTAAATATGGTATGTTTCTGGACCCTCTATTCTTTTCCATTGATCTCTGTGTTATCCCTTCACCCATATAACGTTGTCTAGATTATTACAGTTTTATAGTAAGTCTTGATATCAGGTATTGTAAGTCTTCCATATTTCTTCTTCCTCTTTTTGTAATTGTTTTGGCTATTCCTTGTCTTCTGCCTTTCCATGCAAATTTTAAAATCAGCTTAGCAATTTCTTTTAAAATATTCTGTTAGTATTTTGATTGAGATTCTACTGAATTCATAGTTCAATTAGAGGAGAATTGCCACCTTAACAATATTGACTGTTCCAATCCACAAAATGCATTTACTTAGGTTTTGATTCCCTTTTGCAATTTTCAGTGTATCAGTCATGCACATCTTTCTTTAAATTTATTCTTAAATGTTTTATTCTATTTTAAATTGTATTATTTTTAAAATGCAATTTTCCCATTGCTCATTACTAGTAAGTAAACATACAGTTGAATGTTGTATATTGACCTTGTATCCTGGAGCTGTGTAAATCCACTTATTAGTTCTACTAACTTTTTCATAGAATCCTTAATATTTTCTACATACATCATAATGTCATCTGCAAATAAAGACAGTTTTACTTCTTCCTTTCTAATCTTTGTGCTTTTTATTTCTTTATCTTGTCCTATTGCAATGACTAGGTTCTCCAAAACAATAGTGAAGAGACATCCTTGCCTGATGCCTAATATTAGATCTAAGACACTTAGCCTGTCACTGTTAAGTGTGATGTTAGAAAGATTTTTCCTAGATGTCTTTAATCAGATTGAAGAGGTTCCTTTCTATTCCTAGTTTGCTGAGAGGTTTAATCATGAATGGATGTTATATTTTATCAAATACTTTTTCTGGAATGATTATGGATGCTCCTCAACTTATGATGGGGTTAGACCCCAATAAACCCATCATAAGTTGAAAATATTATAAGTCAAAAATGCATTTAATACCCTTAACCTACTGAACGTCATCATCTAGCCCCACCTACCTAAATGTGCTCAGAACACTTACGTTAGCCTACAGTTGGGCAAAGTCATTTCACACAAAGTCTTTTTTGATAAAGTGTTGAATATCTCCTGTAATTTAGTGAATACTGTACTGAAAGTGAAAAACAGAACAGTTGTGTGGGTCCAGCATGGTTTTAAGTGTATTAACTATTTACCCTCGTGATCACATGGCTGACTAGGTGCTGTGGCTCACTGCCACTGCCCAGCATCACAAGAGAAGATCATACCGCATATTGCTAGCCCAGGAAAATATCAAAATTCAAAATTCGAAGTACAGTTTCTATTGAATGCATATCACTTTCACACCATCATAAACCTGAAAAAATCATAATTTGAACCATCATAAGTTGGAGACTATTTGTATATGTTTTCTTTAATCTGTTGATGAATTATGTTGATTATCAAATGTTAAACAAACATTGCACACCTCAGATTGACTCCACTCAGTCATGATATAGTATTTTTGTGTATATTGTTGGATTTCCTTTGCTAGTATTTTTTAAAGGATTTTCGTGTCTATTTTGATTAGAGATATTGGTCTATAGTTCTCTTTTCTCGTGATGTCTGCATCTGGATTTTGTTTCACGGATGTTTGGCCTCATCAAATTAATTGGGATGTGTTCCCTTCTCTTTTATTTTCTGAGTTTGTGTTAGATTGATATCATATAATTGTTTCCTTAAATACTTAATGAAATTTACCAATGAATTCATTTTGCCCTGGAGTTTTCTTTGTGGGAAGGTTTTAAATTACAATTTTAACTTTTTATTTGATTTAGGTTTTTTCAAATTTTCTCTTTCTTGGGTCAGTTTTGCTAACTTGTGCTTTTCAAGGAATTTGTCTATTTCATCTATATAGTCAAATTTGTTGGCATAAAGTTTTTCATTACCGTCCATTATTTCCCTTTAATATTTGTAAGATTTGTAGTGATGTTCCCTTTCCATTCCTGATGTTGGTGATTTGTATATTTTTACCCTTTTTCTCATGTAAGTAGAGGCTTGTCAATTCTCTTTGTTATTTTTTAAAAAACAGCTTTTGTTTCCATTATTGTTTTTCTGTTTCAGTGATTTCTTCCCTGAATTATTTCCCTCATTCTCCTTATTTTAGGTCCCATTTGCTGTTCCTTTTTTAAATGCAGTATCTCAGATAATTATTTGTAGATTGTTTCTCATTCCTAATATAAGCCTTTAAAGCTAGAAATTTCCCTTGACACATTGCTTTATTGTGAAAGCATCTAGCCCAACCTGGGTGTCATTACAAATGTAAGCCATAACAGAATTTTCCTATGTGGAGTGATCCCAGTAAGCCAAATAAAGAATACCTAAGTAATGGTCTGGGGGTTTAATAGTACTTTAAATAACTACTACATTTTACATCAATCTCTGCTCCCACTCCCACAATTAAATAGAAAATGATACAAACCTTCCAGTTAGCTTTAAGCTATAGAAACAAAATATAATCCTCCCTTTCTCTCTTTAAGTCACCCACTTCAGAATCAAAGAAATGTGTTCACACTCTGCCTATTCTTTTGACTTGCTTTTGACTTGATAGTGTCAGATGTCAACACTTAGATTATTCCAAATGGTTCTAGTACCATCCCACGGGGTGACTTTGGGCCCATGCTAATGAGTCAAATGAAGATCAGTTGCTCTTTCTTCTAGCAGATGATTCAGAAGATTCACCCTGGAAATAGCAGCTCTTGCTCTCTCTCCCACATCATTGGGAGGAAGGAGAGGAGGTGGTAGCTGCCTACACTGACATAAGGCTGAAACACTAGGGGCAAATGTTGGGCTGGGAGGCCTGTTGTGCTGAAAAGTGGGTCCAGGGACCCACAGATTTTTCAGAATTGCTGGCAAATCTCTGATTTTGATCCAGCAGTTTCCTCCAGAATTTCACAACATGACCCGTATTTCCTTCCTCTTTGTAGACTCTTTGCATGGTCTAATATGGTAGCCACTAGGCAGATGTGGCTATTTAAATTTAACTATAATTAATTAAAATGAAATAAAATTAAAAATCCAATTCTGCAATCACACTCATTACATTTCATATGCTCAACAGCCCATGTGGCCAATGGTTGCCATATTGGATGGCACAAAACAATTCTATCATTGCAGAAAGTTCTGTTAGTGCTGCTAGATGAGAAGGTGGGCAGATGTCTTCCATGAGCAAGCTTGGACAGCTCCTCCCCTCACTTACTCTCTCCTCCTCTCTCAATATCCTGGTGAAGCGTTGCCTTCCAAGTTAAAGGAGCGGGCAGGACCCAGATTTTCCAGGTAAGGGAATAGGAGTGTTTGGGGTGGGGGCAGCGACAGAGGAAGATGTGCAATTTGGTGGAGAGGGGACCTCTCTCCTGGGTCTATATCTTAAACTTCCTGGCTGACTTGCTCTCAGAATATATTTCTCATTGGTTCCTGTTTCCCGTCTTTGCTGATTTTAGGCTGTAATCTGTTTTCAGGGCTGAGCTCACAAATGAATGCCTCTTTCAGGGGTCCCTGCTCAGAGGATACTTGTACAAATAAATGATTCCTTTCACCATTTATAGAATTTATAAATAACTTGATGCTTTCAGGGATGGCATTGGATAAGCAGATAGAATTAGCTCTGTGAGAAGCTGGTGGTGTGAAGAGCACTGAGAGGTTAAGAAGCACAGCTCGAAAGTTCTCTCCACTGCATCTCCCACCCCACCCTCACCCCCAAGCCAGCTCGCAGGTCAGGATCAGAGGCTCTGTTACTTGGTTGACTGTTTGCTCCGAGCTGCCCCTTGGGACCCTGTCTCCTTGGGGACAGTCTCTTACTGGGACTCACCCAGAGTTGGGGAAATGGAATCTTTAGGAGGTAGGAGGAGGGAGATGCCTCCCCTTGTGACTCTCAGTTCAGGAGAAGCTGAGGACCAATGGATACTTGAGGCAGAGGAATCATAACTCAGCCACCCAAGGTCAGCACCTACAGCAGTACAGTCTCCTGGTTTTACATCTGAATTAGGATAGACAGAACAGCATTAAAGAAGGCTGAAGAGAGAGCCCCCATGCTGGAAGGAGGACCTTAAGAAACACCCAACAACTTCCTGTTTTCCTATTTCTAGTATCCTACCCCCTCTGCTAATATGCATCACCATCAACTTTGTGGACAAAGCTGATTTTTTAAAATGTTGTGATTTCTCTTCCCAGTTTACAAGAAGCTGTTTCCCACTCGTTAACCCTAAGGGAGAAGGAAATAACTCTTCTTTCAAAAGAAGTGTCCATCTTTCTAACAATGTTTCAGATTTGTATTTGATGGCTTCCTATCCGATGAGCCTGTCCTTAACAACTAGCATTTTCAGCCTGTCCTAGTCAAAGTCAGCTCCAAAAAGAGTTCTTCAAACAGCTTTCTCCATTGCCAAATGCTCATAGGTAACATTGAAAGAAAATGTTTAATACCATGTTTCTGTAACACTAAGTATTGATTATTAAAGAAAGGATAATCTTTTTCAGAGGTCAGATGTGAGCTGGATATAAAGATCAATTCGAGAAAAGGCAAGAATCGGGGATTTTTAATCAAGTCATTTATTTAACAAGCATTAATTGAGAACCACTCTTTGTCAAGTATTGAGCTTGTCCCCAGGGAATAAAGGGAGATACAAGACACAGATGGTCCTACTATCACAGAGCTTATAGTTTAAGGGGAGACAGTAAAAAATCAGACAACTTCTTATTGTAATCTGAGTTCTATAGAAAACTTTGGAGTGTGATTAGAGGATACTCCACACCAAAGCCACATTGTTGGCTGATGATGGTGTCAGGGGAGGTGTTGGAGAAGCCATCTCTGGAGAAATGACAGAGAGATAGATGAGTGCTGAGCAGGAATGAGCTGGGCACTGGATTGGAGAGGAAGTGCTCCAGGGAGGGGAAACTGTTCTGCAAGGGTCTAGAAGTTGGAAGGAGCTTAGAGGATTAAGGGGACATTGAGGAGGCCAGTATGGTTAAAGCCTTTGGAAAGAGAGAGTAATTGATCATTCAGGGCCTTACAGATCATTTCAAGGACTTTCAACTATTTTTTTAAAAAAGTAATAGAAAGCCACTGAGAAATTTAAACAAGAAAAACATCAAATTTTAGTTTTAAAAAGGCATCTGATCATAGAATAGAAAAGGGATTAAAGATGAGATGATCAGTTAGGAGCCTGTTACATTGCAAACAAATGACAGTGGATTGGATTAACATGAAGATGGGAAGAAATGGATAATTTTGCATTTTTTGGAAGTAGAAGCAATAGGATATAGTGATGGACTGATGAGCAGTGAGGCAAGAAGAGTTGTAGACGACCCCAAGATTCCACCTGAGCCACTGGCTGAAATGGTGATGCTCATTTACTGGAATGATGGATGTGGAGCAGCCTGGGGGTGGAGTTCAAGGGTTGTTCCATTTTGGCTGAGTTCTGTTTGAGATGCCTGTGGAATTGCCAGCTGGAGAAGTTGAATGGGATATAAACATTCAGAACTCTGAGGAGGGTCTAGCTTACAGACCACGTATAAACGGCGTTCAAAGCAATAATTCACTGAATAGTGGGGGGAAGGGTACCCAGAACCAGTGCTGACGAAGCATGTAAAGCATTTATGTTTGTGTAAAGAAAAAGGAACAATCTGAAAACAAGACTGAAAACGGAGAGTTGAGGAGAAGTGTTGGAAAGTGGGGGACAGAAATCTAGCAGCACGTTTATGGAAAAAAAGAAACTGTTGGCTACAGGAGGTTGAGGTTGCCAGTCACTCCATTTCCCTAAAATGATACAGTAATGTTTCTTTATCTACAGGAGTTCAAACTACAGTGGCAGCCCAATACCACAGCATGAGTTCCAACCCCAGCAAACCCAGGACCGGCCATGGTGAGAGGGTGCTCTGGGCTCCCCAGGCCTGGTGGGTTCCTCCTGACCTGTCAGCCAGTCCCCATCTGAGCAGGAGCAAACTATTTCCAACCTCATTTCTCATTTTCTCTTCGTTCACCCTGCTCTTTCATTTCTCTTGACCTTCTCCACTTTCTCCTCATGATGTAGCATAACAGCTAAGAAGAAAGGTAAAACTATCCTGATTGATCCTGGGCTTGATGAAGGTTCTTAGTCCTACTTCCTAGAATGTGGACACACCAGAACAGCCAGGTGTAGCCTTTTGGGTTATTTTTCTGCCCCTCTCTTCAGCCTGGGAGAGGACTGGGAAGGAGGAACGTGGGAGTAATTGATTCCTCTTTCAGGTCCCTAATTTCCCTGCTCCTGGTGGTCTCATTGTAACCAACAAATTCAACAGGCCAACTCATCTGGTTCTGTCACATAACCTCCCTCTACTCCCTTATACATGGAAATCAACCACAGCAGTTGAGCTTTTGCTGGTTTAGCAAACCACCACACAATTTAGTCACCTAAAACATCAACCATTCAGTTGGTTCTCGATTTTGTGGGTCCCGTGGGTACTTCTTGGCCTGGGTCAACTTGACTAATCTCAGCCAGACTCGCTCATGTGTCTGTGGTAAGCTAGTGGTTCAGAATGCAACTGGATAATCTTGGATAGCCTCATAGACATGTCTGGTAGTTAGCAGGCTCTTTGGTGGGCTAGGGTGACAGAGATAACTGGGCCTTGTGTCTCTCATCATCAAGAAGGCTAGTCCAGGCCTCTTCATAGGGCAGTTGCAGGGTTCTGAAGAACAGAAAGAGAAGACAAGCCACAATGCATCAGCACTTCTGGAGTCTCTGCTTGCATCATGTTTTTACTATCCTATTGTCCAAAACAAATCACACAGCCCACCCAGATTCAAGGGTTGGAGAAATAGACTCCTCATCTCAACGGGAGGAGCTGCAAATCCACATCCCAAAGTGGCATGTGTACAGAGATGGGAATAATTCATGGCTAATGTACAATCTCTCACATAGATCATCATCCATTTGCTATCAATGTTGGCAAATTATTGCAGTGTTGAAACTGGCCTTTGTTACCTTTTTGTTTCACCTCACATGATTTTCCTACTCCCTCTCTCTATAGCCAACCAGTGCCTTCAGGACAGCCTTAGGTTGGAGTCTTCCGTGGTGATAATAACTAAATAACAATCTGAACTCCTACCCACATTTTTCCTTAGATAATCTTAGCCATCCTGTATCCAGTATTCTCAGCTTCTGGAAATTTACTTCTCTCATCCCAGGATTTTGGTTATCAAATGTGGGAAACTCTACTTTAGGGATGGTTTTGCTGATCTCTGGATTAGCAAAATCCTCAGTAGGAGATGCGGATGAACTACAGATTTTGTGGAAGACAGAGTACGGGGTTTCACAATCTCTCTTTTGTTTGATTGATATTTTTAAAAGGTTATTCCAACTACAGAATAGACTGAAGGGTCAAAAATTGAAATAGAGAGACCAGTTAGGAGACTACTGAAGAATGGATGGTGATGATATATTGGGCTAGAATGGTAGTCTTCAAGATGGAGTGAAGCAGATAGATTTGTGCATGGAACCAAGAGAACTTCCAGTTGGGTTGGAAAGGGAAAGTAAGGGAATGAGAGGAATCAAGGGTGATTCCTAAATTTTTGGTGTGAGGAACTGAGTGAATGATAATGATGTCTCTGAAAAATAAAATGTAGTTAATAATAGTGTCTCTGACATTGTAAGTATGACAGTGTGTGCATTATCTCAAAGCAGAAATAGATCGTTGTAATACAGGATTCCTTATGCAGAAACCAGTCTTATTCAAGGGCTATGCTGGCAGGGTCTGCCTTCTTGGAGAAACAGGCTCCCAAATGTGGTTGTCAGTTCCCTTCCATCTGCTCCCAGTCTATGCTTAACAAATCCAGAAAATTTCAGCTTTATAGAGACATTAAAGAAATCTGCAGAGAATTACTGAATACAAATACAGAAAGAGCTAATAGATTGTGTGGTGTTTATCTTAAGGCCCAGTTATTGAGAAAACATAGTTTCAGTTGATAGGCTATGCTGCTCTGAAATTAACTTTCAACTTTCCCAGGAAGTGGAATTTGTTTAATCAATGAAACTAAGAAAGAATAACCCTACTGATACTAATCTGTATCAGTTTTTTTTCATTTATTATGTATCAAGACATTTTATAGTAACAATATTTTCTGGCTATAATTCTTCAACCTATTAATTTAAAATATAAAGACTTCACTAAATTTCTATCAATATATCTAGCATTGCCTCTTCTTGATTTGCTAAAGCTGAAGTCATTAACTTTAAATGTTGGGTGTTTTGTTCTCCTGTGGGTCATAATCCCTGAAAGGATGGTTGTGTATGTGAAATATAAAGAGACACTTTGTCTTCCTGCACAGGTAGCCCTTTTCTCCCCTGCAAGGGTGAAATGGGCTGGATACCCACCTACCTGGCTTCTTAAAGGGAAGAAGAAAAGTTCTGTTTCAGATATAAATTGGGGGGGGGGAAGTCTCCTACCGTGATGTCCCAAAGTCAGATTTCCTGTTGCTTCCTGCATTATCTGATGAGGAACAGCTACCAGCAGCAGCTCAGGGTTCTCTTCTTGAACCATTCTGCTCTTCCTCTGTGGGCTACTTAGCTACAAAAGGTCAGAATAAGAACCTCAAGGGAATCCTGAAAAGAATCTGGGCGTTCCCTAAGTACTGCAGGAGGAACATCAGGCCCAGAGGACTTTCTATAGACTTCCTGTGAGTGCAGAGGTAACTCAAGGGAGAGGACCCTAGAGGGCAACAGCGGAGAGCACCGGTGGGCAGGGAGCCCTGCAGGAGAAACAGTCAGAGGTCAATCCTAACACTGTGACTTTTGTTCCCTGATGTCCCAGGGCTTGGAAACCAAGACCCCAGAGCTTCACAACTGAGACTTGTCTTAGTGGGTAAGACTGGAGCAGGAAAAAGTGCAACAGGGAACAGCATCCTTGGAAAGAAAGTGTTTGATTCCAGCCCTGCAGCAATATCTGTCACCAAGTCCTGTGAGAAAGGGAGCAGCACATGGCATGGGAGAGAAATTGTCATCGTGGATACGCCTGGCATTTTCGACACTGAGGTAGAGGATGCTGACACGTGCAAGGAGATTGCTCGCTGCATCCTCTTGACCTCCCCGGGACCTCACGCTCTGCTCCTGGTGGTCCCACTGGGCCGTTACACGCAAGAAGAGCACAAGGCCACTGAGAAGATCCTGAAAATGTTTGAACGCAGAGCTAGGAGATACATGATTCTCTTATTCACCCAGAAAGATGACTTGGATGGTACTGATTTCCGTGATTACCTAAAGGAAGCTCCAGAAGGCATTCAAAAGCTCACTGGCATGTTTGTTGATCGCTATTGTGTGTTCAACAATAAGGCGACAGGAGCTGAGCAGGAGGCCCAGAGGGCACAGCTGCTGGCCCTGGTCCAGCGTGTGGTGATGGAGAACAAAGGAGGATGCTACACTAATAAGATGTACCAAAAGGCAGAGACAGAGATTCAGAAACAAATCCAAGTGGTGCAAGAACATTACAGAGCAGAGCTGGAGAGAGAGAAAGCGCTGATAAGAGAGGAGTATGAAGAGAAAATCCGAAAGCTGGAGGATAAACTGGAGCAGCAGCAGAGAAAGGCACAAATGGAGAGGGAATTAGCAGAAAAGGAAAGTTCCTGTGCTTTAAGGCAGCAAAATGCTAGAAGTGAAGTTGAGAGTCAGAACAGGATACTTGAATTAATCGTTAGAGCATTGGAGATTGCTTCCTTTGTTTTCTCACATCTGTTTAAGGAAGATTAAACTTACTAAAAATCTCTCTATAGTTCCTGCATATTTTCTGGGTGGCCCTGCCCCATATAACTCCTTCACCAAAGTCAGAGTATTCTGGTTTCTGTAGTAAAGTTCACTGTTGGCAATTGGTAGATGTTGGATAGATTTAACAGGGACAGACAAATTCTCAGTTTGTGAAACTCCAAAGCAGAAAGTATTGATGCTCCCTACCTTGTGAATTCTCAGAGACACAGAGAAAAGGAACGCAGGACACCAAAGAAGATGGCCCCGAGCTCTCTCTATTTATCCCTACTAAGTGTTTCTCCCCTAGATTCCTTCCAGATTGGCAGATAATCCCCCCTGAGGCTTCTTCTCACTTATTTTTGCCTTTAGGAGCACAGAGATCATCTTAACCATACAGTTTGTTAGAAAGATCAGTTCTTTGCATCAGTTAATCTTATAGATGGAGATGCTTATAGAATTCTTTCTAGATGAATGTAAATTTGTTTAGTTCCATTTCTACAGAAGGACTCAAATTGTTCCTTATCATCTGCTCATTGAAATGTTAACAGAGAGTTGTCTGGAAAATAGATCTCTCAGAAGTCAACTCGGTGAAATGCCAGAAAGCGAGAAAGACAGAGACTCAACAGATAAGTTAACAATGTTTGTTATACTCAGATGTATCTGTAGAAACTCTGACCAACCTCAAAGTAACCCATTTGCTGAATACCCAGTTCTCTCCTTTTCTTGTGAAATTAACTGCTGGCACCTCACCTCCATAACCCCACACCTTGATTACTTACTGCTTGGCAGGTCATCCGCAAACTGCTGCCCCCACCCAGTTGAATTGTTTGCTTATTGTTGTTATAATGAAACTTTTCTGTTCTCTCATATTTGTGCAAAATTGGAATCTTTTTTTTTTTAAATAACACTGTTCTACTATTTCTTCTAAGAACCAGGGATGAATTTCACTTTTTGGAAAAATTCAAGATGATTTTGGAGCTAGTTTTGGTCTACCCTCAAGACATGTCTCCTTTTCTCTGGAAGATTTGAGCCACATTCTCAACCCTCTGCCAGTCAAAGACCACATTCTCCTTGCGTTCATTCATTATGTGCTTATAGAGATTATGTGTAATCAAGGTTTCTGAGACCTTGGTTGTTTTCCTGGTGCAAAAATTCCCTTTAATGTTTGGATAACAAGAGTTGAAGTCCCTATCCCTTTGCTACTTTTCCACAGGGTACTCCTCACCTGATAACTTCTAGGATTTCCAAGGTACATTTCCATGTTCTACCGACATGTGCTGGTGGGCATATGTGACTTATGCCAACTATTCTTGCTCTACCATCTTGAAATTGCCTTCTCCATGCCCCAAGCCATTTTGCCCAGAATAGGACATAAACCTCTCCCTTATTTCCCCAAAACACAAATGAGTTTAGACCATACACTTAATAAAAGTTAGCAAAGGCTCATGGATAAGAGAAACACCACACAGAGATGCTCACAATTCCTTTAGAAATAGTCACTCCAAGTGAGATGGATTTGATTTCACCCTGCAGAATGTGCATGCATTTCATGTCTATTGTTTTCATCATTGGAGTTTTAGCCAAAATTCCAAGATAGGAATCTAACACCTATCGTTTTAGAATCTTTTGTAAGCAAATATATAATCAAAGAGCCACATATGCCCCCCAGGAAAAAGTAACTACAGGTTTAATCTGAAAAAAAAGTCTTTAAGTGCTGTGATTCTTTTCTGTGTCAATGCATTCAACTATTCAGGTTAATGCTGTAGATGAGGAAAAGAGAAAGGTCCTGCTGTTGAGAATCAGCGAGGAGATGAGAAGCCTATGCAAAATACCCTAAGAGGAGTGTTGTCTGTTTGTCTCCCAGAGCAGAAGTTCCTTGATAAATACTATGCATTGTGATTAATTCAATAGGAGAATGAGGCATGTGGCATGTACTCTTCTCTCAAAGGTTTTGGGAGTCTATACCTATTCATCCATTCATTAATATTCATTGATTGTTTGCACTTTGTGGTAAATTTTATACCAGACACTGAGAATCAGGAGATAAGTAAAACCAAGTCCCTTTTGAGACTGGCTTCATTCACTTTGCATAATGACTTTGAGAATCATCCAAGTTGTGTGTATTAATAGCTTGTTCTCTTTTATTGCTGAGTAGTATTCCATCTTATGGATGTACCACAGTTTATCACTTCTTCTTTACTGATTCTTATGCCCCTAATTGATTTTTCTTGTCTAATTGCATTGGCTAAAACCTCCATTATAATGTTGAATAACAGTGGATGGGCATGCTTGCTTTGTTCCTGGATATGCCTTCAGTGTTTCCCAGTTAAGTAAGTGAGATACTGAACTACAGTGGTATATAAGATGTATTTGTGTGTGCATACATGTGTGTGTGTAATCATATTAAGCAAGTATTCCCCAATGAGTATTTTCTTGAGAGCTTTTATCGTGAACGACTATGGAATTTTGTCAAAGGCTTTTTTAAAATCATCTATGGGAATAATCTTATGATGCTTTTCCTTAAATCTATTAATAAGGTGAATGATATTAATAGATTTCCAAATATTGAAGCAATTTTTCATTTCTGTTTTTGTTTTTGTTGTTTTGCTGAGGAAGATTGGCCCTGAACTAACGTCTGTGCCCATCTTCCCCTATTTTATATGTGGGACACCTGCCACGGCAGGACTTGATGAGCGGTGCGTAGGTCCGCACCCAGGATCCAAACCTACGAACCCCGGGCCACCAAAGCAGACATGCAAACTTACCCACTATGCCACCGGGCCGGCCCCTTCATTTCTGTTTTAAATTCCACTTGGTCATAATGTGTCATGTTCTTAACGTGGTGTTGGAATCTATTTGTTAATATTTTATTTAGTATTTTTGTATTGATATTCATGAAAGATACTGGTCTATAGTTTTCTCTTTTTGTACTGTCTTCATCAGGCTTAGGTATCAATGTTATATTTTTTCTGAAAAAGCAATTAGGAAATTCCCCTTCATTTCAATGCACTGGGACTATCTGGACTTTGAAGGTTTGGAAGAATTTTCTTGCAAAACAATCTGGCCCTGGCGCTTATTTTGTTGCAGTTTCTTAGTAGCCTCCTCTATTTCTTCCATGAAATTGGTCTATTTAAATTTTCTTTCTCTAATGGAGACAATTTTGGTAATCTGTATTTACCTGGAAATTATCCATTTCATCTAGGTTTTCAAATTTATTTGCAAAGAGGTTTTAAATTTTTAAAATTTCTTCTATTTCAATGGTTAATTCCTGTTGCAATTTTAAAATTTTTATTTGTGCTCTTTTCTCAAACAAGTTAATTAATAGTTTGTCTATTTTAATTTTTCAATAAACAAGAATTTTGATTTATTAATTAAGTCTGATGTTTTTTATTCTCTACTACACTAATTTTTGTTTTCTATTCTTGTGCTTTCTTTTGGCTTAGTTTATTGTACATTTTCTAGTTTTTTTGAAGTGAGAATTTAATTAATTTATTTTCATTGAAATAGTCTTTGGTGCAATGCATTTTCCTCTGATCATGTCTTTAAATGAATTCTATTGCTTCTGATATTTAGTGTTTTCATTATTAAGACTATTAAGAAATTCTAAAGTCTCAGTTTGTATTTTTCTTTTCAACAAGAGTTGTTTAATGAAGGTATTTTATTTTCCAAATGGAAGGGCTATTTTTCAAAAGTAATTTCTGGTTTTATTGCATTGTGATCAGAAAACCCTGTTTGTAATATTTCTACCTTATGGAACTCACTGATGTTTGCTAATGCTTGTTAATATATGACCAATTTTTGTGAATGTTCTATGTGCATCTGCAAAAAGATGTATTCTCTGCTGTTATTGCAAAGAGAGTGTGTTTTCTATATATCTATGAGATCTACTTTCTTGATTATGTTGTTTAATTCTTCTATCTCCTTTATTATCTTTTGTCTACTTGATTTGACTTGTATTGATAACAGTGCATTCAAGTCTCCTATTATTACGGCATTTTAATCTGCATCACCTTGCATTTCCTGTAGTTTTTGCTTCATAAACATGGTTGCCATGTTATGTGGTGCATACATTTTCTTAAGCATTGTGTCTCTGACACAGGATTTATGAGAAAGCATAATGAGATAGGCACATTTTAACTCCTCTTGAGGTAATAGTTGCCTTTGTAGGAAAAATGCTTTGAACAAGCTTGTGGAAATGAGTCCCCTGAGGCTATAAGTTAATTGCTTCTTCTGGAACAATTTGGAATTGACTGGAAACAGCCTAAATGGCCAAATCAAACATACACTACATTTAGGGCATAGAGAGAAAATGAAAATTTTTAATTTGTCTATAATTTTATAATCTTTCCTAGTTCCCATCCATTACTTCTAGGGAACAAATATAAATAAATGTTTACTCCTGTTTAGACCAGTCCAATCTGATCTGTTAGGGGGCCCCTTTAGATAGTGTTTAGTCTCTCTATTTAGGTGACTTAGAGAGCCAACCCCTCACCACTGTGTTTCTCTCCAGTGAGTGATGGATGCCTTATGCGACACTGTGGTTTGTGGAGAAAGATGGGGTCCCCAGACCTCATCCCCCGTCTCCTCTACTTGTTGGGTGATGTCCCTTGTCTGTCGGGCCCCTGAAGGCCTGCTGGCCCCCAACAAGGAAGTCCACAAGCTGGTGTAACCCAGAGTTAATTTCTCAATTCAGGCAGGACCCTTTGGGGTGCTCATTGGCTGACTTGACCACAACTCTTCTGCTGCTGGTCTAAAATTCTCCATGGCTGGTCTAGCAGCGCCTCTCTTCCAGTCCCAGAATATCAGCTGGAGAGTATGTTTGGCTGCATGTCAGAGAAACTTCAGAGCTTCAGTCTGGTTCTCAAAATAAGAGACAGGCTTCTAACAGACCAAACATGTACAGAAAAACTTCAGATAAACTATTAAGAATCAAATACTGGAAAGCACAGGACAGCAACCAAAACCAGATAGAAACTGACAGTGTTTCGATCCTGGGAGCAAGGGCTGCAGAAGGTGACATCGTGTTTAAAAGGCTGTTCTACTGAGGGCACTCCCCAGACCACAGCTCAAGGAGTAGCTACAACTCAATTATCTAAAGTACTTAGTGTTTTCTGAACCTGGAGAGATAATATTTAGGACACACATCTGATTACTTTATTCTTCTGCCTTACTCTCTGTTTTCTTCCGCCTGAAAGACAAGGGGGCATCCTCATCTCTCATCATCTGGACTTCTACTGTAAAAAATGTTATTGCAGGGGCCAGCTTGGTGGCATAGTGGTTAAGTTCACACACTCGGCTTTGGCAGCCCAGGGTTCACGGGTTGGGATCCAGGCACAGTTGCATGCACCACTTGTCAAAGCCGTGCTGTGGAGGTGTCCCATATAAAGTAGAGGAGATGAGTGTGGATGGCAGCCCAGGGCCAGTCTTCCTCAGCAAAAAGAGGAGGATTGGCAGTGGATGTCAGCTCAGGGCTAATCTTCTTCACACACACACACACACAAATGTTATTGCCTAATGACTAAACTAGGCCTTGCTATGCAAATTGAAGACATGATAGAATATAGACAATCCATTCTAAAGAAAATACCCAGGCTTACAAGGCTGTCATCTTTTGACAAATTTCTATTAATATTCTTTTAATATTAGAAGCTGATTATTCAGGTTTTTCTCTGTATTTTGTGAAGCATTAACATGCATCAGTCATCTAGAAGGCTTGTTAAAATACAAAGTTTCAGGGACTGGCCCAGTGGTGTAGTGATTAAGTTCACACACTCTGCTTCAGCGGCCCAAGGTTCACAGTTTTGAATCCCAGGCTCAGACCTACACACTGCTAATCAAGCCATGTTGTGGCAGCAACCCACATACAAAATAGAGGAAGATGGGCACCAATGTTAACTCAGGGCTAATCTTCCTCAGCAAAAAGAGGAATGGCAATGAATGTTAGTTCAGGGCTGATCTTCCTCACAAAAAAAAAAAAAACAAACAAACAAAAAAACAAAGTTTCTGATTCAGTGCATGTGGGGTGAATCCTGAGAATCTGCATTCCTAACACAGGTGCTGATGATGCTACAGGTCCAGCACCATCGTTTGAGAGTCACTGCACTGGAGCAAATATCCTGTGTTTGAAAGTCACTTCAGTAATGTTCAAGGCATTTCCCCCATTCCAAATGTTACTAAGTGGATCAAAGACCCTTCTTCCATCCAGGATTCTGAAGGAAGAGTATACACACAAAGAACGGAATCAAATAAGGGAAAATACCATATTTCTACCAAAAGTCAAGGTCTTCCTAGTACAGATGAAGTGGAGACCACAGCGGGGACCAGAGGCCAAAGTTAGATGTTTTCATTTTTCTCCCTGAATGGAAGAGAGCTAGTTGCACATAATGGGGCCACCTGACAACCAGAGAGTCATGATATGAGAAGATGAAACTAAAAGAGTAAGACTTAGCTGGATCTGGCAAAAGGAGAACTTTGTGGTCAGCCTGTAGAGTGAAACGAGGAACCAAAAGTGCAGGTCATATCTGGTCACAACAGGCCAAAAGGGAGAGAGTAAGATCTGTTTGCTGTTTCTTGTTTTTTGTCTGTGGGGGATGGTTTTTGTACCATAAAGCCAGGTGCCTTTTGACTCTTGTTTTTGAAAAGTAAAAATAATAGTGGGAAGTGGTCTAATGGATGTCAGGCTCTCCTAACATCCTCACATCCCGAAACAGATCAACCCCTCTGCCTTTCGTGAGAGGGAGATGATGTGAGGTGGCACTCCAGAGTTCCTCCCTGCTGGGTGCTGGAGGGATGGGCACCTCTTCCTTCCAAGCCAGAGGGACAGTCAACTTGGTGTAGTAATACCAAGGGCAGCCCATGGGACCCCTCCCCGTGACTTTCAAAATCTCCAATAAAGATGCCAAAACCTACAGAATGCTTAATATATGTTGTTATTGTGGAAATCAGCTAAAGAACTGAATTTCAAGTCTAGATGAAATGAATTGAGCCAAGTTTCACCAAGTCTCCAAGGGGTCGGGTGAAAAAATATTCAGTGAGATCCTCGTGTATGCCAGGAACATAGTACACAACAGTGAACAGGGAAGAGTCACTGCCACCCACTACTGTGGCAGTATGTGTTAGTACACTGAGACAAGTCATTAAAATACAGGATAATAAATCAATACTTTGTCCCAGGCACACCCAGCATCAAATAGGTGTAACTCTTATTTAATATCTTGGATGAGAGCGGAAACGTTTCCATAAGAAAGTCAGATATAAGATGAATCCTTACATATGAATTATTCAACTGTGCTGAGTCCTCTGTTCTAAACGTGGCACCATTTATTGTCCCTCTATGTTCTCTGCATCACAGAGAAGGAGCCTGAAAGGACACTCCTTATCATCCCTTTTCAGATAGGTCCCGGTTAGAGTCTACCATTGAGCGGCCCTCCCTTGAGATTTGGAATGTGGACGAGGAGTACCACAGTCTGGCAGCTATTGCAAATAGACAGCAGTGGTGTTTCACAGCTGATGGCTCCTGAAAACCATTCAGTTCAGCACACCAGTTAATTTCCCAGACCCCGGCGCTGCCAGCTCTCCCCGGCTTGGGCAAGCCTCTCATTCCCTAGGTTAAAAGTACATCCTAGTTTTAATACCTAGATTGGCTTCAGTTTTCCTAATTAAGTACTCTGTATAACTGGAGGGAGATGAAATGTTTCTGGAAAAAATCAAGGCCAAATAAAGGCAGGATCCAGAAGTGGAAATGAGCACGGTCCAGCTATTCTGGGGCATAGAGTATGAGAGTGAGACTGGGACTTATGCAGCTGCTTCCATGATGAGCGATTTGTGCCAACTTTCTACTACAATTCTCGTCTGACAGTTTTAAAAGACTTAAAAATATCTGTAGCACTAATTTGATTGTTTTGCCCTGAGTTTAAAACATCTCTTCATAGCTTTGGGAATACTTTAAGACATACTCAAAATATTATTTGAGCAGTGTCTTACAACACATTTCCCATATGTCTCTAAAGAAAAATATTTGCAAATTTTCACATTTTAAATCAATTAATCTTTGATGTTATTACAAAGGTCTTGTCTTCTATGGGCAATTGTTTGGCGCCTTAATGGAAGGTCTTTCATGTTTTATATACTTTAAAATGTTTCATCTTAAAATTTTCCAACAAAACTTTCCATAACCAAAGTAACAATTTCCTTTACCATCTCTCCAACTAAAATTGTTTTGCTTTTTTCTGCAATAATCCAAGCTGTTTTATAGCTGGTCCAAGTTACAAGCTCAGATCCTGTTAAAAATTGTGTAGAATTTTTTTGTTGAATATTTAATTCTGGCTCCAGTTACTAGTTTTCTCAATTCTGTTTTTGATTATTGAGAGGAAACATGTCCTCAGACTCCCTATGTATTTGCTGAAAATGTCTCTAACGTTTTTTTTATTTTGCTCTACTGCAGCAAATTGCAATTGCTATTTGTCATGAATTTTGTAACGTTATGTTCTCCCAGTCTCTTTTTTCTCTTCCCTGTTCTAGTCATCGTACGTGCTTACTCATCTCCATTCATTCTGCCTCAGTATCATGCCTTCATTTTAAAGTTAAAAATGTGTCCATAGTTATTTTTAAACTAAAAATTATTTTAAGTATATTATAAATAAAATAATAATCAGTATTTAAATTTAATTACCAATTACAATGTAGGTAGATGTCACTGTAAGTCATGCTGTCTACATAAACTATTCAAATTAAAAGTATTAAGTCAGTGTGCAAAAAAGATTCAAATGGAATCAATCTATTGACGTTGACTGTATCAATGATGTGTTTAGAAACTGACATTTGCGTTGTGATACAGCAATAATGTGTGATACAAGAGTTAGAGTGAAATGTATTTCTACCAAAACAACAAAACAGTGTTTCATGGTAAAATATTGTATACTGCTTCAGTTTTTCAATTTAAATTAAAACTAATTATAATTAAATAAAATTTAAAATTCAGTTTCTCAGGTACACCAGCTACATTTGAAGTGCTCAGTAGCCACATGTGGCTAGTTGCTAGCGTATTGGATGGGGCAATTTCTAGAAAATACTCAAATATTTGGAATTTAAACACATACTTCTAAATAACCCATGAGTTTAAAGGATATCACAAGGAATACAGAAAATATTTTAAACTGAATTATAGTGAAAACAGAATATACAAAAAATTGTGAGATGTAGATAAACATGTGTAGAGGGAAATTTTATAGCTTTATATCTTTGTGTTAGAAAAGAAAAATTCTTTAATAAAATTGTTATTGTTAATTAATTAATTATTTAATTGAAATATTGTTGGAATACAATACCTATTACTTTCAGGTGTACCTCGTAGTGATCAGATATTTATATACGTTATGAAATGATCACCATGTAAGTCTAGTTAGAAAAATTTTTAATAGTTTACAGGATATTGTAGACACTGTGCTGTAGAGACTCTGGATATTATTATCTTCTGAAGAATATTGAGTTTCTTCTAGCAGGCACTTCAATTACTGGGAGTTAACTTTGACCTTGGGAAGGCGTGGTTTTAGGTGTCCTTAGCAAGGGACTACTCCAATTTTGCTTCTCTTTTAGGACAAATCCCTTAGTCTTGATGTGGTTTTTTCTCCTAAAGTCTGACTCTTGGGTATTTCAGTGGAATGCTTGACGGACGGGAACCTCAAATTCTGTCTTTGCTGCTGTGGGCAATTGCTGACATCTCTGACCAGCTCTTTCAGCCCTCCGGGGAATTTTTCCCCTGGACCCTTTGGAGACTGCCGTTCATGGGTTCAAAGATTTGAAGGGAGTTTATATGCAGAATTGCTATTGCCCCCTGCCTGCTCTGTGGTTCTTCTTTTTCAGAGTTTTCCATCAATTTCTACCTGCTGAGGCTTCCCCCAAACTCCGTCCTCTTACTCTCGGATCACTGTGAATTTCTGCTTCAGCGCTATCCCCCCGTGTCTGTGGGACAGGGAAGTGCTCTCGGGGAGAAAGCCACATAACTGTGGCAGCAGTGTGTGATCCCCTCATCTTAAGGGTCAAGTCCCTGCAGGGTCGGCCTGTATTTGGTCACTTCCCAGGGCCTTCAAATAGTTATTTTAAAATTATTATTATTTTGTATCTTCTACATAGTTTATCAGTGTTGTTACAGGAGAATTCAGAGCTGAAATCTTCCATGAGACTTTTAACAGCTGCTTTGACCCACAAGGAGGAAAACCGTGTACTCATGGGGCTCCTCAGATTGTCCAAATTCCTGTTTATCATGCTTTGCTCCAGCATAGAGATATTTTCAAAAATAACAAATGCTGAACTTCACTATTTTCACAGCCTTGGCCAAGACAACTCTCTGTCCTCACCCCACCCCCGCCCCTGCCCACACCACTTCTTTCTTTCTGGGACACAGACCGTGGAGTTTCCAGAACATACCCACACATGCCTTCCCCATTCTCTGAGGCCGAGGCAGTGATGGCAGTGGAGCAAATCTATCCCTCCTCCTGAAATGACATGGGAGGCATCTTCCCTGACTTTTAGTAACAAAGGAGGGAAAGTCCCATATTTGATATAACTAAAAACATTTTCTTTAGAATTTTTAATGAATGACGTGTTTCGAGTGACTTGCCATTTAGAGTCAGTGATGGGTATCGTTTGGCCAAATGCTTGTATTTTCTGTTATGAAATTATTTAAGCTAACAAAGTTAAAACAATAACACCTAGATTAGGGAAATTTATCTTCCTATCTTAATGGAAGTGCAAACGATTTTAGTTTTTAACTTCAATAGCTCTGAAGTTGCAAGTCTGTTCACTTAGAAATAAGACGGCCTTGATTCACTTCTCACTGAAGTGTTTACCAATTCTCTCTCTTATTTTTAGATTTTTAATGTAACTTTTTTTCTTGGATAAATTTGATGTGTAACATTCTGTAAATTCAAGGTGGACAGCATATTACTTTGGTATATTTGTATATTGTAATATGGTTGCCATTGTAATGATATTTATCACATGACCTACTTATAGAACAATATTATTGTCTATTTTCATTATACTGTACATTCGATCTCCACAGCTTATTTAGTACCTGTTACAAGTTTGTATCCTCTAAACACCGTCAATCTTGTGTCCCCACCCCAGCCCCTGGTAACCACTGTTTTACTTTCTGGAGGTTTTTTTTTTACAGTTTTTTAGATTCCACATATAAGTGATATCAAACAGTGCTTGTCTTTCTCTGTCTGACTTATTTCGCTTCCAATTCTCCCAAATTTAATACATAAATGTAAGATAATTCCAACTGAATACCGACAAGATTCTTTTTTGAAAGTTAAAGAAGTGCTTTTAACTCTCACACAGAAGAACAAATGCCTGAGAATAACAAAGGAAACATAAAAACGTGGACTGAGGAGGAAGTCGGCTCACTGTATTATAATCCAAGACACTGTAATCGAATCAATATTTTATTCATATAGGAGTAGAAAAGTAGAAGACAAGGAGGGAATTGAAAATCCTGACACAGATCTTAGGGAGGATGAAAATTTAATATATGATAAATGTTGTGTTTCAGTTCAGTAGGAAATGGATCATTTATTTAATAAATGCTTCCGGCACAAAAGCTATCTTAAGCATACACCAAAATCAGTCTCTATTCTGCCTTGAGACATTTTTCTGAATCATTTAGCAAAAAGAATGCTCAAGCTTTCTTAGGAGTCCTCTGGGTCTGGGGAAGAAGGGTGTCATGGCCTCAGACTGGGAGACCGCAGGTCCTTGGGTGCCAGCAGATGAGCATCCAGACAAACCTGAGGCTGTGTCCTCTGATTGTCCCCCAGCACTGTCACCCCCACCTCCACTTCCCACCCCTCACAGGGGAAGGTAGTTGCAAACCCTATGCCACATAGCTTGAAGACAGGAAAAGAGGAGTGTAGCAGGAGACATTTTCCCCTATTCTGTTTCCATCAGTTGGTCAGACTCCCCAGGAGCATCTTGAAACTCAGTGAAACTGAGGTGCATCTGAGGCACGTAAGCCTCCTTATGCAGTTAGATGGCACCTACGAGAGGCCAGAGCCAGTCCAACATCCTGCTCTCTTCTCCTGTGTCACTTCTGATGAACCCTGTCTGTAGGAGCAGCCCTCCAGAAAGACACCCACGGCTGCAGGGCTCTCACCACCAACCTTGTGGGCTTCTCCCTACAATGTTTGTCAACTGCTTCCTTGGCAGGTTCCCTTTCTTCTCTGCCTCCCCCTGTTCTACCCCCCACATTCCTTGTTGGGGAACCCATTTATATACCCAGACACTCACCCCATCCACGTATTCTCCCCACTATCAAGGGAGAAGGGAAGGGGTTGGAGGCAAGGCAAGGCAGGGTTGAAAATCACCTGTTTTCTGACACCAGAAGGCAGATCTCATGAGAGGGAAGTAACAGGTGTAGAACCTCCCTAAGCTAAGTCTACCGTAGGGAGGTGCTCCTCCTCTGCCCAAGCCCGCTGGACACCTCCAGGGACTCCACGTCCTGTAGTCACGTTTAGGGTCCACCTTCTTGACCAGGCCCGGCCTCTTGGATACTCCTGCCCCACTGTGCTCATCATTCCCACCAGGAATTTCCCCTGGGGCTCATTTGTTGTGATTCGATGGCCTGTTCAAGGGTGACTAAAAGGGCTGCTCCTTCTACCCCCTTCCCTGTTTCTACTTGCTTTCTCCTCCGCAGCCCAGCATCCGTCTCTCCCCACATGTCATGGAGCCATTGCTATGTTCTGACCCACCACACATGGCACATACCTCCAAAGTCATGCCTGCCCCCTTTATGGGCAAGGACACAGTCCAAGAGCTGTAAAGTCACCTGGTCGACCTCCACACTGACTTGCCGTGTCAACGTTTAATGAATGAATCCTGTGATCAGAATGCTGGGGGTTACATGGAAGAATGAGGCACAGGCCTGCCCTCAGGGGCTTGCGTTCCATCAGAGTGAAGACAAGCACCTCAAGAAATGTAATGCCAATGAGATGTGAGGTTCCATATGAGAAGAGTGTCCTGGAGGGGTACACAGAGTGTTCTGGAAGATGTGATGCTGGACCTGGGATGTGAGCTGGGAACTCTGGACCCTGCACACCTCTCACCACACCAGACACCCACCTGGAGGCTGGGATGACCAGTGACCCATGGGGATGAAGAGAGCAAGTGATGGACTGGAAGCTGGACACAGGGGCTGAGGGAGGCTCACAGGAAACAGCTGTGCCTTGCTGAAGTCCAGCATGTGCTCAAATGGGTGCCCCCTTCAGGAGACGTCTGTGAGTTTCCACAGATTCCTTCTGGATGTGGCACAATCCCTCCAGCCAAGACTCCTCACTGAGCACTTCCTCGGAGCCCCGTCCCTGGATTATTCGCCTTTCCTGCACTTCTTTGAGCAGAATGTTTTGCTGGAAGTATTGGTAAGCCTTGTTGCTGTAGTAATGGCCTTCATTTTCCCACAGGACTCCTTCAATTTTCTCCATAAGCTCCTTCAGCTGGGCCTGCTGCTCTGCCCCCTCCGCCCTGTTGTTGAAGCCACAGTGGCGTCGCCCACATATCACATCCAGCTTGGCAAGGTGCTGGTTGTCAGTCTCTCGCACATACTTCTCCAGGGAGTCACCATGCAGGTCTTCCTTCCGGGTGAACACCAGGATGGTGTAGGCCAGGACGTCCACTCCGAAGACCTCCTGGAGGCGCCTGACCACCTCCTGATCCTCTTCTGTGAACCGGCCCAGCTGTATCACCAGGAGGACAGCATGAGGCCCCGGGGAGGAGAAGGCAATGGCTTCACAGACGCCCTGAGCTGCCACTTCTGGTGGGGCCCGAGGGGACAAAATGTCAGGGGTGTCGATCACCTCGAGTTCCTTCCCAGCCCATCCTCGGCTCCCTCTCTGGAAGGCCTTGGTCACCGGCCTAGCACTCAGTTTAGACTCAAACACTTTCCTGCCCAGGATGCTGTTTCCTGTTGCACTTTTCCCACTTCCGGTTTTCCCCACCAGGACGAGCCTCAGTCTCTTAGGGGTCAGTTCATGCTCCCTCAGACCTAGAAGCATCAAGAGGAGCAGAGGGATTGGGATTAGAACCCACATACCACATTTTGCCTCATCAGAGGCCACACACCTGGGAATGCTACTTGACCTCAGGGGCAGCTTGTCCTGGGTGGGGTAGGAGAGACAAAGACCCACATTTGCACCTGAGACCTGCCCCGGGCTCAAGTTTTTTATTTAACTTTTTATTATTATGGTAAATTATACATAACTTAAAATTTACCATTATACCTATTTTTAGGTGTACAATTCAGTGGCATTAAGTACATTCACATAGTTGTGTAATCATCACCACTATGCATCTCAAAATTTTTTTCATCATCCCAAACTGAAACCTTGTACCCATTAAACATTAACTCCCCATTCCTCCCTACCCCTGACACCTGGTAACCACCATTCTACTTTCTGTCTCTACGAATTTGACTATTCTAGGTACCTCTTTTAAGTGGAATCATGCAATATTTGTCCTTTTGTGTCTGGCTTATTTCACTTAGCACAATGTTTTCAAGGTTCATCCATGTGTAGCATGTGTCAGAATTTCCTTCCTTTTTAAGGCTGAAAATATTCCATTATATATATATATATATATATATATATATATATATATATATATATATAAAATCACATTTTGTTTATTCATATGTATAGATGGATGTTAGATTGTTTCCACCTTTTGGTATTGTGAACAATGCTGCTATGAACATCAGTGTACAAATGTCTGTTTGAGTCCCTGCTTTCAATTCTTTGGGGTATAAACCTAGAAATGGAATTGCTGGATAATATGGTAGAATACATTAGGTTTTGAAACTTCTTCTCAGGGTCACCTCTTCTCACCCATATGGGCATCATCCCCTCATGAATATGGGACCCTGAGCTTCCTCACGTATCCCTCATTGAAGATCCTTCACAGTAAGAGTGGTGAGAATAGAAGCATGCAGCCCCTGAGTCTATGTCTTCTCCCTGAAGTGACTGACCACATCACCTTCTTTGGCTTTTCCAACAGGGAATGTTGGGAGTGTGGGACATTTCAGCCAGACCCCAGACTCTACAGCACAGAGCACACTGGGGTCACATCCTTAGGCTATATCCCTGATAGTTGGGCTGGACATTCTCACCCAGTGGAATACCAGAACCACCAGCTGAGGGAAGACTTGGACATGCCAACCTAATGTTGAGAAACCCGATGTCAAGATGTTTAGCTATGACTGGGGCTGGAGGACAGGAAGAGAACTCCCTTCTCCTGGCTTTACATGTCCCAGCACCCAGAGCACACAGAGAAGTGCCAAAGACGAGCTGGCTTCCAAGTCTGTTCCATATTGAAGACATTGACATGTCTCAGTGACAGAGCCCTAAGCCTCCTGAAAGCAGGACTGGCACCGTCTTCTTCTGAATCTCCCTAGTGACAATGTGTTTTTCGCCGCGTGCCACCCCTGGCTGGCTGACCCCCGACCAATTCTGACTGACGACATTGGCTCCCCTCAGCTTCCCCCAGGTGGCTTGAAAGGAATTTGAGTGAATGGGGTGGGAGTTTCTCAGAAGCATGGAAGGTGGACGGTTCATCTCTGCCCATAGCCAATGCAAAGCTGGACGAAGACAGTGTCTCCCGTCTGGGCAAGCCTGGAGCCAGCGCACACCACTGGACTCTAAAGCCGAACACACTACTTGAGCTCCGGAGAGGTTTTTAAAGTAATATCTAACCTTGATTGCTGCAGGAAGGGGTAAATCAGGTGTCGGCACTTGTAATGGTAATTTTCCTGTATGGTTTGTTAATATGGCTCTCGCCCAGTGACTCAGGCCATTGAAGTTCATGTAGTGAAAAATCATTGGGGTTAAAATACAGATGAATCACAAATCACTTCTTCTGGCCAGGAAAGTGTGTGGATTTCCGGCATTCCTAAATCCTGTCTCCCCAGGCTAGGTGATGAGGTGGAGCCCAGCCCTGGTGCAGCAGCTTTGAGGGAGGAGAAGCCCTGGAGCGGGTGGAGCCCAGGTCTGAGGCAGGGCTGAGCACATCCTGCTTGTTCCCATGGTGCTCTGCAGCCTTTTGACCCTGACAGCTCCCACATCTGAACCAGCCAACTGCCCACACAGGGGTCTGTGGGCCTCCAAGCCTCAGGCCAAGGAGATTCGTTTTGTCACACCCGCGGTCTGCACGTCCTTCCTGAGGAGGAAAGCCCAGAATGTGCAGACCCTTTTCTGTGGGACTGGCAGGAGATTCAGTAAAGGGGGTGACTGGTGCTCTCTCTCACCTCCTCTCACCCACATGCCTGCTAAGGACCTTTTCACCCTCATTTGGCTGCAGTAAAGAAAGGTCCCAACCCAAAGCCCCTCCGATGGTGGCCCCAGTGAGTGAATCTCTGACTGGGTTGAACTCCCGCTGCCTCTCCAGGCCCCCCACCCGCACATCAGCGTCCCCCCTCCCCCTCTCTCAAGCATGCCTCTGCTAGAAAGGAGTTTTACCTCTGGACACGGCTTCTTTAGGATCCTGGGACAGCACTCCTGAGGGATTCTCCTGGAGAATCTGTTTGTGTTCTTCTTCCTCCGTCTAGAGAAAATAACATATCTTACTGACTTTCTATCCGAGTTTCAAGAGGCACCTGACTTTGCCTTTCTTTTGCCAGAGGAGGTTTTTGCATTGCTTTGAGGGGGGAGTGGACCGAGTGAGGAGAGGGAAGAGGGGGTCTGAGACACTGTCTACCTCCTTCAGGGACCCTACTTTCTTCTCTCTCTCTCCCTGCACTGTGGTCTCCTTCGTGAGTTTAAGAGATTTCATGGAGAAAGGTGCAGCTGGCCTGCAGCCTGAGGAGTGGATGGCAACTGGATAGACAGAGGGTCCTGGAGCTGTCCTGTGAGGAGGAGAAAGGAGCAGAGTTGCAGAAGCAGGTCTGATACTGCATCCTGAGCTGTGGGAAGGACTGTGTGGCCAGAGGATGTTCAAGGGCATGGACAGGAAGTTGTGGTGGGGAGCTGGTTCTGGGGTCTCGGGGCCAGAAAGAGGGGTCCAGGCTTGACCAGTGGGGAAGGCTTGGCAGTGGGGATTGCCGAGGGCTGAGAGGTGGTGGCCTCTTAGCTGTGGTGAGGAGGACACCAGCCATGGCACAGGAATCTTCACTTTGCAGGGCACGGTCCTGCTGGGGGCCAGGAGACCTCAGTGCTCATCTCTACAGCCACCAATTTAGGATGGTCACACTCCTCGGGTCTCCAGGTCCCCAAAAGTGCGAATGCTGGGCCTGAACTAGATGTCCCTGTGGTCTCTTTCCCCATAAGATTCCAACACATTTTATGACATTTTCTAGAGAAACTCCTAGTCCTCTTTGCAAAGTAGGGCCATGTCACCCCAGCCAGGAACTCCCGCCATCCTTCTGATGAGAGAGCAATGTATCCTTGCTCCAATCCGCGCCGCCTCACAGACTAACACAGTTCCCCGTTTCAGGAGGCTGCCATGTTCCATCTGCTTGATATTCTCTGTGGGGGTGGGGAGGAAACCGCATGGCCCCATGACTGTTTTTCCAGAACATGTAGGACACTCAGAACATTCAGTCAGAGGAGTGTCTCCAGTGAAGGCTCTGGGGTGTGGGAAACCTAACTACCGCGGGTCTTGGTAGACATAGTCTTCCCATTGCCCCCACATCCTCGGAAGTTTCCTGCACTCTGTTAACCTGGCAACCCCTTCCGTCCTCTCCAGGTCCCACGAGTGGCCAGTGGGAGGCCAGCGTGGCTATTGTGTACGAGTGTTGGCTTTATTCAGTAACATCAGCTCTAGAGTGCTAGACTGAGAATGGACACTGTCCAGTAAGGTTTGGTGACTTTCCAGGGAGAGAGAGTGACCAGACCAAGTGACCAGCTTCCCCCACACCTGGTCAGCAACATTCTAGGAAGGACACAGTATTTTACCTATGAAGGGGCTTCTGGAACAAGGAGGTTAGTGCCCCCGTCTCTAAAAACTGTAGACCCCTCAATCTCTTTGTCCTCGGCTTCCTTACGTCCTTGGTGGAAACTGAGGCAGCACTTCAGCAGTGAAATCTCATTCCTCCTTTAGAGAGCAGGGACGGCCTCGTAGGAGAGAACAGCAGGGCCAGGACCAGCGGGGGCAATGGAGGCACCTGGAGCAAACCTTACACACCCTGCACTCGCCCTCACACCACCGAGAGTGAGTGTGACCCCGGCACCTCGCTGCTTCTCCCTGGATCCCGCCCCGAGCAGCCTCACAAGTTTGCCACACTTCTGAGCCTTGTCTCCAGCAGAGAACACGGAGCAGACCCAGCATCCTCGTTATGTTTCTCAGGAAGAAAGGGAAACATGGAAGCGTCCTGCCCAAGATCAAGCAGGGAGATGGAGAGAGGACACAGAAGGGACAAGCGTCTCCTGACTTCTTAGTCACAGCTCTTTCTGTTACACCACAAACACAACACACACAGAAATGCACAAACACAGCACACACCATTCACACACATACACTCACACACAACACACACATACATACATACACAACATATACGCCATTCACACACAAACATACATACACAAAACACGCATACACACAAACAGACATGCACAACACAGACATACACTCACAAACACAACACACACACCACTCACACACATACACTCACAAACACACACATACACTCACACACAAACATACATACACAAAACACACATGCACAAACATAAGACACACACAAACATACATGCGCAACATACACTCATAAACACAACACAACACACACACCACTCACACACATATGCTCACAAACACACAGACACAATACACATATGCAACACATGCATACACACAAACATAACACACACAAACATACATACACAACACACACATAGACACAAACATAAATACACACACTCACAAACACACAGATGCAACACATACACAACACACACATACACACAAACATAAACACACACATACACTCAGATACATACAAACATAACACACACATACACATACACTCATAAACACAACACACAAAAACATATACACAAACATACCACACATGTACACTCACAAACAACACAACACACACATACACAAACGTAATATACATACACATACACACACAAACATAACACACATATATACAAAAACACAAATATACAACACACATACATACACACACACACAAACACAACACACACACATATACATAAACACACCACACACACACATATACTCCCAACACAACATACACAGAAACACACAAACAAAATACATACATACAACACACACACTCACCCACACGCTCGGACTTACCACTCTGAGGGCCGCTGGGTGAGAGGAATGGCTGTGTTTCCTGTCTCCCGTGGCCATGTGCTCTTGTGAATTCTTTGTCTCTCCTTCTGGGGCCCATACACTGTAGGCTTTTGAGGGCCTTGAAGGGAGGAGGGAGAGGAAAGCGCCCCAGGTGTACGAACATATAGAGGACATTGCTTATATTTTTCAGCAAATGTGACCTGAAAGCTCAGCTCCAGAACTGCCCTTGAAACAGCAGCTGCCCCTGTGAGAAGGGGAAATAGGAAGTGGGTAGGAACTCCCAGGGCCAGGCCCTCCTGAGTCAGAAAACAAAGCTGTTTGCAGTTTGTCCGCAGCGCAGCCGTGGTAACATAAACAGGGAAAACGAAAACACGAGTATTATTTTTACCCTGAACAAGGATAACTAGAACTCAGAGGCTTAACGAGCAGTAGATCCTTCAGCAAATTTTGCGCGAGGGAGTAATTTTTTACCGATCTCCCCCTTTTTTGAGAATCGCCTGCTGCCTGCAGATGCCCTAGGTCTTCACTAGTGCGACAGACACTCGTGGTCTCTTTTCTTCCCCTAACTCCTCCTTCCTTTAAGTATTTTCTCTCAGGACGAGGGCTGATACTCATTCTCTCTAAGGCACAAACCACTGACAAGATTTTGAATTGTTATATCTCCGAGAAGATTCGCGGTCTGAGACAGGGCAAATGCAAAAGAATAAGTCTGTGCAGGATTGTAAGAGGATTACGAGGTAGGATTATAAACAGCAATGTTACACGGGGCGGGGGGGCATAGTTTAGAGACAGGCTGAGGGAGAAAGAACATCAGCACCCTCAACACGTTTTGAAGGAAGACATTGAGGACATTTGAGCATAGGTGATAGAGTCTTAAAGTGCTAAGTGTCATTCAAAGCTCCCACTCACTCCACCCAGTCACTCTAGTTTCCTCTTGTTGTGTTCCAGTTGATGTCCACGGATTATTTACCACAATTATTACACGGTGTATATATCTTCTAATGTTCTACTTTAAATTATTCTCTAAGAGCCCTGACATGACTAACTCTTAGAAGTTGTGTGTTGATCTTCACCATTCCTTCCATTGCCTAAGTAATTAGAATATTATTACTCCACCCATAATGAAATAAATGATGTATTTTGAATTCTGACAGCAGCCATTTTCTGTGCTGACCCTGGAGAGCCGCCCAGGCCTGCAGCAGGCTGCGAGAGATCAGCTTAGTGCTCAGCCACTGAGATTCCAGAAGTGTTTGTTACTGCAGCATAACCTGACCTATCCTGACTGATACAGGATGTAAATCTGAGGTTTGTTCCGTCTGCTGACTCTCGTTTTTGGTGATTTCTTTTCTGGGGGGATTTTCACGATCTTTGATTGTGAACTCAAATACAGAGACCCTAAGGACTGAAATAAAGGTGGTTTTACCCCAGAGAGGGTTTCTGTATGTTTTTATCAGGACTAAGAAGGGGGTGTTGGTGCTCCTGAACTGAGACCCCATGAGCCCCCTCCTGGCATCTCTGGCTTCACCCAGAGACCCCTAATCTGTAGTTCACTTTACAACTGAGTCAAAATGCAGCCTCCAAAAAGTGGGGCTGATACCTTTGTTCGCCCTCAGAGCAACCAACCTGCCCTTTGAGTTTATAGCTCACAGATCCCACTTCAGTTTAAGTTTTTGTTGTTGTTACTTTTTTTGGTTTTGCCCACAGTGTTAAACCTCACTTCCTGCAAGCCAAGTATAGTCGTGCACTGTGTAACGACATTTCAGTCAATGACGGACCGCATGTACCCTGGTGGCCTCCTAACATTATAACGGAGCTGATAATTTCTGAAAAGAGGGACACCTCCTCAAAAAAAGTCTCAGGCAGGTCCTTCAGGAGGGATCCCAGAAGAAGGCATTGTTGTCACAGGAGATGACAGCTCCATGAGTGTTATTGCCCCTGAAGACCTTCCCGTGGGACAAGGTGTGGAGGTGGAAGACAGTGATATTGATGGTCCTGAACTTCCAGTCCTGCAAGCTCCATTCATGGCAAGCGCCCTATACAGGTGTACCATCTTTTATCCTTTGTACTGTATTTTTACTCTACTTTTTCTATGTTTAAATACACAAATACTTACCATTGTGTTACAAGTGCCTACAGTATTCGGTACAGTAACATGCTGTACAGGTTTGTAGGCTAGGAGCAATAGGCTAGACCATCTAGATTTGTGTAGGTACCATCTATGATGTTCGCACAATGATGAAATTTCCCAGTGACACATTTCTCAGAATGTGACCCTGTTGTTAAGCGACACGTGATGGTAATACAGTCTGTTGTTTTGTAGAGTGAGAGCCTCTCTGTGCTAATCTCTTAAACAGAGCATATCTAGAGTGTAATTCACAATCCCTCTTTTGTCTTGTTTCTTAAACCACATCCCTGGACCAGAATCCTGTCACGTCGTTACCGCCACATTGGGTTCTTGTTGTTCCCCAGGATAGAAATCAAGAGAGACAACAAACGGGAGTAGAAAAGTAAAAGTTTATTAGCTTGTGCACAGGGAGGCACAAGGGAGCTGGTGTGGAAAGGAAAGGGGCAGGTGACCGTCTCATTAGGGAGCGGGATTGTGGGCAAAGGCTGGGGAGGAGCCTTGTCATGGCATGTAGAGGCGGGGTTTTTCTTGCGCATGTGCTGTTCGACATGCCGCCACATGCGTTGTGTGTATCATTAGCACACTAGCTCTCCACCCCTGGGTGTGATTTTTACTATGGTAACAGGGCTAGGGTCACCTTCAGTGGACTCCTGTGTGCTAGGGCGCATGCGTAAACCCGGGAAAGTCAGAGACTGCGGAACGTGCATCTTGGTGGTCTCTGTCTGATTCTCCTAGCTTGCCACTTGGTTAGGGGCCTTATCTTGTGAGGCCAGGGACCTTGCGGAGGACACTATCCTGTCTCAACATGGCCCCAAAGTAACTGCCAGGGAAGCTGGGCTATTTGGTGAACACTAACGGTGTCGGGCACACCGTCCACCCTGAGGCGTGAGAAGCAAAATGTTAGTCACAGTTACAAAGAAAGAGCTGAATAAAACATGGTTTCTGAAAAGAATGAGGATTGTAAAATAATAGCTATCATTTGGATAAAAATTACCCAGGCACAGTTTTAAGTGCTTTAGTTACTTTAACTCGTTTAACCCTGACAGCAACCCTTTGAGGAGGAAACAATTAGAGCTGCAGTTTTTACAGATGGAAAAACTGAGGCACAGAGAGGTGAAGCTTCTTGTCCAAAGTACGCCGCCAGCAATGGCCAGGCAGAGGTCTGGACTCGGGCAGTCTAGCTCCAGAATCCAGGCTCTTAAGCATGAAATACAAGTTCAGATGATCCCACGGGAAGTGTCATGGAGTCCAGACAGACTAGATAAAACAGGAAGAAGTGACGCTCCCTCCTGATAGAATATTGCCAAGGTGCAAAGTCTCTGACGTCACAGATGGAGTCCCTCCCTGCCCCCACGTGTACTCTTTATCCAAAACAATAGTAAAACATGACCAAGGATGAGGTGGGATTTTGAATTTGAGATGCTGTAAACATTCTTAATTCTTAAATGTTTCATCCGACGTGGACTAGCATTTCTTGTACAAACTTCATTACCTGCTTCTCGCATATTTACTGCTCACGTGTGAACATGCCCTGACTAGTCTGCTGGTCCAGGAGGAGGAGGATTGACACGGAACAGACCTCCCCCAGCCAACCCACATGTGACATGCTGCTTAATTGTGTGTGTCGACTTGGCCAGGCTTTGGTGTCCCGTTGTTTGGTCAAACACCACTCTACATGGTGCTATGAAGGTATTTATTTATTTTTCCAGCTTTATTTAAATACAGTTGACAAGTAAAATTGTAATATATTTAAAGTGATGATTTGGGACTGGCCGGGGCGTAGTGGTTAAGTTCACACGCTCTGCTTCAGCCGCCCAGGGTTCTAGGCTTCGGATCCCGGGTGCGGACCTACGCACCACTTATCCAGCCATGCTGTGGCAGGCATCCCACATGTGGAGTGGAGGAAGATGGGCACGGATGTTAGCCCAGGGCCAGTCTTCCTCATCAAAAGGAGGGGGATTGGCAACGGATGTTAGTTCAGGGCTAATCTTCCTCATCAAATAAATAAATTAAAAATAAACTGATGATTTGATATATGTACACATTGTGAGATGATCCCACAATCAGGTTAACACATCCATCACCATACAGAGTTACCTTTTACTTTCTTTTTGGTGAGTAGACTTAGGATCTACTCTCATAGCAAATTTCAAGTATCCAACACAGTATTATTGCCTGTCATCACCATGCTGTACATTAGATCCTCAGAACTTATTCATCTTATGACCGAAAGTTTGCACCCTTTTACCAACCTCTCCCTATTCCTCCCACCCCCCACCACCCCAGTCTCTGGCAACCAGTGTTCCACTCTCTCTTTCTATGAGTTCCACTCTTTTCTTTTTTTTTATTTTTTTTATTTTTATTTTTTTTGTGTGTGTGTGTGTGTGAGGAAGACCAGCCCTGAGCTAACATCCGTTGCTAATCTTCCTCTTTTTGCTGAGGAAGACTGGCCCTGGGCTAACATCCGTGCCCATCTTCCTCTACTTTATATGGGACGCCACCACGGCATGGCTGACAGGCAGTGCGTCGGCGGGCGCCCGGGATCCGAACCCGCGAACCCCGGGCTGCCAAGCGCGGACTAAGCCGCTGCGCCACCGGGCAGCCCCATCTTTTCTTTTTTTTTAGATTCCACATATAAGTGATACCAGTATTCTCTTTCTCTGTTTGGCTTATTTCACTTAACATAATGCCCTCCAGGTTCATCCATGTTGTCACAAATGACAGGATTTCCTTCCTTTTTAAGGCTAAATAATATTCCATTGTATATGTGTGTATATATATATATATATATATATGTGTATCACATTTTCTTTATCAATTCATCCATTGATGGACACTTAGGTTGTTTCCCTTTCTTGGATATTGTGAACAATGCTGCAATGAACATAGGAGGACAGGTATCTCCTCAAGAGACTGATTTTGTTTCCTTTGGATAAACATCAGGAAGTGGAATAGCTGGGTCATGTGCTAGTTCTATTTTTATTTTTCTGAGGAATCTCCACACTGATTTCCACAGTGGCCGTACAATTTACATTCCCACCAACGGTGCATGAGGGTTCCCTTTTCTCCTCATTCTCTCCAATACTTGTTACCTCTTGTCTTTTTGATAATAGCCATTCTAACAGGTGTGAGGTGATATCTCATTGTGGTTTTGATTTGCATTTCCCTGATGATTATTTAGGTGATGATTATAAAAGATGATGTTGAGCACATTTTCATACATCTGTTGGCCATTTGTATGTCTTCTTTGGAAAAATTTCTATTCACATATTTGCCCATTTTTCATTTGAGTTACTTGTTTTTTATTATTATTTTATTATTATTATTATTGAGTTTTATTATTTTTATAACATGAGTTCCTTATATATTTTAGATATTCACCTCTTATTGGATATATGGTCTGCAAATATTTTCTCCCAGTCAGTACGTTCCCTTTTCATTCTGTTGGTACTTTCCTTTGCTGTGTGGAAACTTTTTAGTCTGATATAGTTCCACTTGTTTATTTTTGCTTTTGTTGCATCTGCGTTTGATGTCAAATCCAAAAAATAGTCACTAAGGCTGATGTCGAGCAATTTTTCCCTTTGTTTTCTTCTAGGATTTCTGCCATTTCAGGTCTTATGTTTAAGCCTTTAATCCATTTTGAGTTGATTTTTGTGTATGCTAAGGGATAGGTGTCCAATTTCATTCTTTTGCATGCGGCTGTCCAGTTTTTCCACCGTTTATTGAAGAGACTATCCTTTCCCCATTATGCCTTTGTTGGAAATTAATTGACCATATATGTGTGGGTTTATTCCTGGGCTCTCTGTTCTGTTCCATTGATCTAGGTGTCTATTTTTATGTCAACACCATACCATTTGGATTAGTATACCTTTGTAATATAGTTTGAAACCAGGATGTGTGATGCCTGACTTTGCTTTGTCTCTGGTTTCTGTAGATTTATCTTGTTCTTTTGTTTGGAACATTTTCCCTTGTTTCTTCATTTTCCTTGATTCTGTGTTGTTTACTGCACATTTGATAAAATAGCCACCTCTCGCAGTCTTGACAGACTGGCCTCACAGAGCAGATGACCCTCACCAACCAGCCTGGCCTGAGCTTCTGGTTGCCTCTCAAACCTTTGTGGTTGTCCAAACCGTTGTCTCTGTTCTTAGAGGCTCCCAGGAGATTAGAGTGTGCCGAGATCCATCAGTGCCCCCCAGGGCATGGGAAATGCCCTCCTACCTGTCCAGGCTTCCAGAGGACTAAGAATTGCCTGCCCCTTCAGCTGCCCATTGCAGGCTAATTGGACACCCGCCCTCCAGGCAGCAGGTGGGAAAGTCAGGTCGTTAGACATGCAGCCCAGTCCATGTCAGGGAGACACCCTGGGGTTTTCCTACTCACTCTGCACTGAGCCAGAGGGAACAGCCACAGGGAGTGGTGTGCTCCCACACAGCACCGCCCCTTTTTTCTCCCGGGTCCTGGGGAACTTGTGAGTGCTGAGCCCTGTCAGCTCCCAGGGTGGGTGATTAGGGGCCAGGCCCTTGGGTGGCAGCTGTAGAAGGTGGGGCACTAGTGTGTGGACAAGCTCTTTCTATGGAGAAGTTGGAGACCTGGTTTTACTGTTGGAGTGAGCTGGGGGAGAAGGCTGGGGAAGTGCCCACCAGCTCTTCCAGGTTCCCCAGAGGATCCCAGTCAGCTCCCAGATGCAGGCTGCAGCTGGGAAAAAGCGAGTCAAATCCCTCCCAGGGAGGAACTGGGAGATGGGTGTTTTTTCCCATTTCCTCTGCACTGAGGGTGGGTGCATGTTGGGGTGGGGGGGTGGTAGCTGCAGGAAGTGCTCCTGCTCCAGTTAAACCACTCTGTGTTTACTGTGAGTCTGGGGGACTCAAGAACACGAAGCCCCATGGGCTCTCTGAGCTGGGTGACTTGAGAACCAGGCTCTCGGGTGCCCGCTGTCAAAGCTGGGATCCTGCATGGATGGTCCCATCTCTTTACTCCTCAGGGAGAGACTGCAGTTGCGGTTCCCTCCTGATCATAAGGGTGGGGTTTGTGATGCAAATGTGTTTCAGCCTTTCCTACTCATTTCCATGTGGATATTTTCTCAGCTTCCCAATGTGTAGGAGTCACTAAACTGGCTTCTGGATTTCTCTCAGAGAGAACTGATCCATGTAGGGCTGTGCATTTGGTTCATCTGTGGGAGCAGGGAAAGTCGGGAGCCTTCTATCCCCCCATCTTGCTGATGTTCCTGTGAAGGTATTTGTCAGAAGTGATTACCGTTTAAAGCAGTAGATTTTGAGTAAAGTAGATTATCCTCCATAAGGTGGGTGGGCCTCATCCAATTAGTTGAAGGCCTTAAGAGAAAAGACTCAAGTTTTTCAATTCTGTGTCTGACAATTCCAACATCTGTGTCATGTCTGAGTCACTTCTAGTGTTTGCTTTGTGTCTTCAGACTTTTAGCATGCCTTGTAATGTTGTTGGAAGCTGGACATGGTGTATCAGATATTAAGAATTGAGGTAAAGGGGCCTGTGGTGTGTCCAGGAGTTGGGTTGGGTTAATGTTTGCTGTAGCTGTAGGTGTCAGAGGGTTCCCTTTCCTCCAGGGTCCTTGTTTTGTCTCGCCTGTTGTCTGTGGTTTTCCCTAAGAGTCCTTCTTAGGTTTGTGCCTTACAGTTCTTTCAGCTTTAATTCCCTGTTTTGATATGGAGCCCTGCTGATGTGGTAAGGAAGGAGGGGGAGAGGGAGGGAGTGGGAGCCCAATCTTGGGATTCAGTGTCCCTCTCATAGTGAGTCTGTGTCCTTCTGTGACCATCACAATTTCTTTTAGCTTTTTCTCCTCCTCTCCCCCTTTAGGTGATACAAACCAAAACTGGACACTGTCCACCTTTTTCTCCTCATTTTATTACAGTCTCTTTCTTTCCTCTATGCTCTGGCCTTGAAGGACTTCCTTTAGTTACTTGAATGCTTCATCTCATCTTTCTTCTCTGGAACTGCTGTGAAGAGCTGGAACCAAAATGTTTCTCAAGGAGTATATTCTATTAATAAAAAGAATTTTTTGACATTTTTGAGGTTTAACGGAGGTTTGGAGGTTTAAAATTTTCACTACACCATTTTAAACGTCTTTCTGAAGGAAATATGCACAAACCATAAAAAACAAAGAAATTGCATGTATAAAAATATGTAAATACTTAAAATTTTCAGTATTTGTAGATGCTATGATTATATATCTGGGAAAATCAAGAGAATAAACTGATAAACTATTATAAACGAGAATTTAGTACATTGATAGGTGCAAAATTAAATAAAAACCCATAAAAATTGACTAACATACAGACAATAGCCAATTAGATATAACTTGTGATGTTTTAATAACAATAAAAATTAAAATGCCTAAGAATTGATAAAAACAAGAAGAATAATAATAGGTTTTCACGTATTGAGATATAGGGGGAAGCCGTTCTGGTTTACATCTGATTCTGCCTAAAGCTTGTTTTCCCAGAGCAGCCTGACTTACGGCCCACCAAACATGCATTGTACATCTGCTTCAGACATTTTCCCAAAGCAAAGGATATACTCTTCAAAGATGGGGGTAAATGTCTCCCTTTCTCTGATGCCAATACAAGTACTTCTTTGAAGATAAGCTTTTCTTCCCAGAGAATCAACGTCAAGTTGACCTGCTGTGTATGTGCTAAACTGCAGCAAAACAGCTCCTTGTGACTTTGGGAAAAAAATTGTATTTCTGTCATGCTTGGTGTGTGTTCTTTGTTCTGAAATGGTGTATAATCATGCCGTAAACCACACTTCTCTGGAGTGTTTTCTTCCCTGGGAAGATAATACTTCCAGGCTACTTCATTAAATATCACTGTATTTTCTTATCTATAGATTGGTTATTGATTATTTGCATCAACAGAATAAACTTTAAAATTGTGTAAAAATATCTATATAAGGAAAACTTTAAGAAACTTCTGAGCATATGGTGCAGACAGAACTCTTACGTAATGTTTAGTGAAAATGTAGATTGGTAGAACCACTTTGGAAAACCCTGTGATAACTGAGCACTACAGGTAGTCAATATCCATCCATTCTACCCCAAGGTACATAACCAACAGAAATGTGTGCACGTGTTCAACAAAAGGAAATGTCTATCATATTCATTGTAGTGATATGCAGAATAGCAAAAAACTGGAAACAATGTAAATGCCCATCAACAATAAGTGTTCTCACCACAAAAAAGAAAGAAAGAAAAGAAAACAGTAGCTATGTGAGGTGGTGGATATGTTAATTAGCTTGATTGTGGTGAATAGTTCACAATGTATGCCCATATCAAACCATCGAGTTGTATACCTTAAATACATATCATTTTTATTTGCCAATTATACCTCAATGAAGCTGGAAAATAAAATAGCTGAACAAAGTTTTTAGAATGAAAAAACAAAAACAAGATAGCCCAAATCACTTGGGTTAATTATATAAATTATATATTCATATCATAAATTATATATGTGTAAATTGGGTTGTACTCACAAGGGAAGAGTATATAGCAGTGAAAATGCACAATTTATTGCTACACATTATAATATGGATAAATCTCAAAACATAATGGTAAGAAAAAAAGCTAGAGACAAAAGAATATATATTACATAATTCCATTTAAATAAATTATAAGAACAGCTGAAACTAATCTATGCTGTTAGAAGTCCAGCTGGAAGTCAGCCCTGGAGGACACGAGAGGGGCTTCTGGGATGCTAACCATGTTGTATTTCTTTATCTGAGTGCTGGTTACTCAGATGGGTCCATTTGTGACAATTCAGTGAGCTGTAAACTTACATGAGCCCTGTCCTCTATGTATATTATACGTCAACAAAAACTTAAAATCGAAAAAAAAAAGAAGAAAGTGATTAGTGGACACACACAAGCACGTAGATCCAAAAAATGCAGAGGTGTGCAATATACCTGGAAAGGAAAACTCTCTATCATGAAAATGTCAGTAAATTCTTCCTAAGTGTAACAAAGAATTTAATTCAATGTTGATTCTTTTAAAAGCCCCTGTCATTTTTTTCTTTCATACTGGCAAGGGAAGTTGGTTCTAAAGTACAGTTGTAAACACACTTGTATGTACAGTCAGCTTCCAGAAGAACTAAAATAATCTCATATGATACAGTCACTAGGAAATGCCCCCAAGCTCTACTTTCTACAACCTGGGCCCACATGATGCTAAGCCAGGACCCTCCCCCTCAACTCCTCCTCAGCTTCCTACTGAACTCAGGGGGGAAGATCAGACCATGTGCTTTCAATGGGTGTCATCAGCTGAGTTCACCAGGGGGCAGATTCTGGGATGAAGATGTGCATGCATCAATTTTTTCAGGAGTACTCTTGGGATCAAAACCCATAGGAGAATATATCATTCCAGTCTCTCCTAGCCTGTAGAGTTTCTGTCGAGAAATCAGCTGAGAGCCTGACGGGGTTTCCTTTGTATGTTATTTTGTTTTTTTGTTTAGCTGCCTTCAATATTATTTCCTTGTCACGGATATTTTTCAAGTTTGCCACTATGTGGCGAGATGATTTTTTATTCCTGTTTATATATTTAGGTGATCTATTGATTTCATTCACTGTTATTTCCCTCTCGTTCCCTAGGTTGGGGAAGTTCTCAGCTATTATTTTTTTGAACAAACTCTCTGCTCCTTTTTCTCTTTCTTCTCCTTCTGGAATACCTATTATCCTTATGTTGCTTTTCCTCATTGAGTCTGATATTTCTCAAAGATTTTCTTCATTTCTTTTTAGTCTTAGCTCTCTCTCCTCCTCTATCTGGAGCGTTTCTGTGTGGCTATCCTCAATAGTGCTAATTCATTCCTCCATATTGTCAGTTCTGCTCTTTAAAGACTCCATTTTTTCCACTATCTTGTTGATTTTGTTTTTCACCTCCAATAATTCTGATTAGTTTTTCTTTATGGTTTCAATCTCTTTTGTGATGAAATCCCTGAATTCGTTGATTTGTTTCTGTGTATTCTCTTGTATTTCGTTGAGTTTGTTTATGATAGCTATTTTGAATTCTCTGTCATTCAGGTTATTGAATTCTGTGCCTTCAGGGTTGGTTTCTAAGCAATCTACAAATTCAATGCAATCCCAATCAGAATCCCAATGTCATTCTTCACGGTAATAGAACAAAAACTACTGAAATTCGTATGGGGCAACAAAAGACCCTGAATAGCTAAGGCAATTCTGAAAAAAAAGAACAAAGCTGGAGGCATCACAATCCCTGATTTCAAAATATACTATAAAGCTATAGTAATCAAAACAGCATGGTACTGGTACAAGAATAGACACACAGATCAATGGAATAGAATTGAAAGCCCAGAAATAAAACCACACACCTATGGACAGCTAATCTTCGACAAAGGAGCAAAGAACATACAATGGAGAGAGGGAAGTCTCTTCAATAAATGGTGCTGGGAAAATTGGACAGCAACATGCAAAAGAATGAAAGTAGACCATCTCCTATCGCCATATACAAAAATCAATTCAAAATGGATCAAGGACCTGAAAGTGAGACCAGAAACCATAAAACTCCTGGAAGAAAATATAGGCAGTACACTAATTGAGATTGGACATAAAGGGATCCTTTCAGATTCCATGTCTACTTGGACAAGGGAAACAAAAGAAAAAATAAACAAGTGGGACTTCATCAGACTAAAGAGCTTCTACATGGCAAATGAAACCAGGATCAAAATGAATAAACAACCCACCAGCTGGGAGAAAATATTCGCAAATCGTTTGTCTGACAAGGGATTAATCTCAGTAACATATAAAGATCTCATACAACTGAGCAACAAAAAAACAAACAACCCGATCAAAAAATGGGCAGAGGATATGAACAGACATTTTTCCAAGGAAGAGATACAGATGGCCAACAGACACATGAAAAGATGTTCAACATCACTAATCATCAGGGAAATGCAAGTCAAAACTACACTAAGATATCACCTTACACCCGTTAGAATGGCTATAATCACAAAGACAAATAACAACAAATGCTGGAGAGGTTGTGGAGAAACGGGGACCCTCATTCACTGCTGGTGGGAATGCAAACTGGTGCAGCCTCTATGGAAAACAGTATGGAGATTCCTCAAAATATTGAAAATAGAAATACCGTATGATCCAGCCATCCCACTCTTGGGCATCTACCCAATGGATGTGAAATCAACCATCACAAGAGGCTTATGCACCCCTATGTTCATTGCAGCATTATTCACTATAGCCAAGAAGTGGAAGTAACCCAAGTATCCCTCAACTGATGATTGGTTAAAGAAGATGTGGTATATACATACAATGGAATAGTACTCAGCCATAAGAAAAGACAGAATTGTCCCATTTGCAACAACATGGAAGGACCTAGAGGGTATTATGTTAAGTGAAATAAGCCAGAGAGAGAAGAACAGACACTGCATGAACTCACTCATATATGGAATATAAGTGAACACACGGACAGAGAGAACTGATTGGTGGTTACCAAGGGGAAGGGGGTTGGGGGGTGGGCACAAGGGGTGAAGGGTTACATCCACAAGGTGACGGACAAACAAAAATGTACAACTAAAACCCCACAGTGTTATAAACTATTAAGACATCAATAAAAAAAAAGCTTTATTGAGGAAAAAAAAACCCCCGTAGGAGAGTGAGAGAAGAAGGATTGGACAAAGGAGACACTGGGCTGTGATGAGTCACAACAAAAGCCTCAGTCAACCTCACTAGGAGCTCGAGCTAAGATGGCCCTGTAGAGCTGTCCCCAACTGGGGCAAGATGTCAGGCCTTTATACCTCTATATGGACCAGTCTTAAGATGTGAGAAGCCCTGGGAATGGAGGGTGATCTTGAGCTGAGTAGTCATGAGGGGACTGAGGTTGGGGAGAGGGTGTCAGCTGTGAGCTGTCAGTCATCAACACCCCCATCAGCCGGGAGACTGGGGGCTTCAGTCCTGAAATGTGGGGGGGGATGTCGGTGGCAAACCAGAACATATACTATTCTGTGCAAAATTTGGGCCATTTCACGGGGCCTTCTGGAGCCAACACTATACTCCAGAGCAGTGACTTGACTTTGGAAATCTGGGTAGTACAGCAGGTGCGTGGAGGAAAAGGTTTCAGCTAGGCCAAACTGAAGAACCAACTAAATATTTTTGGAAATATTTTGTTTTCTTATTTAAATGCAAAATATGTCTTCACTGGCTCCACCCAGTCTGAGCTTCCTGTGGTCTGAGGATTCAGAGGCAGTAAACACATTTTCTTCAAACTAAAGAGAAGGTACCAGTTCAGGCAGCTTTCTTGAGACCTTGAGATCTCATCAATTCTGCAGGAGAAGGTGAGACTGGCTGAGAAGAGAGACGAGGGAGCTTGTGTGAGCGTGAGTGTGAGTGTGTGCTGGGGGTGGGGGCCAAGAGGGGAGAGCAGTAGAGAGGACCCTCCACGGGAGGGGAGAGGTTGGAGGAGGGAAGCTAGAATTCACTCATAAGTGTAACGTCTACACGTCTCATTTTTAATAGGACAGGCCTTTTTTTTGGCTTACAAAAGTTGTAATTGTATAAGAATTCTTTATGATATAACGTTAGGCATAAAAACAGGATGTAAAATCATTAGTATATTACCGTCGGAAAAACCAGGCACATAAAAGAAGGAAATATGTTAGTATTAAATGGCCTGTAATTTTGAATAGTGGAACTATATATAATTTTTATTCTCTTCCCAAACTATTCTCTATTTTACTGAGTTTTCACCAATGTGCACATATTTTAATGGTAAATATTTACCACAAAATGTAGACAAAGGGTGAGAATGTTTTTAGAAAAATTAAAAAAAATTTTTTTTAATTTTTCAGGCACAATATGCACAAGGTTGTGACTCTGGAGCACGAGTGCACTGACCCATGGGCTGTGTCTGGCCCGCTGCCTACATTTGTAAGTAAAGTTTTATTGTAACATAGCATCCGTGTCCATTCCTTTACTTACAATCTATGGCTGCTTTTGTGTTCCAGCACCAGAGTTGAGCAGTTGTGACTGTAAGTCTGAAATATTCACTGCTGACCCTTTTCAAATTTGCCAACCCCTGTTCAAGAGAAATAAATGCAACTCCAATAAATGAATTTATACCCTGGGATATCAGTTTAGTTTTCTTGAAAATATGTCCAATTTCACATGCATATTCTGGAAGCACAGGCTTTAACTTAAAAGCAATGAGACAGGCTAGAGATAATCCTCAATCTGCACCACGTACACTTTTACATTCCAGGGTAGACCTCGGTAGTTGGTCAGGCGATTCTTTTACTCCTAAAAGATCCTTCTAAGACTAAGATCTTATAAAAAGTACTAAATGGTTGAAATTAAGGACAGAATTCCCTTTTAGATATTATTCAATGAAAAAAAATGCAGACATTTTTCAATCTCCTCTCTCCAAACTCCTGCTTTTTGTTATGTATTATTGTTACATTTTCCAGATATAGAATGTTAACATTCTGTTATGAAACCACCATTCCTACCATTTCCATGTTGCTTGTGGAAAATCGTGAGGCCAGCCTGACTTTTTCCTCCAGGCCATCATTTACTTTTTTTCTTGGATAACTTAAGAATTCTTTCTTTGTGCTTGGAATATGATGTATTATGGCAAAAGAGAATTTAGTGTTGAATATTCTGTGTCGAGTTTCCATGGAATGGAGCGTGGTCTTTTGTTCTAAAGTCAGATTTTTGTTTTTGTTTCTGTTTTCCCATTTCAGGGAAATTCTCCTTTACTGAATAACACTTCTTGGGTTGTGTTTACTGATTTGTTTGCTTCAGCAACACCAATAATGTTTACGTTGGATTCTTTGTCAGTCCTCCTCATCTTTTGGTTCTTCTCTGACTGCTGGAATCTTCTGGTCTTTTAGATTTGTGTTTGTTAGTAAGCCTTTCCTATTAATCAAAAATTTACTTTTGGGGGTCGGCCCAGTGGTGCAGCGGTTTAGTTCATGCTTGGCAGCCCGGGGTTCACGGGTTCGGATCCCGGGCGCCTGCCCACACGCTGCTTGTCAGCCATGCCGTGGTGGCCTCTCATATAAAGTAGAGGAGGATGGATGTTAGCCCAGGGCCAGTCTTCCTCAGGAAAAAGAGGGGGATTAGCAACGGATGTTAGCTCAGGGCTGGTCTTCCTCACACACACACACACACACAATTTACTTTTGAGTTATATCTTTTTGATCCCTTTGTTTCTAATTCAATTATTGGTCCTGTAATGATAACGCTTTTTGTCTTCAATTTGTTTCTTAGATTCTGCATTTTCTTCTCATGCTTTGTTCTGCCATATCCTCTTTGAAGCTGAGTTTGTTTTTGGTTTTTGGGGGGAGTTGTGTTCTAGTTGTTGTGTGACGTAAAATAAGGCACTCTGAAGAATGTTCCCTACTTTGAGTTATGTTCTCCTGTAGGTTGGGTTCCATTTTCTGTATTCAGATATATGTATGTATATGTAAAGAGAAATGAATGTGCAATAAGTGTACGTGTACACAATTTGTTTAACTTCTTCCTTTTTCATTTTCAGGGTGGTGATTTGCCCTGTTGATATGTTAGGTTTTTTTTCATCTTGCTTATTTTCTCTTTTTTCTTATATGGTATTGCAATCTGTTTGCCTTTCATTCCTATGACTCTATGGCTATGGTCATAACTAATACATTAATCATGTTTTTAAATTTTTATTTTAGTATGGTAAGAACACTTAAGATGAGAGTTTGGAGGTGCCTCAAAAAATTAAAAATAGAAGTACCGTATGATTCAGCAATCCCAGTTGAAATCAGGATCTTGAAGAGACAGCAGCACTCCATGTTCATTGCAGCCCTATTCGCAATAGCCAGATGTGGAAACAATCTGAACGTCCATCAACAGATGAATGGATAAAGAAAGTGTGGTACCTACATACAAGAGTATTATTCAGCCTTAAAAAAAGAAGGAAATTCTGCAACATGCTACAACATGGATGAATCTTGAGGATGTTATGCTAAGAGAAATAAGCTAGTCAAGGAAAGCCAAAGACTGTATGATTCCACTTTTGTAGAAAATACTCAAATTCATGGAATCAGTGAGTGGGATGGAGGTTGCCAGAGGCTGGGGTAGGGGGAAATGAGGAGTTACTAATCAACAGTTATGCAAGATGAAGCAGCTCTAGGGATCTGCTGTACAACATGGTAGCTCTCATCAGCAAGAATTTCATGTGCACTTAGAAATCTGTCAGGAGGGGCTGACCTTTTCTTAATAGTGCACCTTCCACCCACTGTCCTTTGTGACAGTGTCACCTGAAAACCTGTCATTTTCCTTTATAGGAAATTGGTGTCCCCAAGGCAGATCTTTAGAACTAGAAGGCAATTTAGAGACCACACAATCTAAACCTACTCTAACTCCCTTGAATCACTGAAAAAGAAACTAATTCCAGAGAATTGGTGACTCTCCAAGGGTGGTAGAGGTTGACAAGAAAAGATAAGAACCCAGCCTACTGACTCCTTGTCTGGATCCATTCCAACACTTCACAAGAAGGAGGCTGTGTCCCTGAAGGTATAAGACATGGGGTGGAGGAGGGGATGCTATAAGGAGGGATTAGCTATTCTGAAGAAACAACATAACCTGTAAGTCCGGCTGAATCTCTAAGTTGCAATGTGGCTCTAAGTCACCCTACACTTCAGAGCCTCTTGATATGAACATGGCTGACTCTCAGGACAACGCTCTGAGGATTGTTCTGGTCGGGGAAACTGGAAGTGGGAAAAGTATGACAGCAAACACCATCCTTGGGGGAAAAGTATTTCCTTCTAAAATTTCTGCCCATGCTGTTACCAAGACCTGTCAAAAAGCATGCCAGGAATGCAAGGAGAGGGACCTTCTTTTTGTTGACACCCCAGGGCTCTTTGACACCAAGGAGAGACTGGACACCACCTATAGGGCAATCACCCTGTGTGTTCTCTCCTCCTGCCCCAGGCCTCACGCCATCATCATGGTTCTGCAGCTGGGCCGCTACACAGAGGAAGAGCAGAAAACCGTTGCATTGATCAAGGCTGTCTTTGGGAAGTCAGCCATGAAGCACATGATCATCTTGTTCACTCGCAAAGATAATTTGGAGGATCAGAGCCTAAGTGACTTTGTAGCAGAGGCAGATGTGAACCTAAGAAACGTCATCCAGGAGTGTGGGGGCCGCTACTGCGCCTTCAACAACAGAGCAGATGAAGCTGAGAAGGAAGCTCAAGTGCAGGAGCTGGTGGAACTGATGGAGAAAATGGTGCAGAACAACAGAGGGGCTTACTTTTCAGATGCCATATACAAGGACACAGAGGAAAGGCTGAAACAACGGGAAGAGGTCTTGAAGAAAACCTACACTGATCACTTAGAAAAGGAAATTCAAAGAATGGAAGAGGAGTGTGCTCAGGCATGCAGGAAGACTATGCAGGAAAAAGAGGAAAAAATTAAGTTATTAAGCATGAAGTATGATGAAAAACTAAGAAATGTAAGGGAGGAGGTTGAGAAGAATATCTTTAGTCAAATTTTGATGGAATTATGAAGTTGCTTTTAATATCATTTGTTCAAGAAGCCATAATTTTTTCTCAGTTTACTATGATTTGTTCAGCATCTCTCCAGCTGGCTCGCTACCATTCTCCAGGCCTGCCCCTCCCCACAAATACCGACAACCTTAAGAAATTGCAATATTGCTATGCTTGAGCAGTAATTCATTGTACATGGTTTGAAGACTCAGATGTAAGGAATTTCAAGGCCAAAATGCATCCTCTCTTGAGTGTTAGCGCCACCTGTGAAGTGCATTGCGTCGGCCCCTCGTGAGCTTTTTGCACCTGTCAGTGAAGCATCAGATTCCTCCAGTGGCATTGCTCTGTGCTTGTGGAGATCTGCAAATTGACCAAGTCTCTTATTTTTCTCCTTCTCTTTCCTTTTCTAGGTGCTAACTTAAAATTCTCCAGATTATGAATTAAAGGAGCTTCCGTGCCAGACATTTCCCTTTTCCCCCTGCAGATCCACTCTCTACCCTTCTACATCCTTCTCTTGACCCGTCAGGCTGACCTGTATGGACCACATCAGTGGATTCCATTGTCCTCTGACTTCCACTTGAGCTCTGCCCATTGGGAGGTCAGCAGAGGATCTGTGGAGCTGGGAGAATTAGACTAGGGTGTTTAATCTCCTGGATCCCTCTCTGCCTGGTCGTATCTGACCAGCTGCTATCGTCAACCGGAGGTGCAGTCACAGACACCAGTGGCTCTCAGATCTGCACAGTAAAATAGCTCCTGTGTAGGAGACTGTTCATGCCAAGCCTGTGCTGTGTCTGCAGCAAAACTTTCGACTCTTTCCAGGGATTGCAACTTGACCTGAGAATGAATTTCATTTTTCAAAAGTGCCCCAATCTGGTGATTAGGGTAAATGGACAAGCTGTAAAAAGTAGCCATAAAATAAAGAGATTAATTCCCTTTTAGGGTTCCTAAATTCAAAGTCAATGCCACCGGAAGAGTTCCAGATGTGTTGTGAGGAAGGGGGAAAAGTGTTAGAATGAACGCCTTAGCTTAAAGGGGCAAATTTAAGTGACAGTAATAACTTGAAAAAATGAAAAAAAAAGAAAAGAAAAACTTGTTAAAATAAAGTAATTGTTGAATATGGATGCATAGTCTCTGGTATGTTTCTTAAAATAATGAACTTTTATTAAGTACTACTTCGGTGATTCATTGGTTTTACTTCTGTTATTTCTGAATTTCCGACAATATCTGATAAAGAGTTACAGACTTTGGTGAGTGACGGAGAACGTGTAGAGAAGAGATGTTCAGTTGTAAGAGGGAGAACTGAAGACAGCAGAAGACATTGTTGAAGGCTGGCGGTGAGCCCCTGGGGTAGAGCATGCCGACTGTCAACTCCTTTATTCTTGTCCAGGCTCTCCCAGCAGCATTTGCTCCCACCACTGACACTGAGGAACAAGCAAGAATTCAGGGCTATTCAAGTGCATAGTCTGGTTGTAGCAAGGGAGAAAAGGACTCGGAACACCAGGAAGGGGCTGTGTACACCCTGCCTCAGTGTTATTTTGTGCCAAGAGGTGGATTAAGATGACTTCATTTACCCTTAAATGTCTCCAATTCAACACTTCTCTGTGAACCTAGGAGTCAAAACCCCAGGACCAGGGGACTCTTACCGACATTGCCCTGACAGGGCTCTTTACTCCAAGCATCCCAGATTTGGCACTGTCCCTCCCCTGGTCTGGTCCCTACTGATGATCTCCCATTAGGGATCGCTGTTTCTCTGAACCAGCCCTGCAGAGTTACAACCGCCTTCCAACCAGCTCTCTGAGAGTCACGTCAGCCTTGATGGGTTGGTGGGCCTGGGCTGGCTCTAGTGGGTGAGCAGGGCTCTTGTGCTCACTGAGGAAGGCCAGAAATATTGGGGAGCTTCAAGGCCATAATAGGAAGAGACCTTCGATCGCCTGCCACAACCCTCACTTTAACCATAAAACAACACTCGGGGCTTTATGAGCCTCGCCTAAGGCCCTAAAACACAGTGGCAGCCTCATGCCCACAACCTTCATCTCTTGCCCTCAGATACGCGTTCTTTCCACTCTGCCTGTGTACTAATGGGGGCACAAGTGCCAGGGTGACAATGGGAAAGTCCAGTGCTGACGGGCTCACAGGGGAAAGCCAGCACCACTGCACTAACAGAAGAGTCCTAATGTTACTAACACAGTCATGACTGGTAATATGTGTGGTAACACACAAAGAGGGTGAGAACTCGTGTGTTAATGGGAAGTGGCAGAGATGATTTTGCGGAAAGGCTAAAAAAAAAGTCCCTCTATATTTTAATTGGTGGTCTAGTGGTTAAGATCCGGTGCTCTCACTGCCACTGCCTGGGCTCATGTCCCAGTCAAGGAACCACACCACCTATCTATCGGCTGTCATGCTTTGGCAGTTGTGTGTTGCTGTGATGGTGAAAGCTAGGCCACTGGTATTTCAAACACCAGCAGGGTCACCTATGGTGGACAGGTTTCAGCGGGGCTTCCAGACTAAGATGGACTAGGAAGAATGATCTGGTCACCCACTTCTGAAAAAGTTGGCCTTGAAACCCCTACGAATAGCAACAGAGCATTTTCAGATATACTGCCAGAAGGTGAGAGGATGGTGGAAAAAGACCGGGCGGGGTTCTGTTCTGCTGTGTACAGGGACGCTAGGAGCTGGAATCAACTACACAGCACTAACAATATATTTTAACACAGTAGAACACAAGGGCTTTTTTTGAGTTAATATACTCCCCTTCGTTAACATCAATATAATTCTCTTGGTAGGAATTCAAATTCCTGTCATTGTGTGAGACTGTCTCAGGGCCAGGGAGTCATACTTATAGGAAAAGGGAGCCTTGCAACCATCTCTGACCACCCTAGCCCAACGGTCTGCCTACACCCTGAAATTTCCCCCATTTCTTGGAAAAGGAAATCATTGTTTAGTCTTCAGATTAAATTAACGTCTGAAGCAAATTCCTCCTTAGAGATGATAAACTCAGAAAAGACAAGACCTGAAAGTAGGAGAAGCTGGGAATGGGCTGGGGGCTGGCCATCACAGGGTGTGCATGTGAGTGTGTGTGTGCATGCGCATGCGTGTACTTTGGTTCTAGCAGTCTCTGAGGAGCAGCCTGGGCAAAGTCCAGAGTGGCCTTTCCAGAAAAGCCAGTGCCTCTGCTCTACTCTGTGAGCTTTAGGACCCATCAGTTCTGGAATCAGGACCCCAGGCCAGGATTGAGGGAAGAGTGTTCTAGTGAGGTTGGTACTTGGCTTCCCTGATTTAGTGGGGTAAGGCACTGGGACCAGGGTTGTTAAAAGGATTTTGTGTGAGAAAGAGAGAAAGGAAAGGAAACGGAAGAGAGGGACACAGACTAAGAGCAGTAAGTCAAACACAGGGTTTGAGGGTAAGAGAGGGGAGAGAAGAGAGCGTTTATGTAGAGAGAAGGAAACTTCCCTCTTATCCCAGTTTCTCTTCTTTAATTTAATCTGCGTTTTTCAGACCAAGATTATGTAACTCAGATTTATCGTATGTCTGTTGCTCAAGAGACCATCACTGTAGGTCACAATTCACATGTCTTGGCCCGGAATTCACAGATTTACATCAGGCTGCAAACTTTCTTCACACCCCCGTCGCCTTCTAGTTTGCTACTTATAAGAGACACAGCAATAGGCTTGGGGTCCTGAAAGTTAGATTCCAGTCTCTGGCCCCACACTCCTTCTCTGAGTAACATTGGTCAAGTTACTTATCTTTCTGAATCTTATTTTTACTTATTTAGAAATAGAGATAAAAATCCCTACTTCCAAGTGTTGCTGTAAGCAGTAAATGAGAAGATATACAACACAGTGTTTGACCAGAAGTAATTAAATAAATGGTAGATGTGTCTGCTGCACACAGTTCACCTATTTCCTTTTTCCACCGATGTAATGCTTACTTCTACCATCAAGCCATCATTCATGCTGTTTCCTCCCACCTATCTGTCTGTCCCCAAAGCTCTCCACCTATCCAAATCCCCTCATCCTTTAGTGAAAACTTCCTCCATGATCTCCCCCACAACAACTTGAGATGATTGATCCATCCTGCTCCCCCACCAATCAGACACTGCCTCTTGGACTCCATTTTTCCATGTGTTTTGGATTTGTCTTCTCAGCAATATATGAAGACACCTGTAGAGATGAAGCCAGATAGACTCTACTGTTTATGTAAATGGTCCATTTACTCTGATGGTCCCTAAAGTCATAGAAACTAGTAATACTAGCTATTTTGCAGGCTTACTGTGTACTAGACCAGTGGTTCTCAAAGTGTGGGCCAGCACCATCAGCATGAATTGGAAACTTATTAGAAATGCAAAGTCTTGGGTTGCATCCCAAACTTACTGAATCAGAAACTACAGAAGTAGAGTCCAGTAATCATGTTTGAACAAACCCTCCAAGTGATTCTGACACATGGTAAAGTTTGAGAGCCATCAGGCTAAGGCATTGTCTTTAGAAGGTATTTCACCAACAAAGCACATCTGAAATTTCAAGGTTTTAGGTGAGAAAGTTAGCATAGGATCCTCTGACCTAAGATGGACCTAGAAGAAACAAAATGTCGGAGTGCTTTGGATAAACAGTAAACAGCCTAACTGTCCTACGTAGGGAGCAAAGCCAGAAAGCTGAGGTGCCTCAGAGATAAACCTTCTACTTTTATTTATACTTGAGTGCAGGGTTCCAATTCCACAGCTGGAACCCAGACATGATGGTGCCCCAACTTCAACAATGCAGATGACAGCAATGCCCTACTGAGGTCCTTGAGCCAGCAGCATTAGCACCACCAGGGAACTTATTAGAAAGCCAAATTTTCAGGCTCCACCCAAATCCTAATGACTCAGAAACTCCAGGGATGTTGCCTAGTCATATGTGTTTTAACAAGCTCTTCAGGTGGTCTTGATGCAGGCAAAGTCTTGTCAACGACTGTGCTAGGCCTGGGGCCACATGTTTACATGCATTTTTTAATTTAATTCTGAAATCCTATGAGTAGTTTAAATTTTTCCCATTTTAAGATGAAGGAAATTAGGATCAGATTTGCCTAAGGGCACATAGCTGATCAGGGACCCAACAAGAATTGAAACTGTCTGATTCCAAAACCCCACTGAGAATATGGAGGATGTGTTTGGCCATAAGTGGTCACTGATGGACTCTGGGTAACTAAAAATGTGTGTGGGAGGGCTTGGGGGTAGGAGGAAGAGGGGAAGTTAGAAAGAGAGCAATCTCTACAATTTCAGTAGATGGTATTCAAACCCAGGGTCTAGTAGCAAAGTAGACATGTGAACCTTATCTCTTTTATAACATCCTGCCCATCTGAGAGCTATGGGTCATAGACTACACTGATGAACCTTCCAGCCAATGCCTGGTATTTGAGGACTTATGTCTTCAAATCTTCACTTGAACTACTTTGATCTGTATTTGGCTCCTTTAACCTCCTTCTTGATCTCTCCCTGTGTGTTGTTTTATTTCCTAACCCTTATCCTGGTGGAAAATCCTTACTCATAAGAGAGGAAGGATAGTTCAAGGGTAGTGGGCTGCAGATGCATGTTTGGGCAGAGGGGACTTTCAGTTGCTTCAGACCACACCAGAGAAGACAGCTCTCCACCCTCTCAGAGGACAGAGCTTTCCTCAGTAGCAGCTCTGGGTATTGCGGTTTCCTTTCACAGACTGAACCAGAAACAGTTATTTTTCACTTTTGGCAAAAATACCCAGAAACCAAGTTCTTCTCAAGACATAGTTGAACTCGGAGAGAATGAGAAGTTAAAATGAAAGGGTCTTATCCGGGAAGCGGTTGGAGAGAAAATGAAGGGCTGACAGAGTCCTGAGCACAGGCGAAGGTATCAGGAAACAGATTGGGGCAAAGACCTCAGTGGGCTCACCTCAAAGTCCACAGCCAGGGTTCCTCTCCAGCTCACTTTAACCATGATTGTTCTTTTTCATGCACTAAGGGGATGTGGTGGGTGGTGAGTCAGAGGCAGTGAAGGAGAACATTGAGAGAAAACCCAATAAAGCTACCCAAATGCAGATCATGTAAAGCAGGATGAGGGACAGAGCTTTCTAATTCATTCTTCACACAGCCCACAGTTACACACATCTGACCATGACATAACCCCAAGTCAATCCTGGGGTTGTAAGTGAACATAAGTGAGGCCATCTTGTTACACTACGGGCTCACACAGCCCATCCTCTGTGTGACTACTTGCTGCTCTGCACATACTCTAAAATAATTCACATGCTCTCCTGACTTCTGGCCTCTGCTTATGTATGGATTCCCCTATAGCTTGATAAATTAAAACTTTGTTCTATGAGTTTCTCTCCAGGAACAGGCTGACCACAGGCAGGGAACACACCTACAAGATATTCATCATCACTGACAGAAGAAAAGAACAATGAAAGACCCTGGAGTCCATCATGACTGAAGGCCAAAATTTCTAAACCCTCACGCTTACTGCCCATTCTCCCTATATAACTACCTCAAGATTCTGTAATTCTGGAAGACAGGTTTTTTGAGATATTAGTCACCCATCTTCCAATTATGTTGGTTAATCAAATTAAAGCTTCCTTTCTTGATCCCTAACTCATTGTGATTAATTTGCTCAGATCGCAGCAAGCAGAGAGAGACCATTGCTTGGTAACAGGGTGATTTTCTATTTTTCGTAAGAAAACATTCGGGATCCAAAATTGCTAAGTCCCTGTACAAATCATCTGCCTCAATCTCCAGCCTCATTTCTACACAATCTGACTTCCCACTGTTACTGAGCAAGGGCTTGCTATCTGATGCACACAGAAGCCAATACCATGGCACCAGCTTTTGAGAAAAGAAAAGGATTCATTGCACGGTTAACCAGCAAGGAGACAGGAAGCAAGGCTCTCAAATCTGTCTCCCAGATCCAAGATTCAGGGTAAAATGTAAGGAGTTAGGGCCTGCTAAGCTGCAGCTGGGTCTATGTAAGCTGATTGGCTAGTCTCAAATCAGTCCATAATCAAGCTACTTTGGCTGCTGGAAGCCAGATTTTCCTTATTGTAGGACTTCTCATTTTGTAAAGGGCTCAGATGGCAACATTTCTGAAGATTCTTGGTTCTGGGGTCATCCTGGGGCCATGGGTTCCCGCCTGGCACATGTGCAGTGCTGTCTCTGTTATTGAGCAGGGTTTGATTAATCAGCAACCTGTTTTAAGGAAGAAAAACTAATTTAAGCTGGTCAATGTTTTATGTGCTTTTTCACTGTCTCTAGGTTCTAGCCATCCTTGGCTTCCTTTGAATACCTGAGAGCTCCATGCTGCCACTTGCCTCAAAATATGCTGTTTCTTTTTCCTGGAAAAAAGTTTAGTCATTAACCTATATGATTATTCTCTGACACTGACCTTTCTTACAACTATGAGCATCACTTTGAACCAGTTCTTTGGCAGCAAGCTCTTGACCATGTAAAGCCAACAGTTCTTCACATTTTGCAGTGGACAAGTCACTAAATCCAGTCTCTTTAAAAAGGTCCAAGCTGGGTTTTTTGTTGGTTGGTTGGGGTTTATTTGTTCACTTGTTTGTTGTGTTTTTGCTTTCTTTTGTTTTGCACCTATCACTTCCATGAAACTTTGGAAGTCAGAAACAAACATCAGGCATGGATTCTTCCTTCCTCTCCTTCACCACCCCCCCCACACACACTTTCACCTCCACTGAGCAGCCATTGTGACTGCTCTTTGACTCCCCTCCTCTCTCCACCAAACCTTTTAGGCAACTCTGATCAGCACATAAACATGTTTTAAATTATCTTATTTTTGTTTTCTTTTAATTTGTGAGTGTGATTTGAATATATAATGTATATTTAACATTTCATAGAAGAAATTTTCATGTAATGATGTGGAGAAGATGATTCCAACAATTAAAAACACATCTATACAATATGGATGCAAGACAGGATTCTGCAGGAAACAGCTGAGATAGGAGCACAGTTCACTCTACACCCTCTTTCCCAGACTCAGACACAATGGAATTGTTTTCATGGTATGCACAGCCAGATTGGCTATAGTGAATCTTCAATTCAAATAATGAATTTTGGGTAAAGTTGTTTACAGCAAATGCTCAAATTGTGGCAGTTCAAATGGTGAGGGATATCTTGAGGTTAAACATACTCTGAATCTTTTTGTGTGTGTGTTTGTGAGGAAGACCAGCCCTGAGCTAACATCCGTTGCTAATACTCCTCTTTTTGCTGAGGAAGACTGGCCCTGGGCTAACATCCATGCCCATCTTCCTCCACTTTATATGGGACACCGCCACGGCATGACTGACAAGCAGTGCGTCAGTGGGCGACCGGGATCTGAACCTGCGAACCCCGGGCTGCCAAGCGCGAACTAAACCACTGCGCCACTGGGCGGCCCCCTCTGAACCTTTAATGATTCCAGAATATAATGGTGACTTGAAAATCGCAAAGGGCAAAAGTCTAAATATGCCTCAAAGAGGCCACAACAATTTTTAAACTCCTCAGTAAAAACCTCCCTACCCCAGTTTTTAGAATTTTTTGGTGTTAAATCAACCTGTTCCTTTTACTTTGCATTTTCTCATCATATTTTTCCCTGTGCACCCCTCTCCTTCAACAAACACAATGTTTTTTATCATCTTATTAAAAATGATATTCTTGATAACTGCACTGTTCAGTATGGTAGCCACTAGCCACATGTGACCATTTAATTACATGAATTAAAATTAAATAAAATGTAAACTCATTTTTTCCATCACATTAGCCACATTTCAAGGGCTCAATAGTCACTCGTGGCTAGTGGCTATCATGTTGGACAATGCAGATAGGAACATTTCCATCATTACAGAACATTCTATTGAACACTACTACTTTATAAATAAATCTTTTACAAGAAACCATAGAGCAACTGTCAAATACATCTTGACATGACCTCAAGAAGTCTATGGTCTATTACCTTGGCTTGACTCATTTCCCAGCATAGCTTTGAACCATGAGAATACAATGACGTTGTAAATTCCATAGTATACAGTAAAACATGTTCCCTCACTCAGCCATGGCCCTTTCCTTCCTCACCTCCTCCTCACTTCTGGCTTACCCTCACGTAAGGCTGTAGTCACATCACTTACTAGAAGGGATAGGACACAGAGAAAATGTTCTCTGTAACGTTCATGGGCTAGTGTTCAGAAGGGTCAAGAGTGGAGACACTTGGCCAAGAAGAAATTTCATTGGAGAGGTTTTTAAAACTATGCTGGGAATTCTCTTCAGATGGCCCAAGGATGAAGCAGGAGAAGTAATATTTCCCTCTCCAAACCTAGAGGAATGGTATAACAGAAGGACCTATTCCTCCAGTCACTGAGGGTGCTGTCAGCTGTCAGCATTGTCTGGAAATTGGCTTCTGCTGAGAAGAGATGCCTTACATAAGGTCAAGTGTCCTTCCCAAGAGAAGTTAACATCCAATAGCTGGTCAATGGGATTAAGCCCCGCCCACTCACCTTCACTCCGAAGGTCCTTCCAAACTTTTGGTCTCCTGTGTCACGGACATTTGTTGTAACTCTATCTCAGTCTCACTCCCCCTGCCTAATCCTATCTTCCTTCCTTCTCTCTCAAGTGTTAATCCTGAGAGGACTCCCTAATAAACATCCTACATTCTTATCTCCATCTCAACAGTCTGCATTCCTTGGAACCCAAGCTTTTATATACATACACGGACACATCGTCTATATTGAGAAACTTATTGACATACTTTATAATATTAATAGGTTAAAAGAAAAACATTATGGAATTATTTCAATGAACATTAAAAGGCAATTTTCCAAATTTACACCTCAGATAAAGGGCTTTAATGAAACGGGGCTAAATGTAGTATACTACACTGGTTTTAAAATAAACTAATTACCTAAATGGCAAAAACAGCACCAGTGTTAATGATAAGATATTAGATGCCCTAAAATTAAAATAAAAAATAAAATTACAACATTAGCTCACTTTTTTAAAGGTAATAACCAATGTAATTATACAAGAAAAAGCAATAAAGGGTATATTTTTGGAAACAGGGGGTAAAATACTGTTACTTGCAACAGTCTGCGATAAACCTAGACACCCCAAGATAACAAAAAGGAAACGAAAAACTATTTTTCTACATGAAAAAAAGACATAATACTCTAATGATGGACATAGAAACTGCCAGACATTTTCTCAGAATTTGTAACATTTCACACTGTCACCAACAATGCAGAGTTCTGGTTGTTCCACATCCTCACTTGCAGTCTTGTCTTTTTTTTTTTTTTCCTCCAGCTTGACTGAGGTATAATTGACAAGTAAAACTGTATATATTTAAAGTGGACAATGTGAAGATTTGATATATGTGTACTTTGTGAAATGATTATCACAATCAAGTTAATGAACACATCCATCCCCTCACAGAGCTACCTTATTTGTGTGTGTGTGGTGAGAACATTTAAGATCTGCTGACTTAACAGATTTCAAGTACGCAGTATATAACTATAGCACATTACATCCCCAGAACTTATTCACCTTATAACTGAAAGCTTTTACCCTTTGACCAGCATCTGCCCATCTCCCTAAACTCCCAGTCCCTGGTAATCACCATTCTACTCTCTGTTTCTGTGAGTTCCATTTTTTTTTTTTTTTTTAGATTCCACATATAAGCGAGATTATACAGTATTTGTCTTTCTCTGTCTGACTTATTTCACTCAGCATAATACCCTAAGGTTCACCTGTGTTGTTGCAAATGGCAGGATTTCCTTCTTTCTCATGGCTGAATAACATTCCATTATTTACACCTATCACATCTTCTTCGTCCATTCATCCACTGACAGACACTTAACATTGTTTCCATATCTTGGCTATTGTGAATAATGTTGCAATGAACATGGGAGGACGGGTATCTCCTCAAGATACTGATTTCATTTCCTTTGCATGTATACCCAGAAAAGGGACTGCTGGATCATATGGAAGTCCTACTTTTAATTTTTTAGGGAACCTCCATATTGTTTTCCATAGTGGCTGTACCAATTTACATTCCCACCAACAGTGTGAATTCTCCACATCCTCGCCAACACTTGTTATCTCTTGTCTTTTTGATAATATCTCTTGTCTTTTGTCACACCTAACAGGTGTGAGGTGATATTTCATTGGGATTTTGATTTGCATTCCTCTGATAATCAGTGACATTGAGCACCTTTTCATGTGCCTGTTGGTTATTTGTACGTCTTCTTTGGAAAAACATCTATTCAGATCCTTTGCTCAGTTTTTAATCGGGTTATTTGTCAGGATACTTACATTATTCAGTAGGTTTCTTTTATACACCAAAAATATTTTTTGGCATTCAGAAAAGCAATGTTTTAAGTTTTTGTATTCTAAAATGATAGTTTTTCTTATAGATATATGCTTTACTGAATTTTAAATGTGATTTAGAAAATTGGTGGGCTTTGGGTTTGATGTGTGTTGCATTACATTTGTTTTACATATAAAACGATGGGAAATAGGTCCTTGTGGGTGTTTTGAGCCAGAATGTTTTATCTTTAGGAACAGATTACTGATATTAAGCAGGAGTTGCCCATATTGTATTGTTCCTTAAGCACACTTAAGAGACTGCGCAGTAAAGGATCTGGAAGAATACAAAACAAGGTGATCATCGTGTGTGACAAGGTGGTGGCATTCACCCGGGTCCCACGGCTCCACGGCATCTCCCAGCCTCCCTTATCACAAGGTCAGCGCCATGTGATTATTCCTCCTCAACGGTCTTGGAGAGAAAGAACATGGGTCACTACTATTCTGGGATATTTAAAGGCAATATGAGTTTCATAGTGTCTCTTCCTCTGCTGTGGTGATTGTCATATAAATAAGGAAAAAGAGCATTTGAATGATTTCAACTTTAACTCTCGGGTTGTTCTTTCTGAACGTAGACACTCCAGATTGCTATTGTACACACTTCCTAGGTCATTGCTCCCCGAGGTGTGTTCCCTGAAATCACAGAGCTGGACAGAGAGAAGGACAGGGATGCCCGGGAAGCCATGAGTGAGTTATTTCAAGATGCTTTAATGGTTGAAGACTTACTCTCGGTCTGATTCAGACAATACGGTATTCTCTCGGGTTCTTTCTCTATCCTTCTTCCCCTGTATGGTGCCCTGTCAGAGGTGTCCCCTGCTCCCCCCATGCTCTTTCTCCTTCCCCAACGGCACTTACGTCAGAGCAGTCACTGCCACCAGTGTGAGTGAGGTTAGCCTGCTCAGGGGGCCCCTTGCATTTAGGAAACTTGTAACTGTGAGGACACAGTGGGTGGGAGGGAATCAAACCTACCCGCTTCCCTGGCTTCCGCGCCTTTCCTTCCTGTCCAGTTGAAATCATTCAAACACGAGTTTTTCACCATTGACAAGAAAAGACACACGATAGCAAACAACTACTGATTATCTTTTCCCATTTTAATTGTTTACTTTGTACATGTGGCAAATATGAGAATTTCAGACACAGGCAACTGGTGCAGCTCTTTTGCAGGAGGAAGCTCAGTGGAGACCGCAGAGAGGAAGGAGACCGACTGGGGTTTTTGGTTTATTTTCTTTTTCTCTTCGAGCTGAGCCATCAAGTCACAGGTTTGAGCCGGGAGCCATCTGTTTCTTCGGCCAGTAATTCGGTAAGCCCACATTCACGAAAAGTTCTGCAGTGTTGATTTCTAGTTCCCAGGCTATGTTCAAAAAAGTTTTTTTAAGAACAAATTTGCTCTATTTTAAGGGAAACAATTCCCTTTGGCTTAAGGAAGCCAGTTTACAGGAACCATGAACTTCATATCGTTTAGTTTACACATTAGTGGCAAAGAGAGTTTCCTTAGCCTAAAGCCGATAAAAAGTGCTACTGGAAGAATCTGGGTATTATCATGTGGTTGTCAGTTTTCTGTGCCTTGTCGCTTTAGTGTAAGAGAAAAAACTGTCTGATGAAAAAGAACCGCGGCTTCTCACTGCACAGGAAAGAGAACAATGTCACAGGGCTCTTTCCTGGTAGCAGCTGACGAAGGAGGAAAGTTCAAGTAATTGGCGGATCAAATGAAGTGCATTTCTGGCTTAAAGGACAGTGTGCTTTTCCAGAGTCCTGCTCCCAATTCATTGAGTGTCTCCGCAAGGACCCAAAATGAAGGGAGTGGGTTCCGAGAGAGAGGAGAAGTGAAAGGGAGGGAGCAAGGTGGGGAAAGAAGGAGAGGAGGAGGGAGGAGACTGCACCTCGGATGAGGGGAGGGCAGACCTAGAGAGGAAGGTGAGAGAAGTCAAGGAGTGAGGCCAAGAGAAGGGGCAGGGAGGCCAGTGAGAGGAAGGGAGGAGGGAAAGGAGAGAAGAGGTGGACGTGGAGATAAGAAGCAGGGGGCTTACCAACAAATCCCACTTCACTCACCCTCACCAGGTGACTTGGGACAAGTGACTCGATTTCTCTGTAAACCAGGGATAGTAATTATCCTTCCACCCACCTTGTCCGCTACCTGCAAACAAATGAAGCATGGTGGTGAAAGTGCTCTAGGAGTACAAGAGCCTTTCATGATTCAGAACTAAAAAATAATCTTTTTTTTATTGGTCTCTGGTCTCTCTGTGCCTCAGGAACAGCAATGGACCAACATGAATGCAGTCACTCAGGTGAGAAAGTGACTTCCTCTGTGCCTATTTTACCACATTCTGTGCCTATTTTACATAAAAATCATGCTATCCTCTCTAAGCAAAGTATAGGCCATCGGCCGTTTCTTCATTCGAGAGAGTAATTTTACTCTGCTCTTTCCAGTATTTTCCTGGTCCAGCCATTTCATTGGTGGTCATGACAACACCTCTGCCCAGCCGAGGTCAGAGGCGCCATCTCTGGCCTCGGAACAGAGTCAGGTTACTTAACCCACCTGGAGATGGAGCCCATGGTTTTGGCCTCACACCTCTGATCCTCAGAAAATTTGCCTTTTAGAGGGCCAGAATACAGGCAAGCCCTGAATGACGAGATGTTTCTAAATCCATGTTGTCACCCACGTATGCTTTCCTAGGATCCAGCATGGCAATACTCTGCAGTCCTAGAAAATGGAGATGTTTTAAAACCCATAACTAGTTTATTCTATTTGATAATGGAGTTAGCTTCTCTTTCATAGACACAATATATTGTATCTTTTCCCATAATGTGAGGATAACTCCTTATCATTAAAAATATTCCATTGGCGGGATCGATAGAGTAATAACAGTAAACTCGCTCTTAACAGGACCACACGTGAAGAGCCAACAGGCCAGAGGATCCGAGCTGAGGATCATTCTGGTGGGCAAAACAGGCACGGGCAAGAGTGCCACCGGGAACAGCATCCTGGGGAAGCGAGCGTTTGAGTCGCGGCTGGGCGCCCGGACCTTGACTAAGACTTGCGATGACAGTCAGGGAAGCTGGGGAGGGAGGGAGATGGTCGTTATCGACACGCCAGATATGTTTTCTGGGAAGGACCACTCTGACTCCCTGTACAAAGAGGCAGAGAGGTGCTACTTGCTCTCTGCCCCAGGACCCCATGTGCTGCTCCTGGTGACACAGCTGGGCCGATTCACCACCCAGGACCAGCAGGCTGCACAGAGGATGAAGGAGATCTTTGGAGAGGATGTCATGAGACACACAGTTGTCCTCTTCACCCACAAGGAAGACCTCGAGGGAGACTCCTTGATGGATTACATCCACAACTCAGATAACAAAGCCCTAAGCAAGCTGGTGGCAGCATGTGGGGGGCGAGTGTGTGCATTTAATAACCGTGCTAAAGGGAGTGATCGGGATGACCAAGTGAAGGAGCTAATGGACTTGATTGAGCACCTGGTGATGGAGAAAAGGGGTGACCACTATACCAACGGGCTGTATGGTCTAGTAACAGGGTCAGAATGTGGACCTGTGCAGTGGGAGGAAAGACTGAACGGTTTCAAAGAGAGTCTTATAAAGTACATGGAAATTCAGAGACGTTACACCACCATGGGCAACACAAATTGCCTAAAACGAGCCCTAATCAAAATATTAGTCTGTATTTTATTTTGTATTAAGTTGTTTGTCAAATTGCTAATTCTGTTATTTTGCATATTGTACAGAATGTGCAACATGTTTTACCGCTTACTCTGTAGTATGTGCAATTTGTTCCATAGCTTCCTGTTAACCATACTCCAAAAGTTAATGATAATTTCCAGAAAGACCATCGGACTGGAATGCAAGACTCCTAGATTATAGTGACAGATCTGTAATTATTTATCCATTGTCGTATGGTGGATGAATCACAGGGCCTCCCCTGTAAAATGCAGTGCCTGACATCAGTAAATGTTTGATATTCTGTGAAGTGTTTAAATCGTAACATCACTCTATTAATGAACCAAATTATTTTAAAAGTTACTGTTTGTTTTGAAATACAATACCAAAACCTTTTGGAAGCTGTGTACATAAAATTGCTCTCATTTGCAAATCTCTAAAGCCAGTTTTATGTTCCTGGAAACTCCTTTTCTTCTTTATAATACTATTTCTATTGAATATTATAAAAATAACAATAAAATTTCTACTGAATATAATAAAATCACAATAAGTAAGCCATAAAGTTCCTGAGACCCCTTGTCTTTATTTCTGTTATATGGTTTTATCCTCAGAAGATGGTAAATGGACACATGGCTCATTAACTCTATAACAGAACCAATTCATGCCCAACAACCACACACAGACACACTGACACATCAATGGTCTGTTTTATGTACATCTAATTTGCTTAACACTGAAAGAGGCTCAGCCAGATTTCATCCCTGGCTCCAATCACATTAGGCGGTGAAACACACATAGAAGCTTACACTTCAGACAAGATGGCGGACTGGATATTCTGAAGCATAGTCCTGTTATATGCAAATAGAAGCTGAATTTATTAAAATAAACAGAATCTGTGTGATTGATGAGTTCACTAGAAAATAAGGAAAACTCCAAAGGTGAAGCTAACAATACACATAAAAAGAATGTGGAGCTAAACCTGGAGTCGAGAGCCTTGAGGAATAAGCAAACTTGGAAGGCAGGGTTGACAAACAGACAAATGCCCAGATCAACCCTGAGATCAGGAAACTCAGCCTGGGGTTGTCGGCAAAGCTGAAGAGCTGATTCTGAGACTTTGTTATGTCAGGACCTTCCCAGGGAACTAATGTCACAAATTCATTTTTTAACCAAATATATAAGCCTGTTCTGATTTTTTATTTCTTCTTATGCTCATTTTGGTAAATTACGCTTTCAAGGAATTTTTCCATTATATCAAAGTTGTTGAATTTATTTGCACAAACTCATAAAATCTTTTTATTATGCCTTTAATATGTACTGGAACCATAGTAATCTTTCCTCTTTGAATTCTGATATTAGTAATTCATCATCATTTCTTTTTGTTTGATCAGCCTGGCTAGAGGTTTATCAATTTTATTAAACTTTACAAAAATCTAACTTTGATTTTCTCTATCATATTTTCTACATTCTATTTTACTGCATGTTCTTAATATTTTTGGCAGAGCAGAAGTTTTTAATTTTAATAAAATATAATTTATCATTTTTTTCTTTCATAAATCATGCTTTTGGTGCTGTATCTAAAAAGTCATTGCCAAACCCAAGGTCACCTAGATTTTCTCCAATGTTATCTTCTAGGAGTTTTATAGTTTTGCATTTAACATTTACATCTATGATCCATTTTCAGTTAATTTTTGTGAAAGGTTTTCAGGTCTGTGTCTAGATTCATCTTTTTGCAGGTGGATGTCCAGCATCGTGTTCTGGCATCATCTGTAGAAAAGACTATCCTTTCTCCATTGAATTCTCTTTGCTCCTTGGTCAAAGATCAGTTACACATAATGTAACTATAGCCGTGTTGGATCTAAGTCTGCCCTCTTGCTCCCGACTTCTATTTGCCTCATCTTTTCCTTGTTCCTCTTTTTTTGCATTCTTTTGTTACAATTGAGTTTTAAAAAATTGTTCCACTTTATGTCTTCTTTTGGCGTCTATTTTTTCAGTGGTTGCTCTAGGGACTAAAACATTTATCGTTAACTTATTATTCTCTCCTTTGAATTAAAATAGTGTGCCACTTCAAATAAAATATAAGAACCTTACAAAATTTACCTTTATTTAGCCCCCATCCTTACTTTGTGATATCGTGGTCATTTTTTTACTTCTTCATATGTTAAAAAACTCACAATAGGGGCCGGCCCAGTGGCGCAGCAGTTTAGTTCGCTCTTGGCAGCCCGGGGTTCGCCGGTTCGGATCCCGGGCGCCTGCCGATGCACTGCTTGTCAGCCATGCTGTGGCAGTGTCCCATATAAAGTAGAGGAAGATGGGCACGGATGTTAGCCCGGGGCCAGTCTTCCTCAGGAAAAAGAGGAAGATTAGCAACGGATGTTAGCTCAGAGCTGGTCTTCCTCACACACACACACACAAAAAAAACTCACAATATATTGTGATTATTTTGCTTTAACCAATTTCATTTTTAACAAACTGAGCAATAATCAAAATAGTCATCTTTTCATATTTCCCACATATTTAAAATTTCCAGAAACCTTTATTCTTTTCTGTTGACCCAAGTTTCTATCTGGTATCACCCCCCTTCGACCTGAAGAACTTCTTTAACATTTCTTGTAGTGTAAGCCTAGTGGGACAAATTCTCTCTGGTTTTCATTATCTTCAAACGTCTTTTTTTAATCTTCATTTTTCCAGGGTATTTGCTGAATAAAGAAGTCTAGGCCAATCTTTTAATTTTCTTCAGCAATTTAAACATGTTCCAATGTTTTCTTTTTTTTTTTTTTTCTTTTTTTTTGTGGGGAAGACCAGCCCTGAGCTAACATCTGTTGCCAATCCTCCCCTTTTTGCTGAGGAAGACTGCCCCTGGGCTAACATCTGTGCCCATCTTCCTCTACTTTATATGGGACGCGGCCACAGCATGGCTGACAGGCAGTGCGTCGGCGGGCGCCAGGGATCCGAACTCGCGAACCCCGTGCTGCCAAGCGCGGACTAAACTGCTGCGCCACCGGGCGGCCCCCCAATGTTTTCTGCTTGCATTGTTTTTGATAGGAAAGTGGCTGCCATTCTTATATTGTCCCCTGTGTGCAATGTGTCATTTCCCCTCCTCTGATTGATTTCAAATTTTTCTCTTTTGCTTTGGTTTTCTGTAGTTTGGCTATAAAATGCCTTGGTTTGTTTTTCTTTGTATTTCCTACTTAAGGCTGATTAAGATTTTTGGATTTATGAGTTGACATTTTTCATCAAATTTTAACACTTTTGGTCATTATATCCTCAAATATTGTTTTCTACCCAGTTCAGTCTTTTCTTTTCCTTCTTGGATTCTAATTACATTAGAATGCTTGACACTATCTCACTGAACACTAGTGCCATGTTCATTTATTTTTTTCAATTTTTTTTCCATTTTGTGCTTCAGTCTCAATAATTTCTCTTAGTCTGTCTTCAAGTTCATAGATCCTTTCTTCAATATCCAGTATGCTATTAGGCCCATCTAATAAAGTTTTTTTTTTAATTTCAGATATTTTATTTTCTAGTTTCAGATTTAGTTCTTTTTAGAGTTTATATTTCTCTCATAAAATTCTTCAACTCTTAACTCATTATATTTATTTTTCTATAAATTCTTTAACACATTTATAATAGCTATTTTAAAGTCCTTAACTGGTAATTCTAATGAATGAGTCACCTGTGGTTCTGCTTCTACTAGCTGTTTGATCTTCTGATTATGAGTCATATTTTCCTCATTGTTCATATGTCATGCAAATTTTTATTGTATTCCAGACAACAAAACTGAAGTCTGAAGTTTATGTTTACCCTGGTTTGGTTATCTCCTGGAGAGTGCAAGTTCATTTATCTGTCTGGTGTTAGAGTGATCACATCATTGGCTCCTAAATTTGAGTTGAAATGAAAATAAGCCACCACTTTAAATAGACTGAGTTCTTCTGATTCTGCAACCCACAAAAAACCACAGCAGCTTTTTTACCTAGTCACCTTTTGAAGTGGGAGGGTGTAAAGCTCCAATTTAAAATGGTTTTACTTCACTCGCAGGGCCTAGTAACAACATGTGGAATTGGATAATTTCTTCCTGTTTTCTTGACCATTCTCCACTGCTGCTTTCTTAGGAAAAAAAAAAATTATGATGGGATGGGGGAAGTTATCAAGAGAAGCAATTTGGTTTTGCCCTTAGGATCATATAGATTCCAATCTATTTTGATAGTCCACATTGTCATCAAACAATCATCTAATTTCTCCTCCACTTTGCAAAGTCTATCTTTCTGTGGTAAGCCAACACATGCAAATGCTTACATTCAGACTAAGTACCTACCTCAGGTATAGAAGGCTCCCCAGATCTCTGCTCACCTATAAAGGGCTCTTTTCTATCCAGAATTCAGTTCCTCAGTGCTTCCTTACACCATCCACTATCCTTTGCTAGACATAGAGAAGTATGTTTTTATTCTATCCAATACTTGATGTCAGTGTGGAAATTAAGGGCTTTTGCATCTTTCACCAACTTAACCAGAAGCAAAATATCCCCCATTTTAACTGATCTTTTTTCTTTTCAAACATTCATCAGTTTGTTTTTAACACATTTTTCAGCTTTTTTTACTTCTCAAATATTTGCACTGGTTTCCCCTTGATGATTTCAGAATGATGAGGGTCTTGGAAGTTCTGTTCTCAGTCCTTTTTCTTTACACCCTACACATTTTCTCCAAGTGATTTTTCCCCATTTATTTGTCTTTTTATGGCACACTGATGTTACTTCAAATGTACCTCCACCTGAGTCCTTTTTCCTGGTCCTTTATTAACTGAAACTCATCCTAGGTTCTCGCACAAGTCTAGATTTATTGTGATATTTGTGTTGCTCTCACTCTGAACTTTTTTATACCTTGACTTCAGTGTCCCTTGTACATAATATCTGAAGATGAAATACACATTTTAACTTCTAGTTGGGCTTACACACTTCCATCTCCTTTATGTCATGTTGTCAAACTAGCAAGCTTGCCCTGGCTCTTGTCCTATGAAACCAAATCCTGGATACTTCCTACATGACTGGTACTTCTAAACAAGTAAAACTTGATTGCCATGGCCTCCCTCTCCTCAAAAAAGAAAACAGGATCTACATGGACTTTGAAATAATGCATCTAAATGCTGGGGTACAGTAGGGCCAATGTCTTTCAGATAGCCAATATTTGATTGAAAGAGTTATTTCCCTATGGCTTCCTCTCCTGAGATGCTATCTGGATCATTCTTCTCCCTTTGTGGGCCTGGGGATGCTGATAGTTGAGCTCTGGGCATGTCAAGAAAAGACAAGGAGATCAAGGCTGAGGAATTATCCCAGAAGGTTTGAACTTCTTATTATTGAAGATCTGTTCAGGAAGGATGTTTTCCTTAAAATTCTTTTTTTTTTTTTTTTTTTTTTTTTGTGAGGAAGACCAGCCCTGAGCTAACATCTGTTGCTAATCTTCCTCTTTTTTTTGCTGAGGAAGACTGGCCCTGGGCTAACATCTGTGCTCATCTTCCTCTACTTTATATGGGACGCTGCCACAGCATGGCCTACAAGCAGTGCGTCGGCAGGTGCCCGGGATCCGAACCAGTGAACTCCGGGCTGCCAAGCGCAAACTAAACCGCTGTGCCACTGGGCTGGCCCCTTCCTTAAAATTCTTGAATTTAACGTCTTCTGTGTCATTTCTACTGGGTTTGTAAGGACAGAGAATAAAACAGTGAACATGCAAATACTGAAAGGGGAGGAAGGAAGTGTTGAAATGGGTGAGGAGAGGAAGCAGGAGTTCTGGATAGCTCTGAGGCCAGGAGTCTCAGGGCCTTGGGCCTCAGCTATATTTCCACAATTGATGGCAAGTCAGTGAAGAACAGGGGACCAAGCCCAGAGACAGTGAGAAATAGTTAAAAGCTAACGGGAATGGAGACAGTCTCCTGGATAGGAGGTGATCCCGGAAGCACTAGTAGGGACGCGGGAACGTGAGACAGGGAAGGGAAAGGAGCCAAACCAGGTGGCGTTGATGAGCATGCTACCACTGTAGACAATGATGCGGAGGTCCCCACTGTAGACAACTGGGGGTCACTCCCACTGGGGGCCTCAGCAATCTGTGTGAACTACACCTTGAGGTTATCTCACTTGGTGGGCAGGGGACAATTTGATAAGCAAGGAAACTGGGGTATTAATCCACTAACTTCCGACCGTCATTGATGAGGTCTGCTCCTGGGGATGTCAGCTTCTGACAACTTTGGGCTGCTCCATGCACTGGCCAAGCATACTCTTATAGGCAGACAAACCCCCAGGCAGAGAGTTACAGGTGACTGAAGTAAGAGACCACAAGCACACATGGGAACAGTGAAAGCATCTTCATGTAAGGTACATCTCGGGTATCCAAGCCTCAGTCAATGCTGATCCCCATGGCCTGGAGTAGGGTGAGGCTAGTGAGGAGCTATAGGCACCTCACTCTTAAGGAAGCATTCACTCTCAGGACCATTCACCTGCAGGGTCAGCACTTGAGTAACCTGGGAGTGAGAGCCTCCTTAAATTCTGGGCTCTGGACACCGCACCTGCCTCATGCTAGTCCTGGCCCTGCTGACCTAGTGGGAGAATGAGAGGTTCCCTGCTGCAGCAACACTGAAGGAAACTGATCACTTGTCAGCCATTCAAGAGACTCTGTCTCCCCAGAAAAGGATGGGAAATAGTGGAAGTTGAGTCTCTTCCCACACTGAAAAAATGGGCTGGCAAGAAAGCGATGAAAAAGCAGGTCCCAGCCAGTGGACTGGGGCTCAGGTTAGCCCTCCTTCCCACATAGAGGCACAGTCAACTCCCAGAAGTTTAAGTGAGCTACATGAGGTCACATACTGGTTAGTGACCTGACCAGCTCCACGGCCAGTCCTTTTGTAGCCTGTTCACCACACAACTGGGACCTTTGCTGATCTCACCCTCATGACGCTCTTGAGAGAAGAGAGAATAACTGGAACTGGTGACACCAACACAGATGACTGGACTAAGCCTTGTAATAAGGCTCATTTAAGAATTGTGTAAGGTATTCATCGTCAACACACTGGCTAGCCCTCAAGTCCTTCAATAGCTGGGAAGACTTCCTTCCTTAGAGAATGATGAGACTCTGCTTCCAGATTTTTCTCATGGACTGGACTCCAGGGTAGCACTGGCCACATGGATGTCCAATCAACAGAGAGCTGTTGAGAAGAGCTATCATGTTCTTTGTTCCAGGGCAGGAGATTCTCTGGACCTGTTTTACGGGAGAAAAGAAATATCTCGAGGGTAAAAGGTAATTGAAGATTAGATCAGTAACCAATTCTAGAAGTAGAGTCAGGCCTCAGGGCCCACACCACCCTTCCCTTCCTTGGGTGTGACAAGCTATTTGGTACAGCGGCCCTGCTGGAGTCACAGTCCCACTTAGTCACAGCAGGAGCGACGTTCTGTAGAAGAAACACTACAAACCCACAACCCAATGGCGAATGTCTCTGTCTCTTTAAGTCAGCACCACTGGGCCCTCCCTCCCTGAGCCTCCTGAGCTCTGAGGTCTCTGAGGCCCTGAGACTTCCTCCCTGTGTTGGGAGGAACAGCCTGCTGCGCTCACAAGGAAGGGAAAGCAATAAGTCAGGGGCTTCTGGAGCCAGTGTCTGAGCCTGTCACCAGGAAAGGTGAGCCCAAACAGGGGAGGGAGCAGGCTGGAGGGGGAGCCGTGACCAGCCAGTGGGAATGTGGTTCTGAGAGTGTTTACTGCCTGAGCACCTGCCTTCCACCAGGCACCGTGCGGGGAGTGAGAGCCTGAGCAACCAAGATGATGCTGCCAGGTTTTTAAAGATGTTCCGAATTTCAAACAGAGGAAGTTTATGAGCATCTTCTCCAGCCTGGAGGGCACACATTCTTGCTTAGGACCAAAACCTGTCTCCTTCCACACCACCTTAATACCGTGAGAGAAGTGTGTGCTGGAACCACTTCCAGGAACAGATTACACTTAGGAAGCATTAAACATTGCCCAAACTGCAAAGTCAGCAAAGGCAAAAGATGTTTCTGTGAATGCATAAGTGATCTAACCTCAGAGCAAGTAACAATGTGGCAGGTCTGGGTGCATCTGAATTGACTTCCCAGGTCCTCCCTCTCCTCACTGCCCACAGCAGGGGGCCCTCAGGAGACGTCTGAGGTTAGAAACATGGTCTTCAACCCCTTTCCCTGCAGGACCCCCTAATTCAAGCTTCTCCCACCCCAACTGCAGGGACACCTCAATTTCCACATCTGTACAATGATGAGGTTTGAATAAGTAACTGGTTTCCCAACTCCAATCTGTGGAATGATTACATCACAGACTTGTGATTCATGAATCAGAATCTCTGAGGATGGTCCCCAAAATGTACATTTTTTAAAGTACACTCAGGTAATTCTGAAAAACAGTAAGTTTGGGAGGTACTGAACTAGATGAAGTTTGAACTCTCAGAGTATTAAGAATATAGTATTCTACATGTTTTACATTCCTCAATAAGTAAGAGGCATTTGTCACCACAGATTTCAGCAGGGCTTATCTCCCACTTAAAAACTACTTAAAATCACTTCAATCTCCATACAAACTATATGGAAAATTCCTAGACCTATCCAAGGGTTCTGTGAATTCCCTGTAGCACTTTCTCATTTCCATTTTTGACAAGGACTTCTTGCTTTAGCTAAATTCTTGTTCTTTGCTCTAACCTTGTGGCTGTTTTTTCATTTCTGCTCTGCCGTCAATTATGGGAGCTTGTTGATTTCTACACACAAAATAATTAATCACAGAAGGCAGATGGGGTGAAATTTACTGACGTCTTGGGGAGGTGGCAGGGGACTTACTGCAGGAACACCAGCACCTTTGGATTGGGGACCAGGCAAACCTGTTCTCTAGGTCCTTTACCAGAGACAAGTTATTCAGTCAACCTCTGCGTTTGCTTTCCTTTGTGTGGTGCCAGTGAGAAAGAACACAGTCGCCTGCAGTAAGCAGGTGGACAACACGAAGAGGTAGAATTGGAAATGGATGGTGCCCACAGGCAGGACTCAGATAGAATGTAGAAGAGGATGAATGGTCACAGGAGGGAGAGCACAAGGTGGATTGGGAAAGGCCCTAGAGTCTGCTCTTCGTGGAGCAGCTGATTGAGTTGGGGGACTGGTTGGAAACGAGGCTGGAGATGCAGACAGAGGAAAGACTGTGCACTTGTGTCCGGGTACTCATGAGATCCAGCAAACGTGCTCACGGAACACTTATTGTATTAAAAGATGGGTGAATTGGGTATCCTCACTTTACTTCAAGAAGTCTCAGATTTGGGGCAAGAGCATGAGGAGTTGGAGGGGAGCGTCCCAGTCTCTCCAGCACACAGATCATATCTAGACATATTTCAAGCCAAACTAACTGGCTTTCTGAGACAGTCACCAGGAAAGGCAAGCCCAAACAGGGGAGGGAGCTGGCTGGAGAAGGGGAGCGTGACCAACGAGCAGGAATGTGGTTCTGAGAGTGTCAGAGTCAGAGGCTCTCCAGATCAGCGTGGGAGGTATGTCTGTTTCCAATTTCCACCAAAAAAACAAAAATCCAATTTACTTCTTGTTTGTTTCTCAGGCCAACAAACCTAAGGTGCTTCCTAAGTCACTGAGAAATTTTTCTGATTCTCAGGGTTTGTCAAAGTCTCCCCTGGCTGCTGAATCTCCTGGGAAAATTTAATATCTACAGCTTCCTCACTGACACAGAGTGAGGGTTATAATCTCCGCTCTGCTTTTTGCACTTTGAGTCCCTGAAATGACAAAGCCCAGTTCTCACAATCTCATTCCAGTCCCAGACCAAGCTCCTCCAATGTTCTTTCCTAAATTCGGATGTTCAGGGGCAGGAGGGAACCTTGACTTTCTCACTGTAGTGTCACAAGCAGTTTGGATTTTGCCTGACACAATGTACATAGTTATACCTATTTGATGAATAAATGAATGAAGAACGAAAGAATAAATTGTGTTTGGGACTCTTTCAGGCAAGCATGGGAGGACGGAAGATGGCAAGAGACGAAGAAAACGCCTATGGTAAGAACATGTCTCCCAGGGCTTTCCTGCCCCCAGGTGTGAGCTCTGGGTAATGAGGGATGAGCTAACCCCAGAGTGAGTGGGGACAAGCTCCATTTACATGTTAGCTGGATCTCTGCCCCTGCCCTGCTGTGAGATATTGAGTTCTTTGACTAGCCTGCACCTCCATTCCCAGAGAGGAAAATGAGGAGAATAAATCTACTCTGATCCCCACAGAGGAGGATGTAGAAGTATCAAATCACGGACTAGAGGGAACATGATTTACCAGGTAGAATGTGTTAGAGAACAGGATATAAAGTTAAAACAGGTATCTTATTAGGCAGCAGGTTTAAGAGAGAGAGGAGAGGGAGGAGTAGGAGCGACTGAGGCAGGGAGGGAAGAAGAGAGATTATCTCAGCTCATCCTCTGACTACCCTGTGAGAAACAACTCTACTATTTCCATTTTTGCAGAAGGGGCCCAATTCTTTGATTAAGCAAATTCCAAAGTGTACAGAGCTGGCAGATGGCGGTGGCAGGTGTAATTCAAACCCAGGTGACTGGGACCTGGGCAGCCCTTACTACCAGGCCTACTGCCTTTCCTCCTGGGATGGAATCTGGAGTGTATCACAGACCACTGAGGTCGTCAAATATGCAACAGCTCTGCACGCTGTGGATGACCAGAGGTCATGTCAGATGCAGTCCATCTGGCCTGGAATTATGAAGGGCTATCCTCTAGAGAAAAGCCCGCCAAGTGTTGGAGCATCCCCAGGTGCATGTGGTGACGCCAAAGAGGGAAGAAATACATGGGTAAAGATCCACCAGAGTCCAAAGGTCTCTAACCAGATCACCTCAGTAAGCGTTTGTGGGAAAAGCAAGGGTTGAAGGCACTACTGTTCTCCTTTGCTAGAAAGGCATCCAGCAGATCCAGGTCAGCAGGCTAAGTTGCTTGAAGGTGTGAGCTGACGAATACCTGTCCGCACAGGTTCCCGAGACGACGCGCAGTCGCCGCAGGAGCCCAGGCTGAGGCTCGTCCTGGTCGGGAGGACGGGGGCCGGCAAGAGCGCCACGGGCAACAGCATCCTGGGCCAGAGGCGGTTCCTCTCCAGGCTCGGAGCTGCGTGCGTGACCAGAACCTGCGCCGTGGGCAGCCGGAGCTGGGCCGGGTGGCACGTGGAAGTCATCGACACCCCGGACCTGTTCGGCGCCGAAGACCCCACGACAGAGCCGGGGTGCGGGGAGAGAGGCCGCTGCTACCTGCTCTCGGCCCCCGGGCCCCACGCCCTGCTCCTGGTGACCCAGCTGGGCCGCTTCACCGCCCAGGACCAGCAGGCCGCGCGGCGGCTGAGGGACATGTTCGGCGACGGCGCGCTGGCGCGCACGGTCGTGCTCTTCACGCGCAAGGAGGACCTGGCGGGGGAGTCGCTGCAGGACTACGTGCGCTGCACCGACAACCGCGCGCTGCGGGAGCTGGTGGCCGAGTGCGGGGGCCGCGTCTGCGCCTTCGACAACCGCGCCACCGGCGGCGAGCGGGAGGCCCAGGTGGCCGAGCTCATGGCGCTGCTGGAGCGGCTGGTCAGGGCCCACCGGGGCGCCCCCTACACCAACGACGTGTACAGCCTGGCGCAGGCCCTGCGCGGCGCGCCCCCCGAGGAGAGGCTCCGCAGGGTGGCGGAGAGGGTGGCCTCCCGCCTGCAGAGGCGGCGGGGGCGCGGGCTGCTGGCCGCGCTGTGGGAGTGGAGGAAGGGGCCCTGGAGCCAGGTGAGGCTGGGCATGGCCGCCCTGCTGGGGGCCCTGGGCCTGCTCTACCTGCTGCTCTCCAGGCACAGGCAGGACGCCTTGGGTGAGGTGGATCCTGACTGACAGACCCTAAAGAGGACTTTGACCCATCAACTGATAAACATACTCAAGCCTGGTGTTCTGAGCCTTCAGGGCTCACAGGAGCTCCTTCTCCCCCTCATCTTGCAGGAAACTACATACTGCAGTGTCCTGCCAGGTCCTATCTCCCTCCCCAGACCTTCCCATGTGACCTGGCCCTCCCTGTGCTCTCCTCCTACTGAAGCCAAACAACTCTTGTTGCTTTAGCCTATTTCCCACTGACCTCAGGCTGCCCTTCCCTGTCACGGAATTGTCTTCACTCCTGAGCAGATGAGGAGCACCTGTTCTTTCATCCCCTGAACTCCCCACAGGACCAAGGACAGAGCCAACAGAGAGCCTCAGGACATACTCGCTTGTTTGAATTGAGTCTGCATTGAATAAATAAGTGTACTGGACATCACATTGTGTCAAAGGAAATCAGTATTTGTAGATGTTTGTTCCTCTCACTTATACGCCCATTGAACAAGGACACTACTCTGTCATCCCTAATTCCCATCTGCAAAATCCATGCACCCAAGTGCAGACACACACCACACACACATTTGGGTGTGTGATCATAGGAAGAGAGCACATTGGAATAGAGCTGCCTATCGGTACCCACAGGGGAATGTCTCCCCGCAAATCCCCATTCAGACCCCTCAGCGGCTTGAAGGCAGAGGATTCCATAAGTCCCAGGAAACTATGTATAAGTAGAGACTCGATTACCTGGGAGCCATTGAGGCCCTGCGGAAAGTCTGCTTCCAAAGAGGAGTTTTCTCACTGGCCCACACACTCACAGGGTAAGGATATGCGTTTCAACTCAGGCATAAATCAAAAAATTTAAGAGGTCTGGAAATGTGTGTTTTATTTCAATGCCAAAATAAGAGCAAACAGGTCTTTGTCAGCTGAGAACTGGTGACAAGATGGTGGGGTATAGAGTCATCCCCTTCTGTCCCAGGCATGACTGGGAGAGTCAGCTCTCTGGTCCAGGTGAAATGAGCCAGGTTAGCCTGTGTGGTCCTCACTGTGCCTCCCCATCTCTCCACTCACACTTGCTCTGTGCCCAACACCACCATCCTCACACACAATCAAGCTTATCTCAGATACGGCTGTGTAATTCCAAATCTCTTCCCTACAGTGTCCTCTGCCTGTTGCCTTCACAGCCAGAGAATCTCAGGTTACTGATGACCTCAGATCACTAAAGAGACACATAGAAAGGGAAAATACTCTGCAACAGCTGAGCACATACTGGAGCGAGAGGCCTACAAGCCCGCATGGAAGCCACTGCGAACACTAACAGGAGGAACACCACTGCCCACTGCTGAGACCTGAAATTTCCTCAGCCTCAAAGGTCATGTTGGTTTAAGGGCTTGTGCACAGATCCCAGCAGAGGGCTCGTAGGGAATCGTGATGTTGGTCTTTTCTCTTTTCAGCACTCTTGTGATGAACAAACAGAGAAAAACTCTGCCATTTTCACTATGTTGAGAAAGAGGATGGTCACTGGTGAAAATAAATGTGAAAAAAGAATATCAAAGTGTCTGGTGTGAGCAATGGAAGGTTTAACCTGGGACCCAAATAGTGAGAAACATTGGTTCTTGCTCTTCAGTTGGGGAGGAATGGAGCCCAGGGAGTTCCCAAGGGACAGTGACTGAGCTGCTGAGAATGTGGGAGGCAGCACTGCAGGGACCCCAGAGGGCAGGCACACCACACTAGGGCTGCCATGCAGGACACAATGGGGAAGAGAGTGTGTTTGCATGCAGTGTGTTAGGGGCTGTCTATGTATATGTGGGACTTATGCAAAAGGATAGTGGATGCCATGAAAAATACCTGAAGCAAATTAATGGATAAAAACAACATGTCGTTCTGGGACAACTGGATATCCACGTGCACAATGATGGATTTGGATCCCTGTCTCACACTATATACAAATATTAGTACAGTCACAGGTCATTTAACAACAGCGATACATTCTGAGAAGTGTGTCATTAGGTGATTTTGTTTTTGTGCAAACATCATAGAGTGTACTCCCACAAACCTAGATGGTATAGCCTACTACACAACTAGGCTATATGGTACTAATCTTATGGGACCACTGTCAAATATGCAATCCATCGTTGACCGAAACGTCGTGATGCGGCATGTAACTGTAGAGAAAATGGATCAAAGAGCTAAATATAAGAGTTAAAACTATAAAACTCTTAAAAGAAAACACAGATGTAAATCTTCATGACCATGGATAAACAATACTTTCTAATATATGTATGAACCAAAATCACAAGCAACCAAAGACAAATAGATAAACTGGATTTCATCAGAACTTAACACTTTTGCCCATTAAACAACACCATCAAAAAAGTGAAAAGACAACCCACAGAAAGGGAGAAATTATTTGTAAATCATATATCTGATTAAGATTTAGTATCCAGAACATGCAAAGAACTCTTACAATGCCACAATAAAAAGAGAAATAACCCAATTTTAAAATGGGCAAAAGACTTGAATAGACATTTCTCCAAAGAAGATATACAAATGGCCAATAAACAAATGAAAATATGCTCAACACCATTAGTCAAATCAAAACCAAAATAAGATGCCACTTCATACTCACCAGGATAGTTATAATTAAAAAATAAATAAATAACAAATACTGGTGAGGATGTGGAGAGATCGAACCCTTACACGTTGCTGGTGAGGATGTAAAATGAGGCAGGCACCGTGGAAAACTGTCTGGCAGTTTCTCAAAAAGTTAAATGTAGAGTTACCATGTGACTTAGTCATTTCACTCTTAGATACAAACCCAAGAGAACTGAAAATTACGTTCAAGCAAAACTTCTATATGAATGGTAAAACAGCATTTTTCATAATAGCCAAAAAAGTGGAGACAACCCAAATGTACATCAGCTGATGAATGGATAAACAAAATAAGGTATATCATACAGAGGAATATTATGTAGCCATAAAAAGGAATGGAGTACAGATATATGCTACAACATGAATGAACCTTGAAAGCATTATGCTAAGTGAAAGAAGCCAGACACAAAAAACCCTATAAGATATGATTCCATTTATATGAAATGTCCAGGAACTGGAGTGTGGTCATGAGAAAGTCCTTAAGAGGCTTTTAGCTTTAGTTCCTTTCACTCTTTAACATTTATATTCAGCTTCACTTTCGAAGATTTTCTCCCCTCCTCTGGGTTGAATTGTGTTCCTCCCAAAAAGAAATGTTGAAGTGCTAACCCCAGTACCTATGACTGTGGCCTTATTTGGCAATGAGCTCTTTGTAGATTTAATTGTTAAAATATGGCCATTAGAGTGGGCCTTAATCCATTATGACTGGTATTCGTACCAGAAGAGGGAAATTAGGACACAGACACATACACAGAAGGAAGGTAGTCATGAGAAGGTGGAGGCAGAGACTGGAGTAATACTGCCACAAGCCAAGGAACATGTGGGGTCACCAGAAGCTGGAAGAGGTAAGAAAGGATCCTCCCCTACAGTCTTCAGAGGGAGCATGGCCCTGACAACACCTTTATTTTGGACTTCTGTCCTGCAGAACTGTGAGAGAATAAATTTCTGTTATTATAAGCCACCCAGTTTGTGGTACTTTTTTGCTGCAGCCCTGGGAAATTACTTCCTCCTCCATGTTGTGATTCCCTCTAGCTAACCCTGATCAACACACAATAATTACATGTTGTTGGGAGATGAAATGGCAGGTCATGCATAAGTGTGGGTAGGCAGGGCATTAAGAGGAGTGCAGGCTGTCCCCACATCACCCTTCTCCAAGGATAGCATGGTGGTGGCAGCAATGACCTAGGGAGGACATTGGTCCTGGTGGGCCAGCTGCTGACCAAAACCAAAGCAAGCTGAGGCCCACTGTGGAGCTGAGTGACATTCAAGCACAGGGTGATCCTGGAGTAGCTGATGCACAAGGACAAACTTGGAAGCACCAGGAAACATATACTCCCTAACCCTAAACACACAGTGGGATGGGGAGTAGGGTGCCTGAATCCTACCATTTGGTAGACAGGGGATATAGAAGTGGCAGACCCTTGAGAGGTACATCATGGTCTACCTCCGTGGTGGTACAGGGTCATCTCAAGATTTTTCACCAGAAACCATGGAGATCAGAAGGAACTGAAAACATTTTTCAAATGCTGAAAGAAAAGGGCTGTCAACCCAGAATTCTATAGGGAGAGAAAATATCCTTCAAGAATAAAAGGGAATCAAGGCATTCTCAGATGAAGCAAAATTAATTAAGGGAATTTATCACCAGCAAACCTACTCTAAAGCAATGACTAAGGGAAGTTCAGAAACAGAAAAGAAACCATAAAAGAAGGAATCTTGGAACACCAGGAAGAAGAAAGTAGTGAAAATATGGGTAAATAGATTCTCCTTCTCCTCTTGAGTTTTTTTAATTATGTTTGATGGTTGAAGAAAATATTATAACACTGTCTGATGTGGTTCTAAATTTATGTAGAGGAAATAAATTTAAGACAATTGTAAACAGGGGAGGTTAAGGGATGTAAAGATAGGTAAACTTTGTATACTTCACTCAAGCTGGTAAAATGATAACACCAGTGAACTGTGATCAGTTATGTACATATACTACAATACTTAGAATAATCATTTAAAAAGCCATGCAGAAAGGTATATTTTTAAAACACTATATATAAATCAAAATAGAATTCTAAAAGTTGTACAGGTAGAGGGGAAACATAGAGTGGGAATGTAGGAATGTAGAGGAGAAAACAGAGAAATGAAAATCAGAGAGAACAAAGAAAAAAACAAAAGAGACTGGCAGACTAATGCCCTAACATCTCAATAATTATAGTAAACATAAGGGATCTAAACACACCAATTAAAGGACAGAGATTGGCAGAATGGATTAAAACACATGACCCAACTGTTTGTTGCTTACAAGAAAACCATTTTAAATATTATAGTAGAAACAGGCTGAAAATAAAAGGATGGAAAAAGATAAACAGTGCAAATATTAATCATGGAAAGGAAAGAAGGAATAGCTATATTAATATCAAATAAAGTAGACTTCAGAACAAAGAAAATTGCCAGATGCAGAGAGAGACATTATATAGTGATAAAACGGTCAATCCACCAAGACAATACAATTCTCAATGTGTGTTCCCAAACAACAGAGATGCAAAACACATGATAGACTGAAAGGAGAAATAGACAGGTCCACAATTACAGTTAGCAACTTCACACCCCTCTCTCAACAACTGACGGAACAACTACATAGAGAATGAGCAGGGATATAGAAGAATTCAGTAACAACATCAGTGAACAGTATCTAATTGATATTTATAGAACACTCCAGCTAACAACCACAGAAGACACATTCTTTTCAAGTGCACATGGAACATATGCCAAGATGGACCATATCCTGAGCTATACAACAAACCTCAACAGCTTTAAAAGAACTGAAGTCATACAGAGCATGTTCTCTGCCCACAATGGAATCAAACTAGAAATCAATAACGGAAAGACACCCAAAATATGTTCTCCACTGCCCTATCAGCAGCATCGTGACTCCCTAAACAATCATCAGAACCTGAGGAAAGCCTTGTTGATGGCCTTCCACTGTTGAATTGAAGTCTGAAAAGGGACTTTTCTGGTCTTGGAAAACACTCATGACATGGTCATGTAAGGATGGAAAAATAAGGGGTGAATGGCCATTTCTCCTGTTTTTCTACCCATTGCTGAAGGTAGTCTCCTTTGTGTTGAAGAGAGGAGAGGATCGTATTCTCCCTACCGCACGTCTGTCTCCTGGTTCCACCACTCACCCACTCCTCTTCCACTCTGAGTGCAGATGACCTTACTCAAGAATGGACAAGTTCAGTCTCTACTCACCCTTGGCCAGCCTCAGCCCACCAGTTATGGCATAGCTAACCCTGTGGGCATGATCACTGCAACCAGTGTAATCTAGCCTCTTGGTGAAAATTCTGACAGCAGCTGCCATATTCCTGGGTGTGCTGAGAATTGGCCTCACAGAACACTGGGAACACCTTGGGTCACCTCCCTGAGGCATTGTGAACAGCGTCCTCCTCTGTCCTCTCATAATGATTTCAGGGACTCCAGCCTTACTCTCAGACAGGGGAGAGACGACTACTGTCTTTTTCTGACAAAGGAAGAAGCTGAGACCCAGAAAGTTTAGATGGCGTATACCAAGTCACCCACTCTGCAGGGTCTGGAACCATAATCTACGTCTTATAGTTCATCTTCTGTCCTTCCATGCACCAATTCAGACCCCATCCCACACACACCACTTATCAAGCCATGCTGTGGCAGGCGTCCCACATATAAAGTAGAGGAAGATGGCCACGGATGTTAGCCCAGGCCCAATTTTCCTCAGCAAAAAGAGGAGGATTAGCAATGGACATTAGCTCAGGGCTGGTCTTCTTCACAAAGAAAAGAAAGAAAGATCTCAAAGAAACAATTGACTTTAAGCAGAAAAAGAAGAACAAACTAAGCCCAAAGTTAGCAGAAGGAAAGAAATAACAAACATCAGAGCAAAAATAGAGACCAGAAAACCATAGGAAAGATCAACAAAACTAAGAGCTGGTTTTTTTTGAAAAGATAAGCAAAACTGACAAACTTTTAGCTAGATGAATTTAAAAAAAGAAGAAAAGAAGACAAATAAAATTAGAAATGAAAGAGGAGACATTACAACTGATACCATAGAAATACAAAGGATCATTAGAGACTACTATGGAAAATCATATGCCAACAAATAGATAAACTAAAAAAAAAAATGGATAAATTCCTAGAAACATATGACTTACCAAGACTGAATCACAAAGAAATAGAAAATCTGACCAGACCAATAATGAGTAAGGAGATTGAAGCAGCCATCAAAAACCTCCCAATACGGAAAAGCCCATATCATATAGCTTCACTGATGAATTCTACCAAACATTTAAATAAGAATTAATATCAATCCTTCTCAAACTTCCAAAAATTGAAGAGTCCAAACTCATTTTATGAGGCCAGAATAACCCTGATATCAAAACCAGACAAGGATACCATGAAAAGAGAAACTACGAGGCAATATCCCTGATGAATATAGATGCAAAAATTCTCAACAAAATATTAGCAAACCAAATTCAACAGTATATTAAAAGGATCATATACCATGATCAAGTGGGATTTATCCCTGGGATGCAAGGCTGTTTCAACATATGCAAATCAATCAGTATGATACATCACATTAATAGAATGAAAGATAAAAGTCATATGATCATCTCAATAGATGCAGAGAAAGCATTAGACAAAAGTACAACATCCTTTCATTATAAAAACTCCCAAAAAAATGAATGTAAAAGGAATTTACCTCAACACAATAAAGGCCATATATAACAAGCCCACAGCTAACATCATACTCAATGGTGAAAGGTTGAAAGCTTTTCCTCTAATCAGGAACAATACAAATGTGGCCACTCTCACAACTCCTATTCAACATAGTATTGGAAGTCCTAGCCAGAGAAATGAGGCAAGAAAAATAAATAACAGGCATCCAAATCAGAAAGGAAGAAGTAAAACTGTCTCTGTTTGCAGATGATATGATCTGACATGTAGAAAATCAGACCTTGAGAACTAATCAACGATTTCAGTAAAGTTGTAGGATACAAAATCAATACACAAAAATCAGTTCCATTTCTATACACTAACAGCAAAATATCTTAAGAAGAAATAAAGAAATAATCCCATTTACAATGGCATCAAAACCAATTAAATACTTAGGAATAAATTTAACCAAGAAGGTAAAAGATCTGAATTTCGTGAAAAAAATTGAAGACACAAATAAATGGAAAGATATTTCATGTCCATTGATCAGAATTAATATTGTTAGACTGTCCATACTACCCAAAGCCATCTATAGATTCAATGCAATCCTATCAAAATTCCAATGGCATTTTTTGTAGAAATAGAACAAATAATTCTAAAATTCATATGGAACCACAAAACACCTCAAATAGCCAAAGCAATTCTGAGAAAGAAGAACAAAGCTGGAGGCATCACACTTCCTGATTTGACACTATATTACAAAACTGTTTTAACTAAAACAGTATGGTACTGGCATAAAAATAGATACACAGAACAATGTAACACAAACAAGAACCCAGAAACAAACGCTTGCATATTCAGTCAACTAATATTTGGCAACAGAGCCAAGAACACTCAATGGAGAAAGGATAATCTCTTCAACAAATGATGTTGGGAAAACTGGAGAATCACAGGCAGAAAAATGAAATTGGACCCCTATCTTAAACCACTCACAAAAATTAACTCAACGTGGATTAAGACTTACACATAAGACCCAAAACTATAAAAATCCTAGGAGAAAATAAGGGAAAAACTCCTTGACATCAGTCTTGATGATGATTTTTCAGATATGACATCAAATGCACAAGTAACAAAAGCAAAAATAAATAAGTGGGACTACATCAAAACAAAAAGCTTCTAGGGCCCGCCTGGTGGCACAGTGGTTTAGTTCACACTTTGGCAGCCCAGGGTTCATGGGTTCGGATCCCGGGTGCTGGCGGATGCACTGCTTGTCAGCCATGTTGTGGCAGCATCCCATATAAAGTAGAGGAAGATGGGCATGGATGTTAGCCCAGGGCCAGTCTTCCTCAGCAAAAAGAGGAAGATTGGCAATGGATGTTAGCTCAGGGCTGGTCTTCCTCACAAAAAAAAAAAGAAAAAAGAAAAAAAGCTTCTGCACAGTGAAAGAAAAAATCAAAAATATGAAAAGGCAACCTACAGAAATGGAGAAAATATCTGTAAATCATATATGTGATTGGTGGTTAACATCCAAAATATATAAGGAACTCATACAACTCAATGGCAAAAAATAAACAATCCAATTACATAATGGGCAGAGGACCTGAATAGAAATTTTTCCAAAGAAGACATACAAACAGGCAACAGGTACATGAAAAGATGCTCAACATCACTAATCATCAGTGAAAAGCAAATCAAAACCACAAATGAGGGTGTAGTGGTTAAGTTCACATGCTCCACTTCAGCAGCCGTGGGGCTCACAGGTTTGGATCCCGGGCGCAGACCTAAGCACTCCACCATTCATCAAGCCATGCTGTGGTTGTGACCCACATACAAAACAGAGGGAGACTGGTGGAGATGTTAGCTCAGGGTCAATCTTCCTCACCAAAAAAAACAAAAAAGCACAATGAGATGTCACCTCACACCGTTAGAATGGCTATTATCAAAAAGATAAGAAATAACAAGCGTTGATGAGAATGTGGAGAAACGGGAACCCTGTGCACTGTTCGTGGAAATGTAAATTGGTTCATCCACTATGGAAAACAGTGTGGAAGTTCTTCAAAAAATTAAAAACAGAAATACCATATGATCCAGCAATCCCACTTCTGGATATCCATCCAAAGGAAGTGAAAGCAGGATTTTGAAGAGATATCTGCATCCCCATGTTCATTGCAGCATCCTTCGCAATAGTCTAGACATGGAAACAACCTAACTAGCCATTTATGAATGAAAGGATAAAGAAGATGGGGTATATATATATATATACAATGGACTATTATTCAGCCATAAAAGAGAAGAAAATCCTGCCATTTGCAGCGACATGGATGGACCTTGAGAACATCATGCTAAGTGAAAAAAGCCAGACAGAGAAAGACAAATACTGTATGATCTGCTTTATATATGAATCTTAAAAAAGCCAAACTCATTGAAACAGAGAGTGGAATGGTTGTTGCCAGGGCTTGGGGGGTGGAGGAAATGGGAAAGTGTAGGTCAATCACAAACTTTCAGTTAGAAGATGAATGAGTTCTGAGGATCCAAGTACAGCAATGGTGACTGTAGTTACCAATACTGTTATGTACTTGACAGTTGCTGAGAGTAGATCTTAAATGTTCTCACCACCAAAAAAAAGAAAAAAATTATAATTATGTGAGGTGATGGAGATATTAACTAACCCTATTGTGGTAATCATTTTGCAATATATACAAGTTTCAAACCATCACATTGTACACCTTCAACTTACACAATGTTATATGTTAATAATAGCTCAATAAAGCTGGAAAAAAATTCTTCTGGATAAATACCCAGAAGTAGGATTTCATATTGTTTATGATTTTTGAATCATATGAATGTGTTTTTTATTCAAAAATTAAATTTACAAGAGTTCCCAATCTTCCTTATACAAAGTCATAATATATTTTTAACATTTAATTATTTTGATTTTATTTTTTAAAGACAAAGGAACTTGCATGTAAAGTTTGTGCTGTGTTGCGATTATGAGAGCAACTGCCCCAACACCCAGGCAGATTGCTCTTGTACCTGCATGTCATTATCCACACAGAATAGAGTTCTCAGGCTGAACCGTATATGACTTTTATGATCTGTTTTATTTTATCTCACAAACGTGAGGAGAAAAAGTGGATTTTCAGGAACTGTCACCCTTTAATGTATTAAGCTTAACACGAATATCAGAAGCCCTAGAAATTGTTAAGATTTTTGTACTGGAAGGAATTAAGCAGCTGGTAACTGGATGACTTCATTCACTCACTCATTCACTTTTTAAAAGGAGGAACATACGGCAGTGTAAACAGTCGACATTCGAGCAGTGTTTTAGGAAGACAAATGTGACTGAAATATTTTGATAAGTTCTCGGAGTGCCTAGCCCACCAAACAAAACACATGATAGGCTTAGACAGAACTTGCAATGCTGTTGGCTTTCTGCAAAATCATTTTTTTAAATACTTGAATGTTACCTTGATTTTTCTCCATTCAGTTTTCTTATAACTAAGCATATCTAATCTCCCCAAGGACAGTGCCTCCAAAAGACTTTAGCCACATTCATGTGATTAGAAAGACAAAAGAGCAATAAGCACATTAATAATTTTTGAACTGCTATTCACATTCCAGATGTGACTGTTTAGATTCACAGTGCCAATGAGCCCCTTCTTTCCTCCATGGTTTTGAATGATATCATATACGCGCAAAGAACGGAGTCAATTGGGCAAACTATCACTTTTTCATCCAAAGCACAGAGCCTCCTAGGAAGCTGGGATAAAGAAATGCAGCAGGAATGAAAGATCCAAATGGGGCTTCCCAAACCTTCTCCCTCAATGGAAGATGCTGGGCCCAGAGTGGGCCTCAACTAACAACCCTACCACACTAGACTGAGAAGAGTAAACCTAACGAGGAAAGTTGTGCCTGAGTTGGCCAGAAACAGACCTTCTCTCTTCACCTTAGAGCATGTAAACAGGAACTGCAAGGCAGGCTACACATGGGCACATGGAGATCTAGGAACCCAAGAGAGGGCCATGGAACCTGTCTCCTTGTTTGAGGCAAAGTAACTCCAGTCCCATGTCTGGAAACAGTGGGTGTCAGGGTTTCCCCCAAATTCTTCCCCCCAAATGACTCCTCCTTCTATGAGAAGGAGTGAATACTATTCTCTTCCCAGGGAGTGGAATTTAAATATTCTCTCTTTTGGAAATTAAGGAGCAAGAGAGTCTCTCTGAAAAGACTAGAGGGTTCATGGAACGCTGCTCTTGGGACAGTCCCTCTCAGGACCCAGGCGCCGTGCTATGAGAAGCTCAAACTGTATGAGAAGATCACGTGTGGGTACTGGAGTCGACAGGCCGGGCCGAGCTCCCCGTTCACAGCCAGTATCAACTACCAGCCACCTGAGGAGAGCATCTTGTACACTGCAGCTCAGTTGAGCCCCCAGCTGCAGCTCCAGCCAGCGTCACATAGAGCAGAGCCATCCAGCAAGCCCAGTCAACCCACAGATTCTTGACAGATGATAAAATGTTGGAAATGTTATAAATAAATTACAACTATATTATATTACATACAAAGTCATTGGCAAAGAAGATCAATGTTTTTGTATTCTCCCCCAGGACTTCACCATACAATCGAATGTGTATGTTCCTGAAAATAAGGGTGTACCTTCTTTTATTAGAGTAAATCTGTACATTACTTTGGTGGATATCATGAAACTTTAGCCATGAAAGTGTCTGAGGACAACAGTGATTCAGAGCTATAGAATCTAAAAGCTACTGGTGAGTTGACAACAGGTAGCACAGATGTCAACAGAACAATTGTTTACTACTGTGAATAACATTCTTCTACACTGCAACACATGAAGAAGGTGCTATAGGGCAACTACCCAAAAGTGACCCCATTTATGATGAGTTTAGCCTTGTAGCCAAACTCTTGTCAAAGCAACAATTTGCTTGTTGCTACTTGCTATGTGACTATAAATTTGACTTTGGAACTGGTTCTCATAATGGAGTCTACTACACTTCATACAGCTGTGCTAGCACTGTACGGGTTTGAAAATCAAGGAGACAAATAGAGGTGTGGGGTACTTCAAAACTTATTTCCAAGATGCAGCCTCTAATTTTACATACTTTGCTGGGTGCCCAGACGAGGGGGAGCACAATGTAACTCCTACACGTTCTGCCAGGTTATGTGTTAATAACGGGTACAAGATTTTGCATTACACTAGCTTTTTCCTGCACAAGAATAATGTGCCATCAGATGCAGAAATATAGCCACTTTCTTGGCAGAAATTTCCAGACATGGTATTTCTAATGAAATCAGTAACTTCTCGAGCAGTTCTGAGTGAAGTACCCAGTGAGGAGCCAACACCGGAATGAATGTAGAACTCCAGCCGTAGGAGGCAAACAAGTCACTGATCTCAAGCTGCCTGAGAAGCCACCCCAGAGGAGGAAAACACAGGGCAAAAGAATAAGCTGTTGTCAAATACATCCCCTGAAAACCAAAGGGAGAGGGAGACCAAAGCTGCCGAACAGGAAGCAAACCATGAAATGTCTTCTCTCAGCAACATGAGACTCTAAGATAAAGGGGGAAAAAAATCAAGAACCTAAAAAAGAAATGGAAAGCAACCACTGAAACAACAAGCAGCATGTAGCAAAGGGCTAGAAAAACCAGCTGGAGATAAAGCAAAAGAACGGCCCTTCTCCAGGAGCTAGAAGGTTCAGAATTGAGTCTTTCAAATATTCCTAGAAAACAAGTTGGATACCAGAAATAAGTACAAACATATCTTCTGGTTATACCTGATGGAGTACCCTGATGTCTCTAGTCCACCCTTGATGTTCGTCTATAATTTATCCAATATTCTGAATATGTGGGAAATATCTCAAAGTTTGTTAAATTGACTTTTCCTACCTTTCAATATAAGTGGGGAGGAGAGGGAGTAAGGTTTTGGGTTTTTTTTAACCAAAGCTGGACAGACTAAGAGAGATACCATTATTATTCACTAAGGTACAAGATCTCACGTACATAAATAAAAGCATCTTAAAAAACTTTTTTAAAGAGGAGACAGCAAAGAGAAGAGAGTGATCAGAAGGGGAGAAAAAGTCTGGTGCTGACTCTTGTACTCTGCAGAATCTCCAGTAACGTTTCTAAACCTAGAAAAAGAAAGGAAAAGCTGAATACGAGTAATTGTGTGTGAATTTTTTTTAATTTTTACAGTTTTTTTAAAAACACTGCATTTTAGAGTCATAGCATGAAAGAGAAACAGTGCATAGTTTCAAAGGACTGAGGAAACAGAAAAGGCTGAAGACGAAGTCAAGGAAACTCTTGGAAATAGTGGGGAGGATTGTGAACATTTCCGTATTGTGTAATAACAGTTTGGACCAAATTTCACCAATTCTTCAAGGAGTAGGGGATACTCAACTGACATATGTGTGACAAATTATATATTGAGGGCCTTGGACATATCAGACATTGGGATACAATTTAACAACAAGGAGTTTTCTGTCAGCAAGGTTTCTACAATACACCTGGGCATATAGACAAGAAATAGCAAGCACTTGGTCTGGCTATGAGGAGAATGTGATCAAATCAGCTAGGAGGGGCACTTGAGTCAGCCTTGGGTGGGCCCAAAAGCTTTCCTTAAGAATATGAGATTGAAGGTGAATCCTTAAACCCAAATGACGAATTGGAGTAGTCATCCACAGCACATGTGCATGCCTGTGGATGAGGGAGCTGTCAGAGGTGGGGAGAACTGCTGTTGGCAGCAATGCAGGCAGGAGGGCAGGACCCTTGGATGTGACCATCCGAGTAAGAATAGCAATGAATGAGTGGAGATTTAGATGGATGCCTCAACATGGAGAGCTTTGCTTAAAATACCAAAGAGTCTAGAACTTGTGAGGACGGCTGAGAAGCATAAAAGGATAATAAGCTGAAGAACATCATGATTACATTTCTTCCTAGTTTATCAATTGTTTCTATCATAAATGGGTGTTGGATTTTGTCCAATGTTTTTTCTGCATCTATTGAGATGATCATGTGATTTTTGTCATTCATTCTATTAATATGGTGTAATACATTGATTGATATTTATACACTGAACCAATCTTGTATTCCTGGGATTAAATCCCAGGTATCTATACTTATATACGGTCCATACTTCTCATGGCATATACTTCTTTTGTAAGTTGCTGTATTCGATTTGCTAGTGTTTTGTTGAGGATTTTTACGTTTATATTCAGAAAGGATATTGGTCTGTAGTTTTCTTTTCTTGTAATTTCTTTGTCTGGATAATACTGACCTCATAGAATGAATTGTGAAGTACTGTCTCTTCTCTTATTTTTTTAAAGTTTCTATGAAGTATTGGTGTTAATTCTTCCTTAAATGTGTAGCAGAATTCACCAGTGAAGACATCAGGTGCTGGGCTTCTCTTTGGGGACAATTTTTAAATTACTAATTTAATCTCTTTACTTATAGGTTATAGGTATATTCAGATTTTGTTCCTTCTTGACTCACTTTCAGTAGTTTGTGTCTTTCTAGGAATTTGTCTGTTTCACCCAGGGTATCTCTGTTGTCATACATTCTTATCATTTCCTTATGCTTTTTTTTTTTTTTTATTTCTGTAAGGTGAGTAGCTCTGTAGCCTCGTTCATTCCTGATTTTAGCAATTTTATCCTTCTCTCTATTCTGTGGTCAGACAAGCTATAGCTTTGTCAATTTTGTCGATTATTTTTCAAAGGACAGCTTTGAGTTTCAGTCATTTGCTTTGTTGCTTTTCTATTGTCTATTTCACTTATGTCTGTTCTCATCTTTGTTATTTCCTTCCTTCCTCTTGCTTTATGTTTAGCTACTCTTCTCTTTCTGGTTTCTTAGGATGGAAGCTTACATTACTGATTGAGGTCTTTCTTCTTTTTTAATAAAGGCCTTTACAGCTTTAAATTACCCTCTAAGCATTGTGTCGGCTGCATCTCATAAGTTTTGGCATGTTGTGTTTTCATTTTAATTCATCTCAAAGTATTTTCTAAATTGTCTTGTGATTTCTTCTTTGGCCCACTGGTCACAGAGGACACCCTTATCCACTTATTCTTGGGGGATACGTTCTAAGACTCCCAGTGGTTGCCTGAAACCATGCATAGTACTGACCCCTACATATACTATGTTTTTTCCTATACTATGATAAAGTTTAATTCATAAATTAAGCACAGTTAGAAGTTAACAACAAAAATTCATAATAAAATGGAACTATTATAACAATATCTTGTAATAAAGATTATTGAATGTGGTCTCTCTCTCTCTCAAAATATCTCATTTTCTGTCTTCATCCTTCTTGTGACACATGAGGTGATACAATGTCAACCTGATGAGATGAAGTGAGGTGAATGATGTAGACATTGTGACGTAGCCTTCAGCTACTATTGACCTGATGATAAGTCAGAAGGAGGATCATCCAGCCATGACAATGTCGATGGTTGTATGTCAGAAGCAGATGATGCTGATGGTTGAGGATCCAACAAAGGGATGACTCACATCCCAGGCAGAATGAAGTGGGATGGTGTGAGATTTCATCATGCTACTCAGAATGGCACTGCAATTTAAAATTGATGAATTCTTTATTTGTGGAATTTTCCATTTAATATTTTTGGACCATGGTTGACCGCATGTAACTGAAACTGTGGAAAGTGAAACTGTGGATAAGGGGGGACTGCTGTATTTGGGAGTGTGTTTAATTTCCACGTATTTGTGAATTTTATTAATTGCCCTCTGATATTGTTTTCTAACTTCATCCCATTGTGGTAGAAGAACATACTTTGTATTATTTCAACCCTTTTAAATTTATGGAGACTTATTTTACGGCTTAGCGTATGGTCTATCCTGGATAATATTCTGTAAGCCCTTGAGAAGAATGTGTATTCTGCTGTTTTGGGTGGAATATTTTACAGGTGTTTGTTCAGTCTAGTGGGTTTATAGTGTTCTTCAAGACTTCCATTTTCTTTCTGATCATTTTTTGTGTGTATGTGAGGAAGATTAGCCCTGAGCTAACATCTGCTGCCAATCCTCCTCCTTTTGCTGAGGAAGGTTGGCCCTGGGCTAACATCCATGACCATCTTCCTCTACTTTATATGGGATGTGCCACAGCATGGCTTGACAAGCGGTGCATCGGTCCGCGCCTGGGAGCAAACCTGCAAACCGCAAGCAGCCGAAGTGGAGCGCATGAACTTAACCACTATGCCACTGGGCCAGCCCCTTCTTTCTGATCTTCTGTCTAGTTGTTCCATCCATTATTGAAAGTAGGGTATTGCTGTCTCCAAGTATTGTTGAACTATTGTCAATTTTGTCAGCTTTGTCTTCATGTATTTTGGGGTTCAGATATCAGGTGCATGTATGTTTACAATTAATATATCTTCTTGAAACATTGACCCTTTTGTCGTTATAAAATGACCTTACTTGTGACAAATAACAATTTTTGTATTAATTCTATTTTGTCTGATATGAGTATAGCCACTCCAGCTGTATTTTAGTTATGGCTGACATGGTATCTTTTTCCATCCTTTAACTTTTAACCTATTTGTGTCTTTGAATCTAAAATATGTCCCTGTAGACTCTAAAGTGTGTCTCCTGTAGACAGCATACAGTTGGATCACGCTTTTTTTAAAATCCATTCTGCCAATCTCTAGTTTTGATTAGTGTTTAATCCATTAATATTTCATTACTGATAAGATAGGATTTGTGTCTACAACTTTGCTGTTTGTTTTCTATATATCTATTGTCTTTTTTATTCCTCTATTACTGCCTTCTTTTGTGTTAAATAGATATTTTCTAGTGTACTATTTTAATACCCTTGTCATTTCTTTTACTATATTTTAAATATAATCTTCTTATACCTTCTTAGAGGTTGCCCTAGGGATGACAGTTTACATCTTAATTTATAACAATCGAGTTCAGATTAATTCCAACTAAGTTTAAACAGTATACAAAACTTTACTTTTATATAGCTCTGTTCTCTCTTCCCCACTTTGTGCTGTTAATATCATATAAATTACATCTTTATAAGATGCTCTTATGGGTGCTCTTTATTTATTCATGTGGATACAGGCTACTGTATGGTGTTCGTTCATTTCAGCCTGAAGGACTCCCTTTAGTATTTCTTGAAAGGAAGATCTACGAGCAACAAATTCTTTCATTTTCTCTTTATCTGGGGATGTTTTAAATTTCTTCTTCACTTTTGAAGAACAGTTTTGTTAGATAAAGAATTTGGGGTTGACAGTCTTTTTCTTTCAGCACTTTGAATATATCATCCTACAGACCACTGGCATCTATGGCCTCTGATGGGAAATCAGCTGTTAATCTTGTTGAGAATCTCTTGTACATGATAAGTCACTTCTCACTGTTTTCAAGAGTCTCATCTTTGTCTTTTGATAGCTTGAGCATGTTAGGTCCAGGTGTGGGTCTCTTTGTATTTATCCTTCTTAAAGTTCACTGAGTTTCTTAGATGTGTAAATAAATGTTTTTCACCAAATTCTGGAAGTTTGCAGCCATTATTTCTTCAAATATTCTTCCTGCCTCTTTCTCTCTCTTCTCTCTCTGTTCTCCTCTGGGATTCCCTTTATATGTATGTTAGTATGTTGATGGTATCCCATGGGTCTCTGATGATCTGTTTATTTTTCTTCAATCTTTTTTCTCTCTATACTCAGCAAAAATAAATAATTGAGAATATAGCAAACTAACAAGCCTCTGCATAGCTCTTTTTCCTGTATAGGGGTCATACAATCTTGTTTCTTTGCCTGCTTGTAATATTTTGTTGAAAACTGGACATTTTAAATAACAGAATGTGCCAGCTCTGAAAATCACATCCCTCCAAGCCTTTGGTTACTATCGAGACTTCTGAGACAGTTGATTCTGACCATTTGTAACAGTGTTCTCCTTGTTTTTGTAAAGGTAAAGATTTTTGGAAGTCTTTACTCTGTCATTCCAACTGACGTCACCTCATAATTATATTTAAGCCTTAGAAATAGCATTCTGGTTGCAGCATGAGGGGTAATTAGGAGACAAGCGTTGAAACAAGTTCAGTGCTGGGAAACAGTTGCAACAATCCAGACCAGAAATGATGGTGACCATAACTGGAGTGGAGATGGGGGGTGGAAGTGAATGCCCTGGAGAGATATAATCCACAATTCTGTGTTCTTTGTGGGAGGGATAAGTCAAGGTTCCTGGTTCAGGCACCTTGATGGAGTGTGGCACCATTCCCAAGGTGGGGAACCCAGGGAGGAAGGAGATGGATGGCCCATGGAGCCAATACTGGTTCCCATGAGAAACGTCAGAAAAAACACCAGAGGTGTTTGGTGGATGCTCCAGTACCCAGTAGACCTGGAGGTTGACAATCTGAAGTCACGGTGACCAATAGGATGGAGAATCATGCCTGGTCATCATTGGTGCCTTGTAGGCAGTACCCAGCAGAGAAGGATTCATATCAGGAAAAGCATGGTAAATACCACCTGGCAGGTGACAGAAATTTTCAGGAGCTAACATAATTCGTCCTCTGGGGATCATCAGAAATATATCCAAGGAAAACAAGATCTTGCTGGGGGTCTGGAGTGCTGCAACAGCAGGCGGAGTGAAAGCTAGGAAAACATTCATAATCAATGTCAAAATGACATCATTTTAAACTTCAGGTTACTGTAGCCTTGTGGAAGACAAATGATAAATATACTTCCTGAAGAACTTTTGGGAGTAACATCTTGGTCCAGGCTTGACCCCTTTCATCAACCCTACACACTGTCCCATAATCTCTGGGTCAGGAAACACAGGCCTGCCACACTACCATCCACTAACGCGTGTGAGCACAGCATTAAGCAAAAGGCAGTAAACAGGAAATGTTTGTAGCTGAAGAGAGAAATGTGTCATGTTGTTCACAGCTAGATTTTACACCGAACAGTCTGATGAGAACATCCTGCGTCTATTCTCAGAGATAAATGCACGAGTTAAGGCCACAGAGGTTTCTTGTTAGCATCTCATGGCCTCTCATGGGAAAATGGGAAGGGAGACATGCTGATGCCTTAGTCTGTTAGGGAGGATGACAGTAGGCCAGCTGGGAAGGCAGGACCAACGGGTCCATGGTATAAATAATTGTAATGATTGGACAAGAAGATGAGGGGTTTTTCAGATTTCCTGTCTTTTTGTAATCAGCAAAATTTCTTTTTACTCTGTAAGCTAAATTCACCACAAAAGCCATATTCTTCACTATGTCTTTCTCAGTCCAAGAAGTGGAAGTGAAAGAGGTTGCTGTGAGGAAGGGGATTCTATGTGGGAGTGAGTCTGGGGGTGCTAGATGACCCAATGTGAAAAATAAACACATGCTAAGTGCATTACCAAAACAGAGACATTGTAAATAAGGAAAAAACACTTTCTATAAGTGACCTTTCCCACTCTCTAATCCAAAGTGATCTGGACCATCTGGACATCCTGCAATATATCACATTGATCCACTGCACTGGGGTCTCCCAACCTCAGCACTACTGACATATTGGGCCAGATCATTCTTTGTTATAGGGGGCTGTCCTGTGCATTGTAGGATGTTTAGCAGCATCCCTGGCCTCCACCTACTACATGCCAGTGGCACCCATCTCCCCATTGTGACAAGTAAAAATGTCTTGAGATATTGCCAACATCCCTTGTGGGGCAAAATTGTTCCCAGTTAGAACCACCACATTACATCAGTGATATCACACTGAGCAGACAGGATGAGCAATAGGTGGCCAGCATGCTAGTGGCCTTGGTAAAACACATATGCTTGAGAGAGTGGAAGATCCATTCTGGACTGCCAGCTCAAGGGGGTGAGGATGGGGTGCCACCTTCTAGACTGCAGCAGACACCCTGAATCAGTGATCTCCAACAGAAAGAATCACAGGTTTGAGAACAAAGAGATAAAAGAAGCTGAAGAAGCCATACTTAACATTATTCCCAGTTACTCACTGGGGGACTTTGTCCATCAGGTCCCTGGGCTCTGCAGGGTTAGCTTTCCCATCTACAGTAAAAGTCCCATTGAACCATGATCTGTGTCTGCCACCTGCACACTTCAGACTCCTAGTCTCTCGAACCAGCAGGCAAGAACAGCAGACTCATCTTACCAGGGCTAATTGACCCCAGTCAGCAGGAGGAAGGGCTGCTGTTCATAACGGGGGCATGGAAGAACTCATGGAACTCCACTTGGGCGCTTCTGGGTACTCCCTCACCCAACTGAAACTGTGAATAGGCAAGTGCGATAACCCCAGCCTAAGAAGAGTATGGTTACCAGGGTCTTAGATCCCTCAGGAATGAGGGTTTAGGTCACACAACAGGTGAGCACTGACACAACCAGAAATGAAACCTGAAGGTGAGGGGAACTGAGAACAGACAATGGAGAAGGAAGACAGTGAGTACTAGTTGCTGCCTGGATTGAGTACAGGAACAACCACTGCAGTTCATCCTAGACATCTTCCACCTTTAGCTGCCTCTCAGGAAGAGAGTCCTAGGGGAGCCCTGAAGGAACAGATCTCCAAACATGTATGGAGAAGGGGATCTGCATGGAGCATGACAACCAGCCCTGGAAGCCATGAAGGTGCACCACACTTGAGGGTTCTCCCTCCAAGAATAAAACTTGGTCAAATGATCTTTGTCAAGGGTGCCAAGAACACACAGTGCAAAAGAATAGTTTCTTCAATAAATGGTGTTGGGAAAACCAGATATCCACATGCAGAAGAATGAAATTGGATTCATATCTCATATTACTCAAAAGTCACTAGAAATTAGTTGAAGACTTAAATGTAAGACCTGAAACTTGATAACTACCAGAAGAAAATACTCCTTGATGTTGGTCTTGTCAAAGATTTTTTTGGATATGACACCAAAACTACAGGCAACAAAAGCAAAAATAGGCAAGTGGGATAATGTCGAAGTAAAAAGCTTCTGCATAGCAAAAGAAACCATCAACAAAATGAAAACGCAACTTATGGAATGGGAAAAAATATTTGCAAATCATATATCTAACAAGGGGTTAAAATTCAAAATATACAGGAACTCATACAACTCAATAGTAAAAACAAAACGAGACAAAATAAAAACCACAAATAATCTGATTAAAATGTGGGTAAAGGACCTGAATAGACATTTTTCCAAAGAAGATATACAAATAGCCAACAGGTACATGAAAAGACGCTCAACATCACTAGTCATCAGGGAAATGCAAATCAAAACCACAATGAGATATCTCCTCACACCTGTTAGAATGGCTATTATCAAAAAGTGTAGGCGAGGATGTGGAGAAAGGGGAACCTTGTGTACTGTTGCTGGGAATGTAAATTGGTGCAGCCACTATGGAAAACAGCATGGAAGTTCCTCAAGAAATTAAAAAAAGAACTATAATATGATCCAGCAATCCCACTTCTGGATATCTATCCAAAGGATGTTGGCCAAAGGGTAAGAACTCCCAGCTATAAGGTAAATAATTTCTGGGGATTGTGGGGGATCGGAATTGGCCACCTCAAAATGTTTCTCTCTACCTTGCTCTGAAGGAGGCTTTGACCTTCACACACACCCCGCTCCCCCCCACCCCCACCCCGCCAACTCTCTAAAGGAATTTGGGATGGAAGGCCTGTCCCTGTGATGGGCCTTCACCTTGGATGACTCCGGGTATCAACAGACAGTGAGGGTCTTTGCTACTCCCATTCCTATCAAAGTTCTGTTTAGTGAACATTGGTAAGGGACATCTCCATTTGTAAAGGTATCTCCTTCTCTGTACTGGGAAGAGGGGTGGATGACCTCATCCCTAGAAACTTGTCAATGTGGAAGGCAAGGCCTGAAATCTGCATAATAACCTTACTGTGCCTTTCTGGGAATCTCCCATAGCTGACCCACCCTCAATATCCTTGTTTGTCTATATAAGAGGAGAATCTCTGACATTTTGTCGAGAGACACTCCCTGGTCTCTTCCATGTATACATGTTTTATAAAGCTTTGTTTGATTTTCTCCCGCTATTCGGCCTCATGTCAATTTAATTTGTAGCCCAGCCAGAAAGGACCCAGAGTGGGTAGAGAATGCTCTTTCTCCCCATCAGGATCTAAAGTACAACATTAAAAAAGAAAGAAAACTTGCCATCTGCTCCAGGGAGCACAGTTAGCCAAGGGCCTCCAGCTGCAACACTTTCAGGACCCACCTCAGCTTTTGGGCCAAAGCCATGCTCTTCCCAGGCAGTTTCTAGGCAAAGGCTGAGCCCAGCAGAGCTACCAGTGTCTGCCCAATGCAGGACTTCCCTGTTGGTCAGTCTTGGCCCCAGAAGTCCCTACTGAGTTGGCCCAGGCTCTGTCAGATCTGAGGCTCTCCCTACCCAACTCAGCTCCCTCCCCCTCCTCCTCTTGCAAGGGTCAGATCCACATCACCATCTGACGACTTTCTCTGCCCAGTTCTGCTTCCTCCCTTTTGTCTTTAACAGGTGTTACTCTGCCACCAACCCAAGTAAACCTCTTGCTCTCCTAACTCTTTCTAGGCTGTGCTTCTCAGAGGAACTGACACAGCAGTATTTTTGCCCCCTCAAGAGAGGTCCTAAGGAAAGTGGAGGTGCATGTTAGGTCCTACGTGGGAGAAGATGCCACACTGCTTAGCCCACAAATCCCCAACCTTATGCAGCTCCCAATGTCACCTGCCCAACCTTGAGTAGCACACTGGGGTTTGTCTCTGCCTTCCGACAGAAGGGAAGCTTTGGGAAGAGGCACAAAATGCCTTCTAGACATTATTCCTTCCGTGTTCCTGGTTCTAATGCTGGTTACATTTACTTGTCCTTGCTATAGAGAAATGCCCAGAGTGGAAGAGTCCTGAGTTGGCAGAGGACTAGTAAAGTGGCTGTCACCCAGTCTAAAGGTCTTCAGGCACCGACATCCAAAAACCTCACCAGAGTCAAGGTATCTAAACATCTCCACTGCCTCTCCATGGAGGTATGCTCTTCACCCAAGAAGGAAAAATGGAAGTCAGGAGGATGGGAATTTATAACTCACTTTTATTATTTCACTCAACTGAGTATATTTACATGCATATTTTCCAGAATTTTTCATATTAAGGGTTATATAGGATACAAAAGTATTAATGGGGACAGTCCATGCTCTTATAAATGCATTAATCTTGAAGGTAACCTGCTACTTTCAAAAAACCAAAGCAGATGACATTGATCCTGTCCTCAGGGCATGTACAAAGTGGTTAATATTGAAAACATCTGACCTGATGTCTACTGGGAGAAGATTCCACAGTTCTCATCTCATACATCGTCACATCAGGCAGCTCTCAATACACTCGGCTCAGCCGTGGGTAGAACACCACCACCCTTCTGGAACCCAGAAGCAACCTTCAGCATGGAGGCTGCATGCCAGCAAAGCTGGGGCAGAGAGATAGGTTGCAGCTGAAGTGTTGATGCTGCACCAGCCTCAGACTGCCTACTCCTGGACTTCTTGACATGCAATAAGCCCCTGATATATTTAAACTGTTATTTGAGTTCTCACCTAAATCCTAACCCTCAGGGATAAGAAAGGAGAAAAGCATAAAGGGATTTTCAATAACCTTTTCTAGAGCAAATCTAGAACATACTTAGAATTTTAGAATTTTCCGAGATTGTTTAATCTTGGCAATTTTACACGCTTCTGATTTTAGTTTTAGTCTATTTCACTATGACGATTAGCAATAAAATCTTTTGAAACCTCAGTCTCATGGTCATTTCCTCAGGGACAACAAGGAAGCGTAGACTGGGTCCCACTTTCCATTCAGGCTTGGAAGGAGGAGAGCACTAAGGAGCAGCCACCATGTGTGGAAAGGAACCTGTGAGCCCTGAGTCCTGCCCCAGTGAAGACGGGGGAGGTCAGGGGGCTAGTGGGCCTGGCATGCAGCCGTGGGGAATGGGTATGCCAACGGGAGTCCAGCTTCTCCATCCTGCCATGCCCAGGAGTTGGCTAGACAGTACCCTGTTCTCACATACCTGGATCCCCTGGTTCCTGAGTAATGATCTGTGTTCTGACCCCAGGTTGGCCTTGGCTTTGGTCATGGTGTCTGTCCTGACACCAATCCACCTACACATGTGATGTGACTCTTGTACTTGCTTTTGACCCTTAACATCACCGTAGTCTCAGAAGCCTTTTCCAGATTTCCCCACCATATTTCTTCTCTCTCCTTCACAATCCCTACCACCCACCCCAGCCTGACCATTTATTACCTACAAAGAGCTGCGCCATCACAGGTGAGATGCACTTACCTCCAAGCCCTCAAAGTCGTGGACCCTCTTCCCAGCCCACCCACCCTGCCATGTCTGCCCCCAACCCCAGGGTGTCTCTAATTGAACGAGGCTCCAGGCATTTCAGCTACCTGTGCTAACCTATCTTTTAAATTCTTTAGTAATTTTTTGGGCTTGTGCTTTTCTTGGGCATTTTTCATTATTTTGCTGACATTATCCCAATCATAGGGGGGTCCCTGCCCTCCACGTCTCCCTGTCAGATCATTGGACATTGTCAAAAGATCTTCTGCCTGGGCCTCCCTGGCTTGGCCAGTTTCTTTGTTATTAAAAGCACAAAATTGCCCCTCACACTTTTTAATTATCTTCTTAAGAGCTTTGTTATCTGTGTTCTTGAGGTACTCATCAAGCTTCTCGTCTCCTAGATCTTCCTTCCGGGTGAAGAGCACAGTCGTGTATTTCATAACTTCCTCTCCAAAGATGGACGCTAGTTCCCCCACCACCTTTGCATCCTCTTGACTGAACCATCCCAGCTGGAACACCAGGACCAGAATCTTGTTCCCTTCCTCACAGCAGGACCAACAGTCTGACCTCCTGCTGTAGCTGGGATGGACCTCCTTCAGCACCAGGCATCAGGCAAAGCAAGGAAGTGTCCACAACCACAACATCCTGACCTTCTCACGTCCTCCTGCTGCTGTGGCACATCTTGGGGACCAGAGGCACTCAAAGCTGAGAGGGGAATTCCTCCCTCTGAAGGATGGTGTTCCCTGTCACGCTCTTCCCAGTCTGCTCTTCCCCACGAGGACAATACTCAGGGCTTCTGTTGAAAAGAAAGCAGGAAATATTCGTGACCATGGGCTGATTACAGTATGACTTTCAAAGTCATGCCATATGTTATAGCAGAGGACACTCAAGGCCACTCTCTCACCTGTCAGCTCCATCCCCAAGCATGGGAATCGCTTGTTCCAGTGAAGCAGTCTGTGAACTCAGAAGCAGGACTTGACCATGGTCTCTGCCCAGTGCTCATCCACTGACACACACTGTTCCTATCTCTGAATCTGCTCTGCTCCCTTCTTCTGGTACCTTCTCTGACTCCCTGGCACCTTGCGAGTGCCACTGGCTTTATTACTCTTCACCAACTCAGCTGATCCTGTCTACACATCTCATCTCTTTGTCTTCTGTTCCTGCTGTCACTATGTCTTCCTATTGCCAACTAAAGCTAACTGTAGCAAAATCTTCTTGATTTATCTGGAAAATTATTCCATAGAATTGACTTTTCATAAAAAAGTTACTACATATACCATCTATAGATTACCAGTTTCCTCACCTGGGTCACACTAAAATCCCTTTCTTATTAACACCATGTTAACCTAATTGTCTCTTTCATTGATGAGTCAAAAGGCACTTCATGATTATAATAGTGAATATCCACTAACGCTGTTCTGTGTGGTGACAATGACAGAGAATAAATTTTCCTACAAATGTAATTACAGATGCACAGAGATCTTACAAGGTGTATAATTGGGGGTTTCCTTATGACTTGGTACTTACACTATGATCTCTCTCTTCCAACCAGGTCTCTTCACAGTTCTCCTCAATGATTAATTCTTTACCAAGTTACTAGTATCCACCTTCAAAACAAAGAAGGAGAAAAGCCCATCTCATGCTCTTCCTTCCAGGGGAAATCATTGAGTTGCTTATGCTGAACCCACAATCTCATAGTTATGCTTTCAGGATGAAAAATAGATTAATCTTCTGACACTCCTGTATTTGTCATGTATTTCAGTCCCTGCTTCCATACCCTTAGAGGGTGTGGTTCTCAAGTCCTATCTAATCTGGTCTAAACTCCCCATCCCACATTATCTTGATGTGTGAACCCTCCTTTTCCCTCAAGACCATTCCTTATTGCTCCCTCATGAGTGGCCTGCTTGCTCTTACCTCCTGGCTTCAGATTGCTAGTGTGAGTACACTAGAATGACTTCCACCTTTCTGCTCAGCCATCCAAACTCTACCCATTCTCCAAAGTCCATTTCAAATTGGGCTTTGTCCACACAGCCTCCCCAGCTTTCTCACACATCTCTACTGCTTCAGGAGGCTTCCCAGCACCTGGCCCTCCATGAGGAATTGAAAGGGCTCAGTAAACAGATATGCCCTGGTCTGATGTTCTTCCCAGGTGAGGACATTTGAGGCAGAAGAGAACAGCATTGGTAGTGCTGGGCTGGAAGAACCTCAGCTCAGGTCAGCAGAACATGCAGCACTGAGTGGATGAGGACTTCTGCATTAGCAGTAGATAGGGTACTGTGACAGGGCTAATAAAACCCATCGAGTGCCATGTGCGGGTCACCCATCAAGAGTGTAGAGGCTCCAGTCCTGTCCAATCAAAATGGCCTCCCCTCTCCAACAGAGAGAAAGGTAATGAACCAAGAGAGTGGACAAAGAGGTCAAGAGAGAGACGTGGGCTTAAGAGAAAGAGAAGAGTAAACCAATGACCCAGAACCATCTCATCACCAGCACTGAGAGATGAGCCCTGGACAACAGACACACTGTGAGGAAACAAGAGATTGGAAAAGGTCACCCCCTTCCCTCAAGACCCTCACCATCCAGTAGGAGAGATAGGATAAGCCTCATGAAATAATGAAAGACCAGGTCAGGACAGTGCGCATGGAAAGACACATAACTTTAGTAAAATGTGAGAAAGAAAGGAGAAAGAGAAAAGAGTCAGTCAATAGAGTGACCTGTCCTTTTTATCTTCTCTATGCGGTTCAGAAAATGAAAAGTTATTGTATATTTTATATCTATTTTTAAGTATATATGAAATGTTTCCTATACATTGTTTACCTCTCCCTCTGAGGAGCAGGGCTTGTTCCCATTCTGCTGCACCATGCTCACAAATTTTTGTGGGAGCTCATCCACCTGGTGTTGCTTCTCATAGCCCATCACCCTGTAGTTGAAGGCACTGTATCTGTTTTTACACTTCTTGATGAGTTGGTTGAGGGATTTATTTCTGTCTTTTGAGAGCATACCTAGATCCTGATCCCCTACATATTCTTTCCTGGTGAGGAGAACGATCATGTACTCAACGAATTTGTCTCCAAAATTGCTTTCGATGGTGTCCAGCACTGCCTCATCTTTCTCATTGAAACTGCCCAGCGGGGTCACCAGCAGGAAGGCGTGGGGGCCTGGGAAGGTGTGCTCTGAAAGCTCTAATTCAACATTCTTTGAAGATGAGATGTCTGGAGTATCAATGATTGAAATTTTCCTCTCTTTCCAGATTCTGCTCACAGCGATAAACGTTTGGGTTACTGACTGTTCACTGAATTTGGTCTCAAAGACTCGCTTCCCCAGAAGGCTGTTTCCGGCAGCACTTTTCCCAGCCCCACGCTTCCCCACGAGCAGGCCCTTCAGTTCTGATGTCCCAGGGTTTGGCTCACATCCTGTGACCTGTGCCTGCTTCTCCCTGGCCCTGTGGGGAAAAGGGACAGATTCAGAGTCTCGTCTCTCAATAGATACAGAGATGTGGACAGGTTTTATGATTTCTCATCCTTGTCAGTTTTTATAGAGAATGGCAGTAGGGCACTGAACCATCAGAACTCTAGTCCCAGTCAGAAGCCACCCATCAAAGTGAAAGCCACAAAAGTCACCAGGAGCAAATTAAGAAATATGTAAAGGGCTTGAGGTCCCAGGAACGTGCAAATGTTAAACTTGTCTTTCACTGGTCTTGGTCCTTAGTGTTCGTCTCATTTTGCTACCAAAAGTAAGTACTGGAGCATGAGGTTAAGGGGCTAAGGCAAGACCAGAAAGAATCTGACTTTAAAATGACCCTTAGTGGTATATTCATAAAATAGAACAGAAGTCAGCAATTAAAAAAAAAAAAGGAGTGAACTACTGATATGCAACAAGACTGAATCTCTAAAACATACTACGTGAAGACAGCCAGACACAAAACCACATGCTATACAATTTATTATATGAACTTCAAGAACAGACAAAATGAATCATGTTAATAGAAGTCTGGAGATGGTTCCCTTTGGGGAGGGGCAGCAAGAACTTCTAAGCTGATGGAAATGCTCCGTTTCTATACCTAGATGGTGGTCACACATGTGCAGATACGTAAAAAGTCATTGAGCCGGATACTTAAGATTTGTGCATTTTAGGGGCAGGCCATTGGCGCAGTGGTTGAGTCCGCGCTTGGCAGCCCGGGGTTCGCTGGTTCGGATCCCGGGCACCGGCAGATGCACTGCTTGTCAGCCATGCCATGGCGGCGTCCCATATAAAGTAGAGGAAGATGGGCACAGATGTTAGCCCAGGGCCAGTCTTCCTCACCAAAAAGAGGAGAATTGGCAACGGATGTTAGCTCAGGGCTGGTCTTCCTCACAAAAAAAAAGAAGCATGGGTTGGAAGAATAAACATAGTTAAATTGTCCATACTACCTAAAGCAATGTACAGATTCAGTGCAATCCCAATCAGAATCCCAATGTCATTTTTTACGGAAATAGAACAAAAAACACTGAAATTCATATGGGGCAACAAAAGACCCCAAATAGCTAAAGCAATATTGAAAAAAAAAGAACAAAGCTGGATGTATCACAATCCCTGATTTCAAAATATACTATAGAGCTATAGTAATCAAAACAGCATGGTACTGGTACAAAAATAGACACACAGATCAATGGAACAGTATTGAAAGCCCAGAAGTAAAACCACACACCTATGGACAGCTAATCTTCAACAAAGGAGTGAAGAACATACAATGGAGAAAGGGAATTCTCTTCAGTAAATGGTGCTGGGAAAATTGGACGGCCACATTGCAAAAGAATGAAAGTAGACCATCTTCTATCTCCATACACAAAAATCAACTCAAAATGGATTAAGGACCTGAAAGAGATCTGAAACTATAAAACTCCTGGAAGAAAATATAGGCAGTACACTAATTGACATCAGTCATAAAGGGATCCTTTCAGATTCCATGTCTACTCAGACAAGGGAAACAAAAGAAAAAAATAAACAAGTGGGACTTCATCAGACTACAGAGCTTCTACAAGGCAAATGAAACCAGGATCAAAATGAATAGACAACCCACCAGCTAGGAGAAAATATTCGCAAGTCATATAACCAACAAGGCATTAATCTCCCTAATATATAAAGAACTCATACAACTGAACAACAAAAAAACAAACAACCCAATCAAAAAATGGGCAGAGAATATGAACAGACATTTTTCCAAGGAAGCTATACAGATGGTCAACAGACACATGAAAAGATGTTCAACATCACTAATCATCAGGGAAATGCAAATCAAAACTATGCTAAGATATCGCCTTACATCCATTAGAATGGCTATAATCACCAAGAAAAACAACAACAGATGTTAGAGAGGTTGTGGAGAAACAGGAACCCTAATTCACTGCTGGAGGGAATGCAAACTGGTGCAGCCTCTATGGAAAACAGTATGGAGATTCCTCAAAAAATTAAAAATAGACATACCTTATGATCCAGCAATCCCACTCTTGGAAATCTACCCAACAGACATGAAATCAACCATCACAAGAGGCTTATGCACCCCTATGTTCATTGCCACAATATTCACTATAGCCAAGGAGTGGAAGCAACCCAAGTGTCCCTCGACTGATGATTGGATAAAGAAGATGTGGTATACACACACACACACACACACACACACACACACACTGGAATACTACTCAGCCATAAAAAAGACAAAATTGTCCCATTTGCAACAACATGGATGGACCTAGGGGGTATTATGTTAAGTGAAATAAGCCAGAGAGAGAAGGACAAACACCACATGATTTCACTCATATGTGGAATATAAATGAACACATGGATGGAGACAACTAGTTGGTGGTTACCAGGGGGAAGGGAGGTGTGGGGGTAGGCACAAGGGGTGAAGGGATGCATCCATATGGTGACGGACAAATAATAATGTACAACTAAAACTCCACAATGTTGTAAACTATTAAGACATCAATAAAAATGGAAAAATAAAGAATTTCAGAAAAATAAAAAAAAGATTTGTGCATTTTACTCTATGTGTATTATACCTCAATGGATTACTGTAAAAACCTGCACCGCACAACTGTCTCTCTACACAGCCCTGTCCCCACCATTTCTCCCATGATCCAAAATCAGACTTTCGTGCTGAGCAAATGGCAGAGCCAGCAACAACAGGCTTTTACTGAGTCTGGGTCATCCAGGGCGCTATTGGTGTGGGTCGTCACTCAGCATCTGAGTGGCCAGTCTGGAGGGTGGAGTGAACATGGCATTTAAAGAAAGCAGCTGAAATGCTAGTGACACCATGTTCTTGTTCTGTCCCATTGGGAAAGTTACTACTTTCCCCAAAATCACCTTAGACAAGCCCACATTCTATAAAAAGTCCTTTCCTATACCCTCATTCTGAGATGCCCCATGCTTCCCCACGACATGCTATTCCCTCACTGCCACGAGTCAGTAAACCCAATTTTGCTCAGGAAGAGGTATGTTCCTGGGGGTCTTGGCTAAGGGACATTGACAGAATTTTAAATTCCTACTGCTGCCTGAATTCACATATTTCAGGCTAAGTTTAGTCATCTGTAAAATGAGCATAATGATAATAACACCTTCTTTATAGGGTTGTTATGATGAATATATATACTGGGTTGTTATGAGGATTAGATATTATATGCTATGAGGATTAAATGATTTATATATTTCCCAGCACATAATGTCAGCTGCAATTATTGTCATAATTATAACTATAGTTATTATTTTGGGGAGTTCTATGAGGACAGAGATCTCATCTATCTTATTCACTGCTGAATATTCAGTTCTTGCACAGAGCTGGCCCAGAAATAACCTGAAAGTCCATCAACAATGGGATGGTTGAGCTAGTTGTGTATACCCATACTATGGACCAAATTGCATCAACTAAACAGAACAAGGTAGATCTATACCTATTGACCTGTGCAGTGTGCAGGATGTACCATGAGTGGCAATCATTACATGGATACCGAGCTCCATCACTGAATTCTGCAAGTTAGTGTTATCCATGAAGGTGTGATTTCTGTTTTCCCAGAAGGAGCCAAAAATTGAGTAGTGCTGGATCCAGGGACAAACAGAAGAGGCTAAGTCAGAAAGCAGCCATGAGAGGCAAGCCCACCTCTGTAACATTTCAGAGAAGGCCAGGGACACCCGCGCCATGTCCAGGACATTGCTGGTGCTGCACCTACTCACAAGTGTTAGGAGTTCCCTGGGAGACAGGTGGTGGGCACTGACCTGAGCTAGGTCTCCAGGGGGCATTTTTGTTCTGACTCGTGTAGATAATTTTTCCAGTTCACTTTGACACATGATGCATTCAAAAGACTACAGATACGAGCTTAACATTTTTAAAGAATCATCTTACCGTGTGGAATGTCCTCCTTCTGAGATGTAGCTTCATTCACACAATCCCAGAAAATAAAGGGGTAAAATGATGCACACAGATCTAAAAATCCCACCTTTTCACAAAATAAAGAAATGGAGACACAAGTGCAGTCATGTGTTGCTTAACAACGGGGATACGTTTTGAGAAATGTGTCTTTAGGCGATTTCATCATTGTGAGAACATCATACAGTGTACTTACACAAACCTAGATGGTACAGCCTACTACACACCTAGGCTCAGTGGTACTAATCTTATAGGAACACCATCATATATGTGGGTGTTGTTGACTGAAACATCGTTATGTGGTGCATGACTGTATATAATTCAGAGTAATCTGACAATTAGGATGCAGTCAAATCAAAACCATGGTCATGGTCCTCGCTGGCCTGTGTATACCTGTTCTTAAGAACAGATGACCTTGAGACTTCACTGCAGCTCCTGCTGCTGCAACAGGCTTCCCAGAGTAAGAAGATGGGTCTTGTTCTCACTCAGAGAAGCCCCACACATGCCATCTAACTAAGGCATTGTTCCTGAAGCTCTCTAACTTCACTTCTCCACAGTCCCTAAGAGTAATAGAAATTCCTTCCAAAGAGTTCCAGAGTTTCTGTTATTCCAGGAGAAAATCCAGAGGCTTAAGAAGAGCTTCTGGACTCTCTGGAAGAAGAAACTAGCCCTGTAGTGCCTGTGATGTGCATCTCAGGACAAGGGGAAGTGAGGAGGCTGGGGACCAAGCTCCCCATGTAGCTCCAATGTCTCCTTCCCTCACTGCACCACAGGTACAAAAATGAAATTTCTACTAACATGGCATCGAGTAAAATTTGGAACTTTCCCCATCCAGGTGGGCAAATGGAGACAACAGAGGATGCGGGGTGGGGCAAACACACAACTGGCATCCCCTTCACCTGCCTGGTGAAGCCTTATCCTCGCTCCTGATATTTAACTGTCACGGAACCAAAAGAGAAGGTGAAAACAATGATATGCAATCTTTATGAATCTGCTATTCTTAGAGACTTTCTGTAGTTTATTTTAGCCTTATCTTTGTTAAATCTGCATGCCAGCCAAGGAAATTTTCCCTCTGCTTTCTTACTTGGCCTTACCCCAAACTGTTAATACCCTCAATCTCTCTCCCTGGGTCCTCTCCAGTCAGCTTGGATTATCAGACTTCTTTCTCCCTCCATAGCTCAGTTCAAATTCTTTTGTGTTTTTTAAATGCAAAAGATTGTTACAATGCAAGTGTGTATGATCTAAAACTTAATAATTTTTCCATCTCCAATCTACCAGAAAAGTAACAGTTTTATATATATAGATGGATAGATAGATATACATATCGTATATATAGAAGTACATATATACAGATATATATCCTTCTGTGCTTTTCCATGTTTATACAAATACATATAAACATGCAGAGAGACTTACTAGGCTTTTTGCTCTGCAATTTGTTTAATAACATGTCCTGTGCGTCTGCACAAGTCCATTCATAGAGATCAACCCCGTTTTTCAGTAGATGCTATTTGTTCCATAGTATGAACATATACAACTAGTGCAGCCGTTCCCTCACTGACAGACCTTCAGGTTAATTCTGGCTCTACTATTTCAAAAGAAGCTGTAATAGATATTTTTGTATGTTCATCTTCATAAACGCAAATGTTTTTATTTCTGGGTAACAGAGTCCTAGCAGTGGAAATCTTGCTCAGTCTTTAGATTGTTAAAGTCTTTAATGTCTCCATACTTTATTTGAACCGTATACACTTCTGTAATAATAACAATGATAATAAAAGCTAATAATTATTGAACACTTACCAAGTTTCAAGTATTTGCAAACAACTTTGTGAGCATTTCATTTAATCCTTAATACATAGACCTACTACCTCCGTTTTAGAGAAGACAAGACTAAGATGCTGTGAACAACAAAACAGACACGAGTTCTGTCCTCATGGAGTCTGTGGGGAGGCGCCCACCACAGATCTAATCAGAGGAATCACTTGGTACGATGATGACCGTGTGAGGAGCACCGAGAGGGAGGGGAGCTGCAGGGCCTCATTCCAGGGGACGATTGGGAAGGACTCCCTGAGGAAGTGAGTTTAAGCTGAGGCAGATGGACACATAAAAGCAGACCTGGGATGGGATGGATGAGAGAGGGGAAGCGTCAGGCAGAGAGAACCGCAGGTTTGAGCTCTAGAGTGGACATGAGCATAACTCAAGGACCAAAGGGAAGGGCAGATGGACCAGCAGAGAGAGAGCAAGGTAGAGCGAGAGGGACCAGGTCAGGTCAAGGACTCTGAACTTGATCTGAAGACCAGCGGGAAGTCACTAAGACATTTTAAATTAGAGGGTGTCGTGTTCAGGTTACAGTGTAGAAAACTCATTCTGTGCCCCTTCTCCTGCCCGCTGACATCCCTGTTCCAAGCTGCGTTCGAGGGAGAGACAGATAGTCATAAAGGGGAGAGAGAGCTCAGGCCTAGCAGACAAGAGAGCAAGTGACCTCAGTTCTCTTGAGCCTCAGGGGCCTCATCCACAGAACATCAGTACACAGAGTTGTTGTGAAGACATAATCAGTTCATGTATGTGTCTGGAACTTAGTAGACGCTCAGTAAATATCCATTTCCCTCCCATTTCCATCCTGTTTGTGTTCAATTCTCAGCAGCTGTAAGAAGATTCACTCTGACCAAAACTGCCACCATGCTGAATTCTTGCTTACTTTACCTTCTCTGGCACTTACATTTATAGAATTCTCTACACCAGCTTTCACTTCCCTACACTGAATCACTCACTGCTTTGTTTCTTATGCATAAATCACTGCAATTGAAGGGTAAGCTCCTCAGATGCAAAAGCTTGCATTTTTGTATCTTCCTTAGTTACATTTTCCACTCCAGTTTAAAAATTAGATAAAATATCACTCTGGCTCTTGTCTGTGAAATGGATTGGAGGGTAAGGCACAAGAAAAAATGAGGGGAAAGTTGTCAGTAGATTATTTATAATAGTACTGGCAAGAAAAGAGGCTGGCTTGGATCAAATGGTGGTAGTGGAGACGGAGAGAAGCAGGTGGATTCCAGGTACATTGATCTCACCTGGATGTCAGGTGCAAGCTAGCAGTGGTGTCAAGGCTGACACCTGGGTTTAGGTTTGAAGTCCATGGTGAGCAGCACAACCATTTACTGGGGTGAGAGGAAGACTGGGGTCTTGTAGATTTAAGAGGGAAAAGCAAAAGTTTGGTTTGAGATGTTAAGTTTGAGATCCAGAAGAGAGCCAAGTGGAGATGTTGAGTAGGAAATGGAAAAAGGAGTCAGAACTCAGAGGACAGACCTGGACTAGAATTACTAATTTGGAAACTGTTAGCAATAGATGGAGCTCAAAGCCACAAGAACCTGGGATCACCCAAGGAGAGAGTGTAGAGAAGAGAACTGAGGAAAGGCTAGAACCAAGCCTTGAAGATGCCAACTTTTAGATGTCATTAAAAGAGGACACAGCAATCTCTGGAGGAGCCAGAAAGAGAAGGGGTATAAAATAAGAGGATAGTTTTACTGAAGCCAAGGGAAAAGAGGGACTAATGAGTCACTTGTGTGTCCAGTACTAGGAGGGGTAAAGTTAGATAAGGACTTAAATGTATCCAATAATTTGTGAATAAAGTCCAAAGTCCAAAGGGTAATACTCAAAGTAACCTGCCATCTGGTGCCTCATCTTTCCAGATATGGATAAATATCTCCTTAAGCAAAGCCTATGTTCCATCACACAATGCAACATTTCACTTATTTACACCCATTTTCATCCTACTAGCTCTACCAACATAGAGATCTTTGGAGACCTGAACATGAATTCTCACCTGGAATCCACTGCCTTCTTTTCTGGAGTTCACACAATATGGTCCTCCGTTCTCAACCACCAAACCCTTGACCTTGCAGAGGAGCTCCCTCACCTGGTGCCCTGCTCATCCTCACTTGCCTTGTTGTTGAAAGTGCAGTACTGGTTTCCACAGTCTTGAACCAACTCACTAAGACACTCGTCATTTTCAATGTAATCTTGCAGGGAGTCATCCCCCAATTCATCCTTCCGAGTAAAGACAATAATGATGTGCCTCTTGGCTTCAGCTCCAAACACCTTCCAGATGCCCTCGATTGTTTCCTTGTCCTCCATCTTATAATGGCCAAAGAGAATTACCAGAAGCAGGACACGGAGGCTGGGAGCAGAGAGCTCTAAGCAGTGTTCAATGTTGCGGTGCCTATCACTGGCACAAGCTACTGAAGAGAAAAGATCGGGGGTGTCGATGACCACGACCTCCCCCTCTCTCATGGCCCCCCTTTCCTCCTGGCAAACTTTAGTTACCATTTGCTCAGTCAGTTTGGATTTGAACACAGCTTTGCCCAGAATAGTGTTTCCTGTGGCACTTTTCCCTGCACCATGTTTCCCTAGAAGGAGAAGCCTCAGTTCCGACAGGGAAAAGCCCTCCTCTGACTTGCTCTCCAGACACAGGCTCCTGCTTATTCTGTTGGGACAAAAAGCAACACATTAGTGTTCAACTCACACACAGAGTGGATAGAGGAAAAGCAAGAAAGTACATTTTCTTTTTGACTCAGGTTTTCCCCCAAGGATTTGGGCCACTGAAGTCCTAGACTCAGACTAGACTGGGACAAGAAATCCTGTGTCCCAGGATCTTTTCTGGGCTCTTATCTCTGAAATCAACCCATATTGGTACAATGTCAAATACTGCTGATTGGCTAAAACAACAACCCCTGTCTCTATACACATCACCCACTATACATGCTGGGGGAATCAAGACACTCTCTGTGAGAGAGAGAATAATGGCTCCCCCGCCCAAGATGTCCATGTGCTAATCCCCAGAATCTGTGACTATGTTACTGTTCATGGTAAAAGGGACTTTGCTAATGTGATTAAAGATCTTGAGATGGAGAGATAATCTTGGATCATCCAGGAGGGCCCAATGTAATCACATTATAAGAGGTCCTTATAAGAGGGAGACAGGAAAGTCAGAGTGAGAAGGAGATGTGAGGACAGAAGCAGAGGTCAGAGCATGAGAGAGATCTGAAGATGCTACACTGCTGGCTTTGAAGATGGAGGAAGGGGCCACAAGCCAGGGAGGGATGCAGGTAGCCTGTAGAAGCTGGAAAAGGCAAGGAAACGATTCTCCCATAGAGCCTCCAGAAGGGTCACAATCCTGTCCAACACCTTGATTTTAGGACTTCTGACCTCCAGAACTGTAAAATAATAAACTTGTGGGGTTTTAGCACCTAAGTTTGTGGCAGTTTGTTACAGCAGCAAAACGAAATTCATACACTCGCTCTCCCAGCTTCCCTTCCAGCTAGAGGCGTCTGTGTGACCTGATGACAGTGAAGGGACAGTTGGCTTGGGCCTTCTGAGAATGCTGTTGTTTTCTTGATGATAGGGGCAGACTCAAGTATAGAGCTCCTGCTGTCGCCTCTTCCCCCTTCTTCTTATTTGGAACTTAAATATGGTATCTGGAATTGCGGCAGATATCATGGGGCAATGAGGTAACAAGAGAACAAAAGTCAACATGCACCATCAGGCTGAAGGACGGCAGAGCAGAAAAATAAAAGGATCTTGATGACGTCACTGAGTTGCCAGAACATCCTTGAGACCACCTCTTTGTTAAAAGTTGACTATTAAGACCACTTAATAGTCTTACAATTTAAGATGTTGCTAATCAAAGTGTGATTCATGGACTAGCAATATAGCCAACTTGGATCATAGTAGAAATGCAGAATCTCAGGTGCCACCCTAGACCTGCTGAATCACAATCTGTAATTTACCAGGTTCCAGGTGATTCTCATGAACATTCAAGTTTGAGAAGCACTGGTGCAAGCCACAGTTACAAATTAGCATTCTCAACTGAATCAGAATCCACCGGAAGACCCAAATTTCCCAACACCATTAATTGAGTACTCCATCCTTTCTCTGATTATTCTGTTGGATACCGGGTGCCCCTATATCCATGAGACTGTCCCTAGGTTCTCTGTTTTGTCCATTGGACTCAGTCTATTCCTAAACCAGAATGTCTTAACTACCAAAACTAATATGACAATTAGTATAACTTTAAAATAAGTCTTAGTTATCTGTCGAGCAGGCCCCAACATCTTGCTATTGTTCAAAATTGTCTCACATTTCTTGGCTTTTTAATCATCTGTAGGACTTTTAAAATCAGGTGTCATTTTCTTTAGGAAACCCTGTTGAAATCCTGAAGGCCACTGCATTGGATTGACAGCATAGTTCGAGAATTGACATCTTCAGAGTGCTGTCATTCCCTCCATTCTCTTCACTGATCAGTTTAAAATACATTCTAATTTCAATTGATTGCTTTTTGAAACACAAATTAAGAGAAGTGATTACTAAATTTAAAAATGTATTGGGAGACGGGCTCTCTCTTTTTCATTATTTCCAATGTCAGTGCACTATGGTCAGAAAACAACATCTGTATAAAATATTTGTCCTTGGTTGAGATTTACTTTTTGGCCCAATAAAACTCTTGTAAGTGTTTCCTGTGGGCTTGAAAAGAATGTGCAGCCTGTAACAGCGGGTGCCTTTCACAATCAGGGACCCCCATCCCTGCCACCTCTGTTCCAGTTCCCCAGAAGGTCCAGCATGCCCTTCCCTGCACTCCTCTCCTCCTGTCTGCCTGGAAAATTCCTCCCCATTCTTCACCACTTAGCCTAAGTGTCACCTGCACGTGGAGCCTTTCCTGATTGTTCCAGATTGAACTGATCATCTGCTCATTTCTGCACTCCTGCAATAACATTATCACTGGTCCTCCTGTTCCCACTGCCCTCATAGAGTCTATCATCCATCAGCAGCCAGAGTGTTCCTGCTAAAATGAGAGACAGATAATGTCCCTCATCCATCCCAAATCTCCCAACGGCTTCCCAGTCCCTCAAAGTGACAGGAAAGCTTTCATAGCAGTCTACAAGACCCAACCCAGTCTGGGCCCTGGACACCTCTCTGACCTCGCCCACCCCTCTCCACCTTGCTTTGTCTGCTGTAGGCACATCGGCCTCCCTGCTGTTCCCCAAACCTGAGACTTTGGGTCTTTATGCTGGTTGTTCATCTGAGCTAGAACATTCTTCCTCCAGGCTTGTACAAGGCAGTTTCACTTCCTTTAGGTCTCTACCACATTGTCCCTGTGGTGCAGGAGGCCTTCTTCAGTCACCCTCTCTTTAAGAGCACCCCGCCCCTCTGCACTCACCAGCACCCCCATCCCCGCACGCTGCTGTGTTTCTCCCCAGCCCCCACTGCTACCACCTTTCACACTGTGCATCTACCTGCTCATCACTTTATTCTTGTCTCCCCATCTCTGAAAGGAAGTCCCAGGAGGACAGGGACTTGTTCTGCTGTGTTCACCACCATCTCCACAGCACAGAGAGGGCATCCCATAAACACTTGATCAGGATGAGGACATGGTTACCGACTGGAAGAACAAAGAAATGCAGCTGAAGAAAGTGAAGAATGCGAGAAACCCCTTTTCTGCGTAGCCATGTGACATTTGTCCCTTTTAAGAGAGCAGTGTCCTGGCCTTCTGAAGGAAGAAACCTCACTGCAAGGAAGGAGTCAGAGGAGGTGGGAAGGGAGGCCGCAGACCCCTCCTTCAAGAAGCTTCACCACTGAGGAAATGCAGTCGGCTGAGGGGAGGTGAGCTCTCTGGGACCAGGCACAGAGGCCTGGGCTCCTCTCTAGAATCATCTGGATCTGTGCACAACACAAGAGGCCAAGCCCTCCTCAGCCTCAGACACTCACCCCAGAACCTTTAGGCCAAGGAGCAAGAGACGTCTTTGTTGCTTAAGTCCAGTTGCTGTTGGGACCCTTCTAAGAGCATCCTCTGACCCCCACACACCCCTTTGTAGAGAAGCCCTCACCCAACTCCCCATCTCCTTACTCTCCATTATTTTCTTCACAATATGATTCTTTCTGGTACTATTTACTGTGTCTACTTCTTTATTTTCCCTCTACTGCCCTTAGTGTGAAACTCCATGAGTGCAGAAACCACGCCTGTCTTGTTCTGTGTCCCTAGGCACTAATATTTTCCCTGCCATATAGTGTATGCTCAAGAAATGGTGTTAAATGAATGATCTTGAAAGAGAGGGATGTGAGGAAAGGAAGAAAAACAGTTTCAGAAGTGGAGAGGGAGACTAAAGTGATGTCCCCTTGAAAAGTAAAAGAGAAGTGACGTTATACTATATCCTAAGCTAGTGAAGTGGGATATTTTTGTACATTAACTTAAAAAAAGACACCAGTGGGTAAATAACAAACAAATTTATTTCCCAAGTAAGCACCTCTGTTTACATGGTTCCCCATCGTAGTTCATAATGTGGTTAAATTAATGAATCTTTGACAAACTCCTTCCAGCTGGAGACACCATATTGAATCAAGATAGTTTCTCTCTCTCTCTCCATACAATTGCCCAACCTGTACCGTTTTCTCCCAAGCATACAGAAAATACCTTTACAGACAAAAGGGAACCGAATGCCCCTCCGTCGCCCTCTCTTTACAGCCATACTTCCATGTGATCATCTCCCAGGCCACTCTGGAGACCCCAGCAGGGCAACGGAGAGAAAAAAGAGCTTTCTCTCCAGAACACTAGTGGAGACTCTAAGACAAGCTCCACCTTCTTCTCAGGATGTTTCCGAGGGGGATGTGGCTGCAGGCATCCACGCAAAGTTCCAGTGGTGCAGGGATTCCTCCCACAACAGAGGCAGTTCATGCCCACAGAAAAAGGTGGTCAGAGAAGCTTCCAGAGCCTGGCCTGGGGAGGACTCAATCCCAGCCCATCAGGTCAATCATCAGGAAGAAGGGAAAGAGTTCATGGGTGAGGGCCCAGGTGGCTTAAATGTAGGGATAATCAGAACTACTGTTTTTTTCAAACACCGACCACCTTCAGTGCTAATGGATCCTAACTGTGCAAGGTTGGGAAACATTAGAAAAGTGAATGTGGAAAAGCAGTGTCCAAACTGCCACCCCCTGTCCCCTGCTTCATGGCAAGGCTGGCAGCCCCAGTAGCTCCTGCTGACGGCAGCTGTTCTGGGGCACAATCAGAAGTGCAGGGATTCCTGAGAGGCCTCCCTCCCCTCCCGCCTTCTTTTCCTCCCCCTTCCACCAGGCCTTCATCTCAGCCCTGGGGGGGAGCACAGCCTCCTCCTAGGAGGGCTGCCCGGGAGGCACGACTCCCCAGGAGTGTGAGCCTCTGTGCTCCCTCCCACCAGCTTGCTCCCCCCAGGCTGGGGAGACCCACCAGATCAGGAGGAACATTCCAGAGCCCCTGGAATCAGGCCCTCCAGGTGGCTCCTCTCTGCTCCTGGTTTGGCTGCCTTTCACATCCTCCTCCCGGCACGTGAAGGCACATATCCGCACACCACACACACGTACCTCGGTCCTGTCCCCTGGCCTGTCATAGCCTCAGAACCTCCACGTCCCGCCTGCTCCCCTGGCTCCATTGCTGGCTGGGTGGAAACAGCTGTGAGCAAAGAGAATCCTAAGGAGGGCGGAGGGACCTCCGGGCTGGGAAGGCAGGGGCGAGACCTGCTTCACAGGGTCTGGGTCTTTTTGACTGTTTCTGAGGAGGAAGAGGTTTCTAGAAGTAGTTTTCACAACAAGAAGGCACTAACACAATAAGAGGGGAAGTTCAGAACTGATGCCAGGTCAGAGGGTGAGAACCTCTGACGCAGCCGGGATTAGGGAGGGACGCGCCCACCTCCCAGGCCCGGCCCTTTGGGGGTCACTGCACCGCTCTGCCCCTCGGGCAGCTGCACACTGACCGGATGATGGCGAACTGAGAGCAGACTCGGCTCTGGGCTGAGGGCACCGGGGACCTGGGCGGAGCTTCAGGAAGGTCCCTAGGAAGGACTATAACCGAGCAAAAGGGGCTCATTCTGCTCATTACAATCCAGTGCCAATCAATTGCAAAGAGTCGGTGGTTGAGAAATGAAAGTTGATGTGATCAGCTAGCACAATCGGAAGATGGTGGGCTAGTGTCCTAAAGAGCCATCTGAAAATCATACAGACTCTTGAGGCAGTGAAATAGGGGAAAAGGGCAGGGAAGGAGGGGGTTTAGGGTCATCGACCATCCAGTTTGATGAAGTTCAGGCACCACATTATCTTTTTCCTCTGTTATTTGTGATGGGGACCAGCAGAGTTTTTCTTTCTGGAGGTCGTCATGTTCCTGGGGAGACTCAGAGAACAAAGTCATCATCTTATCACAAGCAGGAGTCATAATACTAGCAGATCACGTATTTTGCAAAGCAAGAGGTACTTAATCATCTAGGCTACGTGCAGGCTAGAATGTATTCACAGAGACTAATGAGTCAGGGTCACAGTTACAATATTGCTTCCTTTCCCTCAGATGGCTTCCTCATGCTAACTTAAGATCTCGCTGCTACAGGACCACTGTGCAGGGGGCGCCGGCAGGATGTGCAGGTTGCTTCCGGTTCCCCAGAATGGAAATGACAGCGCCTTTAGGGGCTTTGAGCGAGGCCTGCGAGGTGGGGATGGTGTTCTGCTCTCCCCGCTGGTCTCCTCCACCGCCTCTCCCGCAGCCTAGACCCTTCCCGAGACTGAGGGGGAAACACGAAAACATTGCTCACCTCCTCCCCCGACTTCCCCCACCTCTGTCCCCCCTGAAGCAGCCTTTAGGGCCTCCTTTAACAGTTCCTCACATCCCCTTCCAGGGGACTTCCCTAACCCCCGCCAGAGGAACTCGGGCCCCCAGACTAGCGCTGCTTCCCGGGCCTGAGATTTCTTTCCCCAAGCTAGTCAAACTCTTGAAATGCTAGAACTTTGATGCTTTCAAATAGCTCATAAAACGAAACCCTTTTTGTGAGAGACAATGGTGTCCAAACTTCCTGGTCGCTGCTACAGAAGGAAGTTGAACATTGAGCAAGACGTTTTATTTTATCTTATTTTATTATGGTGAAAAAAACCCATAACATTAAATTTACCTCCCTGGCCATTTTTAAGAGCACACTTGAGTAGCGTCAAGTACATTTACCTTGTTGTGCAAAGAGCTCCAGAATTTTCCATCTTGCAACACTGAACCTCTACACCCTTTGGACACTAATTCCCCCTCCAGTTCCTGTTCCCTCCTTGGTAACCCCCTTTTCTCCTTTCTGTTTCTATGATTTTGATGACTTTAGATACTTCATACCAGTGGAATCAGACAGGGTTTGTCCTTTTGTAACTGGCTTTTCTCACTTAGCCTAATGTCCCCGAGGTTCATCTGTGTGAGAAGACGTCACTGGGAAGCAGAACTTGAGCTCACACCGTCACACCAGCCTTGGCCTTTGACACGTCTGAGGTGGTGCTCAGCCTTCCACAGACCCCATGGAAGGAGGAGCAGTGGGGGCCCTGAGCAGGCTTCAAGGGGCTGCTCTGTCTGGAGGGGTCCACCTCCCTCTGGGCTGGTCTTCGTGGTCAGTCTCCTTAGGAAGCTTAAGGAAAACCTGGTTGTGCTAGTGCTGCCCACCGAGGGCTCCTGGCTGCTCCTTGGTGAGAAAACTGACAAAGCCTCCCCACCCCACCCACTGATTCCCTTAGTGAAGGAGGATCTGCTGCAGGAGGACACCCCATCCCCCTTCTGTTGGGCACTAGGTCAATTCACTTCAAATCAGCTCATCAAAAGGATCAGACAAAAGCCTTCAACCTAGCCAGGCAGGTCATCCCAGCTGTGTCACGCCCAGATGTGGGGTCAGTTCAGGGGCAGCATCACAGGCCTAGAGGGAGATCATCTTCTCAATACAGAGAAGACAGCAAACCGAGTTAAGAAGAAGCTCGCTCATTCTTAAGTGAAATATTAAACATTTGGGAGCACTCTGAATAAAACCAAAGCTTCAAATACCTCCTCAATGGTTTAGCAAGGTGATTATTTGCTGAGTGGACCATTTTGCAAAACGGTCTTTCAGCAAATTGGCTTTTGGAGAATTGATTTCCCTGGGGAAGGCTTCCTCTGATGCTGGCTGGGCCCAGATCTAGGGAAGGATGGGGGTTCCCTGCCCCCTAGTGGGTTTGTGGTTAACGACAGGGCAGCAAAACCCCTCCCCCAGGGGACTGTCAGCTCCTACTCTGCAGGTGAAACTGCCCTCCCCTTCCCAGACCCCCAGAGAGGGGACAGACTGGACTTCCAGAAATGGAATCAGCCAGGAAAGCACGACTTATTATGCAAGAAGGAGTCTACCAGCACCAGGCACCATATCAGACAGAGGGGCTCAAAGACTCACAAGTCAAAACCCCCACTCATGGAGCTCAGTCAGATGATGAGAAAAGAGACTAAACCCAAGGTTATGAAACAGTGTAACGTGTGCTGTCATGGAGATGTGCCCAGGGCGCCATGGGAGCAAAGGGGATATAAGCCACACAAGACGGACAAACAACCATATGGGGAAACAAACTTACAAACAAATCCATGAACAGGTGCTCTAGTGGAGGAGATGAAAAGGTACAGTGGACGGAGAAGGAGCACAAGGACCAGCCCTAACTCTTGAAGGGCATGTCGAAACGTCCCTGTGAAGGACTCTTGGCAGAGGGAGAATGGCAAACACCACAGGCATTCCGGGTGCAGAGAGCAGCTTGGGTGTGTGGGGAAACGGAGTCAGGCTTGAGGTAGGAGGACCAGTTAGAGGCTAATGCAATAGTCTGAGCTAGAAATAAGGACATGGACTCATATGGTGCCAGTGAAAATGGACAGTGGAAAAGAGAACAGATTTATGATACATTTAGGAGATAGAAACAAGAATTTTAAAAAGATGAATTCAGGGATGCTGTTACAATTGTCCAGGTTGCCACATGGAAGGGAATGCTATTCACAGCAGAGACATTTATTGTTTTGAAAAATTTTATTAATGTTGATTTACTTCAAAGTCAGGAAATATGTGTTTACTACAGTTTTGGCAGACGGCGGTAAAGTGTCTTGTAACTAAATATGTCTATTTTCACAATTTTCTGATAGAGTTAGATGTCTTATTCAAACAGTGTTCCTGTTGGTACAATAATTATTATTAAGAAATCATATGCTTATTTAAGAAGTTTTAACTTGAAAAAGGGACACCATTTTCTGATTCACATAAAGGCTAGTGGTCACCCCGGAGCTGAATGGCTGTGGAACAGTCTGGAATCCCAGCACTTTCTAGTGGCCTTCGTGGAGGCCTGTCCAAGGACAGGAAACCTGCAAACCAGCTGGCTGACGTCACTTTTCATTCATTATCACTGTCCTCAATGCGGGGCGTCATCCCTCTGTACTGTGCTCCATTCACTCCCCCACCCCCCCAGTCAACTATTTCCTACCTTCTGCCCTCCCTACACTCCCCTCCACCCTCCCCATCCCCACTCAATGGATGACCTTGCATCCTCTTTCTCTAGGAAAGCAGAAAAGACTAGACGAGAATTTCCCAGATTCTTCCCTGCTGCAGGTACCCATCCACCTCAGGCTGTGCTCACGGACTCCACCTTCCTTCCTCTTCTGAGGAATGACCTGTCCAGACCCCTAGCCAAGCCCAGCGCCCCCAGTTGTGCACCAAACCCTATCCTCTCATTACCCACTTGCTCCAGCGAGTCATCCCCCTCCTCTGTCCATCCACACCCCCCCTCTCCTGGGCCACTGCCATCAGCATTCGACCATGCCGTCTTTCTCCCATCTTCAGAAAAGATTATTCTCTTACTTCACTTCCCCCTCCAGCTCCCTAACTTCCCTTCCTTACTGCACATTTTGCTGATGCAGGTGTCTAGACTCAGGCTCCCTGGCTAATAGCGGTCCCTCCAGGCTATTATCCCCCAGCCCTGAGTGCTGGGGAGAGAGGGCTGGAGACTGAACACAGAGGGCAGATGCTCCATCTGCAAATCTCAGCGACACCTGGCAGGACCTGCATATTATCACGAGGACTTCCGCCCCCGCCATGGAGGCTGCTGGCGGAGCACAGGCAAGAACAGGATTTTCAGTACACTGTCTTCCAAGCTATTCTTTCCCTGGAGGCTCTGGGCACCCTGCGCCCAGGCCGCAGCCGTGAGCCCTGCTCTGCACCTACCAATTCAGGACAACCGGCAATTCCCCTGGGGTTTCCTCAAGTTCTTCTTTTTCTTTCTGGTATGTTTTGGGTTTGGGGGTTTCTGGGGGGCTTTCTGCTGCTGCTCTTGGTTCCCACAGTCCTTGTCCGTCTCTCCCCTCTTCTCCAGAGGAGACGCAGCGGAGGGAGCAGCACTGTGGTGCAGCCTCCTTGCAGGAGCAGGCTGCCCTTGCTCTCTCCTGGAGAAGCAGGAGGCTGCCCCCTGCTGCCATCAGGTGCTGAGCAGGCGGGAGAGTTCAGAAAGGGGCCCAGGCAGGCTGATAAGAACCCCTTGGCAGAAACCCCGTGGGCTGCTACCAGAAAATAAACCCAGGGGCACATGCGGTTTTGCTCCCAGTTCTCCACTTCCCAAGAGAAAACAGTCATGGGAACGTTTTCTCTGGTCCCTGCAGCTGTGAGAGCCACCTTTCCACGCCCTCTAAGACCCGAGACAGCCTCTCCCAGGACAGTCCTCGGCACCTGGGAGAAGGGTGTCACAGGGCCAGGGTGCTGGGGGCAGACTCGGAGGAGGGCAGATGACCCTCGCAGTGGAGGACACTGGCGGGCTGTCCTGGACCCTGGTTGGCCGTGCAGACTGCTAAGCCAGACAAAGTGCTCCCTTGTGACAATGAGGAGAGTCATTCTCTCACCTCCTCAGCTGGCAGCAAAGGTAGAAAAGAGTTGAATTGCTTCTGGAAGATTCCAGAGAGACACAGGCCAAGCCAAGAAGCCTAGAGACCTGAATCTGGAGTGAAAATAAAAAGTTCTTAAACCCTAAGTGATGGATAGTGGGAGCCTTTGGTGTGGGGGTTGGGAGCTGTAGGGCAAAGGCGGGGGGGTCTCCTTGGGCGGCCTAGCCCAGAGTCCAGCCCCGCTTGCCCAGGACCTGACTCAGCACAGGCCCCGTGGACCCCTCCAGGGCAAGGCCAGTGGCTCCCTTGACCCTCCTACCCATAGCTGAGTGTAGGTGACAACAGGCTCCAGGAGACACCTTGAAACTGGACCCTCCCTCAGGGACATGGCCGTGCCTCAGACCACATCCCCTGGAGGTGGGACTCTCTCCCTAAGCTCTGGCCTCCCCTGGGGTCTCCTCACACTCACCCCTGGAGAGGGCCCTGCTCCGTGTACCCCTCTGCTCCATGTACTCCTCGGAAATCCCCTGCAGGGTGAGGAATCTTGGGGGGTCACACTGGGGTGTCCGGCACAGGGCAGCCTCGTCCGTGTCTGTTCTACAGTCAGAGGTCGGCATCTTAGAGGAAGACAGCCTCTCAGAGAGCTCAGCCTGGGGGAGTCCCAGTTCACGAGTGTGTGTGTGTGTGTGTGTGTGTGTGTGTGTGATTATTACCGACTGAATCAGGTGTTTTTCCAGTTTACATTTAATTCTCTTTCTCTTCTTAGCTTCTCCCTGCTGAGCCCCCTAGTGCCTTGCCCCACAACCCTGTCTCATCCCACCTCCCTGGAGCAGCCTTCCTGGGCATACTCAGTCTGACTTTGTCCTCCTGTCCCCAACAGCCCCGTGCCCAGAAACCCCTTGGCCTGGTTCTGTTTCCAGGGTCTGGCCAGGGCGGAACCCTCTGTCAGTCGGTTCAGGGCTTTCCCCTGGGAGCGCGGCCCTAGTCTCTCTCCACACCTGCCCTCCTGTGTCCCCCCTCTCCATCTCCCCAACACCAGACTGTCCTGATTTCACTTCGTGCCATGAACTCGCAGCAACCCCCTCAAACACCTTGCACACTGCCTTTCACAACCTGCTCCAGGTGAGGCCTGAGACCCACAGCAGAGGGGGCCTTTCCAGCCCAACTGGACTTCCTCAGCTCCCCAGCCTCTGGATGGCACAGTGCCCCCCACAGCCCATGGGCTTCCTCGTACCTCATCTGGTCGCAGGACTAATCCCAGATGGAAGGATGATCCAGGCCTCGCCAGGAGGGAATGCACCATCTATAGGTGAAGACCAGACAGGGGCGTTTCAGACTCCACACCCCACTCAGTGGGGTGATTCACAGCTAGAAGGTGGCCCCAGCAAGAAGGTTTCATGCATCGAGTTCAACCCAAGGAAAACTCACCTCCATTCTATTGGCGGTGGAAGTGAAGAAATGCATGGCTGGAAGTGGTGTGGAGGAGCAGCAGTCGTTTCTAAACCCCAGAGTCAGAGAAACAGAAAGCTGCTCATGCTGTTCCCCCAGCCCAGAGGAGAAGCTCTGGAGGTTTATTGGGAGCCTTTTAGAAATCCTGCAAATCTCAACCCACTGAGAATTCCATTTCCATACCCCTAGCCAGGTACAGACCCCCTGAGCCAGCTGCCCTCCTCCCTCTCAAGGGTTCCCCCACCTCTCCCCATCACACACCTCCTCCACCTGCCAGGTGGGAAGCAGGCAGCCAGAATGGGGTGTTGTCCGCATCCAGCTTGGGATGAGGATTGAGGGGTGCAGCCTGGAAACGGGCAATGAAGGAAGTGCTTTGGAAAGAGGGGTCACTCCCCAAAAGCCACTCATGCCTTAGTTCTGGAACCTTCAGGGTGCAGAGAGGCAGACAATTCCTGGCAGGAGCCAGTTTCCCCAAGATCACAGCTAGACGTGGGAGAGCAGGGATTCTAACCCAGTTTTGACACCAAGACCCGCACTCTTCCTACTACAGCCATTTCTGTACAGTGGCCGACTGAAAAGTTAGCAGAAGCCTGTGCCACCCAAATATCTGCTTCCAACGCTCCCACACCCCCCTTTCCAGGAAGAGGAGCCAGCGCGTGGGGACCAGAACCTGTCGCTCCTGGAAGTTGATGTTAACGCTGCATTTACTGATGCAATCTCTAGTCGTTTCCAGCGTTTCTCAGAATTTTTCTACATTCGGACAAACACAGAAATTACTTCCCAAAGTTCCGAAACAGCAGTCATGTAGCCTTAACCCAGAGAATTCCGCTACCGTTGGGCGTCAACAGCTGAAATGCCGGCACGAACTAGGCACTCCCCACCCGCACCCCAACTCAGGATCCCGGAGGAGCCGCACTGTCCCGCCCGAGGGGCCAGAAGACTCCAAAGAGCTGGGATTCTCTCAAAAATTTACATCATTTTTGCTTTTAAAAACATTCAGTTCAAAAACAACAACAAAACCCCTCAAAGCATTCCAATTTAGAGTTGCCATTCCAGAGAGTCAAAAGTTGTTTCACACTCAGCTGTCTGCCGGACAGCAAAGAGGTCTTGGAAGCAAGTTATTTACTCAGTAGCATTTGGAAAACTTTCCCTATTTTCCAGTAAATACAAAAAGTTAATTCATCCTTAAGTCAATCCAACCACAAAATTATTTGGCTCAATCAACTAATTAGTTCATCTTTCCGCATCTTGAAGGGACTATATTGAAATCACCTCATGTGTGAATTAAGCAACGTGTTGTCTTAGCCCCTCCCCCTTCTCAGCCTTCTTGGACTGAGGAAATGGCTCAAAACCAAAACTTTAAATCAGCCTCAAAGATTTCCTCTCCGCTCACCAACACTCCAGCCGTTTTAGGAGTATTAAGAAGGGAATTTTCAAAACCCTGAAAGATTAGATACAAACATACTTTAACCTATTATTCCAGAAATTTTCTAACACATGACAATGGGAGAGAGGAGTGTCACGAGCCCCCAGTTACCTCTCCCCCAACTTCAAATGGCCAACACAGAGTCGGGTTGTTCCACCTCTATCCACATCCCTCACACCCACCCCCAGACCCCAGAGAGCATTTCATTCAGTATGTTTCTCTGGAAGGTAAAGTTCCTCTTATCAACACAAGCACAATAACCTAATTATAACTAGGGAAAAATGAATAATTCCGTATTATCAAACTTCCAGGAAGTGTTCAGATTTCCCCAATAACGTCTACATTTTGAAGATTTATTTACAGATGAAACAGCCCGCGCTTTCCCGCTGGTGGTGGTTTCCCCTGGTCTTGCTCCATCCTTCCCTCTCTCTCCTCTGTGGTCAGCTCCGCTGCCAGGGGAGTTGGTGCATCACCCGATTTCAGGCCCAGTCCCTTTCAGAATGTTTTCGGCTTTTAGGAGCGAACTTTCGCTGCTGGCTTTTTGGCTAATTCTCTCTGGAAAGCTACTGTGTTTCCTTCTTATTTCCTCCTGAAACCCAGAAGAGAAGCACATGTCGAATTTCTTTGTCTCCAGTTTTCTGTTCTCCCCGGTATTAGCCATCTGCCTTCCTTTCATCTCTAAGGGGCCAATTCACTTTTACAAGTCTGCTTTCTGACCACTTCCACAGGGCACTCCGAAAAGCCTCACGGTTCTACTTATTCATTCAACAAATATTTACTGACAACCCGCACGGTCCCTGATTTGTACATTCTGATATACACGTGGCCGGCGGGCCTTAGGGCACCAGAGAAACAGCCCCTCCTTACGCAGTCCAATTCATTCAACAGCAGTTCTCAAAATGTGCACTAGAGGGCGCCACTCTCCCATTGGCATCTGTTACATAAAGTCCAGAGTGACTCAGTATGCAGCCTACTTAGGTTATCCTTTTTTGTTTTAACTGAATAACTTTGACATATAACATTGTGTACATTTAGGTGTACAAGGCGTTACTTTGTTACATTACTACAGCGTGATTGCGATATTTTTCACATTGCACAATTATAGTACAACATTGTCTATATTCGCTGTTCTGTGTGTTAGATCTCTGTGGCTTATTTACCCTCGCTGCAAGTCTGCACCCTTAAACCACCTCCATCTGACCCCGCATCTTATTTAGATTCTTTAGATCTAGCCACACAGTCAACCAGATGAAGAATCTCACACAACTTGCACCTTAAAAACAAAATAAATTCCATTTATGCATTGACAAAGAGGGATAGAGAAAGTGTATAATTTCCCAAACAGATCCATTTATCCACTAGACATGGGCAGAATACCTAGGGCTTACGGGTTTTATAGAATTATGAAAATGTTGCAGACTGTTTCCATTCCAAAATACCAGAGAACAGCAAAATTGAAATCAGGAAATCTTTAATTAACAGTCTACAAAGAGCAACAGACCAGCTTTGCTACCTGTTAAGTGTAGCCTCAAAAATATCTTGTTACATTTGAAACAATGAATAGCGACAGACAACTGAGGTAACCATGGGAAGGAGGTGTGTTTGGTTTTGGTTTTGTCTTGTTTGCTTGATTTTGGTTTGGGTTTTTAATTACAAATAAATTGAATTTTAACAAATGCTTTCTCTGTATCTGTTGAGATGATCATGTTTTTTTCTCCAATAATCTGTTGAAGTGGTATATTTATGTAATAGATTTTCTGATGTTGAACCATCCTTATATTTGTTCGATAAAACCTTGTTGGTCATGACATATTTTTAAATATATTTCTGGATTTGATTTGCTAATATTTTATTTTGGATTTTTGCGATTATATTCATAAGTAACATTGGCCTGAAATTATCCTTCATTGTGCTGTTCTTGCCTGGTTTCATTTTCAGGGTTTTACCGGCCTCGTTAAATGAGTTTGGGAATGTTTCCTCCCCTATTCTCTGAGACTGTATATGAAGGATTGTCCTGTCCTTAAAGGTTGACAAATCTTCCCAATTAAAGCTATCTGGGACTCCTATCTTTTTTTTTGGTGAGGAAGATTCCCCCTGAGCTTACATCTCTTGGCAATCTTCCTCTTTTTTTTTCCCCCTTGAGGAAGATTAGGCCTGAGCTAACATCTGTGCCAATCTTCCTCTATTTGTATGTTGGTCGCCTCCACAGCATGGCTGATGAGCAGAGTGGGTCCGCGCCCGGGATCCGAACCTGCGAACCCCGGCCGCCAAAGCAGACCACATGGAACTTGAACCACTAGGCCATGGGGCCAGCCCACTGGGCCTCCCATCTTAATCTGCAAGAATGGGGGTCATATTTGACCACTGATTCAATTACTCAAATTCTTATAAGTATGTTCAGACTGTTTTAAGTCTCTTTTGGTAATTTATGTTTTTCTAGAAAATTTTCCATTTCACGTAAATGTAAAATTGCCACGAGTTGTTCATAGTATCTTTTATGATCTCAAAATCCCTACAGTGTCCACAGTTGTAACCTCCTTTCCTCGTCCAGCATTACTGACATGTGTCTTCTCTCTTTTCTGCCAGAGGCTTGTCTGTTTCATTTGTCTTTTCAAAGAACCAGTTTTGGTTTCACTGACTTTCTCTAATATTATTTTGTTTTCTGTTCCATTAACTTTTAACTTGCTTATTATTTTTCTCCTTTTTTGGACGTATTCTGCTGTTCTTTGTCTAACTTTTTCAGTTGAACTCTTGACTTTTGATTTTCAAAATTTCTTCTCTTCTACTGAAAACATTTAAGGATAAAGATTTCCTCTAATGACTCTTGTAGTTGTATAGCACAGGTTTGAAGTGTAGTGTGTTCATCATCATTCATTCATCAATATTTTATCATTTCCGTTATAATTTCTTCTATGATCTGTGAATTATTAATGTGTGTTTTTAAATCCCTGAATGTATAAGAGCTTTTGTTTGCTTTTTGTTGGGTTTTTTTTTTTTTTTTTTGAGTTAGACTAACAGCGTTATTGACAGACAAGGAGAGCAGAGCCTCCCCAACCCCCGTGGTCGGGACGCAGTCGGCCGCAGGCTCACGCACCCGGGCGTCCTGCAGCCCAAGAGCTGCTGTGTGTTATTGTTAATGCTTTCTAACTGTATTACACTGTGTTCACAGAATGTGCCCTATCAGTGATATTTGGGGTTTTTTGGAGAGTTACCTAATAAATGGGGCTGTTGTATTCACTGGCTCTGTTTCTTGATTTTCTCACATTGTAAGATATCCCAAATATGTTCCAATGAGGCCAAGAAAACTTCCATTTTATGATATTCTCCGGGCACTAGGGAGAAGTGACTATAACATACACCAACCAGGGCGAGGCAATAGGAACTGAAAGAGGCCCCAAAAGTACATTTCTGTTCCAACTCCAGCACTGTACCCAGAGCATGAATCCAGTCAAAGCCGACATGCATGCAACTGGGCCATCCACCTGTTCTCTGGGGCCTCCCCGTGTCGGACACTGCAGTCCCAGACCCGCAAAATCTCATCCAAGCCCTCGAGGGGTTTGCACAAGTGAAAGTGAACCATCAAATGATGTACAAACACCATCTGTCATTGACTGCAGATCGAGCCAAAACCACAAGAAATTAAATCCTAAGAAAACAGTACACAAACGGCACAGGGCACATGGGATAGTCTATCAAATGAGGAATTAGCCCAGTGCGAGTTAGGGAGAAACCACAGAGCACTGGCTGGACCGGCTGGACAGGCGGGGCCTGTGAGCTGACCCTCTTCTGAGAACACACGCTCCGGCACGGCCTCGTGAGAAGTCCCCGGCGCTCACATCTTGGCCCTCCGGCATCCTGGCCCTAGCCATTGGACCCGGCGTGTGTCCGCACCAAGGAATGCATCTCGAGACTCACTAGCAATGTTAGCAGTGCTGGGAGGATGGACTCTGTCCAAGGGACATCCTAAGGGGACAGTGACCAGTCACACCAAAACTGCCTTGAGGAGTCTGCACGTGAGACAGGGAGGGGCGCGCATGGAGCAGGTGGCGAGGACGCCGAGGGCAGTGGCAGAAAAGAGAACAAGCACTAACCACGAGCAGCAGGCACAGCAGCAAGCAGAAGGCAGGAGGTGGGGAAGCAATGGCCAGTGGGTCCTGCTTCGCTGGCCTGAAACACCCTGCCTCTTCTGTTCTGATGAAGACTGAGCCCTCCCCATCCCTAGAACACTGTGTGGCCCATTCTTCCCCCAGGGGCCCCACACCACATGCCCCCAGTAATTGCTGGGAGTGCTCAGGGGCAGTGGAGGCTGCCCGTCCCCTCTATCCCTCAGCCAGTGTCCCTCCCACCTCTCAGGGCCCCACAGGCACCATCACGGCACCCGTCTCTGGAACCCCTCTTGCCCTGCACACAGACAGAATTCCTGCTGCTCCCATAAACAAGGATCTCTTGAACCCATACCCTTTAAACCCAGTCCCAGGGGATGCTGCTGTCCCCTAGCAGGTTTCCACGTACCAGGGGAAGGACCAGCTCAGCCCCTCACCAGGGAGAGAATTTCAGGTCCTTCGCACATCTCGGAGGCCCCTGTCCTCAGGTGCTCTGCCTAACAACAGCCTTCTAAAAGTGATCATTATTAAACAACAGCAAACATGCTGGTCTGAAGCATCTGCGTTTGAAATGCTTCCCGAGTCCAAGGCTAGTTCGAGAATAGTGAGAACACTGGTGGGTGTTTGTTTAAATTGGGTTTAACTGAAAGGGTCCGATGACCTTCCAGAAACAAAGAAGGTCTGCTCCAAGGTGACTTCCTGTCTCTGCTGCTAGAAACTGTGGTTCTCTTGCCTAAAGAAAAAAAAATCCAGTTCCAGTTCCCCGAGCCCCTGCTACAGAGTAGAGGTGGTGGCAGCCGAAGGAAGGAGCAGCAGAAGGCTGAGTCACAGGAAGGGCATCGGAACCAGAGGAGGAGGAATGCTGTCCTGGGGGCACGGGGGCATGTGGGGGCTTGCTCACATCTCCTGAGGCCCTGCCACCCGGCCCGTCACCAGCCTAAGTGGCTCTCGGCTCCTTACCACCCGAAAGAGCCACACAAGTCGTCGAGAAGCAACAGTACAATTTCAGACCCGAAAGAAAGAAACCTCAGAGGGCAGCTGTGTCCCGCTCACTTCGTGGACAGGAAAATGCACTCAAAAGGGTGAGGACCTTGGCCAAAGCCACATGGTCACTAGACCCCAGCCCTGGACCCCTGAACTAGATTCCTGTGCCTTGTCTCCAGTTGACAGGGGCCTCAGAGCAGCTGGTAAGGGGCTCCACACCAGCACATAGGTCCTCTGGCCTGGCCTCTCACGAGGGAGATGACCACCTCCAATCTGTTAATCCACTGGCACTTCTTTGCCGAAAGTCTACAGGTGACCAGCACCACACAGAATCGCCAAGAACGATGCTAGTCATGCTGTCTTATTGCGCGAGATGCTCGGAGTGTGTGTTCCTCGTAGACACTGCCTTAGGTCAGAGGTCCTAGAAACAGAGCCTGAGACGAGGGTTCTGTTCAAGGGGAACGAGAACTGTCGGGAACTGCTCTCTGGAGAACAGGAGTGGGAAGCAGGATGAGGCAGGGAAAGGAGCCAGTGATGGTGTCTCAGCTGGAGACCAGCGTCGTCTGATCCCCCAGGGAGCTCTGGACACACTCAACTTCGGAGCTGGCCCCTCCTGTCTCAGCTGTCATTCTCCGAGCTGGAGGGTGGTGGCAGTCCCCCAGGCTAGGCAGCTGTGAACCATTAGCAGTTTGGAAAGGGATCTGGGAGGGCAGCATCCACGGCAGACATCCTCTCACTCGGGCATTATTAGGGTGAGGAAAGTGAGCCTTAGTGATGTTTTGAAGGGGGTCATAGAAGGGTGGAGAGGGGGACAGGGAGGGTGCACAGATGGGGTGGAGGAAACGCCCTGGACGAGCAACCTCCTTTCTCACCCAGGACTGGCCCTTTTCTGGGCCTTTGTCTCCTGTACTGTGTTCTGTACTGACGGTAAATTCTCATAAGACCAGGTTGGGCAGGCCAGTCAGGACGGGCACTGCTGACGTATGTTGTTGTCCCCAGGGTGAGGTGGGGTGACCGTGGCCGGGACCCTGGGACCTGGAGGAGGCAGCATCTTGTGTCTAGACCCCTCAAGCCTGCCTACAAGAAATGCCATATTTCCATCTCCTCCCTTTAGGGGTAGGGTTGATGGAATTCTGGGTCAAAAGGCCACCAGAGAGGTGGAAAGTGACACAGTGCAGAGCACCTGCCTCACCATTCCCTGAGGATCCCTGAGGTTAAAATGCAGCTCCTGACCCGGACTCTGGAGGGGGCTGCAATGTTGCATTTATAACAAGCCCCCAGGGGATGCAACGCTGCAGGTCGGTAGCAGGGATGGTGGTCTTCCCGCTGGAACCCACTCACCTGCCTTCTAGCCCCCGGTTTCCCAGTGAGCCCTCGGTTCCTCCATTCGTGGACCATGGACTCCAGGTGGTGCTAACCCCTTGGCAGCTGTGTGTGCCCAGGCCTGGTCATTTGGAACACTGATTGCCCCTGGCCTGGTGCCCCAACTGGTCTGATAACCGGCCAACGAGTCAGCCCCGCAACTGGTTCAGACCATCAGGGAGGAACTGAGCCTGGGTGGGCAGGGGGCTCCCTGTGAGCTGGGGAGGCAGCCAACACGAGGGAGAGCAGAGCCAAAGGTGGGCTGGTCCCGGAGTCACCACCGAGTCACTGCACCTCTCAGTTACGTGATTCACCCCCCAGCGGAGCCGGGTTTCCACGGCCCTGTTCTCGAGTTACCCTCCTGGAGACCCTCCTTGGCTGAGAGAGACAATTGATGCAGCCCCAAATCTGGGTCAAAGAGCAAGGCACAGAAGGAAGGTTTTGGAGTGAGCCTCGGCCATGATCGGGCCCAGTCCCTCACCAAAAACAGGACGGAAAACTCACCCAGGTCTCACAGCTGCTGGTGGCCGGCCTGACATAAACTCCACTCTCCAGCACTTTCCACGACAGAAGATGCATGGGCTGTGAAATGAAGTGGTCAGTGGCCGGGCAGGTCCCCCTTTGGCAGGAGGAGGAGGAGGATGGAAAACCCCCACCTCTGTGCTTTACAGTTTAGAGTTTATGCAGATTATTTGACTCTCATGACTCTGTGAGGTAAGAGGAGCGGGAATTATTTGCCCTGTGTCACAGACAAGACTAAACTCAGGAGAGAGACGTGACTGGCCAAGACCCCTCAGAGGAGATGGGCCAGCACTGCAGCTGGACGGTCTCCTGACTCTCCCACCTCTCAGGTACGATGGGAATCACCCCGCAGGTTCTCAGGCCTCACTGTGGGCTGAGCAAGCAGTTGGGGCTGCTTCAAGGAGCCCTAATACCTGTTACCCAAATGCAAATGGCAGTCATTACCCAGATTGGGGCGGGGGCCGAAGCTAATTCACTGCTGTGGCCTTTGAGCTCTGCTTCCTCTAGCCTTTGGCCACCGTGAGTTACCATGAATGAATCTCCTCAAGAAATGATGGAGGCAAGCCAGAGGCCACCCCCCTGCTCCCAGCTGAGCCCCAAATGACCACCCCTCACAGCAGCTCATGTTGAGAGAATGTTTATTTCACTTGGTCAGCTCCGGCAGGTGTATCCAGCCTGGACGAGCATTTACCCACACTCCTGCATAGCCATGGGGTCCCTCCTGTCCCACTGCCCCAAGTAGGGGAGGACCTGAGGCCTCCTATGGCCATTATTGCCCAGGGGAGCCAGCCCACAGCCCAGTAAAATGCACCCACTAGTGAGCTCACGGGCCCTCTCCACTTTCGCACCTCCCATCACTGGCCACCCCCCAACCTCCAGCACCGTCAGCTAGTCGACAAGTATTTCCTGAGTGTTATGGGCCCAGCCCTGTGCTAGACCCTTGTCCTCCGGGAGCCCACAGTCTCGTTGGAGATTCAAGACACATACACACCAGGAAGCTGGAGTGTAGGACTGCACATAATACCCAAGAGTGAGATGGTGATTAACACAGGTACTGTTCAGAGGAGGAGGGGGGATGGAGGCTGGGTGGTTAGGTAAGCTAGGCCCTGGTGCAGAAGAGGGCTGAGCAGGGTGGGGTGGAGCAGGCGCAAATTTCAGAGCAATACCAGGGGAGGCAGGCGCAGGAAGGCAGATGGCACAGTTACAGCAGGGAGGAGAGACGCTGACAATCAGCAGAGAAGGGGTGCGTCTGGGAGGTTCCCTCCAGGCTCGCCAAGGATCAGAGAGAGTGGAAGCTCCTGGAGTGCAGAGTGCTGCTCTGTCTCTGCTCTGCCCAGAGCAGTCTGTTATCCCAGGACTAGGCGTGTGGCAGATGGTCAGGAACAACCGATGGCCTCCTGAGACCCCTGACCAAATCCAGCCCAGCCCTGGGATCTCCCACTGGACACAACTCGTCCGTGTGCCCACAACTCACATCACCAGGATTTGATATAAATTCCATGACTAAAGGCCTCTCCCTGCCGCCAAGGGTTTCGCTAAATATAACCCATTTTGTGAAGTCAGGTTGTCATCAAAAACCCACTCCAGCCCTGGTCGGTCACACCTTTTCTGATGGACGGTGAGCACTTCTAGGGTTCAGGCTGCCCTGCAGACCTGAGCAGTCCTCGCCCTGCCGCTGGCCTGGCATCCACCCCTCCACTTGTTCCGCTGTGAACTCGGAACACAGGCTTCTCTGCTGCCTCGCTTCCTGCCCAGAGCGGCCACCTTCCTCACAGCCTTCCCCACATCACGCTGGGCTGAGGCTGGACGCCTGGTCTGGCAGGAGACAGCTCAGCCTGGGCGTGGCTGCTGGAAGCAGGATTCTTCTCCTGGGGTAGACTCACCCACTCTCTCGCTTCCACCCAGCAGGCACCGAGGTTCCAGCCTTCCCCACCACCTTCTCATGAGATAAGAGCCCAGGCCTGGAGCCCGGGGCTGCATTGTGAAAGCCAGCGGCCATAGATAGCCAGAGCAAGCAACTCCAAACGGGAGAAGAGCAACCCAGCCCAGGGAGCCTCCAGCAATGTCTGGGGAAGGGAAGTGAGGTTCTGAAAACTGCTGCACTGTTCATTAGGTCTAGGAGAAGAGTGACTAGAAGGGTCCCCTCCTCAGAATTCTTTATTCCTGAACAAGAGAAGGAGGACGGGTGGGGGAGGGAGAATGCTACTTGTATGGCGGCCCGGACCCAGAGCTCTGCATCAGGTAAGGAGAGCAGCGGGTTAGGTCCCGCGGCCGAGGTTCTCAGCCTGGAGTCCAGAGCCCCTGGCACTGTTTGTAGATTCTTGGTCTAAGTGAGTATGTGTGTTTTCCTGGGGAGAAGGTGCATAACCTTTCTCAGACTTTCAAAGGTTTCACGTCCCCAAAAGTGTTAAGAACAACTGCTCTGAACGAAAGCGAAGCCCGCAAGTACGGCTCACACCGGGGGAAGGTTTTGCCTCCAGAGCCAGGTCTGCTACCAATGTGCTGTGTTCTCTTAGGCCAGTCACTCCCTGTCTCCGGTGGGCTAGGCAGGAGCAGAGAAGCCGGCTGTCCAGACAGGCACCATTACTGCTGCTACATGAGAGTGGAGGTCTGTGGCCAGGCGGCCAGGACGGGCTCTTCTCCGGCTGTGACTCCCAACAGGTCCGAGATTTTCCACCAGGGCACAGAACTGGCCTCCAACTCCAGGCTCCATCAGTCCCTTCCACCATCACTGTGGGGCCCCTCCCGAGGTAGGTCTTCTTAGGAGCGTCCTCACGCTGGGGTGCAGGGCCCCATGGGGTCCCATTCCGAGTCTCTGTGCCCACAGGTGCCTTGCACACTGCCCAGAGGTCCTGCCCACTCCGCATCTGTTCAGAGACAGAGACTAGGGTCAGGTCTGGGGCCGTGACAAGGCCCTGCCCAGCCACGCCTCTGGGGCTAGGAGGGAACAGTCAGCTGGGCCACCTACATCTGTTCAGGGCTTTGGCCAGTCCTCTCAGCCCCTCCCAAGCACTGGAGGATAACTAATTGCATTAACAGATGAGACAGCTTGGGTTCAGGATATTTTGGTGACTGGCTCCAGATGCCCCAGGTCCCGGTTTAATCTCTTAATCTCTGCCACTAAATACTGGCCCGCATTACAACATCCTGGGGGCGACAGGCAGACAACAATCGATCCCCCGGACCAGCCATGGAGCCGAGGCTCTGTGAAGGCAGGTCTCCTCCAAGCCCCAGCTTCCTTCCCCCAACCCACTACAGGGACCCCAGGTCCCCTCTGGGCACCCACACCACCCAGTGACACCCCTGTCCAGGCTCCTACCACGTGGTCCCTGGCCACATTCCCACATCCTCAAAGCTCATTTTCCCACCAGTGAGAGCCTCTCTTAAGGGTGGTGTGGTAGAGATGAAGGGTCTTGGGGTCCAGAAACCAAAGCGAGGCCCAGGCTTCCACCATTGTACACCAAGCGCTACGTGTGATCCAGGGCAGGCTTGTGGAAGCCTTGGTTTGCTCACCTGCCAGATGGCTGAGGAAGCCCACTCCTCAGAGCACCGCCATGGAAACAGAGACCCCCGCGGGCAAGTCCTGGCTCTCCCTTCTCACCGCATGACCTTGGTCAAGCCTCTCAGCTGGGGGCCTCATTTTCTCTTGCCTGGATGACCCCATGACCCTAGAGCCTCCTGCTCGGCCCACTTCCGTCTGCCTCCACAGCACCTCCAGTTCTCCCTGAACTGCACTTCTGACATCACTGTGCCCTTCTCATTAAACACCTGGGCGTCCCCTGTCCCTGGCCACAGAGTTCTTTTTGTAGGGCAAATATGAGCCTCCACTATCAGAGCCCCCGCTCAGAAGCCTCCTCCCACATCTTGCTCTCCCTAGGGCACCTCCACCGTCCGCAGGACCCAGCTCAAACCATCAAACTGCCTCGGGTGACACCCGTCACCTCCCCCCCAGGAGCACTTTCTGTCCCCCACTGTAGCCCGCATCACCCTTTGTGAGCACCGACGTGCACCTCAGGAACAGGGCCCTGTGTCTGTGCCTCCTCCGGAGAGCCCAGCCCAGCACAGTGCCGGGCACACAGGAGTGCTCAGTGTTTCCGGAGCAGAAATGTCACCCTCTCTATCTAATGATGGTAATTACGATCCTCACAATATCCCAGGGAGGAGAAGTCCCTCACCTTTAGCCCCAACTTACAGATGAGCAACTGAGTCATGAAGTGAAATAACTTCTCAAGGACACCAGATAGTAAGTGCTGGAGCCAGGACACCGTGGGGGCTGGGGGTGGGCCTGGGGACTGTGCAGAGTGGCCCTCTTCCAGGTCGTTTTCAACTCTGACATTCTCGGAATGAAGATCTGGTGAGAAGCTAGTCACAGAGAGGCCTGCAAGCCCCCACCTGTCCCCACCCGACATCAAGAATCACACACAACTCCCCTCCACCCCCCATCCCCGGCCCGAGAGGGGCTCCGGCCGGCCCTCGGGTCTCACCTGCTCTAGGCCGGCTGAGCCTGAGGAGGAAAACCAACACAGGTGCCCAAAGCAGCCGTGTGCAGCCAGCCGCAGGGTCCTGGGAGAGCAGCGCAAGGAGGCGGCCGGAGCCTGGCAGCAGCCCACTCCTTCAAGACCCCAAGCCAGCCCTCCCCGCCTCCCGGGATCCCATCCAGAGAGGGGGCGGCAGCCCAGCGCCATCTCCAGGGGTCACGGACGTGGCTCCGGGGCCGCAAACAGCCCGCAGGCCCAGCGCGCATCATAGCACGCGGCCTAAATGGGCCGCCTGGCCGTCGGGCCCGTGGCCGTGGCTGCGCTGGTGGGTCTTGAGCGAGCCCTCGCGCGCGAAGCTCTTGCCGCAGCGGGCGCAGAAGTAGGGGCGCCGCTCCCCGAACACTCCCGGTCGGCGCGGGTGCGGCGCGGGCATGCGCGCGTGCGTGCGCTGGTGGTTGAGCAGGAAGCGCGGCTCGCGGAAGCAGCGGCCGCACTGCGCGCACTGGTGCGGCTTCTCGCCGCTGTGGATGCGCTGGTGCGTGAGCAGGTTCTGCTTGAGGCTGAAGCAGCGCCCGCACTCGGGGCAGGGGAAGGGCCGCTCGCCGGTGTGCGTGCGCTGGTGCACCTCGAGGTTGTGCTTGACGCTGAAGGCCTTGCCGCACTCGGGGCACACGAAGGCGGCCGCGCGGCCCGCTCCAGCGTGCGCCTTCTGGTGCCGCACCAGGCTGGGCTGCTGCGAGAAGGTCTGGCCGCACAGCGGACAGCGATGGGGCTGCTCCTCCGCGGGGTGGTGGATGACCAGGCCTCGCTCGTCCCCCAGACCCTCCTCCCCGTCCCCCGCAGGGGACCCGCCCCCGGAGGACGCCAGCTCGGTCATGGGCACTTCCAGCTGCAATCACCAGCCCCTGGGGAGGCAGAAGCAGAGAAAGGAGTCAGGGGGGACCAGAGGATCACCAGCCCCCAGCCTCGGGGAGGACACCCCACTGGCCTCTCACAGCTTCCAGCATAGCCCCTCTGCAGCCAGTGTTCCCCTGCGGGAATACCCTTCTTTCTCCACCCCTTAATCACATCCCGCCCCTCCTTCAGGCCCTTCTCAAGTGCCGCCGCCTCCTAGAAGCGTTTCCTGACCCCTCCTGAGTTTCGTGGGCCAACCCTGTGACCCTCACTCATCGCACTGCATGCGGGTCAGTCCTGCCGCCTCTGCCTCTGCCTCCATGCCCTGTGAGCGTTTAAAGGACAGAGCTCCCTTCTTTATCCTCAAGCACTGGGCCCGCCACACAAGGCATTGGATAAACGCCGATGGGTAATATTCAGGGGCTCCTAGTATTGTAAGTTATCTTTCCCCCCAGACATGTCTTCTCTCCAACCAGATTTTCAAGGAGGGGGTAGGGAAGTGCACCCCAATCTGTAGGGAAGGGGGGGGTCACCGGTGGTTTCAACATATTTTTGCAAAGCTTAAAAGAAGAAACAAAGCAAAACCCTGTACTTGAAAGGGACCTTATTAAACATTAAAGGCAGCAGCTCTTTTTCTTTTTTCTTCATCAAAATGAGGCATGCCTGAAGGTTCTGCAAGTCACTGAACCAGAGTGTGAGCTCCCTGGGGCCAGTCTCAGCCTGATTCCTCCTGGAAATCTGGAGGATTTCCCACAAGGAAAGCCTGGCCTAAAGCAGAGCAACACCCTCAGTAAAATGCCCCTAAGTTCAGCTCCATCCAGTTCACGCTGGTTCTCTAAGGGTCCTCTTCTCCAGGGCACTGTGTTCCTCTTACATTGTTTCCCGTTGTCCTCACACAGCCCTGAGGAAGGGGCAGGGCTTATTGAGAAAACTGAGGGAGAAACGGAGGCTCATTGAGGTCAACAGACTTGCCCAAGGTCACACAGCAAAGTGAGCCAGGACTAGGCCCTAAGTTTCCTGACTCACTGTCAAAAGCTTCTCTCAATATTCTAGGTGCTCACCAACTAAACTCCCCTCAAAATACACACACACCCAGAAGACCACCACCACCATCCTGGTGGCCACAGAGCCATCCATTCCCAAAGGACCACTGCTCTTGTAGGACACAGCCACCACCCCCCTGCCCCCATGCCTTGGGATCCTGCTTCTGCAGAGCACTGAGGCCTGCTCCAGAGTGGGCTGAGCTAGCCACTCCCCTGCATTCCCCCACCCGCATCAGGGCAGCTTGCTGGCCATTCCCCTGGACCTCCACGCAGGCCTTCCCCACACTTCCAGAACTCACTGCTTACTACAACCTCAGTGGATCTATCTGCAGCGTGGGGTCTCAGAGATACCCCCTCTGTCTCTCTTTACTCTCAGGCCAGGGTGGAACACACTTTCACCCTGGGGAAAGGGACAAGTTCTACTTGTAATAGACCCCACCCACAAGTCTTTCCCCAGGCAGCTGCATTGACATTTGCAAAGACAGATCATCTCCGTCCCTGTGGTGGCCAACCTCAGCCTGGCCTCTGGGAAACCTCTCCACTCTCCCCAGATGTACCGTGACCAAGGCCCCGCCCGCCGTGGAGAGGGTCCAAGGCCATGGTCCCTCTCTCTCCCCCAAGTTCCTCCATCCCATCCCACACTCACAGCCCAGGCTGCGCCCCTGTTCCTCCGGTCTCCACGGTGGCTCTTTCCTCTAGAGACTGCGCTGCCCAACGCAAATACGGTAACTCTCCCGCGGCGACTCCCGCGCCCCTTCTCCCTCTCCCCCATAAAGACGACCAGCCTCCCGCACCGCTGTTCTTATCAAATAGCCGCATTAATCAAAAGAGCCGACCCCACCCACCCGACCCCGGCGCACGACCTTGCTAACTCCTGGGGCCCGAGCGACCCTGGAGAAATATGGTAAACTCTGCGTCGCAACCCCACCCCCACGAAAATACGTAGGCCTCCCACCCTGCTGCCGCAGCTCACCCCACCCCGCTGCAAGCCCCGGCTCCCTTAGGGAATGAATGCCACCCACCCCCCCGCTCCCGCAGCGCCCCGGGGGAACCACGCCACCCTGGATAAAGATGTAATTAAGTCGCGGTTCTCCCCACTCCCGGAAAGGGTCTGCGCGGCTCCCGGCAAATACGGTAGCGCGCCAGCAGTGACCCGCCCCCAAGGGTCCGGCACTGGCCTGGGTAAATACGGTAATCTCCCGCCGCGGCCCCAGCCCGGGCCCGGCCCGGGACTCACATGGCGCCGCCTCCCGAGCCCGCCGCCTCCTCCGCAGCGCCGCAGTCGCCAGCGTCGCCGCAGCCGCACAGCAGCCCCGTGAGGCTGGGAGGTCTAACTCGCCTACAACCTGGATGGCGGAAAAAGAGGGCTGCGAGCGCTGCGCAACCCCCCCCCCCCCCCCCGGGCAGGAGAGGGAGCCAGGCGGCGGCCGGCGTGCGGGCAGAACGTCACCCCGGGCGGGTCACCCCAACTCCACGGCTCCCCTGCCGCAGCCACTCCCATTTCAGGATCCCCGAGGCCGCAGTTAAGCAGTCAGAGCCTCCTCCTCACCCCCTCATCCTAAGGCAGGGCTACTCCTGTCAGGCCCACAGACTGCCTCCAGAGCCTAGGAAGCGGGATCTGCGGGCGCTGGAGGTACAAAGGCTCTCCTTGCAGGAGAGAGAAGTGGGGGTGAACGCAGGATCCCCTGCTGCGGAGCCTGTCTGAGCAGGGGTTTCGTGGGTGGCACACCGCAGTCAAAGGGGCAGAATCAGAGCTGCCCGAGCTGACAGTTTTGCCAAAGCCACCCTACTATACGGCCCCGGTTGTGTCACCTGGATGACGGGGACTGGAAGAAGTTACACCCCTACTGTCCCCTCCTCCTCAGAATTGAACCCGTTACGGTTAAGCGAAAGATATCCCATAAAAGAGCTGCTTATGACACCCAGGGGAAGCAGCTGGTGTGGACAGGGCTGGGCTAAATTCCAGCTTCCAACTGTCATTTAATAATAGCACCCCTTACCTATACATTACTTCTCTTATTACAAAGCCCTCACATATATTATCTCGTGGGAGCCTTCCAATAACCATGTACTGTCTAGTTTATACAGGGATTATTATCCCATTTTATAGATGGGAAAATAAAATAAAATTGAAACACAGAGCAGCTTCCCCTGGGACCCACAGCTCCAAGTGGCAGAGCCCAGATGGGAAGCCAGGCCCACCACCCAGGTCACTCTCCCTGCACCACTCTGGTACCTAGACCCCAAAACAGAAACACAGTGTGTTGACCCGGATCAAAAGTGAAAGTCTCATCCAGAGTGAGAAAGTGCCTCAGAATTTACATTTCAGAGATAAAGAAACTGAGGCCAGAGAGCGCAAGTGATTTTTTAAAGTTAAAAGCGCTAGAGGAACATAGACTGGCCTTTTTCTCTGGGGCCTCTCTGCAGCTGCCAGGTGGAGGGAGCAGTGGGGACTCCACAAGGCCCAGGCCGGGCTCCTTACAGCAGACGGTGGGTGTGGAGGTTGGGGTGGCGCTCTCCCCACCTCATGGGGTATCCCCTGCAGCTCTGCAGGTCCCCAGTGTGCCTTTCAGAGCCTGGGAACCGAAGAAGTCCAGGTGGGGCCCACTCGGCAGGGAAGTCAATCGCTTGTTCCCAACACCAGCCCTGAAGGTCAGGCCTGCCTGACAGCTGGCTCCCAGCAGGTCCACCTGGGTCACGCTCAGCCTCCCAAGGACCCGCCCTCTCCCCTACCCCTGTCCATGCTGCTCCTGAGGCACCTCACTGAGGTATCTGGGACTCTGTGAATTAGACGTCCCAAGGAGATTGGGTTTCAAATAGAGGCAACAGGGACGGAGTTCTGAGAAGCCCAAAGAAATGAATCCACCAGGATAGATGTTCCCCCCAGGGCCAGGCGTGGAGTTCCCATGGCATTGACAGCAGGACCTTCAACCACGGATGACAGCCCACACCCACCCTCCACCCGGGCACTGGAGCTTCGCTCCTGGAACAGTCACACCTCCCAGCTCTCCAGCCCCTTTTGCAAAAGTTGTCACCTGCCAGAATGACCAGCTTTCATCTCTCCTGCAGGCTACAGGAGAAATGGGGACACTTATAAATGACCAGGGTTTTCAAAAGCAAAATCAATAATAGACCAGAGGATGTCGCCCATATTTTCAGCAGCATTTTCTAGGTAAGCTGTGCCAAAATAGAAAGGAAGGGAACCCAGCTGGGGGCGGGGTAGAGGGCAGACAATAGCACCCAAAACCCACCCCGACTCAGCGGGGGGGCCAAGGGCCAGGGCTCTGGGGCCTCCATTCTCTGCTCTGCCACCAGATGATTTCTGCTGAGTCAGTTGTTTCTCTGGTTTTGTACACATACACCCCCACAACACATCTCCGCCGGCCGTTCTCCCGTGCTGTGGTGAACACGATAGAATGGCAGTGTGGAAACATCTTGCAAACACAGCCATGCTTCTGCATACAGAAGGGCCAGAGGCCAGCATGGCCATCACCACCACTCTGCAAGGCTCAAGTGACAGCTGGACCCTGGACCCTGACAAAGGCCTGGGCTGCTCACACTCAAGGCATCCCAAAGAACAGCTGGCCTGTGGCCCCCTTGTGGGTAGAGGTTTGTACTGCTCAGCCCAGCCCTGCCCAGGGCCCTGCACTGTATTCCCCCACTCCAGCACACCAGATGGACAAATGATCACCCCGTGTTGCCCTGCACAGCCTCAGACCACTGCTCTCACAGACATCAGTCTGGCTATCCTCCAGCTCCTTCTGCTCGGGGCTGCATCCCCAGGGCTTCTGCACTTAGCTGGGCAACCACCTCCCTAGGACTGGCTCCTCCCATCTCCTGGGATTGGACAGTGATCCTTCACATCCCTCTCCAGAGCATCCTGTATGACTTCAAATTGGGACTTAGCATCCCTTTGTTTCCCCCCAGGTTGTGAGCTTCAAAGGGCAGGCACTGTGTTTTCGGCATCTCTGTGTCCCAGGTGCCCAGCATAGACTAGCCCCTCACTCAGGATCTGTTGAATGGATGAATGCACGTTTGCAAGCGACACCTGAGAGCTGTGGAGGGAAAAGATGCCCACAGCCAGCCAGTGTGCTAATGTAACATGAGGAATGGGGAGCTGCAAGCAAAGTTCCAGCTCTAGCCACAGCATCCAGGGCTGGGAGACACTGCAGAGACCCAGATGGAGCTGTGGGCTCTGGGTGCGAGGTCTCGTCTGCTCCAAAGTCCTCTTTCCTTGAAATTAAAACCCAAGACATGACCTATGACATCAATTCAGCCAAGCCCTTAAATATGCAGCGGGCCTACTTAACTCTGGGGATGGTTACTTTCTTACAGGGACCGAGCTCTGTTTGGGAAAACCCTTTCCTTCTCTTCCATAGTACAACTTCCACTTCTGCAAATGTGGTGCAAGTAGTCGATCACGGAGTTTATTAAAATGATTATAACTGCCCTCTGTTGAGTGCTTGCTGGGTGCCAGGCACGATGTTACATGCTTTACATGGGTGACTTGCCCAAGGCCCCACAGCTTAAATGGCAAAGCCAGAATTTAGCCCCAGAACTATCTGACTCTGTCCACTATTTTGAACCACAAAAGAAAGCTCTTTCTAGCTTTGGGCAGGGGTGGGGGAGAGGGAGCTTCTTCTAACAGGAGCAGTATTCCTAGGGCTATACTGTCCAATCATCACCTGTGCTATTTAAATTTTAATTAATTGAAATAAAAAATTTTAAATTCAGCTCCTCAGACTCACTAGCCACATGTGGCTGGTGGCCATGGTATTGGACAGCACAGATATAGAACATTTTCATCATCACGAAAGTTCTACCAGACAGTGCTGGTCTAGGGCACCTCCCCTCCAGATCTGGGTAACCTAGGAGACACCCTTCTCTTTTTAACCCAAGGGACAACCTACAGGATACCATTCATTCCCCTCTTCTCTGCCATGACCCCAAAAAAGCAGTGATATGTGAGAACATACTATTTTTGGCCCCAACACTCCTCGTCGTGCCAAAACACCAAGGATTTTTCTTTACCAAACCCGAACTACTTAAAAAAGAAAAGGTTTCAGCAGCATCCCCCACTCCCGCCAGGTGCTCTCTCCCCGTTAGTGGTCAGTGTACCTGTCAGCTGGCCTCACAGCCAACTCTCCCTCAGGCAGCTCCCTGGGGCTGGGCGGTGGGGAACCAAGCCCTCCCAAGGAGGCTGACCGCCTTGCCGGCTGACTTGAACCTAACGTTGCTTGCCAATGTACAACCATTTTCCTAGTACCTAAGTCATTTTTCTTGGCTCCAAGCCTGCTCCTAACAAAAGAACACAAGGATGTGCAGGCAGTTCCAGGTACCCCAGCTCCACCAAGCTCATGTGGCCTGTTGGAAGCTTCGCTGTGGGTCCCCACCGCAGACCTGCACTTACCTGGCCATGGAGAGGAAATAAGTCAAGATCTTGATTTATTTGCTCATGGTTGTTTTGTTCCCCTATGCAACGCTTTAATCTCAGCATGCTCTGGAGTATTCTGGACTGTAAACCACTAGGACAGGGCTGAACTTCTTGTGTTTGATTTTATGGTGTGCCTCTTCCTAAATATTCTCTGACCAAGTTTTATTATTTTTAAATGAAAGGGAATGAAAATTGAGCTTGACAATGCCAGGCTGCCCTTGGAGAAGTCTGTGATTGTGACAGTGGAAGAGATTTGGCTAACAGGGGGCCTGGGACCTGCCGTCGATTTGCAACATGACCTGGTGGACTAGCTCCGCTGTGGCCATCCCCCTCTCCTACATCACTGCCCTGCCTGGGTCGCTGACTAGTGGTGAGATTAGATAAGATGGTGAACAAGAAAGCCTTGCTAAGACAGCCGGGGCTGGGAACAATTTACTCAGGAGCTGACCATATAGATTGTTCCAAGCTGTGTGTGTATGAAAATGATTTTCCACGAAGGTCCACGAGACCCTCAAGGGTAAGGACCATGACTGCTATTGACTGAACTGTGTCCCCCCCAAATTCACGTATTGAAGCCCTGCCCCTCAGTGCGAAGGCATTTGGACATAGGTCCTTTGGGAGGCAATTAAGTTTAGATGAGGTCGTGAGAGTGGGGAGATTAGTGTCTTTATAAGAAGAGGAAGAGAGACCAGAGTGCTCTCCTCACTCTCTCTTCTCCACCTTGATCTTGAACTTCCCAGCCTCCGGACTGTAATATGTCAACATCTGCTGTGGAAGCACCCAGTCTGTAGTATTTTGTTATGGCTGCCCGAGCTGATGAAGACAGTGGCTTATTCATCACAGCATCCCCGAAGTCTGACACAGTGCCTGGCACACAGTCAAGGCTGTGCCATCCCCTGGCCTGGTCAATGGGCCATACATCTCAGTAATCCTTTACTCTGATAGACTTGGCCCGATCCCCATTGTGACCCAAAGCACCCATTTGTGAGAGGATGAGTCACCTGGGGATCAGTGAACAGGTGTTCTCATAACTCTGCACAGGGAAAAAAGCTGCCATTAGGCCTCATTAACCCCAAGTCCTACCAATCCAGTTGTTTGATTGATTTGGCCGTTAAACATAGAGGCCATTTGTGGATGATAACACATTCTATTGTACAGAAACTCCTGCCCAATCATCTCTTCAGTGTCTGCCTGCACTGCCCCTTGGGCACCTGATTCCACAGGGCTCCAGTTTTTCTGCAGGCAGCAGCTCTCTAACACAGGCATTGGACTCTGGGATGCTTTCCTGGAGGAGGTGGGCTTGCTCAAGTTGGTCTCAGGATTTGCTAAGTGGCAAGGAGGAAGAAGCAAATGACTCTTGAGCCTTCCCCATGATTAAAGTGGGTTTTGATGAGATCGAGGCACTTGGCCTCCCTGAGCAGGGCAGACTGGGGGTGGAGTTGCAGGAGACGGGCAGGGCCTTACAGGAAGACAGGGAAGCACCCAGGGCTGGTGTGGGTCAGAGCGGGTGCCAAAGAAAACCCTTCTGATTTGGCTTCCTGCTGGTCTTGAGAGCTGAACTCTCAGATGAGCACACCTCCCCAGTTGTGAGATTTCACACAGCATGGTTTGTGATCAAAGACCTGGACCAGGAGTCGGCAGCCCCAGCTGAATGCTAACCATTATGGGCATTGTGTTACCCTGGTAAGCTGGATCACCTCCACATGTCTTTTTGTGATGCTACAATCAGAGTGCCTTCCAGATGAAGGGATTAAACAAAACCTGGAGAGAGGGGTGACTGGAAGCCAGGGTGAACACCGCAGCTCCTGGAGAAGGTAACACTTCTCTGAGTTCAGAGAAGAACCTGGCAGCTCCTGGGAGGCAGGCAGACACAGTTCATTCTCCTGCAGAATCACACTAGGGTCCCCCCTTTTTCCTCCCAGCTTCCAGTTATCCAACCCCAGTACCCCAACACCCATCCCTCTCTACAATTCCCTCTCCTCTTGTGGGAACACACAGCCCAAGGCTACGGCCTGGCTGGGGCCCTGGGTTCTTCTGTCAGCACCAGGGCCCCAGCACCCTGCTTTGGAAAGGCATGAGGGTGACCTCTGAGGGGCTAGGGGTCGAGGAGGCTATGGGGGAAGAGATCAAGTTCTTGGAGAGAGGAAGAGAACACTGCACTCCACCCCCAGCAAGAACTGGGCCTGGGCAGTTGCTATGCTCATGGCCAAAGCTCCCTGCCCTGGTCCTGAGCACACACAGACCTGAGTTCAGTAAGGGAAGGTTAGAAAGGACAGGAGCCCACGTGAGACAGTCAATCCTTCATTTTCCTCTTCTGCAACACCAGCATTGACAAGGATCCAAATCTGACCGTCAGCCACGGGCAGGCCCCGGCCCACAAGCAGGAGCAGGACCTTTCGGTCCCTCCTGCTGCAGTCCCTCCCCTTGTGCCCCAGCCCCTGACCACCACACACACCCCAGTCCTAGGGTCGGCTGGGCCATAACAGCACCCTGGGCAGCAGGGAACTCAGGGTTAAGGACCATCAAACCATTCACTCCTTCCAGAAACATGTACTGAATGGCCATTAAGTGCCAGGCCTGCCCTTAGCACTGCGAATATGCTTGCCCCTCCTCAGCCACAGCTTCTGGCTTCCATCCTTGGTATCTGAGTCTGTTGAGACTCTCCCCCCGGGACCGCCCCCCCGCCATCCCGCAGACGGAGTGTGACGGGCTGATGCTACAGCTGACCAGTCCAGACCCGGGCCATTTCACACCAAGGAGCCTCTCCCAGAGCCCCCACAGCCCCTCCCTCGGTGCCTGAGGGCTGGGGTCCCACCTCTGAGGAAGTATACAGGTGGAGGCTCCAGGACAGGAATGTTTAATCCTACCTCCTCCCTCAGCCCACCCGGGACCTCTCCCGGTCCCCCTTTGGGATGCTTCTGGAATTGTTCTCAGGCCTTCAGGGCCCTGAGGAAACCGCCTTTTGACAGGGTCTTACCCTCCCCCCCCGGGTCCTAAAAGCCACCATTCCTGATCATTCCCCACCCGTACCCCCGCAAACATCCCCCCTCCATGGGTCTGCTGGAGTCCAGGCACGCTAAAGCGCCTCGTCCTTGGCGCTGGGGGTGGGCGCCAGGGCCCCCCGGTGGACGCGCTGGTGCTTGAGCAGATGCTGCTTCTGGCTGAAGCCGCGGCCGCAGGCGGCGCACAGGTAGGGCCGCTCGCCCGTGTGGTTGCGCCGGTGCCGCGTCAGGTTGGGCTTCTGGCTGAAGCGGCGCCCGCACTCGGGGCACGGGTAGGGCCGCTCGCCCGTGTGGATGCGCCGGTGGATGGTGAGCGCCGACCACCACGAGAAGCTCTTGCCGCACTCGTTGCAGATGAACTGGCGCTGCTCGCCGGGCCCGGTCAGGCCCGCCCGCGCCCGGCCCCACAGCACGCCCCCGGGACCCCGCGCCGGCTGCAGGCTGCGCGGCGGCGCCGACAGCCCCATGGGACCCTGGGCCTGCGGCTCGGGGCGCGGGGCGGCACCCAGCCCGGCCTCGGAGGCGGCGTGCGCGCGCTGGTGGGCCCGCAGCGCCGCGGGGCTCGGGCAGCTCTGGCCGCAGCTGGGGCAGCGCGCCGCCTGGGCGCCGGGCAGGTGCGTGCGCTGGTGCTTGAGCAGGTGCTGCTTCTGGCGGAAGCTGCGGCCGCAGAGCTGGCAGGGGTGCGGGCGCTCACCCGTGTGGTTGCGCAGGTGCCGCGTGAGGTTGGGCTTCTGGCTGAAGCGGCGCCCGCACTCGGGGCACGGGTAGGGCCGCTCGCCCGTGTGGATGCGCTGGTGGATGTTCAGCGACGACCACCACGTGAAGCTCTTGCCGCACTCGTTGCAGATGAACTGGCGCTGCTCGCCCGGCCCCGCAGCGGCGGGGACTGCGGTCCGAGCCTCGGGTTGGCGCCACCAGCCCTGGCAGAGCCCCAGCCAGGCCCACTCGGGGCGCCCCCGCGGCGGCCCCGGCCGCAGGCGACAGCCCCTGCGGGTAGCGGCGTCCCGGAGCAGTTCGTGCAGGCCGGCGCGGGCGCCCTGGCGGTCCCGGGCGTGCGCGCGCTGGTGGATGCGGAGGCCCACCTGGTGGCGGAAGCAGCGCTCGCACTCGGGGCACGAAAGCGTGGCGGGCCGAGAGTGGGTCTTCTGGTGCTTGAGCAGGTGCTGCTTCTGGCTGAAGCGCCTGGCGCACTCGGGGCAGCAGAAGGGCCGCTCGCCCGTGTGGTGCCGCTGATGGCGCGCCAGGTTGGGCTTCTGGCTGAAGCTCTTGCCGCACTTGCCGCACAGGTACGGCTTCTCCCCGGTGTGGGTGCGCTGGTGGATCTTCAGGGACGACCACCAGCTGAACCTCTTCCCGCAGTCCAAGCACACAAAGTGACCCTCGCCGGCAGAAAAAGCGGGGCTCAGAGGGCCAGGGGCTGCCCCCGGAGCCCTGCCGGCCAGCCCCCGGTCCTGCTCAGTGGGTGGGGTCCATCTTGGACCCCCAGTCTCCTCCTGTCCCCCCAAGGATCGAGGCTTCCCCATGGTCTGGCATGGCGGGAGGCCCCGATGCTGCTGGAAAATGTTTTCCTTATCCTTCTCGGAAAGCGCGGGCAGCGGCACTGGTGGCAGGGACGTCTGCAGCAGCCACTCTGGCTGCTCTTGCTTGATCTTCATTTGCACCCCATCTCCTGCTGGAGGCAAAGGGGGAGAGGACGGGAGAGTCATTCAGTGTAGTGAGGTGGAGGGAGAGACGGGGAAAGGAAAGAAGTGCTGGGGAGTGGGGGCAGAGCATAGCAGAAAGTAAGGTGGGAAAAAAGAAGGCAGGAGGAAGGTTTTAAAAGGGAGAAGAGGAAATAGGGGGAAAGGAGAAAGTGGAGAGGAAGGTAGAGAGGATGATAGGTAAGGGCAGGCCCAGAAGAAGCAGAACAGGTTAAAGAGACCAAGTCTTTAACCTTGGTGGGAAGAGAAAAGTCTTCCCACCCAGGGAGCAAGCAGAAAATGGCCAAATTTCAAAAGAGCTCATTCTTTTTGTAAGACACTCCATGTGCTGGGAGCTTGCCAAGCGAGTGCATGCCCAGTCCCTCAGTGGTTGGGTGACCAAGCCCCACGTCACCGTCAGGCCCTCTTCAGGGCAGCTGCCATGGTGCGTAGGCACCTCATCTTCGTGGACCTTGGCTGTTTGGTGACCTCACCTTCTTTCAACAAAACCAAGAACAAGAAAGTAGGCCAGAAAGGTCTCAGCACCCAGAATAGGTATGGCCTTGTCCTTGTACTAAACCTAGTCCACTTTACTCTCCAGGGTCCCCCGCACACTGCAGCTAACCCTCCCTTACACCGTGCTCAGGTCTGCGGGCGCTGTGTTTCCCCAGCTCATGGACATAAGGAGCCATGATGGAAAAAGTCCACTACAAGCACTAAATGCAGACTGTATGATTCCATTTGTATGAAGTTCAAAAGTTGGCAAAAACTAATCAGTGAGTCAGAAGTCAGGATAATGGCCCCTTAGAGAGGGCACAGTGATTGGAAGGGGGCCTGAGGGGACTTCCAGTCTTCTGGCAATGTTCTCTTTCTTGATCTGGGTGCTGGTTACATGGGCATGTTCACTTTACAAGAATTTATAGAGCTTGCAACCTATGCACTTTTCTGTATGTTATACTTCAATAAAAAGTTTACATTCAATAAAAAGTAGGTGAAATGAAACAGTTGTGAACAAAGAAGAGAGAGAAACTCTAAACAATATTAAAAATTGTTCCAATATTAAAAATACAACAACATAAACCCAAAGGAGGTAGGAGGAAGGAATTAATAAAGATAAAAGCAGAAACTACAGGATAAAAGGAACAGATAGATATAAAAAATATCCTGAAAATCCTAAAATACTATGTATAGATGTTATATCAATTTGAAAAAACTATATAAATTGGATGATTTTGTGAGAAAATATAAATTAGCCAAACTGACTCAAGAGTAGGGAGAAAACGTGTCTATATACACAATTAGAAGAGACTGACAAGAAAGCCAAAGTTCCCCCTTGAAAGTGGGTAACAGGCCAGTTAACTGTATAAACTGGTTCTACTCAAACTTCAAGGGAAGGATTATTCCCAGTTTACATAACCCGGGCCAGGGGCAGGAGGAGAGGAGGGAGGGAGCCTACAAGCAAGATCCAGTAGCAAAACAAGACAAGGGTGGGGTGGGCAGGAAATTGTAGGTTTGTCGTTCTTTCAAAGTAGACACAAAAAACAAACAAACAAGCAAAAACATTAGCAAAGCAGGTTCAGCAGTAGTAAAGGAACAACAGATCATGATCTTGCTGGGATCTTCCCCAGGAAAGCAAAGATGGCTCAATATCACTCACAACATTAATTTTTGTAAGTGAAAAACCTTATACTATCTCAATACATGCAAAAAAGTCATATAAAATTCGACATCGTTTCTGGAGGGAGAGAAGGAAGAAGGGAAGGAGGGAGGAGGAAAGAAAAATGAAGGAAGGAAGCTCTTAGCAAAGTAGGATATAAGGACACTTTGCTAGGTTGACAAAGGAGCTACACTAGAAACTGCAGCAAATGCTAACAAAGCCAGAGGATCAGAAGCCCATCCAGATTAGGACAAGATGAGGATGCTCACCACCACTGCCACTCCTCAACACTTCCCTGGAGGCACTAGCCAAAGCAGAAGGGAAAAAAGAAAAATAGGGCCAGCCCCAGTGGTCTAGTGGTTGAGTTCGGCATGCTCCACTTCAGTGGCCTGGGTTCAGTTCCCAGGCGCAGACATACACCACTCATCGGTCAGTGGCCCTGCTGTGGCAGTGGCTCACATACAAAATAGAGGAAGACTGACAACACATGTTAGCTCAGGGCAAATCTTCCTCAGGAAAAAAAAAGAAAAATATATGTAAATATTGGAAAGGAAGAGAAAACTGGCATTTGCTGATGATTATTAAACTAGAATGTGCAGGAGAACCCACTGACCAAGTATTAGAAATAAAAGAGTTTTAGCAAGATTGCCAGATACAAAACACACAAAAATTCATAACTTTTTAAAAATGGCAATAAAAGCTATAAAATACCTGGGAATATACCTAATACACCGTCAAAACTTATACCAGAGAGGGGGCCGCCCGGTGGCGCAGCGGTTTAGTCCGCGCTTGGCAGCCCGGGGTTCGCGGGTTCGGATCCCTGGCGCCCGCCGACGCACTGCCTGTCAGCCATGCTGTGGCGGCGTCCCATATAAAGTGGAGGAAGATGGGCACAGATGTTAGCCCAGGGCCAGTCTTCCTCAGCAAAAAAAAGGGGGAGGATTGGCAACGGATGTTAGCTCAGGGCTGGTCTTCCCCACACAAAAAAAAAAAATTAAAAAAAAAAAAAAAACTTATACCAGAGAAAAATATTAAACTTTATTGAAGATATAGAGAAAATTAAGTAAAAGGACAGATATATCATATTCCTAGATGGGAAGGAGAGAAGCTCTTTACTGCAAAACAATGTTTAAATTCAGTGTAATCCTAATTAACTTATAATATTTATGATGTGCATAAATCACAGAAAATTCTAAAAATGAGCAAGGAAGAATTTGGCTTATATAACATTAAAAGCTAAAATACTACTAACACACACCTATTAGAATGGCTAAAATCCAAAACACTGACGACACCAAACGCTGGGGAGGATGTGGAGCGACAGGAACTCTCAGTCATTGCTGGTGGGAATGTAAAATGGTACAACCACTCAGGAAGTTTGTCAGTTCCTTACAAAACTAAACATACTCTTACCATACAACCTAGCAATCACTCTCCTAAGTATTTACCCAAAGGAGCTGAAAACTTATGTCCACACAAAAACCTGCATACAGATGTTTTTAGCAGTTTTATTCATAAACATCAAAACTTGGAAGCAACCAAGAGATATCCTTCAGTAGGGATTGTATAGACAGTAGTACACCAGACAATGGAGTATTATTCAGCAATTAAAAGAAATGAGCTCTCAAGCCAGGAAAAGACATGGAGGAAATGTAAATGCATATTACTACATGAAAGAAGCCAGTCTGAAAAGGCTACATACTATATGATCCCAAATATATCACATTCTGGAAGAGGCAAGGGGGGACGGGGGGGTTGGGGGGGGATAGCCAGAGGGCAGGGATGAATAGGTGGAACACAGAGGATTTTTAGGGCAGAGAAACTACTCTGTATGATACCATAGTGGTGGATACAGGACATTATGCATTTGTAAAACCCACAGAAGGTACAACTCAAAGAGTGAACCCTAATGTAACTATGGACTTTATTTAGTAATAATGTATTTTAAAAAGTACATCAATTGTAACAAACGTACCACACTAATGCAAATGTTAATAATAGGAGACACGGGAGGAAGGGACTCTAGGGAAACTCTGTACTTTCTGCACAATTTTTCTGTAAACCTAAAACTGCTCACAGAATAAAGTCCATGAAAAACAGTTTTGACTGATGCAGTTGCTATTGATGTGGCTGCTCCGTGGTGAGCCTGGTGAGGTGAGTCTGCAAGGCAGGTTCACTTCCACCAAAGGAAAAAAAGCTAAATACAAGAACTGAAATAGTGCAGAATACACACCACAGACACATCAATGGACAGAACCCTTTGATATATGATGCAAGGTGGCCTTCCAGGTCAATGGTGCAAGGCTGGCATATTCATCGATTTAGGACCAACTAACCATCTTTTTGGGAAAAAAAGTTAAGTTAGATTCCTAGTTCATACTGTTTATAAAAATCAGTTCCAGATGGATTTAAGTGCTGGTTTGAAAGAAGAAAGTACAAGTATTAGAAGCATTAGGAGAATTTGTTTAGTATCTAGAGGTAATTAAAAACTTTCTCAAACAGGATACAAAACATAAAAACAAAAGCTACCACAAACATAAGTAAAATAGAAATGATAGTTTGGGGCAGCATTTTCCAATAGAGCTTTCTGTAACAGTGAAAGTGTTTTACATCCAAGCTGTCCAATACAGTAGCCTCTAGCCCCATGTGGCGACTGAGCACTTGAAGTGTGTGTGGCTAGGAACTGAGGAACTGAATTTACTTTCTTTTATTTAACTTAAGTCTAAACTTAAATTTAAATAACCACATATGGCTAGTGGCCACATACTGGACAGCACACGCTTAGGAGAAAATATGTACAGATACATAGTAGACCAAGGATTAATATCCAGCATATATAAAAGACCCCTGTAGATATGACGAAAAGAGGGTCAACCTCACTAATGATTAGCAAAATGCAAAACAAGAGTGAAGCATCTTTTCACCCATCACATAGGCAAATATTGAAAAGATTGATAATATCCATACTTCACAATATATGTGGAAATGACAGAGGGTGGGGGAAGGTGTGCTGGGGGCATAAACCAGTTCAGTTTAGTTCATAAACTTTTTGGAGGACAATTTGACAGTGATTACCAAGATTACAAATGTGTATAACCTTCCACCCAGCATTTCACTCTAGGTGTTTATCCTAAGAAATATTTACATATAAGTGCAAAGAGGAATGTCCAGGAATATTCACTGAAATGCTGTTTATAATTAGCAAAACATGGAAGACAACCTAATTACCCATCAACAATAGTTTAACAAAATTATCACTTCCTTCATAATATGGAATACTACACAGCAATTTAAAAGAATGAAAAAGAGCTATGTATGCTGATGTGAAAAGATTTCCAGAACATTTTAAGAGAAAATAAAAAATCAAAAAACAATACCAATCATTTGATATGAAAAATAAAACTATACATTCCTCTCTATGTATGTACATATGCATGATCCAGGACAATTCACACCAAACTGAAGATGGTGGTCACCCTGTAGATGATATGGACAATAGAAGGACTGGATGGAGAGGTCAAAGGGGACCTTCACTTTATCTGCATTGTTTGAATTTTTATAAGAATGTTCAAATATTATCATTTAAAAATCTTTAAAATATTTTAAGAAATAAAGAAAAAACCTCCCCTCTAATCTGGCAGCCTTTAGTTCTAGGGCCAAAGAGCTCTGCTTCACTCCATAGCCTCACCGGCCATCATGAGGGCAGAGAAACTGATATGTGACCATGGGGGATGCAGGTGGGGGTGGGGGTGTCACGGAAAGTACCCACAAGGGGCCAGTTTTCCTCCCAGCAAAATGATGTTGCAAGACCTCACAACCAGGTGCTTGGTTGTGAAAAATCATCTTAGCAGCAATAATCGTTTGAAAATGAAAGTGGTGATTTAAAACGTATACTGACAGGAATTAATACCCAAATAAAATAAGTTCAATAGACTCTAAGAATGTTTCTTTAGATGCACTACAATGTTGGCCAGCGGAAGTATTTAATGGGGCTACATGTCCAAATATACTCAAGCGCGAGGGGCACCACTGTCCCCAAGTGACAGGTTACCCATTAGTGCCCCAGAACCCCATAAAACTCACTGCTTTGCCCTGATTAAACCTGGCCTTGACATCCATCATGCTGGCTGATGGCTGGGAAGGATCGCCCTTCCCAGTGGGAAAGATGGCCCTGGCCTGAAAGCCGAGAGAACACTCACACCCACTGCCATAGGGCACTGGGCGGGTACAAGTGACTGGGTTGTGTGAGGAGGCCCTGAAGCTCGGGGATGGGGTGTGGAGCCTGTGAAGGGAGTGTACTGGGACTGCAGTGGCCACTGGCGCCTTCCCTTAGGGCTCAGGCATCGACACAAAGGAGAACAGGCCTCTGGCTGCCCTGTGGAGGGAGTCCTGAAACAAAGGTAATGCTCCTCAGTCAGCATAAAAGGATTATTATTTTTTTAATTCTAAATGGTTCAGATAAAATAAAAAGGTGCCAAATAGGGAGCTATTGCTTAATGGGTACAGAGTTTCTGGGGTGACGAAAAAGTTCCAGAAATAGATAGTGGTGATGGTTATCCAACATTGTGAATGTAATTAATGCCACTGAATTGGACTCGTTAAAATGGTAACTTTCATGTTATGTATACTTGACCACAATTTTAAAAACCACATAAAATAAGTAAAAATTAAAAGGTGCTTAAAAGAGGTAAGTGCTCAATAATCTGAAAACTTCAGCCATCAGAACAGGCCACTCCCTGAGCCTGGTCAGCAGGCAGTGGGCACTGTGGCGGCCCAGGGCTGGCAAGGAGGGGCTGCAGCCCAAGGGGGCCCACAGTCCCAGGGTCCAGGCTGGCATTTTTCCACCTCTTCCCTAAGACTACAGGGTGCCTCAGAAGCTGCTGTAGGAGGAGACTGGGCCCTGGAGGACTCCATCTCTTACTTCTGAGTTAGGATTCCACTGATGAGTTTCTCTAGGAAAAGGGTCCTTCTAAAACATTTGGAACTGCATGCCCTAGGTTTTCCTGCAATTACGGTAACGTCAGCATTACACACACCCAGAGCCCTCAAAGCTGTAGTGACAGCCAACTGTGCAGGGGAAGGAGGTGGCCGGACTGGGAGGTGGCGTGGCCACAGGACCCAGCCCCAGAACACCGTGGTGTCCATGTATCACACTGGCTCCCTTTGAGCAAGCTGCTTCATTTCTTCTTTACCCTACTGCCTGGTTTGTGTCTCCACTGGAGGTCCACTGAAATGATTATCCTGGGAGGGTAGAGGCTCTGGGGTCTATGGGCCAACTGCCCTGGGCTGGGAGAGGGAGGTAAAGAAGCCTGAGTCACTGGGCCAGCCCTGCTGTGGGCAGGGTTCCCAGGGACTGCTGCTGCTCCCGGACCCCACCCCCTCCCAGGGCCAGAGCCATTCTGGCCCCAGGGTTTGCAACAGAGGCTGTGAGAGCTGGTCTCAGATGCCAGGGGCTGCTCCATCCCAGGAGCAGGGATGCTGGGGAGGAGTTTCTGCAAGAGCACGTGACTGTACAGGGACACTTTCCGCTCGCAGCAGCACCTGCCTGGGAGATCCCACAACCTAATGCCATATTTCCTCTCAGCTGGCTGTAAGTGGTTCCAGCTGATACAGACCGTGAACTCTGAGTGACCGCAGGAAGCTTTAATGGACCGAAGTGAAGACACTTTCCTGACCCATAAAGAACAGGCTTGTTTTAACCACTCTTCCTACCCAGAGAGCTAGTTTTCAATGTTTGATTAGCATGCCCACCATGGACTCCCCGTTCTAGCACTTAACAAACACATCGCTCTCCCTGCTCAGCAAATTTCTACACGGGGTGCGTGTGTGTGCACATGTGTCTGTGTATGCGCATGTGCGTGTGTCCCCTTGCCTGGCAAGTCATGGCTGGGCTTTGTCCTTTTCTTGGCTCCCATAGTCTGTTTTTGTTCCATTCTTTGACATGACCCTCAGTGTCCTGGTCCCGCCCTGCAGTTCTACAGTCCACAAGTGACCAGTGAGAGCAGCCACTCACGCTCAGCTAGGGAAGGACAGGGAAGACGGGTCTGGGGGAGGACCTGCAGTTGACTCCCACCTTCCATCTTCTCTCTTACCTGCGCTGGCACCAGCCAGGCCACTCTCCATCCCCGGAGGCCCCTCGGCATCAGCGCAGCGGCTCCCTGCCCTGCCGTCTGTGGGTGAGAAGGGAACAGAGAGAGAGAGTTGGTCTGGGGGACAAGGACAAAAAGGGTTTCCCAGTCCTCCTGTCACCTCATAGAATGTGCTCCCTCTTTTTCAAGAGCTTTTCTATCCATGACCTCAGCTGAAATGTGCAGGGCTTTTTTTCAATTGCACACATACCTGCTAAGCAGGTAAAACAGGCATAGTTCCCATTTTATGAAGAGGAAACTGAGGCCAGAGAGGGCCACTGACATGGCCCAAGTCACAGAGGTAGCTGAATTGCAGAGCTGGGCAAGATCCTGGGTCTTCTAACTCCCAGACCAGACCTCACGCCCATACTCTCAACATCTGCAGAGTAGGGTGTGAAGGACGCCACACGTGAGAAACGGGAAACTCAAGGAAGTTTAGAGATGGCCCTAGTGGTCATGCAGACCCCTCTTCCAAAGTCCCCTTCCCCGTTCCAGCGCAAACCTTCCAGGGAGCCTCCCGACCATTCCTCTCCCTCCCAGAACACACAGTCCATCTGGGGTACTAGTTAGTTACTAGCTACTAGTTATCTAGCTCACCAAGCTGGGGCTCTTCTTCCTCTTTAACGCTCAAGTCCTTGAACATCTCCTCACCGGTTCAGTCCGCGCCTGGAACATGACTGGGATGGGTCCTGCTGCTCAGAGGCCTTGGGCTCTGCACTGCCTCCCTCCGAGTGGGGTGCTCTGCCCCAGATCTCTGCATGGCCCCCCTTGCCTCTTTCAGGTCTCTGCCCAAATGTCACCTCCTCAGAGCAACCTTCCCTGTAAAGTCACAACCCTAACTCCACCTCACGTTCCTCCATGACACTTTTCACCACCTGACACGACATTTACTTATCTGTTTTTTCCCATCACTGAGAGGACAGGAACTTTTTGTGCTCACTGCCAAGTCCCCTGGATCTGGGATAGAGCCCCCACACAGAGGGCAGTTCACATCTGTGTGTGGCATGAACATGCTGCCCGCTAACCAAAGTCACGTGGGGCTGCAGGCACCTGGGCGCTCACCTTCTCCAGGATGGTGCCCTGGACTGCCTCTCCTAAGGATGGGGATCTTGTTACACATGCCTACACCCCCTCAGCCCCCCGCACTCCCAAGGGATCTGTGAGTCTGTTCAGCTCATGCTGTGCTACCTGTGCTACCAACGGGCTTCTACAGGCGTCAGTCAGCGCTTCCTTCCAGGCCCCTCAGCTCAACCACTTCCCAGGAAACCCAGGCTTCCCTGCTCCCCACCTCAGCAGGCAGGAGAGCCTCCCAGAGACCCCATCCTAAGAGTCTCGCCCCTCCCCTCTCCCAGGTCCCCTTCCAGCAGCCACTCCGGGGACAGAGACCCAGGCTGGGAATCTGGACCCTGCCCAGAGAGGTGGGGGCGGGGTGTGAGGGTAAATATAAATCTAAAAACGAGAAAAATCATCTTCCCTCATGCAAAAAGGGAGACTTTCCCCATAACCACCACCCCTTTCCTTAGAAAACTTGTCGTTATGAATTTTTCTCTGCCCTTTTGAGATGTCTGTAAATGTTTTTAAAAGCTAAATAAGCCTCTTGCCAGCTTTATACCCCAGGATTGTCCTTCTCAGGACTGGGGAGCCAGCTCTTTGAAATGTAACCATCAAGGGAGACAGGGCCCTGTCTCCCAGCCCCCATGGGAGGGTGGGGCCCCAATCTGCAAAACTACCTCCTGTCACAAAGATGGGAGAAGGGTATTTCTCCTTTGGATAAAGGCAATCTGCTAACACAGGTGACCACCCCAATTACCAGGTGAATTTAGGATGAGCTCTGTGTGCAAATGGTGCCATCAAGGCTTCTTACCTGAGGACCAGGCATGGCATCTGCTGGGATGTATAACAGGGAGAGATTTCTTTCTGTCTTTGCAATCTCTTAGCCAATGGCCTATGATGTGCATCTCATTCTGGTGCAATGCTTATTCAGTAAAAAAAAAAAAAAAAAAAAAAAAAAAACTGTTCTCTTTCTCTCCTACTTCTGTGGGGAGCTTTCCTGAGTTGGCAGGAGATTTTGTTTTTAATTCTATTTCCCCAGCAGGGGTCTGTTCCACACTCCTACCGTGGTTTCTTACAGACGCTAAAACCCACCTGTGGTGCAGACAAAAGGTGGCCACAAGAAGAGGGGAGGAGAAGGCCACCATGGGGCCCTGATGGATGCTGTTGCTCCTGCCTTAGTGCCCCCCTTCCCTCCAGGTTACTCTGTGTCCCACGGCTGGGGAAACCTCTCACCAACTGGAGATTCAACGCCTACCTAAAAAAACTCAGGGGACTGGCGAGCAGGGAGGACACCTCAAGGCGGGGAAACTCAGACGAGGGTGCCAGAGGCCAGGCCACCATGCAGGGGGGTGAGGACAGAGGGACAGACTTGGCCTTGTTCATAAAACCCCAATACAACACAACAGAGTCCTGGAGCCCAATCAGATCAGTCCTACTTGATCCATTCTGTCTTTCAAGAGGTATTAGGACCTAAAAATTGCCTCAGGGGCAGAAGGCTTCAATTCTTGGTGAACAACTCACAGCGAGTTACCAGAGCAGCTCCTCCTGTCCCTGGGCACATCTGTCCGGGCCTCACCACGGCTCAGGGAAAGCAGCGCTGGCGGTCCAAAGAGGCACAGAGTGGAAAGGGAAGGAAGGGGCCCCTCATGGGCCCCAGGGGAAGAAGTAAGAAACGAGAGGACAGAGGTAGAAGGGGAGGCACAGAGCACAGGATGGGGGGCAGGTAGGCCATGTCTCAGGGCCACCTCCACCTGTGCGCTCAGGTGGGATGCGTCTGGAAACAGGCCAGCAGGTGTCTTGCAGACAAAACCCCGAGATAGCCAAACCAAGGAAAGTCCCCAAGCATGGCCACATCTTTCCAGGTCAGCAAGGCCACCAGGTACACCCCGCCTCAAGCTGCGCCTTCTCACCCTTCTCTCTTGTCCTGCCTTCCGCCCTGCTACGCCACACTGCACGCCCCTTCCTACCCACCACCCACCCGCCCCACCTGACACATTCCTCAGCTGACCCGAAAGATGCCCAGGAACCCAGCTAGCAGGCCACCCAGCAAAATGCCCCAGCCAGAAAACAGAAGGCAACGGGGCCGACCCGCCACCCCCACCAGTGCCCACGTGGAGCTTCTGAAGGCGGCTCAGTCTATCATGCTGGGGTAGACCCCAATCTCCAGTGACCTTTCCCCTCCCTGCCCAGCAAGTTCTGTGGAGAGCAGAACACACGCAGGGGATGGGTCTCGGGACAGGGCCTGGTCGCCTCCCCCTTCCCGGCGCCTGGCTCTTGGCCCGGCCCTTCCCACATCGGGTGAGGCTGCAGTTGGGATGAGAGTCCCCTCACTGGGAAGGCCTCCACCCAGGCAGCTGCCATGACGACTGCCAGACCACACAAAGCGGGGATTGTGGCCTGTGGCAGGTGGTGAGGTCTGGAGACAGGGGAAGGTAACAAAGGAGCTTTGGTCTTAGCAGAAACCTGGGGACAGGGAGGAGGCGGACAGCAGCTGGGGTGAGGAGAAAGGCCACAGGCCAGGAGGGGCAGGGCAGGGACATGTCTGGGTCTCCCCACATCCTCCCAAGCTCAAGCCCCAGGGACTTCGCACCAGCTAAGCACGATCTCTCTTCATAGACTCAGGCCCCAGCTGGGGAAGGAGAAGGAGATAGCGCCTCACGTGTCCTTTGTCACCAGTGGGACAGGGACTAGCCACATGCCTTCCACCAGGAGCTGAGGCTTTGAGGGGTGACATCTCCCCTAACTCCAGCCAAAGGCCCAGCTCCCAGACCCTGCTCAGCCATGAGCCCCCACCCGGTGCCATGCCCAGGTTGTTCACCTATACCCATAACCCCCACCCACACAGGAAACCGGGGCAGGAGACATCTCCCCCAGGCACACCCTCCCATCAAGCTCACCCCCACCCCACCCTTGTCTGCCACACCAGCGGGGGGCCATGCTCCCCCACCTTTCTATTACCCACATCTTTCCCAATTCCCAGCCAATTTAACCCTACCTGGTCCTTGGTGCATCGCCCACCCCACCAGCCTCCCACCCTCTCCCTGACTGGCTCCCCCTTAGCCTAATTTCCTCATTGGTTCCAGTTTCCCTGCGGGCCGGTCCCCCTTCTCCTCTCCTTGCCCTGACTCACTGTGCTAGCTATGCAGGTCTCACCCACAGGGCAGGTCTATAGACTGTGGCCCAGGCCAGCATCCGCAAAGCAGGTGGGAGAGGGATGCGGGCTGCAGCCAGTCTCCACCCACCGCGGGGTGTGCTCTCAGAGTGCCCCCTGGGTGCAGAGGCTCTGCGTCTCCTAGCCCCATCACTGAGGGGAGTGGGGCTTCCCTGATCCCCTCGGTAGTGATCTGGCAATGGAAAGCAGAGGGGGTGGTCAGCCAAGACTCCAATAGGGAGAGGAAGAGCGCCGACTGTGTACCAAGCACAAGCATCGCCCATTCCATCCTTCACGACCACGTACGGCTAGGGAACCCGGGCTCAAGGGCACACAGCCCCTGAGTGCTGGGGCCAGGACTGAAGTGGGGTGGGCCTGCCCCACGTCACGTCTTAAGAGAAGGTACGGGATCTACCAAACTGAAACTACCAGTCCCTCATTTTCAGGAGTTTGGCTTCTGTACCCACATGTGCTTGCCTAAATTTATATAAATTAAATTAAAAATTCAGTTTCTCAATCACACTGGCCACATTTCAAGTGCTCGACAGTCACATGTGGCTAGAGCTACCGTAACGTCAGCAGAGAAGATTTCCACGTTCACAGGGTTCTGCTGGTTCTGCAGTTCAACTGCACTGCGCTGTCAGTTCCAGGAAGGCAGGGGCTGCCCTGCCCAGTCCCTGATACACAGAAGGTGAAAGAATGAATGATGGGATGAATGAATGAAACAAATGGAGGACTGAAGAGGGGGATCCTCTGGCCCCCTGCTTTGTCACTAACCACGAATACCTTGGGACTAGTAAGGATGTCCTCCACCTGGGAAACAGTCCAGTTAATACCAGTGGATGTTTCATTTAAAATATCCAGTCAGGGGGCCGCCCGGTGGCGCAGCGGTTAAGTTCATGCTTGGCAGGCCGGGGTTCGCAGGGTCCGGATCCTGGGCGCCTGCCGGTGCACTGCCTGTCAGCCATGCCGTGGCGGCGTGCCATAAAAAGTAGAGGAAGATGGGCACGGATGTTAGCCCAGGGCCAGTCTTCCTCAGCAAAAAGAGGCGGATCGGCAGTGGATGTTAGCTCAGGGCTGGTCTTCCTCACAAAAAAAAATATCCAGTCATAGGCAGAAGGGAAGAAACTGGCATAAACACGAAACGCACACACAAACACACCCAGAGACAATCACATCTAACATCCGACATGGCAAAGTAAACAAAGTTCAAAGGTGCAAAAATACATAGATATGACAACACCTGAACAGGCAAAGTACAAAGAAATTGAGGTATTTCAACACCCAGACACACCTGCAGAGCCTCAGAGACACAAGTGTGCCGATGTGAACCACATAAGCACAAGTCACACTAGTGGAAACAGAAACTCGAATCCATGCTGACGCAAGTGCCCTCACACGTCCGTGCCCATCCCAGCAGGCCCCCTGCTCCCAGGAACAGAACTGGGGGTGGGGAGTGGGGAACGAGTGACATGTCCACAGTGAGCCAGGAAGCTCCGAGCAGAGATGGGAGGTAGTATGACAGGAGACAGTCACCTGTTGGGTTACCTGTGTTGGGGGAGGGGCAGCATGAGGCCAGCAAGCGCTGCAGCCAGCTGGGGAGAAGCTGGAGCAGGACAGAAAGCCCTAGAAAGAGAACTAGGCTCTGCCCAGCAAGCCCAGGGCAGCCTGAGACCCCTCCCAAGGCCAGGCCTGCAGGGGGTCCAGCCCAGGAGGAAGCAGCAGGCCCCTCCCCTTTCCCCTTGACCTTGAGCCCCCACAGGCTGACTCCTCAGCTGAGGCTGGCCAGCGTTCCAGCATTCCTGTCCTTGGCAAGTCACCACACCTCCAGGCCCAGGTTCCCAATGGTGAAGGTGATTGACAACACCTGATCCACAGGTTTGTTACAAGCATCAGGTGAGGTGGTCTGTGGAAACACCACACCTTCTGAAGCCTATAAACCCGCAGTGTCTCTTCTCTCCCATTATTGTGGCCTGAGAACAACCCACACTCGCATTTTCCAAGCCCTCTCTCCAAACGCCCCCACTGCCGTCACTCTTCCTAGACCATCACTCCTTCAAGCGCTTCAGTCTCTGGAGACCCCCAGTGCCCACAGAGGAACCCCAACCTCTGCTCACCCACGTGAGTCGGCCTCACAGGAGGAGCGGGCGTGGCCAGTTTTACTGTGGGGACTACCTACGGAGCTGCGCTCATCAGAACAGCCCCAGGTACAGCATTGGACCCCACAGCCCCGGGGAAGGCTTGGCCTGGAGGTGGGGTTTCTCTGGGCTGGGTGAGGGTGCCTAACCCAGTGGGGGTGGAGGGGCTGGGTGGGCAGTGGTAAGGAAAGCAGGCTGGGAACCTGAGCACCTGGCAGGGGCTGGACTAGAAGCTTCTGCGGGCCTTCGGCTCTAAGGCTCAGTTTAGGTGAGCCCCAATGGCCTGAGGCCTCGACTGTTGTGGGGAGGGGCCAGTGCGGCCTGTCTCCCAGAACCAGTTCCACAGCCACCAGGCCCTCCCCCCAAGGCCAGTCCTACAAAGGCCACTCCAGCAGGAGGTCTGTCCCCTGGGTGGTGCTCTGGCTGGCCTCTGGATAATCAGCTCCCTCTCCAGGCATCAGTCCTCTGTCTTTGGACCCACCAGACTTCACACCCTCCTCTCATCTGAGTTTATGACCAATGAGGACACACAAACCAATTGCCAACAAGTGGCTTTAAAATGTTATCTGAAAGCCAAGGTGCCTGCTTCCCACCCTATATGGCTCCCATGCCCAGGGACAGACAAGCAGGCCCAGAGGTCCTACCCAGTCCAGGTGAGCATCATTTCCATCATTTAGAGACTGGCCTCCACGCTGTGCCCCAGCATAAGGCACACCCAGCCTAATTCTAACCCTTCTAGAACTCCCACAACAATGGCTCCCCACCCCCTCAGTGCCCCCAACCCCATCTTCCTCTCCCATCACCCACCCTGCTCAAGAACGCCCCCTCCTCTCTGAGCTCCTCAAGAACTCCTCGGATCTCACTCAGTGCTGGATCAAGTGTCCCCCCATTGTTACCATTGCTCCAAGCCCTATTCCTCCCCCCTCTCCTACTCCAGCATCTTCACACCTCACCCTCCCAAACACTGTGGTCCTCAGTTCTAGGAGAGGACAGAGGAGAGGCAGGCCATCATCCACAGAAATGGAATGCCTAGTGGAAAGAGCCCAGGATGGGGAGGCCTGACACCTTGGGCTTGGGTTTGCTTCTGGTTATCCACGTGATCCCGGGCCAGCCACTTTCCTCTCTGGGCCTGTTTCCCCATCTGCAAATGGAAATAATCATGCTTGCCCCTGTGTGCAGAATGATTATATCAAGCAGGGGGAGGGTGGGGGTAGTGTGAAAGGACTCTGAAAAATGTTCAAGGTGCAGGATGAATTCTTTTTAGGTCCCTTCCCCTCTCCCCACACTGTAAGAACTGGACCTCAGGCTTGCCCTGGTAGGAACAGCTGGGTTAGTGACTTCAGTTGCTCCCACCAGCATTCCCTGAGAACCAGCTCCATGGACAGCCAGGTCAGCTGCCTTATCCCAACATGCCTGCCCAACTCCTGGTGGTCCCCAGTTGAACCCCAAGCCAGTCCCTGAGACACTTCCTTCCAGGACCCCTCTCTCCACCTGCCCAACATGCACACCTTTGCTGGGATGTCCCACTCCCACCTTCCTGCCCACACACCTGTCCCAACCCACGGCATCCCCATCTCGTCTTTGCTCATCCATCTCCCTTTAGAGGAGAGAGCAGCACCCATATTCCTCCACCCCAAGTCCAAGACTCAGGAGCCTGCCAGGGCTGGAGGACCCCATTCCCTGATCTGAAGGCAAGGGACAAAACCAACTTCTAACAACACTTTGAACAGGTGTCACATTTTAATTCAGAAACACTTTTCCACTCCTTGCTGCATTCTAAGGAGCTTGGAAAGGGTAAGGAGTGTTTCCCCCTTGTCAGATGAGGAAAGCGAGGCCCAGAGGTGCCATTCCCTGCCTCAAAGAGAGTGAGACCAAGCCCATCCTCCCGTGCCCCCCTCCCCACCGGCCCCAGGAAACCTTAGATTCCTCAGTTTAACCCTCACAGGGGGCAGGTGCATGGACAGACCATTCCCCCACTCACTCTGGGCATCCCTTGCCTCTCCAGGGGGACAGGGGATCTTCACCAGGCCTCTCAAAACTACCACCCTCCTACCACAGACGCAACCCTCCCAGTCCCCGAGTCACCAGCACTGTTCTTAATCCCTGCAAGGTCTCTCACTGTCGCTGTCTTAGTTCAGGCCTCAGCACCTCTCACCTAGAGACTGCACCCATTTACAGCTTATCTTGCCCCTCCCACCCATTCACCACCCAGAACTCAAAGCAATTTTCCTAAAGTTACACTTTGGACATGTTTCTACTTTGCTTAAAATACCTCAGTGGGTCCCCAGCACTTTCAGATTCAGCTAAACGTTTCTTGGCAAGACTGTTCAAAATCTGGCCTCTGCTCGCCTTCCTCACTGCACAGCAACCCACCCTACTGTCCCAGCACGCGGCTCCCTGACCTGGCATCTTCACACACCTGTGACCAGCCTTGGAATACCCTTGCCCAACTCTCCTCTGCCCAGCCCAGCCCAGACATCACTGTGACCAGGGAGCCTTTTTGGAGACTCCAGACTCCGTTAGGGGCCCCTCTCTGGTTAACCTGTGCACCCACGCAACCCAGTACTGTCTACACCGTATAATAATAATTTGTCTGCCTCCATACAAGCCTGTAAACATCTCAACACAGGGAATGTTTCTCTCCCCCCAACACCCAGCACAAGATCCCACGTGTTGTAAACCATTAATAAAAATTTTAATAAACACTTGAATAAAAGAAATTTAAATCCAAAACAGATTAGAAGCACAGGATCATGGAACCTTAGAGTTGAAAGGAGAGTAACACCCTCTAACCTCTTCATTTCACAGATGAACACAGGGACCCAAAAGAACAGCTAACACTGGAGCCTGGACATCACTTGGCCTCAACCTTCAGGGCTCTGGCCACACCCAATCCCAGGTCTGGCTGACCAGGACTCGCTCCAGGCTCCATCCTGCCCCAAGGGGTGGAGGGGGCGGCATCTCTATATCCTCCACCTTTAGAAGAAGCCACAGCCCCTAGCCCCACCCCCACTGAGATCTTGGCTCCTGTGCCCATTTTCCTGGAAGGGAGGTCTTGGGGAGACCCCTACACATACACACTCCCAATTTCCGTGGTGCTTCCCTCTCATTGTTCTCACCTCCATCCTGATGCCCACTCGTTTAATCATTTATTAAACTACTGTGTGTCACTCTGCGCGAGCACTGGGGTTCCTGCCCTCCGGGAACTCGGTCCTTCGGGGAGACCGACACAGCTCCCGAATATTGGGTCAGCGCTCTGGTCGAGCGCGCCCCGAGGAGCCGAGGGGCGGTGCCCCCGCTCACCTCCCCGTTCCCCGCTCTCAGGACCCTCCCCCCGCTCTTTGCCCCGGCCTGCAGCCCCTCCCCACGCACGACCCGGGCCTCTTTCCCCATGGGCTGGGTGGGGTGGGGAGAGTTCGGGGCCGGAGCGCGGGGGCTCAGGGGACCCCGAGGCCGCCGCCAGCCCGAGGCTGGGTGGAGGCAGCGCGGGAGGAGCGGGCCGGGCGCTGGCCCCACAGTACGGTCCGTCCCTCCGCAGGCCCCTCCCCGCCCGGATTCAGAGGGACTCGCAGGGAGGGGACAGGAATAAATACCTTGACTTTGTGGCTAAGGTTAACGGGAACTGCCACCCCGGGGCGACTTGGGCACTGGGCTTCCCGGCCCCGCCAGTCCCGGGGCAGAGGGGCGGGTGCGCGCCCCTGATTGGCCGGAGGGCCTGGCCGTCCCCGGGGCCGCCCCGCTGCCCGATTGGCGGCGCCGCTCAGATGACCAGCTCAGCCCTATCGGAGAAGCCCGCGGGGCGGCCCCTTTGTTCTCCGGAGCCAATGGCCGGGGTGGGCGGGCTGACCTCGCCTCCCGCTGGGGTCTCTCTGGGCCCCGCGCGGCGTTAACGCGTTGGCCGCTGGGCGCGGGGCTGGCGGCCGGGGCTCCGAGGGGAGGAGGGCGGGGGTGAGGCCGAGGCCGCGCTGCTGGAGACCCGACGGAGCCGCCCCGCCCGGCTCTTCCCCGCTCCGCCGACGCGCGCTCTGAAATAGATCCAGTCACTCGGCGACTCTCCGTCCGACTCAGGGACGCGCCCCCGCCGCCCTTGGTGCCGGGAGCCGGGGAACAAGAAGCACGAACCGCTCTGCGACGCTCACACTCGCGTGTGCATTTGACAGGGTGTTGGTACTTGCACTGCAGCACACCAGGTGTCAGAGTGAGAAGTGCGTGTCCGTGCGCCCTCCGCACCCGCGCGGCCCAGGCACGTCGTGGGCGCGAGATAAACGACCCTGGGGTCTCTCGGAGAGAATTAGACATCATTAGGTCCAACCCCCCGCTGTCTAGGTGAGGAAACAGCGACCTGTGGAGGTTCCGTTCCTAGGCCGAGTGTCACCGCTGATTTAGAGCAGGTTCCAGTCCGCCAAGGAGGGTCTCTGCTCCTGGAGACCTTCAGGAAAGAGAATTTTCTCATCTACCCAGCCTGATTGGAAGGAAACGCTCCTTCATGTCAGTAAAATTCCTCGCACTGCTACCTCAAAGGGGCCAGCTAGGTCAACTCCCACTGGCAGGATTCTCTCCGGAGCTGCTAGGAAACCACCTTTGGGAAACGAGGTTGACAAACAGAAGCTGGGCCTCTCTCTCAGACTTGCTACAAACCTTACTGTTAAGCCGGTGGACCTTATTTTAATGAACCAGTCAGCAGCTGCCTACTAAGCACTTGCCATGGGCCCAGCTGCTGTTCAGCCTCATAACACAACAGAAACTGGGGGACAGAGTTTCTGTCAGTTATGTCACAAAGTTCATGTGCAGCTTTTACAAAAGACACTTTCTGTCTCTGGACTTTGACTTATTCATCTGTAAAAGAGTTAATAATCTTCTAGTTACGTACCTTACTGGATTTGTGCAGGACCCTAACTGGTTCCATTGTCTATAGAAGCATTTGTAAAGTATAAAACCCTATACAGAGGCCAGACACCACCAGGCCACCAACTCTTTAAGAGTCTCATTCATCTCTCTGTTTTCCAGAGTACCTAGTAGAGGTTCAGTAAAGGCTTGTGGGTTCCGGGAGTCTAGTTCCAGATCTGCCACTGGCTTCAAGTGGGAAAGTCATTTCCACTCTCAGGGCCTGTTTCCTCCTCTACAGATGAAAGACTTCCTCCAGATTGACAGTTCATCACCAAGGGTAGGTACTTCAAGGTGGGAAGAATGAAGCTCATCTGGGATCCTATTTCCATTAAGCAAAAAAAGGGGAGGCTACAGATGTGTTTGCAAATGCACGGAAAAAAAGGTCTAGGACACTCTCAAACTCTTTACATAGTGTTAAAGAGAAAAGACACAGGGAGAGGAGTGGGGGAAATGAAGGACTTGCACATTAAGAATAAATCTAGGGGCCTGCCCCGTGGCATGGTGGTTAAGTTCGCACGCTCCACTTGTGCAGCCCGGGGTTCACAGGTTCAGATCCCGGGTGTGGACTGGCACACTGCTTGTCAAGCCATGCTTTGCAGTAGTCCCACATAAAGCAGAGGACGATGGGCACAGATGTTAGCCCAGGACCAATCTTCCTCAGCAAAAAGAGGAGGATCGGCAGCTGACAATAGCTCAGGGCTAATCTTCCTCACAATAAATCTAAATGTCAGTATTGTTTGATTTTGATATGATAATTTAATACTTTTGTAACGGTAGAAGAAGAAAAAAAAAGAAAAGCCCTAGACTCTTCAGAATAGAAGGGCAGCTTGTGTCAGCAGTGCGCTGACCCCTTCAACCCGGCAGTTCCTCCTTCAAGACTGCGTTCAGCATGTGCCACGCTGAGCAAGGACTTGGGACCCACCAGGCCCCCCGAGGGACTCAGGAACCATGGGCAAGTTCACTCTGTCCCTGCTTTACCAACCCCCTCAAAGCCACTTCTGTGGCTTTTCCTGACCTTTGGACCCCTCCTCACTATCTCTACCCCAAAGCAGTGGGCAGCACAGCACTAGAGGACAGCCACATCCGCCTTCCCCACATGCCAGGCATTTCTTTCAAAAGTGGTGATTTTTCAAAAAGTCAGAACCCCTGGTCAGATTCCCTCTCCCTCATCCTTTTCCCTAACCCCCTGATATTAACCCTAGATGTCTGAGGACCTGTCTCCTGCTCCCTGCCCATCATCCCCAGACATCTACCTACTTTCCCAGTGTCCCCCCAGAAAAAGCACTGCTCCCTTCCCTTAAAGCCCTGGGCTCCCTCAAAGAGACATTTAAATGATGCCTTCTTGACGCAATGCCCCAGGCTCTGAAAGATCATTTACCATCGACTACACAGGTTTTTAAGTGGCCCCATAACCCCATAATCCAATATGAAGCTTTGAAGCTGTCTGCTTCCATCCTACACATTTGGAGCCCCACCCTCCCCACTCCCCTGTCTCTACTCATTTGTGTACACATACATGTCCTCCCCAGACTTAGGATCTTAGGGGTAAGGACTGGGTCTTATCTTTGTAAACCCCCAGTTTCCATCACAGCATCAAGCACATGGCAGGCATTTAATACTCATCTTCACCCAACCCCCTGAGAACCCCGCGGCAGTGGCCTGGAGCACAGAGTCCTGGCGTCCGGCAAACCACAGCTTGAATCACCTCTGGTGACTGCCGGTTACGTGACCTTGAGCAAATGTTTTCATCTGTAAAAGAAGAGTACCCACCGCACAAGGATTATGTGTGATAATTTAGGTAAACTTCTTTGCAAGGTGCCACTCACATAAACAAATTGTGGTTATTATTCACCAGACCCTGTGCTAGGTGCCAGGGATCTACGCAGAAATTGCTATGACAGGCAGGAAACAGGCCTACTGATGCCTGTCAAAAACATGCACTCAAATTTGTATGAAGCAACCAGTGCAAGGAAGTGTACGTAGTAGTAACAAATGTGTGCAAGTGTAGCAGGCCGGCCGGGGAGGCATTGCAAGACAGAATCAAATCAGAACTTCCCCACAATAACTGGTACCCAGAAAGTCCAACTTGACCCCACACAAGGCTGAACCTCTAGAGAATTAGCCCCACCTGCTGGGTGTGCCCCCGTTCCCCACAGGGAAAAACCAGAGGCAGGGCACATTGGAGATCAAGTCAGGGCACTTGGCCTCTTAACAAGCCCCCTCAGTGCCCCCTCCTCGGAGCAGAGTGTGCTGCTCCTCACTCAAGCCCACAGCTCCCTAGGAGAAAGGAACACTTCTCACCCACCAGTTCTAAAACCAAATCTTTATTCTCTAGTTTGAAAAGGAGGGTAAGTGGTTGTTCTGTTTAGTTCCAGAGAACAGAACAAGGCCCAATAGGTAGAAATTACAGGAAAGCAGATTTCATTCATTTTAAGGAAGAATTTCTAACAATTAGAATTATCCTACAGTAGAACCAGGGCCTCAAGACATGGGGACTCCCTGTCACCTAAGTATTCAAGCAGAGGCTGGGCATCCATAGGCTGGAAATGTGGAAAAGGAAACTCGCCCTTACTCCTGTCAGCTGACCCTCCATTATCAATGGGGCAGTCCTTTCCACATGGGTTAGTTCTGGAAGGAGTGAGGAGGGTTGGCTGTTAGACAAAAGCTTGGACACAGCTACTGACAGCCAGGGGATGCTCTAAGGCAGGGAGGAGGGTGGACAAAGCGAGTCAGACCAATGGGGAAATGCCCGGAGGTTGACCTTCGCGGAGGAAGGGGATGAGCTGAACACTAACAGTAGACAGGTCTAAGTCTGGGTGCCAGTGCAGGGGCCGGAGGCAGGAGACAGGGTGGGACAGGTTACAGCAGCTCAGCTTTGCCTCCCAGTGCTGGAAAAGGCCCAGGTGCTGCCTAACAAGGCCGGCAGGTTCTCCCAGGTGTAGCCAGCTGGCCCACTTTTCCTCCTGAGCGCTCATTTACTAAGGGCTGCACCCACACCTACCTCCAAGAACAAGCTGAAGGAACTCATAATAAAAGACGAGGACATTAAGGCGTTAACACCAGAGGAGAAGGGTCTTCCTGTCCACTGGTGACCCCTCCAGCCGGAGGGCTCAAAGGGGGGGTGGGGTTACTGCTATTGCTACTTTTCCAGGGCACAGGACAGTGAGGATGGAACCTTAGCAAACACCAGCTGGAGGCCAGAGTCCCTGCGCTCTGCAAGTGGGTTCCCTGGCCGACTGGGCGGGCTTGACCTCCCTCTAACAGGGCCCAGCTCACTCCCCGCCTCTCTCCCATCCCCCATCTACCCCAGCAGCAACACAGGCCCCATGGCCCACTGCAACGCTCCTGGGTGAATGACGCCCCGTCCGCCCTCCCGGGGCCTCCACAGCCCCCGCCCTCTCAGACATCATGCTTCTTCTGATGGGCCAGGAGCTTCTCCTCGTCGTCAAAGGTCTGGCCGCAGATGGCGCAGCAGAAGGCGCCGTCCCGGATGTGGCTCTTGCGGTGGGTGATGAGGTTGGACTTCTGGCTGAAGCTCCGGTCGCAGTCGGGGCAGGCGTAGGGGCGCTCACCCGTGTGGATGCGCCGATGGGACACCAGGTTGGACTTCTGGCTGAAGGCCTTGCCGCAGTCGGGGCAGACGTAGGGCTTCTCGCCCGTGTGGATGCGCCGGTGGGCTGCCAGGTAGGGCTTGTGGCGGAAAGCCTTGCCGCAGTCCGGGCAGACGAAGGGCCGCTCCGGGGCGTGGTCACGCCGGTGCGCCGCCAGGTGGCTGCCCTGGGAGAAGCGGCGCCCACACTCCTCGCAGGCGAAGGGCCGCTCGCCTGAGTGGACCCGGGAGTGGGCCACCAGGTGGGTCTTCTTGCCGAAGTTCTTCCCACACTCGGAGCAGGTGAAGGGCCGCTCGCCCGTGTGCTGCCGCTGGTGGGCCCGCAGGAAGCGCTCCAGCCGGAAGCTCCTGCCACAGTCATCGCAGCTGTAGAGAGAGGGGGAGGCTTCCGCCTGGTCCTGTAGGGGCTCTCCTGGGGCCTCCAGTAGAGGCTCCGGTGCAGGCTCCTGGGCAGGGTTCAGCGGGGCGTCTGGGGTGGGCTCTGTCGAGGGCTCCAGGAGGCCGACTGGAAGGTGGGGGCTCCCCGCGCCAGGGGCACCCTGGGCAGACCCTTCGGATCGCTTGTGGATCTTGCTGTGAGACAGCAGGTTGGGTTTGTGGCGGAAGCGGCGCCCGCATTCGGTGCAGGGGTAGGGCTTCTCACCGGTATGGATGCGCCGGTGTGAGGTCAGGTAGGGCTTATTGGTGAAGCGCTTCCCACATTCGGGACACTGGTGGGGCCGCTCGCCCGTGTGTACTCGGCGATGGGCGATCAGGTTGGGCTTGTGCCGGAAGCGCTTGCCACAGCAGGCACACTGGAAGGGGCGGTCAACTGCATCTCCACCGGGCCGGGGGGCGGTCACCGCGGGGCGGCCCCGGGGCCGAGGCCCGAGCGCCTTGGCTGCTGCCTCCTCCAGGGCCTCAGCTACATGAACCCGCTTGTGAGCAACTAGCTGGTCCCACTGGGCAAAGCTCCGGCCACAGTTGCCGCATATGAAGGGCCGCACCTCAGGGGCAGGGGGGTGGCACCGCCGCATATGAGCACGAAGCTGCTTTCGTCGCCAGAAGCGTCTCTCACAGTCGGGACAGGCGATGGGCCGCTTTGCAGCCGAGTGGGCCCGCAGATGCAGAACCAGGGCCACCCAGCCTCGGAAGCTCTGCCCACAGAGGTGGCAGGCGAAACCCAGGTCTGGGGTGGCAGCAGCATGGACCTGGCAGTGCAGTGCCAAGAAGGGAGCATGTCGGAAGCGACGGCCGCACTCAGGGCAGGGCAGGGGCAGGCGGGCCTGGCAGCGTCGGGCGTGAAGCCACAGGGCCACCCAGCCCGGGAAATGCCTTCGACAGTGGGCACAGCGATGGGCCCTACCCGGGGCTTGGCTGCCTGACGAGGCCACGGATGTGCCTTGTAATGTCAGCCCGCGGGGCTCCTTCTCCAGGGTCTGGGGTGACTCCTGGGAGGGCCCAGAAAGGAGTCGGGGCTGGGCGGGGCCCATGGCCAGGGGGCCCCTGCAGCGACGTTCCAGCATCAGTGCTTCCTCTGCTGAGGGTGGAAAAGCACAGTCACTCTAGAGATCACCTCATCTTGCCCCCAGTGCCTCCCTGGCCTACCCAGGCCCCAGAGAAGCCCGCCCTCTGAACTCCTAAAGCCCCTGAACCTAGACTGCTTTTCATTTCTTCGTATGTTCCATGTGATTTCAGTCTTGGGCTTCTAGATACCACTTCAAGTATATTTGTCCTAAGTCTTTATTGATCCTGGAAACTACCAGAAGGGAGGAACTCAGACACTTCTTGGAATCCCCCTCACAGCAGCCGCCCGTGTCTGGCATGGCGTCATCTGCACAAACACGCCTGCCGCAGGACCCCCCAGAAGATGGGTCCCCTCTCCCAACAGGGCTTTGCGCTTTTCCACGTGCTTTCCCTCAGCCCTCTGCCTGTTTCTACTATGTCTTGTTGCCACACGGAGCTTCACAGCAACCCTGTGAGGCTGCAGAAGCAGACACTAAGCTCCCTGTTTGACAGATGAAGCAACTGTGTGGCATAAAAGGTGACAGGATGTGCCCGAGGGGACACAGTAACCAGCAGCAGAACGAGACTAGGGGACAGGTCTTCTAAACTCCCAGGCCAGTGTTCTTCTCTGAAAGCACCTGGGTTTATAAAGATCTCGCAGAGAGACGTTTCCATAGCCCTTCCTTCCTCTTATCCTCTCCCGGGCTCTAATCACAGGAGAGGCACTTCCGGCCTCCCTAACCTCAGTCTCTCAGGGTGGAAACCTGGAGAGCGAGCAAGAACAGCCCTTCTCGGGAACAGGAGGGGAGCGCTGGAAGCTACTCCAGCATGGCCCGACGCCGGGCACCGCCTGTCCAGACTGCCCACATTCTGCCCGCCTGCCCCCCTCCACCCACACACATGATTAGGACATCACGCGAAGGAAAGCTCTCCTGAATCCAAGAAACACCCACAACCTGCTGCCCTGGGGGGCCTGGATCCCTGGCTCTGCCTCCCTTGGGGTGGTAGGGATTATTGGGGCAAGAAAAGGAGGAAAGAAGAGATTGTAATCTCTGTCCCCTGCCCAGTCCTGCCCCAACCCCGCAGGGGCTGCCCCACATTCAGCTCCTCCACAGCTCTGGGGAGCCCAGATTCCTGCACAAGAGCCTCCTACACCCACTGGGGAGAGGGGGGTGAGACTCCTCAGGGACCCTCACTGCCTGCTCAAAAGCTCCAGACACATCCTCCGAGATTCCCTAGAACGTGCACACCCCTCGAGGAGCACAGGCGTGACTCATTCCCACCCGCCAGACTAAGCACAGGGAAGACTCCCAGGATATGAGAATGGAATCCTTCCCCACACAGGTGCCTTCCTTCTGCCAGGATGGGGGGCCCTGAGCACAGGGGCTGTGGAGTGGTTTGGGAACCCAACAAAGAAGGCCAGACTCTACCCTGGAGACTGTGGAGCTGGAGGTGAGGATGTTTCCAGCTCCTCCTGGGGATGTTCCTGGGGAGACTTCTGCGGCTGCAGCGCCTGCTTCGGCCCACACTCTGGTAGACCTCAGATGTCAGAGAAAACTGCAGCAGTAAAGATACCCCTACCCCCATGGCAGAGCTCAGACCTCTAACGGCAGAGAGGCCAGCCTTACCTGCGGGGAGGGGAGAGAAAACACGCGTGAGGCTGGGAGCTCCTCTAGGGCAGTCATCTTTGTGTCCTCGCCAGCCACCACCTCCTCCCCCACTCAAGCCCCACACCCCGCCGGGCACAGTGACCTTAATGGATTTTGGATTAACAAATGAATGGGCCCCCTTCACCAAGGAAGTGCACAACTGCAGTCTGGGGGTCACTTCCTCCACCGGTAAGGTCACAGCACGAATTCTCCATGCTGATAGCCAAGGGCCGGCCGATGGCAGGAACTCTGGAATCCCTGCTGGCTCCCCTTCCCCCACCCTCCTCCCAACAGGAATTCCAGGCTCGTTTCCCAGGGGGCTGTGCAGGCGAGCTAGTGTGACCAGGACTCGGCCAGAAGCTCCCTGCGCATCCTGGATGGCGAAGGGCCGTGGAGACCCTACTTCCCCGTTTTGTATTCGCGCGTGTCCCCCTTCGCGCTCGCGGACAAACGGCCCCGCGCTCCCCGGATGGGCCCTGTCGGGTCCCCGCGCGGCGCGCCGCTCGCGGAGCCTGTGCGCAGGTGCGCGCTCGCCACCCCCCTCGGTGCGGCCGTGTTCCCCCCACACAGCGCACACAGTCACGCGCCGGCAGGTAGGGCCGCCCCCGCCGCGGCCCCGGGGAACCCCGCGCCCTGCCCGGGACGAACCTCTCCGGCGGGGCGCGCGGAGGCGCGTGGCGCGTCCATGAGGCCGGAACGCCGGCGCCGGCGGCCCGCTCCCCACCCCGCCGCCGCGACAGCAGCAGGTTCGAGTTCACCACTGCCAGGCCCGTGCCCGCCCCCCCGCCGGTTCCCAGCGCCACGTGACTACAGGAGCTGCCGAGGGTCAGTCGCGGGCTCGGGCCGGCGGCCGCGGCCGGAGGGCGGGGCGGGCAGCGGCGCAGGCCGAGCGGGTTCCTCCCCCGCCCCCAGCGCCCCCTCGCGGGCCGGGCCGGGCGGGGGGTGGCCGCCGGAGGCCGGACTCCGTTGCCATGGCGACCACTGCCCGATTTTCCGGGACGGGCCCGGCTCAAGTTTCCGCGTGGCCCGACTGTGGTCACTGGGCTCGAGTCGGCCTCGCTGGCTTCTTAAAGGCTCCACGCTCGCCCTGAGCCTTCCGAGGGGGCACTCCCCGCCCCCGGGCCTCCCCCTGCGCTTCTCCGGCCACCTCGACCTTCGGCCACGCTGCGGGATCTGAATGCCGCGGGGGGTCAGGTCGCGCGGGCGCTCCCTCTGGCCGGGTCGGCGCGGCTGACCCGAAAGTCTGGCTTCTGGTTTGTTCTGAAGTGGTGACAGAAAAGGCCCGATCGTGTGAACTTTGAAAAGGGAATGCTCTCTATTCCAGAACTTCGCAAAGAGCGGGCGGCCGGGCTTGGGGTCCGCGGGGCCGCTCTCGCAGGGGGGGCATCTCGCCGGAAACGCGCAGCAGCCAGCTGGCGAGCGCGGAGGCAGGTGCGAGCCTGCGCCCGTGACTCACCGACTAGCAGGTGGCCTTGGCTTTCCAAACGAAGCACTTCCTGGGTTTTCCAGGCTAGCACAGTTTCATGTACTTTTATGCTTTTCAACAAAGGCAATTTTTTAATTGTACAATTATTTTTTAAACTCAAAAGATCTCTTGCATAACTAGGAAATAGAATATAAAAATCTCTCACACTTTTAGCTTCTCGAGTGAATTACATTTAATATTTTGGTATGTATCCTCCGATGTTTTTTTCTGTTTACCCATATATATTTGACATAATTGGGATAATGCCGTGCAAAGGTGTAGTCTGCCCTTTTCAATGAACAATAGTATGAATTTTCTCCCACTTTATTAGATATTATTTTATAACATGATTCTTAGTAGCAGCATAAATGTACAAATAAATTGTTCATAAACTTTCTGTTTTTCTGTATCATTATAGATTCATCTTTTATTGCATATGCCTGATTTAAGAATTCTACAAGTGGGGAACTAATAGGTCAAAGACAAGGTATATTTTTTAAATGTTTTCCAAATTATCTTCCAGGAAAATGTATTAATTTTCCCTTGAGGAATGCCCATTTTTCCATATCTTTGACAACACGGGCTATTTGTTCAAATTTAATTTATAGTGTTTTTTTCTCATCGTTTTGAATTTCATTTCCTAGATTGCTAGTTAGCTGACTTGTTCTTTCACATATTGACTGTTGTATTTTCTTTGTTGTGAATCTGCTTATGTTCCTTTGGCCACTTTTCTATTTGTCCATTTTACAAAGTCAGGAAATTGGTTTTATTTCACATTATTGGAGGGCCTCCTTACAATGTAGATGGCATTTATGGTTTCTGCCTTTGGTGATATATTTAGAGAGGCCACCCCACCCCAAATTAGATTTTATGTTTGTATTTTTACCAGAAAATGAGTATTATTGTCTAGTACTGTAAGTACTCCCCCTACACACAGATTCCTTTTTTTCTCCAAAACTTTGTTAGCAATCATCACTCATTTTTTCTTCCCAATGAACTTTAGAATTTCTCATCAATATTTTTTAAATTTCTCACCAATATTTTAAAAACCTGTTTCAAGAGTTGTAAGATCCATCTCTCTCCACTTACTCAGGTCTTATTTTACCTCTCACAGTCCTGTGTCTCTTTGTAGATTAAATATATAACTTTTATACTTTTCATATAACAAAATTCACAAATATGAGAAACCACCTTGGTCAGGTCATATGGTGTTGGGTTCAGAAAATAGTCATAGCATATTGTAGAATACACGTCAAGGTTGGTCATTACAGGAGGATAGGTTTTTCTATCCACAGAGCAATCAGAAAATACTCTGGTTTCTGCCTAAATACTTAGTCATTATGGTTGGTATTTAGAGAGTTCTTATCTTGTGTCAGACACGGGGATAAACTCTTTACATACGTATCTTGTTTAATCCTCTTAACAAACCTAGGAAACAGATTCTTCTAGTTTTCACTTTACAAATGAAACAGCTGAGACTCAGAGATGTTAAGGAATTTGCGGAAGGCCACACAGCTGGATAGTGGCTGTTAGGAACCCGGCCCCACTCTTAACCCCTAAACTTGTGTGTGTGGGAAAAGCACCAAGTGTAATTGTGAAGTGCCTGTTAGTTCATGAGTAAATGCGGCACATCTTTTGGTACTTGATGACTACATGCCCGCAAGAACCCTCACAGGGGAATTCCTGCATAGACAGTGTCTTCATCTGTCTGTAACCAGGCTCACAGCAGAAAGGCTCTTCACTTAACCAAGGCGCTAAACTACTCCCTCACTCCCCAGCCCCCAGTGGAAGAAATGTCTTCTCAGCCAGTCAGGAGTTAACCAGCTGCTGTAACTTCCTCTTTTGGCATAGCCCAAGGAAGCTTAGTATGTCCAGGCCTTCACTCTGCAGAGATAAAATGAGTGGCAGAGGAGTTGTGAGGGATTCCCGAGCCTTTATGCCAGCCAGAAATTCTAGGCCTTGGTATTTGGGACTTCACTCCTCAATATGCCTTAGGGAGGGTGGTGCAGCCACCAGCTAGATGGCCCAGCCCAAAGGAAATTGTCTCAGCTTTGGGAGAAAGAGGGCTGTACCTGGTATGGGACCCACTGGACATCAAAAATTGATAGGGGCCCTGGGGGATCCATCGTTCCCTTCAGCAGTGCCTGGCTCCCCTACTGGATTAGACAGCAAAGCAGGTGGGTGTGCGAGGGATGAGGGGAACAATGTCTCCAGAAATCCTCTATGGAGATGCCCAAGTGTTGTTTAGAAGCAGCCCTGTAGCTGCAAGAGGGAAAACTGCATCCACATCTTGCAGGTAGAATGTCCCAGTACTCCCCACAAAACTTGCAAATACATCCAACAAATATTTATTCAGTGCCCACCATCTGCCACTGTGCCAGGTCCTGGGCCTGATAGGGAGTCAGACAGGAACAGTCCGTGCTGTTTTCCACAATGTGATGGATGTTGAGAGGACTCTCAACCCTGGTTTAGCGATGGAAATATCTCTTGGGTTGGTACTTAATATGGAATAAACCAAATGCTTGTTGACAATTTCTGATTGATGACTGTTGAAAAGCTGGAGGAGACTAGGGAGCAAGAGAGAAGAGAGGAAAACTTCATTCTAATGGAACGAACTTTATTGTGACAGCGAGCAGGTACCACCTGGAAGTGCCTCATGTGGGCACAGTCACCTGTACCTGCTCACACAGCCCTCCATTCTGTGAGCCGTCCCAGTGTCCAGATCTGGAGAGCAGCTGTGGCCCAAACGGAGGGAGGGCCTGACTGTCCACAGCTAGCATCTTGGGTGAAAGGACTCTTGCTAGGTCGTGTGGAAACTCTTCAGGAAAAGATCAAAGTGCTCCTACTTCTGCAGTTCTGAAAATATCCTTAAATGTACGAAACCATGCAGAATGCATTTCTCCTGTAAGAGAAGCCTGAGACTGAGAGCAAGTGTTGTCCCCCAAACTCTGCTGCACGAGACACTTTCCTGTTGCATATCCAGTTCCGGGAGTCTGTTCTTCTAAAAGGAGAACGTGGTCGGTCAAAGGGAAACCAGGTAGAGATCTCAGATTTCCTGCAGCCAGCACCAGTGCCTGGGCGCCATGGCTGTGAGGCCCTGCTCATCATGTCTCCCCTCTCACCACAGCCACTGTGCCCACTTGGCCCTGCAGCAGCCACCTCCTATTCTCCCTGCCTCCCCTCTGGCCACCAGGGAGTCCAGTCTCCTGTCCTGATCGACCCTTTTAAACATAGATCAGGTTGCTCACTTCACGTTGTGAAAACATCGTAAACTGCTGCTGCAGCCTCTAAGGTTCCACCTGCCCTGACCGTGCCTGCCTGCCTCTCCAGCTCCATGTGACTGAAGTCCTGCTGGACGCTCTGCCCAGACACAATAGCTTGTTCCCACCATAGGGCCTTTGGAGCTGCTGTTCCGTCTGCCTACGATGCTCTTCCTCCAGATCTTTATAGGGGTCAGTCCTTCACTTTCTCCAGATTCAGGCTCAAGCATCCTCTCCTCAGAACTCACTTCCCAATGACCCTCCCTCCTCTCCGCACTCCCACCTGTACCCTCATATCTCATTCCTGTGGCTGCTGTGACAGATTACCACAACCTTGGTGGCTTAAGACAACACACATTTATTCTCTTACAGTTCTGGAGGCCAGAAGTCCAAACTCAGTTTCCGTGGGCCGAAATCAAAGCATGGGCAGGGCCATGGTCCCTGCAGGGGCCCCAGGGAGAATCTGTTTCCTTGCCTTTTCTGGCTTCTAGAACTGGATTCCTGCACTCCAGGGCTCAGGGCCCCTTCCTCATCTTCAAAGCCAGCAGTGTCACGTCTCACTTCTGTCTCTGCTGTAGGCAGATCTCCCTCTGCCTCCCTCTTATGAGGACACTCGTGATTACATTTAGGGCCACCCAGATAATCCAGGAAGGGATTTTTTTATAAGGGCAAATACAAATTAAAACTAAGAAAAATAGTGTTAATTCTTCCTGGTGACAAAAGGGAGAAACTTTCCCCACAACCACCACCGCTTTCCTTAGAAAACTTGTCATTGTGAATTTTTCTCTGTCTCCTGGAGATGTCTGTAAATCTTTTGAAAAGCTAAATAAGCCTCTTGCCAGCTTTACACCCCGGTTCTGTCTTTCTCAGGACCTGGGAGCCAGCCCTTTGAAATGTAACCATCAAGGGAGATGGGGCCCTGTCTCCCAGCCCCAATGGGAGGGTGGGGCCCCAACCTGCACGACTACCTCCTGTCACAAAGATGGGAGAAGGGTATTTCTCCTTTGGATAAAGGCAATCCTCTAATACAGGTGGTGCTGTCAAGCCCTCTTGCCTGAGGACCAGGTGTGGCTTCTCTGGAGCATGTGTGTGTGGTGGGTTGCATCAGCTGGTCTGTATAACCGGGTGAGATTTCTTTCTGTCTTTGCAGTCTCTTAGTGGATGGCCTGTGATGTGCATCTCATTCGGGTGTAATGCTTATTCAATTTAAAAATTTTTTTTTCTTTCTCTTCTACCTTCATGGGGAAGTTTTCTAGGCTGGCAGGAGATTTTGTTTTTAATTATATTTCCCCAACATAGTTTCCTCATCTTGAAATTCTTAGCTAACTCACATCTTCAGTCCCTTTTGCCATATAAGGTAAGATGCACAGTTCCAGGGATTAGGATCTGGACGAGGATTAGGACTGTTATTTAGCCCAGCACCCTTTCCTACCCCATCATCTTCAAGCCCCTCTACTCAGCTTTATTGTTCTTCATAGCACTTATCACCTACTTGAAATTATTTAGATATTTATTCATTTAGAGGGCTTTTGTCTAGTTACCCACCACAATATAAGCCACAGGAAGGCTGAGATTGGCCTGTCCTTTTAACCATCACATAATCAGCCGCTAGAAAGGTGTCAGACCCATGGAAGTTACTGAGTAAGTGTTTGTGACCCAAATGGAAGAGGAAATGTATGAGCTCAATCCCTTGGTTACTTGAGTTTGATCAGGCCACACTGAGTGGCCCAAGCAGCAGTCTGAGCCAATTGTTTACCAGTAAACTTTAAGCTCTCTTCCCTTGGCTACTGCTTGTTAAACAGGTGATGGGAGGGGCCAGCCTGGTGGCATAGTGGTTAAATTCACATGCCCCGCTCTGCAGGTTCAGATCCTGGTGGCAGACCTACATACCACTCATCAAGCCATGCTGTGGTGGTGTCCCACATACAAAATAGAAGAAGATTGGCACAGATGTTAGCTCAGGGGCAATCTTCCTCACCAAAAAAACCCAGAACACGTGATGGGAGTCCAGTAGAACTTTTAGGGAGAGAAAATACCACTTTTTCTTCTAGAAAAATTCCAATCAGTATGTCAGTGAGGCAAAGAATAGGAACTTGGAAGAAAACTTGAGTCTATAACTCTCCCATTTGAAGGATTCTGACTGTAGGTAGAGGTGCCTTGAACATATTCTTTTATCTGGAACCTTATTCCAGAATAACTGGAAAGCAGGAAACTTTAGGGAACCTCTGGCTGCATAGGGGACTGACGGGGCCAGAGTCACATGCTCGGTGGGGAGGGCGCTTCACTCCCTGGCAACCACGTTTACCACCGCTTGGTGATTTGCTCTTAGGACCGTACGTTGGCAGGAAAACCTGCAACAAATCATTTTGGCGTCTCAGCCAATAAAGAAGGAACTTGACTACCTAGACATCTACACTTCTCCCCTCTCAAGGTCAAATCTCATCTGTTATTCCAACACCATGCCTTTTAACCCCAGATTGGCATCAGACTGTATCTTCTTCAATTTAATTCAAAGAGCCAGTGTGTATCTGTTCTTGGCTTAAAATCTACTAAAAGCCAAGTTTGATTTGGAAACACAGGGCCATACTAAACAGAAGCTCTGCAAAGTCTTTGCAATTTAGCAGAAGCAGGTGTGTTTTCAAGTGTTCTGTCTCCCGTGAGTGGCCTATGCTGCTGTTTGTGAACGCCATCTGTACACATTTACCAGATAACAAAAATACTACCTCTAACCTTAGCTCATTCCTACCCGGACTCCTCTCAAACGAAACCACTAGGTGACTGGAAGGAATCAGAGTGTAAACCTGGCTTCAACTAGGTGCCTTCCGCTCGGCTCCAAGACCAAATCTGGGTCACAGTTAAATTTGGTGCTTTCAGAGTCGGCCAGTGAAGTCGCAGATGCTCTCAGAACTGGTTTGCCTTCCTATTTTAAAACGTGAAAAGAAAGTTTCCTCGTAAAGGGATTAAGAAAGTTTATTTTTTTGGATGCTATTAGAAATTACAATGTAACATCTTGAATGACTTACATAGTAACATTCTGTTAACTTACTACATTCAACGAGTAACATACTAAATAAAATTAATTTTAAAAAGAACACTTGAAAAGTATCTAATTTCATAGCATCTAAACTACTCTAAGTGCCTTCCACTGACTGAGACGCCGCGTGTTACCTGCGCCCGCGCTTGTTCACGGTTCTAAGAAATACGCACATGGTGCAGAGAACAATTGCAACGAATTGGCATGATTTATGGGGCAGATGGAGTTAAGAGAAGTTCTCGGGTTAAAGCGGGAATCAAAAGTGATTACAGGCTACCGCAAGTATGTAAGAAAAATAATTCCACGGCCTTGTTATTTGAAAAACTAGAGGAGAACTCGCCGAGTTGAAAGCACCAAGGACGTAGTTCGCGCTCACTATCTCCATCTAGTGATAGATCCTTGAGTGAGGGTTAATGGGATCAGTTGGACATTTGGCTCTGTATTTGCCTTCTGACCACTTTTTTTTTTTTTCTTTTTTTTGAGAGGAAGACCAGCCCTGAGCTAACATCCATTGCCGATCCTCCTCTTTTTGCTGAGGAAGGCTGGCCCTGGGCTAACATCCGTGCCCATCTTCCTCCACTTTATATGGGACGCCGCCACAGCATGGCTTACAGGCAGTGCGTCGGCGGGCGCCCGGGATCCGAACCTGCGAATCCTGGGCTACCAAGCGCGAACTTAACCGCTGCGCCACCGAGCGGCCCCCTGACCACTTTCATTTAGGAAAATATTTTGCACTCATGAACCTGACTCTTTAAAAGTACTTTATGAAGTTGCAAATTCCTTGTATTAGTTTGCTGAATTTCCTTGAAAGAGTAATTACAAGTTTCAAAATGTTAATGGCATGTTATGTTAGTATTAAGGTGCACCCACTGACTGAAATCTGAGTTTCATTTCCTGCCACATTAAAACATTAAAAATGGCATCCTGATTTCTTATCTTTTTTTGAAGGTAAATAATAGGATTCATATGTTTATTTATTCTCAATAAGGCAATTTTAATTTTTTTAAAGCTTAGTATTAGCCATCCTGACCTTGTTCTTTGGCTCACAAAGCACCTGATTATTGTGTCACACACACAAAAACTTGACTTTTCAAATAATCAGGTTGAGTGCATACCACCAAGTCTTGGGAAAGGATTTTCTCTGTGTGTGTGTGTGTGTGTGTGTGTGTGTGTTTGCTGAGATTGCTATAACAAAGCACCACACACCAGGTGTCTTAAACAACAGAAATTTATCCTCTCACAATTCCAGAGGCTGGAAGTCCAAGATCAAGGTGTCAGTAGGGTTGGTTCTTCTGAGGCCGCTCTCCTTGGCTTGTTGATGGCGGAGTTCTCCCTGTGTCCTCACGTGGTCTTCCTTCTATCTGTGTGCTACTCTCTTCTCATAAGGACACCAGCCATATTGGATGAGACCCATCCATATGACCTCAATTTACCTTAATACCTCTTTAAAGTTTCTATCTCCAAATACAGTCATTCTGAGGTACTGGCGGTAGGACTTCAACATACGAATTTTAGGGGCACACAATTTAGCCCATAACTATAAATATAAATAGATAGATAGATGATAGATATTTTTCTTTTTAAGTAACTCGTAGACTGGTTAAACATGGTGGATTACACATATGTGTTCGTCCCCATCCCTTCCAAAACTCCATTAAAATGGCAGCATAGGAACAAAAAGGTATGAATTCACAAGAGGAAAGAAGATGGGAGAGGAGACAACAGTGGAAGAGACACATGCCACGTTTTACGGGGGGGGGGGGTGGGGAATGGTGGTGACTGAGCAGAGCAGAGTTACTGGGGGGTCAGGGGTGATCTATAGGTGTAACCATGGGCCCATCGAGAGCCAGTTCGAAAAGACCCCATCTCTTATCAACAAAGTGATTAAGGATTGTCTTTCAGAAAAACTGCAGAGTCACGCAGCCAGGGCATGTGTAAAAGAAGAAATTGTGACTTGAAACGACCTCGGAACCAAAGACCCGCCTCCCCACAGAACGCAAGGACTGGGACATGACTGAACTTGAAAGCCGGACTCTTATCAGAAGCGAGGGGTCCCTCATCCAGGAAGATCTGGTGTTAAAATTCCTCCCTTACCTCATAAAAAATATTTAGAACCCCATCATAAATGTTTAGAGTCTCATCATAAATGTATAAAACCTTAGCATAAATACCTGAAGCCCACCAGTCAAGAACCTGTCCCACCATCGTTTCCACGTGACAACCTGTTCTCCCCAACCTCTTAAATTTTGTTCCAAATCCTGAATCAGGAAGACAGCTCTGAGGGCACACGTGCCCTGTCTCCCTGGAGATCGATCTCACAGAATAAAGCTGATTTCTCCCCTCAAAGGCTGGTGCCATAATTAATTGGCTTGTTTACATGCATCGGGCAGAGATCCCCAATTTTGGTCCATAACATAGGGAGCAAGAGATTCAATCCACTGAATCCTGAGAAGTCTCTGGACTGGAAGGCACCAGGCACACAGGAGACAGGGATGAGGCTGGGGACATCAGATGAACATCCCCACCACTCCACCACTGCCGGAGACCAGAGACTCTGCTCTGTAGGAATGGAATCAGGTGAGGGCATGGCCCAAATGGAAACAGGAGGAGAGAGTCAAAGTCCCCATGCTGATGGTCACTCTTAGCCTCCTGACCCCACTCAGCACCCAGAACACGATCAGCTGGACTCTACTCACAGGCAAAAGCTCAGAGGACTGTTCTTTGAAAAAACTGTACAGCTATAAAGAAAAGACCTATAAATAATATCAATATTTAGCATCATTCAAACGAACAAACAAAAAATCAGGCTTACCACCTGATCAACTTACACTGCAGACCGCAGTCGACAAGGCCCCAAACCTCCCACAGAGCTTTCAATAGGGCATCTGTGGAACGTCTCCCATATGAAAGACCAAAACCACAAAGGGAAATAAGGAGCAGAATGGAACTTTTCAAAACGAAATCCTGTATTTACAGGATGGTATTTTTAAAGAGGAAAGAGCCTTTTGATATTAAAAAAAAATAATAATTGAAATTTTAATTTAAAAATTCAGTGAAAGGTTTGGAAGATAAGGTCAAGAATATCTCTCAAATTACTAAGATCAGAAATGAAAGTGGGACATTACTACTGAGTCTACAGAAATAAAAAGTATTATAAGGCAGTACTGTGAACAACTGTACACCAACAAATTGGATGACCTAGATGAAATGGACAAATTCCTAGAAGCACAAAACCTACCAAGACTAAGGCACAAGGACATAGAAAATCTGAATTGACCTATAACTAGCAAGGAGATTAAGTCAGGAATCAAAAACCACCCAACAAAGAAAAGCCCAGGACCAGATGGCCTCACTGGTGAATTCTACCAAACATTTTAAAGAACTAATACCAATCCTTCTCAAACTTTTCCAAAATATTGAAGAGGAGGGAACACTTCCTCACTTATTCTATGAGGCCAGCTGAAAAGCCATTTGAAATTCTTCGTCTTTGAAGGTTGTGTTACAACTACTTTTCTCCCGGTTTGGTATTTGTCTTTGGAATTTTTATGCTGATTTTTTTATCATGGAGAAACATTTGATAATCATGTAGTCAAAGTCATCAGTCTTTTCTTTTATGACATTTAGGTTTTGTGTTACACTTCCCCTGTACGAAATTATTAAGCAAATAAACAAAATCCTCATGTTGTCATCTGGTAAATTTAATTATTTCATTCATCTGGAATTTATTATAGTATAAAAAGTGAGGTAGGGAACCAACATTATTCTTTTTTCCCCACAAGGCTAGCCATATATCCCAACAGCATTTATTGGATAACACATCATTTTCCTAAAGATTTGAAATGGCACCTTTATCATATATATAATTCTTACATGTATTTGGATCTATTTTTGATGTTCCTATTCTGCTCCATTGATTTATTTGTCTCTTCATTTATTAATACCACAGTTTTAATTATTTTAGATTTTTAATATGTTTTAATATCTAACAGGACATCTGGGCATCTAATAGGACAACATTACTCTTATTTTCATAATATTTCTGGCTATTCTTGCTTGTTTATTTTTCCTTATTAATGTTAGAATCAATTTGTCTTTTCTTGTTAAGTTTAAATATTAATTTACATCTTTATAATATTGATTCTTCCTATCTATTTATTCTAGGTTTCTTTCATATCCTTCAGTATCATTTAAAATTTTTCAATTCCCTTTGTGTTTTTTATCAAGTTCATTCCTAAAAATTTAACCTTTTTTGTTACTGTTAATAGGATTTTTAAAAATTACATTTTCTAACTCTTTTATGTATAAGAAGCCTATTTATTTTGTATAATAATTCCATATTCTGTCACTTACTAAATTCTCTTATTGTTTCCAATGATTTATTCCTGTTAATTCTCTTGGATTTGGCAGGCATACAATCCTATCATTTGTAAATAATGATATTTTTCACTCTACCTTTCAAATTTTTTTATTGTTGATTTTTCATGCCTACCTAATTACATTGGCTAGTATTTCTAGAAAAATGTAAAATAATAGTAATAGAAGACATCCTTTTCTTGATCTTGAATTTGATGGCAATGTTTTTTATTTTTCACCATTAGGTATGTTGGTGTGTGTATATATATATATATATATATGTATATATATATATGTATATGTATATATATAATATTATGTTAAGTATGTTGGTATATATATAATTATGTTAAGAAGGTATTTATAATTTCCTATGTTATCAAAAGGTTTATTTTTTAATTAGAAGAGGATATTGAATTTTCTCAGATGTTCTTTCAGGATCTTGGGCAATGATTATATGAGTTTTTTCTCCTTTGACTAATTAATATGGTGTCTTATATTAATGTATTTCTTCAAATTTCTCTTTTCTAATTCATGATTTTATTTTTGTTTCTTCCTTTTCCTTTCCACAAGTTTAGTTAGTTCTTTTCCTAGTTTCTTGAGTTAATACTTAATTCAATTTTTTAAGTAAAAAGAAAAGTATTTAGTTTGTACTTCTTGAGATATAGCTCATTGATTCTGATATATAATGTTTTTATTATTATTTTTAGGAATTCTGCACTCTATTTTTCTTCCTCTTTGATTCAAGAATTATTTAAAAGAGGTATTTTGCTTTTTTTTATTGCCAAATGGTAGGATTTTTTTGTAATTTCTAGTTCTATTATTAATGTTTTTTCAATAATCAAGTTAATGAAAATATAAGAATCACATGCTGTGGTTAAAAGATGAACCTCAGGATTTAGCATCAGAAATTATTACTTTTCCAAGTCTTTTCAGGACCACCCTGCCATTCCTGCAAACAGGCTCTGGGCATGTTCTTAGTCACAAAGAGGTGAAGTTCCATCACGGAAACATGGAAACTAAGGATATAGTCAATTCTAGAGCAATCCATGAGACTGAATTCCTTGTGCATCCCTCTTTATATTCTGAAATTTGTTCTCAATGAACGAACCAAAGGAAAGACGTTTCCGGGGTGCAAAAAGAAAGAACGAAAGGAAGGGAGGGAGGGAGGGTAGAAGGATGGATAAACAGGAAGGAGCAATCTTGTGGAAGGCAGAGTCTCTGCAGGTCTCCTGCCTGCAAGGGCTCAGGGGCTTGGAGGGCCTGGGGCAGGGTTCCTCTGGGGCCCGGTGGCACACCCACCTGCATCTAGCCCCACCTTTTGCTGCTGTCCCCTCCAATCTCCCCACTTCCCATCTGATTCCATTCCCTCCCATCTCAGAAACCTTACCCTATTGATTTCTCCTCTTTTATCTAACTAAAACAAAACAAACTGCACCCTCCCTTGACCCAGCTTCTCCCCAGCCCCTCCAGCTGTTGCCTTTTTTCTCCTTCCCCTCACAGCCAAATGTCTAGGAAGAGTTGTCCACACTTTCAGCTCGGTTGCCTCCCTCTCAGGTCTCCACACCTTCAGGGTTGCTTCTGCACCCACCCCCACCCCCAACTGAGACAGCTCTTGCCAAGGTCACCCCGGACTCATTAGATCCAATGGTTTCAGTTATCAGCTTACTGGACCTCTGAACACATGGTACCAACCCCACCTCCTCCTCAAAACCTCCTCTTCCAAGCTTCTGTGACACTGACCTCCTACCGCCTGGGCAATCAAGTCTCTGCTCCCATCCCAATCTCCTCTCTGCTCTGATCTCCACCTCTGTACAGATGATGCGGAATTTTCCCTCTGCTGCCAGGGCTCTCCATGAGTCCTGCTCGCTCAACGTCTCCACTCACACCCCACACACACTCAAGTGTCTCCCCTCAGGGCCTCCCCCTCCTGTGTCCCCCTCTCCCTGAGGGCCACGGTTGTGCAAGTCAGAAACCTGGAATTCACTCCTGATATCCCTCTCTGTCAAGCCCAAGTTCAATTATCCCCAACACCCTGCTGCTTGTATCTCCTCGGTATTTCTGTTGGCTTCTGGTTCTCTCCATCTTCCCTGCCCCGGTTTTGCCCCAGCCACATTCGTCTTTCACCCAGACAACCGCAATTGTCTCCTACCCGGCTCATCCTGCACCCAGCCTTGTTTCCTCTCATCTACTCGCCACACAACAGCCAGAGTGAGCTTTCAAAAATGCTATTTGTTTTGTGCCTTGAAGAGTTTTTAGGGGACCACCCGGTGGTGTAGCAGTTAAGTTCGCGCACTACGCTTCAGTGGCCCTGGGTTCCCAGGTTTGAATCCCGGGCATGGACAGATGCACCGCTAGTCAAGCCACGCTGTGGCGGCGTCCCATATAAAGTAGAGGAAGATGGGCACAGTGTTGGCCCAGGGCCCATCTTCCTCGGAAAAAAAGAGGAGGATTGGCAACGGATGTTAGCTCAGGGCTGGTCTTCCTCAGGAAAAAAAAGGGGGGGTTTTAAAAATTATATTTAAATAGACAAATTATCCATAAGGTACAAAATTTTAAAAATACAAAAGGTATATATACTGTTTCCCTCTGTCCTCTTGCCTCAGCCAGACAGTTCCTCTCCTCAGAGGCAATCACTGTTACAAGTTTCTTGTTTTTCCTTCTAGAAATATTCCATGCATTTATGAACATATATGGATATACATTGTTCATAATGAGCATTTAACATGTGGTTTGTTAGTGTGACTGAGGTATTGGAGTTTTAAAACAAGAGACTAATATTTCCCATATTGCTTCATCCCACTGTCTGATGCATATTGAAAATATCTGTGCTCACTTTTCTGAACAGACTCTGTGCTAGTGTCATGGACACAGTTGTTACAATTATTCAGTATTTAAATGCAAATAATATGAAACATTGCCAGTTTATGGGATTGTAGAAAGAAATAAAAGACAAGAATTTAATAATCTTTTCTTTGCCAATGCACATTGGTTGAGTCATGGAAGGGTTTTATCAAGATTTACTGTACTGTTAACTCCAAGATTTTCTTGAAACAGAAAAATACTAAACAAATATTCAATAATGAAAGATAAAAAAGGTCATTGTAAGTTTTCTCACCAATATCACATTAATCAAGCTAAATTTGAAGCTCCGAGGAAAGGAAAACCTCACTTGTGACCTAGCCAGACAAATATAAGAATCTCAAATTAAATCTTTTAATAATAATGATCAATAGTTATAATTTTACACACTTTCCTCACACGAACCAATATGTAAAGGTATTTCATTGTAATAGACAGCATATGTAAATTGGCTGCAAAAATTACAAGAAAAATTTGAAGACTGTTGTTGATATTGATACATTTAGAGTTGCTTTTGAATTTGTGTTAATTATACTGAGATGACACAAGAGTTAGTGAATTCACTTAACTTGGACAGGTGTAATTTTGAATTTGATATGCTTTTGCTTCAAGGTCATATTGGTTCTTCTAAAAACCATAAACTAGTTTTGTCCATGTGGTTGTGAATATCAAAGGAAAATGTCTTGGTACTCAGTTCGGTTATTGGAAAATGCTGAAGTAAATTGGGAACAACTTGGATATGTGAATCTCCATTTTCAACTGTGATGCTGGGGAAGATCATTAACCTTCATCAAATAGCTCAGCCCTGTTGCTGCTCCCCTGGGTTGGGACATGTCACGTGGAGCTGATCTCAGGAATGTGCACTAAGGGGCCCCAACACATCCCCACCTGTGACTGCCTGCCCAAGGGCTGCCCACCTCTCTGAGTGCCCACCTCACATTCCCTTTGCCCAGAGGGGATTCTGTCTGGCCCTGTGACCTACATTGTATTTGCACACAGCCCTCAGCCTCCTTCCTTGCCAACTGCCAGCACCCTGCTCCCAGCCCCTCTCCTTCACCCCAGGCCTGATGCAGCCCCCCCTTCCCTGCCCCCACTGAAGGCAGGATGACTTCCCTCCTTTCCTCAGCTCAAGTCCCACCTTGTCTCAGAAGTTTTCTCTGGTCACCCGCCCCCAGGACATCTCCTAACATGGGGCCCTGGGCTGGGAACTGTCTTCTGGGTGTGCATGTAACCCCACCTAAAGCTGCTGGAGAACCAAGAACCCATCTCTCCTCTCTCTCTGCTTACTGATAGTCAACAACTCACAGATGGGAATGAAGTGCCAATGCTGGGATTCCAGGCACCAGAACTAGCTAATTGAAGCCAAGCATCTCTCCGGTGCCCCCAGAGCACATTGCAAAGGAAGCTCCCAGCTCTGTGGAGAATCCTGGCAGAGGCGAATAGGAAAGGGAAGAAAACCTTGTGCCAAACACTGGGCCGTCAGTTGCTTTCACCCATCTGCTCATTTAATCCTCAGAACAACCCCTTAGGTAGGGTTCTGGTCCTGCCCTTGCATAGAAGAAAGCAGAAGTCCCAGGGCTTTGGGAAGTTAAATAAGATCCTCTCTTTCGAGTCATTAGCATACAGCCTGGAACCAGAGAAATGGACATGCTTGCTGGGGACATCACAGTCATCTCTAAAGGAGCCGCCTTCCTTCTCAGCATGGCTTTAGGGCTTGGGAGGCAGGGGGAGGGCGACTCCTCAAGGTCTCATCTGATTTGAGGATGTCTGTACTTCTGGGAAGAATTTCCTGAAATGAGTGTCTGGGGTATGCTGGTGACTGGTCACCCAGGAAGGGCCTAAGAAAAGGGCAGCCCTCCCTGGAGGCAGAGTGGCGGGCAGGGCAATCCCACACCCCGAGGAGAAGAGGCCAACGGGAGGTGGGAGGGGAGGGCCGCTCAGCCAGGGTCAGGGTCAGGCGGCTGGACTGAGCTGGGTGGGACGGGGAGGGAAGGCGCTGGACGGCAGGCTGCCCAGGAGGCCGGTCCTGACGCGCGGGGAGGAGCCTCCGGCCTCGCGGGGAGCTGGAGGGGGCCCAGGAGGTGGGAGTGGGAGGAGATGGGGGCCGACCCACGGGAGGGAGGGGCGGCGCGGGGGCGGGGGGACCGGGAAGAGGCTGACCGCCTGGCCAAGGGTCAGCCTCGGGGAGTGCAGGAGAGACCCCAGGGCTTCGGAAAGGAGGTGAGGAGGGGCGGCAGCTGGACCGGAGGAGATGGGCGGGGGAAACTGGTCACCTTGTCCGTGAGCCCTTGCTAAGGCAACACCCTGGTGTCTTCACTGAGGGGCCTCAGTTTCCACATCTGTGGCTTTCTGGTCCTAAGACCACCGGTACAGGCAGAGTCCCCGGGGAGGGTCCACCCCTCAGGCGACCCAGGATGGACTGGGGGACGGGATCAGAAGGGCTGGGAGAGGGGTGGTGGGGAAGGCCCCAGAAAAAAAGGCCAGGGAGAGAAGAGTCTGCCTGAAGAAGCAGCCACGGATGGGGCCGAGGCCAGACCTCCTTTTGGACGGGCAGCCCCAGGCAGGGAGGGTTAAGCATCTCCCGCCTCGTTCCCACCGGGCTCTGGGCCCCTCCCACGCGTTTACGTCTCCTCAAAAATATTCAGCCTCCAGCCCCTCCTATGCCCCGCTCCCCCGACTTGGGGGGCAGGGGCTGAGGGCCAGGGTCTGGGACCAGGGAGTCACAGACTCAGGGTGGGGAGGAGGAGGCGACCCTGAGAGGCATAGGTTGGGGGAAGCAGGGGCTCTGGGGGTGGCAGGCAGGAGAGGGGGTCAGAGTGGCATTGGGGAGAGTGGGCCAGAAAAGGGGGAAGAGCCACAGTGGGTCACAGGACTGCTTCCCTGAGGACAAAAGGACTCAGCACCTCCCCAGGGAGCAGTGGGGGCCAGGGTGGGGAGGAGCAGCAGGACCAGGGAGATTCCAGGGAATCTCCACAAAGGGCCACATCCCACCCCTCTGCCTCCTCCTAGAGCTCTGCCCAGCATGCCCCCCCCCCCCCACCACAGGGCCAGGGAGTTGGTGGCTCTGCTGGCTGGCATGAAGAGCTGAGGATCACACACACACCCTTTGCAGGGCCACGGTGACTGAGGTGAAGCCATGTGGCGGCTGCTGATCCCCCTGGCCCTGTGGCTGGGCACGGCATGCTTGGGCAGGGCCGAGCTCACACCGGCCCAGCACCTGGGCCTGCAGGTGGCCCTGGAGGAATTCCATAAGCACCCGCGTGTGCAGTGGGCCTTCCGGGAGACCAGTGTGGACAGTGCCACCGACACGGTTAGCAGCACGGCCCAGGGAGGGGAGGGGGTTAGGGCTGCACCCCAGGAGAGCAGCACAGTCCCAGGAAGCAGGGGCAAAAGTGCTCGGACTCTGTGAGCACCAAGCTCTCTGGAGAAAGGCCACCACCCCCATCACCTCCTCTGATGTGCTGTCTCACTGTGGGGAGGAGGGACAGGTCACATCCAGGAACTGCTCTGCCTGCTCAGCTGGCTGCTGGCCTTCCTGTCTGTCTGTCTGTCAGCAGCCCTTCCCAGCGGGGACCTTTGTGAGGCTGGAATTTAAACTCCAGCAGACGAGCTGCCAGAAGAAGGACTGGAAGAAGGCTGAGTGCCGAGTGAAGCCCAACGGGGTGAGTGAAGGCATCTGTGTGGTGGGCACGTGCCCGTGAGGGTATATAATTGGGGCTTAGTAGGAGATCCGGCGAGAAGCCCTGAGGTTGGAGTCCCCACTGTGGAGCAGCCACCTGAGACATTGACCTGGCAGTCTGAGATGGTTGTGGCTGGGCTGGGGGCCTGCACAGGCAGGAGGGGGCAGTGTCGGGCTACTCCTCCGAGGATGTATGTTCTTCAGGTGGGTCCACCTTCCATCCGAGTTCCTCTCTCAGGCTTCAGGTCACTGGTGGAAGAAGCCCATGGTGTGGGGTTGGTCTGGCCCTCACGCCAGGCCTGGTGAATTCCCCATCTTCTGTGAGTCTTCAAGTGGAGATGGCCTACCTGGGCTGATTCATAATAGGGCTTGACTATAATCAGCCATGTTGGGGACAAAATCACTGCCATGGGGAAGATCCCTGGACTGGGAGTGCAACCATCCGATCCAGACTGTAGTCCCGGCTCTGCCCAGCACCAGCCCTGTGACTTTGTAGGTTCTTTGAAGGCCTCAGTTCCCTCCATCTATTAAAGGAGGGGCTGGATGACACTGGTTTTCCAGACTTTTATGCCAGGACTCTTGTGTTCAAATCAAATCTTACAAGAAAATGCAAATAAATATAATAGATGACAGCAGAGTGCCTCTAGTGGAAGTCAGGCAGGGTGGACCCATCTGGGGGAGAAGTCCTGCCCACACACACACACACACACGCACACACACGCACGCACGCTCTCACACTCACAAAGTTCCATAGTTTGAAAACTGCAGGATGGTTGACTTCTAAAATTTCCCAGTCCCAGGGTGGGCTGCACCTGAAACCAGCTGGCCTGCATGTCTGTCTGCCCCTCCGCTCTAGAGCTTGCCAGGGGAAACAATCCCCATTGCAGGCAGCCCCCAGCTTCCACCCTCATGGGGCTGCATGCCTCCCCTCACCCCTCTCCTCTCCTGACTCCATGCCCCCCTCCCCAGAGGAAGCGGAAATGCCTGGCCTGCATCAAGCTGGACTCTGAGGATAAAGTGCTGGGCCGGATGGTCCACTGCCCCATAGAGACACAGGTTCAACTGGTAAGAGTGGGCAGAGAAGGAAGCCGAGAGGTTAAGGAGGGGGCTGGTAAAATGGATGGAAGCTGGCCCAGTGCGAGAGGTCGGAGGCAGAAGCCTGGACCGAGGAGTGAGGAGGGCGAGGAGGAGGTGAGGAGGTGAAGGAGGTGGGACGAGAGAGGAGGAAGAGGGGCTGAGGAGGGTAAAGAGGGGGTGGGGAGGGTTAGGAGGGGTGAGGAGGGGCTCTGGGCCTGGCCCAGATATTCCCTAGGGGATGTGAAGGTGGGCATAGCAGAGGACGCCAGCACTCTCTCCAGGGGCACCCTCCCCCTCCCCCACCCCGGCAGTACTGCTTGCCTGGGGCTGAGCAGCTGCTGGTGCTGGCAGGAGCTTGAGAAGAGCCAGGAGGCCCAGTGCAGCCGGGTGGAGCGGGCCGGCGAGGACCCCCACAGCTACTACTTCCCTGGACAATTTGCCTTCTCCAAGGCCCTGCCTCAGGGCTGAGGCCCGAAGGGTAGGTAGCCAGGAGGGAGGACAAAACGGAGCAGACAGCCCTGGGGTGGGGTATGGGATAGAAGAAGGGGCTGATGCTCAGCTGCGGGAGGCAGGGAGGGGGGATTCGGAACCTGGGAAGAGAGCCAGCCTGGGACCAGGACAGCCTCCCTCACATTCAAATTCTGGGTTTTTTTTCCTTTCCTCTAGAATTTCATCCGGCTTCCTGGACAGCTGTGGGAGTAACCAGTGAGAGACTGCCCTGCCTTCCCTGTTCCCAGGGAGGACAATCCCATTATCCCAAGCTAATAAAGCTGCTCTCTGAGCTGTGTTCTCTCCTCCCCTTGCATCCCTTCCCTCCCTTCAGCTCAACTGGTAGGAGGCCCCTACTGGAGGAAAGGCCTGGGATGCTCCTGTCCTACAGGGAGGAAGTAAGGTCCCCACGGGGTACAGGATACACCTCTCATACACCCAGACAGCAGTGGGCAGGGGGCCTCTTGTGTGCGCCTCCTCCTTCCCGCAGGAGAGATCAGAGGCGGCAAGGACCCCATCTTGCTTTCATGAGCTCACGCTTGGCCAAACCAAGCACAGCCATGTGAAATGACAGGCAGCGATGCAAATTAAAACAGAAATATTTAATAGGAATTAGTGTGGTGAGAATGGGCAGTGAAGGCTCCAGGGAGACACAGGACTAGGGCGGCCACAGCAGAGGGTCATTTGGAGAGGCAAATTTTGAAGGTGGGTAAAGCCAGCTTCCACACTCTGCCTGTGTCCTCGCCCAGGACCGGCTGGGACAGGAGGCATGTCATCCTGCCTTTCTCACCTTTAGCCTTAGGAAGAAGGAACTTCTACTAAATCTCAGGCCCCAGCAGTCAGGAGTGCAGCAGCTCTGGACACGGGCTCGGCATGGGGCCTCCTCCCAGGCGCCCAGTGTAGGTGGCAGGACAGCCTCACACTATGCCAGCTGCTCACGGAGGGCCCTTCCACCTGCTACTGGCCACTCGGGAGGTATGTCCCTGAAGTATGTGGGGGGAGGATGTGGATTTTCCTTGAGGTAGGAGAGGGAGGGAGGGGGCTGCTCTCAGGCACAGGGATTCAGGAAGAGCCCAGTTTGCAGGGCCAGTGACCAGCATGATGAAACTGTGAAGACAAGTGCAGAGGCAGGAGGGGACACGTGGGCAGCTAGGCCACAATGTGCTGACCACACGGTGACGTGCCAGGCTGTCCCTGGCCATGGCCATGGGGCACATTCAGAAGATGAAGGACGAGGTGGTGCCCGCAGGGCTGAGCGCCTGCTGGGCCTGGGCCAGGCTGTCGCTGGCCTGGCGGTCCAGGTCATGGCACTCCTGCAGCGTGTCCTGGAACTGCCGGCAGGCCTCCTCCAGGATGGAGCTGCTCCGGGTAGGCCAGGACTCCCAGTACCCTGGCTCTACCCAGGGCTGTGCCTCTGTGGCTCTGGGGCCTGGACTGGAGCTGGGGTGCAAGGAGCTGTCCAGGTCCCGGCACAGCTGGTAGAACTCACTGCCACGCCCAGTCACACGCTCGCCATCGATGACCTTCAGGCCGGGCAACAGCTCTCGGACCACAGCCCGGTAGGAGGGGCTGGCGCAGAGAGGGTTGCTGAGCCGGGCCAAAGGGTCCCGGAGGCGCAGGTACTCGAGGCCCCGCAGTCCAGCCAGACACTGCAGCTGGCCAGCGGTGGCCAGCAGGTTGCCCGCAGCATTGAGACTCTGCAAGTTCTCACAGGCAGCCAGTGGCTCCAGCCCTGTCAGCCGATTGCTGGCGACATTGAGCACGGTCAGCTGGCGCAAGGAGGCCAGTGGGCCCAGCTGGGTGAGCTGGTTGCCCGACAGGTCCAGCCACTCGAGGCCCAGGCACTCTCCCAGGCAGCCCAGATCCACCAGCCCCAGGCCTCGCAGCTTCAGCAGCAGGATGGACTCCAGGGCAAACTCGCCCGAGCACGCCTTGAGCAGCTGGGGCGTGATGCGCACCCCATCAGCCTCTCCCGGCTTCTCACCTTGAGGCTCCATGAGATGAAGTCGGTCCAGGGGGTCTGAGCCCTGGCAGTTCCGTCACAGGGATGCAGGTGCCACTGGGGGTCAGCTGGCTGCTCACCCCAAAGGCAGCACCATCGACTCTGCTGGGGCCAGTGCCAGAGGCCTGTTTCCAACACCCTCACTCAAGGGCCAGCAGGTCCCTAAGGAGAGACAATTAAACAGTAAGTAGGCCTCTCCTGAGCACCCGTGACTCTGCAGCAGGTGCCAGCACCAAGTACCACCCAGCCTCTACCTCCAGGGCTAGGATCCCAGATGGCTTGGCAAGACCTGAGGCCCCAAGTCCAAGGCGCAGGAGGAGAGAGCCCCTCCAAGTGAGGTGGGCTGGGCACAGGCCCTCACCTATGGGGGTTCCCCAACATGGCTGTGGCAGTTATGGCCGTGCTGGACGGAATGCAGGCCCCATAGGGCACCTGCACCAATTCTTCCCATTTTCCAAATCTGCACTGGGGGACAAAATCTCATTATTTTCCTTTTTGAGTAACCACGCATGATCTACCCTTATTAATTCTGAGGTGTTTCTTTTTAAATACTTAAATTTATTTTTGAATAGATAATAGGTCACCCCCATCACCAATCTCGTTTCCTTCCCCATCACCAATCTCGTTTCCTTCCATGGACGGACACACACACACACACACCAGTGCAGCCCTCAAAGCGTCCTTGACTCAATCTTTAACGGCCCTCAAAGCGTCCTTGACACACACACACACACACACACACCAGTGCGGCCCTCAAAGCGTCCTTGACTCAATCTTTAACGGTAGCAATGAATTCCAAATGGTTTCTCAAAGCGTCCTTGACACACACACACACACACACACACACACACACACACACACACACACACACACACCAGTGCGGCCCTCAAAGCGTCCTTGACTCAATCTTTAACGGTAGCAATGAATTCCAAATGGTTTCTCAAAGCGTCCTTGACACACACACACACACACACACACACACACACACACCAGTGCGGCCCTCAAAGCGTCCTTGACTCAATCTTTAACGGTAGCAATGAATTCCAAATGGTTTCTCAAAGCGTCCTTGACACACACACACACACACACACACACACACACACACACACACCCCAGTGCGGCCCTCAAAGCGTCCTTGACTCAATCTTTAACGGTAGCAATGAATTCCAAATGGTTTCTCAAAGCGTCCTTGACACACACACACACACACACACACACACACACACACACACACACACACACACACACACACACACACCAGTGCGGCCCTCAAAGCGTCCTTGACTCAATCTTTAACGGTAGCAATGAATTCCAAATGGTTTCTGGATTCCGTGGGCAACTTGTGACTTCGGGTTGCAAGGCCTGAGGGCTCAGCCTTCAGTCTTAGACAAGGAAACTGAGGTTTGAGGGAGAGAGGGGACAGTGAAGACCAGGGAAGTGGGGGAAGTGGCAGCACTGCTGGTCCCCACGCCATTGCTCTCTGCTCCCCGCCCCCACCTGCAAAAACTCGCTCTTTACTCTGGCACCAGCAGAACACCATCAGTCAGTCTGCCAGGCAGCATGGTCCCACCTGCAAACATGACGTTTCCAAAGAGAGCCAGCGGGGGTGCTGGGCAGTCAAGGCAGCTGACCTGGAGGGAGGGGCAGGGTGGCACCTAAGTTGGCTCCAGAAAGGCAGGGGAAGGAGGGGCCTCTCTAGTCCCCAGTGGCTGTGGGGCAGCGTCAGCCCTGGTGCTAGTGCCAGACTGTGGAGCACAAGGGAGGCTGCCTGGGGGAGGGATGCCGGTGTGGCCCACAGAGGGCTCAAGGTTTCGGCAGAGAGGAAAACAAGAAGGGACCTCTGCTCCAAGTGGCCGCTTGCCAGGCCTGCAGACTCTGGCAGGGCCCAAGCCAGGTAGGGTGACGCCTGCAAAGCACCATGAGACCATTCACTCCTGTTTACAGAGTCCCAAGTCTCTGTTTACATAATCAATGCCCCCTCTTACGTCCCCCTCCAGGGAAACCAGCCCAGAGATCCTCCCACACCCCTACCAGGGACTTGGGGAGGCCGCTAACAGATCTGACCCCTTCTCCCCCATCCTCCTCCATCCTATCTCTGAGCAGGGGGTCCCACGTCTTTACCCAGCTCCCCTCAGGCTGCAGCCCTCCAGCTCGTTCTTCATTTCTACCTCATTTCTTTCCAAAAGTGATCAGAAGCATCTATTAAAAAGTCTGGCTCACTTGACGCGAATGGGATCTGCCAGGGTTTGTGAGCAGTGAGTGATGTAGTCACCTCTGCATCTGGTTAAAGCTCCTCTGGCCCACAGGGTGGGGGTGCACGAGGGGCACTGGGCACTAGAAACCTGCCATAAAAGCATTCGAGAGACAAGGATCTCACGGAGGGCAATGAGCAACAGAGAGGAGGGAGGAGAGTCTAGACCAACTTTAGCGATCTGGCCGCGTGACTGGATGCAGGGGCTCCCTTCTCAAACATGTGGGACGTAGACAGGACAGGCTGGGGGGCAAGAAGCCACCAGTGTGAGGTGACTGTGTGGCATCGGACCTAGGAGGCAGGTGAAGCTCTAGGCTGAAGGGATCTGGGCATTCTCTGCAGAGAGGTGCCCAGCGAGAGCATGTGGCGCTCGGACCAACCTTTTTGGGGACACAGACCTCTTTAAGCATCTGTAGGCCTCTCTTCAGGAACATGCATATCCTCCCCGGCCACACACTATTTTGGGGGTGAAAGTGGTCAGGAACCCCTGGTGTACAGTGGAAAAGAGAAGTCAAGGGCTAAAGGAGGGAGAACACCAACATTTATGAAGCTGAATGAAGGGTGCTGATAAGCAGCCAAGAGGGAGGAGAAAATGTGAGGCTTTCAAGGAGAGAGAACACCACCATTCAACACCCCCCTGCACTCAGACAAGACGCGGCCACTGGGTGGGGAGCCTCAGGCTGCGGCAAGGCCATAGCCGGACTGCGAGGGCTCCGGAGTGATGCCCTAAGGAACTGGGCCAGTGACTTAGATGGAGACGGTGGCTTCGAAGGGAGAGAAAGAAGGAGGGAGCGGGCAGACAGACGGAGACGACAGGAGAACTGTGTGTGTGCTCTCCACGTCATAGCTGGGAGGAACGCTTTTTGCAGAAGAGGAAACAGTGGAGCAGAAAGATTACATTAACTCGAAATGAGGCCTTCCATGCCCCAAAGTCCTGCCTGGCAGGAGACCCGTGACCCTGCAGCACTTCGGCTCTGGGTCCCAGCCCTCACCAGCCCTCCGCAGTTAGATGGTGAGATGAAGGACTGCACCTCCGTAGTCTCTGGTGGAAACACTGATTCTCCTGTGCATCCATGGCTTCTGCTCTGCTCCCTCCCAACTTACCTCAACTCTGCACACCTCACCAGCGAGGTCTGGGCAGAACCAAGGCCCACCCGATGCCCAGCCACCTTTGCAAACCCAACTAATGCACAAGCAGACAGCAGGCCCTGCACGATGGGAGAATGGCTCATCTACATCCAACCACTTTAACATTCCTCTCTGAAAAACAAGAGCCATCCTGGTCCTGCTATGGAAATGAGTGAAGAGAGGCCTTGGCCCAATGCGTGAGTCTGTGAAAAGGAGTTGGTTATGTGGATGAGACTGTGACTAAGACACAGCTGATGCTCGGATCTCCTAAGGAGGCCCATCTTCCCCTGTTCAGCCAGCCCTTCCGAGTCTCAGTTTACCTACGCAGGAAATGAGCCAGAAAACGAGGCCCGTGAGTCAGCCAGGGCATGGCAGGGCTAAGTCTAGGGGAGAAATGGTTCAACCCAGAGCAGCCTCAGGTGGACTGTCACCTGGCCACTTCGGTGAACTGGGGACCCTTCTTCCACCCCATTCCCTCCCGTCCCCAGTTTAGAGCAGGCTTCTTCAACCCTGGCACTGCTGCCATTGGAGGCCGGACAGTCTTTGCTGTGGGGACTGTCCTGTGTATTGTAGGATGTTGAGCAGCATCCCTGTTTTCTATCCCTGAGAGGATAGTAGCAATCCCCCCACAAGCTGTGACAACCAGAAATGTCTCCAGACACAGCCAAATGTCCCCTGGGGGACAAAACTGTCCCCCACTGAGAACCACTGCTTGGGACTGTCAGGCTTCCAGCTCCTCCTCTTCCTTTCATTCCTCTCCATCTTCCTCACGTGCCCCCACCCCGCTGCCTCTCCATTCCAGGCCTCCCCTCTCCATGAAACCTGGATAGCCAGTTCAGTGACGCCAACAGCAAGGGGCTGGTGCCTCTCCTAACAGCTCAAAGGATGGCAGCAGAGAGCAGCAGGACGCCCCTAGGGCAGCTGTAGGGCGCATCACATTCCTGCCCCCAACCTAACCCATGGAATCAGAACTTGAGAGGGAGACACAGGACACTGCACAGGACACCGCGTTTTTTAAGACACTCTCAGGGGATCCTCATTAAAGTTTGAGCTGCACGTACAATTTAAGGACGGGAGGCATGAAGAGGTCCAGGGCTTGACCGCGAGTGTGCATGTTAGAGTGCTCGCAGTCTGGCCCCTCCTGACCTCCAGTGAACACGGTCTCCTCCCCACAGCAGTTGGGGAGGAGAGCCCACCTGAGCAATTTGGGGGCCAGACTCTCATTCAAATCATGCTCCTCTAACCATTACATAGATCTCTACAAAGCTTTATTTAAGAACATGCAGTTATTATTACACTGTTAAAATGAAAACACAGCATACTAAACAGTACAGAGGGTGTTATCTGAAGGTAAAAAAAGAAAATATGTCAAACTATTAACAGAGGCTGAGTGGAAGGATTATGGCTAATTTTTCCTGCTTCCTTACATTCTCAGTAACTTCCCAGGCTGGCCTGGGGCGTCTGTAGTGAACTGGTCATAGTGACACAGGACTGACGACCCCTCCAGGGGAGGCAGGGGACAAGCCTCCAGGCTCAGCCCACAACCAGGGCCCAAGTGCAAGTCAGGCCTGGGGGCCTTGCCCTGCCTCGACCTACCTGCCTCTCAGAGCCACCTCTCCTGGTGACCTCACACCTCAGGAGAGCTAGACTCATGTCTGTGGGGTGTGACGGGCCTGCCCCAAATACTCCTCCTCTCCCTCCCCTTCTCCCACCCGACCCACCAATCCCTGATCCCGTGCCCTCAGGTCCTGCACTCTGTCCTGAAGGACTCTGGGTTACTAGTGGGTCAGATACATATCCTGTCACTTCCGGGTAGGGGACTTGCCCTTTAAAAGTGGCCAGGGACAAGGGGGGCACAGTAGGTGAGATAAACATTCAGCCCCCTAGAGCCTGGGGGAGCCATGGAGGCTCTGAGCCTGCTTTCACCAGAGAAAGGAAGAAACTCCAAGGTTTCCAGTAGTCTGGAAACAACTACAGGTAAGAACGACATCTGAGGACTGTGTGTCCTAGCTCGCCCCACCCCACTAGCCCCCGCTGGCCAGGCCAACCCATCAGTCAGGGCTCTCCAGCCACTGTGGGAACCATGGGAAAGTCCAGACCCTGAGACAACTGGTGTGTGCATGTGCGTGCACATACACTTCCCTCTCACAATAACTGCTCTCCCTTAGGGTTTCTTCCTTTCTACAGTGAAAGCAATTCCTGAAAGAGCTTCCATGGCTCATCCAGGCTCCAGGTGGCTGAGTACATATCCCACCTGCAGCACACACACGTCCCCTTGTCCTGGCCACTTTTTGAGAAGCAGACTCCTCTGGGCAGGGACCCTTTGACACACGTGGACGAGTTGCATGTAGGGCCCTTAATACCCACCAATATTTCAAAAGAGCACTACCATTTACAAAACTATGTAGTACAACTCACAATCACTTAGGAACCAAGGAAACCTTTTCTATGCAAACACTGCTAAAGATAAATTAAGCAATGGGAAGATGGAAAATGACATCTCCCGGAAAAACAAATGGCAATCTGACAAGAACTGAGAAACCATTCCCATTCTTTCCAAATAGGTTTAAGATTCTGGCCGTCCCCGTCTAATGGCCCAGGATGCAACACTCTGCTCCCTCCTTTTATCTACTGCAGAGTTCCTACAGGCAGACTTGGAGGGCATCAGACCATGAGGTCAGACTCACTGGCCTGCTCCCCCTCGGCCAGGTCTCCACCGGGGAAGATAAGGGGACGGGGGGTGTAGTTGGGGAAATTCTCCAGGTTGCTCTTCAAGAAGAGGAGATGCTCAACTGTCTCCACCGGGAGAGGGGAGCTGTGCTCCACGATGGCAGGGCTGTCCAGGGAGGCAAGCACACTTGCAGAGAAGGTGCCCGTGGCGGGGCAGGACAGATAGACAGTGGCCAGTCTTGCCAAGGCTGGCCAGACCTCCTGCCTCTTCTCCCAGTAAGTCAGGGGGTCCTCCTGGGTGCCAACCGTCTCGTTCTCATGCAGGTACTTCTTGACAATGATGCTGGCCAGGTGGCTCTCAGTGACGAGTGAGGCTCCGCTCCTTTTGGATGCCAGCAGCCCTACACTTTCCAGCTGCTCCAGCAAGCTGTTCTCCCTCTGGCCCAGCAGCAACAACCCAGAGCTGCTGCCTCTCTGCACAGGCTCCTTCTGGCCCTTCCCCTCAGCCCCGGGTCTCTGGGCTACTCTGCCATTCAGGGTGGCACCCACGGGCACAGCCTTTGGGCTCTGCAGGGAGGGGAAGGGAGGCAAGGAGTGTTCAGACACCATAATCTCCTTCACCTTGTACACAAGAACTTGCTTCCAGTGGTCAATGTCGGCCCCCACGGGAAGGATGGCCTCGATCCTCCCCTTGAAGCGGGGGTCCAGGAGGGTCGCCAGCACGAACTCCTCACGGTGGAAGAGCTCACTGAGCTGGCAGTCTGTGGAAAGCTGCAGGGCCAAGCCCTTGGCCAGCCGGACAGCTGCACTCATCTCCCCACCGCTCTGCTCCTCGAAGTGCCTGTGCACCTGCTCTAAGAAGATATGCAGGTAGCGCAGCTGGGGCAGCACCTGGCTTAAAGACGCCTGCGCCGCGCTCGCCTCCCGGAGCACCATCTGGAAGGGCTGCAGGAGCTTAACCAGATTGTCTGTCAGGCTCCAAAACATGGCTGACAGGGCTCCCTCGGCCTTCCCCAGCTGGTGTTTCTCCTCATACTCTTGCAGTGGCTGCTGCTGCTCCACCAGCCACTCCATCAAGCGGTAGATGGAGACCCAGTGGTCTGAGAGCTCCCAAAAGGGCTGGCGGGCCGGGAGGCCACACTGCCGCTGCAGCTGGGTGAGGTGCCGCCGGGCCTCTGCAGAGCCTTGGAAATGGCTGCAGATGGCCCTGGCTGTGCCCAGGATGATCTGGATGCTATGGTGGTGACACAGAAAGTTTCTCACCAGGGTGTCGAGGCAGTGAGCAAAGCAAGGGACATGGGTGTAGCCCTCCATCCTCACTGCCTGCTCCAGGCTGGGGCAGCTGCTCGAGACCAGGAAGCCCGGCTGCAGGGAGCCCCGGCCGAGCCACAGGCTGACCTGCTCCCGCAGCTCCCGCTGCCAGTGCTCCGGAGCGCTCTCCAGGGGCAGGCCTCGGACCCAGAGCACAGCTCGCTTCCTCGGGCTCCCCACCGTCACCTGCCAGCTCCCCGGCTGTATCACCCCCCAGTGGGCAGTGATGGCCACATAGTCCACGACTGAGTCCTGGGCTGCCCTGGACACAGTGAGGTGGAGGCGGCTGCCCTCGGCCCACTGCATCTCCTGACATACCTGCTCGCCCATTGCCTCGTGGAGCAGAGGCAAGGCTTTACCGGAGAAGAAGGCTGGAGACGGCAGATGGTAGCAAGGGTTGACCTGCGCCATAAACCTCCTGAAGGGTGGGGACGAAACAAAGGAGAGTGGCAGCGCCAGGCTGCAGAGCAACTCCGTGACGCTCTGGTTCCAAGCCTGTGCTCGGGGCTGGTTGGGGGCGTACATGCCACCTCTGTCCTCCCTGACTGCCATGGGGGGAGCAGCAGGTTCATTCTTGGTGGCAGTGGGCAGGGGTGGAGGACCCAGTAACAGCGGCTCAGGCCTGCCCAGGGCCGGCTGCCCATCACTGTCACTGTCTTCCAAAGGTGAGGCATCTAGACAGCATTTTGGTGACGGGAGTCCCTCAGGGGCCAGGCTGGTGGCACCTGTGGGCAGGCCCTTCTGCTTCTCCTCCATCCCTGCCCGCTTCTCCCTGGGGCTGGCTGCAGTCGGCCTTCTCTCCCCCTCCAGCCCATGGTTATTCACCAGGTGATGGACCAGGCCTGAGGTTTGGAACTGCTCCTTAATTTTGCCTTTTCTGATGCTGGTGTGACACAGAGTGCAGGCGACATGGCAGATGTTCTTGCAGTTGACAGTACGAAACCGTCTGATATCCAACGTGGGCTTCTGACCAGCGGTGTCCAGAGGGCCTGGGGAATAGCTGGGAGAAGCCCAGCCCTTGGTCTCTGCTTTGATGGTTCTGACCAGCTTCTTCAAGCAGGGCAGCTTCTGGAGGCTCACCAAGGGCGACTTCTCCCCCCCGCCGGGAAGCAAATGCCTCTTCTTCCACTTCTTGAGGCGCCGCACTTCTCTGGCCAGATGGGCTATGAGGATGTCAGCTTGCCTTGCCTCCTCACTCACATTAGGCTGGCCCACCTCTGACCCGTCCAGCCTGGTCGCCTGGGCCCGCACTGGGGTAGCAGGGGCCCGGCCAGAGCTGAGCACTGGATCCCCCTTCTTTCCTGCAGGCTCCCTCTCCTCTCTCCATCCATGTGCCTTCTGCTTGGACACCTTCTTCTCAGGCTGCACAACAGGCTTCTGCTGAAGCACAGACTTAAGGCCGCAGAGTCTAGAGTCTCCCTTTGGCTTATTCTGCCCGGGGCTGGGCTGGCACTGTGCACGGGAGGCAGCTGGATGAAGACCAGGCCTCCCCAGGGAACAGGCTCTTCTCTTCTCACTGCAGACACACAGGCCCAGGGCACCTTCTTCCTGATCTTCCAGGAAAACTTGGTCAGCTGAAGGGACCAAAGAGCTACTGGGGAGGGGGGAGGGTCTCTTCCTTTGCAGGAACAGATCCCTCTCACTCCCCTTTTGGGAGGCGGAGGGTCTGATCTTCTTCCTGCAGCCACTGCCAGCCTTCTCTTCTATGTCTACAAACTCAAGTTTGACCTCAGTCTCTGGCAGGCGCCCCCTGGCAGCCCAGCCAAGTCCACAAAAGGTGTTGGTAGCCCTGCTGTTGAACTCAGGGCTGGGAGAAGCTGGGGTGGCAGCAGGGCTCATGAATCTGGTCGTGGGGGCGTCAGCACACACAGGGGGCTCCTGCTCCACTGATCCTGAGGTTGTATGTCTCTTGGGGGGCTTTTTGATTTTTTCTACTTCCAACATGCTTAGGAACTTGGAGAAATGAGAAGATGGGCCCAGGCTGCAAAGCAAGATGAAAAGAATGGCTCTCAGCTGCCCTACTCAACTTTGGGGACCACTGAGGGAGAAGTCAAGGCCCAGAGCGGAGAGGAGAGCAGAGGATGGAGGGTATAGTGAGATAATATGAAATCAGCCCCAGGACAAAACTCTCAAGACCTCAACCTCCTTGGCGAAGCCTGACTCCTCCAGACTGAACGGAGCAGCCCTCACTGGGACCCCACAGCCCTCTGCACACCAGTGATTTCCGTGTCCATCTTCTTTGCCAAACTAACTGATGTTTCTTTCTCCTTTCAATGTTTACTGGGAACCTAGTAGGCACTTGGCAATGTTCCTGTGTTGTGGCTACAGTGTAAAGTAGGTAAGGCCCTGGGCACATGAGGCCTCCAGGCTGGCAAGAGAGACGGATGTGAATAAAAGACTCACGTTCACAGCATGTAAAACCAGAGCCGCGGTGCAGGGTGTGAAGGAGCACGGCACAGGACTGGGAGACGCCAGGGAGGGGACTGACCTTGCCAAGAAGCCAAGCAGGTGCCCTGGAAGAGACACAGGCCAGAAGAGAGCAGAACCTATCAGTCCCTGCATCCTGCACACCTGGCTGTACCCGGCCCCTGGCAGGGCACCATAAACAGGGAACATAGCTCAGTGTTGGGGGGTAATGCGGCCTGAGGCTGCCTAAACCAGAGGCCTTGCTTAGATCCTCTGACATTCGTTCTCTAGGAGTCAGCCTCCACCAGAGAACACAGGATGGGGTGGATCCTAATGCTAGCAACTCAGGTCCCCGGTGTCCTCGCCCTCTCCTTTCTCCATCACAGGGAAACTCTGGTAGGGCTGCTTATACTTTCCCACCTCCCATTCCCCTCAAAACCCACTCCTCCCTGGCTCCAGACCCCACCACTCCCTGACCTTGGCTCATTGCCAAGGTCCCCAGCAACCCCGCGGGCACCACCTCCAGGGGACTTTTCTGCAACACCTGAAGCACCTGCCCACACCCTCCGTTCGGAATGCTGTTTTTCCATGGCCCTGGGACCCCACATCTTCTTGGTTTTCCTCTCACCTGCAACTCCTTTTCAGTCTCGGTTCTGGTCCCTCTCCCTCTGCCTATCCCTCAGTGACACTTCCCGGATTTTCTTCCTAGGCCTCTTCTCATTCTACACTCTCCTAGGACTGCTTCATCTGCTCCCCGATGGGGACTATACTTATATACTGACTACTGCCCAGCCTCTCTCGGGCTCAGAACTCTCTCTCAGGCTTCCCTCAGCTGCTCTTCCTACAGTCAACTCAATCTCGGTAAACGGAACATCTGTTCACCCAGATGCTCAGACCCCAAACCTAGGCATAATCCTTAACTCCTTTCCCCTGCTTCATTTTCCTGGAGAAAGGCCAAATTCAGGGCTCTCAAAAGAAAAGAGACCTGAAAAAGTCAGAAGAGAAATATGTGGAGAGAAGAGAAACTGAAGTGAGCCTCTGCCCACAGAGGGTGGGCGCTGCGATGCTGAGACGATCCTTCCAGCTGGAAGAGCCTTGGAAGGACTGAGAAGCAGTCACTTTGAGCCCTCACTCGGGTAATCACTCAGCCACCAGCAAGTCAAATGTCTGAAGCCCACGGGAGGTGGTGCCGTGTAGGGGCTGGATAAAGGTGCAAATGAAATGTGAGACAATGTCCTGGTGCCAGAAGTACTCTAGGGTGTCCGGACTGGAGGGGACTTACCTCAGCTTCTATCTATGACTGAAGAAACGGAAACCCAGGGGGGGCAGCATGGAAGACCAGGGCTGGCTCTGGGCCTCCAGAAGCAGTCCGTAGGCTTCATGGCTCCTGAGAACACAGAACAGGGTATGTCTGACCTGCCCTCACTGATGGTGGTAGAGAAAGGAAAAACGTATGTGTCAGGACTGTAGCCTGGGTCACACCCCAGAGCCTTCATCTGAGGACCTACTAGTTTACCCCAGGGCACCAGCCCATCTGTTCCTCACTTAGGCTTGTCCCATCACTATGCCTGTGTTTGGCAGACACTCTTGCTCTACTCCACCGTAAACATTCATCAAATATCTACCAGGAGCCAGCACTGTGCCCTGAAGATACACATGCAGGAGAGTAACTGTGCAGCTGGCACTCAGGGCTCAGGACGGAAATGGGCTCATGGCACTAGAGCAAGGCAAAGTGGTGTCAGTACTGTGGAGGCCGGGCCTCGGGGGGACCTGGAGAGGAATCAAGTCTCTGACAGCGGCGTTTATATTCAGTCCTGTACGGGGTTGCTTACCTTAGGCCACTGCTTCAGGATCCTTAGCCCCTGACACACTCCTGGGGTAGATCCGGGACCTTGTGCAATCATGGACTGACAGCAATGCCACCCCTCTCGCTTCCACTGGAGCACAAGGCTGACGGCGAGGCTGATGGTGTCGAGAGCCAACCTTGAATCTAACATGTAAAATTTAAAAAGAAAATCATCCACAAACTCCAGTACTTTGATTATTAGGAAGAAGTTACTTGTGACACTTTTCACAACAGATCACAAACGCACATTTGAGGACAACTACAAGAGAGACTCTTGAAAGGGAGCTGCAGCAGGGCCGCACGAGGCAGGCACAGCGCCGGGACGCAGGAGGTGAGGAGGCCAGAGCAGGTAATGGCAGAGGAACTGGAGGGGCGGGAAGTCAGGAGAGCTATTCAGGAGGCAGATTATGCTTGAGTTGAGATGTGGAGGAGGAGGAAGGGATACAGAGGGACTCCGCAGTGATCCCACTTACTAATACAGTTCAGTTTTGGATATACTGATTTTGAAGTTCTTCTAGAACAAATCTTCAGAAGTAGATGTGACAGACACATGGGTCAGGGGACAGAGGTCTGAGCTAAAGATACAGATACATGTAAACGTCTCCATAGAAACTGAGGGGAGATGCCAGAGGGAGATGAGTAGAGGGTGGTTGCCCAGGCAATGCTGACAATGTGAGGAGGGTAGAGGATGTGCAGACTTCAAGGATGACTGACAAGCAAAGGAGAGAGACACAGAAAAACCTACAGAGATGTTAGGGAAGCCAAGGGAAGACTTTCCAGAAAGGATACACAGGGTCAAAGACCCCTTCAGCAGATGAAGACAGTGGAGCCTGGGGCTGTGCAATGAGAAGTGGGGGATGCAGGTACTGGCAATGTCTGAGGTGGGGTGGGGAAGGGACAGTCACGCTTTGGGATGGGAGGGAAAAGGCTTGGCTATGTCTCTAAACAGAGAAAAGGTGCAGTGAGAAGAGAGAAGGCCTAAACACACTGGGGAGAGGGGGAACTGATGGCAGCAGCTTCCTGAGGGAAAGGGATCCAGGGCATAGGTGGTGGGCGGGTTTCTCCTCCCAGACTAGAAAGAATCTATTTTTTCCGATAGAGCAAAGAAAGAAGGATGGCTGTGGTGGCAGGCAAGTCCTTGGGTGGGCAGTGCAAGAAACGGAGGCAGTTTACGCCCAGGAGCCTAGAGGTTCCCAAGGGGAAGCCACATATTCGTAGAGGCAGCAACCTGCTGGACGAGCCTGAGACGTGAAGCACCTATGTGTGTGCTGGATCCACCGGTTGGGACTTTCTTCTAACTTGTCTTACCGGTCCCTCTCCCACGTGCCTGCCCAGAAGGAAAGGGGCCGCTTTTCTGCTTCTCTTGTGCCTGCCTCACCCCAGGGCCTTGTGCAGAGCTCAGCTGCCCTGGACATTCAACAGCTGTGCTGGCCCTTTCTCTAAGGTTTCCCTCTGCCCAGTCCCACTGGCCCTCTCTTCTCTCAGCTTCTGCACTGGGGCAGAGGAGATGTCTAGCCCCCCAGACCCCAGGAGATCTCAGAGCACTTGCTGGGCCCTCAAGTCCTGGGCTTCTCATCCCCCGACCCACCTACCTGTGAGGAGACGGAAAGGTGGTGAGGAAGAGAGGAATGTGTGGGAGTAAGAGTAGAGCAAACCACTATATGTTTTCGGGTTTTGTCCCAAAAGTAAATTTGACTACTTGCAAACCCTAAGAGAGCTATTTTAAATAACAATCCTGCATCATTAGATTTCACATTATGCAAAAGTGACATAAAATGAGATCTGTTTTAAACTACACACTTTTGCTCTCTTCTGTGAGACTGCTTTCCATAATGGATTGAGAGCATGAAGTCCAGAGCCAATCCATGCGGGTTCAAATCCTGGCTGCTACCCACCAGTTGTATCCTGCGCTAGTGTGCCTCGGCTTCCTCGTCTACACCACAAGTATAATAGCACCCACCTCATAGGCTTGTTAAGGGATAAGTGAATTAATGCACGTATATAACAGCGTGTTTAAAGGCAGTTCTTGGCACATAGAAGCCGCCGTCCACTACCTTCTGGCCTCACCTGGCGTGTTTTAGGCGCGGGGCACTGGGATGGGGAGGCTGGCCTCAGAGGGGGACACCTGGGCAGTCCGATGGGCGGGCGGGGCAAGTCAGGAAAGCCACTCCCGCCCCCCGAGCCTCCGCGTCCACGTCTGTGAAGTTGGACCACAACGCCGCTCCCCTGCTTACCTAAGGCCAGGGGTCCGAGACAGGACCGTTGAGACGCGGCTGGCGGGGAGGCGAACCCAGGCTCGGCTCCCACCGTAGCAGGGGGCGCCCACCCACGCACCCACGCCAAGCGGCCGGAGCCCCCGGAAGGCGCCACCGGCCCAGCAGAGCCTGGGGGGACTCCGGGCTGCGGGACGCGCAAACGGCTACTTCCGGGAGCAAGAGCCCGCAGAGACCTCCGCGTCAGCGCCCCCCACCCCACGGTTGGTACATCCCTCCAGCCGACGGCCGGCACTGAGTGCGCAGGCGCTGGCGGCCGCGGCCGGAAGCAATGGAGTCGCACCGCCTCCTCCCCCGGAAGTCGCGCGCTGCTGTGCTGGTGTCCGGGACTCCGCGCTGTTTCGTGGTGCTGGTTTAGCGGTGTGGCCTTGGAGGGGGTGGTCACGTGCCCTCCCGGCCGGCGGTGGCCCAGTCTTCCTCCTCCACTAACAGGTCTCCAAGGCCTCTTCCACCCCAGGCCCCCTGCGCCGCGGGAGTCTGTCTGTCTCAGTGCTACCCGAGTATCGTGCGCACGTGCAGACAGAAAGGGACCAAGATACTGACGATGATGATCCGCATGTCGAGATGTCTTCCCGCCGTGAAGGCTCACCCGGCGTTTCAGGAAACTCACTCAGGGTGTCTCCTGGGGCAAATTCCCCCTGCGCGGTGACGCCCCAAGGGCCTCGCCCACGACCCAGGGGAAGGGGGGAAGGCTGTGCCCGTGTCCTCTGGGGCTCTCTGCCACCTCTCCAAGCTGAATTGTCCTCTCCCCTTCATTGGTTCCATCTGGGCACCAAATTGCCCAATTCTTGTCTCACAGGCTAAGTTGAGCTTTCCACCTCTAGAGCCAGACAAATTTGAGGGCCTGGGCTGGGGGCACCACAGGGCCTTGGGTAATCCTCCCTATTTATCTTCCCAGGGGTGATCTCAGTTTTTTCCATCTCCTTCCAGCGCCCGCACTCTGGCCCCAAGAAAATCAACTCCAGGCTGGTCCAGTCCTCCAGCTTGGGCCAAAACTAGGACATTTGCAACAAAAGCATACATCGTTTTTTTGGTGTTTTTTTGGTGAGGAAGACCAGCCCTGGGCTAACATCCGTGCACGTCTTCCTCTACTTTATATGGGACACCGCCACAGTATGGCTGACAAGCAGTGCGTCCGTGGGCGCCCAGGATCCGAACCTACGAACCCGGGGCTGCCAAGCGCAGACTAAACCGCTGCACCACCGGGCGGCCCTAGCATATATCCTTATATTTTATCAAAGCTATTTTTAATCTTATTTGATTCTCCCCATGCCTCAAGATGGAGATATTGGTTTCTCCATTATACAAATGAGGAAACTGAGATTCAGTCACACAGCGTGTTAAAGTAGGAGATGGGAAGAACCACAAATGATTTTAAAGTTGTATTTTACATGACGGTCCATATATAATGGGCACAGAGCTGGCCCCAGAGGCATTCTAGAACCAGGGATGATTTAATCGCAAAACTGGGAGACACAAGATAATAAACTGGAAAATCTATTATAAATGATAAGAGAATTAAGGTGGCTGGGTTTAATATTAATATATAGAAATTAAAAGCCTACATATGTCTATGCAAACAACCATTTAGAAAATATAAAGGAAGGAAATATTCTATTTTACTAGCAATAAAAAAAGATTAAACATCATGGAAAAAGCTTAAGAAATGTACAAAATCTATGTGAAAAATATAAACCTTTAAACATCACTAAGGACTACAAAAAGAATATCTGAACAAATGGAAAAGCATTCATGTTCAGGTTTAGGAAGACTCAGTATCTTAAAATATCAGTTCTCTCTAAAATAACCTTCAGATTTAATAAATCTCCATAAAAAATCCAACAAGAGCTTTTTAGAAACAGACTGGGTGATTCTAAAGTTCAGGAGGAAAAATAAATAAGCAAGAATAGCTAGAAAAATTTGGACAAAGAGTTGTAATGGCTGCAGGTAGGTAGGAACAAACCACACCACATACAAAAATATTTAAAGCTACTACAGTTGAAACATTGTGTACTGGTGCAATGTATTAACAGCTGGATCAATAGAATGGAATAAAAGGTCTAAAAACAAGCCCAGTGTATTGCTTAAAGAAGTCATGGTACATCCATATGATGGAATATTATGCATACATTTTTAAAAACAAACTTCGAGTACTGATATGGACTGATTTTTCAAGATAAATCATCAAGTACAAAAAAAAAAAAAAACCAAGGTAGTGAAAACAGTGTAGGTTTTTATGTACTTAAGGAAAGAATGTATGTTTATATATGTGAGAATGTGTTTGCTTCTATTTCTGATTAAGGGGTGTTGGAGTCTCCAACTATAATAGTGGATGCATCTATTTATCTTTGCATTTCTATCAGTTTTTGCCTCATGTATTTGGATGCTTTGTTATTAGGCACATACACATTAAGGATTGTTACGTCTTCTTAGAGAAATGATCCCTTCGTAGAGAAATGTGTTTGCTTCTACATGCGTAGAACCTCCCTGGAAAGATAAACAAGAACTTGTAACAGTGACTTCAAAGCCTCAGGGAGGGAGCCCGGTTGTTGAGGGGTCAAAGCAGGAACTTTGCACTGTAAACTCATTTGTACCTTTTGTATTTTATTTCATAGGAATGGACTAACTATACTAAAACTGCAATAAAATATTTTTAATGTTAACAAGGAATTAGCATATAAATGTGCAACATCTTTTTCTTGTAATGTTTAATTCCTTCCATACTGGGCATCTTTTCTATATCTATTGGCTATCTGCATATCCACTTCTGAAGTGCCCATTCAACAATGTTCCCATTTAAAAAACAGTTGGGTTGTTTGTCTTTTCCATATTGATTTACAGGAGTCGTTAATATTTTCCGGTTACATATCCTTTGGCAGGCGTGCTGTCGTGAATATCCTCTCCCAGTCTGTCTCTTGCTTTTTCCTCCCTTAATCGTGTATTGTGATGCACAGAAGTTCATTACAATAAAGTTCAGCTTGTCAGTCTTTCTTTTATGATTAGTGCTTTTTGTGTCCTTTTAAAGAAATCTTTGCCTACCTCATGACTAGTATGTATTTTAAAATTATTTTTAAATATAAAATATTTCAAACATCTAGAAAACCACAAAAAAAGTTTCAGATACCTGCAAAAACACCTGAAAGAATAACTAAATGTTTGCGTCAGGTCTTTAACCAACCTGAACTTTACTTTTGTGCCTGATCTGAGGTAGGAATTAGCCTTATCTTTTTCCATTTAGAGAGCCAATGCTGCCACAGTCCATCATTTCCTCACTGATTTGTTCTGCCCCTTTCTTTCATTCTCATATACATAGGGTCTATTTTTAGGTTCTATATTCTGTTCTCGTGTCCTTCTATTCTATACTAATTGTCTATTACTGCCCCCCCCCCAAAGTAATAGATCCCTTTTGCTTTTTCCCAGTAATCCTCTCAACCTGGGTCCCAGGTAACTGCTAATATGCCTTCTGTTATTAAAAATTAGATTTACATTTTCTAGTGCTTCATATAGATGGAACTATACAGCACTCTTGTAAGTCTGGCTTCTTTTTCTTAACACAATGTTTCTGAGATTCATCCATGCTGATGTGTGAATCAGGAACCCATTCCTCTTCATGCTGAGTAGAAGTCCATTGCATGAACACAGCACAGTTTGTTCACCCACTCACCCTGTTGACCATATGGGTTGTTTCAATTTGGGGCTATCACATAAAGCCACTATGAATATACGCATGTGTCTTTGTGTGGACATATGTTTTCATTTATCGTAGGTAAATAAGACAGCAGTGAGTGTGGTGGGTTGTGTGGTAAATTATGATTAACTTTTGAAGAAACTGCCATACTGTTTTCCAAAGTGTTTGTGCCATTTTATATTCTCGGCAGTAATGTTCAAATTGCTCCAAATCCTTGCCAACACTTTGTACTGTCAGTCTTTTTCATTTTAGCCACTCAGTTGGGTATGGTGGTATCTCATTGTGTTTTTAATTTGCCTTCCCAGATGACTAATGATGTTGACTATGTTTTTGTGTGCTTATTGGCCATTTGTACGTCTTCTTTTGTAGGGTGTGGGTTCAAATTATTTGCCCACTTTTAAAAATTGGGTTTGTCTTATTGTTGAATTCTCTATATTCTTTATTTATTTATATTTTGTTCAGTTCTTTATACATTCAGGATACAAGTCCTTTGACAGATATATATTCAAGTATTTTCTTCTAAGTTGTGGTTTGCTTTTCATTTTCTTAACAATGATTTTGAAGAGCAGTAGAAGAGATGGGGCTGTCTGATCTCACTCCACCCATACACACACACACACACACACAGAGTCTTCTTCCCTCTCTCTTCCTGGCACTAGATTCTCTAGGATTAGGGAGACTTGTAGCTAAAATATATAAAGAAATTCTATAAATCAATAGGAAAAAGATAAAAAACCTATTAGAAAAGCAAGAAAACAATATGAACAGGCAAATTAGAGAAGTGAAAACTCAAATGGTCAATAAACAGATGAAGAGTCAAGCTCACCAGTTATTGGGGAAATGCAAGTTAAAACAAGATGCCATTTCACACACATTATCTGATTGAAAAAATAAAAAAGGCTGAATACCAAAGGAAGGCCACAAATTCATACAAGTTTGGGAGGAGTGTAAATTGAAACAATCTCTTTGGAGAACAATGTGGCAATGTCTTATGATGTTGAAAGTAAACATCACCCACAACTCAGTTCTTTCTTGTGGAGACATACAACCTAGAGAAGTTCCTGTGCACCTGCACGAGGACATATATGGGTGCTCATTGTCTGTAACAGGAGGACCTGGAAGTAATCAACTGTCATCAATAAGGGAAGAGAAACATAAAATGTATATCACAGTCAACTAGATCTCTATGTAATAAAATTGTATCAGTCAGCTCTGCCACCATAATGCTGCATAATACAACACCCAAAAACTCTGTGACTTATAACAACAAGGATTTATTTTTTTGCTCATGTGACCCTACTTCCGCTGAGGCTTGGCCAATATAGCCTAGGTTTGGCCAGACTTAGCTCCAGGTCATTTTGTGATTGGTTTGCTGCACATGTTTCTTCTCTGGGGTCAGTAGGCTGCCCGGGGCATGCATTTCTCATGGTGAAGGCAGAAATGCAAGCCAGCCCCTCTGTGAGCGACTGGAGCTGGAGAAACTCTGGGAGCATTTACATACTAAGTCCCATTAGCCATTGGGTGAAGAGTGCGCTGATGGTGATCATTTCCTGGTGTCTTCCAGCTTGCTGCATGGGACATAAAGACGGTGCTGGGGTGCTGGCAGTTGGAAGTTGGACACTGTGCATGGAGTGTTGAGAGCAAGGGGAAGTGCACGGGACACTGATGGTGTCTACTAATAGACTTGTCCACTATAGTCTTTCATCAGTTTGATCTTTGCTACTATAAAGGTAATGGTGGGGTTACGTTGTCATTTTAATTTGCTTTCCTTGATTATAAATGATGTGAAGCATATTTTCTTGCTCAAAAGTCATTCTACTTTTTTAATGAAATGCCTGCTTGTTTCCTTTGCCCATTTACCTACTGATGGTGTTATTATCTTGTTGATGAGCTCTGTGTCTGTCACAGGAGCTGCAAATCATTTACCCTGTTTGTCATTTATCTTTAAAAATTCTTTTCTTTTTGCTGTGCAGGAAGTTTAAATGTAGTTTAAAATTATCAAGATTTATCTTCATCGCTGCTGGATTCCTTTTTTCCCCTCTTAGTTAGACCTTCCCCATTACAGGACAATTTGTTAAAATTCTCTTATGTTTTCTTCTAGTACATTTACAGTTGCATGGAAACTTGTTAAATCTCTGCTCCATCTGGCATTTATTTTGTTGCCAGGAGGGAGGGAGTCCCGACACTGTTTTCTGCCTTTATCCATCTTTCCTCACAGATTTCATTTGCACGTTTATCAATTTGAGTTTATTTCTAGACTCTTATTTTCTTCCACTGATCTGCCTGTCTATTTGTGTGCCATCACCACTGTTTTCATTTCTGTAGCCCTGCGAATTGTGACTTTATAATACTTTTAAATATCTGGGAGTGTGAGTGTCCCTCTCAATACTCTGCTTTTTCAGAAATTTCCTGGTTGTTTCTTACATGTTTCCTGAGAACTTTAGAATAAGCATGTCTATTCTAGTACCCATTCCCTCTCCCTGAACTCTCCCAAAAGCATTCGTGTTTTTATTGAGAGGACGCTACACGTATAGACCACGTTAAGGACCCTAGACACGAAACAGAGATACAGATGCATAAACAGGCTGCAGGTATCTTCATGGCCCTCATTCCCCAGGACCCGTCTCTCAGCAGAGCTCTCAGATGTTTGCCACTTCCCCTCCCACAAGGAGGATCAGCGTGGAGCCCGGGATGGGAGCAAGGAAAGGCGAAGGAAGCTGAGATCCTTGTAGAAAAAAGTGTGGCATGGAGCTAAAGAGTCAATGTGGAAAAATAATGTGATTAATGGCTGCCCTTTATCGGTGAGCCAGGCGCTTTAATCCACTCTAGGCTCACAATCAAAACCGCTACGAGGCAGGTGCTGCTATTCTTATACCAACTCGGCAGTAAAACAAGCTCAGAAAGATTAAGTAACTTTCACTCAACTCATAAGCGGTGGAGCTGGAATTTGAACCCAGAGAGCCCAGTTCTCGATGCTTCATTCTCAACCTTGGAGCTGAGCTGAGCTGCTCAACAAAGTGAACGGCTTCTGGGAGGCAGGGCAGGAAGAAAAAAGAGAAAACTGTGTTTGCCGAATCAATTGCTGCAGCCCCAGGGCATGGCCGCTGCAGCTGGTGTCACAGCTGATTAGGGCTGCAGCCTCTGCCGGGACCCTTGGGGGCCCAGCGCTCCTGCTGCATGAGACACAGAAGGGGCAGTGAGGAGTCACCAGCCCGATTCCCCCAGGTCTTTGGCAGGGGACGAAAGCCTGACCTCTTCAATAGGGAGGAAAAGCCTCGCTGCCCTCGTGGCCCTTAATCATGCACTGAGGGAGCTCAGGGGGTGTTCTGTAGGTTTCTGAGAATATCCATCCAACCATACCCACCGACCCTCTTAAGGGAAGATGCCCGCAGGCTGAGCTCAAGGTTCCACGGGGCTTCCTCCCTCTCCTGGCCTCCGGTGAGCCACCAGCTCATTGCTGGACTGCACGGCGCTTGGGATTAGAGTCCGCACAGACACCCCCTAAAGCTTGGTTGCTTCCTTCTTCCCGGGACGTGGTGTCCAGGCCAGAAGCTCCAGGGCCTGCGGAGAAAGGCTCACAGGGCACCCTGGCATTCAGGACACCAGCTACCCTCAAGGTTTCCCAACCTCCTTTTGCAGCGCTCTGAGTCGATAAACTGATTAAATTTCATCAGTCACTTGAAAGGTTGAGATTCTAGAGTATTGGTTCCCAAAGCGGGGTGGGAGGGGGAGAGACTTGGCCCTCCAGGGAGCATTTCAAAATGGCTGGAGACGTGTGTGGTTGTCACAACCGGGAGCAGGGAGAAGGGTCTACTGGCATCTGGTGGGTAGAGGTCAGGGGTGCTGCTAAATATCCTACAATGCACAGGACAGCACCCCTCGCCCCCAACAAAGAATTATCCAGCCCAAACTGTCGATAGTGCTGAGGTTGGGAAACCCTGTTTAGAGGTTTCAGCTAGCACAAGAACCCCTGGGAACCTTATTTAAAATGCAAAGTCTGAGTCCCATCTGTGACATCCTAATCCAGCAGGGTTTGGAGTAGGACCCAGGGATCTGTATTTTCAAGCATTCTGGGTAATTCTAGAATAGGCGGACCATATTCCACCCTGAGAGATATCACTGCACGATTCCAAAACTGTGGTCCCTAGACCTGTGCGGGCCTGCCTAAGAACCACCCGGGGCACTTATTCAAAGGCTGGGACCCTCTGGAGACTGTCGTAACAGACCTGGCTTCGGGCCAGCCGTCTATGGGTTTGTTTTGTTCTGAGTGGTTCTCGGGCAAGTGCGTTGACACGGAGCGTGGGCTGAGTTAGACTTTGGTCACCTGCCCTCGTCTGGTGTCACAAGCCAAGCAAAACTGTGGTGGCTGCCAACTGACTTTGTTCCTGGAAACCCCGAGGTTTATAAACAAAGGTCACTTCCAGCACACAGATATGGAGATTGTCAGGAGCAGCGGTGACCAGCTCACTTGATGTCACCTCCGCTCCTTGCATTCCCATTGTTATCAACAATCCTGTATCTGTTCAAAGCAACCAGCATTCACCCAGGGCCTTGCTTTAGGGGGCTTCATTGGGGAGGGGTGAGCCTGTGGCCCGCAGGAACAGTGACCTTCTGTATGTACCGCCCCTCCCCACTGAGATTCTCGGCTGATGAGCGTCCCCCTTATAGACTGGAACGTACCAGATCTCTCAGGATGTTGAGGTGGGAAAAGGTCGAAGAAGACTGTTGAGAAGCCTGGCACCAGAGCAGCATCAAGTTGGCAAGGTCCTTAGCTCTTTGCTTGTTGGCTTTCCCAAGCAGTGCCTGGCACCTAGTAACTGCTCAATAAACATTAGCCGTGGTTGTTGTTGTTACATATCCTTGAAGGACATTTCATCCAGGCTACGATATCGTCTGGAGTATTGTCCCTGCTCCCCACTAAAAGCCACGCACTAAGGCCATGACCTCTAACAGTGCAATGCACCCCCAGTGGCGGCATAAACTGGTCTCGCTGGAGAGTTCTGTCCCACGTGCGGGCACTGCCCTCTGTTGGCCGCCCTCTGTGTGTGCAGCTTAGCTTGGCAGCCTTTGTTCTCCTGGGCTGGTCGGGTCCTAGGGTGGTCTCCAGCAGGTATGGTGCGGGGGGATCTTACTCCCAGCCACTGCCCATCTTTAGGGATCATTTGCTTCATGTAGTTCTCTGAGCGTCTGTCAGAAGCTGACATTACTGATGTGCCTCCTACATGGCGGGGCGGGGGGTGGTGCTTCTTGCTCAAAACCAACAACAAAAGAACTCTCGGCACACAAGGAGTGCGTCCTAACTCTGACTCGACCAACCTAGCACGGCTTCTGGCAGCCTAAGGCTGCATCCCTGGGACAACCCAGCCCTGTTCCCATCTGAAAAAGCTCTGGGCTGTCAGAAGAATGTATGGTCTATTCTAGCCAATACCTGACCGACCGCAAGCGTCTGACCCCCTGCCCCTCCGCCCTTTCTTAGAGCATTTACTAAAAAAGCTTACAATTGTGAATCCTTCCTCTGTCCCCTGGAGATATATATGTGTGTGTGTCTCCTGCAACTCAGGAATGTCTTTCTCAAGGACCTGAAAGCCCTTCCTCTGAAATGGAATCAGGAAGGAGGGGCCTCTGTCCCCCGTCTCTGTGGAGACACAGCTGGACTAGTCGCTCTGACACTGATCATCTCTGATTTTTCACTCTCCTGATTCTACTTGGGCCCTCACCCCTCTCCCTCCTCCCTCATTCTCCCTTTAAATGGCCCAGTCACCAGGCACCGGGCACCAACTGGACGGAGCTCAGATTTCCCCTACCATCAGTAGTTACAGAGTAAAACCCAATTTTCGCCCCTTTAACTAATGTCCGGCTGTGTTTATCTTTGACAAAACCTGCTCAGTCCGCTGTTCCCACCTTGGGTGTGGGGCGGAAGCTTCCATAGGAAGGCAATCCTCACAGAGCCGGTGGGCACCAGAGCTGGAGGGGATCAAGCGCAGCCAAGCTCTCAGCCCCTCCTCTCTCTCCCAGGATGCGGCTGTGCAGGCAGAAAGGAAGTGGGGGCACAGCCACCGTGCTGGGAAGGAGCCATCCGCCCCAAGCTGCTCAGAGGCTGCCCAGAGAGCAGGGGGTGCTCCCCAGGACCCCACCTCCCCAGGAAGGGGGTGCTGCCACGGTGGTTCAGTGAGAATTCAGGGACAGACACACACACCGAGAGTCTGAAGAGGAGCCGGGGCAGTCCAACTGGGGAAGCCCAGAACCCAGAGACGGGAAAGTAAGTGGGGAAAGCAACCATTTGTGAGACCCCCTTCCCCAACCCTGGGCCTGGGCCAGTGGTCTTCAGCATCCCAGACTGTCAGGAGGGAATACAGCTGGGGGAGCAGGTGGCTGGGCCTGGCTTAGTTACAGCTGTGGGGCTGGGGGCTGGAGGTGCAGCACAGCCTTATGGGGTGTGTCCCCCAGGCCCAGGGCCTGACCTGCAGGGGCCCAGGAAAACTGACCCAAGAAGGTCTCCTCGTTTTGTCCCCTTTCATCTCTCTAGGGTTTTCAGAGGGTCCGAGGGGTCCCCCCCAGGCTGTCACTTGTCTTTCTCACCTTCCCACCTCCCTCTTGACTTCTCAAGGGGCATCAGACACCAGAACCAGTCCCTCCTCTTGAATCACTTCCTTGGGATTCCCTGAGGTTATGCTCATCCACTCTCCTCCTGCCTCCTGGCCTCTCGTATCCATATCCTCGTCTTCATCCTCGATGAGCTCGTCTTCATCGGCCCACCCCACGAATGCTGGCGTTCCCCAGGTTCCCGGGCTTTTCTCATTCTACACCCCACCCCCAGGCCTCACCCATTATTTTTTGCTGAAGACTCCCAGCTCTTCAGGCCACATCTTCCTCCTGACCTTCTAACCCACCTGTCCAACCACTCAGTGGACATCTCTCCATGCTGATGCCCCGGTGGTCAGGCCCCTCATTTCTTAGTGGTCTGGTTCCTCCTCCATATGCTTCCCCACCCCCAAAGTTCTTGCAGCTCCTCCCGCTATAATACTCCCCAGCCTTGGAGAGCCAGCTTCCTCCACTTACTCTGTCCCCCCGCTCCATGGAGGGAGCTGATCCTCGCTCAGGCCAGGTGAGGAGCAGGCAGATTCGGGGCCCTCGGGGATTCAGGAATGAGGCAGGCCATGCTCCAGAGATGTTGGGGACCCACTTTATTGCAGCCCCAGGAACCATGCACTCTAACCTGGGGCACAGATGAGTGGTGGTCAAAGTTCCACTTGAACAAGTCCTCCGTCCTCCTCCTGGTTCTGGACAGAACCCGGGACAGCCGTACTTTCCCTCCGATCTCAGGAAAATGTAGTTCTCAGTGTCCCCATCCCAGAACTGCAGCTCAAAGCAGCTGCCAGTCCCCTTTTCTGTCCCCCAAATCCACCGAGGAAATGGGGATCAGGTGACAGGGCGACAAAGCAAACTTGGCCTCAGCTGGGACTTTGCCACCAAACAGTAACTTCCCACCACTCACTAGTCTCTAGACACGGTCTGGTCATCAGTACAAGCTACACTCAGCACCCCACTCCAGGAGGCCCACGGAGGAGGTCAGGACAGGAAGAGAGCTTGAAGGGGGCGGTGGGGGGTTGTCAACGGGAAGCCCCAACCTGAGCTCTGAGCAGCAGACCAAGCCCAGGACCAAGAAATCGGGTGGGACGCGTCACAGTCTTCCGCCATTCCAAAGATTATGCACCCTAAGTGAGAAGGATGCCAATCAAATAAATACAGTCAGTAAATACACGAGATTGGCTTATTCCCCCAGGAGGCAATGCGGCACAGCGAGGGACCCCAATTAGCTCTGGGACTGTGGGCAAGCATCTGCAGTCTCAGCCTCAACTCTCCTGGGAGGAGTGAGGACGTGGGCTGGGGGGGTCCCTGGGTTCCCTCTGGTCTGAACCCGCACATTCTGCCTCCCAGCCTTGGTCAGTCCAGGTGCTCCTCCCTCCCTCACCATCCCCAGCCCACTGGGGAGTGGACAGGTGTGGTGCTGGCCTCCGGAGCCAGGGTGGCCGAAACCTGGCCTACACACCCCTCGCTTCATCCTCTCAGCGCCCCTGCAGTGCCCAGAGTCAGGCTCTGGGAAGGGAGGGAGGGAGCTTATCCATGGGTGGGGGGCAAGTAGGGGAGGAAGGTGGAAGAGGACCTTCTGAGGAGATACGACTTTCTGAGCAAGCCAATTTAAGTGACTATCAAGCATGCTAAACATAGAAGTTTCAATCTTGACCCAAATTGCTATGTTGCTTTTTGTGTGTGAATGTTTTTCCATTACTTCCACATTTTCAGAAATTTTACATCTAAATGTGTCAGAAAATTAAAGAATTCCATGCGAGAGCTGGAAAAGGCCTTTGACACATCCGGGTCGGATCCAGCCTCTCCATCTCACAGGTGAGGAGGCCCACGGAGACGCTTCCTTGGGTCACACAGCAGGATGGGGGCAGGGCTGATGACAATGGGTCCCCAACTCCCCACCAGGGCTTCTTCTCTGGCCTGGCCCACCCCAAGCTCAGAGCATCCTGGGCTGGAGACCCCTTCTCCACAGGACACATGGCCTTCCTCGGGCTGCACCATTTGTAAAAGGCAGACCCCACCCTTGTCAGCTCCTGGCCAGGATCTACATGGGAGGGGGCAGCGGGAGTTTGAGGGGGGCTATCTCCTGCTCCAGGCTGACCGTGAGCTCAGGCAAAACTGGCTGTAGGTGGCAGTACTTCCCAGAACCAGGCAGGCCCTGGGGGAGGGAGCATGGAGGGACCAGGACACAGCTGTGGGGGCAGGGACAAAGGGGTTGTCAGGGACAATCGAGTCAAGGTCATCCAGAGAGCTGGGGCACCTGAAAAGAATATCATACGAAGGGGTCACTTCCTCACTGTGGAGACCCCCCGCCCCCCGCCAACTTCTCCTTGGAGAGCCTCTGCCCCAGTCGCCGGTCACTTGGTTTACCTCAACCGTCCCTCTAAGTCCCTCCGCCCAGTTAGCGTCTCTCAGCTCTTATGCCCCAACCCTCCCCTCTTAGAACAGATTCCACACCCCTGACCACCCCCTGCTGTGGCCTGCAAACCCCCAACCTCAGCCGGGCCTTGGGGGAAGCACTGCGAGGACCCTGGTCTCTGTCCATCCCTGGGGCCAGAAGAGCACTGGGCAAGAAGGGAGCAGGTGCCCAGCATTTTTTTTTTTTTGCTGAATAAATGAACACCCGAATCCAAATGCCAATCTTCCGAAGGCCCTGCCCATCCTCTGCCTCCACACCAGGCCCTCCCCACCCACACCTGCCACCCCCAGTACCTGGGGCTGAAGCGCAACGGTCACTCCCACAGGAAGCGCACATACCAGATGGTCTCGTTCTTCAGCTGCGGCCCGAACAGGGGGTTCAGCTGAGCCAGGATGGCGATGAGCCAGCTGCCAGGGACAGCACAGCAAGGGTGAGCTCAGACACAGAAGGAACGCTGGTCACATGACCATCCCTGCAGCCATCCACACTCCAGCAGGCACACGGGCTCCGTCCGGGACATGTGGGGTTAGGTTTGATTTCATCTTTTGTAGATGTATACGATCCTGGAGTTGGCGCTGGATCCCCGGATTAGGGAATAGGTAAGACAGCCTCCAGGGGCGTGTTGGGAGCAACTCCCAGCTGCCCCCTAATCCACCTCTGGTCTGGGCCTGCCCCAGTCTGCACCAGGGAGCAGGCCAGGGCTGGTCCGACAGGAGGCACGTCAGAATCCCCCCCTTTTAGGAGCAAGATGAAGGAACTACCCCGAGATGTGAAGAACTGAGGACCAGAGAGCCCCACTCCCAGGCCTGCTGGGGTCAGGAGAGGGACTATCTGTCAGGCCAGTGAGCTCTCCAGGGGCCATCAGCAGGCTGCATATCTGGGGGGTCAGGCCCCGTCATCATGACTGTGTTTGCCCCACAGCAGCAGACCCCCAAAGACTCGAGGTGCATGACCTTGCACACCTCAAATGACGGTACCAATGGTGCTCTGCCTGGTTTTGCAGGGAGGATCCAGCTCTTTCACCTCTGAATCCCCCACAGCAGCCAGTCACGTGCCCGACGCCCAGGAAGCTGTCAGAAATTGCTCCCTGCTTATCATCAGCATGATCTGGGTTTATGTTTTGTAGATATAACTCCTAGGCATGGCGTTTTCTTATGCTGTCCCACCTTTCTCTCATTCGCAGCCTGCTTTCCCTTTCCCATGTGTGGATCTGTTGTGGGTCAATCCTCCCACATCCTGTGCATACTCCATCTCCCCCCACATCCCCAGCCACCATCCTCTATGTCTTGGTCTCTGAGCCATCAAACCCCAGCCCCTCTGAGGCCCTCCCTGGGACAGATGAAGACATTTTGCCAGGCCCTGAAGGACTGAGAAGCAGCATCGAGAAGGGGCCCTAGAGAAACTCTGTCCAGGGAAAATTCTGAAAGCCCGTACATCCCCAGGTATTTAAGCTTATATCTAAGAGTCATCATTATTTTTAACAAGTTTTATTGTTTATTACTAGGGCAAAGCTTGTCCAGATGACACATTTAGGACCAGAATCAGAGTTCACGACTTCTAGCCCATCGCCCTCTTTGCCACTCCAAACCGCCACCTCGAATGTGTCTTAGAGACTCTGCCTTTCAAGAGCTGAATCTGTCACCACCCGGACAGAGGGGAGCGGGGCTAGGGAGAGCCGGGCAGGAGGGAGGACAAAGGCACCGGCTGCTTCTGCCAGGAGAGCGGTACTTACAAGAGGTAACAGCAGACAGCGGTGGCCACCAGCATGGTGATGATCACTCTGCAACACAAGGGGACGTCAGGTCAGGACGGACGGAACCAGCACCCTCAGAGGGCCTGGCCAGGGCCAGAGAAAGAGCTCCTGGTATCGGGCCCTCTCCCATTGGCCTTCATGATGCCACCTGAACACAGGAGGCTGAGTTCTACTAAGAGTAAGAATTGCAAGATGGAACATAAAAACTCTAAGCGCCACCTCACAGGGAGGCCGACCTTGACCAAATCTGTCCCTTCACCTCCCTTTTCCATCACCACTACTCCATCTTAATGTAGCCATGTTGGGAAAAGACACTGCACAGAGTTACATTTGTGGCAGCCCACCGTGGAGTGGTCTCTGGAATTCAACACTTACTGGACAAGGGGAAGGGAACCAGAAGACCAGAGGACAGCGCAAGAAGCAAGGAGATTGTGAATCACCTCTGAGGCAGAGGGAACAGATATAAAGAGAACGGAGACTAGCTACTTTGTGTTCACTCAAGGAAGACTGGAGACAGAAGCCTGGAATGCAGCAGGAGAGACTTCAGTTAGACTGAAGAAAGAACTCACCAAGATTTGCAGGAGAGGTGACACACTAAAATGGTTTACAGAGGGAAGCTGTGGGCCCTCAGCCCTGCAGATCTGGAAGAGCAGAGGCAACGCCCACATGTCCAAGCAGCCTCCAGCCAAAGCCACACCTGATCCAAACTAGGCCCTATGACCTCGGATCTAAAGCAGTTCCAGGCGGTGGCAGAGAAATTAGCACTTAATCCATTTTGCCAACATTACTAAGCACCGGGGGCCAGTCCTGCGCTGGGCCCTGGGATCTGCAGTGAATGACAGGACAATCTCCAACCTCGAGAAGCTTGTAATCAAGGGGAGAGGGTACCTATACCTGAGAATAATATGAAGCAGAAACTGATAAATGGAGCAAGAGTTACAGAAATCTGTTGGGGAACCTTCAAAAAACAATGATACCGGCTAAAAATTGTTCAACACATAACATGTGCCACGCACCGTTAAGAGTTTTCTGTGCATTATTTCGTGCATCCTCGCAGCAGCCTTAAAAGGCAGCCATCACCATCATTATCCTCCTCCCCATTTTACCTATGAAAAAATCGAGGCTTGAAGCGTTGACATGCGCTCAAGGTCACAGCTGGTGAGGAATGGACAAAATGTCCCAGAGGCTCGCTAGCCTCTACTGGCTGGAGGGGGTGACCCTTAACTGTCCCCCGTGTCAGTCGGCTCTCCACCTTTCTAAAGCACGACCGTCACCGCTCTGTGGCCCTGACCACCTGCCTGATGCCGGGCTGAACGCGGCCCAGCGCAGCCCCGGGAGAGGGGCGCCGGGCGCGACTCGGGGCAGCGCTCTCGGCGCCGCCCGGGGACTGGTGGGCCGGGCCGGGGAGCGGCCGCAGGGAGGCCGGGCCTGCGCGCGTCCCTTACCCGCGGTTGGGTCCTTTCGGCACGAACCAGGGCCCGGCGATGCCGATGAGGCCCCAGAACGTGGTGAAGATGATGACCGGGAGTGCGAAGGAGTGCGCCGTCATGGCCGGGCGCGGGATGCCCAGGCCGGGCTTCAGGGCCGAGCGGCAGACGCTCCACAGCGCGCGGGCCGGGCCGGGCGGTGGGCGCCGAGCATGCGCAGCGGGACCGAGCCGCCCAGGGGAGCGCGCTCGGCTGGGCCCGACCCGCGCAGGCGCGCCAGCTCGTCACTGCGGGGCGGAGGGCGGGCTCTCAGAGCAGCCAGATCTCGTTAGCTTTGATCAGCGTCTCAGGTTTCCTGGTTTTGGCTTAGGGGATTTATAGGACAGAGGCGTGTGTCGAAATAAACTCTGCTTTATTCGGGTAACAAAAGGTTGAGAATCAAACATGGTTTTTTCAACCTCATTTGCACATCTTTGAACCCAGAGGAGGAGAGGACGTCCCTGGGCCAATCACCCAGAGTGTCCTTGGCTGACAGCCACCTGGATGAGGGAACTGGCCAATCTTCACACGGTCCTGCTAAATACTTAGCATCCTAGGAGTTCAGCCTGGGGTTGAGAGAGAAGCAGAGGGTCTGGTTGACTCTGTAACCCACCTGCTGCAACAGGGGCTGAGGTCCCTCCTGCCCACTGGGTCTCTATGGCTACTGAAATCAAACTGTCACTTATAATGCTGGTCAGCAGGAATGTCAGACCCTGTGGGCATCGGTCATGGGGCAGGGTGTGTGTGTGTGCCAGGATGGGAACACGGAGATGCGATAACGGTTATGGATAGGGAAGGAGGGTGGAGGCAGGGCCAAGAGGACAGAGTGCTTGCTCCTTCTATTCCCAATGCCCTTCAGCTTGCCTTCTTGTGAGGCAAAAACAGGAAGCCCCTCCAACAACGGGATCTCCAGGCCCTGGGGTCTGAAACGCAGCAACTCGCTTGAAACAAAACAAAGAGGCCAGTCTGGGCCACGGGTCTCCTGTAGGGCGCTCATCACATCTCAGCCCTGGGGGCCCGCACAAAAGCATCTGCCGTTGCTAACGAAGGGGAGCCAGAGCATGCCTGCACCCCTTGAGAAACCTGGGTTGTGCAAATCCCTGTGATGAACAGCATATTCCGTCACCCCCTCCCAGGGCCCAACTTCCTCACAAGCTGGCACCAGAGGCTTCCTCAGATGGCAGATGTGGACAGGCAGGTGCGTCCCTACCTGGCCTCCCCCCAGCGCCTAGACCCGCACAGGGAGTTGTGTGTGTGGACTCACACACAGCATTGCTCACAGGACTAGCCCCTTGCTCTGAGGATTCTTAAAGGATGGAAGATGCCATGAGGGGGGTGCTTGCTGGAAAGGGACCTCAATTTGGAATCCCTATGATAGGGTGGGGGCTACCCCTACTTAAAGGGCCTTTCTCTCTTCCATCCCACCAACTCACACCCACAGCACCTGGCCAAGGGCAGATTCCTGAACCCCCATGGAAACTGTGTGAGTGGGGGCGGGAGGCCTGGGCTCCATCCTGACCATGTGGACAGCGACACTGCCAGGGCTCTAGCTCCAAGGGCCCAAGGGCCCCCTCAGACCCCAGAGCACAGGCTGGAAGAGAGACATCTCCACGTGTTAAAAGGCAGAAAGAGAGAAGGGAATTCCTGGCTCAAAGCTGAAGAAAACAGGAAAGTGATGCCCCTGAGGCTACGTGCTAACAGTGGGGTGCGGGGGGAGAGTCAGAAGCACTGGGACCCAGGGGGCTGCCCTCGTGAGACACTCGATACCAGGCCTCAGGGGCTGTCAGCACCTTCTAGGGAGGTTGACAGGCTGCTGGTGGGGGGCCAGACCGCCTGAACTTGCGGCACAGAGCTGGGACCCAGCCTGGAGGCAGGCGGCAGGGCCAGGACAGAGCACTACTTCCGGCCTGTCTAAAGCAGGTGAAAGGCAGGGCCACAGAAGCCCTTCCCTCTAACCTCCCCTTGCTCCCACCGTGGTTAGGAAGGCGGGACCCAGACACTATATCATCCCCAGCCAGAGAAGCAGCCCGGGGCTACCAAAATGAAGCTGCCCTGGAAGGAAAAGTGCTTTACTTCAGGGTGGCAGGGGAGATGGGGCGAGGGGGAGATGGGGAGCGGGACACCCTTCTGTGCCTCCAGGGTATTGGTTCTCAAGCTTGCGTGGGCCCACGAAATTCCTGGGGGACCTTGCTGAAAAGAGCCAGTCCCTGAGCCCGAGGCCCAGGGATCTGATGAAGCAGGTCTGGGGCGGAGCATATTAACAAGCACCCCTACTGGTTCCCGGGCTGGGTCCTCAGAGCACCTCGGGGAAGAGTGGCCTAGACCAGCACGCTGATGGCACATTCAGAGAGCACCTCTTCCTACAATAAGGACATCGGTGGCAAGGAACAAGGACAAGGGCTGAAGGCAGCTAAGTCCTCTGTGCAGCCTGAGATCTGTTGTTTGGGAGCTGGAGGCGTTGTCATTCATCAGTCCTGCGGCAGGCTGGGAGCCAGTAGGCACTTGGATTGTCTGCTGCCACTTCATGGAGAGGGAAACTGAGGCACAGAAAAGAGGAAGGGATAACCGTGGTTGAACCACTGCCTGCAGCAGAGCTGGGCCCGATTCCAAGCCTCCCAGGTGCCAGCTTGGCCCTGCCACTCCTTAGGAAGCCGGGCTCAGTGTGACACAGGTCACACACCAGTGCCAGCCTGCTGGCAGGCATCAGGCTCCCTCCAGGGAAACACTCTCCTCCACTGTCCTGCTGCTGCAGGAACATAACCGTTCTTGAGTGCTCTGTGCAAAGGGTTTTGGCTTGCCTCATCCTAAAGGAAGGCCCTGGGAGCAGGGACAGAAATTCCTTGATGCAAGACTCCCATATGAAGTCAAGGCTTCCTGGCTTCTGCCATGGAGCCAGGGTGACAGATCCCAGAGCCAGGCCAGCTGTCCCTAGAGCCTGGTCATCCTCTGTCCCTCACCAGGTGACTTCCCCATGCCCCTGAGGCTGTGGGCAGCCTCCCTGGAACGCCCCCAACTGTCCAGGGGGCTGGGGTGCTCCTTTAAGCCCCTACCCCCAATAGACTCCCCCACTTCAGAAAAGTCCTCTTGCTACCAAAACATGGGGTGAAATCTCCCACGATGGGATTATTTCCTGAAGCACCTTAAAAATGAACTTGGGATAAGGCCGTTTCTGCATATTTAAGTGCTGTGAGGTCACTGTCCTGCTTAGAGAGGGGCCTTGGTAACAGGTGTGTGCTTCCTGATTACTCTGCCTCTCTGGGCTGTGGGCTTAACTATCTTGTCACTGCCCACTTCCTGGTGCTTAGAGAGTCCCCACTAAACAAAGATTCCAGGGCAGCCCAGAATCTGTCACCATGGTCACAAGGGGCAGGGCAGCACGGGGTCTCCAAGGCAATCCCTAGGATTCCTGCTCTCACATGAGCTCTCGATCAGGACAGCTCGGGGGACTCTTGGTTGGTGTGGGGGTACAAGAGTCTGTCGGGAGGGTCCGAGATGCAGTCCTTCAGGGTCTCCACCGGTTCCCTGTAGGACAGAATGGGCGGCTTCTGGGTCACGGCCTCCTCCATATAGAGTGCTCCCATGTTCTCCTTCCTGAACCCTGCCCCCCGTGCTGGAGGAAAGAGAACGCACAATCAGATGGAGGGGAAAACAGATGAGATGATAATCCCTTACCTCATCCAACCTCGCCCCAAGGCACGTCTGGTGAAAAATCCATGGCAGAATGTACTGGAGTCAGGACCAGGACTGCCCCTTGCAGGGCTGATCTATTACCACTCTGCTTATTCCTCACCCCAAGACAGCGGATCTCACTGGGCCAATTTTGCCCCCTAGGGGACATTTGGCAACATCTGGAGACATTGTGGTTGCTACAACTGGGAGGGTGCTACAGGTATCCAGTGGGGATGTAATGGGTAAAGGCCAGGGATGCTGCTAAAGGTCCTACAATGCACAGGATGGGCCCCACAGTGAAGAATTATCTGGCCTCAAGTGTCACTAGTGCTGAGTTTGAGGAACCCTGCCTGGGAAGGAGGGCTTTGTCATGTCAAATCTGGTGGTGTTCTCTCTTGGCTTCAGATGTACTAGTCCCACTGCCCCCGTGAGAAGAATAACCTGCAAAAGGCACACTCCATCCCATCTTTCTCTCCTTCACCCCACAGGGCTGGACATGGACAACAATTCACCAATAAATGCTTGGGTGAAGGAGTCACCATCTTGGCCCCCCATCTTGGCTCTCCCGGTCTTTTTTCTTCTCTCCACTTCTACCTGGGGCCTCTCCCCTGCTGCCCAGTGCAGGTCCAGGGCTACCCTGCTTCCTGCAGAGCCTCTGTCAGCCCTGGGACCCAGTCCACTGCTGAAGACACAGACTCAGAGGTAAAAAACGAGAGCGGAGTCAAACAGGAGGAAACTAGCTATCAGAAGCCATCAAGAGAGAACCACTTCTCTGTCACTGTTAAGGAAATGTGAATAGCTGGAGGACCTCTCTGGTTCTCTCTGGTTTTCAGTGACTACTTTTGAAAAGAGGAAAATTTCTTGCTAAGACTTTCAGTAACTTGCCCTCCTGTATAGCAGAACTTCCTCCTCAAGCTAGTCCCCACTGCAGCCCTCCAGGCTGGTTAGGCTGGACTCCTCAGGGACTCCTCCCCTGACTGACAGGCCCCAACCTTCTCCTCCATGTAGCACCTTCTTCACAGCCCCTCTGACCTGCGCTGGCCTCTTCCCTCTCCAAACAGAGTCTACGCAGCCCTACTCAGAACGCAATGTCACTGACCCAATCGGCCCAGTCCTCTAGTTACTCCCAGCAGTAGTCTCAACCTTTAAGAGTGCCACTGGCACTACTTGCCAGACATTGTCCTAACCGCTTCACATGTATTAATTCACTTTACAGATGAGAAACCAAAGCACAGAAAGATTAACTTGCCAGAGGTCACACTCTAGTTAGCAGCAGAGCTAGAATCTGAACCAAGGCAGACCAGTTCCAGAAATTCATGCTCCTAGCACTATGCTCTGCTGCCTGCAGTGTGTGCATCTTACCTCTCTAGCTGGATCACAAGGTCCTTGAGGGTAACGTCATGTCTCAAGTGCCCACTGGTCTAGCACATGACAGAAACTCAACAGATACCTTAGACCAAACCTACAGTGATGGCTGACTTTATCAGACTCTACCAGACTTCGAGTTCCTCATGGGATTGGGAAGATAAGATTCCCTTCCATCGTTTTCTCATCTCCAGGAACTCTGCCCGTGTACTTACCTGCATGGGAGCGGGGTGGCACTTGGGCACAGGTGTAGACATGGCTGAAACGCCGGCCTGAGGAGGTCAGGTACCAGTGCTGGATGGCGGGCTGGGGGTCGTACTCTGTGACTGCGACACCGTTCACTGCTGTCATCATAAGCATGTTGATCACCTCATTGGAGAGCTTGGTCCTCTCATCAGTCCTGATCCGGTTCATGGCACTGAATCCCCGCTCACAGCAGGAGGTGGAGACGGGCACACAAACCACCACGGCCACGAGCCTGCTCAGCAAGGGGAAGCGGTAGTGCTGGGTCAGGGCATTCTTACACAGCATGGAGAATGGGAGGTTCTTGGCGATGGCTTTCAGGCCCAGCCATTCCTCCAGCAGTGCTTCCTCGCTGTATCCTGGGGGGAGTGAGAGCTCAAAATATCTGGCAAGGGCAAGAATATCATCATTCCCAAAAGTGGCAAGTTCAATCCCACTTGGCCAGGCCATGGTGTCAAACACCTCCATGTTCTTGAGCTGCGGGGGACGGTCTGTGTCAAACCTTTGCTGGAGGTACTCAATCCCTGTCAGGATCATTCTTTCCCTGTCTGCCTGGAACCGCTGTTCTGCCATCTCCATTCTGTCCAAGAAGATGCCATGGAGCAGCCCGTCCTTGAAGCTGGCATTGAACTCCTCCTCTTTGGGGCCTGCCTGGTGACGGAGGGCCTCCAGCGCTACGTAGGCCCGTCCCAGCGTGGAGTTCACCTCTGTAATCAGCACGATCTCTTTCTGGCACACCTCAGACAAAGGCCTGTAGATGCTCAGGAAGTCCAAAAGGAAGTGGCAGAACTTGATGAAGTGGAAGCTCTTCATCAGCTTCAGCATGCCTTTGGCCCTGTGCCCAATCTGGCCCCCAGCTTCTGCCACACCGTGGAGGTGCCTAGCCAGGGCGGGCCAGCTCACGATGAGTGCATTCAGTGTGCGTCTCTTGCTGGCCACCCACCTGACGGCGTTCAGGTCCTTCAGGCGGATGATTTCCTGCTCCAGGGGAGCCGCGCCTTTCTGCAGCTCATTCAGCCTCTTGTTGGAGGACTGATAGAACTTGAAGACGGTTCGGATGTGCCGGTCACACTTCTTCACCAGATCGATGCCCCCACAAGCATCTACCACAGCCAGGTGCAGCCGGTGGGCCACACAATCGACAGGCAGCAGCTGGGGGATGATCTCCTGGAACTTTTCCACAAGGCCTCCCCTGCAGCTCAACATGGGTGAGCCATCAGTTCCCAGGCCCACCACCCAACCAGGCTTCCGGAAAGGGATGTCCAGTTCATCCAGGGCAGAGATGATGGTCTCAAAGTATCCATCCACTGTCTCACTGTAGAGAGGGGCCAAAGTGATGTAAGACTCTTTCACCTCCATCTCCTTAAAGTAGCGGATATAAATCCCCACACAGGACTGGTCAGCGGTGTCTGTGGAGCTGTCCAACAGCACACTCACACAAGGGGACTTCCGGACATCCTCGAGGATCTCCTTCTTCAGCGTCTCAGAGATGTATTTGATGAACTGAGTGCATGCAGTGCGATTTCGGTACTTGCCCAAAATCATGGTCCCGGTGCTTTGGAGGAGTTGCAGGATCTTCTCAAAGTCATTAAGGGGCCTCGAGTGGTATGCAATGGAGTAGGCGGCATTGAAAAAGTGCTCCATGTTCGCCATCAGGTCACTGGAGATCTCCGGGACTAGGGCAGCCTGAGGGGTGTCTTCCTTGATTTGGACAGTGTTGACACAGAGCTTGTGTGCTTTGCTGACTTCATGGTATTTTAAAGTCTCCACTTTAAAAGGCCCCGTGTAACCTCGGACTAACCGGGACGATTTGTCATGGAGACTAGGTCTTTCTTTGCAAGCTGAGCAGAAGAGCTTGGTCTCATTTGGGTCAATTACTAACCACGGGAACTGCCCAAACCATGACCTCTGAATTGAACGGGGTCTGTAAGTTCTCTTGATTTTCCTAGGTCCATCTACTTCTACTTCACAAAGGCTGGAATCGTAGTAGGAGGGACATGTCTCCACAGAAGGAACTGGAAGCAATGCAGATTCTATAGCCGAGGCTTGTGTGTCTCCCTCTCTTACGGCCACCATCTTCTTTTTCCCTTTGGAGAAAATCAAATTGTGCTTGATACTGCTGTCCAGAACTCTGCAGTCTCCTATCAGCTAAGACACCCCAATTCATTAAGTACCTCATATGCAAAGCAGAGAAGATGAATGTGATCCACCTTTCTAGAAATCATTACTGGCTTCTATTTAAACCCTTCCCCATTATTATCTATGAAAGGCAGTCTGGCTTCCCAAGAGTTGTTTGCTAACCCTTGTGGGTTCTTTTCTCTCCCTCTCTGTCCACACAACTACCCTGGGATCATGTGACATCAGTTGCTAACAAGCTTAATTAACCACCTTGGCCATAGATGCTATTCGATAAACAAGTGGCTTTAATCTTCTTGCAAGGTCCACAAAGAAATGAGGTTAAACATCCATAAGTCTTCTAATGAGCCTTAGAAAGAAGGGAGGTACAGAAGTCTTCACAAAAGCTATTAGCTAATAAGTTATTAACTGAGATATGCAAAACAACGCACTCTCACAGATCAACAGCGTTGTCACTAAGACAGGAGGAGGAGGGAGGAGAAGCACATAGGCGATGGCTCCTCATAACCAGAGTCTACCACACTCCTCCTCCCGTCAGCTCTACCAGAGGTCCTTTAGGCACCTCTCCTCACCAAAGGCCATTATTTTTCCAAAGGCCCAGATTCCCAGGCTATTCTACAGTCTGAGGGCAGGGTTAGTTTTTTACTCATCTTTGTCTACCCAGAGCCTACTACAGGGCCTGGTGCACAGTATTTTCGGGACAAGCATGGCTGAACTAACATTGTGTAACTTGCTGTAGCTACATGGGCCCCTGGACATGCCCTTCAGAACTCAGTAGGTCAAGACTCACCTGGAGGACGACCTTTCCCCCACTTTGGCCCGTTAGGGTCTTTGATCCAGGGTGCAGCTCTGCGTTCCAGTTTTGAGATCAAGTCTGGTTTGGCAGCAGCAGGCCCTGTTGCAGGGACGAAGAGTCATACTGATGTCACTGCTATGGACCATCAAGTCAAGTAGCCCACCTGAAGCTATTCCTGGTTCCTGAAATATTCAGGGGCTGATCCCTCTGTTGATCTCTTAATAAAGTCTATTCAGCCAGGGGCATGATGAAAACATACCCATCTGGGGTGCCAATTTATTCTAAAACCTAACAGGCAGCCAGGTTAGGGTATATCCCTTAGACAGGGTAAATGACTTCCTTAGCTCCATGGGCCAGCCACGGGAGCCCTGAGTCAGCTCGGCACATTAGAGGGGAAAGGGTGCAAAGAGGATGAAACACAGAGGATAAAACAGGAGAGAAGATAGGATGACAAAGGAAGCCACACGAGAAGTAGAAGAGTGCCACCAACAACTGTCCGTGCCTGTGCCCCTCAGCGACACCCACAGCTGGCCTTTGTGCAGGTATCTAACTACATGGGTTATTTTAAGGGACACTTGAAAGGCCCCTTAAAAAATGTTGACCACCTGCAGTGGAACCTGAAACCTGACTAGAAGGGATTCATGTCCTTGGGTTAAGCACTGCCCTTTATTTAAAATATGAATATTCTTCCAGGGTAGGCAAAGAAATTACTTTCTTGATTTAAAATAAAACCCATTAATATCTACTTACATGCTTTTGTATGTGTCTGTGTGAATGTGTGTCCATTAATATCTACTTACATGCTTTTGTATGTGTCTGTGTGAATGTGTGTATAAACCTTTTTTTTGGAAGGAAATACAAGCAGCTAGTAACTGTGGGTGCTCCTGGGGAGGGACTGAAGGACAAGGTGAAAGGGAGAAAATTTTCACTATTCATCTTTTGGATCACTTGACTATATTTGTATTTATTATATGTGTGGATATCCGCCTATTTACTACTAATAAAGATATAACTAAATTGTTAAAGTGTGGTAGATTGAACACATATCCTTCTTAAAACATAATCTAGAATGAATAATATAATAAAAAGCATAAGCAAAGAAATAGGACTAGAAATGTTAATATATTTTTGGAAGAAGGAAAGGAGATAAAAGAGAGAGAAGAACTAACAGAGCTGAACACCAAATGCTGGCAGGGGGGCAACAAGGAGAAGACAGTGGATTTGACCACAGAAGCCCTGAAAGATTCTGGACCCGGAGGCACCAGGTGTGGCAGAAGGTGGTGGGTAAGGAACAGGTGCCCCAAAGCCCTTGGAGAAGAGTTCAACCCCCGGTCCTCTCACCTAGTCCAGGAAACCAGAAAATGCCTCCACCCTCACCTGAGGAGGAGAACATTTAGTCTATAGAAAAACTTAATCAGAAAGGTTCCAGACCCTGGGAGAGTGGGAGAGTGAAAGATGAAGGAGAAGGGTTGCAATGCAAACAGAGAGATGAAGAGTCTGTACTCTGAAAGATGCATGACTCGGCTCCAAGAACATGGCTGAGCTTAGAGCCCCCAAGAAGGAGACTGGAAGAGTTTTCTTTGGAAAAACTGAACTGCCCCTTCCCACTGCCTCCTCCCTGAAAGACCACAAACACTGACAGGTTCTTCAACGAGCCATTCAGGTTCACAGCTGATCACCCTACTCTGAAATCTGCCCCTTAATGAGTCCCAGCCATGCACACCAAGCTTCCAGCCACTTTTTTTTAAGGCTCTACCCTTAAATATGAATGAACCTAAAGATATTTATTTAAGACAAGCCTCTAAAATGAAACAAGTAGGAAAAGGATTGGAGAACCAGAAATATTGCAGGAAGCAAAACAAAACTTCAAAAAAACCCACCCAAAATATCACACACACAACTAGAACTAATATTACCAGAGAGAAAAGTCATGATAATCATCCATGAAAAGAGCAACAAGGGCTCTTAGATAAAAATATTATAGGAGAAATTTAAAAATTAAACAGAATTGTTAGAAAATAAAATTGAGGAAATCTCCAAAAAAAAAAGACAGAAGCAGAAAATAGGAGAAAAAGAAAAAACAAAACCAGAGGCTCAATCTCTAAGTAATAGGACTTTTTGGAAGAGAGAAAAGAGAAAATAGATAGGAAGAAATAATACAAGAATGTTTCCACGAACTGGAAAATATGAGTTTCCACATGGAAGAGAAGCGCCCGACACCCGGAACAAAAGACGAAAAGAGAGAGTGACGTCAGCATCATGGCAGAGTGAGATTCCCTCTTTGAATCTCTGCCCCCTATGACACAACGAAAACATCATTCACATTCCAACAGAGCTCAGTCAAACACTATGAAGGACTTCTAAGAAACCCCTGCTGCCATACATCGGACAGTGGAGGCACAGGAAGCACAAAAGGATGGGAGGAGAGGTAAGAAGTTGTACTCCCCCTCCCCAATCGATCGGCAAAGACAGCGCGGTTCCCAGACAGAGGGGGGAGGGGCGGCCCACAGCGGGGAAAACTATCGCCATCCAGGTGCTCTCACAGACTGTCGCGAGATCCCCACTGGGAAGCGACGACGGACTGTTTAGGGGGTGTAGCAAACACCCTAAGAGAGCCAGAAAGGAAACCCCCGGGTCAAGCAGGAGAAAGAGAGGACCCCACCCCCCACACACCCGGCATTTCAGCATAATCCCTCCGGGGGCTGCAGCCACCTCAGAGCAAACTGCTCGCGATCTCCATCCAGTGGCAGCAGGGGGAAACTGCAGGACCAACTTTATCATGAGGGGAAAAAATAAAGCCGTCCCCGTCGGATCCTTGCGACAATTTGTCATGGCTACAGACCAAAAGGAAAATGACAAACACCCAGAAACCAACCCTGAAGGCACAGAATTTGATAACCTGAATGAGAGAGAATTCAAAATAGCTATCATAAACAAACTAAACGAAATTCAAGAGAACACACAGAAACAAATCAACGAATTCAGGGATTTTGTCACAAAAGAGATTGAAGCCATAAAGAAAAACCAATCAGAATTATTGGAGGTGAAAAACAAAATCAACGGGATAGTGGAAAAAATGGAGTCTTTAAAGAGCAGAACTGACAATATGGAGGAACGAATTAGCACTATTGAGGATAACCACGCAGAAATGCTCCCAATAGAGGAGGAGAGAGAGCTAAGACTAAAAAGAAATGAAGAAATTCTTCGAGAAATATCAGACTCAATGAGGAAAAGCAACATAAGGATAATAGGTATTCCAGAAGGAGAAGAAAGAGAAAAAGGAGCAGAGAGTTTGTTCAAAGAAATAATAGCTGAGAACTTCCCCAACCTAGGGAACGAGAGGGAAATAACAGTGAATGAAATCAATAGATCACCTAAATATATAAACAGGAATAAAAAATCATCTCGCCACATAGTAGCAAACTTGAAAAATACCTGTGACAAGGAAATAATATTGAAGTCAGCTAAACAAAAAAACAAAATAACATACAAAGGAAACCCCATCAGGCTCTCAGCTGATTTCTCGACAGAAACTCTACAGGCTAGGAGAGACTGGAATGATATATTCAAAATCATGAAAGACAAAAACCTTCAGCCAAGAATACTTCATCCAGCAAAAATATCCTTCAAATACGATGGAGAAATAATAACTGTCCCTGATAAACAAAAGCTAAGAGAGTTCGTCACCACAAGACCCCCATTACAAGAAATGCTCAAGAAGGCCCTTAGGCCTGAAAAAAAACAAATGAGAAAGGGGATACAAAGATTTCAGCAAGGAGAAAAGCAAGGAGACTAAACCAGAACAAACTACAGTTGGATAACATCAAAAATTAATTCAAGCTCATCACTGGAAACACACATTCATGACACAATCTGGAATAAAGAGATAACAAATAAGGAGGGGAAGAGGTAAGGGATTGAATCGACCCAGCCTCAGGAAAAAGGAGGCATCTGAAAATGTACTTTCTTATCCAGGAGATCGCTTATATAAACCTCACGGTAACCACTAAACAAATAACCAGAAGAGAACCACACATGACAAATAAAGAGAAAACCAAGAGAATGAGCATGCAGAAATACCAAATTGAATTTGCAGTCCGAAACACAGGGGACAAGAAACGAAGGAAATGCAAAAGAACCAGAAGATGAACCATAAAATAGCAACATTAAACCCTCATATATCAATAATCACTCTAAATGTAAATGGATTGAATTCTCCAATCAAAAGACACAGAGTGGCAGGATGGATTAAAAACCAAGATCCAGGGGCCGGCCCAGTGGCACAGCAGTTTAGTTCGCGCTTGGCAGCCCAGGGTTCCCCGGTTCGGATCCCGGGCTCCTGCCGACGCACTGCTTGTCAGCCATGCTGTGGCGGCGTCCCATATAAAGTAGAGGAAGATGGGCACAGATGTTAGCTCAGGGCCAGTCTTCCTCAGCAAAAAGAGGAGGATTGGCAACGGATGTTAGCTCAGGGCTGGTCTTCCTCACAAAAAAAAAAAAAAAGAAAAACAAGATCCAACAATCTGCTGCCTCCAGGAAACACATCTCAGCTCTAAAGACAAACACAGACTCAAAATAAAAGGATGGAAAACAATATCCAAGCTAATGGCAAACAAAAGAAAGCAGGAGTAGCCATACTTATATCAGACAAAGTAGACTTCAAGATAAAAAAGGTAATGAGAGACAAAGAAGGGCAATATATAATGATAAAAGGGACACTTCACCAAGAAGACATAACACTTATAAATATCTATGCACCCAACACAGGAGCACCAAAGTACATAAAACCACTGCTAAAAAACCTTAAAGGAGATATTAACAATAACACAATAATAGTAGGGGATCTTAACACCCCCCTTACATCAATAGATAGATCATCCAGACAAAAAGTCAATAAGGAAATAGTGGACTTAAACGAAAAACTAGACGCAATGCACTTAATAGATATATACAGAGCACTCCACCCAAAAAAAGCAGAGTACACATTCTTCTCAAGTGCACATGGAACATTCTCAAGGATAGACCATATATTAGGAAACAAGGCAAACCTCTATAAATTTAAGAAGATTGAAATCATTACAAGCATCTTTTCTGATCATAATGCTGTGAAACTAGAAATCAACTGCAAGGAAAAAACTAGGAAAGGGACAAAGATGTGGAGACTAAACAACATGCTACTGAACAACCAATGGGTCATTGATGAAATTAAAGGAGAAATCAAAAGCTATCTGGAGACAAATGAAAAGGAAAATACATCATACCAACTCATATGGGATGCAGCAAAAGCAGTCCTGAGAGGGAAATTCATAGCAATACAAGCTCACCTTAACAAACAAGAAAAATCCCAAATAAATAACCTTAAATTGCACCTAACAGAATTGGAAAAAGAAGAACAGACAAAGCCCCGAATCAGCAGAAGGAGGGAAATAATAAAAATCAGAGCAGAAATAAATGAAATTGAAACCAAAAAAACAGTAGAAAGGATCAATGAAACAAAGAGCTGGTTCTTTGAGAAGATAAATAAAATTGACAAACCCTTAGCCAGACTCACTATGAAAAACAGGGAGAAGACTCAGATAAATAAGATTAGAAATGAAAGAGGAGAAATTACAACAGACACCACAGAAATACAAGGGATTATTAGGGAATACTATGAAAAACTTTACGCCAACAAATTGGACAACCTAAAGGAAATGGACAAATTCTTGGAAGCGTACAACCTCCCAAAACTGAATCAAGAAGAAATACAGAATCTGAACAGACCAATCACAAGTAAAGAGATTGAAACAGTAATCAAAAACCTCCCAAAAAATAAAACCCCAGGACCAGATGGCTTCCCTGGAGAATTTTATCAAACATTCAAAGAAGATTTAGCACCTATCCTTCTCAAACTATTCCAAAAAATAGAGGAAGATGGAATACTTCCCAACACATTCTATGAGGCCGACATCATCCTGATACCAAAGCCAGACAAGGACAACACAAAGAAGGAAAACTACAGGCCAATATCACTGATGAACATAGACACAAAAATCCTCAACAAAATATTGGCAAACCGAATACAGCAATATATCAAAAAGATCATACACCACAATCAAGTGGGATTTATACCAGGGACACAGGGATGGTTCAACATCCGCAAATCAATCAACGTGATACACCACATTAACAAAATGAAGAATAAAAACCACATGATCATCTCAATCGATGCAGAGAAGGCATTCGACAAGATCCAGCATCCATTTATGATAAAAACTCTCAACAAAATGGGTATAGAAGGAAAGTACCTCAACATAATAAGGGCCATATATGACAAACCTACAGCAAACATCCTACTCAACGGGAAAAAACTGAAAGCCATTCCTTTGAGGACAGGAACAAGACAAGGGTGCCCACTCTCACCGCTCTTATTCAACACAGTACTGGAAGTTCTGGCCAGAGCAATTAGGCAAGAAAAAGGAATAAAAGGACTCCAAATAGGCAATGAAGAAGTGAAACTCTCACTATTTGCAGACGACATGATCCTATACATAGAAAACCCAAAAAATGCCATTGGAAAACTACTAGAAACAATCAACAACTACAGTAAAGTGGCAGGGTATAAAATCAACTTACAAAAATCAATTGCATTTCTATACACTAACGATGAAACAACAGAAAGACAACTCAAAAAGACAATCCCATTTACAATTGCAACAAAGAGAATAAAATATCTGGGAATAAATTTAACCAAGGAGGTCAAAGACCTATACAATGAAAACTATAAGACACTATTGAAAGAAATCGAGGAGGACATAAAGAAATGGAAAAGTATTCCATGCACATGGATTGGAAGAATAAATATAGTTAAAATGTCCATTCTACCTAAAGCAATCTACAGATTCAATGCAATCCCAATCAGAATCCCAATGTCATTCTTCACGGTAATAGAACAAAAACTACTGAAATTCGTATGGGGCAACAAAAGAGCCCAAATAGCTAAAGCAATTCTGAAAAAAAAGAACAAAGCTGGAGGCATCACAATCCCTGATTTCAAAATATACTATAAAGCTACAGTAATCAAAACAGCATGGTACTGGTACAAGAATAGACACACAGATCAATGGGACAGAATTGAAAGCCCAGAAATAAAACCACACACCTATGGACAGCTAATCTTCGACAAAGGAGCAAAGAACATACAATGGAGAGAGGGAAGTCTCTTCAATAAATGGTGCTGGGAAAATTGGACAGCAACATGCAAAAGAATGAAAGTAGACCATCTCCTATCGCCATATACAAAAATCAATTCAAAATGGATCAGAGACCTGAAACTATAAAACTCCTGGAAGAAAATATAGGCAGTACACTAATTGAGACTGGACATAAAGGGATCCTTTCAGATTCCATGTCTACCCAGACAAGGGAAACAAAAGAAAAAATAAACAAGTGGGACCTCATCAGACTAAAGAGCTTCTACAAGGCAAATGAAACCAGGATCAAAATGAATAAACAACCCACCAGCTGGGAGAAAATATTTGCAAATCGTTTGTCTGACAAGGGATTAATCTCAGTAATATATAAAGATCTCATACAACTGAGCAACAAAAAAACAAACAACCCGATCAAAAAATGGGCAGAGGATATGAACAGACATTTTTCCAAGGAAGAGATACAGATGGCCAATAGACACATGAAAAGATGTTCAACATCACTAATCATCAGGGAAATGCAAATCAAAACTACACTAAGATATCACCTTACACCCGTTAGAATGGCTATAATCACAAAGACAAATAACAACAAATGCTGGAGAGGTTGTGAAGAAATGGGGACCCTCATTCACTGCTGGTGGGAATGCAAACTGGCACAGCCTCTATGGAAAACAGTATGGAGAGTCCTCAAAAAATTAAAAATAGAAATACCATATGATCCAGCCATCCCACTCTTGGGCATCTACCCAATGGACATGAAATCAACCATCACAAGAGGCGTATGCACCCCTATGTTCATTGCAGCATTATTCACTATAGCCAAGAAGTGGAAGCAACCCAAGTGTCCCTCGACTGATGATTGGTTAAAGAAGATATGGTATATACATACAATGGAATACTACTCAGCCATAAGAAAAGACACAATTGTCCCATTTGCAACAACATGGAAGGACCTAGAGGGTATTATGTTAAGTGAAATTAGCCAGAGAGAGAAGGTCAGACACTGCATGAACTCACTCATATATGGAATATAAGTGAACACACGGACAGAGAGAACTGATTGGTGGTTACCAAGGGGAAGGGGGGTGGGGGGGCACAAGGGGTGAAGGGTTACATCCACAAGGTGACGGACAAACAAAAATGTACAACTAAAACCCCACAGTGTTATAAATTATTAAGACATCAATAAAAAAAATGGTAAAAAAAAAAAAGATGAAAAGTCCTCCTATTATTAAACACTTCAGAACACCGGACTACAGCTTAAAACCTTTCAGAGTAGAAAAAAAATAGGCTGTGTTCAAATATTTAAGAATAAAAGGCATTTAGATTTCTCAATAGCACCAGTAAAACCTAAAAGCAATGTTTTCAAAATGCTGAGGAAAATTATTTTCGACCTGGACTTCTATACCCAACCAAGTTATCAATTGTGAGGGCAGAGTAAGGGCATTTTCAGATATGCAGAGTCTTAAAAAAATTTCCTCCCATGCACCCTTTCTTAGGAAGTTATTGGAAGATGTGCTCCAACAAAATGAAGATATAAACCTGAAATACGATAGATCTAGGGAAAAGGACAGAGACAACGGACAGTCTAAGGCCACAGCTGAGCAGCAGGCCTAAAGAGTAACTAGTTTAGATAGAGCAGAGGAATGGAAGACCCAATGACGGAAGTCTCCAGAAAAAGAGAGAAACTGATAGGTCACAGGATATTTGATTTTGTGGAAAAGACTCTTTAAAGGAGTTTTATAATTCCCCTGGAGAGTTTGAGAATAACTGGTGATAGTGCAGAAAACTAGCAAAATTAAAAATTTTTTTAAATGTCAATTCCAGGGGGAAAAATCCTACAATGAAGGAAATATCATCATAACATGTGACTCTGATCAGAAGTAAATAATACATAATCATAATTAGGCAAAAAATTTACATTGCATTAACCAAAAAAGTGTGATATACCTGTTCTGAGAGGAAGGAGGGAAGAGAAGTGAGGGCCTGGGGTGATGTAAGAGGGCCACATCTTCATCTTCCACAGTAGGAATCAATAGATAATATCTAAAATCAATAAATCAGGAATAGCAATAAACATATGCAACAGAATATTAAAGTGTGATTTTGTCTGCCCGTTTTGGCTGAAGATCCAAAAAAATAGGAGACAACTATCCCCCATTGTAAAGCTAGACAATGAAACCTGACTTGGAAAGAGGGTGGCTGAAATACTGGGCTGCAACCCAAGCCTTGGCCACTAAGAGGGAGTCAAAGTGCAGTGGGTGAAGAGGTCAGGAAGTTGGATATTAGACATGTTTCTGGAAAGAGTTGTCCAGTGTACTGTGAGGACCCCCCCAACTACCATGGGGAGGGGTGTGGTGGGCTACCTTCCCCTGTCCTTAAGCCTAATGGAATGACATCCTGACCTACCTCCTGGAGCTGTGGGGCTGCTTATGAATCCAGGCCTGGAAAAGACTAGAGGCAGTCTTTTCAGTGCACCACTGCTGGCCTGAGGATGGAGAGGCCCACGTGGAAAGGACCTGAGAGCAGCCTCTAGGAGCTGAGAATGATCCCTGGTCCACAGCCAGCAAGAAAACAGGGACCTCAGTCCTACAACTGCAAGGAGCTGGATTCTGCCAATAACCAGAATGAGCAATTCTTCCCAGAGCCTCCAGATCAGAGGCCAGCCGGGCGGACACCTTGATTTCGGCTGTCTGAGCCCCTAAGCAGAGAACCCAGTGGAGCCCACCTGGACTTCTGACCTCCAGAACTGAGACAATATGTGGGTGCTCTTTAAGCCACTAAATTTGTGATAATTTGCTGTGTGGCAACTGAAAACTAACACGTCTTAGATAACCACAGTATAATGATCAAAATCAGAACAATTTAACATTGATATAATACTATTATCTAATCCATGATCCACAACTAAATTTCTTCAATTATCCCCAAAATGTCCTTTATAGCTATCTCTATGCCTATTTTTCCCAGTCCAGCATCTAGTCCAGGGTCATGCACTGCATTACTTGGCATGCCTCTTTTGTCCCCTTTAATGTGGAACAGTTTGTCAGCCTTTCTTTCTCTTTCCAGATCAGGACTTCTTTTTTCTTTTCACTGTGGTAAAATACATATAGCATAAAACTTAATCATTTTTAGGTGTACAGTTCAGAGATATTAAATACATTCATACAGCTGTCACCACCATCCATCTCCAGAACTCTTTTCATCTTGTAAAACTGAAGCTCTGTACCATTAAACGATACCCACCATTCCCCCCAATCAAGCCCCGGCAACCACCATTCTACTTTCTGTCTCTGTGAATCTGACTACTCTAAGTATCTCATATAAGTGGAATCATACAGGATTTGTCTTTTTGAGACTTGCTTATTTCAATTAGCATAATGTCTTCAAGGTTCATCCAGGTTGTATCATGTGTCAGAATTTCCTTCCTTCTTAAGGCTGAATAACATTCCATTGTATGGATAGACCACATTATGCTTATCCGTTCATCCACTGATGGACACTTAGGTTGCTTCCATGTTTTCGCTATTGTGAATAATGCTGCTATCATTATTGGTGTACAAATCTCTTCAACAATTTGCTTTCAATTCTTTTCGGTATATACTCAGAAGTGGAATTATTATACGTAATTCTATTTCTAATTTTTTGAGGAACTGCCATACTGTTTTCCACAGTGGCTGTAAGACTTTACATTCCCATTAACAGTGCCCAAGGGTTCCAATTTCTCCACACCCTTGCTGACACTTGCTATTTTTTCACTAGTAGCCATCCTAATGGGTGTGAGGTGGTGCTGAGCATTTTTTTGTATATCTTCTTTGAAGAAATGTCTATTCAAGTCCTTTGTCCATTTTTGAATTGAGTTGTTTGCTTTTTTGTTGTTGAGTTTTAGGAGTTCTCTATATATCCTGAATATTAATTCCTTATCAGATAAATGATTTGCAAATATTTTGTCCTGTAGGTTGTCCTTTACTTTGTTGATAGTGTCTTTTAATGCACAAAATTTCAAAAATTTCATGAAGTCCAATATGTCTACTTTTTCTTTTGTTATCAGTGCTTTGGCATCATATCCAAGAAATCACTGCCAAATCCAATGTCATGAAGAGTTTGTCCTATGTTTTCTTCTATGAGTTTCACTGTTTTAGGTCTTATATTTAGGTATTTGGTCCATTTTGACTTAATTTTTATATGGTGTTAGATAAGAATTGAACTTCATTCTTTTGCATGTGGATATCAATTTTTCCTGCACCATTTGTTGAAAAGACTTTCCTTTCCCATTGAATGGCCTTGGCACTCTTGTCAAAAATCATTTGACCATGTGTGAGGGTATATTTCTTGACTCTCTATTCTATTCCATTAGTCTATATGTCTGTCTTTATGCCAGTACCACACTGTTTTGATCACTGTAGCTTTGTAGTAAGTTTTCAAATTGGGAAGTGTGAGTCCTCCAGCTTTGCTCTTCTTTTTCCAGATTGTTTTAGACTAACATATGGTCTCTCCTAGAAAATGTCCCATGTACACTAGAGAAAAATGTGTATGCTGTTGTTAGGTAGAGTGTTATATGTATATCTGTTAGGTTTAGTTGGTTTATTGTGTTGTTTAAGTCCTCTACTTCCCAATTTTTCTTCTGTCTGGTTGTTCCATCCATTATTGTGAGTGGGATATTGAAGTCTCCAAGAAATTATTGTAGAACTGTCTGTTTCTCCCTTCAATTGCCAGTTTTTGCTTCATATATTTGATAGTCTGTCATTAGGTGTGTAAATATTTATAATTGTTATATTTTCTTGCTGTATTAAAACTTTTATTAATATATAATGTTCTTCTTTGTCTCTTGCAACCTTTTTTGATTTAAAGTCTATTTTGTGTAATATTAGTATAGCCAACCCTGCCCTCTTTTGGTTAGTATTTGCACGGAATATCTTTTTCCATCTATTCACTTTCAGTCTATTTGTGTCTTTGGATCTAAAGTGAGTCTCTTGTAGACAGCATATAGTTGGATCATGTGTTTTCGTCCATTCTGCCAATCTCTGTCTTTTGATTGGAGAGTTTAATCCATTCACGTTTAAAGTAATTACTGATAAAGGGAAACTTACATCTGTCATTTTGCTATTTGTTTTCTATATGCCTTATAGCTATTTTGTCCTTTATTTCCAGCATTAGTCTGATTTTGTGGTTAGTTGATTTTTTGTAGTGAAATGTTTAAATTCCTTTCTCATTTCCTTTTATGTATATTCTATAGCTATTTTCTTTGTGGCTATCATGGTGATTTCGTTTAACATACTAAAGTTGTAACAATCTAATTTGAATTTACACCAGCTTTTTAACTTCAATAGCATGCAAAAACTCTGCTCCTTTACAGCTCCATCCCCACCCCTTTTGATTGTTGATGTCACAAAATTACATCTATATACATTGTGTGCCCCAAAACATAAACTAACAATTATTTTAAATGCTTAAATTATGCAGAAAACAAGATTTGGAGTTATGAACCAAAGCTACAATAATACAAGCTTTTAGAATAATATAGTCTCTTAGATCATGTAGAAAACAAAAACTGCAATTACAAATCATTGTTATAATTATACTAGCTTTTGTAATTGCCCATGTATTTACCTTTATTGAGATCTTTACTTCTCCATATGGCTTCAAGTTACTGTCTCGTGTCCTTTCATTCAGCTTGCAGGACTCCCTTGGGCATTTCTTGCGGGGCAGGTCTAGTGGTAACGAATTCCCTCAGCTTTTGTTTATCTAGGAATATCTTAACTTCTCTTTCACTTTTGAAGGACAATTTTGCCGGATATAGGATTCTTGGTTAATAGTTTTTTTCTTCTAGTGCTTTGAATATATTGGCCCACTGTTTTCTGGCCTCTGAAGTTCCTGGTGAGGACTCTGCTGATAATCTTACTGAGGATCCCGTGTATCTGACGATTTGCTTTTCTCCTGCTGCTTTCAAGATTTTCTCTTTGTCTTTGAAAGTTTGATTATAATGTGTCTCAGTGTGGGTCTCTGAGTTCATCTTATTTGGAGTTTGTTGAGCTTCTTGGATGTTTATATTCATGGATTTCATCAAATTTGAGGTGTTTTCAGCCATTATTTCTTCAGATATTCTCTCTTCCCCTTTCTTTCTCTCTTTTCCTTCTGGGACTCTCACAATGCATATGTTGGTCTGCTTGATGGTGTACCACAAGTCCCTTAGGCTCTGCTCACTTTTCTTCAATATTTCTTCAATTATTTCTGTTCCTCAGACTTGATAATTTCTATTGTCCAATCTTCAAGTTTGCTGATTCTTTCTTCTGCCTGCTCAAATCTGCCTTTGAATCCCTCTAGTGAATTTTTTCTTTCAATTGTACTTTTTGGCTACTGATTTTCCTTTTGGTTTCTTTTCAGGTTTTCTCTCTCTTTACTGATATTTCTCTTTTGTTCATATATCATTTTCTCGACTTTCTCCACATCTTCCTTTAGTTCTTTGAGCATCTTTAAGAAAGTTATATTCAAGTATTTGTCTAGTATATCTGTCAACAGGTCTTATTCAGGGTTAGGTTCTGTTGGTTTATTTTTTCCCTTTGAATGGGCCATACTTTCCTGTTTTTTGGATGCCTTGTGATTTTCTCTTGAATACTGAACATTTGAATCTAATAATGTGCTAACTCTGGAAATCAGATTCTACCCCTTCCCCAGGATTTGCTGCTTTTATTGTTTTTGTTCATTTTTTTTTATTGTTGTAAACTACGTCTGTGCCAAGTATCAGCCTGAGGTATAAACTTAAAGTGTTCTCAAGTCTTTTTAAACCCTTCCCTGGGCATGCACAGTCACTTTCTAATTTTCCTCATATATAGTTGTTTTTGAATGTCCTAGTCATTTATGTCTGACTCCCAAAATGGGAAAAAGAAAAATGAAGAGGGGAAAAAAGGGCACTTGCCCTTTAAATCCCCTAGATGTCACTTCAGCCAGAGGGGGGTGGGGCTTGCAACAGAGGCGAGGTGCAAAAACAATGGCTGCCTGCCTCTTTGTCTGCACCTCGGTGATCAGAAGCAGCAATCAGAGCACCGATCCCCGATATTGGGAGGATAGGTCCTTTTTGCCCACCCTGGCTCCTACAAGCTGTTCTGGGAACATATAGCTGCCTGAACAGGGTTGGGGGTGTGGGATGGGTAGCTGCTACTGTGCTAGGAGCTGAAATTGACCTAAATTTACCATCCAAGACTCTCCCTGGAAGCTGCAAGCCCTCAACAGTCTCCAGAGTTCCACAAGAGTTACATCAGACAGATTCTGCCAGGGTAATTGTCTAGGTGGGGACACAGATTCCTTATGCTTCCTACTCTGCCATCTTCCCTGACCCTTCCTCCTGATAAGGACATTGTTGAAGAGTACTGTACTGGACATTTTATTAATTGAAATTAGATCATTAATGTGACTAAAAATGACTGGAGGACTTTCTGCTGCCTGAGTGTGACAAGAAAGTCATGGGACCATGCCCTCAATTTCACCCTGTTAAATAAACACCAAAACAGAGACCACAGTTTGAGTATACCCCTGGACCAAACACTCACAACCACGTAACCAGATCTTAAACTGTCCTGATTTCCCCCAAATGGGGACTCTGACAAAACGTAAGCATTCTTCATGTCAGCGTGAACTTACAGCTTCCTAGTCAATCAGCTGCACACGAGAAAGCTTACACAGTACTACTACCCTAAAAAGAATGTAAATTTCTAGTAATCAATCACAATAATAATAATAAAAAAAGATGTACTCTCTCATTCCTGCTTCATAAACTGAGCTTTAACTGCTGAGAGCCAAGCTTTTAGCCACTTGGGGTTTGACATCTCCTTGTTTGTGAACAGTTTGTTTCTTGCCCGATAAAATATTCATATCAAGAAAAGCTCTCCAAATTTTCTTTTGATAACCCAAAGGGTGAGAAAGAAAAGCCCCACAGAGCTGATCCAAACAAGTGGTGATGGAAACAAATGAAGCTGTTTTATGAGTACATCCTCCCAAAATTCACTCTTTCAAAAATAATGCCTAGATGTATTTCTTAGAAATAATGAGGCAAATTACTAGAAGAAACAGCTAAAAGATTTTGGGGAGGAGGACTCAGAAACAGAGAAAGGTGGGACAGGGGATTGCCATTTTTTTTTGTTACAAGTCTTATTAGAACTACTTTGATTAAAAAAATAATTATAAAGAAACATTTTTAAAGAATAATTGAAAACACACAGGAGACTGAATACCCTGAATCCGTGTGCTTCAGTTATACTCCTCTTGGGGACTGGCCACCTTTGATTGCCCCTGACACCACCAATGGCCCCAGGAGTACTGTATTCCAATTGTACCTCTTTGAAGCTGTGGCTGAAACATTGCCAAAAACCTTTTCTTTTTGTCCCTTCAGAACAAGTGAGACAGAAGGGAATTTTCAAACAGATTTTTCTGTCTTAGTAATGGAAAAATGGCTAGGGGGACATAACTACAGCAAGTGTATGCACCCTGACACCCACAAGCCCTACCCATGAATGGGTTCTGAGATGGCTCTGGTGCCTTGCCTTGGTTCTTCTCTAGCTCCTGTGCTGCCTCCACTTGGAGTCCATATCATAGGGCCCACCATACAGCAGATGGTCTCCTAGACATCATATCAGCTGTACTAACTCCCGCTCATCTCATTGAGGGCCCTTCCGCTCAGCTTTGCTTTCCACTTAGTGCATGGCTTCTTCCCCCAGCTATGTGTAGTTGATGACCTCACCTGTAGAAAAGGCACTGTCCACCTGAAGTGAGTGACTTGCCACTTAGCATATGATGACACCTTTACTAATAAAAACAAGGGCTACCATATAGTTCCTACATTGGCATGTATGTTTCTGTAATGACAAATATTAGTGTCTTAACAGTGGAATGTAACTGAATTTTCTTTTTTGAGAAGCAAGAAACATCATCAAATATGGCCAAAGTCTAAAGCCAGAATTTAAAGTATGGAAATAAAAGAACAATCAGAAACTCCACAGAGTGAGAAATTAAATAGTTCTAAATGAGCAAGTCCACAATCCATAGTCAAAATGATGGTCCTATACAAGTTCAGCCCTATTGATAAGACAGCTGGTGAGGCCAAGGAGGGTGAGATTGGTGAGTGGACCTAACGTGGAAACACACCATCTGTTGAAAAGCTTAGGTTTATGCAATTTAACTGCCAAACAACTGACAGAAATTAATATTAAATTTGACTGCATAAATTGAGACTGTCTTTTTAAAAACAGGTTCATTAATTATAAAATCTAAAAGAACAAAGCTAGCAGTTGTAAACCCTGAGATGAGCAATGGAAGCATTGGCTGGATTTCCTCAAATGATAAGAGCAAAATGAAATCAAGAGCACGAATGTGCTGCAAGGAGGCCTAACGGCCACTGGACGACAAGACCCACTCGACCTGAGCTGAAGGGACACAAGCTGCTCACCCCAGGCCGTCGGTCCCTTTTCTCTAGCTCAGTTCTCAGGGAGGTGAGAGAACTAACAGTGACCTACAGGGAAGGTCTGAAAGAGCCAGATCGAACTATTAACTCTCTTGCAAGAGGGACTGGGAATGCAAGTGGAGACACTTTTTTTTATTCTTATATTGTTTGAATTTTTAAAGAATCTTATATCATACTTGGTGCTATTATTATTTTAATCTCAACAACATGATTAGCACAAATCTTGGAACAAAAAGAAATGGAGTCCAACTGGTAGTAAACATACAAAGCAGGAATTTTATCTGAGTCTAATGCGTATGCAATGGACAGAATAGTAAGAATCTCAGTTTAGCCATTTTCCAGCTAAACAGCTTGGATTCTCAGGGCTGTTTTCTCATCTGAAAATACTACTACTACCTGCCTAACAGGCTTGGCTTAAGGATTAGAGAGAATATATGCAAGACGCTCAACACAGGACCGGCACTCGGTAGATGCTCAGTCAACAGCAAAAGCCACTGTTATTATTATTTCCAGACATAAGAATAAAAGAAAAACAGAGGCTCCCTGTAACAACCAGTATAAGCAGATCACAGTATTTCAAGATAAATATAAGAAACAATAAAAATGGATGGGAGACTTTTACAAAAGGCTAGTAGAACTTTTCTTGGCTGCAAAAATTATGACTGGGGTTTTCTTTTTCAAAAATTGAGTTCACTGCAAGGAGAAGTTCTATTTGTGTTTTATTTATAAAAAATAATTAAAAGATAATGCCAAATAATATTTAGTTTTCAACTCTTAAAGTACTTGTCACAGGAGGATGAAGTGTGTGAGATAAAAAAAAAAAAAACACTAGCCAAAGCAAAAATAATACTCTACCATGCTCCAACACTGTTTTATATCCCAACAATCAGCTTGATGCGCTTTAAAAGGTCACTTTTAAACATACAAATCATTTACGTTTGGCCCTGGTTATATTCTCAAGGCCGCTTAAGATGTTTTTATATCTCAAACATGAAAAATTGTTTAAACTGAGGATAGTTAAAGGCTAGTAGCTGCAGACCTAACTAAAGTAACGAAAAGAAATCACACACATGCAGCTGGGTTTCTAGCCTCCTGCACCCGTTATGATTTCACAGACAACTGAGGAACGCAGTCCCAGTCTCCGTCAAGTCTCCCCTGATCCCTGCCCCGACCCTCAAGCAAGATTAATCACCCTTCCTCTGATCACATTTTCTGTTCATCCAAACAAGACTTAACCAGGACTGAACTGTCCCTTAGTTCCCCCAGGCAACTAAGATTTCCCCACTGCCTAACTTATGAATGTTAAAAAGAAAATGATAAAATGCTTAGACCACGCTCTGTCAAAACACAAAACCTGAGGGACCAAAGTACAGGTTGAGCAATCCAGTTGGTCCTGGGCTGCGGGCAACGCGCCATTGTCAACGCTAGCTCCCCACCACTTCACCAGACTTCCCACAGGGGTCCCAAGAGCAAGGCACGTCACCACTGCTCATTCCTTTAAGGGAAAAGCCAACTTCTAGGAAGTGGGTATGTGTTTCTTTAAAGTGAATTTCTCCCTCGTTCTTACAGCTTTTAAACACTGTAGGTGGTAGTGACGCTCTTGGAAGGCACGCTTTGCACAGGTGCCCTGGGCCTGGGACATGATCATAAAACTTCTATCACTATGAAATAAACAATTACTTATGTCATTTCTGAATGTTTGGGGAGCCATTCAAAAGCATGAACAATGATAAAAACAAGTATACTGGTCAAGAATGTTTAGAAAATGATCCCTATCTTAGCTGTACACAAAAGGGCAGTGTAAACTAGGGGACGTGGCATCAGTTAAGTCACAAACATTCCTACTTCTTATTCTGTAGCGTCGTGATATAGCTCACTGCTGGAATTACTCAGTTATGTACAGCAGCCTGTTCTGCAAGGTTTCTGTTACAATGTATGCTAGTAAAAAAATAAATAAATAAAAGCTTCATAACATGAAAAGCTGCCTTTCCATGTTGATGCTGCATGAGAACCTTGGGTGTCTGACAGAAAAAGGAGGCAAAGAGAAGAACAAGAAGCAGACGCAGGAGATAACACCGTTGTGGGCAAGTAAGAAACACTATTACCCTCATCATCTCCAGTGCCCAATCCCAGGGAAACCCAGGCCTGCAATGTGCCAACCCTTGCTGGCCCCTGGGCACGATGAAGCCGCCTTAGCACAGACGAAGTAAGAGGGCAGGTCCCACTTGGAGGCCCTTTCTTGCCTCCACAACTTTGCTCATGTTGTCCCCTCCCTCTGTCACAACTAGATGCCCTTTCTCCTCCCTGTCCACTTGGTTCTCAACTCAATTAAAACATTTCATGCTCCGTAAAGACCTTCCTGCCCCCTCCCTCCGAGACCCAGCAAAATCAAATCTCTCTTCTTCAGCAGCCCCAGGGCACTTTTCCTGAACCTCTTTTTTTGAAGCTTGTGTTATTTTGTAGTTTCTTATTAAAGTGCCTGTCTCTCCCACAAATGTACTAGCCCCTTGAAAGCAGAGACCTTGCCTCATTCATGCTCATCCAGCTCATAGCCAGTACTCAGGAAATGTTTGGCAGAGGATGGATGGATGGGTGGGTGGATGAAGAGGGGATGAGGGACAGCATCCCAAAGCAGGGAGAGTTCTGAGGGCAAAAGATTTCATCGCCCTCTACCTACACACAGGGAGAGGGCAGAAATGGGAAGACAACCACAAGACACAGCTGCCCTGTGGGTTCCCGTGTTAAATGATGGTGGCGAACAAAGGTCTACGTGAGTCTTTACCCAGGGACGCCAACAGCTCATAATTCATCCGCATCACGTCTCTGTACAGCTCCTTCTGCCGCTTGTCTAGCATGCCCCACTCCTCCCGGGTGAAATACACCGCCACATCCTCAAACACCACCGGGAGCTCCTCAAACACCACAGGAACCTCCTCAAACAGCCCCTCTTCAGAAGGATCCTGCAACAAAGAGCAGCAGTCACTCAGTATGCCTCTCATGTCACACACCTGGCGTGAGACTTTTGGGTCCTTCTCAAGGCCCGTTTCTCCTGGGAAGCTCACCAAGAGGCCCAGATGTACTCTGAGGAATTAATTTAGCCATTGAAAGTCAAAGAAGCAAATTTGGGAGGCCCATAGTTAGTAGGTAAAAACCAAATGAGACTCAGTCTGACCCTAGGGTCTCCTGGGAGAACATAAAAACGCACTGAAGAACAGGGGTCTTGGTGCAGGCTTATGACTGCACCTGTCCTTCACAGTCCTAGAGGGTGCCTTCTACTCATCGTGACTACAAAGGTGACCGTCTGTCTCTAGGAGTACCTGCTAAGATTTCTCACTGGGATGGAAAGGAAGAAGTAGTAAAAAAAAAAAAAAAAGAGCTAAAGATGCTTGTATTCAGCGACTAGGTTAACACACACCTTACTTCTAAAGGAATTCAGATTATAAAAGTTTAGACCTGGGGGCCGGCCCAGTGGCGTAGTGGTTAAGTTTGTGCACTCCGCTTCATCAGCTTGGGGTTCGCAAGTTCGGATCCCGGGCACAGACCTACACACCGCTTATCAAGACATGCTATGGCAGGCGTCCCACATATAAAATAGAGGAAGATGGGCACGGATGTTAGCCCAGGGCCAACCTTCCTCAGCAAAAAGAGGAGGATTGGCAACAGACGTTGGCTCAGGGCTAATCTTCCTCACACACACACACACACATACACAAAGGTTAGACCTGTTTACTAGCTTCTAATACAAATAAAAGAGGGAACATGAACATGAAGAAAAATGAGATTTGTTGCTTTTCTGGATTCTGGAAAAGTGTGAACTTACTAACTTTAGCGGGGCCCTTACGATGTCAGGCATGAGGAACATCTGAACTATTCTCACTGGAATACTGGAGGGGGTATTCAAAATGATTTGTAGTAAAACCCTACTTATATGGAAGGGGTGAAAAGTGGGGAAGGTTCCAGTTACTCAAAGATTCCAGTTAACACAGTTTCCTTACAGGCCAACTTTCCAAAGAATTTAAAAATTACAAAATTAGCCTAAGGTGAGAACCAGAGTGTTTTAGGATCCACTGGCGTGGCAGGGGGTGGAGGGAAGCACGGGGAGGGGGGGCAGTCACGGGCCCTGCGGGAGGTCAGTACCGCAAGAGCTCTTACACTCAGGACATGTCACTTCCCCCGTCTCAGTTTTCTCCCAAGAAGAGGAGTTTCGTCAGACTTGCTCGACCAGCCTCAGAGCAGCATTAGAAACGTAAGTGTGCGAAGAAACTCCACAGCGTTTAAAAGTGCTGCATTATTCCAAAGTTAGAGCTGAAATTTTTTTAAAAATTGATCATTTATTGAGTTTTGTGGTTGTTCAGAATTCTGGATAAAGATTATTGTTCTGAATTTAGGTGTTTCCTTTATATCAGCAGTTAGAATGTTCTGTTCCACTAATTATGTTTCGTTATCCACAAAAAGGAGATGATAATAGGGCTGTTGGCTTAAATCAATGAAACAACACGTGTAAAGCACTGAAAACCATGCCGCGTACGCTGTAAGCACGTTAGCTTATGAGAACATTATAACGTTAGCAGCAGGTATCGCTATTATTACTTTCTCATCATCGTCATGCAGTGTATGTTGTTCTCAGTACGGAATCCCTCCCCTTGACATCATAAACATATTACCTGGCCGCAGGGTTCAGCAGAGTCATTATACAAAATGTGAAAGTGGGAGGAGCTGTGGATGTCGTCAGGGATGTCTTTTTGCCTCAGATCAGAAATGCAGTCTAGATACAATGCAGGAATTGCTCCATTCCCCCCAGGGTCCTCCAGTTCAACTCTTGAGCTGGGCAGGAGCTGGGCCATGTTATCATAGGCTCCCAGAGGCCCCGGGGGGTACAATATGGGATAATCTGCTGTGAAGAGGTGCTCCGGACCGGCCAGTACATCTCCAGACACATCTTGGATGCTCCGGAAACGGGCTGCCCAGATGGGGTCCCGTGCTGCCAAGGCATTGACACAGAACACGTGAGCTTTGCTCTTGGCGTGGTATTTGAGAGTCTCCACCTTGAATGGTCCTGTATAACCTTCTATTAATCTCGACCGTTTGTCCCTGACGGATGGGTACTCTCGGCAAGCAGAGCAGAAGAGAGCCGTCTGCTCCTCATTCATGACCAACCACGGGAACTGCACAAACCAGGACTTCTGGATAGACCGGGGTTTCAAGGGTTTCTTGCTTTTTCCTGCACAGTCTACCTCGATGTTGCCACTCTCCGCAGTGAAGTGGGAAAGACAGGCTTTCTTCTGAGGTGGCAGGTATAGCCCAGCTTCTCTGGCTGGACCTTGCACGTCAATTTCTTCCATGTAGCCCATCTTGTTTTTTCCTGTAGAGAAAAGAGACAAATGGAATTTGCTCCAGAATCCTATAGTTAGGACCACTGCAACTCATGGAGGCTCTTAGATATATTAAATATGAAGGCTGGAAATCACACACACAGAAATGACACAGCCTCTGCTTGAATTCGCTTCTTTCCGTCCCCCCAACTCCCCAGGTCCACCCTACCTAACGCAGGAGAAAATCAAATGAGCTTTAAACAAATCTTTTTTTTTTTAATTTAAAGGAGAGATACACTTGGTGAAAAGAAGATTTTTGCAATTTGATCTCTGTAACCTAAGACAGTGGCACAATCTTCAGGAGTTTAAACTTATTTATGGATAAGAACACTGAACTAATAGAATGTAGGGTTAAAAAAGATAATTAAAGCCAAACACTGCAACTCCATGCTCAGCAGGAATCCCCTCCTGCAGCACCCCTGCCAGACAGGCCTCTGCGCTTTTCTCATGTACCTTTGGGGCAAGAGAGAGACCTGCCTCCCAGGTCCCCAGAGAGTTCTTCTTAAGCTGCAGTCCATCTTTGTGTAACTTCCACCCAGGGTGCTACTGCAGCCCTCAAGAGAAATACAAGTCTAAGTCCTCTCTCACACCACAGCCCTTCAAAGAGGTGAAAACTCGCACAAACTCACTAAGATTTTTTTTCTTCAAGCTAAACTAGAAGTTTCTTTATTCACCCCTTAGTCGAAAAGCAGCTTAGATGACTCTAACTCCTGTAGAGCCATTTCTTATGCATCAACATAAGTTCAGATGCCCAGTGGCCAAGGACTCATTGGTATCTGCTCCCGGCCAATAGAGCAGTCTACAAAATTGAAGCCAAACCCAGGAACACAAAGCTGCTAACAAAGAGTCAGTAGGCTCAAAATTAAGAGGGAAGCATGGGAAAGCAAAACAAAATGAATTAGTATCTATGAAGTCCAGGGCTCCTTGTGGTCCATTTGAGATAGATCACCAGGGAGAGCAAACTTCTGTGATTTGATTCACAGAGGAGTTTGTTCCCATCCTCCTCTTCTTCCATAGTAGGGCCTGGGTTAACTCAGTCATCTTACACAATGACAAGATGCCATCTGGACTGGCTCTAGCCAAGCCCATCCCCAAATAGGCTGGGCTTATCAAAGGAGGAAAGCAAAGGCAAATCCCTAGAATGTAGCAGACTGCTGTTCATTCATTCATCCATTCGTTCAATGATTATCTACTGTGCAACTACTAGGTGCCAGGCATTGTTCTTGGCGCTGGGAACACAGCAGTAAATAAGACAAAGTCATGCCTTCCTGGAACTTAGAATATATAATTATAAACAAACACATACTCTTGGGTAGAAATGAAATAAAGGGAGATGAGAGGCTGGAGAACAATGATGGAGGAGATGTGTATATTTTAGATCAGGTGACAGTTGGGAGGAGAAGAGCGTTTGTGTGTCAGCTGGTCAAGAACACGGAGAAGCAAAGGAAGAGACAGGAATCCTCGTGCCCAGCTTCCTGCCCCCTCTCCAGCTAAGGCCCCTCCTCCCCGGCAGGTCCACACTCACCTGACTCGTGGCTCAGGAGATCCCTCTGGCCCTGGACATTGCCTAGCCACGGCTCTGGCCCTCGCTCAAACTTACAGAACAGCTCTGGGTTGGCAACAGTTGGTCCTGAGTCAGGAACAGAGAGAGGCACTATGAGGTCTTGGATCCAGGTCACCACATTAAGGAGGATGTCTGTGACATCCTCTCAGCATTGTAAGATAATCAGTCAGGGAGGCAAGTAGGAATCTTGAAGGTTTAACACAGTGATTTAGAAACTCGGATACCCAGGAGGCCCCTAAGAAAATAGGAGACTAAGTGACAGCAATGAGGGGCACAAGCCAGGCTCTGTGCCCTCTTTGAGGCTAAAAAGGTATGAAGACTATTGGTTCAGAACATGGGCTCACACACTCAAATGCTGAGAGGGGCAGACTGAAAATATAACTGAGGAAACCAGCCGGGGGTGGAGGCTGCGGCACCTGGAGGATTTAAACCCATGTGCAGGGACAGCTGCCACTCCACTCCAGGAAGAGACCGCCATGCGGGATGCGGGCTCAACATTGCCAGACACTCCCGCTTTTCAAGAGAAGCCAAAAATCATATTTCCGTGTGAAAACTCCCAGTGCTTAAATATTGACAACTTATTTAAATATTTTAAAGAAGCCAAACAAAAGTGATGAAAGCCAAAAAGAATAAAAAAGGTGTGGGCCAAAGCTGGCCCATGAACTGCTACTTCTGGTTTAAAAGAATCAGTGGTTTGTTTCAAACTGTTTTTAACAGGCACAGAAAGAAGACCCAACCCAGCTACAATCCCTCCATCCACAGAGAGCTGAGACCATCGCCCCCATAACCCTTAGACAGGGGCCAAGATGAAGAGAAGAAAGGAAAGGCAGGGCAGAGGGTCATCAAATTGAAATCAGAAAAAAGTATGTATGTATACACACACATGTTGAAACACAATCACCTCTGTCCATGGTACAGAAGGTCTATGCGTAGAAGCAGAGAAAGGATATTCAGAAAATAGAAAAGATGAAAAATATGTACATGGACACCAAGTTTTAAGTTTTTTAAGTTGTTTTATCTCATTAAACCTCTATGACAACCCTATGAAGAAGGACACCAAGGCTTATAAAGTCTAAAGGACTTGGCTAAGGGACACGAGCATCACGTGTTGGAGCTGGGACTGAGATGAGATTTCCACATTCCGGATCTGATGCTCCTTCTACCACCGCCCACTACCTCCAGTGTCCTGTGGGCACCTGAAACAGAATCCACCTTGCAGCTCCACAGACCACAGGTGGGGCTTCCCACTTGGCACCTTGGGACATCCTGAGGCATCAAGGTCTAGCCTTGACATGCCCAATTCCCTCACTTCTCTTGGCCAATTTAAGGGGAGAAGAGAAAGGGTGGTATGTGAATCCACATGCAATGAAGTTAGATATAAGACTGAACAGATGAATAGTGTACAGATGCCTGAAAAAAATGGTAGGATTTCAGAAAATTCTCACGTATGTCATGGTCTGGGTAAGGTTGGGAATGCTGAGCTAGATTCAGGGCAGCGGGGAAGTGAACAGGAATTCATACCCAGTGGCGCCACCAGCTTGTCAGAATCACAGATCTCCTTCTGTTGCTGACTCAGCAGCATCCATTCCTCCTGAAGCAAGTACACCGTGATATCATCAAATGTCACAGGAGCCTGAAAGGAAAAATGATACCAGCTAAGCACCAACTTCTCCCTGGGATTAGTCTTCCACACCTGTGTTCACGGCCACCTGAGAGCAGCCCGACTCTGGGAACATACCAGATTTGCAGGGGGAAGGGCATTGTCAACCTACGTAAAAGACTTACATCTCATCTTTCTTACCACCTGGGTGCAAGTCACCGTGGGAATGAGGCTCATTCTTCTAGGAAGGGCCACCCGCTGAAACAAGTCATAAAGAAGGCTGACTCAGGAATTTCATAATCCTGTCCCTGCATGCTCTTCACCTGCCTTCCCACAGGACCCATTCCTTCTCTGCTAGTGGCTCAGCAACAACTTATGGCACATTCTTTTGCAAAATCTTGAACATGGTAAATCTTCACTTAGGAAGATGTATCTGATTTCTAGAAATAGTCAAAAGTCATTTAGACTTTTGAAGGTTTAACTTCATCTGCCGATGAAGTCGAAGATCAAGACAGGCAAAGCTTTAGAGATGAGAACTACATCTCACGGGGCTTATAAAGTAGCTCTGTCCACCAAAAAGGGGTGGAGTTTTTCAGAAGATATTTTGGGGAGTTCTGGATTAAGATGGCAGATTGAACAAGTACATTGAATTTTACTTCCCCATTGTGAATTTGAAAGATACCCTCCTCCCCCCAAAACTCCAAAACAAAGCACCCACTAGGATGGGGAACACAACAAGGGGACAACAGCAATAAAATTTGGGAAATTGAAAAACAGATAAAAATGTAATAACCAAGCAGATCCAAGAAAATCAAATCTTCATCCAGCAGTGAGCAAACTGAGAAACAACCCAATTTATACCGCTAAATCCTCAAAATGCTCAGGATCTGACAGCACCAGGAACCTCTGGCCTGGGAGTGAAGGCAGAGAGGCTAAAATAATTGAGGAATTGGGGAAGGTGGTTCCCCAACAGATGCCGGCCCAGATTCTCCTACATGAGTCTGCAAGTTGACAAGCCCCTCCTTTCCGTGTGCTCAGAGCTTCCAGTCACAATGGTGGTTTTCCACTGTGAAGTGTTAGCAAACGACTGGGCTACCAGACATCTGAGGAAAGGCTCCAACAGGGCCGATAGAGACCAAAACAGGTGTGGGTGGGGGGAGGAACTGAGGAAATGGAGGGAAGGCAGGGGAAAGAAGACTTAAAAAAAAACAACTATCATTAACAGCCTCAGAGAGGTAAGACGTTGTAGCCATGAAACAAAGTTATGAAATAGAAAACCTTGCTGTGTTTATCTTTTTAAATTTTGTACCACAAACCTTTATCATCTAGTTAAAGAAATAAAAATAAATAAATAAAAATTATCAACAAAAAATAAATTCCCCACCCCCAAAGAAAAACATTTCAGGAAATAGCATCCTTGAAGTGAGTATAAGTCCTTCCAAAGTGACAACTCTGAGGGGAACACATTCATTTCCATCTATAACAAGTTCTAGTATGTTTGTTTAAAATTGCCTTGTAACTTTATACTCAAATTTTAAGCATGTGAAATGTCTATTTTAACTTGAAGAGTAGAAGCTTCTTGAGAACAGCAATTCAGATCATTCTTATTGGTCACTATTGAATTGCATACTTAAAAAATAATTTGAGTATTTTTCTTACGAGTCAATACATATTCACTGCAAAAAATTTAGACAATAAGCAGAAAAAATGTTTTAAGATCAACCACAATCCCCTTACTGAAAAAGAACTACTATTAACATTTGGTATGTAACCTTCCAGTCTTTTGACTATGAATGTGTATGAATGAAGTTTTAAAAACAAAAATGGAATTGTACTGCCAAATGTGTATGTTTTAAATAACTATTTGCTCTCCAAGTGTCTTCCAAAGCAAAACGTGACTATATTTCCAAAGGCCTACTGGAGGATGGGCCCCACTAAAAGAAGGTAGTCAGACGGGAAAGGGTGTACGAGATATGGCCTAAGGAGAGCCAGCACGTGTGTGTGGGGGTGGGGGGAGAACCCTCGAGATTGTGCTGAAGGCAGATCCCACATGATTCCTGTACACCAGGATGAGAGGACAAGCTGTTCTGATTGGGGCAGGTTAAAAAATTTGTGACCAAGGACAAGCAAGGCTCCCTAGTCACACCCATTCACCCTTTCCCCCAGAGGGAACAGGTGGGCATAATGAAAGCCAGTGGCCCCATCACTTTAGTTCATGAGCTCCCCAAGGATGAAGAGAATGGCGAGGACTGAATGTTTAGATAATAAAGAAGTGTCTTCCCAACAACAGTGATTACCCTAACACCTGTATCTCCCTTTTTACCAATACTATGGCAAGAGCCTTCTGATTCCAGTTGACTGCAGTGTAAAGACATAAATCTGCTTGAATAAGAGGAATTCCTTATCTACATATATAGCAAGAATATCTCTGGACATTCTATTTTAGTGATTCCCACTGTCTACAGGGTACAGTTCTGACCTCTCAGCCCAGCACGAAGTCCCCTCAACCTGAATCTAACCCACCTTCCTAACCTTAGTTCCAGATATTGCCACACCTGGAATCTCTATGACAGCCAGATTAGTATAATTGTAAACACTGGACGTATCTTGTGCCTTTCCTGCCTCTACATACCCAATCTCTAGATTCCCCGACTCCGCCCATTTCCTCCCACCTACTGAGAGTCTACCCACCCACCAAGTTCCTATTCACACTCCCATCTCTTTCACGAGGGCCTAACCACCTAACCACGTGACCCAAGCATTTCTCCTTCCCCTGAGTAAGGAAGGCTTTATATTCCTCGTGGAGCCTGGTACTCAGGAAGCCTATGGCTTGTTTTATAACCCCCTTCACCATCACCTCCCCTCTCCCCACGACCACTTATGTAGAAAGTATTTCATAGGCACTTTTTTCATTCAACATATATTTATTATTTGTTTCTATGTGCTTGGTGAATGGCCATCTTAAGATATGAAAAGCTATCTCTATTGTCAAGGAGATAACTATCAGGAGGTGACAGACAACTATGATGTAAGTGCAGTAATAGAATCATGTCCAGAGAAAAATGAGAAGGAAGTGATCACTTCTATGGGAAAGACAGAGCAGGCTAGGAACAAGAAATGTTGAGGCAATAAATACAGGCACAAATAACAACACATCAGCCCTCTATTTGATAGCACCAATAATATGGTCTCCCAGAGGGGACATGAGAGGTCAGACTGCAGTGTTCTTCATAGCACCCACACCTTGTAGCAAAAGGGCTTCTGTAGTGATGTTATTTTGAGTCATTCATTCAAAAAATACACTCTGAGAACCTATCAAGTGCCAGGGGCTGCTCCACGGGTTCAGCTGGGGATACAGCAGAGTAATGTCAACATGTACATAAATAAATAAATGTGAGAATTTTGTATAGTGATAAGAGCTGGAAAGAAAATAAAACAGGATAACAGGATAGAGTGATGGGGAAAAGTCTTTGATCTCTATCCATTATTCTGCCAATGACAGGAAAGATACTCCACATTCAATCCAACGGGCCAAGATCGCTTTTAGTTAATAAATATCACAAAATAGCACCAAAAGGAAGATTCTATTAACAGATCATGCCACTATCTCAAGTGGACCCCCAGTCTCCAGCTTAGAGCCAAAAACAGTATTCAGAATGGAGCCGTAGAAGAGCATAGCTTTCCATCTAGGCCTTAGTCATCGTCACTCATCTGCAATACATCTTACACTGCCAGTTCATTTTGCAATCACTTTATTTCATCCTTGGATAATGTTCTCATCTCCCAGGTTAGAAAACTGATGCACTTGGGAAGGGTGAGTATCTTTTTGAGATGCCCTGCAAATAAAAGTAGAATCAGGGGTGAAATTTCCAGTGCCCAGGGCTTTCAATTAGTGGTTGGGCCTGAAAAGGACATCAAATTTCTCTTCCACCTCTCAAAATGTTTGTATTTCTCCCTTCTCCCATTAAAGGCTAAGAAAGCCTATCACTGAACAGAAGATCTTGAAATCAACCTCAAATCACTAATTCCAATTTTCAATGCCAATTGTTTATAACCCTTCTTCCCCACTACATTTTGCTCTCCCTCCTCCAAAATCAGCTTCAACCGAAACTAATTGGGGAATATTCTATGTGAAATTAAGGGCTATTTCCTTTACTTTTTTGGTACCCCCTATAGTGCTTAAAATGAGGCTGGCATATAGTTCACCTTCAATCTTTCTTTAGTTCAGTTCTGTTTAGCTTTATTGTGTTGAACTGCTTACTTTGTAGGTTGTTTCATCTGGAAAATGCATCACTGTAGCTTGTGGAGGGGAGGGAGTATGAAAGAGATGTTTAGGCAAGGAATAACTTCTTTTGTAATTCAGAGTCCTTCCCAGGCTTTCCAGGAAAAACTACAGCATCAAAATCATGACATTATCCTTTCTCTCTTTTGTCTGTGGGACAACCCTTCCAGGCTTGTCCAGGTTATTGAAGTGAAAATTGCAGGAGCTCCTTGGAAAGTGGTCATTCCATATTTATCTTTGTACTTCCAGCCTCTCGTTCAAGGTAAAGCAAAGGTCACAAACGTTTATTAAATGAACAACAAAAGTTTTAAAGGAGCACTCCATCAGCACTTGAAACGTCTGTTGAGGTAATTTCCTGTGTGCCCAAGAAGAAACAATCCTCAAGAACTGGCAGCAAAGAACATCCAGAAAGATCTTAGTTCCAAGAGGCTGCCATTGTGTCCAAGTGAAGAGCCTAGGACCATGCTGGTCTTTGCTGACGCCGCCTTGGAGCTCTAGTAGTCCTGTCAAACCCACTTAACTCTACCTTCAAGCACTTCTTCCCACCTTTTCTTCCAACTCATAGCCTCCTGTCCAAAGCCCGAAGAAAGTTTATGAAACAAGCTTCTAAGCAATGCTCAGATACTCCATGGGGCAGATAAGCTAGAAACAGAGTCGGCAAGAAATACGTCAATGCCTTTCCCTTTTCTTCTCAGCCCTTTCCTAAGAAGCGGGATCCAGGCAGGACCAAGCCCTCACCCTGTCTCTCGGTGAAGGTGATCCCTACCCCTTGGCTCCCACTGGGGTCTTATTCAACCCGAGAGCCTTAAAACAAGCTGGGCCTCTTTCAAAAACGCCACTGGTTGTGTAGGAAAACAGGAAGCACTCTCGCAAAACTACACTGAGCGGGTCACCCACCCCAGCATCAACCGAGCTGCCACTTGGCGGAGGGCGGCGGGCCGAGACGGAGGGGAGCCGGAAGGCTGAGCGGGACTTGGAATGATGCGTCCGCTCCTCCCTGGGCCACCGCCCAGAAGCTGCCGCCTAAGTGCAAAGGAAGAGGCGGAGGGCGAGTCCTTCCCTGCAAGGCTGGCTCATCTGCGGAGCCTCTGCTCGTACCGCCCGCCTCGCCGGAGCTCAGATCAAGGATCTACGGGAGGGGAGTGGGTGGCCCCAGGGCCCTTCCAGGCCTACCTTCCCCGACTCCCTGGGCTCCATGGCCCCGCTTTCGGTGCCCCGTGCTGACCCCGCCACTGCCTCCAGGCCGCCCCCTCCCCCCACGGCCTGGCCTGAGGATGCCGCCGCCGCGACCACCTTGGAGACCGGGTCCCCCGGAGGGGAGGTCGCCCCGGCGGGGAGAGAAGGTGGCCGGGAACTAGATCTCCCACGTCGGGGGCCGGCAGCTCTCGCGAAGCCGGGAGAGGCGCGCAGCTAGGACTAGCGTCGTGCCGAGCCAGCCGCTTTACGATAGCTGCCTAGCCCGAGGCGGCGAGGCATCACGGGAAACGTAGTCCGGCCTCGGTAGGCGGCTCTCTAAGCTGCTATTGGCTCCCGGAATGTTGGGTCCTGATTGGACGTCGAGCTGCACAATCCCTGCCTTTCCCGCCTCCCTCCCGGGTGATGGTTTTCAGGTAACGTCCCATCGTCGCTCTCCCAGTCCCTGCAGTGGGGCAAAGCGCTTTAATTAGGCTGTGAGATTCCCCGCTCTTGCGTCTAATTGCTTTACTTTCTGTAGTCTAAAATTGTCTCGCAATTTTAGGGCCAATGTTAACCTTGAGGGTTCCGGACTTTACTTAATCAAGGAGGGCAATACTTTTCTTACATTCATTCAAAAAGCAAAACCCTGGAGGTTTCTGGTGTAAGAACAGTGCTCTGTTTCTAGACCTGGATGATGGTTACCCAGATGTTTTACAATTATTCATTAAATTGTGCATTTATGTTTTATGCACTTTTATGTATATGTGTTCTAAGTCACAAATCAAAACTTAAATAAAAAATAAATATAGTTTACATGTTAAAATTTTGTTAATATATATTGCCATACTGATTGTTAAATATTTTTATTATCATCCCTGGGCTGGTCCCAAATAACCATTTTCTATCGTACGACCCTGCTCTCCTGGCCAGGGTTGAATAGAGCTAAACTCAGCAGGGTCGATAAGAAAACCTTCTTTAGGAATGTGAGAAAGATTCAATCCTCCTTACTATTTGACCTTGTATTAGGCGGCTCAGGCTCCCATAACAACATACCATAGATTGTGTGGCTTAAACAAGAGACATTTACTTTCTTACAGTTTTGGAGGCCAGAAGTCCAAGAACAGGGTGCCCGTAGGTTGGTTTCTGGTGAGATCTCTCTTCCTGGCTTATAGGCAGCCACCAACCCACTGTGTGCTCTCATGACCACTTCTTGTGTGAACTTGGGATGGGGGCAGAGAGAGCAAGCCCTCTGGTGTCTCTTCTTATAAGGACACTAATCCTATCAGGACCCACCCTTATGACTTCATTTAACCTTAATTACCTCTTTATAGGCCCTATTTCCAAATGCATTCACATTGGGGTTTAAGGCGTCAACATATGAATTTAAGGGGATACAATTCAGTCCACAGCCTTGTGTGCTTTGAGCAGCCACCCTCTGCCAGGTCCGCTCACTGGCAGGGGAGTCTGCATTTCTGAGAAAGAAATATGAGACAGACACACATGAAATGAGGAGAAGACAGAGAGAGGACTCCAGATGGCTTTCCAATCCCCAGCTCCCAGGCCTTAGCTATATCACTACCTCGGAGAGCTATATTTCTGCCCATGAGTTATCTCTGTATTCTTATAACAAATTCTCCTTTTTGGGTAGAAAAATTGGAGGTGACGTAGTTGAGACAACTAAGACAGATATTCTTTTTGGCAAGTTTTTCCATGAAAAGGTCCAGAAAAATGGGCAGTATCTAGAGGAAAATGTGTGATCAGGCAAGGGGCTTAGACGTGAGAAACAAGGTCATGTTTCTGTGTTGATAGGAAGGGAACTGATGATTCTGCAAAGATGGGATGAAGCAAGGACCCAAGTCCTTGAGAAGCCAAGAGGAGTTAGGACCAGAGTACAAATGGCCCTTCCTAGGGGTGGGGACACTTCTAGATGATACCAGGAGGCAAGAAGGAGAAAATGGAGTAGATGTAGGTTTGTTTGTAGATTTACTGGGGAATTCCCATCCGATGAAGTCTCTATGATACAAGGTCATCTCATGAAAATGAAGTGGGGGGAAGAGGAGAAGGTGTGTGTAGCCATCTCAGAGAATGGTGAATAGGGCTTATGGAGAAACATAGTGAGTAGGATGGCCAACTTGAATTGAAGGTCAATTTGAGGCTTGTGATCACACACTTAAGGTAAAAATAGCCCATCTGCAAAATTCTGTCTGGAAGCAGAAACTTGGGTAGATATTTGGGTTGGAGTATGGGTATGGGTATGAAGATGGGTATGAAGGAGGGGACCGAGAGAAGCAGGGGGATTAATGGTGTTTGCACTGGAGGATTCTCATGATGGAAGGTGCCTCTTAATTCCAGCTAGCCGCACATTAGGATTACCCATGGAGCTTTCAAAGAACCTGATTTCATGAGCCCAGGATGGGGCCTGGACATTGGTTTCAGATGATTCTAATGTGCAGTTGGTGTTGAGAATCACCATGAAGGTCATGAATCTAAGCTGAATCCTGAGGGGAGATAGGAAGGGGCTAATGAAAAATGAGAACCTGGTGGGTTCAATGAATTTGACATCACAAAACAGCAATAAATGATAGCAGTGGGGTCTAGAGCAAGTAAGCTGGGATGATAGGAAGTCATGATTGGTAAGTAAATATTTGAAAGTGTTTGAAAGTGGTCGAGTTGTAGGAGTGGATTCTCAAGGTGGGAATGAAGGAGAAGGTCGTTGTCAGTGAGGGGACGAGAATATAAGACCAGAATCTTGAATGGATTCTCCACATGGACACTGAAATTTCATGGAAAGGAATATGACCCATGAGCTGAAGTCTTCTGTGGATGATGGGAAGTGACCAGGGTAGCAGTTGGGAGCAGAGAGGGTGGTGTAGCTGAGTGGCACAAGCTACACAGGAAGAGGTCTCTTTGCGGGAGGAAGAGGGAGAACTGGCCAGCAGAGACCATGAACATGAACATCATGGAAGAAAAGGATCTCTCTTCCTGGCCCTGAGGTGGGATGTGGAGAAGTATCAGCTTCTGGGTGAATGGAGACTTTAGGCAATAGATAACCTAGTTTCAGAATTACATGGTGGTGGAAGAAAATTTGGAAGTGTTGACAATACAGCTGAGTTTACTAATGACAAAGCAGGAGTTTTGTCAAGAGGGCACAGTTGGGGGACTGGAGGAAGAGGAGGTGTGGGAGACTGGGTCAGAGTGGGGGGATTTACAAGCAGGATGGGAATGAGATGTGATATTGAAGGACCATTCTGAAGACCAGTGAAGTAGACGGGGGCACGGCAGGTGAGGAGCTAGTCTCTTGGAACACAGTGGGCTTCTCCTTTCAATTGTCATCCCAAATACTTAGCTAGGTAGTTTGGCTTCTGGCCAGCTGCTTTCCCTGGCTCCACAGAGTGGGATAGGACTTTGGGGGTTGAAAAAAACAGGGATTACACAAGTAGAGCAACTGGGAGGAGGAGTGGAGTTAAGGGAAGAGGATGAGTGAGCACAGTTTGGAACATGGTGATTTTAAGAATCTAAGTGACATCCAGGTTGATGTTCTAGTTGGCAGTTGAATACGCAAGTGCATAGCGAGTGTAAACTGTCTGGGAGAACAGAAATTATGCGGATAATAAAATTATAATGGCTGCTTTACTATCAGGCATGTCAATCCTTTTACACATTTTCCTTCCCAAATATTCCTGACAGTCCTTCCTCTTAGAGGGATATATGTGATCAATAATCAGTAATTATCATTGGTTGCCTGTTGCTACCTGGATGAAGGAAGGAACTCCTGCCTGCTCTTTGAAGCCAAACTGAAACCACTGACTAGCCATGCAAGCCTACTGTGGGACAAAGGATTTCTAAAATGCACCCCCCCAAGATGTCCACCCTAGTTCCTGGGACCTGTGGATCTGATGAGACATCACTCCCATGATTGCATTACATTATATGGCATTATATTACATTATATCTCCTTAAAATAGGGAGATTATCCTGAATTATCCAGGTGGGCCTAATGTAAACTCATAAGCCCTTTAAAAAGCAGAGAGTTTTCTCTGTCTTTGGGAAGAAAGGAAGTAAAAAAGATTTGAGGCATGCAGGGGAATTGATGTGCTGTTGCTGGCTTGAAAATGGAGGGGGAGGAATACAGCCCTGAAGAGTAGGGAGAGCTGACAGCCAGCAAGGTGATGGGGACCTCAGTCCTACAATTGCAAGGAATAGAATTCAGCCAACAACTTTGATGAGTTTGGAAATGGATTCTTGCCCAGAGCCTCCAAATAAGAGGCTCATCTGGCCAAAACCTTCATTTTGGCCTTGTGAGACGTTAAGCAGAAAACTGAGATAACAAAGGGGAGTTGTTTTAAGTTCGTGGTAATTTGTTACACAGCAATAGCTAACTGAAACAACCACAGAGGTGCTGCTTTGACTGGGTTGACCATGCCCGTTGGTCTCTGTTGTTTCCTGGTAGGGATCTGTCACCATTTCTGCCACAGTTAATTGCTGGTGCACCCAGATGCCTGCCAGGCTCATCAGCGGCATTACCACTGGCCTACCGGGGGATATACCACTGAATTCCCTGGGAGCGATGCTCTTTCAACACATTACCCTCAAGTGTAGGAGAGATAAGATACATTGCAGTATTGACCTAGGGCTTAGATTTTCTAGAGGATGGAAGAAGGATATAGGGTATGAAGGAATTGAAGATGCTCATCTACATAGTCAAGGAAGAAAGAGGAGCTAGGCAGGGGCTGATAGATTTAGAAAACAGAAGGACCCAGTTCCTGGAGGAAGAGGAGAAGGAAGCACGGGAGTGGTGTGGGTGAAGCTGTGAGAGCTGGAAGGGCAGACAATGAAGTCAAAGAGTGAAACAGAAAGGCTTTGCAGGAAGGAACATTTGCTAAGAAACAAATAATAATTGAATATGCTCATTGGCAGCCCCTTTCAGTGATTCCACTGACTTGGCACAACGGGGCTCCATTTAGGGCCTCACCTCAAACAATTCAAGTTCTCATTGCTCACACAAGAACCCCCCTTCCTGCATCCCACTTTATTAACTAAAGAGACTTCTTCCTTTTCCTGTCTCCCTTAGGCCCTCTCCCCTTTGCCAATAACTCTAGCTCGATGGGACTCTCATTTGTGGGGACAGCCTGAGGAATGTGAAGGAGCAGAGGGTAGTACATAAAATCATTGGGCACTGGAGCAGAAGCATCCATCGTGTTTCCTTCCCTCTGCACCCCATCCTGGAAGCAGAGCCGGAGACAAGGACTTGGTCCTGGAAAGTGATTCCAGAGAGAAGTCCTGGGATTTGGGAGAGTGAAGCAGGGAAGAGGAAAAACTGAGAGAAGGGTGCATTTTAAAGATCACTGCTGTGGACATCAGGGGCTTCATTCCACTTCTGAGAATTATACAGAATGCTCCCAAACAATGGGGGCTGGAACATCCATCTGCAGCTCCATCCCCAGTAATTGAGGGCTGCTGCCAGAGGCATTTACTACGTCCCATCCTCACTCTCACACTTCTAGCTGTGCTTGTGCCAAGGCCAAGTGGACTCTGTGTGTTGGAAAAGCCCTGGGCAGAAAGCAAAAGAAGCTTGAAAAGAAGATATTCAATGGCAGATCAGCTCATGAAAACAAAATGCTCACATCATTAGTCATGAGGGAAATGCAAATGAAAACTTCAATGAGATATCACTTCCCACCCACTGAGTGGCTGTCAAAAATCAGACAGACAATAACAAGCATTGACGAAGATGTGGAGAAACTGGAACTCTTGTACATTGCCAGTGGGAATGTAAAATGGTGCAGCCACTTTGGAAAACAGTTTGGAAGTTTCCTAAAAAGTCAAACATAAGGGTGGGCCTGGTGGCATAGTGGTTAAGTTTGCACACTCTGCTTCAGCAGCCTGGGGTTCACAGGTTCAGATCCTGGGTGCAGACCTAGGCACCACTTATCAAGCCATGCTGTGGCAGAGTCCCCCATATAAAGTAGAGGAAGATGGGCACGGATGTTAGCCCAGGGCCAGTCTTCCTTGGGGGAAAGAGGAGGATTGGCAACAGATGTTAGCTCAGGGCTAATCTACCTCACCAAAAAAACAAAAGTCAAACATAAACTTACCATATGACCCAGCAATTCCCCTCCTAGGTATATACCCACAAGAAGTGAAAACATGCCCAGAGACTTGTGTAAGAATGTTCATCACAGCTTTATTCGTAATAGACAGAAATGAAACTACTCAAATGTCATCAACTGGTGGATGGGTAGACAAAATGTCATATATCCACACTTGGATTACTATGCAGCAACCAAAAGGAACAGCTGCTGATACATGCTGTAATGTGGATGAACATCAAAATCATCATGCTAATCAAAAGAAGCCACACATTTATACGAAATGTCCGGAAAAGGCAAATCTCTTGAAGCAGAAAGCCATTTAGTAGTTGCCTGGGGCTGGAGGTGGGAAGGATTGATTGCAAATGGGCATGAAATGATGGAAATGTTCTAACTAGATTGTCGTGAGGACTGTGCAACTTTGTATATTTCTATAAAAGTCACTAAGTGTAAACTTAAAATGGGTGAATTTCATAGTGTGTAAATTATGCCTCAATAAAACTTTTAAAAGGGAGGATGACAGCGGACATCAGCGTGCGCCGAGCTGGAGCTTGTGTGGAAATGCCACACTGCAGCTGAAATCAGATGGGTGAGGGGTGTGACCTGGGGCACTGGAGATGTCTAACACCAGAGACCTTCAGACTTCATAATCAACCTGCTACAGATGAGGAAACCGAGGCTCAGGCATGGGAAGTAACTTGCTCAAGTTCACCAGCCATGGCCGATTCACAGAGGTCCCCAGGAGACAGTCCTTGTGCAGGTCCAGACCAGGGCTCAGACCCGCCCTTCCCTTTCCCCTCTGGGCCCAAGACGCAGACTCTGTACACAGGCTTGCTGCCAGTGTCATTTTATTTGGGATATGCTAGTGCCAGGGCAGGGAGTGGATGGGTGGGCGTGGGAGGAGGGGGTCAGTGCTACGGAGCCTGGTGATCAGGTGTTGGGCGGCGGCGGCCTCTCCTGCAGAGCCCTCAGCGCTTTGAGAAATCACCTCCTGCAGGACAAGTGAAGGGGGAGATGCTCTAGCAAAAAAGGCAGAGTGGTCGAGCCAGGAAGGATTGGGGCTGGAAAGAGGGCAGCCGGAGCAAACTGGCAGAAAAGGAAGGAAGAAGCCCAGAGCAAAGGCGAGCTCCTGCCCTGCGCTCCACCCGGGCGGTGTCGCGCCCTTCCACCTGATTCTCTCTCACCTGCCCACTGAGTCGCCTCGGGTTATCAAATAGTACATACTTAACAAGAACCAGGCAGCTGCCAGGCATTTCACACCAGGCACACTGCCAGGCTTGCTCTCACTAAGTCCTCCCAACAAGCCTGTGCAGACTGCTAACCCGGTTGTGAAGATGAGGTCGTGGGGACTCAGCAAGGAAGGAGAGAGGTGAGCTGGGATCTGAACCGAGTGTGACTGACTCCAAACTCCCAAGCATACGTGCGATTGGAAAAGAAACGAATAAGGATGCTCAGAAAGGGAAAGGAGGGGCTCCGAAGGATTCAAGGAAGAAGAATCGGCGAGGGGCTGCGTGTTGGGTATCCGGGCCTGGCTCGGAACTTCCGCCCCGTCCCGCCCCCGCCGGAGACCTGGCCCCGCCCCCTCCAGGAGCCCCACCCAGACCCACCCTGGCAGGCGCTGCACTGACAGCTGTGGATGACCGGCAGCACTACCGGCTCTGTGTGGCCGCCCGGACAGCGCAGGTTCAGGATCCGCACGGGGTTCTCGGGGTCCAGGCGGTAGCTACAGCAGTCGCACTGGCTCTGCAGGTACGGCTCCTGGGCGAGAGGGGTGACTGAGTTGGGGAGGGGCCAAACTTCTTTCCCTCTCTTGGCCTTTCCCATCCAAGAGGGGCTGGGGCCGGCGGAGGGCCAGATCCCAGATCTCCTCGCCGAGCTGGACAGCCAGGCCGGGGAGGGATGTGTCACCACCAAGAAGCAGCCCCCCACCCTGCAGCTTACAGGAATGCTTTCAACGTGCCCATCGCTGCACCCTGGCAGCAGGGGAAAGACACAGCCTACCCCAAGGGACTTACGATCTAGTTGGAGAGACAAATAATTTCTGAAACTGCAAATAATGAGGCCCCAAACCGCACAGTTCTGACCCTAAGTGCAAAGTGAGTTCTTGCTCCAAAGCAGACCCCTCCTGCTCTACGATTATATAGTAACTCTATAAGTCCCACTGAACGTTTGATTTAATTTTATGCATAATTCTATTCTAACTTTATTTTGAAACAGGTAATACATTCACACAATACCAAGTTTAAAACTACAAAAGATTCAGTAAAAAAAATCTCCCTCTGATTTCTATCCCATGATCACTCATTTTTCCTCCCCAGAAAAAAATCTCTTAACTACTCTCCTTTCCTCACTGTATGCTTTAAAAAATCCAGAAGTGATTGGGAAGGCACTCCCAGGAGATGCAGGGAGCACCCCGGGGAGCAGAAGAGTGGCCAAGGGTGGAGGACCAGGTCGGAAAGCACTCGCCCTGGCTCTGATCAGCTGTATCCCCATGAGATGTCCCTCACCCCCTGGGCTTTGCCCAGGTTCCAGGCTTTCGGCCTTGGGGGGGCTGCTGGCTGAGCTGACTCCCCTGGGCTTGCTCACCTCAGGCATGACGTTGGTGCTGGATGGGCAGTGCCCAGTGCAGTAGCTCACTTCCACCTGGTCCAGGTAGCAGGGGCCCTTGGTGAGGTTGCGAAGCTCGGTGAGGTGCTGGCAGGAGACTGACTGCTCCTCTATGGGGGCAGGTGAGTGGCAGGAGGTGGGGGCAGGGCAGAGAGAGAAGGCTGTGATGAGGGGACTGTGTGTGCAGGGGACGGGGGGCAGAGCGTGGAGCTGAGGGGAGCATGTTGGGGCTGGGGTGCCCAGGCGCTATGATCAGCACTGGAGGTCTTCACTCTGCCAATCCCCATGGTGGGCAGGATTGGGGAAGCCGAGGGGGTGGTTTGGGAAAAGGGCCCAGAGCAGGGAGAGGCGTGGCAGGAGGTGCCCCAGGTCCCCTACTTACTCAGAGTCTCCTGGCGGCAAGTGGGACAGCAGCTCCCTGGCTCCTGTACGGTCACCTCGCCCTGCAGAGGGAGTGGTCCCCAGTCCCTTCAGGAGGACGGCCCCAATGCCCCGGCACTGCCTGCCCGAGGCCCTAAAACCAGCCTCTGGGGAGGGACCCAGTAAGGAGCCAGGGGCCATGCTGAGAGGGCAGCAGGCTGCAGGCGGGTACCTGGGCACAGGTGAGGAGGGGGCAGTGCTGAGTGCAGACACTCCTCCCACTGAGGCAGCGGCAGCTCTCGCAGTCCTCCTGCCACTCGGATCCAGGCTGGGGAGAGTGGAGGAGAGCCTCCTCTCCCTATCTGCACGTGCGGACTCTTCTATCATACTACCCCCTCCCTGAGCCCAGCCCGGGACCTGGCCAGGGCAGTGGCCTGAGACTGCAGTCGGCAACAAGAGGTTCAGGAGGGAGGTGGGCCGTTGGGACCCAGAGACTATCCCAGTGTGATGGCCGATGGTGGGGCTGCCCACTGCTGAGGGTCCCAGAGCAAGGGAGGAGCCAGGGGATGGCCTGAATGGAGAAGGGCTGGGAGGTACCAGGGGCCACAGTGTCTCACCGGGTGGGGTTGCCCATGGCGCCAGCACTCGCAGCGGTCTGCGGGCACGCAGGTGCCCGCCTGGCTGCGGAAGTGCCCAGGCTGGCACAGACAGCCTGGCGCTTGCCCCGCACTGCAGTTGCTCTGAGACTCCGTGGCATTGGGCTCCCGGCACGTCTGCTCGCAGGGCCCCAGCTCCCCAGGGGCCATCTGCTGCCACATTTCCCCGGGGGGGCACTCTGCCAGGGAAGACCACCCACCCCACCACGTGGGTCAGCACTGGGTCCAGCCTCGATTCTCCCCCCTCCCACGCTGGGCACCTCTGCATCCCTCCTCCCTCCCCATTGCTCTGCCCACTCAGCTCCAACAGCCTCTGGACGTCTAGGTCTCCAAATACACCTCCCTGCTTTTATCCATCTTCCCAGTACCAGTGGGGCCCAGCTTAGTTCTCACCTCCTTCAGGAAGCCTCCCCTGACCAGTCCTGTCCACCCCGACCTCTCCATTCCCAGCACGGATTTCACACCCTGTGGGTGCAGCTTGCCTGTCAGGGAGCTAGAGACCGTATCCTGTCTCTACCTGTTCTGGGGGGTGAGGCTGGGGGTGCCCGGGGCTCTCCATGTGTGTCTCTGAATCCACATAGAGCCCAGTGTGGCAGAGCTGGGCACATGAGGGCCCTTAGCAAAGACCTGTCAACCTTGATCAGAGGGGGGTGACACAGCACAGGGCAGACACCAGTGACCTGGGGACTGCCAGGCAAGGGTCCTGTTTAAGCTTGCCCTCTAACCTCAGTGTCCTCATCTACAGGGAAAGAACCTTCCACTCCCTGCCTCACTCACGGCCCTGGCTCAGTGCACACAGTGTCCCCTGACGAATGCCCCCAACCACCTAAGGGGGACCATGCTGTGTCCAGGGAGCACCGGTCAGGAAGCCTGGCAGGGGACGGTGTGGACAGAGGGGGACAGGGCCTTCCTGAAGGAGGTAGCCTTGCCTAGCGTGGGCAGGACCCTCTCCCTTCATCAGGGCCAGCCCAGCCTTGGCTTTGGAGAGAGCAGCAGGGGCCGGAACAGCCCACATCTCACCCTGACAGTCCGCGAAGGAGCAGCTGAAGGCTCCACCTTGGCAGACACTGGGAAGACAGAAGCACGTGTTCAGATGCCTCCCCTGCTCTCCTTCCTACCCCCATTCTCAGCAACCCCTGTCTCCACCCGCCTCCCCACCCCGCCCCTGGCCCTCACCAGTGTGTGCAGTTCCGCGTGAGCACAGTTCCTGGGGGCAACTCCTGGGCCTGCTCTTCAAGGGTCAGGGTGAGGCCCCAGGGCAGAGAGATCTGGGTGCAGGGGCACGCAGCAAGGGGCACACACGTGCCATTGTGCAGCAGCTGGGGCAGCACAGGCTCCAGTTACACTCAGACCACCGCCTCCCACCCCCACACCTGCCTGCTCCCCCATGTGGGAGTCAGGGCCCAGCACCCACACCCACCTGCCCTCCAGGGCAGCCACAGCCAAGCTGGCAGGGTTCCTGCACACAGAGGTCACCAGGCTGCAGATGTGAGCAGAGGCGCGGGCACGAGGTGGCACAGGCGCTGAGCACCTGGCCGGGTGGGCACTCTGAAGGGAGCACACAGATAGTGAGGTGGAGTCCTTGGGGGGCTACCTCAGGACCCACCACCTGCCCTGGCAAGTGCCAGCTGGACTGGGGGCCTGGGTGCGGCACCACCGAGGGCAGGGCAGGCACCCACCACTGGGCGCTCACCAGGGCAGGGCTGCGGGTTACACTCCTGCCGTTGCTCTGTGTCCTGGGCCCAGCACAGTGCCCCCTGGGGACCCTCCTCACAGCTCCGACGGCGCTCGGTGGTGCCCCCACCACAGGGAGCCGAGCAGTTACTCCAGGCAGACCAAGGCCCAAGGACTGGGCACTCATGGTGTGGGCACACCAGGGACCCATTGGCACAGGTGCTGTGGACAGGGGTGTGCAGAAAGGGCTCCAGCCCCAAGTCAAGGTGAACAGAGTTTTGCTCCCAGCAATGCCCATGACCCTGCCCTTCCCCAAGCCTCCCATCCAACACTCCCGTCCTCCTGCCTGGCCTCCGGCGGGCAGCCATACCAGGTTCTGCAGTCCAACTGCACCATCTCGGCCGGAGCCAGCACCCACGAGGCGTTGGGGCTGGGGAGGCCACAGCGGCAAGAGGAGATGGGCACACAGCGTCCATCCTGTACCAGTTGGCCAGTGGGACAGCGGCAGCCTGGGGTGGGGTTGGGAAGGACAAGCAAGATTCGGTGCCAGGGCAGGCACACACAACGGGTCCCCCCGGCAGCCGGATGAAGTCCAAGGCCTCAGGCTGGCACTGGAGAACCCCTTCCTCCTGCCCACCCCCTGTGACCTGGTCTTCACAGTATCTTCCACCCCCAAGCTCAGGAAGGGGCCACTCTAGGCCGCCCTGTGTGTGGGCACCACCCCAGGAATCCTCAGGTCACCGGAAAGCATCCTCATGGACACAGCCCATCTCAACTGAGGCTCACTCTCTGCGGGACCCCCAGCCAGTGGCTGACAGTGACCCCAGGATCCACTTTGCTACCCTATAGTTCATGATCCAGCAGTGTGCCCCTGCCCCCAGGCCACATGCTCTCTGGGAGCAGGAGGGTGGAGGAGGCCCCGGGTGCCCCCAGGGTTCCTGGGCTGGGCTGTGGGCATGCCCTGGCCACCTGGGCGGCACGGTCCCTGCAGACACTGCACGCGGTCCCAGAGGTCGGCACAGCTTCTAGGGCACCGGTTGGCACAGTCAGGGGTGGGCACGGTGTCCTGGGACTCACAGGTCTCCCCTGAAGACCAGAAGGTAGGAGTCCGTGTTGGGGACGTTCCCAGGCCCCCAGGATGGCGCCTGCCCTCCACTGCATGCCTCCAGGGGCAGAGGCAACAATCCCTGCAGGTGCCATCTCCACGTTACTGTCCCTGGCCCCTCCTCCGGATCCAGGCTGGGGGTTACCTGGGCAGGGCCCCATGTTGCAGCTCTCGGTCTGAGCCCACGGCCCCCGGCAGGCTCCTCCAGGGGGGACCCCTGTCTCTCTCCAGCGCAGCCGGAACCCCCCACTGCAGGGCACCTGGCAGGGGCTCCAGGGCCCCCAAGGACTCCACTGGCATAAGTCTGGGGAGGTAAAATGGAAGTCAGTGCCCAGGGCCCACCTCCCCCGCCTCCTGCTTCCACCCTGGGCCTTGGGCTCCAGGCCTGCTGACATTGGCATGCTCTGACCTCCACTCCCCGTCCTGGGCTCCCTTCCTCCTCTCCCAGCTGCTGCCCCACCCACCCTCAAATCCAGCAGGCCCTGGAGGCAAGCAGGACTGTTAGCAGGTCAGCTAACTACCTGGCCACTGAAGTGAACAACACGGCCCAGGCCTTCCTGGCCAGGCCCCTCACCCCCACTCTCATTCCAAGCCCCTCTCCCTGTTGGCCTAGGCCGCTCCCCATTACCACGGCAGGCTAGAGGGTCTGGGCAGAGGCGTTGCTCGCTGAGCGGCGCAGTGCAGAGGTCTGGGTCCCCAGCCCACGGCCTCCCTGTCTCAGGGTCCAAACAGAGGCGATGGCGGTGCTGCTCTGAAGCCAGCATGGGGGCCAAGGTGGAGGAGAGGCCGGCTGGGTCCTGAGGCCAGTGCTCTTCTAGGGCAGCCCTGGAGGCAAGGGCCAGGACACCAGGCGGCAGGCAGGGCCCACAAGGCGACCACTCGGACCAGCCGCTGAGAGGGAGAAGACCTAGGAAGGGCAGAGTGTGGGCGCCCCACCCAGTGATCCTCCCCAGACCCAGAGACCGCGGTGGACAGGGAAGGAGGAGCTTGGGGTTGTGACCAGGAAGGCTAAGGGGGGGGCAGGGTAGGGTGCCCAGCCATCCTGGTTTGTCTGGGATTGTCCCAGTCCTAGCATTGAAAGTCCCAGGTCCCGGAAACCCCCCAGTCCTAGGCAAATGGGGACAGTTGGTCTCCATGGTTCAGAGTTACCTTGACAGCCCCGGCTGGTGCACTGCAGCTCCCCGTGCCAGCATTCACTGTGGGAGGGGATGTCAGGGTGGGCTCTTGGGGACAGGACCCAGCCCAGAGCAGTGGGCGGGAGGCTCATCTAGGGGTAACCTGAGCTCTGGGCTCATCTGGAGCAGGATGAGGCTGGGGCTGGGCCCAGGACCTTAGCTCAGCCTTCTCTGCAGGGGTCAGGCTGCCCTGGGGACCCTTACCCAACTCCCTGGTCCCAGCCCTCAGGCGCTGCCTCCCATGCCCCCATCACTCACCACTCTTTGCATCCCAGCTGCAGGTGGTCCCCGGCGGCCAGGGTCACCCTGGTTCCTTCTCCTGAGATGTGCAGGCAGCTACACTGCTCTGGGGGAATGCAGCCCCCAGCCTGCTCCAGCAGCCCCTGTGCAGGAGGGGACACAGGGACAGGGCTGTGTGGCAGTCATCTCTGCATCCTAATGCCAGCACCATGCCTGACCCATGGCAGGTGCACAGGTGTGCTGCTGAGCGAATGGATGGGCAAACGGCCATGAGGCCTAACGTGAAGAGCTGAGGCACCATGAGGAGGGGTGTCACTGTGGGCTTCATGGATGGGAGAAGGGGTAGGAGTGTGGACAGAGGACCCCCTTCTCCTGGGGCATCTCCCCTAGCTCCAACCCCTCACCTCAGGGCAGTAGCAACCAGGTTGGCAGGGCGGCAGGTCCTGGCAGAGCCCACGGCTCAGGTGTGTGGCACAGAGCCCGGCACATGGGGAGCCGCAGGCCTGGAACTCAAAGGGAAGCACGCAGCTGTCCTCTGGAGGGGAGGCAGGCAGAATGGTAGGGGGCAGCCCAGAGACACCCTCCACCCCCCAAGCCCAGAGCACATAGTGCATGGTCCCATTGAGACCCCTTGGGGTCTCCTGGTAAGAGTGCAAGACTGCTCCCCTGCTGCCTGGAAGGACAGCCCAGTGTCATCCATCCAGTACAGACTCCACTCCTGTAGGTACCTCTAGGGAAGGGACAGGAGGGTCTGGGCCTTGGAGAGCCAGGAATCTGCATAGAAGATGGGGGCTGCAGGGAGTTTGGGGCGAGTAGGTGCTCCAGGGATTGGCAGATGGGAGACAGAGGGGCAGAGACGGAGGGCAGCCACAACAGCAGGTAGGCAAGACAGTGGTGCCTGGGGGCAGCTACAAGTGGACAAAGCCTCCATTGGGCCTGCAGCTGCAAAGTGGGAAAATTATGGTGAAGGCTGGAGGGTGGGGAGGAGCAGCTGCGCTGAGAGAGTAGCCAAGGGTGGGGCAGGGGAGTAGCTGGGCTGCCGGGGGCAGCGGTCAGTGCAGGCGAGGGTGACTGCTCAGAGGTCCTGGGGGCACCGAGGTTTGCTCTGAGAGGAGCTGGAAGTCCCAGTGGGACCCTGGGAGGCCCCTACCAGGGCTCAGCTCTCTGGCTTCTTGCTCCTGGGGCCTCACCAGAGCAATTGCTGACGAGACAAGGCCGGAAGTGGCCATCCAGCCGTGTGCAGGGGGCGCCCTCCTGCACCCTTCCGGGAGCTGGTCCCTGGTGTCGGTAGCGCTGCTGGACCGGCACCTGGCATGAACACCGCGTCCAGCTGCTCCAGCTGCTCCACACACACTCCTCTAGGGGTCAAGGTGGGGGATGTCAGCCAGGGGCCTCTGGGCTCCCCCCGTCTCTCTCCTACCTGCCCTCCCCTCTCATCCAGCCCTCGCCAACACCCTGGGCAGGAAAAGGGCAAAAGGAAGCCAAGAATTCAGAAAGGTCCCAGCTGGCTGGGTTCCCTGTCACCCAGCAGCAAGGGTCACATCTCAAAGGAAGCGATGGTAGGAAGAGAATAGGAACAAGACAAATGTGGGAGAGGAACAGATGTAGATATATTTGGGGGAGATAATCTGGGGCTTGGGAAAACACACTATTCCCCGCATTTTCCCCAGGTAGGAAAACAGGGGAGGGGTTCACTCCTCGTGCACACTCACCCAGGCAGGGCCCCAGGTAGCACGCCTGGGTGTCCATATGGAGGAAGGTACCATTGCAGGTGGGGTCAGCCTCGGCCAGCAGGCAGGGGCAGAACCCAGAGCGGGAGGCCAGGCCCGGGCCACAGCTTCGGGAGCAGGGCCCCCACAGGCCCCAGGAGCAGGCCTCTGGCAGCCCTGGGCAAGGCTGCGGCCCACAGAGCTGGGTCTGGGTGTTAGGGCCCAGGCAGCTGGGGGCCCCGAGGCGAGAAGCAGAGGCCACACAGACCCGGGTGCGGACTTGGTTTCCACCTCCACAGGAGACAGGGCAGTCGGACCAGGGGGACCACAGTGTCCAGGCCCCGGGCTCTGTGGGAGGGGACAGGTGAGGTTAGAGGAATTGGAGGGAACAAAGGCCCAGAGGGCTGGTTGGGACCTTCGTGGCACAGGGGGTGGCAGCTGGAAATACGGGCCAGGAGGGAAATACAGGGCACAGAGCAAGACTGACGGCGAGGCTGGTAGGGCGGGGTGAGGCGGGGATCAGGGTGAAACCCCAGACCTGCACACTCGGTGTCCTTGCAGATGATGCCCTCTGGGGTGCAGGAGCTGCGGGGAGGAGCCCAGACTCAGGGACGCTGCCATCTAGCAGGACAGTACAGGCCATCCTGGCCCCACCCCTGGGCTTACCACTGCTGGCACTCGCCCTGCCACCAGCTGTCCCCCAGGGTTCGGAGGTGGGCACTGTGCAGGCACAGGGGTGGGCACGGGGGCTGAGGGCAGGGCTGGCTCTGGGACTGCTCCTCTCGACACTCTGGGGCCCAAGAGCCAGACGTGGAGGACCTGGGTGGGGCCGGGGGCAGAGAAGGTGAGAGATAGCCCAGTGCCCTTCGTCATTCCTCCGCCTCCTGCAGGAGAACCCAGTGTGGGTGTGGAGGTGGCTAAGGAAAGGCAAGGATGACCAGGGACGAAAGCTGGGCCAGGGCATGGACTGGGTGCAGAGTTGCTGGTGGGGGCCAGGATCCAGGAAATCAGAGTCAGAGAGGGAGACAGGCAGCCGGAGCCCCGGCGTGGGGAGAGGTGACCCTAGCCTGGCCCAGCCTCATACCGGAAGCGGCTCTGCTGTCCCCAGGGCCCACATGAGTGGCTGCAGGGACTCCAGGCTGACCAGCGGCTCCAGGCGCAGTGGGCGGGCGGCGGGCAGGGCTGAGTTGTGCAGGACAGCTGCCCGGCCTGGCACGAGCAGTTGTTACAGGCCTCCTGGTGCTGGCTCCCCGGGGCCCAGCTGTGGCCCTGGGCATCTGTGCACTCGCAGTGCCCAATTGGCACGCAGCTGCCATCCTGCTCCAGGGAGCCTGTGGGGAGGCGGCCCTCCAGAGCTGTGCCAGCACCCCAGGCCTCAGCCGCCTTCCCGCTGAGCCGCCCTGACATGCCACGTGAAGGGCCAGGACAGCACCTACCCTCGGAGCAGCGGCAGCCCTGTTGGCAGGCCTGGCCATCCTGACACATGATCCCCTCCTGGAGGTCTGAGCAGCGGCGGGGGCAGCGGTTGGCACAGCTGACCACCTCCATGCCTGCTGGGCAGCCCTCCTCTGAGCAGATGGGGAGGACCAGAGTCAAGAGGACCCTGAGCCCTGGGGCTCAGAAACCCTCCCATTGCCCCATCGGGGACCACCCTTACCTCCATGAAGCTATATACACTGTCCTTCCCCCCATGTTGGTGCCAATGGGAACACAGGGCCTTGGGGAGACCCACTTGGGGATGGGGACATTCTGAGTGACAGAGAGTTCCTCTGTCTCTACCTGTGAGTTCCCAGCACCCAGCCTGGCACTCAACAGATGCTTGTCAAGCTGGACTGAATTTGAGCATCTAAAAGCCAACATTCTCACCTACATGGCCCGACTGTGTTCATCCGCAGGGGGATGGAAGGGAATGTCAGTGTGGGGGGATGTCTTAATGGAGGGGTGGGCCCTAGAGTAACCCAGGTCCATGAGGTCAGTGAGCTTGGAAGGACCCATAACAGATGGAGCTGAAGCTGGGGTGGGGGGCAGGGGATCACAGCTGTCTGGTTCAGTCCACATCCCATGTACCAGGTACACCCATGACTGTCACCCTCAAGTCCTCCGAGAATCCTGACAGGGCAGGGCAGTTCTTCAGGCACTGGTGGGGCAGAGCTGAGACAGTGAGTTCTAGTCCAGGGTGGGGGTGGGCCCCAGCAGCTCATCCCTGGGCTACAGGGAGTCCTTACCCAATGCCCAGATCCCGCCATCTACCCCTGTAGGTCTCAGTTTTCTTAACTGGCCAGTGGGGTCACAGCCTGTCTCCTGTCTATGTTGCAAGGTGATGTGGGAATAAAATTAGAGCTGGGGGTGGGGAGAGCTGTGCAGAGTGCACAGGCCACCAGGGATGTGCTGTCCCCACTGCCATACCACAAGGCATGGGATTGCAGAGCCGAGTGTGGTGCCTCTCCCCAACACAGGGGGCACCCCCATTCTTGGGTGGGGGGCTCGAGCAGCGGCGGCTCCTCAGGGATCGCCCCCCCCCGCAGCTCCGGTCACACCAGGACCAGGGGCTCCAGCGAGACCAGCCTCCCGGCACTGCGTGGGAGAGAAAAGAGCCACATGAGGGGTCTGGCTCAGGCAGAGGGCCCCTTGTCCCACGAGGCTGGGGCAGTGTCCTGCACTATGATGGAAGTGCCACACTCAGGCGGCCGGGTGCCTGGGAGGGGCACTGATGCCAGGGAAGGGCACACCCTGATCCTCACCAGCCCACCTCACCTGGGCAAGCACGCAGGTTGCAGAAGCGGCGCTCCTGGTAAGCTGTAAGGATGTCAGGGCACCACTGCCCGCTGGGCCCTGGTGGATGGTATGCCCGCAGACGGCGCTGCTGGCCCACCCCGCAGCTTCGGGAGCAAGGTTCCCACGGGGCCCAGGCGGTCCAGGAACAGTTCCCAGCCATGCAGCCAGGGCCGGGGCACAGGGGCAGTTCTGTGGGACGGGAGGAAGCTGAGCTGGAGCCAGCCCTGGTTGCACGGAACCTGTCCCAGCTCAAGTGCAGACCTCCTCCTCCACTGGGCCAGCTCTGACCTCATCTAGACCTTTGGGTTCCCCTTCAGGATCTGATACTGACTGTGTGCGGCTGTGGCCACTGGGCCTCAGTTTCCCCCTTTCCATAGGGGACAGTAGTCCCAGACTCACAGGGCTGCTGAGCGATTTGGATGGGACTTGGTGTGTGGGGGGGCGGTTGGTACACACACAAGTCAGGATTTGCTGGAAGCTGGCAGGGCTCCCCAACTGCCACTGGGGCTGGCAAAGGGGACCCAGGGTCCAGAGTCAGACACAGATTCAGATCAGATGTCAGATCAGATCGGTATTTGCTTGAGGGGTGTTGGCTGTTGGGGTTTGGGGTTGGACATTGACTGGGGTTAGAATGAGTTGTTCAAGGGCAGATGTTGGGGTTAAAGGGAATGGTCAGGGTTCAGACACAGGTCAGGGTCAGAGATCGAAACTGGAAGGTGCACCTGTGCAGGAAGGCAGGTTGCAAGGGCGCTCCTGTGAAGTGTCCCCCCCGGTGCAGTTTGCCAGGCAGAGGCGGGTGCGGCTGCGCCGAGCAGGGTGAGCGGGGTCTGTGCAGCTGCTGGAGCAGGGGGACCACGGGGACCATGGGCCCCAGCCACCTGGGGGTAGGGGAGGACGGCATGTCTCCTGATATCCCTGATACTCCCAGGGGAGCCAGCCCTGGGCTCCTGGACTCCCAGGAAGCAGGATTAGGGAGGGAGGAGGCCCTGGGCTTGCTTTTCTCAAAGGGAGGCCACATAGGAGGGGTGCAAGGAGGGGAAGGAGGGGTGCCGAGGAGCCTGGGCTACCTGGAAGGCCTGTCACTGGCTCCACCGTGGACTCTCCGGCCCCTGTGCCAAAGGAACGCCCTGCTCAGAAATGTTTCCCAGCCTGCAGTGCCCCAGGACCAAGCCCGAGGCTGGTGGCCAAGCTCCAATCCTGCTGCTCTCTGGTTAGCCCTTCCCTCAGCTTGGTCTCCCAAACACACTCCAGACACAGCACTTTCTCGTGGCAGTAAGGCCTTTGCTCAAGCCATTCCTTCCACCTGGCATTCCTTCCCCTCTGATGCTTGTCAAAGTCCTTTGCATCCCTCAAACCCCCTCAGATGCTGCCTCCTCCAGGAAGCCCTCCCTAGACTGTCCCTCTAGAAGAATTTTCAATCTTTCTGATCTTCCATAGCATATGTGCTCTCCTGCAGGGTGCACCACATGCCGAAAGGAGTTATCTGAGCCCCTGGATTCCAAGGTCAGAGTCCTCACTACCCCCCACCCCCAACACACACACAGCACTTGGCAAGAGCTCCAGAAATGTTGGTGGAATGTACCTGAATAGAAGAGAAACACAGAGCTGGAAGGTGAGAGGCAGAGAGACCCAGAGATAGCAACAGGGATGGACAGAGACAGGAAAGGACAAGGGGCCAGCTGAAGCGGATTCGGCCAGCCAGACTCTCCCTTCCCGCTTCCCTCACCTGGGCAGTCTGGGCTGGGGCAGTACTCGAGGTCCTGGCGGGGCCCGAGGCAGCCCTGGCCGCCGGGGGCGAGTGTGGGGCGCACACACTGGCGGCTGCGGGTGCGGGTGCCCAGCCCGCCACAGGAGCGGGAGCACAGGCCCCATGGACCCCAGGGACCGAAGCCACCACCAGCCCTGGAGCAGTCCTCCACGGAGCAAGACAGCTTCCCCTGTGCACAGGAGCTAGAGAGACGGTGTGAGGGTGAGGGGCTGGGCGGGACGGACCCTGGGAGAAGGGGCGTGGACAAAGGTTTCGGCCCCAAAGGGCAAGGAGACGGAGCCAGGGTTAGCCCAGGCCAAGTGGGGGGCAGAGGACAGCCCAGTGCTCCCCATCCTGTGACCTCAAATCTCCCCCACCCTCATCGTCCCCCTCACCAGTTGCTGCAGCCTACACGGAGGGTCTGGCCCGAGCCTAGCTCATCTCCATGCCCAAGGTGCTGATCCCCCTCTCCCAGAATGGGTGGGTGAGCCCCAGGGTCAGCGCTCATGGCTCCCAGCTCCTGCAGCAGCGAGGCTGTCAGCACACAGGGGCACTCCTAGGGGTGGGAGCAGAGGAGAAAGTGCAATTGCACAGGCCGGAGGCACCGTCCCCCTGGTGGGGGAGGAATGGGGGGAAGGGAGGTGTGAGTCCCCAGGAGAGCATTTCTGGGAGCAAGCGGGACTGTTTACCTGCATCAGGGGTATGAACTTGAGAGGTGCATGGCCTATGGGCTTGACCGAGACGGCCAGCCGTCTTTGCCACATAGAGAGCTTAGCTAGGACACCAGAGGGGTCAACAGAGGCCCTGACAGGGCAACAGAGGCCCTGACAGGACGAGACTTGGGGGGAGCCCAGGAGTTGGAAAGGGGCTCAGCTATGAATCAGAACACCTGAGTTTGAGTCTAGCTCTGCCAATAACTGTCTGGTGACTTGGTGTGTCCCTTCCCCTCCCTGGGGCTCAGTGTCCTCAGCTCTAAATCAGGATGTGGGACCAGGCAGCTGTTTGGGTTCCTGCCGGCCATGGCATTCTGGAACCCTGGCTGGGGGGAGCCCACTGGGATGCCAGCTTCAGGATTAGTGTTCAAAGGAATCCCTGTGTGCCTGTAGGGCTGGACAGAGCAGAGCTGGCACCTGCCTGCCGCCTGGACCCCACAGGGGGAGACAAGGAGTCTGGAACCAGGCAGAGCGCAGGTGAGGGGACCCTTTCCCCACAAGGATGTGGAAGGGAAAACGGGGGGCAGTGAGAACCCACGATTCCCGTCATGGCCTGAATGGTGTGGGGAGCCACTGAGAGGAAACTGCTCTTCGCTGCCAGGAGCTGGGCACCGAGGAGCCAGAGGGGACACCTGGCCACACCTCAGTCAGCAGCAGCTCCAAGCTGGAATTGGGTGCCAGGGAGATGCGCTGGTGGAGAGCAGGGGCCCAGACAATGTCCCCATCCCCGGGAACCAGGGACGCCTCAGTCTTCCACTCTGGGTGCTAGAACTCTGCCTGCCCCTCAACGCAGGCAGCAAAGGCCTCGGACAGCCCCCAAGCCCAAAGCTTGCCCAGGATCCCGTGAGGAAGGGGTGAGCTGTGCACAGGCCACAGGGTCTGCAGAGGTGACGAGCTGATAGGCGGGGGGTGGGGCTGGGCTCCTGGCCGGGTGGGTTCTGACCTGGACACAGGCCACGCCGTGCTGGAAGGTGCCCTCAGGGCAGTGGCAGCCCTCCTCGCAGCCATCGGAGAAGCAGCCCACCTGCCGCCTGACATGGGCGCAGGAGAAGGGGCACCCCTCGCCAGGCTGGCACTCCCGGTAGAGTCGCCCAGCCGGGCAGCCTGCCTCTGAGACAACACCCGCGTCAGTGCCCAGCTCTGGCCCTCATTGCCCTCGCTGCCTCCTTCCGTGCCCACCTCACCACCCGCCTCTTACTCACCCCAGTGCCTGTCCCCCTATGTCCCCCCAGTCATGCCAACAACACCCTCCCTGGTCTGTACCCCTCAGGGACAATGTCACCCACTCCCACAGGCTCCCCCACCCTTGGCACAGCCCAAATCTGGCTACTTCCTCCTCCACTTGCCCATCACTGGCCTGGTCAAAAGGCACCTGTGAGTCAGGGTCAAAGGCCGACATGGGAATCAAACCTAAGTCAGAGGGTCAAGGGCAGAGCCTGGGCAGGGCTCACCTCTGCAGACCTGTGTGTGGCAGGTGCGGCTCTGGCGGGCAAGCCCTGGGCAGGGGGGCCGGGCACAGCGTCGGGAGCGCAGCTGCTCCCCTCCCCCACACGAGACACTGCAGTCCTCCCAGGGGCCCCAGGGGCCCCACGCCCCAGGGCCAGGGCAGCCGGGCACCTCCTGGCACTGCAGGATGCCTGCCACACAGGTGCTGGGGACAAGGGAGGGGGCTTCAGAAGACAGGCCCCTGTCCACTCCCCCAAGGGCTCTATTGCCAGGCTGGCAGCCCATCCCCTCATCGCTTCTCTTGGCTCACCAGTTGTCACATGGCCCAGTCACCACCTCTCCGGGTTCCAGGCTCTCCCAGGAGCTGAGCCCAGACCCTGCTGACCGGCTCTGATTCTCAGGGATCCCTGAGGGCACAGGAGTGGGGGTGCAGACTCCAGACAACTCAGTGCACAGCCCAATCCCTCCTTCTAGCCCACTGCCTTCTACCTCCCTCCCCACCAGACTCCACCTCATGGAGCCCCGGATCCTGGACGTGGGAGATGGAAGCCCTAACCTGGACCAGCCCAGGGATGCAGTGGTATGCAGCGGAGACTAAGGCCTGGAGCACTGGGGAGGCCAGGGTGCCCATTCCATCCTGTGGCCCCAGGTTGGGCCCCATGGGCAGAGGGGCAGGGCCAGGCAGGTGGGTGCTGCACTCTCAGGGAACCTGTGGGTGAGGGCGAGGGGAGCACTGACCCATGGCTCCAGGTTGGTACTGGCAGCGGCAGTGGGCAGGGGACACACAAAGGCCATCCTGGGACAGCTGCCCGGGGGGGCACCCACAGCTGGGCTGGCAGCCCGTCAACCCTGGCTGGCATTCAATTCCGGGGGACAGGTCCTGGCAGGAGCGGGGGCAGGGCCGCCCACAGGGAAGCAGCTCCTGGCCACCCCCACAGTCTGCAGCAGGAGGAAAGCAGAAAGGGTGGGTGCTGAGCGGGGGCCCGTCCCCAGGGATCCCAGCTCTCAGCTGACAAGCCCTCCTGCCACGCCCACCACCTGCATGGACCTGCCACCTGCCCCAGGTCTATGAGGTGAGTGACCCAAGGACTGCCCCTCAAAGACAGTGACATGCATGTGCATGGGGGGCCCAAAGGTCAGAGTCAGTGTCTTTCTCACCTTACAAGGGACCCTCCCAGACCTCTGTGGAAGCCCTCACCTGTGCATTGTGTGGAATTGTCCCGGCAGGGGCGACTCTGCCTGTGGCCCCCAGGACAGGGCCTGCCTCCCTCGGTGGGGGGCCAGCTACACACCCGGCTCCGATGGGACTGCCCTAGGCACGCGTCACAGGGAGACCACGGTCCCCATGGGCTCCAGGCTCCATCCACTGTGCCAGGAAGACAGAATCATCTGCCTTAGGGGACCCAGAGGGCCCAGAAGGCCCGCCGTACTGGGATTAGAGCAGACTAGTGGGAGCACCTCACCTGGGCACACGGTGGGGCTGGGGCAGGTCTCCCTCTGATGCTGGGCCCCTGCCTTCCCAGCCTCCCCAGGGCACAGAGCACCCCCATGCTGAGGAGGGGGGCAGGTGCAGGCCCTGGAGCGGGTCCTCATCTGGCCCCTGCAGGGCTGGGTGCACGCTGTCCACTCTGACCATGGGCACCAGCCGCCAGGCACTGTGGGGGACAATGGAGAGCACCGGACGGAGTGTAGAGCTGTGCTTTCCCCAGTCCCAGCCCTCTGTGACCCTGGGCCGCGTCTCCTCACCTCCCTCTGAGATGGGCACATACCTGGGCAAGGCAGGTCTGTGCACATCAGCCTCCCCTCCGAACAGGTACTGGGCGGGGCATGAAGGCACAGGAGGGAGAGCCACGCTCAGTCCTGCCATGCCCTGTACATGCACCCCTCCTGAGCTGCCTCTTCCCTTCCCCTCACCCCTACGCCCCCCCCATTTCCCTCTGAGGTCTCTGTCTGTGCCCCCTCCCTTTCTCCAGCACCTCCAGACCCTGCTCCCTTCCCACTGAGGGCCCTTTCGGGTGTTCCTCAGACTGTGTGTCCTACTGGGGAATGATTACAGGTTGTCTGCTGCCCACTGGGGTCAGACAGCGGAAGGAAACACAGCACCTGTCACCCCTCCTCCCCCTCAGAGCACACACCCAGCCCTGGGTCTCCCAGAGCGCAGAACTACGCAGCTGGCCACCTCAGTTTCCTCACGTATCAGACAGGGGTTAGGGTGCCTCCCACATCTTCTCAGGGACTGTGGGAGTCTAACATCATCAGCTGAGACCAGGAGAGCTCAGGCGCACCAGACACGAAGTGGGCTAGTCCTGCCCTCACCCTGCACCTCATCCTGCTCATGCCCTGCCCTCACCCCTGCACCTGCATCCTGCCCACACCCTGCCCTCACCCCTGCACTTGCATCCTGCCTGAGCATGCCCTCACCCCTGCACCTGCACCCTGCTCACGCCCTGCCCTCACCCCTCCATCCCTATCCTGCCTGCGAGCCCGCCTCACCAGTAGTTGCAGCCATCTGGCCTCGCCAGCTGCGTGCCCGGACGGTGCCGCTCCCCAGTCAGCAGGTCCAGGCAGCTGCAGTGGCCAGGCTGCACGCAGATGGCCCCATCGGCACTCAGCACCTGGCCCGGGGGACAGTAACAGCCGGGCTGGCAGTGCCACACACAGTGCTGGGGACAGTAAGAAGGGGCTCCAGTCAGCAGAGGGTGGCTTGGGAATCAGCGCAGTCACAGGAGGGAAGATGAAGGAGGCTTGAGGGGCGGAAGGGAGAAAGTACGATACTCCAGTTCATGGTCCTTACGTTCTAGACACAGTTATGCCTCGAAGCTTTGTTAAGAAAGGCAGGGAGGGCAACAAGTCAGTCTTGAGTTTCCCTGGAGTTTCCGCCTTGGCCCCTCCCCAGGGGAGGAGAGGGGAGGGAGAGGAGAGCCTGTGAGCAGCTTCCCTGGTGGGAGTGTTCTCCAAATGTGAGCCCCATGGAGGGTTCAGTGCGGAGCCTGGGAATCTCCCAGACCTCCCCAGGACTCAGGGAGAGGGGACCAGAAGGCTGGCGGGAGTGGGGGGCATTTGGGAAGCAGCTGGGTCCTCTGGGGGATGCCAGGAGCCAGGCACCACCCCTTCCTCCTCCCTCTCTCTGTGTGGAGCCTCCCGGCCTCCTTAGACAGGGCCCCACGGCACCACCCCTTCTCCACAGCTCTCGGCAAGTTTGATCTGGGTCTGCTTCCCCATCACAATGCAGGCTCCATGGGACAGGGACCGAGTCTGTGTTTGCCTCTGTCCCTCTCCATGGTCCTGGGCAGGCACTCAGTAGAGTCACACACCGGAGCACACTCACACTCACACACACGCATACATACAGGCACACGTGCGCACACACACAGTTAAGGTCTGTACACCAAAGTGCTGGTGGTGTTTAAGATGAGATAATGGAATAATTCCCCCTTCCTATGTGTTTATGCATTTTTGTAATAAAATGTTTAAATCCAGAAATGTTTGCTATAATGAGAAAAGGGCTGCTGGGTGATCTCACCCTGGAACAAGGGAGGTAGGTGTTGACCCCACCCCACCCCGCCAGTGCTGGGCTGCCCCAGGCCAGAAGGGGTCATGCCCCAAAGCCACACTCTGCCCTCCCACAAAGTAACCCTTGGGGCAGAGGTCAGGCAGGTGTGCTGAGGGAGCCCAGACTCACCACTAGGTCGTCACAGGAGCGTGGACAGGGAGGACCACAGTGGCTGTACTCGGCCCCTTGAATGGCAGTGCAGTTGCTCACTGTGGGGATGGGACAGGATGGGCTGAGTGTGTGGGTTGCCCCCTGGCCTGTCGCCCTGTAATGCTTCCTCCAGCTTTCCCGCCTCTGCTCCTTGATTCCCACCCCCATCCCTGGCAGCTACCTGGGCATGGCAGAGCCTGGCAGGCCTCCCCCTGGGCCCGAGGCCCCTCGCAGTAATCCCCCAGGCCCTGGGGTGGGGGCTGGTCGCAGGCCCGGGTCCGGCTCCGCAGGCCTCCCCCACAGCTCCGGCTACAGCTGGACCAGGGCCCCCAAGGACCCCAGCCCCCAGCTCCTGGGGGTACAGCAGAGAAAGGAGTTGGCGGGGGCTTGGCCGGGGCTGGGGGCAGCTGGTGCAAGGCAGTGGGTATCCACAGGGCACAGAGGGCACCATCCAGGGCTCCAGGGGACTCACGGTCACACCCCGGCAGGAGGCAGGGCTCCTCCTCAGCCTCCGGGCCTGGGCAAAGAGGCGTGGCTGAGGCCAGTGGGGATAGCAGCGCCATGCTGGATGGCGCCACATGGGGGGGCCTGGTGCAGAAGCGGTGCCGGTGGCGTCGGGCAGGACCACAGGAGGCCGAGCACTCACTCCAAGGGGTCCAGGGTGACCACATGGGTGGGCCTGAGGGTACACAGGATAGGGAGGCAGAGAGAGGATGGAGCAAGTGCAGGCTGGAGGGGCTGGCTGGCAGAGATGATGCACAAGGACAGGGCGCCCCTTCTCCCTACCCCCAACTCTCCCCAGGGCTTTTTCCCCAGCCCCAGCACAGGCCCGCTGCAGTGACAGGGAGTGTGCACGGTGAGTCAGGAGTGGCCCCTTCTCACCCTCTGCACAAGGCCAGGAGGTGCAGTTGGTGATCAGCCCAGAGACACAGGAGCTGGAAGAGGAGCAACAGAGGTCGGTGTGCTGCTACAGGCTGAATTGTGTCCCCTCAAATTCTTTTTTGTGTGTGTGTGTGATGAAGACCAGCCCTGAGCTAACGTCTGTTGCCAATCCTCCTTTTGCTGAGGAAGACTGGCCCTGGGCTAACATCCGTGCCCATCTTCCTCTGCTTTATATGGGACGCTGCCACGGCATGGCTGACAAGCAGTGCATCGGCCGGCGCCCGGGATCCGAACCCGCAAACCCCAGGCTGCCAAAGCACGAACTAAACCGCTGCGCCACCGGGCCACACACCCGCCCCTCCACAAATTCTTATGTTGGAGTCTGAACACATGTGAATGTGACTGCAGAATGTGACCTTATTTGGAGAGAGGGTCTTTATAGAGGTAATCAAGTTAAAATGGGGTTATTGGGGTGACCCTAATCCAAGATGACAAAGGGGAAATGTGGACACAGAGACAGACGTGCACAGAGGAAGATGATGTGAAGACACAGGGAGAGACGGCTACATGGATGCAGACTGGAGGGACACAGAGACAAGCCCATAAATGCCAAGGGTTGCCAAAAACACCAGAAGGGCAGAAGGACAGAGGGCACAGATTCTCCCTCACAGCCCTCGGGGGAACCAACCCTGCTGACACTCGATCTTAGATTACTAGTCTCCAGAACTGTGAGAAGATAAGCTTCATGTTCAAGCCACCCAGCCTGCTGTGTTGCTGCTGCAGCCCCCACAGACTAAGACAGGTGGGAAGAGAGAAGATTGGAGGGGATGGCGTGGGCGAGGGGCCAAGCCGGCTTGGCCTCAGAGAGCTGGACGGTTGTGCTTGTGGGGGAAGGGGTGTCTCCATGGCCCATTGGAGGCGAATGTCCCTGCCACTGAGGAGGGACAGCAGGGTCCTCAGGGGTCACGGGGCCACTGCATTGGAGGCAAGGTCTCACCAGTTCTCACAGGGACGAAGCACAGCACTGCCTGGGGGGAGGAGACGCCCCCCATGGGTACAGGGGCAGTCCTGGGTGGGCACACACACGTTGTTCTGGAATGAAAAGCCCTCCATCATCTTCTGGTTTCTGGCCTGGCCTGCTTCCCCAGTCAGAGCTCAGCACCTCCTTCTCAGGCTCCCACCCTCAAACAGCAACTCCCCAACATCAGAAAACGCACCCCACCAGCTGCAGGGACCAGGGGGAAGGGGGATGGACCCTCCGATTTCTGGGAGAAAAAGACCATCTCCCATCGCAGGACATGAGACTGAACTGTCCAACGTCCATGAAATCAACTAACAAAATAGGAAATGTGCAATTCACACGGCATGATGTAAAAAAACCCACATTTTCATCAACAAAATAAAACCAGACAAGCACAGTGAGTTTGGACAGAAGTCACTGGTGTCTCAAATTTTAAAAAAACAGCCATCCAGCAGCCTGATTCCAGGTCAAACGTACCGAGGTTTGCTGGCCAGGTCAAACCCCTCTGAGTTCACTGCTCACTGCCCTTACAGACTCCGATGACTAGTTACATTGTTACCCCAATTTTACAAATGGAGAAACTGAGGCATGAGAGTCTTCAGCCCAAAGTCACAGAGCTACCAGTGCAAGGGCCTGATTTGAACCCAGACCTGATGGGAGTCTGTCCCTTAACCACGCCCACAGTCCAGCAGCATCTCTGTAAGCCCTCCCTACCACCCCACAAGCTTTTGTCCAAACTCCACCACACCAGCTGCATTTCCCAGCCCTGGTTCCCACTGCCCCCCAACAGAAGTGGCCACCTCCCTGCTCTTCACATCCTCCAATCTCTGATGGTCAAGTCAGGTCCACCTCCTCCAGGAAGCCCGCCATGACTGACCCAGCCCCTGCCAGTCTGCACCACGTGCTCCACAACGTGCAAAGCTCACTTCTTGTGCATCAGATGGTTCTGTCTTCATTCTAGGGGCTCTGGGTCTGGTTTCCCCAGACTGGAGGCTTCTTGAGGGCAGAGCCTGCTCTTTCCCCACAGTGTAGCCTAGCCCATGACTGAGCATACAGTAGGTGCTCAATAAATAACTGGTGCTAACATAAGAGGACAGAGCTCCCAAGCAGGCAGGAATCATAAAGACCTTCCAGACCTATTACCATTTCACAAACCAGACAGTGGAGGCCTGGGGAGACACGAATGCGACTGCCCAGGGTCCCCTGCGGCTGCCAGCATGGCTGAGCCTGACTCCCCTGAGTTCACTGCTCTGTCCTTGACTCTTCAGGGTCTCCCTGTCTCCAGCCCCACACCTCTGGCTGTGCCTCTGCCCAGGCCCTGCCTGTCCCTTCCTTGGCACCAGGGCCCCCAGGCCCAGAGGAGGCCAGGCAGAGAGGACACTCACCAGCAGGAGCGTCCCGGAAGGGCAGTAGCAGCCGGGGTGGCAGGTCTGGTTAGTCCCTTGAGGATTGCTGAGCTCTGCACAGGAGGCAGGGCCCTGGGCACAGTCCCGCCACTGCTTGCCCCTGGGACACACACCAGGCACGGGCCCTGGGGACAGAGTAATTGACAGCTCAGCCCAGGCACACTCAACTCTCCCCGGGCTCCCATCCCAGGAGAGGCATCAGCTCCGGCAATGGCTGGGTAGCTCATGGGGCTCACAGGAGCTCAGGGAGGGGTCCCTGGGGTGACAGGGAGGGGCTGACAGGGCCCTGGGTGGGGTGGGGATGAGAACTGAGGGCAGGGGTGCGGCGGAGAAGGTGGGTCCCCAGGACAGCCCTCACCTGCACAGGGCTGCAGGCCACAGGTGGAGAAGTCCATTGGGCTGTGCGAGCCGCTACCCCGGGTACGGTTCCGGTAGCCACCGCCGCAGGGCACAGAGCACGGAGACCAGGGGCCCCACTCCCCACCAGGACCTGGGGGTGTCACCCAGGTCACTGCAGCCCTGGCCCCACACCCAGCATGTCTCCTCCTCCCCCTCCCACCCAGACACCCGGTCACTCCTCCCCCTGGACCCAGACACCTACAGTGTCACACCCCACCTCAGGAGAACTCAGTGGAACAGAGCTGGCCTGGGGGGCGGATCCCTCTTAGGGCTCTCTGGGGATCACGTCTTTGTAGCATCTCTTAGGGAAAGCCCTGGCACCTGTCTCGGGGTCCCAGGGGGAGGGACTCAGAGTGTTCTTAGCCCCTTTCTGGAGGGTTCTGAGGACCTTGCTCTCACCTTGACATGGCCGCAGGCTACAGAATTCGGCCTCCATGTTGGGGCCCTGGCAAGCAGCCCCCCCGAAGGCAGCCGGGGGCGCAGTGCCCGCCCGGAAGCGCCGCCGAACGCCCACGTTGCAGCTGCGGCTGCAGAGACTCCACGGGGTCCAGGGGCTCCAGCCACAAGCTACTGCAGGGTGGGGTCCAGGGGAGAAGCACAGTATGTATGAGACCAGGTCAAGTCACCCTCAACCCCAACTTCCCCGAGGCACCACCGACACCCCCGGGGTTGATCTGTGAGGGGCCAGCAGCCCTCGGGTCCCTAAGGACCCACACTGCTGACTCCTGGGTGTCAGCAGTACCTGGGCAGCGCTCCGAGGTGCACACCATCGTGCCAGAGACGCAGGTGCTGCAGAGAGAGGCCACAATCAGCCCCTGCCCCTTGGAGCACTGTCCCTGGGGGGAAGTGGACAGGACCACTGTGTCCACCAAAGAGCAGGGAACCCCAAGGGTCTGGAAAGTAAAGCAAGTTGCCCCCTGTGCCACACAAAGTTCACCACGTGACCCAGGATTCTCACCGGGTGGGAACTCCACCCCCCGTGAGCCCCCGATGCCCGGGCACCCTGCTGCCCTCTGTCCGGTGGTTTTATCAAGGAGTTGCCTTTTCATACTTTTTATTCTATTTGTGTGTGTTAAACACTGGGTGGAAATGACTTTGAGTGACTCTTCAGGGCCAGGTCGAAGCAATTTAGGAAGAGAAGACCCCAGCTTTTGTCTCCTGGGAAGGAGGACACTGTGCTTTCTTCCCTCTTTTCTCCCACAAATGTTTTAAAGCACACTTGTCAAATACATGGAAGTTCCAGAAAAAGAATCCAAAAGAGAAAAAGCAAAAGAGAAGGAGGTTGGGGTGGGGGGAGGTAGAACGAAGGAGGGAATTGGGGGAGGGGCCTGGGAGAGAAAAGAAAAAGATTGAAAAAAATGAAATGAAAGATAAGGACAGAGGGAAGGGGGTTAGTGCGCCCTCTGCTGGTAGGGCCTGATGTCAGCTTGAGTGTTGGGCGCTTCAAGGTTTCTGAGCAGAAATCCAGTGGCTCCAGGTAGGGGTTATATTTAGAAAAGAGTAATTGGAGGAGAGGTTAAAAGCCCTTCTCCAGGCACCAGTTTCATCCCTCACCTCTCTCAGCCTCAGTCGTCCCATAAGTGAAATGGGCACGACAGCTCCTCACCCACGCCCAGCCCTTGAGCCCAGGCGTATCTCATTGCCTTCAGTATTCCCACAGCCCATGCCTGGCACCATGCTGAACTCCCCCTCTCCCCCCATGTGTGTGAGTCCATGCCTGCCCACCTCTGGAGCCACCAAGCCCCTCTCCCATCCTCCCCACCCTCGTCCCAGTGCCGGGGGCCTACCAGTTGTTGCAGGAGTCCGGCTGAGCCACTGCTCCCGGGGCATAGAGCTGCCCCTGCAGCTGGCAAGGGCACTGACCACGGGGCAGGCAGCTGGCGTTGTGCAGGAAGAGGCCAGGGGGGCAAGCACAGCCAGGGGCACAGAAGCCCGTGCACTCCACCCCCGGGTCCTGCGCCAGGCACAGCCGAGGGCACGGGCCCCCCTCCAGGTGGCACTGCTCTGCTGATTGGAACACCATGTCCCCTGGGCACTGGGCTGGACGGGAAGACAGTGGGCCTCAGGGACAAGAGGAAAGGGCAGGGAGATGGAGGAACAGAGGGGAACCTGCATGCAGGTGGCTGGGTGGCAGCCTGTCAGCAGGACTGAGAAGCCAGAGGAAGCCCCGTGCCTCAGGCCACAGCTAGTGCCTGGTCCCCAGGGGGTGGGAGCTGGAGGGGACACAGGAAATCCGGCAAAGTCTGTCTTAGTTCAAGGCACAGCCCCTCCTGGAGCCAGAGGTCAGCGATGTGCGGAGGTCGGGGGGTGGGGTTCCAAATCCCCAGGGGCTAGCTGGATGTGGCTGTGGCGGCTGGAGAACGGGGGTGGGGGTGGCACCTGTGCAGGGGTGTGTGTTGCAGTCCCTGGTCTGGCTGTGAGGTCCCTGGCACTTGGGCTCCCCAGGAGCCGAGCTAGAGCATCTGCGCCCACGTATCTGGATGCCTCCATCACAGGGGGCTGAGCAGGCGGACCAGGGGGCCCACAGACCCCAGACACTTGGCACTGTCAGGAAGAGCCGAGTTCACTGTCAGGGACACGGCAAGGCCATGGGCAGGGGATGGGGTACAGGAGGGGTCAGAACCATGTGGCATGCGGGGTCTTAACTGTAGCTTCAGCCCCACCAACATCCACACCTCCTGGGCTGTCCCAAACACTCCCTCAGCCAGGCCCACCCTGTGAGTCACGGACTGGGCTTCCTGGGGGGTTGGCTGGAGCAGGGGAGAAGCTTCAAACAACAGCCAGGTTTGCCCCCTCCCTCCCCCAGTGTTGAGAACCTGCCTAATGGGACATTCTTCTCCTGTGCTCCTCATCCAACCCAGTGCCCAGGCTGCCCCAGGGATGGGGCAGGGGGGCATACCTGGGCACACAGGGGGGCTGCAGGGCTCCTCCTGGGTGGCCTCTCCTGGGCAGGACATGTTTCTGGGGCTGGGGCAGAGCCGAGATCGACTGCGCCAGCCTGGGCCCCCTCCAGGGGCGAGGCAGCTCTGGGAGCAGGAGGACCAGGGGGCCCAGAGTGTCCAGCCCAGCGCCTCTGCAGGAGAAGGGGAGCCTACTGTAGGGGTCTCAGCAGGGCTGAGGAGACCTGGGGGACCCAAGTCAGGTCTGAGAAGCTACGGGGGCCAGAAAAGGCCTCGTGGGGATGGGGAGTGCCGCTCTGGGCTCGGGTGCAGCCTCGGCCCCTCTGGGACCCCCACTGTCGGGCCCAGGCCTCACCCTCGGAGCAGAGCCTCCCTGAGCCTGGCTCCAACTTGTCCCATCTCCATCTGTGGGCCTGACTGCACCTCGACAGGTACACTACCCATCCTCACATTTTCCCCCAGACCAACTCTTCCAGAGCCTTCTAAACAACTGTTCTTCATCAGCTTCAGTGCTGGAAACCCCAGAGACCCCTCGGACACCTGTCAATGCACCAACAGCCATTCTCCACTGGCCCCTCCCTCCCTCTCCTGCTGCAAGAGCCTGGCCCAGACCCCCTGGACCCACACCTGCACCCCCAACTCTCCTGCTCTCTCCTCGGCCCCATCCCCAGGCAGAGGAAAGAAGGAACCAGTCTAGGCACTTCCGCCTGGATTCCAGGTACTCCTGACCGCCTCCCCCAGCCCAACATGCACAGCCAGTGGCTTCAGTCTCCCTCGACACCCTGCTCCCAGACACCCTGCCCACCCAGGCCAGCCTGTTCCTGGGCTGTCTCTGTGGGAGGAGCACGCCGCCTGGGCCCAGGCCTCAGTCTGCTCCTCTTCAAAGCCCTGGGCATCAAGACCCAGTCCAGGGCTGCCTCTTGACCACCCACGCAGAGTGACCAGCGGCTGAGCCCACCTTGCTCCTAGATCAGCAATTGGGGTGGGGGACGGGGGAAGGCCGGTCCTGGGAGGGGGCGGCGGGCTCCTGCATCCTGGCTCCTGACCATACCTGTCCCGCACTCGGTGTGGCAGGCCTGCACCTCCTGCCTGTCACCTTCACACGGGGCACCACCTGAGGCAGCCGGAGGGTTGGAGGGAGACCTGGGGAGAGAGGCAGCATGGGCACCTGCTGTCCTCTCCCTGCCCCTCACTCCTGCCTTCTTCGTCCTTCTGTCCTCACCCACCACCCTCTCCCCCGCAGGCCCCTTGGCTCTCACCACCACAGGCCCAGCTCAGCCGGCTCTCTCCCTCCAGCACACCACTTCCCTTCCCTCTCCCATTGTCCTTTCCCTCCCTCACTGGCTCTCTCCTGCACACCTGAACCTGGCCCTCACTCCAGAGCCACAGGACCGGTCGCAGGGACCCCAGGAGGACCAGGCTGACCAGCCGCAGGGCACAGGGCAGCCCCCTGGTTCACAAAGTAGCGCCCCCTTCTCACACATGCTGTAGGGGAGGGAGAGGCCGAGGAGGTCAGGACTGGGAGGGTGGAATAGGGAGGGGACCGTCCCCTGACCCAGGCCCTCCCCGCGGGAGCAGATGCCCTCACCACCAGCTGCAGTTGTCTAGGAGGAAGGGCATCCCCGGCTGCTTCAGCTCTTCGCCCACAAGGCAGGGGCACTGGGAGAGGGGCAGGCAGCGAGTGTCGTGGAGGAGGAGCCCAGGGGGGCAGCGGCACCCTGCGGTGTCAGGGAGGAGGGCACTCAGCCCCAAGTGGGGGGAGAAGCAGGGAGGGGAGGCTGGAGACCAAGGACTGGTGGGCAGCCCACACTACCCCCGAGGGCTCTGCCGCAGCACCCCTGCTCGCTGGGTCCGCCTCACCCTCCAGACAGTGTCCACTGCAGCTTCTGTTGGCCTCGGGATCCAGGCAGGATGGTGGGCACGGGGGCACCAGCCCCTTCTGGCACAGCTCGGCACTAATATGCACACGGCCCAGCCCGCAGTCTGCGGGGAGACGGGTACCAGGTGGGGTGGGCACCTGGAGGCCCAGAAACCCGCTCCAAAGGCCCCACTCCCATGGGGCTCCACCCCTGGATGCCCCTGCCCAGCCCAGCTCGCCTACCTGTGCCCCCCGTGCAGGGCTGCAAGCTGCAGGGTGCTCTCTCTTGGGAGGCCCCAGGGCAGGGGGTGCCTCCGTTCTTGGGCGGGGGGTCCACACAGCTCCTCCGGCGACTCCGATGGCCACCTCCACAGGAGACGCTGCAGGGCCCCCAGGCCCCCCACACAGCCCACGCCCCAGCCACTGTGGGGGGAGAAAGAATGGGGGTGGGCCATGTGAGCCCAGGGAGACGTGGACTGAGCTAGAGAAAGGGGGGCTGCAGAGCAGAGGAGCCTGGACAGCCGCCAGCACCCAGGGGACTCCACAGCTTTCTCTCCTGTCCCAGGAAACCTCCCCTAGGAAAGCTCTCTAGATGCCTCCTGGGATAAAGGCTCTAGTCCCTGGAAAAGGGGGACAACGGGAATCCTGGAGCAGGGCACCCCCTGGTGGCAGCAGACAGAAGCTGGGTTAGGACGCCAGATGTGGGGGCTGAAGAGACCCAGGTGTGGGAAGCCCCTTTCTGGAAGGCAGAGGCAGGGTGGGGGTGAATTTCTTGGATCCACAGAACAAAAGGGCTACAAGGCCTTCTGCTCAGAGCCCAGGACAAGTGGCACAGCCTGTTAACACCCCCATCTGTGGTGGGAGCGACTGCTGCTCTAGTTCCCACGCTCATGGAGGTTGGGGACCCATCCAGGGCCACTCAGGCAGGGAAAGGGCAGGGCTAGGGAGCAGGCTTCCTGACAAGGCCTTTGGAGGGGCGAGACTGTGACATCTGAGGGGGCTGTCCTCCTAGAGTCCCGGAGAGGAACCCGGACAGAGGGGTCCCAAAGGAGAGCAAGGGCATTTCCCTGGTGCAGGTCTCAGATGGGAACCCACCCCAGGCGTCCCACCTGGGGCCGGAGGAGGCCTGAGGGGCGGGGGTGCCAGTTACCTGGGCAGGCCTGCACGAAGCAGGGCTGGCTGCGGAGCCGGTCAGGCGGGCAGCTGCCCCCAGGCAGGGGAGGCCACAGCAGCTCCCGGCGCTGAAAGGCGAGGCCTAGGCCACAGCTACGGCTGCAGCTGCTCCAGACAGACCAGGGCGCCAGCCCACAGTCCACTGCAGGGGGCCGGGTGGGCCGGGTTCAGAGGGGGCTGATGCAGCAGCAGGGCCCTCAGCAGTGCCCCCCCCCCAGCCCGGCACATACCACAGCCATCCTCGTCTGAGCCGTCCTGGCAGTCAGGGTGCCGGTCGCAGCGCCGCTCGGTGGGTAGGCACTCCCCGCTGCTGCAGCTCAGCTGGCTCGGGGAGCAGACAGCTCGTGAGGCCGGCAGCCCGGGCAGGGCCGTGGTGGGCACCGTGAAGGGCACAGTGCTCACTGCCCGGGGAGGGGGTGGAAAAGGAGCTGCATAAGTGATTCCAGCTGGATGAAAAATTGAGCCCCTTCAATCTCAGGCCAAGAGCAGGACAGAACTTGCTGACCGAGGCCCTGGCCTCGCCTTCCTCCAGACGCCTCCCACACCCAAGGCAGGCTTCCCTTTCCTATGTGTGGGTAAGATCGTGGGGTCTTGGGTCTACACAGGATCTCTCACAGTCCCTCTGCTTGTCAATGGCTCTTGGAGTGTCCAAAGAGGCCAGAAAGTCTAGAAGAACAGTTCACTCCCTCAGGTACCCCCTTCCTGAATGGAACTCCCTGGGGCACCCCTTCCTGTGATTGGTTAACAGTTAATCTCTCCTCTCCTGATAGGAAGACTAGGCTTTGAGCATAGTGATCTACTTTTGATGGATGGATGGATGGATGGGTGAATGGATAGATGGATGGATGGATGGATGGATGGATGGATGGATGGATGGATGGATGATGGATGGATGGATGGATGGATGGATGGACGGATGGATGATGGATGGGTGGGTGGATGGGCGGATGGGTGAATGAATAGATGGATGATGGATGGATGGACGGGTGGGTGCACGGATGATGGATGGATAGGTGGGTGGATGGATGGATACATGGGTGAACAGATGGAAGGATTAATGGATAGTTAGATGAGTCTCCTCAAAGGTCAGACAGGCTTTAACAACAGGCTGGGGCCCAAGACCTATCCCATTCCCCCTCTTCACCATCCCCACAGACAGACACATTCTTGGTTGTTTTACCCATTTGGTTTCTTTCCACTCCCTGCTTCCCCCAGCCTCTCCTAGGTCCTTCCCATACAAGCTAGAAATAGGGGGCAGGAACTTCTCCAAACCAAAAGCCCTCTTGCCACCACCACCCACATGACACCAGACCCTCCAGGGAGGCCTGCAGGGCCCCATGCTCACCGCAGTGCCTCTCATCAGAGCCATCCAGACAGTCCTCCCTCCCGTCACATAGCTGCTCCTGGTCCACGCAGCCCAGCACCTCGCAGGGCACTTGGTCTGGGTTGCACTGCACTAGTGGGAAGGGCCCTGGGGCAACACTTTGGCCTGTGGGCACCACCACAGCCAGCTGACCAGACATGTGGCCCACCCTGTCCTCCCTCCCTCAGTCACCTCCCAGCAGCCCCCAGCCTCCCTCATCCTGACAGCTGGTGTGCCCCCACTTCCTGCCTCCCTTGGGATAATGGAAAAGTGAACTGTGTCAGGAGGCTTGGGTCCTAGGCCTGGCCTTACCAAAACCCTGACCTTGAGCCGTGTGACCTTGAGCAAAGCCGCCAACCTCCCAGGGCCTCTGTCCCCACAGGGAAGTGCTGGGATGCACAGGCTTTGCAGGCAGGAGGCCGTGGAATCTTACCAGCAGAGGCCACTGGAGTCACTGGGTGTGGGGAGAGCACTGTCACGGCTGCCATTTCTGGTTGCAGGGCCTCGGTCTTGGGCTGGGGTGTGGGCGGGGTGGTCATGGTCTGCACGGATTCCAGAGGACTCAGGTGGGGAGTCTCAGAGGCTGGGATGTGACTCACTGGCCCCTTCCCTGCGGGTACAGAAAAGAGAGGGGTGAGGCCCGCCAGTTCACCCTCCCTGAGACGAAGTGGACATAGGCCCTCGAGAGGGTGTCCCAGGCTTCCGGGTGGTGAGGGGTGAGGACAGATACCACAGACTACGGCCCCCTTCTGAGGGGCTTCAGATCAGCAAGGAAGTGGGACTCAGTGGTTCCAAGGAGCACAGAGGGTTTTAACTGAAAGCAGAAGAAAAGCTTGGTTTTGAGCTGAGATTTACACTCTAGTCCCAAGAAGACACACATGGCAGGTTCCAAGTCAAACTCACTGTAAAATAAGACATTTAGGGAGAAAAAGAACAGAGAACACTTAGAAGCAGAAGCAAACACTACCAGAGACTCAGGATAAGCCCATCACTAAAGCTGTTCAGAGAAACCGCTTGTGAGCTTCCTAGCAGCTACAGTGAAAAGGGGTTTGAGAGTCTCATTTTCTGACAAGAGACTCATGTTAAAAGACAGCCTTTTTTCTAGAACCAGACTTAGAGTGAGATTAGAATTCGTCACATGGGTGCCTGTTACGGACCTGAGTGATGGTACAAGTTGCTTCATCTGCTTTTCACAAAAGGCACAGAAACCCAGGCAGCCAGTTTCCTGAATAATTTTCATTAGAACTCACAGGAAGGGACCACACAGGTCGTCTATAAGACCTCCTAGTCTCACAGATGGGGAAACTGAGGCCCAGGCAGGCAGTGAGGCGAGCCCAATGTCTCCTGAGGGAGAAGGTCAGAGCCAGGACACACCGCTGCCCTGACAGCCCTCGCCTTCCGCCCTTGCTGGCCACCTCTCTCTGAAGACAGCTCTCCTCGGGCTAATGTGCAGGTGAAGGATCAGGCAGAATGTGCTGCCTGGGTGACCCCCTCCTCTCCATGCCCGCTTCCAGACATCTGCTGTCAGCAAACACTTCAGAAAGGGGTGCCTGGCCGAGCAGAGGGAGCGCACGTGGGGTCAGGGGGCATCCCAGCCCAGGAGACTCGTCCCAGCCAGGCGTCTGGGGGAGGCAGCCACGCTGCGGGGCACAGGCTCAGCCTGGGCGCCAACCTGGGGCCTCCCACCCTGGAATCCGGGAGGGTGGGCAGGGCAGAATTTGGCCAAGGTGTCCACAGTGACCATGTCTCCCTCCCCGAGCCAACCCTGCTCTGTCCGGGGACGGCAGGGGTCAGGAGACTGAACTCTGAGATGTAAAGGGTAGGAAGGCTGGGGGGCTGGGGATGGGGGCCTAGGGTTTATACATATACCTGTGGGGGGCACAGGGGACCCCTGCCTGGGATGCCAGTGTTCAGGCTCTGCCAGACCCTGTGGAGGGAGAGGACTCAGCTGCCCGTGCAGCCAGGGCCTTGAGGGAGCTCCACCCGGTGTCCAGGCATCGGCCTTTCATTCCCGTCGGGAGGCACTGCACCCCCACAGCGCAGGGCAGAACTGGGAGTGGACACCTCAGGGCGGGGCACCCCCAGGCTCAGGCCCTGCCCCCAGGGAGCTTGGGGCTAGTCTCACTGCTCCACTGAGGGATCTGCTTCAGCCCTTGTCTCCCCAAACCCCATGCCCCCCCAGACCAATACGTGTGCCTGAGCGCTGTGGTCCCTCTCCCGTCTGGGCTCCTGACCAGGCTGTTCCCCAGTGAGAGTGCCCACCCCTCATCTCCACATTACAGCCCCCCACCCTTCAGCCTCCAGGGACTCCGGGCTCAGGGCTCTTCGGCTCTGAGCGCCTGATGCCCTGGTGCCTGTCCTGTGGGCATAACCTCACAACCAGGGTGCAGGCCTCTCCCGTCTCCTCAGTTCCTCCAGGCCAGGTGCTGCCTGTGCTTCTCTGCAACCCCAGCTATCCCTCTGGCCCCCAGCCCCCAGCCCAACCCAGGCTGGCCCCCAGAAGGCTCATAGGCTGAAGGCCGACCAAGAGGACACACAGGGAGGCGATGCTGCTAGAACGGTGAAGAGAGGCAGGGGGACCACGGGCACAGGGGCAGGGCCGTGAGGCCGGGCCTCCCCAGGCCCTGCACCACCCGCTGGGCCCACAGCTCCCACTCACCTCTCTGGGTTTGGAGGGTGGCTGTCCGGGTGGGGTGGAGGAGAGGGCCGGGGTCCTGGCTGTGGACGGGATGCTGAGAAGAAAAGTAACCCGGGGGCTCCAGGGGCTCTCCCAGCTTCAGTGCCCCCACCTAGGCAGGGGGTCAGGGTCCTCTGGGGGCCTGGGGCAGGACTGAGGTGCCCGGGAAAGGCACCACCTGCTAAGACTGGACAAGGGGTGCCCTCCACAGTGGTTCTCCTTAGAATCCCCCGGAGGGTGGCGAAACACAGACTGCTGACCACCCCCACCCCCCACCCCTGAGGGCCTGCCTCAGTGGGTCTGGGCCGGGCCTGAGAATCTGCATTGCTAACAAGTTCCAGTGATGCTGATGCTGCTGGTCCAGGGGCCACACTGTGAGAACCACTAACCTCCAGACTCTAGGAAAATGGCACAGAATCCTAGAACCCTGGGGCGGGAAGGAGCCTCTGAAGGCACCCAGCTGCAGCAACTCAGCTCACAGGGCCCGCGGGCACCTTGGGGGTGAAGGCCGTGCAGGGCAACTCCGCCATGGCTGACCCCCCCCCCAAGGCTACGCTGGGCCGCAGGGCACCCATACCTGCGAGGGCCTGCAGGCAGGGGCACACAGCCCTCCTCATCGGAGCCGTCCTCGCAGTCTTCCACACCATCGCACGGGGCCCCCCTCGGGGCACACTCACCACTGGCGCAGTGGTGCCCAATCCCTGGGCACGAGGGTGCCACCAGCGGGGACACTGGTGGGGGGGATGGCTGAGGGAGCCTGCCCCGCCCTCCTTCCTGTTCCTGCCCCCTCCCCAGCCCACCCTGTACCTGGCTCACAGCCCAGCAGCTCCACCCGCAGGGAGATACTGCGGTGGGCGTCCCTGTGGTCCGTGTCACTGTAGTGGACTTCGTGGGGCCACACCCGAACGTGCTGCGCCTGCACCATCCGGCTGAACGTCCACACCACAGGGGCTGCCCCATCCCACTTCCCAGGGGTACGCTGTGGGCACAGGGGGTCCTGCTCACCAAGGCCGAGCCTGCCTTTTGCTCAGGTTGCTGCCATGACCCTGCCGAGTGCCCCCCACCCCACCTATCCAAGTCCCCAACCTTGGTGGCAGGACCCCACCCCTCCCAGAGCTCATGCTCTCCTGGCATTCACCACCTGGATCCCTCCAGTATGCAGAGATGCTGGTCCTGGTGCCCTGAGGGCAGGGGCCAGGTTGTGCCCTGGCTGTGTCCCAGGGCCTGGCCAGTGCCCACACATAGCAAGTGCTCCTTAAGTATCGGAGAGTGAACACATGGTACCGACTGAATCCTCCTGCTTCCTGAGGCTTGTCTCCCTGGGGAGGGCAGGGCTGTGCCCCGGCTGCTCTTGACATGGCCCCCCAAGGCCCTCAATGAACTTGACATCATCCCACTCCCCTCCCTCCGAAAGCTGCTACAGAGCTTCGCGCACCTGCCCCACATCTGGGCCACTTTGTTTCTGATGTCCCTTTGATAGCGGTCCCCAAGCTCTCCGCTCCACAGAATACTGTCTCTGCTACTGACAGATGTTCAACAAACCTCTCTGCAGGGAATGTCCCTCGGGGAGACCAGAAGGTCCTTGGGGACAAAGAACAGTCTTTGCCACAAAGGGACATGGTGGGTCACCGGCCCAGGGGCCCAGGTGGGCAGTACCTTTGCGGGGGGCAGGACATCACTGTAGTTGTGCCAGTGTAGACCATCACTGCTGAACTGGAGCAAGTCTGAGGACTCAGCCCCCTGCGCTATGATGCCTGGGGGCGGGGGGTGGGGCAGGGGTCAGAGCTAAAGGAGCAAGTGCTGCCCCCAGCCCACCATCACCGCCCCCCCTCCAACCCCCCGCACACCCCGCTGACCAGTGAGGTTCCGGGGCCTCAGCAGGTCCAGCTGCAGGTAGGGGGGCTGGGTGTGCCACTGAGAGTGAGTGTTCTCTGTGGGGCTCCAGCTGTGATGGCTGGGCCCCTCGGCGGGAGCTCCTAGGAGGGCAGCCCTGGTGGGGTGCTCCAGCTGCCAGGGCGATGCACGCAGGCTCCCCGTGGGGAGTCGGGCCAGGCCCAGGGGAGAATAGCAGGGGTCTGGGTGCAGAAGAGAGGGGAGCTGCAGTGGGGGGAGGCAGAAGGTGGCAGGAGCCTGCCTGGACCATAGTCAGGAAGCCACAAGGGAGCTGGGGGACTTGAGGAGCCCACATGGTTGACCTTGGCAGAGGACGGAAGGTCCAGGGAGAGCACAGTTGGAGAGGCAACTTAGGCCAGGATGATTTCCAGGGCCCTAGGATAACCATCCTCCCCGTGAAAGGCCAGGGGTCTATCCAGTCATCCTGTTTCCCCTCCCAGGCTGGGCAGGCCCTGGGCACTGTCCCCCTCTGCACTACAAACAGCCGTGGTCCTCACCTCCAGGCGGAGGCAGAACGTAGGTGATCAGAGGGGGTCCCATCTGGGGACTGGGGGCTGGAGCGGGAGCGGGAGTGCCCATGGGGTAAACCGTCTTGTTCTCTCCTGTGTGGGGAGACTCAGGGTCAGGAGGGACAGACCTCAGCATCGGCTCCCCCCAGCCCCCAGCCCAGAACCCCGGCCTCTCTCCATTTCTTGGCGCACTTTCTCTCCCAAGACTTCCCAGGAGCTGCCCCCTCACTGGGAAAGACTCGTCCTCCTTTCCTCCGTGTGAGCTGGGGGTTTTTACTTCTGCTGAATATTTCAAGAACAGAATAAAACTGCCAGCCCAAAGCCACTTTAGGGCCAGAACTGAGCAGCTACAGTTCCCAATCCACGGCTGCTGTTGCTAATAGGGCATGTGGGCACGAGAAAAGGGTGTCTCTGGATGGAAGTGGCCCTGGGGGCTGGAGTCAAACCCCCACTCGCCAACTAACTTGTGCAGTCAACAACTTGTACAACTGTGTATGCTGGCCCTCTCCTAACCTCAGCAGCCTGTGGGTCTATTTTTTGGATAAGGAATCTGGACCCATGAACACATCAATTTTTGAGCCTTTGTATTTTCTTGTTTCATTTATAACTCAGTTTTCAAGTAAAGATGCTCTTGAAAAAGTCCAACTTTGTCTTGGCTACTCTTCGGGGCACAAGGAAGGAACCAGATCTGGCTCAGCAGAACCAGAGAACAGAAAGTGCCCTCGAGGGTGGCCTAATGGGGGAGGCAGAAAGTCCCAAAAGGACAGAGGAGGTGGGCAGAGATTAAAGTCTGACCTTAGGAGGGCAGAGACAAACGCTCCCACCCACAGGGCCCCTTCCTTCCCCAGCATCCAGGACCCAGGCTCCCACCAGCTTGAGGCTGGGGTATCCAGCACCCCCCGACTCGGTGCTGCCAGCTCTGGCCCCCTCTGAGTCCTCACCATCCTCCTCCCCTCGGGGGTCCTCTGCCAACCCCCAGACCACTCACCAGGTGGGGCGCAGTGGCAACACGACTCTCCGATTCCTTCCACCAGGACCCAGTCCTGTGGGCACAAGAGTCAGGGTGGACATACTGAGCTGGCCACCTGCCTCCCTCCGACCTACTTCCATCAGCTGCCTACAACCTCCCCCCTACCCTGTGTTGCCCCTTCCATCCCCCAGACTCCCTCACCTGGGGGCAGCTGCCCAGCGGGCAGTAGGGGGAGCAGCGTGCTGTGCCGTTGTGCAGACACTGGCAGACCGTGCAGGGGCCCCCGCGCCAGCGCTCCCCCACATGGCGGACCCGGCCCTGCTGCTCACAGCCCCCACAAGGCCTCGTCTGGCACCTGTCAAGGGAGGGCCACCACACACCTGGTGAACGGGCTCACTTAAGTGACCAACCATCCTGGTTTGCCTGGGGTGAGGGTTTCCCAGGACTTGGGACTTTCAGTGATAAACCCGGGCAAGCCCTGGGCCAACGCTTGGTCACCCCATCACCCGAACCCCACCCCTGTACCTGAAAAACTGCAACTGACCCAAGAGAGGGGCATGGAAACAATTTGTGCCAGGACCCCTGGCCAGTGGAACCTGTCCCAGAGGGGGCTGGAAAGGCAGATCCAGCTACATCCCCTACAAGCCTCACCCCAGGTACCTCCAGAGCACGGGGGAGGCAACCAGAGGACCCACACCCGCCCTTGGACTTATCAAGCTGCATTTGTGGGCTCCCTACATCTCCCTTTGGACCTAGAGGGCATAAAACTGATGCGGGAGAAGGCCAGGGGTCCCCACAGATGCTGGAAGGCCTGAGGTTTAGAATAACAAGCCGTGGAATGGGAGTCCTCCTCTGGGGCTCGCAGTGTAGACGGAAGCACCTCGCGTGAGAAAGGGCACACAGGCAGCTTCCTAAGTGGGAGCTGGAGGTCAGGGGTCAAGGGCCCTGCAGGTCCCTGGGGTGGGGACAAGTACCTGCGGGCCTTGCGGTGGATGCCCCAGCACTGGCGACCTCGGCCGGAGAGGCGGGGGTTGTTGGGGCTCCGGAAGGACCACTGAATGTTCTGGCTCCCACAGGGACCCAGGCACTCAGCCCAGGGGGACCAGGATGACCAGCCACAGTTCACTGGGGGGGGGACCAAGAGTCAGGGCCGGAAGAGGGGTGGGTGGGTGCCTAGCTGGGTGGTCTGGGAGGGGACCAGGGACCCTTGGGAGGCGGCCTTACCGGCACAGTCGGGGTCTGGCCGGCAGCGCCGGGGCCGCCCATCCTGGCAGACGCAGAGCTGGCAGTCAACCTTGACATGCTGCCCAGGCCAGTAGCGGGTGCCGTTCACCAGGCAGGGGCACTTCCGGGGCCACACACACCGCCCCTCGGGGCCCAGCACCTGCCCTGCGGGGCACCAGCAGCCTAGGGAAGGCCAGGGTGAGAGGCCCTGCAGAGAGCCGGCCTCTGCAGACATGCCCACCACGCCCCATCCCCAGGGGCCCCTCACCTGGGCTGCTGCAGGGCGGGTTAGGGGGGCACACGGCCTGACCAGAGACATCATCACAGGTCAGAGCGCAGGGGGCACAGGGCTGGAACACCAACTCCCCGGAGCAAGTGGCATTGGGGCAGCCGTCCTGAGGGCAGGGCCCTGAGAGAAAGCCAGAGCGGGAGGTCGGGAGAGTGGACCCCTGCAGGGACAAGCTGCCCCCCAGCAGCCCCTCCACGCTCCCTCCACCGCGCCCTCCCCCTTCCACTCACTGGTCTGTCGGGTGCCTTGAGGGCCCCCGGGCAGCATGGCACAGGTCCGGCCCCCGTTCTGGGGAGAGTGGCACTGCCGCTGCCGGGTCATGGTGCCCCCACAGGGCTCGGAGCATGAGGACCAGGGAGACCAGGCGGTCCATTCACCATCCACTGGAGGAGGAGGGGCCAGGCAGGTAGGGGGCACTGTGAGGTTGGGCTGGCGCCCGGGGGCCTTCCTCTCCCCTGCTCCCTGCAGGCTCCTCTGGCCCTCACCTGGGCAGGCGGCCGTGAAGCAGGCCTGCGTCTGGTGCTCGGGCCCTGGGCAGTGCTGCAGCACGGGGAGGCCGGGCGGGGAGCAACGGCGGCTCCGGCCCTGCACCCCAGGCCCACACGTCTGGCTGCAGGGGCCCCACAGGCCCCAGGGACCCCAGGCCCCACAACCCTCTTCTTCAGGGGAGGGCCCTGCCCAACCTGCCAATTCACAGTTAGGGTGTCCGTCGCACACCTGTGGGGGGAACGGGGTCAGGGCTCTGTTCGCAGTGGCACAATGGCCCTGTCTCCTGTACCACCCAGGCCCCACCCTCACCAGCTGGAAGCCGATGCAGAGGCCGTCTGGGCAGGAGTATTCTGGGCAGGACATCCCAGTTCTGTTGGGGCCTCCTGGGGTGGGCAGCCCCTCTGAGGGCAAGAAGAGAGAAAACACAGTTGGGTGGGGAGTAAGCGCCACCTCCTGGACCCCTGCCAGCCTGGCCTCCATCAGGGGAACCAAGTGTCCATACCACAGCCCAGCTCGTCCTCGCCCTGGGGACAGTCGGGGACCCCATCGCAGAGCTGTTCAGGGTTCAGGCACACTCGGGGAGCCCCTCCACAGGGGAAGAGGCCGCCACACAGGGGCAGGTGGGTGGAGCCTGCTGACAGGGGAAGAAGTGTCCTGCTGTGCTGCTGCCCCTCCTGCCCCTCCCGTCCTCTCCCTGCAGAGGGCAGAGAGGATCACACTGGGCTCAAAGACACCTTTGGGAGGGGGCCAGGAGGGGCAGGCAGGGGTGGTAGTGGCATGGGGTGGGGGTGGCAGAGGAGGGGTAGGGGGCTGACTTGCAGGGGCACAAAGGGAACCCTCAGGTCTGGTGGGGAGGAGCGGGGGCGGGGGTAGCCCCCTAAACAGGCCTGGTCTCCATGCCCGCACAGCCACTCACTGCCCACCCTCTTATCCCTTCTAGCCCAAATGTCGACAAAGACAAAAGCCCCTTTCTTCTCTCTCCTCGGTCTGAGCCGGACGGCAAAAGTTTTCAAAGAGAGTTTCATGCAAAAGATCTGAGGAGCACAAAACTCGCTCAGACTCTGATGTCCCCAGACTAAGCCACTCTCTGGCAGGCGCGCCCACCCCGAGGCGCAGGGGACGAAGATCCACGGAGGGGTGGGGGAAGGGCGCCAGCCGGCTCCGCCGCGGGGGCTGCGCGGCCGCCGGGCTCTCACCGCAGGCGTCGGGGCCCTCGTCGGAGCCGTCGGGGCACTGTGGCACGCCGTCGCACAGCCGCTCCAGGGCCACGCAGTGCGGGCCGCGGGCGCAGGGCGCGTGGTGGGGCGCGCAGGGCCAGCCGCAGCCGCGCTCGTCGCTGCCGTCCGCGCAGTCCTCCTCGCCGTCGCAGCGCCAGCCCCGCGGGGCGCACTCGCCGCTGCCGCACGGAAACTCGAAGGGGCCGCAGGGCGGCGCTGCGGCGGGCACCGCGCTAGACCCCGGCGGGGCTCCCCGACCGCGGCCTGGCCCTTCCGTCCCCGCCCCAGGCCCTTCCTGTCCCTTACCTGAGCGCGCCCTCTCCCCACCTAAGGCCAATCGCTCCCGCATTTTGCTGCCCTACTGGTTTCCCAAAAGCTCTCCCTTCCTCCAAGAATTTCCATTAGACTCCCCTCAGCGCAGAGGGGGCCTTGAACGTCAGGAAGTAAGGTGTGGACTCTCAGGCCCCCACAAACACCCTTCACATCGTTCATTCTGGTGTGTTCAGGAGGCTGGGTCTGTGCACTGCTCCTTCCCACCCCCAGCACCTGCCCCACATCCCTCCCTCTGAGATGCTCTCCCCTCCCCTCTCCTCCCCTCCAGGCCTCCCGACTTCTCACCCCCTTTCCTCCAGGAGACTCACCAGCACTGGCGCTGGCCAGGGCAGTTGGTGCAGTCTCCTGGGAGCTAGCAGAGGGGCCAGGGAAGGTGCCAGCTGGGGGAGTGGGCAGAGAGGGGAGGGGGCAGTACCCAGGCCCCTCGTCGGCTCCATCTGGGCAGTCCCAGATTCCATCACACAGCTGGATGGCCCCCACGCAGGTGCCATCGGTGCAGGACACTTCCCCAAGGGTGCAGTTCACCTGCCCTGCAGCCAGAGAAAGGAGGAGCTGGTCCCAGGGCACTGCCCCTTATTCTTACTGTGTGGAGTGCCCTCACTCACACACCCACAGGTGCCATCTTTCCAGCAGGAACCTGGATTTGTGAAGGAGGGGAGGCAGGCAGATGGGCCTTGCAGAACGGGGTGCCCGGTGGACTGGAGTCCAGGGCAGGGACCACCCACCCAGACAGGACTCCTCGTCAGCAGCGTCTGGACAGTCTGGGTGCCCATCACAGAGTAGAGCTGGGGGCAGGCAGCGTCCGTCAGCACAGGCCAGCGAGTCCTGGGGGCATGGGCAGCCCTGCTCATCCATCCCGTCTCCACAGTCGTCCTGCCCGTCACAGAGTAGGGCCAAGGGCAGGCAGAGGCCGGAGCTGCAAGACATCTGCCCCTCCCCACAGCCTGGAGTGTCACAGCCTGGAGTGGAGGGAGTGGACAGGCTCAGGATGCCGACAAAGGGCCCCAGAGAAGCCCCCAACCCCAGAAAGACCAGAACACCCTGCCCACAAATCACAGCTGCTGGCAATGGGAGCAGCAGCTTAGGAAGCTGCCCTAGGACACATACTTCAATTACACGTACAAGGACTGACCTGTCACTCAGCCACTGCCACACACAGGCAAGGACACTCACCCTCCTCGTCTGAGCCATCGCCACAGTCATCCTGGTTGTCACAAAGCCACTCGTGGGGCACACAGCGCCCACTCTCCTGGCATGGGGCCTCTCCCTCTGCACAGCCAGGCACCAGCTCCTCACAGTGGGTACTGTCACCTCCACAAAGCCACTGACTTTCCTGGCATGTGCTGAGCACATGGTGTCCTGCGATCAGCCACAGCGCCAGGCTCGGCAGCCCAGGGGGCCCGGGGCTCCTCCCAAGGCCCTCCACTCACCAGTTTCCACAGTCCTTCTGCAGCACAGTCCCCGGGGGGAAGAAGCTGCCCCCCCACTCACAGGGGCAGGAGGTTGGCTCCAAGCAGACTCCTCCTGAGATGACAGAGGGTAGGGCTTGGAGCAAAAGGGGCATGGTGGCCCCTAGCGCCAGCCCTGTCACCATGGCCTTGTGGCCCTTTCCCTGTCCCAGTGCCTCATCCCCTCTGCCCATTCTAACCCTACATACCATGCAGCAGAGTCCCCTCAGGGCAGAAACAGCCCTCCACGCAGGCAACAGCCTGGCAGTGCCACCCAGGCTCAGGACCATGGTCATGGCAGGTGGGGGGACACGTGGGGCCACAGGCCTCGTACACCTGCCCTCCTTCACACTGCAGAGCTGGGTGGAGAGGAGAGAGGCTTGGGTCACTGAGGTGCAAGGGCACTAGGATGCAACAGCAGCAGGTGAGCCCACTCAAGGTGACACCCATGGAGGGCCTGGGGGTGCATGCTGTAGGCTTTTGTTGAGCCCCTCCCAAGGCTATTTGCAACACACAAGTTCTACGGGGCAGCAATTTTGGCATGTTTGGTTCATCTAGAAAAGCATCTGGCGCATACTAAGTGTCCACACATATTTGCCCTTGAGTGAAAAAATGGCTGGCTTGCGGGCCAGGAGAAGCATCTTTGAAGGAGCTGAGTGTGTGATGGAAGTGGGCATCGGGGACTGAGGTCAGGGCACACTCACGGCAGAGCTCCTGGCTGCGCCAGCGCACATGGAGCCCGTGCCGGGCACACTCGTCTGCGTAGGTGGCAATGGCTGAGCAGAGACATTCACAGTCGCCCCCCGAATCGCAGCTGTGGAAGGGAGTGTTGAGCCCCAGGACCCCCTCCGCACCCCCAGCCCCGTCCCCAGGCCCGCCCCTCTCACCCGCAGGCGTCGTACACACACCACTCGTAGTACTGCTGTGGGGGCACCTCCGTGTGGCACTGGGCAAAGAGCGGCTGCAGCATGACCCCACAGTGGGCGCGAGCCCAGCCCGCCCGGTGGGCGTTCACCTGCAGGCACAGCACCGTGGAACAGCCAGACCCTCCGCAGCACCCAGCCTCTGGAACTCCCCCTGCTTTCTGCAGCTGCCCCACCTCCCTTTCCCCTTTCCCGCCTGTGCTCACGGTGCAGGGGTGCGGCAGGTCCTCTGGCTCGGGGCAGAGGGGACTGAGGCGCCAGGAGTGGGCGGCCAGCTCAGCTGTGGGCTCCAGGACTCCCTGGCGGCTCCGAAGGTCATTATTGGCATCTCCATCGAAGTCTCCACACAGCCCAGCCACACGGCCACGAAACTGGGGGGACAGCTGCACCAGGACCCGGGTTCCTGAGCAGAGAGGGCAGCAGGGGCAGCGTTGTGGAGAAATGACCCCACTGGCCTTCATCAGGGCCGGCGGGGAGAAGACCAAAGTGCTTATTATGTGGGCCTGTCTGACCATCTGCGCAGGTACTGCCACCCAATAGGGGGTGCTCGTTCCCTCTTTTTTGGGGAGGATAAAAGAAGAGACCTACATTTGGGGGGCTAGAGTGAGAAGGGGGACCTACTTTCTTAACTAAACCCAGCGGCAGGGAGCAGAGAAATTTTCCCACAGGCCAGATTCTGGACGGAACCAGGCTCCAGACAGAGTCTGACACCCCCAGCCCCAGAGGCCTCAGTGGCCAGAGGCTCAGAGGGCAGCCCGCTGCGCTGACCAGGTGACTCCTTCCCACACGGAGCTCAGGAATAGTTATTTCTAAAATGCCAACAGCTTGGGTTTGGGTGTTGGGACATTAGGAGATTTATTTTCATTTCTTCTCTCTAAAACTTGGTATTTTCTAAATGTTTCTTTGGTGAGGAGGTATGGCTTTCGTAATGAAGAAAAACATAATTATGAAAAACACAGTGTGGAAACTCTGACCTTGGAATGGTATGGAAGAGGGGGAGTTTGGGGGGTGTTTCCGGGCATGGGTCGGATGGCTAAGGGTGGGATCTGACCTCCATCCCAGAGCAGGGTGAGGCCCAGGCGGGTGCTGAGCAGCAGAAAGAGGCCAGCCCGGCGCAGGCTCAGCCCGGGGCCCGTGTAGACCTTGGGGGGCATCACGCTCACCCCGTTCACTGTCACCGCCCGGCCTGTGGAGGAAGAGAGAGGTGTTCAGGGTAAAGGGTCTCCCAGATCCCCATGAGGCCCTCCCAGCCTCCCCTCCCACCCCCCTTTGCTTCTCTAGCTAAGGGACCTTGAGCAAGTCATTAGACCTCTCTGGGCCTGAATTTCTTGGAGCCTTCCAGAATTCTGATTCCCAAACGAGAGGCACCAGCCCCACTGCACTGATGGCAAGCAGTGGGGAGACATAGGGAACCCCGGGCCTCGGCCACCTGTGCAGAGCAGTGACTCCACCTGGGTGCCCCTCCCTGGCACTGTCACCCTGTAACGTCACAGCCACCTCTGAGCATGTGCACAACAGTGCTCTGCAGTCGCACAGTCAGCGCCTTGGTGCAGGTGAGGCCGCTGGCCCCGCAGGGCAGGTTCTGGGCAGACACCGTGAACCGGCCACTGGCGTCTCGCACCAGCAGATATTCACAGGCCCCAGGGAAAGTGAGGGCCAGCCCGTCGAATGTCACATAGTGGGGGGCACCCGAGGCCTGGCACCGTCCACCACACCGCTGGCCCGTGCAGTGCCACTGCCGGCCCTGGCACACGCTGTGGGCAGGGGGGAAACAGAGTCACAAGGACAGGGACTATGAGGTGTATCCAGGGGAAGCAGCTGGTCCAGGTTCCAAACAACTCCAGACAGAATCTCAGCTTGCAGGGATCCTGAGGGCTCCCATTGTCCAGGCCAGTCTGGACAACCCACCCCCATCACCCCAGCCCCAAGCCAGGGGTTACTAGGTCACAGGGTTACAGGTCACGGGGCTGGGCATACCAAATATTGCAGTCCTCCTGGATGGTGGCGTTGGGCGGATACCACTGCCCGCCGTGACGGCAGGGACAGAGCTCGGGAGGCACACAGCGCTCATCCTGGGCAGAGGCCGAGGACAAAGGGGCACCTTGGAGGGCCGCCTGACACCCCACCCACTGTTTTGGACAGCCAGGGGGCAGGGCAGTGTCCTGGTTAAGGCAGGCCCCATGGTGCCCCATGCAGCCTGCCCAGACTTACCAGCAGCAAGGTGCCTGGGGGACAGACACAGCCCCCCCTGCTGCCTGGGGGGCAGGAGTGGTTGGCACTGGGGCTGTCACAGGTGAGGAGGCAGGCACCAGGGACATAGACAAGCTCACGGGGGCAGAATGCCCGCTGGGGGGCGCAGCGACGGGCAGTGCAGTTCCAGAGGCCCCTCTCCTGGCAGACACTGCCAGAGGTTGGGAGGGAGGTGAGAGCCAGGCCAAACCCACACTCACCTCCAGGCCCCTGTCTGACCTGGGAGACCCTCAGGGACCCAGGGGTCCAGAAAACCCAGCCCTGATTCTGGAGACCTGAGCTCTCACACAACACCCCAGGTGTTACAGGAAGTGGGGCTGTTCCCAGCACCGGCCATACCTGGGGTAGACACGGTCACCCTTCCCGCCCCAGCTCCAATGGGAGGGGCTCCGGGGAGGGGCAGAGACATTGAATGACCCCTCTCCCAGCCCGGCCAGGAGAGGGATTTCACTGAAGTCTCACCTTCTCCCCTCAAGCCCTGGCCCCTGGCCCTGCCTCCACAGGTCCCTAACTTGCCTTTTCTTCTCCCTAACCCTTGGAAGAGCCTCTGGACCACACTCAACTGGAATTCAGAGATCTGGATTCTAGTCCTTCACCATTAACAAGCTGTGTGACTCTGCGGCTGGTTGGCCTATTTGAGCCTCAGTTTCCTCATCTGCAAAATGGGAACAATACTTCCACCTCCTACTTGACTAGGTTATTGTAAGAATTAAGTAAGATTAAATAAGACAATGTATGTGAAGGTGCTTTACAGGCCAGAAAGTGCTCCACACCTGCGAGGAAGTTATCAGCGCTCTGTCATCCCCCATCTGCACGCAGGCCACAACCCCCAGGGCTGCAAGCCCAGTTCCTTTTCTCTAAGCTCCACCTCTTCACCCCCAAGCTCTTTGCCTCCCCCCAGGGGTCACCACCCTCACCAGCGGTTGCAGTCCTTCATGGTGGCACTGCCAGGGGCATAACGATGGGCTTCAAGCTGGCAGGGGCACAAGCTGGGGGGCACGCACTGGCCCTCAGGGTCCCACAGCAGTCCCAGGGGGCAGTTACAACCGGCCACACAGCCGCCCAGCTCCCCACAGTCTTCTGGCTCCCCACAGTTTCGACCACATGCTGGGGCACACTCCTGGTACTCCTGGCCACCAGGACACAGGACAGCTGGGCACAGAGACACATGCAGGTCAGGGGCACAGCCACTGCTCCTCTGCCCACCACTCCGGACCCCACACCCACTATGCCTCCAGAAGAAGGCAAACCCAGTGATCTGCAAGGTCAGAAGTCCTCCTGGGGACCCGCTCCTGCTGCAAAGCTCTTGGATCTCTCTAAGCTACTCCTAGAAAAGGCTGGAAGAAAGAGCCCGGGGGTGGGGCTGGCTGCTGAGCGGACTCACGGCAGAGGGTCTGGTTCCTCCAGGGAGGCAAGGCACCCTCCTGGGCACAGCGGCGAGCATAGGCAGCAAGCACGGGACACAGGCAGTCCCTGCCGGGGGCACAGCCACACACGGCTGCCAAGCAGCGCAGGTGGAACGGCTCCCTGTCCACCAGCCCGTGGCACTCCTTGGAGGGAGATGAGGAGATGGGTCAGCTCCTCCCCCACAGATTCCCCTGCCCCTCTGGTCCCCACTGCCACCACCCTGTGCTCAGCAGCCCTGACACAGCAGGGAGCAGGGTCTCCTGATAGCCCAGGAGGCAGGCAGGGTACTGACCCCATCCTACATGTGTGAACAGGCAGAGCGCCCTCAACCTGGCTACCTGGAAGGCTGGGCCATGCAGGATGGCACAGGCTGCCTCCGTGAAAACGTGGTGCTGAGTGTGGGTGCTGCAGGGGGAAAGTGGGGTGCTGTCCTCCGAGGGGCACCTTCCCTCGCCTGCCACCTGGAACTTGCTAGCGAAGGCGGCAACGCTGGTCTCCACATCGCCGGCAGGTGTCAAAAAGTCATCTTGCTGGTTCCTGGTGAAGGTGCCACACAGACCCTGTACCTGGGCCGTGGAAATGGGTGTGGAACAGTCAAATCCGGCTCCACTGTGTGGCCTCACCCAGCCATTCACTCACCCCCGGGCACACCTGGTGAGCATGGCGAGGGTCCAAGGTGATGTAGGCTGCTGGGTCGGACACTCCCCAGAGGACCTGGGCCCCAGGCCAGCGCAGCAGCAGGAAGGTGGAGGAGGCTCGGGAGACACTGAGGCCCCTGGGGCCGTTCCAGGGCAAGCCCACATCTTGCCCATTGACCAGCACAGCTCCTGGAAAAGGGGGCTTGTGAGGGGGCCGCCCCCTCAGGGCAGGGCTGGCCTGATGAAGATGCAGGGAGACCACATCACAGGATGGGGTTTTGAGAAGAGGAAGGATCTCAGGTGGGAGGTGGGAGGGCCTGTGTCATGGCGGGCTGCCCACCCTGAGCAAGGGGAACTGGAGGTGACCAGGGAGGTCACCTGTCCCACTTGAGCAACCCCCCACCTGGCCCAAGGACCACCCTCTGCACTCACTTTGCCTCTGGAGTCAGTGCACAGGAGAAGCCGAGCAGAGAGAGCCAGGAGCACATGCAGGGAGGAGAGGTGGAGGGACTGCAAGCACTGGCTGTCCAGAACTGGGGGGGGGGGGGCTGCCTGGCCTGGTCCTGCCATGAGGCTTCTCAGACCTCTCAGAACTGTATGACTTGTATCTTCCCCCAAGGGTGGGGCAGAAGATGCCTTGGAAAATTTCCACAGGACTGCTTCAGAGATGGGAGGGTAGGGGGAGTTGAGGCAGTGAATTTGGTTGGAGTCGGGGGGAAGAATTTGGGCTCAGAAACCACAGGGCAGTGTGGGAAGAAGGTGCTGGACAGAGCCCGAGTCTGCAAGGAGAGGAGGGTGACAGGAGGCTGTTGGGTTCTGAGCCACACTCCCAAGGGCTGCAGGAAGCAGAAGGCCTGGAAGGGAGATACCTGAAAGCTGAGGCTACCTGAGTCCCTGAGCTGGACTTCAGTGTCCCCCAGGGAGACAGAGATGGCATGGAGGCAGCTCCCAGAGTCACAGGCCCCGTGCTCCAGCACAATCAGCAGCTGCCCCTTGGCAAAGTCCTGGGCCAGATGGTAAGGAAAGTGGTGGGGTGGGGTGGGGCACACCCTGAAACCAGGAGACCCACACACACCTGGAGGAGCTCCCGCCCAACATGTGTACTGACCACCTTCCAGCCGGCCAGCCTCCCTATGAGGCAAGGGTTTAACCTCACCAAGCACTGGCGCGTGTGCATGTGTGTGTGTGTGCATGTGGAGGTGTGTGCGCGTGCACGTATGTGTATGTCTGTGTGGGGGGTGAGATGACTCCCTGCCTTCCTCCCTGTGGGTATGTATGCTCATCTCTAAGTGTGTCTGTGCATACATGCATGCTAAATCTATGTGTCATGTGTACATGCCTGTGTCTGTGTATAAGAACGTGGCCTGGGCCTGAACTTGGGAAGTCACCTAATTTTATAGGGGGGCGGCTGGGTAGGAAAGAGGACCCTTATTTCCCTGGGGTTGCTTTGCCCAAAGTAGCCTGTGACAAGCCCAGCCTGTCCCACTACAAGAAAGGACTGTGAGGGTGTTTTGTTTTGTGCCCCTGGGCTTGGATGGCGACAAGAGAGGAACTTTCACGGGAACCTAAGGAGGAGGTAACCCAAAGGGAAGGATAGGGTGGGTGGTCTGCGGCAGCCATTCTCCCTCCAGAATCGGTTCTCAGCTTTTCCCTGGACGACTGTGTGTTTTGTTTCTTTGTTTAGTGGCTTCCTTACTGTCACCTCTGCCCCACAGCACCCGTACGAGGACCGCTGCTCTGGCAAGCCCCCCCCCCCCTCACTCCCGGAGTTAGTCCTCTGCCCACCTGCACCAGACTGGAGCGGCAACCTGTGCTGCCGCGGAAGGAGAAGCTCCGCCCGTCAAAGGTGAGGTAATGCCCGTCCCCGCCCACCGCGCACTCGGCGGGGCACGGCGCCTGCGCGCAGAGCCAGCGGCCGTCCTGGCACACGCTGTGGACACACGGGGGCGGGGAGTGTGCTTCGTATCGGCCCCACAGGGAGGGAGAGGGAAGGAGGGGGGCTGAGCTGGAGACTACCTCCCGCCCCCCAACACCCTGATTCCTCCCTCCCCGGCACCCCCTCCTCCCCTGTTAGGATTAGAGGTCAGTCAGTGGAGGGCACTGGCTAGGTCTTTAACCAGGGCCATCAGTTATGCCATGACAGGTCACAGGAGGGAGGCCCCAGAAGGGGAGGCAGGTTGAGGAGATAGCAGAAGGGAGGGATCAGAGGGGACCAGGAGGCCTCCAACTCCAGCGAAAGGACCAGCAAGGCCCGCGGACCCACCATGGGTTGCACAGCTGGCGCACGGTGTCACCGGGGGAGTAGCGCCGGCGTCGGTGGTAGCAGGGGCAGCGGGCTGCAGGCACACAGAGGGCGCCGTCCCAGAAGAGGCCGGGCGCGCACTCGCAGCCGCTCACGCACTCTTCTCCGCAGGACCCCTCCCCTCCCGCGCCCACGGCGGAGCAGCTGGGCGGGCAGGCAGAGGCGCAGTCCGAGTACTGCTGGCCCCCCGGGCACAGGCGCTCTGCGGGCACACGAGTGGGCTGTGAGGCCCGAGGACTCCGCTCCTCCCGCCAGACCCCGCTGCCTTCGAAGAGCAGGGAAGGCGGGGCAGCCATCAGGGAGGGCTCAGAAACGGGGCCACCCGAGGGCCCTTGATCAATTCCCAGTTCCGCAGGGTGGGGAGGCCTGGGCGGTGCAGAGAGGGACAGTCAGGAGGCCTACCGCAGAAGCCAGGCTTCCTCCAGCGCACGTGGATGCGCCGCCTGGCACAGTCCTGAGCGTAGTTGGCAAAGGTGGCACACACGGCCTCCCGCCGCCCCTCTTGCCCACTGCCCTCTGGGGCCCCAACACAGTAGGCAAAGAGGCAGGCCTCGTGGTACTCAGCAGGGGGGACCTGCCAAGAAAGGACAGCCCCTCAGCCAACCAGCCTTCTCTCCTAACTCACCAGCACCTCCCTCCTCTTGCTTCTATGTCGCCCTGGTTTATCATCAAACAGATGAGTGCTGGAAGGGATCTCAGAGATCACACATATGAGCCATCTCATTTCCCAGTGATAACATCGAGGACAGAGAGGGGGGTGGCATGACCGACGGCCCAAAGCAATCTAGTGGCAGGCTCAGACTCCCTGTTTGGCATCTCTCTAGCACCACCCCCCTTCCCACCTCTCCAGTGGCGACACCACCTCCACCCTCCACCCCTACCTGGGCATGGCATTCCCTGAATGGACCCTCCAGCAGCTGGTGGCACACATCCTGGGCTTCAGCCCTCAGTTGGTCAGCCTCCACGCCCGCCTCTGTGCCCCTCAGGGGGTCATCGCAGCCCGGGGCCGCCTCCACTGCATCCAGACACCCAGGCTGGGGACAATTGGAGTCAGGCCAGGGGGCCAGAATGAGGCACATCAACCAGGACCAGGAATATGGCCACTGCCCTCACAGCTGCTTCAAGGCCCTGGGGCTGCAGGGGGCAGTAGAGTGGCAAGCCCAGATGGAGGACAGGGGAGCCAGGGTCACTGTCAACCCACTGGCAGGAGGTTCAGTAACTAGCTAGTTAACCAAAGTTGCTCAGTGACTAGGTTGGTGAGTGCATCCCCTGGGTTGTCAGTTCACGCAGGCAGCCGGGGCTGTGGGCAGCACCTGACGCTACGCTCCCGCTGGACCCTGAGCTTGCCTTTCCTCCCCCTGAGGATCTGGGAGAGGGCCAGGCCCCATCTCAGGGAAAAGGCCAGCAAGGGAGACAAAGAACAGAGGCTAGGAGGGGTCAGAGAAGTCAGGAGTGGGCGGCAGTTAGGAGACTCCAGGGCTGCAGTCTCACCTCGGAGTCAGGGAGCCTCCAGGAATTCCCAAAGGTGGCAGCGAACACAGCCAGCCCCCCGCCCGGCTCCAAGAAGTCATCTGGGGAAGGGGGAGGCAGAGGTGCTGTGTCTGGGGTCTCCTGTCTCCCCTTCTCTCCTACAGCAGCAACCAAGCCACGCTGCACTTACCCTCGGGCCGGCCATTGTAGACCCCACAGAGGCCTTGAGTCTGTCCCTGGAGCTCATGGTCCACGGAAACAGAGACCGAACTGGACCTGTCCAGCCGCACAACGACCCCCAGGCCCCCCGACAGCACCAGCCAGTCCCCTTGCCACTGCAGGCTCAGCCCTGGGTGGGGAAAGCAGGGTCACACTCCCTCCCCTCCCACCATCACACCAGGGTTCAGACTGCCCAGGGAAGGAGAGGAGAAGGAAAGGAATTCTCTGTACTTCATACCCTTTAAGGCAGAAGTGACTGGTTTCCCGTCACAGCCCTCTGAGAAGTTAGTGAACGCTGTAGATGCTCTCTTGAGACTAAACCACAGAACATGCCCCCACCCCACTCCAGAGACCCCAACCAGGACAAAAGGTCCATCTGGTGGCACAGAAGCCCTTCCTCACAGCACTCCGGGAGGCAGACGGGGAAACTGAGGCTCAGAGAGGCTGAGTAGAGGGACTTGCCCCGGGTGACGCTGTGAGGGGTTGTGGGGGCAGGGGGAGCAGCACCACTCCTCCTGGCTCCTCAGCTGGCCCCCTCATTTCCAGATGCCTCCCACAGCAGTGGAGGTGGGGGGCTGTGGGCTCCCACCCAGCTGCCCCTTCTGCTGCCCTTCTGACCCCCGCCCTGGGGAGTGGGCAGATGGTCCCAGAGGAGCAGACAGGACCCTGGGCCGTCTCCTGCTCCCCACAGCTCCCTTACCGGGGAGCAGCCGAGACTCCCCAACAGGTACCAGCTGCCGGTTCACAGAGACATTTCCACCCCAGATCAGTACCTCCTCCAGTCCCATCATCACCCGGGCCTTGGGGGAGATACACAGCAGAAGAGGTGGTCAGTGGCTCTCCTCCTCCCATGTCCAGCTCCCTCCCTGTGTGAGTCCCCATCTCCCTCCCTCACCAGCTGACAGTGCCCAGACTGGGGACAATGCCCCCTGGGCATGAGGTGGACAGCCCAGGTGGAATCAGCAGCACCCGCCAGCAGGTAGGTGCAGCGGCCCAGGAAGTGGTAGTGGCGCCGGTCAAAGGTTCGGTAGTGGAAGCCTGACCAGGTGGCGCAGGTGGCTGAGGGACGCTGGCGCTGGCTCCAGAGCTGGGCCACGGCCCCTGCCAGGGGCTGCAGGAGGGCCGGAGATGGGGTGTTGCCTGAGGGAGATACGCCAGTGAGCCTCTGAGTGTGGGGGCAGGAGGGCAGAGGTGAGGACACGGGGTCCTCGCAGAGCGGGAGGCAGGCAGACAGTGCATGGTCACTCTCATGGGCAGGGGATGGGAGGTGACTTATCTGAGAGGACAGGGGAGTGGGCATGGGCCCTGAGGGAAGGCCCAGAGCTCAAGAACTATATGTGGGAGTGCCTGTGGGGGGAGCAGGTGACAGGGGACTGTGCCCATCAGCAGGCTGGGGTCTGCGGACGCACCTGGGAGTTGTAGGCTGGAGCAGCTGAGGCAGGCCTGGGAGCTGCTATCCTGCCAGCTGTGTCCCCAAGGCCGGGCACAGCACTCCTCCAGGCTTCCTGCAGAGGCATTAGCTAGGCCTTCCTGTGGCTGGCACTGCCACGTGGTGAAGCAGTGCCCCTCGGGGCTGGCTTCTGCAAGGGCTGTGGGGGGTAGAGGGAGAAAATGGGGCAGACCCAGACAGTCAGCCCAGACCTGCCTCCCTCCCCAGGCAGACTGCTACCTCCAGGAAACCACAGATCTGGCTCATCTCAGGCACTTACCCAGGGTGCAGTGGGTGCCCCCCCAGCCTGGGCAGCAAGCCCTCACCGTCCGGTTCCACGCAGCAGGCCGGGTTTCTGGGGGCCTGGGTCCACCGAGCAGGCAGAAGGGAGAAGGTGTTAGTGTCCAGCCCTACCCTGTCCCTGGGAATGGCCTGGGCCAGTCTACCTGGTCACCTACTCTCTGAGTTGCCTTATGGTGAGATTTCTCCTTCTTGGTCTTAATTTCCCCACATGTGAAGCGAGAATGCTCTTGGAGAGGCAGACTGGAGGGTGGGCACAGGAGGTGGGCCTCGTGCCTCTCCCTGCGCTGCCCACAGTAGTACCCACTCGACCCTCCTCTCCAATCCGGCACTCTCTGCCCATCGTGAGCCCATCCAGTCCTACTTCCCAAATGCCTGCTTCTCCAGGTCACCAACCAGGCCTCCCCCACTCTCAGGACGCTGCCCCATCACTCTGTCCTCCTCGGCAGCCAGCCCAGGCCCCAACCCTCACTCACTTGTAGATGAGACAGAGCCCCTCACGCCCATGCCAGGACAGGTCCAACCGCCAGCCCAGGCGCTGGTAATGGTAGAGGCTGGTGCAGGGTACCAGCTCCTCCCGGCGGGGGGTCACCTCCTCCTCCCCCAGGATGGTCTCCGTCTGCTCACACCACCGCCTGCCCACAATGGGGAATGACAACTGCTGCCACCATGCCCTCTGTCACCAAAAAAGTCCTGTCCTGTGACCCTGCTCCCCAAAGAGCTGACTCCCAGGGAAGAGTTGTGTGCTGAGGAGGTTGAGGTTGGGAGAGAGAAGCTATGGGGAGGGGAGTCTGCCTGCCCCACAGCATCCCAGTCATGGGACAGGAGAAGAAGGATCTTAGTTGGAGGGGCCCGGGGTGGGCTGCTTACCCGTTCGCCAGTGTCCACGCCATCCCAAAGAGGAGGGCAAGGAGCAGCATGGCGCCCCCTCCCCAGTTCACCTTTGGGGGACTGTGAAGCTTGGGCTCGGGGAGCAAAGCTGTGGCAAGTGAGCAGAGAGGCCAGTGTGGACCTCCCCAGCCCCCCACTGTCGTCTACTGCAGCCTGCGTCAGTCAGTGTGTCCAAGGCAGCCTGAGAGCATGAGGCCCAGGCCGGTGGGTAGGCTTTATCTCAGGCCCATGCCCTGGGGCACCAGCTGCCCGGAACCGGATTGGATCTGCCTGCACATCGCACAATCCCCTCAGAGGCCAGCTCTCCCTGGAAACAGTCCCCTTCCTGACCCTGTCTAGTGTGTGTGTGTGTCTGTGTGTGTGTGTAGTGGGGACGGGGGGTACATGTGTCCCTGGCCACAGCCAGACACTCTGAGCATCTATTTCCACACTCTCAGGCCCTACTACAAATTAATGTGGACTGTGGGCAAGCCACCCTGCCTTTCTGGGCCTCAATTTCCTTACCAATAAAACCTTCAGGGGCCTGCCAGGGATGCACCGGTGGGACTCGGGGGCTCCATGAGTACTTTGAAAGTGTGTGTGTGCACAGTTTTCTAAGGACAGTTCCATAACTTTCATTTGACTCTCAAAGGGGGCTATGACCCCACAAAAGGGTTAAGAGTTATGGGGCCAAACGATAGATATGGTCTTGCAGCCCTAAAATTCTAACCTCATGATTCTCTCCCCTATTCCCTTTCCTGCCTCCTCCTGCCACCTCTCCCACCAGGCACTCTGGAAGTGAGCGTCAGTGAGCAGAAGGAGCCAGGTTTCCAGGGTGATTGGAGTGTGTGGAGACAGGGGGACAATGTGTGCCCTTTCCTCTGTGGTCTGACTTCTTACTGGGGGTGATTATGTGTGGCTGGCTGGGTCCACCCTGGTCTCCTTCTCAGAGAATCTCCTAAGGTCCGTGGGGTCCAGAACCAGGAAGCAGAGCCAGCTGCCCCAGCCCTGGGGGCAAAGCAGCCGGATGGGATAATCCAAGCATCCGGGTGGGAGGGGGCAGCAGCAGGTGCCCCAGGGGAATCCTGGTTACATCCTGGTTACCAGCTCTGAGGACACCCAGGCTGGAATTGGCCTGGGCCTTAGATTCTGTAAACCCTCCATCCCCTAAACCTGATGTCCGGCTGAACATCCCACAGTCACCCCACCTGGGGCCAGGAGGCTGCTGGGAGCCAGAGCCTCGCTAGGCATTTCTTCTCCCAGGCCCACCATTGGTCCTGGGGTCCAAAGAGGTTGCAGTGAGCTCAGGGAGCTCACAGGTAGGGTCCTCAGAAAGGGCCAGTGTCGGGCCAGGACACAGTGCTGTTCCCAGTCTCTCACACATGCACACCCAGACACACTCACCCTCACACGCTCACACTCCCACTGCAGGTCTCACAAGGACAGACACAGGTGCTCACGCCCCACCCCAGCACACAGTGACACACTGTGCTCCCAGGGCCGTGAGCAGGCTGGGCACTGACTCGCTGAAGCACCCCATCCGGGAGGTAGAAGAGCCATCATAGCTGATTCCGAGGAACCCGGAGCTCTTGCAGGTACCACCTGCTCCTGTGCCTCTCATCCTAAACACCAACAAATACTGATGGTGCCCCTGCTGCGTGTTATGCCTCTCAGTCCCCTGGCAGCCCCTCCTAGTGATGGGGCGTGGAAGCCAGGGGAGCTTGCTCTGTGTTCCAAGGGCCATTCCCACCACCCCCAGGACTCATTCCCAGCTCACGATTCCAACCACTGCTGCTAAGGCAGCACTCGGATGGGGGAGAAACGCTGGTCACAATCGCCCTTTCCCCTAAAGGGGCAGGAGAAGGGAAGCTGGAACCCAGGGGAGATTGGAGAAAGAGATTAGGGCCAGGGGGCCTGGAAAAACCAGCCTGCCTTGTAGCTGGAGGACAGGATATGGGGAGCTTTCAGGAGTCGAGGTGCCCAGACGGCAAGGTGGAAGAGAAACATCATTACCGGGGCAGGGACGGCGGATCTGAGGGCTGAGGGCAACCCTGCACACCTGGCAGGGAGAGGTTTCCAGCCCGGCAGGAGGATCCGCCCCCCACCCCGCCCAGGGAACTCTCCCCTGTCCGCAGCCCCCTCCCCGGGACCCGCCCTCAGAGTCTCCGCCCAGCCCGACTCGCCCCAGCCTCACCCGCTTGTTCCTCCCCTCCAGCCCTGCCTTCTCCCGGGGGACCTGGCGCAAAGCCTCCACCCCAATTTCTACTTCGAAGGGCGCGTTCCTGGCGGGCCCAGCCGCGTCTCCTGCCACGCACCCCACCCCCCGCCCCGGCCCCAAGGGAGCCGGCTCCCGCGGCGGGTCTCAGATCGGGTCCGGACGGATCGGGGTGGAGAGCAGGGGCCGGGCCGGAGTTTCCCAGACCGACCCCACCGACCGACCGTCGGGAGACTCGATCCCACGGCGGGAACGCGGCGCAAACACACGCCCGGCGGGCACTCGCGATTCACAGGCTAGACTGCAGCGCAGACTCTGGCTCCCCTCCCCCGAACACGCCCCCTCCTGTTCCCCCCAACTCCTTACCGCACGCCCCCCACCCCGCGCTCCACCTTTCCCCTGGCTCCTCCCTCGACGCCCGCGAGCACCCTCCCTCGGAACCCGAGTGCCCTTCCTCCATGCCTCCTCTCCCTCCTCCACCCCTTCCCCCACACTCCTCCCTTCCCTCCCCCCTCTTCCCTTCCCCCGTTCCTTAGCTCCCACTTTCCATCACCTACTCCGGCCGTCGTCCCCGCAGACCTTCACCTGCCCGCCTAACCCCGCTGAGCGCCCTCCCGCGACCCCACTCCAGGTCACCCTTGACCCCTACCTTCCCCACCGGGTGCCCCGCTGCCCCCCTCCCCCTTCCTTGCTCCCCTCCCCCTCCAGGGCGCCGCTTCCCCGCTCCCGCTCCCCCGCTCCCGCTCCCTCCGCGTCTTTTCCTCTCCCCTCCCCGCGAAGTTTCGGGGCTGTCAGTCTGTCAGTCTTTCGGGTGGTCCGCACCCGAGCTGCAGGCAGCGGGCGCCATAGCGAGCGGAGCCGGCGGGGCAGGAGGCCGGGGCGCCTGGGTCCCGGCAGCTGCGAGGAGACCCCGCCAGCCGCCCGCCAGGTCCGTGCGGTGGAGGCGCCCAGCGGCCGGCTCCGCCCGCTTCCCCTTGCACACCGACACTCAGTCACTGCCGGCTCCGCGCAGGTGACAGCCCCGGGGGCGGGGGCGCGGAGAGCGCAGGACCGGGTGAGGTGGGGTGGAGGGGAAAGAAGGGCAGAGGAGGGGCAAGGGCTGGAGGAGAGAGGGCAGGGCTGGGGGGGTCAGGGTGGTCGAGAGGGGAAGGGAGACCGGGGAGCTGGAGGGACCGGCGAGGGCTGGGGAGAGGGGCTGGTGGTTGTCCGGTGGGAAGGGGGTGGGAGGCACCCGAGGGGAGGGAGTGGGGAGTCTCAGCGGAGGGCAGAGGGAGTGTGGGAGGGGGCCGCGTGGGAGGGGGAGGAAGAACCAGGCGCGGGGATCGGGCCGGTTGGGAGGGGCGGGAGAGAAGGGCTGACAGGTGAGCCCCGGAGCCGGGGAGGGGGCCGGGACGCGGAGTGAGGTCCGGGCGGAAAGGCTCTGGGGGAAGACCTAGGCGCGGAGGGCGGACGGGAGGGGTCTGGCCGGGAGGAAAACTTGGGAGGGGTGAGAAGTCAGTGGGCAGCAGGAATGGGGAAGGGAACCACTGAGAGTGAGGGGAGGGGAAGCGGAGGTGTGCTGGGAGGCAGGGGTGGGGAGGGGCAGGGCCGGTGAGAGGGTCCAGAGTGGGCGGTAAGCCTCAGCCTCGCAGGCCTGGGGGGCAGGGGACAAGGAGGGAGCTCGCGGAGCGGACTGGAAGGGGGAGGGGAAGAGCGGTTCTGGGGACTGGGGACCGGGAGGGAAGGGAAGCGAGAGCCTGCTGGGGAGGCAGAGGGGGAAGGGAGACGGGGGCCTCGGAGGGGAAGGAGAGCTGCAGGAGGGAGGGAGGGAGGGAGGAGGGTGGTGTGGGGAGAGGGGGAGGAGGACTGGGGAGAGGGGAGGAGGGAGGGAACTGAGGTGAAGAGAGGAAAGGAGAAGGAAGGGAAACCAGAGTGGGGGAGGAGAGGGAGAGGGGAGGGGAGGCGGAGGGCGGTGTTGGGGAGGAAGGAAAAGAGGAGGGGAAAGGAAGGGAGAGGGTGTGCAGCCGGGGAGGGGGATGGAGCCGGGAGCGAAGGGAGAGGGGAGGGGGAGGGGAATGCTGCCGCGGAGATTGCCCAGAGCCGAGGGTCAGGGGGCGGTGGCTGGGGACCTGAGGGGGCCGGGAGGGGTTGGCCCGGGGGGCAGTGGGCAGGGGGAGGAGCCGGAGGGGCGGGGCAGGGGGCGGAGCTGGGGAGCCAGCCAGATTCGGTGAGGAGAGAGGGCGGAAGGCAGAGAGAGCGGGAGAAGGGAGGGGCAGAGGGAAGACTGCCAGAGAGATTGGGGGGAGGGGAGTCTGCTGGAGGAGGGGAGTCTGCTGGGGGAGGGGCAGGGAATCCGCTGGAGGAGGTGCAGGGATGGGGGTGTCCCTGCCTGGGGAAGTCCCACGGGGGGGACATTGGTTTTGAGGTAGGCTTTTCGGGAGAGGAAGCAAGAGCCTTTTCCTGCTTTCAGCGAGGACCCTCCTGGGAGGGCTCCCCAACCAGTTGTCCAATAGTGACACTCATGACAGCCCCTCCCTGGCTCCTATTTCACCAGCTCCTGCAGTGACAGCTGGTGGGCCTAGGAGATGAAGTTCCCCACTCCCCACCCTGGTCTCCCACCCTCCACACTCTCCCCAGAGAATTGATTGATTCCTGACACCCCCAGGCAAAGCACTGGGTGGGGGGAGCGCTGATGGGCTGGGGCTGGCTCTGAGACCTGCCAGGTGAGAGGGTGGGGCTGATTTCCAGAGTGAGCTTGCAGAAATGGCTTCAAGGCCTTCTCCTTGGGCCACCTTCAAAGATCTCTTTGCTTTCTGAAAGCCACCTTTCCTGGTGGCCCTCACCTGTACCTGGGGACATCCCCTGTGGAGCTCCTGGGGAGAGCTGAGGGGGAGAGGCTGGGCAGAGCCAGGGCCCAGGTGGAAGCTGTTGTGAGAAGAATCTGGACAAGAATGTATTTTCTCCTTAGGGTCTGTGGCCCCATCCCCAGGAGAAGCTCCTCTGGGTTGCCATGAGAGAGACCTTCGAGGCCCTCAGCTCCCTGGGTGAGCCAGCAGAACTGAAGGAACCTGGGGCGCAGGGTGAGAAGTAAGAGGATTCAGGGGCATGCTAGGCCTACTGTTTCCATACAGTTCAGACAGCAGAGCCACCCTCAGGGACTGCAACCCCCAGACCCCAGTTGAATGGCTGCCCATGTCCAAGGTTGTGCTAGACTGTATGTGTGCATGCATATTCACAGAGCACCAGGGTATTTAAATCTATCCTATCTCTTCCATCACCTGTCCTTGACTCACACAAAGGGGCTGAGGTTGATATCTGGTCAGGGGAGCCTGGCTGTCCCCTGTCCATGCTGGCTAGAGAGCCTTCCTTCCAAGGGTTGGGAAAACAAGCAAGTTGGGAAAAGCCCCTTGGGTGGGCTGGGAAGGGGAAGAGCCCCCTTTCTGAACTGGATGCTTTACTTGGACCCATCCTTTTGCCTGTGACAGGATTCTCTGTGGGACAGCCGGAGATGGCCCCCCAAAGTGAGCCTGGGGAAGGGTCCCATAATGCGCCGGAGCAGATATCCCCTCCCAGGGAAGAGAGAGTGCAGGGCATGTGCGCGGGTAAGTGGAGACTATGGATGGTGACTCAGGGCAGAGTCTTCCCTTCATCAACTATTTATTGAGCAGCTACAAAGTGCCACGTGCTCTTCTAGGCATTTGGAATACCTCAGTGACCAGCTAAACGAAGATCCCTGCCTTCCAGGAGCTTAATCCTAGTCAGGGCAGAGAGTTAACAAACAGCAAATGGAAAAATAAGTGCCCTTATAAACAGTATTAGAAGAGGATGTGTGCTATATGGGATAATGCAGGGTGAGGGGGTCTGAGACAGCTGCAGGTGGGGGTGGGCAGGCTGTCGGATTAAATAGGGTAGTGGGAGTAGGCCTCATTGGGAAGTTAAGATTTGAGCAAAATTTGGAAGAGGTGGCTAAGCAGATACCGGGAGAAAATATCTAAGGAAGGGGTGTGCCTGGCTTTTTGACATCCTGATCTTCCCCAGTGATTTGCCTTGGAACTAGGGTCCATCTGGTGACTGGGAGGTCCTCAGCCCTCCTCCTAGGAGTCTTGCATAAGCCTCAGGGCAGGAACACCTCCTTGCTTCCACTATCTTACACACACATATTCCAGAAACTCCTCACAGTTGTGGCTCTTGCAGCTTTCCAGCCTGAAGGAGGCCAAGGCTGCCCTGGGGCAGCTGGGAATTCAGTCAATGCAGGTATGATGAGGGATGCAATCCTGCCAGCGGGGCTGGGACTGGGGTTTCAAACGCCCCTGCTTCCTAGCACCAGTGGGGACCTCTGTCCATCTGCGATGTCTGCGGAGTCCTTGAGGTATGCTGTTCTCCGCCAGGGCGTGAGGGCCCCAGACTGGAGGAAGGCGCCCACACTGAACAAGCTGAGGCTCCCTGCAGAGGCCAGACACGCACACCACGCACCTCGCGGAAGGCTGAGCCCGTGGGCTCCTGCCCAGGTGAGTCTTCCCATCGCTCCATCCCACCAGGGGGCCAGGTGGAGGGAACAGGGGCCCTGCAAGTTCCAGAGCTGCTGTCTGATGAGGTGGCCACTCCAGACCCTTCCAATTCAAGATGAATCAGGCCCTGGCTCCTTTCTGCTGTAGAGCGTCAGCACCCAGAGGGAATTCCGAATCCATATGTAGACAATAGGAATCAGAGAGGTGGGTCACCAAGAGAAACACACCCTCACCACAACATCCTCTAGAAGTCCTAACTTCCCCTCCTGTCTCCCCCAGTCTAAGGAATACTTGTTGATTGCTTGAATTACAGTTCCCATGAAGACATATGGCATCAATCAACCTTTTTATTGTCTATCCTCAGACATGCTCCCTCCCCCAAAACTCCACTGATCTCGGTGGTACCCATGTGCTCCAAATCTGTTATATTGACTCATCTCCCCCATACCCTGGGCGATCAAGCAATTGACTCTCTGTCCACAATCCTGCTCATCCCTTCCTTCCACTACCACCAACCTTATCATCTGTTGCCAGAGTGATGTCATTTATTCCACTAGGACTTATTTAGTGCCTTTATGAGGTCCAGCCTGTGTGAGATAGAGTGGAAAGAGATGGGCTCTAGACTGACAGAGACACGGTTCGAATCCTTGCTCCACATTTACTAACTGAATGATCTTGGATGGGCTACCTCACCTCCAGGACCCTCAGTTTGTTCACCCATAAACAGGGATAAGAGTAACTCCATGGTTGTTGTGAAGGTTTCTGACAGTGTATATACAGTGCAGCATCTATGGTTGGCACGCAATAAATGGTGGCAATCCTCATTTTTATTAGACATATAAAGAAATAGAACACAAGATGTCTGCCCTCCAGAAGCTAAAATCCAGTTGAGATGACACTAATGTGAACTAGAATAAAGAACTAAAAGAAAAAATAACAATAAAGCCACGTCACAAGTAAGTGTAAAAGTATTAACAGTAAGTGCTATGCGTATTTATATGAGATCCTCATGCACTGGATTTGTCAAAGATTTTGTTGACTGGTGCTGCATTTTAAGAGAGGCGTAGACCTCGGCTCTGATGAGGGTGGGGTGGAGGATGAGAAAACATTCTAGGATGAGAAAAGACTTTGAAGCAGGAACGTTGACATGTGACTGTCACCAGCTTGGGTGACGTTAAGGGTTTATGGGAGCTGTAAGAAAGTTGGACTAGCTTGGGGCGAACCTCAGATACAGCTAGAACTTACTTTAATAAATAACAAATAGAGAGTAATAAATAGCTCCCTGTAAATAATAGGGAGCTATTGATGTTTCTTGTGTAAAAGAGTGGCACAATGAAAATGAAAGCAATATCACAGTAGAATAAATAGTTGTTTGGAACCAATGCATTGGTAAAGGAACTGGGAGTAAATCTAATTTTCACAATTCATGTGTAATGTAACCAAGGCTCTGGCTATTACAGACTTTGAGAGCCAGACCGGAACTCAGATCATCTGCTTCACTAGTTCTCAAACAAGAATCACTTTGGGAGCTTTCAAGAAAGAGACCAGATTCATGCACCCTGCTGTCATAGATGCATTTTGTAAAAGTTCTCCAGGAGGTTATGATGCAGCACAAGGTTTAGGAACCATGAATTAATTCAACCCTTACACCTAAGCAAACTACCAAACTTAGCTCAAAGAGGTAAGTTAGCCAAGGTCACACTTCTGGTTAGTGGTAGAGGAGAACCCAGGAGGACACTCCAGGTGTGGGCCCTGAGCTCCTTTCTCTTGGCTGGGCCACTGCAGTGCCCGCCCAGGAGGGGCAGAGCTCCAGCAGAACACGTCTCAAACCTGCTCCCCTGGGGGCCCTCCCTGCTTCTCCAGAGGTTGGCACCATTCACTGGCTCCACAAGTCCTGTAAACTCAATCCTCTTCTTAACTGAGATTTCCCACCTGGCTGTAGAAGTAAGAATGGAGGAGCTGCAGGGGGGTGTTTTGAGAGACAACAGGGAGGAAGACAAAGGTACGCTCTCGGCCACTGGAGGGGGGTTAGAGAGCAAGGGAAGCTCAAAGGTGAGAGTCAAGCTTCCGAGGTTCCAAGGCCAGCGATTGGGAGAAGCAGGCTGTAGCCCTAATGTTGCAGCCAGGGGGGTAGGTCTGGGAAGGTCAGGTGTGTGGTGATAAGCCTGCTGAGCTGTAGCCAATTTGCAGGACACAGCGGGGAGCTGGAGATGAGAGACAGAGGTTCCAGAAAGGAGCCCGCTGGCCAGGAAGATCTGGGGCAGCCACCGTGGGCATATGAACCCAGAGCAAAGCCTGAGGACTGGACCTTGCGCAACATTCGTATTCAGGAGGCGCGAGAGTAAGCGGAGCCTCCTACAGAGGCAGGGAAGGCGCTCCTTGGCGACACGCAAGCCTGGGGAGGGGCTCACCGGCGTCCCAGGCGGCAGAGAGGGAAGGAGGAGGACTGGGCGGTGATCCTCGGATTTGGTCATTCCCGGAACCTTCCAGGAGAGTGGAGAGAGCAGCAGACTTCGGGACTCCAGGAAGTGGTGGTCGTATTGGCAAAAAATAAATAAATAAACGTAGGGCTTAATAGATTTGTTTTGACTTTTCAGGGGACGAGTGGATGATTCGGAAGGTGAAGGTGGAGGAGGAGGATCAGGAGGCGGAAGAGGAGGTCGAATGGCCCCAGCATCTATCATTACTCCCCGGCCCTTTTCCCGCGCCTGACCTGGGGCCTCTGGCCGCCGCGTATAAGCTGGAGCCGGGTGCTCCAGGGGCATTGGGTGGGCTCGCGCTGGCGGGGTGGGCCCCGGCCTCGGAGAAGCCCTATGGCTGCGGGGAGTGCGAGCGGCGGTTCCGGGACCAGCTGACCTTGCGGCTGCACCAGAGGCTGCACAGCGACGAGGGCCCCTGCGCCTGCCCGGACTGCGGCCGCAGCTTCACGCAGCGCGCGCACATGTTGATGCACCAGCGCAGCCACCGCGGCGAGCGGCCTTTCCCGTGCTCCGAGTGCGACAAGCGCTTCAGCAAGAAGGCCCACCTGACCCGCCACCTGCGCACGCACACCGGCGAGCGGCCCTACCCGTGCGCAGAGTGCGGCAAGCGCTTCAGCCAGAAGATACACCTGGGCTCGCACCAGAAGACCCACACGGGCGAGCGGCCCTTCCCGTGCACCGAGTGCGAGAAGCGCTTTCGCAAAAAGACACACCTGATCCGCCACCAGCGCATCCACACGGGCGAGAGGCCCTACCAGTGCGCGCAGTGCGCACGCAGCTTCACGCACAAGCAGCACTTGGTGCGGCACCAAAGAGTGCACGAGGCGGCCGGACGCGGCCCGCCCTCTCCGGACGTGCCTGCCTCGCCGGGTTCCCCTGCCCCGTCCCCGACTCCGTCCCCTCCCGGGCCTAAGCCTTTCGCCTGCTCCGACTGCGGCCTGAGCTTCGGCTGGAAGAAGAACCTCGCCTCTCATCAGCGTCTGCACCGCAGCGAGGGGCGCCCCTTCGGTTGCGATGAGTGCGCAGTGGGCGCCACCGTGGACCCCGCCGCTGCCGAGCCCCTGGCCTGCGTGCATCGAAGCACACCGGCGCCCCAGGGTGCTCCCGCGAGCGAGCGGTCCTTCTTCTGCCCGGACTGCGGGCGCGGCTTCTCCCACGGGCAGCACCTGGCGCGGCACCGGCGGGTGCACACCGGCGAACGGCCCTTCGCCTGCGCGCAGTGTGGCCGCCGCTTCGGTTCGCGGCCCAATCTGGTCGCCCACTCCAGGGCCCACAGCGGCGCCAGGCCTTTCGCCTGTACGCAGTGCGGCCGCCGCTTCAGCCGCAAGTCGCACCTGGGCCGCCACCAGACGGTGCACACGGGCAGTCGGCCCCACGCCTGCGCCGTCTGCGCCCGCAGCTTCAGCTCCAAAACCAACCTGGTCCGCCACCAGGCCATCCACACGGGCTCCCGCCCCTTCTCCTGCCCGCAGTGCGGCAAGAGCTTCAGCCGCAAGACTCACCTGGTGCGGCACCAGCGCATCCACGGCGAGGCCGCCCACCCGGCCTCCGATGCTGACCTCGCGGCCCCCGCCTGGCCCACTCCCACCGAGGTGGCGGCGCCCCCGCTCTTCTTCTGAGCCTCGTTCTCGTCAGGACCCTTCCTTGGCCCGCTGGTTCCAGAGACCCATGCCCAAGATCTGGGCCGGTGAGGACGATGGCCTGGACAGCTGCGGGAAGGTCTGGGCCCCTGCCGGCCGTTTTCCTTCCCTCTCAATCTTGGGGAGAAGTCTGGAAAGGATAACCAGCTTTGACATTCTATGACAGAGACAATGCTAAGAGTGAACCCTTGCTGGGAACGGTTCAGGCCTGAGTCCTTGGAAGACTCCCACCCAGAGACCCCATCAGAAAGCAATCATTTTCTGGACCACCCCTGGCCAAGGACTGACTGAGTCAGGAACCTCTACAAGGGGAGGGAAAGAAGGGTTATCTGTGTACTTAAAGTGTCATTAAAATTACAGTCTGAAGGTTCTGGGGCTGTTAAATGAGTTGGGGGAGGGAACCTCTGACTCTTCTCATCCACTCTCCCACCTTAAATCCACACACAGACACCCCTTCCCTTCCTATCCTGGGTAAGTTAAATTTAGCCAGCTGCTGGGAATCGGCTCTATCAAATCAAAATATAACATAGCTAATTGCCAAACTGCTACCCTGCTCCCTGCTCCTGGCTCAGAAATTTGACAAGGAAGAAACTAGCATATATTGCTCATGCCAGGTGTTGAAGGCTAGAACTGTAGAGAATGCAAAGAGAGGGGCAGCATGCCCTTTGGCCATCCCCATGGGGACAGGTGGAGTGCCACCTGGAGCTCTAGTGCTCTGCCTCTGTTTGCAGCTCTTCCAAGGGGATTGCGGAGCAGCAGCCCCCCACCATCCTGCCTGGAAGGAGGTTGAAGGCAGATGAAGGTTGCTTTCCCATCACACTTTCCAGTAAGTTCTGTCTTTATGATGGTGCTTGATGCAGATGTCTCTGTAGCCGTACTTCGCCAGTCTAGGCAGGTAGGAGGGCTGGGCGGGCTGGCTGGCAGTGAAGGCGAGGGGTAGGAGGATAGGGAACGTGTTGGCCTTGGTGTGGGAAGTCTTGGCTTTGACCCTTCCTCTGCCTCTTGTAAGACTTGGAGCATTCATTTTCCTGGGCCTCTCCCTTCTCGTAACAATAAGATTGTTGATGTTGATGAGGGCTGAGGCCCTTTCCAATTCTAGCATCACTGTCACCAAAAAGAACCCTAGCAAGTATGTACTGGGTACCTACTATGTGCCAAGCACTGCACTAGTGAGCAAAGCAGATAGGACTCCACCCTCAGAGAGCTTGCAGGAAACATGAGAAGTGCTGGGAGAGGGCGAGCACAGAGGACTTTTGGAGTGCACGGTGAGGGCATCCAAAATCTAGGAAAGGTCAATGGAGGTTTGCAGGGTGAGGACACCTCTAAAGCAAGGCCTGAAGAATGGGTGTGAGTAGATGAAGGTTGAGATCAGAGAGGACAGTGTTTGCAGAGGCCCAAAGTCCAGCGCGGCTGGAGCATAGCGTGACAGGGCATGAAAGGCCCAAGAAGTAGCCCAAGACCTCAAACGGGCAGGTTAGGAAAGCCTTTAGCACACATGAAGGAGTTTAGGCTCCATCCAAGGGCAGTGGGAAGCTGTGGCAGGGTTCAGGCAGGGCAGGAACAGGATCACGTTTTCATGGATGTATTTTAGAAAGATGACTGGTTGCCTGTGGAGGATGGGCTGGCTGGAGGGGTGAGACTGGAGACCTGCACATCAGCAGTCCAGGTGAAAGGGGGTGGTGACCATGGACCATGGTTGTGTCAGAGGAGAGGGAGAGAGGTAACAGATTCAAGAGAAACTTAAAAACAGGACTTGATGATCAAGGTGGAGAGGGAGATGGAGGAACTGATGATGTTGGCCTGATTTCTGCTTGAGTGACTGACTACCTGCCAGTGGCCTTCCCCTGAGATGGGCAACGTGGAAGGAACAGTTTTGTGCTGGGGAGCAGTCTGGGATCTGCTGAGTTGGTGTGAACAGTAGGAAGCAAAGCCCAGAAGAGGACCTGAGCTGAAGATAGATGGATCTGAGAACCGTCACAAGTTTCTGAAGCTATGGGAGAGCGGACCACCTTCCCCAAGAAGTGAGTGTGGAGTGAGCAGAGAGGGGCCCAGGACAGAACCCCATGGAACACTAACGTTCAGGGGGTGGTGTAGAGAGAAGCCTGTAAAGAGTGGGAGAGCAGGATGCCAGAGAATGGAAAGAAAAACCCCAAGAGGCAACAAAGGAGCTGAGGGGAGACGGTGTTTCAGGAAGGAGGAGGAAGTCAACAGCTGAAGGCTGTTGAGTGATCACGCAAGTGAAGAATGTCCAAATCCTCTGGATTTTACAGCAAGGAGATCATCAGCAACCTTGGTGAGAGTAGCCTTGGGGCAGCTGGGGCAGATTCAGATTGCAGTGGGAGTCACAAAAGCAGAGTCCCAGAGAAGGTGGAAGAAAATGAGACCAGGATGCAGGTGAGCGACTGAGGTTGGCTGGGACGCCTCTCTCATGGTAAGGCACGGAGAGGAGGGAAAGATGGGCGTGCATGCAGGAGATTTTAGGCCTCTTGTCCAAGAATGAGGAGGGGATCCCAGGTGAAGGTGGCGGTGTGGCCATATATAGAAGCTGTTGTGTTTGGCCCCAGCAGCATTTTAAATACCTGGAAATTTCACATGAAAATCTGGACTTCAGCTTCTCTTGTGAAAAGCTGGAAGATCTGGCAACTGGTGGCTGGGGCTGAGCAGAAGTTGGCCTCTTTCGACTCAGGGCCAGGAACCACAGTGCCCACAGCCCTTGTCACTCCCCATTGGCTTTGCTCTCTGAAGTTGCCTACTGGCCTCTTAGGCACTGAGCTTGTGATTCAGCTAAACTTTTAAATTCAAACACGTGAAAGCAACATTTATGTTGGTTACACCAATATTTATATTTCTCTAAACATTCTGGAATTCTTGTGTAAGAACAGCTTTTAGATCCTGCAGCATATTTGGTGAGACCTACCATGTGTGAGACATTTCCAGGATTTCACATTCTCTTGAATCTTCTTGACGAGGTGTATATTTGTCCTTTCAGTTTGTTTGAAAATAGTCAAAAGTCATTTCATGTCAAGCCTGGTGGTAATCAAAACAGAAGATGGTGCTAAACAATGCAATGAGTCTGCAGTGAAGGACTGGGGTTCCTGAGGGCTAATTCCAGGGAGGAGTTCAAGACCCAAACAGTGGTGGTCTCACTGAAATCAACATATATCCCTCACGCAACCCCAGGTGTGAGCTGCCCTGGGTATGACTATCTTGGTAAAGCGTCAACCTTTTTACCCTCTGGGAAGTAAAGCACAAATTTACTATTTCTACATATAGAAAAGAAATGTTTTATTAATTAGTTAAAATTTATTTATTATTCCCCAGTCTTGTTCCAAAAAAAGATTGACTGTAGCCAATGGGCATAGAGTACCCACTACGTGCCCAGTGTGTACCAGCTACAAGACTAACCCAGAGGTGTTTGACCCAGGTCACGTGACCATCAGGAGCTTACAATGTGATTAGAGATGAGAGATGAATGTCCACAAAACAGGACATCTGTGGCTCTAGAGTCCTGAGAGCACAGGGAAAGGTCTGTGGAAGACGTGGGCCTGAACGTGGAGGTGGGGTTTGGATTTGTGGATTGCTGAGGGAAGAAGAGAGGACGGCTCAAACGCCCCCTTCTCCCCACACACCTCCCCCTCAACGCCCCTAGCAGCCCTGCCCCATTCCTCAGATCCTGTTCTCTCAACTCTCATCCATCCCCAGTTGGTGGCCCCTCCTTCTTTCCTAATCTCAATGGAAACTGTCCTTCCTAATGTTTTTTTTTGGTGAGAAAGATTAGCTCTGAGCTAATATCTCTTGCCAATACTCTTCTTTTTGCTGAGGAAGATGGGCCCTGACCCAACATCCGTGCCCATCTTCCCCAACTTTGTATGTGGGATGCCTGCCACAGCATGGCTTGATAAGCGGTGCATAGGTCCACCCCCAGGATCCGAACCCGTGAACCCCGGGCTGCCGAAGCGGACTGCACAAACATAACCACTATGCCACCGGGCTGGCCCCCCAATCTTTTTTTTACTGTGGCAAAATATACAGTATATGAAACTTACCATTTTAACCATTTTAAAGTATATAATTCAGTGGCATTAAGTACCTTTGCAATGTTGTGTGAACATCACCAATATATTTCCAGAACGTTTTCATCATCCCAAACAGAAACTCTGGTTCCAATCTTTTTCACGTAGTGGCACATTTAGATAAGGATACTATTAGGGTTGGTGAGGAGGCAGCTGGAGGCCTGCGGTGATGGCCTGGGGGCTGTCCTAGAGCCCCACCTGGCTGTCCTGGTAGCTGGGAGAATGAGCTCCCAACAAGTTAGAAAATGCTTTTCCCTCCCACAGACCCAAATTCTTACATGTGAGGAAGATGGAGGCCAAATTCACTACTCACCAAAGAGAAGGCTATCCAGCAAGTTTTCCTGAATTGTAATGGTTCCTGGAGAACACCCTGGGCATCCACTTGGTCTTTCCTCATGTCATAGACTCGATTAGAGTCCTCTGTCCTCTGTATCCCACCGCCACCCCATCTCAAAAGGGTGGGCGGGGGGACAGCTATCTCATTGCTATCATTTTCCAGAATTTTCGGTGGCCATGGATGCAGGTGATCTGCACACATAAGAGCAAGGGAGAAGGCTTGAGTTTCATGAAATCCCTAGACCATCACGTGTGGCCGTATAGCCATTCCTCGGGATGCAGGTGCCGGAGGAGTTCAGAACGGGGGGAGGGTGTGGGCTGGAGCAGTCAGGGACGGCTTTGCAAGGAGCACAGTCCTGGAGGGATGCTAGGGCTGGAATAGACAACGAGGAGATGGGAGAACCAGGAACAATGTGAGACGATGTGTCATGAAGTTCTAAACTGTGCGATCAGACACGGTGCCACAGGAGGTCAGCTATTTGCAACACTAAGTCTGAGATGAGAAGGGGTTATCTAGCTCTGTGTCAGTGGGGAGAAAACCCACCTCTCCAGGGCAGTCCACTCCGCTTCCTCTGCCAGTGAGGTGTGGAATAATCGGGACTCCCTCTTCCTCAGCCCTTCACAGAGCTGGCTCCTGCGCCACAACTGCCTGTGTCAGCCGCTGCAAAGAAACCACCGAGGGACAGGGCAGGCTGTATGAGAAAGATTGGTCATTATTACCATTAAGAATAATGGTAGCTAATATTTACCTAATATTTGCTATGTGCCAGGACTCAACCTGTGTTCTTTACATATATATTAACACAGCCAATCTTCACAATAACTACCATTATTATCCCCATTTTATAGATGAGGAAACTGAGGCACAGAACAATTAAGTCATTTGAACAAGGTCCTTCCTTCATTCAGTAAACATGCATTGAGTACCTGCTGTGTGTCTGGTACTGTTAGATGCTGGAAATGATAATAATAGTCATAAACTAAAATGTCTTGAACTTGTACTTTGCACTAAGTACTCTACAAATTAAGGGTTTACAAGTGTTGCTCCATTTTTCTCACCACCACCCTATGAATGGGCACCATTGTCCTTGGTTTAGTTTTTCTGATGAGCTAAGAGGCTCAGAGAGTCTAAGTAACTTACACATAGTCACACAGCAGTCTGTGATGAAAGCAACCCCGTGGTTTGATTCTAGAGCCTGGGCTTTTAAAAAATATATATTATTTTTAATAATGTTGGATGAGGCCCAACATTCTGGATGTTTCTGTGAGGGTGTTTTTGAATGAGATTAACATTTTAAGTTGGTGGACTTTGAGTAAATCAGATTGCTTTCCATAATGTGGGTGGGCTTTATCCAACCAGTTGAAGGCCTGAATAGAACCAAGACTGACCTCTCCTGAGTAAGAAGCAATTCAGCCAGCAGATGGCTTTCAGACTGCAGCATTGGCCCTTCCCTGGGTCTCCAGCCTGCCGGCCCACCCTGCAGATTTTGGACTTACCAGCCTCCATAATCACGTGGGCCAATTCCTTATAATAAATCATTATATGTATACATATACATGTATGTGTGCATATATATGCACATCCTATTGGTTCTGTTTCTCTGGAGAACACTGACTGATACATCTTGCAAAACTGAAACTCTGTACCTATTAAACAGTAACTCCCCATTCACACACCCCCTCAGCCCCTGGTAACCACCATTCTACTTTCCATCTCTATGAATCTGACTACTCTAGGTGCCTTACATAAGTGGAATCACACAGTATTAGTCTTTTTGTGACTGGCTTATTTCACTTAGCACAAAGCCCTTGAGATTCATCCATACTGTAGCATGTAACAGGATTTCCTTCCTTTTTTAAGGCTGAATAATATTCCACTGTATGGATAGACCGTATTTTGTTTATCCGTTCATCCATCAATGGACACTTGGGTTGCTTCCACCTTTTGGCTGTTGTGAATAATGCTGGTGTGAACATGGGTGTGCAAGTATCTCTTATAGACCCTGCTTTCAATTGGATATATACCCACAAGTGGAATTGCCGGATCATATGATAATTCTATTTTTAATTTTTTGAGGAACTGCCACACTGTTTTCCACAGCAGCTGCACCATTTTACATTCCATCAGCAGTGCACACGGGTTCCAATTTCTCTACATCCCCACCAACATTTGCTGTTTTCTGGTTTTTTGGTAGTGGCCATCCTAAGGGCTTATGAGGTGGTATCTCATGGTGGGTTTGGTTTGCATTTCCCCAGAGCCTGTACTTTGAAACACCAAGCTCTGCTGTCTCCTTACAGAGAGCACCCTCACGTTCCCGGTCTTCAGGGTGGTCCGTGGGTGGACCTAGTGGTCAATGCGTAGGAGAAGTATGTGAAGGGTCATAGGACAAAGAGTGAGAAGCAATGAACTACCCCTGGAGGGTTGGGAGGCGTCTCTGAGGAGGTGAGGTCACTTGCCGAGACCACACTTCCTTGGACTGGGCTCTTGGCCAGCTGGGCAACATGGTCACATTCACCCCTGAGTTAATGCCTGCCTGTCTCCTGAAGGAGGAACAGGGGCTCCTGCCTCAGCGCCAAGATGGCAAGCCGCATTTCCAGGTGGCAGACACCTGAGAAAAAGCGGGGAGCAACTGAAAGTGAGCTTGGGCATCTGTTGCAAAATGTTCCCTTTCCAGAAGTGGTTGTGAGTTCTGCAGTCAGCCCGAGGTGGGGATGTGGAGCCTGTGTGGAAGGGTGGCCATCAGCGGCAATTGTACCTAGTTAGGAATTGTTGCACAGGGTGAAATGGAGTCCCCACAGTGAACCTACACTGTGACATCCTGAAGAGAGGCAGTGGGAGAGGTGCTGGTGTCCAAGCAAGTGATTCACGGGGAGATGGGGCAGAGCAGACAGGTGGCTCTGAGGGAACACGAGGAAGGAAGTGAGTGTGGGGGGAACCGCAGGATGTGCTCCTGGAGCAGGCGGGAAGGAATCTGGGCCCAGAGCTTGTGTGGCACATGCTGCAGTGACACGCCCAGCCCGCCCGTCTCTAGGCCCCAGTACCTGAGAACCGCCTGGGAGCTGCCTGCCCTGCCCGCCTCCCCCTGCATGCTCACTGGGGAGGGCTGGAGTAGCCAGGTCTGTGCTGTAGGATTCCTTCACCACATGCACTGTGTTATTGCCAGGGCTGCCGTAACACAGCACCACAAAGTGGGGGCCTAAAACAACGGAAATGTGTCCTCTCACGGTTCTGGAGGCCAGGAGTCCGAGACCAAGGTGTGCAGGGCGGCGCTCCCTCGGAAGGCTCTGGGGGAGGATCAGTCCCAGGCCCCTCTCCCAGCCTCTGGTGCTGCTGGCATCCTTGCTGTTCCTTGATGTGGAGGCACATCACTCCAGCCTCTGCCTCCGTCCTCCCTCGCGTGGCCTTCTCTCCCTGTGTGTCTGCCTCTGCGTCTCTTATAAGGACCCAGTCACATTGGATTAGGGCCCACCCTAATGACCGCATCTTAACTCGATTACATCTGCAAAGACCCAATTTCCAAATAAGGGCACTTTCACAGGTACTGCGGGTTAGGACTTCAACAAATCTCTTTAGGGGACACAATTTAACCCACAACAGGGACCTTCCCTGAGATACTGTGCCAAAGCTGGAGGAGGAAAGACTGAAATGCAGGCTCCTGGGGTCGGGAGGGGATGGGCTGGCCCGGTGGATGAAGGGAGGGGCTGGGGCAGCACAGCTCTGACCAGGGGCGGACCTGGCATTTCAGGCGCTCATGTCCGCGAGAGCTCTCGCGCCCCCGTGGGAGAGGCTGGGATATTAGCTCTGGAGATGCCTCGTGGCATTCCAAAAAGCCAAAAGATAATAATGAGAATTTTGCTTCATGTTCCTTTATGCTACAAGTGATTTTTAAATTTACATTTTCTTGATTCCGTAACAGTAAAATAGCTTTGACATGACAGTAAACAAGGAAAAAGCACAGATGACAACTTTTAGGAGACTGTGGGAGCAACTGAGCACTGAGCTACCTTCCGTCAAGCATGACTGTTTTGTTTAGTGTTTCTGTAACGTCTGTGTGCGTGTGTGGGCGCGCCTGTTCCAGGGCTTATTTGTGAAGAGACAGAAGAAGGAGGAGCCCCCGGGGGTGACGCTGCCTCTGAGGAGCCAGCAGGTTCGAAGGGGATCTTTTGGGGAGGAGTTCAGAGAGATGGGCTGAGATGGGTACAGGGGATGCTTCTGGGCAGCATCTTGAGGGAGAGAGGACAGGCAGACTGGAGCGGGGCAGGGCCAGTGAGCATGGTCTGAGGACAGGCTGGTCTCCAATAGTAAAAGGTTTTTCTGACCCTGGGACTCAAGAAGCAGTGGCGGGGAGGAAGGGGGTGATGGGGCTCCTCATGACAGAGGCATTGCCGTCAGACAGGGCTTGACAGGGGAGTTTAGGAAACAGATGTTCCTGACAGAGGACAGAGCTCCAGGGCTGGGATGAGGTCAGCCTCAGGGCAGGGCCGTTCTTGGTCAATACCAGGAGTTGCATTTACGTCATGGGCTTATGTAACGTCATTATGTAACAGCATTAGGGTCGTCACAAATTGGATTCTATTTCAGGCTCTACAGAAGCCAGAATCCAGGCTCCCCTCCAGCCCAGCGAGGCAGTTACTTCATAGCTCAGAGCCCCCTTTCTCTTGTTGGGATTTCTCCTCTCAGTTTTCCCTGGAGAGCTTTTAGGAGACCCTTGTGTGCCCACCTCCTTCCCAGAGGGGCTGGAACTCTCCCCTCGGGACCCTTTCCTGCAGAATGATGGGCCTTGCGTGTTTATACTTTCCTGATGCATGCTCCACGCTGCACTTGTCCTCACTGCACCGTCCACCAGGGTCCAGGCTTGTGGACCACCTGGGCTATCAATATCTTCTCCTATCAGGTCTGGGCTCCAGCTTCTCCTGCTTTCCAATTTATCCTCCAACTGGTAGTTTGGTCTTTCTCTTAGCTTGTTAGTTCCCTGCTTAGAAACTTTCGTTCATTTCCTATAATTTAAAAGTATCTCTCAGTCGGAATATCCAAACTCCACAGCAGTTGGCACGTTGTCTTATGTCTGCTGTGGGTGCGTCCATCTCCCTCTGTGGGTTGTGAGCTTCCCTGGCACCCAGCCTGGCACCCATGGCCCAGCTGGCACTCATAAACGTTTGTGGTTTTAATTCAAAGCCTTTTGCAGTTGGCCTGACGAATCTTTTCAACTTATTTCCCAAACCTCCTGGTACACACCCTCCCTTAACTCTGACAGAGCTTGCTCTTGTCTCCCCAACGTGCCCTGTCTTCCCCACCGCCCCACCTCGCCCGCCTCCTTGGTTTCCCCATCATGAAGCGCCCAGCCGCCTGACGTCCCAGATGGAGGCCCCGACCACGGGGATCTGGTGCTGCTGTTTGCCACTTTTTCAGATGCCATCTTCACGCCCTTGTGTTTTCATATACCTAAGACTTACTGAGGGCTTATGGTGACCTAGGCTCTTGTCATTCTCCGAAGTCCCCTTTGACAGTGGATGATTATCCTCATTTCCCAGGTTAAGCCGTTGTGGGTGTGAGAGCCTTGCATCCCCAGGGCAATGGGAGCAGCCCGGGGGGCAGGCTGGATTCCCAGGACCCGACACCTGCGTGTGCTCACTGCGTGCCGGTGAACTGTGTTGTTGGAAGAGGAGCCTTTAGAAGGCCCACCCACCTCCAAGTCCCTCCCCTCCTGGGGAGACTTAGTGCCTAGAACCCACCTTTTCAGAGTCACAGCTTTGGGCTAAGCTGAACTAACAGCCAAAGCACAAATCCTGGAGAGATCATAACTATTCGTTTGGCAATCCATTTTTCCCTGGGCTGCGGGGGATGCTTAAAGCTAAATTTACTGTTCGACGCAACCATTCCAGTTAGCCGTCTGGTATATTCACATACCTCACGTCTCCCTCATTTAACAGCCTATTGTAACATATGGTCCTCATTGGGGGTTCTTCCATATGCTCTATACATGTGTGACTCGACGAGAAGACAGCCACACAGACTCAGGAGGAGGAGAGTGCCACAGCTTGGGAGAGGGTACAGAGAAGGAAAGCAAGAATATCAGTGGCGGGGGCGGTATGGCAGGAATTTTCTAGACCAGCGGTCCCTAACCTTCTGTGGACGACCAAGTACATTGTTAAGATGTTTAGGGCTTTCCCCAGAAAAATATACACAGAAACAATAGTTTGCATATAATTTCAGGGAGTACATGGACCCCCCCCGCCTCCCGCAAGCCCATCCATGGGCCTCGTGGCCCCTGGAGCTGGCTTAAGAACTCTGCTCTCTGACCAGTTTTAACCCTTATCCTGCACAGGAGAGAACGGAGGCCTAGGGAAGGAGCGGTTCCCATGGGGACAGAAGGGTGGGAGGGAGGGAAAGACAGAATCCTCGGTTCTGCCAGGGAGGGCCCTGCTAGCAGGTGCCCCATTCTCCTTGTGACCTGGGCCTGGGCTGCCCCCACTACAGGAGGGGCCTAAAGGCACTTTGGGAACTGCTGTGGGACCAGAGGAAGCGGCCCGGCTTTGCATCCCCTTCCTGTTCAGCAGGCTTGGGTGGGTGGGGTATTCAAACCCATAACCAAGTGGGCTGAGGGTCTGGGACCAGATCAGGATTCACAATTAGCCAGAAGGTCCCCTCCCCTTCCTCTGAACCCAGACCAAAGCCCGCCCACCTGGCTGGGCCTGGAGGCGGGAGTGCACCCCTGGGAGGGCCTACCTGCGCTGGAAGCAGAAAGCCCAGGGCTTCTGCTGTAGGAGCTCATGAGTTACCCCACTCTGTGTGGAACAGTCTGACTGGGGCTGTGCATCTCACAGCTGCAGCATGGCCTGCACACTCCTGTGTCCCTTCTGGCTTTGCTGTGCTTTGTTTCAGGACGGAAAGAAAGCAGCGATGACTCCCCCCTCACCCCCACTTCTATTTCCATTCAAGGACACAGGCTTCTCCTCCCCTCCTGGGGCCAGTTCTAGTCACCACCTGTCAGGGTTTAGAGAACATTCTTCTGAGCTTTCAACAGTTCTGTGAGGTGATTGCTGGGGAACCACTGCTGAGCGGCACCAGGGAGATGCCCAGAAATGCAAGAGATCATTTGAAGTCAGGTAGGTACTGAGGCACCTGAGAATACCTAGGAAAGCAATCGAGTCCCCGTGCAGTGTCGCTCGGGGATCTGCCTTTGCAAATATAATGGGCTAATTGAGCTGGACTGTCTAGGGGGCGAGCAAGGAGCAACTTTGTTTCTTCCATCATCACATTCAAACCCATTCTGTCAGATCCATCTTCTCCACTGTACCAAATTTCCATCATTGTGCAAAAACTCACTCCAAAATCAAGCGGCTGAAAACAACCATTTGTTTGCTTACAGTTCTGTGGGTTAGCAATTTGGGCCAGGCCCAGTGGACTGGTTTTGGCTGGTTTCGCTGGGGTCTTTCATGCAGTTACAGAAATCTTTGTGGCTTTGGGGCTCGATGGGGCCTGGATGGTCCCAGATTGCCCCATTCCCATGTCTGGTGGTTGGTGCTGGTCATTGGTAGGGGCCCCTCCTCCTCCAGGAGGCTGTCCTGGGCTTCCTAACAGGGCAGCTCTGTATTCCGAGAGGCAGGAGCAGAATCTGTACAGACTGGGCTCCAGAACATGCACAATGTCACTTCTGCCACATTCCCTTCGTCAAATCAAGTCACAAGGCCAACCCAGGCTCAAGAGGTGGGAAAACACCCCACCGAGTCACGTGGCAAAGCGACGAGCTGACGGACAGGTGGGAGGGGTTGCAGCCATCTTTGTGGACAATCTACCCCGCCCGCTCCTGGACCGTGTAGTAGGAGGATCCTGACACGTCCTGAGAGTTTGAATAGTCTCATTTTCAGTTATTAAAAAGTCTGGCCTGATCTAACCCCCAACTTTAATATCTCGTCCACCTTGAAGATCCTCCCCATTCCATTCAGGGCTGATCTGTACATCTCGTAGACTGATGAGAAAGAGGCCCAGGTCTCAATGTTTCTCCACCTTGTTCTTCCCCTCCGCCTCCTCACTCCCTGCGCCCCATTTGGCCCCCTGGGGGATGGCAGGGTGGAGGGGAGGAGAAAAGATCTCATTTGGTGAGCGTTGTCATCGTCTGGCACGGGTGGCCTCTGTGTGGCAGGATGCTGCTGGAATATTGACTTCTTCTCTCATGGGGTGCTTGCTGAGTTCTAAATCACTTACTCCTTGTGTGGGGCCATATAAGGCTGCAGTGTCCCCTAATGAGGGCAATGCACCCTCTGGATGGCCACCCTTCCACTTCTGCTCCATTGGTACGCCCCAAACAATTGCCTTCTATTGGGGTGTCCTTCTTCTCTGTGGATCAGCTTTCCTCCTTCTTCATTCATATGGCAAGGTTGAGGTGGCTTTTCCACAACTTCCACATTGACCAGTTACCAGTGTAATCACTCAAACAATTGACTTTCTCACTTCCAAATTCCTGGGATTTGATTGGCTAAGCTAAAGTCAGATTTATCCCGGATTTGATCAACTATGGCCAGGGAGATGGGGACACATGGTTTTAATATGAGTGTCATGTCCTACCCCTTATTTATGGGAGAAATGGGAATTTCCAAGGAAAGGGGTGGTCATTGGCTCTCAGGCTGGACAGACAAGCCCAAGAGGCACCTGCTGCAGTGGGCACTATAACTAGAACTAGCCCTATGTTGACAACTCTTAAACTGGGAGTTCCTAGGAGACAATCAGGCTTATTAATTACGAAATCATTGATGGTTACTTAGAAAGCTGCTTCAGCAGAGTGGTGGGAGCAAAAGTTAGATTGCAAGTGGTTGAGGGTAAGTTGGCGGGAGGAAGTGGAAGCACTTATCCAGTGTAGCTGTTCTTCTGGGAAAAACTTCCCCCTTATTCTTCCTGCTTCACCAACACGGCGGGATGGAGCTGCCATGTTCTTCATGGTCCTGCCCCCTCGCACTAGCCGATTGGCCCAGGTGAGAAGCCAACCCCAGCTAGGCCAGTTGGAACCCTTCCCCAGGACACGGAACTTTGCAACAGAGAGTGTGTTGCCTCTTGGGCAACAAAGGCCACACAAGTCAAACTTGCAAGGCTTCATAGGCTGTATTTCTTATCACATGGACATGGCTAATTTTCAGTGAAGGAGAACAGAGCTGACCACAGAGAAAAGCAGAAATGAGAGATGGAGGGAATTTAGGTATCAGATGAACCACAGATTCTTGACATTCCTGAGGCCAAATTGTAGCCCTGCCTTTCTGTGGCAACTGGGAGATGCACCGCTTGGATTTCCCTTCCAAACCCAAGACCATTCAGCTGTGAGTACAATGCACTGCCAGCCTGCAGCTATTAGTGCCCTCAGGATCCACCTCACCTTGTGAGCCGAGACCAAGCTCTTCTCGGGAAGACCCCAGCCAGTGACAGAGTGTGGCCGGGTACTCAGGCCTGGCCATTTCTGCCCAGTGTGGATCTCTGCTTCAGAGCTCCCTGTGGGTTGGCTGAGATGTCATGCATCATGGTCTGAGGTTCTACCTGAAGGATTCTGCTTCCTCCCACTTCCCTTTCAGAGGTGTCAGACCCAAATTGTGCCGAAGTATGGTTTCTACCTTTTTTATCTTTCACAGGAATTACCTCCCAATATGTCTCTTACCCCCCCATCTACCTGCTTCCAGAAGGGCCCATCTGACACACCTTCCCGTGAATTCAATGAGCCAATACATTTCCCTTTTCATCTTGGCTAGTTAAGTTAGGCTTCTGAACTTGCAACCAAAAGAATCCTGATATTCCATTCTTTGCTTACACAAATAGTATTAAAAACATGAAGTAGTCTCCCCAGTCTCCTTCCCCTCCTGGTATCCCCTATTCCTCTCCCACCACCAGAGGACCCAGCTGGCCTGGTTTCCCATTGAATGAGATGCTCTCCTGGACCCTGGTTCGTCCCCACAGGCTGAAGGAGGCTGGAGCCCCCAGTCCTACCCTAGCAGCAGCAGCAGCAGGAGGTGTGGCCCAGAGGGTCCATTCTTGCGATGTTCAATGGGAGATAAAAGCACAGATTCATGATAAAAACCAGCCTCCCCACCCCCAATGCTCCTTGCCCACTGATTCCCAGAAGACAGAGTCTTGCCCCTTCCTGTTGCTTCAGATGAAACAGCAATGGAGGGGCCTAAGAGGCCCCCTGCTCAGTAGGAGCTCAGTCAAGCACAGGCCTCCAAGGGGGTGGTAGAGTCTGACCCTTGCAAATTTCCAGCTGGGGTCAAGGTTATTCATACTCCACTTTGCCCAACACCCAGGTGCTGCCCATCCCCAGCAAGGCCTTATTCAAAACATCATTGCATTCCTGACTGCTAAAGGAAAAGAAAGTGGCAGTGGTAGGCCCTACAAGTTCATTCTCATCAGCTCCCCCTCCAGAACCATCCTCCAAACCAAACCAGCAACGATGCCACGAGGGCAGAAGTGATAACTGAGACCCTGAAGCCAAAGCCTGCAGCTAGGGATGTGACTCTTCCTGGATCACCTAGAGCCCGTCCAGGCAAATGTGGGAGAGCTGTGCTGGGGTGAGGCAGCCTGCCCTCTTGACTTGGAAAGATGAGCTCTGACGGACTGGGCTCCAGCAGCATCGAGCAAGAAACGGAAGAGAAGGAGAACCTTCCCTGGAATGGGGCCCTTTAAGGAAGAGGAGACCCCTGGCAGGACTGTGTCCAAGAGGACTCTGCACTCCTATGTGGACATGATTCAATTTGCCTTCAGTATGGAGAGGAACCACACGACTCAAAGACATCTAGACACAGATCGAGAAACACTTCCCCTGCTTTAGCACACTGCCAGATCAGGCTGGAAGAATTCCACCGGCCACAACCTTTTTCCTCATGACGTGTTTTTAGAGAAATACCTACCACTGGCAGGGTCTTCTTTTGGACCACCTGCTTCAATGTCAATGGCTACTTAGTGTTGCCCCAGGTGTTTAATAGCAGAAATGACCCTTTTCAGAACTTTTCAGGAACCTGGACTCCCTGTGGTCACTACTGGTATCGCATGTTAGCTCCTACCTGGGCCCTCTTAGCTCCCATGAAGGGTCCCTGGGGTGGTAGCCCTCAGTGAAGGCCCGACTTCTCCTGGCAGCTTCACTCATGAGCTCAGTTTGTCCATCACAGCAAGAGAGTTCACAAGCCCCAGAGTGATCCTAGCTGATGGCCCCTCTCCCTGCTTCAGGGCTGGTAAGGACCAGAGACCCCTGCTTGGAGAAATCCAGCTTGGGGATCCAACACCACACTTTTGGAGGCCCATCAGATCAGAGTGCCACCTTGGAAAGGTGGATCTCCCCACTCCCAGCTTTCAAAAGAGAATCAGCCCACCCCTAGGAGGAGTTGTGCCACCTTCTCATTCCAAGAACCAAGATCTCCTACACTGGGCTTAAGTCCCCAGCCCAGGAGTCTCTGAAATGCTGGCTGGCTTGTTGCCTCCTTGCCTGAAAGAGCCCCAGCTACAATTCTTGGGGACCCAGTACCTCCCAACAAGACCTCAGAGCCCACCTCCAAGTTTGGCTTCTCCCAGCAGGAGGAAGGACACTTTAAGACATCCTTTAAGGAAGTGTCCAAGAAGCTGCCCATCTCCATCCCAAGCAAAGCCACCACCCCTGTGATCCCAAACTCCCAGGGCTCATACCCCAGCCCAAGTGGTAGGGGTTGGCTGGATTTCAGCCCAATATGAACCCCAGAGTGCCTCTGGGTTCCTGCCCAACTCCCTGGACTGATGGATCTCAGCACCACCCCATTGAAGTCGCCTCCTTTTTGACTCAACCCATGAGCTCCTCCATAGAGAGCCCTTGACCTTGCTTCTAACCCCTTCGGCCAAGGCTGGGACTAGGCCAAAGGAAGCAAGGTGCCAGGGCACAAAATTTAAGGAGGCCTTCACTCTCAGGGCCTTGCGGGTGGCATGTCCCAGCCCTGCCTTCAGCAGCAGTTCCTGTCATACTTGGAAATCCCAAAACCAGGCTCCCCTGAGCCACAGGTGTCCGACCCTAAAGCTAGCCCTTCCCTAACAGAATGTCAGGTTCTGGACAGGAGAAGTAAGTTTCATCAAGCTCCTGGGGCAGCTGCTTACCCGGCCGGAGGAGGACTGTGGCACAGCAGCTGGTGCCCACTCCCTCCTGAACTGCAGTAGAGGCCCGGCCTCCCCTCGCTGCGCACACCACTCATGACTTGGGGCACTTGTGTGGCAGGGCGGTCCTAGGACCCTCTGTGAGAACAGCAGCCAGGAGGTGGGTCTGCTTCTCTTAGTGTCAGCTTTCCCGACTGTGCCAAGACGGACAGTCATGCCTGAGCCACCCCTGGACCTCAGCAAGCAGGAAGACCCTGTCCCTGACTGTGGGCTCCCTAAGAGGTTCTGGTTCCTCCGCCCTCTCTTCCAGGAACCAAAGGACAGAAACAACAAAACAAAGGTGAAGAGCCAAAGGAACTCACTCTCTCTCACCCACTCTGCTCCCGGCCAGTGGCCCTTGTAAATAGGGCATAGTCTCCAATTTATCCTTTAATGGAAACGGTTTTTCTGAGATCATTATCTAGGGACTGCCACAAGGTGGTAGGGTGACGGGGTTGGTTTGCTTCTGCACTGTGCTTTTAGATTCTGTAAGAGGGGAGGACCTGCAGGGCACAGTTTCTCCCAGACTTGAGGTACCTGGTTCAAGATGTCTTGACTGTAGGCACCCAGGCAGGGGTCTGCTGGCCAGCATCCCTCTTACTACTCCGCCATCCTCCCCATGTTTCCAGGTCAGCCTACCTTCAAGAAGACATCCTGGTAGAAGGGCTTTCGTGGACAGGGTCGAGAGTTGAATTTGGGTGGGAGTGGGAGGTGGACACTTCTGAAGCCAAAGTGTGCATCCTCTGGTGTGCCTGATCGGATGTGTCATCATGCCAGGGAGATTAGCAGTGACAGAGAACTTGGCCGGAGGTTTGAGGAGGCTGAGAGCGCCCCAGACCTGCCCCTTAGCTTTGCAAAGAGCCACCCGAGGTCCCAATGGACCATGTGCCCAGGAATGCTACTGTGATTCTCTACCCGATAAATCCAGGGCGGCGATGCTGGACCAGAGTGAGGTGCAAAAGGCCTTGTGATGACAACTTGGTGGGTCAGTGATAAGTGTTTTTATTGTCTAGACTCCAGACCTGCATTTATTCTTACACCAAGTCACAAACCACACCAACTCAGATATTGCAAGGGTGTCTGAGACTGTAAGGAAAGCAAAGGCGTATTAGAGGGAGAGAGAGTCCAGCAGGCCAGATAAGGGAGCATGCTCGGTGGGGGACCATCTGGCACCATGGCCGTCCTCCCACTCACCCGACTAAGCAGTCGACTTACCGTTCCAAGCTTCTATTTCCTTCTCTGCAATATGAGGACAAAATAACCCTTCACGGGGTTGGTGCTAGGATGAAATGAAACAGGGCATAATAATGAAATAACGTAGCATAGGACTTGGCACATTCTGGGTGTAAATATTAGCTAATATTAATTGAAAAAACATTAAATCTTATTTTATAAAACACATCAAGGGCAGGACCATTCTCAAATCTTCCCAACACAGGTCCTCACTGAATGCCATTGATGTGATGGCCATATACCAAGTGCTCAGTGAGTGTTGACTGGTGGTGTCATTGTTGCGATGAAAAGGAGCAGAGCACCAACACTGCATAGAGGGAGGGGCTATTTGCTGCAAGTGACAGGTAATCTAGCCATTGCTGAAGAAACATTACTGGAGGACCCACGAAGTTTGCTTGGAGTCTAAATTAGAATATGGCTCCAGCTAGAAATCATTCTGAAACAGCGACGCAAAAAGGAGAGGCCACCAAGTAAACAGTGTGACAGCTGGATGCTTTCACGGACTCTTGCAGACATTGTTAAAATGTAATCGTGATTTTGGGTTTTTTTCCCCCAGACTTGTGTAATGTTGTTTCAAATCTTAAAATCCCTTCAAGTATGCTGCCAAAATTCTGTCTGAAAGTGTGCCTCAAACACAAAAACCCCAGAGAAACTCTGATAAAGCGGGTGACAGTGCTGGTTATAAACTAAGGTGGACACCGGCTCCCCTCCTGGACCCCCACTTTACTAGCCATCTGACTCAGACCTGCCCTTTATCCGCTCTAAGCCTCCTTACCCAAGGGGCTGCTGCCAGGAGTACATTGGGCACAGTGTGCCGTCACACACCTGCCACACAGTGAGCACTTAAGTGACGTGAGATGGCACGGGCTATTTTATTTTCTTCTTTAAGCTTTTACCTTTTCCATATTGTCTATAATGACATATTTTTGTATTGTCAGAATGAAGGTAAATATATTAAAGGAAGGTGAAGCTGGCACGTGCGGGTGTGTTAGCTCTCTATTGCTGTGTGACAGATGACCGTACACTCAGCGGCTTAAGACAACACACACTCGTGATGTGACGGCTCGTCTGGCCAGGAGCCCGGGCTCGACTCAGTGGGGACTTCTGCTCGGGGTCCCCAGGCTGCGTTCAGGGTGTCAGCCCAGCTGCATTCGCGCCCGAGGCTCAGCTGGGAAGGGTCCGCTCTGAACTCACCCAGGCTGGCAGATGCGTTTCCTCGCGGCTGCAGGACTGGGGGTGCGGCTTCTTGCTGGGTGCCGGCTGGAGGCCACCCCAGACCCTAGAGGTGGCCTGCAGGTCTCCACGTTCACGCAGGCTTCCTAACATGGTGCTTACTTCCTAGGCTGGCCCAGAGAGCCTCTGAGGGCGAGACGGAGACTTATCTAATGTCACGTGAGCACGCCAGTGCCATCCAGCACCTTTGCCATATTCCGTGGGTTAGAAGGCAAGCAACAGGTCCCACCCACACTCAGAAGAGGGGACCACACAAAGGAGCAAAACCAGGCGGTGGGGTCACGGGCGCACCTTGCAGTCTGTCCTCCATGGTCAGTTTAGTGGTATTGAGATAAATGCCAGAGTTCTAAACTCCTAATTTCTTAATATAAAATGGAGATCCTCTAGGACTAGGGGCCTGGGTTTTAGAGAGGCCCTACTTAGGGCACAGGGGGCGGCTGCAGGAGATGGAGCGTGGGCACATGGAAGGCCATCCCCACCCAGGGACCTCCCCATCAGCACTCTTGCATACCCGAGGGGCCGCCCGGGAAAGAAGGCGCAATATGACCACAGCACCTGAGAGTGTGTGTGAACGTGTGGGAATGCATAAGTGTGAGTGTGATTATGTGAGCAAATACGTGAGTGTGCGAGAGTGTGAGCAAACGTGTGTGTGTGTGTGTTTGTGCATGTGAGTGTGAGAGAGTGTGTGTGTGTCGGGTGAGAAGGGCAGATCCACCCACCTACGCTGAAGATGGATGGGTCATAACTGGCTGGCTTGTGTAGTTGTTTTTGTGCATCAACTTGAGCATCAGGTCTTTTTGTTCGTTTGTCTTAAACACTAGCTCATCTGTGTCGCCTTCAATGTTGCTGAGCAGAGCAGAGGGAAAGCCTCCTACGTGAGTGTTCCAGAATATTCTCTTTCACATACACAGATGACTCTACAGAGGTCACAGCAAGGGTGGAAAGGCCCCAAGTGAAGAATCGTGGTAATTTGAGAATAAGGAAGCAGGACTAAAGAGAGAGGGATGGATTTTAGGAGAAAAGTTGCCTCTTAGAAATATGTGTAGGCTTTGGGGGATGTAGGTCTTGTGAAGGGCACAGGAAGGTAGATCACATGGTCTAAGGTTCAATTTCACGTACCTTCTAAGTCCTCTGACACCATGGACATTCCTGTCTGATTGGGCCCATCTCTCTCTCTCTCTCTCTCAGGTGGTAGTGATAACATGAAGCCTAATTCCCACAGGAAACCTACGTTTAACTGAGTGTATGTCAACTGTAATAACATTTGGGAAGCTTTTATCCAGTTAGTCTAGCCACCTCGGAGACAGGCCTCCCCCTCCTCAGGCCCGGGGAGGTGAAGAGTCAGGTTCCTGTGTGAGGACGGGTCCTGAGGACTGCCGAGACCAACCTCGGCAGACACGTGCTGCCGCAGACTCAGGGCCACGGCCCTGCCACCGGGCCGACTCCTGGGCCCCGTCCCAGCACTGTGGAGGCAGCGTCGGGAGTGGGGCAGGACAGCTGGGTTTCCCACAGGAGCTGCCACGTTATCCTGAGGAGCCGTCAGGTTTGAGAATGTGGGATTGATCTCTACGATACTGTAAAACATTAAGAGTCTAAGTCCCACCTTTCACTGCAGAGAGATTTCTCTTAATTTGTCTAGAATTTCCCTTTCCAGTTACAAGGTGGGCATGAGAGGAGGGTGAGAGGAGGCCCCCTCTAAATGATACTACCTAATAGTCACTGAGTACTTTGCATGCGTCAGACACCACGGGAGCGCTGTGGGATCATCTCGTGGAAATCCACAGCATCTGCGGGTGAGACACCACTCTACTTACAGAAAGGGAAACCGAGAATCAGAGAGGGTGGGCAACTTGCCCATGTAAGCAAGGACTGGGAGAGACCTGCATCTCAGACCTGACTCCACACCTGCCTCAGTTTACATCCTGGCTCCACCGTGTACTAGTCCTGTCACCCTGGGCAGATGGCTTTACCTCATCTGTAAAATGAAGAAAATAATAGTACCAAAGCACCCGCCCCATGGGCTTGTCGTGAGAGCTTTAAATGAATCAACACGAGCAAAGGGCTGAGGATGTTGCCCAGCACCTGGTCAGCCCTCTGAGACATCAGTGATTATTTCGATTAGCTCTATTGCCTCTTGTTTGGGGAATGGCAAGGCCTTGTTCATGTTTTCTATCCTCCTAAAAATTTAAACTGAGGTGTCATCTTAGTCTGCTCGAGCTGCCATAACAAAATATCACAGACTAGGTGGCTTAAACAACAGTTTCTCACAATTTGGGAAGCTGGGAGTCAGATCCAGGTGCCGACTGGTTGGCTTTCTGGTGAGGGCCCGCTTCCGGGCTTGCAGGCAGCTGCCTTCTTGCTGTGTCCTCACGTGGTGGAGAGAGAGCAAGCTCTCCAGTGTCTCTCTTCTCTTGAGGGCACTAATCCCACTGTACCAGGGCCCCACCCTCACTACCTCATGTAACCCTAACTACTTACTTCAAATACAGTCACACTGGGGGTGAGGGCTTCAACATATAAATTTGAGGGGACATAATTCCATCCACAGCAGGCCTTTTTAGGCTCTCCCCAGCAGAAGAATGTGAGACTTCTCTTTAAACCTGGCTCCTCACCTTCCCAGAGGGAGAGGGGGGCCACCTGTCCTCCCTCACAGACTACCTCCAGCCGTGAATAAACAATAGATTTCCCGACTTGAATATAAGTGTGCCTGAAGGTGGGATTTGAGGCTCCCCTCTTGCCCCTGTGCTGGCTGTGGGCACAGAGACTAGCACATACCCAGCTCACCAACACAGCTGAGGGAGGCTGACGGTGCCAGGTGGGGTCAGTGAGACAGCGCCCCTCCTAAGTGACACTGCACAGCTCACAGGGTCAGTAGCATGAGGGCCAGTAGCTGCGCCATCTCTAACTCCAACAGTGGTCCATGGTCATCTCTGCTTCGGGGCCACTTCATGGCCCATCACACGGGGGCCATACCTGTGGTGGGAGAGCCTATCTCTGGGCTACACACCTCTCTCCCTTCCTGAGGGCAGGGCTTTGGACGAAGGTTCAGGACTCCTCACTGGCCCCTCTCCTTGGCTTTCCATCCCTTTCCCCAGGGCCAGGGAGGAGACCCAACGTCCCATGTGTGACAGGCTCCTCCACCATGTTGCCACAGCCAGCATTGGGCAGAGGAGCGCTTTGCAGGCCAGGAATGGTAGCTGCTGGCAGACGCCTCTGCTTCTCTCATGTCTTCCCTGCTCCTGGTCACCCGAACCACCTATGACATTGCGGAGGCTCGTGTGCTCAGCAGAGGCACCAGGAAATATGAAATCTGGCAAACAGGAAGTTCTGCTGCAGAAACGGGAAGAAGGGTAGAGATGGGCACGCAGGTTGGTTCTCTGACTCTCCCTCCAAATATTTACATATCTTGATGCAAAACTTTAACATTTTACAATTACGTTCACTGATCTTATTTGAGCCACACGTTAATAGCAAGAGATCTTCAAGGTACAAATTCTTCTCCTGTCAGAATTGAGATGTATACAAAGCCCTAAATTTGGGCTCCAGCCCTCGTCCTTCACTCGCTTCAGGTAGGGATCTCTTCCACGGCACCCACGGGGGATGTTCTCATCCAAGCCCAGCTCGCTGCCCGCTCTCGCCTCCCTCCCTGGCGGTGTCCCCCAGCCCGCTCCCCTAGGCCTCAGCCCTGGCGTCCTCCACGCGGGGCCTTCTCGGAATGTAACTCAGGGCTCTCAATGCTTGTCACGCATCTACCGCCGCTCAGACCGGCACTGCCTGGCAGCGACAGCACAGGCCTCCATGTGGTGAAGACGGGGGTGGACGGACGAGAATTGAGATCAGAGCGATCAGGGCCAATGGCTCACAGTGTGCGATGGGCGGGCGCACCTGGGGGATTCCAGTTCCTAGAAAGACACCGGAGCTGAGGGGCAGAGAGATGAGTCCCGCAGACATGAAGTCCTACAAAGGGGATCTGGGTTTGACCTGTGATCTTAGACGCAGCCCAAGACTCAGGCTCCCAGTGTGAATCCCTCAGGGCAAGTGCTCACTCCACCCTTTCTCCGGGCCCCTGCTGGCTCTCCCTGACCTGCCTTCTTCAGGGGTCCCGGGTTCCGGCTACTCCATCCTCTGCTCACCACAGCCTCTTCCCTGCCAGGGATGTTACGAGGGGATGACTCACCCCACGTCCCCTGCTTCCTGCACTAGACCTGAGGACGGTGCCTGTTCCCGGGATCCATGTGGCACTTTCACATTTTCTACAGAGGAGGGCACTTATTCAGTTTATTAGAAGATGTTTATTGAGCACTGCTGTGTGCAGGGTGCTGCTGTAGGAGCCGGGGGCAGTAATGGACAAGAGAGACACACTCCTGCCTCTGTGGAGCTTCCATTCCACAGGGGACACAGAGAATAAGCAAAATAAGCAATAAACTAGTATCTTATTAGCTGATGCTACTGAGGAAAGTGAAGCAGGAGGGGAGAGATGGAGGGTCGTGGAGGTGTACTGCAGTTTTAATAGTGTGGTCTAAATACCATTCTCACCAAAAGGAAGGAGCCTCCGAGGAAGTGGCCGCTTCTAAGTCTGGGGCAGGGAAAGGACAAGGGGAAGCTGGCTTCTGTTTGTGCCAGAAAGCAGGGATTTTTTTTTTTCAAAGAGTGATAGGACACAGGAACCAGCTTGAAGGAGTGTCCAACTGACCAAAGTTTGGACAATTATTCAAAAAGAACAATGACAGTAAAAAAGAAGCCATGAGTTCACAATGGTACTAAAAAGGAGGAGGGGGTAGAAAAGTTCTTTACAGAAAATGAAATCTAACAAATATAGAGGGAATGATAGGATTTTTAAAACACTACTTTACAACCACCGATGGAATAATTTATTTAGGCAATAATTATCAATGGATGCTAGAACCACTGGGGGAAGTTGTTGAAGAAAGGATAGTCACAAAGTCTCCAAGTCTCACCTCACTGAAAGCTTATTAACTACAGAGGGAAAAGACATCCTCACGGGGAAGAGAGCTGGTGGGTTCCATCGTAATCACGTGATCACGTTTATAATCACCTATAATGGAACAGGTTGACAACATAACTTCCTGATGTGAAACCATGGCAAGTACTCAACATCACCTATGTCACAGTCTTGCTAAAAATGTTGAATCTGGTACCAATTATGAATCCAATTATGAAGAAACAATTAGGCAAATCCAGATAACGGGATCTTGTACAAGACAACTGCTCCGACCTATTAAGAAATGTCAAAGTCATGGAAGAAAAAAGGGTGGAGGACAGTTCTGGATGAAAGGAGACGGAAGAGACGTGCCGACCAAACACATGATCCTTAGTTGAATCTTGGACCAAAAAAAATTTGTAACATCATTATTGGGACAATTGGGGAAGTTTGACTGTAGACTATGCATTATGCAATGATGTTATTCTTGCAATGTTAAATTTCCTGGCAGTCTGGGACCGGCCCAGTGGTGTAGTGGTTAAGTTCGCATGCTCTACTTTGGTGGCCCAGGGTTTGTGGGTTTGGATCCTGGGTGTGGACCTACACGCCACTTGTCAAGCCATGCTGTGGTGGCATCCCACATACAAAAAGCAGAGGAGGATTGGCACAGAAGGTAGCTCGGGGACCATCTTCTTCAAGCAAAGAGGAAGACTGGAAACAGACTTTAGCTCTGGGCCAATCTTCCTCACCAAAAAAAAAATTTTCTTGGGGGTGTTAGTATGACTATGTACAAGATTGTTCTTCTTAGGCTATATATGAAGAAATATTTTGGAGCAAAATGCCATGATGTCTGCAATATACTTACAAATGGTTTAGCAAAAAAGAAAAAATATCGAGAGAGAGAGAGAGAGAAAGCAACTATGGCTAAATATTAACAATTGGTGAATTCTAGGTGAAGTGTATATGGGTGTTCATTGTACTATTTTGTGTGTGTGTGTGTGTGAGGAAGACCAGCCCTGAGCTAACATCCGTCGCCAATCCTCCCCTTTTTGCTGAGGAAGACTGGCCCTGGGCTAACATCCGTGCCCATCTCCCTCTACTTTATATGGGACGCCGCCACGGCAGAGCTGACGAGCAGTGCATCGGCGGGCACCCGGGATCCGAACCTGCGAACCCCGGGCTGCCAAGCGCGGACTAAACCGCTGTACCACCTGGCGGCCCCCCATTGTACTATTTTTTCACATTTTCCCTAGGTTTGAAATTAAAGGAAAAATATCAGTTCCACTACATGATATATATTTGTAAAATTGATATAGCTGCTACGTATTGCTGGTGCTAAAAATCTTTTAGAAACTATTTGACTTTCCCTGTCCAGATCCTAACATGTACATGTGATCCTATTCCTGGGGATTTCAAAACAGGAAAAAAGCCATGGACACAAAGATGTTCTCTGCAAGCCAAACATCAAACAGTAAAAAGATGTCTAAATAAACTGTAGTGCCTTGGTTACGTGGGATATTGTCCAGCGATTAGAACTATAATGTGAGACAATATAGGCACATGGGACATGTGACAGACTAACTGCAGGGAGCAGTAGAGAGCAGCAGTAAATCACGCCCCAGTCAGACCCGGATTGTTGCCTGCGCCCGCTACTTCTTAGATTTGTGATTTGGGACAAGCTACTGAACTGCTCCGATGCTCAGTATTTGAACCTATAAAATGGGGATACAAGGTAAACAAACTTCACCTTTAAGATTGCTGTGAGGATTAAAGGCTTTGAAGTCCTTACCACCATTCCTGGACATGCAGGTGCTGTCATTGTCATTACTCTGTCACTTCTGGCTGCAGGAATCATGGCGGAGGTACTAACTTTGGACTTTGCTAATAGAATGGACTTTGTCAAACGTGAAAATTGGGGAAGGAATTTCTGGCAGGGGGAGCAGCAGGGAAAAACACATGGGCTCAGGAATGCATAAGGACTAGCAAGTTCAGCCCGGCTGAAATAAGATCTGTGAGAGGAAGCAGTGTGATGAGATTGTTCAGTCAAGTCGAGGCCAGCTCCGGGAAGGCTCTGGATTCTTGGGTAAGGCCTAGGACTTGATTCTTCGGTCAGTGGGGAGTCTCTGGAGGATGCTGCCCCACGCCCTACCCCCCAGCGATGTGGCAGCAGGATCAAGCTCTGCTTCAGGAAAAGTCTGGCGATTGTAAGATACGTATTCATCCCATATCTAGGAACCACATACAGGATGACTTCACATGCAGGCCAGTGGGAGCTTTAAGGAGGTCCTCAAAGTTGTGTTCAGGGGCCAACTTCATGGCCTCCCAGCTGTCGTCCCAGCCCCTGTACCACACTAGCAGCAGCTCTGATGTGTAATTGCTTGTCCTTCCCTGTAGATGGCGCCAAGGCCTGGGAACTGAAGCCGGTTTCTAACACCAGACCCCAGCTCTTCCCTCCTCAATCGGAATTCCAGACATGTAGCTTCCTGCCACTCCGCCTAGGTCTGACAGCGAAAGCTGTCCCCGTGTGATTTGATGGAGGGGAAGAGACATGCCAGACTAAGCAGAGCCTCCTTTTCTGCTCACAACGGCCTGAAAGTCAATAGATAGGAGATAGAGAGAGAGACAGACAGATACCAATGCTGGGCCCCACTCCAGACAAGTTGGATCAGAATCTGTAAAAGTGGGGCTCAATTCCCAAGTGATCCCAGTGTGCACCCTGGGATGAGGACCGCTGCTCTAGGGTCTTGTCCTTCATCCCCTTAAAGACCAAGACCAGATCACCACCAAGCCAGAAACATTTAAAAAATTTGAAGTGGAGAGGATGGAGGATCTGAGTACACGCCGGCTGGATGAAGATGCTCCAGGACTAGGAAAGAACACTTTGCTAACTTCTTTCCTGTAATAAGGCACCACCAGCCCGAGGCGGGGGAGACAGGAACTCGGCATTGGGCCCCACGTGTCCACGGTATTAGCTCACAGCCTCAGTCAGAATCCCAGGGTTCTATAAACACTTGGGAAATCCCAGTGAGTTCATCCCAACACCCTCAGTCTTTGGTGTCTCAGGTCCAAATAAAAGCGTTATTCACATAGTTCACATTTACTGAACCGCTACTATGCCCCTGACCCCGTGGTGGTGCAGAGATACAACACGTATCGGCCCTCGTTCACAGAGTTTAGTCAGGCCGGGGAGCAGATGATCAACAAATAACAAATAAATGTAGCAGGTTAGTAATTTAAAAAATAATCTATTTTTTCTTCCTCCTTGAATTGCGTCAGACTCCATGAAATCTGGCTTGAAGGTGCAGCTTTCAGTGTGCTTTTGCTCTGCATGTTTTAGGGCCTCACTTTGCTCTGAAGCCAGATCACCCCAGCTCCACCTACGGCTCAATCCCCTACCAGCTATGCGACCTTGAGCAAGTTTATTAATCTCTCTGTGCTTCAGTTTCCTCACTTGCAAATGAGGATAATAACAGTGTTAACATCTAATTAAGCTGTTATGAGGACTAAAGGATGAAGGAAATCATAAAAAGTGCTTGATATTCTCCATATAAATCTCTTGTGGATTTATTCCTAGATTCTTGAATTTGTTACTATAAACAAGAATTTTAAATTTAACTCTACCAGCTGTTGGTATATGCAAATACAATTTATTTTGGTATATTCTAAATTGTTACTACTTTTATCTACAAATTTCCTTAAATTTTCTATGTATATAGCCGGGTCGTCGGTGAGTAATGACTCTTGTTCATTCTCTTCAGATTCTCATCCCTTTTATTTTTTTCTTGCCTCCCTGTCCTGGCGAGAACGTCCACTATCATGCTGAATTACAGTATGACTGGCCTCCCGTCTTGTTCCTGACTGGAGGAAACACTTGAACTTGTCACTGTTAAGTATCATGTTTGCTACAAGCTGGTTTTGTTTTTTGTAATCTTTATCAAATTAAGGAATTTCCTTTTTCATCCTTTTTACTTAAAATATTTATGGATGTTGGCTCTTATAAAATGACCTTTCCCCATCTATTGAGATGATCACATGATTTTTCTCCTTTAATCTACTATCTTGGTGTTACCATTTAATGATTTTCAAATGTTAAACCACTCCTGCATCTCTGAAATAAACCCGTTTTAGTCTTCTGATATACTGTTGGATTGTTTGATAATATTTTAAGATTTTTGCTTCTCTGTACATTTCTTTTGAGATTAGTCTGTGACTTTCTTGTTCTCTCAAGTCTTGGTTTTAAGATTATGCTCTCATAAAATGAGTCAAAGTGTATTCCCCTATTTTTCTGTTCTCTGGAATAGTTGGAATAATCTCCTTAAACGCAAGGCAGAACCTGGTGAAGCCTTCTGGGTCTGAAGTTTCCTTTGCGGGAAGTTTGGTCACTGACGCAATCTTTTCAACGGCATGAAACTATTTAGGTTTTCTATTTCTTCCTGAGTCTGTTTTATTGATTTGTATTGTGAGAATTTTACTTCAACTTTCTAATTTTTGGCAAAAAGTGCCTTAAAATATCATCTCGTTATCTTTAGATAGCCTGCAACATCTGTAGTGATGTCACTTGTTTTAGTCCCAAGATTGGTTATTTGTGCCTTTTTTTTATTAATGAAATACACCACAGGCCAATCAATTCTATTAGTTTTGCTAAAGAAACGATTTTTGGCTTTGTTGATTATATCTATTATGGTATTTCACTAATATTTGCTCTTACCTTTACACCGCTTCTCCTGCCCCCTTTACTTTCTCTGGATTTCCTTTGCAGCCCTAGCTGTACCTCCTTGGAAATTCTCAGCCTTTACTTTCTCACACATTCATTGCCTATAAATTTCTAAATACTGATTTAGCCTTATCCTACAAGTTTTGATAGATGGTACTTTCTTATAGTTTAATTCAAAATATTTCTAATTCCCATTATGATCTCTTCATTGAGACAGTTTCGTTGGCAGCATAATTTTTATTTTTTGAATATATTAACATTTCTGGTCATTTTTTGTTATCTGAAGCTTAAAAGCTAAAGTAGGTCATAGATCATATTCTATATTTCAATACTTGAAAAATTTTTTAAAACTTCCTCTAGGGCTTAGTATATGGCCAATTTTTAAAAATGTTCTATATATGCTTGAGAAGAATGTCTATTTCGTAGTCCTATGGTGCAGGGTTCTGTATATTCATCAGTTGGTCTAATTTTGTTAATTGGCTTGTTCAGATCTTCTATATCCTTCCTGATTTGTTCTATTAATTTCTGAGAGAAACATGCTAAAAGTCTTCCAAACATGATTGTGAATTCGGCTGTTTGTCCTTTAGGTTCTTTAAATTTTGAGGCTAGTAGAGGGAAATATGGAATGATTAAAATATCGTTGATACAAAAGAAGGTAGGGAAGAAGAAAAAAACCTCAGAACAGGTGGGACAAACATAATGCACAAAATAAGATGGTATATTCAAACCTAAATAAGTCAGTAACTACGTTACATGTAAATGGACTTAGGGCTCCAGGTAAGGAACAGAATTTGTCAAGCTGGATTAAAAATAAAATCCAACTATAGGCTGTTTACAGAAGCCACATCTAAAACACAAAAACGCAAAAATGTCAGGAGTAAAAAGTCTGGTCTGCCAGGTGTCCAAGCTCCTTGGGGGGGAGGAGTGACATCATGCGGGGGGTCACGGGCAGCGAATTGTGGTCCCTGCACCCCCGTCCCCATTGCAGCCTCCCTTCCACTGGACCCCTCAGGGGAGGCTGCTCTGCTTCTGACAGGTTGGAGCGGGCCCTCCCACTTTTCTGCCTGACAGCGGCCTCGGGCTGGCAGAGCCAGAGCCTTCTCTGCCCCCTACCTCCAGACCCCCAGAATTCCTGAGTTCAAAAAGGCCCCTCAGTTTCTCCCATCAAAGTGACCACATTTCCTCCTCAAAACAATCCCACAAAGTAGGTGAAGGTAGTGGACACAGTCCTCAACCGCACATAGACTTTTCACCAAATCAGTGATTCTAGATGGTTTTTCGGTTAATTGTAAAAGGGTTTTTTGTTTGTGTGGCAGTGGACAGGACCTAGGGAACTAACGCCTGTGGGACGAACACAGCTGCAGATCATGGAGCTTCTTACCATTTTATTACTTATTTTCCACACTCAAACAAAATAGGATTTGAACTTCATACACGTTCTGATCGGATCTGGACCACCGATCCTGGGCCCACTCCGAGTCTCCTCGTCTGCCAGCAGGCGAAGGCTGGAAGGAGCTGTGCCCTGGGGAGGGGGGAATGTGCCAGGGCTGCCGAGCACCAGCACTATTCTCAGCTCCACCGGTGAAAAGCTGTGCAACCGTGAGCAAGTTACTTACACCCTCTGAGCTTGTTTGCTCCTTCATGCCTGCTGCATAGGGTTGGTGTGATGGCTGATATTTGTAAAAACCACAAAACCCTAAAATGCCACATGAAGGTAGATGGCAGACCACCTCCCATAACCCTGCTGAGAAAGGTGGGAAGAGAACGTAGACCACCCCAGGCAGGATGGAAGGAGGGGCTGAGCATAAGTGGACAGAACTCTCCTCCTCACCGCCAGCGTCCCAGCGCACGAGGGAGGCACCCTCCTTCCCTCTCCTCCCAGAGGCCCGTCCTACCCTTTCTACTGGCTCTGAAACATGCCCAGCGTCGCTCCCCGCACAGCCTGAAAAGGAGCTGGACTCACCTTCCTGAGGTCTTCACTATTGGAAAGCCTAGAACTTTTGTGTTCCTTATTCTCTATCAAGTCTGGCTAGACATGAAGACTGCTTATTTTAAATGTCCTACTTACACGATCTTATACACATCTGCTTCCAAGACAGTCATCTTGGGACTCATTACAGTCCTGAAAACATTTTGATGCCCTCTCTGTACGACAGTCTGCATCAGCAGCCTGCTGCTTCCACGGGGGCAGTGAGAGGTACAGGCCAGGCCCTGTGTGTCCCCAAAGACCCTGACTTTAGGGGTGCATGGGGATAGCAGCCACAAGGCGCTGCTTGTGCAGCCATCAGGGCTCCAGCCCCTTCTGGGCCCCAAGTTGGCTGGGGCTTCAGCACTGGCACCCCAGTTCCCTGACAGCAGAGCTGACTGTGCCAGCCGATGCCAGGCCGGTCTTTCCCAGGCAACACAGACAGTCTTGAAGGTTCCTCAAATCAAGTAGGGACTCAGGTGGGAACATAAGGTAGGCGGAAAGCTCTGACCCTGGGGAAGGAATCGAGGTGGGTAGGCGACAGGCAGGCTGTTACAGATGCACCACCTGGGGGGCGGGGCCCAGAGCAGGCCGTTCTGGCCACCAGGAAAGAAGCAGGCCTAGTGACAACTTGCTCACACTTTCTTCCCCCAAGACAAACCCAAGAAGACTAGCCCAGTCCCTTATACGTGTTATGAGTGGAATTGTGCCCCCCACCAAATTCAGATGTCGGAGTCCTAACTCTCAATACCTCAGAATGTGACCTTATTTGGAGACAGGGTGTTCACAGAAGTAAACCAGTTAAAGAGCATTAGGGTGACCCTAGTCCAATATGACTGATGTCCTTATACAAAACGGAAATTTGGAGATGGAAACAGGGAGAATGCCACGTGAACATGAAGACAGTCACCGACAAGCCGAGGAGACAGGCCTGGAACAGATTCTCCCTCGCAGCCTGAGGGAACCAATCCCGCCAACACCTCGTCTTGGACCTCTGGCCTCCAGGACGGTGAGGGTGAACACCTGTGGTACACACCTGTGGTACTGTTACGGTGGCCCAATGTGCCACCACAAGGTGCGCCACTCTCTCCTGAGGAGTCGGTGTCTGGGGGTTTGGTCCCGCAGCCCACCTTCCAGCCTTACAGGAAGTTGCTGAATTCTCCCCATAGTGTCGGGAGGGCAGGTGCCAGCCGACTCGTCCCCAGTGCTGGCAGCATAACCAATCAGCCACACCCTAGTATGGCCCCCTGAGCTTTCTGTAGGAACCAAGGGCCTTTCCCTTAGCAACCAACTGCTTTAATTTTGGAATCCACATGGGTAGATCCAGCTTAGACCACGGGGCAGAGTGCTCCCCAGAGGAAACCTATGTCCACAGCTACAAGAAAGGCAAGAGCCACGGCCCCCTTAGCACTGAGACAGGGGCAGGTATTAGGAGGAGGGGCTCTCGTGGCCCCTTTGCAGCTGCTCGGAGCGCCCCAGGCACACGTGTGCACATGCGTGTATGCACACCACCCACCTGGCAGCTTTGGCAGTTCCAGTGGGAAGGACATGAGGAGGGAGCAACACCTGAATGAACCTGAGGCAAGGCCAGCGGCATGGCTGAGGAATGCACCCCAAATGGCAGCCTTCCTGAGCAAACAGCATCCCAGAGTTGGGGGGTCAGGCCAGTAGCAGAACTCCTAGCCCTCTCACGGCCCAGAAATGGGGAAGGTTCTGCTGGAGCGGGGTGAGGAGGGGGGACAGCCCCTAGGAGAGGCGGCTGGGGGCAGGGCATCCTGGGCAGGACTGAGCTGGTGAAGAAGGCGGTTAGGGGCTACCCACCTCAGGTCCCTATGTTCCCCACCCCACAGTTCCTCCTGCAGGGTTCTGTGGACCCCCACCAACAGGCTGTTGGGATCCTTGGGCCGGTTTAGGGACCCAGCTGGTGCAGCTGCTGCAGCCAGCGGCTCTGCGTCTGCGCTGGTTGCAGGAGAGGCCATCCTGGGGGGTAAGACAGCAGGTACTGAAGGGGGCGGAGGGCTCAGGTGGCCCCTAGTGTGTCCGTGGGGGGCATGCACGGTTAGTGCAGGATGGCAGCTACATGCTGATGAGAGGAGCTGCTGGGAAGGGCTGGAATTGGGCCCAGAAGGTTCTGCTGGGGGGGCGTCTGGAGGCAGCAGAGGTACCAGGCGGAGCCTCCCGCTGGAGAGACCTGAGGAGTCGCCAACCCTGCAGCCCTCCGCCTGGCCGCGCAGGACCTTCGGTTTCGGCCTGGTGGGACCCTTCTGTCTCCAGTAGGGCAGGTGCCGGTGAGCAGGGCCATTAGCCCAGCGAGGTCCCCGGGGGAGGGCCCATGGCCAGGAAGCCTGGCCCTTTGGCCCAGGGCCCCGCGGGCGCCTCCCTAGACGGTCCACCTGGGTCCTCATGGTGGCCACTTCCTGAGACAGGCCTGCCAGGGCTGCGGCGAGCCGATCCAGCTTCTCTGAGAGGGCGGCGCTGAGACTGCAGAGCTCCTGCTGCAAGGAACTCCCACAGGGGCACGGTGGCCGCAGGGACGCAAGTGGCAAAGCCGGAGGGACGGGGGCTGCGGGGGGCGGCTCAGGCAAGCCTCTGGGAAGTGGTCTCCCGTCCGTCCTGGCTAAAAACAGAGAAGGGATGTGGGTGAGAGCTCTCTGGCTGTCAGGATATTTCTCTCCCCCAGAGGCCCCTTCAGCTGGTGTGTCCAGCAGCCTGCCCCACTGAGGCCCGGCTTCACATGGGAAGGAAGTGAGCCAGGCTTGAGAACATGGATGCCAGTGACCACAGTATCAGAAGTGGCCATGTCTCCTGGCTGTTCCCCAAATTCACAGACAGGATAAACCACAGATTAGATCTCCACGGCAACCAAGCTTTCTTAGGACAGTGGCCTTCCTCTCTAGGAAAAGGATGAATGGGTACTTTGTGTCACCTGTGGGACCCAATGGCACCCAAAAGCACCTAACTCTGCCCTAGGGAGTCAGTGGGCAGGGCCTGGGGAAGCCTCAGCAGACCGTCTGAGGACAAGGCCACGGGCACCCTCTGGGAGAGGACCCGGGGGGCCAATCCAGCCTGGGGCCTGGGCCTTCTAGTGGGGTGACCAGTGGGCCCAGTGCTCTTGGTCATAAGCAAACCACAAGGGTTCCTGCCCCATCCTGATCTTGACCCTCCCCATTCAGAAGTTACAGATTCACAGGGGTTTAAGTCTTAAATTACTTTTTTAAAAAACTTACCTAATCCCTCATCCTAAATTCCCTTGGAACTGTCTCCACCCCAGGCAAACCTCACAAGAAAGCCCCATTACCCCAAGACCAGGCGGGACAGTCCTGCTCTCCCATCATCTCTCTGAGCCCCACCTGCCTCGGCTGCTCTCTTCAGCACCTCCAGGTTTCAAACGGAGGAAAGAGCAAGGACTGAAGTGTCAAGGACCCAAGTGCTAGCTGGTCAAGTTCTTTAAGAAGGACCTGGGCTGAGGGCTAGCAATGCAGCCACTGTCATAGGTCCACCTCTTACTGAGGGAGAGGTGACAGGTCAGCCTCAGGCCAGCTCAGTGCTCTTAATAAAACAGCTGCTCAAACCCACGAGCCGGCGACGGAGCTCCCTGGAGGCCACACTTCAAGTTGCTGCCTTGAGGGTTCAGGTGCACGTCCTAGAGTGACCCAGGAGGCCGAGCCCCCGGCCTCCGTGTCTCTAATGTGATTTAGGGAAGAGCTACCTCGGGGTCAGGTGTGACGTGGAACCACATCTCTCGGGAAGCTGATGGCCAGGTCTCTCAACATTCCTGGGCCTCAGTTTCCTCATCTGTTCTCTAAAGTCCCCTCAAACCCCAAACTTTGGTTCCAGGCTTATCTATTCTGGTACACACCTCAATTTCTGTTTTGCCTCTAAAAGGTACCTGTGCATTTATGAAAAAGCCCACCATTTCTGTAAGACAACACTGCAATGAAATGAGCAACCCAAAGTGAGTTCAAGGCAAGACTCTTCCTACCTGTGACCCAAATGAGCCTGGAAGGGTGTTAAGAAACAGCTTTCCCCACACTGTGCCCAGGAGTTCTGGCTAGCCTGCCCTGCAGGAAGGGGCAGAGCCTCAGGAAAGGAGGGTGGGTAACCATGCAGATGCTGACTCCCTGCCCACCCCTGAGCCTGCAGGGGTCCTGACGACCTGAGGGGACGGGGAAGCCACCAGTTCACCTGCAACACTTGGTCTTCCGTTTCCAGGCCCCGGGCCCCTGGATTCTTCACTAACCCTGGGCTTCCAGGAGAGGGACCCGGGGGCTGACCCAGGAGGCTGGCTGGGCCCCGGCCCGGGCCTTCTCTCCAGCCGAGGGGCAGGGCCAGGATTCACAGCGGCCTCTGCAGAAAGAGCACAGAGTGCTGGGCTATGGATAAGCATCGCCTGGCCAGGGCCATTCTGACATGGGGACATTTGGACATGGCCTAAACAGAATGGAACTTTCAACTTTAATAATGGTGACATGAGATGTGAGATGAACACACTTGGCCTGTCCGGGAGCCCAATTCTGGTCGAATGGCTGGCTAGGGCATGTCTGCCACGAGTGACTGATTATATGGAGTCCTCTGTGGCTCCAGCATGAGGCCTCCTGCTCTCCCAAGAGGTGGAGGCCAGGAGAGCAGGTGGAGGCGGCCTTGATCTGCAGTCCCCACCCCCAGTGAGGCTCCTCCAGGGACGTGCTGGGGGCACCCTGTGGGCCATGGGAGACTCCATGGTCCCTGCCTGGCCCACTCTGCTGTTTCCCCACCAGGCCCACTAGGCAGTGAGGAACAGGGGTACAGCCTGGGCCTGTGCAGAGGCCACGGACCGTGTGGAGACACCAGCCTGAGTCCGGAGGAACCCCCTTCCCTGACCATCACCCCACCCCTACCTCTTCTGGCGTCACCCAGCAGGCCAGGCCAGCCCGGGGTCCCGGGGCACACTTCTTTCCAGGGCGACTGGGCCCTGCCTCCCTTCTCTTCTGCTTTTCCTGCTGGGAGCAAACACTGGGTCAGGCTTTGATGAGAAGCGAGACAGCCTAGGGTAGTGGGCAGCATTTCCAGCTTTCTTGACAGAACAACCTCTATATTCTCCCAGGTGGAGGAATCTCACTTTTGACACTATTTTCATTCATTGCCAAATTTTTTAAACGTATATTATGTATTTATACATATTATATACATACATACATGCATGTGCGTGTAGAGCATGCACCTGACGCTGAGCTGCTGATGCCGAGGCACACATTTCAAAAGCCGTCCATCCTGGATAAACATCTCGCCAGCCGTACAACATGGCAACTCGCAGCACAACCAGAGAAGGAACCAGGCCATCCCACCCAGGAAGGTCCTTCTTTCAGAAAGCCCCACATGACCTAGATAACTGACCTCGAGTGACCCCACTTCTCCCTTCCTGCACCCTAGTTCCCACTCCTGTGCTTTAAACTAGCCAATAAAAAGTGACCCCACCAAATCCCAGACACCCCACCCTCCACTCTAATACAGAGAAGCCGGGTCTGCACACACTCCTTTTTCTACCTGCAACCTCACTGTGCCGTGTACCCTCCAGGACCTGTGAGTAAGAAATCCTGCCCTCCAAGTCCCCCAAGGGTTTTTGAGGAATTGTGTCCTACGATCATAGTAAGAACCACAAGGGTCGGCCCAGCCAGAACACTGGCCCTGGCCGGGGAGTGTCTGTGGGCTCCCTACGAGTGACACAGGCCGGGGAGAGGCCTCAGGCATCCCTAGCCAAGAGCATCAGGACCGACAGGCTGGGACCCGCACACCAGTATATATGTGTGTATGTTACATAGATGCTAGTAAGTGTATATAATGTGACATATCATATATATAACGTACACATATTAAGTTTATTTCCAGGCTTTCTAATTAAACACTCTCGTTTAACACTCCTGGTACCCCGTGTGCCTCAACAGTCCCACTTTCTCTCTCAGACACAGCTCATCTTATGGGGAACTCAAGCATGACCAAAGTAGAGAACTTTCTAGCTAGAGTCAGGCAAAGTGATGGTTGGGACTCAGAGAACCCAGTCTCGGGACTTGTGGCCCTCCCGGGGAACATGCGCCCCTCAGGAGACCCCAGGCTCACCTGCACTGAGACCGCAGGGGTCCCCGGGCTCTGCTCTCCTTGGAACTTCTCCAGGGCTGCCGCCAGTGGGGGGGCCACCAGAGCACGGGGACGGAGGGCCAGGGCCCTTGCAGCTGGGAGGGTGGCCCCTCTCTGGCATCACAAACAAAGCTGGTGTCAGGGCCGTGGTCACACCCTGGGTGAGGTTCCCTGCCCTCTTCTCTCCCCCACAAGCTCACCCTGCAGGAGGGGCCGCCAGAGCCCAGGCTCCAGCCTTGGGTCTTCTCCCTCTGAGCTGCTGAAGCTGGAGCTGGAGCCGGGGCTGGGGCTGGGGCCAGGGCCAGAGCTGGGGCCAGCCAAGCAGGCAAAGTGCAGGGGCCTCCCGGGCAAGATCCCCTTCAGAGAGTTCTCCAGGCAGTGGAGCGGGGAGGGCTTGCTGGCCGCCCCTGGGCAAATGACAACAGAAGAACCTTCTGTCCATTGCCCGATACAGTCAGTAGAATCCCCGCCTTAAAGAACAGGGCACACAAAGCTACTCCCCTTTCAGCTCAGCCAACGGCCCCACACAAGCTCTGGTGGACCCTGAACAGCTCCCTCTCTGGCCATGGAGGTGGAAGGAAGTGAAGCCAGAGCCTGGTCAGGCCCCCAGCCACTCTGGAATGTCAGCCGGGGAACTTTCCTAAAGTCTCAAGTTCCTGGAAGCCACTAGTAGTCTGGTCCCAGCCAGGCCCTGGGTCGGACAAGCCAGGCAGCCCCTCCCACTTGCACTCACTCAGGACTAGCAGTCCAAGAGCAGAGATGTCCCTGGGAGACGCCTGAAAGCCAGTTCTTGCTGGGGGGAGCATCAGAAATACCATATTTATTCAAATAAGTCAGACCCTTCCAGCCTACTTCAGCAGGTCTAGGAAGGAATTCTGCTATAAGTTCCACCAAGTGTCTACAGCAGAGGGAGCCCCCCCTTCACCCCCAGGCAACTCCTGCAATGAAGGAAATAACGAGTCCTTCCCCTAGAGAAACCCAACGGCCAGACAAAAACAGTGTTCTCCCCAGCCTTTTCAGCACTTTGGAGCACACCTCACAGTGCCCCAGCCAGCAGTCTTTGGGGAACACACACGTGCTCCAGCACACGGCTAGCGGTGCGGAGCACACAGCACATGCGCTCCAGCACGCAGTGAGATAGAGAAGGAACTGAGAGATAGAGAGGGGAGGGGAAATCTATTCCCTCATCACAGGTTTTATTTGGAGGGAAAACATGCCAGTGAACACCAAGGCAGACATCAGCTCACCATCTCGGAGCCACCCCCCTGGTCCTGGCCTAGTGTCCCTGTGGTCTTTGAGCCCTCGCTGACAGCAGGCGGGGATGCTACTAGAGGCGAGCGCATGTGGACTGGCCAGCTGGACACTCCTGGTGGGCGCTCCCCTGCCGCGCTGTCCCAGACGGACAGGCTCACAGGCCTCACTCCTCAGCCCTGTTTTAACGAGAAGCCAAGAGGCCTGTCAGCCCGTGTTGGCACTGAGGCTAGGAAGTGACTGGATAGAGGACAACTTCGGCCACTGTTGGATTCTCAGGCACACAAGCTCTAGGTGTGGACACACACCAGCTCAGAGATGTCCCCAGGAGCAGCCCCAGTCCTCTGGGATCTCTTTATTCCCAGACCCAGCCACCTGGACTCCTGGGAGCCCCAGAGATCAACGACTGTGCCAGACGCCAAGACACGTGGGGCCGACACAGTCGAGGTCAAAAGACACCCTGATGCCAGGGCCCGGCTCAGGCCAGACGCGGGGCAGCAGGCGGTGGGGCCGGGTGTCCTGCCCTGCCTCCCCCACCACTCTGCCTCTGGCAGCACTAGCTGGTCTTCCGGCCTCACATGAGCGAGCCTCTGCCCACGCCATCTCTGAGTGTCTCCCCGGCTCAGGGTGGACGTGGGCCCGCGGCTCTGGGAGAGGCAGTGCCAGGGGCAGCGGCATGGCACAACCCTTCCCTGCTCCCAGACACCTGGCAGCCGTGCTTTACCTTCTGCGTCTGCTGTCCAGTTCTTGGGCTCTGCTCTCCGTGGCCCCCTGTCCCCTGCCGAGGACCAGGACCAGGCAGGCTGAGGCCTGGGCACAGGTATCTCCCTGAGGCAGTTCTCCAGGCCCTGGAGTGGGGAGCTTCCCACGGGGCTTCCTGTGAAAATCCAACGTTCACCATCCTGGACATCGGAGCTCGGTCTCTGTGAACCCCAGATCCCTGCCTGTGCTGCGTATCCCGGGCAACTGGGGCCCGGGGAGGAGGCACAGAGCACTGGAGCTGTCATGCCAGTTCAGGGCACCTGGACCTAGACCTGGCCCCAAACATTTGTCAGTCCTGGATCTGAGCGGCCTGCTCCAGCTGGCCCTGGAAGAAGCCAACCTGTCTCGGCCACCTCACAGAAGCCTGGTCAGTGGGCTGTGCTGAGGGAGCTCGGTCACAGGCCTGGGCTCCCTCAGGCCACCTGCTCCACCCTATGAGGGAAGCCACCACCCAGCCTCACCCACAGGATGGCCCTGAGGATCGAAGGCTTCCTTCACCACTCAAAGAGGAAACACTAAAGGTGCCCTCACCTCTGGGTATGACATAGCAGCTTGAGAAGGCTAACACTAATGCAGTTTCAACTTGGGAAAAACCAAATAAATTGCAAAAATCATATTTCTAGTGACAGAGCTCCAGAAGCAATAGGAACTAGAGGAACCAAAATTCTAGAAAAGGAAAGGCCCTTCCTACTTGAGCTGACGTCTCTGACCATGTTCTTTCCTGAGGGGTTTGCTGATGCAGACAGGGTGGGCAGAGTGCGAGATGAGAGAAACCGTCAGTGCTCCGGGCTGTCCTGTGGGGCTGGGCAGGCAAAGCCCACCAGAGGGGCCCCAAATGCGCTTCTCCCCATGGGACATCTGCTGAGTTCTGGGGTAACAGAGGGAGCTGGGCCAGACGCTTCTAAAAGGCAGCGTGAAATCTCCTGCAGTTTGGGTTCCTCAGAAAGCCAAGTCCCTGAACAGAAGATGCAGGAGAGAGACATGTGCTCCCCACCGTGGAACCCTGTGCAGCTGTCAAAGAGGAGGGGGTGGTGCCCACGTCCAGGGAATGTAGAGGAACAAAAGAGGCTGTCAAAGGCGGACACGAAGACCAACAGCAGGGGCGAGGCCGTGTGCAGAATGCTTCCGTCTGTGAGCACACGAGAAGCCTGGTCACCCAGAGAATGTCTCCAGAAGGGGAAAGACTCACAGCAGTGGTGACTCAGGGAGGACAGGGGAGGGAAGCAGACATCACTTTCCTATATGACCTTTGGTAGCTTTTGAACAAGACCATGTGATTATGTTACCTGTTTAAAACTTAAAAGTCGGCTGTGTTTTGGGAGGAAAAAGCCCCCACATGCAAGTGGCTGACCCCCGGAATGGGGCAGGAATCCAGGCTGCATGGGACACCAGAAGGCCCCAGTCCTGCCCTACAGGCCCCAGCTGATCTGGAGCAGAGTCCTGGCTGAGCTCTAGGCCTTTCTACTGAAAGCAGATGTGGCCAGGACACAGAGGTGAGCACGGGGAGCGGGGGTCTGTGGACAAGGCAGACCAGGAGTACTTGGCTTATTCAGGTGGGGAAAAAAGGTTCAAAGGGGACCTTGGACAGTCTTACAAGATTCCAAAGAGGCGACAGCTCACCATGGATACCTCTAGGTGGAGGGACCTACGGGAGACGCAGGTCACCAAATATACTCTTTAAGGTGGTTTTACAGGAAGCTCACAACGTTTTTTCCTAAGTGGAAGGTCAGTGTGATGTTTCAGGCACTGACCTCTTTGTGGCTGGGAGAAGGGAGAATTTGACACCAAAGGAGACCCCTTTCTATTTTTTAAGAGACACTGACCTGCTCCTTCTGAGCCAAGTTGCTAAAACGGACCCATGTCTGCTCCTACCGTGGCACCCCCAGCCCTGCTCCCGGCACTGGGCACGGTGGCCTGGCTTGATCAGGTTGGACAAGATGGTGGATGGGGGGGGCCTCCCATCCTTCCCCAGGATCGACTCCCAGCCTCAGAGCAGCCAGCTCACCTTTTCCAGGCGGACGTCCCTGGCTGCTCTCAGGGCTCTGGAAATCCACGTCCCCGTCGGTGCTGCTGGACGAGGAGAAGCTGGTGGGGGTGCCGCAGAAGCCTGGGGGGAGGGCAGGGCTGTCTCTCATACAGCCCTGCAGGCCCAGAGCCAGAAGAGGCCCCACGGTCACCTCTGTGGGAAAGAGCAGAGGAACGCCACTGGGGAAGAGGTCCCCTGGGTTCTGGACAGGTGCCCAGACCTGCCCCGAAGCATCTCCCACTGGAGTCTCCTCAAGTTAGGCGCTCATGGTGCTGATTAAATACCATGGCACATTAACCCACATAAAGCCAACCACAGCTTCGGGGGCCTAGAGGGTAAACAAGAGCTCTCAGAGCAGGCAGGAGCAGGAAGAGTTTAACCAGCTTCCACCAAATTCGGGAGTTGGTTAGGGGCAGTGATGAAAGAGGGGGCTGGGGGCAGAAGGGCAGGCGCCTCAGGAGGCCCAGGATGAAGCGGGGCGGGGGGGGGGTGTGTGGTATCTAAGGTGTCCTCAGCATCCCCCCAACGTTGTGTCCAGGGACAAATGCCACCCCCAGCCCGAGGCACAGTCTGCCTTTGCTGTGTAATCCAAGGGGCTGCAGCTTGGGCCTCTGAGACCCGGGGTCTCCTGGCTGGGGGCTCCGGGACCAAGAGGTGGCCGGCGGCTGGGGAGGTAACGACCCGCTCAGGGGAATGCCCTTCAGACAGGCCTCCAGGGCTTCCAGGGCTGAGCTCGAGGCACTGCCGGCTGGGACAGGGGAGATGGCCCTGTCACCACCTCTGGCATGTGCCCCCAGCCTGGACCCAGGCTGGCTGCCCCGGCCTGCCTTCTGCAGGGGTGGCGAGTCCTGTACCAGGCTTGGGGGACTGCCAGGCAGGACGCCCTTCTGTGGGGGACTTTGATCTGCTCTCTGCTCCTTCAGGGGGAATGACACAAGCTGTACCCCAGGCCCCAGCGCCGGGTGGGGAGATGTATATGTATGTAGTGGCCAGCTCCCTGACACTCAGGAAATCTCTGCAAAATCAAGGTCCTCACAACGAAAAGGTCCCTGGGCAAGGGCCTGGATTAGGAGGACGTGCATTGAGAGGGGGGAATAACTGCTTGAGAAGGACAGCCAGATGGACGGCCTCCCTGTCTGAGACAGGCAGGCACCCCTTCCCCTGGGGGCTGAGGAGCCCACCCGGGAGGACTCAAGCAGGCTACCCCAGGCCTCACCTTGAGCCGCAGGGCCCCAGCTGGGCACTGGGAGCCCTCTGGTGTCTCCATCGCCCCCTGGGCTGCCAGTGGCAGCCAGGCTATGTGTCCGCTTGCTGAGCTGACAGGATGCAGGCACTGGGGGGCTCTGGGTCCAGTCATCCTCCATCTTCACCACAGAGAGCACGCTGCCAGTCCCATGACCAGGGCTGGGAGGAGGGGTCTGGAAGGGTCTGGGCCCTGTGGGAAGCCCCCTATGAGGTCTTTATAGGGTCAAGGTGGGGATTCCATGGCCTCCACAGCAGTCTCTGGTCCCTGAGGTAGTCACTGCTCAGTCACCAGCAGATGAACTGACCCACACTCCCCGTCTCGCCCTAGGCCCCCATGGGGAGCCTCCAGAGGTTTCTGCTGAGGGAGGCCTAGTCAGCACTCTCAGCCCTCCCCAGGCAGCACCAAATCAGGATCCTCCTCCAAGGCCAGCATGCCCGTCTCAATTCAACTTTCTCAATGTTCTGAGAAGCTAACGAGCACTGGTGAGCTGCAGCAAGTGGAAATGCCACCCCAGCAACATGAATGTGACAAGAACCCCCACATCAAAATAACGCCCCAAATGTCTACTGGGCCGAGCTATGTCTTTTATCCTCGGTCTCTCTCTCTCCCGACCATCCCTTCCTTCTGGAACTCTCAGCTCCTACTGTAAGATCCAATCTGGAAAATTATCACATACTGACGAAGCACCTCCTACACACCTAGCTCCATTTACAGTGACAATCCCCAACACGTGCCTACTCCAACAGACACACCAATGTGTGGCCTGAGTGTCTTACTGCAGAGGGTCACCTATAGCCCTGCTCGGAGCAGAGAAAGGAAATGGATGACATCTGGGGACCCTCCCAGCCCAGCCAGTGGCCTTTACCTCCAGAATTCCTTTTCTGGGCCCCTGCATCCTCCTGCAGCTGTGGGTCCCCTACTCCTGAGGGGCTGGGACGCTGGAGCCGGGCCTCTGGGATCTCCTTCAGACAGTTCAGCAGACCTTGGAGGGGACAATCCCCGGAAGCTGCCTCTGTCTTCACTATGGGAAAAAGGAACACATTTTCACCCCGAGCCTGGTGTCCTCAGTCTTCACAACAAACAATAAGTGGATAATCCAGGTGAGCAGTTAAAAGGGCTCAGGGCCAGAAACCTGGAGAAGTGGGTCTCCTTGTAGCTCATTTAGCCTTGCACAGGCCACTGTCTTCTTAGTGCTTGGTTTACCAATGCCTGCCCACCCCCCACCCAGACAACAGCAGGAGAGATGAGAACGTGCACGATAAAGGCAGCACGCGTGGTGTTCTCCAGGTACAAGGAAGGAAGGGGGCTGCCTGGGTCGCTCCTGCAGGCAGTTCTCTGGGTCCTGAACAGAACTTCCATTTGAGGAGGACCAAGATTTTTACAAACACACATACACACAAGTCCATTACTATACCTAAGACTCACAATAGCCCTCTAAGGCGAGAACAACCATCCCCTTCTACAGACATGGAAACCGAGCCTCAAATGCTTCAGGAGCCTTTCACAGTCTGTCCAGTTAACAGGCGCTGGACTCCAGGGTCCTGCCCAGGCTCCTGCCCCCACCATGCCACCCGATCCCCCAAGTCCATGCTATGCATCCCATTTAGTATCAACATGTAGTGACACTCGCTCAGCGTCTCTTCCCCGGAGGTCCCACGTTAGGACAAGTAAAGAACACAGAAGAATCCAGGGCAAAGTCTGTTTCTGAGTTTTCTTCTTCTAGCTGACCAATTGCTATTCTCCTAAGAAAGCCACCAGGCTCCAGAAATATGACCCTGATGACATTGGAGCAGCCAAGTCAAGTCAGGAATGATCCTTCAGGAAGACATTGTATTTATAGAGAAATATCTATAGAAAGGCATTCCAAGCTTTTCAGGGGCTTCAGAAACCTTGGCCTGAGGAAACAGGCCCCCAGGGACTCACCTCCCCAGGGCAGGCTCCCAGGCCCCAGCTCTGCCCAGGTTAGCTGTGACGCACCCAGGTCGGGGACAGGAGGCAGTAAGCTCGGGGACACCTCAGGATGCTGAGGCCCAGGCACAAGAATGTCCTTCAGGCAGTTGATGAGGCCTTGCAAGGGGCTGTTCCCAGGGGAGATTCCTGCAGCACCTGCAAGACCAGCCAAGGTCAGTGCAACCCTGATGCTGGCAGCTGTGGGACCTTCAGGGCATCCGAGATTTCCCACCCACAAGAACAAGGACGCCAGCCTCGTAGGGTTATCAGGAGGCCCAGGTGGGAGAGCCATGTCACACCCTCCTGTGAAGTGCACACACCTCCATTTCCTGCCTCCCTCAGCTCCAAGGCAGGCCCCACTCTCAGGAAAGCCAGCCCCTCACCTGTCCCTGTAGTCCCTCTCTCCTGTTTTCTGTGGCTCTTCCTCCTGCCAGGGCTACAGGTGGGAGGGCTGGGCTCCCTGCCGGGGGCTCCTGGGCCTTCCTCCACTTCTGGACTCGATTTGTCAGCAGTTTCTGTTGCAGGACAGAGAAAAAGGCCTTTCTATCCCCGGCTCCTGACCCTGGAGAACTGCCCCAGAGCTGGTCCCCATGGAGGACAGGCCTCTCTAGCTCTCCAAATCCCTGGGGGGCAGCCAAGTCCTGGGAACCTGAACTTGTGGCAGAACCAGCTCCTGCAGGGCTTGTTCCAGGAGTCCAGACTGGGGAAGGCAAGGGGCCCTTCCCTGTTCCTTCTGGTGTAATTGTAAATACTAAGACTGTTCACTCTCAGTACCCCAGGAACCTCCCCACCAACTCCAGCCTCTACTCTGGCTCAGCAGCCTCAACATGCAGGCCCCACTCTTGCACTCATGCTTCTCAAATCTGGGCACATGGATCCCCAGAGCAAGTCTGTCAGAGACACCTGAAACCACAGGCTAAATGGGGTATGTTTTTCAGGAGTGCCAATTTTATTCCATATTAATTTAAAGTATTTTTAATAAAAACAGATATTCAGACAAATGCAAAATTTGCAAGAGTTTCTAAAAATAAAACGAAACCCCAGAGAAATGCTAATGGCCATCCTTACCCTCCTCTACTCTTAGGGTTACCTTGTCTGAGGATCAGATCAGGTGTGCACAGGTATGTTACCTGCAGATGGGCCTACATGTTAGAAACGGCCCCTGGCTTACTGTGCTCGAGCACCCAGTCCCTTGTGAGCAGGGCCAGGTGAGAGGCTGCCCGGGGACCCAGCATCATGCTCCCTCCTTGGTCAACAGATGGAGGTCAAGCATGTGTCCTGCTTCCTGGGAGCCTGTCCCCATTTAGCAATGAGGGAAACTGTGTCATAGAGAAAATGCACAGGACACAAGTCCTCTGACTCCAGGCTCGAAGCCCTGCCCCCGCTGGGTCATACTCACTGAGGAGGGGGCTTCCCTGCCCCCCTGCTCTGGACAGGCCACTGGACAATGAGCTGCTGCTGGGCGTGGTGGCCAAGCTGGGCCGGCTGACAGGCGTGTCCGGAAGACAGTCGAACAGACCTCGGAGAGAGCAAGTCTCCATGGCCACAGCTGCTGTCAGGAGGAGGGAGAGGACTCTCAAGGCTAGAATTTAAGCCCAACAATGGGTAAAACGCCCCCAACACTGTCCCATCCAGGACCTTCCTTGCCATGTTCCACAAACAATAACCAGGACATCAGTAACTTATATTGTCATCCTGGCTCTGAAACGTAGATTCACAGCCACGGTCTTATTCTGGTAAGATCCCTCCCACCCCTACTTTCTGTTTCATTTACCATCAACTGAGCAGACTCAAGGGAACCCTATGGGCTGGGGCTGGGGGGTCAGACTTCCAAGGAGGTGAGGCCTGAGCTGAAAGCGACGAGCAGGCGAACAGAGTCTGGGGAAGGTGGGAGAGGCTGGTGATGGGGGGAAAAGCACTGGCTGCGAGGGGCACCTGGGTCCCCACTGGCCACTCAGACAAAGCACAGCTTCCTCTTCCTCATCTATAGAACAGGGACTGGCCTCACCTGCCATGCAGGGTACAACCCGAGGGTGGCCACGAGGGTGCGGCTGAAGCCATGTAGAAATCACTATGAAAAGTCAGAAGCTGCTGTCTCACCAGCCATCCATGTGTCTCAGAGGGCAGGCATGCTGCCAGGGCGGTCATGAAACGGCTGACTCCGCCTAGGGTCTGGCCAGGGCTGGGCAGGCACCTGGTGCACGGTGCTGCCCACAGCCTGAACTCGACCTTGTGGAATCAGAGAGGCTGCCCTGCTGTCCGACTTACCCTCGGGGCTGGCCCCCTCCAGGCTGGCTCCCCTGCTCTCAGGGCTGACTTCCCTGAACAGGAACTCTGGGATCTCCCTCACCAGCTGCACCAGGGCGGTGAGGTGCAGGCTGTGCTGGGGCACTCCTCCTGTCGGAGAGGCCACAGTGAACCCCCACGCCCTACATCAGTCAGCACTCACGCTCTGGGCGCACCTTCACACCAGCATTTCCTGTAATCCTCCCGCCACGTGAGGAGCAGCAAAGGAGAGACCCATGTCCCTGAGATAAAGAGGAGCTGGGCTCAGGCCAGGTGACCTGCCCACGGGCACCGCCAGGACTCGGGGGCTGGGACCTTGGGTAACTGGGTTCTTCTTCTACCCTCTGTCAGCGGTTACCTGTTACTCCTCCAAGGGGAATGCCAAGAAGGGCTGCCTCCCCACGCCCTCCCACCATCCGCGCCCTCTGCCTTTCCTGGCACCCCTAACCTCCCAGCCTCACATCCACCATCTGAGGTCCAGGATGTTGGCCCTGTGGCAGGACCTTTAGGAGCTACAGGCCGGCTCTGCACAGGAGGTGGCAGGAAGAGGACCCGAGGAGGGGATGCTCTCCAAGGGTGACCCCAGCTTTCTTCTGAGCACTTCACACAACAGGCAACAGTGTGTCAGGCTCCCAGCCCCGAGGGGCAAGGGCTGAAAGGTCAGGAGCGGTTTGGGTGGGGACGGCGGCGGGTGGGGAGGGCTGAGGTCACAGTGTCCCCTCAGGAGTGGAGCCAGGGCTGAGGACCACAAGGGTGGGAGGGACAAGGGTGAGTCCACCTGGGCCAAGGCTGTTCAGGAGGCCCAAAGGGGCCTGGCCCTTGTCTGCCAAGATTACTCACCTGGGGCGCCTTCCCCAGGACGCTCCTGCTCCTCATCAGCGCTGCTCCCACCCCCCGGGGCTCCTCTAAGCTCTGTGGGAGACAGGAAGGCAGAGAGGGGGAGCAGCTCAGCTGTCCCTGGGAAAGAAAAGAGGGACAGTCATCCTGGGGATGGAAGCTGGCCTCCGCCCTCCTACACACAATCACGCACTGTACATCCATGCACCTGTTTACATGTGTCTTCGTGTGATCACTCAAACCCCAAGACCCGCAAAGCATCACGACCCCGGAGACCACCACTCAGTGTTTTGCCAGCTTTTCAGCATCCCCACCAAATTGTACCCAGAACCCTAGTACAGTCCATGGAAACAACAGTGGCATAAAAGAACCCAGGCCCCCAGCTCAGCCCCGAGGCTCTCGGAATGCCACCTCAAACGGTTTCATTTTGTAGATGAAGACTGAGGCCCAGCGGGTCCCAGAGTCACATGACAACTCAGGACCCAGCTGGTGCTAGATCCTGCCCCCCTTCCACTTTTCAGCCTGGGCTCCCGCCACATCTGCTGCTGCTGCCTCCCCAGAAAGGCCCCAGGGACAGCCCGCTCCTTACCTAGGGAGACCAGCATCTCATAGTTCTCCCGCATCACGTCCCGGTAGAGTGCCCTCTGCCCCTCCCCCAGGAGCCGCCACTCCTCCTTGGAGAACCGCACGGCCAGATCCTGGAAGGCGATGGACACCTGTGGGCACAACCTCAGGGGAGTTGGCTAGTTCCATCCCAGAAAGGCCAGCCGAACTGTCCTCAATTTGGTGACCCAGCCTGTGTCTCCAGGTACACACCCGGGAGCGAGGAGCAGTGAGAGTGTGGGTGGGGCTGACACGCGGGAGCAGGCAAAGGAGCAATGGGAATCTGCTCAAGAGACAGTGATGGAGGTCAGACTGTGTCCCCGAAAGGATATGCTGAAGTCCTCACCACAGTACCCTGACTGTGACTTTATTTGGAAATAGGGTCATTGCAGATGTAACTAGTTAACATAAGGTGATGCTGGAGTAGTGTGGGCCCTCACCCCAGTATGACTGGTGTCCTTATAAGAAGAGAGAGACAGAGACACACAGGGAGGAGAAGGCCCATGACAACAGGGGCAGAGATCGGAGTGATGCTGCCACAAACTAAGGAATGCCTGGGGCCACCAGAAGCTGGAAGAGACCAGGAAGGATCCTCTTCTAGAGGCTGCAGAGGGAACATGGCCTTGCAGACACCTTAATTTTGGACTTCTTTCCTCCCACACTGTGAGAGAATACATTTGTTGTTTAAGCCCCCTGGTTTGTGGTCCTTTGTTATGGAGCCCCAGGGATGCTAATACAGTCTCACACCCTGCGGCCTGGGCCCAAGGAAAAGTGAACCCCAGTACGGGAACCCCAGCCAGCCCTAAATTCGCCCTGTGAGAGATTCACTGAAGTTAACAAGCAAAATTCCCTTTGAATGTGCAAGGACCTGGGATCGTAGTACTATGGCATTAAAAAAAAGTTTACAAATAAAATGGATAGTAATTATGACCAAAAAAAAATATTCCATACTTTTGAGTGGGGATGATCCAACAGTCAGGAATCAAGCAAGCAAAATGTTAATGTTGCTCCTCCCAGCCCCACCCTAAGGAAGAGAAAGAAGGAAAACCTCAAACAGCCTTGCAAGTCTAGAGGAGGTAGAGCCTCCCTCACTAGGACAGACAGACGGCCATGCAGGTGGTGAATGAGGGAAACCAGCAGCCTTTGCACCCCGTGCAGCCTACGCACCCTGTGTCGCATTCACGGCCCTTGACATGCACATAATCCCGGCTACTCCTCTTCTTCAGACCCTCTGGCCAGCAGGCCGTCTATGATTCCCGGCTGCCAGCCTGAGGCCTGAGCTGGGCTGTGCCTGCCTTCATTTTCCAGGTCTCACCTGACCCCCAAGGCCTCGGCCAGCCATGGTGACCAGCCATCTCCACTGCTGTGACCCATAGCCTTTATCACCAAGCCCACGCGGCACGTCTCCACGGAGTCCCTGCAGCACGCACGCGTACACTGTGCTCCACAGGCACACTGAAGCCCATCCAGGCCACAGTCCAGTCCTCCCCATCTCACTGCACTCCCCCATACCCTCCCTGACCTTTCACCCTTCGCCCCTCTGGGCTGGGAGCCTGGTACACCGCTGTCTACGTCACTGAGAAGTGCACAGAAGAAACCTGAGGTCACCCTTGGAGAGCATCCCCTGCTAACCTACAGCTTTTTAAAAGAGACATTTCTGTCCTAATTTCTTTAAAAATAGTCACTAAAATCTGATAAAAAAATGGACAGACAATATGAACACACATTTCTCCAAGGAAGATATACAGATGGCCAACAGGCACATGAAAAGATGTTCAACATCACTAATCATCAGGGAAATGCAAATCAAAACTACACTAAGATATCACCTTACACCTGTTAGAATGGCTATAATCACAAAGACAAAAAACAACAAATGCTGGAGAGGTTGTGGAGAAACAGGAACCCTCATTCACTGCCGGTGGGAATGCAAACTGGTGCAACCTTTATGGAAAACAGTATGGAGACTCCTCAAAAAATTAAAAATAGAAATACCTTATGACCCAGCTCTCCCACTATTGGGCATCTACCCAACGAACCTGAGATCAACAATCCAAAGAGGCTTATGCACCCCTATGTTCATTGCAGCATTATTCACTATAGCCAAGAAGTGGAAGCAACCCAAGTGTCCCTTGACTAATGACTGGATAAAGAGGATGTGGTGTGTATATATATACAATGGAATACGACTTAGCCATAAAAAAAGACAAAAACTGTCCCATTCGCAACAACATGGATGGATCTAGAGGGAATTATGTTAAGTGAAATAAGCCAGAGCAAGAAAGACAAACACTGCATGATTTCACTCAATTGTGGAATATAAACTAACATACGGACAGAGGGAACTGTTTGGTGGTTACCAGGGGCAAGGGGGAGGAGGGGTGGGCACAAGGGGTGAAGGGATGCATTTATATGGTGACTGACAAACAATAATGTATAACTAAAACTTGACAATGTTATAAACTATTAAGAAATCAATAAATTAAAAAAAAATAATCACTAAGTGGGCATTAAAATAGCCATCAGACCCTAGAAGATGACCAGCATCTGATAGGCATGAATTTTTAAATTATGGCAAAAATTAACTTTGTATAAATTAAGCAAACGGAATGTAAATTATGGGAAGGTCCTTCTGGTTTAGAAACAAATGCTAAACTTTTTCTTTACAAGAAAAAATTATTAAATAAAATGAAGACACTCCTAATAAAGCAAAGATCTTCTACTGCCTTGTTTCATCAGCTCAAGTCAGTAATTTTAAAAACTGTCACTGCTACTAACTCACAGCCTTGTCACTGATGGCATCTGCTCCCCACTCCGCCTGTCACCCTCTGACAGCTGGCACCATGCAGTCACACCCACCAACCCTCCACTCTCCTTCTGAACTGGTCGGGACCTTGTCGACACACCCAGCTGGAGGCACCTCCCCACTGACCACCCACCTTTGGTCGAGAGGTCCAGAGGCCCGCTGGTGGTCAGACACCTTGGCCTTTTCCTCCTCAGCTCACTGTGTGTTCCTGACCACCTGAGGGCCCACTCAGCAGGCCAGCAGACTCTCCTGAACTAACCTCTGCCCTCTGGCCAGGTATGGTCATTCCCTCTCAGGAACGTGCTTAGACACCCTCCAAAACATCTCTCTAAGAGCCACTCCCATCTCTTCCTGGCATTTTGGACAGAAAAGGCAGCCAGCATTAGGGTCTGTGCAGAAGAGCTAGCAGAGCAGGCCTGAGACAGCTGTCCCCAGAAAGGCCTGCCTGCAAGGCTAGTGCCAAGCTGGCATCGGGGAACTTGGATTTCAAGGGGGTTCCCATGGTTCCCTAACTGATGGTTTACTGGGCCCAGACTTTGCACAGGTGCTTTTGCTGAACATCCACTTTCCTTCTGGGACTCTGTGATTTTGGTCCGTGTCAGGCAGACAGTGCCTACATGACCAGCCCCCAGCGAAAACCCTGGGCGCTGAGTCCTTAGTAGGCTTCCCTGGTAGAAAACATTTCACACCTGTTGTCACAACTGTTGCTGGAAGAACTGAGTGACGCCTGTGCAACTCCACCAGGAGAGGACTCTGGAAGCTTCCTCCTGGTCCCTCTGGACTTGGCCCACATGCCTGTTCCCTTTGCTAAGTTTGCTTTGTGTCCTCTCACTGTAACGAATCACCGCTGTAAACACAACTATATGCTGAGTCCTGGGAGTCCTCCTAGCAAATCACTGACCCTGGGGTGGTCTTGGGGACCCCGACACAGGGTCCCATCATGCTTCTCAACAAGACACGAGCACCGTGCCCCACCTGGCTCCTCTGGCAGGGAGGCCTCACCGCCCAGCCTTGCTATAGCTTTGCAGCCCTATCCCCCACCGTGTCCAGCTGGCTACTCTCTTCCCCCAACAGCATCCACAGCCCACCTGCCTTGCTCCATCCTCCGGTCCTCCCTCCTTCTCCCCACTGCACCCTCTTCATTCTCTCCCTTCCAGAGTCCTAACCCCAGCAAGGCTCGGGAACCCCAGGGCTGGTGGAGCAGGAAGACACTTTGGTCAGGGAGTCCCCATCGGCACTGCAGACCCGGGAACCTCAGGCCTGTCCCAACAGGCCCACGATCTGAATGGACACAAACACTGTTTGTGGGCTGAACACGCATGTTTTGCTTGCACACTTTGATGACTATATTTAGATGTATATAGATGCTGTTGTGATGACTACATGTGTATCCTTTAAAGGTAATACTGAATTTACCTTAAAATACATGGAAAGACTACAATCTAACATAGTAAGTATACAACTGTGTGGGGTTCAGGGAAGTTTTCAACATTAAGAAAGGGGGTCACAGAGTCAAAAAGGTTGAAACCCCCTATTAATAGTCCCGCTCTCTCGCTGCTACAGCTGAGAAGTGGGAGGGAGCAGGAAAGGTCGATACAATTACCTCACTGTCTTTTCCTATAGCTGCACAAATATTTATTAACTCCCACTATGGCCAATACACTAGGGCAAAATAAGGTGTCCCCAGAACCTGGAAACGAGTCACACCAAGCCCCATGGGACAGATTAGCCACCTGAGGGAGGGGGCCGAGCAATGGGCGGAGTATGGAGTGTGTAGGTCCTGGAGTGTGAGTGTTGGCCTGTCAGAGGCTGCAGGGCAGTCCGAGGGGCTGGAGCAGCAAGCTAACCTCAACCCCATGTGTTACAGGCACTCTGCCGGATGCTGAGTGAGATGTGCCACACTGGCTCTGTTCTCAAGGGGCCAAATGTCAGCAGAGGCAGGATCCTTACACGTTTTAGAGTACTTCAGATCTCTAATTTGATTAACAAAATGGCCCCACGCAGGCAGCTGGTCAGACCTTGTGACCACTGTGCATGGACCAAGGTTCTGAAGTGTGGGGGGGTGAAGCAGCGTGCTGAACTGGGAGACAGCCCCGGTGCCAAGTCTAGGACTCCAGCCTTTGCACTGAGATTTTAGTGTCCTTTCTGCTGTGCTTGACTGTGACTATAACCAATAATAAGATCAGAAAACCTTGAGAAACCAAGCATCGAGCATCCAATTTTTAAAAGTTATTATCACCCAGTAAAGTTTGTAGGGATAGACTATGGGGATATCTGTATCAAACATCACCATTCCCAGTAACCCCTTAATAAAAGCTAACACTTAACAGATTTTTTTAAGGAGGTGATGGGGAACAGGGAAGGATCCTGAGTACAGAGTTGCTCCTGTAGCCATTGCTAAAGGGCACAGTCCAAATGGCAAAGCCTGGCTGGAGCAGGGAACGCAGAGTGAGGACCCAGCAGAGCCAGGTAGTAGTTCTGCTGGAGAGCTAGCTCAAGTCAGCAGACGGGTTCTTTGTTTAGCAAACCGGGGGAGAAATATTCTACCTGTATCTTCAGCTTCTCCCATCAGAAGCTATTTACAGCATAACCACTGAAAAAACAAAAGGGCTTTGGGAGTCAAATGCTATTCTTCAGTTTCCTTTCTTTTTTGGCGGGGGTGGGGAGGAAGACTAGCCCTGAGCTAACATCTGTTGCCAATCCTCCTCTTTTTGCTGAGGAAGATTGGTCCTGGGCTAACATCCGTGCTCATGTTCCTCTACTTTATATGGGATGCTGCCACAGCACAGCTTGACAAGCAGTGTGTTGGTCTGCGCCCCAGATCAGAACCTGCAAACCCTGGGCCACTGAAGCAGAGTGCGCAAACTTAACCGCTACACCACCGGGCCGGACCCACAGTTTCCTCTTAATTAGGGCTGACTGAACCCTCATCCTAGATCTACTAAATCACGATTAAGTTTAGTGCTTTCAGAGCCCAGAAATCAACACTTTCAAATTTCCCAGGTGATTCTGACACATTCAAAGTTTAGAATCGTGGGGAGAAGGGGGCACTGCAGTCAGTCACAGGCCGGCCACTGCGAGAACCTGCCCAGCCCTGATGGAAATTAAAACTACGCTGGTGAACAGGCCCCTGAAAGCAGGCGCAGCCCCTGTCCTCTTCCCAGAGGCCAGCTGTCCAACATGGCACGTCTGTGAACTAGAAATCACAGACAACCGCTATAGACCTTCGAGGAGCAGTGTACATTTAATGCCGACTTCCACCCAAAATCGGATGGCTCTTCAATTTCTACTTGAATGCCTTCAGTAATGGGTGGCTCATCACATTCCCAGCAGCTGGTCCTATCGCTGGCCTGCTCTGGCAGTTACGAAGTTTTGGACACACAGGTCGGGTAGAGCATGGGGGTTAGGGCTTGACCTCAGGAGCCAGGATGCTGGAACTCCCATCCCTGCTTTGCTTCATAATAGCCATGGGACCTCAGCAAACCCATCTATAAAACTGGCATCATAACAATCTATCTCCAAGGGATGCTGTGAAGACTAAGTGAATCAATATAGGAAAAGTGCCCGGAACAAATGCTGGGACACAGTAAGTGCTCTGATTAGTATTATTGCAGCCAAATCTGTCTGCCTAGCGTCCATCTGCTGGTCCCAGCCTGCCACCTCCAGCTACACAGAACGGGCTCTTCCACACACACTGCTCCTGACCGGAATGCCTCTATCTCCTGGCTAAAAATAGCCAGCTCTCTTAGACATCCGGAAGAGATGGCTTCCAGGCCTTTCCCCATCTCAGCCACAAACTCTTCCGTCACAAAGTTTTTATAAAAAGGGAATGGGAACTGATTGTGGACAGGATGGGCAGTCCAATCAGTGCCTCCCTCTGCCCAGAACAAGTGGAGGAAGAGAGAGGAGTGTGTATGTGGGAGGGAGTGAGCAAGCATGAGTGTGCAAACATGCAGGCCGCAAACGCTTGCCCCCAGGAGAGGGAAACCCACGGTCGGCTTGCAATCTGGACCCGCCGTCCTCCTCAGGCCTCCCTCCCTCAAGCAACAGGAGAAAAGGTTTCTGGGCTGCTCCAAGATAGCTGTCACTGAGCTAGCCCACTGCTGCCACACAGTCCTGCTAAAACACTCTTTCCACTGTGTCACTAACCCAGCAAAAAACTGCCATAGACCTGCCCATCTTTCACAGTCCTTCCCAACCTAGGTTTCCCAGCATGCCTCGGGTTCCCAGATCAGACCTTGCATCCTGCTGCCCCCCACCTATGGGCTGTGTTCACATGCCCCTGGACTTTTGGAGTCTCACTGGACAGGAAGACAGGAGGCCCTCCCTGTTCCTCTTCATGTGACTGTGACCTACCCCTCCCCAAGACCACTCCTAGCCACCTTCTCCATGAAGCTACACGGTGTGAGGATGCACCCTTCCCAGAACATCAGATCTGAGATCAGTGGTCCAACCTCCTCATTTTATAGAAGAGGAAACTGTGGTATGAGGAGGCCCTAGCACCGGACCAGTGGGCATATGTGAGCAAGGGTGTCCTTGGGCTGCTTAACTGAACAGCCAGAGGTGCAAAGGAGGTTGTCTCTGCTCCCACAACTCCAATTTTCCTGGCTTCTCCCTTCTCCCAAAAGTTTGTGGGGCATTAATGACGCCATGGTCAGGACACAGTGCCTGCTCTGCCTGGCCACTATCCCAACACCACCCCCCAACCATGGAGTCTACAGTTGCTGGAGGTACTACGAAGCTCGCGAGCACCCCAACTACAGAACTGGCTCCGGGTGCCCACCCAGAAGAACGTGCAGCAGCTCCCCACTGGTATCATCAGGTCTCCTGGGTCCTTCAGAGCCCCCCACAAGCTATGCCCAGCTACAACAGCTGGGGCTCTCTGATCTACACACCTTACCTAGAGAATAAAACTTGGGGCCCTGTTCCATGCACCTCCCCCCAGGGGTCCAGGATCCTGTCAAGAATAAAAGTGTCACTTTTAGTCATTCCTCTGAGGCTTTCATGCCCACCACTCCCAGGATAATTTATAAAGGCAGCCACGTCGAAGGAGGGCGATGCTTAACCCAAAAGAACGAGTTTCCGAAGGTGGAGAGAGGCTCCACGTACATGGGTACTCGGGGGGTAACGGCGAGTGGGAAGGGGGGTCGGGGAGTAGGGGAGGGGGTCGTCCGAAGACCTGGACTCCTCGGCGTGAAATCCTGCGTACCAGGCCCGCCCGGCCGGGCACAGCCCGATCCCAAAGTTGAGGGGTCCCAGGCCCTTCCCCCCTCCCCTGCCCCCCGGGGGCCGCACCGCGACGCGCTGAGCAGACGGGCCGGGACATCCGTCCGTCCGTCCTCCCCGGCTCGCCTTACCTGGCTCGCCATCCCGGGGCTCAGCCTCCGCTCTCAGCTTCCGGCGCGGCCCGGGGCGCCCGCCCGCAGGCTGCGCCGCGAACCTCGGCGGCGACGGCGATGGCGGCGGCCGAGGTCGGCGCGGGAGGAGGCGGGGCCGGGGCGCGGGCCGCGGGAGAGGGTTGGGGTGGGCGCGCCCGGGCCCGCCCAGCGCCTCGCCGAACCCACCCCTGGAGCCTAGCGTCCCAGGAGGGGTGGTCTCCCTTCCGCCCGCAGACCCTCGGCCTCAGCGGCCCCCCGAGCGCAGGCGCGAACTACAGTTCCCAGAGGGCGCCGCGGCGCCGGCCGGGGGGCGGGGCGAGGCGGGGGCGGGGCGAGCCTGGTGCACCCTGGTGGACGCCCACCCGCTACTCCCTCTCTGCCCGCGACCCTGCGAAGCTGCCTGGAGAGGCCTGGCGCCGAGACCTGCCCGGTGGCCAGCTTGCGGCGTGCTTGCGGGCGTGTACGCATCCATCCATCCCTCCCTCCATCCCTCCATTCATTCCTGCATCCAACATTTACTGAGCGCATCCTCTGCGCCCGGTGGGGATGCTCGGATGAAACGGGACTCGTCTCTTCCAGAGGGCGCATCCCGCACGCTGACCGAGACCGAGGCCGCCCTGGAGGCGTTGGGGGAGCGGGTCCTGAGGGGTGGGGAGGGGGCTGCAGGCCGGACGTCACTGGTCACGGTCGTAGATAGGCCGGAGTGGCTGCCAGACCCCGGCGCATCCTCAAATCTGTTACCCCGTTCCCTTGCTCACCATAGCATTGACCCGTGTGTCATTATCTTCGGTGACTATTTTCTGGTCTATTTGGTTGATTGTGGTAACCTCAGAAGTTCCTGGCACGTCGTAGGCGCTCAAAATTGTGATGAAAGAACAAAGCGTGGGCCCCACCATTCTCCTGGTCAAACGGGACGCAGCGGGGCGAGGGGGAGAGTGGTGGACTCCGGGGAAGAGGACCCCGAGCACAGTGAGCCTCATTCCTGGTCTGAAGGAAGACCCCGTTAGAACAGCTCAGAGAAGGTGGGCATGTGGGGCTAAATCTGCTCAGTGAGACAGCAACTTGCAGAGGCAGAGGAAGCAGGGGTCCAGGAACGAGGAGGTGCCTGCTACCCAGAGCCTTCTTCCTCGCGCCCCCACCCCCCACAGGTTCTCTTCCTCTGGAGTATTTGGGGAAAGGGAATTTCTCCCCAGCAGTCCCAGTGGTGGTCCCTGAAGCAGCTCTGGCCTGCCATGGGTCTCTGCTGGCCTTGCTGCTGGCCACCTCCCTGGGGTACAATATTGACATACTTGGCCTGGCTTCCAAGGGAAGGCGTGAAAGGAGACCACTGTCAATCACGTCCAGCCCCAAACGTTGACAAAGCCCCCTCTTTCATACCTAAGGAATCGCTGGAACACCGGTGTGTGGAGAGCTGACTGTACAAGGATTTGAAGATAGCCCAAGGGTTTCACGACATGGAAAAGGAAAACTTAAAGTACAACAGCTGGTCTCAGCATCCCTAAAGGCCACAGCGCCTCGTGGTAAGTCCCTTGGCTGTGCTTTGGGCCTGGTGTCCCATCTTCTTGCTGAAGTCAGCTTCCTCCCAGTAGAGTCCCTTCTCCCAGCTCCTCCCCACATCCTACCCTCAGTTTCAGGATCCCTAAACTTCAAAATCCCTTAACTGAAAAGAAAAAAAGAGTGATATCTCCACCCAAGAAAGACTGGCCTTTATTTCAGCATGTACAGCCTCTGGGTGCCTCTTTGACTGACCTCCTCTACCTGACCAGGCTTGGGCCCCATTTGTAGACTCTGGGTCAGCAGTTGCTAAGCAGTTGACCAACATCCTATTTGCTGAATGACCAGTTTGCCAAAAATAAATTTGCTGAGTGGTCAGTTCTCTCAGTTGTTGAGAAACCTCCCCCCTGCACCCCAAATTTTAGTTGTACCTCTGACCGCTTCCTGCACACACCCCCCCGCCTCTGTTTCTGCATTGCAAAATGATTGTGGAGAACTGTCCTAAATTCTGTTTAAAGTATTTATTTGGCAGTTCTCGACAGGGACAAAAGCAGGAGTGCGGATGAAACAAAATATTTTTAAATTCTCAATAATTCAGATTGGTTTTTCAGCAAATGGACAGTCACTGGTTTAACTTTCATCATATTTAGCTTTTGGCTCTCTGATCATTCTCTGAATTAGCTTTTGGTGAACTAGCCAGCTATAGTTTTCCCAAAAAAATTAGCTAGCTTCCTCTAAAGATAAATGGTGCTGTTCACTCCTGCAGTGAAAATGGCTGCAATTTTAAAATGTTTTCTAATTTTTATTATTTCTTTTTCTATCCATGAGGTTATTTAAAAGTACTTTTTAGTTTCCAAATGTATGGGTCTTTTTTTAAAGTTATCCTTTTGTTATGGAATTTTGCTTTGTACTAAGAGAATATAGTATATGATGTTGATTTTTTTTAGGATTTTCTGAGACTTGCTTTATGGCCAAGTATGCAATAAATGTTTGAAAATGTTCCATGTTTACTTCAAAAGATTGTGTATATTCTAATGTTGGTTCTAAGGATCTAGTTAGATCTATTAAGTCAGGCTTATTGAATGTGTTACTTATGTCTTCTATATCTTATCATTTTTTGCTTTTTTGATCTATCAGTTACTGAGAAGGATGTGTTAAAATTGCCTATCAATATTGTGCATTTGTCAATTTCTCCCTGTATTTATGACGATTTTTACTTTATATACTTTGAGAATATATATACAAGTTTTGAATTGTATTTTCCTGGGAAAGTCTTCATTTTATAATTATGAATTAACACTTTATCCCTAATAATGCTTTTAATCTATAATACGTTTTATCTGACATTGATATAGCTACACTAAGTTTATTTTGATTAGTATTTCTTCGATATATCTTTTTCCATCCTTTTGCTTGCAAACTTTCTGTATATTTATGTTTCAGGGGTGTGTTTTACAAGAGCATGTGGATAGATTTTGTTGTAGTTGCTGTTTAATCCAATATGACAATCTCTATCTTAATTGGCAAGTAATCCATTTGCATTTATTGTGATTAAAAGTATATTTTTATTCATTTCTACCATCTTATTTTGTGCTTTCTATTGATTTTTTTTCCCCATGCCTTTTTCTCCATTTTTTTCCCTCTACTGGATTGATTAATTTTTCTTTATTCACCTTTTTCATTCTACTGGTTTGAATTTTTTGCCTTCCTTTTCTGTGCTTTTAGGGGTTACTCTTTAAAATTTTACACACAGATTTGATTTAATATAGTCTAACATTAATTACTATATCCACTCTCCTTCCAAACAATAGACGGACTTTCGTGTATTACTTTAATCACGTAATTCCTCTGTCTTATATGAAATTGTTGTTCTTTTTAGTTAAATCTTGTTTTTAAGCACCCCCTAATTCATTTTTTCTGGTTTATATAATCTGTGCTGTTTAGATTTACCAACATGCTTACCAGTATCTTTGTTCACTATTTTTTCTCTTGCCTTTCTCCTTTCTCTGGGCTTGGTATTTTTCTTTCTACAGTACAACTTTTAAAAGTTCTTTAAGCAAGGATATATTAGAAGTAAAAGCTTTCAGTTATATTAAAATGTCTTATTTTTTCTCTTATTCCTAACTGATAGTTGAGCTAAGTAGAGAATTCCAAGTTAGTTATTGTCTTTCACACTTTTAATATTTTATTGCATTCTTTTCCAAGCTTCATTGCTTCTGTTGAGAAGTCTGCTGTCAGTCTAATTCTTATTCCTTTGTAGAGATTTGTCTTTTCTGTCTGGCTACTTTTAAGATCATCCCTTGTCTATGGTAGTATGAAGTTTTGCTGCAATGTGCCTAGGTGTGGGCTTATTTTTATTTATCTTTCTTGGAACACACAATTCCTAAATGTGAGGTATGTCTTTGTACAAGTCTGGAAAATTCTCAGCCATTAAATATTTTAATATTGCATCTCCTCCATTATATTTTCTCCTTCTGGAATTCATATTGGACACATTTGTTGGAACCCTTTGTTCTAGTCTCCATCTCTCTTAGCCATTCTTTCATATTTTCTGTTTTTTTAAACCTTTGTGCTTCATTCTTGGTAGTTTTTTTAAGATTTATGCTCAATTTTGTTCCCAAATCTCTCCTCTCTCTCTGTCTAATATGCTGTTATACTATTAATTTCAGTGATTATGTTTTTCATTTTAGATGAATCTGCTTCATCTTTTTAAAAATCACATATTCTCATATATTCAATTCCTTTTATCTTTAATGATTTTAACCATACTTACTTTATAATGTCTATCTGATAATTCTGCTGACATTCTTTGTTTGTCTGATGGGTTTCACTCATGGTGGACTGATTCCTTGTATATTTTATTTTGAATTGTGAGCCCATCTTAAGCCAGGTTTCATCAGTGGGAATTCTGTGTGGCCTGGCTTGCAGGTGTGCCCATCAGAGTCTGTGTTTGCTTCTTCTGTTCTCCAGAATCATTGTTAGCCTGGGCCCATTTTTCATGTTAAGTTTCAGCTTGGGGAGTTTCTGAACCATGCAGGTAGTGTACATTCAAAGCCCTAACAAATGTGAGGATAGATCTGTGGTTCTGAATTCTCAGGGGAGATGCCCCCTCTCTCCCTCCCAAGAAGAGAAGGGCCTCTTGTCTTCTTGTTCTGGTGTTTTGCTGGGCCACCCTTTTACTAATGGTGTGGCTCTCTAGGAGTCTGACTTTGTATGGAGGAAAGGGGATTCCAGGTCTAAGACCTAATCTCCTGGACTCGCATGGCTATTAAAATTCAGCTCCTAGGTTATCTCACCATAACCACCACAGGCATTCTCGGGGTCAGTTCAAATTGGCCTCTCAGGGCTTTAGTTCATCCCCCACCCCCAACCCCAAGATATTCTTTACTGTCACGAGAGCTCAGCTATACCTGTGAGTAGATATTTGTTTGCATTTCTGGGTATTTTGAGGTAGGAGTTTTAGATGATCTAGTCTAGCATACTTCTGGTAACAGAAATCCTTTTGTTTTAAAATAGCACCCTTCTTCTTTTATCTAACTATCCTTATCATTCACTTGACGATTTCTTCATGTGACTGCTTTGCTCACCACAGACAATTTTCTCAGCTCTGTCTTTGCTGTCTGATGTGGAGTAGGAATCAAATATGTCTTGAGTGAATAGATGATTCCATGGATGAACAGATGAGTGCCAGCAACTGCTCTGATATCAGTAAGCATTGTGAGAATAAAGCAGGGATCAAAGAGCCCATCCATGCCTCTACAGGGAAGATGGGTTAGGGACAGTGGTGTGCTTGAGCTGGCTTGCACTAGAGGGTCACTTGTTAGCATGTCGTCCCAATTCCATCTTTGGTGATCTTATGTTTGTAGCTTGAAATTGGCCATGGCAAGAATATTTACACCATTAAATTGGAAAACATTAAAGATCAACAATGCCCCTCCCCCAAGGGCCGGTTGGTAAATATTTACCAGCACACCACTGATTTGGGGCAATGAAAACATGTAGAAAAAGTGAACCCAAGCCAGCCTATGTAGAACAAGACCTGTGTAAGTGAAATAAAAAGTCAGATTGGAGGAACCTATCATTTTGGGACTGTGGTGCTCAATGACAGGGTTATAAGTTACCCTGACTTTTTTTCTAGATTTGGGAAGGCTCAGTTTCCTGAGACTCAGGGTCAGGGAAAGGAGCTTAATCTTCAACACCAGCTCCAGTGAGCAAAAGTGGGAGACAGCAGGGGGCACCTGGGTTTGAACCAGGGACCTCTTGATCTGCAGTCAAATGCTCTACCCCTGAGCTATACCCCCTGGCATAGGTTTGGGCCTAAGTAATACCTTTTACCTGTGCAGCCATGCCCAACATCTCTATAAATTTTTGCCATGGATGTTTATAAAGGCTGGGTCTAAGGAAGCTGCCAGACCTGCCTCACTACAATTTCATCTCCCTGATGCAAAACAAGCAACAGTTTCCTCTCCACGTAGCCACCTCCCTGCCCTTTCTGGAAAAGCACTAGCACTGATGTTCAAGCTGGAAAGGCCTTTAGAGTCACTCATCTGTGCCCTTCGCAGTGGGCATCTGAAAACAGAGATTCAAGATTACTGACCTGTCCAAGCACACACAGCTCCTTATTCGTAGGATCAGGACCTGAATCTACTCTTTCTGACTTTGGGTCCGGGACTCTGCTACTAAACCAATGACTCTCTTATCTTCCTCTTGTCCGTACCTTCCATCAGTCAAAAAATGTAAAGGCTTCATAACTGGAGCCGTCTGAATAGATTTATGCAGACCTGAGACCATCAAGGGGACTAGAATGTGGGCTTAGCAGGGCATGAATGTGCCACACAGCTCAAGGACCACAAGAGAAAGCTAGTGGAGGACACTAGGATTTGACCTGGCATGTGGACTGCACCTCTTGGCCAGTCCTCAGATTTCCTGTACTTAGCAATCCTCCTGGGAGTTTGTCAAACATGCAGATATGATCTGGCATTAGAAACAAGCTCCTTATGGAGAGTCAGGAGACCCCACTTTAGAAAGACTTGCCACAGAACTAGATGGGCTTCCTTTTGCACCCCCTGCAGGAAGACTCAGGTCCTGAAACACCCAAGAAGGGGATGGGTTTGGAATTCTAGTACATGCCCCAGGATCAACCAGAGCTGGTGGGGAGAACCAGGATTAAAACCAAAGACTAAGGTCAAACTGCTCGTCCTCTGAAGTCTGCTCTAGACCAGTGGTTCTTAATTTTAGGGTACATCAGAATCATCTGGAGGGCTTGTTAAAACAAAGATGGCAAACGTTTTCTGATTAAAAAGTCTCAGGTCATCCTGAGGCTGCTGGTCCAGGGCCATACTTTGAGAACCACTGTTCTAGACCTCCACACATCTACGACCAGGCCCTTCTCACCTTACAGCCACACCCTACAGCCACAGCCAGGCACCTGTTCGCCAGTGCTTCTGCATGTTCTTCAGGTGCTGGTCTCTCAGCTCCACCGAAGACCAGTGTCCTGGGATCCCTCTCCCTTTCCTCCCAGTGCCTGCTTGGGACCACTGGGGTGGTCTTCTTTGTCCTCAGTTAGCCCTCTTTCCATTTCACTTTTTAGGAAACTAAAACTCAAGAAGCCTTCTGCCTCTTCCCCAGTACGGGGAAAACTTACTCAAGCGAATCAAGGAGGAGATCCACTTGTCCCATCTGGAGCAGCCCAATAGGAGTTGAAAACCCCAGTTTATCTCAGAAAAATCCAGCTCAAGGGGGTTCGTATTATTATTCCTATATTACAGATGAGGAAACAGAAGACGAGAGGGTCTTTGGCCCCACGAAGGAGAGTAAACAGGTTGGAACATGGAAACGTGAATTTCTCCTCCAGAGATGCATCTGAACATCCTGGTCTTTGGGGATTTCTTAGAGCGTCTATTTAACTTCCCTTTCTTAAGGGCCTACTGTGTGCTGGGCACTGTGGGGCACTCAGCAGAAGCTGAGATTTCAGTGCACTTTGAGGAGATTAAATAGGCATAGTCGTCAAACACTTGTCTTCGAGCACTGACCGTGAGCCAGAAACCGCGCTGGGTCTGGGGACAGGGGTGAATAATATCAGCCCTGGAAAAAGTGGGCTGTTTCATTCTTACTGATAAAATCCCACCCAGACAAAAGTTTCTGATAGTCTCTGATTTAAGAGAATAACGTTTCTCTCTCTCTGAGAGGATTGTTATGATATTTTCCAGCTGCAGTGTGTCTCTGGGAGAAATATTCTTTTCCGTTAACTTTGCGGCTAGCTTTATTCCTGCCCACTGTTCTCTGAGCAAATTTGTACTTTCTCCCTCTGAGCTCATTTTTACTTTCTCAGACACTTTTGTGAAGAAAGGTAGAAAGTAAACAAGGTGGATGTGAATTTGAACCAGGAACCTCTTGATCTGAGACCTAAAGTTCTGTCCCTGAGCTATAAACCCTTGCATATGAATTTCCCCTACTGGGCACCTTTCACTCTTGACACATCTGAGATTCCGGCAACTCATTGCTGCTTCTATGTGTCCAAGGAACAGGCAAGCCTTCTGTTTGGGTTGAATTGTGTCCCCCCAAAAGATATGTTGAAGTCCTAACCCCCAGTACCTGTGAAAATAGGCTGTTTAGAAATAGGGTCTTTGCAGACATAATTAGTTAAGATGAAGCTTCACTGGATTAGGGTGGGCCCTAATCCGGTGACCAGTTTCCTTATAAAAAGAGAAGAGACAGACACACACACGGGGAGAAGGCCCTGTGACGACAGAGGTAGAGACTGGAGTGATGCAGCTGCAAGACAAGAAACACCAAGGATTGCCAGCCACCTCCAGGAGCTAGAGGAGGCAAGGAAGGATTCTTCCTTAGACCCTCAGAGGGAGCATGGCTCAGCTAGTTTACTTTCTGAGTAGGTGACATGGCCTCCTCCTACGAGGACCTCCTTCCTCTTATCTCAGATCCCACCATCCCCAAGCTGGGTGAGAGCCCCAGCAGGGAGAGCCAGTTACCTTTACAGTTGGTAGAGACTTCGAAAGTCAACTAGGCCCTCTCTCTTACCAAAAGAAATGGAGTAAATCACCCAGACCTCAGTGCTACTCAGAACCCAGGCTCGACACCTGAGTCCACATATGAAACTTGGGTCTGGAACCCTCTTCACTCTTTTTGGGCAAATGAAACTACAGGAAGTTATCTCCAAGAACTTGAAGAGAAGTTGGCTTCCAAGGAAGAAAATGTAAAACCCATTGAGCTGAGGAAAAGCATCTCAGAAGAAAGTACGCACTGAGAGATGGGTTGAGTTGCTGGCATAGATTTTAAGGAGGGAGCATGGTGTGGTGAAATGGCTGTAGAGCCTGGGATCAGACCTGAGTGAGCGCTGGCCCTGGGGCAAGTCACTTAACCTATTTGAACCTCAATTTGTTTATTTCTAAATGAGGATGGTAACACCTAAGTCATTGGGCTCTGGTGGGAATTAAGTAGGAAATGATAGTCAAAGTATCTGGTAACATACCTGGCACACAGTATTGCCTCATAAAAGCTAGTTTTCATCTATTCCTCTTCCATATTCCTGTAGAAAAGTGGAAGTCATCAGTGTTTTTCTAGAAGTTACCTGGGAAGAGATACTGTATTGAGGGGACCTGGATGTACAGTCAGTGAAGGGAAAGGCGTTATAGTGGGGAAGGGAGAATTCTCCAGCAACACTGCTAGGCAGTGAACCCCCCAGTTCCCTTCACCAGCCTCCAGGCTCACCCACAACATTCTTCCTTCCTCCACCCCTCCCCAACTCCCTTCATCCCTCACTCTCACAAGGAAGAAGTACCTGACTTTGCCTTCTACTTCAAAAAAACCAGAGTCTGTTGACCTTTCCTCATTCATTTGTTTAGCTAACATTCAAGTATCTATTATGCACCAGACTTTGTGCTAGACACTGGGACAGAACAACGAGCAAGTTGAACCCTGTCCTTGGCCTCAGCTTCCTCACTGCCCCACATTCCTAAAGGTTTAGGATGGGTCCTTACCCATCCACACTCCATATTCCCTCCCCTCTATTGTCCTTTCCTTCTCAAAGATCACCCCTTCCACTCATGCTCCCTCCCCCTTCAAGGCCTGGTCATCAGACCTCCTCGTAGCTCTCTCTCCTCTATCTTCAATCTCTCCCTCTCCATAGAAACCTGCTAAGGCAGATGAACCATGTTGCAAGTAACAGAAACAACCTGGGTGTAGCTGAAGCAAAGAAGTGAGAATTTTGGGGCCGCCTGGTGGCGCAGCGGTTTAGTTCGTGCTTGGCAGCCCACGGTTCGCAAGTTCGGATCCCAGGCGCCCACCGACGCACTGCCTGTCAGCTATGCTGTGGCGGCATCCCATATAAAGTAGAGGAAGATGGGCACGATGTTAGCCCAGGGCCAGTCTTCCTCAGCAAAAAGGGGAGGATTGGCAACAGATGTTAGCTCAGGGCTGGTCTTCCCCACAAATAAAATAAAATAATTTAAAAAAAAGAAGTGAGAATTTTTATCAGAACCAGCAATATCTCATGGTACATGGGGGCTGCACATGGGGGCAGAAATGCAGCCTCGGATTTCTGTGACTACACTGCAGAGAATGGACTGGAAGGGGCCAAGAGTGGGTGTCTGTATTCCAGAGATAGCAAAACTCATTATAAATCACATGTTTGCCAAGACAATGGTAAACCAAATGTGAAGTTCATGATGGATATTAAGCTGAGAGAGAAAAACAGAGCAGGTTGGTTGCATTTCAGATGCACAGCGCGGCAGAGCAATTATTATTACATGTGCGGGTTAACAAATACTTTGCTTAATTCTGGGTGAAATTATTGATGAGCAGAGTCTGAATCAGCCGTCGGCATATATGTGTACAGAGTGGGGAAAAGTGCCTCTCAGCTCTTTGTCTGTTTATCCCTGATGAGCTCTGCTACCAGGGAAGATACTTTCCATTTGATTAATGCTTATTTGGTGAGCCATATAGACATTAGGAAGGGAGCGTTGGGTCAGCTCTCTCTTGCCCAGCTGTATGCGGCAAAGATGGGCCATGCCCCACAGAAGAGCTTGCACCTGAATGTTCATCCACACGCTGCTGCTTCTGGAGAAAAAAAAATGTTACTTGATCACTGTGGAAGGAAACAGCAAAAACCGTAACTGATAAAATGGCAGCCACTGAATATATATTATTTTAGCATCCTGGCCAAGAAATGGGGAGTGCATACACCATTCTGCATTTCCACACTGACATATATTGGCTATTAAGAGTGCTTATGTGAGTTTTTGAAATGAGAGATAAGATGAAAGCATTTCTTCAAAATGCTGATAAGGACCGTTTCTGTGACATTGAGGGGCACAGCTCAAGCGGAATACGTCAGGTGTGCACGTATTTTGAGTACCCAGAATCTGTCACAGCAGGGCTTTGATATCGTGCTTTTCTGTTGTTTGGTTAAGAAATGCTGTCTGTGGCACACGTAATTCAAGAGTTGTGCTTAGTTTAATCCCCTTGTATGATGATTTTCTTCATTCATGGTAGAGAAAGGACTTAATGGTGGGTTACTAAGCAGATTTAAAAACCACATCCAAATGTTACAAAAGAATCTAAAGAAATACCTCCCAAAGCCAAAGTGGACTAGGATCCACTCACGGCTGTCTTCCTTGGGGTGTACTCAACTCCCACATACAAGGACAATGCATTTGTTGACTTAGTATCTGAGTGAGTCTGAAAGCTGTCCTTAGTGAGAAATTCGAACACACGTAAGTATCTGCCGGGATCACCAAACACTCGCTACCATCCCTTATGACCTTGAAGTTTTCACAGCTTAGCAGACATAAAGAATATGAAATGCAATCACCAGATCTGGAAATCTGACCTACAGTTCAAGCTGGACGTCATTAGCCAGATGAAGATAATTTGGAATGAGACTGTGCCTCTCACCACTGAGAAACAACTGTTACTCCTCTTAAAACATTATATTTTATTCTGATGAAGACAAACTGATTTATCTTTTTAAAAGTAGTTTGTGCCTTTTGTGCTGTTTGAGAAATCCTTCCCTTCCCTGAGAATATAAAGATAGTCTCCTATTTTTAATTCAAACAATTTTAAAGGTTTTTTTTTTCACATTTAGGTCTTTAATTCATCTGGAATCTACCTTTCTGTATGGTGAAGGCTTTAAGTTTGGTCTGGTTTTAGCATGGAAAGCCAGTTAACATAGTACCATTTGTTGAATAATTTGGTATTTTCCCCACTAGTTTGTAATTCCACTTTCATCATGCGCAAGGGGACCATATATTTATCATCCAACCAGGAAACTTTTGAGAGTGAAAGGGGATGCTATTCATATTTATGCTGGAACCACAAGCATCAACTGGGACTGTCCCAAGCAAATTAGGACATACAGTCACTGTATTAGTCAGGACTCTCCAGAGAAACAGAGCCAGTAGGAGAGAGAGAGAGAGATATATATAGATATACATATAGGAAGAGATTTATTATGAGGATTGGCTCACTGATCACAGAGGCTGAGAAGTGCCATGATCTGCCCTCTGCAAGTTGGAGGCCCAGGAAAGCAGGTGGTGTGATTCCAGTCCAAACCTGGAGGCCTGAGAACCAGGGTAGCCAGTAGTGGCTACCAGCTATGAATCCAAAGGCCTGAGAATCAGGAGCACTAATGTCCGAAGGCAGGAGGAAATGGATGTCCCAGCTCAGCAGAGAGCAGATTCCCCCTTCCTCTGCCTTCTTGTTCTATTTGGCCACTCAACGGATTGGATAATGCCTACCCGCATTGGTGAGGGTGATCTTCTTTACTCAATATGTTGATTCAGATGCTAATGTCTCTGGAAACATTTTCACAGATGTGCCCAGAGATAATGTTTTACCTGCTATCTGGGCACCCCTTCACCCACTCAAACTGACACATAAAAATAACCATCATAGTCACCCTTTTCATATACCAAGTTCCCACACATGCATGGGTCACACCTGTTCCATTCATCTACCTAGCTACTCCTATGCTCACGAGTTTTAATTATTTTCACTTTATAAGTCTTGCTACTTGGCAGAACACGTCCTACCTTCTTGCTTTCTTATCTTAAATTATCATGACTAGTCTTAAATTTCTGCTGTCTTTTCAAGTTCTACTAAAGTCCTTTTCAACCTTTGCTGAATTTACATTGAACCAAGTGACTGAATTGGAGAGGACGGGCATCCTTATAACATTGAGTTCCCCATCCATGAATATGGTATCATCTCCACTAATTCAGGCTTCCTTTATATCCTTCAGTAATATTTTATAGTTTTGTCCATAAAGAACTTGCACATATATTACTTTATTCTAGTTACCTTATGATTTTTGTTTTTGTTATTAATAGGGTTTTTACTCTAATTCATAATCTAGCTGGTTACTGCTGATGTATGAGTAATGATATTCATTTTTGTGTGTTCATTTTGCATTGAGCAATCTAGCTGCACTATAATAATTCTGGTTCTAATAATTTTTCTCTACTTTCAGCGTTGGAATCATAATATCTGCAAATAAGGACAGTTGGTCTCTTTTCAATACCTTCCCTCCCTTCCTGCCTGCCTTCCTCTCTCTCTCTCTCTTTCTCATTTTCTGGTAGAGGTTAGGATCCCCAGTACAATGTTGAATAGTAAGGGTGATAATGGGCATCCTTGTTTCTGAATTTAACAGGAGTGCCTGTCATGTATTATATTTGCTGGAGGTTTATGGTGGATTCTATTTATCAGGTTAAGGAAATTTATTTCTATTCTTAATTTGCTATGAGTTTTTTAAAAATCATGATTAGATATTGAATTTTATCAACTTTATCCTCATCTGTTGAGATGATATGATTATTCTGTAATATATTAATGTGACAGATTACATTAATTAATTTCCTAATGTAGAAACATCCTTACATTCCTAGAATAAACCCTCCTTGATAATGTTATTTTTTTAAACATTGTTAGATTCAATTTGCTAAAATTTAATTTAAGATTTTTGCATTTATTTTTGTAAGTGGAATTCATCTGTATTTTCTTTTCATGTATTGTCCTTGTCTGACTTTGGAGATGATGTTATACTAGCCTTATAAAAGGAAATGAATTCCAGAAAATTCCTGTTTTCTGAAAGAGACAGGAATGATCTCTTTCTTGAAAATTGTGTGGAAATCATCTATAAAGTCATCTTAGTTTTATCCATTTTTAATGGATATTTTTGATCATTTATTCAATTTCTTTAAAAGAAGTTCATTTCACCTAGGTTTTCATAATTATTGTTATAGACTTGTTTATGATATCTCATGATTTTAAAAATCTCTACATTATCTGCATTTGTATCACCTTTCCCTTCTTGTTTTTGTTTATTTGTGTGTTCTATCTCTTTCTTAATTGACTTTGCCAGAGCTTTGTCTAATTTATGAGTTGTTTCAAGGAACTAACTTTTATTTCCTCTTTGTTGTTTTCTTGATATCTATTTTATTAATTATTATCTTTTTATTTCCTTCTTAGTCTGTTTAGGCTTTATTCTGTTGGTTTTTTTCTGTAATCTTACTTAAATTGAATGGTCAGCTCATTCATTTTCTTTCTTGTTCAAATCAATGTGAATACTGCTTTAGAGAAGTCTTTCATATTCACTGCTTTTGTTGTGTTTACTTCTACTCGGTATTGTAATTTTTAATATGATTTTTTTTCTTTACCCTATGCATTATTTGGTAATGTGTTTTCTGTTTCCAAACATACGTGGAGTTTTTATATTATCTTATTAGAATTTCCTAATGTTATTGTCATGGTGGTTCCTTAGAGTTTTTCCAGACTTCTCTTGTGTCTTGTTTCTGTAATTATCCTCTGAGTGCTTTAGAGGAAAGGTTGTTGTATTTGAGGGTTGTAGTTCTTGCTCTCTCGCTCGCTCTTTCTGGAGGTACTCTCTCTCTAGCATGCGAGAGATTTTTACGTATTCACACATATATAATGTCTATCTTTATTAATTTTATTATTTAGTTCTTTAAACCTCCTTTAGCCTTACTAATCTTTTCACCCATTTGATCTATTGGTTTCTAACAGAGGTGCATGAAAATCTCTGAATGATTATGGATTTATCATTTCTTCCAGTAATTTTGTCAATTTTTGCTTTAGATATTTCAAGGCTTAGTATGATTGCTACACCTTGAAGACTTGTTCCTTTTATTATAATGCAAAATCCCTCTATTCCTATTAATGATTTTTTGCTTTGAACAAATTTTTTTCTTATGTAAATATTTCTTTGGTTAATATTTTCTTGGTATTCATTTTCATTCACTATCTTAAAACTTTATTTTTATGTTTTGAGAATATCTCTTATGAACAGCTAGCCATGGATCTATCTGAGTTTAATTCATTACATTTATTGTGATTACTGATAGATTTGAACTTATTCCTATCACTTTACTTTTCCATTTCCTTTTTTTTTTCTTTTTTACTTCTCCTACACTTCCTCCTTCAGCCTTTTTACTACTTTCGTTTGATTAATTTTGTCCTTTATCCACTCCCACACCTATTTCCCCCCACTGGTTTGAAACTTATATTCTTTTTTAGTGGTTATGCAATACTTTTCTACAGGTATCCGTAATTTTTCTATTAATATATTTTTTCTCTTCTGAATAAGATAGGGAATGTGGAGTGTTTTAACTTCTCTCAAAACTCTCTTCATTCATATTTCTTGTATTATTACCTAATATTTTAGGCCCCTTCACCACTACCTATTTTTAAACCCAAAGAAATTAGTAATTATTATTATTATCATCTGTATTTAAATTTGTCTACATGTTCATCTGTTTCTTTGTTTAACGTTTATTCATCCATTTATTCAACAGATATTTTTGAGAGCTTACTGAGCGCCGGGCACATGGAAGGAAACAGATGAAGTGTCTGCCTCCATGGGGCTCCCATTGCAGTGCGGGAGACAGGTAATTAACAAAAATCTAAATTATATGATGCAAGTCGTAATAGGGACTGTGAGGGAAATGAAACAGAGCAAGGGGATGAGAAGCGATGGGGGCAATTTACACAGAGCGGTCAGAGGCTGCCTTGCCGACGAGCGGCCCTGGGCAGAGCCCGCGCGAGGGGCGGGCGCGCTGTCCGGCCTGCGTCCAGGGAGAGGAGCGTGCCGGACCCTGTGCAGAAACAGCAGAGCCTGGTGTGGCTGGAGGCCAGGTGCCGGCCAGAAGGAAGGGAGGAGGCGGAGCAGCCAGGGCCTAGCTCCTGGGGGTTCCCATAGGCCGGAAGTGTGGACTGGGGTTTCGTTGTAAGCGGAGTGGGGAGCTACTGAACCGAGCGGGAAACATGATCCAGCTCCTGTTTGCAACGATCATCCTGGCGCCGGGCGGAGCTAGAGCGGGAAGAATGGAAGCTGGAGAGCTGCCGGGAGAGCGCGCGAGCGGGCCCGGTGGGAGCCGGATAGGGAGGCCCGACCGCAGGTCACGGCGGTGGGCGGCCAGAAGTGCTCGGATGCAGGTCCATCTTACAGGGGGGCCCACAGGACTTGCTGTGGCTTTGGATGCGAAAGAAAGAGACAAGTCGACGATGGCTGCCCGGCGTTTGGCCCGCGGTGCTGGGAGGATCGCGCCTTTTATTTAGGTGGGAGCGCGGAGGGAGCAGGTTAGGGGTGAGAACCAGTGATTCTCGTCCGTGTGCTTTGAGAGCCTGTTAGATGTCTGAATGAAGATGTCAGGGATGAGGCCCTAGCCCAGGAGGGAAGGAGGCCGCGGGACGGGGGAGTCGTCAAGGGACGACGGGGAGTCATCCATCAACTCTTCATATCCCGTCTCTGCCCGGTTCGTCTCCCTTCTTTCTCCTTCAGTTGCTAATTTCGTGAAGTTCTACTCCAATAAATGCTCTGAGATTTTGTACATCTGAACATGTCTTTATTTTGCCCTCATGCTTGAATATTAATTTGCCTGGATTCAGTATTCTAGATTGGAAGTTATTTTTCTTCAGCACCTAAAAAAACATCTGTTTTATAATGGTATAAAATGTCAGTAAAGACAGCTTGATTATTCAACCGCTCATCTCATCAAAGTATCAAAACTTTAAAAAATTTTTGAAGTGCCATGGTTCAAGGGTCTACATAGCTAAAAAGATGTGTTTATCAGTGCTTCCTACTTTGGATTATACTTAGCTACAACTTATTTTTTTAATAACATAAATAGTAAAGGAAGACGTTACATAATTTAGAAACAATGAGAAAATACACATTTTGAATAGTTCTTAGTAATTATGACCATCTTGGGTTTAATCTGAGAATATTTATGTTTTTAAAAATCCTATACATTTAACAGTGCAAACAATACATTTGAGACTGTGGTGATTTGAAATATGGATTGAGTTTTTTACTTCTGAGGGGAAAAATGTGCTTTTTTCCTACTAAAATGCAGATCTGTTAGATCTATTTAATTTTACTTTATTTTCTTTTATGTATATATTTTCACTTAAATATACAATTTTTAAAAATAAGAATGTTTTCCTGATTATAATAAAGCAATAAAAAGTGTATAAACCCACCCGACAAAAAGCAGATGGATGAGCTCTAACTAGTTTCACATAGAAGAAAAAAAATCAACCCAGCTGAAATACAGTCTGTAGAGGAATCACCGAACAAGAAGTGAGCAATTCTGTGGGAAATGAAGTGTTGGTGGCCAGAGAGGGTCACTGGGGGATGCAGTTCTGCAGGTGCTCACTGGTGCACTGAGAATGAATGGCAATTACAATGTGCTGGAGGATGCCTGGGTGTTGCAACATAGTGAAATGATGCTCATTAGAACTATGTTACATGTGTGGGGGTATAGTTCAGGGGTAGAGCATTTGACTGCAGATCAAGAGGTCCCTGGTTCAAATCCAGGTGCCCCCTGCTGATTTTCCTTCTATCTTGAAACTACACAAGTGGTCACTAGAGGCCCCCTTCAACCTCCAGTCAGTGACATATCAGGTATATTAGGTGGCTTTCTAAATTTGGCTAGTCTCCTCTGGGGAGGCTCAACAGACAGGAAGTGGAACAGGGAAAAAAAGGTAGGAAGAGTCATCTTCTGACTTCAGAAGTGCTTTGTAGGAAAAATTCCTATCCAGAACTGCAGGTTTTGTCTTGATCCAGTGATGTCTGTGTATTCTATTCAGCTTTCTCTCATCTCCTATTTCTCCTTTCAAGTGAGTAAGCAGGCAGGAGGCGTGCCTGGGGGAGAAGACTGAATCAACAGCTGGAACAGCTGGGCAACCTTTCCTGCAACAGAATCACCGGGGTGCTGCTCCTGTGCGCGTTTCCTGAACCTCTGCCCCAGAGACTCTGAGGGGCCAACTGGATACTTTTATTTTAAAAACAACACATAACTCTCCTCCTCTTCCAACCTTCTCCGACCCAATAAGCACTAGATGATCTGACAGACACATTTGGGGGAAGACGATCCTGGAGGATTCTCAACGGCGTTTCAACTAAATACGTACGACTCTCAAAGCTGGTGCCCTCTGCAGGGGCCTGAGAAGGCGCCAGGTGGGCAAGGAGGGAGAGGGCGGGGAGCGACCTGGAGGGAGAGGTGTCCCTCTGCCATGGTCAGACCCCCAGTTCTCATGGAAGACCACGGGAAGGTCGGTGACTTGCCGTGTTAGAGTTCTGGATATTGCTACTGGGTGAAAAGGTGCCTTTTAGATACCGACAGTGGCTCATGGGTAGATCACTTGAACACGGATCCCATGGCCTCTGATTCATAATCCAGGGAGCCCCTACCTGCTGTCATTAAAACAATTAATAGGCTTGATTTTTTAGAGCAATTTTAGGTTGACAGACAAATTGAGTGGAAAGTACAGAGTTCTCCTACATTCTCTCACCTCAACCCTCCCCCCCGCCCCGCCACTGGTTTCCCCTATTATTAACATTTTGTGTTCATGTGGGACATTTGTTAAAATTGGTGAACGGATATTGATATGATATTATCCACTGAAGCTCGTACATTGAAGCTTTACATTGAGGTTCAAGCTTTGTGTTGTCCAGTTTTACGGGTTTTGACAAATACATAGTGTCATGTATCCACAATCACAGGATCCTGTGGAATAGTTTCACTGCCCTAAAAATCCCCCCTGCTATACCTATTCATCCCTCTCTCCCTTCCCCCAAATCCCTGGCATCCACTGATCTTACTGTCCCTAGTTTTGCCTTTTCCAGAATGTCATACAGTCGGAATCATATAGTGTGCAGCCTTTTCAGATTGGCTTCTTTCCCTTAGCACAATACGTTTAAGGTTCCTCCTTGTCTCCTTGTGGCTTGAGAGCTCTTTTCATTGTTGAATAATATTCCACGGCAGGGACCCGCTGTCATTTTTGTTCGGATCTGGTCTTGGATTCCGGCTGACTGCATCTTCCTGCAGGAAGGGAAGAGAGAAGAGGCAGATCAGGCCTCTGCCAGAAATCCTCCCCAGGCTCTGGCAGCACCACACGATTTCCACCATTCATGGTTCTGACATTGATTCTGCCTCACTTATGATACTTGTGGTAGGTATTTGGAACTATCTTTCTTACACCCCCAACATTTCAAATTCCTTTCTCCTTTGGGGGGATCCACAGCTGTGTATGACTGGTGGAAACTGGGACCTAACTAGACCACAAAAGCCAAAGGTGCCAGATTTTGACCTCCCACCAGCCCTAGCAGTGCCTCAGGCTCAGCGAATCACATGTCCAAGACTGAGACTTGGCACATGGAATGAGGTACACAGTTTGGCACTTGTTCCAGGGGAGCCCGAGCTCTGACATTGGCAGCGAGGCTGATGGCTGCAGCGTGTCCAGGGGGGGCATCATCAGCCCCCTTAACCAGGGTGCTGTTTTGGGGTAAAGGACTCTGCCCACCTGGCTGCCCTTGAATCCTGCCCATTTTCTGAGTGTAGAGCTCTAGGTTTCCTCTGGTATTGTGAGATCTTTGCCATTGTGCTAACAATTTCCTGACTCGTTTCGATTAGCCGTTTTCAGTTTCTATTTTTGAGACAGAATGCTGGCAGCGTGAAAATTGGTGCCAGGATTGGGGTGCAGGAAGTGGGGGGAATATGGCATTGGTTATCTGGTTTGGTTGGGGCCAAAGACAGTGACCATCTGGCTGGTTATTCAGGGATTGGAGCCTGGCCGTCATTGACACACGGTGACAAAGCAGGTGAGTTGAATATTGCCCAGGTCACCTGGAAGGAAGGGCCCACTGAGGGCCGGGCCTTGGTGTCCCCTGTTACCACAGAGCACCACAGAGCACTGTCCAGTGGCTGATTCTGTTGTCACCAGAGCTCAAAGGAAGAAAATGAAGCTCAACTGTGTAAACCCTCTACTGTAGCCAAGGCCAAGTGCGAAGTCTTCCCTCCTGCCACTGACGAACTGAAAAAGCCTCAAACGAATGGGAGAGTTTGACCCTGAGGGTTGCTGAATTACAATGTCAGTTCAAGTAACAGCATCCTTAGGTCTCATGCTTGTGAAGTCCCCACTGATCGGAACAGAGTGGGACCTTCACACCCATCCGGGGCTTATTCAGTGGACTCAGAAAGAAAGACCACAACTTCAGGCATGGAGGCTGGGAACTGGCCCCACCCAGTGGACTTGGCCTCACCCAGGGGAACCTGGTTTGTGCTGGGGTAGGGTGCCTGACTTTCCAGCTATATCCTGTAACAGAGAGATGGTACTTTCCAGGCTGGCAAGCAGCCAGCAACATGGTAGCAGGTTGATTCTTCTGGAAACATCACCGAGGGGGCAATGCTTTGTTTTCACTGGAATAAATACTTATTTTGAATTTAGCTTATGGTTTTAAAGTGAAACATGATCCCTGGTGTAACAAAGTCATGCTATCAGTAAACTGCACAGGAAGGAGGAAGGAATCCCCCCGTTTGCCCGTATCTTCCCTCACGCAGCTCAGGGCCGTCTGTGGTCTCCGGAATGAGGACCTCACGGTTTCCTATGCCATGGACCATACCCCCTTAGGTTACCGTCTTTTCTCTAAATCCTCAGTGTCTTTAGGGTCCAGTGCCTTTTTGGAAGGACTGGTGTGTGTCCTCACTATGTGAAGGAAGGTCTGCCAGGGAAGTGGGCACATGCAGGGCCTGGGCCCCCCCACTGTGGGGCAGAGGGAAAGAGAGACCTCTGAGCACACACCAGGGCCACTTGGCCCTGGGCTGTGGGCCCCCAAAGCAGCCTCGTCATCCTGGCTCCCTCAGTTGTGCTGCCCCAAGGATTCAGGGGCTGCTGCCTCTCTGGTGCTGTCTCCCCTGGGTTCAGCCACGCAGGAGACTGCATCCGGCAAGGACTCAGCCAGGGAGAGAGGGAAGAGAGAGTGTGAGATGTGTGACCAGGTGGGAGAGTGAGGAGTGGGGAGGCTGGGCAGGATGAGGCAGAGCAGGAAGGAAGGAAGGATGGGGACCCTGCGGTTCCAACTGTCAAAGCCCTTGTTCTCCAACCTGGGGCCTCCCTACTGGGAGCCTGGAGTTCAGGTTGTGGCTGGAGAGGAAAAGTGCCTGTTCGACAAGGGAGGGGCCTCTGGGGAATGGAAAGGTGAAGTGACGGCCAGCGAGTGGTCTCCAGTGTTTGTGGTGGGTCTGTCAGTTGCAGAGGTGGACCAAGAATGACTAGAACTTCCAGGACACTGGAATCCTAGGGCGTGGCAACACAGGTGAAATAATGCAAGGAGGGGCTGGCAGCAGCCAGGGGGTGTAGCTCAGGGGTAGAGCATTTGGCTGCGGATCGCGAGGTCCCCGCTTCAACTCCGGGCGCCCCCTGGCGGTGTTTTGCTGTATTGCCAAATCCAGATCAATGGCTTCCCTGAACCGCAGTGTCTGCAGTAGCCTTCACCACTCTTCCCCGACGGTCTTGTTTCTCGGGTGTCTTCTCTCCCCTGGCATTGGAAAGTGTGGTGGATTGACCCCCCTGGTCACAATTCTTCACCTCTCCCTGTTTCCATGCCTTTGCTTTGGGACTCTTCATGTCTCCCCCAGAGGCGAGTGTGCTCTGCATGCCTTTGCTCTGGGCCTGATCCTATAAGTCAGTCTGGGCCCACCAGGAGACAGAAGACACACAGGCATTGAAACAGGGGACGTTTCCTGTACAGAATCCTTGTGCTATGAAAGGAGAGTAACTATAAAGGGGCAAAGAAAATTCTAAGGTATGCCTGAAGTGAGGGACCCAAGCAAGGACCAATTTGGAAGGGGGACCTCCTCCCAAAGCTGGGATTCAGACCTCATCTGGGAAGTAGTTGCAGCTCACTCACCCGCTTGCCCCAACCAGACCCGTTCAGAGTCGCCACGCAGGCAGGAAGCAACCTTCGGGGACACAGGTGAGCCACTCGGAAGTGTGAGGCCTGGAGCATGCAGTGTCCCCACCTGGAGGGTGTGGGAACCAGACCACTGGGTAGGGGCGCGCCTAGGCTGGCAGACGGCTGCATAGAGGGAGTTGTGGCGGCGGGGTTTCAGGGGTGGTCACCGGTCCAGCTAGGGCTGCGAAGTGACCAAGGTCCTGCCTTCTCTGGGTGTGGGTGCCTGGGGCAGAGCACCACCAGGTGTTCTTACACACTAGCACCACCGACCAACCACGCAGCAGGAGCCAGGGGAAAAAATGCAAACCCTGCAGCAGAACCGGGGAGAGACGCCCCCTTCCTCCTGCCACATCCCTCCAGCACCCTCTACTGACAGCTCTCAACACTGTGCTCCCAGGAGGAGAAATGCCTCAAGACCAGCCCGTCTTTCCAGAGCAGGTACGGAAGGGCAGGCGGATTTGGAGCTGAGTCAGCACATCGATCATTGGCACACCGTGTGACTTGCTCTGGCCAACAGGATGTGAGCAGATGTGATGCAAGCCGGGGCTAGAGATCTACTTGTAAGGCTGAATTTGCCCTCTGGCGCTTCTACCATTACCGTGAGATGTGCTCACCCTGGAAGCCGCTCCCCTTCAGCCTGGGCCCCAGAAGGAACACACATGGCCCAAGGCTGAGCCCAACTTGCCGAGAGGAGCCAAGGCCAGCTCAACCCACAGCTTGAAGCCGACCCAGCCGGCCAAGCCCACCCTGGATCAACTGATTCCCATTCAACCTGCAAACCCAGAGCCATGTGAATAACTGCTGATTTGTCGTGTGTCATTGGTTTGGGGGTGACTTGTTATGCAACATTATTGTGAATGAGACTGGAAAATAACTGACATGGATATCTAAAAGGGGGCTCCCGCTGTAAGAAAAGGCTTAAGGCTGTGACACGGCCTCATGGGGAAGCAGTGGGTGGTAAGGCAGCTGTCACAATCAGCCGGGAAAATGGTGAGGACACTGTTCTGGAGGGCCGGAAACACGGAGGCTCAGGATAACCCGGAGCGCCAAAAATATCCTTGAACTTGCAGAGTTGGGGGCAGGAGATTTCAAGACAGAATGTTGAGTGCATGAGCTTTCTTACAGGCTGTTTTTGATAAGGGACTACAAAAAGATTTGAGTTCAGAAGAGAACTTACTGGCTTGTAATCAGAATTGAGAGGCACTAGAGATAGCCCAGAAATGGCAGAGTTGTACAATTGAAACCACTCTTTCCACAACAGAGGCAAGGCCATTATTTCATTACTTTAGGGAAAAGACTAAATCCAGATCCCTCAGGTAACACATATCGCCAGGGAATAGATCAAATCCAGGGTGTGTCTTTAATGCCTTTTATTAAGAGCACTTAATTAAAAAGTGAAGGTGGTGTTGTCTATTCTTTCAGCTGGACAAGTGTTCCTAGAAAGATTCAGGATGTGGTCTCACAGAAATGTGATGTGCCCCAACCTTACAAATGAGCTGGAGGGACAGCATATGTTCAAAAGAATGGCGATCACAGCGTTTGACACATGGAGTCAAATACATAGGAAACCCACACATTTCCTGAGAGAGCTGTATTGACAAAAGCACTGACAGCCTCAAAGCACTGATGGGACTAAAAGAGACTAAGACCATCTGAGAAGTCAAAAGACCTCTGGCCCTCCCACGTTCGACAGCTGGGAAGCAAGCTGAGAAGACTGCTCATCCACCAAAAAGGACATATTTCCCAGTGACCGCTTCAGAAATTGCAAAAGAGAATGATGGAAAAGGAAGACTTCTCAGAGGGTGGCGCCAAGAGTCATGTAGAACAGTGGACTGGGCACCACTCCCAGGCAGCAGAACCAGAGGCTAATCGAGGGACGTTCCCTGCTCCTGGAATGCTTATTGTCGCGTGCCACCAAGTTTTGGGGTGGTTTGTTATGCCGCATTATTGTGAAAAGGCTGGCAAATACTGAAATTGGTATCTAGAAGGAGGCTCTGGCTGCACCCAAAGGGAAAAGGGGGCATGGCAGTTTCTTTTGCACACCCGGCTTCCGTGGCCGTGTGTGCTTCCCATTTGGTCCAATCGTTGAATGTCCAAGTTTGTTGCAGGAAGTCTGTTCTCGGACCATCACTGGATTCTGGATGCGTGAGGGGTGGATACCTTGTCTTTTATGTTCATAGGTCTCTGGCTCAACAGACGTCTCAGCTGGATCTAATGCAGATCACAAGATCCTGGACTTGATCTGACTGAATGAGGCTTCAAGGGCCTTGGGATAAAGCAGAGTCTGTTTCACACATGGGGGAGATGTGAGTCTTTATGAGCGAGAGGGCAGGCCACGGTAGACGAAACCGTTGGCCTCAGTTCTTCACTTCTCTCTGGACCCGTTGCCAGGAGACTTTTCAGATCCCCCTCAGAAGTGGATTGTGTTTCCCTGCCCTTGATTTAGGGCTGGGTCCTGTCACTAGCTTGGCCTGAGGGGCTGTCAGCCCAGGTGATTCAAGCAGACCCCTGAGGCCTGCTTGCAGAGCTGGGCCTGCTGTTTTGCATTTCTGCCATTGCCATGAGAAAGGGTTCCCCTGCTGGCTGCTACTCCTCCAATCCGGACCCCAGAAGGAACAGACACGGAGCAGACCTGAGCCCGCCTCATGGAGAGAAACCAAGCACAGATGGACCCACAGCTTGAGGCAGGGCCACCAGGTCAAGGCCAGCCTGGATCAGCTGATCGGCATCCATTCTGCTGACCTGTGAACAGGAAAAGACATGCTTCTTGTTGCACGCATCTGAGTTCTGGGATGATTTGTTATGAAGCATTCGTGAGGAAACAGCTGACTCTACAGCTGTGATTCTTACACCTGTCCCTCCCTGCACTGCCCACCAGGGACTGAGTGAGGGGAGAGGAAGAGATTCTGGCTGATTGAGGGAATTCAGGTTGTGGCTCCAGAGTAGAAAAGTGCCTGTTAGACAAGTGAGAGGTCTCTGGGGAATGGAAAGGTGAACTTATGGCCAGAAGAGTGGTCTCTAATCTGTTTGGGGTGGGTCTGCCATTTTCCAAGGGCTGATTAGGAAGGAATAGGATTTCAAGGAGGCTGTGGAATCCTGGGGTATGGTAACACAGGTGAAATAGGCTCAGGATGAACTTGTTTCAGGCCAGGGGGTATAGCTCAGGGGTAGAGCATTTGACTGCAGATCAAGAGGTCCCCGGTTCAAATCCGGGTGCCCCCTGCTGATCCTTCCCTTTATTGCCGAAAAGGGATACGCTTCCTTAATTTAGTGTCCTACTTACTGTCAGGTGACCCCTTTCACCACTCTTTCTTGTCTGTCCAACTTCTCAGGTGACTTCTGTTATCTGGCACGTGTCATGGTGCTGTCAGCTAATGATCTGTGTGTTTCAGGAGTGTTAATTAGGTGTTCTTCATTAAAGTTTCCATTATGGAGGAACACGGAATCAGAGGTTCCCCAGCCTGACTGTGTCAGAGTTACTTAGGGGCCTCACTAAGAATGCAGATTACCTCCTAGAAATCCTGGCTGAGGAGGACTGAGGAGAGGCCTTAGAACTTTGATCTGGGGAGGCACACTCCCCTGCTCACCTCCACCTAACATCCTGTGATTCTAAGTGGCCCGAGAATCATTTTGGGACTTACAGCGCTATATAATCCTAAACAAGTCGTGGTAAACAATGATTTTCAAGCTAGTGCCTTCAGCCCAGGACTGAGGGAAGGCAGGACGCAGAGCTGTAAGCACAGACGGTGGCCAGGCCAGTAGAGGAGGGAATGTGGGGAAGTGAGGAAGGCGTGGGAGTGGAGGTGGTGACAGATTGTAGTGACACAGCACTGCCTGGTGTGGTGACAGCCCGCAAGTAATAACTCGACTCCTTGCATTACAGGTAGAATTGAAATATGCTTATTGGACAACTCTGGTTGTTTCTGAGGAGAGCATTTGATGGACAATCCAGAGGTCCCTGATTCCAATTCAGATGTGTTGTGGTTTTTTTCCTCTTTTCCCCTCAAACCTTGAACCTCTTTTCCATGTTTTGAGGATCCCCAATTCTGTGAGCCTTGGTGGAAAAAATGGCTCTGCTTGCAGCTGCAGAAGCCAAAATTAAAGACTACTTTCTCCCTTGGTTCCCTGGCACTTCTGGCCAAACAGGTGCCCCCAACTCACAGGACATTCGTAGACTGAGCGACACGAATTCCAGGGTTGGCAGAGCAAGGGCAGCTTCCTGCAGTGCCCTAACCAGTGTGACCTGCCCGAGAGCCTGGCTGGCTGGGTTTCCTCAGGTCGCCCCTGCTTCATGAGCCTGCATCTGCGCCTCTCCTGCAGTGTCGTGAGTCCCCTGACACAGGACAAGGAGCACCTTGTCTTTCTCAGTAGCAGAGCCAGTTTCTGTTTCTGTAACAATGTACTTCGGCTGATACAATTGGAGTGGGTTGCAGGCAAAAGACGTTAAAGAAAATGGGGTGGATGTAGGATTGGTTTTCTGTCCTACTTGGGATTGAAGGAAGTAGAAATCCTGGTGATTGTCAGGGCTGAGAATCTGGGAGCCCAAGGCTGTCAGTGGTAAAGTGGCTGAGTAGTTGATCACGGATGCAATTGGCCACCTGGATTCGAGGCAGATTATTCATCTGGTGGGCATTTAATGGCTGTTTATGGCTGACGTCCATTCTGATTGGTCAGTGTCTGTGCTGTAGCCATGGTTAAATATTTTGAGTATCTATCCTTCCTGGAATAAAGTTCCCACTGAAGACAAAACCTTTAGGGACCAGGTGTTCTTCCAGAATGGTACAAAGGCCCAAGCCGGGTCTGACAGCCTTGGGAAGCTCAAAGACATACAACGGAAAGCTCTCGTGTTACATTCTCTTCTCTGAACACAGATATTGGATTTCCAAGGACTGCACTAAAAAAACGCATTCGTGCTGCTGAATGACTGATTGCTGGAAAACAAAGGCAAGATCATCCAATTGCAACCCCAGCTGGGTTCACAGTTCCCCCATATCTTATATGAATTGCCACTTCGGCTACAGCCACTCCAGTGAAGTTTGAGAAGATATCAGGACACCTCCTCAAACTTGAAAGACAAGTTGCTACATCTTGCTCTCACCTTAGGCTTCATTGGGAGTTTCTCCTGTTACCCAGGTAGTGTTGCCAGCAATGAGAGAATACTTAGACGCCAAGGGCCTCCCTGAGCAGGTAGGTAGATCACGGGGAGTGGTTCCTAGTTGCCAAGTTCTACCTACATGTACGTGTGTGTGTGTGTGTGTTTATATTTGCAGCAATCCCCAAAGCTTTGTTCTAATATTTGACCCACGTACGCACACACACACAACTTTGATATCTCTCATTTGAATGTCTGTAATGGCCTAGCCTTCTCGCTTTTTGTCCAATAATAAGTTGAACTTCACAATAAGAAAAAGCCTTGATACTGCGTTCAAAGGGATATTTGACAGACACAAAAGATAAAGAACAGGAAAACGCTGAACTCCTAGAATCATTCTCTCATACGTCCAACTGTGACAACTATTTCTATTTTGCAAACACAGCAACCATTCCTATACATTTCTTTTTCTTTTTTTATTGATGTCATAATAGTTTATCACGTTGTGAAATTTTAGTTGTACATTATTGTTTGTCAGTCACCATATAAATGTGTCCCTTCACCCCTTGTGACCACCCCCCAACCCCCTTCCCCCTGGTAACCACCAAACTGTTCTTTCTGTCCATGTGTTAGTTTATCTTCCACATATGAGTGAAGTCATACAGTGTTTGTCTTTCTCTCTCTGGCTTATTTTACTTAACATAATACCCTCCAGATCCATCCATGTTGTTGCAAATGGGACGATTTTGTCTTTTTTTATGGCTGAGTAGTATTCCATTATATATATATATACCACATCTTTATCCAATCATCAGTCGAGGGACAGTTGGGTTGCTTCCACTTCTTGGCTATAGTGAATAATGCTGCAATGAACATAGGGGTGTGTAAGCCTCTCGGGATGGTTGATTTCAGGTTCTTTGGATAAATACCCAGTAGTGGGATAGCTGGATCATAAGGCATTTCTATTTTTAATTTTTTGAGGAATCCTCTCCAGTTGAGGAATCTCTATGTTTTCCATAGAGGCTGCACCAGTTTGCATTCCCACCAGCAGCGAATTAGGGTTCCCATTTCTCCACAACCTCTCCAACATTTGTTGTTTTTTGTCTTGGTGATTATAGCCATTCTAATGGGTGTAAGGTGATATCTTAGCATAGTTTTGATTTGCATTTCCCTGATGATTAGTGATGTTGAACATCTTTTCACGTGTCGGTTGGCCATCTGTATATCTTCCTTGGAAAAATGTCTGTTCATATCCTCTGCCCGTTTTTCAATTGGGTTTTTTGTTGTTGTTGAGTTGTGTGAGTTCTTTATGTACTACAGAGATTAACCCCTTGTCAGATGTATGATTTGCAAATATTTTCTTGTAGCTGGTGGGTTGTCTATTCATTTTGATCCTGGTTTCATTTGCCATGCAGAAGCTCTTGGGCTTCTAGTCTGATGTAGTCCCACTTGTTTATTTTTTCTTTTGTTTCCCTTGTCTGAGTAGACATGGAATTGGAAAAGGTCCCTCTATGACCAATGTCAAAGAGTGTACTGCCTATCTTTTCTTCCAGGAGTTTTATAGTTTCAGGTCTTACCTTCAAGTCTTTGATCCATGTTGAGTTGATTTTTGTGTATAGTGAAAGAAAATAGTCTACTTCCAATCTTTTGCATATGGCTGTCCAGTTTTCCCAGCAGCATTTATTGAACAGACTTTCCTTTCTCCATTGTATGTTCTTAGCTCCTTTGTCAAAGATTAGCTATCTGTAGATGTGTGGTTTTATTTCTGGGCTTTCAATTCTGTCCCATTGATCTGTGTGTCTATTTTTGTACCAGTACCATGCTATTTTGATCACCATAGCTTTCTAGTACATTTTGAAGTCAGGGTTTGTGACGCCTCCAGTTTTGTTCTTTTTTCTCAGGATTGCTTTAGCTATTTGGGGTCTTTTGTTGCCCCATATGAATTTTAGGATTCTTTGTTCTATTTCCATGTAGAATGTCATTGGGATTCTGATTGGGATTGCATTGAATCTGTAGCTTGCTTTAGGTAGTATGGACATTTTAACTATGTTTATTCTTCCAATCCATGTGCATGGGATATCTTTCCATTTCTTTATGTCATCGATTTCTTTCAATAATCTTATAGTTTTCATTGTATAGGTCTTTCACCTCCTTGGTTAAATTTATTCCTAGATATTTTATTCTTTTTGTTGAGATTGTAAATGGGATTGCATTTTTGTGTTCTCTTTCTGTTAGTTCATTATTAGCACATAGAAATGCAACTGATTTTTGTAAGTTGATTTTGTACCCTGCAATTTTGCTGTAGTTGTTGATTATTTCTAATAGTTTTCCAATGGATTCTTTAGGGTTTTCTGAATATAATATCATATCATCTGCAAACAGCAAGAGTTTCATTCTTCATTGCCTGTTTGGATTTCTTTTATTCCTTTTTCCTTTTTCTTGCCTAATTGCTCTGGCCAAAACCTCCAGTACTATGTTGAATAGGAGTGGTGAGAGTGGGCACCCTTGCCTTGTTCCTGTTCTCAGAGGGATGGCTTTCCCCATTGAGTATGATGTTGACTGTAGATTTGTTGTATATGGCCTTTATTATGTTGGATACTTTCCTTCTATACTGATTTTGTTGAGAGTTTTTGTCATAAATGGATGTTGGATCTTGTCAAATGCTTTGTCTGCATCAACTGAGATGATCACATGGTTTTTATTCTTCATTTTGTTAATGTGGTGAATCACGTTGATTGATTTGTGGATGTTGAACCATCCCTGTGTCCCTGGTATAAATCCCACTTGATCATGTTGTATGATCTTTTTGATATATCACTGTATTCGGTTTGCCAATATTTTGTTGAGGATTTTTGCATCTATGTTCATCAGTGATATTGGCCTGTAATTTTCCTTCTTTGTATTGTCCTTGTCTGGCTTTGGTATCAGGGTGATGTTGGCCTCATAGAATGTGTTAGGAAGTGTTCCCAATACATCCTTCCTCTATTTTTAGGAACAGTTTGAGAAGGATAGGTATTAAATCTTCTTTGAATGTTTGGTGAAATTCTCCAGAGAAGCCATCTGGGCTTGGACTTTTATTTTGGGGGAGGTTTTTGATTACTGTTTCAGTCTCTTTACTTGTGATTCGTCTATTCAGATTCTCTATTCCTTCTTGATTTAGTTTTGAGAGGTTGTTTGAGTCTAAGAATTTATCCACTTCTTCTAGATTGTCCAATTTGTTGGCATATAGTTTTTCATAGTATTCTCTTATAATCCTTTGTATTTCTGTGGTATCCGTTGTGATTTCTCCTCTTTCATTTCTAATTTTATTTATTTGAGCCATCTCTTTTTTCTTGGTAAGTTTGGCTAATGGTTTGTCAATTTTGTTTATCTTCTCAATGAACCAGTTCTTTGTTTCATTGATCCTTTCTACTTTTTTTGTGTTTCAATTTCATTTATTTCTGCTCTAATTTTTATTATTTCCCTGCTTCTGCTGAATTTGGGCTTTGTTTGTTCTTCTTTTTCTAATTCTGTTAGGTGTAGTTTAAGATTGCTTATTTGGGATTTTTCTTATTTGTTAAGATGGGCCTGTATTGCTGAGTTTCCCTGTCAGGACCGCTTTTGCTGCATCCCATATGAGTTGGTATGGTGTATTTTCTTTTTCATTTGTCACCAGATACTCTTTGATTTCTCCTTTAATTTCTTCAATGATCCATTGGTTGTTCAATAGCATGTTGTTTAGTCTCCACATCTTTGTCACTTTCCCAGTTTTTTCCTTGTAGTTGATTCCTAATTTCATAGCATTATAGTCGGAAAAGGTGCTTCTTATGATTTCAATCTTCTTAAATTTATAGAGGCTTGCCTTATTTCCCAATATATGGTCTATCCTTGAGAATGTTCCATGCACACTTTAGAAGAATGTGTATTCTTCTCTGTTTGGATGGAGTGTTCTCTCTATATATATCTAAGTCCACCTGGTCTAGTTTTTTGTTTAAATCCACTATTTTCTTGTTGCCTTTCTGTGTGGATGATCTATCCATTGATGTAAGTGGGGTGTTAAAGACCTACTATTATTGTGTTGTTGTTAATATCTCCTTTTAGGTTTGTTAATAGTTGCTTTGTGTACTTTAGTGCTCCTGTGTTGGGTGCATATATATTTGTAAGTGATATGTCTTCTTGATGGAGTGTCCCTTTTATCATTATATATTGCCCCTCTTTGTCTCTCATTCCTTTTTTTATCTTGAAGTCTACTTTGTCTGATATAAGTATGGCAACACCTGCTTTCTTTTTTTCCCATTAGCTTGGAGTATCATCTTTCATCCCTCCACTCTAAGCCTGTGTTTGTCTTTAGAGCTGAGATGTGTTTCCTGGAGGCAGCAAATTGTTGGGTCTTGTTTTGTAATCCATCCCACCACTCTGTTTCTTTTGATTGGGGAATTCAATCCATTTAAATTTAGATTGATTACTGATATATGAGGGCTTAATGCTGCCATTTTATCACTTGTTTTTCAGTTGTTATGTATTTCCCTTGTTTCTCGTCCTGTGTATTTTGGACTACTAATTCAGTTTGATGGCTTTCTATGATGGTTTTCTCTTTATCTATCATTTGTGTCTTTGTTCTGATTTTTTTATTTAGTGGTTACCATGAGGTTTGTATAAAAGATCTCATAGATGAGATAGTCCATTCCCTGACAGCCTCTTGTTCCCCTAGTCTAAGCAGGTTTCATCCCTTTTCTCTTCCCCTTCTCAGTTGTTGTTGTCACAACTTATTCTGTTATGTGTTGTGAATTTGTGGTTAAAATGAAGTGATAATATTTATTTTTGATGTTTTCCTTCCCTTTATCTTTAGAGTTATAATTAAGTGTTTGCTAATTGGTTCTGGTAGAGAGTTGCTATTTTCTGATTTTGTTTGCCTATTTATCCCCTTGCTCAAGGTTTTGTACACCCTTTCTTTTTTTTTTTTTCAGGTATGAGGGCCTTCTTGATCAAATCTTGTGGGGGGAGGTGGTTCTTGTGGCAGTGTACTCCCTCAGTCTTTGTTTATCTGGGAAAGTTTTTATTTCTCCATCATATCTGAAGGATATTTTCACTGGATATAGAATTCTTGGCTGAAAGTTTTTGTCTGTCAAAATTTTGAATGTATCATTCCACTGTCTTCTAGCCTGTCAGGTTTCTGCTGAAAAATCTGCTGAAAGCCTGATAAGGCTTCCTTTGTAAGTTATTTTCTTTTGTCTTGCTGCCCTTAATATTTTTTCTTTGTCATTGACTTTTGCCAGCTTTACTAATATATGCCTTGGAAAAGGTCTCTTTACATTGATGTAATTAGGAGTTCTTTTGGCTTCCTTTACCTGTAATTCCAGCTCCTTCTCCAGGTTTGGGAAGTTCTCAGTTATTATTTCTTTGAACAAGCTCTCTGCTCCTTTTCCCCTCTCTTCTCCCTCTAGAATACCTATAATCCTTATGTTGCATTTCCTAATTGAGTTGGATATTTCTTGGAGAGTTTCTTCATTTCTTTTTAGTCTAAGTTCTCTCTCCTCCTCCATCTGAAGGATTTCTGTATTCCTATCCTCTAGATTGCTAACTCTATCCTCCATATTGTCAGTTCTGTTGTTTAAGGACTTCAGATTTTTCTTATCTCATCCATTGTGTTTTTCCTCTCTAACAATTCTGATTGTTTTTTCTTTATAGTTTCCAACTCTTTTGTGAAGAATTTCCTCTGTTCAGTAATTTGGCTCCTGATTTCATTGAACTGTCTTTCAAAATTCTCTTGTAACTCTTTCAATTTTCTTGTGATAGCTGTCTTGAATTCTCTGTCATTTAGATTGTAGATTGTACATTGTAGATTTCTGTGCCTTCAGGATTTATTTTGTCTTTTTCCTTCTGGTCTGGAGTATTAATTTATTTCTTTATACCGTTTGGTGGAGTGGATTTGTGCTGGCACATAGTGATAGTTTCTGGATGCAGGTTCCACCTGCCGCCACTTGGGGGGTGGGCAGGAGTTGTGTAATCTGAACCTGCTCCTGTGATCCTTGTCAGCTGTGCCTGTCTGAGCCTGGGCTACTCCTTGGGATTGCAGCAGCCCTGTGGGGTCTCCCACCAAAGGAGAAAGTAGTCACGCAGGGGGCTCAGAGCTGCTGCCGCCTGCTCCTACAGTCCTGCCGAGTTGTGCTCCCCGCTGTCACAGTGGTGCTATGGGTGTTCACGGCAACCAGGAGCTTGTTCTCCTGGACTTGGAGCTCAGCCACTGTCCGCTCCTAGGTTGCACCAGCCGTTGTGCTTGGTGGGCAGGACCTCCCCTCTGGGACAGAGCCAAAGCCACTCCCTGGGACCGCAGTGGGATTGTGGACTCTCCCACCAGAGGAGAGAATGATCACACAGAGGGTCAGGGCTGCTGCTGCTTGCTCCCACAGTCCTGCCAAGTTGTGCTCCCCCCCCTCAGGGTTGCAGTGGTACTGTGGGCATTCACAGCAGCTGGGAGCTTGTTCACACAGACTCAGAGCACAGCCACCCTCTGCTCCTAGGTCTCACCAGCCATTGTGTTTGGTGGGCGGGACCTCCCCTCTGGGACAGAGCTAAAACCACTCCCTGGGACTGTGGTAGGCTTGTGGATTCTCCCACCAGATGAGAGAGTGATCACATGGGGACTCAGGGCTGCTGCCACCTGTTCCCACAGACCCACCAAGACACGCTTCCCCCCTTCAGGGCTGCAGCAGTACTATGTGCATTCATGGCAGCTAGGAGCTTGTTTGCCCTGGGCAGCAGCTCTGCCACCACAGTCTGCTCCTAGATTGCACCAGCCTTTGTGCTTGGTGGGTGGGGCTTCCCCACTGGGTCCAAGCCTGTGCTGCTTTCCGTGGGTCATGTGGCCCTGAGGACTCTCCCACCAGTTGGGGAAGTGATCACATGGGGGCTCAGGGCTGCTGTCACCTGTTTCCACAGTTGTGCTGAAGCACACTCCCATCCTCAAGGCTGCAGCGGTGCTATGATCACTCCAGCTGGGAAAGCAGTCACATGTATACGCTGAGCTGCCTGGGGTCCAGAGGGTGCTCACCTATTCCCACCACCTCCTTGGGGACTAGTCCATCCACCTTCAGATGTACAGCTGTGAGGGTCTCTCAGGCATTCTGATGTACTGTGTGGGTATCCTCGGCTGATAAATAAATGTCCTTGTAGTTGGAGTTCAAAGGGGGAGAAACAAAGGGAACAGCTAACTCTGCCATGTCCTCCTATACATTTCTTGATGCAAATGTCTCAATAATAACTGCTGTTGTAGATATATGGGAGGTTTGTTTTTTTTTTTTTGGCTTCCCAACATCCATTTCCCCCTCCTGATAACATCCCAGTGTTCCTTGGATACAATCTGGTAGGAGTGGAGCCTTGGGCCTTCTATAGCTAAGAGGTGGGCATGCCCTAACACTAGCTGGCTCCTGCAGATGCTCTCTTCTTGGAATTCGAGCAGTGGTCCAGAAACAAAGCTCCCAGAATGGTTGGTTCTGGATCATGCAGATGCAATTCCCTGACCATTCTGGCCTTGTGGTGAGATTGCTGTTGTGATCTCTGAGGCTGACTTTGTCCTGCCTTTCCCAAGCCTTGTTCTCTGCTTCCTAGCAATTCTGTGATATGTTTCCAATAAAGTCTTTTCTTAAATTAAGCAGAGTCTTTTTGAGCAGTTTGTGAAAAAACACCAACTGATACAACTACCTGCACCTTCTCCTTACTTTCTAGCAATTGGAAGAGCAACATTATGACATACTTGGAAAGGCCAGTGGGTGAGGGAAGCTTTGTAAGAAAAATCTATCTGGCTCTGTAGAAATGCAAAAACTCTTCCAAATAATAAAACCACTGGAGTCACCAAAATGAGGTCAGAGACTGAATCAGGATAGTCCTGCCCTACCAGACCACCAGCCTGGATGCTGGGTCTGTGACATCATCAGGAAGAGAGCAGGTGAAATTTGGACATTCGGGACCTGTCTCCACTGACCCATTTCAATTCTTGTTGAAATCAGTTTCTTTTCAGATAAAAGCACCTTTTGTTTAAGTGACACAGGCAATTGGAATTGTTGCTCTTTTTTTTTTAAGCAAAACCAAACTGTCTGGAGATATGCAAATAGGTCATTTCAGGGATAATATATGTTTACAATATGATATAATTTTCTTACAAAAATGAAACTATTCTTACTTCCTGTTTTATTATGTTTTTAACATTAAAAAATCTTGATTACTTTTCATGCCAATAAAAAAACTTTTAGGACACCTTTTATAGTGTCCACATAGGATTCTTCTGTATGGCTGCTCCCACAATTTATTTAGCCAAGCCTCCTTTGTTGGACATCTATGCAGTTTCTAATTTCTACCCTTACACACAACCTGCAAAGGGTCTTGTTAAAGACACATCTCTGCTTTTCGTCTGGTTTTGCTTTTAGCATAAATTCCTAGACCTGGAATTCCTGCATGTGCATATTTTAAGTCTTTGTGTTGCCAAATTTCTCTCCAGAAAAGACACATGGATGTGCACTTCCACCAGTAGTATATGAAAGAACCAACAAATGGATTTCTAATTGTGAAATATACATACAGAAAAGCATATAAGTACTTATATGTACAATTTACTACAGTTTAATAAATACTGACTGATATTCATGTATCCACTGCCTCGCTCAAAAATAGAACATTGTCTCCCCTCCCGGGATCCCTTTGTGTTCTCCTTCCTTGTCATGCCTTTTCCTTCTTGCTTGTATCCTGATTTTTGTGGAAATAATTTATATATATCAATTAGGTCATATTTGTTAGTTCTGTTATTCAGATTCTCCACATCCTTACTGGCATTTTATTTGCCTGTTCTATCAGCTATTGAGAAAGGTGTGTTAAAATCTCCCACTAGGATTGAGGATTTGTCTATTTTTCCTTTTAGTTCTGTTCATTTTTGTTATATATATTGACAGTACATTATGGGGTTTATTTAGATGTAGAATTATAATATCTTCCTGATGAATTGACTTCTTTATCATTTAAAAATATTCTTTTTATCTGTAGAAATGCTTACTGACAAAGTCTATTTTGCATCATGTTTATATTGCTACACTAGCCTTTTGTTTAGTATTTGCATAGTATATCTTTATTTACACTTTCACTTCCACTTTTCTGTGTCCCTATGTTTAAGATGAGTTTCATGTAAGTAGCATATAGTGGGGTTTTGTTTTCTCATTCAATCTGAAAATCTTATACTTTAATTGGAGTTTTTAATAAATTTGTATTTAAAGTAATTACTGTTGTACAGAATTCTAGTTGGGCTATTATTATCTTTCAGCATTGTAAAAATCTTATTCCACTATCACCTGGATACCATCATTTATGTTGATAAGTCAGCTGTCAATTGTAAAATTTGAATTTTATCACAGATTGCTTCTTAGATTTCTCTCTGTCTTTTAAAAAATCAGTTTAATGATAATGTATCTAGATGTGGTTTTCTTTGTATTTATCTTCCTTATGGCTTTCAAAGTTTCATTAATCAGTGGATTGATGTTTTTCATCAGTTTTAGAAAACACTCAGCAATTATCCCTTTAAATCATGATTCTGCTGCATTTTCTTTCTCATCTCCTTTTGAGATTTCAATAACCTGTGAGTTAGAACTTTTAAGTGTCCCATTTGTCTCTTATGTTTTTTTCTTTTTATCTATTCTTTCCCTTTCTATGCTTCAATTTAGATATTTTTCTATTGATTTGTTTTCTTATTCACTAATCCTGTCATCCACAGTGCCCAAGTTTCTGTTAAACATGTGCATTAAACTCTTAATGTTAAATTAAGTTTCAGAATTTCCTTTTGATTTTTAAAAATAAATTATAACTGGTGAAATTCTCCATACTGTTTTCCATCTTCTCCATTTTCTTGAATATATTATCAAAGTTATTTTAAATTCTATAACCCAACACGTAGATTTCTTGCTTCTATTGTTTGTTTTTTCTCTTGGCTTTTGTTCATATGGCTCTGTCTCTTGATAATCTAGTAATTTTTATTGAATGTCAGACATTGTGTATGTAAAAAATAAAGTCTCCAGTTAAAATATTTCACTAGACAGAATTCACTCTTTTCTTGAAGAAAGGGTATAGTTGAGGGCTGATCACCTTAAACCAATAAGGGAATGAGCAGTCTTTCCTGCTAAGAAAAACAAAAATATGATTTTGGTAATACTCTTTCTACCCATGTCTTGTCCCAGTTCTAGAGTGTGGCCCTCCTAGCTTTTCAGTTGCAAACCTGGAAAGTATCTTTGTCTCTTCAACCCTGAAATACAGGAAAATCCTCTCTTTTTTTAGCAGATTTGAGCTTACATTTCTAGCCTCTTGCTTCACAGAACCTTCATAATACGGCAATTATCTTGACAGAGGGAAACCAGTTGCATATTTAAGGAACCCATTTTTTAACTCCAGCACTGCACAACTGCTAAAAGCTCTTTTGGTTTTTCTGTTTCCTGGCACCTCTGTGCTGGTGCCAACACTGGAAGCTCAGCCTCTAGCAGGGCCCAGAATTGGCAAGTGTCTTGGGGAAACAGTGGCTGCAGATTATCAATGTCAATTCACTGTCTCCTCCAGGGCTCTCACTCTCTCCTGGTGTGTTCTTGGGGGCCCCTTCCTGGTGGATTTTCATCTTCTCAGTACCATGAGACTGTTATAAATTCTATTCTGCTTTTTCAGATGTTTTTACTTAGTTTCACAGCCTCTTGCCCTACACAGTTTTAGAATTTGGCAAATGTCTAGAGGTGGAAACCAGCCATATGTTTGATGTCCTCCAAGTCTCCAATTTTGTGCCTCCAACCCTGAGAGACCACTAAAAGTTCTGCTGGTTCCTCAGTCCCCTGGCAGCAGCCCTCCACTTAGCCCAGTTTGTCAGTCCGCACCCAAGATGAGAAAATATCCCCAAGTAAAATGTGGCTACAGTCCCTCATCTCACCTCTAAGAGGTTCTCTCCTCTCTCTCATCCAGTCCTTTCTGCTTCTGCAATTCCTTGATGCCTTGAAAATGTGTTTCATTGTTTAACTGACTTCTCTAGCTCTTCCTGGTGGGAAGACTGGCAGGCCACAAACTCCTTCATCCTACCTTGAAGAAAATTCCACAAATGTGGTTTTAAGAGGGTTTTGTTTTGTTTTGTAGAAGCCAGGAGATCAACAAGCAGAAAGAGCTGATGATAAAACCAAATTCTTTAACTCCTACTTTCTTTTTTATTTTCAGGAAAAGAATAGAAATGGTTCTAAGTGAACACAGAGGACAAAGTGAGAGAAAGCCTGGAAGGAGACCATCAAGTGGCTAGTGATTAGCTTAACTTTTCTCCTAGAAAGAAATTTTATTCTAAACTATAAGTTTGGGTGAGTAGGCATCAAAATTTTAACATTTGTTTAACTGATGACATTATAGGTAATTTAATTTTTTTCTTCATGCTTATTTGTGTTCCCTATCTTGTTAATGTCTTAACATTTTACATACCATATTCTTAAATTCTATAAGGCACATTAAAAAAATTATATTTTCTATTTTAGAAGTGTATTTCGTATCTAATCAAGATAATTACATAGATTATTGCCCCAAGAAGAAAAAGAGGAAAATGCTCTCTCTTTGCCCTGATCATCCTTTGCAAATCTCAATGAATTTTGGGCTCCAGCCTCCCTGACATCATTCTTACAGTTCTTTGCCTCCATATGCAACACCCCCTTGGATGATTGTTCTTTCTCTGAATCTTTGGAATCTATGTGGTCTTTTAGACTCATAGTGGTAACTTCCAGTGGAAAGGTCCGCAGAGGACAAGATCCCTGGTCCCAGTCCAGGGGATACTGGAGTCCTGAGTTTAGGTGCTCAAATAGTCAGTCCTTTTACCTGGTCCCAGGTGGTCCAGCTGTGCTGAGTTGGTGGGTTAGGACCAGCATGGCACCATGACCTCTCTGGTAAGGTGTCTCCCTTTTAAAGCCAAGGGGTAGGAAATGAGAGGAGGGAGAAGAGCAGAGAGTAAGAAATGCAAGACACAACCCAAAGTACACCTATGCAGAGGGTGACGGTAAGACTGAGAGAGAGAACAGGGAGTGGGTCAGGAAAGATAAAACTTAAGTAGGAGGAAAGGAAAGACAGAAGATTCCAGCTCTAAACAGTGATTCTCCAGATTGGTGCCCCACACAGGTACTGAGGAGGAGGCTGCAGGGTTCTGGCCAGGGAAGATTTCTTGAAGTCGTGTGATAGGTCTTTGGGGAAGGACAGAGCAAGTTCAGAGCCAGATGGAGGTCTACCTAAATGAGGTTCATTGCTCAGTTCCCACTTGTTCACTAAAAATATGGAGAAATTACAGTACACATTGGATCCTGGGGAGGCAGAGGATGAAACGGGTGAAATAGTGCTAATCAGGAAAGGTCTAGACAGATAAGGGGATATAGCTCAGGGGCAGAGCATTTGACTGCATATAAAGTAGCCCCTGGCTCAAGTCTTTGTGTCACTTGTTGGCTCTTCCTTTTGTTCTAACCACATGTTTGCATTCACTTTGTCCTGTGTCTATGCTCCAGTGACCATAAATCTCCCCCATTCCCACTTCATCACTTTTCTGTGGATTTCATCCTTTCTCCCAGTTACTTCTTCCATCTGTCACATGGAAGGATGCAGCAAATGGAGGAAATGGAGGAAGAAGAGGAGAAATAAAGGGGGCAGTTCATCTCCTGCCCAGAATGTTCAGTGCAAAGAGGCCTTAATCATAAATGTGGATTCTAGTTGTGACCTGGTCATTAATCAGGTGTGTTTTATTTGGGTATGATTTAAATTACTGTCATTTTTTCAGATCTATACCATGACATGCACAGATTAAATTAATAGCTTCAAAACTGTCTGGGATTCAGAATCACCAGGAGTTTGTTAGAAGCACACATTGTCTGTATCATCTTCCCAGAGAGTCTGGCTTAGGAGTTCTCAGGTGGGGCCCAAGAACTTTTACTTTTCCCAGCCCTGCCCCCCAACCCTAACCTCAAAGGGTCTGATGAGCAGCCAATTCTGAGTCCTGCTCTTCTAGGTGAGTGTGAAGGATGTTCTAGCTGCAAACCTTGATGATTTCAACGCCAGGCCTTCAGCCATGGGCTGAGGGAAGGAAGGATGCTGGTTATATGCAGAGGTGTCAATCAAGTGTGTGGAGGTGGGGGACAGGGTTGGGCACAGTAGGAAGGACCTCAATTTGCAGGGGTGTGTGATGGCAGAGCACTAGCAAGAACACATTGCAAGATGGTGCCAGCCAGGGTGTGGCTCTACAGTTTTATTAGAGTGTTTATTGGACACCAGTGAGCAGATGGGGGTATAGCTCAGGGGTAGAGCATTTGACTGCAGATCAAGAGGTCCCCGGTTCAAATCCGGGTGCCCCCTAGTGTGCCTACTTTTCTTCCCCTGTGATAGCTGTTGGCCCCCCAGCATTGAAACCTCTATGAGGCGGGAAGAGAGAAGAGGTAGGCCAGGACCTGGTGGGTTCATCCTTGTGTTTCTCGCAGACCCAGGTGGGCTCCACCACCCAACCCTACTTTGCTGGTCAGCCCCTGTCCTTCAGCTTCAGGTGGAAATTTGTGTTATTCTTTAACTGCCTGGCACCAGAACCTTCTTCCTCTATTTCAGCAACCCCAAATAGTGTGAATATTGGTGAAAAGCACAGCTCTGCAACCTGCTACACGGAACAAATGTGCCAAATACTGCCACCCCCTGACTGCTGGCCAAGGGCCCCGCTCAGACTTTGTGGGGTGAGTGATACACAGAGGTAGGAGACCGATTATACTTCATTTCAGGCAGGCAGAGCTCTGGCCTCCAAGGCAGGGCTGGTGCCTCATCCAGTGTCCAGCGGGGGCAGCAGTGGCTCCTGCACAGCATGTGCTGTGCTGTGGCCTTGGCTGTGATTCTGGCTGCCGGGCTCTCCCACCCTCCCTCCAGTGCCATGGGCTCCTGATGGCCTGTCAGCAACCATATGGTCTGTTTCCATTAGATAGAGACCGGTTCTGGGTTTGCACCTGTGTGCCATGACTACTATAGTAATTGCGACCAGGAGTGAATTGCAACCAAGAGCTCCTCAGGGAAACGTGGGCGTGTGGCAATTGGGGTTAATTGTCAGACCTCGTTTTATTAAGTCAGTAAAAGTCCAGTTGGTCCTTTCTGGATGGGAATCTAGCAGACGAGGGTTCATGGAAACAAAACAGCTAAATAAATTGCTGCCTGTGGTCAGCTGACATGGAGTGCCCATTGAGAGCAAGAGCCCCAGTTACTGCTGCCATAAGACAGGATGAGAAGCTGCAGGGGCAGGGGCTGGTTCTAACACACCAGAAATGACTAGATCAAAGTCCAGCTTCTTCATTCAACGCTCAGAAGGGCCCATGGGGCTTTTGATGACTGTGCTGAGAGAATCTTTCGAAGCACCACATAACATAACAGAACACCCAAGGCAAAGTGTGATCCTGCAGTTGCTAAATTCAGAGCCTCCTTGGTCTCTTGTGTGAAAATCGGGGTATTTCTCAGGGACGGACAGTACTCTGAGAATCGCAAAGAGGATTCATGAGAGGAGGTGGAGAAATCAACACAAAGATCCAAACAAACTCCAAAGGCTACCAGATCCCTGTGGCAGCTGAAGCTGCCTCTCCCGTCATGACTGACAGAGCTGCTCGCAGAGTGTCCAGCTCCCCTGGCCCCACCCACCAAATGCAGAAGCCACCACTCATCGTGGTGACCAAAAACACCTAGGGGGTCTTTCCGACCCATCAGAATCCTTGTGCTACAGATTTGGAATCCACATGACCTCTGGCTCCAGGAGGGGACTGTGGGGTCCCCTGCAGATCTGTCTTGCAGGGAGAGGTGGGTGTGGTCGGACCTTTCTGGGCAGTGGCTCAGCCCGCAGAGGGAGAGTCCCCATTCCACTTCAGAAGCCCCTTTGGGCTTTGCTTCCCTAAACAGGCAAGTTTAAGCCCAATCCCTGCCCCTCCTAGTGCGCTGACCCCTTATGTGAAGCCTGCAAGGCAGGTGGGGCTGCTCATCAGGAGGGCGGCTTCAGCCTTTCTGGCCAAATGCCTCCCCTAGTCTCAGCTCAAGGATTTGGCCTTGGGATGAAGAAGAGGAAAAGGTAGAAGATGGAAAAGAAAGTGAAATCCAGCCTGTGGTCTAAAGGGTGAGGGTGGGGAGAACCAGGGAGATTTTAGAACAAATGGGGTGGTAAGGAGGTAGAGTAAGGAGGGAAGCGGCAGGGAGTGCCTGTCCAGCGAGAAGAAAGTGTACCAGCGAGAGACAGGAGGAGGGAAGGTGCTGGGAGGGCAGAGGAGGCTTCTGGGCACTCAAATGAGGGGTCAGTGGGAAAGGGGAGGGAGCTTATGAGTGAGTCAGCCAGGACATGGGGCTGACCAGGGATAAACAGAAATGACTGGATTATGGAGGGTCCCTCCCTGGGGAGGCCACAACCCTGAAATGGCGTCAGTTAGGAAATAGTCTGAAGTGGGCTCCTGGCTCAGGGAAAGAGAGCTGACTGCCAGTCAAGAGGTATGTGGTTCAGATTCTCATACACCTGTGAACTTATCTCATTTACTACTAGATGAGGGGTGGAAATCATTCTGGTCATTTCCTGGGAAGGTCTATCTCATCTGGCCCAGTGAGGGCTCAGCTCAGATGAAGGCAGCAGGCCAGTTCATGTCTTGCCCCAAGGTTGGGGGAGTGGAAAGAGCCCAAGACTAGCCATGTGGGATCTGGTTCCAACCCTATTATTAATCAGGTGTGCTTGGGCATGTCTCTTAATCATAGCCTCTTTTCAAGCCTACAACATGAAGCACCGAACTAAATCGGTGGTTCCCAATTCTGACTTTCCACTGGGATCATCCAACGAGCTTATTAAAATAGCGTCTCCTGGCCCCACTCCCAACTATTCTGATTCAGGAGGTCTGACCTGGAGTCTATGAACTTCATTTCCATGAAAAATCACTCCCTGCTCTCACCACCTCACACACCAGATGCTGTGATGGGCAGCCCACCAGGGCTTCAGTTGAGTCCAGAGGCCTTCCACTGACACAGCCCTGGCTGTTACACTGATGTCCTTGGCTCTGGATGGATGGGCAGAGGCAGAGGTTTGTGCAGAAGGGGATGGTGAGCAGGAATGCTTTCCATCTGGAGTAGCGCAGGTCTCATGGACTGGCTAGACATAGCTCAGTGTTCTGAAGGAGTTCTGGACATAATTAGAGAAGTCAGAGGTCTTCATTAGACAATCACAATGAGATGAGCTTTTAAGGACAGATGCTCCTTACCTGTTCTTATTCTTACTCACTGATTTCCCAGCTTCCTCTTCCTCTCTGGAGCCCATGATTCTGTACTGAGGAGAGAGAGAAAAGAGGTGAGGAGGATCAGGCCAGTCCTCTGGGAAGCCCCAGGTGAATCCTCCACCACCTTCTTCACTCTTCACTCCTTGGCATTAGTCCCACAAAGCCAATCAGAATCCTGCTCTTCCCCAGGCCCTGGGCAGGGCAGGGTGTGGGTCTGTGAGTCTGGAGTAGCCCTGTGGGAGCTCTAGGACCTGGGGACATGGAGCCTCAGTCCAGGGCCTCTGACCCGCAGCCCAGCATGCTGAGCTCAGAAATCTAAGCAGCCACTCCATTGTAGGGGTACATGGTGCTCCTACTAGTTCAAGTACGCCTGTGTTATAACCCAAGTGGGCTGCTGTGAAGCACACAGCAGGAGATGGAGACATACTCAGCCCTCTCTCTGGCAATCACATGGATCTGAGGAGATTTCAGCTCCTGTGAAAGCGGGAATCTCAGGCTGGAGCTGAGAGAGACCCACCGGGACTGGAGGAGGAAGGGTTCTGTGCCTTGTAAACTTCGATACGCATACACCTCACCTGAGGGAGCATCTCTAAATGCAGAATGGGTCTGTACTTTCTGAGGAGTTGTGGGTCAAAGAGTTGATCTGCTTCATCTTTCTTCTCCCTATGTTCTGGCCAAGGGGGAACAGGCAATATAGGACCCACTTTGAGATTAAAAGTGAGGCAAAGAAGGGGGCACCTGGATTTGAACCAGGGACCTCTTGATCTGCAGTCAAATGCTCTACCCCTGAGCTATACCCCCTGACCTGGGAGGTTGGTATAATTAACACCTTTTACCTGTGTCGACACACCAGGACTCAGTCTTGCTGGTTGGGATGTCCTGGCCTGTTGTACCTCTCTGAACTCTGGCCTCCCTCCTGCCAGGAACCAGCCCTGCCTCTTCCCCCATCACTTCTGGGTGCACCTGGCTGAGGACTCCCGGTAGCCTTGTTGACCTTTACCGGTGGGGAGACCTGTGATCCAGATAATACTCTTTGACAATAGCAGTTATTGAGCATCTACTGCATGTTGGGCACACTGGGACGGTGACATAACTGTGACTATGTGGCAGTGCCTTCCCCTGTGCTGTGAGGAAGTTCAGAGCCCATGTCTGAAGGTTATTTGATGAGACAGAATAATGTTCATGATACTTCATCAAGTGAAAAGGCAGATGACAAAACAGGGTGCCTGAGAGGAATTATAGATGATTTCAGCTTTTTAATGTGCTTTTTATTTATCTTTCAACTTTTCCACTTTCAGCCACGTTGCCTTTGTAAAAAAAATTGATGCTTAGGAAAAATTAGACTCTAGAAGAGTTCCACTTCTGGGAATTTATCCTTCAGAAATACTCATATGAATTCACAAAGACACATGTGCGTGGAGGCTCGCTGCGGCCTTCTTTTGTATTAGTGATAAACTGGAAACCACCTAAATGTCCATCGACAGGGAGTCGGTTACAAACATGATGACACACTCAGGGGATGGGATATGATGCAACAGTAAAAGATAAAATAGGTTGAGAGTACTCACATGGAAAGACAATTAAACAATACCATTAAGTGAAAATTGTAGGACATGTGTATGATGTGAGCTCATCTGGGCTTTTAGAAAGATACTACCTGTACATATTATTACACAGTAGAAAAGATTATACACACATACAAGATATTTACACATAAGCATATGTTTATACATATGTACAAGTATATATATACAATCTCCTGTGGAAGGAAACAAGCCAAATAGTTACTCCCAGGAAGTGGGTGGGGGAACTCTTTTATTTTCCAATTTACGTGTGTAATAACCCAAATGTCTACAGGTACTGAGTGGTTAAAAATAAATGAGAGAAAGCACTACACATATTTTCCAGGAAGTCTTTCCTGCCTTTGCCACAGCCATCCTGACTCCTCCCCCTTCTTCAGATCCCAAACAGGCAGCCCCCTATCTGGAACCCCCCTGGTCTTTCCTTTATCCCATGCCTCTGCCACATTCGTTTCAGGCATTTCTCATTTCTGCAGGTTTTCAGCTCGCTCCCTGCTGATATTGTCACTCTGATGTTTCACACACCGGTTGTCCACCATCCACCTGGCTAGATGGCATGATGTCCTTGGTTGGTCGAGGGCAAAGGATACCCCTGCAGTGGGCCAGGGGAAACCCCGTGCCTGCGACCTACAGCCAGCACCAGCCAGGCCCTGAGGCACCTTGCCCCTGTCCCCTCAGCTGCACCTGAGGCGAGTCACACACCAGCCCTCTTCCACACCTACCTTCTCCACCCTGACCTCCTACGGCCTCCCCAGGGCCTCTCAGACTTAGAGAAACCGGTGCCGGTGGTAGAGTAGGGCCCACCCGAGGAACATACAAACTGTGTGGGAGTCTATGAAAATAATGAGAGGCATGAACGCTCACCTCCCAAGTCAGCTGAGGCTCGCAATAAAGTCAAAATGATGATGACAGCACTTTTAAAGGCAGAGAGAGGTGTTTATATTCATACTTGGAGCAGGACAATCAAGGCAGGGCTAGGCTCCAGCTCAGCAATGGAATCATATACACAGCAGAGAAACTGACACGCCCCCTTCCCTGTAAGAGGGAGACGGCTAAACTGGGGAGTGGGGGGGGGCTCCCTGGGGAGTCCTCCTGAAGGGTGAGAAAAAGGTGAATGCAGCTCAGATCCCATGTGGAGAAGGAGGAAACTGAAGGCCCTTCTGCCTGAAATGGACCTACTGACCCCCAGCACCATGGAGCCCCTGTCTTCTCAGTCAGGGCTTGGACTGTGCCTGTCCTAAAAAAATCAGTGACTGTCTTTGGGAGATGGCTTCCTTTATCAAGTCCACCAACGGAAGTAGCCACTGGCCTGTAGCTCTTGTTGGAAGGAATATCAACAAGGAATCATCTGGAGCGCTCGTGGCGACCCTGGCCAGAGTCTGTGCCCATCCTTCCTTCTTGCCTCCTGTGTTATAATTCCCTTATGAAACTGCCCTAACCTTTCAACGAGGAAAAATCACATAAACTACACAGCCTAATGTGCTCACTGTAGGGAGACTAAAGGGTTGAGATAACAATAGTTGGGGTAGGTTCCCAGTGAAAGGGCACCTGCACGTTGAGGGCTGCCAGTGGGACCCCAGGCATGACTGACCATGCCAGAGGGTGGCTCATAGCAAAACCAGAGGTGGTAACAGAGACCCAAGAGACCAGGAAAGCAAGAGGATGGACACAAGGAAGGCAGTCAGGCAAATTTGCTGCTCTCCCTGCCCCACCTCCAGAGGCTGGAATCCTGCCCTCTGCAAGGGAAAAGAAGGGATCAGCAAACATCTTTTGTGATGGTAAACTCTACTTTATAGAGGAGAACTTGTCTCCTGGGGGGAGGCATGCAGTGAAGACTGGCTCCTGATGTCCCAACTTGGCAGTCTAGAACATGCCAAGAACTATCTAAACTATCTAGATACTATCTAGATATAGAATATCTAGAACTGTCTTCTCTCAGGGAGGCTGGAAGGGGATTGGGAGAATTAAACCCACACAGAGCCTATGTAGAGGCGGCTCTAGAGGAGACCACAGTGAGCAATGAGAGTTTCATGAAGCGGGGGTCATATCACCTGCCTTCTCTTGCTGTGCAGATGTCTAAGCTGGGCAAAGCAGCTGAATTCCAGCACCAGCTTCTGCAGCTAAAATGGACAGGGGCTGCCCTGGAAGAAGCAGACAGTGTGGCCTCACCACCCATGAGAGGGAATTTTCCACATCAGCCCCAATGGGACACACACTACTTTTGCCTATTAACTACATAAGTATTTTATCTTACCAGTATGTCATAAAATGAATTTACCATTATGTCATAAAATGACTCAAACATCACTTCCTCAAGGAAAATTTCCCTGCCTCCTGAAATAGCTTAGATATCCCAGTAATACCTTCTTATAGTACCACTGCATCTTATCTGACATTTCTCCTAATTTTCAGTTTTTTAGTTTTTGTGAATATTTGTAAATATCTATCTACCCCTCTAGTGTCATGAGACCATGTCTATTTTACTTGCCATTGGGCTAGATCATGTAAGGATGCCAGCTTTCACTCTGAATGAGATGGGAAGCTATTCAGGAATTTTGAGCACAGGAATGACATAAGCTGGTTTTCTCCTCTGGCTGTTATGAGGAGACTAGGGGGCAGGGATGGAAGCAGGGATACAAGTTTAGGAAGTTATTTCTATAATCTAAGTGAGAGATGATTGTGGCTTTGTCTAGTGCAGTAATGGTGGAGGTGATGAGAAGTGGTCAAATTCCGGCTGAATTCTGAAGTAACGTGAACACAATTCACCAAGATTTGAATGCAGGATGTGAGAAAAGTCAAGGATAGCATCAAAGGTTTTGACCTGAGCAGCTGATAGAATGGAGTTGCCATCCTCTGAGATGTGGGAGGTTGCAGCAGAAATGAAATCTGAACAGGTAATAGAAATCAGGAGTTCAATTTGGGGCATATTAAGTTGGAGCCTTCTGTTAAATAGCCAAGAGGAGAAGTCGAAAATGAAGCTGGAGTTCCAAGAGGAGGTCCTAGTGAAGGATATAAATTTGAGGGTCATCTGCCAATTAAAGCCGTGGGACTGAATGAGATCATTGAGCAAATGAGAGTAGAAAAGAAAAGAGTTCTGGGGACTAAGTGCTGGGCCCTCACATGTTTAGAAATTGGAGTATTGAGGAGGAAACAGCAAAAGAGATTGAGAAAAGGTGACAGTGAGGTATGAAGAAAACAAAAAACAAAAAGAGTGACAGTCCAAATACAATGGAAAAAAGTCCTCCTGAGAGATTGAGTCGAAGACTGAAATTCAACATGATAGATGGTCATGATGACTTTGACAAGAGCAGTGAAGCTGAGCGCGGGGAGGGAAGGGGGCTGTGCAGAGAATGAGTGTTCTAGGAAGCCCTCCTTGATCCTCCTGATGGGTAGGTCCCCTACCATGTGCTCCCGTGGCACCCTGTACTTCTGTCATACCACACATCACACTTGACCGTAATCACGGCAACCTTGTGACTGCAGGGTTCCTTGCATACAGTGAGAGGCCAATAAATATATGAATGTGTAAAAATGTGTGAACAAAAAAAGAGAAGATATAATTGATGTAACAAGATCCCACAGAGAGAAGAGGGGTGGATCAAGAACTCCTGCTCTAAAGAGGAGGAGAAAGACTTTTTTCTCTTAGGCTGGAGGGGATGAGAGCAGCATGAGGATGCTGAACGACTTCATATCACATGGCTGTGGTCTTCTCAGCTGAGTAGGAAACAAGGTCTTCTAGAGAGAATAAAGGAGGCAGGGTGGCACTCATTACTTGAAAGCAAGGGCAAAGTTTGCACTAGGCACTGTGGGAAATGGAGGAGAGGTGAATTAGAAAGGAATGGACTCATTGCCCATTAGCTGAGGGCTGCCATTTGAGGTCAGACTGGCATAGATTTGCAGTGGGACCATTTGTCTGGCTCTACAATTTACTCCAGCAAACACTGGCTACCCTAGAGCAAAGGTGGAGAGAGTCAATGGCGTTGTATCCACAGAAGGAGAAGGCCATGTGAAGAAGGTAGACAGACCATGGGCGAAGACGTCAAAGAAGCTAAGAACTGTGATTGAGAGGCCAATCGTGGGATCCATAATGGGTAGGCAGGCAGGTGAGCCACAGGTGACTTGGGGATGGTGCGGAAAGACAGAGAGATGAAAGAGATTAAGGTCAAAATGAGGATAATGAACAGTGTCAGTAACAGTGAGGACAAGAAGAGGTAAAAACTAGAAGAGGTATCAGAAAGGACTTTTCAGACTGAAGATCTCGAGAGGGAATAGTTCTGAGTGATGATCAAGTTCAGGTTGTGTGTTAGGAGATTTGGCCATGAGTGCAGAGCACCCAGAATAACAAAGGATCAAAACAAAACACAAAGCAGCAAACAAACAGAAGAAATTTCTTTTTCTCTCACATAAAAGTCCACTTAGATGGTCCAGGATTGGTCTGATGTTCCATAGGGTCAGGGGCCCGATTCCTTCTTTCTAGTTGTTCCAGCCTACACGGCTTTCATTCCAAAGTTCTCCTCATGGTCCAACATGACATCTCCCACTTTAGCATCATGTCTATCTTCTAGCAAGCAGGAAGGGGAAGAGGAAAGACAACCTCTCCCTTTAAGAGCACCCATCACTCTCACCTACATCTCATTGACCAGACTGTGCACTTGGCCTCACTTAACTCCAAGGGAGGCTGGGAAATGTCATTTTTCTTCTGTGAAGCCATGTGCCCAGCTAACAACCAAGAAGGAGGCTAGAACAGGTACTGAGGGAAATGTTCAATCTCTGCCTCACCATGCTTCTTTATAGCTGCAGTGGGGTGGAATCTGTGAACACTGCTAGAGCCAAGAAGATGGAAACCTCACGAGGCTTTGGCACTGGAAGGATTATTAATGTGACATTGATGCTACTGAGGATGAAAGCAGAGGGAGACAAGGAAAATATGATTGTTAGCCTGGTTCTAAAATCTCCACTGTTTGAGGAGTCCCAAATATAGGTGCATACCTCAACAAGGATGAGGAGACCATGGTTTAAGGAGATGGAGATGGCTTTGAAGGAGAAGTGTCGAGGAATGGTCGAGGAGCTGGGATCTAGAAGGGGCAATGTGGGGAATAAGGAATAGGAAGGGGGAGGAGGCACCCTCTCTGGCTGGGAGGTTGAAAGAAAAGGGACATCTTCAGGGAAATGCTGGGCATCAGGTGTGCAGGAAGGTATGAAAAGGAGAGTTAAGGGGAAAGGTAAAGGAGGAAGAAAAATGTCCACCACTGAATGGGGGTTCCATAGAGGGACTGGGGGGCTGGCAGAATTGGGTTGCAGGACCTGAAGTAGTAAGGAGGAGGCAAGATGGAGGCTGCCACTAGAGAGATCATTTTCATATCAGAAGGTGTCCCTGCTTTCATATCTGAAGCAGGGACAGGAAAGGAACAAGCGACCAGGTTCTAAGCCAAAGTTCCAAGTGTTTATGAAACCGGAATAACAAACCTCACTGAAGAAAAAATACTAATTAAGAAATTCGAGTCATTAACAAAAGGAACCAGCTTTATTGAATGGGAACCTCTGAAGCACATCACTGAAGACGAAAGAAGTCTTGTTTTTTCAGGCACTTGTGTCGTATGCTGATAAGAGAACTCAGAGGATACAGGATATTTACAACCCAGGGAATTAGACAAAGAGTTATTTGCCAACTTATCAAGTTAGACAAAGTCTCAAGGAAGACTAGACCTGCCCTGCTCCATCTTAAATGGCTATTTCTTTGGTGTGTTTTCCTGTCATTCAATGTAAAGAGATTAAGACTTTCTTGATGTCATAGTTTTATTATGAAAACCTGTTTTTAGCCCATCTAAAGTATAGACTTCTGTTGCTTATATAAACCTGAAGGATCATGAAATGTTTTTTAGGTAGTTGTGAGAAATGTCATAAAAGATCAATAGTTTAACGGATAATAAAAATTATGAATTGTACTTCTGAATTACGTGCTATAATCTCTGAAGCCACAATGAATTCTGAGGTTTTCTACCAAAATGTTCAGCTGTTTGTTCTCCAAACCATAGAAAGTCATCACATTCTTTAGTTTTGAGATGGTTAATAAAATTCATTGGTCCCTTCTGCAGAAGTTTGCTTTTAAAGCTTGAATAAGACATAAAATTGTCTTTAATGGTTACACAGCCTCAACTTACACTTTAGCATGTTGATATTTCACCCTCTACAAACTCTCTCAGCCCCATGAGGTCTCACTCCCTGAGCCACAGATCCTGGTGGTTTGGCTTGGAAATGGAAGACCAATTCCACCTCGTCCCAGGGAGAATGCCTGGACTGAGAAGGAGAAAATTAAGGAAACTAAGAAATGCTGAAACAGCAATTGTTCCTGGAAGATACTGTTAAGGTCAAGTTACAATTGATGTACACATAAGGATGAATAAGAGGAGATCCAGAACACAAGATGCTGGGCAGACAGAGCAGGGATGAGGCAACCTTGGTCTGTGAAGGCTTCCTGGAAGCTCTGAGAAGCTGGTTCTCAACTTAGCTGCAAACTAGGACCCCTGGGGAGTGTTTACCATACCTGGGCTCCACCCAAGATATTCTGATTTAATTGGTCTGGGTGGCACCTGGGAAATGGCACTTTTATAGACTCTTCTGGTGATTCTAATTTATATTTGGAGTTAAGAACCACCAACTATCATATTAAAGCTTTAACATTTACTGGATCCAGGAAAAAAATCTTTACATTGATGTCTATTAAAGAAGAGGAAGTTGAAATACAGCACTGATTTAAAAGGTCAAAAATTAGAAATACATAGGGGGCACCCAGATTTGAACTGGGAAACCTCTTGATCTGTAGTCAAATGCTCTACCCCTGAGCTATACCCCCTCCTGCTAGGGTGTGACTTAGCTAATATTTATCATCTGTACAGTCACACCCAGACTACCTGTAAACCTATGAGTTGCCATTTCAGGGTGGACCTCTCTTGGGAGCTGCCAGGCCTGCTTCAGTGAAAACTCATCAGCCTGCTGTATAACAGGAGACAGACTCCCTCCTCAAAAGCCCTGTAGCCTGTGTCTTCCTGGCCTATAGTCCCTGGATGTGGGCAGCAGCCTGGAGAAGCATTGACATTGACTTGTAGAATGGCCTTCAGAATCAAATGCCTGTGCCCATTATGGTGTCACCCAAAAAAGAGAAATGTGACATGATTGAGGTGTCAGTCCAAACCCATGTAATGAGGGCCTGACCCTCATGGGCTGACATTCAGTTCAGGGTACTTTCTAGTAAACTACAATCTAGGACACCAGATGACCCTCCCAACTTCCACTTCTTCAGTTATTGTAGATGGAGACTGATGGAGAATGATCCACTCCGAGAAATAGTAAGAATGGCTGAGTAGATTTAGGAATCCTCAAAAGCATTAACAGACCTAAGAAGTGCTACTAGAGAAGAACCACATTCGACCCAGCGGCTTTCTGATCTGTGGGCAAAGCCCTGTCACATCTAGAAGACAAACATCCTTTGATGAGCACATTTTCATCTCCACAGCCATGCCAAGGCCCGGCTTCTGCTATTGTCACAAGAGCTGGTAAACTTTCTCCTCTGTAAACTGTCTCTCCCTCCTGCTGGAATTCTCCCTCTTACCCACCAGCCTTTCCCTTGGGGTCCCGGCAGCATCCTGGGAAGGCGGCCCAGCAGCTTCTCCTCTCCTTTCCTGGCCAAGGGGCTGATTTCTACACTGATTCTACCATGACGCTAAAGTCCTCTGGATTTCTCTTTTCAGCAGTAAGGTTGACTGCCAGGTAAAATTGAAAGGATTGATGAGCCTGCAAGAGCACAAAAGAACCCCTCAGTGGCCAGGGACTAGGCGCCAGCCTGAGTCCAGGAAGGTGAGGACTGAGGTAGCAGGACACCTGGACGTGCCTGGATTACAGTGGCCTAGAGGGTCAGTCGTATAAGGATGAGGGGGCAGTTCCAGGGACAGAGCCTCAGGCCCCACCCATGGTGGGGAGTCAGAAAGGAGTCAGCCTTGCTTAAAGACAGGACTTGGGAAGAGCTAAACTCTTAAACAGGAAGTGATTAGAAGACAGAAGAAGAAAGCAACCCTGAGAATCGGCAGCCACTGGCTGACTGACAGGGTCTAGGTCCTAAATTCACACTCTTTATCTGGTCTGAAAAACTATAGGCAGTTATTTTAATTTCAGCTGGACTCAGGGGTACTGAGTGCCACCAACTCCTAGTCGAATGAAAATGTTCCCTGAAGGAAGCCTCTAAGAATTCCCATGCAGAGGGTTTCAACAAATGTAAGTCTGGGAGAAGCAGGGTAGCATGGAGGCCAGCAGCATAGACTTGGAAGCCAGACAATCTGAGTTCAAGTCCTGCCCCAGCTCTAAGATTACTTCCCCTGTCTATGCCTCAGCTGCATAATCTGTAAATGAGGATGATAATAGTATATACTTGATGGGTTGTTAATCCTGTAAAGCACTTGAAACAGGACTGGCACATAGTAAGCTCTGTGTAACTGTTTGCAAACAAATAGAAAACTCACATGAGAATCAACAGAAATAATAAACATTGGAACTCAGACCTACAAAGACTCCACACAAGAAATGATTTGAACAAATCCAAGAGTGTCTTTAAGGGAAATGAAAACAGAATTGAGGAGCGAAAGACTATAAAAAATGATCAGATATATTTGAACAACTAATCAAATAAGATTCTAGAAATGAAAGACGTGATTAAGGTTTTCCTTATTAACTTTTTATTGAAATATAACTTAAAGTACACAAATCTTAAATGTACAGCTCAATGAATTTTTACATTTTTACCCATATAACCACCACCTAAATCAAGATAAAGAAAATTTCTAGCCTTTCAGAGGGTTCTCTTGGACCCCTTCCCATTTACCCCCTCTCCCCAAAAGATAACCACCACTCTATCTCCATGGATTAGCTTTGCCTGTTCATGAATTTCATATAGATGGACTCACACTGTAGTTATTCTTTTGAGTCTGGCTTCTTCCACCCAACCTCTTGTTTATAAGAGTCATCCACATTTGTCCACTGTAGCAGTAATTGTTTTATTCCTGTTTAGCATTCCATTGCATGACTACACCATGATTTGTTTATCTATCCTACTGTTGATTGACATTTGAGTTGTTTCTGGTTTGGAGCTATTAAGAGAAATGCTGTTATGAGCATTCTTGTATGTAAATGTACACTCTCTGAGGTATATATCTGGGAATATATTTGCTGAATAATACAGTGTTCATATTTTCTACTTGAAATGATCATGCCAGACAGTTTTCTAAAGTTGTTATACCAAATTACCCTACTGCAGCAGGATCTGAGAGTTACAATCGCTGCACATACTCACCAGCACTTAGTATCATCACTCTTTTCCATTTTAACCATCCCGCGGAGAATATAGTGGTATCTCATTGTGGTTTAATTTGCATCTCCCTGGAGATTAATACAGTTTGAGCATCTTTGCATATGCTTATTAGTCATGTGGATGTTCATTTTTGTGAAGTGCCTGCTCAAATCTCTTGTTCGTTTTTCTAGTGGGTTGTCTGTATTTTTCTTACTGTTTTCTGCAAGTTCTTCACATATTTTGGACATGAACCCTTCATCAGTTACATGTGCAGGAGATATCTTCGCCTGCTCTGTGGGTTGCCTTTTTACTCTCTTAATGGCGTCTATTGATGATTGGAAGTTCTTAATTTTAATAATGGTCACATTTATCAATCTTTTTCTTTGTGACAATGTGTACTTTTAAGGGATCTTTTCCTAAATCTTCCTGTATTACATTCACTTTTAGTTTCGTAATCACACTGGAACTGATCTTTGTGTATGGCATGAGGTTGAGGGTCAGTTCCTTTCTTTTCTGTCTGGATTCCAGTTACCCCAACACCAGTTACCGGACAGCTCAGCCTTTCCTCGCTGCTCCGCAGTGCCACATTTGTCATTGATCAAGTGTCTGTTTACGCATGGGTCTCTTTCTAAGATGCCTGTTCTCATCCATTGTATTATTTGCCTATCCTCGCGTAAATACCACATTATTTTTCTTACTGCGGCTTTAAAATAAGTTTTGATATCTGGTAGAGTAAGTTCTTCAAGAATGTCTTAGCTATTTTGGCCTTCTGGATTTCCATATACATTTTAGAATCTGCTTGTCAAATTGTATACACACACACACAATCTTGGTAGTTTAGGATTGCATTGAAGTTCTAGATAAATGTAGGGATAATTGACATCTTTATAACATTGAGGTTTCACATCCAGAGTGGTATATCTTCTTATCATTTTAGGTCTTCTTCAATTTCTCTCAACAGTGTTTTATAATCCTATAAACTTATATAATTATACATAATGTATATTTATATAATTTGTGTACTTATATAATTATATGCAAATTATATACATTTCCATATAATTATATTTTTATTAAAATTATATGATTATATATAAATAAATTAAAATTTATAATTATAAATTTTATATAAAGTTATGTATATAACAATGTTTTATAATTGCACAGAGTTTTGCACATCTTTGGTTAGATTTATTCCTTGGAATTTGATATTTTATCTTATTGTAAGTGGAATCTTTTTTTCATTTTCTAAAATTTGTTGCTGGTACATTGAAATATAATTAATTTTAATTTTGAATCCAGAAACATTGCTAAACCATCTAATTCTAATAATGTGCTAAGAGACCCTTTTTATGTTCTACATATATAAACATATCATCTGCAGATAATCACAGTTTTGTTTCTCCTTTATAACTGTAAGTTGCTATTTTTTTCTAGCCCTACTGCCTGGCTAATAACACCTTTAGTGCATTATTGAACAGAGGAATGACAGTGGACATTTTTGTCTTGTTTTCAATTTTCAGTGGAAGGCTTTCAACATCCCACCATTAAATAGTATTTACTTTCATATTTTAGGGAGATACCTTGTAGCATGTTAAGGAGGTAGAATGCCTGTCCTAGTTTGCCAAGAATCTTTTTGAAATCATGAATGTGTATTGAATTTTACTGAATGTTTTTCTTCATGTATTTTAGTGATCACATGATTTTTTTCCCCTATAATCTATTGTCTTAGTTTGAATTTCTCCAGAAGTAGATCCTGAAACTAGAACTTGAGTGCAAGTGGTTTATTTGGGAGATAAGTCCAGTAAACACCAGCAGGGAGTAGGTAAGTCAGACAGAGAGAGGGAGGAAGCAATAAAAGGTGGGATATTGGGCCAGTTGGCATTATAGACAACTGGAGCTTAATACTACTTTTAGGGAACTGTGAGAATGTGTAACATGCCTCTGAGTTATCCTCCCCAAAGGATGAGGGAGCTGGGGTGTTTGTTTACCAACTCCTGCCGGTCACTGGTTGAGGGCTGCTCTTGTGGGTAGAGTGCTGGCCCCTCAGTACTTTTAGTCTGTTGCATGTTCTGGCAGCCTGAGAAAGTCCTCAGATACAAAGGTGCAGGTGCTCACGGTTGAAATTTGGACCTGCATACACAGAAATGGTAAATGCTGAAGGATTATCAGTGGGACACCAACAGCATTTGCTATATCCAGTCATGTGTTGAATTACAATGATAGATTTTTCTAATGTTGAGCTAACATTGCATTTCTGGAATAAACTTAATTCATTATATATTGTGCTTCTTTATGTCATGCTGAATTCAATTTACCAATATTTTTGTTTACAGTTTTAAAAATTATGTTAATTAGTGAGATTGGATTGTCATTTTCTCTTATACTGTCTTTGTTATTTTTCATATCAAGTTTAACTAGCCTCATAAAATGAGCTGAGGAAGGTACCACTTTTTTTAGTTTTTATTCTCCAGAAGCGTTTGTGTAAGACTTACATTATTCCCATCTTAAATGTTTGGTATAACACGTATGGAAACTATCTGTGCCTGGAGTTGTTGTTGTTGTTCTTCTTCTTTAATGGCAAAATTTTTCATCATGGGGGGCCGGCCCAGTAGCGTAGTGGTTAATTTCACGTGCTCTGCTTCGGTGGCCCAGGGTTCACGGGTCCGGATCCCAGGTGCAGACCTACACGCTGCTCATCAAGCCATGCTGTGGTGGCATCCCACATACAAAAGAGAGGAAGACGGGCACAGATGTTGGCTCAAGGCCAATCTTCCTCAGCAAAAAGAGGAAGATTGCCAACAGATGTTAGCTCAGGGCCAATCTTCCTCACCAAAAAAAAAAATTTTCATCATGGATTCAATTCTTCAATAGCTACAGGATTATTCATGATTTCTATTTCTTCTTGTGTTAATTTTGGTAAAACTAAGCCAGAGGATGGGGACAAACACTGCTAGTGTAAGTCTAAACTGAGATTTATTAGAAGTTACAAACAATACGTCAGGATGTCTGCAATTCCCCAAATTCTCTTTATCCCATGAAAACGTTCTTGGGCTGGGCGCAGTTGTACACACCCTACCAAGTATTCCAGAAGAGATATTCTACCTCTGTACCACATCGTATATTTACAGGGAAGTTTGGAGGGACTACATAACAGTGGAAGCTTTTTAGTGAAGGAAATGACCTTGCTGGAAGACAGGACAGTGTGGAGCTTTGCCTTTAATTGCGTAGGAAGTTGGCATACTAGCACCTATATCAGCTGAAATCTTGTATTTTTCCATTGAACCAGCTTGGTCCCGCTACACTAACTAGAGTGGAGTAGTGAGGAGGGAGACAGAACCAGGACCATTTAGCAGACAAAGGATTCCTCTCTATTTGTGTAAGTTGTATTTTTCCATGCCATCTAAACATTATAGTTAATGTATATATAGCACAAAGTCATTCATAATATCATCTTAAGATCTTTTTAATGTTTTTGGAAACTGTAATGTATTCTTTTTAATACCTTATATTGGTTATTAATGTTTTCTCTTTTTACTTTGTCAGTCTTGTCTGTTTTCGTTTTTATTATTTGTTTCAAAAAACAACTTTTGCTTCATCAGCCCTATCTCTTGTATATTTGTTTTCTATTTCATCATTTATGTTTTCATTAATTAATCTTTATTACTTTCTTATTCTTTCCTTGAGTTTATTTTACTATCCCTTTCACACCTTTTTGTGATAGAAGCTTAGTTAATCTTCACCTTTTCTTTTCATAATATTATAGATGCATGAAGGCTCTAAACTGCCCTGTAAGTACTGCTATAGTTGCAGCTGACAATTTTCAACATCTAGTGTTTTCATCATCATTTAGTTAAAAATATTTTCTAATTCCTAATTATTATATATGGAGTTGAGGAGGTGAGCCCCTACACACATGGGGACATCAACATGGTCTCATATTATTTGGCCCTGAGAGGGAGGCTCTAGGGTTGTTCCTACAAACCCTCACTAATGGGGATCTCCTCAACCTTCACTGAGGGTCCAGGTAAGATGCATGTGCATAACTTTAGCTATCAAAATTGTATGTAAGTAAGGGGGCACCCGGATTTGAACCGAGGACCTCTTGATCTGCAGTCAAATGCTCTACCCCTGAGCTATACCCCCTGGGCTGCTAATGTGAACCTAATTAATACCTTTCACCTGTGTGGTAACACTCAGCTCTACAAAATTAAGTTATAGTGCCCCTCTAGGACCAACTTTAGAAGCTGTCAAACCTGGCTCATAGTTAGACACCTTCCCCCAGCTCTGCAGCTTTCCAGGCCTCAGTCCCTGAGTGGGGTTATCAACAAGGAAAAAAGGAAAGAAGCTGCCTGAAGAACCCCCAACCCATTGCCCATTGCCTTTTTGGTTTAGCCCAAGAGCTGGCCAACCATCCCCAAAACTACCCACCTACCTGAGCTCTCAGCTCTTCACCTTTCTTCCTTCAGTGAAGACAGAAATAGACTCTAATTCAGGTGGTGTCACAGAGCTCCAGTAGTTGGGGTTTGTAGGAACAATGCTGCAGAACTCCTGTCTCCCTTATTAGAGTAACTAAGCCAAGCTCTTGGCCTACGAGGTTGAAGCAAGTGTGTGAGTGAGCTCTGGGGTGGGAGAAACCAGTTTTCCAGAGGGAAATGTGTACCCTACGTGGAGAATCTGGATGCTATGATTTGTCTCTGTAGGTCTGACCACCACTTCACTGTACCAAACTATTTTGGTGGGAAGGAGTGGTGAGGGTGATAATTTAGGTTTACCATTTACTGTCTGTTCCTGGGAAGTCTGCTGTATCTACGGCTCTCTGGTCTGCCCTGGAAAAGCCCAGCAGAATTCTGCATCAAAGTTCCTGCCTTCTCTTTAAAAACCCAATAGAGTTGAAGAAATGAGATATATACATAAGGGGAAAAAGCCAGATGCCAAAAGGAGGAGGGATACCTGGAGCATTAGTGCAGGAAGACATGGGAAAGGTAATCCACCCAGATTGCAGTTGTGCAAGGGCTGACCTGTGGCTTCCAATTTCAGGAAGGATCATAATTGGCATGGATGAATGGAAACTGGAATAGGAAAATCAATAGAGCAGGGGGCACTTGGATTTGAACCAGGGACCTCTTGATCTGCAGTCAAATGCTCTACCCCTGAGCTATACCCCCCTGCTTGTCAGAGGTGTCTAATAAACACCTTTTACCTTCATAGTCACACCCAGAACTCCTACAACACATTGTAAGTTTCTACTTATTTCTAGAGAGCTGGTAAGATCAGCAACTTATTTGTCCACAAACTCACCCCAGAGAGGTCATCTCCCAGTCCCCAGGGTCCCCCAATCCTGCCCCTTCACATCCCTGCATCTTCCCCTTTTCTTCAGTCTGTGATGACAGCAGCAGCCCAGAAGAGCCCTGACATTCACTAGTGGAAGGACTTCTAGGATTTACTTGTCAGTTTTCCTCTTGTTCTGCACTACAAAAGAGCAATTGGAAGAGATCCTGCCCAACCTCTTTGGAGACACAGGCAGTACCTACATCTGAAGATGTCTCTCCAGTCTATGCATCTGTGCATTAAACCCAGAGGGTGGCAGTGGGGGTGGTTGGGGAAGTTAGTGGACTTCCCAGTCCCTGACCTGGACTGGGGAATCGTCCTGGGAAGCATCCTGGAGCCACACAGCATGAGGACTCCACCTATCCTCTGGATTCCAGCCAGGGAACTCTTGAGTTAAGTGAAAAGCTCTACCCTGAGCTACACTTCCACCCCCAGAACATGGATGCTTTTGATGTTATATTTTTTCTTTTTATTGAAGTATCTTGTGCAATTATTTTTAAAAGTCAAATCTTGTTTTTAAAGCTTATCAAAAAAGACTCAATCCTTTTTATCTCCCTTCTGCTGCCCACAGGCAACCACTCTTCACTCTTTTAGCTGTTTCTTCTAGTCTGTTTGCCTCCATGATTTCAAACGGTATAAATATCTCATAATATGCTATATCCAACTTAATCAGGTTTAGACATCAACTGACTTACTTTTATGATGAGGATTATAATTCACATGCCTTCTTCCCTTCTCAGTTTTCCTATATAATTATATCTTGACTTTGGTTAAATAATTTTCCATGTTTAATATTTTCATTATTATTAATTGTGTTCATAGTGCTAAATAGAGCTAAGAATTCTGGTAGAACTTTTTGTTTTTCCTAAAGTTAGTGATAGCCTCACGTTTCAACTGTTTAGTTTTCTTTGAATATCTAGTAAGATTTTCCACAATCTTTAATCACTCCTTAAATGCCTTTCAAAACAATTTTTCACACTGTGAAAGCTGTCAGATAATTAACATTTGCACTTGTTTTTCAGTAGCCATCCAGCTTCCTGCTACGTCTAGCCTGGTTGCCCTGGAAAGCCTGCTACACCCTCACCTGGACATTCTTTCCACCTCTCTCTCCTGTGTGGGAGTCCTGCTTTCCTGGATTTTAAAACCTGAGTATTTCTTAATTTACTCACTTATTTTGGCAGCAGACCTCTTCCAATTGCTTTCTGTGAAAGGTGAGTGTAGGTAAATTTTTTAAGACCTTGCATGCCTGCAAGTGTCTGTAATTCTACCCACATTCTTGATTAATAGTCTGGATGGACAAATCATAGTCCCTCATATTGTGAAGGATTTTTCCTATGGTCTTCTAGTGTCTAGTATTGCTGAGGAAAAGTCAAATGCACTGTGATTCCCTCTCCTTTGTATATCACCTATTCTTTCGCTCTTTAAACTTTTATGAGCTTCCGTTTAGTCCTGGAATTCTGTAATTACACCATGATGTACTTGGTGAGGATCATTTTTTTATTCACTGTGCTGGGTACTTGGAGGATATTTTCTAATGGAAACCCGTGTCCTTTCATTATGGGCAATTTTCTTGTATAATGTCCCCTCCATCATTTTCTCTTTCTGTAACTTTTATTAGTTGGTTTTTGCACTTCATGGTTTTGATTTCTAATCTTATTATTTTTATCGCTCTTATTAATTATTACTTTGTCTTTTTGTTTGTTTTACTTAGTGGAAACTCAGTAAACTTAGTGGAAACTGCCTCAACTTTATTTTTTAAACTGTCTATTCAATTTTTAATTGCTTCTATCTTTTTAAAGAAGATTTCTAAGAGCCCTTTCTTGTTCTATAACTAATTCTTTTTATATAGCATCCTCTTCTAGTTTCACAGATGGACTATTTTCTTAGAATATTAATTAGTTACTTTGACATTTTCCTCCACTCCTGGCCTGTAAACAGGTGGACAAGTGACCTGTGGTTCTGACCACTCAGGGATAATGACCAATCGAATTTTCTCTTTTCAAGATGCTTAACATAGAGAAGACACAGAGAGGGGAAGAGGAGCTGAAAGCAGAAGAGGAAGTCTAAAAGATTGGCCATAAAATATATGTGTATATTGAAATGATTATTGAACAGAGACAATGAGTGAGGTTGTATAGGTGTTCGTGGAGGAACCATCAAGTCATAGATCAGGAGGGGTACCATAAGCTCTTGTTGGAGAAGGGGTGGCCTTAGGCCTGAGTCCTAAAGCTTTGTTAGTGATGTCAAGAACCATGTCCCAGATTCCACGGGCCCCAGTTATCTGACTCCTCCCGCATCCCCAGGAAAAGCATGCGTCTCCTGTTTTCTTCTGACCACAAACCCCCATCTGTGGTGAAGCCTGAGAAGCTCCAGTCTTTGTAACCCGGGAGTGACGTCATCAGGGTGGAGGCTGGCTGGCTGCATGGATAGGCCTCCCAGGCAGGGTCTCAGCATGATCACCATGGTAAGGCCTTATCTTTCTGCAATGTTTGATTTTCCTCTCAAAAGCTACAATTTCAAAAAAATGAAAATTATTTCACAACTATAGATCTTTCCAATTATAAGACTGTTCATGCTTCCTAATCAGAGCTCCCCCTCCCACATCAAGATAGTCAGGGGAGTCTGTGGTGAGGCTGAAGATAGGGGGAAGTTGGCTGGACACCTCTGGGAGCTTTCACCCCCACTGAGCAGAACCTCGTGACCTCTGCCTGGCACACAGCAGAGTCCTCCTCTCTAGGGATCATTTGGATCCTGCTGGGACAGAAAAACAGGAATAGTCACTGTGGCTTTTCCCTTTGTAAGCATTCTAGCTAGCCACAGCTCTCCACAACCATCAGCTTCTTAGGTCACTGTCTGGCAGTCACACCTACTTTCAAAGATTCCCCATTGTCTTGATTAAATGGAGGCGCTTTCTAAGTCCCCGTCAGTGACACATGCACAAGCCACCTCTTGTGCTGGGTGCCCTTTGCAGAGGGACATGCCCACCAAATTCCCAGAGGACGGTCACTCCCTAGGTACCAGAAGAGCCAGAATGAAATCCGAAGAAGTGATTCTAGCTTCTCCATCGCCCCTCCCTCCTGGAGGCTGAGGACTTCCGGGCTGCAGAGAGCCTGCTGAAACGGCCAGAGGTGGGGCTGGAAGGGGAGCAGGGAGGCTGCTTAGCAATGGAACAGGCCTGCTAGCAAGCTGGAAGCCTCTCTGGGAATAAAGGCAGAGCCACAGGCAGCAAGCACCTGGGCCTCAGCGTCCAGGGGAATAGAAGCTGCTAGGCCAGGCCAGGGGCCCAGGTGCAGTAGCTGAGGGCAGACCAAGAGGTCTGCTTCAAATCTCAGTGCCCCTCATCAGGTCTTCCTTTCAGTCCGCAAACATGGTTCTGAACTTCTCATTCCTTTGCCCCTCCTGGGTGACCTGGTCCTGAATCTGAATAGTCTATAATAAAAACCACACAGGCCAGAACCTTGACCGCCCACCTCAGCCTCGGGCGAGCTCCTCATCCCAGGCTCCTGCTCCCTCTTGGTCTTACTAGTGGGGCCCTCTCTCACACCATCTTTCAAGACTCCCCTCTCATTGTAAAGTCCTGACTAATGCAGCTTCCCAGAGCTTCGTGGCTTACCTCAAAAAGACACTTTCATGCCTCGGGCCCTCAGGAAATAAGGGCAGATTAAACAGTATCACTCAGTGCTCCTCCAGAGGAAAAGGGCACGGTCACCTGGGGGGTGATACACAGTTTTTCCCACCAGGCCACCTATAGATCCGAGTGCCCTGGCCTCTGCAAGAGATGAAAATTGATGCAGAGGGCAAAGGGGAAAAAGAAAATTCTGGAAGGTTGAGAAAGGCTGGAGGGTTTCAGTGGACTAAAACCAAATTCTGAGCATGAATATAAAGCCCTTCGATCCCCGGCCTCCCACTTCCCTCTGAGCCCCTCTCCCATCCTCCCCTCTCCACTCCCTAGACTCCCCAGACACCTCAGGACCCCTCTGGAGGCACTTTACGTCCCACCTTTGCCTATGCTCTTCCTCCTGCCGGGAATGCCCCTGCCTGCATCTCAGCAAGAGCCAGGGAGGCTTCCTGGAGGAGCCAACGACTTCCTCCCTCACTCTTCAAAACTTGCAAAGAGACTGCCTTGCCCCTTACAACATGATAGCATTTGTCTCTTAGGCTACTATTTCACGTGAGTAATCAGATTGCAGCTACAATTATATTACTATGGACTATTATTATTCCCTTTTGGGGGGGAAAACCTGCCAGGGATCATGCAGGATTGGTTTCAGATTTCTGCTTTTAGCTAGTGTTGCTTTTGAGTCTACAAAGAGGTTGAGTGGAGTGAGAGGTCTCCTGATGTCCCAAATAAGAGTTTCAAGTGGCATAAAATAGGGCAGTAAACACACGCACTGACATCTGGGACAGCTTGCAGGAGTGAGCTGGCTGGAAGCCCTACACGGTCATGACATGGGTCATCGACCTGAAATGAGAGTGCCCTCAAGGGACAACTGGTCCATCATGTGGATGCTGCCACAGAAATCACTGAGCACTGATGGGAACAGAACGGAAACCCTGCCTTTGCCGGTCTTCCTCCACAACCCCACCGGTCAGCACTAAAAGACTCCCTAGAGCAGGCCGCCTGTTCATCTTCCTGAGAAAACATGTGGCAGCTCACTCACCGGGTGGGCCCTGCGAGTGTCTGCTGCTCAGATGGGAAGCAGACGTCCCACGGTGCATTTTGGTGTCCTTGCTCTGGGCAGGTGACCGGGGCCCTGCGTGAATGCAGGGGGCAGGAAAGTAGCCCCTGGGTGTGGCACGGGTCCTCATGACTGAAGTGGCCGCAGCCCCTGGAATGGAGCAGCCAGTCCCTGGCAACCAGCGTGCTCCCTGAAGAGCCCCCTCGCTGCCCCTCCTTTAGTCCCTTCGCTCTGTGCAGACCCTGCTGCAGCGGCTAGGACTGGGCCCTGGGGGGCCATGGGCACAGCCCTGTGCTCAGTGGCAGGGGAGCAGACTAGAGGCATCAAAGCTCCCATTGCCCCCACAGAGGTGAGCACATGTGGTGGAGATGGGACCGTACCCATGGCAAAGGCGACATCTGCGATCTCTAAGGATGAGCATTAAGGAGGGACGGAGTCAGCCCTGGAGAAGTTCACCTGGGGCTTCAAGAAGCTAGGAGGCTTTCTGGCCAAGATCTGAACTGTCTCTCCTCTCTTCTCTCCTCGCAGGAAGACTCAGTTCCATAGGACCCACAGGGGAAAAGGCACTCCTTCAATAAGTAAAAAGCTGAAGGCGGGTAGGGAGCAGGTGGGTGTCAGCCAGAGACCACTTGCTCTGCAGGCAAATGCTCCACTCCCTCCACCCCAGGCAAATGCTTGCACCCTCACTTGTTGTAACTGTCGAATAAGCACCCACGTAGCCTCATCAACACTCTGTTTATTTTCAGTGAGCCCATGGGAACAGCTCCACTGCAAACTAAACCCATTCCTGCTCACCTTCTCCTTCCCACAAGCCCCGAACTCCTCCCACCTGGCAGCCTCTTCACCCACCAATTCATGGCAAAGACGTCTAAATCCACTGATGTTGTTCTAGAAAGGCTTTTAGAATGATCCAGAACAGTGGTTGCTAAATCTGGCAGCCCAGAAGAATCATCTGGTGTTTCTGTGATGTAGGTGTATGAAAAGAAAGAAGAGTGCTATTGAAAAATAAAACTCAAGCCCCAGCTCAGACCTAACAAATCAGAATCTCTGGAGATGGGGCCCAGGGAACACGGATGCTTGAACACACTCCCAGGTAGTTCTGGTGCCCAGGTGTGTTGAGCACACATCACCTTAACAAACAACATGGTTGTGCTTAGAACCACAGTTCTGGTTCTGGGACTTTCCATTGCCCCAGCCCAGGAGATCCTTTTCTACTTCCACTCTCGTCACCAGCTGCTATACCACCCCAATCTGGGGAATGAGATGAACCAACTTAAAGGTGACATTTGGTGTGGGTACTAAAACCAAACTTACTTCAGGGGGCACCTGGATTTGAACCAGGGACCTCTTGATCTGCAGTCAAATGCTCTACCCCTGAGCTACACCCCCCTAGTTTTTAATGTCTAATAAATACCTTTTCACCTGTGTTGCAATGCCCACATCCCTGTGCACTGACATTTCCATTAATTCTTAAAAAGTTCTGGAGATAGGGAAAATTTGCCTCACAGAAAATTAGCACCTTTTGACCCTCTTCCTTCACATAGATCTCCCCTCCCAATTTTGGCTCCCAGAAACCTTCTCCACTCACAATCTTATAGTCTCATCTTTCTTAGTACCCCTTCAAAGGCACCTGTTTGAAAACTCATTGCTAAGGACCACCCCACCTTCCTTCCTCTTCTCAGCAAGTTCCATCCCCAGCACGCTCTCCCTCCCCCACCACTGGATGGACTGGGGGCTTTGTTGCTCATCTCCTCCTCTCTGCTCCTCTTTCCTCTTACCAGAGCTACTTCCTGGCTTTTGGCAGGGTCTTGTCTGAATCCAGACAATTTATTTGAATAATTTGGCCTGAGATGCCACAACTCCCATCCTGGGGCCCAGGAAGCCACCCCAGCTGTCCCAAAGGGGCCTCAGACCAAAAGGTCAGCATAGCTGGAGCAGCAGGGACTACGCCCAAGAACCAGGACCAGAGATGCCTCTGCTGGACGAACCCCTGCCCTGAGACACAGCACTGCAGACCTGGAAAATGAAGAAAGACCTTGCCCGTGCCAACACCACCACCAAGATCAAAAGGCCACATAGACCCCAAAGTGTAGAGAGAAGATACCCTCCCACAGGGGCACATGAGGCCCTACCAGCCCCATCCATCAACAGTAGCCCCAGTGCCACCACCAGATACTCGGCTGAGCACCTACAGAAGTGGTAGTTGAACAGAAGTGGTCATTTTCTCTTGCCCTTTTCACCAGCCCCTTCATGATCCCATTCCAGCTGTGGGATGTGCTTGGCTTCCCAGACTCCCCTGCATCTCTGGCTTTCCCACCTTGCCATGCTTTAGGACAGCTCCTTACTGACTGTTCTTTGATCCTCCAACTCCCCCTTCTGGACTGTTACTTCTCCCAGCTCATCCTATAATTGTGCAAGGTCTTATTTCTTATTCCCTTATTCAATAATAGTTAAAGTGATTCTGCTGCTCTGATTGAACACTGCCTGGCACATCTCACTGGTTTATTTTATTAACTTTTTCATTCATGTATGAAACACAAAAAGGCACGAATCATAAGTGTTCAGCTTTATGAAGAATAAAGAATAAATATACCTGTGTAACCTCACATCCAGATGAAGAAATAGAACATTACTCACAGGTGGATGAAAATGAGATGCAAGGTGTGGAGGAGTGAACATCTCTTCTCTGAGGGTACACTGTGCTATCACCTCGGCTTTTGAATCATTTTAATGTCTTATATTTCCAAAAATAATGCAAGTATGAGGAGATAAACCTGAAAATAAATATAAAATGTTATTTTTAAAACACCAAAAAACCTAATGGTATATGACATTGATAACATGACCACAAAGAAGAAAACACCCTCCGTGGCATATATCCTAAGGAAAAAAAGAGATATTGAACTACAATGAGATACTGAACTTTACTTAGTAAGTTATTTTGGTATAACTTACAAAATTTATTTTGGAGCAAATGAGTAAATATATTGATATTTCAGGGAACCAGGGTTCCAATTGTGAGAGACAGGAGATAAAAATATGGAATGGAGGAAGGCAAGGAAGAACTCTGGAGTTGGACTGGAAATGTAAGTAGCAGTGTGAATACACCTGCACATGTGCACGCGCGCGCACACACACACACACACACACACCTTTCCGAACTCTGTCCTCTGAAAGGGGCTGGAAGCAACAACTCAGTTGCAATGAGCACTCCTAATGTCCATATCGTGATAATTAAATACCATTAAAAGGAACCAGGAACTCTTGGAGAAATGGCCAATTCCAGGACGAGGCAGGAAACCGAAAAGGTGAACAATGGAACTTCTTGTGCCAGAAAGTAGGAAAGTGCTCAAGAACTGATGAGGACATGTCAACAGAACACAGGCCAGCTTGAAGAGGCTAAGAGCCAGCTACATTTGGGTCAATCGGAGCATCAAAACAAATAAAGAGAGAAATGTGTTATAGCTCATTAAATCAAAGAATCCATGAATCCATATCAAGTTTTTTTTTTAATTTTAGGTGGATAAAGGAAGCTCTTCTTTACAAAAAAGTCAACTAATAAATGTAAAAGAAATGAATAGAAGTGTAAAATCATCATTTTATAACCATCATTGTAAAAATTGATTTAGGTAAGAATCATTCACGGCTGCTAAATTTGTTAGGTGAGAAACATTGGGGAACAGGATATAGAAAAATCTTTCAAACACCATTTTAATTGAATAATGAAATTCAACTTCATCAATAGTGGAACAAAATGATATCATGGCCTCTCAACATAATGCACTGAGAAAGACATAATATCACCTATGCAGTCATTTTGCTAAAATCTTGAACTTTAATCTAAATAATGAGGAAACAATCAGGCAAATCCTTTTCCCCAAAAGTAGCCACTATCCCAACTTTTCACACATTTTTTTGGTCTACTTTTTGACATCACATACTCTTTCCCCCAATGTTATCTTTATGAGATCCAGCCATGCTGTCGTATGTGTGTTGACTGAAGGGACATTCTGCAAAACAACCAGCTCAGACCTTTCTAAAATGTCAGCTTCATGAAAGAAAATAGAAGACTAGAGAACTAGTCTAGATTAAAGTGAGCTAAGGACACATGACAATCACATACAACACGTGAACCCTGATTGGACCCTGCACTGGAAACAAAAGATAACTATCAATGACATTATTGGGACAATTGAAAAGTATAGAACATGGATTGCATAAAAAAGATTGGATTACATCATTAATAAACTTCCTGAGTGTATTGTGATTATGTAGGAGAATGCCTTGTTCTTAGAAAATGCACTTTGAAATTTTTACGGGTGCCAAGATGTCCTCAACTAACTTTCTAGTGAATCAGAATACATACATACATATATACATATGCATATATATATATATATATACATATGTGTATATATATATATATATATATATATATATACACAGAGAGAGATAGGAAATATGACAAAATGTGAACAATTGGTGATCCAGGTAAAGTATAAGGATATTCATTGTACTGTTTTTATAACTTTTCTATGGACTTGAGATTTTTCAAAATAGTTAAGAGAAAATTATTTTTAGAACTTAATTTAAAAACAAAAAGAAGAATAAAAAAATTACCATCATCCCCAAAACCAACCAGGTGCATTCTCCCAGTCATAATGTCCTCTCTCCAAAAGTTACCACTATTCTAACTTCAGACACCATTTTTGGCCTATTTTTGAACTTTATGTCTTTCCCCCTTTGTTAGGTTTGTGATCTCCAGCCGTGCTATCGTATGTAAAAATGGCTTGTTCACTTTCATTGCTGTACAGTGTTCTGCTATGTGAATATCATTAGTTATTTATCTAAGCTACTGTTGAAGGGTGTTGAGGCTGTTGCCAGCTTGCGGCTATTAGGAAGAAGAGCTATGAAAATTCTTGTACACGTCTTTGATGAACACATGCATGCATTTCTGTTGGGTATTTACCTAGGAGTAGAATTGCTGGATCACTGGTATACAGCTGTTCTGTTTTAGTAATTAATGACACAATTTTCCAAAGTGGTTGTATATACCAATTTCTTAGCCATTTGGACATTGTCCTACGTGACGTGCCTGCTCCAGTCCCATTTTTCTGTTGGGACAGATAATCATCTGTCTTTTTTCTCATTGATTTGTAGGCATTTGGATATATTTGGATATAAGTCCAATTTGAACTTTTAGATTTGGATATAAATCCTTCGTTATTTATATGCATTTCAAATATCTTCTCTTTGACCTGTAGCTTTCTTAACAGTGTCCTTTGATGAACGGAATGCTTAATTATAACGTTCTGATTTATCAGTCTTTTCCTTTATGTTTAGTACTTTTTGTGTTCTCTTTAGTAAATCTTTATCTTATTTTGTTTTGTTGGGGTTTTTTTTGGTGAGGAATATTCACCCTGAGCTAACATCCGTTGGCAACTTCCTCTTTTTTTTTGCTTGAGGAAGATTAGCCCTGGGCTAACATCTGTGCCAATCTTCCTCTATTTTGTATGTGGGATGCCTCCACAGCATGGCTGATGAGTGGAGTAGGTCTGTGCCTGGGATCCAAACCTGCGAACCTGGGCCGCTGAAGCGGAGTGCACGGAACTTTAACCATTCAGCCACGGGCCAGGCCCCCAAATCTTTACCTTTTTACTAGGTCACCAAGGTGTTCTTTTATGTTTTCTTCCAGAAACATATTGTTTTATTTTTTTTACATTCAGAGCTGCAGTCCACCAGGAATTGATTTTGGTGTACTGCGTGAGAGTCTAGACCTTTTTTCCATGTGGTATCCAGCTAACCCAGCAAGGTTCATTGGAAAAACCATTCTTGCCCTCACTACTCTGCAGCACCAAGTTTGTCATAAATCAGGTGCCCATATATGTGTAGCTCTGTTTCTGGACTTTCTACTCTGTTCCATTGATCTATGTATTTACTCACGTACCAGTCCCACACTGTCTTCTTACTTAATAGTGTATCTGGTAGTGTGATTCCTCCAACTTTGTTCTCCTTCGTGGGTGTAGTGCTGTTCCTGGCCTCTTGAATGTCCACAAAAATTTCAGAATTAGTGTGCAAATATTCACAAAAAATTGTGTAAGTTTGATTGAGATTACTCTGAATATATAGATAAGGATGAGAGGAGAATTTATATAGTTACTATATTTAGTCCTTCATTCTATTAACTTAGCATAGCCCACCATTGTTTAGGTCTTTAGTTTTTCTCAGTGATGTTTTATAGTTTTCCGTAGAGAGATACTATACATCTTTGATTATTTTTATTCCTCAGTAGTTGTTCTTTTATGTTATTGTAAATAGAATTGTTTGAAATTTTTCTAACTTTTTAATTTCTGTCATATAGAAATATAATTGGCTTTTGTATTTCATCTTGCATCTAGTGACTTGGTAAATTCACTTATTAATTCTCATAGTTCGTCTGTATATTTTGGATTTTCTGCACACATGATAATATCATCTGTGAATAATGACAGTCTTATTTCTTCCTTTCTTATCATCTGTGCTCTTTATTCCTTTTTCTCTCCTTGTTGCACTAGCCAGGACCTTGGAAACACAGTTGAATAGAAGTGGTAACTCTGGGTAACATTTCCTCTTTCCCATTCTCAGAGGAAAACCTTCCAGTATCTCCTCGTGAAGTGTCGTGCTTACTATAGAAATTTTCTCATATCCTGTGTCAGATTAATAATGTTGCCTTCTATAGAAGGCTGAGTAACGGCCCCCAAAGATATCAAGTCCTAATCCCTGAAACCTGTAAATGTTACCTTATATGGAAAAAGGGGTCTGTGCAGATGTGATTAAATTAAGGGTCTTGAGCTGGAGAGATTATCCTGGATAATCTGGGTAGCCCTAAATGCAATCACAAGTGTCCGTATAAGAGAGAGGCAGAGGAAGATCTGACACAAACAAGAGAGGAGAAGGCAATATGACACGGAGGCCAAGATTGGAGAGATGCAGCCACAAAGCAGGGGATACTGGCAGCCACCGGAAGCTGGAAAAGGCAAGGAGTGGGTTCTCCTCTAGGGCCTCTGGAGGGAGGGCAGCTCTGCTGACACCTTGATTTGGCTCAGTGAAACTGATTTTGGACTTCTGGCCTACAGAAGTGTAAAATAATAGATGTGTGTTGTTTTAAGCCACCAAGTCTGTGGTTATTTGTTACAGCAGCCAGAGGACTCCTATGAATAGTATGCTAAGAGTTTTTTATCATGCATAGATGTTGAATTTTTCAAATGCTACTTCTGCATCTAAGATGATTGTATGATTATCCCCTTTTATTCTATTAACGTGATGAATTATATTAATTGATTTTCAAATGTTAAATCAACCTTGAATTCCTAGAATAAATATGATTGGTCATAATGTTTTATCCTTTTAAATATTGTTGGATTCATCAAGTTCATAAGAGAGATTGGCCTGTGATATTCCTCTCTTGTCTTTTCAGGTCTTACTATCAATGTTTGTCAACCTCATAACATATATTGGGAAGTATTCCCTAGTTTTCTAATTCTCTGGAAGATTATATACAAGATTAGTGTTAGTTCTTCCTTACATTTGGAAGAATTCACCAGTGAACCCATCTGAGCCTCAAGTTTTCCTTCTGGGAAGGTTTCTAGTTATAGAGTCTATTTCATAGATATAAAAGTATTCAATTTTCTATTTCTTCTTGGTCAGCTTTAATAAATTATGTTTTTCAAGGAATTTGACATTTTCCTTGAAAATGACATCTAATTTTTCAGATTTCTTGGCATCAAGTTGTTTGTAATATTCCTATTTTATCTCCTTGATGTCTCCAGAATCTGAAGTGCTCCCCATTTATTGTTCCTCATGTTACCTCTACATGGCTCATTTCTTTTTCTCTTGATCACTCTTTCCTATGGCTGATCAATTTTGTTAGTTTTCTCACTGGCCAAATTTGGCTTTGTTAATCCTATCTATGAACACTTGTTTTCTGTTCTTATCTTTATCATCTCCTTCCTTCTACAGTCTTTGGGTTTAATTTATTGCTCTTTTTCTAATTTCTTGAAATGGTTACTTGTATTACTGATTTTTCAGCCTTGAGCTGTAACATGCAAACATTGCATATGTTCTGTTTTCATTATCATTCATTTCAAAGTATTTTCTAATATCTGTGAGTTATTTGGAAGGGTATCGTTTCATTTCCCAATCCCTCCTGCTTCAGACATTCTGATTCCTGTCTGGAATGTTCCTTGCCCCACCTTGTCTGCCTAGCGAACTCCTACTGACCCTTCCCTGTCCGGTTCAAGTTGCATGCTTTGAGAAGCCTTCCCTGACTCCCAGGCAAGACAGCACTCCTTCTTCACTCTCCTGAATGTTGTTTTCACGTCCACACGCTTGTCGTTGTTGGTTTGCATGTCCATCTCCCACCAGACACTGTGCTCCTTAAGCCAACAACTGCATCTTTCATTATTTTGCTTGACCCTGAGCCATTTTTGTTGAACAAATGAACTTGCATGCTTGTTTTCCTAGGACAGTTATAATTTCAGATATTCTCTTTTATCCAGATGAATCTATCAATTGTCCCAGATTTTTCCATTTGGGGGGTCCAAATAACATCTCCCAGACTACCTCTTAGCATAAGTAAATGTCATAAAAATCCTTTGTTATACTAAAAACCCTGGGTTTTTGTTTAGAAAATGTGGTCATCTTGATTACATACTCCTCTTGCCCAACGCCAGGCCGAGGCCCTGGTGGGTACTCGGTGTGGACTTGTTGACTAATTCCTCCTGAGTGAGTTTGTCCCTAACCAAGCTAGAAAGGACTCAGTGTCCCTGTAAAATATTCCTAATTTCATCTGACTAGCCTTTGATGTGATGGGCTTCCCCCTTGAAAGCCATAGCAGTTTTTTATTCATTACAAGGTCATCAAAAACTGATGACTTCAGGAATCAGCCTTATAAAACTTCAAAATCGCTTGTAAATATGAGTCAGAATCTGAGTAATAAGTTGTTTCTATTATAATTGATAATGCCATTGCTCAGGTGGGCCTTGTTCTGCACAGTAGGTGTTCCTGAATGTACATGGTGAGGAATCTAATTTTTGTAACTAAACACTATTTTCAAAAGCTGTGGAGAACTTAGTTATGGGGAAATTCAATAACTTTAGTTACTGAATTTTTGAAAATACATCTAAAAACAAACTCTCATGTTTGTTTCATGGCTGGATTTTTTTTACATTTGGAGTTTGCTTAAAGTAAGACCCACCTATATCTTTCGCTGTCCTCCTTGTCTTTACTGGCTCAAGGTGACCTCAATTCTGCCCTGGAGAGTCCAGGTCCAGAGTCTTTCCCTCTGCTGAGGGAGGCTGGAATGCCCTGGGGTTTAATCCTTCATCCCTGAGGCTCAAAGCTCTGACCCCGGGGAAGATGCAGGGGCCCTGGGATGGGTCATTCTCTAAGCTGTTGTCAGTCACTGACACCCTCAGCGTAGGCAAGTTTTGACATCAGCATATTAGAATAACTGAGTCTATGGAAGGTTCTAGAAATCAGGAAGGGCAATCATTGATGCCAGGGCAGTGAAACTTCCTCCACACATTTGCCACACTCTCACCTTGCCCCTGGCTGTCTAAAGCCACATCAGGAGCTTCCCTCCAGGTTAGCTGAGGGTGATGTCCTCATGGTGGAAACTCTGCCACATATGAGGCCCCCTGGAGCTGTGCTTCTCAGACTGAGGCATGGACCCCCAGGAGGAAGGCCCAGGGGGACAAGGGATGTGGGAGCAAGAGAGGGGTCTTTAAGCATCAAATCATCAACTTTTTTCAGTGGTTCATAAGTCAAAACAATCTTTTAAAATCCAAACAAGCATGGAAGTGTTATAAAGGGACCACAAGACGTATGTGGATCACTAAAGTATGACAGCTCAATACAACTCCTGGCTTGCTGAGGGCCACTTCAGGCAGTGTCCAGACCCCCAAGACACACGCACTTGTCTCCCCATTTGAGTGCTGTGGTGTCAGATATTTGTGAGGCGCTGGTCCACAGCCAGCCGATCCTAGAGACTTGCAGGGCCTCCCGGCAGAAGAGCTGAAAATGAGATAGCTCCTCAGAGCCAAGGCCCTGAATACCAGCCCCGTCTGCAGCTTTCCCTGAGGGTTCTAGGAAGGGACCTGGTGCTCGCCCTGTGGGGAACTCCAGAGCCAACTGCAAGTTCTCTAGCTCTTTGCCACTGTAAGTGCTGCAGGGCCTCGTCTGCTATGGAGCCCTCAGGCAGAGCCTTCTTTTCCTTGGTGTGAGAAAGGCTTGTGTGAGGTAGAAGTCAAGCTGGGACAGACACCACCTGGAACAAAGGACACCTGCCCCAGTACCAGATCAACTTTCACCAAGACTTGGTAACAGTCAGGATAGGCTGAGTTAAGCCGCAGTAACAATTAACCCCAAACTCTTACAGGACAGGTTTGTTTCATGCTCATGCTACATGCTCGTCAGGGGTTGGCTGGGACTCCCATTCAACATCTCCTCCTTCCAGGAGGCAGGCTAGTAGAACAGCCACCTTTTCAAATACTGCTGGTCACCATAGTAGAGGGAATGAAACCTTTGGTGGGCCACAACTTGTAATTAAATGCTTAACCCAGAAATGGCAACTCATTGGCCAGACTTGTCTCATGGCCCAACCCAACTAGAAGAGGCCAGGAAGCACAATCCAGCCACGTCCCTCAGGGGAAGCCAACTGGACATATTTGGTGAACCGCAGTAATGACTACCACAGCCTTTCTGAAAGGCCTAGGACTGAATCTTTAGGCTGTGTGCCTGATCCCAAGGGGAAACCTCAGACCGAAGGGAGCAGGTGGAAAAATTGAGGTCCAGGCACACTACTGTACCTGCCCAAGCATAGGAAGTACCTGCAGGGGCTTCTGGGTTAGCAGCCCCTACACCTGAACAGTTTGAACCATGTGCTTCAGGCCTCTCAGATCCCCAGGCTCACACGCAGTCTCACATTCACCAGCCTCCCCAGGCTCCTTCTGGGTGAGCTGCAGATGCTCAATGACTACCCAGCTTGGATTTTTCTAGGACGATGGAGGAGGTGGGGGTGGCAGTGGTAAAAGACCAGAGGAAAATGATGGATTCTTGGGACCATAGTGCATCACACCACAAGGAACAATCAGTTAAGATTTGTACTAAGTAATTATGCTCTGAAAACCTACCCTGTATCAGGCCCTGTAGGGGAGAGAAGAGGACTAAGACACAGCCCATGCTCTCAGGAGACTTAGGTTCTATGAAGTGAGTTAGGACACTATTACCCTGTGTTATAATTTTTCTCTAAGTGCTAAATGATTGGTACCAATATTTAAAGTTATGAGCTTGGCCAAGGCAGAGTTCACTGCAGGCTTGATAGGGATGGAAAGGCTTGGTGGAAGAATTAGAGCATGAGCTGGTCTGGGAAAGATGTGGGGCTTTAGGTGGGTTAGAGGAGGGGACACAACATGAGGAAAGGCACAGAAGTGGAGATTCTCATGCCAACTTTCGACACATGTCTGGACAGACCGAGCCAAAAAATTTGAAATGAAGGGAAAGGCTATGGGAGGTCTTGAGTATCAGTCTAAGGGGGATTTGTTTTTGTTCTTTTTGCAAACAAAGGCTGGAAGTCCAGCTACCAGAGATGCTTGTCTTAGGCCGAAGGTTGGGCAAATCATTATTTCCCAAACTTGACTGTGCATCAGAGCCCCACCTTCACCCCTACCCTCAATCCCTACTGGAGCTTCTTAAAAGTAGACCTTTTAAGAAGTTTTCCCCACAATCCTCAGGGCCCATCCCTAGAGATTTTGATTCAGTAGATCTGGGATGGGATCCAGAAAACTACATCTTTCATAAGCTTCCCCAGAGACTCTGATGGAGCTGGTCTGAGAATCTGCTAGGATAGGTCATTTCAACCTAGAAATGGCCCTGGCATATGTCAAAAGTTGGATTTTTTTAACATCACATTCCTGAAAACTAGCTCTTATTTCTGATTAGTTTATTTCTGTTGCAAATGCACGCTCCATCCATTCGACTCAGGATCCCAGCTCTGTCCTGGAATCCTTTTTCACACACCCTACACATGAGGTTGGTTACCACCTTTTATTGCATATCCTTTACAGCTCTCTCCCTTCTGTTCCTTCCTTTCTGTCCCCCTCCTACTACACTTGGTCTGACCTCATGCTTTCTCACCTCATGCTTGGACTCTGGCAGTAGCCTTCTGACTGACCTCTTATCCCTCTCAATCCATCCCACACACAGCCTTCAGGTAAGTCTCCCTATCAGCACCATGACTGGTTTACACACACACACACACACACACACACACTTTCTTCCCAGTGGTGCGCAAGGCAGTTTACCAGTCTTGGAGAATACAAAGATGAGCGAGTCATGGTCCTTGCCCAGAGGAACACCCAGTGTGAAGGGCTGGAGTATGCAATAAGGGCAGGTATTGGAAGAGGCCCATGAAATTTAAAGGTTTCTCACACCCACAACTCCCTCTGGAGGAAAGTAATCCACTCAGTTCTCTCCACATAAAGTTGCTGACGGTTTCTGCCAAGTACACAGAGGTACCTAACAGTGCTATTCTGACCTCCAACAACCTCTGGAGGCCTTGGCTTCCAACTCTGCTCAAAAGGGGCACTGCCTGTTGGATGTAAGCACCAACCCGATCGCATCCCCTCTCCTGGGAAGAATTCATTCGAGGGACACGCAGATGGTCACATAAGCCCAGGGTGTGTGCTGCTCACATCCTCCATGAGACATGTGATACATCCCAGCATGGAAGCACTGGGACCCCCAGGGGCCATATCACCAGGGAGATAACATCTCTGTTTCCTTGAACAGGAAGAAGCCCCCTCCTCCAGGGTAACCCAGGAACCAACCAACACATGGGTTCATGAGAATGTAAGCGAGCTATCGTGCAGAGTCACCAGCAAACAGGCCACAGTGAGAGCTTAGGCAGTGGTCTTCAGTTGGGTCCAGTGTCAAAGCAAACTGGTGGTAAAAGGAAGGCCAGACCCCGGAAATTTACAGAATAGCCTAGTCCAATCTCCTCATTGTACATATGAGCAAAGAGAGCCCTGAGAGGCTGGCTGACTTGCTCAAGGACCTCAACCAGTTCATGGTAGAACTTTCAGGACTCTGACCCCTGGTTCCTCCCACAATACCCCCAGTGCACATGTCCCAACCTATACAAGGCCTGGATATGTTCTGATGGCTTTTTTATTAAATCAAGGACTTTACCATGAAGCTAATGAAGCTTAAGCTTGAGAGTGCCTCTCTTGCACCAGTTCTGTACCTACTTTTAAATTTGTATATTTTGTGAAGTTTTTTCTTAATAATATTCCCCAAATTATACAAGCTTTAGGTCCACAAAACAGGGATCCACCCTGGCAGAGGAGATGTGTTATTTGGGAAGGGAAGGGTTCATGTAGAAAAAGAGCTAGAGGAGAAAAAATAGGAAAAGGACCCCAGGGCAGATTCCAGAACATTCTCCAGTAGTGAGTGGGTCACTTTACCCTCTCAGGGATTTACTCCAAAAGGCAAAAGGATGCCAGGGGGTCCAAGCCCCAAATCCCTACCCCTCCCATTTGAGGGGCAATTCCTGAGAGCTGGAGAGTACCAGAAATGAGGTGAAGAAAGAAATGAGAAAAAGAAAATGAGGTGAGAGTGACGTCAGCATCATGGCGGAGTGAGATTCCCTCTTTGAATCTCTGCCCCCTATGACACAACGAAAACATCATTCACATTCCAACAGAGCTCAGTCAAACACTACGAAGGACTTCTAAGAAACCCCTGCTGCCATACATCGGACAGTGGAGGCACAGGAAGCGCAAAAGGACGGGAGGAGAGGTAAGAAGCTGTTACTCCCCCTCCCCAATCGATTGGCAAAGACAGCGCGGTTCGCAGACAGAGGGGGGAGGGGCGGCCCACAGCGGGGAAAACTATCGCCATCCAGGTGCTCTCACAGACTGTCACGAGATCCCCACTGGGAAGCGACGATGGACTGTTTAGGGGGTGTAGCAAACACCCTAAGAGAGCCAGAAAGGAAACCCCCGGGTCAAGCAGGAGAAAGAGAGGACCCCTCCCCCCACACACCCGGCATTTCAGCATAATCCCTCCGGGGGCTGCAGCCACCTCAGAGCAAACTGCTCGCAATCTCCATCCAGTGGCAGCAGGGGGAAACTGCAGGACCAACTTTATCATGAGGGGAAAAAATAAAGCCGTCCCCGTCGGATCCATGCGACAATTTGTCATGGCTACAGACCAAAAGGAAAATGACAAACACCCAGAAACCAACCCTGAAGGCACAGAATTTGATAACCTGAATGAGAGAGAATTCAAAATAGCTATCATAAACAAGCTCAACGAAATACAAGAGAACACACAGAAACAAATCAACGAATTCAGGGATTTTGTCACAAAAGAGATTGAAGCCATAAAGAAAAACCAATCAGAATTATTGGAGATGAAAAACAAAATCAACGAGATAGTGGAAAAAATGGAGTCTTTAAAGAGCAGAACTGACAATATGGAGGAACGAATTAGCACTATTGAGGATAGCCACGCAGAAATGCTCCAGATAGAGGAGGAGAGAGAGCTAAGACTAAAAAGAAATGAAGAAATTCTTCAAGAAATATCAGACTCAATGAGGAAAAGCAACATAAGGATAATAGGTATTCCAGAAGGAGAAGAAAGAGAAAAAGGAACAGAGAGTTTGTTCAAAGAAATAATAGCTGAGAACTTCCCCAACCTAGGGAACGAGAGGGAAATAACAGTGAATGAAATCAATAGATCACCTAAATATATAAACAGGAATAAAAAATCATCTCGCCACATAGTAGCAAACTTGAAAAATACCCGTGACAAGGAAATAATATTGAAGGCAGCTAAACAAAAAAACAAAATAACATACAAAGGAAACCCCATCAGGCTCTCAGCTGATTTCTCGACAGAAACTCTACAGGCTAGGAGAGACTGGAATGATATATTCAAAATCATGAAAGACAAAAACCTTCAGCCGAGAATACTTCATCCAGCAAAAATATCCTTCAAATACGATGGAGAAATAATAACTCTCCCTGATAAACAAAAGCTAAGAGAGTTCGTCACCACAAGACCCCCACTACAAGAAATGCTCAAGAAGGCCCTTAGGCCTGAAAAAAAAACAAATGAGAAAGGGGATACAAAGATTTCAGCAAGGAGAAAAGCAAGGAGACTAAACCAGAACAAACTACAGTTGGATAACATCAAAAATTAATTCAAGCTCATCACTGGAAACACACATTCATGACACAATCTGGAATAAAGAGATAACAAATAAGGAGGGGAAGAGGCAAGGGATTGAATCGACCCAGCCTCAGGAAAAAGGAGGCATCCGAAAATGTACTTTCTTATCCAGGAGATCGCTTATATAAACCTCACGGTAACCACTAAACAAATAACCAGAAGAGAACCACACATGACAAATAAAGAGAAAACCAAGAGAATGAGCATGCAGAAATACCAAATTGAATTTGCAGTCCGAAACACAAGGGACAAGAAACGAAGGAAATGCAAAAGAACCAGAAGATGAACCATAAAATAGCAACATTAAACCCTCATATATCAATAATCACTCTAAATGTAAATGGATTGAATTCTCCAATCAAAAGACACAGAGTGGCAGGATGGATTAAACCAAGATCCAACAATCTGCTGCCTCCAGGAAACACATCTCAGCTCTAAAGACAAACACGGACTCAAAATAAAAGGATGGAAAACAATACTCCAAGCTAATGGCAAACAAAAGAAAGCAGGAGTAGCCATACTTATATCAGACAAAGTAGACTTCAAGATAAAAAAGGTAATGAGAGGGGGCCGGCCCGGTGGTGCAGCGGTTTAGTCCGCGCTTGGCAGCCCGGGGTTCGCAGGTTCGGACCCCGGGCGCCCGCAGACGCACTGCTCGTCGGCCATGCTGTGGCGACGTCCCATGTAGAGTGGAGGAAGATGGGCACGGATGTTAGCCCAGGGCGGGTCTTCCTCAAAAAAAAAAGAAATTAAAAAAAAAAAAAGGTAATGAGAGACAAAGAAGGGCAATATATAATGATAAAAGGGACACTTCACCAAGAAGACATAACACTTATAAATATCTATGCACCCAACACAGGAGCACCAAAGTACATAAAACAACTGCTAAAAAACCTTAAAGGAGATATTAACAATAACACAATAATAGTAGGGGATCTTAATACCCCCCTTACATCAATAGATAGATCATCCAGACAAAAAGTCAATAAGGAAATAATGGACTTAAACGAAAAACTAGACACAATGGACTTAATAGATATATACAGAGCACTCCACCCAAAAACAGCAGAGTACACATTCTTCTCAAGTGCACATGGAACATTCTCAAGGATAGACCATATATTAGGAAACAAGGCAAACCTCTATAAATTTAAGAAGATTGAAATTATTACAAGCATCTTTTCTGATCATAACGCTGTGAAACTAGAAATCAACTGCGAGGAAAAAACTAGGAAAGGGACAAAGATGTGGAGACTAAACAACATGCTACTGAACAACCAATGGGTCATTGATGAAATTAAAGGAGAAATCAAAAGCTATCTGGAGACAAATGAAAAGGAAAATACACCATACCAACTCATATGGGATGCAGCAAAAGCAGTCCTGAGAGGGAAATTCATAGCAATACAAGCTCACCTTAACAAACAAGAAAAATCCCAAATAAATAACCGTAAATTGCACCTAACAGAATTGGAAAAAGAAGAACAGACAAAGCCCCAAATCAGCAGAAGGAGGGAAATAATAAAAATCAGAGCAGAAATAAATGAAATTGAAACCAAAAAAACAGTAGAAAGGATCAATGAAACAAAGAGCTGGTTCTTTGAGAAGATAAATAAAATTGACAAACCCTTAGCCAGACTCACTAAGAAAAAAAGGGAGAAGACTCAAATAAATAAGATTAGAAATGAAAGAGGAGAAATTACAACAGACAGCACAGAAATACAAGGGATTATTAGGGAATACTATGAAAAACTTTACGCCAACAAATTGGACAACCTAAAGGAAATGGACAAATTCTTGGAAGCGTACAACCTCCCAAAACTGAATCAAGAAGAAATACAGAATCTAAACAGACCAATCACAAGTAAAGAGATTGAAACAGTAATCAAAAACCTCCCAAAAAATAAAAGCCCAGGACCAGATGGCTTCCCTGGAGAATTTTATCAAACGTTCAAAGAAGATTTAGCACCTATCCTTCTCAAACTATTCCAAAAAATAGAAGAAGATGGAATACTTCCCAACACATTCTATGAGGCTGACATCATCCCGATACCAAAGCCAGACAAGGACAATACAAAGAAGGAAAACTACAGGCCAATATCACTGATGAACATAGACGCAAAAATCCTCAACAAAATATTGGCAAACCGAATACAGCAATACATCAAAAAGATCATACACCACGATCGAGTGGGATTTATACCAGGGACACAGGGATGGTTCAACATCCACAAATCAATCAACGTCATACACCACATTAACAAAATGAAGAATAAAAACCACATGATCATCTCAATCGATGCAGAGAAGGCATTCAACAAGATCCAGCATCCATTTATGATAAAAACTCTCAATAAAATGGGTATAGAAGGAAAGTACCTCAACATAATAAGGGCCATATATGACAAACCTACAGCAAACATCCTACTCAACGGGGAAAAACTGAAAGCCATTCCTTTGAGGACAGGAACAAGACAAGGGTGCCCACTCTCACCGCTCTTATTCAACCTAGTACTGGAAGTTCTGGCCAGAGCAATTAGGCAAGAAAAAGGAATAAAAGGACTCCAAATAGGCAATGAAGAAGTGAAACTCTCACTATTTGCAGACGACATGATCCTATACATAGAAAACCCAAAAAATTCCATCGGAAAACTACTAGAAACAATCAACAACTACAGTAAAGTGGCAGGGTATAAAATCAACTTACAAAAATCAATTGCATTTCTATACACTAACGATGAAACAACAGAAAGACAACTCAAAAAGACAATCCCATTTACAATTGCAACAAAGAGAATAAAATATCTGGGAATAAATTTAACCAAGGAGGTCAAAGACCTATACAATGAAAACTATAAGACACTATTGAAAGAAATCAAGGAGGACATAAAGAAATGGAAAAATATTCCATGCACATGGATTGGAAGAATAAATATAGTTAAAATGTCCATTCTACCTAAAGCAATCTACAGATTCAATGCAATCCCAATCAGAATCCCAATGTCATTCTTCACGGTAATAGAACAAAAACTACTGAAATTCGTATGGGGCAACAAAAGAGCCCGAATAGCTAAAGCAATTCTGAAAAAAAAGAACAAAGCTGGAGGCATCACAATCCCTGATTTCAAAATATACTATAAAGCTACAGTAATCAAAACAGCATGGTACTGGTACAAGAATAGACACACAGATCAATGGAACAGAATTGAAAGCCCAGAAATAAAACCACACACCTATGGACAGCTAATCTTCGACAAAGGAGCAAAGAACATACAATGGAGAGAGGGAAGTCTCTTCAATAAATGGTGCTGGGAAAATTGGACAGCGACATGCAAAAGAATGAAAGTAGACCATCTCCTATCGCCATATACAAAAATCAATTCAAAATGGATCAAAGACCTGAAAGTGAGACCTGAAACTATAAAACTCCTGGAAGAAAATATAGGCAGTACACTAATGGAGATTGGACATAAAGGGATCCTTTCAGATTCCATGTCTACCCAGACAAGGGAAACAAAAGAAAAAATAAACAAGTGGGACCTCATCAGACTAAAGAGCTTCTACAAGGCAAATGAAACCAGGATCAAAATGAATAAACAACCCACCAGCTGGGAGAAAATATTTGCAAATCGTTTGTCTGACAAGGGATTAATCTCAGTAATATATAAAGATCTCATACAACTGAGCAACAAAAAAACAAACAACCCGATCAAAAAATGGGCAGAGGATAGGAACAGACATTTTTCCAAGGAAGAGATACAGATGGCCAATAGACACATGAAAAGATGTTCAACATCACTAATCATCAGGGAAATGCAAATCAAAACTACACTAAGATATCACCTTACACCGGTTAGAATGGCTATAATCACAAAGACAAATAACAACAAATGCTGGAGAGGTTGTGGAGAAATGGGGACCCTCATTTGCTGGTGGGAATGCAAACTGGTGCAGCCTCTATGGAAAACAGTATGGAGAGTCTTCAAAAAATTAAAAATAGAAATACCGTATGATCCAGCAATCCCACTCTTGGGCATCTACCCAATGGACATGAAATCAACCATCACAAGAGGCGTATGCACCCCTATGTTCATTGCAGCATTATTCACTATAGCCAAGAAGTGGAAGCAACCCAAGTGTCCCTCGACTGATGATTGGTTAAAGAAGATGTGGTATATACATACAATGGAATACTACTCAGCCATAAGAAAAGACACAATTGTCCCATTTGCAACAACATGGAAGGACCTAGAGGGTATTATGTTAAGTGAAATAAGCCAGAGAGAGAAGGTCAGACACTGCATGAACTCACTCATATATGGAATATAAGTGAACACACGGACAGAGAGAACTGATTGGTGGTTACCAAGGGGAAGGGGGGTGGGGGGGCACAAGGGTGAAGGGTTACATCCACAAGGTGACGGACAAACAAAAATGTACAACTAAAACCCCACAGTGTTATAAACTATTGACATCAATTTAAAAAATGGTAAAAAAAAAAAAAAAAAAAAGAGAGAGAAAAAAAGTACTTGTGAAAATTTCTGACTTTCCTCAAGTGAAAAAAAATACTTTTGTGTAAAGTTTGAAATTAAAATCCATTACTGGAAAAAAAAAAAAAGAAAATGAGGTGAAGGGAACAGACCTCCCCAAACAGTTTGAGTAAGGTGTCTCCCCTCGTCCACTCCTGGGGAGATTCCACTTCCATACGCAAAGAATAATGCATCACGGATAACCTCTAGCTGAAACGTTCAGCCTAGGTTGATGAAGAGAAAACAAAAGGCCTGTTAGAACCCCGGCTGGAGACCCCAAGTGCAAACGTCTGGAGCACCGGTTGCGCAGGTTCCTCCCCTTTAGGAAGAGTCCCACTCAGCAGAGGAAATTCTGGAAAGAAATGCATCTTTGTGACCACATGGGGGCCCCATTCAAAGGATCCTTCCCTAAACCCGCTCCAGTTCGCCTCTTAAGGAGTTTTCTCAGTTTATTTTTCTCTCTCCTTCTTGTTTAAAAATACTATGCTTTGTTATTATAAAATATTATTGTTATTATTACAAAATTTAAAATTTTTTTAAAGTTAGAAAATGTGTAAAAATGGCCCGTGTTCTCACTGTTAAAGAAAACTTAGACTATATGCTTCCAAACTTGTCTTTAAAATATCATGAACGTCTTCCCATGCCAAGTTCTTCACCAAAATAATTTAAAATGATGGTATTGTGTTCCATTGTTCACTCCATTAAAATATGCTTTATAAGTAACGAACACGTCACAGAAAGTTCTAAGTGGCTGCCCACCAGCATTTACCGAACTATATTCCTATTGTTGGAAGAATTTTTTCCATTTCACACCAAAGGTAGACGTGAGCTACAGCTGTCCAAATAAGTACTGAACACCTAAGAAGCCCATATCGCCTGGCGGGACCTGGAGCAGCAGCGGCGACGTGGCGGTGCGCTCGGGGAGAAGGCGCGGGTCTCCTGGGGCTCGCAGGGGGAGCGGCCGGCGTCGCTGCGGCCACCGGGGCGCCCGGCCGGTCTCTGGGCCGGGGAGATTTTTTTTTTGGTAACCGAGTCCCTCGGGGCGCGGGGGCGTCCAAAACCAGAGGCGCTCGCGAGGCGCGGCCGGAGGCAGGTCGGGCGCGGGGTCCGGGCGGTGACTCAGCGCGCGCCGGGCCGTGGGCCGGTGGGCTGGTGTGTCGGGGGGTCGGGGTGTTGGGGATAGGTGGGCCGGGGGGTCGGGGGATCAAGTGGGCCAGGGGTCGGGGGGTCGGGGTCAGGAGGTCTTGAGCCGGTGGGCCGGAGGGTCGGGGGGTCGGAGGGCCGGGGAGTCTTGACCAGGTGGGCTGGGGGGGGGTCAGGGGTCAGGGGCTATTGAGTAGGTGGGGCAGGGGATCAGGGGGTCGGGGGTCAGGAGGTCTTGAGCAGGTGGCCGGGGGGTCGGGGGTCAGGAGGTCTTGAGCAGGTGGCCGGGGGGTCGGGGTCAGGAGGTCTTAAGCAGGTGGGCCGGTGGGCCGGTGGGTCCGGCAGCGGCCGCGGGGCGGGGCGGGGCGGGCGCGGCGCCTGCCGTTCGCCTCTCCGGGCTGCAGGTGGGGCTGTGCGGCCGCGCTGCCTCCAGGAAGCCTCACGGGCCTGCGCCGGCTCCCAGGATGCAGTGTGGACCGGCCGGGCGCTGACGGCGGCGGCGCGTCTGCGGGCGGAGCGGCGCGGGCCGGCCAGCGAGGAGCGCGGCGCCGCGGGCGGGGAAGGCAGGGCCGGGCGGGCGCGCCTGCGGAGAGGCCGGGGTCGGCCTGCGTGGGGCCGCGCGGCGGCGGCGGCGGCGGCGGCGGCGGCGGCGACTTCCTCCGGCCGGGCCGGACAGCGCAGGGCCATGGCCGAGGCGGCCGCGGCTCCGGTAAGGCGGCCCGTGCACGGACGCGCGGACTCGGGCCCGGGCCCAGCGCGCGGCGCCGCAGGCCCTCGGGAGGGGCTCCGGGGCCGGGCCGGGCCGCCGGGCCTGGGGCTCCGGCGAGCGGGGCGCGGGGTCCGCCGGGGCCTACGGCGCCCGCCCGCCGGCCGGCCTCCCCGTTCCGGGCCGAGCCTGAGCGGGGCGGAACCGGCCGTCCCCGCGCCGGAGGCCGCCCCACGCCGAGTTCCTGCAGCCCTGCGCGGCTTCCTGCCCCCGCCCCATGCGCCGGCCCCGTGGTCCCCGCGCCCCCCACCCCGCGTCTCCTTTCTCTGCCCACCGCTCTGCCCTGCGTCCCCTACCCCCCAGCTCCCCCCAGCGGCCTGCTGGCACCTGGGAGGTGTCCGAAGCGGCTTCTATTCCGCCGACACCGAGTACCCGGGGTGCCCAGCTCGCTGGGGGTCGGGGCGGAAGACAGCTGCTCCCGTTCGTAGAAGCAGGCACGGCACCAACCCCGTTAGGCATTATTTTGTCCTCACAACAAACCTGTGGGGTAGGTACTCGTTCTCTCTGTCGTACAAAAGAAAACCTGAGGCCTGGAGAAGTTCACTTGCCCGGGATCGCACAGCTAGAAAGTGTGTGAAAAGACAAGCACTCTGTGTTCAGGGCACATTGTGTGTGGGGCGAGCAGACAGGTACACTGGAAATAATAATGCAAAACAGAAAGAGGTGATGCTTCTTGCTTGGAGAAGGAAACAGGCTGTGGGGTGCAGGGGAAGGGAGGGAAGGGGCCAGCCTCTGGTCTTGCACCCTTCCTGGCCCGTGCTTCTGGGATTTGAGCTGGGCTTTTAGGGAAGGCTAGGATTTCATCAGGCTGAGCTGGACCGGTGGAGCTTTTCAGGTAGGGAGGTCAGCTTGGGCACAGAGAGACAGGCACTGTGGGGCATGTTCAAGAATAGGAAAGGAGTCTGTGCCCCTGGAAAAGATGGTTTTGGTAGCGGGGCAGTGAGAGAGGAGGCTGCAGGGAGAGTTGGAAGGGGTTTCAGCACCTGGACTTCATCCTGTGGGTGGGGAGCCAGTGAAGGATTTGGACTTCTCTCCCATCAGCTCCTATTAGCAGAGTTCCCGCTTCCCTGGCAGGAGTCTGAGGACAGCCCCATGTTGTCTACCAGCATTTAGGAGGGAGCTTGGCTGGAGCAGAATCAGTTGTTGCCTCCCACCAAATAGTATGAAGGCCTCACATGGGGGCTCCCTGGTCCTGTTAAAATGGTAAGAAAACTGCACATGCCTTATTGTTTATAAAGTAGGAGTTTATGCAGATGCCTTTTTCCTGCAACGCAGAGACGGTAGTAATGACAGTCAGATGCACTTGGAGGGGGAGCTGGGTGATGAAGTGAAAGGATGCCTCTGGGGCAAACTCTTGGAGGCTGGAAGCATATGGTAGGGATTGATCAGAGAGGAGGAGAGAGGGAAAGGGAAGGAACAGTGGCTGTCAGGGAGGGTGGCCTCACACACCCAGGGCTGAGCCAGCCCAAGGTGCCAGCCCAGTGCAGTCTGTGCAGCCTCAGGGCAGAACCCCTACCTCTCGAGAGCAAGAGTCCCCCCACATCCAGCTGTTCCCTCAAACGGCTCTCTGCCGGTCCAGCTCCTCCCCATCCTCTGAGATCCAGCTAAAGCCCTTCTTTAGGTCAGAGGTCATCTGGTCCAACCTCCCTCCAGACAGTCACAGACTTGCTGATGCTCCATCGTTGACAGTTTGTTGGCCTCTGCTCAGACTCTTCTGTCACTGTTTTCTGAGGTGTCCACTCATGTTCTGGTTCTCAGTGGCTTTCTCTAAATGAGTCCACACTGGTTCCTACTAGTTGCTTCTCTATTTTGCAAATAGTTGCCAACCATTTGTTTAGGAATGATTTCCAGAATGTTGTAAGGAACCATTGATCCTCTGGAACTGCCAGAAGAAGGCACAAATGCCAGGACCTCCACTTGGACCCATGGTCCCCCCTTCCGTTGTGGGTGAGGTGGGGCCAGCCCCACCCAAAGCAGAACATGCCCTTTTCTCAGTGTCCCCAGCTGCCCCAATTCAAGCTACTGTGTGAACTCGGTGGTGACCGGGAAGTCACAGCATGGGGAAGTTCCATGTCTTTATGATGGTTGCCACACGTTTAAAAGCCTCACGTTATGGCTGTGTCTTACCTTCCTCACCAGTCTGCCAGGGGCCCAGGGGACTTGTGTTGTATCAAAAAGTCTAACTCTTGGCTGGTGGGGATTTGCAGTAATGGTGGTGGTTAGTTTGGGGGTGGGCAATTGGGGAGGGGACAAATCAGATTGTCCTGGGGGGAGAGGAATTAGCCATTAGGTTTTTATGTTTATCAAAAAGAGACAAGAGATGCTTTAAAAAAAAAAAAAAGAAAGAAATTGAGCAATGCTCTTGTTTGTGCCGTTTCAGTGAACCAGCTGTTTTTTTTGCTAGGTCATCATCAGTAGATAGTTCCTGTGCGATTATGGTGGGAGGTGCCGGCTGAGCTCTAGTCAATCTGTAGTTTACTGTTTCTCCACTAAAACGCCCCAGCAGTGCCAAGTCACTGTTTATTTAGCAAAATTGCAATGAGCGCCTACCATGGGCCCTGCACTGTGCTGTGAAAAGATGCAGTGCTAGCCTTCAGATGGCTGGTCGAGGCGGATGCAGGGGCTATCGGTGTAGGGCAGTCAGTGCCGTGCCTGGAGTCTGCACGGTGTGCTGCAGAGGCCTGGAGGGGCCACGCCCGCCCAGACAGAGGTGATGTCTAAGATACCCAGAGGAGCTGATCACTGGGCTGAGATCTGCAAGTGGCACAGGATATCCCCACTTTCCACATAGGTGCTCCCCGCCCCAGCCCAACTCCCCCACACCTAGGGAAGATGGGCTCAAGGACACGTGGATGGAATGAATGATGCTGGTCTTCTCTGTTTGTTTCTGAAAGATTTCTCCGTGGACAATGGCAGCTACGATACAGGCCATGGAAAGGAAGATCGAATCGCAGGCTGCCCGCTTGCTTTCCCTAGAAGGTCGAACTGGGATGGCTGAGAAGAAGCTGGCCGACTGTGAGAAGACGGCCTTGGAGTTCGGGAACCAGCTGGAGGGCAAGTGGGCCGTGCTGGGGACCCTGCTGCAGGAGTACGGGCTGCTGCAGAGGCGGCTGGAGAACATGGAGAACCTGCTGAGAAACAGGAACTTCTGGATCCTGCGGCTGCCCCCAGGGAGCAAGGGGGAGGCCCCCAAGGTATCCCTAGGGCACTCGGGGTGGGACAGCCTGAGGGGCCATGCCTGTGTGTGGGTGCGTGTGCGTGACACCGTGGTCCAGGTTCCCGTGACCCCTGATGACATGGCCGTGTGTTTCTCTGAGCAGGAGTGGGGCAAGCTGGACGAGTGGCAGAAGGAGCTCTACAAGCACGTGATGAGGGGCAACTACGAGACACTGGTCTCCCTGGGTAAGGCCCGGTCCTCTCCTCTGTTCAGTGTGGTGTGGGGAGTCCTCAGACCTCTCTCTTCGTGCTGGTGGGTTTCATCGCAGGGAGATGTGCATCACTGGGAACTTTGACCATGCAGAATGATCCCCTCTTACTACTGATGAGTGCTGACTGAGTCGAAAGCTCCCTTCTACCTGGTGAAGTTCATGGGTTGCCAGGCCGAGGGGGCAGTCCCTCTCCAAGTCAGGTGGGGAGCGTGGCCGTTCTGTTCATCTGCTGAGACTTGGAGCGGATATGATTGACTCACGTTTGAAAAAGGCGTCTTTTAGCCTTTTCTTACTGAGATATGTGGCCTTGACCGTGATGCTCCTCTGGGTCAGTGGAGAATATGGGCAGACCACGCTTCTGGCGGCCAGAGCCGTCTCCACACCTCGAGGCTCTGCTCCCCCAGACCCTGGGGCTGCTGTGGCTCTCTTCATTTGATCCCACGAGAAGGGCTGGGCTGTTTCTTCTGGGCTTATTTCCTTTGCAATGGTTTCTGTGTGACCCAGGTCTGAAGGCAGCGAGGCACGCTTAGTGAGGATGGGAGCGGGCGCAGGTGTGATGTTGTAGTTTTGTTTGCAGAAATGTGCTGCTTCTTAATGTGGAGACTCTGTACCAGAGTTTCTTAACCTCAGCACTGTTGACACTTTGGACCAGATGATTCTTTGTTGGGAGGCTGTCCTTTCCATTGTAGGATGTCCAGCAGCATCCATGGCCTCCACCCATGAGGGGCCAGTAGCACCTCTCCCCAGCCCCCAGTCATGACAATCAAAAATATCTCCAGACTTTGCCAGATGTCCCCTGGGAGGCAAATTGCTCACGGTTGAGAACCACTGCTCTATGCCAATCAAGAAGTGTAGTTTCTAGGTTGTTCTTGGTTTCCCAGGCTGCCTGTCTCCAGCTCTGAAGGGAAAGTGACAAAAGCTAACCTTTCCACCTTCCCTCAGATTATGCCATCTCCAAGCCCGAGGTCCTCTCCCAGGCTGAACAAGGGAAGGAGCCGTGCAGCTGGCGGCGCTGTGGCCCCAAGATTCCAGATGTTCCTGTGGACCCGAGTCCAGGTGAGGTGCTGGGAGAGGGCCAGGGAGACACAGGCAATGAAGAGGAAGCCGAAAAGAGCCAGAGAGGGCGGAACCTTTCCAGGGAGAGCCCAGGAGAAGCGTCAGATTTGAATGTTTAAGTTCTTCGTAGTTGAGTTATGACCTGTGACCTGTTCAGCTAACACTCCAGGAATACTTCCCAGTGTGGAAACAGGCAGCAAACCTAGTCTTTCAGGAAAGAGACAGAGCCAGTGGCACAGAATTGGGGGAAGTGAAAGAGGACCCTGATAGGGAAGGTAGGAGTATATTAAAGTCAAAACTTCATTCACAGCTTCAGGAAGAGTCCTCGTTCTCTCCATCCAAGAACCAAATTTCATCTAAATCCATGGGTAGTCACAGAACATTGACCCACGGGTTAGATGCATATTTCAGTATGATTAGAACCACACATTTATTTAAGGTGAATCTGGGTACCCAATACCACTGTCTCAGATTTTCCTGGAGCCAGTCAGCACCTTCGACAGTTAAGGAAAGGACGGGTGGCTGCTTGGGAAGAGCCGAATGACTGAAGTGAGGACCTTGCTGGGTTGTCGGGTAAATGACAGGCTGCCATGTGACAAGGAGACCCACCTCCGCAGGCTCAACCTGCTTTCCACCAACCCCCTGTCTGTCCCCCCTGCCTTGGGTTTCCCTTTCGTCTGGACACCTGTGTTACTGAGAAGTCTTGTGTTTAATTTGTGGTTAATGAGATGCATCTTCCGTGTTTGCTGCTTCATCGCAATTAGGTTTCGCTTTACCAAGGGCAGACCATGTGCAGGACCAACCACACTGTCAGCGTTCAGGAAAGCACTCACCAGTTTAGTTCAACAAACATATTTTGAGACTCCACTAGGTGCCGAGGACAGTGCTGGGAGCTAGAGGACAGAAAACGACTAAGGGCTGAGTGTGTCTGGATGGAACACGGTTGTGACACCGGGGCTTCCAGCTTCTTAGCCTGGGTGAGAGAGTCACGGTGGGCTTATTTTATTATCTTTATCGCATCCATGTGGAGGCTTCCACACCATCATTCACGAGAGCGAATGGGGGCCTGGAAATATGGTGGCTACTAGCGAGACCCCCACCTCGCCCCACCCTCTAACACTCACACACCCCACTCTCTGCCTTGAACCTGTCTGGCCTTAATCCCCGCCCACCTCAGTCCAAGAAGCCCGGCCCCCAGCTGGCGCCTCACACGCTCTGGGCTTGGAGCAGCCCCTTGTCGGTCGCCCTCTCCCGCTTCTCTTCAGCTCCTGAATTCTCCCGCTGTGCTTTGTGGAACTCTGTCCTCAGCAAGACCCCCAAATCCTCTGACTCTTCCCTGAGCGCCCCTGCCTGTTCTTGCCCAGGTGAGACCTGGTTCTCCCCTGGGGGCACAGCGTCCCCTGCATTCTCCCCTTCCCAGTCCCTCTTATCCCGGACCTAGAGAGTGCCGGCGTCCTTGCTACTGGTTATTGCCTCTGTGCCGGTCTCCCCCTCCTCCCTAGAAACCCCCACCTTTGAATCAAACCATCTTTTTACTGCCTTCTGCAGACCTCTGGGCCTCCCCTCACTCTCATGTCCCTGCCGTCATTCTTGGCGATGGCAGTTCCCACCAGGATGGCCCTTTGCCCCCACCCTCCACCCCCTCTCCACCACCCAGCCCGTGCTCATCGCCCTGACTGTTGAGGAGGGTAAGGCACCCCTTCCATCATCTGGCTTTCGGCACGCCGCTCCCTGACCTCCTGCTGCCCTTGCGGCTCACTCTCCTATTGTCCCGACTCCGGCCGCTCTCCAGTCGTTCCGCACCTGCCAGCCCCTGACCTGCTGCCTTTTCGCTGCCCAGCTTGGCCTCGTCTCCCTCTGCCCAGCCTCCCTCTGCCTAGCCTGGGTTCTGGATCCATCCTCATCACCCCTCCCTTGCACGCACCCTCAACCCCCTCACCCTCTTGGTTCGTTGTGTTCACCTGGCAGAACCGTGTCCTGGTTAAATCTGTCTGCCTGCTCCTGTACAGCTGCTTGTGGCCCCTGCTGGTCTCACCTGAGATTCAGGTGGGCATCCAGTGCTGCCCTGCAGTCACGCAGCGTCTCCTCAGTCCACTCACTTAGTAGCCCAGAGGCTGATAAACTGTGGCCCCCAGGTCAAATCACCCACCGTCTGTTTTGTGGCCCACGAGCTTAGAATAGTCTTTATATTGAAAAAAAACAAGACAAAACACTCAGCCCTCACCACCACACCTGCCCACCTGCCTGCATCAGTGCCCTGTTCTTTGTTTGCTCCTGTGACCGTGATGAACTGTCCACCCTCCGGTCAAAGACTGGCCTCCACTTGGCAGTAGACCACATCCCGGGCCACCTTCTCGAGGACGGAGCCCAGCGGCTCTCCCCGGCCTCCATCAGCATCTACCCTGCCGTCATGACCCCATCTGGAAACAGACTCCTCTCGGCCCCACCCCCGGCAGCCGCTGCCCCACTTCTCTGCTCTCTTTGTGGCACACTGCCCGGGAACGTCATCCATGCCCACTGTCTCCAGCCCTCTCTTCCACTCTCAAACCCCTTCCGCCAACGCTCCTGTCAAGGCCACCAGGGACCTGCGTAGTGCTAAAGGTCTGTGGTCTCACCTGACCTGTTGGTGACATTTGCCGCCCTCCTTCACTCTCTTCCCAGGTTCACTTTGACTGACAGGACACCCCAGTCTCTATGTTTTCCTCCTGTCTCACTGGCCTCCTTTCCTTTGCTGTTTCCTGTCACTCTTTCTGACCCCTGCCACCCTCCTTGCTGTTCCCCCAGCACTCCAGGCTGGTCCAGTCTCTGGCCTTTGCACCTGCAGTGCCCTCCGCCAGGAATGCTCTTCAGATATTTCCCAGCTCAGTCCATTGCCTCCTTCAGGTCTCTGCTTAAACAGGACTTTCCCTAGGCACCCTGTTTAAAATTGCAGCCCCTCTCCCCATCCAGGATTTCCAGTCTTACTTTCCTGCTTTGCTTTGCTCCATCACAGATATCACCTATTATGTATATTTTATATTTATAGATGATTGTATATATTTCATATTTGTAGATTTGTGTATGTCTGGTCGCCCCCCCCCCCATTAGAATGTGAATTTCAAAGAGACAAGAACTTTTATCTGTTTCGTTCTTGTAATCATTCTGGGCACCTAGAATACTGCCTAGCACAGAGTAGGAATTCAATACATATTTGTTGAATGTATGCTGTGTTATAATTTAAGATATGTGTGTGTATGAAATAATTTATTTCTGCTAGAATTTAAATTCCTTTTTAGATCTCCCAGTCTCATTCCTCCCTGACCAGTTGTCCTGAAGTTGACATTTACCCTTTCCACCCACATTTACTTTTTGTTTTGCTGAGGAAGATTCGCCCTGAGCTATCATTTTCTGTGCCGGTCTTTCTCTGTTTTGTATGTGGGTCACCACCACAGCATGGCTGACAAGTGGTGTAGGGATCCGAACCCGTGAACCCCGGCCACTGAAGCAGAGCGCTCTGAACTTAACCATTATGCCATGGGGCCGGCCCCCTCCACCCACATTTTAAAACTTCTGTTATATACATAGGTACCCATAAATATAATATGGTTTTGTGTGTTTTGCAAAATTACAAAAACGTCATTATACTTATCATTCAATATTCTCTATTTCAGATTTATTTCTGTTCATGCATATAGATCAAGTTCATTCATTTTAACAGATGCTTAATACAGTGATGCTCCACATAATGATGGACCACATATACGACGGTGGTCCCATAAGATTAGTACCATGTAGCCTAGGTGTGTAGTAGGCTATACCATCTAGGTTTGTGTAAGTACACTCTATGATGTTTACACAACGACGGAATTGCCTAATGACGCATTTCTCGGAACGTTATCCCGTCATTAGTGACGCACGACTGTTTTCCAGAAGCGACTGTGTTACAATTTATTATCCATTCCTCCACTGAGTTGCACTTCAGCTGTCTCTAAGTTTTCACTATCACAAGTGGTACTGCAGTGAACATTCCTGAACGTGTCTCTGTGTCCATGTGTGCTGAGGTTTCTCTGGGGAATAGACCCAGGTGGAATCCTGCATCTCGGGCATGCTTGTCTGCACCTCTACCTCGGCCACCTGCCCTCCCCTGGTCACACTGGCTTATCCTACCCCCCCAGCAGTTAGGAAGCACCTGCTTTCTTACATCTTTGCCCGCTTTTCAGAATTTGATTTTTGCCAAGCTGATGGAGGTGAAATGGTATCTTGTTTTAATTTGCATTTCCCTGACTTTTGGTGAAGTCTGACATCCTTTTCATATGGTTATTTGGTTTCTTCGCCAGTGAAATGTCTTTCTGTTTTTCTATTGTTGTTTTTCATTTTCTTATTGATTCAGGACTTCTATATGTAGGTTCTAGGTACTAACCCTCTGTCTGTCATTTGCATTACAAATATCTTCTCCCAATCTGTGGCAGACCTTTTAACTTTGTAGTTCTTGCATAAAAGTTTTAATTTTTGGTGGAGTCAAACATATCAGTCTTTTTCTTTATGATCTGTTCATTTTCTGTCTTAATTTATCCTTCCGTATCTCCCTCCAAGTCAGAAGGACATTCTTCTATATTTTCTGATAAAACTTTTAAACTTTTACTTTTCACATTTAAGTCTTTAATCCATCTAGAATTAATATTTGTGTAGGTTGCGAGGGAGAATATGTTTTTTCTTCCCCACAAGGACGTCTGATTTGCCGACAAAGTTTGCTAATATTCTGTCTTTCCTCCACTGATTTGTATTGCCGGTTCAGTCGTGAACCAGGTTTCCATTTGTGTGTGAGCAGCTTCTGAGCCCTTTGTTCTGTTTCTTTGGTCTCTGACTGTCTCTCTGCAGCGCTTGCTTCAGAGCAAGCCTTGGTATCTAGTGGACTAAGCCTTCCCTGCTTGCCCTTCAAAACTTTTCTTGGCTATTCCTGGACCTTTGTTTCGTCTATATGAATTTCAGAATCTTTATGTCAAGTTCTCAGAAAATCCTGTTGGATTTTGATTGGAATCGCATTTACTTTATAATTTCATTTCTGGAGAAATCACCTTCGTCACAACATTGAGCCTCTCCAGCCATGGGAAGATGCATCTGTGTGTGCTCGAAGAATTTCACAGCTCTCTCCCGATAGTTGTTATTTCTGTCGTGAATAGGACTTTTAAATCCATTGCACGTGTTAAATAGTTATTACAGGCACGCGGCTACGCTGTTGACTTTTGTTCAGTAACAGAGAAATTTTGTTCAGCTCTCTTATTACTTCTAATGACTTGTCAATTTAGATTCTCTGGATTTTTATGTAGACAATTGTACTCTCCACAGATAACGTAACAGTTCTCTCTTCTTTCTAAACTTTATAACTTTGTTTTTCTGGTTCAGCAGTTTGGCTAGGACGTTGTTGACTAGCAGTGATGGCTGGCATCCTTGTCTCTGGGATGCTTCTAGAGTTTTAGCATTAAGGACGAGTTTTCCCATAGACTTTTTTGTGTGTGTGTGTGTGAGGAAGACCAGCCCTGAGCTAACATCCGCTGCCAACCCTCCTCTTTTTGCTGAGGAAGACTGGCCCTGGGCTAACATCCGTGCCCACCTTCCTCTACTTTATATGGGACGCCGCCACGGCATGGCTGACAGGCAGTGCGTAGGCGGGAACCCGGGATCCGAACCTGCGAACCCCGGGCTGCCAAGCATGAACTAAACCGCTGCGCCACGGGGCCGGCCCTCCCATAGACTTTTGAAGATACTCTTAGTTTAAAGAAGTTTCCTTCCACTTCTGGCTAAAATTTCTATTGTGAACAAGTGTTATATTGTGTCAAATGTTTTTTTCCTTTTTTAAATATTGTGTTTTAACACATTGTTACTGTGTATTAAATATAATGTGAACAAAATTCACGTCAAGTTTAGAGAATGACAGTAAACACCCATATTCCCAACACCCCAGCATAAGAAATAGATCAGACCCAGACCCTTTCAGAACCCACTGTCCCACCCTGATCCCACGCCCCTCCCTTCCTCTTACAGATAAACAGAAAATTCAGAAACAGACGTTCTTGCTTTTCTTTACACTTTTACTCCCTGTGTATATACTCCTAAATAACATTGTTTCATTTTACCTGTTTTTGATCTTTCTGTGAATGAGATCATGCCATATATATTCTTCTTTAATTTGCTTTTTTCATTTTTCATTTGAGTCACCTGTGTTGATGTAGGATAGCTGTAGTTCATTCATTTTCACCAGTTTATAGTTTTCTATTTTCTGAAAACACAATGCCTTTATTCCTTCTACTGTTGAGGAGTGTTGGCGTGTTTCTAACTGTTGTGTTTGTAGGAACAGTGCTGTTGTGAGCATCCCTGTGCACGTGTACAAGCTTCTCTAGGTGCAGACCCGGGAGTGGAGGTGCTGGGTCACAGAAAAGACGCAGGTCGGCTGCTCCTGGTAGCGTCGCCGTGTTCTCTGCGTGGAGGCACCACTTGGCCCCCCGCAGCAGTGCCGGGCTTCCCATTGCACTTCCTCCTCACCGGTCCTGGAAACGCCTTACGTTTTAATTTCTGCCCGTCCGGTGGGAGTGAAATGGTGTAAAATTTCTAGTTTAACATCTGCACGTTCCTCATTAATGGCATTGAACATTGTGTCCTCTGTTTATGGGCCACTTGTCTTTCCTCATCTGTGAAATGCCTGTGTGTGTCTTATGTCCATTGTTTTCCCTTTACTTATTGATTTGTAAGAGTTCTTTACATATTCTGCATATCATTCTTTTTGTCAGATATGTGTATCGCTGATATCTTCTCCATGTATGGTATATTTTAACGAACAGATGCTTTTATTTTTAACATACTTGGATTCACTAGTTTTTACCTTTACGGTTTGTCCTTTTTATGTCAGAAACAATTAAGAAATGTCCCCCTCCCTCAAGGTCATAATACACCATCTCATATTCTCTGCTGCATGTTCTGCCTGTCCCTGGAGTGGACTTCGTGGTGACGGGAAGTCAGCACCCTGTTCTTTCTCCCCAGCACTTCGGGTCTTTTCCTTTGCTCTTCCAGGTAAACTTTCCAATCGCATTATCAGGTTCTGTGGAAGATCCGGCTGGGATTGTGGTTGGAACTGCATTCATTCTATCAATCATTTTGGAGAGAATTGACCCCTTTACTATATATATTGGGGCATGTTATCTGAATATCATTAAGTCCTTCCATTTAGCTCGTCTGTAATGTCTCAATGAAGTTTAATAATTTTCTCCAACAAAGGTCTTGTACATTTTTTATTAGATATGTTCCTAGGTTCCTTGTATTTTTTTAGTCTCTGGTCAGTGGCCCCTTTGTTTACCGTGCATTTTCTCTTTTTCGCTGATGTCTGCTGGGGGCTTAGGGCAGAGGATACCCCTTTCCCCATGCTTTTTCTCATGCAGTGGGGGCTTAGTAACATCCCACTCTCTCTCTGCCCTGTTAGGCACCCCACCAGGGGTCCCACCAAGGCCATACCTTAGCAGAGAGTTTGGGACCAAGGGTTGGACAAGCCCCAGTCCTGCCCGTCCTTCTTCCCCTGGGCAGCTGGCTGCCTCCAGGGGACAGGCAGTCTCTGCTGCTCTGTTGGGGACAGGTTCCTTCACTGTGGTCTGGGGGTGACTTCCTGATCTCGGGTCAGTACTGAGAACACCTCATGCCCACAAAAACAGCTGCATCCTCAATTATCAGTAATAAAAAGTTTACCCTCACCTGCCTTTCGCTTTTTTTTTTTATTTCTCTGTTAAGATCCATGACAGGAAGAAAAATAGTCATTGGTGGGCTCCCTTAAAACCCTAAGAGTATATAAAAATGCCATTGTCTTTCATTTATTGATATTTCTATCTAGAAACCTTGCTAAAATTCTCATTAATGCTGGTAATTGTGTGATGATTCTTAGATTTTCTGAAAAGGTTATCATATCCTCTATGAGTAATAAGAATTTTTTGTTTCTTTTCAAATCTTTATGGTTTATTTTTCTCTTGTTTTGTGCTGAGAACTCCCAGAAAATCCTTAAATAGAAGTGATGATAACAAGTATCCTGTTGGTTCATGATTTTAAAGAGAATGCTTTTTAAGTTTTCACATTGAGTATCATATTTGTTAAAGGTTTTGTTTATCAGTGCCCTTTATCAGGTTAAAGTTTCCTGTGGGGCCACCCTGAGGCACAGCAGTTAAGTTGCGTCCTCTCCTTCGGAGGCCCGGGGTTCGCAGGTTCGGATCCTGGGCGCGGACAGACGCACCGCTTGTCAGCCATGCTGTGGCGGCATCCCATATAAAGTAGAGGAAGATGGGCACAGATGTTAGCCCAGGGCCAGTCTTCCTCAGCAAAAAAAAAGAGGAGGATTGGCAACGGATGTTAGCTCAGGGCTGGTCTTCCTCACACACACAAAAAAATAATAATAAATTTAAAAGAAAAATTTTCCTGTATTTCTGGTTGACTAGTTGTTTCTAACAGGAATAGCTATTGAATTTTTATAGGATGCTTTTCTGGTATCTATTGAGATGGTTAGATGATTTTTCTCCTTTAACCTAATATGGTAAATTATGTTATTTTCTAATGCTGAACCAACCTTGCAATCCTAGAATAAGCCTAAGTTAGTCATGATCCTTTATATACATTGCTGGATTTAGTACTAATTATTTTGTTTAGGATTTTTGAATCTTTGGCCTATAATTTCCTTTCTCAGACTTTGTCTGGTTTGGATAGTAAAGATATAAGCTATGATGTATTCTCTCTGTTTTTATTTGCTCAGAGAGTTTGTGTAATATTGGAATTATCTATTCCTTGAATGTTTAGTAGAAAACACCAGTGAGGCCATCTGGGCCTCAAGTTTTCTTTGCAGGGGAGATTTTTGTCTACTGATTTAAGTTCTTTAATAATTACAGGACTATTCAGGTTTTCTATCCTTCTTTAGTCAGTTTTGGCAAATTACAGTTTTTCTAAGGAATTTCTGTATTTCCCCAGAGTTTTCAAATTACTAGGAATAGCATTCATGATATTCTGTTTATCTTTTTTTTTTTTTCCTGAGGAAGATTCACCCTGAGCTAAAATCTGTTGTCAATCTTCCTCTATTCTGTATGTGAACCGCCACCGCAGCAGGGCCACTGACGAGTGGTATAAGTCCGTGCCTGGGAACTGAACCCAGGCCACCAAAGTGGAGCACGCAGAACTTAACCACCTGGCCACGGGGCTGACCCTCTCTTTATCTTTTAAATCTCTGCTGCAACTATAAATATGCCCTTTTAATTCTTCATATTGGTTGTTGGTACTTTCTCCTTTTCTCTTGATAATCTTGCTAGAGATGGATTGGTTTACTATTCTCTTCAAAGAACCAACTTTTGGCTCTCTATTCTATCTTTGTTTTCTCTTTTATTAATTTACACTCTTATATTATTTCCTTTCTTCTACTTTTTAAAGGGTTTTGTTGTTGTTTTTTCTTTTCTAACATCTTACATTGACTGCTTGACCCATTAATTTTCATCCCATCTCCTCTTTTTTTAATATAAACATACAAGGCTATAAAATTTCCTCTAAGTACCATTGTAGATGCAGGCCACACATTTTGATAAATAATATTTTCATTAGCATTGGGTTTGAAATATCTTCTCATTTTCATTGTGATTTGTCCTTAGAGCCTTGGATTATTTAGAAAGCAAATATATATATATTTTTAATTTTAGTATTTATGGGGAGTTTGGGGATATCTGTTATTGACTCCTAACTTAATAGTATTATAGTTATAAAATCGGTGTGTAAAATACTAATCTTTTAAAATTTACTGAAGTTTGTTTCATGGCCTAGAAAGTGTTCATTTTCCCTAACATTCTGGGTGGCTTGAAAAGCCTGTGTGTTTTCCTTGTCTTTAGATTCTACTTATGTCCATTTGATCAGGGTTGTTAATTGTGGTGTTCAAATTCCCTGTAACCTTCAGTTGGCTAGATTTATTGATTATAGGAAGAGGTAGGTCGAAATCCCCCTTTGAGAAGGTGGATTTGTTCATTTCTCCTGGAGTTCTGCCAATTTTGCTTTATTATTTTGAAGCTAGGTTATTAAAATTTTAGAATTGTTTTACCTTCCTGATCAATTTACCATTGCACAATGATCCTTTTTTATTTCTATGAATATTTTTCTTTTTAAAGTCAATTTCATCTGATATGGTATAACTACAACTTTTTAAAAAAATGGTTAATTCTGACTTAGTATATCTTTTATTCTTTTACACTACTTTTGCATCCTGTTTTAGTTGTGTCTCTTGTAAACAGCATACAGCTAAGTTTCTTGTTTGTTTTTAGTCAGATCATCTTTACCTTTTAAATGTCCGGAACAGTAACCACGGGCCACACGTGGCTACTGAGCACTTGAAAAGTGCCCTAAGGATAAAATACATCCCAGATTTCAAAAACTGTGTACAAAAAAACTGTATACGAAAGATGCATGTATGAAAAAAAATCATATAAACTATCTTTTAATTTCTACATTGATTATATGTTGAAATGAACATTTTGGATATATTGGGTTAAACATAATATATTGTTAAAATTAATTTCACCTGTTTCTTTTTACTTTTTTAATGTAGCTGCTGGAAAACCGGCAGTCAGCTATGTGGCTCACACTGACTTCTATCGGACAGTGCTGCCCCAGGCCCCTTACACTGACTGTAGTCACTAGTGAATTTGGGTTCCTATCCCCCACCTTAAATTGTGCTGTTCGTCCTTAGTCTGCCTTTTCTGTATTTCTTTTTTTCCCACCCCTGCTTTGGAAATTATTCATTTAGATTTTTTTCCTCCTCAGACTATTATTGTTTTTAATTAGTTTGGAAGTTATTTGTTCTATTTCGATTCCTTTAGAGTTGATCTTAGACATTTTTTCCTTCTCAAATACATCTTTTAGAAGTTGCGTTTTGTGGGTCTGTTGGTAATGAACTCTCAGTTTGTGTTTGTATATGAGTTTGTATGTGTCTGAAAACATCTTTATTCCATTCCTATAGTTGAAGGATATCATTCTAGTTTGATTGTTGTTTTCTTTTAGCCCTTGGAAGGTAATTTGCTGCTGTTGAGAAGTCAGTTAGCAGTCTAACCGTTCCTTTGTGGGTAATTTGCCTTTTTGCTCTGCCTTTTAGTTCTTGTCTTTGGTGATCTATAATATGTCTAGGTGTTGATTTCTTTTTCTTTTTTTTTAAGTTGAAGTATAATTGACAAATGGTATTATATTAGTTTCAGGTGTACATCATAGTGATTTGATATGTATATACCTTACAAAATGGTCACCACGATGTCTAGTAACCGTCTGTCACCACACAGTTAACACAGTATTATTGACTGTATTCCCTATGCTGTACATTACATCCCCGTGGCTTGTTTATTTGATAACTGAAGTTTGTACCTCTTAATTCCCTTCACTGATTTCACCCACCCCCTACCCCACTGGCAACCACCGGTTTGTTCTCTGTCTCTGAGTCTGTTCCTGTTTTGGATTTCTTTTTCTTATCTTGCTTTCATCATTGATATTTTTCAATAATTTGGGAAATTTTGCAATGTTATCTCTTTGAATGTTGCCTTGCTCCCATTCTGTCTTCTCTTTTACTCTGGAACTTTTTCATATTGTCCTCTGTAACTTTGAACATCTCTTCACATTTTCAGCGTTTTCTGTTTGCTGAGTTCTGAATAATTTCTTCTCATCTATCTTCTAGTTAGTTCTATTCAGTTGTTTCCATTCTATTGTTTAACCTATAGGTAGGATTTTTAAATGTCAAGTATTTTATTTTACAATTCTAAAGTTACATTTTATTCTTTTTCAAAATCGGATTGGTCAGTTTCGATAGTCTCTTATTTACTATACCTTCACTCCCCCTTTCTATTTCTCTAAATATATTAAGCTTTATGGTCTGTATATGGCATTTCCAATACCCAGCGTCTTCGTGGGTCCCATCCTGCAGTTTATGACATCTACTGACTGTGTGTGAGGTGGCTGCTTTTCTCGTTAAGGTGGTGATTCATATTGTAAGCTCCTTCATGCTTGAGAGCTGTGTTTAAAATGCTGTCCTGAGAATCTGTGTGTCTGCCTCTGCCGGGCATCGGTGCCAGTGCAGACTCAGGGCCACCAGTCGTGGCGTGGAGGTTTTCGGCCACGCTGGGGTGTGAGACCTGCACAGACAGCCTCAGCCACTGGCTTGCGGCGTGTCAGCCCCCAGGCGAGGTTGTTCTCCCCTGTCAGCCAAGAGCCAAGGCAGGAAGAGGCAGTCTCCCTCTGCAGGGTGGGTTTTCACTTTGACTTTAGTCCACTGGGAATGCTGCTCTTTGGGGTCCCAGGTTTATGGCGGTGGGGGGTCGCCAACCCAGCCTCCCACCTGCTTGAGCCCCAGGCTTGTCACACCCCTCTGTCCCAGATGTTCACAGTCCATTATAGCCCAGGCAGCAGGCGATCGGGGGGGGGGGGCCCTGCAATTGATCACAGTTGACTTAGGCTTTCTAGAGGTTCTGGCCTCCATTTGTTTTCCTCGCCTTATTTCCACGTCATCAAGGCTTACACAAATTTTTTTTAATTTTCATACTTTACCCAGCATTTTTAGATATTCCATACTGGGAGGAGTTTCTCTGCACATCTAGCCAGCCATATGCCAGAAATAGAAGAGTTAAATGCTGCTTCTACATCTGTTGAGATGATTATATTGTTTTCTCCATTAATCTGTTAACTTTGTGAGTTATATTACTATATTTTCTGGAGGTAACTTATCCTTGAGTTCTCAAGATAAACCCCATTTGTTCATAATGTATTGTTGCTTTTTCTTTTTTGAAAATACATTACTGGGTTTGATTTGTGATTCATTTAGAATCTTTGCATATCTGTTCATAAATGAGATTATTTTATAAATTTTTTCATATACTGACCCCTAGTTTGTACAATCAAAATTATACAGCCTCATAAGAAGAGTTGACAGATATTTTCCCTCAGTGTTTTGAAGATATTCATTATCTTCTGATAGCGTACTTGCTGATAGAAATCTGCTTTCAGTCTAAATGTCATTCTTTTCTCTCTGGTACCCTTTAAGATTTTCTCTTTGTCTTTGCTGATGTTCCGTTTCACAGGAACGTTGTCTAGGTTTATACTCTCTTTTATTTCCTACTTAGGAATTTGTGTGTTTCTTCAAACTATGGGCTCATAAGGTCTTCAGTTTTGGAGAATTCTCAGCCATTATTTCTTTACATTTTCCTCTTTACCCCTTTCCCAGTTCTCTCCTTCTGGGATTTCTACCAGTGCGTGTTGGAACTTCTTGTTCTGTCCTCCGTGTCTCAGCTTCTCTTTCACGTTTTTCATTTCTTTCTCTCTCACTGCTGTACTCTGGATTATTCCCCAGATCCATCTCCTGAGTCACTAATTTCCTCTGCAGCTATGTTCAGTCTGTTGGTAAGCCATCCATTGAGTTTTTCATTTCTGTGACTGCTTTTGTCTGTTCTAGAATGTCTGTTTAGTTCTTTTCCAAATCTGCCTTTTCAAAAATAATTTCCTGTTCTTGCCTTAGAGATTCTGTTTCTCCCTTTATTCCTTTGAATATTTTAGGCATACTTATGTTACCGTATCCTTCAACTTATTCTTTTTCTGTTCTTGGGAGTGAGTTCTGATGTGATTTCTTGCTGTTTGGCTCCTCTTCTGCTTTGTAAGGGTAGTTTTTTAGTAGGGCCCCTTTGTGGCCTGTGTTGTGGTGTTGCCCCTGTGGGGCAGGTTTGCATTTACCTGTGCTGGGGAGCCTCCTGGGTTGCCATGGTTCTCAGCTTAGGGTCTCTGCACTGGGTGGGTAGTATGAATTCAGTGTGGACATGGGATTCCAATTTCTTATGGGTGGCTTTCCCACCCATGGCCCTGGACAAGTGGGCAGCTTCCTTCTAGCTCCCTCAGATGGATGGAGGTTTCCTAGTCCCCATCCCACAGATGGGACAGAGCCTCATGGCTCCTGGCTTATGCAGGCAGCTGAGCTCCACTCTTGGCCTCTCTTGGACATCAAGGCCCAGCCCCTAAGACCTGCATCCTGTTTCAACAACTCGCTGGGTCACTTGGCTCCTGCTCTAACCCTTGATTTGACTTTGCATTTTCTCTTTGATTCTTATATCTGGTATCTTTTTTTTGTGCTCGCTTAAATATATGTATGGGAGTAAGATTTTCGGGGGGAGATTTGGGGTTAGATTTTATCTAGCATTTCTGTGTTTAAAGTGAGAGCAGGGCCTCCCTGGGCAGCTCTGTCCTGCCCATGGACCAGAGCTTTGGCCCGGAGAACGCATTGGTGTGCTCCTCACCCTTTCCCGCACACCCATGAGCTCAATACCACGTCCCTCATGCTTTGCCCAGAAGGCCCTGCAGTCCCTCTGGACTCTTGCCCTCCCTTCCCACCAGGCTCTTTTGCTGTTTGACCCTTGTAAGGCCCCCACGTCCATTTCCTTGGCTGGATATGTGTCCACCCAGGGGCGAGGGGCCCTGATGCTGTATGCTCATGCTGTCTCCCTTTCTTAGGCTCGGGACCCCCGGTTCCGGCCCCTGACCTCTTAATGCAGATCAAGCAGGAGGGTGAACTCCAGCTCCAGGAGCAGCAGGCTCTGGGGGTAGAGGCCTGGGCAGCCGGGCAGCCGGATATCGGGGAGGAGCCGTGGGGCCTCAGCCAGCTGGACTCTGGAGCAGGAGATGTCTCTACAGATGCTACCTCTGGTGAGTGGCTGAGACTGGGAACAGACACCGGGAACAAAATGCAGGGACTCGGGGCAGGGCGTGGGGGAAAGAGTTCCTGGAAGCGTTGTGGGGAGCTGTGGGCTCTCAAACATCTGGCCTGACTAGTTTAGAAGTTTTCCCACCTTCAGGCAGGGGCTGCATCGCATGACATCTTGCGGGCCCCTCTGGGTTCGGTGACACTCTCGTCCTGGTATTTCTCTGCCTCACCTTCATCAGCCGCACTCCTGTTCTTCTTGCCCAGCACCGAGCATTCACATCACCAGCTGCTTCCTATTAGAGGGCTGTGTGAAATCAGGCAGGGACATCTGTGCCTCCTGGTGCCTCAGAGAAGGGTGTGGAAGAAAACTGGGTTCCGAAGAGGTGGGGTCGTTATGCTCGTGCAGAAAAGTCCCAGGTTGGGTCTCGGGGTTTGCCTGCCCTTCCTCTCCCCCCCAGGGTTTTCCGCCCCCTTCACCCTCTAACCCACGGGCTCTGATCTCTCTTCATTGCAGGCATCCACTCCAACTTTTCAACCACTATCCCACCCACTTCCTGGCAGGCGGATCTCCCTCCCCACCATCCCTCTTCCGCATGCTCAGACGGGACGTTGAAGCTCAACACAGCGGCCTCCACGGAAGGTATGGGGTGGCAGGGAGAGGACAGGAAAGGCTCGTGTCTGCCTTGAGGGCTGCCCCAGCCAGGCCCCTGTTTTCACTGGTAAACTGCCCTGACCCTTCAGCCAGTGGGCATATAGGTGTCTGTGACGTTAGGACCCTGTACAGCCTGTCCTTCATCTCCTTCCAAGTTCGTGTGCTTGAACAGCCTTCTTGAGAGTTTCCATGCTTCCGACCATTCCTTTCTCGAGCGGTGTTAACCAGTCAGTCCTGAGAAGCTGATCCCTTGAGAGGATATCCTGCTCAGATTCAGCAACCCTGGCCCCTCTCTGGCATGGAAAAAACAAAACCAAACCAGAACCGCTTCTTAGATGTCGGCTCTACCAAAAACGGCTGTCCAAAGGCCAGAATCAGGAAGAACAACTACCAAATTTATGTATTAGTTTTCTATTTACTTTTGTTTTGAAGGCCAATTATCTGTTACTTTAATAATTTCTGTCATATTTTAGTACCCCAAAAACGTGCTAAAAGCCTAGATCCCTGATATAAAACTTCAGGATGTGAAATTCAAGTACATTTACATAAAATCAACCACATTTTTATTAGCTCACTAATATTTTTATCATTAGCTAGCTGGCTACATTTATTGAATGCTTGCCATGTGCCAAATAGCATGCTAAGTGCTTTTAGACATCTTACCCAATGTAATCCTCATACTACCCTATGAAATGGGGTATTCACAGATGAGCTGTTGCTTAGGAAATGTGCCTGAAGTCTACAGCTGGTCTGCGGGGGAGCCACAGTACAATCTCAGATCCACCTGAACCCCAGCCCTGTGCTTTTGCCCCGTGGGGACATTGCCACTGGTGGTCAGAGCTCCTTCCTTAAGATACATCCATGATTAGCCTTAATAGCCAAAGTGAAAATGGAACCCGAGGAGCATTTGCAAAGGTGCTTTACCTGTGGTGAAGGTTCTAGAACACACAGGTGTTGTCACCCAGGGTTTGAGGCAGCCGCATGACCAGGTGGGGGATTGCTCTCCTGAGCTGGATCCTGAGGCTTGGAGACCAGGGCTGAGAGTGGTGGTAGTGGGGCCAAGCAGCTGCTGGATATCCAAGGAAGGCATCAGGTCTGCGCTCTCTAAGCAGGTAAGGGGACAGAATGGTACCTGGTCTTTCTGTCTTTCTCAGCAGATGTAAAAATTGTGATCAAAACAGAAGTCCAGGAAGAGGAGGTGGTGGCCACACCAGTGCATCCTACTGACCTAGAGGCCCACGGGACCCTGTTTGGACCAGGACAAGCCATGAGGTTTTTCCCTAGTCCTGCCCAGGAAGGAGCCTGGGAGAGCCAGGGCAGCTCCTTCCCCAGCCAGGACCCTGTGCTGGGCCTGAGAGAGCCCGCCAGGCCTGAGCGGGACATGGGAGAGCTCAGCCCTGCGGTGGCCCAGGATGAGACCCCTCCAGGGGACTGGCTCTTTGGGGGGGTCCGGTGGGGCTGGAATTTCAGGTGTAAACCTCCTGTGGGCCTGAACCCGAGGACTGGGCCTGAGGGGCTGCCCTACGCCTCCCCCGACAACGCAGAGGCTGTGCTGGACCCCGGCCAGGCCCCAAGACCCTTCAGTGACCCCTGTAAATACCCGGGCCGGACAAAAGGCTTCGGCCACAAGCCCGGCCTGAAGAAGCACCCGGCGGCGCCTCCGGGGGGCCGGCCCTTCACCTGTGCCACGTGCGGGAAGAGCTTCCAGCTGCAGGTCAGCCTGAGCGCGCACCAGCGCAGCTGCGGGCCGCCCGACGGGGCGCCGGGGCCGGCGGGGGGCGGCGCGCGGGACGGCAGCGGCCTGCGCTGCGGGGAGTGCGGGCGCTGCTTCACGCGGCCGGCCCACCTCATCCGGCACCGCATGCTGCACACGGGCGAGCGGCCGTTCCCCTGCACCGAGTGCGAGAAGCGCTTCACCGAGCGCTCCAAGCTCATCGACCACTACCGCACGCACACGGGCGTGCGGCCCTTCGCCTGCACCGTCTGCGGCAAGAGCTTCATCCGCAAGGACCACCTCCGCAAGCACCAGCGCAACCACGCGGCCGGCGCCAAGGGCCCGGCCCGCCCGCCGCTGCCGCCGCTCCCGGCCGGGCCCCCGGAGCCCTTCAAGAGCCCCGCCCCCAAAGGGGCCCTGGCCCCCACAGACCTGGTGACCGACTGGACTTGTGGCCTGAGCGTCCTGGGACCCACCGACGGCGGGGACCTGTGAGGCCCCGCCCCCGGCGGCCGGGAGTCTACAAAGCCCCATTTCCAGACGTCAGGGCGGTGGTAAAAGCCGAGGCAGGAGTGGAGACTGGGAGAACCAAGTTTCCGAGATGCCGACTTGGTCACTGGAAAAAGAGAAACTCAAACAATACGGCTTCCACCTCTGAACAAAGTAGGATTCTCCGATTGTGAAACTGAGCACCATAGAATTTTAAGTAATTTAATTACAAAACCGTTTTTTTTTTTTTAATTCTTGAAGAAAAAGCTGGAAAATAGTAGTAGCATCAGTTTAAACTTTATAGTGTAATTTTGGTTTCTGAGTGTGTGTTTGTGTGGGCTGTGTCCTTCCTGAGTCTGACAGTGAGTGTGCTGGAAGGGTGGCGGGCTGGGGACGCAGGTGAGGAGGGACCTGGACCTCCCCCGGGCCCCAGTGATTCCTGGGGGCCGGCTGATCTTAGTGCACAGTCCCAGGGGAGTTGAGACTCTGCCCAGGGCGGGGCTAGTCTGGGCATAGGGCTCCAAGCCCCCAGGAGAGTGAGGCCAGCTGGGTGCTGTGGAGCTCCAGCCTCATCTTGGCAGGGAGACTTGTCCAGGAGCAGCCTGTACCATTCCCAGCTTGCTTCTCTGTCGAAAAGGCCTCCAGGAGGGCTGGCCCTACTTGTGTTTCCCTATTATGGGCCATCTGCCACCCTTATGGGAAAGGAACTTTGTGGTGTCGCTGTCTTACATGACTCCCAGGCTTCAGAAAGGAGAGCTGTCTGAAAACACAGTGTTAGGGCAGCAGAGGGGAGGAGGCTGAGGGTGGGCAGTGGAAACCCTTAACGTTAGTTACCGGCAGAGCCAGGAACCAAGCCTGGCCTGCCCACCCCATTGTGGGCCTGCTTTCCACTCCAGCCAGATGCTTCTTCCTTTTCTCTCTGTGTGGTGTTTTTTTCATTGTCAAATGCTTTCACATTGCATCTCATTTGATCACTACGGTGACCTTGTGAAGCACACAGGACAAGTATTCTTGTTAGAGATGAGGAAGTAAATTACTCAAAGGGGTCACGTCTCAGCCTCATACCGCAGGTGCACGGTGAGTGCCGAGAGTTAAGAAAAGCCTCAGGTTAGACACGGCTCATCCTCCTGGAACATCAGGTTGACGGAGGAAAGCTTTTCGTTTTTGCCCTCTTAGAAGATTTGTCCCACATCTGCATGAGCAAAATTGTCAGGCCGCAAGGTTTAGTGAGCACTGGCCTCCGTGGTATGTGCTCACTTCCCCGAGAGGCAGGGTAAGGGTCCCCGGCTGACATCTTAAAGGTGGAATTAGAAATGGACCCGGGTTTCTTGATTTCCACCACAATGCTGCCCCTGCCACACAAGTATCTGTTCCCGTTTCGTTGAAGCAGCCACTGGTTTCTTATCCGGAGCGGGTAACTTGTCTCCCCTGCAGAGGGCTTCTGTTCGTCCAGCTCCCTCATGTGTACTTTTATTAGGCAATAGACTAGTTAGGAAAATTGTTTCTATGTACTGTATATTTTGTACCAGTTTACACTTCTAATATTGATATAACTGATATTTTGAAAAACAAATGAAGGGGAAACATGCTGTTAAAATAAAACCTAACCAGCACCACGGCGGTGTGGTGGGTTCCATTCTCAGACCTGCGTCTTTGGTGCTGATGCCAAAACAGCCCCCAGGGGAGCTGTGCGGCCAGCTTCCTCAGCCCTGCCTCCTGTGCTTGGTCGCCTTCGACCCAGGGAGGTCACTGTCCCTGAGAGGAGGAATGGAAGAATCCAGAGATGTTTGACTTGACATGAACTGACATTTGGAGGGAAAATGAAAACACATCCAGTCACTTTGCTTCAAAATATAATCATGGTTTATGTAATTTCAGTTTATATAATTTGATATGATATACATGAAGGTCTGGGAGAAAAGTTGCAGAATATCAAAGAAAAATGGATGCTGGATGTTTTCTCCTTGCATCTTTTCTTGGCCGGGCAGAGGCCAAGAAAGGATTGGTGGTGCCTGTAGTCGTAATCCTGGTCTTGGAGTGAAGTCCCTCCTGTGGCGTTTGAGCCAGGCTGACATGCACATTCCCACCAACCAAAGTTAACAGCTGTTAACATTTTATCTCATGTTTTCAGTCTTTTTCATTTCAATCATTGTCCTTTTGAGAAAATGAACATGTAAAATAAAATCTGCTTTAATTTGCTACAAGGGCATGGGAGTGGGACGTGGAGAAGGAACGGGAGTAGATCTCATGCAGGCCCTTTGTGGCCATGGGGTCTCATTCCTTAATGGCAGCCCTGACCTCTCCTGTGCTTCTTGTCCACCTCTGGGCATGGCTTCAGTACTTGGAAGTCAACTAGGGACGCTTCTTGGTGTCTGCCCAGCTCCACAGTACCTCTCCACCGCCACCACACCCCTCCCAGTCCTCGGGCGCATTCCCACACTCCCTCTGGCCCCCACAGTACACACACAGGAATCTCATCTCATCGTGCCAGCACCCCCGACCCCGGCCCACTAAATGGATGACCACTAAGGTTCTGGTTCAGGGGCATTCTCCAAGACAGAGAACATGGGGAGGAGAGGATTTAGGCAGCAGGGGTTGAGTTCAGTTTCAGACATCCAGAAGGGGGTGCCAATCAGTAGTTAGGGAGACCAGACAAGCCCCATGGAATGGGGCTCCCACCACTGCTCCCGAACTTCCTGGGAACCCATGCTCTACCACGCTCTGAAGCATCTTGCTTAGACCAAACACAACGGTCCCTCCTTGTATTAGTTTCCTGTTGCTCTGTGACAAATTGCCACAAACTCCATGGCTTAAACCAGCACCCATTTATCTTACAGTTCCAGAGATCAGAAGTCCAAAATGAGTCTTACAGAGCTGAAATCAAGGTGTCAGCGGGGCTGCATTCCTTCTGGAGACTCCAGAGGAGAAGCCACTTCCTCGCTTTTTCCAACTTGAAGAGACCGCCTGTATTCCTTGGCCCATGGCCCCTTCATCTTCAACGGGAATCACTCCAACCTCTGCTTCTATCATCACATCTTTCTTTTCACTTTGACCTTCTTGCCTCCTTCTCCTATAGACTCTTGCAATTACATGAGGACCATCCAGATAATCCAGAACAATCTCACCTGAAGATCCTAATTTAATCACCTCTGCAAAGTCCCTTTTGCCATGTAAGGTAACATATTCACATGTTCTGGTGATTAAGATGTGGACATCTTTGGGGGACCATTATTCGACTTACCGCACTTCCCAGATCTCAGGGCAGCTCTCATCACCTCCCTGAAGCCAGGCCAAATCCTCCTGGAACACTCATGTATGTTCTGGCACCAAAATAACTTGTGCCAAAATGAGAACATTTGAGGTTCATCGTTCTCAGACATTCCTTCATTTCGGCCACCCTCTGTTGCTCATCAAAAGGTACCCATCTGCTGCCTGCCTCCTCTTGACATCTTTCTTTACCTTTGTCTTTTTACAAGTCCTCTTATTCCTGATGCTTCCAAAGATGGCCCCCATCCCTTCCAACTCTTTCCATTGTTAAGTAGCAGTGCTACATCACTGTCGTGTTCACAGGCAGATTGAAGACAAGGTAGGCCAACTGTGCCTTATCTGTTTCAACAGCATCGAGATCTTTGAAGGTTGTGCTGGCTGCTTGTGACTATTAATCTCTTAGATCTCCATCCTTGGGAAGACACCCCTCCTCCTCTGAGGTTCCTGTCACCTTCTACCTCTCTTTTTCTCTGTCATTTATCAGTCATTCTTCCACATTGCTGAAGGCTTGCCAGAAGTCCTGGGCCTCAAGTCTAACTCCCACCCTGCCCTGCCCCACTCCATCCTTCACGCTGACCCAGAGTGACCTCTCTAACTGAAAAATCTGATTACTCATTCCTTGGTTTAAAGTCCTCCGGTGACTCCCAATCTCCTGCTATATCCAAACATTAGCAGGCCTATCTGACCCCTCGTGAGGTGGCTCCTTCCTTGTCCTCATCTCCTGCAACTCCTCATGCATCTCACTCTAGATGAAGTGAACCACCTGCCCTTCCCTGAGCACTGTGCTGTTCCATGCCTCTGCACATGCTGTTCCTGCTGCATACAGTGTCCTCCCTCCCCTTGGCCCTGGTCTACCTGGTCAATTCCTTCTTACCCCTTAGGTCTTGGCTCAGCCAAGCCTTCCTCGATCTCTGCAGGTGGAGCTGATGCCTCCCGTCTCTCCACGGACCCTCGCTCAGACTCCGTCATCTCATTTGACTCTCCTGTACTTTGTATATAATGTGTCCCTGGAAATGTGTATAAAAGTGTATGTATAAAAATGAGGCAATAGACTTACAAATCCTAAGGAAGTCTTTCTTCCCTGACAGCTGTAAAAGCAAGTTCCTGAGTTGGCGTAACTGTCGAGCTTCTTTTAACCCTGAGTGTTGTCCAACTTATACATGATTATTTAAAAACATTAAAAGCACAATTTAGACATTAAGTATATACACTTAAATAATTTCTGTTTTAAAAAATTTGGAGTCAGAAACTAATAAATGCAGATATTGTAGATTGTATAACCTGAACACACTCCTGATGTAAACATCTGGAAATTCCAGATGGGATATAATAAACATGAATTTAAATATAGAGCTAAGATAGAAATGAATAAAGAAAAATCCTAGTGTGCCAGAAATGGAGACAAAACTACACCCACCCACATTGTAAGCACATGAGTAGCTGCTGCCTCTACCTGGAGTGGGGTGAGGAGAGGGTCCATGAAGGTAAGAAGTTTAGAACTGACACCTCCAGATAAAGTCCCTTGAAGGCCTCAGCTTCAGGAAATGCATGATTCAGGAAAAAATGCATCCTAGCAGCAAAAGATATGTTATTTGGGTCCTCTGGGAAGCAGATGCTCAGGCATAGTTTGAAGTGCAAGAGGTTTAGTGGGGAATGATGCCTATGAAAGGTCAAAGGAGGAGGAAGCAGGATTTTGCAGGCAACGTCTCATAGCATGACTCAGATCCAACATCCATGAAAGGAAAGAGGAGAGGAAGCAGGTTTGGGCAGCAGGAACAGAACATGATGCAGCTCTGACAAAGTTTCAGTGAAGGGCTCTGGAGCAAATATTGCCTGTTAGAGGAGTCCTGTGTGGGCAGAAATGACCATGCCCTAGGACACCACCTGCTCCCTCATTGGCTGGGGCTGCCCAGGAAAAGCATGGCCTTAGCTTAAAAGTGAAGGCATTTCCTGAAAGTGTTAATAAGTTGAGCTGTCAGTTAATTGCACTCCTTGTAGCTGAACGGTAAGTTCTTGAATAGAGACCTGAGTGGCATAACTCCATGGCTTCTTCAGGTGACAAAAAGCTTGTCTGTTTCAGGCTGGGCTCTGGGTGATGGTAGTGGATGGGGAAATATCTTCCTTGAGAATCTGAAACCACAGCTGGTACCTCGTGGAGGTTGGGATTCAAATTTACATTATCCACGGGGCTGATACATGGACATTAAAATTGGCCCTAGGCCATTGAGAGCACTTGAGGTTTCTGGCTGAAGGAAATTCAAAAACAAGAGGAACTGTCCCACACTCCAGACCACAAGCCTGCTCAATATAAGCTCACGATCACGAATTGCAAAACCAGCAAAGAAACAACACCATTTGTGAGAACACAACAAACGGCAAAATCAAAAATCCAAGAACTTGAATTCATGTAAATATCATCCAAAATAGAACATAATGTGAATAGTTTTATAAGGTATAAAACTAACAGAGGGCAGAAAGTAGAAGAAGAAACATGGAGAAAGCACGGAACTAAAATACTAGACAACAAAAATGTAGGAAGACTGGAGCCTGATTTCAATGAACTCATTCTATGGTCCTTGTGATGTCAAGAAGAGGGTGGAGATATCAATTACATTTAGACTTCACAAGTCAAATATACTTATTTAAAATGTTCATCATAGCCACTAAACGAATAGAAGTAGCAGAGGTAGAGAAGGTGAATAAAGAAGAGTAATCTAATAAAAGGTAGGAAAAGGGGGAAACCAAATAAAAGTTATGGTAAATAAAGATCACAAAATAAGATGATAGAAAAAGTCCAAATATATCTATATTCACTATAAACATAAAGAAAATAAGTTCTCCAGTTGAAAGACAAATTGTCAGATCACAAAACTAAACAAAAATCCAGCTCTATGCTTTGAAGGTTTGGTGAGGAATAGTTATTCGTTGGGTCATAAACACAAAGTGGTTTTCCTTTCTCCAAGGACTGCCCTGTTGTATTATGTCAACCCATCTTTTCTTACTGGCTATTCAGTACCGCAATGACATCTTGTCGAAATTCCAAAATGTTTCGTCACTTTCTGTTATCAGAAACTCTCACTCTAGCCTCAGTCTGAACCATATTTGAACTTCTATGTCAAACTCAGTTCAGAGCTTGTGTCCCCTCCTCTCTGAGTCACGCTAGATCTGGCTGGGCCACTAGCAGCTCGAGGCAGAGAGAGCACGTGGTCTGCTCTTCAACACTTCCTCTTTTCTCTCTCTGGTCTGCCCACGCTTCCTTCATCCAGACTCTAGCTTAGGCCTCACTATGGCCAAAGCATGAGAGTTCAGAAAGGAGGTGAAGGAGTGTGTGCTCATGTGTGTTGATGTAGAAACTTCCTTCACTTTGGTTCTACCAGGGACGGCGGGCCTCTGCTGGGATGGTGGTTTCCAGGTAGGTGGTATGTGAGGTTGTCTTGGGATGGTGCTCAGCTTTCCCCTGACCTCCTCTGACCTGAGAATCACTCCCAGAGGGGTAACTAGAAATGTCTGCCCCGAACTCTTCCCAGGGGGAGGAACCCATCATGTGGCCTGTGGCCATGTGGGCACATGGGCAGCCTCAGAGTCCCCGCCCCGCTGCCTCTACATTTGTGCTCCTTTACGAGAAGGCAGGGAGGCTGCTGGGGTCTGATAGCGCCCCATCAGGGGTTGAGGGAGCAGCACAGGAGGGAGGAGCCCTGCCTTTTCCCTACAATGCTTTTAAGCCTTCAGAAATCTCTACATTAAAAATTGTCTGTTCCCATGCTCCAGTATGCCCAAAACTTATGGGGATACCTATCAAGCGCCCTCCTCTCCTTCTCAATAATAGAAGAGGGAGACTGAAGAGAGCAATGAGCCATACTGCTGGGCTCCACAAAAGGAGACCGAGAACTCTCTTACGTGGTGGAAAAGGGAAGAATGGCCAAGAACCCCCGTCTCTCCTAGTCCTCTTTTCATGTGTGCGGGGGCAGCGGGGGGTGGGGAGGGTGTCAGTTCTGAGGTGGGCCCTCTTAGTAAGCTCTGTAGGTAAGTGACTATCCCAACTCCTCTTGGCCACATGAAGTAAAAATGTGGGATAGCTTATGTCTTTTGTCCTCAGCTCTGGGCCTTAGCCTCAATTCCCAGACAAGGGCAAAATGACACTTGACATCCTGTCACATGCTGTTTATAAGAGATAGACCTAAAACTTAAGGTCACAGTATAGTTCAAAGTAAGGAATTGGAAAAAAAAAAAAAAAAAGACATAGCAAACACTAACCAAAAGAAAATGGAATAGAATACTATTGGACAAAACAGGCTTTAATGCAAAAAGCATTACTAGGATAAAAAGGTCACTATAAACAAAAGCAAAAATAAGCAAATGGGACTATATCAAACTAAAAAGCTTTTGCACAGCAAGGAAACCATCGATCAAACAAAAAGGCAACCTACTGAATGGGAGAAGATATTTGCAAATGAGATAACTGATAAGGGGTTAATATCCAAAATATATTAAAAACTCAAACAAATCAATAGCAACAAAAACAAACAATCCAATTAAAAAATGGACAGAGGACCTGAACAGACACTTTTTCAGACATACAGATGGCCAACAGACACATGAAAAGATGTTCAACATCACTAATCATCAAGGAAATGCAAATCAAAACCACAACGAGATATCACCTCACACCTGTCAGAATGACTACTATCAAAAGACAGGAAATAACAAATGTTGTCGAGAACATGGAGAAAAGGGAACCGTCGGACACTGTTGGTGGGAATGTAAATGGGTGCAGCCACTATGGAAAACTGTATGGAGGTTCCCCAAAAATTAAAAATAGATCTACCACATGACCCAGCAATTCCACTGGGTATATATCTGAAGAACACAAAAAAACTAATTTAAAAAGATGTACGCACACCTATGTCATTGCAGCATTATTTCCAATAGCCAAGATACGGAAGTAACGTAAGTGTCCATCGATGGGTGAATGGATAAAGAAGATGTGGTAAATATGTATACCACAGAATACCACTCAACCGTAAAAAAGAATGAAATCTTGCCATTTGGAACAACACGGATGGACCTTGAGGGTATTATGCTAAGTCAGATGCAGAAAGTCAAATACCGTATGATTTCACTCATACGTGGAATCTAAAAAAACAAAACAAACCATATAAAACAAAAACAAACTCATAGATACAGAGAACAGGTTAGTGGTTACTGGAGGGGACGGGGGTGAGGGGGTGGGTGAAATGAGTGAAGGGGGTCAAGCGTATGGCAATGGATGGTAACTAGACATGTGGTGGTTATCAAACATGTGGTGTATACAAATATTGAATTATAATATTGTACACCTGAAACTTATACAATAACAAAAAAAGGGCACTATATTGTGAAAAAAGTAAGGCACAGCATGGTCTCAAAATATACAAAGCAAAAAATGACAGAATTATGAGGAAAAAAAATCACAATGGGAGATTTCTATATACAGTCAACTCCATTATCCCCAGGTTCCACATCTGCTGATTCAACCAACTGCAGATCGAAAGGCCGTGTACAGACTTTTTTTCTTGTCATTATTCCCTACACAGTACAGTATAACAATTATTTACATAGCATTTACATTGTATTAGGTACTATAAGTAATCTAGAGATGATGTAAAGTATACAGGAGGAGGTGCACAGGTTGTATGCAAATACTGCACCATTTTATATAAGCGACTTGAGCATCTGCAGATTTTGGTATCCAAGGGGGTCCTAGAACCAATCCCCCTCGGATACAGAGGGGGACTGTACCAGTCTCTTCCTCTCTCTGTAATTGATAAAATAAAAAGACAAAAATCAGTAAGAAATAGAAATTTTAAAAAGTATATTTAACTAATTTTATCCAACAATTAGAGATTTTATGTTCTTTTCAAGTATACATGGAATATTTACAAAAATCGGCTGCAAAGCAAATTACAAATTCCAAATGACCAATTTTATTCAGACCACTTTTTATAATCACTAAGCAATAAGATTAGAAATAAATAATAAACGATATACAAAATGTTTTTTAAGAAGAATAAGAAAAAGCAAAACACTTTTTGCTCACATTTTAATACTGCTTTACATATTTGTTTTTGGAACAATTCTTACTGTAAATAAGTTCATAACAAAAACATTTCCACTGATTACACAATATTTATTTAATATTAATGTGTCAAATATACAGTTGGTAATCTTGAGAGGAAAAATATACCAAGAGTATATACAAGTATACAAGCACATTCATATTAAACCTGGCAAATGGAAGATACATTTTATTTTTCCACTTTTTACATATTCTAGAAGACAAAGGAAAATAGACTAAAATCAGTTAATTAACTGTTCATGTGGTTGAAGTCTTTCATTTTATTTGGTAATAAGAAAATCCAAAATTATTAGTACTGAATTTCTCTTCTTACATCCATCTGAAAAGAATGATCACAGATTAGTTAATCTAGGTGCTTTTTAGTGGGATATTAGCTGATTATAGTTGACTTCTGGGCCCCATCAAAATTCCAGCTGGCTTATTTGCAGAAATTGGCAAGCTGATCCTAAAATTCATATGGAAGTTCAAGGGATCCCGAATAGCCGCAACAATTTTGAAAAAGAAGAGCAAAGTTGAAGGACTCACACTTCCTGATTTCAAAACTTACTACAAAGCTACAGTAACCAAAACAGTGTGGTACTGGCAGAAGGATGGACATATAGATCAATGGAATAGAATCAAAATAAACTCCCATATTTATAGTCAATTGATTTTTTGACAAGGGTGCCAAGACAGTTCAATGGGGTAAAGAGTAGTCTTTTTAACAAATGGGGCTGGGACAACTGGGCATCCACATGCAAAGGAATGGTGTTGGACCCCTTATACAAAAATTAACCCAAAATGGGTCATGGACCTAAATGTAATAAAACTACAAACTCTTAGATGAAAAATAGGCATAAACCTTCATGACCTTGGATTAGGCAATGGTTTCTTAGACGTGATACCAAAAGCACAAGCAACAAAAGAAAATAAAAGGTAAACTGGATTTCCTCAAAATTAAAAATTTTTGTGTTTCAAAAGACACCCTCTAGCAAGTGAAAATACAACCCACAGAATGGGAGAAAATATTTGTGAATCACAAACCTGATGAAGGACATGTATGTAGAATGTGTAAAGAACTCTAACACTCAAAAATAAAAGACAACCTAATTTTAAAATGGGCAAAGCAAACAATAAAAATTACAAACAACTTGATTTTAAAATGAGCAAAGGACTGGAATAGACATTTCTCCAAAGAAGATATACAAATGGCCAATAAGTACATGAAAAGAAGCTCAATATCACTAATAATGAGAGAAATGCAAATCAAAACCACCATGAGACACCACCTCACACCTGTTAGGATGGCTACTATCAAAAAAACCAGAAAATAACAAGTGCTGGTGAGAATGTGGAGAAGTTGGAGCCCTCGTACACTGATGGTGGGAACATAAAATGGTGCAGATGCTGTGGAAAATATTTTGGAGGTTCCTCAAAAAAATTAAAAATAGAACTACCATATGATCTAGCAATTCCATTTCTGAGTACATACCCAAAAGAATTGAGAGCAGGGTCTTGAAGAGATATTTGCACACCCATGTTCACAGCCACATTATTCACAATGGCCAAAAGGTGGAAGCAACCCAAGCGTCCCTCGACGGACGAATGGATAAACAAAATGTGATGTACACATACAATGGAATATTATTCAGCTTTAAAAAAGAAGGAAATTCTGACACATGCTAGAACATAGATGAACCTTGAGAACATTATGATAAGTGAAATAAGCCAGTCACAAAAAGACAAATACTGTATGATTCTACTTATATGAGGTACCTAGAGTAATCAAATTCATAGAGACAGAAAGTAGAATGGTGGGTGCCCAGGTCCTGGGGGAGGGGGAAATGGGGAGTAGTCGTTTAATGGGTATGGAGTTTCAGTGCGGCAAGATGAAAAGCATTCTGGAGACTGGTTTCACAACAATGTGAATGTACTTAACATTACCGAACTGTACACTTCAAAATGGTTAAGATGGTAAATTGTATGTTGTGTGTATTTTACCACAATTAAAAATTTTTTAATGGGCAAATTTTCTGAATAGACATTTTTCCAAAGAAGACATACAAATAACCGAAAGATGCTCAACATCATTAGCCATTAAGGAAATGCAAATCCAAACCACAATGAGATACCACTTCACACCCAAAGAAATAAGAAAAGATAATAATACATGTTGGTGAGGATGTGGAGAAGTTGGAACCCTCTCACACTGCTGGTAGGATGTAAAGTGGTGTAGCTGCTTCGGAAAACAATTGAGCAGTTCCTCAAAACATTAAACATTTGGCCCAGCAATTCCACTCTCAGATACACACCCAAGAGAAATGAAAATATCCATCCATGCAAAAATTTGTACACAGATGTTCACAGCAGCATTTTTCATAACAACCAAAGAGTAGAAACAATCCAAATGTCTAATGAGGAATTGATAAATAAAACTGGGTCTGTTTGCAGAATGGAATATTACTTGGCAACAAAAAAGAATGACAAACTGATTCATGCAACGTGGATGAACCTTAAAAACATTATGCTAAGTAAAAGCAGCCAGTAACAATTGGCCACATATTCTATGATTCTACTTATTTGTAATATCCAGAATAGGCAAATCTATAGAGACAGAAAGTAGATTAGTCTTCCGCAGGGCTGAGTGGGGGTGGTTGGGACAAATGGGGAATGGGATACAGGCTTTCCTTTTGGAGTGATGAGAAGATTCTAAACGTAGGCATGGTGATGGTCGCACCATTCTGTGAACATACTAAAACCACTGAATTGTACCCTTTAAATGGGTGGATTTTACGCTATGTGAATTATATCTCAGTAAAGATGCAACTTATATTAAAACCTCAGAAAATCAATCCTAAATTAAAGATCCAACTGTGAAAAAGCTAAGCTGTAAAGGTTTTAGAATAAAATGTCGAGGGATATCCTTAAGGCATTGGGGTAGGGAAGAAAACAAAGAAAGAAGGCAGAAAAAGCACAAACCCTAAAAAGAAAAGTACTAAATTTGATTACATTTAAATATAAAAATGAAAAATGTTAAGAGACAGATTGGGAGATTTTTGCCATGTGAACAACCAATAATGTATTATGCAGATTATAACATTTAGAAACATAAAATGTATGCTAACAATAGCACAAAGGATGGTGGATGACCTGTTGTAAGGTTAATGCTCCACAGTGAAGTGGCATTAATTTACGTGAAGTAGGCTGTTAAAAAGTAAAGAGTACATTGTGAAACTTAGGGCAACCATTAAAAATGAGGTATAACTAATAAATGAATAGTCGAAAATAGAATTACAAAAAAAATAATCCAAAAGCAGGCAAAAAAAAAAGGTGGGGGGAAGTATCCATGAATGTCCAGAACACAGAAAACTACTAGCAAGATGGTAGATTTAAATGCAGTCATATCAGTAATCACAATTAAGTGTCTGGTGACAGGAGTAATATCCAGAATACGTTTTTTAAAAACATCTATAAACCAATAAGAAAAAGACTTCACAACAGAAACATTGGCAAAGGATATGAAGAGGAAATTCACAGAGGAAGAAACCAAATGTCTAGTAAATATGAAAAGATGTTCAACTTCCTTAGTAATCAGGGAAATACAAATATCAATACAAAGTAATGAACTACCATTTCACACTCCTCGCACTGGCAAAGGTTCTAAGTCCACTATCAGTAGGCGTTGAGAGAGATGTGAAAACAGGACCCCATGCACTGCTGGTGTGAGTGTTGCTGGGCTGTCTGTCTGGGGAGCAATCTGGCCAACCGAGGGAAGTCGAAGGTGCCCTTGTCACCCAGTATCCCGTGTCTCCGTGTCTCTCTGAGAGAAACTCTCATATGGTGCACAGTGAGGATGTGTGTAGACGTTCCTGGCAGCAGGTTTGTTTTTCATTCGCCTCAGGGGAGTGGAAAGCAAACTGGAGTTTATTTATTCAATGAAATACTATATAGTGGTTAAAATGAATGAACCAGACATGCTTGTTTAAACATGACTATATCTCAAAAACATGAGGCATGAAAAAAAAAAGGCAAGTGGCAACAGGACATGGACTGAATTACATCACTCCTACAAATTTTAAATACCAAAACCAGAGGTACCACTGTTACTGACACATAGCAGGAAATGCACCAAGACAAAGGCAGAACTCCAACCTCTGGGGAGGGAAGGGGAAGGATTTGGCCTTATATCTATCCATAACTTTCCATTTTAAAAGAGAGATTCGAGCTGACAGCATACTGAGCCCTGCTCCTGTGGCCTTCTAAGGCAGCTCCACACCTGAGCTCCCTGGGGTCCCATTAGATGAACAAATATATTCTAATTTTTTTCACCATTAATTCCAGTTGTTTTTCATCACTTATAACCAAGAGGCCTGCCTATAACTTCCTTTTTCTTCATTCCATTTCCGGCTCTTGCCACCTAGTAGGTATTCCATAAACATGTGTTCAGTGAACCTGTCCAGGAAAGGAAGTCGCCAACTCCAAGCTCGACCATCCTTTGGGGATCTCTCGCACGGTTAGAAAGAGCGTTCACACGAGGGGCCGAAACTGCACCTGAGGGTAAACAAGTCACGTCCCACTCGGCCTCAGTTTCCTCCCAAATGACGGGCCTGGCCCCTTCCAGCCCTAGCACTCTATGATGCTCGGATTTCTGTCCTTTCATGTCGAAAACAACACTCGGGCATTTCACAAAAGCACCCAGCCCCCTTGCTACCCCTGGAACCACAGCCCGCTCCCCTGGAACCCGGACTGCACAGAGCTGGTCACATGAACTCCGGGCTGTCTTTGGTGTGATGGGTTTCTTAGATCCCTTTGTGAGCGCAGGTTTTGAAAGGGAACGACCCGGGTTCTGGGTTTGAGAGGAGCAGGGGGATCCGGCGGGAGGAAGGCTGTCGGAGCCAATCAAGCCGCCTCCAGACCCCTCCACGTCGCCGTGGCTGCGCGCTCTTATTTCTCCGCTGCTCTCTCGCCTCTCGGTCTCGCCCTAGGGTGCCCGAGGAGGCGAGGACCCCAGGTGAGAGGCCGGGGGGCCCCGAAGGGTGGGAGGCCCGGGCGGTTCGGCCCGGGCTGCACGACGGGCCGGCCCGGGGCTCAGGGCGTGTCCGCCGCCGCCTGGCTGCTCGCTCGACACTGTTCGCTCCTACCGGCTGTAGATGGAGCTGTCTGGGTTCCTGCAGCCTCCGACGAGCCTCGGAGTGTTTCTCTTTAAACGGCCTGAGAGGGACATGCCTCCCAGGATGCAGTTTGTATCAACATGGCAGCTGCTGTGCAGCTCCCCTGCTGAAGAGGCGCCGGGACGGCAGCGCAGCTCGCAGCCGGAGCCGGGGCCGGAGCCGGGGGCGCAGCCGCGGCCGCAGAGGGGCCGCGCGCGGGCCGGGGGCCGGTGCTGAGGGCCGGGGCCCAGCTCGCGGCCGGGGCGCAGCCTGCCGGGCCGCCCGCACCGCCGCGCGCCCCGCTCCGACGCCGCCGCCGCCTCGGCCGCTCCGTCCCCGCCCGCCCCGCGCGCCCCGAGCAGGCCGGGCCCGACGGCCGCGCGAGCCCGGGCGGGGGAGGCAGGGCCGGGTGGGCGCCACCTGCGGAGAGGCCGGGGGCCGGCCTGCGTGGGGCCGCGCGGCGGCGGCGACTCCGGCCGGGCCGGACAGCGCAGCGCCATGGCCGAGGCGGCCCCGGCTCCGGTGAGGGCGGCCCGCGCACGCACGGACGCGCGGACTCGGGGCCCGGGGGACGGCCTGCGCGGCCCCGGCTCGGCGGCCCGGCCTGGGGTCTCGGTAAGGGACAGAAACGCTGCGACGTTGGGTGGGGGGAGGTCTGGAGGGCTCGCGCGCCCCTGAGCGGGGTGGGGGGCTGCGGGGTGGGAGCCGGGCCGAGGAGCCGGCCGCCGTCCGGGCGAGGCTGCGGGGACGCCCGGGCCTGGCAGGCACGCGGGCCGGAGGTGGGCGCCCGGCGGCGCGCGTCGCTCCCTGCGGAGCCGGCGCTGCGTCCGTCGGGGTTGCCGCCGCACGTTTTCCGCAGAGCTCGGCCCCGCCGAGCCTCCCGCGGCCGGAGCGCGGCGCTGACGCGGCTCTCCCCATTTCGCAGAGCGGAGACACTGAGGCACAGACACCTGGCGGCGACCCGCCCTGCCCGCCCCAAGGTCACGTAGCGACTGATCCGTGGCACGGTGCCCGCGTCTCCAGAAATGCCTGCCTCCGGGGCTGCGGGCCTGGACGGGGAGGGGGCGGCGCTGGCGGCGGCCTCCCCTGGGTTAGGGCCCGGCCCCGCGCGCGGTAGACGCGGCCCGTCGGGGGGAGGTGACAGCCGGGTGGGAGGCCAGGCAGCGCCCAGCCGAGCGTCTCGGCCGTGGGGAGCAGGCGACCCTCGGGCTCGGGCGCCTCGGCCTCCAGCCTCTGCGTCTGGAGGGCCCCCGGCCAGACGTTGGGTGTCCAGACAGATGGGGTCTGGGGAGCGAGCTCCTAAGGGTTTGGGGGCTGCCCTTCCCCGTCAGCGGGCCATTCTTAAGAATCAGCCTTGAAATCTCCCCGCAGCCCTGCTCTTGGAGATGCAGTAGCACGCTGGGGACGATTGCTGCCCCGGAGGCCGTGCCTCTGAGCCTCAGTTTCCTGTGGTGTACAGGAAGGGGTCAGGATACATGGCTTTCTAAAGAGCCTCCCAATTCTTAAAAAATGATTTTTTAAAACTCTTTGAAAAATAAAATAAAATAAAATGAAAATTTAAAAATGCCTACATCTGGGCTTAGGTCTGCAGGGCCCTATATAATTCTGGGTGAACCACACTGGGTCATACAGGAAAATGGCACAGCTTTCTTTATAAGTCAGATTGGTATGGTTATGTATTTTCCTGCTAATGTGGCATGAACCCTGGAGACCCCATCTATTTAGGATACATGGGGTAGGAAGGGAAGGTTAAATCCTATGAAATATGGTTCAGAAGAATGCTAGCCCCCCCCAAGTAGTTTGAGAATGCAAGCTTATTAATGTTAGATATTATATTTACAGCTCCATGCCTCTCTTTGGCCATTTCTTTCTGTTTGGGGTAAAATCAAGCCATTATGAAATTATAGCAAAGGGCTTTCATTTTGAGGCGGGGGAGGGGACATGCTCCTGTGGCCCCTCATTTCTTGACAGCCCTCCAGATCCAGGAATGGAGAGCGGACAGTCTAATAATAGCAAAGAAGTGGTATTTTCCTTTGCGCTCTGATTAGACTGGTGAGTAAAGATGTCTTGCTCTGCTGTCTTTATTTACTGTACTGGAGCTTTTTCATTGTTTCAGTTAAACCCTTGTATTACTCAGGGAGACTAACTTGGCCCCAGGGGAGATTTTCCCTTCTTCCTACTAGTTGTAGACAAACACCCTAATCCCCCTGTGAGGACGGGGCTGTAAGGTGCCTATTGTGTTGCGTTATGCCAGTTGCTTTCCCTGTGTCTGAGGCTGCTGTCCCAGAGGGCCGTCCAGTCTTGCCCTCACCTGTGAAGAGTTGAGAGGTGGCTTAGCTGTTGATGAACCTTCAGGTTTAGGGGTCTGTGAACCCCGTGAAAGTGTTTGCAGAATTTTGTGTATGTGCCCGTGTGTGTATGTTTTGAAGGGGAGGATCTGTAACTTTCATTAGGCTTTCAAAGGGGGCCCTGACCCCAGCTTTAAAGGAAATGTCTCTGTGGGCGAGGCCCTCCACCTCCCCCATGACAGGACCTCCCACAGGTCTTTGTTTAATCTCCAAGCTTCTGAATTTTAGAGGTAAAAAGGATTCAGAGCACCGACCAGCTGCCTCAGTTGGCAGATGAGGCCCGGAGGCGACATACAGCGTGGGCTGAGAGCCCGGGCTCTGGACCGCTGTGCGACCTTGGGCAACTTACTGAGCCTCTCCAAGCCTCAGTGTCTTCATGTGCTAAGTGTGGGTCATAAGTCTAGTAGTCCCTGTTTCATAGGGTTTTGTGAAGATTAAATGAGATCACCCTTTAAAATGCTTAACACAGTTCATGGCACATAATAAATGCCAAATAATTGTTAACTGTTACCCAGCTAATTAGCTCTCCTGCCTGGTTAGCTGCGGGGCCATTAGATCATACATCCTCAGAAACCTTTTGCTTGAACAAGGTCTTAAGTCTTCAATCCTTGGCTTAAAAGTGTGATACAGTCTCAGTCAAGCCACCCATAAGTAAGTGAATGAACGGATAAAAGAAAGAAGGCAACAGAAGATATAAATAGGTTTAGATGAGTCTTTGATAAATGAAAGAACGTCATTATTTACCCTAATAAATTTTTTTAACAATTTATGCTCTTCATTCATTCAGCAGACTTTTATTGGGCATGTACTGTATATCAGACTGGACACCAAGGACATGCTAATTTTCAAAGGAAGAAAAAGGGACTTTGAATTACTTTAAAGATCACTCACATGTGACGCATTGTAATTGGCCATTCAGCAGATTCCTTGAAGGAAGATGATGAGGAAATGGATAAACGTTGTTATAGGAGATTCTATTCAGTTCCGATAAAGATACTGATTGTCAGGATAGGTGAATACAGAGCTAGTCACTCAGTACACCTTGTGTTCACCTCCCTGATGACAGGAAAGTTTTCTCCATGTGGACAGAGCAAGGTGGGGAACAGGAGAAAGTGACTAACTGAAATCCCGAAAGGAGTCAGTCTTTATTTTGGTTCTAGTCCCCGCCAGTCTTGACACAAGTCACAAAACTGGCTGACTTCAGCTCTGCTTCCAGCCCTTCCAGGCCTCCTCTCCTCCTCATTCCCCAACCTTAGGGAGGAACACAGACCGCCGGAGTGCACCTGCCACAGTGGACCATCTGCCTGGGGAGCTCGGCTCCCAGAGGAGTGGCTGAATTGCCATGTCTGATCCCGTCTCAGTGTCTCTCTTCTCTCTCTGCTTAAAGCAGAAGCCAGCCCAGAATGCCCTTCCAGCCTCTCCAGTAGGGGCTGGGTCCATATAACAGGTCTCAAAGTCAAACTATACCATATAAACTCTTGGAGAAATTTTATTGATAAGTCAACAATTCAGCTTTAACAAAGAGTCTGGGGAACTTAAGGTAATTGTGTGTTCTCACTATTGGACAAGGTGAGGGAAAGAACATGGCACCATGAGTGCCTGATAATACAGGCAGAAGCAGTGGGGCGGGCTGTCAAGTTCGCCTTCGAGGTAAGTCAGTGGACAGCACCGGCCCCACCAGTGATCGCCTCCCACCTGCTGGGAGCCTTGGGGTAATGACAGGGCCTGGCATGGACAAGATTCTGCTCTGTCATTTTTCAGTTTTATTTAATGCTCAAAGCTCAAACAACCCAGAGAGGTAGCAAGTATATCAGATACTCTTATCCTCATTTTGTGGATGAGGACGCTGAGAACAGAGAGGTCGAATAACCAGGCCGGGGCGACACAGGCAGCAGTCAGTGTAGACAAGCCTGAAAGCCAGGTGTTCTAATTCAAGGCCAGTACCCTTTCTCCTCTGCCACACTCCTGATAATATGACACCTGTGAGATGTAGTTGTGAAAAAGGAGAAGGCACTATAAAAAGCAGAAGGTGGCGTAACCATCTTTCATTTGTTGTTAGTAATGGTTTTATAATTGACATCTAAATCAGTGCTGGGGTCTCAAAAAGAGATTCATGTCTGTGGACATATTGCTGCCAAACCTGAAGCCCTTTTCATGGGGGTACTTACCTTTGGAATTTACTTTGCAGTTGGAGACTGTGGCCTTCAATCCTGTCCTTCCTTTCTTTCCTTGAACACAGGTCCAGCAGCTGGACATGGAGACCCAACGCTCATCACCTCTGTCATTTCCCAATGTTCTGCAAGAAGAAACCCCTCGTCAGGCCCCTGCTGGACTCCCCCGAGAAACTCTGTTCCAATCTCGCGTTCTGCCCCCCAAAGAAACTCCTTCCTTGTCTCCCACCGTTCCCCGGCAAGGCTCCCTACCCCAGGCTCCCAAGCAAGAGACTTCTGGCCGGATGCCGCATGTTCTCCAGAAGGGACCCTCACTCCTGTATCCTGCCACTTCTGAGCAAGAGACTCATCTCCAGGGCCCCCTGACTTCCCAAGAAGAGACCCAGTATCCACCCCCAGCTGCTGCTGAACAAGAAATCTCACTTGTTTCCCACTCCACCCACCATCAAGAAGCCCCACTCCACTCCCCTGAAGTTCCTGGGAAAGACCCCCTGACCCTTTCCCCCACAGTTCCCGAAACCGACATGGACCCCCTGCTCCAGAGTCCAGTTTCCCAAAAGGACACCCCCTTCCAGATCTCTTCTGCAGCCCAGAAGGACACACCACTCCCGACAGCAGAGATCACCCGCTTGGCCGTGTGGGCTGCCGTCCAAGCGGTGGAGAGGAAACTGGAGGCCCAGGCCATGCGGCTCCTGACCCTGGAGGGCAGGACGGGGACAAATGAGAAAAAGATAGCTGACTGTGAGAAGACAGCTGTGGAGTTTGCAAACCATCTGGAGAGCAAATGGGTTGTGCTGGGGACCCTGCTGCAGGAGTACGGGCTGCTGCAGAGGCGGCTGGAGAACATGGAGAACCTACTGAAAAACAGAAATTTCTGGATCCTGCGGCTGCCCCCAGGCAGCAATGGAGAAGTTCCCAAGGTAAACCTATCCCAGCTGGGGCTTCCCAAGGAGTGACCTGAACTGGAATATGTTTTAGGAATTTTTGTGTGTGTGTGTGTGAGGAAGATTAGCCCTGAGCTAACATCTGTTGCCAATCCTCCACTTTTTGCTGAGGAAGACTGGCCCTGGGCTAACATCCGTGCCCATCTTCCCCTACTTTATATGTGGGACGCCTGCCACAGGATGGGTTGATAAGTGGTGTGCAGGTCCGCACCCGGAATCCGCACCTGCGAACCCCAGGCCACCGAAGCAGAGTGCGCGAACTTAACCACTACACCACTGGGCTGGCCCCTTGTGTTTTAGGAATTTAATATAAAATAAGGGGAAAGTGATGGTTAAGAAGGAAAAATATATAATGAAACCTAGTTGCCAACAAGCTTCACTAAGAACAGGACACACCAAAATCAAATGATTTCTCTGTTGATAAAAGCATGGGTTAATAGATTGGAGAAACGTCCTAGTGATCAGGAGTTGTCAATTGAGAAGGGCGTTCAGTCCGTGGTGTCTGTGAGGATAAGAAAGCCCAGTGATGGAGCTGTGTCGAGGCTTTACAGTCAGTTACTGATGAGTGTCAATTAGTGGTCCACCATTGGAGTGAGGGGAGAACTTGGTGAAATGTTATGGGGCTCTGTCCTGCTCACCACTTTTATCAGTTGACTTGCAAATCGTGTTAATGCCAGTGAAAATGTGATTTCAAGAGGTATCCTAAAAAACTAGAGAACAGTTAGGTTTTAATATTATTTCCCAGAAGATTCTACAAGAACTTGAGTGTGGACTGGATTTCTTTCTGTTGTTTTGTGCTGCTGCCCCTTTTTCACAGCCTTATCTATATGTTGGACTATATTCTCTAGGCCAGCACTTCTCCAATGTTATTGTGTACGTGAACCACCTGGGGATCTTACTAAACGCAGAAACTGATTTAATGGGTCTAGAGTGGGGCCTGAGAGTCTGCATTTCTAGCAGGTTCCCTGAGGTTGCCATTGAGGCTGGCCTGCACACCGTGCTCTACAGCAGCCAGGATTATCCTGTTAGAGAGGAAAAGGACCAGACAAAATGAGGCCCTTACTCTCTGAATTCTGGCCAGCTTTCTAGAGAGTTCCTTGGTGAAAACCCACAGCTGTGCCTCTGGGCCTTTCCCACTCTGATCCTAGGAAGAGGTGTTTGAGCCAGGGCCAGGGGGTTGGAGCCATTCGTTGCCTTGGGATTCAGCAGCCAAGGGCCTGTGACTGCCTTCCAGTTGGTCTGAGCTGAGCTTGTGTGGTTTCAGGTCCCTGTCACATTCGATGACGTCGCCGTCCATTTCTCGGAGCAGGAGTGGGGAAACCTGTCCGAGTGGCAGAAGGAGCTCTACAAGAACGTGATGAGGGGCAACTACGAGTCTCTGGTTTCCATGGGTAAGGAGAGGCTTCGCTCGCCAGGGGCTTCCTTGATATCAGCTTGAGGTTCATTTGGGCCCTTTGGGAGTTCGGGACTCCACTACTACCAACAACTGAAAACAAGGACAACTGAATTTCCGAGAGTACAACGAATTAGAACAAACGCCATCATATGCCCCCATAGGTCAGTGCAGCATGGACCAGGACACCCCCCCGGGAGGAGGCGCTGGGGCAGGTGGGGGAAGACGGACTTAGACGGCAGTGGTCTCTCACCTTTGTGTTATCTTCCCCATGGCCCCTACGTATATATCCTAGAATTAGTTTGTCCAGCAAACTATTACTCAGCAGAGTGTGAGGTGCTCTATGAGAATCACATCATTTAGTTCTCATGCCCCTCCCATGAGGGAGCTAGGACAGGTGTCAATGCCCCTGTTTTACCATTCAGGTGACTGAACACTGTCATTGATGGAGGGCTTACGTCCCTTGGGTTCTCGTCCCCATTGTGTAGAGAGGAGGCTGTGACCCAGGGAAGTTAAATGCTCATCCTATAACCCCTAGGGCATAACCCCTGGTGGGGTTAAATGCCCCACCAGGAAGTCACAATTTCACTGAGATCTCTCTTACCCCAAAGTCTGTAGATTCTTGTTTTCATTAATAAGAGTATTTAAGGATGAAAACCTGGGAAATATACTTTAGTTTTCTATCTGTGCTTTTCTCTGATATGAAGAACTGTTTGGTCACACAAAAAAGTTAGAAACACATTAAATATACTATTGCATAGAAACTTTGATTATTGCTAGAATTGTTAATTTTATACACACATACTCCCCCAGTAGGACAACTTTTCTTTTTAATTTGTTTTTTTCCTCTGTTTATTTATTTGCTGGGAAAGATTCACCCTGAGCTAACATCTGTTGCCAGTCTTCCTCTTTCTGTTTTTTTTTCCTCCCCAAAGCTCCAGTACATAGTCGTATATTCTAGTTGTAGGTCCTTCTAATTCTTCTATGTGAGCCGTCGCCACAGCATGGCTACTGACAGAGGAGTGGTGTGGTTCTGCCCCCGGGAACCAATGCCGGGCCAATGGAGCAGAGCGCGCCAAACTTGAACCACTAGGCCGTCAGGGCTGGCTCTCTATTCTTTTTTAAGTACATACATAATTGTGAAAATTCAGCAATTTAGATTTGTATAATAAAGAACAATCCCCACCCTCCCACCAGTACCACTCCCCAGAGGAAACCACCCTGAACCCTTTGGCCTGTATTGCTTCTCATCTTTTTCTGTGCACATGCAAACATACGCACAATGCGTGCACTCGTGCACATGGGTTTGTGGTGTGCACAAGGGGGATTGTTCACTTATTTTCCCTAACCGTAGGCCATAGACAACTTTCCACATCAGCACATGTAGGCTTGCTCAGAAAGACAGTGCGGTATTCCATCTGAACCATTGGGCATTTGACCTTTCTGGTGTTGATGAGCAGCAGCTTGATTGTGTCTTCTCACTGTTATAGAGTGTTGCGATAAACATCTCTATGTATTTGTGCGCTTACCTGAGTATTTCAGTAGGACACATTCCAAGAACTGGGTTTGCCAAGAAAAGAGGGTGCACATTTACAATGTTGTGGCCACCACTCCGGCACCCTCCAGAAGGCTGAGTCCGTGCGTGTTTATGCAACAGTGTATGATGGTGCCACTTCTCCACACCCTGGCTTGAACTGATATTCTTCTGTTTTAAATATTTGTCTTTTCTGATGCATGAAAAATGACATCTCATTATTTTACTAAGTATTTCTTTGATGATTAGTGAACTTGTACATCTTTTCCTATGTTTACTGCCATTTGCATTTCTTCTAGGAATTACCTATTCATATCTTTGCTTTTTTATTTTTTACTAATTGTAGAGGTTCTTTATATATAATTATGGGTATTAACCCTTTGCCTTATATCTGACAAACATGTATTTCCTCCAAGTGTTGTCAGCTTTTAATTTTATTTCCAAAGAACTTTAAACTTTTTTTTTCTTTTTTATTTATGAGGAAGATTAGCTCTGAGCTAACATCCATTGCCAATCCTCCTCGTTTTTGCTGAGGAAGATTGGCCCTGGGCTAACATCCATGCCCATCTTCCTCTACTTTATATGGGACGCCGCCACAGCATGACTGACAAGCGGTGCATCTGTCCACACCCGGGATCCAAACCTGCGAATCCTGGGCCGCCCAAGTGGAGTGCGCAAACTTAACCGCTACGCCACCAGGCCGGCCCCAAAACTTTTTTTAATGTAAAGAAATCTATCAGTATTTTGTTTTATGGCTTCTAGGTTTTATCAGGATTAGTTTTTTACCCTGTAAAATTTCAAATATCTTGTGACTTTGTCATGAAAAACTTGAGCAGGCATTGGCCACCTGTGACCAGCAAGAGCCACAGATGACAGAAGGGCTAGTTTCTGTTGGTGGGTGGGTGGCACCCCACTGCTGGTCCCCCCGGGAGGACACAGTACGAGGTTAATGCACACATACACTTGTATGTGCACACACACACAGTGGGCCCTAAGGAAAGGGCTGGAAACTTGGCCTGTTTCTTTTCCAACATCGCCAGCCGCAGGTAGGGCAGCTGCTCCTGGTGTCACAATCACACAGGTGACATCTTTGCAGCATCCAGTGTGACCTCACCACATAGTATATCTTCTTTCCTTCCTTCTGCCTAGACTACGCAATTTCCAAACCAGACCTCATGTCACAGATGGAGCGCGGGGAGAGGCCGGCCATGCAGGAGCAGGAGGACTCTGAGGAGGGGGAAACGCCTGCAGATCCCAGTGCTGGTGAGTGGCTGCCGGGTGGCCCAGAGCTCTGCCTCCCAGATCTTTCAGCCCTCAGGAGGCCCAGCATGGGGCGTCACAATCCAGAGTAGACCCTGGAGGGATTTGTAAGCAAGCTGTGTACAGAAAAGAGGCCTGCAGGTGCAGGGACCTGCTTGGGGCCTCCCTGAGGGCCAGTGGCCCAATGGGCTGATAATAGGAATGTCTATTCCTATTCATTGTCTCAGGGTTTTTGACACGACCGAGTGTCACCTCACTCTTTGCAGGAAACAAAACAAGAGCTGAAAGGAAGGCGGTTACTTGTCAGGGCACTAGCGCCTGTGCATCTTGGAGATCCCAGAGAAGGGCCACATTCCTGGTCCTGCAGCCGGTCAGTGGAAGGATAGGGACAGATGGACTTTACCTGAAACATCCTACAATATGCACTACAGTGTCTGGACGAGGCAGTTAGATGGAGGCAGCAGAGAGGTCCAGGTGGGACTGGCCATGTGACTCAAGTGCAGACTCTAGTGTCAGGCCACCTGCATTCGAATCCCGGCCTCTCTCCTTACTAGCGGTGTGATTTTAATTATTCAGCCTTTTTGGAGGCCTAGTTTTCTCATCTATTAAATGGGACTGGCACTAATATCTAGGGCCTGGCGTGGTGACTGACCTGTGGCAGTGGCCTAGTAAACACCAGCTGTTGTCATTCTGCGTGGTGTGTTGTCCCTTCTAGTGGCTATATCGATGGCCTGTACACTTGCACTGCGGCTGTGCTCATGGTGTGTAGCTCATTTCCAGAGCCCCTGCTTTGGAATTGCCTTTGGACTTGCGTTGCTTACCCTGAAGGTCTTCACTGGAGGCTGATCCTTGTCCTTTATGGCCAAACATTGGTGATCAAGTCTTTTGAAAAAGGAGGATAATCTAGCAGGAGAACTCATTGGGGCCAGCAGCCAGGTCTTGTCATTAAGCAATGTCATTGATTCTGGGACCTATAAACTGGCTCCAAGGAGGAGGTCCAGAAACATATTGAGTGGTGTCAACCCCAGGGACTAAGAGGGAAGGTAACTTACAGAGGATACAGAACCCCGTGGAAAAATAAGTGCTGGCGTGTTTCAGAGAAATCCAGTATCACTACTTTCTAGAAATTTGCCTGGAGATATAAATCAAGGGAGAGGCTGATCCTGAACTCATTCTGGCAGACAAGAGAGATGGACTTAAAAGTAGATGAAAATGGGGGCTTGGGGACAAAGTGTGGCATGTGGCAGAATCATCTTTTGTTTGGAGGAAAATAAGTCTGTATCTGAAAGGTTTGAGTGGCCACAGCCAAAAACAAGGGTCAAGTGGGAATAGAGAGACTCGGGGTAGAAGGAATAAGAAAGACGGCTTGGGAGGCAAAAATGAGAATAAGGGAGAGGCTATTTGTGGTAAAAATCCTGAAATCCAGTCTGATGGCCCCGTGGAGTCTTGTGGTCCAGGGGCTGCTCTTCTAGCACCTTCTTAGAAGGGCTGGGATGAGAGCAGTGGTCCCCATCCTCTGTCGACTTGTTCACGCCCTCATCACAGATGGGCCTCCCAGAGTGGGGCCAGAATCAAAAGCAAATAACCCCAACCCACTCTGCGTGGGGCTGGGTTTGTTCTGGCACACACACGCCCACAGCCTGAGCTTCTGTGGGAAGTGGCAGCTTCATAGAGGCTGCCCTATAGGGCTGGAATGTGCCGTTTGTTCCACTAACCATCTCCAGCCACTTGGAGCCTGGACTGGAGAGAGGACAGGAGAGGACATGGGAACCACTGCTCCATGGAACTAGCCTTCAACCCGCACCTCTGCGGGAAACCGAAGGCCCTGCCTCTGGAGAGCTGGGTTGTCCTGTGAAGCTGCAGTTATCAGAGCCCCGAACACACCAGTGGTAACCTATCTGTTCACGTGTCTTCTCCCTTAGAAGGGTGACCGTAAAACCAGCCCTAGGCCAGACCCAATGATGTGATACCAAGGAGGAGAAGTCTAGAAACTTGAGAATGTTCATAGTTCCTGATACACCAAACATGACAATTTTATGAACTGGCTGAGTAAATTAATTCAATAAACTATTATTTATGGTTTGGCTCCCTAAGAGCAAGGAGATCCAAAGATGATTCAGATATCGACCCTCCTCTCAAAATACTCAGAGCAGGGGCTCCCATTCATGGCCCTGTGAGGATGGTAAAGGAGACCTGGAGAAGCCAGGTACTATTTTCACCTAACAGATTAGCAGAGAGTAAAACAAACCAGAAGGCATGGCTGACATCCAAGTTCTCATACATTGTACGTAGTTTCAGTCTTTTTAGAAAGCAATTTGATATTTTCTAGTCTTAAAATAAGTTTTAAATATTTAAAACGTTCATAAACTTAATAATTTCCTGAGAGTCTCGAACATGGAAAAGAATCCAAAATATGTATTAAGATGTACAAATATTACATTCCATTATGATAGACTCTTATACAGCCACTAAAATCATATTTATGAAGAGTTTTTATAGCATAAGTTTCACTTGTATGTTTATTATTTAGTTTCATCAAATAGTTTTTGTACCAGGTACTGTGTCAAGAGACTAATGTTGACAACCCAAACACCCCACATAGATAAAGTAGAGTCACTAACTGTGACAGCACTGTGAAGACAAGCATCCAGGCCACGAGACAGACTGCGTGGAAGACCTTGTAGAGATTGGGAGGTCAGAAAAGCCCTCTTTGAGGAAGTGAGATTATTAGTGGAAACCTAAAGAACAAGTGGGAGTTCCATTTGCTCCAAGGAGAACTCACTGAGGGGAGGAAAGACTGAAAGCAAGGAGACCCTGGAGGCTCTTTTTGTAGTCCAGGTAGGAGATCTTGGCATAACCTAGGGAGAGAAGCGGGTGTTCGCAAGACATATTTTGTCAGTAGACAAGAAGGGACTTCTTGATTGAGGGATGCTGAATTCGAGGGAGAGGGAGGTGCCAAGGATGACTCCCCAGTCTGTGACTTGAGTAAGATGGTAGATGGGGGACAACAGGAGGTTCATATCTGGAGAAACGATAAGAACACATTAGGTTTGAAATCCCGTGAGACATAAAGGAGAAAGTGTTGAGAAAGCAGCTAAATGAAGGAGTCTGGAGTTCAAAAAAGAGGTCTGAGCCACAGACAGACATGTGGGCATTGGTAGCGTAGACTGGATTAGCTTCCAGTTTGTGGAAGGAGAAAAGCAGGGAGGACGGGCCACGCCCTTGGGAGCCCTGACTTTTAGAGCAGATTTGGAGATCTGGAATATATTGGTCTGGGTGGGGCCCAGGTGTTAGTATTTTTTAAAAAGCTTCCAAGGTGATTCTCATGTGCAACCAGAGTTGAAAACCACTGTTGTAGGGATTTGGAAAAAGAAGGAGGAACAAGAGGAATCAAAGGAAACAGAAGGAGTGGCCAGAAAGGTAGCAAGAAATTAAGATAGCGTATCGTTGGGTATTTCAAGAGAAGAGTGTTTCCAGAAGGAGGGAGTGTGGTCAACAGGGTTGAATTCTGCAGTGTAGTTTAGTAAGACGGAAACTGAAAAATGTCCATTGGATTTGCAAATTGGCAACATCACTGACCTTAGCAAGAAAGATGTTGGTGGTTTGGTAGGAGCAGAAGCCAATTAGAGTGAGTTGAGGAGTGAAGGGGATGTGAGGAAGGGGAGAGGCACCTGTCATCAGTTGTGTGAAGTTAGCTGTGAGTGGAAATATGGGGCCATACTTGGGGGTCAGATCTTGTTTGCCTAAGATGGGGATTGCTAAAGCCTGTTTGAAATGTTGATGGGAGTGATCCAGTTGATAGGGGAAGTTAAGAATGTAGAAGTGGAAAATGCAAATACAATATGAAGTCAATGGTATGAATAAAAGATAGAAAAAAAGAATGGATGGAAACATACCAAAATCATATTTCTCCATGCTTATCAGAATTTTCTGAAGTGAGCATATATTATTTCTTATTCAGTAAAAATGATTTTTTAAAAAAACAATGCTTGCAGAAAGACTTCAAGTTAAAGTTGGCATATTGAACATGTGTTTACTCCTACCTCCCAAAATCCTTCTAAAACAAGAGTGAAGGGACTTAGGAGACAACGGCAACAAAATTTTGGAAGCCTGAAAGCAAATGGCTAGGTGATTACTGATTTAGAAAGCTGAATCCAAAATTGGTATTGGGGGAAGCTGAGAAGAAACCCAATTTGCACTCCACTCCACTCCCTGCTCCCGACTCAGGAGTTAGGAGCACCAGGGACTCCAGGCATCTTTGGAAATGGGGTAAAGGTGAGGCTAAACCGAGGACTGGTGGAACTTCTTTTAAAGAGGCATTTAAACACTACCACTTCCTCTCTATTCCCTCCCCATCGCTACAGCTGCCATCTGCCTCTCCCAACCCTGGTAGACGACCAAGGCTTATTCTCTGGAGAGGGTGAACAAGATCTCTGGACATGGGCTCCAGGCAGAATTGAGAGTGGGTTACCATGTTGAAAACAAGGGAATAAGGGAAGCTTGACATACAAATGTTGAGATTTCCAGCCTTCTTCCCTAGCCTAGCTCCCAAAACGATGCTGACATCCAGGATTAAACCCTCAGGGCAGGATATTCTAAGATTTGTGTGTGTGTGTGTGTGTGTGTGTGTGTGTGTGTGTGTGTGTGTGTGAGGAAGACTAGCCCTAAGCTAACATCCATTGCCAATCCTCCTCTTTTTCTCTGGGGAAGACTGGCCCTGGGCTAACATTCGTGCCCATCTTCCTCTACTTTATATGGGACACCGCCACAGCATGGCTTGACTAGTGGTGCATCTGTCCGTGCCTGGGATCCGAACACATGAAACCCGGGCCACTGAAGTGGAGTGCGCAAACTTAACCACTAGGCCACCGGGCGAGGCCCTGGAAGATTTGTATATGGAGGCTTTTGGGACTAGCCCAAGAGATTTCCCAGTGAAATGACCTAGCCAAATCATCCTACTGGGAAACCCGTTGTTAGCAAGCATTACCTGAATGCACTGAACTTTCAGTTCTCTTTTGAGTGTTCCACTTTTAAATATAAATGGACAACCCAGAACCAAGACATTTAGGAAAAACCTCTAATATACTGAGACCAAAGGAAAAAAACAGAAAAAATAAATTTCCAGGAAACAGAGACCAACCATGCAGAGAGGGGGAAAAAAGTATGTTTAAGTGTATATGTACATATGTATGTAGGTATGTGTGTGTGTGTATGTATACCTAAGAATCAGATAAAAGAAGTGAATGCATCCATGACACAAAAGTATAACGCTCATTTTTTTTTTAAAAAAGAATAGAATGGAACTCTTGGAAATTAAAAATATAGTAATACAAATTAAAAACTCAGTAGCAATGCTAGAAGATGAAGTTGAGCACATATCCCAGAAAATAAAGCAAAAAGACAAAAAAGAAAGTAGGGAAAGAATAAGAAAAATAAAGAATGGAAGTTCAATGTCCATGTAATAGGAATATCAGAGAAAAAGAATAGCAAAAACAGGAAGGAGGGGCATTAGCAACAAAATAATTCAAGAAAAATTCCCAGCACTGATAGACATGGTTTTCCAGATTGAAAGAGCCTATCAACTGCCTAGAGCAATGGATGAAAATGGACCCACACCTTAGATACTTCAGCAAGAAATTTCAGAGCCACTGAGGACCAAGGAGATCCTACAAGCTTCCAGAGAGAAAAACCAGGCTTATACAAAGGAACAAGAATTACAATAGCTTTGGACTTTCCAACAATATTGGAAGCTACAAGACAGAACAATGCCTTTAACATTATTTAAATTTTAAAATTGGAAAATATCTTCCAGCCATTCTAAAATATGACATCTAGCCAGACTATTCTAAATATTAACTATGAGAGTAAAGTGGAGACGTTTTGAGATACACCAGGTCACACAGGCACCCTTTCTCAAGCTGGGGGAGGTGCTTTGCCAAAGTGAGGAAATAAACCCAGAAAGAGGTGTTAGGAGCTCCAACACAAGAGAGGTGAAGGGGATCCTTGGATGAGGATCCCAAGAAGACAGCTGTGCACTGGAGGCAACCAGTCCAGACTGGAGCATGTCAGAAGGTTCCAGAAAATTTTTCAAGTAGATGAAATTGAGAAATACCTAATATGTTTGAAAGTTTTGAGAGGAGAGTTACGGAGCAGGGGAGCAGGGGAGAGTTTGGAGCTGAGTTGATGATAATTAATAAAATGAAGCCAAAGAAAAATTATTAGCTCCAGGGGAAGCAGAAAGGTTTACAGGCATAGAAAAGTGCTTATAGTATACTACATGGTTCAATTTTAAATAACATTTACATAATCTAATAACGGAACCACCCAATATTGATCCAACCAGAATTACAAACTAAATTGAAAGCATCAGGGATTCGGAAGAGATGTGGATGGATGGGGAAGAGATGGTCCACCTCCAGCTCTTGGAAGTCATGAGAAAATGCTTAAAATTGAAAACTCAAGGAATAGCAACATAAGTATGTTACTCAGAGCTATGAAGGTAAATGACAAAAGAATCAGCTAGAAGAATTGAAAGTGATTGCCACTGGGGAGCAGGAAATAAGGAGTTGTGGAGGAAAGCTTTTTAAAAACTATTCAACCCTCTGCCTGTGTGCATGTATAACTTTTAAAAAATGTGAAAAATTAATACACCAAAATTTTAAAAAATCTAACAAAGTGCAGCCATGGGAAGTTTGGAAAGCCAGTGTCAACCACCATTTCTTTGCTTTGAGCTGGTAAAGAAAGTTCATGTGGCAACACTGGTTTTTACTTTCGAATAAAACCCTAAAGTTTCATCAACGTAATTGAAAAAGAAAAAAATGCAGAGTGGAAGTCCCACGTAATTCTCTCTCAAGAGTCAATAGTTCATTCCTTCCAATTTGTGTGCATGAAGTTCCACATACACACACGCACACACATATGGCCTTAATTATATAGGTAATCCATAAATACGTTCTCATCATTAAAACAATCAAACAATATAGAATTACACTGTTTGGCAACTTACTTTTTTCAATATATCCTTGACATGTTTACATGTCAGAACATATAAATATATCTTGTTCTTTCTCACAGCCAACTATAGTATTCTGTGTATTGATTTCATAATTTATTTAAATAATTTCCCATCGGTGTACATTTAGAGTGCTTGCAAGTTTCAGTGCTTCATTAAAGATCCTTTATAAATGAATCTTTGTGCACTTGTCTGAAACTTATTAAGAAGTGGACTTTCTGGGTCAAAGATGTACCCATTTAAAAATTTAATGGATATTAGCAAATGCCCTTCAAAATGATTGTGCCAATTTATACACATTCATCTATGCACGGGACTACCTGTTTCCCACACTCATGCCAGGAGTAGGTATTATTTATCTTTTTATTATTTGTGCCAAAGTAATGGGTAGAAAAGACAACATTTTGATGTTTTCATTCAACTTTCTGTAAGAGTGATGTTGAACATATTTTCATACCTTACGATCACTAGTATGTCTTATATTGTGAATTATCTTTTGCCTGTTCTTTTGGGCTATTCATCTCTTTATTATTGATTTGTAAAATCAATAATATTGATTTTTAAATATTAAGGATATTAGCTCTTGTGTGTCATGTATATGCGACTATGTTTCCTAGTTGATGGTTTACCTTTGTATGTAGTATTTGTATATGTGTGTAGTGTAGCTGTTTTAAATTTTCATGTGTTCAAATTTATCAGTTTAAAGTTCTATGTATTCAAGTTTACCAATAATTTTCTTTAGGGTATCTGGGTTTCATATCAAGTATAGAAATACTTACTCAGCCCATTTCATTCAGTAAACCCTATGATCATAGGCTTTGGGCCTGTGAGCTTTTCAAAAACCTATAAAAAATTTTTGTGACCTGAAAAAAAATTTTTTTTGCTCCAGAAAACAAAAAGAAAATTGCAAAATGTAATTAATTAAACGTTTAACTGTCTACAAATACCACATTACAGTTATGCAGATATATGCACCACATATATGACGGTGGTCCCATAAGATTAGTTCCACATAGCCAAGGTGTGTAGTAGGCTATACCATCTAGGTTTGTGTAAGTACACTTGATGATGTTCGCACAGCAACGAAATTGCCTAATGACGCATTTCTCAGAATGTGTCCCCATCGTTAAGCAATGCATGGCTGTATATCAGCTTCATGCTTATTAAATTTAGTGTTTGCAAACATTTAATACAATTAAAACCAATTTACAGGACAGATATTTCCCATCTCACAAGAGTTCTTATGAAGAACTCTTATGAATTACAGAGATTAAAAACCAATCACAAATTAAATTTATTGCTAAATAATGTCAAGGTAAAGCTACAAAAATTCCTTCAAAAAAATTTACAGCAAAAAATTATATGGGTTGGGCACATTTGATGTTTGTTGACTGACCAGGAAGCCTCCAGAAGGAATATCTAAGTCCCAGAGGTCTAGGCATAGCCTGTTCCTTTGCTCAAAGTTGTAAAAAAGAGAAAAAAATCTGTGCTTTTTTCTAATACTAGTATGACTTCATTGTTTATGTCTATGTTGTTGATTCATCAGTAATTTATTTTGATGTGAGATATGTGAACATAGCTTTTTTTTTCTTCTAGGCAGGAAGCCAGTTGTCTCCACTCCATTTATTTAAAACTTTTTCCCACTGGTTTGAAATGCTGCCTTTGGTCATAAACTATATTCCCTCAGTGTATATGTCTTTGATTAGTTTTTTAAATAGGAGAACAAATTACTGTTTATAAACGCAGTGTGGTGTCAGTACTCTTTCAGAAGTTGTTTGGGGTGGGAAACGTTATTGGTGGGAAACAACTGGCTTCCCTACTGTAGCAGATAGGGAGAGGGGCCATGAAAATATGTAAATACTGCACGTTTCAAGGGAGAAAGAATTAAATGCCACAGAGAGGAGCAAAGAAGTGCTTGGGGCTCCGAGAGGAGCCCGATGCGTTCAGCTGAGAGCACCAGGAGAGGTTTGGTAGGCTGGGGCCTTGAAGTCCGGGCAGCTGTTGGAAGGCAGTGGTCTTCAAGCTGGGGTACCATGCCCTAGAGGGCACAAGGAGACTTTCCAAGAGAGACACACATAGATGGCTTTGAGGGTTCAAATTCCAGGTCCTTCATCCATTTGTTCTCCTTCAGAAAACTGATCAGCGAGCACACAACACATGCAGTCCCTGTCACCGTGGTCCTCATCTCCTACCTCTTCCACTAACAGGCACTTCCCGCCCTTCCCTATCTTATTATGGAGTACTTCTCCGAAGTATAAAAGCCCTCTGGGTCACAGAGACAATCCAGAAGGTTGGGGTACATGACCAGAAGTGCATCTCTCTGGGGCCTGGATGGTGAATTCTTCTGAGTGTTAGATCATTTGCAATACTTTGCTTTCAGCAAAATTGCAAGAGAACCTAATTAAGTTGTCAGCTAATAGTCATTAAAAACAATTTTTGATGATACGTTAACCATGTGCTCTCGTAGCATTCTAATTCAGAAGAAGTTCAGAGAATCGAGTGGCGATTCCATAACAAAGCTCCTGCCAGCCCATCTACATATCTATGTAAATGAGCTTTCCCAGTGCTTGTATTCATAAGAATGAAAAATAGGGACAGATTGGATTCTGAACTCTGTCTCATTCAGGCAATAAGAATATTCATTCTCAAATAAGTGAACTAATTGGGAAAAAAATCCTATCCATCAAGTTTTTTGTTTTCTATCTTGAATAATTGTTTATCATTCTATAGTAATAATAACCAAGGATAACTTAAGCCAGGAAAAAAATTAACACTTAGAGCCCTGTGGTTATTGGAAATGAAAGCAAAATTAATCCTTCTAATTTACATACACATTTTTGTGGCAGAGTAGTAGATGAGGTGATCAGTAAAAGGCTTCTAAGCATAAAAATATGTTCTATTAGGAGAAAATTCTGTGGGCAAAGTGGGAATGGAAATAGAAGTTCAAGGTGAAAAGGAATGATATAAAAATTTCAACTATCAAAGAAGTACTTGTTCGTGTATTTTTTTAAGTGAATAATGGTGGGTTTAAAATTGCTAGGGTTCTTGGATTCCATTGGTGAAATTAAAAGGTGATGGAAGAGTTTATTTTAAAATATCAATATTTACAATACTCTAGAAATTACATCTCTTGCAGTTATTGAAGCATTTTATATGTTTATTCAAAAAGGTGCAAAGGGGTACATAGTTTTTAAAAACTATTTTAGGGAGGAGGCAAGTAAAATTTTTTAAGGAGTCTGAAGTCAGGGAAGATATTTTTCTGATGCTGGAGTCATGATTGTGTTTGTGGATCTACTGCAGAGGCGAGGCTTGAAGGTAGAGGAGAAAAGAGGCACAACTGATGGAGCAAAGTTCAGAAACGTGGGCAGGGTTAAGAAAGCAAGGAGAGGCCTGAGGAGAGAGGAGGACAGAGGAAGGACACTGCTTTTCCTGAGACTGGAGAGAAAGGCAGGGTCAAGATGGTGACCTTGAGCTAGAGCAGGGGGAAGTCCAGGATATAAGTGTAGATGACTTTTTTTTAAGATAGAAACTAGAACGAAGGCATCTTTGGAAAGTAGTGAGAAGACATCTTTAGAGACTCAGTTCTGAGGGGAAGTAGCCACCATCTGCATTTAAGGCTGTGGGGAATGCAACCTGGGAACACTGGAGCTGCTTTATATTCTGTTTACTCCCAAACGGGTCAGGCTGGCTAATCAGAGAGGAATTAAAGGATTGCCAAGCATCAGCCTTAGGTCATGTAGCATCAGTTGCTAGCATCATTGCTTGGTCTGCTTTCTCAGCAATGTGGTCCACTTTAGCTTGGGAATGACGAGTGGCTATGGCGGAAGAACAGAGGAGGCTTCATGAGGGTGGGGGCTGTTGGCTTTGTTCACTGGTTTCCTGGTTTCTTCTCTTTTTTCCACAGCATTAACCACCTTCTACCATACCATAGAATTTATTAATTGTTGATTGCCTTATGTAAGATGTATGAGGGCAGGGAGCTCTATATGTTCACTGTGTATCCCAAGCCATTTAGAGCACTGCATGGCACATGGTTGGTGCTCAGTAAAATATCTGTTGAATAAATATTCAATGAATGAATGAATATGTTTATGCGTTATGCATTTATAATTTCCTTAATTAGCAGTGATTTTCAACCTGTATGAGGATTTATGCTGGCACAACTCTACTGTATGGAAGAAAATAAAGTTGAACCCCTACCTCACACCATACACAAAATAAAAATAAATTTCAGGTGGAGTAAGAAGACCTAAATGTAGATAATGAAACAATAAAAAACCCTGGAGTAAAATCTACGAGACCAGATGAACCATCTAGGACCAGAGGAGAGCCTCTTAATAAGACAGAAAACCCAGAAGCCATAAAAAGAAAGAGGGACACATTTGATAATATCAAAACTTTAAGAAAGTTGTGTGGTAAAAGTTAACACAAAGTCAACAGACAAGTAATAGATTTGGGGGAAATATTTGAAATGCCGTAACAGAAAATGGGTTATTTTTAATACAGGAATCAAAAGACTCTTACCAGTTGACAAGAACAGAACACGGTTCACACAGAATCAACTCTAAAAGGCCAGTAAATGAGGGGCTGGCCCCGTGGCATAGTGGTTAAGTTCGCACGCTCCACTTCGGCAGCCCAGGGTTTGTGGGTTCAGATCCCGGGCATGGACTTATGCACCGCTTATCAGCGGTGCGGCATCCCACATATAAAGTAGAGGAAGATGGGCATGGATATTAGCCCAGGGCCATCTTCCTCAGCAAAAAGAGGAGGATTGGCAGCGGATGTTAGCTCAGGGTCAATCTTCCTCAGCAAAAAGAGGATTGGCAACAGATGTTAGCTCGGGGCTAATCTTCCTCACCAGAAAAAAAAGGCCAATAGATGAAAGAAATGATACTCAGATTATCCTGGTCAGGGAAGTGGAATTAAAGCATCAGTAAGTTATCACTTTACACCCAGCTGACTGAGGAAAATTAAAAAGAGCAGTGGTGTCTGTTGCTAGCAGGGATGTGGGGAAAAGGTGCAGGGCTGGTAGAAATATGAGCTGTCACAGCCTTGTTGAAAAGCAGTCTGATGACATCAGAATTAAAAATGCAGACACCTTTTGACTCTGTGGTCCCACTGCTGGGACTCTCATAGAAATAAAACCACTATTTTGTAGTTAGAGATATAAATAAACAAATGTTTGTTGCACTGTCGTTCACAATGGTAAAAGACTGGGAACACAGAGTGCATGCTCTTCAATAGGGAATGTTGAACACACTGCACTATGGTCCCCACCAGGGAGCGTGTGCAGCTTTTAAAAAGAACACATCAGCCCCGTAGAAATTGGTTTGAAGGGATTGCTACGAGATATTTGAGTGAGAAAAGGAATACAGAGGACTCTGTATAAGGCAATTTAATTTTTTTAAAACCAATAATGACCAGAAAATAAACACACATAGAGTGTTGTAATAAATAACCACATAAGCACGGAGAAAAATACTAGGTTAGTTACAGGAGTTACCTGGGAAGGTCAGATCTGTGAAATGGGAAGTGAGGGGAAGGGAAAGCAAATTAAATGGAAGAAAAATACTACACTAAAACCCAAAAATGTGTGCTATAATCCCATTTAAGTAAAATAGTGCCTATGTGTGTAATGCCATTTGAAATTAACCTACAGACCTATAGGCAAGTTAAAAAAAATGTCAGGGCAAGGTGTGTAATGGGATGCTGTTTAACTAAAAAGAAACCAAGAAGTTCCTATTGTACGTGTATGCAGCTTGTAAATGTGAGCAAGGAGGGGCTGGGGGTGTCTGTGGTCTGTCGATGTTGGACACCTCGGGGGGAGCTGAGAGGGTTGTGTGGTGAGGAGGTGATTAGCTTTTTCTTTATTCAGCTTGATTGTGGGGTGGGGAGACAGAGAGAGGAACTGTTGACTTTGGCTAGCCTAACTTGGGAAAGGGAATTAGAATCTCTTTTTAAAATAAACCCTGATGACACTATTTAAAAATCTGAGGGCATCATAGAAAACAAGCTTTGCATCTATTTTAAGTTAACTCCAGTTTATTGGTGTTCAAGGTTGCAGAATGTCCAGAAAATTCTATATCTACTCAATGCCAACTCAGTATTATTTCTTCAGGGTCTCTAAGCATTTTTGAAATGTAAATTCTTGGGCAGGTGGAATGAACATGTTCTGGGTTTTTCTGTCCTCCTCCCCCATCCCTCCCGCCTTCTCTCAGCACACGACGGGATCGTGATTAAGATCGAGGTGCAGACCAACGACGAGGGCTCAGAAAGTTTGGAGACGCCGGAGCCCCTGATGGGACAGGTGGAAGAGCACGGCTTTCAGGACTCAGAGCTGGGTGACCCGTGTGGAGAACAGCCAGACCTGGACATGCAGGAACAGGAAAATACGTTGGAGGAGTCCACGGAAGGCTCCAGCGAGTTCAGCGAGCTCAAACAGATGCTGGTGCAGCAGAGAAACTGCACAGGTCAGTTGGGTGGGGGAGGAGCTGGTAGGCCTGCAGGTAGGCCCTGCCTGTGGGAAAGCTGTGGTTTCCTTCAGAGAGGCAGTTTGACATTGATGGGTGGACAGGCTGAGGGAACCCCAAGCATGGCCTCAGGTGCAGGTTTCCTGCCTCAGGATTTATAAGAATCCTTCTCCAAGCTAGGAAAGAAGGCATCACAACCGGAGACTAGGTCAGATGAGGGCCAAAGGGATCTCAGAGACCATCTCTCCAAACCCTCTTACAGGCAGAGGTCAAATAAATTGCCCAGGGTCACATGACAGTGGCAGAGCTAGAACTTCAGTCTCCTGATGCATCCTTGACTGTTCTTGTGTCACACTAGAGGCCCAGCTACCTTGAAGATTTTCAACCCTTGGAGAGCATGTTGTTATTGTTGTTGTTTTAATAACCAACTGTACTGTCTTTTTCTGGTAGAATTGAGGCATCATTTTTGTTTAATTATAAAACCTCAAGGTCACCATTCTGCACACTCTTGCTCCTTGTAAATATAAGCAGAACAGTAAGGAAGTGGGCTCACAGCCGCCTGATCCCAGGACATCTTTTGTGGTTGATTTTCTGATGCTGAACCTTCCTTGCAGTCCTGAAAAAAGCCCTACCTGATCATCCTGGTGTATTTTTTTTTTTGTGAGGAAGACCAGCCCCGAGCTAACATCCGTTGCTAATCATCCTCTTGCTGAGGAAGACTGGCCCTGGGCTAACATCCGTGCCCATCTTCCTCCACTTTATATGGGACGCTGCCACAGCATGGCTGACAAGCAGTGCGTCGGCGGGTACCCGGGATCCGAACCCGTTGAACCCCAGGCTGCCAAGCGCCAACTAAACTGCTGCGCCACTGGGCCAACCCCCCTGGTGTATTTTTTAAGTACACTATTAGATATAATAGTTAGCTGCTATTATATTCAGGAGTTTTACAACTATATTCATATATGAAATGAACCTGAACTTTTCTTAAATTATCCTCATCTAGTTTTGGAAACAAGATTATACTAGACTTATCATATGAACTGGGAAGCTTTTGCTCTTTTTTTCTATATTCTTTAAATAATGTACAAGATAGGAATTAAGTGTGTCCCTTGAAAACTTGGTAGAACTCACTTGAGATGTGGTCTTTGTTTGGATATTTTGTTTATGTGCAAAAGAGTCATTAACCATCTCATCAATTTATATATATATATATTTAGAAATGTATCCACATCCATTTTATTGAGGTCTTTAAAAATATGTTGATTTAAAATTTTTTTTTATTTTATCTGTAGATAATTCCTCTGCAATTTGCCTTTTTGCATTTAATAATAAAATATCATGGACATCCTTCTTGGTCAAAAGATGTGGATCTAACTCCTTATTTTTAAATAGCTGCATGATTTCAGAATTTCAGAAGTCTTTTATACCACATTCTTTCATAAGAGAATAGTGAAAGACACAGGCAAATTGTGAATATATGCTAAATTGGGAGCTTCATAATATAAATTCCAGATTGCCCTTTGAGCATTCCCCATCAATTCTAGGAAAACCTGAGAAAAATTACTAAATAGTGCTTTGTGGAATTTTGAGTCCTGAATTTTAGGGCCAGATATTTCATTCTTATTTCATTAAGAAAAAACAATTTTGATGCTCGAGTTTAAATCTGCTAGGGCCCATATTTCCTCTCTGTCTTTCATAAACAACCCTTATTTTCAGAATAAACACCAGGGCAACTAGTCACCAACCTCTGAAGCTGCTTCCTCCTTCCTGATCTTTTAAGCATCATGTTCCGAGGATGTTCTGGGTCACTTCTTGCCGAGAATCCTAACAGTACGGAGGCAGCATGTTATGAGTGCCCTGAGCTGGGACTCGGCACACCTGTGTTCTGATGTTAACACTGCCATTTGCTGGGTTCCGAGGAGTAGTTGGGAGTACTGTAGCCCAGCAATCACTAACAAACTTACAAAACCTTGGCCAGGTAGTGAACACTGCCGGCTCCCGTTTCCCTATCATTTGAGGGGGTAGACTCGATGGTGCAAGCTCTGAAAAGGTCTATGATTTTATTTACTTTTTTGGAAACATCACTTGATACCAGTGGGCTTGGATGCCCCACATCTGTGAAATGGGGATAATTCTGGCTTGACTTATCCTATAATAAGATATTGTCACTATGAAAAGAGAACAGGTGTTAAGTGGTTTGAAAAAGTTCTCATTTGTTTGCTTTTAAGAATTCCACAAATGCAGACTGTTATGGAGTCTTGCATCCCACAGGTGGGCTCAGAAGAGTGACTTTCTCATGTCACACAGAGTCAGTGACTAACAATAGAGCTCCCCAATTAGCAGTGTTTAGGGAGCGCCCAATAAGTACGTACAAGGCGCTTGAGAAAATTCAGACAGGAGTTGGAGGCCACTCCTTTTCTCTAGGACTTACCTTCTTGTGGGCCACTGTAGAACATGGCCTCTTTTAGGTCCTGAAGGGGCAGGCTAGAGGATGGAGGGCTGGGAGAGAAGGACATCCATCAGTTGGGGTGTTCACCAACACTTGCCGTGTGCATGGCACCGCACACTAGAGCTTGTGGGCAAGGCAGAGGAAATCGCTGCCCCCAGCACAAGGTTGTAGGGCCTCCCTGTCAGCCACCTCACCTGTGCAGGTGAACTGCTGCATGAGAAGGCGGAGTTCCTGAGTCCTGGGGCAGCACAGCAACAGGTGCTGTGGGCTCAGGGAAGTTGAGTGCTGCAGGTTGGGATGATCACAGAAGGCTTCAGGGAGAAGACAGGATTGGGGCTGGGTGTGAAATGATGGGCACGACTTGGAGACAGCGAGGAGGGTGAGTAAAGGCATCTGAGGAGAAATCTCCGCAAGAGTTCGGGCAAGACCTAGACCAGGGGGCTGAGCAGAGTTCAGGGAGAGGAGACCCTGGAAGGGAAAAGGTTGAGAACTTGATGAGTCAAGACCCTTTTGATACAGGTGGTAGAAACCCAACCCTTATGCAGCTTGACTGACAAAAGGGGTATTTATGGGCTCAGATCATTGGTAGGTCCAGGCAGACACCAGCCTCGGGCACCCCGCCAGGAGGGCTCTGCGTGCTGGTTTCCTTCTTTCCTGCTGGTTACTGCTCGCTAGCAGCTAGGGGAAATGGGCACAAACTTCTCATCACAAAGAAGCAATCTTCCCTGCTTCTTCCATGTAAAATTCCAAGAGAGGGCTCCAACTGGCCCATTTTAGGCCTGAGCTCATTCCTGAACCGACCTCCGCTGTCAGCCCGGGTTACATATGCAACCCCGTGGAGTGGAAAGGAGTATTTTCCCAAAAGAGGGTATTTGGGCTGACAATATATACATGGTGTTGGTGAGGATGAATTGATGCTTACCTACATCCAGGTCAGGGGCGCTAGGCAACAGCTGACATCTTTTTTCTGTCTCTCCCTGACCCTGGAGCAGAGGGGATCGTGATCAAAACAGAGGAGCAGGAGGAGGAAGAGGAGGAGGAGGAGGAGGATGAGCTGCCGCAGCACTTGCAGTCCCTCGGGCAGCTGTCCGGGAGATACGAGGCCAGTATATACCAGACCCCGCTGCCGGGGGAGCTGTCCCCCGAAGGCGAGGAGAGCCCCCCGCCCCTGCAGCTGGGAAACCCGGCGGTGAAGAGGCTGGCGCCCCCCTCCCACGGGGACCGGCACCTGAGCGAGAACCGGGGCTCGTCGAGCCAGCAGCAGCGGAACCGCCGCGGCGAGCGGCCCTTCACCTGCATGGAGTGCGGCAAGAGCTTCCGGCTGAAGATCAACCTCATCATCCACCAGCGCAACCACATCAAGGAGGGGCCCTACGAGTGCGCCGAGTGCGAGATCAGCTTCCGGCACAAGCAGCAGCTCACGCTGCACCAGCGCATCCACCGCGTCCGCGGCGGCTACGCGTCGCCCGAGCGCGGGCCGGGCTTCGGCTCCAAGCACACGCTCAAGCCGCGCCCCAAGTCGCCCAGCTCGGGCAGCGGCGGCGGCGGCCCCAAGCCGTACAAGTGCCCCGAGTGCGACAGCAGCTTCAGCCACAAGTCGAGCCTGACCAAGCACCAGATCACGCACACGGGCGAGCGGCCCTACACGTGCCCCGAGTGCAAGAAGAGCTTCCGCCTGCACATCAGCCTGGTGATCCACCAGCGCGTGCACGCGGGCAAGCACGAGGTCTCCTTCATCTGCAGCCTGTGCGGCAAGAGCTTCAGCCGCCCGTCACACCTGCTGCGCCACCAGCGGACTCACACGGGCGAGCGGCCCTTCAAGTGCCCCGAGTGCGAGAAGAGCTTCAGCGAGAAGTCCAAGCTCACCAACCACTGCCGCGTGCACTCGCGCGAGCGCCCGCACGCCTGCCCCGAGTGCGGCAAGAGCTTCATCCGCAAGCACCACCTGCTGGAGCACCGGCGCATCCACACGGGCGAGCGGCCCTACCACTGCGCCGAGTGCGGCAAGCGCTTCACGCAGAAGCACCACCTGCTGGAGCACCAGCGCGCGCACACGGGCGAGCGGCCCTACCCCTGCACGCACTGCGCCAAGTGCTTCCGCTACAAGCAGTCGCTCAAGTACCACCTGCGGACCCACACGGGCGAGTGAGCGCGCCCCGCCGCCGCCGCCCGGCCAGGTGCGCCGCCAGGTGTGCGGCCGAGCCCGCCCCCGGGACGCCTGCCGGGCCGCCGCGAGGCCCGAGCCCAGCGGGCGGGGGCGGGGCGCCCCCCGAGCCCCTTTGCTGTGAGCCCCCCTCTCCTTTCGTCCCTCCTCCCAAGGACACGGGGTTGTGACACCAGGTCGCTTGCTGCCGTGTTTACCCGGGGCCCCAGGGGGGAGAGCGCGGACCTGGGGAACCCCTTCGGGCTGTTAATTTCCTTGACAATAAAATGGATGAAACCAATCAGCACGGGGGGAGTGATTTGGCCGCCGGCCACACGGAGGGGCGGTGTGCAGGGCCATTTAGTTGGGGATAGAACTTTCTAATGACCTTTTGGATACTGTGGTTCTATTTGATAATAATAGAGTAATTTTTAAAAGACGAGCGTTTCCTGTTTGCCGTTTTTGTTTGGTTTTGAAGGGGAGGGATGAGGTGGCTGAGAGACATATGACTAATGTCAGTGGACAGGTTCAGTTGAGTCCCTTTTATGTACTCATATCCTATGTTGGGTGGTGAAGGGGACCCAGATCCCACCAATTATAAAGTCCAAAGGAGAGACAGGACTGACAAGCATGAAATAGTGAATGAGTCCTGGCTGCAGACCATCCATGTGCCCTGGTGTCCAGAAGACAGTGGGAGTTCAGGAGGCAGGCAGGAAGAGTGACAGTTTTGGAATGGACTGGAAAGATGGTCCTACGGCAAAAGCTGGGCGCTTGTCTCAGGACCAAGCAGCCTTCCAGCCCATCTTGAAATGCAGCTGGTGGAGGGTGGCATAGGGGTGGCCAGCGGTGCAGAGAGGCTAGTCTTTGAGGAAACCACAACAGGCACCGGCGGGAACATTTTTATTTGTGTGTTGCACCAAAACTACTCTTCAGATTTGTTAGATGCACAGATGCACCCTGGTTTCGCTAGGTATTCATTCATTTCCAGTCGCCCTCCAGTGAGGCATAGATAGAAAACCCGTGGGCATGTTACGTTGCCCACAGAGCGACTGACTCTCGCTCTGCTCCTGGGCCTGGCAGTGACCCAGACAGAATTCAGGCAATTGGAAGGGACAATTCATGGAGGCTAGCAGGGTGTCCGCTCAGCCTCGAGAACTGGGGAGACTGGATTTCTGCCGAAGGCAGAGATGCCTGAGAGGCAAGAGCTGCTGAAGGTGGGCAGGCTAAGTCGTGAGTCTGGGGGTGGAGAGGAGGGCACAAGACACTTCAAGGAGGTTCAGAAAAGGGAGTGTGAGGGAGAAGGTGTACATCATTGACTAAATGGACCGCAGAGGTCATGAACCCCCTCCTCTCCTTGTAAAGATGCATAAACTGAGGCACAGAGGGAGGGATGCCCAGGAGCTCACATCTGAAAGGCTATGGCTTCTCTGTTCATACTGAAAATTTCTGAAAGGGTGTTAGGACATCAGGGCAGGCAGCCGGAGGAGAGGGCAGAGGCCTGGGCTGGTGGGAAGGGCTGGAGAGGCAGCCAGTCTCGGCCCTGATCTCAAGAACCAGCTGCAGAGCAGGGTCAGATCCAGGAGCAGGGAGTTATGTTCGTTTATGTTCGTGTGCAGTAAACGCTAAGTGCCAAATGCAGCTACGTGCTCTGCCGGCTACAGGATGAGGAGCCGGGAGAAGTCAGGACAGCAGCTCTGCGGAGATGGGATCCAAGCTGGTCCTGTGGGCTGGGGAGGATTCCCCAGATGAGAAGGAGGAAGGCCTTTGGGTGGGGCTCTTCTTAAAGGCGGAAGTGTGGCAAGTGGGCTCCAGCTGATTAGGAGCAGTGACTGATTAAACCCACTGACTGGAGAAAGGGCTTGTGGAGAGAAACAGGGTCACAAAGGTTGGCCTGGGGTAGACTGGGGTGCAGGGGGCATCGTGGATCTCAGATTTCAAGACTGTGGAGTTTGAATTGTCTTGTATGAGAAGCCATTGAAGATTGCTGAGCAGGAGAGAGACGTGATGCAGATAAACAGCCGGAGACTGAGTCTGATGGGGAAGGAAACTCCCGCAGTCAGACATAGGGAGACCGGCCGTGTTCAATGGACAGCACACAGAGGATGGAGCTGGTCGCTGGAGGTTGAAGGGATGGCAGAGGAAACAGTTCTTTTGAACACCGGGGTTTTTGAAACCTTGAGATGTTAGCAGAGCGATTTTGGAGATATTTGGTGGAGGGTCACTACTGCTCAAAATCTTTACTAGTCCTGCAATTTGAGGACCAAAGAGTGCTGGAGATGTTCAGACCTGAGTGGGAGATGGTAGTTTGGGGTTAGAGACGCAGAGAGCAGCTTCATTTGTTATGCAAGTTACCGGGACATCCTCAGCGCACCGTGGGGTCAGTGAGAACGGTGCTTATGAGCCTTTCTTTTCCTAGGAAATCTGGTTTGTAAAGGATTAAATATTGTCAAAGACTGGTACTTCTCACACGGAGCTGGGCTGTTGGGGGTTCTCTGTGCCTCTCCCTCCCCTTCCTCGGCTCTAACCCCCTCTTCACGCCTCTTTCTCCGAGGGCCCAGGGCCCTGTACTCCAAATCACCCCTCCCCTTGCCTGACTCCTCGACACCACCATGATTCCCACTTTCCGCCTGCCATAGTCTCCGACATCGGTCAGAGGCCAACATCTAACAGGGTGGTCAGACAGACTCTGAAGTGCAGACAGACTCTGGAGTCGAACAGATGTGGATCTAAGCTTCATGGTTGTGTGGCCTTGAACAAGTTAATTGACAGAACATTAGCTTCCTCATCTGTTCAGTGGGGATAAAGATTCCATTGTTCGGGGGTTTAAATAACATAACGAGTAAACTCACAGCAAAGATGCTGGCCCATACTGAGGGCTCAATAAAAGTTTGTCAGTTTCATCATTGGCTTCTAGCTAATGACGGCTTAACCTAGTGAAACCCGCAGTTCAGGTGGGTTGTGGGCTAGTGTTGTCCTCAAAGAATAAATCTCTGAGAAGGAAGTTTCCCCAACAGGCAGAAGCAGAAGGTTGTTTGCGTGTGAGGAAGTTCAAATGAAAGCAGCCAGGCAACGCATCTTGGTCTTGATGTCGCATGGACGGGGCTGTAGGCGTGCCTCTCAACCACAAGCCGGAGTTAGCAGTGGGTAACCTCACTGGCTGTCTATACTCTTTCACAGCACTTTCCCAGGGTGCTCTGAATTTAATTAGAAAGCCAGACTTGCACACTCCTAAATTACCAGTTGCCGTTGGCCCCATGGAGTTGTGTGCCAGAAAGAATAACTGCCATCTATTGAACGCTTCTTACTTCTGAAGACTTTACATACATTACCTCATAACTGATGTATGCATCATCATACTCAATTTATAGGTGAAGAGCTTGAGGCCCAGAGAGGTTATGTAGGCCGAAAGTCACACAGCAACCAAGTGGTAGAGCAAGGATTTAAACTCATCTTTTTGACTCCACAGCCCATGTGCTTGGCCACAAAGTTCTTTCCCTGGGACCTGAATGGTTACTGAAGAAAGGAAAGCCAGCACCACTTTCAGATTATTCCATTTTACCCTCAGATTTTAAAATTTAAGACAAAATTGGGGGAAACAATATATCAAGCAGAACATGCTCTGTGCCATATGTTTGCCAAAAGTATGAATGTAGTAAGAGAATAAAAAATAATTTTAGAGGCAAAAGAGTCCTCAGTGTTGAGCCTATCATTTGATAGCTGGGAATTCAGACAAAGAGGAGCGGGCTCGTCTGAGCTGGCTCATTCGGGTGGGGGGCAGCAAAGGGAGCAAGGCGATGGTCTCGCACCTGGGGGATGCTTGTCAGACAGCCCTCGGTATTTATCAAGCGCCGCTTGTGTGCAAAGCATGGTGCTGGGCTCCATGGAGAAACACGAGGATGAGGAGACCATCCGCTGCCTTGACAGCACCTAGAATCTGGTGGAGACTGCGGCCTGATTCTCTAGAAGAAGGCTTTGTGGGTATGGAAGGCTGAGATCATCACGGAGACCTTTAGGCAGCTGTCTGCAGAGAGAGCCACACCTCCGTCTTTTCTCTGTCCCTCCCTTGGTCAGGGCATTTTTAACTAGCCAGGTGTCTGTGGGAGACCTTTCCCGAGGCGCTGTTATGGCGGCTCCTCAGATTAAGGGATCAGGGACGGAGGCCTCCAGGCCCTACTGTTGCCAGGGCAACGGTGAGTCAGGCCAAGGCCTCTCTGGCTTTCTGGAAAGCGGTTCAGCTGCCGAAGCCTCTTACTGCTTCCCAGGCATGGTGGGAACTTCTAGATTTAAATTTTTATAAAATCAATTCTGCGTTTACCACTTCTAGTTGGGTTCCTTGAAGTGAGTATTTTTAGTTAATATACAATAAATCTAACTCTTTTCCCTTTTGAAAAAAAAGAAGGAAGAGGAAAGGAAGGTAGGAGGGAGGGAAAGAGAGAAAGAAAGAAAGGAAAGAGAAAGGAAGAGAGGGAAAAGAAAAGGAAAAACAATTACACTTAGTCCTACTGACAGTGGTCTTACATGAAAACTTCCAGTCAGAAATCAGATCGAGGCTTGAGTTCACTGGGGATAATAATTATCATCACTACAATTCATTGGGTCTTGCCATGTTCCAGGCACTGTGCTAGCAAATGCTTTCATTTCATCTCCTCTTGTGACAGCCTGTGAAATCAGTCCATATTCATATCCCCGTTTACAGATGAAGCTCAGAGAGGTTAAACAATTAGCCCAAGGTCGCATGGCCAGAATTCAAACCTAAGCGTGTGGGACCCAAAGTGCATGCTGTTACCTGCTGTTATATCCTGCCTCCCAATTTTTTCAACATGGATCCTTAATAAAAGAGGCAAAACAGTACTGTTTCTCTCTGATTTGCAGCTCTGACTGTCCCATGGACCCTGAGTGTAAGTTCTGGACCTGGCTGAGAACAGACAGCTCACCGGTGGGCTGGCCAGCCCAGCCCAGCAACCCCGGGACGGCAGCCCAGCTCACCTGACCGGGGTAGAATGGATGTTGCCGGGCGCCAAGCAAGCCCCAATTTTAAACTGAGACCCTCTCTTCCGGAGGGACTTTGGGAAGAGAGCTCCCTGCTAAGGAAGGGGCTCCACTTCTGTGTTTACTTCTGAAGTTGGAACCTAAGAAGCCATTTGCTTCACAGTCAGAGGAGTGAAGGAGATTATTGTAAGGAAATGCACCTGCCCCGACTCTGGCTTCCTGCCTCCTAGGGTTCTCACCGTTCCTCCCACCGCCACCACACGATGAAACGCACTGCTTCTCTTCATAAAATAACGTCCAGGTTCTCAAAGTGACTCGAGCATCACAGGATAGTAACATCATTGCTGTTAACTAGGGTAATGGAAAGTTGAACTTTAATGACAAAATGCACCGATGACAATCTCCACCCTCTCTAGTAACTGTATTTAAACAATGAACATCGAGACAAAAAATTGTTTCCTTTTAAAATCAGTATAGTCTGATAAGTATACAACCTTTTTAAGAACTACATTCAATCAGTTCTTTACTTACAGGGTACACAAATACTGAAGTTGTGCCCTCAAAGGCTTGAAATTGATTGGATTTACGCTAAATTCAATTAAAAAATTAAGCAGGTTATGAAATGTGACTTTTGCCATTCTTCCATGAAGGTATGATCCAAGAACCACATGGTTCCATGATCAAATTTTCTGCAGATAAATTATTTATATAAATTCTACAATCTAAGATAAAATGTTTATGTATGTCTGATCCTACTCGGATTGATCGTCATCACTGAAAACCACCACATTAATTTTGTAAAGGCAGTATGTTGGTTTGCATAGTTACACCCCTAACAATTTAATAACAAATGTCCAACTAAAACTGTGATTATTCCTTTCCCACTGTAACACAGTGGTTTCCTTAGCTTGTCTTGAATTAACTGATGTCTTACCAAGCCAAACGTTTGTGACACATTTTGAAATGAGGTTGGAAAAAATTAAACCCCAAACGTTTCAGAGGGCTGCTAAAAAAGCAAGTCAATATCCAGACCACGTGACGCCGCGCTTTAGTATATTTAATTCAAAGAGTAGACATATTGAGAAGAAATAGACACATTTTTCTTGCCCAAATCTACGCCAGCTCTTCAGAGACTTGGAACAAGCGTAATCTGCATACAGACATGCTAGGTGTTCATGTTACCAGAAAGATGAACTCACGTTAGTGTGTAATAATCACACAACAGAGTTTCAGAGTTTAATTTAAAACCCTTTTCCCCCAAATGAAAATAGCATTGTTGTTTTTTTCTGACTGAAAAAGGAATTTCTGAGTTCTAACAATAAAAACTTATCTTAGAATTGAATGAGTCCCTTATGTCTCCAAGAGAAGGTATCAAGGCTCATCCATACCATAACAGAAGAAATCCATTTTATTTCCCACCCAGCCTGAGGACTTTTAACCATCTCCACACCTGTGAAATTAAGTGAATTGCTTGGAAGAGTTCATCCTCTCTCTGTAGAAACAAAATCTAGAATATTTTAGAATCTCTTTCAGATTCAGGACACAAAATCTTCAGCAAATTTATAATGATCAGCCAAATTTTCTTCACTTCATCTGTCAGTGTTTTCAAGCCTTTGTTTTTAGCCCCAGAATCCCTGTTTAAATAAAGCCATTTTTCAGAAGCTAAATATGTACAATAATTGGAGGCAGTGCACTGGGGTTGGAGGGGGAGGTAGCTGAGCCCACCTGCTGGGCCCTCCCCTGGCCCCGGGAGCTGCCCTGAGGGGTCTCTGAGGACTCTTTTATTCTTACTTCAACTTTTCCCAGTTTCCATCCAAACTCCGTGTGTTTAATTTATCCAGTGACACATTCCATGCTTACTCAACTCTTTGATAGGGCACAGGGTTTCTTACGTTCATTTCTTCCTTTTAGGGCATACCTGCATTTCTAATCTCTATGCCCTCTACGTTACTGGGCAGAGGTTCCTGTAGACAACGGGAGTCCCCATAACCTCACCAGGGAAATCTAGCGAGCTGACACCCACCAAGAATCCCTGGAAGGCAGGGAAAATTGCAGCACAGATGTCCAGAAAAGCCCTGTCAGGAGCTACAGGGATCCCCAAGTTATTTTTACAGCAAACGCCTGCACCGTGAAGGCAAGGGAAGATGCAGGTGCAAGTTACAGCTGCGCAGGACCCTCGGCCAAACCAGGACTGCAGGCAGCTCCGAGGGTCTCCCTCCTCTGGGCTCTCTCAGGCCGGGTGTGCCTGGAGCAGCCATGCAGGGCGTGTGCTCTGTACTCCCAAGGGAGGCTTCTGCTCACTTCCATGCTTGCTGCAGCATCTGGCACCGGGGTCTGGCCCGTACAGACACTCAATAAATGGTAAATGAATCGGTGAATAAGCCATAGTTGACAATGTGCAGGAAGAAGCACAGGTAAAACCCCAGTTGGGATGTAGATTATTTTCTTCATTAAAGCTAATCTAAAACCTTTAAGAGATATTATAAAAAATGTATTTTATCATTCCCTCTGGTATTTCAGCCCAAATATTAGCTAGAGTCCCCAGGTCACTGCCAAATCCTCTTACCACAGTCGCAGGGTACCTGGGGTGATGAAAGAAATCCTTCTGGACTGCCCTCCTTTGAAGGAAGCTCACCCAGCTCCCTGATGAGGGGTCCAAGGGCCGGCAGGCAGCAGAGCTAGACTACAGGAGACGCAACCCTTGGCATCTCCCTGGCATCCAGGGAGCCCGCCTCTCTTCCTCGGCCAGCTGAGAGCTGTCGGATTGTCACTCGTGTGTTTGCACAGGCCAGCAGCGACTCTGAGGCTTTCTCCCGTTTTCAATCGGCTTGCTCTGCTGAGCCTTCCTGCTCTCTACAGCAGGGCACAAAGACACACACGTGTGACACGACACAGAGCCTAGGAACCCCCGGGAAGCGTCCTCGCCCAATCCCAGTGCCCCAGCCCCTTGAGGACTTCCCTGGAGTCCCGCAGAGCCCGGTCCTGTCTCCCCGAGGAACAGCCACGTCCCGTCCTCAGCCTCCTCGCCGGCCTCCCAGCTGCATCTCTTCCTGCCTGAGTCTTCACAGACTCCCTCCAAAGTCTCGGCCCCGAGTGAGCACCTGTGAAACGGGGACATGCAGTGTCTGTCTCATGGGAACGCTGTAAGCCATGCTGCGAGATGATGGAGCCAGGACTTAATAAAAACCACCATATATTTTTTAATTTTAAAAATGTATTTCTATAGATTTATATTTTAAATAAACGTATATGCATTTTGTAAATTTAACTTTTAATAACTTGAGTTTTTAAAATTTCTCCGCCCGAGCCTCCGCTCACCTACCCGCGGGACCCACTGAGCACGCGGCGCCGGGCCCACGGCCTCTCTCCCACACCCGCGCCACGTGGGGCCGCGGGCCGGGCCGTGCTGCCCCCTGCCGGCAGGAGCCGGGAGGCCCGGAGGCCGCCGCACCTGGCCCCGCGGCCGCTCTAGGACGGCCGGCCTCTCGGTGGTGGCGCGGGGCGGCCGCCGCGCGCCGGGAGAAGGGCTGTCCCCGAAACCAGGGTCTGCGGCGCGGACGCAGCCGGAGCGCGCGCCCCGCTTTCCCTGCCGTGCGGTGGCCCTTCCTCTGGGCGGTCCCGGGGCCGCCTGCTGCCCTTCGGGGCGGAAGCCGCTCTGGTTTCCCTGTGTCCTCGCGCGCCTGGCCTGCGCGTCCCGGTGCCTCCAGCTTCGGCGGGCGCGTCCTTTGTGCGGGTGCCCGCGCTGGCACCCAGCGGGTGCAGACAAAGGGGGGCCTCAGGCCCTGCAGGCTGCGGGAGAGCTGAGGCGTGCCCGCCCGAAGGCTCGAAGCCACTGCGGAGACGAGGACAAAGAAAATCCCAGGGGGCCCGGGGACCCAGAAGGAAGGGATGAACCTGGAACGGACCCGAGCTGTAGGGTTTATAAAACCCTCTCCCGGGCAGCGTGTCATTTTACCCACTTTTCTCAAGCTCGGAGTCCATCAAACTGGTGGCCGATGTATTGACACCATGCACTCTGATGATGGGCTGGGCTTTTGTTTGTTTCTTGAAACATTTTCAAATATTTGTCTAGTTATTTCCAAGAGGGGGAGTTGATCTGTCAAAGAGTATGGACTTTTTTTTAAGCCTTTTGATGCACATTGCCAAACCCTTCTCCGGAAGGTCCGCCTGTCTACTGCGGGAAGTAGGTGGGGACCGGCAGGCGGAGCTGACGACCGGCAAGGCGGCCTCTTCGCGGGGGGAGGGGGGAGGCTGAGAATTACCGGCCTCCAGGGAACAACCTGTGGTTCCGTGTGGGTGATGACCAGGCGGGCAGTGGCGAGGGCCATATTGTGTGGCCTGACTCTCAGTGGATCTGGGAACCTGCAGCCGGAGGGATCCTTTGAACATGCAGACCGGATCAGGGTCCTTTCTGACTTAACACCCAGGAGCAGCGGTTCCCCATTCCTCTTAGGATAAAACCCAAAATCTCTTCAGGGCCCGCCAGGCCCTCCTGCCTCTCCAGCCCTCTCTCGGGCTGTGTATTCGTCACAAAGTACTACAAACTTGGCGGCCTTCTACAATAGGAATGTATTGGCTAGAAGTCCAAATCAAGGTGTCATTGGGAGACTCCGTTCCACACCTCTCTTCCGCTTCTGGCAGCTGTCAGCGTCACTCGGATGTCTGCCTCCGTTGTCACACGGCATCTCCTTGTGGGTCTCTAGTTGTCTCTCCTCTTCTTATAAGGACGACAGTTATAGTGCATTAAACAGGGCCCACCTACTTCAGTATGACCTCATCTTAATTTCACTACATGTGCGATGACCCTACTTCCAAATAAGGCCACATGCTGAGGTTCCTGGAAGGACATGAATTTGGGGAAGATCCTATTCAACCCACAAGAGTCTGCCTCCCCCGACCCCGGTGCCCCGGCCTTCTCTCTGCTCTTCTGGCTTAGGCTCCGCCATGCTGCCCGGTCCTCCTGGGCCCCTCATCTCCTAACTAACTTCCCCCCCTCCTACAAGGTGTTGTGGAAATGTCACTGCCGCAGTGAAGCTCTCCTGGATCCCGCAGACTTGGGTCACCCTGCCCTGTTCCGTGGGCTCACGGGACTCCTGATGATGGCAATGGAAGAAGGAAGTATCTGAGGGACAGTGTGTCACACTCATCTGTGCTTCCTCCACTAGAAAGTCAGCTCCACGAGGGCAGGACCAGGCCCCCTGGATGAACAATGACGGACCTAATATTGTTGAGTCCACTGCAGAGAGCCCACCAGGAAGGTTTGGGAGGCAGTGGCCCCGGTACACACAAGGAGACAGGTCTGCATTCAGTCCAGGCCCCACCCTTCCCTGGCGGCACAGGAAATAAAACCCACCTCTGACCATGATTTACAGCCCCCATGTAATCTGACCCCGCCCACCTCTGTTGGAATCTGTGTCCTGCTCTGTCCCTTTGCCACAGCCACACTGGCACTGTTCATGCTACTCGATCTGCCAAGGTAGTCCCTGCCTTAGGCCTCGGCAGTCACTGTACCCACAGCCTGGCATGCTCTGTATCCAGGTTTTTACACACTGGCTTCTTAGCATTCAGACTTCAGCTCAAACTGTCACTTCCCTGAGCCCTCCGTCCCACCCCATCGTCTTCCATCACATCATCCTGCTGTTTTCCTACACCATTTTCAGCATCAGCGATGACCTTGTACATTTATTTGTTTGCTTGTCTGTCACCCTACACCTCCCAGAACATAAGCTCCGTGAGGGCAGGAACTTTGTGTGCCCTGTTCACTGCTGAGCCCTCGGTGCCTAGACTAGATTTTGAAAGGCAGCAGTGCCTACTAAGTGTTTGTTGAATGACTGAATGAACGTTACTTAACCCCTCTGAGTCTCTGCCTCTTCATCTACAAAACAGGAGTAATTTTAGCTACTTCATGGGAGACAAGAATTTTACCCACTTCAGAGAGTTCCTGGGAGATGAAATGGGAAGATGTACATGCAGTGCCTCCAACAGAGTGAACACTCAACATTTTGGAGCCATTACTCATATCTTAGAGTGACACACGTTCTAACATGGAGGGGGCAAGATGGCAGATGAAGCTGTGAGGCTGTGTCCTCATCTGCAAAATGGAAATGATTACTCCTATAAAATCTTAAATGAGTTATATGTAAACTATAATGCATATTTCCCGAATTAGCATTCCATTGATCCTTTTTGTCTTAAAGCAGTTATTTATTAATTATATCAGTAGTAAATGGTATTGCTTGCAATTACTAGAAGGGAATGTGCTTGTAATATTTATTGGATTTTCTAATTTTGAAAGTAAAACATTTTATGCAGAAAATTTGGAGACTATAGAAGAATAAAAAGAAGAAAGTTTAAAAATCACCCATAACCCCCCTATTTATTTTTCAGTCCTCGCCCTTATGCTGTGGAGCAAACGATGAAAACTTAAGTGTGTCTGCAAGATGAACATGATGCCAGCAGGCCGGATGATATGGGCCACCAAACAGATAGGTTTGCTTCCTGGAAGACCATGGAAAGTACCAGTGTTGACACTTGACTGGAGTCCTGGGAGTGGCTCAGAAGGCAGGAGGGGTGGGGGGCTTTGGGGGTGTGGCCTGAATAAAACACAGGTCTTTATAAAAAATTTTTTTTAATTTCCAAGTGGTTTGTTTATAAAATAATACAATTACTGAAAATAGAGAAAAGAGTAAAGAATAAATAATCACTAATAATCTCACCATGGAGATAAGAGCTTTAGGATTTCAGAATATTTCCTTTTAGCTTTTTTGTGTGTTTCTATTTATTTTTACATTTGAGATATTGCTTTCTGTCGTTTAACACAGAGATTCCCAACCACGGGCTGCATGTTAGAATCCCCTGGTTTTAATAAGTGTCAGTGACGGGGTCACTCATCCAATTGACCTGCCCCTCCTCCCTTCGGTAGAGGTTTTCGATCCTCCCCAGGAGGGTCTGATGTACGGTCAGAATAGAGAGCCTCTGACTTAACATGTGACTCACATTTTCCTGGGAATGATAAACATTTTCAACAGCCACCTAGTTTTCTGTCGGGAGTACACCGTACATCACTACCTACCTCTCGAATATTAAGCATGTCAGTTTCCGTTTGTTTAAATATTTTATAATGCTTAAGAGTACTTACATATCTTTGAGGCAACGTTTGTTCATATTCCAGGCTTTTTCTAAGGATGGATTCATAAAATAGAATTACTACTAGGTCAAAGGAAATTAACTGATCTCTTGTTTTATGTTGCCCTTCTCAAGAAAGATTGTACCAATTGATAGCCCTAATTTACAGTACTAGGATGATCATTACTATTTAATTTGTTTTTCTAATTTGATAGGTGAAAATATTATGATGTCTCATTTGTATTTCTTTGGTTCTACTAAGATTTGTGAGATGAACACTGCTCTGGTCTACTAGCTCCTCATTTCCTTTTGTGACTTCTCTGTTGATGGCTTTTGCGTTATATGTGGGCTCTTTACATATTAAGGATATTAATTTGTAATTAATTTTGTCTGTCATAAATGATGGAAATATTTTCCCAGCTTGCTATTAACCTTTCGATTTTGTTCGTATACCAAAACTTTTAATGTTAATGTAGCCAAATCTATTGGTATTTTCTGTTGGGATTTCTTCCATTGAAAGTCCTTCCCTGCCATTCAGAAATCAGTTATTCATTTATATTCTCTTATACCTTTATTTATATTTGATTATTTTATACATAATGCTTTAATCCACTTGGAATTTGTTCTGACACACAAAGAGAAGTTTAGTTGCTACTTTAATTATTTTTCCCAAATGGCCAACTGAATTCTCCCAGTGTAATTTAAAGAAATGACCTTTCCTTTCCCCTGTGACTGTGTGACACTGTAACTATCAGGCAGTAAAATACTGTGGTTCTGTGTGTGGACTCTGGTGCCAGAATGCTGAGTTTGCAACCCCGCTTACTAATCATTCCACCTTGGACAACTTACTGAACACCTCAGCACCTCCGTCTCCTTGTCTGTAGGACTGGGCTGACAATCAGAGCACCTGTCTTACAGGGTTGCTGTGAATGTAAGGACTGCTCAGCAAACATTAGTGATTATCTTTTAGTAAGTTCGAATATATACTGTGGTATATATAAGTATATTTGTTCTAGTGTTTACTAGGACAAGTCCTCCAGTGTTGCTTCTCTTCTCTTCAGTTTTCTTAGCTTCTGTCGCCTATTTTATTTTTGAAAATAAATGGTCTACCTTTTATTTACTAGGCCTGGTCCTCCATTTACATCTCAGGTCAGGAGCTAGTTTGAAAAAGACAGTCCTTGAATCAGATAAAGGACTGGGGTGGGGGGCGGTGGAGCCATGAGTCACATCAGAGAGTAGTGGGAAGAGGAAAGACAGGTGGCAAATAAAAGAGGAGAAGGGGGGCAAAAAGAAAAAAGGACAGAGAAAGAAAAGTCTATAGATGGGGGACAACTGAGGGAATAAGTGAGGTGGGCCGGGCTGTCAGACCCAGAGCGAATGGGATGGAAGGGCTCCAGAGGCCTGGGTTTTCTCATCCAGGTAAGGGAAGGAGAGGGTCCCTGAATCCCTGCTGCCTCCAGTTGTGGGAAAAATCAATCATCCACCAAACGGGGTAGAAAGGGGGCTGGAATTCAGAGCAGGAAGACCAGTTTGTAGTGACAATGGGAAACGAAGCCAAGGTGCAGAGGCTGCGATGGTTTCTAGGGCCTGGGTGTGGCTCTATGAATATAAAGGCGTGAGAGAGAAACAGTAGCCAGGAGGGGGTGTAGCTCAGGGGTAGAGTATTTGACTGCAGATCAAGAGGTCCCCGGTTCAAATCCGGGTGCCCCCTGTGGATTGCGTTTTGGAGTTCTTCGCTCATTGTCTCCGCTTGACAAAAAAGGAAACCAAGGCAGAGGGAGTCCAGATCACAGGTCCACGGCCATATGGCCCTGTGAAGGTGGCTACAGACCACAACCGCCACCGTCTTCTCTTGCCCTGCCCGCAGCGCAGAGAGCGGGATCCCTAGAATCAGGACGAGAGAAAACACGAAGGCTGCTCCGCGTGGCGGGAATCGAGGCCGAGAATAGAGCCTGGGGAAACCGCCCAGCCACGAGCCCAGCCGAGCGGAGGGACTGCGGGACCTGGGGTCGTAGGCAACTCCCCCACAACCCCCTCCCCCAGACGCCCGTACCCCCGCCAGTGAGGTCAAGGCCGCTCTTTGCCAAGGCCAACGTCTACGTCGGCGCGCCTCCCTGGAAACAATGCCCGCTACATATCTAAACGGACGTTTGCTAGTAGCCACGTTCTGTATTTAGGGTAAGAGTGGGTGGTGAGGGAATTGGGTGGGGAAGGTCAAAGGTACAAACTCCAGTTATAAGATAAATAAGTCCTGGGGATGTGACGTACAGCGTGGTGACTATAGTTAATAATACTGTATGGTATATTTGAAAGTTGCTAAGAGTAGATCTTTAAAATTCTCATCACAAAGGAAAAAAATTGTAACTACGTGAGGTGATGGATGTCAACTGGACTTATTGTGGTGATCATTTCGCAAAATATACAAATATGAAATCATTACACCTGAACTTATACAATGTTATATGTCAATTATATCTCAATAAAACTGGAAAAAATAAATTTAAAAAGTAAAAAGAAACCAGTGAAACTAATTTCCATATACTTTAATCCAGTATATCCAAAACATTACCATTTCAACATGTAATCAATATAAAAAATTATAAAGGAGATACTTTACGTTTTGTGGGGTTTTTGGACTAAATCTTTGAAATCTGGCGTGCAGATTCCTCTTAAGGCCACTGTCAATCCTGACCAGTCACCTGTGGATGATGCACAGCTCTCAAGCACTGGAGACCTCGCTGGCTTCCTGCAATTTTGAGGGGAGGCGTGGGAGTGGGTGGCTGGTCAAGATATAGGGAGTCTCTGCTTGCTCCCCAGAGTGTGGTCAGAGGTCAGGGTCTGGCCCCAGCGCTGCCATCACCCCACCTTCCTCATCAGTACAAGGAGAGTTAGCCAGAGGCACAGAGGGCTGCTCCAGAGCCCTTCAGGACAGGGGTGAGACCGGGGTAGGCAGCTGGCTCTGGGAAGGAGTAGGAGACTCACAGATTTCCAGGCCCCTGGAGAACCACCTTTGATTGACTTTTCTCTGCAGACCATAGCATATGTAATGAAAATACTTTTGAAACAGGTGCTGAGGTAATTGAAGAGTATTCTCAGGTCTAACTTTTTTTCTATTGCAATATGTAAATATTTTAGTCACAAAATTTTCACAGGTAGTGTCTTTTTTGGCTCCATGCAAAGCACATTCCTTCCACAAAAATATTTATGACAAAACTCTTCAAATGAGTGTGATTCTTTTGAATTTTTCACCAAATTTAGATGCTGCAAAATCATAAGCTTTTAAAATTTCATTCCTTTCAGGTACAGATTGTAAATTTATCCAATTTAAATGAGGAGATCCAGCCAAAGATTCTTTTGAGATATTGTGAGAGCAGTTTTAAAATTTCAAAATTAAATCTTACACACCATTTGAGCTCTCATTGTTGAATTTGGTCATTTTCTCTCTTGCTTTTGCAAGAATAGTTCTGTGTCTTTCTGTTTGCAAATTTTGTTTTCATTTATTGCAACTCCCTAAAAGTTTCAAAAACTGAAGTTTTGGAGTACACCATTTGTTGAAAACTTTGATTAAAGATTTCCAACAGATTTTTCCAAATGCAACAACAATTTGATGCATTTTTTTAAAAAATTTTTTTGTGAGGAAGACCAGGCCTGAGCTAGCATCCATTGCCAATCCTCCTCTTTTTTGCTGAGGAAGACTGGCCCTGCGCTAACATCATCCATGCCCATCTTCCTCTACTTTATATGGGATGCCACCACGGCATGGCTTGACAAGCAGTGTGTAGGTCTGCACCCGGGATCCGAACCTGTGAACCCCGGGCTGCTGAAGCGGAGTGCACGAACTTAACCACCACACCACGGGGCCAGCCCCTGATGCACTTTTTTTACAAAAAGAAAAGTTTAATACCAATACCATTGTAGGACACTTAGGTTAATTTACAAGTAATTCCTCAAAGTCTCCAACGTTTCTAAAATCTTAGTCATATTAGGGACAGAGATGTCTAAGAAACAGATTATATTGGTGGACCTGCAAAGTAGTTCTATTCAGTAGCTCTTTTCAAAAATATTTGCAAAGAGAGAAAGTACATACTGTCATAATGAAACATTTTCTTGTATTAAATCAGCTCTGTCACAAAAAATAATGTAGTTTATTTGCACATATATCACCTTTTTAAAACAAAGCCCGCTTTTATATTGATTGGTAGAATGTCACAGCTCACTGGGATGCACTGTGGGTTGTGTGCACCACAACCAGTTCCAACGACATTTCTGCTTAATTTGCTTAGAACTTACTGAAGACTTCCTTGCTAAGAACGTCGTCTGTACCACAATGCCGTGCTCCAAAACTTGCATTCTTGTGTTATAACTGCAGCAACAAAGAGTTCTACCTTCAGTGTTGAATTTCTCAGTGGAGTTTCTAACCGCATTCACAGTAACGTCAGGTGCTCCTCCTCTGACAAAATGAGCTTCAGAAGCGTCGCTTTGATTCCATGAATTGGGTGCCGGGACAACAGACCTGAGAGCAGGACTGTCCCCAGTGACAGACTTATGTGCTGTCCTAACAAAGACTTCGTAGTTTCTCGACTCCGTAGTCGCCAACTTACCGACTAACGCTCCCCAGGATGGGTGTCTTCCTCAGAAAGGCTCTCCTCCCCCCACTGGTGGAGAAGTTGGACAGGGAGGAGAAGAAAGTGAAGGGAGGGCAGCCCATCGCCTAGTGAGGCCTGAGGGTTAGACTGGAGCAGAAATCACAACCTCTGAGTCCCAGTGCTGACTCTTGTTGACAGGCAGGCTTCTGAGTCTCTTTTCAGGTGGGTAGCATGAAGGGGACATCTAGATTGGTGTTTCTCAGTGGTTCTTGAGTTCGCCTAAGAATCTTTAAAATGTTCTATTCACATTTTAATAACAATCTTAACATTTCAGATGTAGGCATACAATGGCTTGTTCAGATGGCCAGCGCTGGAGTGTGCCTCTGTGTTTATGATTACGTTGTCACCTGTTGGGCTGTAATACCCGTGCTGAGGAAAGGACAGAAGCGGACTTCAGCCTCAACTCTGAGACAGGCCTGGGAGCCAGGAGTGGCGTCACCGGGAGCATCAGGAGAGGCAGCTTCAGAGACGAGTCGGTGGACAACGGGGTCTTCAGGCACGACAGCCCCACGAGCACGTTGCAAAAGGCCTGTTAGTTCCAGCAAAACAATTGCATCGGAATTGCTATTAATTTGAATGTTATTGGTTTTGTGATTTTGTTTGTATTGTTGTATTGTTTCTAAAATTGTTTTTTCTTAGTGTATAAAACTGTAAGTTTAAGGCATTTATATTTAGTTTTGTGTACATATGTGTATACAGATATAAGTGCTATAATAAACTAAATTAACCCTGGGACTCTTAGAGAACATTTTCCCTTTTAAAGGTATATACACACAACAAGAAACCAGTGAAGAAGTTATGGGGTGGCTGGGTGACGGGGATGGAATGGAGTCTTAATTTTTCTCTGTATGCTCCTTTGTACATTTTCAATTCTGCGCTACGTGAAAGCACTACTCATACAAAAGCTAATTAATTCACAAGTCTTGAAAAACCTCAGTTCAAGTGCTCTGACTTCCAGAAGCCTCTGTTGGGTCCTCTTAAGGCACTCGGGTGGGTGTCCTCTCTGCTTCTCTGGGCAACCCCATCCTAGAAAGGAAGAGGGATTGCGGGGGGTGGGGGGCAATGGTTGTCACAGGCAGGGAGAAGGGTCCGCCGTGAGACAGCAAGGCCCTGAAGACCCACCCTCGCAGGGCAGCTGAGCAGAGGCAGGACAGTGTGGTGGTCGTTTAACTCTTCTTGTGTCACTTACTCTGTGACTTGGGGCAAATTGCTTCAATTCCTGGTGTCATTGTCACCCGTGATGAGGATGGTGGTGGTGGTGGTGATAGTACTACCACAAATGATTTTTTAAATTATGTGTCTGAAGCTCTTAGAACAGTGTATCCAGCACATTATAAGTGCCTAACAAACATTAGGTCCCATGGTTATCACAGGTGTCTTGAGTGTGGAGACCAAAGTGAAAAGTGCTGAGAAGGTCTATGTAATCCAGCAGGGGGTATAGCTCAGGGGTAGAGCATTTGACTGCAGATCAAGAGGTCCCTGGTTCAAATCCGGGTGCCCCCTATAATTATCCCAAATTTCCCTTTACCCACTTGCACCTCCTGCTGGTGTACCCCCTCTATCTATTCTTCAAGATGGGGTGAAAAATGGAATTTCGGCTAGAAACCTTCCTCATCACTCCTGAACAGCATCACGTGCATGCAGGGGCTTTGAGTCTGAACCATTGGGATGCACTCCTCATAGGACTGGGGTTTGTTTCTCTTCCTGTAGGGAGAAATGGTTGCAGGCAATGCATTACTAAAGTTAGAAATTAGATGCAGTACAGTGTGAAGGTTATGAAAAAGTCAAGGAGAGACTGTGTTCACTACTCGCACGTACAGACCCTCTGTGGAAGAATGCATAAGAATCTGTTAACGTGGGTTTCCTCCAGGGACCAGAACAGGGAGGCTTGGGGTAGATGAGTGAGAAGGAGAATTTTCGCCACATACTTTCCTTTTATTCTTTAAATTTATTTATTTATTATTGAGATTTTTATTATTAGAGTTTTAGGTTCACAGCAAAATTGAGAGGAAGGTACAGAGAGTTCCCATATACCCCTTGCCCCTACACAGGCCCAGCCTCCCCCACTATCAATGTCCCCCACCAGAGTGATACATTTGTTACAGTCGATGAACATCTGATCCCCTCCACCTCGCACACAAGTACAAGTCGCTCTCCATGACTGGCCTTGATGCCTACTTAAAGACATCTCCTGGGCAGCACACCCACCTGGCAATGTCATTTTGCCAGTGCAAACACACACACACACTCACAAGTCATACAGGAAACAAGGAAACTCTCAAAGACTGGGAGAGTCATGTTCAATGGACACAGGAGCCACACTGAACAGGCTCCCACTAGCCAAAGGTGGGGCAATTTAGGATCAAAAAGAATGAGTGCGACTGATTGAAACATATAAAACGTGTTTTAAAAATCCATGAATTCTTTATAATATTTAAAAAAAAAAAGGAAAAGCCCTCACTGGTCAAACGTGGAGGTTGCTAAGGCATCAATTCATTATTCTGAAAACTGACAAATGTAAGAGGAAAGAATCAAGCATTTGTTCTACAGCTTCTGTAGTAACTGTATCCAACAGAACCAAATAGTTGACAAAGGATATTCTTCTTTATAAAAGAATTTGACCTAATAGAGGTGGAGAATTAGAATAAAACCATTTGCAACTCCTAATGAAATAATGAATGTAAGCAAGTATCACCAATGGCGGCTAAAACTATGAGATGAATGTTTGATGGTGAAATTTAAAATGAGGTTAACAACGTCTCAACATACCAGTTACTCTTAATTTCACAAGAAGAGAGACGAGCAGACATGATAAGCATCCTTATACAAAGGAAGAACACTACTTCCAGTGATGACTTCTCACTAAAAAAAAATTGAACCTGAATCTAATCAAACCTCTGTTACCACACAAAGATGGGGTTCTCCTACCCGATATGCATTAAAAAAAGAAAAGCCAATTACAGCATCAGCTTTTGGGAAAAGAAAGCAGCCTTATTGCGAGATCAGTCCCCAAGGAGACAGGGGCCAATGCTCTCAAATCTGTCTCCTCAATCCAGGGCTTGGGGCAAAATTTATGGGTTGAAAGGCAGGGCGGTCTGGAGTGTGGTGATAGATGATCGGAGGTGAGGAAAAGTGAGGTCATCGATGATCTGTGCCAAAGCTTAGGAGGAGCTAAACCTTGACATCAAGGGGTCATCTATCGGTCATTCTCGCAGGCCTAGTTGATGAGCTGGTGGTCTTAACCAGCCTGAACTGGACAAGGAGTCATTTCTCGGTTCCTGAAAAACCACTCTCAATCACTCTGTTGATAAGATGGGGTCAGTTGAACTGGTCCAGGAGGGCCTGTGGTTACACCTCTAGATCTAGCAAGATTGGCCATGTTGAAAATTGTTACAGCTGAATATGATGGTTAATTTTATGTGTCAACTTAACAGGGTCATAGGACACACAGATATTTGGCTAAACATTATTTTTGGGTGTGATTGTGAGGGTGTTTCCAGATAAGATGAGCACTTGAATCAATAAAATCTAAGCAAAGCAGATTGCCCTCCCCAGTGTTGATGAGCATCATTCGATCCATTAAGGGCCTGAATAGGACAAAAAGGCAGAGGAAGGGAGACTTCACTCTCTGCCTGACTGCTTGAGCTGGGACATCGGTCTTCTCCTGCCTCAGACTAGAACTTACACCGTGAGCTCTTCAATTCTCAGACCTTCAGGCTCAGACTGGAACTACATCACCAGCTTTCCTGGGTCTGCAGCTTGCAGATGGCAGATCATGGGACTTCTCAGCCTCCAGAATCACGTGAGCCAATTCCTTATAGTCAGTCTCTCTCTCCATATGTATATAATGACGTATACAATTGGTTCTGTTTCCCTGGAGAACCCTGACTAATACACTGGATGATGGATACCACCACTTTTGTATATATTTGAAATTTTCCATAAGAAAAGTAAAAAAAAATTTGCTTTCTCACAAATAAATATTTTTATATACAACGGAATAAACTATGCTCCCCAATTAAAAAACACTATTTTCATCTTCTGGTTCTGATTTGGTTTTGTGTCTTACATTAATAAACTGTGTATTGGTGTGTGAGGGGAAAGCTTTCTTTCCTTATTCCTCTTAGCACCCTGGAGACAGGCTGACATTTTCAAAAGGAACTTTGCTGAAAAGCAGGGAGAAACAAAGAAGCCCGCTCATAGAACCAGTCACTGTGGTTTCCGGCGCGTTAGCAACACCACTAGCAGTGTCAGCACCACACAGGGCTGGGTGACACATGCACGGACACTTTGATGAGCACCGGCTGCTCCGCTGTTGGGCCAGGAGGGCTCCTGCCTCAGGGATTGCCCGGAGATTAGGGGGGGAAAGTGCCTACCTCCATCTACGGCTAGGATCCGCTCACTTTTATTTATATTTGGGATGGTGATACTTGTGAAACCAGAAGATAAAGTCACTGGAAGATAATATCACCCCTTGAAAATGAAACTAGAATCGGCATGCAACAGACGGAACTGGCCATCAGCAGAAGTGACCCAGAGGGACATGTTTATGAGACGGAGCACTCAAAGTGACTTCTTCAGACTGGAATATCAGTAAAAGTGAGCTATGGCCTGACTAATTGTCTCATAACCTAGCACCCTAGGGCAATGGGTGATAGGCTGCTAGCTCCCGAATATATTAGGATGGAAATCAGACAGTAAGGAACTGGCTGATGTTTTAACTAGCACTGCCACGCAGAGACCTGATTCCATCCTGTGTTTCAATGTTGCCATATGGTCACAAGTTTTAGTTCTGGAGTTAGACTGTCTGGGTTAATGAATTTCTGTAAGTTTTAGTTTCTTTGTCTGTAAACCGGGGATAATAATCGTTCCTATCTCATAGGGTTGATGTGAAGACAAAAGGAGACAATTCACGGAGAGCATTTAGTGCTGAGTCATAAGAAGGCCCCTGTAGGAGTTGTCTTGGGAGGATGGAGAGTAACGGGGTCACAGAAGGGAGACAAAGAGACCAGTTAGGAAGCTGGGTCTTCCTACAGCGCAGGTGTGGCGGGTCATAATGGAGATGGTAACCAAGGCTTCCTGCCCGCTAGGGCTGCCATCCCCACCTCCCCCATCCAGCCAGGGAGGTCTTGTGCCTTTAACACCACGGGGAAAGGATGACCCTGTAGAATGCAAATTGTCAGTGCTCAGCTTTCGAATGCCAGCAGTCTGGATGCTGGGGGATTCAGGGAGTAAAGACTGGCACTGGAGCAGCCAACTCCGTCCCAGCATGGGAGTGCCACACGGGCATGGCCAGGAGTGCCAGGGAACCGAGGAGAAGATGCAGCAGGGACCAGCATGAGATCAGAAGGTCCCCGAGCTCACGATGTGGTCAAGACCAGAGGACCAGATGCCCCCCCACCCCCAATGCTGCGGTACTCTGAAAGCCCCTTCAGAACTTAGGTGCACAACGAGGGAAATTGTGGGGGATGCCAGGGTTGAGTCATTAAATTTCTGCAACTCGGCAGGATGGGACACAAAATAGAGATCGAGTTGTTCTGTAGCACAATAAAGTTACATATCTTCTCCCCCTCAGTCTGTGGACTAAGAGCTGTACACACTCAGATCACAGAGCTGGGACGCTAGGGGAGGAGGGGGTGCGTGTGTTTGGGAGGTCGAATGACAGGACTCAGTGATCTGGCAGGGGTGAGTGAGGACGCGCTGAGATTCCCAGTTTGGTGGATGTGAGCATTCTGGTCTCTAGAGAAGGCACAGTACTTTGGACAGGAATAATGCATAATAATTTTCCATGGCCTGAGAAAATATCCTCAAGAGCGTTCAGTTCCATTTGCTCAAATGCAACCTCACTAAGCAACCTTCTGATAGCTAATTTGGTTTCCCCGGTAACCCGGAGGGCATTCTGGCTTATTATGTATCCGTCTTTGAGAGCCTGATTAAGGTCTTGAGAGCCAGGGCCTGGTGCTGCAAGTCGGGGAGCCAAGCTCCATACCGTGGTGACGACACTCAGGATTTCTGGACGCCTTTCTGAAGCCGGCTGTTAGCACTCCGGTGAAGGGCAGAGTGAATGTTGTAACCTGGCCGGACCACAGCGGGGAGGGAGGTGACTGGGAGAGCACCCCGCTGGGGACTGAGTTACTGGTGAGAGTCGCTGCTGTGAGCCCCAGCACTGCGCGAGGTCCTTGGACCCTGATATTGTCACTTTTAGGAATCAACTCTAGGGAAACAATCTGAGAAGTGAACAAAAATCTATGTTCATGTTCATCAAAGTGTTGTTTATAATTCTGGAAAAAATCATCTACTTGCCAACACTCTCAACTCTTTTTTTTTTAAAGAAAGGCAGACTGCCACAAGCAGCGCCTCGATTGGAGGTGTCTGGAGGGTCGGAAGCTTGACTAGCCTACCTTCTCCTAAATGGACCTCGAGAGCTTGTCTGGCGCTCCCAGCAGGGAGCAGGTCCTCGGATTCCCTTGACCGAAGGGTCATAGACCATCCTTCTCTACCGGGGAAGGCCAATCTCGCTTCAGAAAAACCTAAACAAAATAGTAGAAAATCTTATTCGATAGTGTAGTACAACACAGCCCAGAAAGACTCAAGCAGAAATGCAATAACAGCTCAGTTATTACAGAGACTGTAAAGCAGAGGCTCTTTCAGTTCCAGAACCAGCAGGCTTAGAACTCAATCGCGGGCCCTCTAGCTATGCTGACATCTGGGTTTATCCTTGCCCACTCCTCTTCCCCCAAAAAAGCTGGGGCTGCAGCTTAGTTGGCCAAGTGCCTCCCCTGGGGAAAGCCAAGCCTGAGAGCGTCCAATAGGTCCCAGACCTTGGTCCCTGGGAAAGGAAACCAAAACAGAGAGTGGAAGATGGAGAAAAAGAAAAAAGAAATAAAACATCTTAGATATTAAGGGAATGGGTAGAATTACTCCTGTCCCCAGTAATAATAATAACTATTATTATTATTATATTTGTATTCTTTTACATTATTATTATTTTTACATTGTTATGACATTTTTTACAATTTTATTTTTACATTGTAAATTATTTTAAATAATTTACTTACATAATTTAAGTTAAAAAATAATTGTAAAAATTATTACAATTTTTACATTATTACATTATTATTATAATGAGGGAGGGGTAAAAAGTGCTCTGGAAGGAGGAATATTCAGGTGGGCATAGGTGCACAGGCCCTGAAGAAAGAGGCAGCTTCTGACAGGTGTGGAGGTGCGTGCCCAGAGTTGCAGCTCAGGGAGATACAGGATAGTGAAGCACAGCTCAGGAAAGACTGCAATTATAGAAATATCTTATTAAGACACTGTGTGTGACTGGGGGTATAGCTCAGGGGTAGAGCATTTGACTGCAGATCAAGAGGTCCCTGGTTCAAATCCAGGTGCCCCCTATATCACCTTGCTTTTATTCCAGTGGGGATGTAGCTCCTTGTTATCTTCTAGGCCCAACCTCACAGAATTGCATTTCCCACAAGCAGCAAAGACTTAAGTGTTCTATGTGTGACATCTCTCATGTTCATTTTTACCTCCTCAGCCATCCTTATTTCCTGGAGATGTAGAAAAAGACTGCCCTGGCTTTCCCTGTGTTTCCCTTGGGTCTAATTACTACCATGCTGATTTTATTTGTTTATACCAAGCTTGCTTCAAAAAAATAGGATCTGTGGCAGCTTGCAATAATAGACACAATAAAAGTCCAACCGATCAAACAAGTCCACAGGGGCTGACCTCTGCAAGGCAGTCAACATCCCAGAGACGGAAAGCGGAACGGTGGGGGCCAGGGGTTGGGGGCGGGGGAAGGGGAGGTATTGATTCATGGGACAGTCTCACTTCGGGAAGATGAAAAAGTTCTGGAGAACGAGGCAGGTGATGGTGGCCCAACAGGACAAATGTCCTTATTGCCACTGAACTGTGCACTTCAACAGGGTTAAGATAATAAATTTTATGTTATGTGTACATTACCATAATTTTAAAAATTGAAGAAAAAAAAGAAGCAAGGACTGAACGTTTAGGGGAGGAGGTAAATCCTTATTCCAGAGAGCCCAGGTTAGGAGAAGCTGCTACTGCTGAACACAAAACGTATCTCTGAGCTTCCTGGTAATCAAACAGAAGTGAAAAGAGACCAACTCATCAACTGAGTAAAATATTTTATCAGCTCTGAAAAACAGCAGGCATTCATATGACAGGTCTTTATAGAAGGAACACTGGAGAGATGATGGTTATTGCCAGGGCAGCCATGTACAGTCACACAGGTTGTGTATTAAACAACTCCACCAATTACATAGTACTCTAGAGTTACGCAACACAGTGACCTTAGATATTGGCCATATTTTATCCCCTTTACAAAAAAAAGTAGAAAGTGTGTGTGCATGTGTGTGGACAGGGGCAGAACTTACCAGTTAACTACCCGATGTACATTCTTCCCTCTCCCTTAGTAACAGAACCCTGATTTATACTGAGCACTTATGTTCCCAGCTAAAAGACCACATTTCCTGGCCTCTCTTTGGCTAGGAGAGGCAAATGAGGGATAAGAAGCAGTCACTGGACAAGACTTCTGGGAAAACTAAAGAGAAGGACAAACACAACATGTCCCTTTTTTTGACTTTACTCCTGCTTCCTACTTAGAGCATGGATGTGATGGCTGGCAAGCCAGCTGCCAGCGTGGACAACGAGTCAACCTTGAGCCAACTGTGAGGATGGGATCCACATTTTAAGGAGGGCTGAACAGAGAGATGAAGGGAGCCTGTGTCCCTAAAAACATTGTGGAGTGGCCATGCCAGGCCTGGTCTGCTCGCCTCCACACACCCTTTACAAAAGAAAGGTATAGTTCTAGCTTGTTTACACCTCAGAGGAGACACAAATCCAGACGACTCTGAAGCCTCATGCCCTTTCCCCATCAATAACTTATCAAGCACCTCACTCAGTGGGTCTGAGTTAGGCATTGAAAGGAGGCTTTTCTGACAAGGCCATTTCCTTGACTGGGAAACTCCCATTGTTACAGTCAGCCAAGTGCTCCCAAGGCCTTCTCAGCCCCCCAATAACCGTGTAAACCCCTATAACAAAGCAATGCAAGGGAGAGGTCCTTCCATGGATGCACATTCCTTGGTGCTCTCAGCTCTGCCTGGTCCAAGCCCCCCTCTCTGTGGGATAAAAAGAGCTCAGGGGACCGTGTGCATTTGGCTGCTTCCTTGCCCATAAGTTCCCCCAGGAACTTCCTTTCCCTCACGTTAGAAATGCATGGCACCGTAGTGAGTGAGTCTGCACAACAGCCACTCAGTTCTTATTGGCTACTAGCAGCTGAATGCAGTTCCTAACTGGAGGAGTATGACTCTTCTACCGGTTGGAAAGGCAGTTCTACAGTGGGCTCTCATGACTAATTTAAAGAGTGGTAAAGTCATCCTGGATTCCAGAGGAATTCACAGTCAGCATGACCTTCAGAACGGTGCTACTCAAAGTGTGGTCCACCAGTTGGGGCCAGTCCATGAACTCTTTGTCAACGCTTAGAAATTCTACAACTATCTGACGTTGGACAGCTCTGGTGTTGTGGTGGGTCTCCAAGTCCGCAAGTCTGAAGTACTACATTGAGCCATGACAGATTTTAAGAAAATAAAAATAAAGCTGATCCTTCACTGCGGATAGTTGGAAAAGCACTGCTTTAATTCACCACCATGGAGATGCATTTCTCAGCCATCTCCAGTGTGGAGCATAAGGCACATCGGGATATAGCTCGCTGTGTCAGTCAGGGCCCTTGGGTGCCAGCAACAGAAGCTAGATTAAGCCACAAAAGTTTATTAAAAATATATATCTCATGAGGTAGGAGTGGTGGAAAATGAGTCTCCAGGCTAAGCTTTCAGGAACAATACCCCAAACCAAGATGCAGAATTGGACCGATGAAGAAACAGCCACCACACTGGCCCCACCCAGCACTAGATGTCAGTCTCTGTTCCCACCAGAAATGAGCACACGCACCACATCTGTACCAAACACTGAAACCCGGAAGGCTGGACGGTGACACCATCCTTGCAAGCAAAATGGACTCTACACCTCCCTCTTCCCTCTTCAAGCCTCATACGGGTACATCTTATTATTGGAGCCCGGACCTATTCCAGAAACTCAAGAACTTATTATGGGGTCTGGAGAACAGAGTTTTCTAACTTCTCTTTCGAGTTGCTGGTCTTGTAAGGAAAGAAATTCCCCATATACAACAGGGGCATTCAAAATGTTCTGCACGGTCAGAAAACAGGAAAATGCCACTTGCAGTCACATCAGATTTTTGAATACTTAGTGCCAAAAATAGGAATGCAAACTATTGCATTATTAATTTTTTATGTTAATTACATGTTGCAATGATAATATTCTAGATATTTTGGGTCAAATAAAACATACCATTACAATTAATTTCAGTAATTTCTTATTTTTTAATGTGGCTACTAGAAAATATAAAATTACGTTTGTGGCTTGCATTCTATTTCTGTTGGAAATTGTTGCCCTCGATGAAGTATGACCTCAGAATATAAGACCCAGATGGTGTCACCAATGTGGAAAGGGTAGACTATATGACAAATGGTGCTGAGATAATTGGCTCCTAAAAAAAAAAAAATTACATAAGATCCCTACCTCCCTCCATTTAAAAAAAATCCACACGGATTAAAGACCTAAACATAAACTCAAACTTTTAGAAAAATATATGAAAGAATATTGTCTTAGTCCGTCTGGGCTGCTGTAACAGAATACCATAGACTGGGTGACTTATAAACATTAGAATTTTATTTCTCACAGTTCCGGAGGTTGGGAAGTCCAAGATCAAGGTGCCAGCACGTTTGATGTCTGCTGAGGGCCGCTTCCTGGTTCATAGACAGCCGTCTTCTCACTGTGTCCTCATGTGGCAGAAGGGACAGAGAGCTCTCTGGGGTCCCTTTTACAAGGGCACTGATCCCATTCGTGAGGCTCCACCCTCACAACCTACTCACCTCCCAAAGGCCCACCTCCAAACACCATCACATTAGGGTTAGGTTTCAGTGTACGAATGTCAGGGGACATGGGCATTCAGCCTATTATATATACGACTCAGGGAAGGATTTCCTACACACAACCCTAAAGTTGCAAAGTATGAAAGATAAATGTGATTACATCAAAATTTTAAATTTTATATGACAGAAATTCCTTAAACAAGAGACTCTGAATTTTGCAACACATACGATGGAGAGTGGATTTGTACCGGAATATAAGCATAATGGGAAAGTTCTGGAGATCTGTTGTACAACAATGTGAATATACTTAACACTATTGAACTGTACACTGATAAATGGCTAAGATGGTCAATTTTACATTATGTGTTTTTTACCACAATGAAAATGTTTTAAATTATTTTTAAAAAAATAAGAATTCCTCTAGAGCGATCAGAAAAAAATAGTTAACTCAACAGAAAAATGGACAACGACAGGATAAGCAATATACAGAAGAGGTTATTTTTATGACCAATAAACATATGAAAATATACTCAACTTTGCTAGAAATCAGGGAAATAAAAATTAACTAAAACAATAAAGAGGTATCATCTTCACTCCCCTCCCCCAACTTAGGACAAGTTGAAGTTTAACTAGATCAAGAGTTAGTGAGGGGGAAATGGTATTTTCATTTGTTAACAATGGGACAATGGGAGGATAATTGGTACACACACTATGGAGAAAAATTTGGCAATAAAATAATAAAATCAATATAGGAATTGTATAAAACTATAATAGTAAAATTAAAAGTAAGCATGCAATCCAGGAATTTCATTTCTGGGTATATCCCCCTGAGAATCTCTAGCATAAGTACATCAGGAGATGTGTACAAAGATGTTCATTGCAGCACAGTTGTTAATTTGCAAAAACCAGGAAACATTCTAAGTACATCCATTGATGGAGGAATAGATATATAAAACTTTCCGGACTCCTATAATATAATAAAACAAAGCAGCTAAAAGGAAATTTCAACTGAGAGTCCAACATAAAATAGGCATCAGGTACCACAGGCAGGAGTGAGGCAGTGTACACCCGGTAACTGTCAAAGTAACGTCTGACAACCAGATTACTCACCCCCTCGAGGGTGTGAGAGGGTCAGGGTGTTGGAGATCAGAGAGTATTAGAGAGGAGTATTTCTCTGGAGGGACTGTGGTGTGAGTGTCACTCGTCTAGAGAGGAGGAGTTAGTGGTGTTCTCCCCGCCCCTCAAGCCTAGCAAAGGGGCCTCATGGAGCCCACTAGAGGCCTTGGTCCACGTGCCCTGGAGTTGGGGTCTGCAGTGAGGTGTATCCAGCATGAGGCTGAGCCGAGGCGGTCTGCCCTGCAGGTGGAGGGGAGCCTGCTGCTCCTCTGAATAGGCCTGTCCTACCAGAGTGGGTGGGAACAAAAGCCCCTGTGTGTTTCCTGCAGGCCACACCCAGGAGAGCCACTCTGGAGCCATGTTAAACTCTGCCCACGAGGATGTCAGACTCATGGACCCCAACAGAGAGGGTCTGTGTGACAGATCCCGGAAAGCCAAGATAAAAACGCATTGCCAGGTCATGGAAGCAGTCGAGTGTTCACAGTGGGGGCCTCCGAGGAATCTCAGAGAAATGTCTGAGGAGTATAATTTCAAACACTGGCCAGGCCCAGAGAAAGCGAATCTATCTCACTACAGTTCTCATCAGGTAAGAACTTTCTCGTTCTCCTTTTCCTCTCCTCCCTCCCTTCCTTCTCCCCACCAAATGCTAGGAATGAATGCTAGGTGGGAAAGAGAGAGGAAGGGCCTGTTCCAGCTCTGCCACTTCCAGGGGAGGGGAGGAGTTGAAATCAAGTCAGAGCACTGACTGTTACATGGGACCAGACATTTTAATTACTGAATTCAGACTGCAACCACGGGACTTTCTGTTAGCTGGGAATGATCATTCAAGTCACGTGGGCAAGAGAAATATTTCACCGAGAAAGTTTAAAGTTAAATGAGAGGCAAAAAATGAAGTTACTTTTATTATTACTTCTTGAGTCCTACATGTTCAACATACAAGATGCAAGCGTGACAGAGACAGCTCTCAAAAATATGATGTCATGTGCAGAAGAATTTAACACGCAGACCTGTACATTCTGCATTATGCCATTTGGGTTTTTAAAAAATACACAGAACAATACTGAATATTGTTTATGGACACTCAAATATGATAGTAAAAGTACTAAAAATGGGACTGGTACCTAGAATATATAAAGAGTTGTCTAAATTCAACAAAAAAATCCAATTAGAAAATGGGCAAAAGACATGAACAGACATTTCACTGAAGAGGATATTCAGATGGCACGTAAGCACTTGAAAAGATGTCAACATCATTAACCATTAGGGAAATGGAAATTAAAAGCACAATGAGATATCACTACACACCTATCAGCATGAGTAAAGTTAAAAAGGGGATAACTTTTAAATTTTATGCTGGTGAGGATACAGAAAAACTGGATCACTCATACATTGCAGGTAGGAACATAAAATGGCACAGCCACTCTGGAAGACAGTTTGACAAGTTCTTACAAAACTAAATATATGCTTACCACGTGTGATGGTTCATTTTACATGTCAACTTCACTGGGCTGCAGGATATCCAGCTATTTGATCAAACATTGCTCTGAGTGTGTCTGGGAGGATGTTTCTGGATGAGGTTAGCACTGGGGGAAGCCGGTTGCCGTGTCACAAGGATACGTCAAGCAGCGCTGTGAGGAAGCCCACATGGCAAGGAACTGAGAGGCCTCCTGCCAACAGCCAATGAGGAACTGAGTCCTCTTCCCAACAGCCATGTGTAGGAGCCAGCTTACAGCGTTTCCTCCAGCCCCAGGCAAACCTTCAGATGACTGTAGCCCCAGCTGGCACCTTATCTGTAACCTCATAGAGACCCTGAACCAGAACTGCCCAGCTAAGCCACCCCCAGATCCCTGAACCTCCAAGATATAATAAAGATTTATTGTTTGAAGCTGCAAGGTTTTGGAGTATTTTGTTATGCAGCAACATCTAATTATTAGAGTCCTTCTGCCATCAATGCTGACACACCTCCCCTAGAATCAACCAAGCCTCTAGACCACTTCGGGAAACCACAAGAAAGATAGCAATTTGGTGATGAGAGAGAAATCCAAGGAAACAAAGAACTTAGAAAATTGATGTTGGCATGGATGGCAGGGGATGGCTAATGGAAAGACAGGAAAGAGAAGTGAGAGTGAGGGCGGGATATACGGGACAGAAAGCTAAAATAAAAACAGGAAGTTCAAGTGCCTTAAACAGATGTGGAATTTGGAGGCGAGGTGGGAGAGGTCATCTCGGTCTGACACTGTAGGATATTTGAAAGTGTTCTGAACTGAAAAGCTAATATTGAACGTTCTAGTCCTTACTCGGTAAGCAGCAACTTGCTTCTGGGCTTCATCTTCTGCCCATACACCAAGCCAGGTATAGACTTTGTTGTCTCAGATGGAACCCCCAGTGACCTTCCAAGCTGGTGCCAAGAAGTGACGGCGCTTTTCGGGAAAGGAGGATAGTTATGGCATAAGGGGGTGCATTTAAAGTTAAACAGGACTAGCAGCTCTCTGCTAAGTCAGAATGAGCAGCCTGTGTGTAAGCTGAAGTGTAAAGAAGCTTATTAATTACAGGTTGCTCCTGTTCAAGGGGGTATAGCTCAGTGGCAGAGCATTTGACTGCAGATCAAGAGGTCCCTGGTTCAAATCCAGGTGCCCCCTTTGAGGGTCTTTTCCTCCTTGAGCTGAACTGACAAAAAAGTTTTATAGAGACCACACTCTATAAGGGAGGAGGAGCCTAGGAAACCACCTGTGTGCCCATCCCTTATGATGCAGGGTCCAGTCAGGCACTCAGCATTGCCTTGAAGACCAAGGACAAGATCAAATCCATCCCCAATCCCTCTTTGAGGGTCTGTTTCCCAGGGCCCCATACCAATTTCTGTATCAGACAGGGCCCTGTCCGGAGACACAACCTGCACTGGTTATTTTAGCAGAGAATTTAATATAAATGCTTGTTAACCAGTGTATCAGTTTCCTAGGGCTGTTGTAACAAAGTACCATAGAATGGAAGGCTTAAAACAACAGAAATGTATTGTCTCACAGTTCTGGAGGCCCGAAATCTGAAATCCAGGCCATGCTCCCTCTGAGGCTCGGGGCGGGGGGGGGGCGGTGGCGGGGGGCAGTCCTTCCTTGCCAATCCCTAGCTTCTGGTGTCGGCGATCCTTGGCACTCCTTGGTTTGTAGATGCATCATTCCAATCTCTGCCTCCTCATCACACAGCCATCTTCTCCCTGTGTGTCTCTCTCCTCTTCTTAGAAGGACACCAGTCGTATTAAATTAAGGGCCCACCTATTCCATTGTGATCTCACCCTAACTAATTACATCTTTGACGTCCCTCTCCAAATGAAGTCACATTCTGAGTACTGGGGGCTAGGACTTCAACGTATCTTTTGGGGGGGACAAGATTAACCCACAACAACCAGGAATGAGAGAACTGAAAGGCAAAAAGGGAAGACTAAGTATCATGTAGGTAGTACCTGCAAGAAGCAGCTACCACCCCAGGGCGGGGGGACTGAGCGGAAGAGGATGAACTTGTTAAGTCTTACACACTTGGGAAGTATCTCTGTGGATCATGGACTCAGATCTCTAAGAAGGTGTTGGTGTCCCTGAGGAGACGTGATGAAGCTGTTCCCGTGAGCACCAAACTGCAGGCAGCAATCACTGTTGCTATGGGGTGGACTGTTGCTGCCGGGTGACACTGACCGGAACCCAAAGCAGGCAGACAGGAACAAGTGCTTCTTCCTGCTCCAACCTCCCAGTCTCCTTCTAAAAGCCCTATTGGCAGGACCAACCAGGAAGCCACCTGGAAAGGATAAGCATGGTTTACAGAGTCCAAGAGCCAGCATCACAGAGCAGACCACAGTAAGGTGGACTTGGAGCTTCGAGAAATCATTTTCTCAATCTCACCCAGCAGTTAGACTTGACTATATGGAGACTCGGGCCAATGAGAGGGGGTCAGCCTGCATCCTAGGGTGTGGCCTCTCTGATATGGATGAGAGCTCTGATCCACATCCAGTCAATGTGTGCTCTGTCTCTGAGGTGTTGCATGCTTGGCCAGGCCATTGGGCATTTGAGTCTCTGTTTTCAGCTGCTCAGCACAAAAACCACAACATAGGTGTCACTATAGATCCTTCCAATTGTCAGGGAATGCTCCCCAGGTTACTGCCCTCATTCAGGGACTGTAGGCAGAGAGGTCGCAGAGCCGTGGGAGAAGGGAACCTGTTGCTTCTTCTCAGGTGGGGAGATGAGTTAGCAGTAAAGCAGGTCTGGCAACTCAGCCAACCCATGCTGAAGGGTCATCAGGGCAGAAGCTCCGGGCGTAGCTGCAGGAAAAGAATGCTAATTGGACCTTATTAGTGTAGCAGGGGGTATAGCTCAGAGGTAGAGCATTTGACTGCAGATCAAGAGGTCCCCAGTTCAAGTCTGGGTGCCCCCTAGCATTTTAGTCACTAAAGGTGGTAGAGGAGTTCCAAATTCCTCTCCTCTTGCTGGGTCCAGTTTCTGGGTTGAGCAGGACAGCTCTTTTCAGGTGATGTGTTTGCTCCATTCTTCAGATCTTCCCACTGTCCCCTCACCTGGTCCCCGTGCCCTCCAATGTGTACTTGATCTCTTGGCTGGGGGTTAGGACTCTGTCCTTTGAAGGTAGCCAGAGAGAAATCTGAGATTACCGACAAAGGCTTTGATTGCTGGCCGACTTCTCAACATTTGCAAAGGAAGCCAGAAGGTAGTGCAAGAACACATTCATTCTGTCCAGAGGAAACAACAGCCAACCTAGAATTCTATTCCTAGCCAAACTATTCTTCAAGAACAGAGAAAAGCTGAGAGAGTTTACCGCCAACAGACCCTCACTAAGGAAAAATTTTAAATATATACTTTAGAGAAAAGTAAAATGATCCCAGATGGGAGGTGTGAGATACAAGAAGGAATGTTGAATAAATTGGTAGATATGTAAGTAAATCTAAAAATCATTGACCATATAACACAATATTAATGTCTAATTTATAAAGATTTTTTAAAAGATAGAACTAAATACTGGTTAATGATAACATATAAGGAATGGGGTGATAAGAGTTCAAGTATCTTTATGTAATGTGGAAGGATGATAAAGATACTGATTAACTGTAGACTTTTAAAATTTTCATGCAGAAATTTCTAGTGTATCATTTTAAAAGTTGTGATTTTGCCAAGCAAAAGGGGATAAGGGAATTGAGGGCATATGTTAGCAGTCTTGCTGAACACTCACTAATTCTAATTATTTGTTAATTCTTTTAGACTTCATATGTATATGATCATATCATCTAAGAAATTTAAGAGTTTTATTTCCTTCTTTCCAATCCTTATCTATTTTATTTATTTTTTCTTACTTTATTGTGCTGGCTAGGACCTCTAGTATAATGTTGAATAAAGGTGTTGATAGTAGATATCTCGTCTCATTCTGATTTCAAGTAACAAGCTTTCAGCATTTCACTACTAAGTATATGTTGTGGAGTATACTTTTTATAAATGGTCTTTATCAAATTAAGGAATTTTTCTTCTATTTCTAGTTTGCAAAACAATTTTATCATGGATCGATGTGGAATTTTATCAAAACTCTCTTTTTTTACATCTGTTGAGATAATCATATGATTTTTCTCCTTTAGTCTATTAACATGGTGAATTACACTCATGCTTTTTGTAAAATTAAACACACTTTGCATTCCAGTATAAATCCAACTTGATCATGAAGTTCTATCATTTTTATGTATGTGTGGATCCAGTTAGATAATAATTTATTTAATTTTCTATACCTATGTCTATGACTGAGATTGGCCTCTACATTTTTTTATACTGTCCTTGCTGGGTTTTGGTTTCAAGATTGTGCTAGCCTCACAAAAGTGCTTGTAGAATATGTACATCTTTTCTATTCTTAGAAAGATTTTGTGTAAAAAATAGTTATTCTTTCTTTAAGCATGTGATAAAACTCACCAGTGAAACCACGTTTTCTGAATTTTTTTGTGGAACAGTTTCAAATAACTGTTTTAATAACTATTTAAAACTTAGAGGACTATTCAGCTTTTCTATTTTTTCTTGTGTCAGCTTCAGTAAGTTGTAGTATTTTTTGAGTTCTTGCTCAATTTCAACATAGCATAGTGGTCAAGGCCTTGGACTCTGAAGACATAAAGTATGGGTTCAAATTCTGGATCCTAGCTGAGTGACCTTGTGAAGTTGTTTAACTCTCTCAGCCTCAGTTTTGTGATATATAGAATGGGCATGATAATAGAAACGAGCACAATGATAGTGCTAGTTTGTGGAGTTGTGAGCATTAAACAAATTAATATTTTTAAAGCACATAGAATAGTGCCTGCCACATGATAAGTTTTTTGTACATGTTTGTTAAATAGATTTAAACGTTTTGTATATTATTTTTCATAATGCTCTCTAATCATTATTTTAAGGTTCTACAGAATTTGCAGTTTTTCTTTTTGATTCCTGATATTGGTGTTTTGTTTTCTGCTTTCTTATATTTTTCTCATCAGTTTCACCAGAGGTTAATCAATCTTACATTTGTTTTCAAAAACAGCTTTTGGCTTTGTTAATCCCCCCTATTGTGTGTTTGTTTTCTATTTCATTAATTTCTGCTCTTTTATTTCCTTCTCATAGTGTTTTTTTATTCAGTTTTTTGCTAGCTTCTTCAGCGGGATTCTCAGCTTATTTTTATTCTTCTTTTCCAGTATATTGCTCGAAGCTCTAAGTATCCCTCTAAATGCTGATTTAGTGTCCATCAATGGATGAATGGATAAGGAAAATGTGAGATATACACACACATGTGTGTGCACACACACACAGACCGGAATATTATTCACCATTAGGAAGAAGGAAATCCTGCCATCTGCAACAACATGGATGAATCTGAAAGGCAAGATGCTAAATGAAATAAGCCAGATGAAAAAAAGGCAAATACTACATGGTATCATTTAGATGTGGAATTTTAAAAAAAGAAAGTCAAATTCATAGAAACAGAGAGTAGATTTGTTGTTGCCAGGGGGTAGGGGAAATAGGGGGATGTTGGTAAAAGAGTACAACCTTTCAGTTAGAAGATGAATAAGTTCCAGGGATCTAATGTACAGCATGGTGATATAGTTAATAATACTGTATTGTATACTTGAAAGCTGCTATAAGAGTAGATCTTAAGCACTCTCACACACACAAAAAAAGGTTACTATGTGAGGTGACGGGTGTGTTAATTAACTTGATTGGGGTAATAATTTCATAATGTATATGTGTGTCATATCATCATGCTGAACACTTTAGATGTATTACAACTTTATTTCTCAACCAAACTCAATAAAGCTGGGGGGAGAAAGAAACTAAACAAAAAAATCTAAATTATTCATGATGTCTTTGTCTCCCATTAATTAATGAGAAAGATATGTAAAAATTTCCCACTGTTATTCTAGATTTATTTCTCTTTGTTATTCTGTCAAATTTTTGCCTTACATATTTTGAAGCTATATTACTAGAAGCATAAAAATTAGGAACTCTTATATTTTCCTGGTAAATTCAGCTTTTTATTATTAATAAGTGACATCTTCATCTCTAATATTTCATGTCTTAAAGTCTGTTTTGTCTGATAGGAAGATATGTCTGCTTTCTTTGTGTTAATGTTCTGCAAGTCATATATTTTTTCATTCTTTTACTTTCAATCTTTCTGTATTCCTAAGGTTTATAGATGTGTCTTTTGTAAATAGAATATAGTTGGTTGGTTGTTTTAACCCAATATGACAATCTTTGCCTTTTAACCTGGGGCATTTCATTTATTCACTTTAGATGTAATTGCTGATGTATTTATATTCAAATCCACCACCTTATTTTGCGCTTTCAATTTGCATCACTTACTGATGTTTTTCTTTCCATCTTCCTTTTTTTTTTTTGTTTGATTGATTGGGATTTTTACAATGCCATACTTCCCCCTGCTAGTTTGAAAACTATACGTGCTATTTCTTCTATTTCAGTGGTTATACTAGAAACTCCATACACATGGTTATTTCTCAAAGTCTATAGTTAACCAATAACTTACCCACCTCTCAGGTGATACAAGCATCTTATAACACTTGAACTTTATAACTTCCCTCCTAACTTATACATGGTTTTTGTTTTTTACATTATTCCATAAGTTGTTTTAACCTCATTATCGTTATTGTTTTATACTGTCAACGTTCACTTAGATTTATTCATATGTTTACTGTTTCTTTGCCTCTTTCTTCCTTCCAACATCTCAATCCTTCTGTCTAGATCATTTAGAATATACCCTTTAGAAGTTCCTTTAGTGCATATCTGCTATTGATGAATTCTTTCAGTTTTTGTTTGTCTGAAATTGTCTTTATTTTACCTTCACTCATGAAGGATATTTTACCTGAGTACAGAATTTTGTGTTAATGGTTACAGTATTTCAGTATACACAATTCCACTGCCCTCTGGCTTTCATTGTTGCTCTTTAGAACTCATTTGTCAATCTAATAGGCACTCCATTGAGAGTAATGTCCTCTTTTCATGATGCTTTTAAGAGTTTCTTGTCTCTGGATTTCTGCAATTTTACTACAGTAAGTCTAGGTATGGACTGAATCTTGCTTATTATGTCTGCGATCCACAGGGGTCCTTGAATGTGAAGATGTCTTTTCATTAGTTGTGAAATAGTCTCAGCCATTGTCTCCTCAAATATTGCATCTACTTCATTCTCTCTCATTTATTCTTCCAGGACTCCATTTAAATGTGCATTAAACCTTTTCGTTGTATTCTCTATGTTTACTACTCTCTAGTCTGTATTTGCCATATTTTTGTCTTTCCATGCTTTATAATGGATCATTTTTCTTCCCAATGTTCTAATTCACTGATTTTTCTTTTTGGCTGAAACTGTTCATTGAGTAGAACATAGACATATTCATTGAGCTTTTTTATTTTAGTTATTGATTTTTAGGTAGAAAATTTCTATGTTCTGTTTTCAAATCTTCTTAGTAACTTCTTATGCTTTCTAGTTTCCTACTGAAATTTTCAAGCTTGTCTTTTATCTTCCTAAACACAGCAAACATTGTTATTTTACAGTGTGTTTGGCAGTTCTAATATAAAAAGTTCCTGTGTTTAGTTCTTTGGTCTGTTGTTTTTATTGATTTTCATTGATGGTTTTTTGCTTCCTGTGTACATAGTTATCCTTGACTATGTGTTGAATATTGTATTTCAAGATTTATTTGTAGAACTAATGTGTGGGGATGATAATATCCTTCATTTGCCTTTTCCAAGTATCTGAGGGGCCTAGCAGTCAGGATACTTTAATATAATGTCAAGGCTTGAGTTTTCTGGGCCGTTCAGATGTCACAAAGACCAGCCACAAATTCTTGCAGCGGCTGTTTTCTTTCAGTTCACTCTTCTCAGCATCCTAGCCCAAAGCCAGAGGTTGTTTTACTAGTGTCCCTGTTCTAGGTGGGCCCAGAATTCTGACTTCTATCCCCGTAGTCCTGAGAAGCTTCTAAAAGTTCCACTTAGCCTCTCAGCTGCCTCTTCTGGACTGGAAAACACGTTCAGAGCCAAAGCAGCCTCCAACGTGGAGCTTTAACTTTCCATATCCCATCCTTCCCAAACGTCCATCTAGAATTTCTTGTCTAACTAGTTAGCTATTTGATGCTTTTAATGAGATGTTTGTAATATTTTCTGAGCTTTTAAATGTGTGCTCATAGGAAAGATTATTTCAAATTACCTTGTTCATTAAGGAGCATGGAGATTCCTCAGCAGGATTCTTTACACCATTTATATGTCAAATATTTTATCCAAATTTTTAAAAATTATTATATACAGTCTACTTCTAGGCATTCTCACCAAGGAAATACTTACCCAGATTAAAAAAGAAAAAATGGTAGGAGAGAAGGGAGAAACAAGTGGTCCGAGTCTGTGGTAGAGTCAAGTGCAGCACCCCTGAGAACTTCCCAGGGAGAGGGCAGAAGCTTTGCTTTTGATATGGTTCTCAAACCCTTACAGTCACCTCTGGGAAGTAAGAAGATGGATATCCATACTTCACAAGTGGTAGCAGCAAGAACAAAGAGACAGCCTTCTTCCTGGAGATTACAGCCAGATTGAGTAAATGAGAGTTTTAGAGAAAGAAAGTGAAATCCCCACACAGGCCATGAAGGGGGACAATCCCTAGGTAGAGGTGGCAGTGGGCTGAGCTAACTTCATCAGCCTCTTCAGGGAAATCTGACGCCAGTAGCTACTGTCTGGATGATAGTCAGGGGAGCATTCTTGGAGCTGATCCTGATACAGACCCTAAGTTCTCATCACAAGACAAAGCACATTATTTAATGGTTAAATGTGTGGAGAAGGGTTAGAAATTCCAGCACCTGCTCCAGTGATTTTAAAAGGCAGAGAAGCAGGGGGCACCTAGATTTGAACCAGGGACCTCTTGATCTGCAGTCAAGTACTCTACCCCTGAGCTATACCCCCACTTGTAAGTGGCCCTTCGTTAGCACCTGTTCACCCATGGCCCTACACCCAGAATACCTATGTATCCATGCTTCACTGTTCTCCTGCATGTCCCAAGAGGCAGCAAGTCTTCTCCACTATAGTCCACTCTCCCATCTTCCCCTCTCCAACCTTAACTAGTCCTCCTCTCCAGCCCTCCTCTTCCTTAAGTTGTGGTAATGGCACCAGCCTTTACACCTGGAAAGGTCATTTGAGTCTATACTAATGTTTCTACCTGAGCTGGCCTGTAGGTATCAGGACAAGAGCGGTTGGTTCCATGTCTTCAGTGAACCTCACATTTGGGGAAGGGAGCGCCTCCTCCTTACTCCAAGGCCTCAAGGAGGGTGCTCGTTGTTTCACTCATTCATTCATTCACTCAACAAACACTCACAGATCATGTTAAGTGCCAGGCCCAGTCATCCATGTTGAGGACACAGAGACAAATAAAACATTGTCCCTGTTCCCCAAAGAGTCTTAGTCCAAAGAGGAAACAAACCTATGAACCAAAATATTTCCATCAAATGGCAGAAGCCCAGGCAGAGAATGGTGGGAGCAGGGAGTAAGGAGCTAATCTCCTGAGGAGTCCTGAGGGGCTTCCCGGAGGAGATGGACAAGGAGGAGTTTGCCAAAAGAAGCTGAGGAGGCTTTCAGGCCAAGGGAAGAATAAGAACAAAGATTTAAAAAGTGGGTCAAGGGGCCGGCCCGGTGGCGCAGCGGTTTAGTCCGCGCTTGGCAGCCCAGGGTTCGCCGGTTCGGATCCCGGGCGCCCGCCGACGCATCTGCCTGTCAGCCATGCCGTGGCGGCGTCCCACATAAAGTGGAGGAAGATGGGCACGGATGTTAGCCCAGGGCCAGTCTTCCTCAGCAAAAAAGGGGAAGATTGGCGACGGATGTTAGCTCAGGGCTGGTCTTCCCCACAAAAAAAAAATAATAATAAATAAAAAAAAAAAATAAAAAGTGGGTCAAGTTTGTCTGGAACTCAGTGAGCCTTGAGACTGATGTCACAAGGAAGGTGTGCTCATCATCCCAGGAAACATTTTGGATTCCTGCTAATGCAGTGAGTGGGCTTCACAGCCACTGTCACTGGGGAAGGCCTGTGACACACATCATGACTAGTCATGACCTCAGTAATCCTCACAACCACCCCTCTGTTGTCTCATTCTAGAGATGAGGACACAGGTTTGGCCAGAACAGAACCCAGGCGCAGACAGCACCAGAGCACGGCACTTGTCCTAGAATACAGGACAGTCAATATGGGGACTGGGGTGCCATCAGGGACCAATATGGGTGACAAGAGCAATCATTTGCCTCCTTATTTACTACTTCACAGCCAAAAGTGACCTCAGCAAGGGGGCACCTGGATTTGAACCAGGGACCTCTTGATCTGCAGTCAAATGCTCTACCCCTGAGCTATACCCCCAGGCCTCCTTTCAAGCCTTAATTGCACCTTTTGAACTGTGCAGCTGACTACTATTCTTGGACTCCTACAGGCGAGCTCCCAGGAGCAGGCAGTCTGCCCCATGACAATCTGGCTCTCACTGTCATCTGTAGACACCTACCAACCAGCTTCTATGTGCCAGGCTCATCCTTCCTTCTTCCATTTTCTCTTCCTCACTCTCTAGCTCTGCTTACCTCTGCCATCCCTGCTCTGTCTGTGCTTCAGGGACCAGTCATTGGCTTTCCCAGCCTAGCAGAACTCTGCTCCCCTCCTCTCCTCCTGCACTAGGGCGCTGAGGAGCAGAGAAGACTCTGCACGGATGGAGGAGCAGGTCTGGGCCAAGAACATGGCCAGGACACCACAGCCTGAGACACAGATGACCCCTTTCTCCCTTTCCACCGTATGCTTCATTCACTCCACCCGCTTCGTACACTCAACCTGCTAAATATTGTGGAGTAAGGTGAACCAGCCCCAGATTCCCTCTCGAGGAGAAAACTGATTTGGGGAGGGGGTGGAACACCAGGATAGCTTGCTTGTGAGCCCCCAGAGCATGGCAGATGACGGGTTCCAAGACTCCACAGCAGACGCAGGCAGCTCAGTGTGGGCAGTGAGAATGGGAATAAACCAGGGGAGGGGACTGTCCTCTAATCTGAAAGGGTGATGGTGCAGGACAGGGCCAGAGACAGCTCCCCCACCCTCCACTAATGGAGAAGCCAAAAAAGGCTTTGAGGCCCCTATCAACCCTTCCCAGTGCCCGCCCCTCCCCATAGAAGCAGTCTCCAATAATGATACAGGGCTTCAGGGACAAGTGGGACTCACAGCTATTGTAGCTATTTTGTCCAGAAATACTGAGGAGGGTCCTAGACCTCCTGGGCAGGTTGTGCCAGGTTTACCTAGCACCTGAAGTGATGTCATACTTACTGTGTTCTCCTGTTTTCTCAAGGCCTCATTGACATACCAGAATCGACCCAAGGGGATGACACTTTTAGTTCCAACTGACTGCAGGGGAAGTAGGTGGCAACCAGCCAGCCAGCACAGCTGACGGAGCGGGAACTGGGGCCCACACCCTGCCTGCACGAAACCTCTCTCTCGCCAGGTGAAACCAGGTGAGCCCAGCAGGGTGAGCACCTTCCCCCTGGCAGTGAGGCCACTGGCTGCCTCCTGCTCCATACTGGACCCCCACCCCTCAGTCTCCACAACATCATCCCTTCCCACCCCCTATCATGCTGGGTGCTACTCCAGCTGCTCTGGGAAGGAGACTTGTTTGAGCAGCGATGCTAGGAAATGGGCCTGAGGGACTGAAGTAGCCCAGGGTGTGTGCCCTGGGCTGCAGGGGCGTGGAAGCAGGGATGCAGAAGGAGCTGACGTCAGCCCTGGGGAAGGGAAACCTCTACCCCTTGGGAGGTGGGGCAGCAGGGGAGACCCAGAGAGAAGACACCATGAGGACATGTGTGGGAGAGGCACAGCCACCAACACCAGGACGGGGAAGGGACAGGTCTTGGACATTGTTTTAGTTAATTGTGGTATCCAAGAAAGAAGCCGTAACTAACCACAATCGAAATTTTAAATTACCCAGGAAAGCAAGAAACATGGGTTCCGGGCACCGTAGGGCTGTGCAGTCTCCAGCCGGAGGAAGTGAGTTCCAGCAGAGTGGCGACCACAGTGGCGGCCGGAGAGACGACGGATCGGAGGGTCCTCTGCCCACTTGTTACATGAAATGTTCAAAGGGTGCTGTCACTGCTGCTTGATGTCGAGGAAAAACTGGCAATTTTTGCATTGTCACATCATAAAACAGAAATATTTTGGGTTTTACATAGCAAATTTCGTAAATTTTTTATTGTTACGTCAAATTTCCGACAGTTGAGGAAAATTGGTTTCTTTCTGAAATTGAGGGCCAGTGGTGAGCCTTTTGTTTTAGGCAAAAATTTCTTAGATATGATACAAAAAGCTCAAGTGATAAATCGGACTTCATCAAAATTAAGAACTTTTGCTCTTTGAAAGACACTGTTAAGAGAATGAAAAGACAAGTCACAGACTGGGAGAAAGTATTTGCAAACCATATATCTGATACAGGACTTGGACCCAGAATATATAATGAACTCTCAGAACTCAGTCGTAAGAAAACAAACAACCCGAATGAATAAATGGACAAAAGATCTGAACAGACACTTCACCAAAGAAGATATATGATGGCAATAAGCACATAAAAGTCTGCTCAACATCGTTAGTAATTAGGGAAGTACCAATTAAAACCACAATGAGATACTACGACATTATGGGAAAATGTAAATCAGAAAGACTGACCAGAGCGAGGGTTGGTGAGGATACGGAGCAACTGGAATATTCATACGCTGCTGTGCAAATGCAAAATGGCGCAACCATTTCGAAAAATAGTTTGGCAGTTTCTTAAAAAGTTAAACATACGCGTAGCATATGACCCCGCTCATCCACTCCCAAGTGTTTGCCCGAGAGAAATGAAAGCGTATATCCATGCGTTGTGCGCTGAAGGTTCACAGCAACTTTATTAGTGAAAGTCCAAAACTGAAAACAATTCAAATGTTTATCAGGTGAGAAGATAAAGAAATTGTGGTCTGTGCAGCCAGTGGAATACTTCTTGTCAATAAAAATGAACTATTGACACAACAATAGGGACAGACCTCAAATAATTATCTTGAGTGAAAGAAGCCAGACCCAAAACAGAAAGTACACACGGAATGATCCATTTATATAAAATTCTAGAAAATGCAGACTAGTCTGTGGAGACAGAAAGCAGATCAGTGTTGCCTGGAGTGGTGGTAGTATTTTAAGGGATGAGTATTTATTTTCCCTGGAGAAAGAAGGTAGAAGGGTGGGAGATTCTGGGCTCCAACTTGGATGCAGGCCATTTCATCTCTCTCCCACTTTACCCTCCCTTCCCCAAAGCTCTGCGGCCTCCCACCACCCCCTTGCCCTCCATCAGTGGCCGCCAGCAGCAGCATAGAGCATTTGCTTTCACACCTGGAAGGGGTGTTAGCTGCTTCTGGTCCATTCATCTTCTTATCCGGGAAAACTAAAGCACCCAGAACTGATTAATTCAAGCCCTCGGAGTCACTGATAGTTCTGCAATCCACTATCCCCACCCCTGGGCATCTGGGTGATTCTCCCTCCTTCCCATCTCCCTGAGCCAACGGGAGGTGCCTTGGGAGTCTGACCCAGCACCTGGAAGCCAGCTGAGTGGTTGACATCATTGGCCTCTCCTCTGACCGCTTGTCAAGCTGTTTGTCAGTCTTCACATACCCCTTATTCCCGGGACATGACCGCCACCTGAAGCATCCCCTTCTGGCTGTCCCTCTGTCTTTCAATAACTTCTCCTTCTCAAAAGTTCGTGCCTCCCACTTGCACAACCCGCTTGCTAGCCTTATCACTGTCATTGTGCGGCCTCCAGGATGCCCCCTCACCAGCCCTGATGATTTGGGCCTCTCCTCCACTCTCCTCTCCAGGCCTGTGTCTCTGGTTGTGCTTGGTGATCTCTGCCTCCATGTTGATGAGTTCCCCCCATCACTGCTCCCTCAGTGCCTTGATCTTAGCTCCTCTTTGGCCAGAGGACACAGCTAGAACCTGGTCATCACAAGAAACTGCCCCACCTCCAAAACTATAAACTCTGAAGTTCCCTGCCCTCCCTTCAATCTCTAATCCTCCCTCCACCACCTCCATACTCCTCCCTCGGAACTTCTCCTTCATTTCACCCCCGTCGTTCAGCTGGTCCTGGCCTCCTTTTCCCTTTCTACCCAACACGCAGTCATGGTTGGCCATTTCACTCTTAACTTCCTTGGCTGTTCTCAAGGGTCCCAGAGGAGTAGGACAATGGGGACTAAAGTTGCTATAAGCTCCTGATTCTGGAGGAGCCTGTATTAATCATGGTTTTTATTTTCTGTATTTTATGATGCTTTGACATCTTGGGACTTTGCATGGACCAGGAAGGGACTGCCCCTCCCAGGGTTAGCTAATTCCTAGAGAGAGCAAACACTTGCCTACAAGCTTGGCTTTGATATGCAAACCAGCCAAACCCCCTCCCCTGCCTCCATCTGCATCTTTCTTGGGTTTTTGCAGTCCAGAGCTCTATCTCACTGCCCTAAATCACCCCAGGCACTGGACAGCTAGGGACCACACCTATAGAGCCCACTGAACCATTCAAACCATCCAATCCTAAGCCTGCTTAACCTGCCTTGCCCATTCCTTCCCATGAAAACCACAACCAAGGTTCCTGCTCACCCTCTCCCCTCGAGCCCTCTGCCTCCTGACTGACCCTGTGCTTCCTCGTGTGGCCCTGCATGGTCTGCAGTGACCCTCCTCTTGGAAACTGTGAGTGGCAAACTATCTTTTCAACGGCAGTCATCTGATCTGTTGGCCTCACCATGTTTGAATAAAAGCAAAATCTTGGGTCCACCTTAAAACACCAACAAGTACAGATAAAACCTTGGCCTCAAGGACTCCTGAGAAGACAGAGGAGTGAGCAGAAGTGGACTAAAACCTCTACCCCCCCCACAATGTCATCCTCAGAGCATTGAGACTCTCCTCTTAGACCTAAAGTTCTGTCTATATCTTCACCAGTCATTGCTCTTTCTTTTCTACTAGGCCAGACTCTACTTGTCCCTCTCCCTTATCCCAGGACATCTGTGTCAACAACTAATAAATATGAAAATCACTCTGCTCATTTCTGGACCCTGTTGTCAGGGAAATGACTGTCTAACCTTTTGCCTTTGCATCAAAATCTTTCTAAAATTGAAAACGGGATACCCCAGACCAAAGATTTTCTTTTTTTTTTTTGGTGAGGAAGACCAGCCCTGAGCTAACATCTGTCGCCAGTCCTCCTCTTTTTTGCTGAGGAAGACTGGCCCTGGGCTAACATCTGTGCCGGTCTTCCTCTACTTTATATGGGATGCCGCCACGGCATGGCTGACGAGCAGTGCATCGGCGGGCGCCTGGGATCCGAACCTGCGAACCCCGGGCTGCCCAGCACAGACTAAACTGCTGCGCCACCGGGCGGCCTCCAAAGATTTTCATAATACAGAGCCAAGTACTCTACTGCTGAGCTCTAACCCCACCTAAAGTAAGCTATCCTATTAGTACATTTCCACGACCAACCATTGTATCAGCTCCTCAAGAAGCTGAGAGGTAAGTGACTGCAGGGGACCATACTGCCTGCCATCCACCTCCCCCCACTGTGCAGTCACTTAATCTAATCACTCATCAATCACGACAGTCACACCCAGGACTCTTTTCTTCTCTCAACATTCCTGAACCTCCAAAATGGGTTGCTTCAGTGCAAAAGAAAGCCCCTTCCTTGCAGAGCCCGATACTTACCTGCTGGGTTAGCCTCCTTCACATCCCTGGCGAGAACTTGGCCCACAAATCATCAGCCTCCCTGCCGTCCTTCTGGGAGTGAGGCACTGCCTGGGCCAGTCATTGGTAACCCCTCTTCTGGGATCCAGCTTCACGTGAGCCTGCTCTGGAACCAGAGACCTCTTCCTGCCCTCAGGTCTGTCTGCACCCCAACATCCAGGTCCCCTGGGGTGACTTTGCTGCTGGGAGACACTCCACGAGGACCTCACCCTCTGGCCACTCCCTTCCCCAAACCTCCCTCTGCTGACCTCTGGTCAGCTCTCTGCTCTCTCAGGCCACCGCCATCATCTTGTTGGAGAAGGACACCCAGGTCAGGGGAGAGGATGGTGGGGATGAAGCTGCTGTGAATTCTGGTCTCCAGAGGAACTGAGTTATTGTGTGAAAACAAAGCGGACTCCTAGCAGGAGAATGAAGTGAGCATATTGTAATAATAATGATAAAACTAGGGCCCTGGAGTCAGAGAACTGGGATTGACTCCAGACCTGACTTTCTATCATGGTTTTACCACTTACCAGCTGTGGGAACCCAAGTAAGTCATTTAACCTCTTTGAGCCTCTATTTCCATATCTTTAAAGTGGGAACAACAATAGTACCTGTTCCTGTGGCTGTTATGGGTATGAAATGAGATGGGTCACTTAGAAGTACCCAGAGCAAAGTAAGCAATAAACATTAGCTCTCAGTACTATTGATAAAATGTTACAAAACTTAAAAACAATCAGCATCTGTAGGACAGATCCTTGATAAACTCCCTGTTTGTCACAATGCTCCTGAAAATGGTAAAGAATTGGAAACAACCGAAATGCCCAAACTTAGGGGAACGTGTGAGACAAGGTCTGCCAGGCACAGCGTGGCCTCTCCTGTCTCCCCAGCCCACCTCCACAACCAAGTGCTTCCCCTGACCTGGCAGGACTGTTCCACACTCCACCCCCACAGCCCGCAAACAGACCCTTCTGCACTGAAACTGTTCTCCTTGATTGAGCCAAGCTCGAGTGTCACTGCCTCTGTGGAGGCCCCGCTCCTGTTGCCTCTGCTCTGGCTCCCCAGGGCCTCGCAAACACCTCCATCGTCACACACACACATCATCACACATCACTCACGTCTCTATATTCCCAGAGGCTGGATCTGTGCTGGGAATTAAGGCAGGAGCTGGGACAACGTGGTAAATAACATCAGCACACGGTCACACTTGGGCCTTAGAATTAGAGGACTTGGCGACTGGAGGAGGAGGAGAGTCCAGCCTGCTGCATGCAATCTGTTCCTTATGGTGACTGATGGAAATGGAGGTCAAGAGGCAGGAGGTCAGGTGATCCAGGCGTTCGCAGTTAAGCTGTGTGAAAGAAGGGATGTCCCCTTATATTCTAAGGGAAGAGGTAGGTGATAAACAATCTACCAATAACCCAAAAAAAAAGATATAAGCTTCAGGTTGTGACAAGGGCCAGGTGGAAACACGAATTGGGTAAGCAGACAGATGATGACAAGGTGGAGGTACTATTTTATTTTATTTTTTTGGAGGTACTATTTTAGATGGAGTCATTGGGGAAGCCTCTCAGAAGGAGCATTTGAACAGAAGTGAGTGAGTGGGCAAGACAGGAAAGTCTCTAGGGGATGAATGGTCCAAGCAGATGGAACAGTAGATGCCAAGACCATGAAAAAGGAAAGAGCTTGAAGTGCTGTGAGAACAGAAAGATTAGTGTCGCTGCAGCAGAGCAAGGGGGGAAATGGCCAATGATGAATTTGGAGAGATAGGCAGGTGACAAGCTCTTTGGAGGTAAATTTCTATTTCAATCTGTGTGATAAGGAGCCATCGGAGCTTTGGAGCAGGAGAGGGACATGATCAGAGCCACATTTTTAGAATACCACTCTGGCTGCTATGGGGAGAAGTGATTGGAAGGGAGAAGAGTGCAACCCACAAAATCACATTGGAGATTGTTGGTGAACTGTGGGGCTGATGAGAAATGGTCGGGCACAGGAAGTATTTTGAAGGTAGAGCCGGTAGGAGTTACTGATGGACTGGATGTGAAATGTGAGGGCAGAAGGTGAGTCAAGATCCACACCTTGGTTTTTGGCCTGAGCACCTGGGTGAATGGTGGCTCCTTTGCTGGGCTAGAGTAGAATTAGGAAGGAGCAGATTTGGGTGAGGGTGGGAAATTAATAGTTCTGTGATAGATAAATTACGATAGAGATTCCCATTAGATATCCAATGTCAGGTAGATATTCCAGTCTAGAGGGTAAGGGGTGGTCCAGGCTAGAGAGGTAATCTGTGAGTCATCAGTATGTAAATGGAATTTGAAGCCACAGAATTAGGAGTTAGATAGAGGTGACAAGAGAGCCCAGGACAACACCCTGTGTGCGCTAACATTTCAAGGCTGGTGGAAGAGGGGTAGCAGCCAGTGGGGTAGGATGAATGTGAGTGCAGGGTCTGGAAAGCTTAGTCTTCATGCATTTGGAGGAGGGAGTGGTCATCCTTGCAAAAGTGTGAGAGGCCAAGTAAAAAGAGGACAGAGAACTGGCCTCCAGCATTGGCAAGATATTGACAAATATAAGTCACCAGTGACCTTGATCAAGGCTGTTTCCATGGATCAGGTACAACAAAAGTTGGATTGGAGTGGGATGTAAGGAAGTGGAGTTGGTGAATACAGACAATCCTCCTGAGTCGTTTTGCTGGGAAAGTGGAGCAGAGAAATTGGGCAGGAACTGGAGCGGTCATGGGATCGAGAGAGACATTTTTAAAGATGATGATATTAAGGCATGCTTGTATGCCCATGACAATAATCCCATAGAGAGGAAGAAAATGTTGATGCAGGACACAGAAGACATAATCACAGTGGGGTCCTTGAGAAGGCAAGAGAGGAACTGAATACATAAGTGACAGATGGCCTTGATGGATGAGAATGAAAACACTTCTTCGTAACAGAGGGGAAGGCAGATTATATGAATAGAGTCAGAGACTGGTTGTTTGGAACTGATGAAAGAAAGGTGGAGATGGTTCTCATCTGATAGTATCAATTTCTGAACAGTCAAGAATTTAACTACAACAGAAGATAGGAAAGAAGTGTTGAGGACTTGAGACGAGTGCAGAAGAGTTGAAGCAGCTGTCTCAGAAAGTGAGAAAGCAAGTGTATCGTACAAGGCTGTTGGACTTGCCTGGCTATGTTCAAGGCCGGCTCACTATTCTGGTCACAGGTGAATCTCATCAGCAGTTGTGTGATGTGACTTTTCCCCAGCACTGTCCGACTGCTCAGTTGTGGGCGTGGACTAAGTGAATAACTGGGTTGTGATTTTGCCAAGTAGGTACAATATAGGGAGAGAGGGCCAAACAGGTAAGAGGATTTGCAAGAGAGTGGTTGATGTGTTGGGCCATGGGATCTAAGCTGTGTGGGCAGGGAGGAGAGGACACGACGGGCAAGATGGGTGGTGAAAAGCAATATGGGCAACGGAAAGAGGACTTGACAAGATCAGAGGATAGAAGGTCATGGTCAGATACTGTGTTTGAAATCAAGACCTCAAAGGCGATAGTATTATCCATAATAATAGCAAGGTGTGCATCTCAGATTCCTACTTTATATGCCACAGTGCTTAGCTTACGGCCACCTACCACCCACTGGTCTATGAGCCCCTTGAGAACAGGGATCCTTACTTCTCTTACGAATGCTCAGCCCTGAGCCAGAATATGGGACATAGTATTTAATAGATATTTGTTGAATGAATGAATGGGAAACAAATCCTATGGGAACAGCTATGCTAAGTGCCCCCACCTCCTCAAAGCGGGAAATGACAAAGCTCATTTGAGTTTAGTGCAGAACAAAGGACAGAACTCAGGCTAGGTGGTTGAACCACAAATGAAAAACCTCAGGTATCTCCTTAAAACGTCAATGTTTTTCTACAAGCTTTTATTCCTCAGAGCCTGGTGCTGACAAATTAGACTATCTCCATGAACGCACCTCTCCCTGAGCTGCTTCAACAAGGGCCTCCTCAGAACTGCAGCTGGAGAAGGTTGGGGGGCAGGGAGCCTTAGGGAGGAGGGAGAGAATGTGTAAGAGACTGTGGAGGTCAGACAAGGAGGAGGAGGACAGGGTGAAGTGGGGCCAGTGGTCGGTTCATGCCTTTTATTGATCGCCTACAATGTTTCCATCTGCTCCAGGTGCTGGGGACCCCTAGCTGATTAAGAATCCATCTTGGCACTCAAGGAGCTCATGGTCCACAGAACTGTCCCCACTGCAGATACATCTGCCAAGGGACAACCTCCCAAAGGACAAGGGATCATCATCCTGATTTCTGGTCGCAGGACTGGTCTCTGCATCCAAGGCCAAGGGCCCTTTTGGGCTTGAGCTTCATGTGCAGAGCAACAAAGAAAAATTATTTTCTTGTTGATGTCCTTGTCCACAGCATGAGGGAGGGGGAAGAGAAGGTTGCAAGGGTTGTGGGACTAGACCTCCAGGTGATGTAGATTGTTGAGAAGGAGCAAGGCTCAGCCCAGCTCATCACATTATTATCTCAACAGTCTAGTTGTCTCTTCCTCCTCCAACCCAAACACTGCAGGGCCAGACAAGGTTTGGTTTTGTTTCAAGTTTCAATCTGATCACTCCCTCTAGTGGACGTCTGTTGAGTCTGTCTACCCAGCATCCATTTCTCCAGCTCCTTAAGAATCTTGCCATTTCTCACCACCTTTCCCCCAAAATATTCTCCCCTGAAAGATGAACTCTAAGGTGGGTTCTATGTGTGAAAAACACAAGGGGACATCTGGACTTGAACCAGAGACCTCCTGATCTGCAGTCAAATGCTCTACCACTGAGCTATACCCCCTGTTGGAACTATGGTTCTACTAATATCATTTCACCCAAGCATCATGTTGTATTGACATTGGCAGTCAGTGGTAGAGATTAAATTTCAACTGATATAAAATTTTAAAAAGAATTTATTGGGTCCCAACAATGGGAATATCAGAGAAGAAGCTGACTTCCAGGAACTCAATTGTTATCAGGACTCTCTCCCTCCAGCTTTCTTCTTTTGTTCTCCCTTATGTCAACTTTAATCTCTCAAACTAGTCTCTCCCTGCAGCTGAGACTCATCTCCAACATCTCCAGGCTCACATCCCTACATCTTGGTTGCTAGAGAGAAAAAAGGTTAATTCTGAAAAATTCTAGAGAAGGACTCTGATTGGCCTGGCTTGGGTTCCATGCCTATCTATGACCAACCACTGGTCAGGGTCAGGGTCCCTGAGTGGTATGACCATTTCAGGAGTGAGGTCATGTAAGAATGTATCTGCTCCCACTCAGAATACGTATCTATAGGACAGGGAGGGAGGGTGGTCTTCCAAGAGAAGTCAGGGGTAGCCAAGACACGGCCTCGGGGGGCCATCACTGCAGTTCTGGGGCCTCTTCAGTTGAGTCTGCCATATCAAGGAAGACTAGCAACCTATCACTTCTGCTGCCCAGAGCCATCAGAAGCCCTACACAGCCACAGATTCCTTGATGGTTATAATTCATTCATCCAACAGACGCTTAGTAGGTGCCTGCTGTGTGCCTGACCCTAACAACCACACAGCTCTTGGCCTCAGGAGCTAACAGCCTGGTGGAAATGTCTGACACGGCAACAAGTGATAATAACACGGTGTGAGCCAGGTGCTGCGGGAACTCAGAAAAGAGAGTATTAATTAGAATCCTGGCCGGTGGCTGGGGTAATGACACGCTCCATTTTTGAACTGGGTCATGCACTCTGAGGAGCTCACTTAATAACAGGGGAGGTAGGGAAGGAATTCCAGGTGAAAACGGCATGAAGAGCAGAGGAATCAAGTGAAGCTCTTGACAAGGTTCACGGATGGCTGTTGCCCATAGTGTTGGGTGAGAGGTGGGAGAGGGGCCTGGAGAGGAGGTATCAAGGCCCAGGGTGGTTTGTTGCACAGCAGGACCCCCATAGAAATTAATAAGCCACGTGGGCCCTGAGTGTAAATCCAAGAGAGAAAAGGGATAATCAGGACCCCCAATGTGCTGAGGCTGGAGCTTAGGGCGCTTGACTACAGGTCACAAAGTTGGGCAGATGCCTTCTCCCTACTCTGGCTTTCACACATGAATGTCCTCCTGGTTTACTCGCATTATAGCCCACCTGGGAGACAAGATCTGGTGCTGAGAGGGGGCCTTCACTGTGCATGTCTGCCAAGAGGCAAGGTCCCTGTTATGGGTTAAATTGTGTGCCGCCAAAAGGTAGGTTGAAGTCCTAACCCCAGGACCTGTGAATGTGACCTTATTTGGAAATAGGGTCTTTGCAGATGTCATCAAGTTAAGAAGAGGTCATTAGGGTGGCCCCAAACCCAACATGACTGGTGTCTTACAGGAAAAGGAAACCTCCGTCTGAAGACAGAGGCACACGGGGAGAATGCCATGTGACAAGGAGGTAGAGACTGGAGTGAACCGTCTACAAGCCAAGGAACACCAAGGATGGACAGCCACCACCAGGAGCTGGAAGAGGCAAGGAAGGGTTCTACCCAAAGTCCCAGAGGCCCTGCAGCCCTACCAACACCTTGATTTCAAACTTCTACCCTCCGGAACTGTGAGACAGTAGACCTCTGTTGTTCAAGCCATCTAGTTTGTGGTACTCTGCTATAGCAGCCCTAGGAACCTAATATAGCCCCCACGCAGGGGGTGCTTAGGCCCTGTATCCAGGGCGGGGACTTGGCCTATAGGGGGAACAGTGCGGGGCCCCTTTTGGCGTGAGCACCTCCAGGCTGTTGTACCAGCTTCTCTAGCTTTGCTGACCTACTCCGATGCAAGGGTCCCTCGAATTGCCAGGACTGCAGCTTCTCTGGCCAGGAAATAGCTTTCCCTGGAGACTTTGGCTCCAGGGAAAGGGGGAGGGCTGACAAAAAGAAGGGAAAGAAATATTCAACCCAGATCAGAAGAAAATCGGTGGCAGCCACAGAGTGTGTGAAGTCGAGAACTGCCAATGCCCTGGGGTCAGGAATGCCGTGTCTTCGCTGAGCACACGCACCACACAAACCCGGCTCCTCACAATGAAGCCAGGGGGTGGACAGGCCCTCTCGGGTCCTGCTCACATCTCTCACCTGCAGGACGAGGTCCGGTGAGGAGGAGATCGCAGGGAGCACATGGAAGGGGGAGGCCGGGGCAGGGCGGGCAGTGGAAGGGCAGCTCCTCAGTCTGCTCGGCCCCCAGGGTGCGGCTGGAGGGGCGAGCGCGGCCGCACCCTGTACTGTATGAATGGAGGTATTTTCTCTCTTTCACCTTTCCATGTCTGTTTCCTCATCTGTTAAATGGAAATTATAAAAGGCCCTACAACTGTGAGGATTAAATGAGATCCTTTAGATCAGGATCAGCAAACTATAGCCCACTGCATGGGTACAGCCCAGTGTGCGAAGAATGGTTTTGATATTTTTAAGTGGCTGGGGGGTGGGGGTGGGAATGGTACAGAGTAAGTGCTCAATAAAATTAGCTGTTATTTAAAAATATATCGTGGCACTTGAAAAGTATATGAAATTTAAATTTCAGCATCCATAAACAGAGTTCAACGGAGCACAGCCACGCTCACCCATCTGAGGCTGGCTTCCTGCTACTCAGGCAGAGTTGAGTGGTTGCAACAGCCATCATATGGCCTGTAAAACCAAAACTATGTACTACCCGTCCCTTTTCAGAAAAAATGTGCTGCCTCCCACTTAGAGTCCTTAGAGTGGTAGCTGACACATAGCAAATGCTTAATAACGAGTTGCTGTGAGAGTGTGACTATTACTATTATGAGGACAGCAAGCCTGGGTAATTGGAGAGTCTAGGGTCTCTGGTTCCCCATCAATTCTCTCTTAATTTGGGGGTTTCATCAACAACAGCTCCAACTCCAGCTCCCTCTCCTTACCAGGTCTCCTTCTCCGAGAAGTCCAGGTAAACTCCTTTAAGATGCTAGATAGCAGAATCTGATGCCTCACTGAGGCGGCATGAACGTGCAGGAATGGGCATGTTTAAGCATTGCTGGCAGGAGCATGCACTGATACACCTTCGTGGCAGGAATCTAGCAATAACTCTCAAAATTACAAAAGCACATAACTTTGACCCAGAAATTTCACTTCTGGAAACCTAGAGATATAGGCACACATTTGTGGAATGATGTTCGTGCAAGGTTATCCCATTGCAACATTATTTGTAATTCCAAAACACTGGAAGCAACCCCAACATCCCTCATCTGACGACTGGTTAAATGAATCATGGGACACCCTACAGCTGAATACTAATAGGCAGCCATAAAAAAATACACTGATATGGAAAGACTGCCAAGAAGAAACAAAAAGGCAAGCTGCAGAAAATGTGTATACACCACAGCATGCTACCATTAGTGGGGGGGAAAGAGGGAAGAAAATATATTTGCTTATATAAGCGTGAGAAAGCTCTGGAAAGATATACAAGAAAGTGGCAACATTAGTTGCCTGCAGGGAGGGGAAGTGGGGTGGACAGGGTGAGAAGGGCTATCCCTGCATACCCTTTTGTACTGGTGGAATTTGGAACCATGCAAATATATTATTTATTTCAATATTTTATTACCTATCTAAAAAAGGAAGAAAGTGACAAGAACAGAAACACAATGCAGCCTACATATCACCATTTCTATGACTCCCTCGCCTCCACCCCCTCCCACTGGGCATCTATGTTCTACAAAAACATGTACACTTTTTTAGTACAAAAAATAAATATAAAAGTTATTAAAACATCCACAATATTTTAAAGATACTAGGAGTAATACAGTTCCCAAACCCAGTTGTTTGTGTAAATTATAACAAAATACAAATGAAAAGGGATGTGCACTTGCAGTTTCTAGGCACCCTAAATTAACTTTTTGGAACACGGGCTCTAGCACTAGTGGGATAACTTGTTTATTTACAGGGATCCCCCCGCTAGACCGAGCTGCTGGAGAACAACCCCTCTGCTTGATCTGCCTCTGGACCCCCAACGTCTTAACACGGGGCCTGGCCCATCACTTAGGTTCACAAATCTCTCTGGAATGACAAAGGCCAGTCCTGATGGAACGCCTTCTCAGGCTCAGCAAGCAGAGGGGAGCGCCTCGGGCATCCGCAGCATTCGTCAAACTGGCGGAGCGTCCACAGAGAGGTCTGGGGGCCGTGCCTGCGGCGCCCCCTGCCAGCCTTGGCTCATTCTCTCGGTCCTGTTAGCTTTCCACCCTCCACACAGCCATGAGCATTCACCTACTGTCTTCGTCTGCTCAGGCTACCCTAACAAAGTACCACAGACTGGGGGGCTTAAACAACAGAAGATTATTTTCTCACAGTTCTCAAGGCTGGAAGTCCAAGATTAAGGTGTGGGCAAGGTTGGTGTCTCCTGAGGCTTCTCTCCTTGGCTGCAGATGGCCGCCTTCTCCCTGTGTCCCTACATGGTCTTCCCTCTATGCATGTGCATCCCTGGTGCCTCTTCCTCTTCTTATAAGGACACTAGTCCTACTGGATTAGGGCCCACCCTGCTGGCCTCATGTAACCTTAATCACCTTTAAAGGCCTTATCTCCAAATATGATACATTCTGAGGTACTGGGGTTAGCACTTCAACATATGAACTTTGGGGGGGACACAGTTCAGCCCATACCATCTACAAAATTAATCTGGTCACACCATTGCCTTCCAAAAACCTCTCTTGATCAATAAGGCACTTTTGTTGTTTTGGTTTGTTTGTTATCTAGCACTAACATTCTAAGACAGCAAGGCTGATGAAATGGGTCTTCCTACATACTCAGTCCTCCACAACCCTTTTGGAAAGCAATTTGGCAATATTGTATTTATAATATTGACTCAGTTGTGCCAATTCTGGGAATTTACTTTAAAGAAATAACCATCTGTGGAAAATAATGAACCTAGGAAGATCATCACTCTGTTCCCAAAGTTTAAAGTCAGAAAAACCCTAACTGCCCAGTAATAGGAGAATGGTTAACAACAGTCACCCAAATGAATGTAGCCATTTTAAGAGATCATTCAACTTTTATTAAGCACCTGTTGTATGCCAGGCATTGTGCTAAACAGGATACAGAGAGGAGGAAAATGATGGTTGCTTTCAAAGAACTTACTTTTTAGTAGAAAGAGACACAAAACATTCGTTCAATCATTCAGACATTTAGTAAGCACCTACTATGGGCCAGGCATTGTTTTAGATACTGGGCATACAGCTGGAACAAAATAGAATCCCCAATCTCAAAGAGCTGACTTTCAGGGAGCGGCACCGATTATAATCAAATAATGACATGTCAGGTGAATATCTGTGCTCTGAAGAAACATAAACACAGGAGGGGGAATAGAAAGGGCCAGGGTAGCAGGGAGGGGGTGCTATTTTGTATCAAGTGGATGACGTCTGAAAAGAGATCTGAAGGGAGGAGGGAGTGAGCCATGTAGATGTCTGGGGGAAGGGCTTTCAGGCACAGACAACAGCAAGAGCAAAGGCCCAGAGGCAGGTGCATGGCTAGGTGTGACCAGGTAAAGCGAGGAGAGGCACTTCATCCTGATGATGATAGAGGCACCAGGTGCGCCTCAGCCCCAGGTGAGCCTCAGCCCCAGGTGAGCCTCAGCCCCAGGTGCACCTCAGCACCCAGGTGAGTCTCAGCCCCAGGTGAGTCTCAGCCCCAGGTGAGCCTCAGCCCCAGGTGAGTCTCAGCCCCAGGTGAGTCTCAGCACCCAGGTGAGCCTCAGCCCCAGGTGAGCCTCAGCCCGAGGTGAGCCTCAGCACCCAGGTGAGCCTCAGCCCCAGGTGAGTCTCAGCACCCAGGTGAGTCTCAGCCCCAGGTGAGCCTCAGCACCAGGTGCACCTCAGCACCCAGGTGAGTCTCAGCACCAGGTGCACCTCAGCACCCAGGTGAGCCTCAGCACCAGGTGCACCTCAGCACCCAGGTGAGCCTCAGCCCCAGGTGAGTCTCAGCACCCAGGTGAGTCTCAGCACCAGGTGCACCTCAGCACCCAGGTGAGCCTCAGCCCCAGGTGAGTCTCAGCCCCAGGTGAGCCTCAGCTCCAGGTGAGTCTCAGCACCCAGGTGAGTCTCAGCACCCAGGTGAGCCTCAGCCCCAGGTGAGTCTCAGCACCCAGGTGAGCCTCAGCCCCAGGTGAGCCTCAGCCCCAGGTGAGTCTCAGCACCCAGGTGAGTCTCAGCACCAGGTGCACCTCAGCACCCAGGTGAGCCTCAGCACCAGGTGAGTCTCAGCCCCAGGTGAGCCTCAGCTCCAGGTGAGCCTCAGCCCCAGCTGAGTCTCAGCACCCAGGTGAGCCTCAGCCCCAGGTGAGCCTCAGCCCCAGGTGCGCGTCAGCACCCAGGTGCGCCTCAGCCCCAGGTGAGCCTCAGCCCCAGGTGAGTCTCAGCCCCAGGTGAGCCTCAGCCCCAGGTGAGTCTCAGCTCCAGGTGAGTCTCAGCACCCAGGTGAGTCTCAGCCCCAGGTGCGCCTCAGCTCCAGGTGAGTCTCAGCACCCAGGTGCGCCTCAGCCCCAGGTGAGTCTCAGCACCCAGGTGAGTCTCAGCCCCAGGTGAGTCTCAGCACCCAGGTGAGTCTCAGCCCCAGGTGAGTCTCAGCACCCAGGTGAGTCTCAGCCCCAGGTGAGTCTCAGCCCCAGGTGCGCCTCAGCTCCAGGTGAGTCTCAGCACCCAGGTGAGTCTCAGCCCCAGGTGAGTCTCAGCCCCAGGTGAGTCTCAGCACCCAGGTGAGCCTCAGCACCCAGGTGTGTCTCAGCCCCAGGTGAGTCTCAGCACCCAGGTGAGCCTCAGCCCCAGGTGAGCCTCAGCCCCAGGTGAGTCTCAGCCCCAGGTGAGTCTCAGCCCCAGGTGAGCCTCAGCCCCAGGTGAGTCTCAGCCCCAGGTGAGTCTCAGCCCCAGGTGAGCCTCAGCCCCAGGTGAGTCTCAGCCGCAGGTGAGTCTCAGCCCCAGGTGAGTCTCAGCCCCAGGTGAGCCTCAGCCCCAGGTGAGTCTCAGCTCCAGGTGAGTCTCAGCCCCAGGTGAGTCTCAGCCCCAGGTGAGTCTCAGCCCCAGGTGAGCCTCAGCCCCAGGTGAGTCTCAGCTCCAGGTGAGTCTCAGCCCCAGGTGAGTCTCAGCCCCAGGTGAGTCTCAGCACCAGGTGGACGTTTGAGGCAGGGGTGGTAGCAGATGAGAAGGGGGAGGTTGACAGTGGAGGACTGCTGATCTTATTCACACTGAGGGATTCCTTGAAGGTTCTAGCTGGGGAGTGGCATGGCCCATTTCTGTTTTCACTCACTCACTCTAACAGGTATGTAAAGGAGGGATGTGCATGGAACAAAATTACTTAGCAACACGCAAAATGCTTATTGTAAATGCAGCAGGTGGAACACTTAATCATTTATATTTTATATATGTATGTGTAAAAGCATGAGACAGAAAAAAGATTGGAAGAAATGACATCAAAATTAGAGTAGTGATTGGTTTAGTTTTTTTCTCTAAAGATTTTCTGTAACATGTTTTGTTACATTTTTTACTTCTTAAAGGCCTCTGTCAGCTCCCCACTGCCTCCATGATAACTTTGAATCTCCTAGGTCTGGCAAACAAGGGCTTTCACCCAGCTTCATGACATGGGAGACTGTGTCTGTCTTTTCATCACATGCCCCCAGAACTCAGCAAATTTTTGTTGATTTAAGGAATCCAACTCCACCAACTTGTCCATGCTCTGGTCTCGATTCTGCCCTCATGTCATCTACCTCCAGGCTCTCTGACTTCCTATCTCCTGAACACGCAGCTCATGCTACATAGAATTCTACGGAGACCATTTCCTCCCCTGAGACACGCACTCTTTAAGACGAAGCCGGCGTTATCTCCTGTGGGTGCATCCCTGACTCCCCCCCACCCAGTTTCTCCCCTGGGTTCCCACACCAGTGTATGTGCCTCTATTTCACTATGACCACTTTGTACCAGATTTGAGCCCATACGTGTCTAACACACGCATGCACACACGTTCACACACACCCCCCTCAGAGCACGAACTCTTTCATAGCAGATACCACATTGTCATTATTTCCACACACGCTGCACCTAGGATGGAAGTAATTGAATGCATAAACCCCCATCCCCCAACCGTATTGTCTTATCACAGTAAAAGCACAGGGACTCTGAGACCCCTGTTCTATTCAGCAGCACCTGGAACAGTGAGGCCATCACCTCTCACGCGCCGCTTTCAAACAGCCCTTTCCTGGGGGCCTAACGGCAACACAGACAAGCTCTGACCTGGCCAAGCAGTGCCCCTTAGGAGACGCAGCTGGGACTCAAGGGGCACCAAACACCCCTCCACCCTCAGTGGCCCATTTAGGGGGCCCTCTAGGTGCTATGCCTCACTTTCCAACTTCACACGCGAGACAGAGCGGTGCAGAGAGCCCTCCAGACCTTCCTGATCTACGCCACTCAGCTGCCTGCCCCCGGGGCGCCCCCTGTGGCCCTGCTCGGGCCTGGCGCCCTCAGGTCCGGGTGCGGCAGAAGGGTCCCTGGGGGGCCTCCCCCACACTGCACCTCTGAGTAGGCCCGCGGGTGGCTCACCGGTCGGGGAGCCCCTCTCGCCAGCTGAACAGGACGGGAAGGCCTGGCTGGCCTGGCTTCCCTGGTGGCGCACGAGCCAGGGGCGACAGGTGAAGCTTGCCACACTGGCCACAGGGCTAGCGCCTCTCCTGCGCCGCACTGGGCGCACGGAAGGCGCGCTCGCCCGGCAGCAGGTAAGGTGCACCATCAGGTGCACGGTCAGGCCGGCCAGGCGCGGGAGGCGCTGCTCGCCCTCGTGCGCGCGCCGGCGCTCCAGCAGCGTGGAGGGGCGGCCGGAGCGCTTCTCGGCCTCGGCGCGCTGGTCGGGCTTCTGCGCGGTGTGCCTGCGGTAGTGGGCGCTGAGGGTCGGCTGGTGGGCGAGGCTCCCTCCGCCCCAGGCGGAGACGTGGGCACGCGAGGCGGCGTACGCGCGGCGGGGGCTGGCGAGGGTGGCGGGCTGCGCGAAGCTCTTGGCAGGCGAAGGGCCCGGGCCGCGGTGGGCACGCGGTGCTGCGCACGGAGCTCCTTCCAGGCAAAGCTCTGGCCACGCTGTTCCATGTCCCCATAGGCCAGCACGGCCAGCCCCTGGGGCCTGGAGGGAGGGAGGCCTCCCCTCTCTCCATAGGGGCAGGATTGCTGGGGGTCCCCTCAGTACAGGCAGATCCCCGCAGGTGCTCCCCACGAAGCTCTCCTTGCCAGGTCCCCCTTCAGCTGCCCAGGCTGGCTCTGGCTCCTTCGACTCTCCCTCTGGGCTCTTCTCTTTGCTCACCAGCCAGTTCCCTGCTGGGAAGGGACACAGAGGAGTGGAGCAAGTGAGTGGCCTCTGCCACTGGCTCTGCAGGCAAGCTACCCCGACCCTTTGCTCTCCTGGCATCTGAGGCTTGAGGCTCGGCATGTCCCTGTCACTAAAGGCTCTCACTGTGGCCCCAGCCTACTGGATCTCCTATTTACATTCTGCCAGTCATCCACGGCATGCTATTGTCCTTAACGCTCCCCAACCGCCCTGTTCATCCCACCTCTGCCTCAGCTCAAGGGGCCCTTCCACCCAGAAGGACTCTGCAGCCTCTGCCTCTCACCCAGCTTCAGGCCTAGCTGAAGTCCCACCTCCCAGGGAAGCCTCCCAAGGCCAGCACAGTGACACTTCCCTCCCAACTGCACACATGGCCACGAGACATCCTCATACCACAGCATGGCTACAGAACGCCTTCCACTGACTCCGCTCTGTAAGCTTATGTGCTTTTTCTCAGGATACGGCCCATAATTGTCATTAGATCCTAAAGGGTTCTCTGGCTCCCAAAACAGTTGTTTCCTCTTCTTATTTTACAGTTGTGTTAGTCTTCTCCCTCCTACCTGCAGGCTCCTTGAGGTGGGAGGGGGACCTGTGCCTTATGCATCGAGTCCCTGCAGTGCCCAGACCATGCTGACTACAGATGTGTTCATAAAATGCACTTAGGAAACAGTTTAAGGAATAAAAGGAGACTAATATGTGCAGCTGTATGGGAAGACATCACCCAGCAAACATACAAAGACACAGGTAGCTAATCACTGCTGCCACCCCCACTTCAGGACTGTCCTGCAGAGGGCCCTGTGGGAGGTGCTTGGAGGCCCCCAGGGGACCTCCTGTCTCCTAAGGCCCAGGGGTTCATCCTGCAGCCCCCTACACCTTACTTGAGCACAGGCGTGTGGTAGTCTTCTCCCGTGAGCCCTGCTGGTGCCTCCCACAAGCCCCTTCCTTTTGCTTGGTCCAGGGCAGAACTCCTGGGGGAGATGCTGGCTGGCCTGTTTCTATAGGAGATAGGAGGAGGCCCTGAGGGCACCCGATGCCGCCGGACTTCATTCCTCTCAAAGTCCCTGTCTGGGACCAGACACCACAAGGCACTCCCAGCAGAACTACAGGTTCCAGTAAAGGCAGAGCAGATACTGTGGATTTCTGAGAACACAGACATGTGATGTGGTGGAAACAGCCCTGGGCGGGTTGTCAGGAGAGCTGGGGGAGACTGGCCTGCAGATGACAGGCCCTGAGCTGGACAGAGGCTGTCAGTAGTCCTCCAACACCCCTGCCCTCCTTCAAGTCACCAGACACTTGGGGTTTTTTGCTGAGCACATGGCCACCTAGAATAAAAGCCATGTTTCCAGTCCTCCTCTGCAGGTAGATGCGGCCATGTGGCTGGTTCTGACTAACAGGATGCAAGGCGCTCTGCCTCCTGCAGCTACGTGAAGTTTGACAATTTAGCCTCTCCGTGCCTCAGTTTCTCTATCTATAACACGAGGAAGCTAAAAGTTGTAATGAGACTTCAATAGGTCAATATTGGAAACGTACATGATAAGTACTAAATACGGGTTTATTAAATAAGAAGTAAATAAATGTGTAGTCCTTCAAGGGAAAGAGGCCCCCTTCCCCTTCTTGCTTCCTGCTTAATGGTTACAGACCTGGTAGTGAGCTGTCTTGAACCACGGCAACAAGGCCACTAGGAAAGGCGGAGCAACAAGCTGGAAGGAGCCTGTATCTGTGACACTGTGAGCCCTGTCAGGGGAGAGAAACCAACCACTATCTTGTTTAAGCTACTGTTTCATTATTTTGTTTTGTTTTGTCAGTCTCTGTTACAGCAGCCAATCATATATCCTACATAATACAGTGACCTTGGGTAAGTGTCCTTCAAGGGCTAAGTGACCTCACCAATTGCGCCAATCTCTTAAGATCCATCTTAGGAATAGGGAATATTTACGGCTCCTCCTTCCTGCTCCAGGCTTGACACAGGGTAGACATAATTTTTGTTAAATAAATGAATGAATGGAGAACATTCCAGGCCACCAATATGTAATGGCTATCCACATTGTGCAACACTAAGCTAGATTTTGTCCCTAGGACTACAGAGGCACAGCTTGTCCCTTTCTGCAATGCCCGGAGGCACCTGTGACACAGTCACGCTAGGGAGACAGCCAGCCTGGCCACCTGCACGTGGCTGCCACCACCAGGCTGGCTCTACAGTTAATCAGGGCCTTGGAAACCATGTTCCTAGCATGGAGCCAGCCCAGGCTTGCAGGGAGTGAAGTCAATCAAAATGTGCCAACAGGAAAAGGTCCTTAAGATATATTGCTAAGTGAAAACAGTAAGCTGCAGGATGATACACACAGTATGGTATGCATGTCTTTTTTTTTTTTTTTGGTGAGGAAGACTGGCCCTGAGCTAACACCTGTGCCAATCTTCCTCTATTTTGTATGTGGGATGCCACCACACTTGGTGGCCCTGTATGTGTGTCTTTTAAGCCCTGTGTTTTTCCTCAGTACCTACAGGTATGAAAATGCATGAGGAAGGAGACTGAAAGGTCACACACCAGAAACAACAGTGGGGACCCCGGGGAGGGGGCTGGGGTTGGAAGGGTGACCAGCAGAGAGAGCCCTTCAGCATCATCTGCACCCTTTGCATTTCTCAGTGAGAATGTATTCTTGTAAGGATCCATTTGCAGAGTCAAAATGCAAACACTTTCTAAGGTTAGAAGCTGGTTAGTGTCTGTTCAAAGGGATCCCCGAGCCTTGGTTCTCAAACCTGGACCTGCATCATAATCCGCTGAGGAGCATGTTACAACTGCGATGCTCAGACCCCACCCAGATCCACTGAAGAACCCCTGTGTGCACCTCTCCTAGCATTCCAGTAGGAGGAGCCCGCCTGTGGAAACATCCAGTAAATAAAGCAGTCTCGCACCACAGTGTCTGGGGGCCCCCTTACTGGACTCCACCCTTGGTTGTGCCCCACTCCTGCAGGAGTCTAAAAACACTACTTTTAGCGTGTCTTACATGCCAGTCACTCAGTACCCCAGTCAATACCCACCTTCTTCCCACTGTGACTTAACTTATCTACTCAAAGAACCTGCTTCAAAGGTGAGCCTTTCTCCCCAAATAAAATGTCCAAGTTTAGAAAGCAAGGAACAGGTGTCTTGGCAGGATCCTTTGTGTTCTGAGAGAACAGGGCTCCGGGGTTCCTGCCCCCTGCTTCAACCAGAGTGGTCCCACTTTGCCCTGTGTTATATGTTCCCAGCTGTCATTTGAATAAGGGGTTCCTCCCCTAAAAAAAAAAAAAGCTTTCAAAACTGCAGGTCGGATCCAGTGCTATTATTTGAAAGATAAAACTGAGCTCCTATTTGGTTCATCATCTATTTAATGATCACTGATTATTTATTATCCACGTACACGCCAGGCACTGTCCGGTGCTGGTGACATTCCAGACAAACTCAATCCCTTCCCGCAAGGAGACTGAAGCCTAGAAGACAGAAGGAAGCAGGAACTGGAGCACAGAGTGAGGAGGATTTGAGAGGGCAGGTGCTTTGGGACATGGGGACAGATGTGGATCAGGGACGGTCTCAGGCGGGGGCCACCCTCCAGCCCATGTCTGCTGTGAGGATTCCGCCAGCTCTACTACAGCTTTCTCAATCTTGGGTTCCGGGTATCTGGTCAGCCTCTGTCCTTCTCCCAAGCTCCCAGAGTGGTCTCAGGCCACAGTGATGGCCCCAAAGGGACGTGTGGTGGGGGAGGTGGCACAGGCATTCCCTGGGCACCAGAACATGTGGACCTGGCCCTAACAGTCGGCTATGTCACGTCAAGCAGCTCATTCCACCCTCCTCTGCCTGTTTCTCCAAATGGGGACTCCTGACACCAGACTGCCCTTAGCAGGCCAAGGTGGGAGGCCAGGCCACCCTCATCCTGAGGGGACAGGCTCCGAGGGCTCTGGCCCTGCTCTGCACTGGGCAGGCTGTGGCTGCCTACCTCACTTCCCCTTTCCACTGGGGTCTGCAGCTCCAGCTTGGTGGTGGCACAGTCTGTGAGGGAGGAAAAGGGGCCTGGTCTGCCATAAGGGCAGTGATGGGGCTTGCCTCTGCAGGCCTTGAAGGGAGAGGGTGCCTGCCAGGGGTTTGGAGCAGGATCTGCTCACCCTTCAAGACGTATGGGGAAAGCACAGAGTTCGGGGCAGAGCAGAGTCTCCCAGGCTCCCCCAGCTGGCAATGCGGCGATGAGGCCAGGAGGAAGGTTCCTGTCCTGCTTCCCTCACAGGGGAAGATGTGGAATCCAAGAAAGACAGGAGGAACCCAAAGTCACCTCATTTGACAGATGGGGAAACTGAGGCCGAGGACGGGGAGTCAGTCATACCTGCAAGTCAGCTCTCATTTTACTGCATCATCCTCTGCAGTGCAGGCCTCCTGCTGCCCTCCCTTCCATGTGCTCCCCTGCCTTCCCTGAGGCCTAGCATCCTCCCTCACCCCACTGCCTCGCAGTATACTGGGCCTCTCTTCTGGAAGAGGGACCTTTGTGGCCAGACAAAGGGAAGGAAGGCAGTTTGTTCTGGGCCTCGGCCTACTGAGGAGGGGAAAAAAAGCCAAGTGCTTACCTGCTCAAAGCAGTGGGACAATTCAGGTGTGCAAGCCGGGATAGAACAGGAATGGGGTAGCTACAAAAATCTTGTCTCATCATATCTTATACACGTATGCATGTACACCCACACTTGCTCTCTTTTTTTACACTTTTTTTCATGAGGAAGATTGGCCCTGAGCTAACATCTGTTGCCAATCTTACTCTTTTTGCTTGAGGAAGAGGGCCCATGAGCTAACATCTGTGCCAATCTTCCTCTACTTCACATATGGGACGCCGCCACAGCATGGCTTGATGAGTGGTGTGTAGGTCCGTGCCTGGATCTGAACCCGTGAGCCCCAGGCCACTGAAGCAGAGTGCATGAACTTAACCACGCCGCCAGGCCAGCCCCACACTTGCTCTTTATCCACAACCTGAAGAACTTCACATTCCGGCACTGGACCTTATTTTCTGCACCTAGGGTACCCCTAAAACTATGCCCACTAATAAATCCTTCATTCAGTAGGAGTTTCTTGAGAACCTCCTGAGGTTTTTAAGGTGTGGAGAGTACAGCTCAGTGAGTCCTAGGGGTCCGAATATAAATTAGGGGAGGCCCCAGCTCAGCAGAAATGAACAGGCTGGAAAGTGAGAAGCTGTGTGCATAAGAGCTGCCTCCAGTGCCACGTGAAGGGCAGCACAGCAAGGAGCAGATGCCATTTCATATTTAGTCCCCATGAGACCTTGGGCAAGTCATTTAACCTCCCTGCATTTCATTTCATAAAACTTAAAAATGGGAATTAAGGATACCTTCTACCTGCCTGAAGACAGAGGGCTAATCAAATGACCTCAAAGGACTTCTGGCTCTCAGATCCAAGAGGCTCATTTGATTGACTAAAGGAATAAAACCAAGGGCTTCAGGCTTGCAAGCCCCCAGGGGACAGGCTCTTACCCAGGGAGCTGTGTCTCAGGGTCCCTTCAAGACATGCCTCCAGAGCTCCTCCCGCCCCACACCTGCTCTGAGAAATACATGGCCACATCGTCAGTAGTCATGGGCTCCTGGAAGGACAGGTCGCCCACATCAATGTGAGTTACAGCCATTCCAGAGAACAGCTAAAACCAGCTCATGTCTTCTCTCCTGGCCACCAAACCAGAGGGCATCACTGGCCAAACCACTGGGCAAATGCAAACTCATCTCCATCACAGCTGCTTCAGATAAGGGCAGGGGCCGCCTGCTCGGAGGATTCAGGATCAGGGCTGCTGGGTGCTGTCCCCTCTCCTAGGTACACATATATCTTCTGTGATTTCCCCTTCCTGAGCCAGGCCTCACCCTCAGAGGCCATTCCGAAGAAGCAGGCACAAGCATTGCAGCACAACCATACCCCTGCCAACCAACCCCACTCCACCTGTCACAACAGACATCTCTACTGTGTCACACTTTGCTTCTGACATTTTTCAAGCCCTTTAAAGTCAACTGGTGAGTGGCAATAGGAGCCAAGAGGTCAGGCTTCAGGAGCCACACGGCCTCCCTCCTATGAGTGTGAGGACCCTGCTGAATCCAAGCAGGCCCCCTCCACCCACACCCAGTCCCTATACCTTGCCCTTCCACCCTGACATTCACTAGGGTGTGACCTCCTGATCTGCCTGAAACATTGGTCCCTGTGATGCAGGTGCCTCCCTCTTGCTGCCTAGGAGCAGCCACAGGACCCAGAAGTTCTTGTTTCTCAGCAGGTTCTCCATGTTCTCCACCCACCTCTGCAGCAGCCCGTACTCCTGCAGCAGGGTCCCCAGGATGGCCCACTTGCCCTCCAGCTGGTTCCCAAACTCCAAGGTCACATTCTCGCAGTTGGCCAGCTTCTTCTCAGCTGTCCCTGTCCACCTCTCCAAGTTCTGAAATCAAACAGCCTGGGACTCCTTCTTCTCCATGGCCTGAAATGGCAGCCAAGACAGCCAGAAGGAGATCTCTGCAGACTGGATCTGGGCCTCTCTTTGGAGGTCAGTTCTCATATGCCATTTCTGTGACTAGACACAAAGAGGCGAGTCAGCCACCAGGAGAGGGGCCCAGAGCCATTCCCAGCTACAGGAAGGTCAAGATCCTCTGGAATAGGGGGAAACTTCTAGGTGCCAGAAGGCCTCACTGGTCAGATCCCTAAACAGACTTCACCCTGCAGACTGTCAAAGACAGCAGACACTTGACCCCGGAGAGCCCCCTGGAAGAATCTTGAACTAAGACCCAATGGAAAATGAAATAGCAAAGCATTACCATCAAAAATGGACAGAGAGTGTAATGGGTTTGAATCCTGGCTCTACCACATGATAGTGATATTAGCTTAGTCAATTACTTTTTTTTTTTTTTTTTTTGGTGAGGAAGACCAGCCCTGAGCTAACATCCGTTGCTAATCCTCCTCTTTTTGCTGAGGAAGACTGGCCCTGGGCTAACATCGTGCCCATCTTCCTCCACTTTATATGGGACGCCGCCACAGCGTGGCTGACATGCAGTGCATCGGCGGGCGCCCGGGATCCGAACCGGCGAACCCGGGGCTGCCAAGCGCAGACAAAACCGCTACACCACCGGGCGGCCTCGCTTAGTCAATTACTTAACCAACCACTTCTTCTTCATTCAGGGACACAGCCCAGCAGGAGACAGGAAATGAGTGAGAAACCCAGGTCCAGAAAACTTCCCAGGGGACCAAGGCATACCCAGACTGCTATTTCAGTCTCAAGTGTTTTAGAGCAAATACACCCCGATTACTGGGCTGGGTGGGTAAGACCCTGTTTTTCTGGCCTTGGTGATCTCTAAGGCCCTTCTACTCTGACATTCACTAGGGTGTGACCTCCTGACCTGCCTATCAGTCCCTGTGTTGCAGGTGCCTTGTCGACCAGCCCCAGGGTGGCATCTGCACTAGGAGGCCAGATCCTACCTGTCACGAAATGGATCCAGAGAAAGTAAAAAGCCAGCTCTTAAGAGTAGTCAGAACAAGGAAATATTTCAAAGAATATCCTGCCACGGAGGTGGAAAATATATCACATATTACTAGAAGTAATAAAATAAGAAATTCAGGAATGCCTCAGTGGGGACAGCTGAGATACAATGGAAACTCTCCTGGAAATGGAACTCTACTAGAACTTGACTCAGTACCTGTCCTGCCATTTGAATCCTGTGCACGTTGGGGTTGTTGTGAGGATGAAATGCACTAAAGGTATGGAAAAGCACTCAGGGTGTGTTACATTGGCACATAGTCTATTACTGAAACAAATCTAAAGACCATGGGCCAATGATCAGGATGTGTTATTAACCAAAGACTGTGATTAATCCAATTCTGTGCAACTGAGATCCCCCCAACACCTCCTCCAAAAAAGCACTTAGCAAAGTGTCCCACACATATTAGGTACTGGTTATCAGACACCTGTCCCCTCCTTTCCTCTCACAGCATAACTGTTCTATCTCTAAGTCTGGCCTCTGACCAGTTCAAGGAATAACCTGGAGGAAGCATAGCCAGTCTTCACAGATTAGGGACAAACATCTTATCTCCCTGCAATGCCCTGTCACAAATCTGGCATCCAGGAATGTATCTAAAACCATTTCAAAGCTTTTTCTACCAGGAGATGTCCCCCCTACCTTCAGAGACATAGAAAAATCTCATCTCCACAGTTCTTGTCACACAGGTCAAACCTGAGCCTGAAACACATCTGACCAAAAGTCCTCCAAATGCAGATCCCCTCCAGCAGCAGTAGGAAGGACTTCTGGGGAATTTCAGAAAAGAGCAAGCAGGCACCCAAATGCATCCTAATTGGAATCAGGGTTCAGATCTGGAAGAGCTTTATGGGACCCTCACAGCCAGAGGCAGGACTGCTCCACAGGAGGAAGCCGAGGGCCTAGACTGGAGTGGAAATAACCTCCCTAGACAATAGCACTGGCCCCACCCAGGAAAAGGGGATGGTCTCCCCAAGATGGTCACTTTGAGGGGTGGGTGTGGGCTGAAGGACGGGAGGGGGAGCCCTGGAGTGTCTCTGGAGTGAGGACATTCACAGTCCATCCCCCATACACCCCGACCCACACAGCTGGGTCCACCGAACGTCAGGGCTGGAGGGAATCTCGGAGTTCTTGTGGTTAAGCCCATAGACGAGCAAACCGAGGTCAAGAAAGGAGAAGGGACCTTATCGTGTGACCTCAGACAGCTCCCCTCGGGCCCGTCGGCCTCAAGCGTTCCCGTCATCCCTCCACCCAGGCTGAGCCTCCCCAATTCCAGGAGGGGGCGGGGCAGGACGTCTTGCGTGAGGGCCGCCTCGGTCGTGGCCCTGCGCGTCCCGGCCCGGCCAGGAGTCCCACCGCGCGGCCCCACCCAAGCCGGCCCCCGGCTACTCCGCGGAGTCTCCCCGGCTCTCGCACGACTGTCGGGGATGAGGCGGCCGAGCCAGGCGACGGCGTCGGAGCTGGGAGCGCAAGTGGAAGGTAGCCGGGGCAGGCAGCGCGGAGCTGCAAGCTGGACCCCGCCCCGGAGCCGGCTCCTCATTGGCCATCCCGCGAAGCTCCGCCCCCGCCGCGCCCGGCCCGGCGCCCCGCACTGGCCAGCCCGGGAAGCCCCACCCCCGCAGCGTGGCCCGGACTCTGTGGGCGCCCGGCATGTGTGAGCACCCGCGCAGGAGCTGTCTTCGCGCGCGAATGCGGCCCCCGGCCCTGGGCGAGTGCCGAGCGGCCCAGCCGCATGGCGGGCGGAGACTGCCCTGTACGGCCCGCAGATCGGGAACGGTCATGTGCACGCACTCATTGAGTCCAACATATTTATTGAGCACCGATGGGGGCAAGGGACCGCCGCCGTCACAGTTCTTAAGGGCCTTTAACACCAGGACCCCACCTTTATTTTACAAGTGAGGAAGCTGAGACCCAGGGCTGGGAGTGAGTCTAACGCCAAACCAGGCTCCAGCCTGCCGGGTCTGGAACACCGCTCCGCTCCTGCACCACGCAGCCTCCGCTCACTTAAGTGTAAAGAACGTTCTTTGAACACCCATTGAGTGCCAGGCAAACCCACAAGGCCTAGCCGGGAGCCTAGGCACATAGAATGCTTTGGAAGAAGAAAAGAGGGATGCCAGTGCCTTGCGATTACTCGTGGTTTGCGCTTCTGTTAGAGTATCTGTACGTACACAGGGCATTTAGCATTCCAAACACAGGTCTAGGAACTCTTAGCTCCGAGGCATCCCCAGGAAACACCTGAGACAAGCTCTTGGAACTGAGGGTTAACCTCTCAGCAGCTACCCCTGCACCATATCCTGTCTGAGCACTTGCCAACAGCCCAGCCCTGACTTGTGGGGCCCCTGGCAAGGGCCGGGGGTGCCAGGGCAAACAAGCAGAATCTAAAGCAGGGATGGGTGGCACGTCTTCCTCCCTAGCCCAGGGGAGCTTGGCTGAGTTGTCACTGACTTGTACACTCACTCTCATGCCAGAGATGATGGCAGTGTTCCCATCTGCCCCCAACTCTCTATTCATGACTTTGGGAGAGGTGTGAGGGTCAGAGAGGGCAACAGGAAGTGGCATAGCCAGGGACTCAGGCACCTGGAAGCAGGCCTGAATGCCGTCCACTTCACATAGTGCCAGACAAATACGACAACAATCAGAACAGCCGAGGACCCATCACTCCAGCTTCAAAATTACCCACACTGAGGACTAGTCTATAAGCAGCACCCAAAGTGGCGTGATTTAAGAGGCACAAGGAGCTAGCTGCCATCCAGGCTTCTTCATGAAGCCTGATGATGTTGCCTGAACTTAATGCTTTGAAACTCATTGCTTTGGTAAGAATTTGTTCCACTGAAATACAAAGGGCTCCTGGGGAATGTAGCCCAAAGGGAAAGTTACCTCACTCTGCACCTTCCACTCGTTCTAGAAAATAAAGGTCCTTCCTGAGGGATTCTGACTGGGGGAAAAGGACCGGAGATCAGCGTGGAAGAGAAAGGGGTTCCTGAACTTAAAAGGAAGGACAAAATCAGGCTCCCTATTTGTCCAGTTCCCTCCAAATCTATTAGGACCCTGACAACCCTGAGGTGAGACATGAAGCACTGAGGTCATCACCCCCTTTGACAGACAAGAAACGTGAGGCTGAAGGTAGTTAAAAGATTCACCCAGATCTCCTGGCCTGACTCTGCCACAGAGCCCCGGTTCTCAGAGACAGCCCCCTCCTTTACACAAATCAGGCCCGGCAGCCCCAGAGTCCAGGTTGACTGACAAGCCTCACCCAGACCAGGATCTTCCTCTTGGGAGGAACTTCCTGGACTCGCTCTGCATCCCCCCTCGAGGTGTCGTATGGGGTGGTCCAGGGAGCGTGCACTCCAGCGAACACCGAGACCTTGGGGAAGTGTCATCCACTCCAGGCTTCAGTTTCCCCCTCTCAACTGATAACCAGAGTCAATCACGGATGTGAATACCTGCTGGGGGTAGGACTAGGAATATTTGGAACCAGTCTGGACCAAGGAACACACACCTGGTAAGACACCTGGTTTCCAGGGCAGCAGCCTAGGCATCCCCATCCACACCCAGGCTGGTCTGGACAGCCCCTCTGCCATCCCCACACACCAGGAGGTGGCAGAATAATTCCTGCCCCTCAGGAGCTCTTGGTCCCCTGTGCAGTCATACACAACACTTAAAAGCACGAGAAAAGCTCCATAAGGAGAAAAAAACTAGTTTCAAAATAAAGTAGAAAATTCAAATTTCCAGTGGCTATTCTTGAGGTTGTCTGTCCACCCTGCTGTTTCTCACGTTGACAGCAGGCACAAGACCTCTGTGTACAAAATCAAACCCGGGCCCTCAGTGTCTCTATCGCCCCCTACTGGAAGGGCCACCGTCTCTGGTCGGCTCGATCATTGTTGGTACCTGCCAGAGATCCCCACTGAAACTTGGCATCCCCTAAACCTTAGGGATCCTCTAGGAATGTAGAAAAGGCAGCAAAGAGTGAAAAACTTACAAAAAAGGAAATTGAGGCATCTGGTCACACACATACACTCTGTCATCAAAAAGGCTGCCGCTTCCCATGTGAAGGAAAAAAAAAAAAAACTCTCCAAAACCATCCCAGAAAGAGGAAGCAGCGTCAGGCACAAGGGGAAAGGCCCCGCAGGTGGAGAGAGGATCCTGCTGGGGGTGCCCCCGCAGGCTCCTGCCTGGTCAGCCCTCCTCGAAGTGGCTGGGCCGGCGTAGAGGTGGGCTCCCCGAGCGGCTGGAGGGAGCAGGGAAGTGCGGGCCCACCTGGCCTCGGGCGTGAGTCTGCATGTGGACAGCCAGGTGGTGGTTCCGGTTGAAGGCCCGGCCGCACTGCGGGCACTGGTAGGGCCGCTCGCCAGTGTGGATGCGCTGGTGTCGGAAGAGGTCGGAGGGCCGGCGGAAGGCCTTGCCGCAGTAGGGACAGGCGGGCCAGCCCTGGCCATTGCCCGTGTGCAGGCGCTGGTGCAGCAGCAGGCTCTTCCGCTGCGGGAAGAAGCGCAGGCACTCGCTGCAGTGGTACACCTTGGTGGCGGCTGGCCTCCGCCCCACGAAGGAACGGCCTGCCAGGGAGCGGTGGCCCTGGGGCTCCTCGGGCAGCCAGCGGATGACAGGGCCGGGCACCACCACCTCCCCCGGCTCCAGTGTGGAGTGGGCTTCCCCCCACCCAGTGGGCGAGCTGCCCCGGGCCTCCCTATGCTCCTCCTCCACGTGGGTCCGCTGGTGAATGGTCAGGTTAATCTTCAAGCGGAAGCTCTGCCCGCAGTCGGGGCAGGGGAAGGTCCGCTCTCGCCGGCGAGGGAGGATGCGGGGTGGCTCTCCCATGGCCCCTGGTGGCCGAGGGTTCCCTGCCCGCATCCTTGGCACTCCCTCCGAATGAAGCCGGCCGGGGCCCCCAGTCCCGCTCCTGGGCCCTCTGGGGAGTCTACACTGGGTCTGGCTTGGGGACTCCCCCAGAAAGAGCTGCTCAGGCATCATCTCGTCCTCAGACTGTGCTTCTGTCTTGATGACCACACCACCACCTGGCAAAAGGAACCTCCGTTGGTTTCAAGTGGGCTGCACTGGCCCCACCTGGGCCACTCAACCCAGCCCTGGCCTCCAGGTGCAGCTCTAGCCACATCGGCACCGCCCGCTCCTGCCTTCACTGGATCCTTTCTCCTCCTGGTGCTCACAGCAGGGAGCAGGGAGCAGGAGTCCTGCTCCCTCAGCCCCACCAAGCAGGCACTGCCTCCTAACAAACAGCTGTCACGTGGCCTAGAGGCTCCGATGGCCCATTGCTGCAGGCCAAGCTAAGGACAGCAGGAGAGAGGAGACCAAGTTGCAAAACCAGGAGCCAGGGAGCCAGGGGTCAAACCTGTGGGAGACAGAAGGGTGGGAAAACGAAGGGGAGACAAAGAGAGGCGAAGCCCCTGGACCCTGAGATACACTGGCCATGCCGGACCCCCAAGAGTTCTGACGAGTTAGTTCCCATCTATGAACGACCATGAGCCCTGTGGGCCCTGACCGCCTCCAGACTAGGTAAGAGGCCTCAGGGCTGGAGGTGGTGGCTGGCTTAGCCACACTCAGAGCTACTCAGCCACGTAACAAATCCACCCTGAGTGTCTACCACCCGTGCTCTTGAGTGACAGACAGAAGGCATGAGGACCCGGGCTTTCCAGCTGGGCCTCAGTGTGGGTCACACTTGACTCTGAGGTGGGACTGAGGCAAAGGAGCTGCCAGGACAGAGCAGTGGAAAGGAGGGGCTGAGGCAGTGACCCGTGGTCTCATAGCAGCTCCCAGGGGTCCCTAACACCAGGAAGGCAGGTCCTGGCCACCATGCCCAGCCTGCAACACTGTGCTTTCTTCCAAATCCTCCAACTGCTATTCACCTCTGGTCTTCTCTGGAGTCAGCCTCTCTCCTCTGACCTCCCCCAGCACCCGGCAGCCTCAGCCACTAGACCACACGGTCTGCTCAAAGGGTGACGGCAAACTTTGCCCTCTGCATATTAAAATGAAAACCTTCAGCCCATTCATTACAAGCAACTTCCAAGGTCTAGGACCAGAGTAATTTCTAATCTTGGTGAAGCTTGAACTTACACCATGAGCTGGGAGGCTCCCGCGGAGGAGGAGAGTGCTGACCTGGGGTTCTCTGCTCACTGCAGCTTACCCAGTAACCCTCACAAATAACTCAGGACTGGACTTTATTTCTATGTTAGAAAGAACCCACTGTTTTTAATTCAGTTCTTCAGCTACGGGATCATTAAGAGTCTATAAGAATCATCTAAACTTTGGGGTAAAATGTTGTTTCATGTAATGGGCCACTGTGGTATTCCTGAACTTAGAGATTAAGGTCTCAGGCACTATATTCTTTATGAAGGTCCTGGCTCTCAGACCTCTTCGTTTGAAGCCCGTGTGCAGCTTGGTCCCCACCACACCACAACCTGGGGGTGGTGTGCCTCCCACTGAAGCAGGTACCAGGATGGAACCAGGGAGAGCTGGACCCCTTTCTAATAGGACAGAAACCCTGCCCCAAGGCCAGAATGGGCAATAATTGCTTTATTTATTCCTGCTCACCAGGGCATAAGCCTGGTTTACAGAAATGGCACAGACTCTAAGTAGGGGAACTAAATTTAAATCGCAGACCACCACACACAAACTTTTAAGATGTGAGGCTGTGAGCCTGTGCCACTTTGCAGGTCTGCCATAAGGCCTTTCTGCCACTAGACCACAAACCTGGTGGTGTGCCACTTGTTCTCAAGCAGCACCTTTCCAGCCAGGCCAGACTGTAACGGGGGAAGACCAGGACCATAGATGAACTGGGTCCCCAGAGCTCCCAGGGAAATACTACCTGGGGGGTGAGGGAGGGACCCCTTAGGAGGAAACTCCTCACCAGGTCCCTCATGCCAACCTCCACCCCACTCCAAAGGGCCCCCAAACTTCTCTGAGGCTCCACTGTGGCCATGGGGCCTCCTCCTTCACTTACCTGGCCCCATGCTGGGCAGGATGTCCCTGGAAGGGGAGGTTGGTGACTCCCCATCTGAAGATTCTTCCTCCTGTTTAACCGAGGACAAAATGCTGGTGCTGACTGGGGGCCCTGTGAGAGACAATCCCATGAGGGCCTTTCCCAACACCAGGCTCCTACAGGGTGACACAGCCATCCCCTAGTAGGCCCTGGATATGCTCGAGCGCCTGCCAGAACAGGAAGCAGGGGCCCCAGGCTTCTGTCCAGAGGACTGTAGGAGCCCGCTCCACAGCCTCCATTCAGAGGTGCAAGGAGATCTGTGAAGCCACACCCCCAGTTCCCACACGGGCCAGCGCTAACAACTCATCTCTCAGCATCTAAGTGTCACCCTGATGGGCCTCAAAATGACAGAGGGTCTGGGGAGGTGCCCAGGGCACAGCACCAGGTCTGTCACAGCAGGGACAATGAGAAGGTCCTTCCTCTCTTTACACACTGACTGGGAAGGAGGGACACAGGGAAGGGAGGGGGGTGTCACCTCCAACCTCAGGGAGCCCATATTTAGTGAGGGAGATGCACAGAAATAACTGGAGACAGAACAACCCGGAGACTGAAAGGTCAGGCCAGCAGGCAGGAGGAGGCATGCGGGGGGAGCCAGGCCAGCAAAGCGCAGTCTGGAGACAGAAAACAAGGCTTTAGACCATCTGCCAATTTCCCTGTGAACTATACTCCATCTCTGTGAAAGGATGGACAGGAATCTCCTCTAAACGGAAGCAGACAGAGAACATGGAAGGGCCGCCTGAAACCTCAGCACACCTCATGGGCCTTCAGAAAGAGGGCATTTACTGAGGAATGAACACACATGCTGGCACCATACTAGGCACATGACACATATTGCCCCATTAACGTAACCATTGTAAGAAGCCTGGGGAGGCCCAATGCCCGCCCTCAAGTGCCCCTCCCCTCACTCAGACGGGAGTGCCCGGCCCCGACCACGCCCATGGGAGCCACAACTCTGCTCAGACCATTTTCTCCTACTGAAAACATCCTACGTTCCCAGCAAAATCTACCCTTCCTCTAAGGCATGTCTCAGGGACCCCTTTCCCAGGAAGGCTGTCCAGCTCAGCCCAGCCCCATTCCCAGCCATCTCTCCCACCCTTGAGGCTTAGCACTTATTCTCAGCACCGCTTGCCTGGTACTGCTGCTGGGGCGCCAGTCACACTGCTGCCTGGCTGCCCTCACTCACCGGTGCTTGTTCCAGGTGGAATTATTCTTCCTTCTGAGTCTCGCTGGTGGTCAGGGGCCTGCCCTTCTTTTGGCTCCTCCTGGGCAGGGCTGATTGGGCTGGGGATGTGCTCTGGATGTGGAGGGAGGCCTGCAGAATGCACATCCATGACACTGAGGACAGGAGCCCCTGGGGAATGGCTAAATGCAGTCACTGGGATCTGGGCATCAGGTCAAGCACAGGGTATGATAATTAAGAGGACTTCACTGATCGTCTAGTGACTAGACCCCAGGCCAAAGCCACCATGTCTGAGAGAAGGAAACGGGATAGCACAGTAATTGATCTGACAGCACCAGACAGGTCATGACACAGCAGGGCCAAGGATCTGGTATTTTGGGGACTCCTGGCTCAGAACAATACAACAATGGTTCCCAATCCCAAGTCCTCCACCAGGCTGGTGTATCGAATGCCCTGGGTAGCACCCCCAAGATTCTCATCAGTAGTTCTGGTGGGCCTAGGAAGTATGCATTTTCAAAAAGCTTCCTAGGGCAAAAGAGATGAATAAATATTCACAGAATAAAAAATTAAAATGGGCCATAAACAAGTAAAAAGATACTCAACCACACTCATCATAAGAGAGGTACCATTAAAACTGCACTGTTACCAAAGCCAGACAGACATTACAAGAAAACTACAGACCAATATCCCTTACGAAAATTGATGCAAAAATCCTCAAAATACTAGCAAACCAAATTCAGCAGCATATTAAAAGGATTAAACACCATGACCAAATGGAGTTTATTCCTGGAATGCAAGGATGGTTCACTATATGAAACTAGATCAACGGAATACACCATATTAACAGAATGAAGGGGAAAAGAACCACATGATCATCTCAATTGATGCAGAAAAAGAATTTGACAAAATTCAACACCCTTTCAGGATAAAACTACTCAACAAACTAAGAATAGAAGGAAACTACCTCAATAGAATAAAAGCCATATATGAAATACCCACAATGAACATCATACTCAATGGTAAAAGACTGAAAGCTTCTCCTCTAAAATTAGGAATGAGGCAAGGATGTCCACTTTTACCACTTCTATTCAAAAATGTACTGGAAGGTCTAGCCAGAGCAATTAGGCAAGAAAAAGAAATAAAAAGCATCCAAATTGGAAAGAAGTAAAATTATTTCTGTTTGCAGACATTATGAACATGTATGGAGAAAACACTCAAGATTCTGCAAAAAACTGTTAGAACTAATAAATGAATTCAGCAAATTAGCAGGATAAAAGTCAACATACAAAAATCAGTTGCATTTCTATACACCGATCATGAACAATTTGAAAATGGAATTACAAAAACAATTCCATTTAAAATAGAATAAAAAAGAACAAAATAATTAGGAATAACTTAACCAAGGAGGTGAAAGACTTTTACAATGAAAACTATAAAAGATTGCTGAAAGAAATTAAAGAAGATATAAATAAATGGAAACATATTCCATGTTCATGGATTGGAAGACTTAATATTCTTAAGATGTCCATATTACCCAAAGTATCTACAGAGTCAATGCAATCCCAATCAAAATTCCAAGGACATTTTTTGCAGAAATAGAAAAAAACCATCTTAAAATTCATGTGGAATTTCAAGCGACTCCAAATAGCCAAAACAATCTTGAAAAAGAAGAACAAAGTTGGAGGAATTCCTGATTTCAAAACTTACTACAAAACAACAGTAATCAAAACAGTGTGGTACTAGCATAAATAGAATAGAGAACCAAGAAATAAACCCTCACATACATGGTCAAATGGTATTTGAGAAGGGTGCCAAGACTAGTCAATTGGGAAAGGACAGTCTTTTCAACAAATGTTGCTAGAAAAACTAGATATCCACATGCAAAAGAATGAAGTTGCACCCTTATCTAACACCATATAAAAAAATTAACTCAAAATGGATCAAAGACCTAAATGTAAGACCTAAAATATAAAACCCTCAGAAGAAAACATAGAACAAAAGCTTCACAACATTGGATTTGGCAATGAATTCTTGGATATGACACCAAGGGCACAGGCAATAAAAGGCAAAATAGACAAATTGGACTTAATAAAAAATTTTTAAATTTGTACATCAAACGACACTATCAACAGAGTTAAAAGGCAACCTTCAGAATGGGAGAAAATACTTGCAAATCATATAGCTGATAAGGGATTAATATCTAGAATATAGAGAGAACTCCTAAAACTCAATGACAAAAAAAAACCTGATTCAAAAACAGGCAAAGGACTTGAACAGACATTTCTCCAAAGAAAATATACAAATGGCCAATAAGCACATGAAAAGATGCTCAACATCACTAACATCAGGGAAATGCAAACCAAAACCACCATGAAATACCACCTCACACCTATTAAGATGACTACTATTAAAAAAAAAAAAACAGAAAATAACAAGTATTGACAGAGATGTAGAAAAACTGGAATCTTTGTGCACTGATGGTAGGAATGTAAAATGGTATAGTCACTGTGGAAAACAGTATGGTGGGATTCCTCAAAAAATTAAAAATAGAATTACCATATGATCCAGTAATTCCACTTATGGGTATATACCTAAAAAAATTGAAGGCAGAGTCTCGAAGAGATATTTGTACATCCATGATCATAGCAGCATTATTCACAACAGCTAAAATATGGAAGCAACCCAAGTGTCCAGTGATAAATGAATGAATAAGCAAATATGTGGTATATACATAGAACTGAATATTATTCAGCCTTAAAAAGGAAGGAAGTTCTGACATATGCTACAACATGGATGAAACCTGAAGACGTTATGCTAAATGAAATAAGCCAGTCACAAAAAGACAAATATTGCAGACCAGCCCTAGTGGCCTAGTGGTTAAGTTCGGTGTGCTCCGCTGTGGTGGCCTGGGTTCAGTTCCTGGGTGCAGACCTACACCACTCGTGTCAGTGGCCATGCTGTGGCAGTGGCTCACATACAAAATAGAGGAAGATTGGCAACAGATGTTAGCTCAGGGCGAATCTTCCCCAGCTGAAAAAAAAAAAAAGAAATACTGTATGATTCCACTTATATGAGGTACTTGGAATAGCCAAAATCATAGAGAAAGAAGAATTGTGGTTGCTGAGAGCCAGGGAAAGGGGCAGAATGGGGGGGATTATTGTTTAATGGGTAGAGTTTCAGTTTTACAAGATGAAAAAAGTCATGGAGATGGATGATGGTGGCTAATAACATTATGAATGTATTTAATACCATCGAAATGTACAGTTAAAAATAGTTAAGATGGTAAATTTTACGTTATGTGTATTTGACCACAATAAGAAAAAAAGAAATGAAGTGCTGATATACAGTACCACATGGATGAACCTTGAAAACATTATGCTAAGTGAAAGAAGCCGGGCACAGAAGACCACATATTATATGATTCCATTGATATGAAATGTCCAGAATAGGCAAATCTATAGTCAGAAAGTATATTTGTTGTTGCTCAGGGCGGGGGAGCTGGGCAGGGGTTAGGGGTGAGCTGAAGTGTACAAGGGCTTGTTTCTGAGGTGGTGAAAATGTTATAAAATTGACAATGGTGTTGGTTGCACATATCTATGAATATGCTAGAAACCCTTGAATTGTACACCTTAAATGAGTGAATTGTATGTTGTGTGAATTATATCTAATAAAGCTGTTATTAAAAAAAACTACACTGAAATATTTCTTCTTACCTATTAGGCAGACAAAAATCCTACAAGTCTGACCACATTCCCTGTGGCAAGGCCGTGGTGAAAGAGGCCATCTTTCACAATGCTGACAGGAATGCAAATGATACAACCCCTGTGGAGGGGAATTTGGTGATAAATTCTTGAAAAATTACACATTCATTTACCTTGGACCCTGCAGTCCAGCTTCTAAGACTCTACCCCAAAGATACACTGGCAAAAATATGAACTGACTTATGCACAAAGTATTCCCTACAGCATTATTTATATCAGCAAAATATTGGAAATACCCCAAATGTCCATCCATGGGGACTGGTTCAATGAACTATGGTGTATCACAGCATGGAACATTCCACACCCATAAAAGAAGAGAGGAAGATCTCTGCACACTGACATGAAGTGATCCCCAGGAAAAATTGTATGAGACAGGGATGGGGGAATACAAGGGTATCTATGTGTCATTGATATTTTCAAAAGGAAACGTCAGAAATATAAATAAGAAACTAATTAAAATGGTTATCTATAGGAGAGGGAGGGGACGAAGATGGAAATGAGACTTCCCTGAATGTATCCTGTTAAATCATTTGGACTTGGCAAACATAACATGTCTTACATATTCAAAAAGTTAAGTTAAATCAAAAAGTGAAAAGAGCCACCTCTAAAAATCTAAAAATAAACAGAAACAAATAAACTTAACTGTAGATCAAGGTGCTGACATAACCACACAAAGAAAATAATTATTTCAAGTGACTTTAAAAAGCACCGTTTTGTCTATAAGTCCAGAATGGAATGCACTCAGAGGACAAAAAGAGCTGCAAAGAAATCTCAGATTTCAATCAAAAGTATAATTGTTAGTAGTAATATTGGCTTCATTATTTTGAAATTATTTGAAATGGATGATGAAATACTAGGATTTGAATATAAGATAATGCAAAAAAGTAATTATGCTAATATAGTTAGCAATTTAAGATTTCCAAGTAAAAGTGACATACAAGTATAAAATCAAAGAACATTAAATTCGAATTAGAAATATCATTATGAACTCATGATTTTTTTCTTTTCAAAAAATTCATAGTTTCTGAAAAGGCCTAGAAGTAATGCCAAAAATTAGCAACTACTGGCACTTAGATAGCAGTCTCTAAATACCATTCCTCACCGAAAGGAATCAGAATTCCTTGGAGAAATTCTTATTCCAGGTCTGGGCCAAGAAATCCACAAGACAAATCTAGAACATCTTATGGTGTTTGAACCCCACCAAAGTCACATCAAAATACCTATGCGCCAACTTGAAGGGGCTCCCACAAGCTAAAGATGGGACCATTTAAGCACAAAAATAATGACTGCAAAGAAACACATGTATAAAATATTCAACAACTTATGAAGTCATAATAAAAATCCAAAAAAAGAAAAGCCCAAGCATTGGTCACCTCTGGAGCTTCTAAGGCAGTAATTCTTCCTTCTGAAAACTGATGAGGGGAAAGGATTAAGCATCTATCCTGCCTTTTCTGTACGAACTGTATTTCAGGGTAACTAAGAGTTGATTAGGGAAATTATGCTTTATAAAAGAATTTCAGCTATTAAGTGCAGAAGTAATGACAGAATTTCACTATTTTGCAACCCCTAATGAAATAACAAATCCAGGCACCAAAAAGTTGATGGGAAACTTCATAACAGAAGGATAAGGCTGATGATCACAAAAAGAAACCATAAAACTGAAACCGTAGGATTTGAAACCGTAAAACTCCTAGAAGAAAACATAGGAAAACAGCTCACTGACATGGGTCTTGGTGACAACTTTTTGGATTTGACACCAAAAGCAAAGGCAACAAAAGCAAAAATAAGTGGAACTACATCAAACTAAAAAGCTTCTGCATGGCAAAGGAAACTATCAACAAAATGTAAAGGCAATCTACTGAATGGGAGAAAATATTTGCAAATCACATATCTGATATGGGTTAATATCCAAAACATATAAAGATCTCATACAAATCAATTGCTAAAAAGTAAATAAACAAATTAATTAAAAAATGGGTAGAGGATCTGAATAGACATTTTTCCAAAGAAAACATACAGATGGCCAACAAGTGCATGAAAAGATGCTCAGCATCACTAATCATCAGGGAAAGGCAAATCAAAACCACAATGAGATATGACCTCACACCTGTTAGAATGTCTATTATCAAAAGGACAAGAAGTAAGTGTTGGCAAGGATGTGGAGAAAAGGGAATCCTTGTACACTGCTGGTGGGAATGTCAGTTGGTGCAGCCACTATGGAAAACAGTATAGCTGTGCCCCCAAAAAATTAAAAGTAGAAATACCATACGATCCAACAATTCCACTTCTGGGTATTTATCCTAAGAAAATGAAAACACTAACTCGGAAAGACATATGCACTCCCACGTTCACTGCAGCATTACAGGCACACCTTGGAGATATTGCGGGTTCAGTTCCAGACCACAGCAATAAAGTGAGTCTCACAAATTTTTGGTCTCCCAGTGCATATAAAAGTTATGTTTACACCATACTGTAGTCTATTAAGTGTGCAATATTTTTATGTCTAAAAAAACAATGTATATACCTCAATTAAAAAATACTTTATTGCTAGAAAATGCTAACCGTCACCTGAGCCTTGAGCTAGCCATAATCTTTTTGCTGGTGGGGGGTCTTGCCTCGATGTTGATGGCTGCTGACTGATCAGGCTGGTGATTGCTGAAGGGTGGGGTGGCTGTGGCAATTTCTTAATAAGACAACAATGAAGTTTGCAGCATTGATTGACTCTTCCTTTCACAAATGATTTCTCTGTGGCATGTGATGCTGTTTGATAGCATTGTACTCACAGGAGAACTTTTTTCAAAATTGGAATCAATCCTCCCAAACCCTTATCAGCTTTATCAACCAAGTTTATGTAACATTCTAAATCCTTTGTTGTCATTTCAACAGTCTTCACAGCATCTTCACCAGGAGTAGATTCCATATCAAGAAACCACTTTCTTTGCTGATCCATAAGAAGCAACTCCTCACCCGTTGAAGTTTTATCACGAGATTGCAGCAATTCAGTCGCATCTTCAGGCTCCACTTGTGATTCCAGTTCTCTCGCTGTCTCCACCACATCCACAGTGACTTCCTCCACTGGAGTCTTGAACCCTCAGAGTCACTCACGAGGGTTGGAATCAACTTCTTCCAAACTCCCGTTGGTGTTGATATTTTGACCTCTTCCCATGGATCACGAATGTTCTTAATGGCACCTAGAATGGTGAATCCTTTCCAGAGGATTTTCAATTTACTTTGCCCAGATCCATCAGAGGAATCACTATGTATGGCAGCTTTAGCCTTAAGAAAAGTATTTCCTAAATAATAAGACTTGAAAGTAAAAATTCCTCCTTGATCCATAGCCTGCAGAGTGGATGTTGTGTTAGCAGGCAAGTAAACAACATTAATCTTGTACATCTCCATCAGAGCTCTTGGGTGACCAGGTGCATTGTTAATGAGCAGTAATATTTTGAAAGAAATCTTTTTTTCTGAGTAGTATGTCTTAACAGTGGGCTTAAAATATTCAGTAAACCATGTTGTAAACACATGTGTTGTCATCCAGACTTTGTTGTTCCATTTATAGGGCACAGGCAGAGTAGATTTAGCATAATTCTTAACAGTCCTAGGATCTTCAGAATGGTAAATGAGCACTGGCTTCAAATTAAAATCACCAGCTGCATTAGCCTCTAGCCAGAAAGTCTGTCCTTTGAAGTTTGAAGCCAGGCATTGACTTCTCCTCTCTAATTATGAAAGTCCTATATGGCATCTTCCTCCAAAAGAAGGCTTTTTCATCCACATTGAAAACCTATTGTTTAGTGTAGCCACCTTCATGACTGATCTTAGCTAGATCTTCTGGATAACTTGCTGAGGCTTCTACATCAGCACTTGCTGCTTCACCTTGCACTGTTATGTCATGGAGACGCTTCTTTCCTTAAATCTCATGAACCAACATCTGCTAACTTCAAACTTTTCTTCTGCAGCTTCCTCAACTCTCTCAGCCTTCACAGAATTGAACAGAGTTAGGGCCTTGCTCTGGATTAGGCTTTGGATTAAGAGAATGTTGTAGCTGGTTTGATCTTCTATTCAGACCACTAGAACTTTCTCCATATGAGTAATAAGGCTATTTTGCTTTCGTGTGTTCACTAAAGTAGCACTTCTAATTTCCTTCAAGAACTTTTCCTTTGCATTCACAACTCGGTCAACTGTTTGGTGCAAGAGGCCTAGCTTTCAGCCTATCTCAGCTTTTGACATGCTTTCCTCACTAAGCTTAATCATTTCTAGCTTTTGAATTAAAGTGAGAGACGTGTGACTTCCTTTCACTTGAACACTTAGAGGCCACTGTAGGGTTGTCAATTGGTCTAATTTCAATATTGTTGTGTCTCAGGGAATAGGGAGGCCCGAAGAGAGGGAGAGAGATGGGGGAACAGCCAGTTGGTGGAGCAGTCAGAACACACACAGCATTTATCGATTAAGTTCACCATCTTATATAGGCACAGTTTGCAGCACCCCAAAATAATGACAATAGTAACATCAAAGATCACTGATCACAAATCGCCATAACAAATATAATAATAATGAAAAAATTTGAAATATTGCGAGAATTACCAAAATGTGACACAGAGACACGAAGTAAGCAAATGCTGTTGGAAAAATGGTGCCAATAGACTTGCTCAATGCAAGGTTGCCACAAACTTTCAATTTGTAAAAAAAAAATGCAATATCTGTGAATAAAACGAGGTATGCCTGCATTTACAATAAGCAAGATACAGAAACTTAAGTGTCCATCGACAGATGAATGGACAAAGAAGATGTAGTGTACACGTACAATAGAATATTATTCAGCCACAAAAAATAATAAAATCTTGCCATTTGTGACAACATGGATGGATCTTGAGAGCATTATGCTAAGTGAAGTAAGTCATACAGAGAAAGACAAATACCGTATGATCTCACTTAAATGTGGAATCTGGAAAAAAAAAAAAAACCAAGCTCACAGATACAGAGAACAGATTGGTGGCCGCCAGAGGCGGGGGTGGGAGAAGGGCAAAATGGGTAAAGGGGGTCAAAAGGTACAAACTTCCACTCATAAAATAAACAAGTCATGGGGATGTAATGTACAGCATGTAACTATAGTTAATAATACTGTATTGCATATTTGAAAGTTGCTAAGAGAGTAACTTAAAAATTCTCATCACAAGAAAAAAAATTCTGTAACTGTGTGGTGATAGATGTTAACTAAACTTATTGTGGTGATCATTTTGCAATATATACAGATATCAAATCATTATGTTGTACCTCGGAAACTAATATAACATTGTATGTCAATTATACCTCAATAATTTAAAAAAAAGGGGGGGGCAACCAGACCCTCATGCCTTCTGATACAATGCAGCAGGGAGTTCACAGCATCACCTCTAGAACAGCCTTGCCAGTAAGATCCAATCCGAATCTAAATAAGCCTGTAGACCTAGCCACCAGTTTATAGGAAACACAGAAAATACAAGAACATGTTAAAATGACACCAAATCCAGAATGTGGGAAGTAATGGCATTTAAAAAGACATAAGATAAATGACATTAAAATGTCAATAAATTACATTAAAAGAGGGAGATGGGGATGGTCCATCAACTGATAAATGATAAATAAAATGTGGTATACCTATATGATGGAATATTATTCAGCCATGAAAAGGAACAAAGTGTGAATACATGCTACAACATGGATGAACCTTGAAAACGTGCTCAGTGAAATAAGGCAGATACAAAAGGTCACATATTGCATGATTCCATTTGTATGAAATATCCAGAATAGCCAAATCCATAGAGACAGAGAGCAGATTAGTGGTTACTTGGTGCTAGGGAGTAGGGGAAGGGGAACAGGGAAACTTGTATTCTAATGGGTACAAGTTTCTATTTGGTGGGATGAGAAAGTTCTAAAATTAGATTGTGGTGATGGTCACACAACTCTGTAAATATAGTGAAACATGGAATTGTATACTTTAACCCACAAATTTCATGGTATGTGAATTAAATCTCAATAAAGCTGTTAAAGAGGAGGGGGACTTTTACAAGCTTTTTATAGACTTTTTATAAACCAAATGCAATATGTGGACTTTGGTTTATTAGAATTAGAATCCAAACACCTCTAGAAAATATTTTTGAGACAATCAAGGAAAACAACATGGACTAGGTGTTGGATGATAATCTTTTGGGTGTGATAATGGTATTGTCGTTCTGTCTAGAAGAAGGAAGAAAGAAATGGATGAAGCAAATATGGCAAAATCTTGATCACTGTTGAATCTGGGCGATGATCATTTGGAGGTTCACTGCTCTATTCTCTCTACTTTCATTTATGTTTTAAAATTTTTATTAAAAAAAAAAAAGCCCCCCAAAGGATTCTGATATGCAGTCAACTTTGGAACCACTGTCCTATACCACACGAGCTATGGGGACGAAGCCTGCCCCGGCCAGTCTTCCAAGAGGGCTCATTTCCACAAAGGAAAGCCGGGATGTACACTACAGGCCTTACAGCTGCAGTAAGAGTTGGGGAGCAGAAGTGGAGGGCCACCAGGAGGTGGTGGCAGTAACGCTGCTGCTGCAGGCATTACCGTTAGTAATAGGTCCCCACTTACTATAGAGTGCTCAGCTTTATGTCTGCCGTCTCCCCGCGTCCTCACACAGCCAAGTGAGGCGAGCAGTGCTGGCCCCTCACACAGACATACAAACTGTACAGTTCTACAGCAAGAGCCCCGCATGGCCCCTGACAGATGGGCCTCAGACAGAGCATGCCCTGCTGTGGGTGAAGGACCTGTGCTCCCTTCCCAGCCTCACAGCACATCTGGGAAGCCTGGAGAGTGGGGCCATGGTTCATGCCCCTGCCGCTGCCCCTTCTGCCCCTACTCACCAGCGCCCGGCCTCTTTGGGCATGCTGCCTCTCTCTCATTCCCCTCCTCCTGGCCCCCTTCAGGACAAGGCTCCTCTCCCCTCTCCATCCGGGTGAGGATGTCCGGTTTGGAGATGGCATAATCTGCATACGGAATGAAGAGAGAGCTGGGTCAAGACTGGACACCTGCCACCTAGTTGCCCACAGAGATGCAGAGACACCAGAGGAACAGAAGCCAAAGCAAAGACACAGACTGCAGGAGGCCAATCTGTGGACAGAGGCCCAAATTCCTACCTACACAGCCTTACCCAGGGAGACCAGCATCTCATAGTTGCCCCTCATCACGTGCTTGTAGAGCTCCTTCTGCCAATCATCCAGCCTTCCCCACTCCAGCTCAGAAAAATACACGGCCACGTCATCAAAGGTCACGGGCACCTGGAACCATAGTGTCACGCATGCTCACCCACACACGGGCATGGCCCCTCAGGCTGTCCACCCCAGGTGCCCCACAGTTACCTTGGGGGCCTCCCCCTTGCTCCCCGGGGGCAGCCGCAGGATCCAGAAGTTCCTGTTTCTCAGCAGGTTCTCCATGTTCTCCAGCCGCCTCTGCAGCAGCCCGTACTCCTGCAGCAGGGTCCCCAGCACGGCCCACTTGCCCTCCAGCTGGTTCCCGAACTCCACGGCCGTCTTCTCACAGTCGGCCAGCTTCTTCTCAGCTGTCCCTGTCCGTCCCTCCAGAGTCAGCAAGCGGGCCAGGCAGGAATCCACCTTCTTTTCCAAGGCCTGGATGGCGGCCACCACCGTCCACAGTGTGATCTCCGTGGAGTAGAGGTATGAGTTCTTCTCAGGAGCCAGCTGGGGTGATGGAGAAGGCGTCGAAGGCCTTTCGTCTCCTGTTTGCTTGTCCCTCTCTGGAGCCTGTCCACAAGAGAAAGGAAAGATGTTATCAGAATTACACAATCAAAATGTCCACCTTAAAAAGAAACCTCATGATGGCACCTGCCCAGGAAAAGCCTCATCTGGGATCCTGAAGGCCACCCAGGCAGGTGTGGGGGGGATGGGGAGTCATGGACATCAGTTAAGGGTCCAGCCTCAGGGCCAGGAGACACTGCCTGGACCAAGATGTTAGCACATGTGAACGGGAAAAACACAGCCAAGGAGAGAAAATGTCTGCTGTCTCAGGTGACTTCCCTTCTTGGTTCTCAGTCTCCTCCTCTGAAAAGGAAGGGACAGGCTTCGAAACACAGAGGAACATGAACTCTGCAGTTAGACAGCCTGGGTGCAACTAGCAACTCCAGCACGCACAAGCTGGCTGACTTCAGGTGAGGTTTTATAAATACCTTTCAACTTCACTTCCACATCTAGAAGATGGACCTAATGATAGTACCTACATGATAGGACTGTGAGAATTAATGACACAATCTTTGTAAAAAGCACTTAAGGCAATGTCCAGCACGGGGTAAGTAATAAATGTAAGATGATAATGAGGAGGATGTGATGATGGTGGTGGTTCTGGCTCAGGGATGCAGGATGAAATGGTTCATGTGGCCTTTTTTCTCCACCTCTTTCATTACATTGTCCTTCAGCACCTTGGAAAAGAGCTTCTGGAGTCCCTCAGCTCCTTGGTGCCCGTTGTACCAGCCATCCCTGAGCATGTGCAATGGTCTCTGTCCCAGCTCATCTTGCTAAAAGCCTTGCTGGCAAGACAAACTGACATCTCACTCCTCCATTTCACTCATCCTTCACGGTCAAATCACCGCCAAGCCCTATCCATTTGACTTCCCAAAGTATCTCACACCTGTCCTCTTTTCTCCTTCTCCACCGCCATCACCCAGGCCAAGTCCCAACACCTTCCGCCTGAGCTGCTGCAATTCCACCCCGTTGACTTCCCCGCTTCACCCTTCTCCCCCACAATACGCTTCCCAGAGGGCGCTCAATACTCTTTTAAAAACAGACTAGATTATTTTAGTCCCCTGCTTAAAACTCTTTAATAGCTTCCCAGTGTTACCTGGAATAAAACGTAAACTTCTCTTCATACCCCAGCCTACCTCCCTGACCTTATACCCTCCCGAGTATCTACTGCCCTCTAGCCACCATGGCCGGCCTGGATGTCTAGGATACACCCCCTCTCCTCCACCTGTGTGTTGGCTCTTCCCACACCATGCCTGGATCCCTCTCATAAAAGGCTCCAGCTTAAACATCGCCTCCTAGAGACCTTCACTGACAACACATCTAAAGGAGGCCCCTGTTAGTCCCTTCCCTCACAGCACTAATAATCTAGGATCATTCTTTGCATCTGCCTGTGTTATGGTTTGTTTCCCCCGCGGCAACATAAGCTCCATGAGGCTACGTGTTATTGGCTGTTGTAGCCTCAGCCTCTAAAAGAGTGCCTCGGGGGGCCCGGTGGCGCAGCGGTTAAGTTCGCGCACTCCGCTTCTGCGTTCGCGGGTTCAGATCCCTGACACGGACGGACGCACCGCTTGTCAAGCCATGCTGTGGCGGCGTCCCACATAAAGGAGAGGAAGATGGGCACGGATGTTAGCCCAGGGCCAATCTTCCACAGCAAAAAGAGGGGGATTGGCAGCGGATGTTAGCTCCGGGCTAATCTTCGTCACACACAAAAAAAGAGTGCCTCGCTCATAGCAGATGCTCAGTAAACACCTACTGAATGAATGACTAAACAACACATGCACTCAGTAACAATTACCCAAAACCTGCCACAGTAAAGGTACTGTGGGATGCAGGAAAAACTATGCAGTTCTTCCTTCCACAGGTCTGTACAGAAACAGTCTTAATAAATAACAGTGTGATACCACGGGCTAACAAAAGTTGAGGGCAAATCTGTCCTGTCTGGGGAGTTTCTTGGAGTCTCCGCTGCTGCAAGAGGGCAGAGGGAAAGGAGTCGGTACACAGGGATGGTCAGGGAGAGTGCTGAGGGAGCGGTCCTGGGCTCAGTGGGAGCTGATGATGTCACCTGTACCATTACAGAAAGACCTTGCGGGGGGGGGGGGGCTCCCCCCAGGGAACAGGGTCATAAATTCGAAGAACTCCTACCTCCTTTCCCTCCCTCCCACTCAGGGGACCCTAAAAAGAAGCACACACCAAACTTACTAATTAAAGGGAAGAGAGAAGAAATTCCTCCTTAAAAAGCACCCAGAAAAATCAAGGTTTCAAAAACTTCATTGAGATGCATTAATAACAGTAGATACCATTTATTGAGCTCTTTACAAGAGGTTTTCTAGTGTGTCAAAAATGGCCAAAGGATTATTTTCTCCGATTGGACATACTGCACATTATCAGCCAATATTCTAAAATTTACTAATCTTAAAAAACAAAAAACACCTACACTCCCTCTGGTCAACAGCATTCAATCCTTTTCTCTTAGGTAAAAGTAGAATACTGGGTCCCTTAAAGGGGGTGTGATTCCAGAGTCCTCGCTGGGCGTCAGGCTCTGGCCTCAACTGGGTGAGTGACCTTAGGCCGGTCCCTCCTCTGAGCCTGACTTCAGTTGTCAGACCGCATGGAGCTGGCGAGCCTGCCCTCCCCGCCCACCTCTGGGGCCGCTGGACCTCACAGGAGACAATGGATGGGGTTGGGGGAGGGGGGCGGCCACTCCGTTCACATGCAAGGCCTGTCATCTTAAGCGTCACTAGAAAGCCCGGCCTGCCCCGACGTCGGGGCCGCCCGCCGCGCGCCGCCGCCCGGCCTGGCGTTTGGGCCGCCCGGGCAGTCGGCCTGAAAGCCGGCCCGGACGCCAGACGAGGGCGGCCGGCGGACCGCGCGGGCCGGGGCGCAGGCGGCGGCGGGGAGGCCGCGCCGCGGGGCCGCTCCGCGCGGCCGGCCGGAGACCCTGGCGGGCGCACGCGGCGGCGGCCCGGCCCGTCCGGGCGTCCGCGCGCCGGGGGCTTACCGGGGCGGGCGCCGCTTCGGCCATGGCTGCCCGCGTCCCTCCCGGCTGCTCTCCTCGGGCCGGCCTGTCGGGCCCGGCGCGGCGCGCTGGCGGCGGCAGAGGCGGAGCGGAGCCGCCCAGCCTCGGAGCTCCTGCCGGGCGGCCGCGAGCTGCGTCCGAGCCACGTGCCCCGCCGGCCCTTTAAACAAGAGCTGCGCTCGCGGCCGGGCCCGAGGGCGCGCACAGCGCCCCCTGCAGCCCGAAGGACCGCACGCCCGCGGCCCGCGGCCGTCACGCCAGCCCGCCCGCCCTGGCGGCCGCGGGGTCACCCGGGGGAGGCCGGTCACCCGCCGCCGCCTGGGCCGCGGGAGTCGACGCGGGGGCGGACGCGCCGCGGGGACCCTCCAGCCGGGCTCCTGTCGGGCAGAGGCGACCCTCGGCGAGCGCCGGGCGGGGCGCGGGCCACAAGCAGGGGCAGCTTGCGGGGCCCAGCCCAGGCCCCTAACCCCTCTCCAGGGTGCTGGGGCGGAGGGACCCCAGCGTCCCACACGGGGAATCGAACCAGGGAGCTAATGAAGGAAACGCGCAAGAAATTTCGAAATTTGGAGAGTTTTCCGCTGTATAGGGGAAGAAGGACAGTCATTGCCGGGTAATCTCAAGTGTATTTAGATATACCGTTTTAAACCCCCAGTTGTCAGACCGCATGGAGCTGGCGACCCTGCCCTCCCAGCCTGCCTCGGGCCGCTGGACCTCACAGGAGACAGTGGATGGGGACCCAAAGTGACCGTTAGTTTGGGTACACATCATGCCTGGGAAAAGCCAGGGGGATGGTGGAGCACGGATAAAGGTTTTAAAACTCTTTTTTCAGTTTTCCAGAACTAATAGAAAGACCTTAGGAAAAAATTATTCCATTAAAAAAAGACCTCCTTCTCCCAACCACCTTTGAGATCCTGGGTCTCCTTCTCCTTCCCCGGGGACCTACCTCCCCAGCAGACACCCTGCTCAGGCATCCTTTGCAGAGCTCTCTTTGCCACACCCAGTCTTCACTTGCCCATCAGCCACCAACGGGGGATCCACTGTAGCTTTGGCTCCAGGCTGGATTTGTAGCAAGAGTAAACCCATCACTGATTCGGGCCCTGAGGCATCTTGAATAAACCACTCAATCTAGGGCCCATCTTCCTCATCTGTAACCCAAGAGCCTTACTCTGGAAAACCAGTTAATCACTGATATAAAGTAAAATATACTGTATGCAGTTTAAGTTTTATTTTCTATCTTTTCTGCATTTCCCGTTCATCTTATAGTCTTTGTCCAATAAGCCAGCAAACTCTTCCCACTAGAGATTACTCTGCAGTTTTGTTTCTTTGTGTATATGTTTTGTTTCTTTTTTTGGTATTTTCTCTTTTGGGGAGGGGGGAGGAAATCATTTGCCCATATATTTGATCCAAGCAAAAGTGTGGTCAATTAACATAGTAAGAATATAAAGACACTGATGTGTTCTCCAAGTAAGGTGCACCCCGAGATTTGTGGCTAGGTAAGGAAGTATTACTTTAAGGTAACGAGAAATCAAATCAATATATGGCATTGTTCCTTGTGGAAATCCTTGTTGAAGTAACCCAACCTAACAGACAATTTGCAAACATGTGCTGAAGACATTAACAGCATCCCTTGGACCTCGGCAGGGGTCAGTCAGACCAATATATTAAGGATTATAAAATACTGGTAAATTGCGATCTTATAAAATAAGAGTTAATGATACTGGCTCAAGACAAGGTTGATATAGGGAAGCCATATTGGAGAAAAGAAACCCTATTGTAACTTTGAATGACCTCTGACTAACTAGCCAGACATGCTCTGTAGATTTCACAGTCCCTCCCAGCTGCTACAAGTAGATAACTTTGTTCTTTTGAGTTCCTCAGTAATGCGATGACCCGCCAGCAGAATCTCTGCTGGTAGCCATCCTCAATGACAACTGAAAGATCTGGGTGTAGGGCGTTGCTCTGGTCTCTGATGCACGTCCAGTAAAACCAAAGACCACCAGGAACTGAGACCAGACGTCTGCCCCACATGGAGGTCAAATGGATGCCCCACCCTGAAACTAGATGTCTGCCTCCACCCGGAGACCAGATGCCCCCCCCAACCTGGAGGCCAGCCCCCTATATAACTGGCCTGTAGTCTTTGTTCTGTAGGATGGTTCTTTTGGACAGGAGTCGGCCATATTCCCCCTTGCTAGCAAGCTGTAATAAAAAGTCTTTTCTCTCCTACCACCTTGCCTCTTGACTATTCTTGTGGTGGGCAGACAATCTCCCTTTTTGGGCAGTAACATTAATGCCCAATGCAAACAGAAAGAGTCTGGATTGAAGAGGAAGAAAATGTTTGTGTTTAACAAGGTCTGTTCAGGGAAGAGTGCTCTAGTTTTTGACAGCTGGTCTTCGTTTTTTAGAAAAAAAGGTTCTGTTAAGTCAGTGGTACTCAAACTTTAGCGTGCATCATGCAGACATGGAGTGCTCTTTAAAACACAGATTGCTAGGCACCAGAGTTTCAAGGTCTGAGGCTGGGGGTGGGGGGGCGGTGACCAGAATCTGCATTTCTAACTAGTTCCCAGCAGATGCTGAGTCTACTGGCCCAGTGATCACACTGCGAGAATTAATGCCCTGTTTATCAGGCTCCTACAGCTGCCTCCCACTCCCACGCTCTGATTTGATAAATACATTGAACAAAAAGACAGCTTTACACCATAATGTGATTTGCTGAGCAGACCAGCCTGGGTATCAAGCCAGGTGTAGTTGTAATATAGATTAAAATTACCTGCATCCTTAATTATTAATGTCTCTTGTGAGCTTGCTCTTTTTTTGGATTGGATCTCCAGGGCCTGAATACCTCTGGGTGAACTGACAACACTCTTTTTCCCAAGTAGAGGCACAGACCCTGAAGGAAGAGGGGTGACTCCGCCAAGTTCAGGTCACTTTGAAACAGCCCGTCAGCAGCCTCTGAAGCAGAAAGTAGGGTCATCAGAGGTTGAGGGCCACTCAAAAACACCTGGGGTCACTCAAAGTGGGGTCAAGATACTCAAGTGCTAGTGTCCCCATGAAAACATCCTCAGCCAAGGGATAGAGGCAGCTCAGAGAAAGAATTCCTATGGCCCCCCCTTACTCTACAATCCAGGCATGTATTTTTAGATTAGATTAGGAAGTGGACCCACCCAGAATTATAAAGCATTAGGAGGGGAGGTATTAGTAGAGACCAGAAGTATAACCAAGTCCCCCTTCCTCCACGAAGACTTCCCTAGTTCAAACACCGAGCTTCATATTCTGTGAATACCCATTATAGCCGTTCATTCAACAAACATGTGGCGAGCACCTGTGCTCGGAGCTGTGGAGTCTGAATACGATTAAGGCATGGTCCCTCATCCTGTTGACTCTACCTTGGCGATCTTGTCCATCTTTGTCCATTGCTGTCTTCCGACTGGAGCCAGTCAGGTCCTCATTGGCTCTTGTTGGTCTCACTTTCTAACATATCCTCTCCACCCCCCTCCCCCAAAAAAGCATAATATGACTTTTATTGGGTTAATATTCCCAAATCACAACTGCAATCAGGTCACCCTTTTGTTCAAAACTCTCAACTCCCCATTACTAACTCAATAAAATCCAAACTCCTTAGTCTGACCCCAACCTCTCTTTCCAGCCACATCCTCCACTACTTCCCTTCTCCACCCCACCCTCCAGCCAAATTGAATGAATTGGTATTTATACACGCCCCACAATGTCTCCTATTTTGGTTTTGTCACTCCATTTAGAATGTCCTTCTTCCCATCCTTAAAGGTCCAGTTCAAAAGTCACCTCATAAAGCCTTCCCCAACATCCCACAACTAAATGTAATTGTTCTCTGAATTCTTATGGCCCTTTAACCTCACCTAAGATATATAATTTTCCAACTTGTATTAGATTCCCTTAACAGCCTATAAGCCCAAGAGCAAGATCTGATTTAACCTTGTACCCCTCTGTAGACTTTGCTCATGGAGGCTACTTGGATATTTGTGACTGAACAAACTCCAGCCAGAATGGAATATTGTGCCAGCCTAGAAAAGGGCTGTGCAAATGTGCAGCATGGGAAGGAAACTGCTTTTGGTAGAACATAAATTCAACTAGGGCAAAGACCTCTGTTTTGTACACTGATGTATCCCAAGTACTTAAAACGGTGCCTAGATAACAGGTGCTCAATACATATTCGTTGAATGAAAGAAATGCATGAGGAAGCTTTCAGAGAAGGGTTATAAACTGAGCAGTGAAAAATAGACAGTATTTGGTTCACAGAGGGCATTCCTGGGAGAGGGAAAGCATGAGCTGAATGTGGAGGTGGGAAAGTACAGCTTATTCACTACCTAGCAGAAAGCCCAAGGTGGCAGCAGCATAGATAATTTAGAAAGAGTGAAAGGTGAAGAAACTCGGAGTAGGTTAGGTTGTCGAAGTCTTGAGTTCTATACTAAAAGCTTGGTCTTTATCAGTAGCCAGTTGAATGCATTGTGAGGCTTTGAGGAAAGCCCATGTCCAATCTGTGTTCCAGGACAGTAACTCTGGTAGCAGGAAGGGTGCTATTAGGGGTAGGAGACCAGTTAGGTTATTGAGTAGTTCAGGTGGGTGACGATTAGGACCTTACCTGTAGGAACAGGAAGGAGATGGGACAGATTAGAGTCACTTATGTTTGGCATTTACTTCTAAGGCATTGATTTAAATCTTTCTAACTTGATCATCCCTGTCCTTCACACAGTTACACTTCCTATTTTCTTCTCAGTGCCTAGCAGAGCAGGCTTTCAATGGACAGGTGAAGCAGGCAAGAGGCTGATTTTGTCTATCACTTAAGACAGTGCCTGTGTGTGTAGAGAATAACTGAGATTTTGTTAAAATGAGAATTCTGGGCACTGGCCCAGTGGCGCAGCGGTTTAGTCCGTGCTTGGCAGCCTGGGGTTCGCAGGTTCGGATCCCGGGCGCCTGCTGACACACTGCCTGTCAGCCATGCTGTGGCGGCGTCCCATATAAAGTAGAGGAAGATGGGCACGGATGTTAGCCCAGGGCCAGTCTTCCTCAGCAAAAAGAGGAAGATTAGCAACGGATGTTAACTCAGGGCTGGTCTTCCTCACAAAAAAAATAAGAGAGAGAGAATTCTGATTCAGTGGGCCTCAGACACTGCATTTCTACCAAGCTCCCAGGGAATGCTGATGCTGCTGGTGCAGAGACCACACTTTGGGTAACAAGGACTTAGAATCCAGCCTGGACACGAGGTACTTAACTGTGGTCGACCAGAAGCAACAGCACCCACAGTCCAGTGTGTGGGCTCTGAAGCAAGACGGTCTAGGTTCACAGCCACCTCTGCCTGTTACTTCACTTCTCAGGTCTCTTCCCACATCTCGTGTAAAATGGGATAATAGGGTCACGTGAGGATTAAGTTTGTTTTCATGTAAAGAACTTAAAACAGTGCCTCACAGAGGTATCTAGAATGCAGAAGTTTGGGGGGAGGAGGAGGCTGTAGCGGGGATTTAGGAAAGCAGCTGCAGAGAGTTTCCTGCATATAATGGAGTTGAGGGCCTCGCACGGCATCTGCCTATGACAACTTCCCTCCATGCTCACCTATACCTTACATCAACCTGAGTTTATTTTTATCTATTTATTTATTTAATTTGTTCCTTTTTATCCCCATATCCCACTTACTCCTCCCATGGGCAATCGTAATGCCTTTAAACGTGTATCTTTTGTTTTCTATGTGTTCCTACAAAATTTTTGTTTTGTGTACATGCATTTTTAACTTACATAAATGGTACTGTATTATAGATCTCATTCAATTTCTTGCATCTCCCACTCAGCTTTGTATGTTCCAGACTGACCCATGTGGCCACACGTGTATCTAAGCCAATATTCCTAACTCCTACCCAGTACTTCCTGGTGCACCCACCCTATTTTACCGGCCCTCTCTACCTCCCACCTTCCAACAACCGACACCCAGACTGTCTGCGGCCCTCGATCACACCACAAGGGTCCCGTGAATATTGCCATACACGCCCTCTTCTCATCTGTCCTAGGCTTAAGTAAGAATGCAGGTCAGGCTGTGCCATCAGGCCTCTGTCACTGCTCCAGAACAGGCGCCTCCCCCACCTTGGCCCCAGCAGGGTATTCTGACAAAACGGAGAAAAACCAACATGAGCACTTTTTTTTTCCTAGTAGCAAGTTTTATTCTAGGCAACTGCAAATCAGCAAAAGGGACACTCACACAGGACTCGGGAGCCCACTCCCATCTCCCCAGCCAACAGTGGGGTAGGTATTCAACACTGAGAGATAAGCATCTGTGTGCTTTTTCTCCACCATCTCCGGAATAGTCAGTCCCAGAACTAATTTGGAAAGTGTGTAATCTGAACGACCTCAAGAAACCACTTGTGCAATAGGAACAAACTCAAATAACCACTGGTATAAGCTGAACAACTTAAGTGACAAAGTCGTCTTCTACCCTGGCGGCGCAGAAGCACAGCCAGGACAGGGATGCAAGAGGAAGAGAGGGCTGTGGTGAGAAACCTGAACTCCGGAAGCAGCACCGTCCTCAGCTTCTTTACGGGACTCCCCATTCTCAGCAAAGCCTTTGGGGTCTACCCCACTCCTCTCTTCCTCTTGGTCCTTCTGGTTCAGTTGGCCCCATCTGAGCACACCAAGGACCCCCACAAGAAGGAGCCCAGCACTATGCCCCTGATCTCTGGCCTAACTAAGTGTGGGTGGGCTAAAAGAGCCCCATAAACGATTCCCTCCTAGAGGGTAGGCCCAGTCCCCATGTTAGGAACAACTTCTACAACTCTGGAAATTTAAAAAACAAGTTTCAGACTATATTTTTTTGAAGTCAATTAAAATCTAATTCCAAAAAAGATTCTTCAGAGCAGGACAAGCAGTTCATTTAAATTATTTCTTCTACTTGTTGTTAACAAAGAAACTACAAAAGAACAGAAATAGAGGGTGATGCTTTCCAGAACTCTTCCACACACCTGCTTGCTCCTTTGGCCTGACTCAGCCTCATGGGAAGACCTGAAATGCTGGCACAGGCCTTGGAACCAGCCACCAGTCCCTGTGGGGTCGGAGAGCCAACCCCAGCCCACGAGTACCAGCAAGGATGGGAAAACCAGAGACGTGAAGGTGCCAAAGAGACAGCAAACTCAGCAGCAGGGTAAAGATGGCAGGGAGATGCCTGGCCCCAGACACCCCCCTTTTCAGAACAGGCTTGGGGCTCGGCCTGGTGCTTGGTCAAGGGAAGGCAAATCAAAGTGACCCCTCTCAGGAAGAAGGCAGGCCCTGACTCTGCACAGTGTCTCTTCGGGGGGACCAATGCCAGCCCCCTCCGCCCCCCGGACGGGCGAGGGGCTGGCACCCTTAAAGCAGGCCATTGGGCCTTCCAGGCTCCGGGGCCAGCCCACCCCGCTCCCGCTGGTGGATCTTCTGGTGCTGCAGGAGGTGCTGCTTCTGCACAAAGCTCTTCTCGCACTCGGTGCAGCTGTAGGGCCTCTCGCCCGTGTGGATGCGCTGGTGCCGCACCAGATCGGACGGGTGGCTGAAGCTCTTGCCACAGTAACCACAGATGAGGGAACTCCGGCTTTTCCTCCAAGGGATGTGGCCGGGCAGGGCAACCAGGCTGTTGGGCGAGAACCTCTCCTGGACACAATGGCCAGCACTGGGTGCCTCCTGCAAGTGGCAGCGCTGGTGGGTCACCAGGCTCCCCCTGCAACTGAAGCTCCGCATGCACACGGCACACTGGTGCAGCTCTGCCCTCCTGGTCTGGGGCTTCAGCCGTGGCCTGGGCCTCAGGCTCTCTGACTCTGAGGATGCGCAAGACTCCCACCCCGAGTGGGTCCGCAGATGTGTGGCCAGCTGCTGCTTACAGCGGAAGCCGATCTCGCACTCAGAACATTCATAGGAGCCAGAAGTGTCCCTTTTCAGCTTCAGGCCTTGCCCAGATTCCTGACTCAGTTGCACCTGCCCATTAGATCTCTGCTTCGGGGGGCAGCCCAGAGTTCTGCCACTGCTAGGGTCTCTACTGCCCCCAACGGGCTCCTCTAGATTAGTGCTCCCAGGACCTGATTCCAAGAGGACAGAACTGCCCTGACCATCCCAGAGCTCAGTCTGCTCCGGGTTCAGGAAAGCCTGCTCTTCAGCAACGCCCAAGAACGCTCCAGGAAGACCCGCAGAGCCTTCCTGCACGTACTGTATCTCCTGCTTGATCATAACCCCTTCTGCTGCCAAGAGAAAGAAAACCAACAAGAAGATCACATTCCAGCACCTTCGGTTTCTTCGGAGCTAAACAAAAATCTGTGAATTTCAGAAGGGCGCAAATCAAAGCACCCCAAGTTCAAGGGAATTAGGACAATTAGGAGGGGATGAGACTGACAGGGTTCTAAGACCTGAAACACTAAACCTATACTCAGGTAGAGACACGCTGGTTGGACATATTATCCTCACAGAACAATGCTAGAAATGATAGTTCTCCAAGCTTGTCCACATTTGCTATTCAACCCCGGTGAAAAATGGCAAAATATACTGTAACAACTATACTAATTTAAGAGAGTGTTAAAATAATAAATGTGAATGATTTAAAAATAACTAAACCTATAGCTTAAAAATTTCTGTATTCAGCTCTGTTCTTCCTGCAAATTCTCCCCCAAATTACCTGGCTTACAAATGCTTCTCCTGCCTCTCCCGTCAGCTTCACTACTGAAGATCTGACCAGCCTTATTCTTAATCTCCAGCAGGTTTGAACTAAAGCCTATCATGTACTCTACCCTGTAGGGCATGAAGGAGTATGATATGGTCATGAATCTGAAGGACTCCACACAGAGGTAAGGAGTTAAGACACACATAAAATGGGTGAACTACTGATAATCACAAAGGAGTTGAGGATAAGTAAATTCCAGATGAGATTACTGACAATCAGTGTTGGGCAGTTTAGCAGTGGGAAAGATTACTATAGGCTGCAGGGAGCAGGAAGGATGGAATATTCTGGAGCCACTCACCTGGGTGGACACCACCAGGGCCTTCTTCCTCCAAGTCACCCAGCATCTCTGTCCCCAACTCCGCGTCTCCTTCTGGCTGGCCAAGGACCTCTGGGTTGGAAATGGCACAGTGTGAGCCCAGGAAAGAGCTTAGTGAACACTGGTCAGTTGCCAGTGAACAGGGTGACCAATGTCAGGGAGTTGATATTAAAACTTCAAAAGATTCAAAGGCTATTTGTCACTTTCCCCTAGCAGTTGGGGACAATTAGAAAATTACGGCCAATTCAAATGATCTAGTTGGCAAGCTGCTGCCTCCGACGCCTCTTCATTAGTCACTTGTGGCTCAGGCAGTCAGGCTCCAGAGCCTGCTACCCTTCTCCTCAACATCACCACTTCCTCACAACGTACATGGTTTCAAGTGTCGCTTCCATTCAGGGTATCCAATTTCATCCGTGCTAAAGCACTGCAATAAGGTGCACTGTTAGCCCCACTGTGGCAGACAAGGAAACAGCCACTAGCAGAACACGTGACCCCGCCGAGGTCACAGTCACCCCTCTGACCCATTTGCTACTTCCCTCCCTCCTCCACTCTGCTCCAGTACACTGGCCTTCTTGACACAATTCCACAAACCTATGTTTCAAACAAACAATATGCACTTATTATGTAACAGCCAATATTTTACACATAAAGATGCTGTCTATTAAGCAGCACTTCAAATCAATACAAAATAAACACTAAGACGACAATGGCTGGCTGTAATTCCAGTCAAATGCCAAGGAAAACTTTTTGGTTAGCCTGTGCTGCCTGCCTCATCCCAGGTAACAAAGGACTGCTTGTCAAATAGTCTTCAGTATTAAAAACAGCATGAGGAACCCTAGCCATGTTGCAACATAGTGCATGTGATGACATCTTATCTATTAGTAAATATTATCAAGAACTGACTGTGTGACCACAGAGAAGAAATATAAAATGCACAACACTGAGACCTTTCCAAACGTTTCCAAAAGAAACTCGCGTTTCGCAGCCCAGCACAGGCCAACAGAGGATCCAAGGCCAACCGGAATCTCAGGTGTAGTCTGGGTCACAGCTACTGGCAGGAATTATAGGATGTCTGAGAGAGAGTTCTAGGGGGAAAACTGCGACTTACTCAGAGAGACCAGAGTCTCATAGTTGCTCTTCATCACGTTCCTGTAGAGCTCCTTCTGCCAGTCCTCCAAATTCTCCCACTCCTGCTCTGAAAAACAGACTCCCTCACTTTCAAGTGACCTAGACACCTGAAATCACAAATGTCACACAATGAGCGCCTCCAATCACAGCCATGAAGGAAAAGCCAGCAATTTAGAATCTTAAATAAAAGGCTAGGTTCCTTGTCTCATCTAACTCTTAATCCTCAAGGGGACTACCTTGGGGGCCTCCCCCTTGCTCCCCGGGGGCAGCCGCAGGACCCAGAAGTTCTTGTTTCTCAGCAGGTTCTCCATGTTCTCCAGCCGCCTCTGCAGCAGCCCGTACTCCTGCAGCAGGGTCCCCAGCACGGCCCACTTGCCCTCCAGCTGGTTCCCGAACTCCACGGCCGTCTTCTCACAGTCAGCCAGCTTCTTCTCGGCTGTCCCCGTCCGTCCCTCCAGGCTCTGTAGCCAGGCGGCTTGGGACTCCATCTTCTTCTCCACAGCCTGAATGGCGGCCACCACTGTCCAGAGTGAGATCTCTGTGGTCTGCAAATAGGAGCTTTTCTCTGTTGCTTGTGGGGACAGCGTGGAAGAAGTCAAAGGCGTGGAGTGGCGCTTCCTCCTGTGCTGAAGAATCAGACAGGGGTCGGTCAGTCAGTGTCATTTCCCAACATCAAGTAAAGAAAACAATGCTCACGTGCATCCAGGAGCACGTAGAAAACCTAGTTTCTACTCTTTTTTTTTTAAGTATGTTCTTTTGTTTTCTGATACTGCAAATTAATTACACACGTACATTGTATTAAGAAAATACCGAAAAGCAGAAAGAAAAAGTTATGTAAAATACTACCATCCAGAAATAAGCTGTTACAATTTTGGTGTATTTCCTATAAGTTTTTTTTCATCTTTTAACTTATTTCTTCTTCAACAAAACTGAAATCATATTGGATATAATGTTTTGTTACCTGCATTTCACCCTCAGCATATTCTATAAGACTTTCCCATGTCGGTATTCATTTTTCAAACCTATTTCTATTTGACATTTTGGACTATTTGTGATGCTTTGCTAAAATAAATGATTTAATTTACATCCACTCTTGACTCCACATTCCTGCCGAACTTCCTACAATAAAAACAACTTCCTCAGCAGGACCTGCAAGACTTCACTCATTCATCTTTGCACCCCAGCAGCCAGCATAGTGAACAACATTTACTAAATCCTTAATAAGCATTGACTGAAATGATGACTAAATCCACTGATGTTGTCCTTACACTCCTCATTTTTATGGTCTGTCCCTGACAGCAGGAAAACTACTGTGGATGAAGCTCGAAATTACTAAAACCAACCTTTGGGAAGTCTTCTCAAAGCCACCCTCTTACCCTCATTGTCCCACTGCATGTTCACTTCAGTCCTAAAGCCCTCAAAGCTTCGTGTTCTTTTATATGGCACACACTTTATTCAAGGCCATTTCTTCAACCACAATGAGGACACTGGAGGAAATGTCTCTGGAAGAATACTGGGCCAAGCTTAGAGTTTGGAGAAAGAAAACTGACCAGCACAGAACTTAACACTTTAGCTTAGCCATGACCTACTCCAGTTAACCAACCCATTCTTTTCAAACATATGGGTCAAAAGCTTACATATCCCCCCTAAAAGAAGATTTAAAGAAAAGTTTAATGTAAAGGATAAATACAAATGAAACAAAACAAAACATGAGATTATTAGATAAATTCATTTCACCACATGTTCTGCTTTTAAGTCTCTAGCTTTCTGGCGTCTCCTCTTTCCTTTCTGTGGCCCACCATTCTGTTGCCTCCTAACACTTTTTCCAAACAGGAAGGTGGGTCAGGATCTGAGCAGAGGAATAACGTCCTCCTCTTCCACACAGTAAAAGGCTGAAAAGAGGAATTAAAACCCAGTTTCTACTTCTTTTCTGTTTTGAATTATCTATCATGATGGAAACAATTCAAATGTCCATCAGCTGGTAAGTGGACAAACCATCTGCCATCCATCCCTATGTTATGGGTTGAATTATGTCTCCCCCCAAAAATATGCAGAAGTCCTAACCCCCAGTACCTCAGAATGTGATCTTATCTGAAGACAGTCTTTACAGAGGTAATCAAGTTAAAATGAGGTAATTAGGGTCAGTCCTAATCCAACATGATTTGGTGTCCTTATAAAACAGGGGAAATTTGGACACAGAGACAGACATGCAGAGGAAAGAGCATGTGAAGACACACACAGGGAGAGACGACCATGTGAAGATGGAAGCAGAGGTTGGAGTTATGCTGCCACAAGCCAAGAAAATGCCTGGGGCCACCAGAACCTATGAGGACTGGAACAGACTCTCCCTCATTGTCTTCATAAGGAACCAACCCTGTGGACACCTTGATCTCAGACTTCTAGCCTCCAGAACCGAGACAATAAATTTCTGTTGTGTAAGCCACCCACTTTGTGGTACTTTGTTACAGCGGCTCTAGGAAACTAATACACCATATAATAGAATACTACTCAGCAGGAAAAAGGAACTATTAATACATGTAACAACATGGATGAATCTCAAAAGCATTATGTTAAGTGAAAAGCCAGACCACAAAATGCTACATACTATATTCCATTTTCATGTCATTCAGGAAAAAGCAAAACTATAAGGAGAGAAAACAGATCTGTGGTTGCCAGGGGCTGGGGGTGGAGGAAGGAGACTGACTACAAAAGTGCACTTTCTGGGATGACGGAAATATTCTATACCTTGGTAATACGATGGCTACACATTTGTCAAAACTCACTGAACTGTACGCCTAAAGAGTGAATCTTACTGTACGTAAATTGTATCTCAGTAAACAGGACTTAGAATGTCAAGGTAGGAGAAAATGTTACCTGTCATAAAAGACACCATAAATAAAGTCCAAAAACAAACAGGGAGAGAATATTTATAAACAGGATATGAAATAGAAAAGATACATAACCCAAAAGTAAAACTGCCAACTATAAATAATTTGTGAAAGTGGAAATGCAGGTGGTCGATAAGCAAATGAAAAGACCACCACATGAGCAGTCAGGAATGCAAATACAACCAAGTGAAACCACTTTTCACCCACCAGGTTGAGAAATATGAAAAAGAGGGACAACGAACAATATTCAGAGCTGACTATGATGTGGTAAAACCGGCACTTTCATAACACTCCTAGAAGGAATGAAAAATACTACAAACTTTTGGGGAAGAAAATCTCAAAAAAGTCTCAAAAGTCTCAAAAAAGTCTATATGGTGATGGACAAATAAAAATGTACAACTAAAACTCCACAATGTTATAAACTATTAAGACATCATTAAAAATTAAAAAATAAATTAATTAAAAAAAAAACCTTCCACCTAGTAATCCCACTTATGGGAATCTATCTTACAATAATAAATGGCATTACTGTTTAAAGACATATATATGAAGATGATTACTAGTAACATTTTTTTGGAATAGCCAAAACCTGGAAATAATCTAGATGTCTATTAATAAGGGAACAGCTAAATAAATTATGGCACAACCAAAGATGATGTTATACAACTGTTAAAAAGAATGAGTTAGGGGGCTGGCCCAGTGGCGCAGCAGTTTAGTTCACGTTTTGGCAGCCCAGAGTTCACGGGTTTGGATCCCAGGCGCCCGCCAACGTACTGCTTGGCAGCCATGCTGTGGCAGAGTCCCATATAAAGTAGAGGAAGATGGACACGGATGTTAGCCCAGGGCCAGACTTCCTCAGCAAAAAGAGGAGGATTAGCAACAGATGTTAGCTCAGGGCTGGTCTTCCTCACACACACAAAAAAAGAATGAGTTAGCTATCTATATGTACGGTTTGGAAGAGTGTTCATCATACATTAGTAGGTTAAAAATCTAACTTTAGGAAAATAAATTCATTACAATCCTGTTTTCCTAAAGAAGAGAAAATCTATGTATATATGTTTGTTTTAGCACACAGAAAGGTTTGGAAGGATATTCACCAAAGTATATTGTTAACATGAGCTACATTCAGGGGGAATGAGAGGGAGGGATTTTAATCTTTGATTATAAACTATTGCTTGTTTGACTTTTTCAATAAACATGTATTCTTTCATAATTTTTTTTCTTAAATTCCATATTTAAGAGTATTCCTGGGGCCAGCCGGGTGGCATAGTGGTTGGGTTTGCATGCTCTGCTTTGGTGGCCTGGGGTTCGCAGGTTTGGATCCCAGGCATGGACCAACGCACCACTTGCCAAGCCATGCTGTGGCAGCGTCTCATACAAAGTGGAGGAAGATGGGCACAGTGTTGGCCCAGGGCCAATCTTCCTCAGCAAAAAGAGGAGGATTAGCAACGGATGTTAGCTCAGGGCTGGTCTTCCTCACAAAAAAAAAAGAGTGATCCTGAAGGTAGCGAGAAATACAAAAAGGATACTTACATTGACCATATTTCTGGATTTTCTGGGACAGTCTGCTTGAATATTGTAACATATTGTCAGATTGCATATCATATAGTGGGCCTGCAGCTACAGTCTGAAACCTATGACCATTAAGTACAAGACACAGTCCCTGTTGTTAATGAACCTACAATGTGCTTGAGTGAAAACACAAAACAATTACACAACGTTCTGAAGTGATACTTGATTAAGTTGGATTAGATGAGGTTTAAGGTCACTTTCAACTCTGAAATAAGATGACTTTCTGAAGATAAAAGATGATTTTTTAATACTGAATCATTAAAAGAAAGCTTACACAATACATAAAATGTATAAAGTAGTGACAACAAATCTCCATGTAACCACCACTCAGTTAAAAAAATAAAATTTAAGAACATATATATGTATCACACATATATACATATATTCATGTGTGTGTATGTATATATACACAAAGGACTACAAAGGTGACATATATATACACACAAAGGACTATATATATATACACACACACACACACAAGACTATATATATATATATATATATATATATATATATATATCACCTTTGTAGTCCTTTGTGCAACTCTCTGAAGTAACCACTATCCTGAATTAGGTTTTTCACTATTAATTGCCTTTTTTTTAATGTTTTTTACCATATGTTTGTTTTCAAAATAATGTTCTTCAGTTTTGCACGTTTTAGGATTTTATATAAGTGGAACCACACTTCTACAACTCCTAGGAATATCCTATAATTGCAGGTGGCTGTAATTAGTTCATTTTCAGTGCTGTATAATATTCCATCATGTGACTACACCACAATTTATTTTTCCATTCCATTACTGATGTTTCCCCATCTTTGTCATTATAAACAGTGCTATGATGAACAGGATTGTACATGGCTCCTAGTAGACACAGGCAAGTTTCCCTAGGGTATAGTCCTAGGAAGGGAACTGTTGGCTCATAGAACACATCCTAAACTCAAGCAGATCATGCCAAATGTTTCTAAAGTGGTTGTACCAATTTCACTCCTGTCAGAAGTATATACGTATTCTGGCTGTTCCACAATTTCATCAACATTTGTTACTGTCAGACTAAAATTCTGTGTGTGTGTGTGTGTGAGGAAGACTAGCCCTGAGCTAACATCTGTGCCCATCTTCCTCTACTTTATATGGGATACCACCAGCTTGACAAGTGGTGCGTCTGTCTGTGCCTAGGATCTGAACCTGTGAACCCCAGGCTGCCGAAGTGGAGCATGTGAACTTAACCACTATGCCACCAGGCCAGCCCCACAGACTAAAATTTTTATCCCTCTAGTAGATCTGAAATGATACCTCATCATGGTTTTCACCTGCATTTTCCTTGATTACTAACAAAATAGGCATCTTTTTTATGTTTATTGGCCATTCAAATTTCCCCTTCTGTGAATTACCTGATGAACTCCTTTATCCATTTATCTTTTGGGTTATCTGACTTTTCCTTACTGTCTCGTAAGATTTCTCTGTAATTTCTGGATACTAATCTTTATCAGTTATATGTGTTGCAAATATCTTCTCACTCGTGCCTCTTTTTTTTACTCTATTATCATTTGATAAAAAGTTCTACTTTAATGGTTGAGTTTTATCAGTATTAATTCTTTTATGGTTTGAACTTTCATGTCAGGTGTAAAAAAAAAAATCTATATCCCGCAATACTGCCTTCTAAATACTTTAGTTTGACTTTCACATTTAAGCATTTACCTCAACTAGAATTGGTATTTGTGTATGGTGCAAGGCTCAATTTTCATATGGGAAACCAACAGATCTAACACTACATCATGAAAAATCCATCATTTACCCACTGATCTATAATGCTATCTCTGTTATAAGTCAAGTTTTCATACATATCAGTCTGTTTTTGGCATCTCTATTCTGTTCCACAGGTCAATTTTTCTATTGCTTTACCAATATTACTGTCTTAATGACCACAGCTTTTTAATAATTATTGATATCTGGCAAGGCAAGTCCCACCTCCTTGTTTAACAGGAGTATCTTGATTATTTTTGGCCTGTTGATATTCTACAAACTTGAAAGGTTTCACAAAAATATCTCTAGAGATTCTGTCTGGAGCTGCATCAAACCCATAGATAAATTTGAGAAGTGACATCTTTAGGATTAAATGTTTCAATCCATACACATAGTAAACACTTAAGGTATTTTTAATATTTTTTGATATTTAAACATATTCCCTAGGTCCTGTTCCAATCATCAACTGCCATATACTAAATAATCCCAAAATTTAGCGGCTTAAGACAACTATTTTGCTCATGAATCTGCAACTAAAGAAGGGTTTGGCAGGGACAGTTTGTCTCTGCTCCACTCTGTGTCAAGTGAAGCAAATCATAGGCAGGCAGGCACTGAAATCACGTGAGGAGTCCCAAGGCACGTGGATAGGGCACATGGAGATGTTCTGTTTGACAGCCCTACCTACAGTCAGTATCCACCACCAGACCTGTGTGAACACCCTTTCATTTCTAATAGGGTTTTTTACCTTCTCTCTTTTTTCTTCATTAATCTCACTATACATTGAAATTATACATTGATAGATATATGGATAAAATAATCATATCCTCTATATCTGTGCTGTCCAATAGACAAAACATGGCTGCTTAAATTTAAATTAAATTAAAAATTCAGCTCCTCAGTCATAATAGCTACATTTCAAGCGCTCAATAGCCACATGTGAATTGTGCCTACTATACTGAACGGTGCAGAGAGAATATTTCCATCATCTCAGAAAGTTCTATTGGATGCACTACATCCTTACTAATTTTTTTCTGCTTGATAAAATACTAAGATTGTGTTGAAATCTTTTACTATGATAGTGAATTTTTCTTGTAGTTCTACCAATTTTTGTTTTTTATACGTTGAGGCTATATAATTAGGTGCATATAACAGATATGTCATATGAAGCTGGTAAATTGAGTCTTTCACTATTATAAAAGTAGTAGTAGCCCTCTATCTCTAGCAATATTAATATAGGTAAGCCAATTTTCTTTTGATTAGTATTAGCCTGGTAAATGTTTTTATATCCTTTTAGATTCATCCATTTGTATAACTCTATCTTTTAGTTGTATCTCTCATAAAACACATAGTTGGATTTTTCCCCTTCCTGACAATCTTTGCCTTTTAACTAGAACATTTAGTCCACTTATATTTATTGTAATTGTTGATCTATTTTTATTTAATTTTACCTTTTTTGTGCTATTTATCCCATCTTTCACCTTCTTTTTTGCCTTCTTTTAGATGATTTTTTCTTATTCTATTATTCCCTCTTTTAATTTGTAAGTTATGCAGCCAACTTCTAGTCTTTTAGCTACTATCCTAGAAATGAGAGGAAGCGTAATTATAAAGACCTTTAAACATTAGAATTCTAATCATCTCTTCCTAACTTTTACAATGCTGCCATATATTTTAATTCTGCCTTTGTTTTAACTCCACAAGAGATTATTACTATTTTATTCACTCAATATTTGTTTAGATTTACCCATTTTCATGGGTCATCATACTTTCTTACATTCTCAGACTTTCCATTTGGGATTTTTTTTTTTTTCGCTGAGGAAGACTTGCCCTGAGCTAATCTGTGCCAATCTTCCTCTATTTTGTATGTGAGTTGCCCCCACAGCATGGCTGACAAGTGGTGTAGGTCTGTGCCCAGGATCCAAACCCACGAACCTGGGCCACCAAAGTGGAGCACACTGAACTTTAACCACTACACTACAGGACTGGCCCCAGGGAAAATTTTCCTTTTCCCTGAAGTATATCCTATAGAATTCCCTTTAATGAGAGTGTATTGATAGCAAACTGTCAGTTTTAATTTGTCTGAAAGTATCTTTATTTTACCCTTGTTTTCAAAAGATACTTCTGCTGAGTATAAAAATCTGAGATGACAGTTATTTTCTTTCAGCCTATTGATGGTATCATGTTACTGCTGTCTAGCTTCCATTGTTGCTGTTGAGACGCCAGACCCCATTAGTGTTACAGTTCATTTGAAGGCAATCAGTCTTTTTCCTTTGGCTGCTTTTAAGAATTCTCTCTGCCTTGTATTCTATACTTTCACTATTATGTGTCTAGGTAGAGATTTCTTTTTGTTTATCCTGATTAGGATCTACTGGGTTTCTATGTATTAGTATTTGCATCAGTTCTACAATATCCTCAGTCATTAGCTATTCATCAAATATGGCCTCCAGTGCAAACTGTGTGTCTGTGTGTGTGTTTTCCTTCTGAAATTCTAATATGTTTTTCTTCTGGAATTTCAATATCCAAAATCATTGAAGGTCTAATTTTATTGTCCATTATTTTTACTGGCTTCTCCTCATAGCTTTTCGTTTCTTGTTTGGTAATTTTTTATCGTGAACTCATTTTTTTTTTTTTTGGAATTTTATCTGAGAATTATTTGAAGTCTGAGTTAAATGTAGACTCCTCCAGAAAAGATATGTGTTCTTTTGTGATAGCTGGAGGCTATACTTTAAATTCTTGGCTTGAAGTTTCTTGGGCCAGCCAGGTCACATGAATTCAGGCAATAAACCCACTTGAGGGTCACGATGAATTCTCAAGGGGCACCTTGTACACATCTCTCAGCACCAAGGTTTGACATAATTTTCTTTGCAATCACCTGGGGGAAAGAGCTTACTTTCACTTCACCCTGAATGTTGTCCTTTGAAGTCTCAGCTTTATGGGACAGAGATAGGAGGCTTCTTAGACTCCCCACTTTAGGCCCTGAGTTTTGCCTTCAATTTTCTAGGCCCCTTGAGGTCAAAAACACCACAGACGAATGTTCAGCAAATGCCCTCAAAGATGGCTTCAGAACTCTGCTTACCTCATAAGAGCTCCCTCCTTCACTTAGGTTTTTGGGCTCCAAGTATTCTTTACTGACACACATTTCAAATATATTTGTGTTTTTCCCCAGCATTTTCAGTTGTTTTCGTCAGGCCATACTGTCAAATGAGAGGTACAGAATCCTCATCTGAAGAGATAATGCCTGAGAATAGAAATATGCTCAACGACGACTTAAATACATCCTACAATAATAGATCCATAAGTTGTTTAAAGTGTAGTCTGGGATTTGGGAGGATCTTTAAAGCTTCCTTTTAACAAACTCTGTTGAGGACATATAACTGTGCACTGACCAGTCTGGGAGAAGTACTCTGGAAGTTACTAACTTGTCCTCCTGCCCCACTTTCATACTAATTTGGTCTTGAGGAAAAGCCAAGTCATCGACTGGATCACCTTAGCTTAAAAGACTCAGATGAGGTAAATACTGTGAACATGTGTGTCTTGTCTTCACAATTCAACTGTAACTTCCTTGAAAGCAAACACTGTGTTCTCTAAGTCTTCCAATCCTTCCCCTCTCAGTCCTTACCCACTTCCCGCAAGAATCAAATACAGTGCACCCTGCTCGTGGTAAAGTTTTCATCACAGGATCTCCTTAGCCCCCAACTCTCACAAAGATCTCACATGATTCTGAAAGTGTTTCTAGACCAAGAAATGCTGCACTAAAACCCATTCAATTCCATCTGCCCCTTCCAGAGCAAATCCTCTCATATTATCAAATTAACCACTACTTTGGGATAATGTCACAGCTGACAGGAACCTTACAGATCATCTAACAACTAGTCCAACACTCTCGATTTACAGCTAAGGAAACGGAGGCTCAGAGTGAACAAAGCTGCCTAGAATCACTAAACTGGATAGCTGAGAGCTGAGTTATGGCTCACAGTTCCCTGACTCCATGCCCAGGACTTTCTTCACCCCAACCTCCGTGTCTTGACATTCTCTGAATGGGCATGGTTGGCGGAGGGGTGGGGACGAAGAAGACAGATCGGACAGGTTCACAAACAAAACCCAGCAACTACACCGTCTAGTAACACCTGTCCCCAAGGAGAGGAAGGCAGCCCGACTTCAGCCCGTGGCTGCGACCCCAGGACAGAAGTCTGTAGCAGGAGAGTGTGGCAGAAGGAACGAGCGAAACGCATCAGGCCATGATCGAGCTGGACGCGGCGAGACAATGAGTCCTGGGGTCCCGGAGCACCGGCGAGCTCCCTGGCAGTGATGGGGACCCAAGGCTTCCAACGCGCGCCCCCTCTCCGGCCTGGAAACGGGCTCTCTTTTTTTGGCAAAACGGAGAGAAAGTGTGGGGACGGTCACAAACCCCAGAACACGAAACAAGCCTCAGAGAAGTTTCTCGGCGAAGGCGCGTGGTACCGGGGCTCCGGCCCGACGCGGCGGAAACCGGGAAGGTGGTGGCAGAGCCGTGGGGCCGCGGGGGAGGTCGGTGTTCACCCGCGCCGGCGGCAGCCCCGGGACGCCAGCCCCGCCGGGTCCAGTCCTCCCAGCCCCCCTCCGGCCAGGGGCTCCGCCATCCCGACGCGACCCGAGTCCGTGCCAGCAGGACTCTTACCCGAGCAGGCGCCGACTCCGCCATGGCTGCCAGTCGCCCCTCAACACCCAGGCCCTGCCTGATACCCCTCGGGTCGCGCCCGGGTCCGCTGGGCGCCACGGACCCCTCCTAGAAACCGCCCCCAGCGCCGTGTTGACACAAGGTGCATTGTGGGAGTGCGGCCCTCCCGGGTCAAGACGGGCTCCAGCCGCTCGTCCTCACCGCGCGGGATTCCCATTCCGCCCTCGTGCGGCGGGAGGGTGAACAGCAGCTCGGCGCTCCGGGCCGGAGCGTGGGAGACCCTCCAACGCCAGTGCAGGTTCAGAATGCAAGGCGAACCCACCGGCCTTTGTGTGTCTTCTACAGGCCCAGCACTCTGCTAGGTGCTTTGAGGGATTCAAGAATATATAAAACTCAGACTTTGCTCTGAGGGAAGACCATATAATCTAGTTGGGGAAAAGAGGTATGGTCCCAAATGGCAATGTCCCAAATGGCAAGTGGTTTTATTCCAAAATTTCACCTGTTATTTGGCTTTTTAGAAACTAGAGACATACTTCCCATATCAAAGTGTGGGGTCAGGTGCCCAGGCCAACCCACTGTAGCCTACTAATTATGGTAATCACATTCCTTGGAAAATCCAAGATAGCCCTGATTTCAAATATTTAATCCAGCCGGCATGCTACCTGTTAGACGGTGTGTTTGGAGTTTGATTCGGAAGGCATGGCTGCATTGCTATTTGATCACCCAATACACAATACTACTGCAGCCATTCTTGCTTACTTTGTGCCACATTGTCTATGGACAGGCAATGATGGACTTCCAGTTCGAATGACAGGCATGAAGCGCGCCCCCTGAGAACTAAACTCTTAAGATCAACAGAAAGTTCGCATGACTGATTCCTTCTTATCATGCAGGGCTCAGTTCAGACTTTACCTCCTCAGACATTCTCTGTCCACCTTGTCTACAGCCCAACACCTCCTTCATCCCAACACTCAATTTAGTTTTCCTCCTTGAAATTTTCATAGCATTTATCACTAACTGAAACAATCTCATTTTTCATTAGTTTACACATGAATTGTGTCTCTTTCACTAAAATGTCCCTCCACTATATCCTCCATTTCTTGCATGCAGAAGTGCTCATAAGTATTTTTGAATGATTGAATGGTGAATCAGACAGTAAGGATAGGAAAAGTCAACTCCAAGAGAAAATATGATGTCCAGGGCGACCAGATCATTAAGTGGTTCAGTCACAGAACTCACACCCTCTGTGCTGTTTCCACGTTCACCAGGCAACCTTCTGATGATGCAGGTTCCCGTGCAGCTACTGGGAGACAACATGCAGGTCAGGCCGGTGCTAATGTCCAGTCTACGCCTGGAAACTATTAAACTGATACTCTGGCTTATGCATCAGTCTCATGAGAGTCAGCATGATTGAGCATCCCTGACTCTGAGCCTGGAACTCTGGAAAAATATTTAGATCAAATTTCCAACGTGCAAGGGAGGCAGCACTAGTCACTGGTTTGCAGTCTCACGGGCTTATGGAGATGTTGTAACACAGTGATTTAGAAAGTGGGGCTGAGGCGTGAGACCATTTGGGTCCCTAGCCCAGCGCTGCCACTTCCTAGATGTGGACCTTGGGCAAGTCATTCACTTCTCTGCACCTCCATTTCCTCATTATTAGTGGGACATAATAGAAGCACTTATAGAGTTGCTGTGCAGATTAAATGAGTTAGTTCAAGTCAAGTGCTTAGAACAGTGCCTGTCACAGGTTAAGATCTCGAGAAGCACTCCTATAACTGTTATTCTTTGCGTCCCGGCTCCTTCACTTACTAAGTGATGTGGTTTATGCTCACTCTGCCTCAGTGTCTTCCCACAGACAACATGAACAGCACACCCTAGGGTAACTGATGGAATTTAGAGAAATGACGTGTGTAAGTAAAGTGCTCATGTAGTTGAACACCTGGCATACAGCAAGCACTCACGAACAGACAGTTTCTTGTTTCTGGTTTGTTTTTGCTTTGGCAAGGTCCAAGCCTTGCACCGAAATGAATCCACCAAGATAAATGTCACCTTGTTGTGTCTCCTAGAAGCCACCCATTTGTCCTTTCCCAATGACATTCAGATCTTGACATATGCCTTTAAACAAAGTTTTAAATGAGGTTTATAATTATTCTCACTGGTGGTAGTAGAGATTAGAGGAATCAAGAAAATATACTTAAGTCTCTGTATCCTGTCGTCTCTACAGCTATAGAACATGAATGTAACATGCAGAGCTGAAAGTGACCCTAGACGTTCTCTCACCCCCACCCTTATTTTTTGTGACAGAAAAAGTATTCTTTGAATCACATATAAAGTTAAAAATAATGCTTTAAAAATATTTATCTTAGGGCCGGCCCAGTGGCATGGTGGTTAAGTTCGCGTGCTCCACTTTGGCAGCCCAGGGTTCACAGATTCAGATCCTGGGCGCAGACCTATGCACTGCTTATCAAGCCATGCTGTGGCAGGCATCCCACATATAAAGTAGAGGAAGATGGGCACAGATGTTAGCTCAGGGCCAACCTTCCTTAGCAAAAAGAGAAGGATTGGCAACGGATGTTAGCTCAGGGTGCATCTTCCTCACACACACAAAATATACATATATATTTATCTTGTCCTTTAAATTTTCTATCATGTGTATGATTTATAGCATACATTTTAATATATATGTACATATATGTATGCCCAAATGCTTTTTCACTCAAGAAAGTTTATAGACCATGGCTTTATTCCACTCAGTTGACACTCTTTTTATTCTGTTCCCCTTGCTATCCTGCAAATCTCTAGATGGCAGGGCCCATGTCTTTTGTGCTCCTTCTCTCACATAAATAACCCCCTGGGGAGCATGCCCCACTAGGTTTCCAGGTTAATGAGAATCCTAGAATGAACACGCCTTGGCTCAAGCTGCCCCCGCTGCTGTATATATGTGTAGTGGATATCTGTTGACTTTGTCAGCCTTGCATTTCTCCCTTCCTCTGGGCATAAATGCACCTCCTTTCCTTTGGGGACAGCTCCTCCCTGGGCTCTAGCCACATAATTTGAACAGGTGCTGCCATCTTGTTCCATGACAATTCTAGTCCTGTCACAGTGACTGTTTGAAGGGTGGGCATCTGACTCAAGCCAGTCCAATCATAGCACCCTAGCCTCCTGGCCACAGTAATTGAGCCAGGGGTGGACATATGACCTAAGCTGGACCAATCAGAGCTCTTCTCTGGGATCTTTCCAACTGGAGCTGAGGGAACAAGTTAATTTCCTCTCTAGTGAAGCTATAAATATGAGTCAGGAACAGTCCTGTCTCCCCTTTTTTTGGAGTAACTTGGTTTGAAAGAATGATCCCAACACACAGAAAGGAGCAGAGATGAGAGACAACTTCTATCTCTGTCCAGAATTGGTTATTCAACTGTTCCTTTGAGTCTGTGAATGATTCCAAGTTCCTTCCAGAAACTTCCCCCTTTTCTTGGTTGGGCTGTCGGCTTCAGGTAGGGTAACTGGATGATTGGGTGACAAGATTTTTTGTGGCACATCCTTTTATACATTTTGAATTTTGAAAGTATTCATGTAAAAATCTATTCAAAACTTCATTAATTGTTTGATTAAAAACTGGTGCAGAATTCCTCTTAGGGAGAGAACAGTGTTTTGTTCAGCAAAAGAGTTTTACTGGCCATTTTATTATGGAAAAATAGGCCCCAGGGCAAGGCTTTAAAGGCAGAAGGTGAGCAAAGATAGAACTAAATTGCTCTCCACGGTAAATTAGGATTTGGGGTTGCCCTGGGCCTCCTGGGAGAGAGGGGGTGGGGGACCTCAGAAGGGGAGAGAGGAGCTACCCTTTGGAGAGGCAGGGAAGATGCAAGATGGAGAAGGGGAGAGGCGAATTCTGAGAAACCTCTGATAGTGAGAATGGTTCAAGGTCTCTTAAGAACAGAGATGGGAATATTTTAAGTCTAATTTTGGACCGTTTGCTGCGCTAGGCTGAGATAAGACCCTCTCTGCAACCTCTGAAGGACAAGTCTACTGCACATAAGCGTCTTATCTGGGGAAGGCAAACAAAGACAGGGCACGGAGCCCCACAATCCGGGTTGATGCTGAGCTGAGACCAGCAGCGTGAAGGCAGACACACATGAATCTGAGAATCCAGAAAGCATGAGTTAACAGAGGAAAACAAACCTTTCCTCACCCCCAAACCCTTGAGATGTGGGGCTGCTGGTTTTGACACTGCATGTAGGATGAGGACTCAAACCACTTTACGGTTAAAGGATATTGACCCCATAGGGACAGAAGGCATGGGAACAGCCAGGCCACCAATACTGGCTTACGCTTCTGAGTCTGGATATAGGATCTCCCTTGATCTTAAACAGGAGACAAACCAAAGGCAGTCTTCTTTTAGAACACAAGATATTAAACCTACAGAGATGACTATGCTGAGGGATGATATGGGTTTAAAATATGTCTAAAAAGGTTTGAACAGAGGTTCTCAACCTTTAGGACAAAGTGCCAGCACCTCACTAGAAGATATTTATGGAAGGGGACTTACAGGAACCTTGCAGAGTGGGGTAGGGTAAGATTCTAACATACACCCAGGACGACTCCTCCTGAGAATTACTGCTTTAGAAATATCCTTTCTTAATGGCTCCCTAAGGGGCCAGTGGCGGACGGAACGACAGCCGTGGCCTTCCCCAAATTATCCCTGTCAGGGTCCTGGCCTTATAGGATGCTCTGTTACATGCCTTTCTAACAATAACAATCAGACCAATACAGTAAAAGTTGGCACAGGCCGGTTCATCTTGGGCCTGGTGTGAGGTTTCCTTTTCCCCTTACTCTCTGCCAACACCCACAATCCAGGAACCAGATCTCAGAGAGCCAGTTACGGTACCCAAATCCCTGCTCGTAAGATAACTTTACCCACAGTTTTTCATTTTCAGTGGTGTCTAGCTTCAACTCGCCTTCTCAAGACTTCCATTTTCATTCTCTCTGACCTTCTTTTGGAGCTACGCACTCTGCTTCTACGGTGTTCTAAGGGGGCTCTCGGGGGGGCCTGTGGCACAGTGGATCCCAGGCTAATCGGCAGCCTGCCTATGGAACAGCTTTGGCATTCAAGGCCCACCATGGCCTGGCCGTGACTCACCCTGCAACTACATCACCAACAACGTCTTCACAACGCCGGCTCTGGCCAGGCTAGTCTCCTGCCTTACAATCCCAACTCCTGCCTGCCTGCCACGTTTCATCCTCATTCCACATTGCTTCCTCCCTTCCTTTCCCCTGCCCCAAGCAACTCATCCTTCAGGCCCTGACGTCTCCAGTTCTGCAAAGACATAAGAAGCTCTTAGCAGTGGATGCTTCTCAACAGGGAGTCAGGTAGGAAAGAGTTTTACTCTTCATTGTGTCTTTTTTTTACCATTTGAATTTTTACTGCATGCATTTTTAATTAAAATAGTTAATTTTAATTAACACATTATCAGAAGGAAAATGAAAATCCACCCCCAAAGCAAGACCCCTGTCCTGCTCCAGCAAGTGGACTGCAGGGTCCACACTGAGGATCCTCGCTGCCTGGGAGAGGTCCACATTGAGTGTCACCACCTTTAATCAGCTCCGAGGGTGGAGCCCACTCTAGGACCCTCCCGGGGCCGGTGCTGGAGGCTTGTGGTGCAGCTGATGAGCACCTGGCGCAGTGACTCCACCACACGAGGATGCGGGAAACCAGACACTAGCCTCGGCCCTCCCACTCACTCAGTCACTAAAGTTCTTTGGGAATCAGCTCCTTGAGGGTAAAACAAAGGGACAGATCCGAGCTGCGTGCTCAAATATTTCAAACTCATGTCTCAATAGTGATTTCCCCCTTCTTCAGACTCTCAACAGCCAAAAAAATTTTGTGGGTCTTATTTTCCATGATTTAGATGATAAAACAATTGATTTTCTGAATATGCTTTTGAAAAGAATATTGCCCCCTCCCAACCAAAACACTGGACTAGAGCGTCCCTTTCTGCTCTAACAAAACTCCACTGAACTTGTCTATGTTTAATTTCTCATCTCAACTCGATTTCTTAAGATTTGCCTCCTTCAAAAAGCAGAATGAAGAAAAAAAGAAATCCCAGTTAGTCAGATTCCAGTTCCGGGGGCTTTCCTGTGCGAAGCCACACTGGAGAACCCTCAGGCCTTGTGAACATGCAGTCTGCAATCTGGACACCTTTTATTTAATTTCAAGAATTCCCTTTGCATGGCAAAAATGGGTCTGAGGAAAGCAGAGCGGTGCAGATGAGGGGAAGGGTGGAAGCAGAGCGCTCACAAATGTGGTGCCGGGTGTGGCTGCCTGCTGTGCTCCCTGGCTGGGAGAGAAGCAGGATTGATGGGAGGAGCAGGAAAAGTCATTCTTGACACAAACAAGGGTCCTGGGGCATGCCACCCCACCCCAGTGCCTGGCCATGCAAGACGCAGAAATGGAGACTGTGGCCCCTCAGGACCATAGAGCAGATGCACCAACACGAAAGGGAGTCCTCCGGGCACCTCCTGAGGCACCTGCAGGGTCTGGAGCATGGTAGGCTCTGTGTCCATGTCCATGAGCATGGTCAGTTAACAGATAGCACCAGTTGGGAGGCTCAGGGCAGGAGAGAGACTGAGGGCTCTCAGACTCTAGCACCCACTTGCCTGGCCCTCCTGGGAAGAGACTCACTTCCTTGATGGCTGCTCCTGCAGCACGAGCCTCTCCCTCACCCCTTTGCCCTGGGAAAACTGGAATAAATCATCAGGCTGAGGTGTGACCCGGGGCACCAGCTGCCTCTGGAGGGCCAGGTCACTACTGTGCAGTGCAAAGATGCTGCTGCACCAGATTGAGGGACTGGGGGGGGGAAGGACAGGCTGGGGGCAGGGGGCCCTACTGCCCAGGAGTGCCCACACAGGAAGAGCCTTTCAGAAGCACAACTTGGGGCATTTTGTAGCCAATCTGCTCCCCATTCCCAGTAACCCCACGAGTTGGCCCCCCGTTGCTTCTGATTATTTTTGGTGGATCAGGGGACAGAGAGGAGAGAGACCAGAAGAGGCCAGGCCAGAGAGGTCTCTCAAACCACAGAGGTAGGCAGTGTGTGTGGTGGGGACACTGCGCTGGGGTCAAGAGCCTGGCCCAGCCCTGGCACTCTCTTTTTGTGTGACCTTGGGTAAACCTTCTCAGCTGCGTCTCACTTTCCTCAGTTACCAGGTCAGGAAAATCGTACCCTACCGACCTCAGAGGGATAGGCTAAGGGTGAAACAGATAACGGATAGAAAACACGTTTAAAAAGGTACAAAGCGCTATTCAAACGCGAGGCAGTGTTGTCCTCAGAGATGTTATCCCTTAGCACATCCCTCCTCTCACCCTCACCTTCCGCTTCCTTCTTCAGCGTCCCTCAACATTAGGACCTTACTTCCTTCTTTCAGAAGGGTCCCGAGACTCCCTGGTTGCTTCCCCTGATCACAATCTGTGACCCCAAAGGCCAAACGGGCACACTAGTTGTCTGAGGGGGGTGCCCGAGGCCCCTCGCCTCGTCGCTGTCCCTCTGGCTTCCCCCACAGGGAAGCCGCTCAGACGGCCCCTTGGTCCACCCCTTGAGATGAGCTGGGCTGTCCATTTAGGCCGGACAGACCTAGGGGACCCCTGCGCAACCCTTGGAGGACCCTGTCTGGAGTGCAATTCCTGTTCCCGATTTCCAGCAGGTGGCGGGCAGAGGGAGGGGGAGAACCACGGGCAGGATGGTGGATCCTCAGGACGCCCCCAGTCCCGCCCCCACCCCTGCTCCTGCCGCCGGGCCCTCCCCTCCCCCAGCCCAGCCCTAGTCTCGCTCCGGCGGCGCCTGGGGGGGCCGCGGGGCGCCGAGGCCCGGGCCGCCGCCGCTGTGCACGCGCAGGTGGTCCTTGAGAGACTCCTTGTAGCGGAAGCTCTTGCCGCACTCGCCGCACGTGTAGGGCCGCTCGCCCGTGTGGATGCGCTGGTGCTTGAGCAGGTTCTGCTTGCGGATGAAGCTCTTGCCGCAGAGCGCGCACTGGAAGGGCCGCTCGCCCGTGTGCAGCCGCTGGTGGTTCTGCAGGTGCTCCTTGCGGCTGTAGGTCTTCTCGCACTCGGAGCACTTGTAGGGCCGCTCGCCGCGGTGCGTCATCTGGTGGCGGATGAGGCCCGAGTGGCAGTTGAAGCTCTTCTCGCACTCGGCGCACTCGTACGGCCGCTCCTTGGTGTGGCTGCGGTGGTGGATGATGAGGCTCTTGCGCACGCCGAAGCTCTTGCCACACTCGGGGCACGAGTAGGGCTTGCTGCGCGCGCCGTGCAGGAGGAGGCTCCGCCGCAGGCCCCCCGGGCAGCAGCTGCCACAGCCCCCGCCGCCTCCCGGGCCGCCGCCCGCGCCCCCGCCGCCCTCCCCGCCCGGCTGCGCCCCGCCCGCGCCGCGCTCCCGGGCCAGCGCCGGGAAGCCGTCGTCCAGCAGCCCGCCCGCGCCGCGGCTCGGGGGGCCGCCCGGGTTCTCGGCCGCCGGGAGCGGGGGCAGGCTCTGCGGAGCCGGCTGGGGCTGTGGCGGGGCCGGGGGCGGGTTCTTCACCATCAGCAGGCTGTCACCTGGGGAGAAGGAGACAGGAAGAAGTGACAGGCTGAGAGTTTCAGAGGAAATTAATTTCCTCCGTGGCTTCGTGCAAGTCACAGGCTAACTGGGCCTCAGTTTCTCTAAAAAATGAGGGGCTTGGACAGCGGTCACGTCCTGTATGGCTCTAGGGCTCCCTGACTCTCTGACCTGCCCAAAGCCACCGGCTGGAGATCACTATAAACGGCCCCAGCAGGGAGCACGCAGTTAGGAGAGGCAATCCCTCCAGAATGCTGGGGGCTGGGGAGCGGTGCTATGCGGAAGGCAGAATTCCCTGGAAATAAGACTTAACTGTATTCTGATATTCCAGGCTAATTTATCCAAGGAGAATCTCTTGACTGGAGGGAAAGAATTTGCCAGAAGTTATCTAAGGTAAAAAGCCTGTCTGGAGGCCTAGAGGAATGGAATGCAGGGAGCTGGGACCATAACCACCCTTCGACTTGCAGTCGCATTTCCACTAAGCAAGTGGCCTTCAGACTTGTACAGCAGCACAGTCAGCTGGGTTGGTGTGAGTCCCACCCTGGCACCTGACCCCATCTGGACCCTGACTCATGTGACTGGGGCTCCACACAGGGCTTCCCCTGTGTGGAAGTGGCTGCCCAGCCAGCCTCCCCAGGAAGCACTGTTCTTGCTCCTGCAATGATGCCTTTTCATTGCACCCCGGAATCTCCAAATAGAGTCCACAGTCCTCCACTACCTTGGGGGTCAGTGGGCCACAAAGTCCAGGCTCTGAGCATCAGAGCAGTGATCTTAGGTCCAGGACTCGACTTCTGACTGAGAAACTATTCTGTTTCCTGACTATATTTAGGAGTCTTCTCATTCCTTCACCTTTCATCACCTCCCTAATCCCCGTTCATAGTCGTTTCTCCCAGGAGGAGCCCCTCCCCCATTTAGGAGCAGCTGTAGAAGAACAGTAAAGAGGGTGAAGCTTGCCCTCTGTCCCCCACCTCTTGTTGGACCGGTCTGCTCCTGGAGGTCACTTCTTAGGCCACATCTGCCACGCTTCCACCCAACCTCCATGCTCGTGGGTGGCTGATTGAGGCCTGTCCTCCTTACATGACATCCCTAAACAGACTGAGCCCAGCCGGTCCCTGTCTATCCCAACCAGAACTGACCTGGCAGAGAACCAGCTCCATAGGACACTGGCCAGGGGAGAGGTCAAAGTAACTCTCTGACCTCAATCCAGGATGCCATCCCTTCAGTCCTGTGGGATTGGCTCTGGCCTCTGTCGCAGCTGCACTCTGGGTGCTGCTTCTCCCTCTGCCCAACCTGTTCCTCTCACTCCTTCATAGGCGTTATTCCCAAGAGGACTCCCAAAGAAACCACATGCACATAAACGTCCATCTCAGGGACTGTTCCCCAGGAAACCCAACTCAAAACAGTCCTAATCCTACTCTGACAATTCTTCAAACTCATTGTGAACATCAGTCTACTTCTGTCACCGTCCCATCATGCCCCCCCACCTTTGTTCTCCCTTCCTGACGAGCTCCTATGGTCAACACCGCAGTCACTTGCTGTGACACGCCCTGAACGCCTCTGCCCCCTCTCTTCTGTTCTGCTTGCCCGGGGACCCCCAGCACTGTGACTGCACTCAGGCAGCTCAGGATTGCTGGAAACTCGCACAGGTCTCAGAGGGCCCCACAGCCTGGCCTCCCACCTCACTTCTCAGTGTGCCCCACTTTCCCACTCCCTGCGAGGATTACGTCACACCTTCTCCTCTAGCCTCTCCCTCGAGGAGTTTTACTCTGGAGCTCCCTGGCCAGTAACTGATTCAGATAAGAGCACGTGACCACATTCTGGCCAAAGAGATGTGAGGGGGAGTTTGCCGGGAGGCTTCTGAGAAAGTTTCCTCACTCCTCAGAGAGAGTGCAGGAGAAAGGATAGCCTTTCCTCTTCCTCTGGGTCTGGATGTGATTGCCTGGAACAGCTGCGGTCATCTTGCTCCAGCCCCACCAAGGATGGCCGAGCAGTGAACTGGAAAGAACCTGGCTCCTTGATAACGTAGCTGTGTCCTTGAATCAACTGAGGCTGCAGCTGAACAACCTCTAGTTATGTAAGAGAACAAATGTCTTTATTTGTTCAGGCATTTGAATCTGGGTTCTAGAGCAGCTGAGAGCATCCTATTAGACAATGGTCCAGTATCTCCCAACTTAAAAGAACATCCTCCCTTGACCCCATGGCTCCCCTCATGGCTCCAGCTACTATCTCATCTCATTTCTCTGTTCCTTCTCACAGCAATATTCTCTGAGAGTTATCTATACGCTTTTACCACTTCTTCACCTCCGTTCTCTTTCAGACTACCACAATCAGGCATGTCCCAGCACGCCACTGGAACAACTTTTGTCAAGGTTACCAACAACCTCCAACCTGCCAAATCCAAATGCCTCCTCCCTGTCCTGCATACTCTACCCCTCCCTCTCCTGAGAGAGTCTCTTCTCCCACCCTCCACGACTCCATGCTCCTCTGGTTCTCCTCCAGGCTCACACTCGGGGTCTCTTCAATTCTTTGTCTACACTCTCCCTAGATCTCACACAGTCCTCTTAAAATAACCTATGTGTAACAATGTGGCTGGTCTTTGTCCGTGGTTCCTGGAAGGTAGCCTCTAAATCCTTGGAATTTCCTGGGCGATAGGAGTGTCTTGGTTATCCACAGTGGGCCCTGATGGTTTGCACTAACGAGGTGGCTCATGGTGGGCCTCTAGATAGTTTAAGCTAACAAGATGACTCAGATGGGCGCTGGACATGCCAAAGAGACCAACCACATGATTAGAGGGTTGGGGCTTTGAGCCCAACCTCCAGGGAAGACACAGGGGCTGGAGAATGAGTTCAACCTCGTGGCAGCCAATAACTCAATCAATCATACATATGTAAAGAAACCCCAATAAAAACTCTGGACAGAGGCTCAGTGAACTTCTCTCTGTGTATTGTCACATGTCACTGTGCTGGGAGGGTGTCCCTCCTGACTCCAGGGGGAGTGGACAACAGAAGCTTCATGTTCAGGACCCTCCCAGACCCAGTCCTATGGATCTCTCCTTTTGGCTGGTTCTGATTTGAATCCTTTTGCTCTATTAAAATTAATTGTAAGTATAGTGCTTTCCTGAGTTCTGTGAGTTTCTCTAGTGAATTATGGAACCTGAGGGGTTAAGGGGAACTCCTGAATTTGTGCCAGTTGGTCAGAAGTGAGGGTGGTCTGGGGACCCTCGAACTTGCAGCTGGTGTCTGAAGTGCGAGCAGTGTCGTGGAGGACGGGGCATTTCATCTGTGAAGCTTGACCTAATTCCAGGTAGTTGGTGTCAGAAGTCATTGCAACCTATAACTCCCAAATCAATCTAGTCCTGAGCCCTCTCTCTTGAATTTCAGACTCCCGTGCTCATCTGCTACTAGACATTGCTACTTGGATGTCATCTCAAACTTAACAGGTCCAAAGTAGAACACTTGATTTACACAGCTAAACTGGTTCTTTTCAAGGGCTCACAATTTCAGCAAACAGCATCACCACTCACCCCATTCTTTAGGACCTAAATCCAGGAGTCACTCTTGACGCCTCATCCCCCACATACAATCCATCAGTTATACTTCCAAAGTCCATCCTGAATCCGTCCACTTCTCTCCATGTGCACTGCTACCACCCCAACTCTGACCAACATCATCTCTCCACCTGGTCTGTACCAACTCCTTTACCTTCCTAAATGGTTTCCCTGTTTCTGGCTCTTGCTCCCCAACCCACTCCAGTCCATTCCTGGACTTCTCTCTGTAAAATGTAAGCCAGATTATGTCACTACCCTGTTTAACCTCTGTTAGGCTCCTTTCATCTTAGAATAAAATCCAAACTCTAACTTGGCCCAGGTCACAGGTGGTCAGGTCCCTCCTGGCCTCTCTCCAACCTCACCCCCGAAGCCTCACAGCCTTCGCCTCTGCTCTTCCCTCTCTAGTCTTCTCTTCTCCAACAGTCCCATCGTCAGTCAGTGCCTTCTCATTATCTGGACACAGTCCAGGGTTTCTTCCCCAGTGAGGTCTCTCCTGCCCCCACTCCCATCCTCCGATTTTCCCTGAGTCATTCTGCTCAGAGCATTTAGCACCCCCTGACTTTATCCTGTTTGCCTGTTGGCTTGCTTATTCTCCATCACCCTCCCACAAAAGGAAAGGTCCCTGGTCCTTCTTCACTGCTTATTCTGAGTGCTTGTCATACTGCGTGGCACAGAGTAGGCACTAAGTAGATATATGTTACTGAATAGAAACTAAAAAAGGTTGGAACCAAGGCAGTGAATAATGTGGGAATTTCAAGAGGGTGCTTTCAAATCACATTCTGTGGGTGTTGACATCTGGGTAGGGTGGTCCAGCTCCAGGCTCCTGACCACCACTCACTCCAGAAGCACCTCGTAGCCACTGGACTCCAAAGTCCTACTTATACTTCCTGCTTTGGTGGAGCCTCATGCACACTAACTTTGGGTGAACTAGATTTCTTTCCTACCTTACACATACTGTCAGAGAGCAGAGACTAATACACACTCATTAATATATAAGTTGAAGAATCCCTTTTACTAAAATTTAATGTCCAGTTAGGCTGAAGTCTGTCTTTGAGTCAAACAGGACACCAGTTCTTTCTCTCTTGCATATCCCAGGGCCGGGGAAGGAGGTTGGCAGAGATACGTATCACATATTTCTGTGTTTTACCCTCTTCTCCTCTAAACCCTCTCCAGAAGACTCTGCCACGTGACACCCTGTCTTACCAAAAGTCCATCTGGTTGTCCTTGGCAAACACAACACTAGGTGGGTTTTAAACCTCCAAGAAATCACAGGTGAGATACTAATTTCACACTCCAACACTAACGAGTGGAAGGCAAGCTCACTTTGGGGGAAAGACAAGAGGCTCTGATAAGAGGCTTTAATGACTGGGTAGGCAGGAGAAGCATTTCCAGATACCCCTCTCTACTAGATTCTGGGCATTTCCTCCCAAATGCTAAGGTTCAAAGGCCTCCCAGAGATAAAACATCATAAGGCAAATTGTTCTATGACTCAGCATATCCAAACTGAAGAAGTAAAATAGCCTGGTAATTTGCAAAGCCTTGCAATTTCTGCACAGGCTCTCCTAGATCCGTCCCCACAACCACACAGGTTCCCCAGAGAAGGATCCCCCAGGCCTACACACTCCTATCTGACTTGGGAAAATCGAAAGGTAGCACCGAGAGACAAAGGTTTGGGCAGAGGCTCCTGGAACAATGTTTCATGAACTGCTATGGATGCCCTCAAGGCCAGAGCTAGAAATGGTGGCCTGGGCGCCGTGGAGAATGAAGTGGAGTCAACTACTGTCACTTCTTCCTGTCTTCGTGGTCAGCCCCCTGGCTTTCCCTGTCTCATCCCACCCCACCAGCAGATTAGAAAGAGGACCACTTTAGGGGGCCGCCCGGTGGCGCAGCGGTTTAGTCTGCGCTTGGCAGCCCGGGGTTCGCGAGTTCGGATCCCGGGCGCCCGCCGACGCACTGTCTGTCAGCCATGCCGTGGCGGCGTCTCATATAAAGTGGAGGAAGATGGGCACGGATGTTAGCCCAGGGCCAGTCTTCCTCAGCAAAAAGAGGAGGATCGGCAGTGGATGTTAGCTCAGGGCTGGTCTTCCCCACAAAAAAAAAAAAAAAAGAGGACCACTTTAAATTCTATTTTAAACAAGGGCATCACTGTTCCTCTCCCAGCCCTGCCCATCCTCCAGCTCCACCCTGCTCTTCCAGACTGACTAAGAGTGGGATCCTCTTACCTGAGTTTAAAATGGCCTTTCAGATCAGAAATAACCTATGTCCACAACTCTTACATGGACTTTAAGGTCCCGGAAGATGTCAGGAGTACGGACAAGGAACATACACTTAGCTGTTCCTTCAACACTCTCATCAAACAGAAGACACTAAGTCAGACATTTTGAGGGCAAGATGATGGTAGTGGGTCTGGCAAGGAACACTAGCCTGACGCTAAGAGTGTTAAATAATCCGTGAACACACGACCGTAGGCTTCCTGTCCTCGTGGAAGCTTGGAGCTTCAAAAAAGACGCAAGAGACCCAAGTCAGTGAGACGTTTGGTTCCATATCTATTGTGGGAATAAGATCCCCTCTGCCTATTTGAGCATCAGAATCTTCACCAGTTACTCTGGGATGTCAGCTCAGGGCTGGTGCGGGTCCTCTGGCCAGGGTTTTCTGGTACGTGAGCCATCTGCTGCCATCAACTCCTGCTCAAGCACCAGTGACTCAGCACTCCCAGACCACTGTCCTTTCCCTGCTGTTATGGGCTGAATTATATCCCCCCCAAAAAGATGTCAAAATCCGAGCCCCAGTACCTCAAAATGTGAACTTATTTGGAAACAGGCTCTTTCCAGATGTAATTAGTTAAAATGAGGTCATACTGGAGTAGGGTGGGCTCTGATCCAGTATGACTTATGTCCTCATAAGACGACGACCAGGTGAAGACACAGACACCCCGAGAGAACACCGTGTGAAGACAGAAGATCAGGCTGATGCTTCCACAAGCCAAGGAAGGCCAAAGATTGCCAACAAACACCAGAAGCCAGGAAGAGGCAAGGAAGGAGTCTCCTACAGCTTTCCGAGAGGGCATGGTTCTGCTGACCCTTGGATTTCGGACTTCTGGCCTCCAGGACGATGAGACAATACCTTCCTATTGTTTTAAGCCACCCAGTTTGTCTACTTTAAGACAGCCCTAGGAGACGAGCACACCTGCCATCCTCCAAAAGGAAAGGAGACAGTGCTTTGGTACAGACCACTGAGAGGCTCCCACAACAGAACAGCACCCCATCAAGGGGCAGGCTGAGGTGAGCAACCAAGCCTCCGGATGAAACACCCAGGAGTCCCGGGGGGCATTACTCACTGGGGCCAGAATCTAATCCAAGCTCTCCTTCCATTGAGTCGCGTGGGCCCCACGGGTACGGCTGCTCCTCCTGCTTGATCCATGACAAAATGTCATGTGCTGAGATCAGAGACTCTGTTCAGGGAGAGAAGGCAGTCTTAGATTCTGTTCATTTCCACTGAGCACCCCATCACAGGTTCGAAAACCATCACATGTAAAGGCTACTGCTCCAGCTCGCAGGGCATGTGGCGGTATTGGTGCGTACGTTTCATTTACTGGCCATCCTCCCCATCAACTGCCTTCATAAATGGGATCTCACTGGTGCTCGTTACATTTCAAGTTGGCCAGGGAGGACAAGGCTTGTCCCAAAGTCTGTGCAGCAGCAGAGCCAGGGTTAGAACGCAGGTCTTCCGACTCTGTCCACCGAGTCCCAGAGCAACCTGTGGGTCCAGGACAGGCCAGAGGGAAGCCTGGTCTCTGACGGCCCACAGGACCAGGGGATAAGTAGCAGGACTTAAAAATCAGCAATGGCAGAAGCAGTGAGCAAGGGTCACTACAAGAACTGCAGTGGAGACTGTGGCTCTTTATCAGGAAGGGTCGGCTTTCCCTTCTGCCCTGGACCCCTCAATTCCTCCATTGAAAAGTGGTAGAGTTGACAAACTACAAGGAATGCTAGATTTTACGTCTGGTCTTCTCTTCCTGGTATGCGGGGTGGGGTGAGACTTTGGGATCGTAACTACCAAACGAGATGACACTGGACTTCTCCAGCTCTGCGAGCCTATGTGAACACACACACACACACACACACACTCTCTCACACATTCTCCCTCTCTCTCCTCTCTCTCTCTCACACACACACACATACACTCTCACACATTCTCCCTCTCTCTCTCTCTCTCTCTCACACACACACACACACACACACACACACACACACACACACACGGCCCTGGGCGGGTGGAGCTTCCCTATTGTTCTCTTATGCTTCCCTATATGCCTGGACCCTCCCAGAAGTCTCCTGGAAGATATCTAACTAGTTATTATTCATTCAAGAAAAATTCCAGAAAACATAAATTTCTTTCTTTCTGTCACAGAAATACTTTTAAAAGCCTTTTGGGTTATATTTATTGTTCAAAAATCAGTGCTGAAATAATTTTAGTATCACTTCCATTGACACAATAAATTATCAATTTAATGATTCCTTTAGAAAAATCCTCTCCACTTTACTAACAGCTGTATTCCAAAATCTGTACAAAGTCGCTAACTGAGGAACACGTATTTCATTCTCTGAGCCTCTCACTGACCTTTGACCAAAAGTGACTCAGTCGGCTTGCTTTCCCGGCAGCTGCAAAAGGCAGCTGAGGGACTGCTTGTCCTTGATGTTCACTGTGGCATCTCGCTCACCTGAATTGGGGTCCGTCGGAATATCTCTCTCTGCCAGATCCTGCTGATCCCACACGCACGGGTGCTCCTCCTGTTTAATCCGGGACAAGAGGTCCTGGGCAGAAGCTGGCGAGTCTGCTTGCGGGAACAGAGCAGTACAGGCGTTAGGGGACGTGAAAATGCCCACAAGTTTATGCTTTGAGTAAATCTCTCACTTCAAACCATAATTTCTTTTCCTTAAAAATCAGGTATAATTAAAGTATACACTAATTAATTATAGGTTTAAGTCAGCTTGGCCCCAACTAATGGAACCTTTGCTGCAAATAAGTGGATACTATAGGGGAGCAACATAACAGTGACCTCAAGAGAGTCTTTCTGTGCTTCAGAAACTGACGTCCTTCAAGTGAGGTTCACGCTTGAGTACTGAGCACCACCACGGAGACAGGTAGTCCTCACGAGGGGATTTTCCAGGAAAATGGCGCCTTCCACAGAGCCTTTTATCTTAAACATTTTAACAGGATTTTTCTAAGATGTGTCCTATGTCTTCTTTCTTCTGCGGTCTATTCAACCTCATTGGCCCTTTATTGCCTCCTTATCTCTTAAAGATCTCTTTGAAGATAGAAACACTGTGATGCTTTCCAGGAACATGCCCGATAAAACTGGCATGGGCTTTCCTCAGCTCAGGCGCTGTTATCACTGACCTGTGGGTGTGAGGCTTTGGCCAAGGGGGGTGAGGTTTGTGGAGCTCTGACCTGTGGATAAGTAAAGAGCTACGGTATGTTAATTTATCTTGTGATGGTTAATTTTATATGTCCACTTGGCTAGGCACAGTACCCAGATATTTATCCAAACATTATTCTAGATGTTCCTGAGAAGGCATTTTTTTTAGATGAGAGTAATATTTAAATCAGTAGACTTTGAGTAAAGCAGATTACCCTCCATAACATGGGTGGGCCTCATCCCACCAGTTGAAGGACTTAACAGGAAAAGACTGACTTCCCCCAAGGAAGAGAGAATTCTGCCAGCAGACTGCCCAGGTCTCCAGCCTGCCTGCCCACCCTGCAGATTCTGGACATACCAGCCTCCACAATCGGAGAAGCCAATTCCTTAAAATCAATCAATCAGTCTCTGCACACAAATACACATACACACACACACACACCCCTACTGGTTCTGGAGAACTCTGACACACACACACACACACACACACACACACACACACACACACACACACACACACACACACACCCCTACTGGTTCTGGAGAACTCTGACTCATATATACACACACAACTCTGATACACACACACACACACACAGATCTCTCACACACACACACACACACACAGATCGATCACACACACACCCCTACTGGTTCTGGAGAACTCTGACTGATATGCGTCTGCTCCACAGAGTTCTCACATACAGAGTCTAGCAGGAACACCATGTAGGAAACGCTATCCCGACGACCCCACGGGACTGCAGCCGCGCGGGTGCCCGGCACAGAGGCAGCAGCCTGTAAATACTTGTTTAAAAGATTGAAAGCCCTTCCCAGTCAGGAGCAGGTCTTATGGACTGATTATCTCCCCCTACCCACAGAGCCTCGTAAAGCACCTTACACTCAGTACTTCTGCCCTGATATTGCTTTTCTAGGAGAGGAAGGAATAGTTAAAAACTATTAACTAATAGTTTTCTCTGTAATTGACCTTACAAAGAAAAGAGGAAACAGAACAAACTAAGCCCAGATGTGCCAGCAAATCATCAATGCCGTGTGCCATGTCTGTGCCCACGGGGACATCCTGTCTCTCTGCCCGTCCTGGGTCCACAGCTCTTCCACCTCCAGCTCAGGCCTCTGGCCTGGCGCACATGACAGACGAAGCCGGGGGCCTGCAGACCACGCTGACCTTTCCTCTCCCTCCCGGGCTTGGGAGGCTACTCGGCTCACTCACCAGTGATGGACTCCGTGGGGATGGCTCTCTCCTCCAGGCCCCGCTGACCCCGGACACACAGGGTTTCCTCCCGCTTCACCTGGGAGGACACGTCCTGTGCAGGCACCAGGGGCTCTGCTCCTGGGAACAGAGAATCACATCATCTGGTGTCTTTTTCCTGAATGATTGTCACCCGGACATTCTTGGGGTCAGGAGTACAACTGATAGCACTTGCCAGGGAAGAGCACAGGGGTCTCGGGTTCTTGCAAGCGACTACAGGGGACCCCGAGGAGCAGAAGGGCCTGGGAGCAGAGAATGATCAACATTCAGGACAAAGGGGTAGGCCAAGCAACAAAATGAGGTGAGATAAGGCCGAGAGAGAGTTCTGGAAAAAGCCCCATGCTGGGTTGGGTTCTAATCAGGATGAGGCCTTAAGTTTGACCTCTGTATAGGAGTCATTTGTCCTTGTTTTTCACCCCAGTGAGAAAGGAGTTGGCCAGACATAGACACACACACACTCATACAGGTGCAGTCACTCACACATTCACATATGATTAGCAAGAAGTTAGACTGGGAAAGAGATGTAACCCAGCCCCATTCTTGGATGGATAATGCACAGCATCCTTATGCACAAAAGACAATGACATATCCTCTATGTAGACCCCAAGACATGACAAGCAGGGCATTTTCCTCTTATGATGGTCTATGGTGCAATGTACTAGCCCTGGCAGGAGACGGCTCAGCCAGCAGGAAAGAGATTTGATGAGGAATCGGGAGACGTGGATCCTGGTTTCAACTCTACCCCCAGCCCAGCAGATGAGTCACTTGACCACTCTGGCTCTCAGTCTGCTCGTTCCATCCATAAAATGGGCATAGCAGTCCCTTTCTATCTCGTGCACAGTGATGGATAATAACTCAGTGAAACCATTGAGGTTACAGCACTTTAAGTATGAGAGGTTACCACGGCTGCTGGCCTCAAGTATTAGCAGTGCTTGAAGACGGAGAGGAAGCCATTTAGATGAAACGTCCAGATTAGACAAATCCATAGACACAGAGTTGAAGAGTGGTTGCCAGGGGCTGGGGAGGAAAGGGAAATGAGATGGACTGATAATGGGTACGGGGTTTCCCATGAAGAAAAGGTTCTGGAGTTAGACAGTGATGATGGTTGCACAACTGTGAACCACTGAATTATACACTTTAAAAGAGTGAATTTATGGTACGCGAATTATATCTCAATAAAGAGAAGAGATTGGGAGGGAGGGCACTGCCCTAGAGCTGGCTTCTAAGGGAAGTTTCAGTGAAAACGCTCTCTTAGAAAGAAGGACAGAGGGCACAGACAGGTGAAAGTTCACACGATAAGGCAGAGAATACAGTCAGAGGACCAGATTTCACCTGGTCCAACTCTGCGCAGGAGAGCTGAGGCCCCGAGAAAAGAGCCCTAGGGCAGAGCTGGGACTAGAACCCTAGCACCTTCCGTCCCAGGTATAAATTCTGACCAGGTGTAATGCTCTCAGGAACTGGATTTCCTCAAGATGAATGATTCCTTCTTGAGTGAGAAGAAAGCCTTGAAGGGTAAGTCTGTCTGTGACATAGGGGTCTGTGTGAGAATGGGATGACGATATGGAGATGACAGCTAAGCAAGAAGCAATGGGCTGTGGCAAACTCTGCATCCGTGCAGACTCCCCCCCCACCTTCTCCGTCCACCTGCTGGGGCTGGGCCGGGCTGCTCCCAGGCTCAGGGCTCTCACTGCAGGCTGCCATCAGGCCTGGGAGGCCACAAGCCTGGCCTTCCATTTCTCTCTACCCAGCTCACCTGGGTGTCCAGAGCTGCGTGGCTCTAACCCAAAGCACAAGCATCCATGGTGCACTTTCGGGCCCCGTAATCTCCTCCTGGAAGTGACTGCTAAATTTCAATGGCAGCAGAACCACAAGCAACTCAAGAGAAGCCCCTCGTGAACTCATGCAGGGCTGGCAGGGCTTCTACCCTGCCCTGCCCTGCCCCCGGGGGCCCTTTTCAGCTGCCATCACCTGTGTCTGGATCCATTAGGATTTCTCTCTCTTCTGGATCACGTTGCTCCCACACACAAGGCTCTTCCCTGGGCTCAACCTGGGATGGAGCATCTGGCTTGGGCACTGGACCCTCTGAGTCTGGAATGAGTTGGAAGGGAAGGAAGGACTGAGTGAAGTTGACCAACGAGTCCCGATCAAGGACAATGGCAGAACTCTCCCCTCTCCCAACTCTCCCTGCCCACCAGAGTGTCCCTCTAGGTGGTAGCAGTTACATATGTCAGATAATCTCTTATGAGGAACCTTGAAAACAAGTCATCAGATTCTCCACTTTCTGGGGGGAAATAGCTGGTCTCTGAAAGACAACAGCAGACCAACTGTGGCTTATCCAAGGCTGTTGGGACGTAGTGTGCAGTGAGGTGCAAATGATGCTATTTGACTGTATTTTAAATAAGTAGTAGCATAGCATTCAATTCTATAGTGATAGGCTCTATAATTGGACTTTTAATTTTCATCCTGTTACAAATCATTCTATCTTCCTAGCATTATAAGCAAATAGTTTCTTGAGTTTCCATTAGGTACAAACATGAAACACCTTGCCCAGGGTGTGAACATGGGTTGATAAGCACGTTACTCCCCTCTCCAGAGACTGCTCACCACAGAGGAGGGAAGGTGTCCTTACCCAGGGACATCAGGGTTTTGTAGTTCTCCTTAACAAGGTTGTTGTAGAGCTCCTTCTGCCATTCGTCCAAGTTCTTCCACTCGTCCTCAGAGAAGTAAACAGCAATGTCGACAAAAGTCACTGGAACCTGGGCCAACAAGAGTTTTAGTCTGGGCCCTCCTTCTTGCTTCTCCCCACCACCTCCCTTCACAGGCCACAGGGCCCATTCCGCCCCAGAGCCTGGCCTTTGCTCTCCACGGCGCCCCGTCCTCCAATCCCAGCCTGGTCCATTTCAATGGAGTCAGTCCACCCTGTTCCTGATCTTCTTGTGCCTCCAAAACAACGATGGTCAACACTCCCTTTTGTTTTTAAACATTTTACCATATCCTTTGCAGTTTCACTTTTAGGTAAACTGGGCACCTGAGGGTAAAGCTGAAGTCACTGTGCAGCTTGTGCTCAGGGTGACAGGGCTGTGGTAGGATCTCAGAGTGGGTACCAGTCAGCCAAGTACATAAAACCCTGTTATAAAACCTGTTTTTCTGGTCAGGTAACCTCTGGGTACACAGTCACATTTTTGTCCCTAAAACATGTAAAATCTAAAGGCATGTGCTAAAGCTCCAGGAGCTGGATCTGTTTTGTTCACCACTATATCCCAAGCATCCAGAAGCACAGAGTTTGGAGCCAATAAATATTTGTCAGATGTGCTGAATTGTGGTGCCGATACTAGGAAGTTCCACTGCAGCCTGAGTCATCCATCGTCTAATGGCAGTCGCTTGTTATTCCAGGTAGTCTCATCTGTTACATAAAACTGTTATTTCAGTTTGACAAGGATCCTTGTCTGTACTCATTTCAGTCACTCACCAGCACGGCCTCACCTTGGACCAAGGCATTCAAAATGGTTTCACTTCCATGACTCTAATAACTGAACTTCCCTTCTCCGACCACAGAGCCTGACCTCCTACCACTCTCACATCCCGACGGGACCAGCACTGCACTCTCACTCGGAAATCCAACCCCTCAATTCTCCCCGAAGCCCTAATCCTAGTCCATCAGTCTTCATAACCGCACAGACAAGGCCAAAGCTTACCTATGTGGCACCTTGTGTGAATTAGAAAAAGACAGCCCTCTGGGCGTCAGGTCCACTGGTGCACAGGTGGGTGACTGGGCAGCACCTTTACATAAATTAGAAACATCAGCCCTTGCATCAGGTGCTTATAACCCTAAGGGTGTCCTGTGTACACCTGTATGCCACCTACTGACTGGCAGCTCACCAGCCATCTTTAGAAACAGAACTAGAATTTCTAATTCCCTGGACCTTCTGCCAGACTTGGGCAAATCCCAATCTGGGAAAACTGATACCACTCTCTTCATTGTAATTCTCTACTGCTAGATAAAACTCACAAAATTCTTTACTGCCTCCTCTTCCTCCCCCAAGACCAAGGCTCTGCCCTTGCCCTTCCCTGTTTCTTCACTGTTCCCTTGGCAATTGCATTCTTTTCACAATTTCAATGGTACCTCTTTGCAGATGCCACTCTTCAACTTTCCTTGCTCCCTTCAAAGTTCACATTTCAACAGCCTCCTGAGTGGCCCCATTTAATCATCTTTTAAGTACCTCAAACTAAACGCCCCCCAAACCAAGTTCATTATCTTTTCCAACATACCAACTCCTCTGCCTCACTTTACCATTTCTGTGGAGGGTCAAAATTCTGGAATCATATTCTTGCAGTTGGAAATAGCCATCACTTTGTAAAAACCTCCCTGTGCCAGGATACAGCAGAAGTCTGAGACATGGTCTGAGGCTGCAGGGAGCCTACAGTCTAGCTGGATAGAAAAGGCTATCCAAGAATTATCTGTACACAACAGGATTCAAGAGGCACAAAGGATCTGAGAGGCATCAGCCTTCCTTGACTCTGACAAGGAGAATGCATCTAGGATGGCCAAGAGTACACAACGAATTAAAACTATTTCTAGCAACATTAACTAACATTCTTTATGGTTAAATTCTTTAACAGTCCCTTCAAAAAGTAGAGCCTCAGTCTCCTCCCCTTGACTGTGGGCAGAATTTAGTGACTCGCTTCTAACAAATAAATAAAGAAGTGATGGTGACAACTTCTGAGACTAGGTCATAAAAGACACTGCAGCCTCCATCCTGGTCTCTCTCTGGGATCACTCCCTCTGGGGGAAGCCAGCTGCCATGTCGTGAGGATGCTCAAGCAGCTCTGTGGGGAGGTCCACACAGTGAGGAACTAAAGCTTCCTGCCCACAGCCAAGGGAGTGAGCCGTACTGGAAGTGGATCCTCCAGCCCCAGTCAAGCCTTCAGATGACCTCAGCCCCAGTCAATAGTTTGACTATAACTTCATGAGACCCTGGCCAAATCACCCAGCTAAGCTACTCCTAAATTCCTGACCCACAGACACTGCAAAGTGATAAATATTTATTCTTTCAGGCTGCTAATTTTGGGGGTAATTTGTTAAACAGCAAGAGATAAATAATACAACAATACAATGGGACAGTGTTGTCCCATCAACAAAATCAATTAATCCTCATAACTCCATCAAGTAAGCATATTATCTTGCTTTTACAGATGAGAACAGTGAAATTCAGAGGGACTATCTGGGAATTATTTATTCATACTTCACTTTTTTCAAAAGAGGAATTGAGGAGGCTCAGAGACAACAAAAAACATACCTGACCAGTGGTAGGAAAACCAGTGTGTGACAAGGCCAAGATTCAAACCCTAGTCCTCTGATTCTGGACCCCATAAGCATTCCATCATTCCGTGAGGGCATGTCAACTCAAGACCCCTAATGCCTGATCCAACGCACACAACACCCAACAGCGCCAAGTAAGGACACAGCACCAAGTTAAAACACACAGCACAGACGACAGAAAAGGGCAGTGTGTAAGGAGATCTGATTGTGCCGGAGAAGCAATACACGCCAAACCATACTGAAAATGAGGCCCTGTGGGCTGCAGGGGCAGGGAACGTTTTAGGGAGGAACCAAAGCCACTATTAGAATTCAGTTCTGTGAAGCCACAATAAATCACTGTCAAACAACTCCTCTGCCAAAGTCATTGGGTTGGTTGCCTCAGCAGATACAAAGACATAGAAGCCCGGTTCCCTACATGGAAGTGTGAGCTCTCCAGCTGGGAAGAGTCACTTGGCAAATATTTTTTATATACTGACTATGAGCCAGGTACCGTCATAGGCACGGAGACATAGCAGTGAACCAAGCCGAATTTACATTCTGGTCGGGGAAAATCAACCAAGGAGACAAAAAAGGGAAGTAAATATTTAAGATGCCTGAATGTACAAAGTGCTTTGAAGAAAATGAGAGCAAGGACAGGGCAGAGTGTGCTGGGGGTGAGGGGACGTGGTTCTTTTGTATTGGGTGGCCATGGAAGGGCACAATGATCAAGTGACAGCTGAGCAGGTACCCAGGGAAGGAGCTTTAACAGTGGAGGAAAGTCCCTGAGGTGGGACAGTGTGGCGTGCTGGCAGAACTGCAAGAGGCCAGTGTGTTGGAGAGGAGTGGGCAAGAGGGGGTGGAGTGGAAATGAGGTCAGAAAGGTGGGGCTGGAGAGAGAGGGCTACTGACAGAATGGGGGTGTTTATGGTGAATCTGATGGGAAGCCATTTGGGGGTTTTAAGCAGAGGTGTAATATGACTCATTTATATTTTACAAGGATCACTCTGGCTGCTCTGCTGAGACTAGATTGTATGGGGTAGAGGACAAGCATGGAGACAAGGAGACCAGGCAGGAGGCCCCGGCAATAATCAGATGAGATGTGATGGTGTCTCCAACCAGATGATGGTGGGATTAGTGGAAGTGGGGAGGAGTGGTCAGACTGGACATATTTTGAAGAAAAATCAGACAGTGTTTACCGGAAGTATATATATTGGAAGTAGGTGTGAGAAAGAAAGGAGGCAAATATGACTCCAAGGCTTCTGGTTTGAGCAACTGGAAGGATGGAGTTGTCTTCAGTGGAGATGAGAACGACTTTGAGTAGAACAGGTTTCAGGCGGAAGATCAGGAGTTCAGTTTGATTGTGTTAAACGTAAGATATTTACTGATGTCCTGATGGAGATGCTGAATTAGCAGGTAGGAATGTGAATCTGGCCTTTAAGAAGGAAGTCTGAGCAAGATACAGAGAGGTGGGGAAGAAAAGACTGCATTTGGGAGTCGACAGCACACAGGCTGCATTTAAAACCCTGAGACTGGATGAAATCATGAGGGAGGGAGCATAGACAGCAAGCAAAACGTCAAGACCACGCCCTGGACCACTCTAAACATAAGAAGTCAGGAAAAGGAGGTGGAACCAGCGAAGAAGACTGAGAAGGAGCAGCTAGTGAGGTAGGAAAAGAATCAAGAGAGGTGTTTGGAGTGACCTGAGAAGGTGTTTCAAGGTGGGACTGGTCACCTGCAAGAAATGCTGCTGACAGGCAGGGAGCATGAAGACTGAGAACCCACCACTGGCTTGAACACCACAGATGTCATTAGGGCTCTGGCAAGAACAAGAGGATGGAAAGGTGGTAGCAAAAGCCTGATTGGCATGGGTGCCAAAGAGAATGATCCAATTAGCAAGCTACTGAAATACTGAGAATAGAGGAACACATTAAATGAGACCATGGAGGATGCAGTCAGTGAGAAACTCAACAGGAGGGATGGCCTAGTTTCTTCCACAGATAAATTGCAAGGAAAAATGAAAGAGATGGAGGAGGAACCTATAGATTAAAAAAAGACTTAAGAGACACAGCAATCACAATTTGTAGACTTTGTTTAAGTTGTGACTCAAACAAACTAATAGAAAAAAAATTACAACATTTTTGGAAGAACTGAAAATTTGAACACTGATTAGATATTTGAGTAGGCTGAGGTTTTTGTTGTGGTGGTGATAATATTGAGATTACTATTTTTTAAAAAGAGTTTTCACCTTTTTGGTACCTACTGAAATACTTACAAATACAATGACTGCTGTCTGATATTTGCTTCAGAATAAAGTGGAAGGGGAACACGGGTAGGAATTTAGATGAACCAAGATTGGTCAAGAGTTGATAACTATTGAAGCTGGATGATGGGTTCATGAGGGTTCATTACACTATTCTATCTACTTTTGCATATGTTTCAATTTTCTATAATAAAAAGGTTAAAAAAGGGTGGGAGAGAAAATGGAGAAGAAAGAAGTGGAGACAAACACAGACTACTCATTTAAGGAATTCTGCTCTAAAGAGGAGCAGAGAAATGAGGCCCTAACTGGAGGGAAAGGCAGGGTCTATGGAGGTTTATTCTTACAGAGACGGGCAACATTACATGCTTGTGGGGAGCGAGCAGGAGAGAAGGAAAAGTGGATGATGCAGAGGAGAAGGGTAGAAACGCCCACATGATGTTCTGGACTAAGTGAAGGGTGGATGACGAGCCCACAGTACCAGGGAGGGCAGGGGACATGAGGTGGATGGATGGAGGAATGTGGTGGCTACACGTGGAAGTCCCTTTTGAGTGACTCTGTGTTCTCAGTGGACTAGAAAGAAGGGTCACTGACTGAGAGTGCAGCGTAGATGAGCTGGGGGAGAGTGGGAGAGAGAAGGGAAGAGGAAATGGAGCATGAACTCTGACAGTGAAAAGGGCCCACCAGAGGGTTGTGGTCATAACTTTCAAGAGATTCCAGACAGCGTGGTTTTGGGTCTGTCTCCAACCACATTCAGATGAGCATATACAAAGCTAACCAATGACAAATGGTCATTTGGAGGTGCCAAGTGGAAAACCCAAGCATGAAGACCTGCAGGAATTTGCAGACACCCAGCCACCCCAGGGAGGGACTCAAAACAGTGAGAGTAAAGACTCAATGACAGGGGCTGCCCGGTGGCGCAGCGGTTTAGTCCGCGCTTGGCAGCCGGGGGTTCGCGAGTTCGGATCCCGGGCGCCCGCCGACGCACTGCCTGTCAGCCATGCCGAGGCGGCGTCCCATATAAAGTAGAGGAAGATGGGCACAGATGTTAGCCCAGGGCCAGTCTTCCTCAGCAAAAAGGGAAGGACTGGAACAGATGTTAGCTCAGGGCTGGTCTTCCCCACAAAAAAAAAAAAAAAAAAAAAGACTCAATGACAGAAACATGCAGAGTCTGTGGGGCATGATGGAGGCCAGCCTCATTGAGGTAGAACATTCTGGTCTAGGTTGTTTAAGTGGAGACAGGATTTAAGAAGACACTGAAATTAGACAAGAGAAGCAGGGAGCAAGAGAAGTTTGAGAAAAGAACCGACAAGATGAAATCAACAGTTCTGTTCACATGTGCTGGTCCTCACCTCCATCCCTGCCCCTAGGGACTGCCACATACCTTGGGGACCTCCCCCTTGCTCCCCGGGGGCAGCCGCAGGACCCAGAAGTTCCTGTTTCTCAGCAGGTTCTCCATGTTCTCCAGCCGCCTCTGCAGCAGCCCGTACTCCTGCAGCAGGGTCCCCAGCACGGCCCACTTGCTCTCCATGTGGTTCCCGAACTCCACGGCCGTCTTCTCACAGTCGGCCAGCTTCTTCTCGGCTGTCCCCGTCCGTCCCTCCAGATTCAGCAGCTGGCTGGCCTGGGCATCCACCTTCCTCTCCACAGCCTGAATGGCGGCCACCACGGTCCAGAGTGAGATCTCTGTGGGCAGCTGCGGCTCTCTCATCATGCGGTCAGGGAAGACGGGGGCCCTATCTGGGAAAGGCGGGAACTGAAAAGGCATCGGCCGTCGGGCGTCCATGTCCCATTCTTGAGTCTGTGTGTGGAGGGAGAAAGTGACAGCCCAGGATGAGACCCTGTGTGAGGGGGAGGGTGGCCTGAGAGCAGGGTACAACTAATCAAATGCCACAGATTCTCATTCTTGTGCCAAGCCCCGCCTCTCGGGCTGAGGAGTTCATTAATGTCCCAACAATAGCTCAAGCAGCCACCCACCCAACCTTCCCATTTCCTGCCTGCAGGAGACAGGCTGGTCACTGTTTACCCACCTGAACCCTTGGCAAGTCAAGGCTGTGGACCCTGGCCTAAAACATCACATACCACTGTCTTTGACTAGAACAGCTACTTTCTTCAAGGCTAGACTTAGTGATGAACTCTTTAGGGTGCCTAGTGTTTTCTGTTTCAAAGTAAGAATTTTCATGGAAGTTGTCTGACCCTAATCTTCCCAGCAATCTCTAAGCAGGTTAGGGCAAGAACGATTATCTCTGCTTTAAAGATGATGAAATGGAGGCACAGAGAAGTGGCTGGTCATTCGACAGCATCTCACTTCACTGCCAACTGGAGCACCCCTAGGAGCTGCAGGTAACAAAAAGCACAGTTCAGGTAAGTGTGCTGTCACCGCTTCTGGCAGGGCCGTGCCAATGGAGGCATCAGAGAGCCTAAGCGAGAGAGCAGACAAGCAGCCTTTTTCCATGGACAACTATTTACTCATATTTTCCAAAATGAAAATAGGTTTGCCAAAAAATGTCACTCACTGAGGAAGGGAGGAGGGAACATCCCTACGAGGAAGAGAAGACCTCCCAGCCCCTTCCCTGCTTCCCAAGGAGAGGGGTACCCCATGGCCCAGGCCCTCCCCCTATCTCCCAGCTCCCTCATCCTGGAAGGCTAAGGTGGAGGTTGGGAGCTGAGCCCTATGACCAAGAGAGGGTGGTCACAGTTCACTGGTGACCTGGGAACTGTCCCCATATTGTACCAGCAACCATGGCTCACTGGACAACAGCAGGGCTGATAACCACCTCTCCTTGCCATGTGGGACGGGAGGTGGGGTCATTTTCTGTTTTCCCTGTTGCTGCTGAAGAGGCCCTCAGGCTGGGCAAAGCAGAGGCCTGCTGCTTAGAGGTGACCTGGCCAGGCCAGGGACAGGCATGCCAACTGCCCTCTATAACTTGGAGCAGCTGTGACAGCCACAGAGGAACACCCCACAGCTTCCAGGGAATCACTCCGTGACATGGAAGAAAGGAGAGCAGGGCCCTGGGCCCCAGACCCTGCTAAGTCAAGGAAGCAGTATTTCCATCAAAGCCATGCAGGTCGGCTAATTTAGGCTGCACTCTTGCCTGGCCCACCGAAGGGAACAAGGGCTGGGAGGGGAAGTTTAGACAGTCACGGACCCAGTTTACCTTTCACAGGTTTGCAGATGTAAAGCTGAAAAATGATCAGATACACTGCAACTCCTGGCTGACTTGTCAGAACCAGGCTGAGAACCAGACCACCAGCACTGGTCCAGTCCAGGGTCAGCTCCCACACTCTCCTCCTGGGAAAGCTACCCAGGCCTCTCCCCTCCGGTCTCATGCACGATCCTGGAGCACTGGCTCTCAAACTGGTCGGCACCCTGAGATCCTCAGGGAGCTTTAAGAAATGACTAGAGCCTGCTCTTAATCCCAGAGACTCTGATTTTACAGGTTTGGGACGAGGCTTGGACGTCAAGAGTCTTAAAAGCTGCTTAGGTGATTCTAATGTGCAGCCAAGTTTGCCAACCGCTGGAAAGGGGGTAAAACCACCTCTCAATGGCCCCCTCCCCCCGTCACACCCGGTGCAAGAGAAAAGTGAATTACTCGTTATACTTGGTGAAAGACGGCAACACAACATTTTAAAAACCTTTCCGTCAGAGCGGCTACCGTGTAAACCTGACGAGGTACTCTGTGCGCAGCCGTCCCCGCCGGGCCGAGTGCTGCCGCAAACCGCCGGGGCGCAAGGGTGAGCCCGGCCCGGGGGTGGGGACGCGGGTACGGCTCTGCCAGGTCCCGGGACCCGCGCGCTCCGGGCCTCCCGCCCCGCGGGGCCTCCTCCGGGCGCCGGCGCCGGGCCCGGCCGGCACGCGGCCTCGGGGGCCCGCTGCTCGGCGGCGCGCGCGGGCCCGGCCTGCGAGGACGCGGGGCGCGGGACTGCGGGCCGGGCCTGCCTCGGGGCCCGCTGCGCCCGCCTGCCGCGCGAGCCCGCCCGCGCCCGGCCCGCCGGGGCCTCCGTTCCCGCGCCGCACGCCCAGGCCCTCCGGCGCCGACGGCCGCCCGGCGCCCCGCGCCCCGCGCCCGCAGCCCGCGCCCCGCCCCCACGGCCGGGCGGCGCGGCCATGGCGCTGGGCGGGGGCTGCACCCACCTGCATGGGCGGCATTCCCTCGGCCATTTCCCCGCGCAGCGCCGGCTCCTGGTGGCAGACCTCCTCCGGGGGCAGAGCCTGGGCCCAGCTCCAGCTCCCGCTGTCCAGCCCCAGGCCCTGGATGCCCAGCTGCTGAGGCTGCGGCCGTGTTGACACAAACTGCATCCTGGGAGTGCTGTTCCCCGCTCGGGCCGGCTAGGGAGAAGAAGAACGTTTTCCAGGCGCCTTCCCCCTCGCCGGGGCCGGACAGCTCCATCTACAGCCCGTAGGAGCAAACAGTCCCCTTTGGCGGCGCTCCCCGCCCTCCGCAGCCAGCACGCCAGCCAATGGCCTCCGAGCTCCTGCCCTCTGCGGGGACCGCCGGGGCCACTCCCGGGCCTCCAAAGTGGCCCTGGGCGGATATGCTCGTTAGAGACCCTCAGTCTGGGATGGCCTGCCCTAAAGTCCCAAACAATGCAGGGTCCTAAACCGAGGGCTTGATTTCTGTTAATTCTGCAAATACGTATTGGGTATCCCAAGGGAAGATGGTGCCTGACCTTTTGAAAAATTTTCAAGAGCAATTGTGTCTCCAGACTCTGCTGGCCGGTCCCCTTCCCTCACTGCTTTGCAGCCTCCACCTCCCCACTCTCCCTCTTCCCAATCCAAATTTACCTGGACCAGTTCCAGGCCTTTGCGTTGGTCTGGATGAGAGAGCAATGATCTGGGTAATGTGTCACAAGAGGGCCAAACTCTTCCTCCCAGGTAAGGGGCGGCATTTTAAGAGCAGCCTCTTCCAAAATCCTTAAATGTGGGTCAACGTCACTTTGAAACGTCAGGAAAGGCAGAGGAGGAACTAGGGAGAGGCCAGGGTAGGCTGATGGAGAAGACGGGGAGGGGGAAGTTCATGCATTCATTCCATGAATATTTACTGAGCACCTGCTGTGTGCAGGTACTGCTCCGGCAGAGGGTGGGCTTTGCAGTTGGATACACCTGAGTTTAAATTCCAAAATCCCCCACTCACTAGCTGTGACTGTGAGCAGTCTATTCACTTCTCTAAGCTTCACTCCATCTCTTCTAAGGCCTACTCCGCTGTAAAATCAAATGAGATGAGAACACCCCATAGTAGGCATTCAGCCAACGTAGTTACCCCCAAAAGGTAAGTCCTTGTAATTGTCCTCAAAATAGTGTCTGCTTTGTCTTCCTAAATGACTAGGCCCTATCTTGTTAAGACAGAAATCTCCAAGATTTATCACCCTGTGCAGAGGCAGACCTACCACAGAACCACCCTAGACTGGTACCCTTGTGTTCCACTGCACCTAGTAATAAAGGGCATTATCGGCCCAAGTGAGACATGTGCTTAGGGCGCCCTATGCAGAGGGACGATTATCACACACCTTCTGTTAGGCACCCTTCCAGGATACAGAATGAGTATCTCACAGACTTAGTACTATCCTCAGGGAGCTTACAGGTTAGTGAAGGTTATGTTCCCAGAAGTCAGGGCTCTCCTTCCCTCTGTTCCCTGGCCACGGGCTGCCCCCCAATTGTAAATATGTCCACATTATTAGGGGGACCAGGCAAGTGGAGCTTGACATATCCAGGTAAATTCATTTCCACCAGCGAGACACATCTCAGAGCACACTTTCTAACCTATAGACCATCAACCATCTTCCCTAGAGGTGGAAAAGAGGCTAGTTTAGTCCCAAGGGTTTAAGGTATCTTTTCAGTATAAAGTAGTTAAAACTAATTCCCTTCCTAAACATTACACTATCTATAAAAACGACTTCCCTTTTTACACAGTAAGACACCACATCCATTTCACATTTCTCCTTCACAGAGGGTGGATTTTCACACGGCTAGCCACATTTTCACCCCTTACAGCCAGAGAGTGGCTGCCCAGGGCCAGAGGTTCAGTTCACTGTCATATGAGCAAAGCTACTCAACTCAAACAGACTATAAATGCACCGACTTCATTGTACTAGCATTTTTTATAACCGCCAAGCCTAGCAACCATAGGCCACAAAAACTGGTAGTGGGTTCAGCAGGAGGGGAGTAAATGGGGGGATTAGAGGGCACTTCCCAGGAGGAAAACAAGGGCATGAGGACGGGGATGTTGTAGCAGCACAGGCTGTGGATCCTCTTATGGGTACTCCAGTGACCAGTGGGCTGACGGGGCTGAGAGATATGCTAGGGTGGGAGAGATCCTGTAACTGGGAGAAATTTCTGGTCATTAGACTTGTTTCTATGAACCACTGGGTAACTATGAGGCAGTTATTCTAACTTGCTGGGAAGCAGAATGAGTAACTGGATAAAATGGATTGTAAATGTCAAGTGTCATTATTGATCAACATTTCTTGTAAGGGAAGGACCCAGGCTGGCCCCTCAGTCTCTCAGGCGGGAATTGACTGCTTTTCATTTCCTTACCTAGGACTTCTATAGCTACTGCTCTAGACAAGGTATTTGAAGTAATAGATGCTGAACTACAGGATGTAGGAGAGGCCAAAGGAGAGGGAATTTGTAAACACCAGAACGTTTATGTGTTATGATGGTTAATTTTATGCATCTACCTGACTGAGCCAAGGGATGCCCAGATAGCTACTAAAACATTATTTCTGGGTGTGTCTGTGAGGGTGTTTCCAGAAGAAATGAGCATTTGAATCAGTAGACTGAGTAAAGAAGATCGCCCTCACCAACGTGGATGGGCATGATCCAATCCGTTGAGGGCCTGAATAGAACAAAAAGGCAAGGGAAAGATGAATTTGCTCTTTCCTTGAGCCGGGACATCCATCTCCTCCTGCCCTTGGACATAGGCACTCCTGGTTCTTGGGCCTTTAGACTTGCAATGAATTACACCACTGGCTTTCCTGGTTTTCCAGCTTGATCATGGGACTTCTTGACCTACATAGTTGCATGAGCGAATTCCTATAATACATCTCCTCGTATATATCTCTATATATCCTGGTGGTTCTGTTTCTCTGGAGAACCCTAATACATGTATCCTTCATTTCCTAAGAATTCCTGGTGCTTCCTGTGCATTCCATATACTTTCAACAACTACAAGCTTTATTTGAGGAAGAAAACCTCTAGATTTACTCTTAGCTGAGTGAAGAGGGTAAGCAGATTTGCACTTCTATCTTGGTGTCTCCCCGTGCCTAATTTAACAAGCAGGCTTAAGGACCACAATGTTAACAATGGGAGAGGGAAGAGAGGCCAGCCTCAGATCCTCAAGTCCCTCTCACCCACTGGCTTGTCCATGGTTACAATTTCCCATCTTCACTTTAGGACACAGTCCCTAGTTATGCCAACCTACAAGGAAGAGTAACTCCTTAGGTTTCAAAGTCACTGACATCCTAACTGTGACTAAAAATCAGAGGCAGGGCTTTATGGAGGGGTGGGGGCTGGGGGTAAGGTGATAAATCTCCAGACTACTGAGAAGAGGCAGAAAGTGTTGATGTGGGGATCACAGTCAAATATTTTGTATTATACAGTTTTAAGGTCAATTTGCTCTTGCTAATGAGTTTTCAACATCTTTGCCTTTCTCGGATCCACCTTTTGCCAACATTTTTATTCAAACTTAAGTGCCCAAACACACACATGCATTTTCGCTCCTTCCCTCTCCCTCTCTTTTTCACTAACTTCTGAAAATTTCTGCTTTTTACCTCTGTAAAGTTTGGAGAAAATACTACTTTTTCCCTCTTGAGTTTATTCTCAGCCTACTTCTAATAGGCATTTCATCACCTTCTTCACAAGTCTTCATAGTAGACGAGTGAAGTCCACTGGCTTCTCTTCAGTTCTTAATGACACTATGGTAGTTTCCTCAGTCTTAATAAATATGTAACTGCTTGGGTGACCAGGTGAGTAAACTACTCAACAGTTCTAATGCAACAGGCACCTAGGGCTTAGAAACCCTTTATGCAGAACACATGTTTTATGTTAGTAATAATTGCATTATGTTCTCTTGAATCTTCTCAATGGGCAACCTTCAACTTTTAAATGTAGATTTGATTACTAAAAATGGTCAAAATTCATTCAAAATAAAGCCTAGTGCTCATGCAGAATAATACTGGTTTTTCTAAATGCAACAAATAAGGTATTAAAACCATGTATTATTATTAAATACGAGCTGGTAATGACATCACCAAGGTCCCTTTTTGTTCTTCAACAAACTGCTCTTACAAGAAGGTGCCAGGCTCACCTCGACAGAGGTCAGGGAGGTCCACGGTGCAGGCACTGGTATCGCTCCCCTTTGTGTTCATCCAGAATCCTGCCATGTTTTGTATCTTGAGCCTCCAGACAGAGCCTGCAGCTGGCCCAGCTGAAGTGGATGCTGCTTTCCCTGCTTCCAGGGCTCCTGACTCAACTCCCAAGATCCATCAGAACTTTTCAACAACCGTTCCCATAGCTTTATTTCCTACTGAGTCCTGCCTCTAGAATCAGATTATGACTTCCCATTGTGGATTCAAAGACCCTTTATTAATCTCCAATCCACAGCTCCCTGCTCCAGTAAAGCAGGCTAACTGGTCATTTCCAGTGCAATAATTCATTTTCTTGTTCCATGATCTTCTAAACTTGCAGGCACATTAAAATCACTTGGGGAACTTTAAAAAGCAAAACATCCAGGCCCCATCCCAGACGAATTAAATCATGCCAGGGTGGGCCCTGGCATAAATGTTTTTTAAGCTCCACGGGTTATTCTAATGTTCAGCCAAGAACCAACCAGTGTCGAAAAGACTCCCTGCTGTTCCTCCTATCCTCCTTTCAGCCCCACAAGACCACCCTGGAGAAATGAACATCCTAAATTACTACTTATTGGCTAATAATAAAATGGTTGATTTAATTATTCTGGTTCATTGTTTTTACCCTGCTGTTTACTGAGATTGGCTTGTAGATATTGTTTTTCTTATATAATATTTTAAAACTATAAACTCAAAGCCAAGAATTGACTTGATGTACACAGCTTTATGTACATCCTTAATTTTGAATTCTGCTTGTTCAACCCAATCTTTCTAGTAATGTGTCTGCCTTCCTAATTTGCTATAATTCCTCATATACATAAAACTGGTTATCTGGCAGAAGTTGCTGGTAGAAGTAAACACATTATGTAGGTCAACCGGATATTTTCTGAATCAAACTTTGTTTTCAATCTCTGCCCACTCATACTTCTGTTCTCCCACTGCTCCCCAAATTGCAATCCCAGGCTAGCTTCTCCCCAGCACAGGCAAGCAAATTGGAGGTGAAGAAACAACCACTGCCCAGTCTTGAATGAAGCACCAACCACATCCAGGAAGTTAAGCGGTCAACAAGTAATTCTCCTGCACCTACTATATCAACACTTTCTTCTTAGGCCTATAGTATGTTTCAAAGCACTTTTTAAGACCTTCCCTCATTTGAGCCTCACAAGACCTATGTAAACTTGGTAACACGTGTATCATCCTCACACTACGAATGAGAAAACCAAAGCAAAATGAAAACTCTGGCCTCCTGACTTCCTTTCCAGGACCTTTTCCATTACAATAATCCTTATTCTTATAAAAGCATTAAAAATGCTATACACAAAATGTTTTACATTACACAACATTTACAGGGAAAAATAACCACTGAATGACTCGAGCACCCTAGAACAATCATTGTTATTTGGTGTGTTTTCCTATGCTTAAAAAATGCAAATACATACTGTGTATTTAAAACAAAATTTTATAGTTTTGCTAGAATTTTGTCAGTTCGTGTGGCTTTGGAGTAATTATAATATAGTTAGAATGAGACTCTTTATTCTGTAATAGTGCATACCTCTCCAAGGTGTTTATTGTGCTGTGTCAAAGCAATCACTCAATAGGGCAGAATCTGGAGAGAAACCAGACAAGGAAAACAGGACCAGGAAGTAAAATCTTAAATTCTGATTTTAGGGTTGGAAGGGACCTTATATTATCATTTTGTTCAATGTGCACATTAGGAAAATGAAAGCTACACAAATTAAGTGCTTGCTCCATATCAAGTAGGTAGAGAATGTTAAGCTAGGACCAGAATCCAGTTTTTAACCCTATTCAGGTGGTCTTCCCACTGTACAATTATTCATCGAGCATCCATATCCCTAACAGCATGTGGCACCACGAGGGATACAAAATAAGACATGACCTCCATTCTTAGGTAGCTTAACTGTTAGACCAGTTTCAAGATTTTAGGTAGATACTGGCTTTGCTAATCCACAAACACAAAGCCACATAGCCCAGTGAGCTTTTATCACATATTTTATTTGAAACGTAACCTGGCAATTTTTACAGCATTGCAGCACACTGCTTTTGAGGCTTCTCTGATTGGACTGTATCTTTCTGCATTCCTTAGTAGGTGGGTGGTCTTAGAGACATGAAATAATTTTTTGTTTTGAAGAGGCCATTTGACCAAGTTGACAAAAGTCATTGTGTATGTGAGTGTGTATATATATAATTATGGCCAGAGTTACACATTTAAAAAGAAACTGGAGCAGGGCCAGAAAGGGAGGAATAACACCCTACAAAGGGACAAATTACTCCTTTTGCAAGATACAAAAACAGCACCTTCCAGGTCCTTTATGCAAGGGACAATAAGCTCTGGTCTATGTTTGTGTTAATGAAGCAGAAGTCTTTTATGGAACCCTGATACCGGTGAAACAGATTCTCTCCTACCCCGATAGTACTAGAAATGCCATCCTGTGCCACCGTTTGCCCATTTCCAAGTGAATCTACCTGGCCCACAGATCCTGGTGCAGAGACCATAGGACCTTCCCTCCTGACTACAGCTGAGTGAACCAAGATGAGCACGTATCCCAAGGGCAGCTAGTCCAAGGGCTGGCTGGAAACTTCTGTGGCCTGTTATAGAAAGAGGAGCTGGGCCAGATGCCACAACTTAGAATCTGAACTAAGAAAAATCAAGAGAATCAGAGCCACATGGTGTCATGGCACACAGAAACTTGTGGGAGTCAGGAGGTACAGAAAAGAGAGAGAGTAAAATAGGCTGAACAGAAGCAAAAGATGGTAGGGAAAAGCTGCGACACCAAGCAATTACGTGCTTCTGTAGAGCAGCCTCAGTTCTTGACTTTCCACCTCAAGCTCAGCCCACTTTATTGACCCTCTCTCTTGTTGGTCCCGTACACCTTTCCTGATGGCGGCCATCCTGACACCTTCTATGCATCAGGCTCTGTGCTAAGCACTTTCACAGGTCTCCCCCCAAGCCCTAACACCTCTGAGACAGAGGTATCATTCTCCCTGTTTTACAGATAAGGAAACTAGGCTCGTGATGGTTAAATACTGTTACTTCTGATGATGCCAGGACTTGAATCTAGGTCTCAGAGTCCATGCTCTAAGCCATGAAGCTGTCCTAACCCACGTGTCCTTATGTTAAGGCCCCGTGCACTCCCCATCCCCGACAACCCAATTTGATCTAACTTGAATACCTTTTGCTTGTAAGAGCCTGACACTTCCCTAGTCAAAGAATGCCCTCCGTGTACAAACCCTGACTGCTTCCTTTGCTACAAATGAAGCAGAGTGAAGAGAATAGGGCCAAAGGGATCCACCAAGCACACAGAAAAGACATACCTGATAACAGGCTCTGGTCTATAAGAACCTTTTGGGGAAAGACATGTTTTTACTCACTGCTACTGAGCAGCCCTCTGGCAGCTGTTAAGGATATTTTTTGTTGTCTAAGAAGTTATGATATGGTTGGAGGGATGGGGTGTCCTGCCCCTCCTCAAGATGAAATTTAAGCAGAAATTTGGGTTCTCCATCCCATTTGAAATGAATAGATAAAGGATCTTGGGTCCTTTTTTATCAACAAGGTTTTTGTGGACTGAGACAATGAACACTTATTTCCTAGCAAGTCATAGGGTCTGGTCCTGGTTGAGATAGACATGGACACTCAAATCTCTCAAAAATGCTCCAAAAAGAAGCCCAAGTCCCCCAATGGGAACTCTGCAGATGATTATTAATGATGAGGGAAGCAATGTAAAGCCCTGCTCTAGAGCCCAGCTATGGTGTTGCTAATATCAAATATCCAGCAGAAAGTAACAGAGTCATCTTCTTTCACTTTCTAGACAAGCAACCAACTTCCATTTATTTTCACATCTGTGGCTGAATCAAAGGTTCATCTAATGGTGACAAGGAAAAACCTAGTAAGCAAAGTGTGGATCTGGTTATAGTCAGCATCTGGATCCACTCCGAGGAGATGGTGCCCATTTAGGTGTGACAGTACAGACTTCTTAGCCCAGAGCGCAGACTGATGAAGAGTACGTTTCTGGGTTTTCCTTTTTCACCTCTTGTCTGGTCATGACAACCAATCCTCAGACACTTCAACTGCAGTTAAAAGCATAGTTTCTCTCTTGATGGGCCAAGAGTTTCTCCTCCACACACTGAAACCTTTCTGTTGGACTATCTTTTCCACTGATCCATTTTACTTCTCTATCCTTGAGTCTTAAGGAAACAAACTCTAATTTAGAGCTGGCCTGGAGTTCTACCTGGTGGAGGATTGGTGGAGGGAAAGGAGACCAGAATGTACAATAGTTGGACCCCCTGGTTTGTATGAGGCCTGAGGGCTAGGATAACACCTACTTCCATCTTCCTGGCATGGCCCTGCCCATCCCCTTTCATTCAGCTTCTTGCCTCATTGGTATTTGAACTGCGTTCACCTTTTCCCAAAGTTTGGGTACCTGCTGGCTACAGTTCCTTGCAGAAGGCACTCTGGGATCTATCTACAGCATCTTTACCAACAGGGCTCTTTCATTAATAAGCTGTGTGTCCTCAGTAAGTCTTTAAGTAAAAAAGGATTTTCCACGTTATCTAGTCCAACATCACACCTAGTGTGGGAATGCCTTCTCCAGCACACCATGGCAAATGCTTAAATCTGTTCAGAAAAGGGAGTTCACCACCTAAAGACAGCACTTTGATTCTTCTCCTTTTTCATTAGGGAGATCAAGGTGCAAACCAGAGTTGGATCTCACCCTCAAGTTCCTAGTGAGTTCACTCTAGTGAAACTGGAACCTTGGCTTTGGGATTTCCAGAACACCCAAATTTTCCCACGGTATGGGTCTAGATTCTAGCTAGAAAACTTTCAATCCCAATATGCCAGGGTTCTGTTCATCATCTGTCTTGGTTTGTTTTATACCCTTGTGTTTTTTCATCGCCTTCAGACTAAGTTATGAGAGCGGACTAGGTCTCACACACATTTCTTAGGTCTCCCATGATCCCTGGTATTGTGATGTCACCGAGTGTATGTTTTATGAATGTTATGACCCTACGGTGCAGCATGTTCAGACAGAGCCTTCCCAGGAGCAAAGATAGCTGGGGTAACACTTTTTCCTAGTGTGGTGACGCATAACTAGGTAGGATGAAGGTTGGGCTAGGTGATAAGGAAAAAAATGAGTCCTTCCCTTATCACTTCATTAAGAAAGTGTCCTGTCTAAATACTTGCAGACCTTGTTCCAGCATCTTAGGAAGATTCAGGGGAAACGAGAGAGTGCAGGAATAAACAGCTTTTCTGCCCAAGACTTAAGGCTTCTGCATTCTCCTTCTGTTTTCTACCAGGCTCCAAGCAAGAGTCAAACGACAAATTAAATTGATTTCACTCAAGTTTCAGCAAGAATGTCTCTGCTTTGATTTTGCTGTCTTATTTGCCTTTGCCTGGATAGGAGCCAGAGTAGAGAGAGGATTTTGGCAGGAGAAGGAAGTATCACAAGATTTTTTTTTTTTTTTTAATTTCTAGGGGCTATTTTTCCCTTCCATCAGCCTCATTCTGCAGGTGAAAATTTGATATCTGTAAAGAGAAATGGACTTATCCCCAATTGCAAAGCCACTTAGGAGTGGGACCAGGCTCAGATGCTTCCAGGTGATTGAAAGACCCCCAACAAAAGAACACACAGTAGCCACAGTCCCTAAAAGTGAAACAAGCAGGAAGAGACTGTCCTTGTCCATACACAAGAGTCAGCTCTCAGTGATCTAGCAAGTCCATCAATCTGTCCACTGCCAATGGGGTAGAGCCAGATGGAGCGAACACACACTCTGGTGGTTCAACAAAGCCGCGTAACAACACTATAACCTCACCACTGAGGAAATGAAAGCTGAGAGTCCACTGCACTTTCTGAAACTTTGTAATGCTTCTGGAAAGTGCTGTGATCTTTTCTGCTGATGACTGTCAAGAATATCAGACCAGGAATGGAAAAGCCATCTTATGGGCTTGGAAACTAAGAATTCGACATAAATGACTCTAAGAAACATGGTTCAGGCACAAGTTTTAGGTTGTTCTGATATTTCTCTAGGATCTCTAGCTTTTAAAGCTGGGGCTGAGAACACTGCTCCCAATTTCTTAACCAGGACCTTGGCAAAGGTTTCCAGCAGTTTAAATGCCAGTAAGAGCATGACTGCTTCAAATCAAGCTGGTGAAAGTTAAAAACTGTTCTCCTTAAGAAGCTTTGAGAGTCAGATTTCTTGCTCACCCAATAGTAAATAAAATGTATTAGAATAATTAACCTAGGAAACCTGGGAAGGCCATCTTGCCTTATTTGGGGAGAGACGGTACATAAGGCCGTGAGCAGACCGTAGCTTGCGTCGCGGGGGGAACAGGAACACGGACCCAGGCTTCAGCACTTTCTTCTAACAAGCATCCTACCGTCAAGGAGTTAATGTAAGGCTCAGTTAAACATTCCCGCGCCTCACCACGGGCTTCAAGCTTTGGAGGCTCTCCCCACACACCCGTCTCTACCTAGAGCTACAATTATTATCAATCTACTACCCTGTGACGGATTACCAGAGGCCAAAATCTTGCTTTCCAACCTCCCTGCAACATTCTTAGAACTTCTGCTTAGGTAACATTTTTGAAAAGATGGGGATGCTGGGATTCTTTCCACGTCTTCCTGGGTTTCAAAATGTGGTGCTCTTGTAATGTTGTGAAGTTCCAAAACTCAAGCACGTCTCTAGTGTATAGGACCCCAAATTGATCGACGTGCCAGATGGTAATTACTGCGGGGGTAGAGAGGCTGTGGGCTTTTCTCTTGCCCTGCTGCGCGCGTGGATAACCATGAAAGGCGGGAGAGTTACAAAACTCCCCCTCCACTCCCTTCCGCATACCACTGACTGGCCTCTAGACCTTCAGTGTTAACGCCTAGGCCAGAGGTTTCGAGCCCAGTTAGGAGGGGACCCGGGGGGTCAGGCGGCTGTCCAGATGGATCACTATCGCCCCCACAGCCGCCATCGTGGCCCGAGCGCAGATGGTCCTTGAGCGTCTGTTTGTAGCGAAAGCTCCGGCCGCAGTAGGCGCAGGGATAGGGCCGCTCGCCGGTGTGGATGCGCTGGTGCTTCATGAGGTGGTGCTTGCGGATGAAGCTCTTGCCGCAGTGCGCGCAGCTGAAGGGCCGCTCGCCCGTGTGCAGCCGCCGGTGGTTCAGCAGGTGCTCCTTGCGCATAAAGCTCTTACTGCAGTCAGTGCACGGGTAAGGACGCTCGCCGGTGTGGATCATCTGGTGGCGAATCAGGGCCGAGTGGCCGTTGAAGTCAATGCCACACTGCGGGCAGGAGAAAGGCCGCTCCTGCGCGTGCCCCCGCTGGTGGAGCAGCAGGCTGATCTTGAGGCTGAAGCTCCTGCCGCACTGCGCGCAGCGGAAGGGCCTCTCGCTGGCGTGAGCTCGCCGGTGGCTGGTGAGGCGGGCCTGGTCGGCGAAGCGCTTGGGGCAGTCGGGACAGGGGAAAGGGCGCTCGGTGCTGTTATGGACCCGGAGGTGGTAGGTAAGTCTTGACGGGTGCGTGAAAGTCCTGGCGCAGTGGGGACAGGTTGGGGGGGTCTCACTGGCTTGGGCCTGGGAGTTGCTGCTGAGGTCGGCCTGCTGAGGAAAGTGCTTCGGACACTGGGCACAGGGTAAGGGGTGATCACCAGTGTGACTACATTGATGAGTCAGCAACATGTCTTGGCTGAGACTCTTGCCACAGTGGTGGCATGAGAACACCTGCTCCCCCGCTGGAGGCGGGAGGGGGTAGCTTCCCAACTGAGTAAAAGTCACTTGTCCCTCAGAGGCTTCGGCCAGGTCAGGGGCTGGACGCCCAAAAGGTGTCATGGATGCAGACTGCTGGCTTTTGAAAGCCACATCCGAAAAAGTATCCTTTGCTGCTGCTGCTGGTGGAGAGGAGAAGGTGACTGGAACCTCGGGGCACAAGGAGGCTCTAGCAAGGCCTTCAGCTTTGATGACAAGCTCTTCATCTGAAAGAAAGGGCTCAGAGTCATACATACCTGTCAACACCCATCTCATAGCAACTCGTCTCATAGCAACTCTCAGTATTCGTACCCTGCTCTAACAGACTGCCCTGAGTCTTAACCGGCTCAGATAAGAAATTCAGTGGAGGCGGAGACAATCATCAAGGCATCTGCAGGCCCTGTGGCAAATCATCAGAGAATTTACTACTGGGCCTCTTCAGTGCTCCCTGGGCATCAGTCTTCCCAGCATTCCTTTCATTATGCTTCTCCTCTTCTCAAGACCTTTGAAAGACTCTCTGTTGACTGTTGTGAAGAGGCCTAAAGTCACATATTTATCTATTCCTATTCCTCTTCATTCTGCCAGGTAACTCCTTCACTGTAGTCAGCTGTCTCTTTACTTTCCCTGAAAATAAAGTACACATTTCTGCATCTACATCTTCGCTCATTCTGTCCTCTCATTGTGGAATGCATCCCCTTTTTCCTGTCTTCCCAAATTATACCCAACCATATCATACCAGTCTTCTAAGGCCCAGTTCTGGCTTCACATCCTTCTTTAGGTCTTACCTAAATACCTAAACTAAAACTGATAACTGTTCTCCAAACTTCTCATTTCTTTTACATAAGTCATCCATCCTACTCACCCTTGACATTTAACAGGCATGCCTAGTATTGATATGTGTGTCCCCAATATAAATTTCTTGAAGAACAGAAACACTTTAATTTTTATTTCCTAGAGTCTAAAAGAACCCAGGGCATAGAAGATATTTAAAAACAGGTTGCATTAAGTTACAGAAATGACTGGGTCCCTTCTGACCTTGAGATTCTCTTCTATAATTCAGATGGCAAAATACAGCTGGTGCTAAATATCTTAGAAGGAAGATATTGTTTCTTCTGTCATCATCGTTTTTCCTGAGGGAGAGCTCTTCATTAACATTCTCATTTGCACCTCTCCAGTGACATTATTGCCTCCATTGCTTGTCCCCCCACCAACCCATTTTGTTCTATCCTTTCTATACGATCTTCAAATTTCTTCTGTCTTTCCCTATCTTCATACTTTTGGTCTATCTGTATGCACTTATTTGTCTTCCTCTGACAGTTCTAATTTGTCTTTACACTTAAAAGAGTGTTTTCTCACTTAAAATTTATCTTAGTTTCATTTCTAACTTACTTCAGCATGTCTCCCCCCTTCCTCTTTCCTGATTCTTCTCCCACTTCTGGTTCCACATCTCATTTCATCTGCTGTTTCTTCAGTCAGTCCTGGCATAAGCTGGATCTGGGCGTGGATGTCCCTTCCATTACTCACCGGCATAGGTGGCTTTGTATACATCACTCTCCTTGGACACCTGTGGGGCCCCAGCCTGGGGCTCTTCCTCTTGTTTAATCCAAGACAGAATATCTGATGTTGAAATGCCAGGCTCTATTTGTGGGGAAAAAAGAGAATGGCCTTCAGGGGATTGACTCAGAAAGTGACAATAATCATGTGGGTTTGTTGAACACTATTTTGTCCAAATATTTATCTCTAACTAACCATAACAACAAAACTGAACCAGCCTTTAAAAAAATGCATATGACATCTAGAAAACCAGTTCAAAATGAAACCAAATTTATGTATTTTTACATGATATACACAGCCTGATTCACTATTTTCAGTGAGCCCCTTTCAAAACAAATCAATTTTTATTTTGGAGATGACACCCTGAAATAATCTAGAATTAATAGTACCTTTCATTTCATTAGCACACTTATTTTCAAAATGTTTTCACTTTTCTTTCTCATAGCTTTTTTATGAAATAATGAAGCAGGGAATATTTCCTCCATTTAAGTAGAGGTGAGGCCAGGGGGCCGGCCCTGTGGCCAAGTGGTTAAAGTTCTACGTGCTTTGCTTCAGCGGCCCAGATTAGTGGGTTCAGATCCCGGGCACGGACCTACTCTGCTCCTCAGCCATGCTATGGAGGCATCCTACATACAAAACAGAGGAAGATTAGCACAGATGTTAGCCCAGGGTGAATCTTCCTCAAGCGAAAAAAGAGGAAGATTGGCAACGCATGTTAGCTCAGGGTGAATCTTCCTCACCAAAAAAAAAAAAAAAAAATTAAATGAATAAATTAAATTAAATAAGTAGAGGGGGCCAATAAGGAAGTATTTACAGTGAAACGCCATATTATCAAAGGTCTGCTTTAAAATACAGCAGAAAAAAAAACAAAAGAAACAAGACTGATCAAAATAGTTTTTCTTAAACATTAATTAAGAAAACAAATACATTTCCAGAATTACAAAGTTAGGTCAGTTTAAACACAGATCTGATTGCTCAGAAACATACCTTTCAGGTTCCCAATTCTGGGTTCTTTCCAAGATATCATACTACCTTTGCCTATTAAATGATACAAGTCATTGTTTCCTGAACCCTAGGATGGGGAGAATAGTATTTGCAAGTCCCTCGGGCCTTGGGGATTCTTTTGGAAAGAAAAAAAAGAACATTCTCTAAAGGTTTTGCATGTAACATGCCTCATTTGGTCAGTACAGAAACAGCTGTGCTTACTATTCCAACCAAGGCCTATATAGCCTTTTTTGGCCTAAAAGGACAAGCTGACAAGGTCCAGAGAGTAAATTCAAGCTCTCTATATTATTTCTCAAAAAAGCCTTGTAGGCAGGTTATGGTTTTATTCCTAGCAAATGAACAGAACTCACTGTTTTGCCTAATGCCTTTCAAATCAGTTAGAGACCACTGAAATCTAAAGGTGTGCCCAAGGCAGAAATAAGAGGTTAGACAAGACTAAGGCCCCAAAGACTGTCAGGCTCTGCAGGTTGCCTCTCCAGCTTCCCACCCTGAACCACAAGGCAGAAGTGTATTAAACATAGTCCCACCTTATCTTTTTTTTCCTCCCAGATTTTATACACACATATATATATAAAGAAAAAAGCAGGCAGGGGAGTCTAGGTATAAGGAAGAGGATCTTTTAACAGACATCCAAAGGATGAACTTTCTATTCTTCAAAAACATGAGATTTTAAAATGCTTAACTGCTTCCTTCATCGATTTTCTGAATAATGAGTTAGTACCCTAGAAACCTCCAAATGTGATTCAAGTGGTTTTGACTTTTTTCGGTTTATCATTATGAACTCATAGAATGTTATTTGATGAGTATCAATCCGTTGCAGTCATTATTCTTTTAAATGCTCAAATTGTCCCTTCTTTGGCCAGTGGGAGTCCCTTCAGATCAGCTCTATGTCTTTTCATGTCATCAAACATCTAGTTTACTTCATTTCTGGTATGACAGACTATCCCAGGTTCATCTAGTACATTTCCTGCTCCAAGCACACAATCAATGATCTCTCCAAGAAATGGAGTTTAGAGACCACAATCTGGAATGATAAGGATGCTAATGCTAATGGGTTGTTGTTGCTTCTAAGTCTTTTCAATGGACAGAGCTATAAAATACATAACTTTTAGAAAAAGAAAAGTGTCATATGAATTTATATTAATATTTATGATTCACATTTAAGATTGAGGTTTTAATTAAATCCTTTAATTTTATATTTGTATCTTTTTTCTTATCCTGAAAATCTTGGTTCCTAATGATATTAACATAATCTTTGCTTTATTTGAATAGGTTTCAAAATAATACCATTATTAACAAAAAAATGAACTCAATTTAAGATTTTTTTGTCGTTCTTCTAGTCTTTAGGATATATAGCTATGTTTTAAAGTCATTTGAAGGAAATCTGCTCTATGTATTTATGTCACCAACATGATAAGTGATTTAGCTATATCAGCATGTATTTGATTTTTTAAATTTAATTTTTTAATTAGGTAAAATATCTACAAAGCTCCAAAATCAAAACTCTAAAATAAGGTACATTCAGCAAGGTCTAGCTTCCATCTCTCATCTTTCTCTGCCTGTACAGGTAGCCATTCTTATTGGTTTCTGTTTTAACCTTTGTTTCTTGGTGAAAATATACGCAAATATGTATATATCTTCGTATTTTCCCTCTTTATGTGGCATACTACACAAACCGTTCTATACCTGGATTTTTTTACTTAATAATATATTCTGGATATCTCTCTACAGAGATCTTTCTCTTTCCTTTTTATAGCTGGATTATGTAGCTGTACCATTGTTTATTCAAGAGTCCCCTATTAATGGGCATTTGGATTCTTTCCAATCTTTTGTTACAATATTAGTCAGCAGCCAACCATAAAAACTATGCAGGGTTAAAAAAACAAGCCAGTTGTCCAGAAATATAAGTGGCTATTGTTATTACAGCCTGCTAGCTGAGTATGTCTTCATTTAACTTAGTAAGCCCCAGGAGGCTAACTCCTCTTTTTGAATGATGATGCTGAAAGCTCCTCTGGTCAATTAACTAACTACATCAGTACTACTAAGTATTTATTTTAGTAAATAATTGGTCCTCAGCACTACTGTCATAGAAGGCATAGAATACAGCAGTGTCTGCTACAATCTGGTGGCAGTGGTGGGAGTGTCTAATCTGAGGACCTTCTGGCAGTGAAATAAAAGGAGCAGGAGCATCTGAACACTAAGATGGCCTGATACAGACACCAGTGTGGTGACAGTATGGCAAGTGCTGGCCAGCTCACACAATGGCACTCAAAGCACATTCCTCAAAGGCCTGAGGAATCCCAACAGTGGATACTTAAAGAGACACAAAACGAAAGTAAAATCATTGGTTCATGCAAGCAGCAGGCTTTGGAGAAAGCTAGAGAATAGAGAAAAACTGATTACTGATCAGGTAAGAGAAAGTCAATAAATGCTGAGGTGTTAGGTTTAAGAGGTAGTCAAAAATAGAAAGGCCAGTAACAAGAAAATATAAAATTTTAATGTCTACACTGGTTGAATGTTATTTTAACTATGAGGAACTCTGATTGTGTGTGTGTGTTTTAAACAGATAAGGGTCCATGCTGTCTAAAAAGGAGCTGGAACCTTGAGGTTCTGGGATGTGTATGAAGGTGTTATAAACTAAGTGAGTTAAAAACTGGTGCTGAGATCTGACTTCTTAAGGAGATAATAAAAAATACTTGACACATGAAACTATCATTGGTTAAAAAAAAAAAAAAAAACTTTTAAAAACTTTTTGTGAAACAGGCATGGGACCGTAACATAGCCAGGTGAATGTGTTAAGTATTTGTGTAATAAGTTAAAATGCCTGAGTTTTATCATTTCTAGGATGATTTTTGTTCTCAAACAGGTTAAACTAAAATAAAAGGATTGTCATATTGGGATGTGCCATATTCACTGATTTTGTTTAGGAAGAGATGGCGGTGCTGGACCAGAGTGAACAGGGATAAATATGGGTTAATGACTATGGACCCAAAACGATAATGATCAAAGAAGTCTCCCCAGGGTGACAAGTTTTAGAAATTAATTTATTTTACTTTTGGGTCATTCTAGAATCTTGGCTTGAGTCCACAGCTTCTGAAATAGAAGAAGGTCTAGATGACGGACTTTCAGTAATTATTCCATCTGAACTTCTTGGGTAAAGTTTCTCTCCAAAAAATTCTAAAAAATTGGAGTTCAATATTAAAACTATCAGTGACCAAATAATGGCCACACACACACACAGCTAGTCTACAGTTTAGCCCTAGTAATAAAGAATTTTAGAAAATCTCAAGGTTATATTTTTCTGTATTCTCCCATTCACTACTCTCTACTAATTGTTTGCAATTTTTTCTAAGATAGTAGGCATCAATGACTATTTCCAAAGAGGAGGATAATAATTTCTCTTTCCCTTCATTGGATTCAAATGATGGTGATGGAAAAAGAGTATAAAATTAATTCCAAGACATTTGGACATAAAAAGGAGGGGATGCCACATGGTACCATTACTATCCCCAAATCTATTCTACCTATATATTTTTATTTAATTATAATGCACAGTTCTTAAAGCTCTAAAATGGAATACAATAATAAATTATGGGTTTTATTTTATGAGAAATATAGATAAAATCCAAAAATATTTTAGAAAATTGTTTCTAAAAGTACATGAATATTCTAACATAAACACACTGGTCTAACAACAAATTACATGGCATATTAAAATTGGTTAAAAAAGATGATGTCAGAGAAGAGAGAAGCTGCTTACTCGAAAATAAAAGTTTTGATTTGTTTTTTGCCTATTAGAACAAGATGAAAAAAAAGATTTAAATGGCTAAAGTGGAGAATAATCTATCAAAAAGATATTTTATTAATTCTGTCACTAAACTGGCCTAGCATTAGCATCCTCTGCCTAGTATTCGAACAATCTGTTATGAACCTTAATGACCAGTTTAATACTATTCTTCACTGAAAGGAACCAGGATTTTTTTGTGTGTATGTGTGAGGAAGATTAGCCCTGAGCTAACATCTGTTACCAATCTTCCACTGTTTGCTGAGGAAGACTGGCCCTGGGCTAACATCCGTGCCCGTTTTCCTCTGCTTTATATGGGATGCCGCCATGGCATGGTTTGACGAGTGGTGCATAGGTCCGCGCCTGGGATCTGGGCTGCGAACCCCAGGCGGCCGAAGTGGAGCATGCGAACTTAACCGCTATGCCACCTGGCTGGCCCCGGAACCAAGAGTTTTTTAATGTGTTAGAAGGAAAATCTAAAATAGGACTGTGTTAACACAGCAGGCCCGAGACTGCTGAGACTTAGAAAGTCTCAGCTTGCAAGGTTAGCCCTGGGCTGGCAAACAGTTCCCTGTGCTGATATAAAACTTTCCCTAAATGTTAAGAGTGCCTCACAGGCCTAAACTGCTTGTACAAACAGTGTGGTTTATGCTGAACATCCGCTTTCCTTCTGGGAGTCTGGAATTTTGGTATGTGCGAGGCAGAGGGTGCTCATGTGACCAGCTCCCAGTGAAAACCTTGGGCACTAAGTCTCAATGAGCTTCTCTGGGAGACAACGCTCTGTGTGTGTTGTCACAACTCCTTGCTGGAGGAGTTAAGTGTGTCCTCTGAGACTCTACTGAGAGAGGACTCTGGAAGCCTGCCCCTGGTTTCCTCTCGACTCTGCCCTGTGCGCCTTTTATCTTGGCTGATTTTTGCTTTGTATCCTTTCGCTGTGGTAAATCTGGCCATGAGCATCACTGTATGCTGAGTCCTGTGTGTCCTTCTAGCAAATTACCAAATCTGGGGGTGGTGTTCGGTACCCCCAACACAGCCTGGAATACATGTTTTTTTTCAATTCTGTTAATTCCCTTCCACTTCTCTCACTTTCTTTTTTTTTCCTGTGAGGAAGATTAGCCCTGAGCTAACATCAGTTGCCAATCCTCCTCTTTTTGCTGAGGAAGACTGGCCCTGGGCCAACACCCGTGCCCATCTTCCTCTGCTTTATATGGGACACCACCACAGCATGGCTTGACAAGCAGTGCGTCGGTCTGTGCCTGGGATCAGAACCTGCAAACCCCGGGCCACTGAAGCGGAGCACGTAAGCTTAAACCGCTACACCACCGGGCCGGCCCCCAGAACATATTTTTTTTAAGAAAACAAGTACTGAGGCAGTATTGGAAGGACATAAGACTCGGTTTAAAAGTCCTCTCACTTGCCAAGCTGACAATTCGAGCAACCAAAAGAAAATAATTGAATTGAATAAAATTCATGAATATATAATTAAATCTAAAAGGGGAAAATATGAAGGGTTCTAAAGGATAGACACATTTGAGGTTTTCTAAAAATTCTATATATTGATCAGTTCAAGTCATATGAATCCTATCTTCAAGTTCTGGTAAATATCTAGGTTGATAAACATCAAAGCAAGCTAAAACTGTGATGAATCAAACCAGAGTATTAAGTAAATTCAATGCTTACATTGTTTGTTAATTTTAAGTTTAAATGTATTAATGTATATAGGTTGACTACCCACAAATGGAGGCGTAAAAACCAAGGTAAAAATAAATTGACAAGGGGACGGCCGGTGGCGCAGCGGTTTAGGTTGCGCTCTGGCAGCCCGGGGTTCACAGGTTTGGATCCCAGGCACCAGGAGACGCACTGCTTGTCAGCCATGCTGTGGCGGCGTCCCATATAAAAAGTAGAGGAAGATGGGCACAGATGTTAGCCCAGGGCCAGTCTTTCTCGGCAAAAAGAGGAGGATTGACAATGGATGTTAGCTCAGGGCTGATCTTCCTCACACAAAAAATAAATAAATAAATTGACAAGATGGCAGCTAAATGAAACTTTCACGTATCATTACAAAACCAAATTACTTACATCTTTTCCATTCGTCCCCCAAAATAAAATGACACACTCATTTAGGGAGAAATGTATTGATGTCTGTATTGATTTTGAAATACATTGAAAATAAGATGGGTTGATAGATGGATAGAGGGATGCAGAGATAGATATATATGTGATATAATGTTAGTGGTAAAATCTAGGTGATAGGTATCTAGGTGTTCACTGTAAAATTATTTTAACTTCTGATTGTTTGAAAATTTTCATAATAAAATGTTAGAAAAAATAACAGTGCATGGGACAGGAGGAGGGTTGAAAAGGAAGTTCATCTAATAGGGATGTCTGGAGGATGAACTTTCTGTGAGTTTTCTATCAAGCAAAAACCAAAAACTGTATGAGATTTTTCTGATAGCAGAGGTGGGACTTGAGAGAAATACAGCTGGACTTTGACTAGCAGTCTTTCCTACACAATATCAACAGCTGCCAACCAAAAATCTAGGGAGAGTTAGTTAATGATAGCTGGCTCCCAAACCAGGCAAAATCCGCTTGCCCAGGTGGATGTCATTGGGGTCCACTGGTTAAGTGCATCTCTGGGGGACCATGCAGACTCCCAGCCCCTCCAGCACTTCTGAATGGCTACATGTACATTCCCTCAAGCCCTTGCCTTCAGACGAGCATGACTGCTTCCTCTGCCATCTAAGGACATTTTTTTTTCACTAAATATTTAATATTTTGGTCTCAGAACCTTTGTCATAACCCTCAGATGCGTGGTACTGATGGGTGAAGGCATTGCACAAAGTGATCTCTAAGCTCTCCCTCCTATTTAAATGCCTGATGATCCATTCACAGTCTAGTTGTTTCAGCACTGAGAGGCTCTAGAAGTCCAAGCCCTGCTTACTTAGTGCTGAGCCATCATCCCTGACCAGGAAAGAGAGACAGGGAGTAGATAATCTCTCCTCCCACTTACCTTCACTGGGGTCTGTGGGAATCTCACTTTCCTCTGGCCCTGCCCGGTCCTCTGTATTATGGTCTCCTTCTGGCTGAATCTGAGATAAGACATCAGGTTGATTCATGGCATAATCTAGGAGAGGAAAAAGGGAAAGGGGGTATGACAAAGAGATCAGTGAGGATGATGCTAATTGCCATCAAGGCTGCACTGAAGGCTTTGAGGTGCACAGTCCCAGGGAATTACTTTTAGATTCTATATCGCTTTCCCCATCCATTCATCTCCAATATGGAAGAGATCTACCAGGAAAGCAGGTAAGAGGAGAGGTAAAGTGTGGGAAAGGCACATGTGCTACTTCAGCACTGCCACTGCTGCTTTCATTGGTTAAGAGTGACAGTGTGCCTCAGGGGGAGAGATCAAAGACCTTCCAAAGTGAAGGATATCCATGGGAACCACTGAAGCTAGCACGCCCATAACCCTGAACTTCATTCTCTGTCCTGTGAATTGGCAAAGGAGAGATGATGATTTCCTATTTAGCAAGGATGAATTAGAAATCTTTGGCTTGGAACCAGAATCTGAAGGGTGTGAGGACAGAGTGAGAATGAGGACAACTGGAGGAAAAGGGACTGTTCTGAACCCTCTTGGAGCTGCTGTCACCTCATTCAAAAGGTGCCAACTTAGCCTCACCCATGGAGATGAGAGACTCGTAGTTGCCCTTCATGATATTCTTGTAAAGTTCCTTTTGCCATTCTTCTAATTTTTCCCACTCTGGAGTGGAAAAGTAGATGGAGATATCATCAAACGTCACAGGCACCTGAAATTACGATCACACTGGGGTTAGTCCCTCCCACTGCACTTCAGTCATTCAATAAATCCTTACTAAGTGCCTACTAGGTATGAAAAGCTGTGTGAGATGCTAAAAGGATCAAGGAAAAACTTAAGACACAGATCCAACCTCCAGGAGTTGACAATGTTTTCAAGGAGAAAGGTGATAAACTTTAGGGCTATGAGTTTCAAGAGGGTGGAGGACATTACTTGTAAACAGTCACTCACAGATATAGGTACAAATGCAAAGCAGTATCTAATTCACACAACAAAACATGTTCTTAATATCCACTAAGTACAAGGTTTATCCTAAGCACCAAGATTATAAAAATATGGTTTCTGGCCAAAAGGAGTCTATGACTGTATTCAAATTAATGACATGGACTAGAAATTTAGGAACTAGAGCTATAATGGGACTGGGATGAGTCCAGAAGAGATGGGACTTTGGCTAGTCCTAAAGGACAGGTAGGTTATAAATAGGCCTAATGGGAATGGGAAAAACATTTAAGCATGGAAAATGAGAGTGCATTCAGAGGACAATTATGAATTCTGCCTAGTTGGAGTCAAGGTTGCATGTAGGGAATGGTCATATACAAAACAGAATCTCCCCACTTCCCATCATAGTTTCATAAAGCTAGGCACTTATCCCTAAGCAAAAACTGGAAGGTTCTGTAAAGAAATACGAGTTGCCTGGGGAATTGAAGGTGCCTAGTACGGACACTCTTTCCTCATTCTGGTGTTTAGCTATTCATCATCATCCTGGCTGGCTCTTCCTCCTCCCATCTGGCAGCTTTTGATGGTTTTATTCTTAAATATGAGCTAACAACTAAGTATCAATAACCATTTAGAGAAAACCTGCCCCATGAACAAGAAAGACTAAAATAAGAGGAGGAAAAAAATGACTGTGGAAAAAACCAGAAATACTTAGGCAACAGAGTAAAAAAAAAAACAACCAAAACCTAATGAGAATTCCTGTAAAGATTTGAGAGCTATTACACCCACAAAATAAAAACAGGATGCTATGGGAAAAGCACAATCATAGAACAAGAAAGACTCATGGTAACTAAGATATATATACATATATTTTTTTCCAAAATTAAAAAATTCAGTGAAAAGATACATACTTATCTTCATAAACTTAACATAGCCTTTAAGATTCAAAGGTCTATACAATACTATTAGGCAACTGTATTTTTTTCTAACTGCTTCGTTTGTGTCTTCTTTTTCTCCCCAACTAGAAATTTTGTTCCTTAGAGGCTAGAACCATAAATTACTCATTTTTACATCCTGCTCAGCACCTAAAATCAGGCTGAGGGCAAGTGTAGATAGTCGATAGAGAGTTTATTTTTATCTAACCTCACTACACAAAAAATTTGTCATAGCTTACAATAAAAATTCAGATGACAAAATGATGACAGAAATCAAGGATCAGGTGGGCTTCTGGTTCAAGACTGTGAATAGCACACACGTCCTTCCCTTCCCTCCTAGACTCCACAGAATGACAATACGTAAGATCAGGAGGGACTATGTCTACAACACTACCAAGAATGAGAGTGCAGGCCATCACTAGTGAGAGTTTTGATGAGTGTCTCACTGAAACCCAGAGGGTGGGCGTGTGCTGGGGTCTAAGGTGCACAAGGAAGCTGCATCTCCCTAACGCACAGGGAAGGACTGCAGTGGAGGAATCCAGAGAATTCCAAGCGCAAAGCTGGCAGATACTCTGAGTAGGAGTAAAAGTGGCTGTAAACTGCAGTTTTAAGTTCTATCTTTAGAAGCAGGGCCCCCTCTCTTGTCCTTCTCATCAGCCCCGGCAGAGCGAGCAGCATTCACCCCGAAGCTGAAACCACAGACCTCATCTCGACAGAAATTTCACCACCTGCCTGGAGACAGCATGGGATCCCAGGATGGGCGCTGACAGCTTAGAGTACTGTCTTACTCCTTCTGGCCTTTGGGTGGTCCCTGCACTGCCTATTTACTCCTTGCCACAGCACCTTCAAGAGAAGCCCACCTACATGGAGCACCTACGGAGAGAGCCCTCTCCTACAAAGGAAAGATCCTGTGGGTAAACAGACTTATGTTTTCTCTGGTGGCAGAGAAAATATATCAGCTTCCTATAATTAACCTATGTAATCAATCTAATCCTTCACTTAGAAATATGAACAACCAGGGATTACTCAATATTTTTAAAAAAAAACAGCACCAAGATGAACAAACACCATAAATGATCATAGAGGAAAAAAATCAATAAACTAAAAATCAAACAAACCTCTAATCCATATTCTCAAAGAAATTTAGTAGATATTGCATCCATAAGAAAAATTCAGGCTGCTTTAAAAAAGGAGCAGAAAATAAGTATTCTTGAAAATTAAATACATAATTGTTAAAATGAAAATTAGAAAGGCTGGAAGAAAAGGTCAAGGAACTCTAGTTAAAAAGGTAAAAATTATGAAGAAAAAGTCAAAGAGACAAAGAATAATCCATCATCTGTCAAACAGCAGTTCCAGAAAGAGAACAGAAAAAAGGGGTGTGTGTGTATGTGTGTGTGTGAAATATTATAAAAATGGATTCATAGAAGAAAATTTCCCAGAGCTGAAAAGACACCAGTCTTCTGACTGAAAGGTCACACCAAGGGTCCAACACAAATTTAAAAACACCTATACCCAGACATATCTTCAACAAATTTTAGAAAAACAAATAGAAGATAAAAGCTTCCAGGGAGGAAAAATGGATTTCTTACAAACACATGATAATCAGTTTGGTACTAAACTTTTCATCAATGGCATTTGGTATTATGAGACAATGGACCAACACCTTTAAAATTCTGAAGGAACTGGAATATTATTCGGCCTGAAAAAGGAAGAAAATTCTGACATGCTACAACATGGATGAACCCGGAAGATGTTATGCTAAGTGAAATAAGCCAGTCACACAAGGACAAAAATTGTGTGATTTCACTTATATGAGGTACCTAGAGTAGTTAAAGTCACAGAAACAGAAAGCAGAATGGTGATTGCTGGGGGCAGGGGGAATGAAGAGATGTTTAATGGGTACAGAGTTTCAGTTTGGGAAGTTCTAGGGATGGATAGTGGTGATGGTTGCACAACAATGTGAATGTACTTAATGCCACTGAACTGTACACTTAAACATGGTTAAAACGGTAAATTTTATGTTATATATATTTACCACAATTTTAAAAATTAAAATTAAAAATTCTGCAGGAAAATTATTTTGAACTTGGCATTCAAAAGTAAGGGCAGAATAAGAGCATTTTCAACAAAGCAAGGACACAAAAGTTTACTTCCCATATTTCAGTCTAGTAAATCTTCAATATATTCTAATTTCATGAAGAAATTACAACATTATTTTATATCATTTTGGAATTTAAGATGGACAGGTTGAATGTTATCCATTTATCCAGGTGAAACAATATGTAACTTTAACTTACGTTTTCTGCTATTGTTATGGCAAAAACTAAGTTTAAATTATCCCAAAGAACTTCTGGAGGGGCTCCAGATACACAAATAAACTCACTGGGGCAACTTCTCTGTCAGATACTGCCTGTGATATCCCTTCCCACTACCTCATCTCCGCTCCCCTTGCAAACCTTGAAAGAGCCCAATATGGTCATGCTCCATTTTTCTCTTCCCATTCACTCCTCCACCCGCTCGCTCCAGAAGTCTTCTATCCCCGCTTCACCTCACTGAAACAATTCTTGCAGGGTCACCAGTCACGTCTATGTTGCCAAATCATATTCACTATCTTCCTCTTTCTAGACTTCTCAGAAACATATCAACCCAGATGACAACTCTTTCCTCCTTGTCCCTGTGACCCTATATATTTCCTGTTTTGTTTCTTTTCCCACCTCACTGGCCACTCCTCCTCCCCCTGGAGCTGGGTCCTGGGAAGACTCTTGCTTCTCCACTTTCTCTCCTGAAGTCATCACTTCCAGTCTCAGGACTTACGACTCCCAAATATTTCTCACCTCTGAGTTTCCGAGACCACTTCACTTCTCTCCTGAGTGCATCTCAGGCATCTCCAACCTAACACTACAAAGGAGAACTCCTAATTCCTTCCCGCCCCCAAGATATCCCCATCTCAGTAGATGCCAACACCATCCATCCGGTTTTTCAAGCCAAAAGCCTAAGAGTCAGTAAACCTAAGGTGGTTAACAGCATATGCTCTGGAGCCAACTGGGTTACAAGACAACTCTATTATTTATAGTTAGTAGCTATATGAACCCAAGTTAGGGTTCTTATGAAATAACTAAAGCACTTAGAACAGTAAAATCGAAGTAAATTATCACACAGTAAATTGACAATTATTGTTGTTCTTAATTCCTCCTTCCCTAATTCCCATCAGTAAGTCTTATTGTCAATTCTACCATCAAAACACCCTGAATCTGTCCACTCATCTCCATCTCCATCACTACTGCTACCCTCATCCAGACCACTCTCATGCCTCCTATTACAGCTGCCTATTGTTTTTGTCCCTGCTTCTATTCTTACCCCCACAATCCATTCTCCACATAGCAGCCAAAGTGATTCTTTCAAAATATAAGCCAGATATAACTCCTCTGCTTAAAACCCTGCAATTTCTTCCCATTACACCTAAGATAAAATCCAAACTCCTTACCTTGTTCTCCAATACCTAACCGGTGTTGACAACTCTAGTTGCATATTAGAATCATCTACAGAGCTTTAAGAATTATTAATGCTTAGGCCCCATCCTGGACCTATTAAATCAGAATCTGTAGGTGTGATGCTCACCAAAATTTAAAAAGCCCCCAGGTGATTCCTATGTACAGCCAGGGCCGAAAAACACTGCCCTAAAGATATGCCTCCTCCCCACTTCTCCAGTCATGCCCCTGTTTACTCACTGGACACCAGCCTGCTGGCCTTCTCTTCCTTTCCCTCAGTGTTCCTAGCTTCTTTGTGCCTTCAGGACTTTGCACTAGGTATTCTTTCTGCCTGGAAAGCTCTTCCTCAGATCTTCTCACAGTTGGGCCCTTCCTGTTATTGAGTCTCAGCCTAAATATTAACTCTTTTATGAGAACTTCTCTGATATCCAGTCTAAAATAAATCACCAGATAACACTTTTCTTTTTATCAAAGCACTTAAGTTGACTTATTTTGTTTGTTTGTTTATGTTATCTTTCTTTCCCCACTAAAATTTAAGCTCCAGGGAAGCTTACGTGAATTATTTACTGCTGTGCCTTCAGGATGTAGATATCAAGCAAATAGTAAGTGTTCAAGAAATATTTGTTGAATGAATGAATAAATAAGCTGGCATGCTTGGAAACTAGCTGGCTCAAGGCTGTCTTCCCCAGGTTAGGAATGATGTTTATTTCCTTTTGTTTCATGGGCTATTCCCTCCAGGAAGGCTGGGCCCTAGCAGTGCAGCACACTTCTGCAAAGGATGGTAAAAGGCAGGATCTATGTCAGTCCTAGACCCACAGATGGCCCCAAACCCTTATATTAATCATTTACATCCCTTCCCTTGTCCTCCCTCTAACTTTTCACCAGAATTGCCAACAAATTCAAATTGACTGATTTAAGTGATATTTAATTTCGTTTCCACATCAAGACTGTGGCAGACAGGTTAACAAAGAGAAAAGTGACTTGGGGGTAACGGGTAGGAGAAAGCAAAAGAGAAAAATTCCATCTGCCAGATAGCCAACTTTGGATTGGAAGGAGTTTTCCAATCTGAAGTTTGATACTTCAAATGATCGCTAAATTGAACATGGAATACTTCCCAAACAGATAAACACAAAACAACTTCATAGTTCCTTCGGCCTAAATGATTGACCAAGACTATCCCTTACTACCAGTCTAAGGACTAGTGGGACCACTTTCCATCTAGAAGTAAAGGTATTACCTTTGGGATATCCCCTTTAATACCCGGGGGCAGCCGCAGGATCCAGAAGTTCCTGTTTCTCAGCAGGTTCTCCAAGTTCTCCAGCCGCCTCTGCAGCAGCCCGTACTCCTGCAGGAGGGTCCCCAGCACGGCCCACTTGCCATCCAGCTGGTTCCCAAGATCGGCCACTGTCTTTTCACAGCTGGCTAGCTTCTTCTCTGCTGTCCCTGTCCGTCCTTCAAGGTGCAGGAGTCGCCGGCTGTGAACCTCCACCTTTCTCTCTATAGCCTGCACGGCAGCCACCACTGTCCACAGGGAGATGGCTGCAGTCTGCAGGTGTGCCTCATTTGCTGCTGGGGGCGTGGGAAGAGGAAGGGGCTGCAGGGACGTGAGGCATTCGGAGTCCCATTCAGAAGTCTGTGTGCAGTAGAGAGATGAGACATTGAGTGTTAGGAGTCCTAATCCAAACTAAAATCAGATAAGGACCACTTAACTGGCTGGCTGAGATTAATCTAACCACCTGCATAAGCCCGCTCTTTATGGAGCTCATCAGCATCAAAAGCCAAGAGAACTGCTTTGGTGGTTCAGGGATGGATTAGGTAAGACAGTGAATGAGTGAAGGTGGATCAAGCAGCAGCCTGGCATATTCCCTGGGATGTAAGGCCCTAGAGCCAATTGTCCAGCGGCTCAAGTTGTTGCTGCATCCTCTCTCTTTGGAAAAGGCCTAAGCGCATCAGGATCTTTCCAGGTTTCACTGAGCTCAGTGCCCTCTGATAAACCCTTATTGACTTATGCTGTGGCCCTATCCACCACACTGCTTACAAACCACAAGCATACCATTTAGTAATACTTGAATAAGCTGAGAATGTTGAGTCTGGAGAAAATATGACAGCTATTTTCAAACATTTGAGGGTTATAAACAGAAAGCAGAACAGTCTTGTTTAATCTCATACTGTGTTACGCCAGAGGGCAGAACTAGAACCAACATGGAATTTTCAGGCAGGCAAACCTTGGCCTATATAAATAATTTTCTAACTAGATCTTTCCAAGAAAATAACAGGCTGCCCCAACACTGAACATCCTTCGAAACAAAGAATGTATATAAAAAAGAAATGTCTACAAAAAATAGGAGGTTTGATGAGGATGACCTCTACAAAGCCTTCTGACTCTATGAGTTTGATAACCCACTCTCTGGCCACAACCTCCCATCTCTCCAGCTCACCCACTATCTTATTCTCATTTCACCTGCTCTGCAATCCCACCAAACCCTTGACCATTCCATTTGTTCCTGGTTTATCAGCTGCTCCAGGCTTTGCTTTCTTCCTTGGTTGATCATTTCAGCCCCCTTCAACCTCTTCACTCATCTGTCTTTGTGCCTCACCTGCAAAGCTAACCTCCAGCTTTGAATCAGTCCAATTGTTCTCATTCTCCATTCCTGTAAGCAGGCTGGTAAGCCCTACTAAAGGAAGTCACACAAGCAGGTAAACTGGTGTCACCACACACCAATGGTCCCTAAGCTCAGCGGGGACTCAACACTGCCTGGTGCCGCCATGCTTCTTTTCCCATTCCATCTAGAGGCCACTACAACCCCCGCGCCAGCACTCTCCTTAAACTTTTAGTACAGCACTTCTCAAACTATTGTGCATAAGAATCATCTGGAGATCTTGATAAAATGCAGACTTTGATTCAGTAGGTCTGGGAGGAAAATTGCAATTCTGCGTTTTAAACAAGCACCCAGGTGATGCTGATGCTGCTGGCTCAGGGAACACGTGTTTAGTAAGACTCTTGTCCGCTGCAGGCCCCATCACTCTCAGAAGATGACATGGACTCCTACTTTGAGAAGAAAATTGAGTAATTAGACCAAACTCGCTCAACTTTCTCTTCTTTTTCTTCACACTCCTTCCCACTTCAACCTCATCAATAACTTAATCTTGCTTTCTTCTTTCCTTACCACAGGAAAAAGGTTCATCCTATTTAATATTGATCTCTCCACTTAAGCTCTGAATGCCAACTCTTTCCACATTTTTGGGTACATTGTTCTTTTCTATGGTCAATATTTCAATCAATCTCTCTTGATTCTTCTCCATAAGATGGACCTGCACTGTTCAATATGGTAGCCACATGTGGCTACTGAGCACTTGAAATGTGGTTATTTTGATTTGAGATGTGCTGTGAGTATAAAATCACTCGAGATTTTGAAGACTTAGTATGAGGAAAAAATGTAAAATGTCATTAATTTGTTAATATTGATTCCACATTGAAATATTTTGTATGCACTGGGTTAAATAAGATCATTAAAATTAATTTTATCTATTTTACTTTTTAAACATGACTAGAAAATTTAAAGTTATATAGGTGGCTTCCATTATATTTCTACTATACAGGGCTAGCATAGACGCATGACCATCTCTACCACATTTAAAAAAAAAAAAAGATTGGAAAAGGAAAAATAGATCCAAGGGCAAATGGCATTCCCCTCTGCTCTATTCCTCACCCCATTGCTACTGCTCCCTCTTCTTCCTCCTTTTCTAACTTTCCAGTCACTCCTCGGTAGCAGTCTGGCTCCTGACCCACTAAAATGGCTCTCCCTGGGGTGATCAAAGGCTTCTCAGTTGGCAAATCCAAGGCATACTTTTCAGTCCTCTGTTACTTGACTGGTCCCTGCTCATGCTCCCCGGGTCTGGTGTGCAGGACTGCCTCGGTCGTCGCTGCAGCACTAGCAGCTGGCGGAGGGCCTGGCACACCGCGGGCCTGCAGTCAACATCGGCTGAATGAATAAACACGCAGACGGTGCTCCACCCTCGGAACCCGCCCGGGGCATTCATGCAGCATATTGACCGAGGCCCTCCCGTGTGTCCGGCATTGGCATGTGCTGGGCACCGGGGTTCCCTGGCCGCACGCAGTCCTTCAACACCCCGAAGTGTCACCGTCACCACCGCCTCTGTGGCTGTGAGGGGCTCAGGCGGACCGCACCGCGGGAGATTCTGTGAGGACGGCTCCCAGAGCCGGCGACAGGCCGATGACCACAGCAGCACCCGGCCTGCGTCTGGCGGGCTGGGGAGGGCGGACACCGAGCGGAGGCGCCCCTTCTCACTCATTCCTCTCAGGAGCGTCCCAGACTCTCCTCGCTAGAAGCCTCTAGAAGGGCCGGGGAGCCCGGGGCCTCGCACCCGTCTCGGGAACTCACGGGGGGAGGCGGCAAGCCCTCCCAGCTCGGCGCGCGCGGCGTCCCACCGGCCGCCGGGCCCTCCCCGCGGGACCCCGGGGCGCCTGTGTGCGCCCCGCTCCGGCCCCGCGCCTGACAGGCCGGCTCCCCGCCCTCCTCCCTCCCTCGGGCCCGACCCTCCCGGGCTCGCTGCGCTCGGTGCGCGGGCCGCCTTACCGGAGCCGGCGCCGCCTCGGCCATGGCCCCGCGCTGTCCGGCCCGGCCCGGCCGGAGTCGCCGCCGCGGCCGCGCGGCCCCACGCAGGCCGGCCCCGGCCTGTCCGCAAGCGGCGTCACGCCCGGCTCTCGCGCGGCCGTGGGCCCGGTGCTGGGGGCGCGGGGGCGCGACAGAGGCGTGGGGCGGCCGGCCGGTGGAGCTCGGGGCGGGCAGGCTCAGCCGCGCTCGGCCCGCAGCGGCCCCTCAGCTGGCGCTTTGTGGGCACCGAGCGCGCCGGACGGCTCCGGCCTAGACGCGCCGCAGGCCCGCGGTAGCGCGCCCCCTGCCGGCCCCGGCGGTCACTTCCGCCCCGCGGCTGAGGCGGCTCCGCGGGGTGGTGGGGTCTGCCCCACGGAACCCGCGCGTTCTGTCTCCTTGCACGCCCGGAGAGCGCTCCCCAGAGGGGAGTTCGGGCCTCAGACCAGGGCCCGTCTGCGAGTGGTCCTTCCTGGAGGCCCAATTCGCAGGCACCGCCTGAAGAGAGGCGCTCTGGCGGCAGGGCAGCCCGCTCCAGAAAGGTGTGATAGTGTTAAAGGCAGGCAACCCCAAGATGCGCCACTCTGGGATGCGGATTATTTCCAGCTGAAGACAATAAAGGCTCAGAAGACTCTTGAAGGACATTTGACCTTCCCCCTCCCAACTGTCTAAGGGAATTTGGGATGGGCCCAAGGACAGGCCTTCGCCCTGGAAGACTCTGGGTATCGATAACCTGGGAGGGTCTTTGCTACACCCATTCTTATCAAAGTTCTGTTTACCAAACATTTACATTTGTAAGGGAAATCTCCATTGGTAAAGATGTCTTCTCTGTAGGGGGAAAAGAGGTGGATGACCTTATCTCTAGAAACTTGTCAGTGTGGAAGGTGAGGCCTTAAATCTGCATGATAACCTTACTGTGCTTTTCTTGTAATCCCTCGTGCCTGACACTCCCAACTCCCCCCCCAAAATCCTCATTTGTCTATATAAGAGGAGAATCTTCACCATTTTGGGGAGACACTTATTTTTCCTGGGTCTCTCCCATGTATACCTGCTATTAAACTTTGTTTCATTTTTCTCCTGCTAACCTGCCTTTTTAATTATTCCGCCAGCCATAAGAACCTTAAGGGAAAGAGCGGAGGGGGAATTCTCCCTCTTCCCCAACAGGTGGAAACGAGGGGGGGCGGCGAGAGCCGGGCGCCGGGCAGGGCCCAAGTGAGCCTAGAGTGAGGGACCGAGAGGCACACATCTGTGATGAAGACGACGTTCGTCATTTGCAGAAATTGCAAATGTGGCTGCCGAGGAGAAGCGGTTCACATCCCACGTGGCCCGTGTTAAAACCAAAACTGCAGTCATCCTGCGTCTTGGATGATTGAGGTTATGGTTTGCTGGGTCTGTGCTGGCGAACAGAAGAGAACCAAGTGTTATCTGTGGAGGTTGGTGGAGTATGTATTATAGTAAGACGACCGCGTAACCCGGAGTTTCCAGCACAGTCCTCATTTCAAACATGTGAAGTGACATGAATCAAAGTCCTCCCAAACCTGTATTTCAACAAATGAACCAAGTCAACGTCCATAACAAAGTATCTATAAATCACAAAAGTATGAGAACCGTCCTGTTGGGGCACCTGCTCTTGAGCATACAAGCTATTTTTAGATTGTAGCTACACCTGCAGTATGTAATTTGAGATCTACCTGAATGTATATTTTGGTCAAATGGTGAATGTTTGATAGTTAAAAATTGCTATTCTCTGAATCAGGATATCGCTATAACAGAATGAACTTCTGGGGGGAAAAAATCTGAATTTTCTTGGAAAGGAAATTCATTTTTATAATTTTATTATAAAAAATGTAGTAGTTAAAATTTTAAAGTTTGACCTTCTAAGGTCAAGAACAGTAATTTCTCAGTCCTGTCAACTGTTGGTTACTCCTAAGACCATTAAACAGGGATATTTGCATTACTAAATAAGATGCTTTCAACTGAGCTCCATGGAGAAGCAAGGCTAGCTCTGCCAGTATTAATATGGTGATATTGCCACCAATTTATTAAATGTTCCTTTTTCTAATAGGAGCTTATTAAGGTAAAGACATTTCTCCTTTTTAATTTTTGGCCTTGAAAACTTTTTGGATGGTTGGTGGCATTTCACTGAAGCAATTTCACTGAGTGAAGTTTTGTGCACTGTTTCAAAAAGGGGCTGGCCTGGTGGCATAGTGATTAAGTTCACGCACTCCACTTCAGTGGCCCAGGGTTTGCAGGTTTGGATCCCTGGCTGGACCTACACAACACTTAACAAGCCATGCTGTGCCACGCATCCCACATATAAAAAAAAAGTAGAGGAAGAAGGGCATGAATGTTCGCCCAGGGCCAATCTTCCTCAGTAAAAAAAGGAGGATTGGCAACAGATATTAGCTCAGGGCTAATCTTCCTCACCGGAAAAAGAAAAAAAAGGATGCATGATATTTTCAGAAGCAGATTTAAGATCGTTGTGCTCATTTATATTTTTTATTTCTAATTTCTAATATTTTTCTCTGTTCTTGCTGCTCTACACAATCACTATAGAAAAATTTGTCCTTAGAGTTTGGATCTGGAAATGTGAAAATGGAGCAATTTAATTGGTTTTCAAGTTAAGAAAATAATCGAAGTTTCCATCTGAATTTTAGCTTTCCTTGTATACACACCAATTTTAGCATCTGCCCTGGAGTAGAATCAAAGGAAGATCTTTTCAGCAGGAGTCACATAGGAAATACTTGCGCTCTCAAGACACACCAATTTATTCAGCAAGTTCCAACAAACAATCTGCTTGCTCTGAGAGCAACAGTTGGTTATTAGTAAGTCTTGCTACGTTGATAATGTTCTCTGGAAAATACAAAATTAAGGCCTTCTTGATTCTATCAGCTTTTGAAAGACGTAATAGCTGCTATCCCATCTAGTTTAAATATCTTGTATATGTACATGACAAGACAATTTCAGAATCTCTCGTGTACAGCCAGGCATTTTCTATTAAATCTTTTTAAGCTATAACCATATTCTGAATATAAAACTGAAGGGTGTAAACAAATTATGTTTATGCTCATAGCCTTCACCATATTTGTTCCATGGTCTATGACAATTTCATGCATTTCTCTTTACTGATTTTATATTCCATAAATATTTCTCGAAGTCAGATTCACTATGTGTGTGAAACCCAGGAATCTTTCATCAGGTAAGGAAAGTGGAAACATGGTTGAATTAATCGTTAATTCTCTATGTTGTTAAACCTAAAAAATTAAGGTTGATTCTTCATGTCCAAATGTCACATATACCACATACTGTGGTAGCATATGTAATAATCTCATTAACCTTTTTGTGCACAGCAAAATATAAATCAGGAAAAAGTTTTTAGGAATGTTTTCTAAAAGAAATCCGTATTTAGAATTCATAGCTTGGGCAAATCTCAAAAATCCTTTCTCTTCAGCTGGTGAAAATGGTTATTGGTCTATAGCAATTATTTCTACAAGCTTTAAAAAATATTAGCCTTCACAGTTCCCAAACCGTGAGACATTGTATTATTAAAAGCATTCTTATGGAGTTCGTTGTTTAGAGAGAACAAATGTATTTTGGGTGTCTTGTTTAATCTAACCTGTCTCCTTTTTTTTCACGCTCTATATTTTTAATCATGCCTCAATCAAAGATGATTTATCATATATGTGTTGTACATGAGTTTTTTCCATCCTCGTGAAATTTTGAGGTAGCCACATTGACATTCTACTTTTAATTTACCCTCCTAATGTGTGAAAAATTACCAAATAGGGGCTTTGTTTTTTTTTTAAGATTCACAGAATAATTGGAATTAAATAATTAAACATTAGTCTAAAGATTATTTTATTGCATATTATGAATGCAATTATACCAAATAATTCCACAGTCATTAGAATTATGATATAATCTAATCTTTGTTATTTTGACCTGTGGTAATATTTATATTTTTATAAACATCTGTAGGCTCAAAAAGGATATAATGTTCTTTCTAAAGTTGTCTAGTAGCATTCTCTCGATATTCATATCAACTGTTAATATATTTCTTTAAGTATTTGAAAATTCTTGTTTATTAGATAGATTCAGCACCTTTCATAATCCTCAATAATTACTGTACCATTTTACTTTTGCAATATTAAAAATAGTCATACTTCAACTGACAGCGTTTCAACATATAAAGCACATCATCAAATTTTGTACTTCAAGTCACATCTAGAATATAGAATACCTAAATTTGAAAGTAGATATTCATAGAGTAACAACAAATATGAATGACCTGCCATGTTTATGTTACTGAAGATTGATGCACTGATGGGATATGATGGAAATCTACCTAAATCACACGATCATTACTCATGTACAGGTCTAAGGATGCCAGAAGTGACACTGAGTGAGCATTCAGCTATTCCACTTTGCAATGGTCGAGGTTGAAGCCAAAGCCGAACAGCAGAATTTGGCCAAACACTGAGCCCGAAGCCAAAGGTCTGCCCACCCCCACTCCACGTGCAGGTAGTTCTCATCCAGACGTATGTGAAAGACCTGACGTTTGTGCAGGGATCAGATTACAGATTGGAGATGAAAATTCCCAAGTGATTATTATCCATCTAGGCTGAAGTTATGGATGTTATTTATAAATTAATTAAATATTTTTATATTTATATGATGTAAATAGATTGAAATTATTTTGTATTTTTACTACCAATGGTCACCAAAATTCTGAGATTGACACATTTACTTTTTCTTTTTGTCTTTCTCCATTCACATTTATTATTCTTTTTCTGTGGCATTCTTGGCATTCCTATGCAAAATATTTGAAATATACAGGGATGTATAAAGACAAAAGCCACCTGTAATCATACTATCCAGAGAGAATCACTCTTAGCATTTTGGTGTCTATCTTTCCAGGCTTCTGTTTTCTATGTGTATATGTGTATATATTTTAAACATAGTTGGAACCATAAATACTGTTATGCAAGCTGCCTTTATTACTTAATATACTTGAATATCTTTTTTTTAATTGATGTCTTAATATTTTATAATGTTGTGCGGTTTTAGTTGTATATTATTATTTGTCCGTCACCATGTGGATGCATCACTTCACCCCTTGTGCCCACCCCCCACGCCCCTTCCCCTTGGTAACCACCAACCAGTTCTCTCTGTCCGAGTGTTAAGTTTATCTTCCACATATGAGGGAAATCATGCAGTGTTTGTCTTTCTCTGTCTGGCTTATTACGCTTAACATAATACCTCCAGCTCCACCCGTGTTGTCACAAATGGGAAGATTTTGTCTTTTTTATGGCTGAGTGGTATTCCATTGTATATATATACCACATCTTCTTTATCCAATCATCAGTCAAGGAACACTTGGGTTGCTTCCACTTCTTGGCTGTAGTGAATAATGCTGCAGTGAACATAGGGGTGCATAAGCCTCTTTGGATGGTTGATTTCAAGTTCTGTGGATAAATACCCAGTATGGGATACTGGGTCATATGGCATTTCTGTTTTTAATTTTTTGAGGACTCTCCATACTGTTTTCCATGGACGCTGTGCCAGTTTGCATTCCGACCACCTGTTTCTCCACAACCTCTCCAGCATTTGTTGTTTTTTGTCTTTGTGATTATAGCCATTCTAACAGGTGTCAGGTGATATCTTAGTGTAGTTTTGATTTGCATTTCTCTGATGATTAGTGATGTTGAACATCTTTTCATGTGTCTATTGGCCATCTGTATCTCTTCCTTGGAAAAATGTCTGTTCCTATCCTCTGCCCACTTTTTGATCGGGTTGTTTGTTTTTTTTGTTGCTCAGTTGTGTGAGTTCTTTATATATTACGGAGATTAATCCCTTGTCGGATAAACAATTTGCGAATATTTTCTCCCAGTTGGTGGGTTGTTTATTCATTTTGATCCTGGTTTCATTTGCCTTGTAGAAGCTCTGTAGTCTGATGAAGTCCCACTTGTTTATATGTCCTCTTGTTTCCCTTGTCCGAGTAGACATGGAATCTGAAAGGATCCCTTTATGACCAGTGTCAATTAGTGTACTACCTATATTTTCCTGCAGGAGTTTTATAGTTTCAGGTCTCACTTTCAGGTCCTTAATCCATTTTGAATTGATTTTTGTATACGGCGATAGGAGATGGTCTACTTTCATTCTTTTACATGTTGCTGTCCAATTTTCCCAGCACCATTTATTGAAGAGACTTCCCTCTCTTCATTGTATGTTCTTTGCTCCTTTGTCGAAGATTAGCTGTCCATAGGTGTGTAGTTTTATTTCCGGGCTTTCAGTTCTGTTCATTCTCTGTGTGTCTATTTTTGTACCAGTACCATGCTGTTTTGATTACTATAGCTCTATAGTATATTTTGAAATCAGGGATTGTGATGCCTCCAGCTTTGTTTTTTTTCAGGATTGCTTTAGCAATTCGGGGTCTTTTGTTGCCCCATATGAATTTCAGTATTTTTTGTTCTATTTCCGTGAAGAATGACGTTGGGATTCTGATTGGGATTGCATTGAATCTGTAGATTGCTTTAGGTAGAATGGACATTTTAACTATATTTATTCTACCAATCCATGGGCATGGAATATTTTTCCATTTCTTTATGTCTTCCTCGATTTCTTTCAATGGTGTCTTATAGTTTTCATTGTATAGGTCTTTCACCTCCTTGGTTAAATTTATTCCCAGATATTTTATTCTCTTTGTTGCAATTATAAATGGGATTGTCTTTTTGAGTTGTCTTTCTGTTGTTTCATCATTAGTGTATAGAAATGCAACTGAGTTTTGTAAGTTGATTTTATACCCTGCCACTTTACTGTAGTTGTTGATTATTTCTAGTAGTTTTCCAATGGAATTTTTTGGGTTTTTCTATGTATGAGATGATGTCATCTGCAAATAGTGAGAGTTTCACTTCTTCATTGCCTATTTGGAGTCCTTTTATTCCTTTTTCTTGCCTAATTGCTCTGGCCAGAACTTCCAGTACTATGTTGAATAAGAGCAGTGAGAGTGGGCACCCTTGTCTTGTTCCTGTCCTCAAAGGAACGGCTTTCAGTTTTTCCCTGTTGAGTAGGATGTTAGCTGTAGGTTTGTCATATATGGCCCTTATTATGTTGAGGACTTTCCTTCTATACCCATTTTGTTGAGAGTTTTTATCATAAATGGATGCTGGATCTTGTCGAATGCTTTCTCTACATCGATTGAGATGATCATGTGGTTTTTATTCTTCATTTTGTTAGTGTGGTGTATCACGTTGATTGATTTGCGGATGTTGAACCATCCCTGTGTCCCTGGTATAAATCCCACTTGATCGTGGTGTATGATCTTTTTGATGTATTGCTGTATTCGGTTTGCCAATATTTTGTTGAGGATTTTTGCATCTATGTTCATCAGTGATATTGGCCTGTAGTTTTCCTTCTTTGTATTGTCCTTGTCTGGCTTTGGTATCAGGATGACGTCAGCCTCATAGAATGTGTTGGGAAGTATTCCATCTTCCTCTATTTTTTGGAATAGTTTGAGAAGGATAGGTGCTAAATCTTCTTTGAGTGTTTGGTAAAATTCTCCAGGGAAGCCATCTGGTCCTGGGCTTTTATTTTTGGGGAGGTTTTTGATTACTGTTTCAATCTCTTTACTTGTGATTGGTCTGTTCAGATTCTCTATTTCTTCTTGATTCAGTTTTGGGAGGTTGCACGCATCCAAGAATTTGTCCATTTCCTTTAGGTTGTCCAATTTGTTGGCGTAAAGCTTTTCATAGTATTCCCTAATAATCCCTTGTATTTCTGTGGTATCTGTTGTAATTTCTCCCTTTTTATTTCTAATTTTATTTATTTGAGTCTTCTCCCTTTTTTTCTTAGTGAGTCTGGCTAAGGGTTTGTCAATTTTATTTATCTACTCAAGGAACCAGCTCTTTGTTTCATTGATCCTTTGTGCTGTTTTTTTGGTTTCAATTTCATTTATTTCTGCTCTGATTTTTATTATTTCCCTCCTTCTGCTGATTTGGGGCTTTGTCTGTTCTGTTTTTCTAATTCTGTTAGGTGTAGTTTAAGGTTATTTATTGGGGATTTTTCTTGTTTGTTAAGGTGGGCTTGTATTGCTATGAATTTCCCTCTTACGACTGCTTTTGCTGCATCCCATATGAGTTGGTATGGTGTATTTTCTTTGTCATTTGTCTCCAGATAGCTTTTGATTTCTCCTTTAATTTTATCAATGATGCATTGGTTGTTCAGTAGCATGTTGTTTAGTCTCCACATCTTTGTACCTTTACCAGTGTTTTCCTTGCCGTTGATTTCTAGTTTCACAGCATTATGATCAGAAAACATGCTTGTAATGATTTCAGTCTTCTTAAATTTATAGAGGTTTGCCTTGTTTCCTAATATATGGTCTATCCTTGAGAATGTTCCCTGTGCACTTGAGAAGAATGTGTACTCTGCTGTTTTTGGGTGGAGTGCTCTGTATATATCTATTAAGTCCATCGCGTCTAGTTTTTCATTTAAGTCCATTATTTCCTTATTGACTTTTTGTCTGGATGATCTATCCATTGATGTAACGGGGGTGTTAAGATCCCCTACTATTATTGTGTTATTGTTAATATCTCCTTTTAAGTTCTTCAGCAGTTGTTTTATGTACTTTGGTGCTCCTGTATTGGGTGCATAGATATTTATAATTGTTGTGTCTTCTTGGTGAAGTGTCCCTTTTATCATTATATAATGCCCTTCTTTGTCTCTCATTACCTTTTTTATCTTGAAGTCTACTTTGTCTGATATAAGTATGGCAACTCCTGCTTTCTTTTGTTTGCCATTAGCTTAGAGTATCATTTTCCATCCTTTTATTTTGAGTCTGTGTGTGCCTTTAGAGCTGAGATGTGTTTCCTGGAGGCAGCAAATTGTTGGATCTTGGTTTTTAATCCATCCCGCCACTCTGTGTCTTTTGATTGGAGAGTTCAATCCATTTACATTTAGAGTGATTATTGATATATGAGGGTTTAATGTTGCTATTTTATTGTTCATTTTCTGGTTCTTTTGCATTTCCTTAGTTTCTTGTCGCATGTGTTTCGGACTGCAAATTCAATTTGGTATTTCTGCATGCTCATTCTTAGTTTTCTCTTTATTTGTCATGTGTGGTTTTCTTCTGGTTATTTGTTTAGTGGTTACCGTGAGGTTTATATAAAAGATCTCCTGGATAAGAAAGTACATTTTCAGATGCCTCCTGTTTCTTTAGGCTGAGTTAATTCAATCCCTTTCCTCTTCCCCTCTTTTATTGTTCTTGTCACTACTTATTCCATCTTGTGCCGTGAGTGTGTGTTTACAGTGATGAGCTTGAATTAATTTTTGATGTTATCCAACTATAATTTGTTCTGGTTTAGTCTCCTTGCTCTTCTCCTTGCTGAAATCTTTGTATCCCCTTTCTCTTTTGTTTTTTTTCAGGACTAAGGGCCTTCTTGAGCATTTCTTGTAGTGGGGGTCTTGTGGTGATGAACTCTCTTAGCTTTTGTTTATCAGGGAGAGTTATTATTTCTCCTTCATATTTGAAGGATATTTTTGCTGGATAAAGTATTCTTGGCTGAAGGTTTTTGTCTTTCATGATTTTGAATATATCATTCCAGTCTCTCCTAGCCTGTAGAGTTTCTGTCGAGAAATCAGCTGAGAGCCTGATGGGGTTTCCTTTGCATGTTATTTTGTTTGTTTGTTTAGCTGCCCTTAATATGGATTCCTTGTCACTTAATCTTGTCAACTTAGCTACTATGTGGCGTGATGATTGTTTATTCCTGTTATACATTTAGGTGATCTATTGATTTCATTCACTGTTATTTCCATCTCATTCCCTAGGTTAGGGAAGTTCTCAGCTATTATTTCTTTGAACAAACTCTCTGCTCCTTTTTCTCTTTCTTCTCCTTCTGGAATACCTATTATCCTTATGTTGCTTTTCCTCATTGAGTCTGATATTTCTCGAAGAATTTCTTCATTTCTTTTTAGTCTTAGCTCTCTCTCCTCCTCTATCTGGAGCGTTTCTGCATGGCTATCCTCGATAATGCTAATTCATTCCTCCATATTGTCAGTTCTGCTCTTTAAAGACTCCATTTTTTCCATTATCTCGTTCATTTTGTTTTTCACCTCCAATAACTCTGATTGGTTTTTCTTTATGGTTTCAATCTCTTTTGTGATGAAATCCCTGAATTCGTTGATTTGTTTCTGTGTGTTCTCTTGTATTTCGTTGAGTTTGTTTATGATAGCTATTTTGAATTCTCTGTCATTCAGGTTATTGAATTCTGTGCCTTCAGGGTTGGTTTCTGGGTGTTTGTCATTTTCCTTTTGGTCTGTAGACATAACAAACCGTTGCATGGATCACAAGGCTTTACTTCTTCCTTTCATCTTGAAGTTGGTCCTGCGGTTTCCACTTGCTGCCACTGGATGGAGATCACAAGCGGTGTGCTCTGTGCCCACTGCAGCCCCCGGAGGGATTATGCTGAAACGCAGGGCATGTGGGGGGAGGGGTTCTCTCTTTCTCTTCCTCAACCCGGGGCTTTCCTTTCTGGCTCTCTTGGGGCGTTTGCCACACCCCCGAAACAGTCCATCCTCGCTTCCCGGTGGGGATCTCTCAACAGTCTGTGAGAGCACCTGGAGGGCGATAGATTTCCCTGCAGAGGGCCGCTCCTCCCTGCCACCGTCTGCGAGCCACGCTGTCTGTCTTTGCCGATGGATTGGGGAGGGGGAGTAAAACTCCTTACCTCTCCTCACATCCTTTGGGGCTTCCCGTGCCTCCACCGTCCAATGTATAGCAGCAGGGGTTTCTTAAAAGTCCTTTGTAGTGTTTGATTGACCTCTGTTGGAATGCGAATGATGTTTTCATTGTGTCTTAGGGGGCAGAGATTCAAAGAGAAAATCTCACTCCACCATGATGATCTATTATTTTTTTTAATTTTTTTAATCCCTCACATTTTTTGAAGAAGACTTCATGAAAGAAACAGTGACTCAAAACTTCAGCCTGGCTTTCAAGGCATTTTGGTATCATCTCTGGGATACTTTTGGTTCATTGACATTTTCACAGCACAAAACACTTACCAAATTGGTACATTTGTGGGATTTCTCAGCATTGGCACAGAGAGGCTGCTTTGAGATTTACTAGAGGAAACTCTTGCCCATGTCTGGGGCACTGCAAGTCCCAAGGGAACTCTCTCTGTCACTTTCAAAGTGACACTTTGACACTGGATTTCTCTAAGTTTCATTTCCAAAGAAATAGAAATTTTCACCACCACCAAAGCAAAGTGTAACCGGAACCACAAAAGTCATTTAATTTTGACAAGACCATGAGGAAGCAACAGGGTCCCAAGGCTTCCATATGACCAGTTCCTCCAAATCCACATTTTATAAATTCATATATGTCTCTGGGGGAGTTATTTCAGGAACTCTCTACCTGTATTACCATTACATTTTCTCCAGTTGTTACAGGTAGAGAGCCTCGAATTAACATATTTTTTTTTCCTATGTTCACTACAACTCATGGAAAAGTTTCCTTAGTGTAAGACTATGAGTGCCGGATCCTTAGAAGGGAAAGGGTAATTGGACTCCCAGGTGATGCATTTTGCCCCATATGGCAGGTAGGCATGGCTAATGTGGTTCCCAAACAAAACACTATGACAGGGATCTGTTAATATGCAGTTGGAGACCAGACTGCCACATTCTCCCCCATATCCCTAGATTCAATACAGACTCCTCCATTCATTCCTGTTTGGAAAATAAGATTTTCTTCCTACTTTTTAAGGAGGAAACCTCAGTGTTTTCCTGTAAATAGGGATTCAAATCAGAGTTCAAACTTGACAAATGTAACATTACAATCTTAGCTGCAGTTTAGGGTGTATTTTGTCCTTAGAGGTTGACATACACCTACTTCCTCATTTCTAGCACCCTACCAGAAATAAGGACAGTGAATCCTGGTAACTTAAACAGATCCTGGCTTAGTAAGCCCCTGGAAAGAAAAAGTAAAACGTTAGAATATTATGGGTAATTCTAAGTAAGGTTCCTCCTCCTCGTGTGTGTGTGTGTGTGTGTGTGTGTGTGTGTGTGTGTGTGTGTGTGATTTTTCAGAATCTTCGGTTTCTCCTAACCAGATATTTAAAAAGGACTGGTCATATATTTTCATTTAAGTGCATATGATGCTTCTCAGTGAAATGAGAAAGACAGTTTTCCATCTGGTTCTGGGATTTTAGATCCTTTATCTGCTCCTTTTCAAAAAGATGATAAAAACAATCGCTAACACGTTGAATGCTTATTATACGCCAAGGACAGTGCGAATGAGCACGTTGTAGCTTTTAGTCGTCATAGCGCCCCCATGTGGTAGATACTCCTCAAGTCACAACCCGTGTGCCTCCAGTGAGTGCTTACTGCGGTAATCCTCTCCCCAAACAAGCCTGTTGGCTGTGTTAAGATTATAGAGGTTTAATATTAACGTGGAATGGAGTAGACTCAGTAGGCAAGCATCAATATTTTCGATTTCTCCATTCATTGCTTCACTACTTCCAGAGATTTGATGATTATCTTAGAGGCGGAATAGTTTGAATGCATAGACATCTGTAAATGGACTTTCATTTTCCTCCTTCCTTTGGTCTAAGTCAGTGGTTCTGAAACAGTGTGTATGAGAATTGCTATATCGTACTTTAGGAGTACAATAGGATGCTCAAGGTAATTGAGGATGTATATGATTACCTTGAGCATTTAGGATGCTCAAGGTAATTTTGACTGTATATGATTTTCACCTAATATGCTGGCTTTATGATGAATCCTTTGCAGGGAAATAGTAACAAGAGATTCAGGCTAAGAAAGACTCGAGAGAGGAGAGCCAAGGAGACTTCTGGGTAGGGTGAAAGAGGTGCCTATCAGCATGCTAGCCAATCTGAGGTCAAGGGAGGTAGGAATGAGACAAGGCCAGGCAGAATGAATGCCAGATTCTGTGGTAAAAATACCTTATTTATGTTATCTCAATTATTATAGCAACCCATCAGATATGGAAACTATGGTTCCAAGTGTCCAAATAACCTGCCTGGTGTCACAAAGATGGTAGACAGTAGAGCCAACATCCAAACCCAGGTCTTTCTCACTCTAAAACTGAAGCTCTTTCCACTGTACTTGGCTTCCTTGTGGGTTAGGACTTCCTAACCACAGAGCCTGAAAGAACTCGGGAAAATGGAGATGTTTAAGGTTGGTTCGGGATAGCCTAAAGCTTGGGGCAAGATTCTTGTGAGGCCATGTAGGGAAATACTTTCCTTACTCATGGAGAACAGAGGGGCTGATCTGGTATGGATGGTTTAGGAAGTTAAGCAGAATCTTAGAAAAATAGCTGCATCCATGCCTAATCATGATGTCTTTCCTTCTGAAAGCATGGAAAGGACATCCAGAGACTGGGCTGTCATTTACACACCAAGTGTGTAGCACGTGGTGGTGTCCTTGAGGTGCTCACCTTTCCGGTCCCTTGGGAGTGTCATTTGAGCATCCCAGTAAAAGACATTGTAAACTCAGAGATCAGACCTTAATTAGGCTGAAAACCAATCACTCAAGAAAAAAACATGCCCCCAACTTGGAGGACCGGGTAGCAGCTTTAGGAGAAATAGCCACTGGCTAAAACAACAGTGGAGATGTGGAGCTAACACTGACACGCTTGTTGGCAGTAAGAGAAGGGAGAGCACTGGAGAAACTACAAGAACCACTAAGGAAGTCCATGAGACTCCAGACACGCATCAAGAGGAAGGGGTTCCACTGGCTTTGCAGGTTCATGAACATGATTAGCTAAGGGTGTAAAGCAAATTTTGCTTGATAGAACAAAGAATGTACAAGTAATACAACTGGATATTAGAATAAGAAGAACAACTTTAGATCTATAACTAACAGCATATTCTGCTATAATTTTACACAAAGAGTTTGATCAAAGAAAATAAATTTGTATTTGTTACTCACTGTATATGTAAATTCTAAATATTGAAGAAGTATAGGATTACATCAAAGACAAAAAAATGAGTGAATTTGAATATATACATTTTTAAAAATCTAATAAGTCAAGCTACTGAATAAGAAATATATGACAAGAATCACTGGATTATGTGATGTGATATGAAATTTATATAAGTATGTGAGATCATTTTCTAGGATCCACCAGTCAATTATCAAATAAGAAATGAAGAAAGAGTTACAGAGGAGGAAAAACAAATTAATACATAGAAAAGTCTACAGCCTCATAGAACTAAATACACACACACACAAATGAGTACAAGTAAAACAAGGGATCTCTCTGTATTATTTCTTATAACTGCATATGAATCTACAATTATCTGAACAAATCGTTCAATTTTAAAAAGTCTAGCCTCAACAGTAATTAAATAAATGCAAATTAAAACAAAATTAAGATAGGATTACATATCACATATGCAAGAGCAAATGAAAAAATAATGTTGGCAACAAGATGGGAGATGTTACACTCTTACATTGTAAATAACATTGCAAGTCAGTTCAGTCAGTTCTGGAACAATCAGAGTTTTGGATTTTCTACAGTTAGAATTTTTTATATAGTTCCTTGTGCAGTTCTTTTTCCTTGGATTTTTTTTATTGATGTCTTAATAGTATATAACATTGTGGAGTTTTAGTTGTACATTATTATTTGTCCGTCACCATGTGGATGCATCCCTTCACCCCTTGTGCCCACCCCCCACCCCCCTTCTCCTTCCTTGGATTTTTTTAATTTCAAAAATCTTGCATGCTTGTTTTAACTGAAGAAAACAGATTTGTATACAAGACATATTAACAATCTCCTTCCTTTCTCCACTGTTACTCCTTTTTCCTTAGTAACTAATGCTAATAGTTGAGAGTTTATCTTGCCACATCTTTCACTATTGTGCTGTGTCTTATAAATAAGAATGTTACAGTGTCTCCTTTTAACAGAGAAAAGGGGTGATCCCAGCCATAGGAGCAACATGGGAAGCCCAGTGAGTGCATGACATTCTTTATATTTATGAAACCAGGATTTAAAAAAAAGAACCATACAGATTTGGGCAGATTTCTTAACCTAGGACATACTTGTCCTTTGTGCCAAAGTAATGACAATAAATATCAGACTGGAAAGGAAAAAAATCTCAAAACTCAACATTAAAAAACAAACAATCCAATTAGAAATGGGAAAAAGACATGAAGAACCATTTCACTGAGGAGAATATACAGATGGAAAATAAGGACTTGAAAAGATGCTCAACATCACTAGCCACTAGGGAAATGCAAATCCAAACCACAAGGAGATATCACTGTGCACATATTAAAATGGCTAAAATAAAAAATAGCGACCAAATTCTGATGAGGATGTGGAGAAACTAGATCACTCATACGTTGTTGTTGGGACAGCCACTCTGGAAAATTATAGAGCATTCAGTTCAAGGTCATCTCCTTTTTTTTTTTTTTTTTTGCCGAGGAAGACTGGCCCTGGGCTAACATCCGTGCCCGTCTTCCTCTACTTTATATGGGACACCGCCACGGCATGGCTGACAGGCAGTGCATCGGTGGGCGCCCGGGATCCGAACCTGCGAACCCCGGGCTGCCAAGCGCGGACTAAACTGCTGTGCCACCGGGCGGCCCCAAGGTCATCTCCTTTTTAAACTTGATTTTCAAACTTGGGATTTTTTTTTAAGCAGTGCAAAATTATTAGTTGAGAATTACCGAACAGAGATTTTTAGAATTAATAATGAATACTTTTTTAAACAACCACAAATGACATATAATTATAGCATATGTTCTCAGTAACAGAGTGGTGAAAACTTTATCTAGGAATGGGAAATATTAATGCTAGCTCAGGTCCAAGTCTTCATTGCTCTGGTTCTTACTACCTAGTCCACTGATACACTTCTGCATCCCATGCTGAACAACCATGCTTGTCTGCAGTTGTCTAAAATGGAACAATCCCTTTACATTATAGCAAATACTCTAACTGCAATTTCTCAGTACCTCTGTCTATACTGCTTAAATTTCAAACTTTAAAGAAGGAACTTCACTAACTGAATATCATTTTCTCTAGTTAATGATTGTCTTAATGACTAATTCCATATTTCTTTTCCCCCCTCTAGCTAAATATTGGATGTCAAGATCAGGTACCTGAAAACCTAGGTACCATGCAATGAGTAAGATCTTATATTTGTAAAATTATCAGTCAAGAAAACCAACCAATAAAACGTGAAGCTTGGGGTCTCCAGAGGTATTTCAAATTCAGATAAGAGAATAACACTTTTCCCCCAAGTGCTGGAGTGGAGAGACAAAAGTAATTTAATAACCAAAACACTTTGAAAGCAAAATCTCAAAAGAGAGAAAAGAATGATTGTAGTGAGTATGTCAGCAGGAAAAAAATGAGGAGAAATGACCTGAATCAATCCATGTGGTTGAATTGAAAAATATGGCAATATACAGGTATTGTAGGATTTATTAGATGTATTGAGGAAGAAAAATAGAAAATAGAAGGAAACTTCCAAGGACAGAAGGATAGACAATTTATGTGAATGGATTGAGTTGAGCCACTCTTATATGTCCTTAAACAATACATTTGAGGAACTGACCAACTCCTGACTCTTAGCCACTGTAGACATCAAGTGAGTACTGAGAGCCACAAATGCCTGGCCCAATCTAGGCTGGTAGGACTATTGAGGCATTTCTTCTGTGTCTCACAGGCACCCATAATACCTGGCATTGCTCTCCAAGCCTCCCATAAATTGAAAACCATAGGAGCCCCTGACGTCAAGTAGTTTAAATCCATCTGAGATCTAATTCCATCATATCTACTTGTTCTAAATGAAAGGTCCCATAGCTCTCTCTCTAAGAATCATGCTACTTTTGGACCAAAGGGTGGGGAAGAGAACAGAAAATTGCTTATTTTGAATGCTGTATCCCAAATAAAAGGCCTTCCATTTGATAGGATAGCTAAAATAGTTAATCTGATCAGCTTTATAAAATTTGGGAGATTTTTAAAAATTTTAGCAAGTGTTCAGAATCCAGGTTTTTTCCTGAATAATGAGAATCTAGATTTCATTTGTAATGAAAACCAAAATGATAATGCCCATGCTTTATAGAATAAAACTTTGGAGTCTTGAGATTGTTCTAACTTGAACTCCAAATTACGTCTGGAGAAGGATCTTACTCTTGCCTCTAGGCAACCCTCTTGCTTATCTCCATAAGAAGGGGTGCCTTTATTTAGTAGTAAACTGTGTTTCCTGTGTGTGACAAACTGGCTCTAGGTGTACTCATTAACCACTAGCTGCTGTAACAACCCTAAAATCTCAAAGTATAACACAATAAAAGTTTATCCCCTGCTCATGCTATAGTCTATTTTGGGCTGGGTGGCTCTCCTCCACTCAGTGACTCAGGGATCCAGGCTCCTTCCATCTTCCAATTGCCAATTTCAATACGTGGTCACCAGGCCTCCTTAGAGGTGAAGAGAGGGCTTAAGGATCATATGGAATTTGCCCATACAATTTCCATCCACATTTCACTGGCCAGACTTGGTGACATATCCCTAAGTTAGCTGCAAAAGTGCCAAGGAATATAGCCTTCATGTGCGCCCAGGAAGAAGAACAATGGAGTGAACCCAGAAATTTCTCCATCACGGGTGGTTTAATCTTATTTTTTCTACCCTACATTCCCAATGTTTTGATATCCTTATCTACTGTAGTGGTGGATACATGCTATTATACATTTGTCAAAACCCATAAAATATACAACACAAAGAGTAAATCCCAATATAAACTATGGACTTCAGTTAATAATAATGTATGAATATTGGCTCATCCAGTGTAATAAATGTACCACACTAATGCGAAATGCTAGTAATATGGGAAGTTGGAGGAAAGTGAGGGAGTTATGAGAACTCTCTGTACTTACTACTCATTTTTCTGTAAATCCAAAACTGCTCAAAAAAATAAAGTCTATTAATTTAAAAATTTAAAAAAGGAAGGAGCTGTGAATATACTAAAAGCCGTTGAATTGTACACTTTAAATGGGGGAATTGTATGGTATGGTAATTATATCCCAATAGAACTGCTTTTTTAAAAAATTCAAAAAATAAAATTAAACATATATTTTGTAGTCTCTAAAGCAACTATGAAATGTAGAGATACAGTAAAAATGATAATAAATTAAAATAAAATACTAAAATAGGTTCAAATAACCCAGAAGGGAAAATAGAGAATGAAAAACAGAGAGGAAAAGCTGAAAACTAATAAAATGAAAGATCTAAATCCAAATATATCAGTAATTACATTAAGTGCAAGTGACCTAAACACAAAATAAAAGACAGAGATCAGAACAGCTGAGCAAGTTTGCTAACAGCCCTCTTGTAAGAGTGGGAGTTCCTAGGTTTGGGTTCCTCAAACCTCCTTGTGTGTGAATGAAACCGTCCTATGTGCAGCATCCACCTGGGCCACTCCATATCACTCCCATGGGACTTGTGGGCAACCAACTGATGTAAATATAAAGCTCATGCTGCCTATGACCCACAAGTCTTGTGTCTTCAGCCAACATCTATGAAACTATGGCAGACTAACTTGTTACCTTGTAAGACGGGTAAAATTTCAGACCCTTCGCAGTTCTTTACTGAGGTTTATGGCAGGAATGCAAGGCCAGTTCAATATTCAGAAATCAATCCATCTAATCAATCACATTAATTGCTTCAGTGAGAAAAACCACATAATATAAATTGATGCAGAAAAAGCATTTGATAAAACAAAACATCCACTCATAATAAAAACTCTCAGCAAACTAGGAATAGAGGGAAACTCCCTCAACCTGATTAGAGTATCTACAAAAACCTACAGTAAACATCAGCTTGGCCTGTGTCCGGGGTAGACCAGAAGCGCCTTCACCGACGAGGGACAGGACCCGGTGGATGATTAATGGTTTTGACAATGAGACAATCAAGTTTCACCTTCCTCACTTGATTTCTGGGATCTCCTTACAGATGACCCCTTGAACTGAGTCGTTGACTGTGGTGAGCATTGGGGAGGAACCACACCCCACACTCCCTTCCTCCGTCTCCGTCCCAGTGAAGAGCAAGTCTCCTCCCCATCCACTTTCAGCTGACTCTCCATCTTCACTATCCGTCTCCCTCCCTTGGAGACCCCAAGAGAGAGCGAGGATCCGCTCCTCCCGCCCGCAGGGGGCGCTGTGGGGGCGGAGTCCCAGCGAGTCCCGGCGTGCACCGCGCCCGGGCGGGTCGGAGAGGGAGGTGGCGCGGTGGGGCCGACAGGACGCTCGGCGTCGCCGGGCCCGGGGACGGGCCGGAGCGCGCCGGGCCATGGCCGAGCCGGCTCCGGTAAGAGGGACTGTAGAGGATGCGGACCCTGCCGAGACTTGTCCCCGTCGCGGTCTGGAGTGGGGTCCCGGTTCAGGGAGTGAGGCGGTGGGAGCCCAGGGCTGACTGTCCGTGACCCAGGACTGAGCCCGAGCCCGGGCCGGGCAGGCGCGGTGTTGCTGCTCGAGCTGCTCTGCAGTTGGGCTGGGAGAAAGGCCGCGTGGACAGATCCGGGGTCTCGGCCAGCCGGCCGCTTGGGTCAGTCGCTCTTCCCGCGCTGTGTCGGCTCTTGGCACGTCTTGGTTTCCCCTGGGCTCACGTGCTGTGCTCTGCTGTGGATGTAGCCCGAGAAACGCTGCTGTGAGCAGATGAGAAAAAGTTAGGGGAAGGAAGACTGGAAGTGAGAAACTGAAGACTGCTCCCTCTAGGAGAGGACAGAAAATTTGAAACCAGTTGGGTGGTTATCCTAAGTTAGATTTACCACCAGTACTCTAATGGAAAATTCGAAGACTGGTTTTAGAGTTTGAAAGGCATATCTTGAGCTTAACCCAGGAAACTCTACATTCAATTAAGTATACTTTGCCTAAGTATGCAAGTTTTCTTTGTACCTCCACTGAGATTTCATATCTAATAATCTTACTAATGTAATGCATTTTCTTCCTTCTGCTTCTGACCGTCCGTGTCCCCCCCGCCCCAGCATCCCTTGGCAGGTAGAAATTCTGTTCAGATTTCTTAGATCTGTGTCTTTTTAGGCAGACTTCCTTTTTTTGCTCTTTTATAAGTGGTGGGAAGCCTCCTGGAATATCCCTCTCTATTCTGTAAGAGTTGGTGGTTTGTGGTAGTTCTTTGGCTATAGGTTTGAGTCCGCAGAAAAAGCTTAAGTGGTGACAACTTCTTGGCTATTGTATTATTTGGGATAGGCAACGAGAAGGCAGTATTTTCTGGATCATTTTCCTTTTCACTGGAGCAGTTCAGTGCTAACTGTGAGCATGCTCACAGAAGAGTCTGGTAGGTGGAAAGCACGTGAGTGAGCTGCAAGAAAATGGTAGAGGAATTTCCTTGAAAGTCCACCTTATAAAAACAACGCCAAGTTTAGACTTGTTTGTTATAACATCTGTTACTTCAGCTCGGGGGCCTGTAATAGCTTTGGTGTTGGAATTTTATCCCTGCAACTTCTCTCTCCAAAATCCTGTCAGGTGGCCCTGGTTGTCAGGTCTCCTAAATTCCTTTATTGGGAGAATTTACTTTGTAGTATTTGTGACCAACGTTTTTTTATACACTTGGGAAGTGCCCTAGCTGTCTTGCAAGATGTCCAGCACTTTTCTTGGTAGGCTCCCATCTACATTTGTAGCACAGAATATGACAGGAATGAAAATGGAGTTTTCAAAAGTTATATATGTTGTCTTTGTTCCCTATCATCACAGTGGATCTGTCATTGGAACCTCCAGGAAGAGCAGCCCTAGTTAGTCAGTCCATGCCAGAGTTTGTAGATTAAGATTAATGGTCCATGAGCCAATCATGGCTTGCCCGACGTGACTTGATATATGGATGGGAAATAAGTACATGAAAAGATGCTCAACATCATTATTCATTAGGGAAATACAAACTGAAACTACAATGAGATATCACTGTACATCTATTAGAACAGTTAAAAGAAAAAAATAATGACATTACCAAATGCTGGTTATGCTAAGAAACTGGATCTCTCATATATTGCTGGTAGGAATGTAAAAGGGTTCAGCCACTCTAGAAAAGAGTTTCCCAAAAAACTTCCTATATGACCCAGCAGTTGCAATCCTGGGCATTTATCCCAGGAAAATTAAAATGTATGTCCACCCAAAAGCCTGTAAATAATTGTTCATAGCAACTTTTTTGGTAATAGCCAAAAATTGGCAACAACCAAAATAGGTGAATGGTTCACCTCCTTCAATAGGTGAATGGTTAACCAACCAAACTGTGGTACATCCGTGCCATTAAGTACTACTCAGCAATAAATAGAAATGAAATCTTGATAAACACAACTTGGATGGATCTTGAGAGCATTATGCTGACTGAAAAAAGTCAATCTCAAAGGTGGCATAGTATATGACTTCATTTTTATAACATTCTTGAAATGACAAAATTATAAAGATGGATAATAGATTAGTGGGTATGATTATAAAGGGGTAGCATAAGGGAAATCTCTGGTGTTGGAATAGTTTTGTTTCTTGATTGGTGGTGGTTACGTGAATCAGCACACATGATGAAATCACATAGAATTATACACATACGGTACCAATATCAATTTCATGGTTTTGATATTGTACTATAATAATGTATGATGTGACCACTGGGGTCAACTGGGTGAAGGGTACAGGGAACCTCTCTGTACTCTCTTTGCAACTTCCTGTGAATCTATAATTATTTCAGAATAAAGTTTTTTTTAAAATGGATACATCCAGCAACAGTGGCCCAGCCTTACATAGCAATAATTGTTGCTGCTAAGTAAAGGATCCCCGCTTTAGATGGTGTGTCTGCTCAAAGGCCTGCTATTGGTTTATTTACTTTACTTGGTTCCAGTGGACATCTGTGACAGCTTTATTATGTTGTTCATGGCACCATCCAGAAATAACTACTTTAATACCATTTCTTCCTGTCTCTTAAAAACATGGACGTTGAGAAACAAAGTAGCCTTTAAGTGAAGATGTATGTATGTACCGTTTGTGATTCCAGGTAACGATGACATTTGACGATGTGGCCTTATATTTTTCGGAACAAGAGTGGGAGATCCTGGAGAAGTGGCAGAAGGAAATGTATCAGCAAGTGATGACGATCAATTATGAGACCCTGGATTCCCTGGGTAAGATGGGTTTCTAAGGAATCGCTTTTTGGGAACCAACCTAATACTAATAGGCTCTCCTCCCTTTATCACCTGTTGGCTGGTTGAATGTGACACTGTGCCCAATTTACATTCAGAATGTCTCCTTAACTTCCTATAATGGCCTGGGAATATTTAACTCGTCCCTCTTTATCCAGTAGTATCTGTGCCCTTCAGTCTTACTAATTCTCTGAATTCTCCTATCTCCCCCTTCAACCCTCTCCCATTTTTCCCACAGTTAGAATTACTAAATAACCTAATTGCCTTTCTTTTTTTAAGTGTGTTGTTTTATTTCTTTAATTGATACTTCAGTGCCTGCCTTTGTTGCCTGAATAAGATGAATTTTTTCATTCTCATAAGAAGTATGGCTCTCATGACCGGATCACAGTTATTACATTAGCATAAGCTGAGGACACAACAGCACACAATGTGGCTATGACAGGGAAGAAAGTTCCCTGGTGGAAGGAGAGGAGAGAGCAGTGGGATGCGACACTTTGTATCTCTAGAGAAATACTCATTAAAGAGAAGTTTGGGGAGGTTGTACCTTGCTGCTTATCCAGCTTGCTCTAACTCAGTCTTGGATCATTAAAACCATTTCTGCTGATGATTTTATAGATGATCTCAGTATAGCCTGAAGGCCTCTATCTTTCTTTTGGGGTTTATAACTTACTCTTTCTGAGATATGAATGACAAGAAGGAGTCAACCGTGTGAAATCAGGGGGAAGAGAAGTCTAAGCAGAGATAAAACTAGTGCAGAGGCCGAAAGGGAGGAACGAATGAGCTCCAAATGTTGTGGGAACCACAGTGAGCTATTGTAGCACATGCATAGAGGGTTAGAGCCAGAGTGGTGGGAGAGGAGGACAGAGAGGTCAACCATGCCAAATCATGAAGGGCCTCTAGGCCAATGTATGGGTTGGATTTTATTCTAAAGACAAAGGGAAGATGATGGAGGGGTTTAAACAGAAGTAATATGATACTGTTTTGTTTTAAATGATTACTGGGGTTACTATGTGGAGAACAAATCATAGTGCATAGCATTGAAGGAAAGAAACCAGCCAAGAGCCTTGGCAGTACTGGTGAGACTCTCTGGCACTGAACCGGGTAGGTAATAAAGAGAGGTAGGCAGTCTCCAGATGTGTTTGGAGGTAGCCTCCCAGATTTTCTTGGTGGATTGGACATGGAGTCTAAGGGTAAAAGAAGAATCAACTCCTAGATTTTTGGCTTGCGTATCTTGATGGCAGTGGCTTTATTCACTGATATGAGGAAGGCTTGGGAGAGAGCAGGTTTTGGCTACATTAAGTTTGAGATGTTTATTAGACATTTTTATGGAATATAAAGTAGATAATTGGGTAGCAAGACTGGAATTCCAAGTGAAGATCAGGACTGGATTCACAAATTTGGGAGTCATTATATAGATGGTGTTTGAAACCACAGCGCTGGTTGGGATCACCTAGAGAGAATATGTAGATAGGACAGAACCTCAGGACACCCCAACATTGACAGGTCCAGCTCAGGAGACTGAGGCCATTAGGGTGGGAGAAACTAGAGCCCCGTGCTGATCCAGTGTTGAGTTTTGCGTTATCACAGTTAGCGTCCTTGAGCTTAGAAAATCCAGTCTGATTTTCTCAGATTTTAAAAACTAAACGGTATTATATGCAAATGATTTTCTCTACAGGACATCTATATCCTAGCTCCAGAGACTAGGATTTAGCAGGTCCAGGCTCAGGCCCAGGTATCTAGAAGCACTTCAGGTGCTTCTAATGCCAGTGGTACACAGTTCACTTTGAGAAACGCTGATGTGAGGGCTGAGCTGTAGGTGACACCACTATAGGGTATCTGCTACATCTTCTAAAATCCCTCCACTGCCTCGTAACAGCCCGTCTTCCCTTCAGGCTTATGTCCTTAGGCACATTACTCTCTATCTCTTCATCATCACTGTCATTTAACAACGTCCCAGTTCCTTCACTGCACTGATCAAGAATGTCAGCACCTCAGTGGTTAGTTTCCTTGGATGTACAGGGTCTAATCGGAAAAGTTTAGTGATCCAGATTCCCTCCTTGACCCCCTGTGATTTTGCTTTTTATTCTACTTACATTTTTCTCATAATGATCACTTTTGAATACTTTCTACCTGGATCTGTCAGCCTTTTTAAAATCTTCATCATTGTTAACTTCTCTGTTTCCTTTACATTTGTGAAATATTGCAGAGAACATTCAAGCTAAACAGTCTGATTATTCTGTGTTTTATTGTCATTCATGTGATTTCAGAGGTTTCCTATTTTTTTAATTTATTTTTTTATTGAGGTCACATTGGTTTATAACATTATGTAAATTTGAGGTGTACATCATTGTATTTCAACTTCTGTATAGACTGCATTGTGTTCACCACCAAAAGTCTAGTTGCTCTTCATCACCATACAAATGTCTCCTTTACCTCTTTTGCCCTTCCCCAACCCCCTTTCCCTTTGGTAACCACTGATCTGGTCTCCATATCTATGTGTTTGTTTGTTTATCTTCCACATGTTAGTGAAGTCATATTGTATTTGACTTTCTCTGTCTGACTTATTTCACTTAGCATGTATATCCTCAAGGTCCATCCATGTTGTAGAAATGGCAAGATTTTGTCCTTTTTTATGGCTGAATAGTATTCCATTGTATATCTATACCACATCTTCTTTATTCATTTATCCATCAGTGGACACTTAGGTTGCTTCCAAGTCTTGGCTATTGTAAACAATGCTGGAATGAACATAGGGGTGCATATATCTTTTTGAATTAGCGTTTTTGTGTTCTTTGGATAAATACAGAAGTGGAATAGCTAGATCATATGGTATTTCTATTTTAATTTTTTGAGGCCTCTCCATCCTGTTTTCCATAGTTGCTGCACCAATTTACATTCTCACCAGCAGTGTATAAGAGGTCCCTTTTCTCCACATCCTCTCCAACACTTATTTCTTGTCTTTTTGATAATAGCCGTTCTGCTGGATGTGAGGTGATATCTCATTGTAGTTTTGATTTACATTTAAGAGTTTCCATTTTTTTAACCTAACTTTGATGTCATGTCTCCAGGAATCCAAGTCAACTGTGAAAATTGTTTTTCTCCAAGTACTCAGGAAACCCATACTGAGTCTTTGCGGATTTTCTTTGCAGGCTGTGTTTTTTCCAAGCCAGATCTGATCACCTGGATGGAACAAGGGAGAATGCTATTGACCAGAGACCAGGGACTCTTAGAGAAAACAAGAATGACACTTAGCCCTTCTACTGATGAGCAGTTGGCCTTGAAGAATACTGGAAAGTCGACATGTGTTGGTGAGTACAATGGATTTAGGGTCACAACTCATTTCATTTTCCTAGCTTTGTTTCCTGAATCTTTCTGGATAGTTAGCAGGATGTAGTGAATAAGAAACATTGTTTTGATGGAGAATGTTATTATTTTTTACTCAAGTGGGTAGCAAATATAAGAATGTATTACTTTTATAAAGAGGGAAGTTGTGTATATTTCATTAAAAACAAAAAAGTTACAACCTGGAAGATGAGAATTGCCTATAAGAGAGCAAGTAAAGGATCCACTTGTCAAGTCCTGAGGAAAAACCACCGTCCCTGTCACATCATCATCTCCATTTGAGTACAGTATGGAAAAATGAAAAACCTTCCAATTTTGTACAATATATTTTTTTTATTGTACAGAATTTTAGAACTTTGGATTTCTTTTTTATTCCTTTTGAAAGATTACTTTTTAAATTCCTTGTATCATAAGGAAAATATTTGAAACATCTTAATACTTTAAATATTTAAGGGAATGTGTCATTTCTAGAGTACGTTAATGCTTTACTCAATGCAGATCTCCTAAGTCCCTGGGAGTCAGATGACTCCCCTGAGGAAGAGGGGATTTGAAAACGGACTGCATGGGTAGCTCCATCAAGAGGATAAAAGAATTCCCAAGGGCTTCATTTTGTTGCCACTTTCTATTAGTTCATTCATCTAACCAGTATTGAGTCCCTACCATGTTCACAGGACTATGTTAGGTATTACTTAGGCTGGAGGGATATATATATATATATATATATATATAGTCCTTCCACGCCAGGAGTTTATTGTCTTACTGACCTACTGATGTGATAGTTAAGTTAGTCGATTATATTGAACTATTGGATTAGTCAGCTATAAAATAAGACTGCATACAATTTAATAATAAGTGGCAGTGGTAGTAAGTGCCAAAGGGATTTAGAGAAGAAAGAGTGGAGGAGAGACAGCAATATCCCAGGAGGACTTCTCAAAGATCTAGAATTTATTTATTTTATTTATTTATTTTAATTGATGTCTTAATAGTTTATAACACTGTGGGGTTTTAGTTGTACATTATTGTTTGTCCGTCACCATGTGGATGTAACCCTTCACCCCTTGTGCCCACCCCTCGCCCCCCTTCCCCTTGGTAACCACCAATGAGTTCTCTCTGTCTGTGTGTTCATTTATATTCCATATATGAGTGAGTTCATGCAGTGTCTGTCCTTCTCTCTCTGGCTTATTTCACTTAACGTAATACCCTCTAGGTCCATCCATGTTGTTGCAAATGGGACAATTCTGTCTTTTCTTATGGCTGAGTACTATTCCATTGTATGTATCTACCACATCTTCTTTAACCAATCATCAGTCGAGGGACACTTGGGTTGCTTCCACTTCTTGGCTATAGTGAATAATGCTGCAATGAACATAGGGGTGCATACGCCTCTTGTGATGGTTGATTTCATGTCCATTGGGTAGATGCCTAAGAGTGGGATTGCTGGATCATATGGTATTTCTATTTTTAATTTTTTGAGGACTCTCCATACTGTTTTCCATAGAGGCTGTGCCAGTTTGCATTCCCACCAGCAGTGAATGAGGGTCTCTGTTTCTCCACAACCTCTCCAGCATTTGTTGTTATTTGTCTTTGTGATTATAGCCATTCTAACAGGTGTCAGGTGATATCTTAGTGTAGTTTTGATTTGCATTTCCCTGATGATTAGTGATGTTGAACATCTTTTCATGTGTCTATTGGCCATCTGTATCTCTTCCTTGGAAAAATGTCTGTTCCTATCCTCTGCCCATTTTTTGATCGGGTTGTTTGTTTTTTTGTTGCTCAGTTGTATGAGATCTTTATATATTACTGAGATTAATCCCTTGTTGGACAAACGATTTGCGAATATTTTCGCCCAGCTGGTGGGTTGTTTATTCATTTTGATCCTGGTTTCATTTGCCTTGTAGAAGCTCTGTAGTCTGATGAGGTCCCACTTGTTTATTTTTTCTTTTGTTTCCCTTGTCCAAGTAGACATGGAATCTGAAAGGATCCCTTTATGTCCAGTCTCAATTAGTGTACTGCCTATATTTTCTTCCAGGAGTTTTATAGTTTCAGGTCTCACTTTCAGGTCCTTAATCCATTTTGAATTGATTTTTGTATATGGTGATAGGAGATGGTCTACTTTCATTCTTTTACATGTTGCTGTCCAATTTTCCCAGCACCATTTATTGAAGAGACTTCCCTCTCTCCATTGTATGTTCTTTGCTCCTTTGTCGAAGATCAGCTGTCCATAGGTGTGTGGTTTTATTTCCGGGCTTTCAATTCTGTTCCATTGATCTGTGTGTCTATTTTTGTACCAGTACCATGCTGTTTTGATTACTATAGCTTTATAGTATATTTTGAAATCAGGGATTGTGATGCCTCCAGCTTTGTTCTTTTTTTTCAGAATTGCTTTAGCTATTTGGGGTCTTTTGTTGCCCCATACGAATTTCAGTAGTTTTTGTTCTATTACCGTGAAGAATGACATTGGGATTCTGATTGGGATTGCATTGAATCTGTAGATTGGTTTAGGTAGAATGGACATTTTAACTATATTTATTCTTCCAATCCATGTGCATGGAATATTTTTCCATTTCTTTATGTCTTCCTCGATTTCTTTCAATAGTGTCTTATAGTTTTCATTGTATAGGTCTTTTACCTCCTTGGTTAAATTTATTCCCAGATATTTTATTCTTTTTGTTGTAATTGTAAATGGGATTGTCTTTTTGAGTTCTCTTTCTGTTGGTTCATTGTTAGTGTATAGAAATGCAATTGATTTTTGTAAGTTGATTTTATACCCTGCCACTTTACTGTAGTTGATTATTTCTAGTAGTTTTCCAATGGAATTTTTTGGGTTTTCTATGTATAAGATCATGTCATCTACAAATAGTGAGAGTTTCACTTCTTCATTGCCTATTTGGAGTCCTTTTATTCCTTTTTCTTGCCTAATTGCTCTGGCCAGAACTTCCAGTACTATGTTGAATAAGAGCGGTGAGAGTGGGCACCCTTGTCTTGTTCCTGTCCTCAAAGGAATGGCTTTCAGTTTTTCCCCGTTGAGTAGGATGTTTGCTGTAGGTTTGTCATATATGGCCCTTATTATGTTGAGGTACTTTTCTTCTATACCCATTTTGTTGAGAGTTTTTAATCATAAATGGATGCTGGATCTTGTCGAATGCCTTCTCTGCATCGATTGAGATGATCATGTGGTTTTTATTCTTCATTTTGTTAATGTGGTGTATGACGTTGATTGATTTGCAGATGTTGAACCATCCCTGTGTCCCTGGTATAAATCCCACTTGATCGTGGTGTATGATCTTTTTGATGTATTGCTGTATTCGGTTTGCCAATATTTTGTTGAGGATTTTTGCGTCTATGTTCATCAGTGATATTGACCTTGTCTGGCTAAGCCATTTCTTAACGCATGATGAAAGGATTTGCATATCCAAGTTAAACTTAAATATAATTTACTTGTGGCAGGCAGATTCACAAAGTCATCGAGATCAATGGGATTCCCTTTCCCACATTGTTATTGACATGAAGATGGTCCTTGAACCCCACCATGGCGCAGACACATCACTGATGAGAGTGGGTCTTCTTTTTTTCTCTCCAGGTGACCAAGGAACTCTCAGGGCAAAAGAGAAGGAATGCCATTTAAATGGTCTCCAGAAGCAGGGGTCATGTGCTACTTTATCAGGGGAGGAAAGAAAGATTTTATCAAATCAAAGAGCTACCTTACAACTCCCAAGTCTCCAAGAAACAGAGATTCTAAATAAAAACCTCAACATCACAGCATCTAATCAGGACAAGAATGACCTATGGCATGAGCCGCTGGGTGCCCCAGGTCACCTAGAACTTCCACCAAGGCCAAGACTTTATTCCTGCTTTGTCTGTAGGAAGGTCTTCCAGGTAAAGAGAGACTTGGTAAAGCACAAAAGGAACCACTCTAAGAGCCAGCCCTGTAAATATCGAAAGTACAAAAACCAATCCCGAGGGCACTCTGGACTCACGTGGAACCGGACGATCCTATGTAAGAGGAAGCGTTTCCAGTGTGGTAAGTGTGAGAAGAACTACTCTCTGAAGTGCAGCCTGCTCACTCACCAGGTTGTTCACACGGGGCAACGGCCCTTCCAGTGCCCCGAATGTGACAAGACCTTCCGGGATAAAGCCACTTTGAAGAAGCATCTGTGTTTGCACAAAGGGGAGAGACCATTTTCCTGCAAGGAGTGTGGCAAGAGTTTCATCCAGCAGTGCAAGTTCACTGAGCACCTCAGGGTGCACACTGAGGAGAAGTGTTTCCAGTGTCCAGAGTGCAACAGAAGCTTCCGCCTGCAGAGAAGTTTGAAGGCCCATCTTTGCCAGCACAGTGGGAAGAAACCCTTCCATTGTCCAGAGTGTGGCAGGAGCTTTTCCCGGAAGGCTGCCCTGAAGACCCACCAGAGGATACACAGTGGAAAGAAGCCGTTTTCTTGTGATGAATGTGATAGGAAATTCACCCACAAGACTAAACTCACTGAACATGTCAGAGTTCATGCGGGAGAGAAGCCCTTCCAGTGTCCTGAGTGTAATAAAACTTTCCGCCTAAAGAGAAGCCTAAAAGCCCATCTGTTTCAGCACAGCGGGAAGAAGCCCTTCCAGTGTCCAGAGTGTGATAGGAGCTTCTCTTGGAAGAATGCCATGAAGGCCCACCAGCGTTTACACAGCCAGGAGAAGCCCTTCTCCTGTGGGGAGTGTGGCAAGAGGTTTACCCGCCCCTCTAAGCTCGCCCGCCATAGCAGAGTCCACAGCAGGCAAAAGGAATTCTCCTGTGGTGAGTGCAAAAAGATCTTTCCTCGGCAGTCGAGGCTCACGGAGCATCTCAAGGTCCACACCAAAGAAAAGCCATTCTCCTGCGCAGAGTGCAGCCGGAGCTTCAGCCGACACTCACACCTCACTGAGCACACGAGACTTCACAGTGGGGAGGAGCCCTTCCAGTGTCCTGAGTGTGACAAGAGCTTCTTCTGGAAGGCCTCCATGAAGTTCCATCAGCGGATACACAGGGGCGAGAAGCCCTTCGAGTGTAGTGAGTGCAGTAAGACCTACAGTCAGCAGTCTCAGCTCACTGAACATATGAGAATCCACAGTGGAGAGAAACCTTTCCAGTGTCCTGAGTGCAATAAAAGTTTTCGTCTCAAAGGAAATTTGAAAAGCCACCTGCTCCAGCACAGTGGCAAAAAGCCGTTCTCTTGTGTTAAGTGTGGCAAAAGTTTCACTCAGCAGTACAGGCTCACAGAACACATTCGAGTTCATAGTGGTGAGAAGCCCTTCCAATGTCCAGAGTGTGACAAGAGCTACTGCATAAGGGGCAGTTTGAAGGTCCACTTGCATACGCATAGTGGAGAGAAGCCCTTCAGGTGTCCTGAGTGTGGCAAAGGCTTCCTCCAGAAGAGAAGTTTGAAGACCCATCTGCACCATCACAGAGGGGAGAGGCCTTTTTCCTGTGATGAGTGTGGAAGGAGCTTTACATACATGGGGGCACTCAACACCCATATTGCAGTGCATGCCAGGGAAAAGCCCTTCAGTCTCTAGGCCAAGCTGCACAGGAAGTAAGCAGTGACAGCTCTTAGGTGAAGCCATCAGCTCTATTGGCTCTGGCTGAGGCAGGATAAAGAACTTCACAGAACACTGGCTTCAGACCCACTGGCCAGATGCACAGCAACCAGGGTGTGACAGCTCCTTAACAAAGGTTCCTAATAATAAGGCATAAGATAGTCAAAGGGGCATCTCCCTTCTGTGGTCCTCATAGGCAAGGCCTGTCAGTCATGGAAGAAACATTCTACTTTGTTCTGTGGTTTCATCAGTTTTTTCAATGTCATCCGGGAGCATGGTAATCCCTTCATAAATTCTGAAACTACAGCCTGATTGTTTCTCCCAAAACACCTCAGTCTGCTTTCCATTACCAGACCTCCTTATTTAAATTTGTATTGAAATTCTTACAGTCAATTTTTATTTTCTCTCACATGGTGAGAGGGCATCAGTGTTTGGAGGACTTTCTCTATGTCGTGAAAAATAAATGTCATCTGCCATCTCATTTGTTAAAATGATGGCCCATATTAGAGTTATTTTCTTCTGGATTAATTTAAATCACCTAAAAATGGAGGAATGTGGGGCCGCCGCCCCCCGCCCCCCCCCCCCCCCCGCCTGTGGCTTAGTGGTTAAATTCGGCATGCTCTGCTTCAGTGGCCTGCGTTTGTGGGTTCAGATCCTGGGTGCAGACCTATACCACTCATCAGTCTTGCTGTGGTGGCAACCCATATACAAAATAGAGGAAGATCGCACAGATGTTAGCTCAGGGCTAATCTTCCTCAAGCGAAGAAAAAGGAAGATTGGCAACAGATGTTAGCTCAGGGCAAATCTTCCTCAGCAAAAAAATAAATTAAAATGGGAAATAATTCCAAAGCACTTTCCAAACTTTAAAAAAAAAAATGCATGATGAGTAGCAATATTATTTATCTAACTCCTCTGCATTTTCAACAGTGTGTGTCAATTCTTAAATATAGTTGCCTTAACATTAGGGCCTCTGAGGTAAATACCAAAGGAAAACATACTGTCCATAACATCACTCCATTTTTGGCTCTATGGTCTAATCTTTCATTATAAGATAGTTTTCCAGCCTGTTCTAATAAACTTTCCTCTGTCTCTTGGACTGTAATCTTTAACATTATTCTTACAAAACTTTTAGGTTCCCTTCCTTAATGAATCTTTGGAGCCTACATAAATTTTTTCTTTGTAGTGATCCAAGATCACCTGAATCAAGGGCTGGGATCAAGGGCCATCCATGAATCACAGTGTCTATACAAAAAGGAGAGGTGCCACCTCTGGTTGGTACAGTCCTGTGGGTGCAGGCCTCTTGGTGAGTTGATACTACCTTTGTGCAAAGAAAAAGATGCTTTCCTCTAGCCTGTGGCAGGCGCGCTGGGCCATATTATCAGTGTTGGCTGGTCTCTTACCAGTGCACCTCAGGACAACTCTGTGCCTTCGCCTGGGGTACGTGTTAAAAATGCAGACCCTGGGGACCCTCCCCAGATGTACTGAGGGACAATCTTCCCAGGTGATCTTGTGCCAACTGAAGTTTTGGAACATTTGATCTAGTGAGTGGAGAGACAGGAGGAAGGAAAACCATTTTTGAAAGGCACTCTAGTCTTCCTGCTGTGAGACTCAGGCTAACTCTTTAGCCTTTTCCTCCTCCCTTTTGTAATAAAGCTTCTTGTGATAAAAGTTTCTTACGTTATGGGTGTATTAGTCTGCTTGGGCTGTCATAACTAAATGCCACAGACTGGATGGTTTAAACCACAGAAATTTATTTCCTTACAGTTCTAGGGGCTGGAAGTCCAGGATCAAGGTGGCAGCAGGGCTGGTGTCTGGTGAGGGCGCCCTTCCTAGCTTGCAGGTGTTGTTTTCTCTGTATCCTCACATGGCATTTTCTCTGTGCACAGGGTGGGGGTGGGGGATCCCTGGTGTCTCTTCCTCTTATAAGGACATCAGTCCTATTGGATTAGGACCCCAACCCTTATGACCTCGTTTAACTTTAATTAATATTGGAGAACCTTGTCGTGTGCACTAGACCTGAGCAAAGTGAATGAGGCGGCAGAGACTAGGAGTGCTGTGCTAATGGAGCTTTGCCTAACTGGAAAGAAATACCAAGAATGGGGCAGCAGCATGCTCCCCACCAAAACCAACAGTGAGTTGTATCTCTGTCTGCCTGTCTTTTCGCTCTGCTGAGCCACAGCTTGTACAGCAGTTTCTTCTGTTATCTTAGAGGCTGATGACTCAAATCTATAAATCCACCTCTGTATTTCCCATTCCCCCCCGAGTGCTGCTGACTTCCACAGGCGTCTCCAACACAGGATGCCCAAAATAGGGCCCCTCATCCGCACCGACCCCCAAGCTGCACCTCTTTTCTTTACATTCTCCTCTATTGCCCACCTTTAATAACTAATCTCCAAAGCTGGAACTCTTGTAATGGTCCTAGATTTTCCTGCACCCAATCTATCTCCTAAATTTCTTCCAAATAAAAGCCCTTCTCTATCTCTGCTGCCACCATTTTGATTTAAGCCAACTTTTAAATTTTTTTACAGTTTTTTTTTTTTTTTGGTGGGGAAGACCAGCCCTGAGCTAACATCCGTCACCAATCCTCCCCCCCCCCTTTTTTTTTTTTTTGCTGAGGAAGACTGGCCCTGGGCTAACATCTGTGCCCATCTTCCTCCACTTTATATGGGACGCTGCCACAGCGTGGCTGACAGGCAGTGCGTTGGCGGGCGCCCGGGATCCGAACTCTTGAACCCCGGGCTGCCAAGCGCGGACTAAACCGCTGCGCCACCGGGCGGCCCCTACAGTGTTTTTCTTAACAGATTTCCCTGCTTTTTCCTGCAATGCATTCATCACCTTTGTGACAGATTGGTTTTTCTAAAATGCAACTCTAATGTTATTCTCAAAAAATATTTTTAGAAGTTTCCAATTTTATTATAAATGTAAACTCTTTAACATGTCATAAAAGAACCTCTGAGTGGCCCAGACCTGCCTTGTCAGCTTAATCTTGTCACCTGTTCACAATAGGTAGTTCACTCATATCAAACAACTTTTATCTTTTCCAAATGCATCATACCCTCATGACCGCTCCCCCGTCTGAAATGTCTTTCTTCCCTCATCTTCCTAACTCCATATTCCATGATTCAGGCTCGACACCAGGAACATTTGCGGTATGTGCTCATCTGTCATAGCATCCTCTAAAAGCCTTTCTCTAATAGCACTCGTCACATTCAACTGTCACCTGCCTGCTTCCCCTTATAAACGAACTGGGAGGGCTGGGATTTGATCTTGTTTTTGCATTTTCTCTGTCCAAACAGAGCCATTCTCTGGCTTAATACCTGGGATACCCAATAACACTGGGAAGACTTGGATTGATTATGGACTTGAGGGTCCCAGGGAACCAGGGAAAGGCAACTGCAAAACAGCTCGACAGGACTCAAACGTGCACACATTCTCACACGTACATGGAAACCCATTCCCCATGCCCTCCACTCCAAATGATTCTCCAAACCATAATTCCAAAACCCATGAAGAAATCTAAGTCTAGGGGCTGACCCGGTGGTGCAGCAGTTTAGTTCGTGCTTGGCAGCTCGGGGTTCGCCAGTTCGGATCCCGGGTGCCCGCCGACGCACTGCTTGTCAGCCATGCTGTGGCGGCGTCCCATATAAAGTAGAGGAAGATGGGCACGGATGTTAGCCCAGGGCCAGTCTTCCTCAGCAAAAAGAGGAGGATTGGCGACGGATGTTAGCTCAGGGCTGGTCTTCCTCACAAAAACATAAAAAGTAAAAATAAATGAATTATAAAAATTTAAAACATTAGGAAATAATGAAACAACAAGCAGAAGTGATATACAAACAGGTGGATATGAAAAAGAACCTTGGAAATGAGAAAGTAAAGTTACTGAACTAAAATCCTTAATAGATGGAATAAGCTTTAGGGATTTACCCAGAAGGAAGTAGAGAGAGAAATATAAATACTAAAAGTATGAAAGCAGTGAACATACATAGAGAATTGATTGAGAGCTTCCAAAATGTAACTAACAATTCTAGAAGAAAGAAAGGGAATGGCTGAGAAACAATACTTGAAAATAGCTGAAAGGTTCCCAAAGTTCTCAGCTGAAAAATGTACTTCACTACTGAGCAGGATGGTAAAAATTAATGTACACCTAGGAATGACAGTGAAACTAGCATCAAGAATAAGGAGAAAAACTCAAATGACAGCATGGAGAATTTGGGGAGATGGGTATGTTTATTATCTTGATTTTGAGGATGGTTTCATGAATGCATACAAATGTCAATTATATCAAATTATAAATTTTAAATGTATACAGCTTATGGCATGTCAATTATACCTCAATAAAGCTGTTAAAAAATCAAGAGCAATCACTACTATAATGTTAATATAACACACAGTTCCTAAAACAGCTGAAGAAAAAAGAAGGAATATAGAAAACTTCCAGTCCAGCTGAAGGCAGGAAAAGAAGAAAAAGAATCATTTCCAGGATGGTAAAAACAAGAAAGTAAAATGATGAATTAAGTACACTTATCAAAAGACAGTTTCAGATATTTTAAAAATTCATACTATATCCAGTTTACAAGAGACAGCTACAAACAATAAAGAATGAAAATAAAATGACAGAAAAAGATTTATAAAATGAAGCCTAGTGAAACAAAACTTTACGTGAGAACAAATTAGAATTTATGGCAAAATCCATAAAAAGAATCCAGTAAGAAGGTTTAAGAATCATGAACTTGTGAACACCTAACAACCTAGACTTGTAATATGAAAAGCAAAGTTAAAATGACCAAAATAAACCATAATTTTAGTTGGATAGTTAACATTTCTCTTTCATAAGTGTATGCATCAGGCAGACAATAATAAGCATTAATAATCTTCTGATGTGAACAGCAAAGAATTTACAAGTTTTACCCAATAGAAAGCCCAGTACAGGAAATAACATTCATTTTAATTAAACACGTTCAGAGCACTTAAAAAAATTATGTGATATGTCACAATGAAGTCTCAACAAATTTTTAAAAATCCATTTCATCATGATCCAATTTCTCCTACCATGATGTGTTAACTTAGAAATAAACAAGAAAACTTTAAACTACAAACAAAACTTCCTAAGCTTGGAAACTTTAAAAATATACTCCTAAGGGACTCTTAGGTTAAAGAGGAAATCACTATTACCGCACAAAGGGCATGATCTGCTTGCTGCAAGACAAAAGCCAATCGTCAAGAGGCAAGATGGTGGAAAAAAAGAAAGGGTTTATTCCAGTTTGCTAGCAAAAGGGAAGATGGCCAACTCATGTCCAAAAGAACCATCTTAAGGGGGCACAGAATTTTACAGCAGTTATATAGGCTGGTGGGTTACCGGCGAGGGAGTTAAGAATGTTGACCCTCGGGTGTTACAAACTGGGAGTCGCCACACCAGATCTTTCAGTTTTCATTGATGATGGCTATCAGCATAGACTCTGTTCAGGGGTCAGCACATTCCTAAGGAACTCAAAAGAACAAAGTTATCATCTTATCACAGCTGGGAGGTACGTGCACAAGCAGGGGTCGGAAAATCTACAGAGCAGTTACATCTCCTGGGGGTGCAAATCCAGCTGGGTTAGTTAGTCAGAGGTCATTTAAAGTTACAGTAGGTTTCTCTTCTACAGTATGGCTTCCCTTATGTCAACCCTGTGTTGAGCCGGTATCATCACTGCAGTTTTGGAACTGAACAACATTGAAAGTTCTATATAGCAAATTTGTGACATAAAGTTAGAATGACACTTAGTGGTAAATCATATGTGTGTGTATACACATATATATTTGAAAATACATAGTGAAAAAATTAGTTTCATAGTCAACACAAAAAGCTAGGACAAAGGGAGTTTTTCATTGAACTCTTCCTCTAGAGACAGCTAGCTAACCCCTTCTCTGGGGTTCCCTTAGCACTTCATACTTTCCTCTGTTAATAGCAATTACCAAATATTATTTTGACATTGTTTTTTTACAAGCCTGTGTCCCTCCCCACAAGATGGCAAATACTCAGTGATGACTTGATTACTTTATTTAAATTTATCTTGCAATATTAAAAATATTTAAAAAGTGTAAAGAATGTTCACCTGTGCACCCTTGGCTCAGCTTGAGTAATAAGGCATTAGCAATGCTGAGAAGCACTTGTGTAACTGGCCCTGGTTTCAATCCTCTCCAGCATCCCTCCCCTACTCCAGTTCCCAGTGATAAGCACTGTCCCAAACAGGGTGTTTCTTCCTGTACATGTCATTATACTTTTCCTACAAATGTATTACTCCTAAATAATATGTAGTGCTATTTTTATATGTCCTAATGTTTCTATAAATGGTAGCATACTGTATATAATCTGCAACATGCTTTTTCACTCAACATTATGTTAATGCTATTCATTCATGATGTTTTTAGGTATAATTCATTAGTTTTTGTGGCTAGTTTTCAATGTATGGAGAAAAAAACCCACAAGATATCCATCTCTGGGTGATAGACATTTAGACTACTTTCCTATTTTATTCTTAAACAATGCTGCTATATTCTTGAATATGTCTCCTGTGTAAATGTGCAAAAATAGCTCCAAGGTAAGAATTGCTGGATTATAAGGTATGCACATCTTCATAAACAGATATTGCATTTCCTTGACTAACAATGAGATGGAACATTTTTGTGTGTTTATTGCCTATTCATTTTTTTCCCTTCTGTGAATTCATTGGTCATTATTTTGTACATTTTCCTCAAATGACTTGATTTTTACAAGTCATTTATGTTCTCTGGATGCAATTCCTTGTTGTAAATATCTTTTCCCAATCTGTAACCTAGTTTTGGCTATTCTATTATGTCTTTTGATGGAAAAAAAGTTTTAAAATCTTTTAAATCTTAATCTAATTTAATTTATTGGTCTTCCCTTTGCACTTTGTACTTTTTGTATCTTAAGACTATGTGTATGAAAGTATTCAAGCAGCATTATTTATGACCACAGTTTTTTTTAATTGCCCTTAAATATTTCACACCATCCTTCCTGTTGTGATGGGCTGAATTGTGTTCTTCCAAAATTCGTATGTTTAAGTCCTAATCCACAGTACCTCAGAATGCGACTGTATTTGGAGATAGGGTCTTCAAAGAGATAATTAAGGTAAAAGGAGGTCATGTGAGTGGGCCCTAATCCAATATGACTGGTGTCTTTATAATAAGAGATTAGGACACAGAACACCCAGACCGAGGGATGACCATGGGAGGACACAGGAAGAAGCGCACCATCTTCAAGCCAAGGAGAAAGTCCTTACAGGAAACCAATCCTGCTGACACTTTGATCTCAGACTCTGGCCTCTAGAACTGTGAGAAAATTAATTTGTCATTTAACCTGCCCAGTTTGTGGTACTTTGTTATGGCAGTTCTGGCTACGTAATACACTACCTTAAATTACAACCATTTAAGCATATGAGATTATAAGAAGTATGGAAAAATTTGATATGGTAAGTGAAAAACAAAATGATGTGTCTCAGAATCACATAGAAAGTACATGTCTGGGGGGGCTGGCCCAGTGGTGCCCTAGTGGTTGGGTTCGAGTGCTCCACTTCGGCGGCCCAGGGTTCGGAGGTTCGGATCCCAGGCACAGACAACAGCAAGCCATGCTGTTGAGGAAGCATACAAAATAGAGGAAGACGGGCACAGATGTTGGCTCAAGGCCCATCTTCCTCAGCAAAAAGAGGAAGATTGGCAATGGATGTTAGTTCACGGCCAATCTTCCTCACACACAGAAAAAAGTACATGTCTGTGGACAGAGACTGGAAGTTTACATGAAAAAATAGAGCATTTACATTAGCGTATCAGAATTATGGACAACTTTTACTTATTTTAAAATTTGCTTATAAAATTTCTTATGTTATATATAAGAAAATAAAATTTATATAAAATTTATATACGTTAAAGAAGAAACTTCTTATAAAATATATATATAGTTGTTAAATTTTTTTTTTTTTTTCAAGAAAACCTTTAAGGTAGGGATAGCAATTACATATATCTAAGCGGTTCAACCACACTTTTCAACCACACTAGCTGCTTAAGCCTGAAAGACAGTCAATTTAAGATCCATTTCATATTTAGCTTATAAGACCATTTTTTGGATTTTGTGGACTATGAGTCGTGTTCCTAATTTAAACCCATGGGGTCAGAGATGGCTGTCTCTGCATGACTTCCTGAGGATGAACTCCCAGCCTCCTCGCCATTGGCTGGACAGTTCTGAGGGGTGGTCTGCAACTCTGAGTCCCCAGCAGGATGGACTCCCAATTGCCCACAGGGGGCACCTGATCGATAATGCCACTTGATTGTCTCACCTCCCTCGCTTGATTCCTGGGATCGCCTCACGGATGACCCCTTGAACCTAGCCGTTGACTGGGGTGAGCGTTGGGGAGGAACCACACCCCACACTCCCTTCCTGCGTCTCCGTCCCAGTGAAGAGCAAGTCTCCTCCCCATCCACTTTCAGCTGACTCTCCATCTTCACTGTCCGTCTCCCTCCCTTGGAGACCCCAAGAGAGCGCGAGGACCCGTCCCTGACAGGTGGCGGGCGCCCGGCGCCTCCTCCCGCACTCACAGCGCAGGCGGCTCCCGCGGGCGGCGCCCGCTCCTCCCGCCCGCAGGGGGCGCTGTGGGGACGGAGCGGCCCCGGGCCCGGGCCGGCCACGAGTCCCGGCGTGCACCGCGCCGGTACTGGACCCGCGGGCGGGAGGTCGCGCGGCGGGGGAGGGGTCGGGCCTCCGCGTCGCCGGGGTCGGAGCCGGGGGACCGCGAAGAGCCATGGCCGAGCCGGCTCGGGTAAGAGGGGCTCCCCCGCGCGGACGCGCAGCTCGGGGCTCGGGGGGTCTTCGGGTTCCGGCTTGGCGGGCCGCTGCCTGGGATCCTAGCGGGGCGGTGGCGGACGGGTGGGGCGGAGTTTGGGGTCGCGTTAGGCTGCGGTGCAGGGTCCGCGCCCTGAGCGGAGCCGGTGAGCGCCGAGCGTGGACCAGGCCGACCAGCCCCGGGCGGGAAAGGATCGAAATGGGTCTGGGGCTGGCGACGGTGTACAGTGTGAGCAGTTTTACGTCCTAGTTACTGAGTCCAGAACAAGTGCTGTAAAAGATGTGAGGTTCTGATTGGTTGAAGTGATGTTTGGTGGGGGCTTATGTCAGAATTGAGCCGCTAACTATTCCAGTTTGTGTTGAGTGTAGGACGGAGGGAAGACACGTTGGAAAAAATAAAAGAGGATTTAAAAACCTAAGAGTAAACGTTATTTCATGACTTAGTGTTTTGCTGAAATTGAGGTTTAGAGGGAGTGGCCCTTATTTTTATTATGCTTTTCTATATTTTATAAACTTTCATATTGAGCATTTTTGCTGATGAGTAAGCGAGTTCTTGAGATCATTAATTTAAAAATATCAACATGGCGCCGGCCTCGTGGCCTAGTGGTTGGGTTCGTGCGCTCCGCTTTGGCGACCCGCGTTCACAGGTTCGGATCCCAGGCGCAGACCTGCGCACCGCTTATCAAGCCATGCCTTGGCGGCTTGGCATATAAAATAGAGGAAGATGGGCACGGATGTTAGCTCAAGGCCAGTCTTCCTCAGGAAAAAGTGGAGGATTGGCAGCGGAGGTTGGCGCAGGGCTAATCTTTCTCACCAAAAAAAAAAAAAAAAGAAGAAAAAAGTCGTTAACAATCTCAGCATAAAACAGAGTTTCTAAGATTAACTACAAAAGATGTGCAACATCTCTATATAGAAATTATAAGGTGGGAAGACTAAGTATAGTAAAGATACTGTTTTTCTAAGTTAATATATAAATTTACTACATTTTCATCAAAATGACAGGAAGATTTTTGTGTATTTAGATAAACAGATTATAAATTTCATTTGGAAAAATAAAGGTCAAAAATATAATTCTGAAGAAAGAACAAAGAAGAGGGTATTGCCCTTGCAGATAATAAAACTTACTATAAATCTGTAGAATTAATATGGTGCTGTTTTGTGTAGGGATAGACACACAGAGCAGTGGAGATAGAGGACCCAGAAGCAGACTATACTAAGTTGAGTAGTCTCCCCAAAATTTAAGTCCTTCCTGGAACCTCAGATTATGACCTTATTTAGAAGTAGAGTGGTTGCAGATGTAATTGGTTAAGATGAGATCATACTGGAGTAGGGTAGGTTCTTAATCCAGTATGACTGGTATCTTTATAAGAAGAGGCGAAGAGATGCAAAGACACATACACCCAGGGGGAGAATGCCATGTGTCAGCAGAGGCAGAGATTGGAGTTATGCAGCTTCAAGCCAAGGATCAACAGCTACCACCAGAAGCTAAGTGAAAGACATGGAACAGATTTTCCCCTAGAGGCTTCAGAGGGAGCATGGCCCTGCTGACACCTTGATTTCAGACTTCTAGCCACCAGAGCTATGAGAGAATCAATCTTTATTGTTTTAAGCCAGCCAGCTTGTGGTACTTTGTTACAGCAGCCATAAGAGACTGATACAGAGACCTTCAAAAGCGGGGTTGGGACAATTGACTTTCCCATTTGGAAAAAAACATTAAGGTAGATCACTACTGTATACCATTAAAAAAATTGCATTCCAGATAAATTAGAAATCCAAACATGAAAAATAAAACTTCACCCTTTTGGAAGAAAATGTAGAATCTTTGTAGCCATGATGTAGAGAAAAATTTTGTAAAACACAAAAAGCAAAAGACCTAAGAAAAAATTGATACATTTGCATCAAAGTTGAAAATTTTTGTATAATAAAGGGTGGCATAAATAAAATTAAAAGATGAGACACACACTAGGAGAAAGTATTTGTAATGTAATGTAGTTAATCACTATACAAATTATATAAAGAAATCCTAGAAATGAAAAGCCAAGTGACCCAGTAAACATAAGCAAATATTTGAACAGGTAATTCACAGAACTAAAAACAAATAGTGGACAAAAGAATGGATTAAAAATTGTGACATACTCAGACAATGGAAGACTATACAAAATTAAAATAAATCAGTTCTATATAAATCAACATGGATAGATCTCAAAATGTTGAATGAAAAATGCAAGTTGCAGTATAATAAGCCATTTGTGTATAAAAGACAAATTTGTGTATAAAAGAGAAAGCAATACCATATACTATTTATAGATATGTATGTGTATTAGAAAATTAAAAACATGAATGGAAAACTTGCCACCTTCATCATAATGTTTGCTTCTCAGAAGGGAGGAGAATAGTACTGAGTATAAGAACAATATTGGAGAGGGGACCAAGGGGACTTGAGCTTCATCTGTCATATTCTATTCCATTAAAAGGAAATCTGAAGAAAAAATGTTAAATTTGTTAATTCAATGGTAATACTAGGGTGCTTGTTATAATGTTCTCTGTAATTTTTCTGGATTATTTATTTATTTATTTTGGTGAGGAAGACTGGCCCTGAGCTAACATCCGTTGCCAATCCTCCTCTTTTTGCTGAGGAAGACTGGCCCTGGGCTAACATCCGTGCCCATCTTCCTCTACTTTATATGGGACGCCGCCACAGCATGGCTGACAGGCAGTGCGTCCACAGGCGTCTGGGATCCGAACCCGCGCACCCCGGGCTGCCAAGCGCGAACTAAACCTCTTTGCCACCGGGCCAGCCCCTTTTCTGGATTTTTTTTTTTAAACTTCTGAAAATGAAAGTAATAAACAAGGCTTTTTGAGCAGTTTTAGAAAACATTCAAAAGTAAGGAATGAGAGAAGAGGAGACTAAGTATACTTAACACAAATTAAAACATTTGGTTCTGCTATAATACATCATGCATTTCTAAAAATCACAGTGCAGTGCAAAGTCATGCAATGAAAACCACAGCTTATGGGAGAAATGGTGTTAGGCACACGGCACTGAAAAAGTTTGTCAGTGACATGTTAAAAAGAAAAGATAGGAACTTAATAAAAACAGCACAGTTGTATGCATGATAAATGATTAACAAATAAATCACTAGGGGCCGGCCAGTAGCATAGTGGTTGGGTTCATGTGCTCTGCTTCAGCAGCCCGGGGTACATGTGTTCGGATCCTGGGCATGGACCGACGCACCGCTTGTCAATCCATTGCTGTGGCAGCGTCCCACATATAAAGCAGAGGAAGACGGGCACAGATGTTAGCTCAGGGCCAATCTTCCTCACCAAAAAGAAAAAGAAATAACCTTAAAAACTACCTGGAGGGGCCGGCCCAGTGGCGCAGCGGTTTAGTCCGCGCTTTGGCAGCCCGGGGTTCGCGGGTTCGGATCCCTGGCGCCTGCGGAAGCACTGCCTGTCAGCCATGCTGTGGCGGCGTCCCATATAAAGTGGAGGAAGATGGGCACGGATGTTAGCCCAGGGCCAGTCTTCCTCAGCAAAAAGAGGAGGATTGGCAACGGATGTTAGCTCAGGGCTGGTCTTCCTCACCAAAAGAAGAACAAAACTACCTGGAATTTGCTTATGGAACTGAGTGTAAGAAGGGGTAGAGCGTATGAATTATGTGAAGTAGTGGAAGGAATCTTACCTGAAATCAGATGGAATGTTGTAACAGGTGTGGGTAGGTAGGGCTCATAACACAGGGTAATCTTGGTAGCTGGTAGGTGCTTGAAGTGTGTGCGTGTGTATGTTTTGTGTATTCCTGCTCAGCTCAGTTCTCTTCGTTCACTTAGTGAAACGTTTCTCACCCTTGCCACTATTGACATTCTAACTGGATAATTTTGTGATGTGGGGGGCTGTTTAGGCTGTGTAGGATGTTTAGCAGCGTCCTTGGCCTCTACCGACTAGATGCCAGTAGCACCCCCACCCAGTCATGACAGAAATGTCTCTAGACATCACCAGATGCCCTCTGGAGGGTAAAATTGCCCTGATTTAGAACTGATCTAGTGTTTCTCATAGACAAAATTGCATATAAGCAAATGTGAAACTTTGTGTTATATTATTCCCTAATGTATCAATCACATTGGAACAAATGCACGTTTTTAAAATGTTATAGCAGAAATTACTGTATTTCATTAAACTTAAAATAATGAATTTCTGATTTAAATATAAGGGAATCAGAGTTTTAAAAACTGAACTCTTTCATATTGAATACAACAAAAAGATGAATATAAATTAAAACTGAAAGTTCAAACAAGCTGTCTTTTAATACCCATAGGAAATAAACACATATGGCAATAACGATTGGAGTTAAAACTGATTTAAAGAAAATATTTCAGGGGCCGGCCCACTGGTGCAGCGGTTTAGTTCGCGCTTGGCAGCCCGGGGTTCGCGGGTTCAGATCCTGGGTGCCTGCCGACGCACTGCTTGTCAGCCATGCCGTGGCGGCGTCCCATATAAAGTAGAGGAGGATGGGCACGGATGTTAGCCCAGGGCCAGTCTTCCTCAGCAAAAAGAGGAGGATTAGCAACGGATGTTAGCTCAGGGCTGGTCTTCCTCACCAAAAAAAATAAATTAATTAAAAAAAGAAAAGAAAATATTTCAATAAAGGTAGAATGTATACTTAATATAATTAGAGTATTTTAAACTAACAAATATATAATTTACTTACTTCTAGTTATGAACCTCAGAAAGTATTCAGTTTATTCAAGTCAACCACAATAATAAATAAACAAAAATGTTAAACAATTTAAGCACATTTGCATGTGTTATTTTTTTCTAATGTAATTTTTTTAAAAGCAGTGAAATTCAGAACCAATTCTTGATAAATTAGTATCCTCTGGATAGGAGGCATTTTGGTTAATAAGTTAAAAGAAACCAACGAATATTACTTGTAAATATAAACCATTAGAAGCATTTCCTTTAAAGAATAAGATAGATGCATGCTGCCACCACTATTATTCAATGTCATTCCAGCCAATGCAATAAGAAAAATAAGAAATGATAGGTTTAAATATTTGTGTTATTTGCAGATTTCATTCTCTACATAGAAACTCTGCAGTAACCAACTGAAAGTATTAGCCAATGAGGGAATTCATTTACAGAATAAATATAAAAGTCAGCTTCCCAAGCTTTCATAAATTAGAAAATTTAATAGGAAAAAAAGCTCTTCCAACAGAGTAGCAACTAAAACTCTAAAATCCATAGGAATGAACCTATCAAGAATTATGTAAGATCTATATAAAGAAAACTATAAATTTTACAAACACATAAAAATATCTAGACAAATGAAAGAGATATATTATGTTTCTGGGTGAGAAGATTCCATATTTTAGAGATCCAGTTCTCCCAAAATTAATCCATATATTCAGTATATTCCTATCAGAATCCCAATAGAATTTGTATAAATTTGACAAAATATTTTTCCTATTTATGTAGAAGAGAAAATAGACATGAAAAGTCAAGACAATTTCCGGTAAAAAATGAGGGAGGTGGTGGATGCCCATGCTCTCTTAAATAGCAAAACATTTGGTGAAACTATAAGAATTGAACAGTGCAGTACTGGAACAAGAACAGTCAAATTCACCAGAGGAACAAAAATATACCCAAGTATAAGTGGAAAACTAGTTTATGAAAAAGCGATCTCAAATCAATGGTAAAAAACAGACTATTCAATAAGTTTTGTGACAATTCAGTATCTATTTGGAAAAAGAATTATGTCCCTTCTTATGATACACAGAAATAAGTTCAGTTGGAAAAAGGTCTCATTCTAATAAAACTATAAAAATGTTATGAAGAATTCAGAATATCTTGTATAATCTTAGAATAGGAAAACTCTTCCAAATCAAGATACTAAACCCTGAAACCACAAAAGAGGTTCTAATAAGTATAATAATATAAGAAAAAAGCAGTGTACTTTTAGAAAAGATGGGGAAATTATCTTTATTTGAAAATTATGATTGTATCCCACCAAAAACTTAATATCATTAGGATTGATAAATATGACTTTTAATTAGATACAAAATAAATTTACAAAAATCAATAAATTCTTAAAATATCAGTAGTAATGATTTGAAGTGGCAGGGGTGGTCCCATTTACAATTGTTGGAAAAACCATAGAATACCAGAAATAAAGTTAATAAAAAAGATTCAGAACTCTTACAAAGAAAATAATTGTTTATTCAAGGACAGCAAGTAAGACCAAATAAGTGGAATGGTAGAACATGTTCCTAGATAAGATCATTCTTTCCTAAATACATATATAAATTTAATGCACTTCAAACTGGATCCCAATGCACTTTTTTTTTACTCCACAAAATGACTTTGGAGTTTATAAGGAAGAATAAATATCCAGGGATTCACGACAGTAGCTTGGAAAAGAATGGGGGGAGGGAGGAAGACTTGCCCTCCAGTATTACGACATTGCATTGGTACTGTAATCAGGTACAGATAGATAGTGTAACGGAATATATAGATATATATGAAAATCTAATGTATGCAAAGGTTGAAGGTTGGCATTTCAATCTAAGGAGAAAGAATGGTGTATTTAGTAGCTTGTGTGACTGGCTATCCATATGTATGTAAATAAAGATACCAATCTCATCTATAGAATTAGATTGCAAATCTAAACATAAAAAAAATTTAGAATATTTGTATAACTTTTTGACGTGAGGAACACTTAAAAGAAAAAGCTGGAAACATATGGAAAAGACTGATAGATTTAACTAAATAAAAGAGTCCAACTGCTCTATTTGGCAGAAGTTAGAGTCAAAATACAAATGATAAACTGGGAGAAAATGCTTACTAGTCAGTCAAAGGATTATTAACCCTAATATAAGAAAGTTCATTCAAATTACAAGAGCCCACTGGAACGTTGAGCAAAGGATGTGAGCAGGCATGCACAAAGATATGTGGAAACCATCCCCCCAAAAAGGATGAAAAGGATGCTAAGAGTCACAAATGAATGCAAATTAAAACAATGAAATACAATTTTTTACCCATTATATTGCAAAAAAAAAGGTTTAAGAATATACTGTGCTGGAGCCAGCCCTCACGGCCTAGCAGTTAAGGTTCCACGTGCTCCACTTTGGCAGCCCAGGTTTGGTTCCTGGGTGCGGAACCACACCACTTGTCTGTCAGTAGCCATGCGGTGGCAGCAGCTCACATAGAAGAACTAGAACGACTTACAACTGGAATATACAACTATGTACTGGGGCTTTGGGGAGGGAAAAAAAAGGAAGATTGGCAACAGCTGTTAGTTCAGAGCAAATCTTTCCCAGCAAAAAAACAAAAAACAGAACATACTGCCCTGGCAAAGGTAAAGAAATAAGAGGTCTCATCTTATTAGCAAAGGTCGAAGTGCTGGATTCTTTTTGGAAGGCAATCTGGTAGTATCTGTTAAACTGAAGATGTTTATATCCTTTGATTTAGTTCTTCTTTTTAGACTTTATCCTACAGAAGTAGAAGCACTAATATAAGGAAGCATATCAGAGCATTGTTTGTAATTTATAAAGGAAATGAATACAGTGTATGTCCCGTCAGTGAGGTATATCTAGCCATGGAATATAATGCAACTTACAAAGAAAGATTTTGCCTATGTATATTGACCTGGAAAGATGTCCATGACATATTAAGTGAATGAAGTTACATAGTGATTTGTTCCCATTTTTGTTTAAAAAAAAAGAAAGAAAAAGTTCCATACATATACATATGCATATATGGTTTGAACAAGCAAAAAGAAACATGTGGAAGGGGTTGTAGTGGTTAACCACAGAACCACATGATTGGAGTAGAGGAAGGAGCGGTTCCCAAGGGAGAAGCTGCCAAACAGACGAAAAGTGTCCACTGCAAAAATCTTTTAAATTGATGAGGAGTTGGAGTCATTTTGAAGCCATCTTGACTATGTATTATGTTTGTAATTTCAGTTACCTCTGACTTTTGAGGATGTCGCCATTTATTTCTCGGAGCAAGAATGGCAGAAGCTAGAGGCATGGCAGAAGGAGCTTTACAAGCATGTAATGAGAACCACTTATGAGATTCTTGTTTCTCTAGGTAAGAAGCATTCGACATTGTGGGTACGTCATGGAACTGGGTCCTGTACAAGGTCTCAGTCACTTGCTCCTGTTTGTCAGGTAGCCACATTTCTCAGAAATTAACACAGAAAGGCATTTTTACCCCATATTCTTTTGTTGATACTTCTGTAAGCATTGCTGATTATTACTCAAGGGTAGACATTGTTACATGAGAGTATTTGAGACGGCTTGTAGTGTAAGGTGGTCAAGGTGACTAAAGAAATATATATCCTGGCTTTTGGTTACTACATACCCTCAGGTGGCCACGATTTCCCACACAGGCACAAGCCTAGCTCATATCCCTAAAGTACCCTGTGTATCTGTAACCCAGGATGTCGCTACCTGTCACTTTTTACACTGGTGTCCATACGCCTCAGAATAGCTCACATTATTTTTCCCTGCATTGAGATTTTGGAAGGCCGTACACTGAGGTGTTTAACAGCAGCTGTCTCTGTGTGGTTGTGGAAGTGGGTGTTTTCTTTAGTCTTTTTGCTTATTTGGTCTTTACAATTCTTTTTATTACCATATATAGTTTTAAAAAATCAATGTGTTCAGAGAAGCACCAAACGAGTGAAAAGTCTGTTTCTTCCTTCTCACCCCCTCACTCAGTTAATTCCCCAGAGGTAACCACTTTTAACCATTTCTGTTTTCGTTCTTACTGTGGTTTCCTCCAATCTAACTATAATGCTTACACCTCTATTTCTTGATTTATTAAGTTTAGTTAGCATTAATTAGTTTAGTTAGCATTAATTAACTCATTACTATGAAAAATGAGGCACTAGCTCACTTACGCTATCCCTCTTCTATCTCCTTTTTTCCCTTCTCCCCAAATTTTGATAGTTATTTTCAGGTCTCCGTTGGCTACCTTTATAATTTAAACAATAAACTTCTAGATCGTGTTCCATCAACTTTATAGTGTATCTCTTGACTCCTTCAGCATATAAAGATAAGCTAATTATTCTGCTGTACTTCCCTCCACCTCTCCTGCCTGCTCCTGACAGCCATACCACCTGCTTTACATTGCAGGGTTCCTAATACTTATATTCCATTCTGCTACCATAATTAAATTTTCCAGGCTCTGTCTATAGAGTGTTTCTAAAACATGTGATCCAATGTATTACGTTACTTTCATTGTTACTGAAGATCCAATTACAGTAGTTGAATCTGTAGAGAAAGAAATATAATCCTATGTCATTAACCCTGTGCCACCCAAAAAGAATGTTCCAAGCATCAAGATCAAATGCATGTGAAGTGGTATATCATTATGGTTTTCATTTGCATTTCCTTAATTGCTAATCATGTTGAGTATCTTTTCACTTGTATATCTTCTTTGGAGAGATGTGCATTCAAATCCTTTGCCCATTAAAATTGGGCTATTTGTCTTTTTATTGTTGAGTTATGAGTTATCTATTTATTCTGGACACTGGACCCTTATCAGATATATGATTTGCAGATATTTTCTCCCATTCTGTGGGTTATCTGTCCCCCCAACTTTTTTTTTCTTTTTCTTTCTTTTTTTTTGCTGAGGAAGATTTGCCCTGAGCTATCATCCATTGCCAGTCTTCCTCATTTTTGCTTGAGGAAGATTAGCCCTGAGATAACATCTGTGCTAGTCTTCCTCTACTTTATGTGTGGGACACCGCCACAGCATGGCTGGTGATAGAGTGGGTCTGCACCCAGGATTGAACCTGTGAACCTGGGCCGCTGAAGCAGATTGCACAGAACTTTAACCACTCAACCACGGGGCTGGGCCCATCTGTTCCCTTTCTTGATGGTGTCCTTTGAAGCATAAAAGGTTTTAATTTTGATGAAGTCCAGTTTATTTTTTCTTTTGTTGCTTGAGCTTTTGGTGTCATATTTAAGAAACCATTGCCTAATCCAGAGTCACAAAGATTTACTCCTATGTTTTCTTCTAAGAGTTTTATAGTTTTAGCACTTACATTTAGTTCTTTGATCCATTCTGAGTTAATTTTTTTATATGGTGTGAGTTAGGGATCCAGCTTCCTTTTGTGTATGGGTATCCAGTTGTCCCAACACCATTTGTTGAGAAGACTATTCTTCTCCCCATTGAATTCTCTTGGCGCCCTTTTGGAAAATCAATTGACCATTAATGGAAGAGTTTATTTCTGGATTCTCAATTCTATTTCATTGATCTATATGTCTATCCTTATGCCTCTACCACACTTTGTTTTGATTACCATTGCTTTTAGGATCAGTTCATCAATGTCTGCATACAAAAAAAGCAGATGGGATTTGGGGAATATTGTCATCTTAACAATATTGTTTTCTAAGTCATGAACATGGGGTATCTTTCCATTTATTTAAGACTTTTAAAATTTCTTTCAATAATATTTTATAGTTTTAATTGTCTTGTAATTTTTATTAAATTTATTCCTAAGTATTTTATTCTTTTTGATATTATTATAAATGGAATTGTTTTCTTAACTTTATTTTTGTAAAAATACTTTTGTTTTAAACGATGCTGAGGGGCCGACCCTGTGGCATAGCGGTTAAGTTTGCATGCTCTGGTTCAGCGGCCTGGGGTTCACAGGTTTGGATCCTGGGTGTGGACAGATACACCGTTTGTCAAGCCATGCTGTGGCAGCATCCCATATAAAGTAGAGGAAGATGGGCATGGGTGTTAGCCCAGGGCCAGTCTTCATTAGCAAAAAAGAGGAGGATTGGCAATGGATGTTAGCTCAGGGCTAGTCTTCCTCACAAAAATAAAAAATAATTAAAAAAATAAAAATAATAAAAAAAAATTAAAAGATGCTGAGAGTTCAACTCACATGAAGATCGAGAAGAGGTGTATGGATTTAACTAAAAGGTGATTCCTTTTTTCACAAGAGCAACTTTAGAATTCTTTGGGGATTGAAGTCAGACTTCAGAGGGCTAAGGAGGAATTTGGAACAGTGTGATCAGTCTCTGTGTTCTACGCCTCTCTGACATTTTATCCCTGAAGCGTTGCCCAGCTTCTTTCTCTGATCTGGACCATCCACTATCTCCCTTTAGCGGTCTATGAAGCATACTTTGGTTCTGTTAAATATATATATAATTGAAAGAGAGTTTTACTTGAAAATACAGAGTAAATATTTCTTACAGGGGAACGGGGTCATGTATTAGAGAATCTTGTAACTATTTTCACTCATTCATTTCACTCATTGCAGCCCCATCTGTTCTAGAAGAACTCAGCCGGGTTTTCGGTTGGGATTAGCACTGTCACCAGAAGTCCTTCGGAGAATATTTTAGCTGGAGCCACCTTCTTTGAAATTTTCTAGGACAGTCATTCCAGTTCTTTTTGTGTACCCCCTCTTCCCCTGGTCGTCTCAAGGTTGTCTCACCATTCTCAAAGCACACAACTAGTGAGTTTTATGAGGCTCGTGACAAAATACAGCATTGTTGGATCTATAAGGGCGAAGACAGAATTAAAAGAGCACAACTGATCTGACAGGTCCAGACAGATTAGGAAGCACTGCTATGATGTGTGGGCAGTCTTGCTCCTCTTTGTATATACCTATAATCGATTTTTTGATATTTCTTCTTATACATTGTCCCAGGAGTAAACTTTGAGAAATTTAAACACAATTCAGTGTGCTAGTGCTCCAGGAAACCAAACTGCCCTGTCTGACTTCTCTGTACAGATGATGGACTTCCTAAACCAGAACTAATATCCTGGATGGAACAGGGAAGAGAGCTCTTCAGGAATTGGGGAGAATCACAGAAATCAGGAAACGTAATTTGCTCCTCTGCTGATCTGCATTTTGATCCAGTTATTGAGACACAGCTGTTTGGGGGTAAGTATTAAGAAATCAGAGTCCTGTCCTTACACTGTCACATTCAGGTTTCTTGGTTCCAGTTCTCTGATCTCGTCTTCCTGTTTGGCTGGGCTGAGGCTTGACATCTGGTATATTCTAGAGAAAGGCAGTAAAGCCTAGTGGTGTTAGGAGTGTGGCTTCTGGAGCCTAGTCTGGATCTTGCCTCTTCTGGGTGACCTTGGGCAAGTTATTCAACCTCTCAGTGTTTCAATTTCCCGACCTATAAAATGAAGATAATAAAAGTACCTACATTATAGGATTCAATGGGTTAACATATGTAAAGTGTTAGAATGATCCCTGGCCCACAGGAAGAGCTCAGGAAATGTGAGCTATTCTTAGTAGGTGGGGGGGAAATCAGAGCCTGCTTATCCAAATCCTTGTGACCAAAAATCGCTTCCTTCCCCTCTGGAGACTCATCTCTATCTGAATGCCTAACACTTAGCTCTCTTTTGTTTGTTGTCATGACGAGAGAGTCTGACTTTCTGGATTCTTAAAAGTATAGAATGAGAAAGTCAAGTGGAGCATCATTCCAGGATGATGTCCATGAAATCCATCATTCCAGAAATCTCGTCAATGGTTTGTTTAGTTTTTAGCTGCTGCTTTCTGGAGAGTAAAGGAGTTTTTCTCCACAAATTATCTCACTTTTTACATCTGTTATTAATTCTTCCAAGAAACCTCTTTAAAGGTTTGTAGGCGTGGGGTGAGGAGGAGGCACAGAGCCCGAGCCTGCTGCCTGGCCTCGGGGATGGCTCGTGGAGTGCACAGAACTGCAGTATTCGTCAGGTCTGTCAGGAACACTGCCGTCCTCACCTCTTGATCAGGAATGTCTGCATATCAAAGTGGGATAAGTCTGGGGGTCCTGAAGTCATCGTAGTGGTGAACATTTACAGAGTATGTGTGGTACACCAGGCCCATGCTAAGCACTCCACACACACTAACTCATGTAATTCTACAGCAGTCTTGTGTACCACTGTTACCCTGTTTCACAGGAGACGGAACTGAAGCCAAGAGAGGTTGGCTTGACAAAGGCTGCACAGTAGACAGATGGGATTTGAACCCAGACAGTCCGATTCCAGAGCTTAGGCCCCACATTTGTGGCCTATATTGCCCTCTTTTCAACAGTATTCTAAGATATATCTGTTCAGTTTAGTTTCAACAGACTCTCTCCAAACTCCGGGTCATGAGATAGAACCACACTGAAATGTCCCTGGTTGTGTAGCTCAGTGGAAGCTGTGTTCCCAGGGCACCATAGATCACCGTTACGGATCACTTTACTGGTGACATAAGCCTTTAGCCGTGCCATAGACAGGAAGACTGAGTGAATTTTTGTTTTCATTTTCAGGAATCCAGCAAGCTATGAATTCAGGAGAAACTCAGTGCCATTTCCAGGTGGATCCTCTTCAGAGACAGTGTTTCTCTGAACCCTTATTAGGAAAGAGTGAAAATATTTCCTTCAGGCCTGACCAAGGCATCACCCTTATGAACCCACACAGACGTGATACATGTGCTCTAATTCCAGTAGTTCACAGCTTCAGGGAACCTACCCAAAGAGAAGGAATCCCAAGTCCCAGAGCTCTGGGTCTCCCTGGCTTCCAGGAAATCCCCTCCTGGGAGGCCACCCAGCACCCTTGCCCTGTCCGTGAGGAAAGCTTTTGGAAGAACCACTTAGAGAAGCACCAGAGGAGTCACTCAAAAGACCAGCCACATAGGGCCTGGAAGAAATTCAGCAGACAAGCTGATCCACACCATCAGCAGAACATCCCTTGGGGACAGAGGTACTTCCAGTGTCAGGAGTGTGGGAGGAGCTTCCACCTGAAGGAGCATTTGCTTAGACATCTGGCCACACATGCAGGGAAGAGCCCCCTGCAGTGCCCTGAGTGTAAAATGTGCTTCCGTCACAAGCAGACCCTTCTCAACCACCACCACCTGCACAAGGGGGAGAGGCCTCCCCAGTGCCCTACACGTGACAGGAGCCTTCTGAAGAACAGCATGCCGGCTCACCGGGGCCAGCCCAGTGGGGAGGGGCCAGTCTCCTGTAGAGTAGGTGACAAGGAGGCTGAGCTCACCGGTGTGCACTCAGGAGAGAAGCCAGGCCCGTGCCCGGTGTGTGGGGAGCACTGCCACCTGAAGGGGGACGTGGAGGCTCTCCAGCACGGCCCTGCTGGGGACAGACTGTTCTCTTGCACCGAGTACGGTGAGCGCTTCCCTGCCAGGTCCAAGCTTGCCAGCCACATCAGGGTGCACACAGGAGAAAAGCCTTTCCAGTGCCCGCAGTGTGAGCTGAGCTTCCATCTGGAGAGCATGTTGAGAGCCCACCAGCTCCAACACAGTGGGGAGAGGCCCTTCTCCTGCAGCGAGTGTGGCAGAGGCTTTGCCCACCGGTGCAAGCTGCGTGAGCACCTACGTTTGCACAGCGGGGAGAGGCCTTTCCAATGCTCTGAGTGTGACAAGAGCTTCCGCCTGAAGGGCATCCTGAAGGCGCACCAGCGCATCCACAGCAAGGAGAAGCCGTTCTCGTGTGGGGAGTGTGGCAGGGGCTTTACCAGACAGTCCACCCTCACCGAGCACTTGCGCGTGCACAGCGGGGAGAAGCCCTTCCAGTGCTCCGACTGTGACAAGAGCTTCCGCCTGAAGGGGCAGCTGCTGAGTCACCAGCGCCTGCACACAGGGGAGAGACCCTTCCAGTGCCAGGAGTGCGGCAAGACCTATCGCGTGAAGGCCGGCCTGAGGGCCCACCAGCTGCTGCACGGTGGGGAGTTGCCCTTCTCCTGTGAGTGTGGCAAAAGCTTTGCCAAGCAGTCTAAACTCGTCGAGCACATGAGGACACACACGGGGGAGAAGCCTTTTCAGTGTCCCAAATGTGACAAGAGTTTCCGCTTGAAGGGACAGCTGCTCAGCCACCAAGGCCTGCACACAGGGGAGAGACCTTTCCACTGCCCCGAGTGTGATAAAAACTTCCGGGAAAAGGGATACATGCTTAGGCACCAGCGCATACATAGGCCTGAGAGGCCATTTGTCTGTGGAGACTGTGGTAAGGGCTTCATTTATAAGTCTAAACTGACTGAGCACCGCAGAGTGCACACAAAATCCTGTAATGCTCCAAACAAGCCTGACACGAAGAAAAGGCTTAGCCAGCTGTTAGCAATGATCGAGGCCGACTGGAGTTGAGGCAGCGTAGGACATTCAGAGCATTCAGCAGGATTGAAATTACCTGGGAATCCACAGTAGCTATAGCCAAACCCACAGGTAGACAGATTTTAGGAACAGGGGCCCTTTTTTGAGCAAGAATGTTATACAAGTTAAGAATATGAGGAACCACAAAATATTTTCTCATTTAAAACATCACCAGTTATATTTCCTATCAATTGATAAAAAGAGCTATTTGTTCTTACCATCTTAAGTGATCTTCTTCCTTCAAATGCTAAGCTAGCTTTGAAATCCCAGCTTGAATTCAGACAGCAGGAAATCCCTCCAGTACTGTTCTCAAAGCTAAAAGGATGGCATGACTGTTAAATGTCAGCTCTACTTCCTTTTTTTCATAATAGAATTCTAAACTCAGTTTAAATCCCATGAATTTTGTTTGCAGGCCTGATGTGATATTGGATTTGGTTTTGATTCATTTATTTTGAAACTGATAGCAATAAAATGAGTTGTCTGGATTGTAGTTTGTTTTATGTAAATGCTGAAGTTTCACAACAGGCTCCATAGAGATTATTCACACTTCCCCCCAAGGAAAAGCTGATAATTTGAGCAAAATTTGGCTAATCTGAGTTAAAGAAACATAAAACTGAAGGTGCTAAGATGATTGGGACTAGAATTTAAATATGAGAGTAGAACAAGAGGTATAGATTTGGGAGTATAGAACAGAGATGCTGTTTGAAGCTGAGAGATGGAATGGGATTCCCAAGATGACTCTGGAAGCAGATGACTCACATCTGAGTTAAGAAAAAATAACAAAGCTAAACAGCTTTATCAGGGAGTGTGACAGGCAACAACAGTCCAGTGTGGAGAGTTGTCAAGCAAATTTTAGAAGTAAACTCAAATCAAGAAGTCCAGGAAAATCCCCCATTGGTTACATCAGGTGAAGGTGGTGCAAGCACAGAATGCTTATTCAGGGTAGGGTTGTACTCCATACAAAGAATTCCCACCTTTCAGAGGGTAAAAGAATGACTGACCTGAAATCTGAGGGATGACAGAAAATATTGTCAGTAAACTAATAGCCATTACTGTAAAACAGTATTTCACAGATGATTTTCTCTGGAACACCAGCTCCAAAGATATTCTACCAAAAAAAAGATTTACTTAAATAGAGTTAAACAATTCCCCCCCCCCCCACACACACACACAATCCATGACTCCCAAGAGGAAGACATAATGTATAGTATATTCTGCATATACTTGACGTTGGGATTCTTTTCTTTCCTTTTTTTCCAAAAACATTTAGCATTACCTAGTGGACATAGAGTTTTGCAGGACTTGTTTTGGAAAACATTACTGAAGAATAGTCCTGGCTCCAGCAAAGTACCTCTCAATCTAAGAGGAATTGGAATCCCAGGAAATTAGGTCTTCAGATTTAGAGGACAAAGTAAACAGACCTTTTAGTCAGAATAAACCCTTAATTGGTTTGAGAGCACCCTCTTTCCTCAAGTGATGGGACACCAGCAAAGGTGATAATATTAAGAGATTGTGTCATTTAGGCAGATTTATAATCACTCGGACATGTGATGTCCGTTGTGTTCACAGGGTAGCCAGCCTCACAAAGCCTGTAGAGAGCCTCAATGTAAGCAAAGAGGGGGCAGTGGCCCTGCTGCAGATGAGTACCTATGAGGTGGGGGCCTGGAGGAGATGGGACAATGAACCAAGGAGAGGTTTTGAGGGAGACTGAAGGGTAGGGCCTCCAGGATGGTGTTCTCCCATATTGTCTGTTATGATTGCGGGATCTCAGGGACAGTAAAAGATGCAGAGTGTTTGAATTTTGTTAGAAACTGGAAGTGTTTTGGAGGAAGTTAAGAAAAAGGGTAAGATCCAAGTAAACCCAAGTGCCCCAGGCTGATCACTCTAAAAGTGAAAAAGATACCCGAGCAGTGCTTAAAGAATAGAGGACTTCTGGGAAGAAGGTATTGTAAGCATAAGGTTCATAAAACTTCCCTTCCTGTCCTACCCAAAATTCCTGAAAAGAAAAATCAATGCTGAGATATCCTGGTGAAATCCTGAACTTCAAGAATAAGGAAGGATCCCTATTAGATTAAAAAAAAAAAATCCTATCATCCTGTCACCTACAAAGGAATAATAAATCTGACTTGCCCAACAATGAAGATCACATTAAAGGGACGGAATGGTAAAAAAAAAAAAAAAAAAACATTAGAGTCAAGAAGACAATGGTCTCTGCTGAGCCATTATTTAACATTATGGAATGCATTATGTTACTGTATATTGTGTACCTGGAACATCCAAGAGAATCAGCTAAGTAACTATTACAAGTAAGAAAAAAGATCCTTTTCACAAAAGCCAGTCACTGTCTTGATTCAAGATAGGACCTAAGCACACACGTATTTGTCTGTTCCCTCAATATCCCATTAAAATTACAGTAAAGAGTTTTGTGTGTGTGTGTGTGGGGAAGACCAGCCCTGAGCTAACATCTGTTGCCAATCTTCCTCTTTTTGCTGAGGAAGACTGGCTCTGGGCTAACATCAATGCCCATCTTCCTCCACTTGATATGGGACGCCGCCACAGCATGGCTGACAGGCAGTGCGTCGGTGGGTGCCTGGGATCCGAACTCGCGAACCCCGGGCTGCCAAGCGCGGACTAAACCGCTGCGCCACTGGGCGACCCCCAGTAAAGAGTTTTTTAAGGCTGTAAATCCACAACAATGAAGAGAACTCAGAGGAGACCATCAGCAAATGAGAAATTTCAAGAGATTTCAGAAAGTTACTGGAAAAATGGTATCTAATGATACCATTATCATGTAATGGATACGGATACAGAGCCGAGTTGCCATAACCAGGAAGAGGCAGAAAGGACTGAGCTGAGGAGGTACTGATTTGTTCAGCAGAAGCTCAGCCTGGGGAGCCAGGCAGGATGGAGGCCTGAAACCAGGGCAATTAATTGAATGTGGATTACAGTAAATAGCCCCACTCCATGCACTACCATTACCACTACCAGCAGCAGGCTAGATACTGACCTTACAAGGAAAAAAGGAAATGAACAAAGCAGCTGGAAATAACTAGGACAATTGTGGATGTCCTCTGAGATAAAAGCCCTCCTCATTGTAGCACTTACAGGACTCCTGAACAACCAGTCACCCTAAAGTAAACTGTATACAAGACCCACCCAGACAAAGATCCTAATTAGCTTGTCTACTGCTACATTCTTAAATATGGACAGGCAAGGATTATCAAACATTTGGGGAAAAAACTTGTACATGAAAGAGAAAGACCAAGACAAGCAAGAAAAAAAGTATCCCAAACAAATCATGGATAATCAGGGAATAAAAGCTAAATTTTAAAAACTCTAATAAGAATAATTACAGGACATTGTTATTATAAAACAAGAACATAATGTTATGAAAAAGGAAGTATCTGGAAACAAAAACAAGTTGTAGAAAGTTTATAAAAAAGTGATTACAGGAGGCTGGCCCAGTAGTGTAGTGGTTAAGTTTGTGTGCTCTGCTTCAGTGGCCTGGGGTTCACAGGTTCAAATCCCAGGTGTGGGATTGTCAAGCCATGCTGTGGCAGACGTCCCACACATAAAGTAGAGGAAGATGGGCATGGATGTTAGCCCAGGGCCAATCTTCAGGGCTAATCTTCCTCACCAAAAAAAAAAAAAGTGATTGGTAAAAACATCTTATTGTAGGATTAACAAAAGTCTCCCAGAAAATAGAACCAAGACCCAACAGGTAGAAAATGAGAAAGTAAATGGAAGAAAATGAATTGTGTAAATATTAGCCTTTTGCCCATTTTTCTATAGAGTTTTTGTCCTTTTATTCCCTTCACTTTTTAAGGGAGGCCCTAACCTTCAGTCTTCCTCAAAACCTCTCCTTGGTTCACTGTCACATCTCCAGGTCCCCACCCCACGGGTACGCATCTGTAGCAGGGCCACCATACCTTCTTCATTTATGTTGAGTCTATCTGCATGCTTTGTGAGGTTGTCTACCCTGTGAACACAACAGAAGTTTTAAAATGAAATTGGAACAAACCAATCACTATCATGAAAACTAGAGGGATTTTAAAAGGTAGCCCCACTCCATGAGAATAGTCCCAGGGGACCAGTGTGATTATATCCTGATGAGTGTCACCTGGTGAAATGTACAGAAAAGGACAGGCTCACCAAACATTTAAACTAAGTTGTTGAGGGAAAGGCAACAATTTCCATTAGGATAAATCAGGCCTGTTTGGTGTATTGAGGGAATAAAAGGATAGCTTCTTACCACGTCCACTTGGTTGTCTAAGAGACTTCTCAAATTCAACATTCCCAAAACCAAACTCCCAATTTTCTTCCCTAACCTGTTCCTTCTGTAGTCTTCCCCATCTCAGTAAATTAAAACTCCATCTTCTAGTTTCTTGGGTCAAAAATCTTGGTATTATCTCTGGCTTCTCTTTCTCTCAAAAATCTCACCTAATCCATCAATATATCCTGACAGTTCCACCTTCAGAATACATCTAGAATCTTATATCTTCTCACCACTTCCTCCCAAGACCACCTGGTTCAAGCCACCATCACCTTTTGCCTGATTATTTCAATAGCCTCCTCACTGGTCCTGTCTCCATCCTAGCCTGCCCAGTCTATTCAGAGAGTAGCCAGAGTGATCCTTTAAAAATAGAAGTCAGATCATGTCATTTTCTTGCTCAAAACCTTCCTACAGCTTTATTTGAAGGCAAAGGGCAAAGATGCTACTGAAGATGTTTAACAGATTTGTGAGTCTGGAGCTCAGAGGACGGGTCTGGACTAGATTGATAAACTTGGTCATCAGCATTAAATATTTAAATTCATTGGCATTGAGATCACGTAGAGATCAAGGTAGACAAGAGAATGGGGGACCAAGTCAAGTAATCCCAGTAACTTGAGGGTTGACAGATTTGGAGAAGAAGCAAAGGAGACAAAAAGAGAACAGTGAGGTGGACAGGATCCCATGAGAGTACAGTGTCTCATTAGCCAAGGAGGGAGAGTATTCCAAGAAGCAGGTCAACAGAGATGAGTACTGCTAGGAAGTTAAGTGCAATGAGACCAGAGAAATGGCCAGTAGATTTGGCAATATTGAGGTAAATGTCGACCTAGACAAGAACACTTTCATTGCGAGCTGTTCGGACAGAAAGGCAGACCTTGGTTGATTGGGGGCGGAAATGTGAATATGGAATTGGAGACAGGCTATATAGAAAACTCTTCCAAGAAGTTTGGTTTAAAGGGTTGCAGAGAAATTGTCAGTAGCTGGAAAAGTTGTTTTTGATACTAGAGCATGTTTGCATGCTAATGGAGGAGGATTCTGTTAAAGGAGGAAATTGATGATGTAATAGAGAGGAAAGATAACAGAGTCAGTGGAGGACTTGGCCTTTGATGGGGGAGATGGGGAGGGATACTTTTCCCACTGTAACTGAAAGAGAGGAGGAGAGGGTTCCTACTACAAATACTGGTTTGGTTGTAGGAGAATGGGGAGTTCGCATCTCATGGCTTCTCTTTTCTTGATCATATATGAAGCAAGGTCATTAGCTAAGATAGAATACGGGAAGTTTGAGGAGAAAAGTGAAAATAGAAAGAGTCACCTGAATCCTTGCAAAATTCATCCCTAGAAAGTGAATTATCCCCAGTAGCATCTAGTAGGAAGTCTTGCACAGCGCAAACTCTTAGTAAGTCTTGCTGAGCATCTCAAGGAAACCTAGAAATGTATAACTGGTGTCATATGACTGGTGTGCAAAGCTTCAACACAATTTGCACGGCAAATCTCCAAAATTTATGACAGAAATGATAGTTTGAAACTTTAGTGAGAATTTTAAGGACAAAAAAAGGAAGTACTTTTTACAGAACTCATTACCTTAGAGATATAAGCAAAAAAATATACATGGAAATTTATTTGGCTGAATTTATGAATGTCACAGTAGAAGACTTCTAAGAGAAACTAGGATATGCCTAACTTCCGATGTTGGTGACAAGTCATGTGAGATGTGCCTTGAATGAGTCCTCTCTGTTGCTTCCTGTTTTCCTTTAGCATTTCTCAGAAAACTCTAAATTTTAGATTGGGCCTAAGTTTTCTATAGTTGGATAGTATATGGTTTAAGTTTCTCTCTCTCCCCACTTCCCACCTTTATCACAAAATGCCTTCACTGTAACCAATATGGGCCCTGGGGAGAGGTGTTAAGAGCATTGCGAGCTAGGATATTTCTATTTTCTTTTAAAGTAATAGTTTCACACTACTGCAACTTACAAGCAGTCCTGCTAGCGTGTGCTAGCTGGGTCCTCTGTGGCAGTGGGGTGCTGACTGTTGAAGGGTAGCAGAATCTGCCACCCCAAAATATGCCACTTCGGCATAATGATTCTTTTGAGCGGAAGGCAACTGAGAGGAAGCAGACGCAAAAAGAGCTCCCTGCCCTCCCTTTATTTGCCTTAAAGCAGGACATAAAATTTCAAAGGCATTGGTCCTACCGGTGCCTCTCCACCGGGAAGGAGAGTAGTTTATCACCAGAGACAACTTTAGACCCTGTGAGCCGCAGACGGCACCAGCGGATTCTGCACAACAGACGGTACTAACTAGTCTTTGCCCACGGTTAGTTCACCCTCCCCACTTTGCCGCGTTTCTCACCCGTCCCCCACCCCCCAAGTTCCTCCCTGGAGGAGCTGCCCTGAGCCCAAGGTAGCCCAAATCTTTCCCGAAATGGTGAAAACCACCATGGTGAGTAGATGCATGGCGGAGAGGTGGATGGAGTAGTGAATCTGCTGTGCAATGACACGCACAATTGCATTTTCAAGAGGGGCAGTTTGGAGTAGCAAAACTTGAGGCAGAAAAAGGCAACGTTACACATGATCCAATTTTCTGACTTATATGCCGATCAATTTTAGACCCAACCTTGTGTAACCCCGAAAGGAGGAAGGGGTCAGAGCTGTGGCGAGGCTGGATCGACTCCAGTCCTCCCACTCCAGAGGGCGGGGAGATCCGAGCGCCTTGCAGGATGCACAGCGCCGCGGGACCCCTCGGGAGGCTCTGCTCCTCCCGCCTGCAGGCGGCGCTGTGAGAGCCGAGTCCACGCGCAGGGAAGGCAACGGTCCCAGGATGCCCCGCGCGTCCCCAGGGCAACGGCGGCTGCGGGGTCGCCTGCTCCTTCTCCGGCGGCACGGCGGGGCCCGGGCGGCGGCGGCTCGCCCCCGGGTAGCGGGCGGCCGCTGCCCGCACTCCGGCTCGGGACCATCTTGGGGACGGGCTCGGCGGCCCCGCCCGGGGTCTCGGGGTACGCAGACCCAGCAGGTCCATCAGGTGTGAGCTGCAAGCCCGGCCCGGCAGAGGGGGCGGCCCGCAGTCGCAGGGGGACCAAGCCTCTCGGGCGGCTCCGGCCCGGAGGAGGCGCCGTCCTGGCTGCTCGCACCGACGGAAATCTGCAACCCTGGCCCGGCAGCCTACCCCGAGCCGCGCGGGTCCCGACCGGGCCGTGCGGGGAAACCCGTGCGCTCAGCCTGGGCACTAGGCTCCTTGAAGCGGAGACTGACTTTCTTTCTTGTTCCCCGTCCGGTGCGTGGCCTCCGTGGGCGCTCCGTGAACACTTGTTGAATCAGTCGATGAACTGATGAATGAACGAGTCCTACGTGTAGCCACTGATTCTGCCCTCAGCCCAGGGCTGTCTGAGTGGTCCTGTTTCCCTGAAGCTCAGCTTGTATGCTGGGAGTACGTCGGTGAGGTGGGAACGGGCTCAAGAACAGAGGAAATTATGGCTGAGAAAAGGAAAGGAGTCCCATAAGGGGACCTATGATAGCGCAACACTAAATTGCGATGATAGGGACTGTCACTTGAATAACAGTTCTGTAGAAAATGATGATGGTTACAACTCTTAAAGTCTTTCAAAGACCCCCAGGGGTGACAGCAACTCAGTTTCCTGCTACTTAGCCTAAGATGAAACAACATTTCCCAAGAAACATGACAATTAATTTCGTATTGCCTTTTTCACTAACTCAAAAAAAAAAAGGCGTTCAGAATAGAATCCTTAGAGATCATAATCCAACTCCCTTACTTTGTAGATGAGTAAAGTGAGTTGCAGAGGGGTCAAAGTGACTTGCTCCAGGTCGTACAGCTAGTGATTGAGAATACAACCTGAATTTCTTGAGTTCCAGTTCTATGCTCTCCCTTCTTCAACAAATATTTATTAGAACTTCTTTCTTTTAATAAATATTAATATTATTCACAGTATTGCTTCCCTTGGGTTGTGGCTGCCTGATCAAGCTTCTGTTCCACATTTTTCAACTTATCAGAAAGCTATAGGGCATTTTCCTCATTCCCCTTTGTCACCTTATTCTCGGGAAAGTGATGTTTTGATTTTCTGGTGCAAAAGGTTTTTAAGAAGATAATTGATAATCTATTATTTCTTTCTGACATTTGTAATGTGTTCTTGGGACAAATAGTTTTCATTTTAAATTTCAATTTAGTGGAGCAGAACTACGAATTGTAAAAGTCTCTGTAGGTGTAACTTACTGTATTTCTTATAAACATGTGTTTTTAAGATATCTCACAGAAAATGTTGAAGACAGTTCTATGCATAATTTATCACACAGTACTATAACACGTTTACACGACTGTGTCCTACAGTAGGTACTTACATGACTGTGTCTTATGGTATGTGCTCAATTGATTTAATTGAATCGGACTATGCATTTCTGGTCATGATTCTCCAGTTAGAAATGAGTGTCTGTGGCAGTTCCAATGACTGACTTCTTTATGAGTCTTCTCCCCACTATTCCTATAAAACAAGGGCCTATGTATTCAATATTCCCCTTCTGTCAGGGTATAAATCTGCTTTGTTTGCAGCATATGCTAACTTTTGGAAAGAGGACCAGCAGAATCATCACAGGCTCTTCTTGGAATTATCACCAAAGCCTTGCCCATTTTACTTATAGAAAAGTCTGGCTTCTCAAGATCCATGTTGTAACTTCTTGTCTGGTATGAACAAAGGTAGAGGACTTTTAAACATTACTGAAGAGGACAGGTGTAAAGCCATCCTGAGACAAAGGGAAATTTGTTTGTGGGTCCGGGTGGCAGTGCCCTTTGATGGTGTGGTCATCTCTCTCTGAGCACAGGAGCAGGAGAATCGGGATAAGCTTCAGAAGGAACTTGACGCGCACGTGATGAGGAATTCTATGAACTGATCTCTCTAGGCATGATGTGTTTTTGTTGAAAATTCGAGAGTAATTCATGAAATCGAAGACTAAGCAAGTCTCCTCAGGTCACCCGTTCTTTCTGTTTGCTGCGTGGTCAGCCTTTAATGAGTCAGTGAGCTTCTTTGTCAGTAGGAGCCCCTGACCTACCCATCCAATGACTTTTAAAGTCACATGTATTTATTTTTAAGTCACTTTTGCAGCTTGAAGATTCAGCAGTGATTCAGTGAATCATTCACACAGTGATGAAAGTGTGTAGCTGTACAGAAAATTACCCCCTTCCACTTTCTCTTAGAGTTTTCATGCTAACCGTGCTGACTGTTGAAGGGTAGTGGAATATGCCACCTATGAGAAAATCACCTGTAATTTTACTCTTTGAAAATCACGTCATAACTTCCTTATTCTATGAGAATGATTTACATGGGGGAAAAAAACACTGTCTTTCTTGCTGGATATGAGTGAGGAAGGATGTAGCCCTGAGAACAGCTGAATCAGCATGTGGAGGCAGAACTGAGAGATAGGGAAACCTCGTCCTGTTAACATTATCTGAGCCCTGGATTAAGCTGTGCCTGAACTTATACTACCCCGACTCTCAGTTATGTGAACCAGTAAAATTTCCTTATTGTTTAAAATGTTTTGGAGTTGAGTTTTCTCTTACAAAAAAAAAGAGTCCTAAAGGACATAGAAATTGTTTACAGAATGGGGGTTTGCAAGTAGTAGATCCTAAAACATAGAATTGGCTGTGCAGAGAAAGTAGAATGGAAGGAAGTAATGACTGTCCTAGTCTGAGAAGTTGACATTCTTTGTTAGGTAGTAACCGTCACCTGTTGTATCTTGGAACTCAGACCGTGTCCATACTAATTTGAAGCTTTGGGAAGTTGGTAGGTAGCAAAAAAATGCGAGTGTTGCAGCTTGCTTGTTTCAGCCCTCAGTAGGTTTCTAGAAAAAAGAGACAGCCTGAGGCTGTCAGGACCTTGATACTGGTCAATATTATGGGGCAGTTATTTTGTAGAATGTCCCTCAGTTTGGGTGTGTCTGATGTGTCTTCATGATTAGATTCAGGTTATCTACCTTCGGGGGAGAGCCAAGAAGTGATGCTGTGTTCTCACTGCATTTTATTGGGCATCACGTGATTTCAGTTCGTTCCGCTTCTGATGGTGTTCACATTGGTAAGGTAGTGTCTGCCAGAGTTCTCCAAGATGAAGTTGCTCTTTTTCTCTTTGCAATTAATAAGTATTTTGTGATTTTTGTGAGGAGGTGTTTTGAAATCATGTAAATATCCGACTCCTCATCAAATTTTCCATTTATTTAGCTACATATTTTATATCTGTATGGACTCATAGTTTCCTGTTTTATTCCTGTTTGATCCTATGGGTTATAATCCTTTTTTATCAGTATTTATTTTGATGCGCTAATTGTCCCGAGTTTGGCCAGTGGGCGTCCCCGTACACAGGCTTCTGTGTCCTCCTGACACGTTCCCATCGTTCTTGAACAGCTTCCTTGCTGTCTCTGACACAAGTTGTTCCATGGTCACCTTCTGTGCTCCCTGTCCCAGTGCTGGAGCCGGCCATCTCTCCCAGGAGCCCTGGTTCCTTTAGTGGAGAGTGGGTTGGGTTAGACGCCAGGATCTGGCCCTAGGTGTGCTTGTGGCTGTTGGAGTGTCGCTCTTCCCAGGCCCTCTCAGTGGACAGAGCTAGGACACACATACATGGAACACGCACATGTGTTTACACTTACACTTTTTTCCGTATCTATTTTTAAAAATGACTTCACACCAAAACTAGCAATTCCAGACCAACACCAAATGTCCATTCTACTTTTGTCTCTTCCCATATTTGTAATGCTTGTCTCCAGCAGTGAGAAGCGCTGCTCCCATTATCCTTAATATATTTATCTTATCAATCCCCCTGTATGTAACCCATCTCACATGGCCAAGGCTACCCCCTCCCCTGAGCAGATGCCCTCCTCGCCCCACTGGGGCTCTGACACCCTGAGCCAACCTCACCCACCATGCGCTCAACCCCCCTCATCCTGCATGATTTTTGACACCCCTGCCAGGTGGCCCAACTCCTGGGGACGCCCTCCACCCACTTTATCTCCAACATACCACACCAGGCCACTCCTCCAAAGGGATGCCTTCCCCACCTGCTCAGGCTCTGACGCCCAAACCTAGCTTAGCCCCTGCCTGAAGCCCTTCCTCGCCCCATTCAGTCCCCGATTCCCTCTTAGCCCCTGGCATGAATGCCCTCCTCACTCCTTTTGGGCTCTTACACCCCACACCGAGTGACCCCTCTACATGGATGCCCTCCTCCCCCTGCTCTAGGCCACCTCACTCACCTCCCCCTGGCTGGTGTGGATGCTTTCCTTCCTTGGCTCCATCTGATGATTTTAGAACTGAATTGTTCAGGAAGGGAAGTGAGGGGAAAGGGGAAGGGAAGGAGAAAGTGGTAACGCTATTAATGGAAATGGTTTACTTGACAAAATGACTCAGTGTAGAGGTGAAGAAAGATAAAAAGGGAGTGATAACATAATATGTCAGTGGATATGTGCCTGAAATCAACCCCAAAGTGAATCCAGAGTTACAGATTTGAGAGTCATTTAAACAAAGGTGATTCTAACCCTCTAAAGTTAGGAGTAATTCATTAAGATCATAAACATCTACAGCAAATTGCAGATGGTGCAGGTTGAGGTTTGGAAAGCAACCCCAATCAATGGACAGTCCTGGGAAGGAGAGCAGTCCTATTCATTTGATTGACATTGACATGGCCAGGTATTGTCCCTCCCCTCAAGAAGCTCACCTGCTAATGGGGAGAAAGACGAATAAATGGGCAGATGTAGTAAAGTGGAGTAAGTGCTGGGCTCGAGGGAAAGCACAAGTGTGAGGCTAGCACATGGGAAGGTCACTTAACCCAAACTGGAGGGGCCAGGGAAGTTGTCCCAGAGAAACAGACACCTCAGCTGAGTCTTGACCCCTGAGGAATAGATCACTTCTGCCCAAGAAGTACCCATAGTTGACAAAACCACAGGTTAGAAAGGCTAACAGAGCCGACAGGAAAGGAATTTATGTTTTCAATGAAAGCGGTCCCTGTGTGGTGTATGACAGAAGGCAGACGGCAGCCACTGGAAGGAGGCAATGGAGACTAACACATGGGACGACTGCACCCCTCCAACTGCCCCCTCCCAGACCATACGTAGGCTCCGCACTGCCTTCTGGCATCTGTCACCTCCTCTGCTCCTTTCTGGGACCGTGGTGTCCAACCCCGTGGAGAACAGTTGGCACAGCCACTTGGTCTGAGCAACACAGTCCTATTGTCTGGGTCGGATGCTGATGAGAAGTGTTACCTGCAGCATTCCTGACACCGTTTCTCCTAGGGTAGTACTTCTACTACTACCAGAAAATGTACACTGCACTGGGCTTTTTAGTTGAGGGGGAAGTGTGGCAAAACGGGCACCACAATCCCAAATAAAGGTCACAGTCTTGAGTGTGGATGGTTTTGTTTCCTGGCACTGCAGGGTGATCAGGTGTTTGGAGTTTTATTTTTATTTTATCTCTCCCAGCATCTTGTGCTTTTGGAAAGTATGGGAATTCTAGCTTTCCTGCATGTGCCTTTAGACAGAAAGCTCAAAGAACCCAGTCCACCTCCCGGTGCCCTCTCTGTGCACACCGTGCTATCAAACCAGACGATATCCCAGACTCAAGTGGGGCAAGAGCCACTCACTCTTCGGGGCCAAGGGGAAAGGGAGAAGACAGAAAGGACAGTTGACCCCCATGCTGGTGAGCATTTGGATTTGAGGAGAATCGCAGCGTGGCTGTTTGGGTACATACGGAGTTGGAGCACTGACACTTGAGACTATGCACTGAGATTACACAGACGCCTTTTCCTAGTCTTCTTGTCATAGTGGCTACTTTGGGGTTTGGGAAATGGAAATGACTGGACTAGAAAAGAGACCTCGTTGCTCTTCTAGACAGGAATAAGAGATGCAGTTTCTTCACTGACCCATTTGTAAAGCTGATATCAAAAATAGAACGAAAACCCTAAGATGTAACTAAGACTTCATCTCTAGAGATAAATTGAAGGTATAGTTCCCTTTCAAAGAGAATTGATGCTTTTTCATATACATTATATATTATATATGTGTCATGGTGAAAATTGTAACTTCCATTTAGAAGCACGGACATGGGCTGTGTTTTTTGGTTTGTTTTTGTTTTTAATGTTTGGGGCATCTAAGATTGATCTCTGAGAAGTTAAAACATTCATTAAAGTGTTGAAGTTAAATGTCATGTCATAAAAGAAGATTCTGCAAAGCATTATATTGGCTTCACTTCTGGCTTTATTTCACAGGGAGCGAATGGACAAAGACAGCTCACTAGGTTTATAACTATACCTCGGGAAAGAATTACCTTTGAGAGTATGTAGTTATCTCCCCAAGACTAAGAATGAAAGACACTGGTTTATTCACTGATTTAATGAGATTTCTAAACTCTCAAGTAAATAAAAAATAATACATAAGACAAAGGGAATTTTAAGGATATTGTGTCTTAGTTTATTTTGGTCTGCGTCACATAGATGGTTCTATAGATAACTAAATAAAACCATGAAGTCCTAAAATGGGACTTAAAGTGTCACATATTAGATTGTTTAATCACATATTAGACAAGTTTGAAGGCTGATGTAATTCCTTTTCCTGTCATCGTTCTGATAAAGGTCATTTTCTCCTGAATTTAGCAGTATGTAGAACTCTATGATTTCAGCCTTTAAGACGAGGTCTTTCTTTAATAAAAATTACGTGAGTTCCAGGAGAGCCATGAAAATAGCCCAGACCACTTCCTACCTTAACACCTAACTCAGCTTCATCTCATAACGTCTGTTCATTTGAGAACGCCACTGGCCATATGCGGGTGCCATGCAACTCAGCCAATGCAGGGTTCCTTGGAAAATGGAGCCTTTTCTCAATGAACTCTCTTCATTCAAGAAGCTCTTTTATCCTTTTCCTAGACCTCTCCCCCTCAATTCTGTCCTATTTTAAGAAAACTTTCTTGCCTTGACTTATGAAAGTAGAGTGAACCTTATTCCAAAGTCTCCCTATGACACCAATAGCAGGATGAAGACGTGACAATAACATAGTCAATAGGGTCTGAGGTGCCTGGCTCCACTTTTCTCTCACTGCCCTCCGTTCTTTATAGAGTACCTCCAAGTCACTGGCTCGGCTTCACTGTTCCTGGACTCACTGGTGTCCTTATTTTGACAGCCCTATGCCTTGGCATGTCAAGTATGTACTGGATTTGGGCGATATTGTTGTTCGTGGTCAACACCAATAATAATTTGAGGATGAAGTTAACAACTTCCCTGAAGCTTAGCGAGCTGAATCCTCCTTACTGTACAGAAAAGCCTGTGACTTAGGTCCTAGCATGGGAAAGTCATTTTCTCCTCCACCAGACACTTGGAGAAGATCTGTTAGCCAGAGTACAGAACACATAGATTTTCAAAGTCAAAATTCAAAGGCTAGGGAAGCGTTCTATGCAAAGACTGACTGAACAATGCCTCAGGCTGCCTATGCACATAAGGACACCCATAGATCCATCTCCAGAAGTACATGTGCAAGGATTCTACCCAGAGACCTAACACACAAAACCTAGAGCTGCCCAGATCAAAAGATACCAGCCTAAAATGTCCTCTTTCTCTTGCTGGTGTTTCAATATGATTGGCAAGGAATAATTAAAAATACAAAAATGTAAAAAACAACCTTTTCTCACTCCCAAGATATAATAAAGCTTTTTAAAGTATATATGTGGTCCAATTTTGCTGTGCTTTGTAAAACATTATTAATTTAATAACAGGTGGTTAACAACTTTAAATTGTTCATGTTTCAGCTTTAACGTGACTGATAATAATTTTCTTATGTACAATGTACTAATGTGAAACTTAAACTTTAAATCTCATTTTGTTTACAAACAAAGTTACTTTCGTGGATATATCCAAGAGCTCTGAAAATGGAAGACAGCTTATTGTTTTACGATCCTTATATAGTTATACCACAGAAATAATACGGCTCACTTGAAATTCTCTGAGAAATTTCAGAATATGTTAATTGACCAACTGGAGAAACTATAGCTCACTTAAGAACTTAAAGCCTACAGAATATTTTTCTCTCTTTAGGGCTTTTCATACAATGTCAGCTTTTATGATAATTTAATCTAATTCACTTAAATGCTTCTGCAGTTTTAAAAAAGGCACAACGAATTATTCTATGTTAAAATATCAATGAATATCAAGCTTGTGAATTTAACATTTTCCTTTACCAGTGGTCAAAGACTTCCCCTCACTGAAAATGATTGTGCCCTCAAATAAGTTTTCTTTAGTTCTTATCCGTAGCTAGTTAGCTCAACTGGATATCTCACCAGAGTAGTGAGAATAAGGTGATGGATCTAATCCCTGAGTGGACCAATTTAGTTTGCCAAGTCTATGGCTATGATTTATTTTTTTAATGGAATTCTCTATAGATCACGTAAAAATACCATCTACAGAATGTGTATTAGATTTGAGCAGAAGATGGCAAGACTGCAGAACCGTTCCTCTAACGGGGTGTCTTGCATTTCCACTTTGCTTCACACAATGCGGGGCCATCGTGTTACCCAACTTGAAGGGGTATGCTGAAGACTGAATGTTTGTGTCCCCCAAATTGCATATGTTAAATCCAATGCCCAATGTGATGATGTTAGGAGGTGAGGCCTTTGGGAAGTGATTAGGTCATGAGGGTGGAGCTCTTACACATGGGATTAGTGCCCTTATAAAAGAGACGCTGGAGAGCTCCCTCGCCCCTTCTGACTTGCAAGGACGCAGTGAAATACTGAGCCAGGAAGCGGGCTCTCACCAGACATGGAATCTGCCAGTGCCTTGATCTCAGAGTTCCCAGCCTCCAGAACTGTGAGGAATAAACTCTCGTTGTTTATAGGTCACTCAGTCTACGCTATTCTCTTAAGGCGGCCAGAACGGACCAAGACCAGGCACCATTCACATTGTATTCTCTGTGGTTGTGACCCAGGGTTTGCCGTTCACTCAGATTCCATTATGAACGATCCTTCCTCAGTTGTGTGACACAGTGGCCCTGAGGTTTCTTCATGATAACTTTACAAATATTCAAGAAAAGTAGATGATAAGGCATACTCATCTATAAAGTGTCAAAGATCACAGAGAGGCAGTTAGAAACAGGAGTGCTGGAGTCAGACAGAAGGTTCATTCCTGTATTAATTGCCATATGCTCTGACAATTAATAACAGTATGACCCAGGACAAGATAATCAGGCTCATCAAGTCTCAGTTTGATCTCTGTAAGATGAGGATAAAGATAGTGCTCGGGCCATTGGATTATTGTGGAATTTAAATGGAAAAAAAAGATGCATGTTGAAATGCTTAGCAGAGCACCTGTCTTATAGTGCTTAAGGGTCACTAATTCTCCAAGATTATAGATTTCACAAGGGAAATGACAGTAACTAGGGTCACCACTATATCCGTAGGCCTCACTCGATGCCTGCCCCACAGTTGGCATTCAGTAAACACTTGTCTCAGTGTGCTCCCCCCCACACCTATGTCAGGAAAATGTGTGGCTCGGGTACTACAATAAATCACCCAATTTATTGCACACATCCAGTTACGGGGCTCACATGGTTCAAATCTAGCTTTGCCAATGCCCAAAGTCTTCCGCTCATTGAAAATGATTGTATCCTCACGTGGGTTTTCTTTCTGACCTATCAGTGACTGGTTAGCTCAGATGGATAGTCACCATAGTAATGAGGATAAGGTGGTGCATCTCATCTCTGGGTAAGCTTTACCTTTATTTTTTCATTAAAAAAAATTTTGTGTGTGTGTGTGAGGAAGCCCTGAGCTAACATCCGCTGCCAATCCCTCTCTTTTTGCTGAGGAGGACTGGCCCTGAGCTAACATCTGTGCCCATCTTCCTCTACTTTATATGGGATGCCTGCCACAGCATGGCTTGATAAGCGGTGTGTAGGTCCACACCCAGGATCTGAACCTGTAAACCCCAGGCTGCCAAAGCAGAGCACGCGAACCTAACCACTACACCACCAGGCCAGCCCCCTAAGCTTTACCTTTAAAAGGAAGATTTTTTTTTCTATTTTTCTCTAAAATGGATTTCCTTTCCAAAAAAAGAAAATAACGTCTTGTCTTTATTTTTCTATTACATCCAATTAGTTTAAAGTACCCACAAAAGTGTAAAAATGCTTCAAATACAATGTTAACAGAAAAAGAAAAATAACAATGCACCCAAGACCATATACATCATATCTCAGTTTTGTAAAGGAAAATGTGGAGGTATGTATTGTGTATGCACACTGATAGAAAAAAAAATTGGAAGGAGATAAACCACAACATTCACAGTAGTAATCTTTGGGTAGTGGGACTATGGATTTTTTCTACAAATAATATGTATTACTATTTTTAAATACCTCATGAAAAGTCCCTATTCCTTCTCTGTTGGTAAATCTTAGACATTGTTGTTCTTCCTCATCGTATTGTTCTCTTGTTCACGAAATTTCTCTTTCACAGCAAAATGATCACTCTTACCTCTCTTGTATCCTATGACAATCCCTGAAATGTTGTTTCCCCAAGTTTCATCCTCGACTTTCTTCTCAACACACTCTCCTCGGATGATTTCATCCACTCACAATGCTTCACAGTTATCATACATATACAGGTATTTCTCCTAAGCTCCAAACCCACATATACACCTGTGTAGGGGAGGAAGACAATTCCTCTACCCTCTAGGTCCTTCTGGCTGGTCTAAGAATTAAATTGACATGAGACAGAACAACAGGAGAAAATCAAACAAAGCTTTATAACATGGGAGAAACCCAGAAAAACTGAGTAACTCATCAGAATGGGCAAAGCCATCACCTTAAATACCATTTTCAGCTAAAGACAAAGGAAGATGTTAGGGATAGTGCTTTGGGACTTCAAAGGGGAGGAAGGCAATTTACATGGAGATGGAAATTCAAATGTGTGGTAGACAGAACTTTGATAAGAATGGGCTTAGCGAGGACCCTCCCAGTCTACCAATACCCAGAGTTATCTATGGTGATGGCCTGTCCTGGGGACAGGCCTTCTATCTTAAATTCTTTTAGGCAGTTAGGGGCAAGGTCAAAATTTCTTTCAGAGTCTCTTGTCCTTAACCAAAGAGACACATTTTGGGGTGGCCAATTCTGCTCCCCCATATCTGCCTACTATATAACTCTACATAGATGCCTCCCAGGCATTGTAAACTCAATATGCTTCAAACTGGAATCATTCCGCCTTGTTCCTACCCCTAGTCCCTGCCTGCCAATAATATGTTCCTCCTGTTACTGCCCAAGAGGGGTCATCTGCCCACCACAAGACATGCCAATAGTCCAGAGGCAAGGTGGTAGGAGAGAAAGGACTTTTATTACAGCTTGTTAGCAAGGGGGAAGATGGCCGACTAATGTCCGAATGAACCATCTTACAGAACAAAGATTACAGGCAGTTATATAGGGGGCTGGTCTCCAGGTGGTGGAGGCATCTGATCTTAGTTCCTGATAGTCTTTCATTTTACTGGACACGCATCAGAGACCAGAGCAACACCCTATACCCTGACCTTTCAGTTGTCATTGATGATGGCTGTCAGCATAGACTCTCTGCCTAGGGTCATCACATTCCTGAGGAACTCAAAAGAACAAAGTTATCAACTTATAGCAGCTGGGAAAGGCCATAAAACCCACTAAGCATGTCTGGGTTAGTTAATCAGAGGCCTTTCAAAGTTACAATAGGGTTTCTTTTCTACAATATGGCTTCCCTATGTCAATCTTGTGTTGAGCCGGTATCACTCCTTGGCTATTCCCCATCTTATTTAATGGCACCACTAGCTGCCCTAATGACTCTTCATTCCCCTTCCCCATACAGCTTGGTCAATCATCAATTTTCACACTGATTTTAGCTCTTTATTATCACTTCGGTCTCCCTACTTTTCTTCATCCCCACTACCACCACCATCTCTCATCTGGATTAGCATAAGATCACCTTCTACCTGGTGTTTCTGACTCCAGTCTCTTCCACTGCCACATGACGACCAGAATGAGCTTGATAAAATGCAAGCATTATTATGCCACTCCTCTGCTTAAAATTCTTCACTGACTCCTTATTAACCTCAGACTAAAGCCTTTTATTATCTGGACTTCTCTTCTCCAGCTTCATCCCTTGCTGCACTCCTCTCACTTTATCTCCACTACAATAAATAACCTGCCTTTCTCCAAATTCTCCATATTCCAGTTCTTTGCATGGGCTCCCCTTACATGGAATCTCTCTCACTATGTATCCAAGCTTTGTTAGGTTTTCCATTCTTCATGTTCCAGTACTTTGCATGGACTCCCCTATATCCACCATCTCCACCTGCCTAATTCAAGGTCTAAAGCCATACTTAGGGGGAAGTTTATAGCACAAATTGCCTACATTAGAAGAGAAGAAAGGTCACAAATCAATTACCTCAGCTTCCACTTTAAGAAACTGGAAAAAAAAAAGAGTAAATAAAACCTAAAGTAAGCAGAAGAAAGGAAATAAAGATTAAAGCTGAAATCCATGAAATAGAAAACAGAAAAACAATAAGGAAAATCAATGAAACCAAAAGCTGGTTCTTTGAGAAGACAAAAAAAAAAAAAATGTATAAATTATTAGTCTCTAGCCAGACTAATAAGAAAAAAAGGGAAAAGACAAAAATTATCAGTCAGCAATAAGAGAGGTGACCACACTACAGATTCTAAAGTTATTTAAAGTATAAGAAAAGAATATTATGACTAACTTTATGCCAATAAATTTTACAACTTATGTGAAATGTGAAAATTTCCACTATCAAAGCTCACTCAAGAAGAAATAGATAACCTGAATAGCCCCACATCTATTAAAGAAATTGAATTTATGGTTAAGATCTTTCCCGCAAAGAAAATTTCACTAGAGAATTCCACCAAACATTTAAGAAAGAAAAAAATCAATTCTACACAAAATCTTCCAAAAAATTGAGAAAGATGGAGTACTTCCCAACTCATTCTGTGAGGCCAGCATTACTGTGATAGCAAAGCCAGACAAAAATTGGGGGGGGGCGTGAAAGGGGTAAAGGGGCACATATGTATGGTGACGGGTAAAAATTAAACTACTGGTGGTAAGCATGTTGCAGTCTGTACAGAAACTGATATATAATAATGTACACCTGAAATTACACAATGTTATAAACCAATATGACTTCAATAAAATAATTGAAAAAAAAGATATACATTTGTTTTATGTGGCTTCTCGGATCTGGCTCTGTGTGTGTGTGCATTTTATTTTACCATAGAAATATTTTTAAAATTCAAAAAAAAAGCCAGACAAAAATATAACAAGAGAAGAAAATTAAAGACCATTTAATTTTGTGTATGTATATCCTTTATACATAGATGTATAATAAAATTTTAGCAAATAAATTAGAATATATAAAAATGATAATACATCATGACCAAGTAGTTTGTCTCAGGAATGCAAGGTTGGTTTAACTTTTGAAAATCAATCAATATAATAATCTATACATAGAGACTGAAAAAGAAAAACCATATGATCCATTCCTGATTAAAAAAAAAAAAACTCTCAGAAAACTAGGAATTAGAAGGGAACCTCCTCAACCTGATAAAGGGCATCCACTAAAAACCTGTAGCTAACATCATATATAATGGGAAAGACTGAATTCTTTCCCTAAGATCAAGAACAAGCCAAGGACAACCACTCTCACTACTTCTTTTCCACATTGTACTGGAGGTTCTGGCCAGTGAAATAAGGAAAGTAAAAGAAATGAAAGTCCTGCATAATGGAAAAGAAGTAAACTCTCTTTATCTGCAGATGACATGATTTATGTAGACGATCCAATGGAGTCTAGAACAAAGCTACTGAAACTATTGTGAGCTTAGCAAAGCTGCAGTATACAAGATCAATATACAAAAATCAATTGTACTTCTATATACTTGCTATGAACAATAGGAATTTGAAATTTTAAAAATGCACTTTATTATTTTTTTTTGTGAGGAAGACCAGCCCTGAGCTAACATCTGTTGCCAATCCTCCTCTTTTTGCTGAGGAAGACTGGCCCTGTGCTAACATCCGTGCCCATCTTCCTCTACTTTATATGGGACACCGCCACGGCGTGGCTGACAGGCAGTGCGTCGGTGGGCGCTCACTCGGGATCCGAACTCGCGAACCCTGAGCTGCCAAGCGCGGACTCAACCGCTGCGCCACCGGGCGGCCCCCAAAATGCACTTTAAAATAGCATAAAATATTACAAAATAAATGCAAGATTGCACACTGAAAACCACTTGGCACAAATATGTACTCAATAAATATTGAACGAGTAAAGAAAGTGGTAGGGTCAAGGTAAAGCAGTCTGAATCTGGAGGCTCTAATCCTACCCTTCCACAAGAAATACAGTAAATATTTTTTGTTTCTAATACAAAAGTATTCTGTCTTTGACTTAAGTTTTGTTTAATTTCCATAAATCCCAGGAGTGGTGGTCTTTTCAGTAACAGCTACCAAATGCCGGGAACCTTCTAGCATTTGGTGACAATGAAACTTATATACTAAGAAAATAATTTTAGTTTGAATCTTAAAACATCTTCTTAAGAATTCCTTCACCTTAGAACAATGGGAAATGGTGGCCAAGACTATTGGCTTAACAAACAAATGACTGTGTCAGGTACGTATATCTGCAAACTTTGAAAGAATATCTTGTCACGACAACCTCCTGCAAAAATATCAGCTTGGCCTTACTTTCAACGATTGGCCACACCTACATGTGTGAATATTTCCCTATTTTGAATCATATCAAAGGCAGTCAGTATGCAAAATTACTGGAAGATGCAATAAAAATTGCAGCAGCTGAAATATCATTACACGCTAAAAGGTAATGATAGAATCTGAGCCTCATGTCTTAGCTACGCACTGAAGGGAGTTAAGGAATATGGTAGGCATTCTCAGGCAGCTGCCAGAATACCCAAAGGAGTTCTGAGTGTGGGCATGGGACCTCATTTCCATCTCTAATCCTCATGAATCAAGGTGGACCCTTCAAGGGAGAGCTAAGTTCTCTCAGAAGACAATGTAACAGCATGGGAAAATGAGTATGATGTGAATATGAAGTTAAAAATGTAGGATAGAAAATTACACTCAGATTGTATCTCTGGCTACAATACTATTTGCCTGAAGAAGCATAGATTTCTGAAAATGAACTCCTTTATTTCTGAAAGCTTCAGCTTTTCCCCTTTCTACTGAACGAGAACTATATCAGAACCATTAGAAGGTAGCCAGGACCATTCCTGAGTTCTCCAGCACATAGAAGAAATTGTTTCATCTCACACAAATAAGACTGATCATAAGCCTCATGCATGCAGGGCATGCAGGTGTGCAGCTGCCTGGTTTCAGTTCACAGCTTTCTGACCATATATTCTTGGGTTGTGAAGGCTGAAATAAGTTCTAAGATTGGTAATGACTCTCACAGATCCACCTGAAGACTATTTAGAGGGGGAGGATTATTTCCCCATAGGCCACTTCTCTAGAGAGTGCTGTGTGCGAGAAGAGGGAAGCACATGTTCAAATTGACCTATAACATAACTTAAGAGTGTAAATGGCAGCCAGGGGACAAGCCAGGGGCCAGTTCTATGACTTAACAGTCAGCCTCTCTATGCTCACAACCAATTACGGAAATCTTGGAGATAGTCACAAAGATATCATCTCTCTCCATTCTGACCCCTCAGCACAGTGGTCTCCCAGCCTGCTTCTACCCATAATCAAATTGGGTGTGATTTAGGGATAAAGAAGAAACAAGGAACTTTCCAACTTGATGTTTTGCTGTCGAATGAACTTCTTTTGCTACTCTAAATGCTTTAAAAAAGAATATATTACTTTAATTTCACAAGTAATACAATACTGATTTCATATATGTGTGTGCATTTTGTGAGGTTTCCCTCCACACCCTGTATCAACAAAGGGTCTCAGTGAAATGGTTGTATTTGACCCACATCTGAGCAAATGGGGCTCTCATTCTTCTCAGTTTAATAAGGGTTCATAGGAAACTACCAAGAAAGAAAAATTCTGGCTGGGCTCTACCGTTGTGAAGAGTTCTTTAAGATGAAATTGAACTGTTTGATATTCTATTCATGGCATTCTGATAAATCACTTAGTGTATCCTCTGGTGTTAAAGTTAGTTGCATAATGTCTTTCTGCCCTACAAAATTGAAGGGGGAACCATCATATTCAGGAATTCAATAAAAATGCATTAGATTAAAATTTTCTAATTGCTAAAGCCTATGAGTAGCCAGCTTTCTTTCTTCCTGATTTAACAATCTGTGAACACAGAAAAACACTCCCTGACTCTTGGGTTTTTTTGCCCTATTTGTCTTCCATAACTCTTCAGGCATACTAATCCCTAATTTAAAGAAATCTCAAATCCTGATACACGCCACAGGCTTGACATACAAAAATCGTTATCTTAACCTAGTTTTCTTCTCCTAAGTCGTCAAGAGGTAAAACCTCAAGCCTAAAGACTTACGTAAACCACTAGATTGCCTATCTGGTATATTGCTTTTGCAAAAAATCACGAGAGGAATAAATAACGTGAGGCAAAGATTAGACACACATCTGATGGCCTGTTCATAAATGAAACCGTGGGAAGAAGCTTCCCCAAATCCTAGCTCTGGATTAATTTTACTGCATGTTCATCCCCGTTCCCAAGCTCAGTACGTATTTTAACCCAAGAAAGAAATGCAAACTTTTGTTTGCTCAAGCAGAAAAAAGAAACCAAGAAGCCCACGAACATGAAGCCGACTACGGAGTCCAGTTCTCTCCTTTTCCCACCAACAGACTTGCTCGGGCCCCCTCCGCCGCTTGGATCTCGAGCCTCCCGGGTCGCGCAAACATCCTTTTTCCCCACCGCTCCGCTAAGGACACGTGTTCTTCCTGCCAAGCTAGACCTCAGGACCCGGAGCTCCGCCCCGCCCCGCTTTTCCCAGGCCCCGCCCCGGCCCACCCCGCCCACTGTGCCGCCAGCCAATCGCGCCCAGATGCGTAGCCTGGCCCCGCCCCCAGGCTCCGGCCCGCCGCCTTTGTTCTCCCCCTCTCCCCCCAAGTCTCAGCCTGTGCGTTCCCGGCAAACCGAGTGGCAGCCGCTGATTGGTGACCGCGGCGCAGCCAATCAGAAGGGGGCACCTCACGTTAGCGCTCGGAGCTTTAAATGCGCGGGGCGCCGGGCGCGCGGAGGAGGTCGGGGAGGGGGCCGGCGCGGAGGGCGGTGAGGCGGTGCGCAGACGCGCAGCGAGGCACACGCGGCCCGCGCCCCCGATCGGGCTGGGATTGGCCGGCCCGTGGCCTCCCGCCCTCCCAGCCAATTGCCAGCGAGGTCTTCTGGGGGGTTTCTGTCTCTTCCTCTCGTTTCGCTCGCGAGGCCCGGGCCGGAGGTCCTGCGCGCACAGCGGCCGCCGGCGCGAGGAGGCCGCGCTCCGCAGCGCGGTGATGAGGCCCCGGAAAGCCTGCCTGCTCGTGCTGCTCCTGGCGCTGGCGCAGCTGCTGGCCGCGGCGAGCGCCGAGGGGCTGGACGAAGGTGAGCGGCCGGGCGGCGGGCCGGGCCTGCGGGCTGGAGAGCGCCCTGCGCGGGGCAGGGGTGGGCGCGCCCCGGACGGTGGTTCTGCGCGGAGCTCCTCCGGACCTGGCGCCCCCGCCAACTTGCTGGAGTCTTAGGGCGGTAGCGGTGGGCAGGGCCGCTTAGGAGATCCCGGGAGAGCGGGGCGGCGGGGGCCGGGCTTCTTAGCAAGCCCCCCGCCACCGGGGCTTGACGCGGGGAGGGTACAAAGTGCCTTCTCTGCAACTGGCTCCTTCGCCCTGGTTCTGCTTTGATTTTCCTCAGGTTCGGGGCGACTGCTCCTGGGAAGGGGCGCTTGGGAACTGGTTACAATTTCCAGGCGAACGCGCCCAGGGAGTGTGGAGGGAGAGGGGCCACTGCTTTCAAAATGGGTTTTAAAGAAGGGGCGAGAGCGTGAAGACCCCACCGGGAGCTCTCTGGGGCAGCCGCGGGCAGCAAGCATTTTACTTGAAAATGTGGTTTGTAGATTTGGAGATAACTCACTCCAGCGTTCTGGTTTGAGGGAGAAAGGGATGGCTTGGTTTGCATCTTTTAGAAACCAGAGGGACCATTCTTTCTGCGAGCATTTATTCAGCACCTACTCTGTGCCAGCCACTGCACTGGGTTCCGGGAATAAGGGATGAGTGTGGCCCTGGCCCCATAAAGCGCCCGCTCTAGTAGGAGCATTAGACAGCTACCAGACGTCGTTCCTGCATTTTTGTTTGAAATCAGCCTGCTGAAAACAAATGGCATAAGAGAACTTTGAAAATTAAAGTCCTAATCAAGAAAAGAATGCTATTCCTAGAGAACAGGGCATCCCACTGCTGGTCTTAACCTTCTTCCCCTCTGGCCTTTCTCCTGATGACTAGTTTTTTTCCTGTTGAGTTTGTTCCAATGTAAATAAACTCTTTTTTAATATTAGTGTGTAGGGGAAGTGTGAACTTTATACTCTTTCAGACAGATTGGGTAACTTCTGTGCAAATCACTGATTCAAGAGCCAGTCCCCAGATAGAAGAGGAAGTAAAGACCAGCACTTGGCGAAAAGAACACCTGCTGAAAGGACCTAGATTGTGGTGTTGCCTACACGTGTGTCTTGGGACCTTTATCCAAATCACCTGGTGCCTATTTAAATCCAGAGTCCCAAAATATACCCAAGCAGGATGCAGGGGCGGGCCCTGGAATCTGCGTTTTAAACATGTTCATTGATTCATAGGCAGACTGAACTTTGGGAGGCACATTCAAGTTTGAGGACCAGGGGGGATGGAGGATAGTTTTTCGAATGTAGCCAAAATAGCTTTGTCTTAGTTTTGGTCCAGTGATTCTGTTTGGGGGGCATTCTTAAGAGGCCTGGGAGAGTGGTAAAGCTGGGTGGACACCAAGGGCTGTTAGGACCAGTGAGTTTATCATTTGGGTCACAGGTCACTAATGTAGTGGAGGCCCTGGGAAGCGGTTGCCTCTGGGGTGATCCCAGGAATCTGGAGTTGTGGCCACAGCAGGCCTCCAGGGGCATCCTCTGGGGTGGGGTGGGGCTTCTAGTCCTCATCTTGACTTTCCCGTCCCTGAGGGCATCCCTGGCCCTTCACTTTGAACACCTATCAGATAACTAGCCCTGTGCATTTATTTGGGGGCCACACTTCCCTCCACTGCAGAAGTTCCAAGTCTTTAGGGTGTTTTGCTTGCTGCTCTTACATTTTAGATTCAAACAGCACAGTAGTGTCTGAGCCTCTAAATGTCCCCCGCCCCCATATGGGTCCTAAATAGAGCTTAAGCTTTGGTGACATCAGCCTCAGGTTACAAGCTTCCCATGTCTCAGATGAGAAGTCACTTGTACTTTTCACATCTTTCCAGCTAAAATAGTAAAGGAAAATGTTTTGATGCTGGTGGTTGCCTGCTTTTATTTGGGATTGCTTTAGATTTAAAAGTAAGTGGAAATTCACTTGGGTGTAGTGCTAAGGAACTGCCTGTCTCTTTTCATTCTTGAGACGTAATTATCAAACGATTCCACCTAAAACTTAGGGTATATTGGGAGGAAAATTTTTGACAATACAGCATAGCAGATGAGTGGTCAGGACCCTCCACTGAGTACTTTGTGATCCTTGGGCAGGTGACAAAAGCCCTATGCGCTTCAGTTTCTTCATCTGTGAAGTGCATGTAATATGTTTCCTCAAGGGGTGAGATGGTGTGTTTAAGAGCCCAACACAGTGCCTGGCACATAATGAATATCAGCTGTAATGATACTAGATCTGACAACAAATTTCTCTTTTTCCATGTTTAATGTAAACCATTCAGTATTGACCTAGTGGTCGAGTTTATCCAGCTATTGCAGGCATTTCTCTGTTGGGGGTTGAAGAGTGGCCAGCTGAGGAAGTAGAGTGAGGCATCCTGAAGGAGCTGCCTGCCTCCAGGCTGGGCGGGAATCCACTGCTGAGAATGGACAGGGACTGCACTGACCTGGTTGGAGGAGTGGCCCCACATTTCAGGAGTGGCCTTACCATGTGGGCTAAGCAATGTGGAGATGATGCGAGAGGCTTCATTGGCCTCACACTGAGGAGGATGGCATCCTTCCAGAAGGTGCTGGAAGGCTTTGGATATATTTTTGTCCTAGAATGTCCAACTTTAAAGTGAAACCGAGTGAAGAGTGGTCTCCCATTAAAATATGGGATGTTTTCCTTGTAGGGATGTGTGGGTGCCAGCACCTTCTCAGATGGCAGAGGAACAATCTCAGGGTTATCTGTGAGTCGGGAAGGAATGGAAAGGAGGGGCCGCACCTTAATGCAGTTGAGAATCCCTAATTATGTAGGGGAATGTTCTGTCATTTTTGTTATCCTTAAAAATATAAAATGAAAATCAATTTTTTTAAAGTATCAAGAAATGAGTTCACTCTTAGGATCTCTGTCCCATGGTAACTCATGGACACGCATTTAATCAGGAGAGCCCATCACTCGTGGTGCCCACCGACCGCTTCAGGCTGAGCATAGGTAAGAGCATCTCTGCTTTTCCTTTTTGTAAAATTCACCTTATTCCCATGCGTTGAGCAGATTGCCAGGTCCTTGTTTTTCCCCCAGCTTGTAGAACAGATTAAGTTCCCCAGTGCTTTCTTTTCAGTCTTCCTCCAATCTTTCCATCTGCCTGAAAGTAAATTTGATTCTTGTACTGGGCAGAGCAGCCAGGCAGTGAGAGTGGATATGCATGGCCTGCGAGCCCTGCCTAACTGCCCTCAGCAGGCCTTCCAGACCGTGTGAGCATCCAGGTACGGGGCAGGATGTGTGGTGCCTCCTTGGCCCCCCAGCTGGAGCAGAGAACCTGTAGAACGTCCCTGCATCAAGCCCCCAGGTTTGCAGCGCCAGTGGAGGTCATTTTGGGTAGGACTTGCCAGTGAGGGATGGTCAGGCTAGCCTTTTGGAAAGCCATTGTGACTAGTGTCCCACAGGCTCGCTTAGGTAAGCTCAGTACTTGCGCTGCAGCATTCCTGGAAGTATCTGGAACCCCTAGCCAGCCAGAGTTAAACTCAGAGGTTTCCAAGAGCCATTAGGTCCTCAGATTCACGAGGACCTGAGTGTATAGTGTCGGCCGCCAGTCACCAGTGGAAGGGGATTCAGTGTGATATGAGTGTAAAGAAACGAGCTTAGGCCACCAGCCTAAGAGGTGGAGATGGGGCCGAGCTCAGGAGTCTCTCCCCTGGGGTCTTGCCCCCTCACATCCCAGGAGCCTGATTCTTATTGCTCTCCCCAAGCCTCCGGATTCTGCCTGATGGCAGTGCTGGGGGCCTGGGACCTCTGCAGCCCTGTCCACCCCGGAGAGCTCCTGCTGTGGAGGAGGGGGGTGATGAGGTGACCTGGGAAGTGGGGATGTTGGAGAACGATGGGCATGGATGTGGGGGACAACTGAGGACAGGGGGGAAACTTACCCCAAGAAACATGGGCATCTGCTTGGTGTGGACTTCTTGAATTGTTGGGTTTCTATTTGGATTTTACAACTGTTTCTCCCTCCCACCACAGAGGAGGAACTTAAACTTTAAGTTGGAGAGAGGAATGTGCAAGTCAGGAAAAGCAGTGGGATGTTTAAAGGGACATGGTTGAGGAGGGGATGGGTTTTGGGTTTGCTTTTTGTAATTAGTTTGCAGATTGGCTAGATCTTAACGATAATGAAACAAAATGTCACCCCACCCAGACCAGTTCCCTGGCTTGTCCAGCAGCTGCAGAGCCAGCTCTGGAGTAGTTGGGGCGGGGCTGAGATTGGACACGTCCCAGGGGTTCCAGGATCCCAAGGACAGGTTTTCAAGCCCTGACCTCACTGTCAGTCCCAGGCAGAAACTCTCAGTGTTGATTTATCTCCTGGGAGCATCTCCAAAAATGACTGATCAGCCCCTCGAAACATCCTGCCTTGGGAGTTCCTGAAATCGTGCCTGCCCGCACTTCTGGGTGCCGTGCGACAGTAGCTGGAGAGCCTGATTAACAGAAATGAGGTCCCACATCCCTTGCATCTGTAGTTTGGCAAAAAGTTTGTCGAACCTTGAAAATAAGATGTACTCAAATTCTTGTATTCTGGGAAGAGAACTTTGCTTCCAGGCAAGGCATCCTGCAAAGGTTTAATTTGTTGTATTTTTTTGATGCATGTTGACCCGTAAATCCCTAAAATTCTTCCTGGGACAACCTTCACACTTGGAACTTTCTCGGAAGGATAATGAAGCCTATGGGCTATTTTTTATGCATATAAGGTAAAATGCCATCCTGTTTCAGAAATGGAATTTGAATTAGTATTCCATCCTCCAGAATGAAACGTGGAGAATGAGCACTTGTTTCCTGTTTGTACTGTTTTGGGGACCAGGCAGTTGCTGGGTTGCAGGAGGTTGAAGGAGGCCCTCCCTGTGGAGACTGCAGGGGGTGAGGAGGAAGAAGCATGTCTGTGAAAGTTAGCCTTGGCGTTGAGCACAGATATGGGGGAACCACAAAATGAGGAGCCCCTAAAATGCTGTGGGTCAAGGGGCCTGTGCTGCAGGGGCGAGGCCTGGAGAGACTGCAGAGGGGTGGTGCCAAGGGGTGGATCAGATCTCTACAAGGGAGGTGGGGAGGAGGGGGCTGATGTTGGGGTTCTCTGTGTTGGGGCAGGAGGCATGCAGAGCAAGGCCTGGGGGGCTGCATCTTTAGAGGGGTCCTGTCCTTCAGGTCCTTCTGGGGCATATGGACTTTAAGTTCTAGTCCTGTCGTTTTCAGATATCTTTTAACCATGACCTCCCTTCAAATGAAGTCCTAAGTGGCCACCCAATATGCAAAGTTGGAGCAGAATTTCTGGGGTGGGGGAGGCCTGATGTCACCACCTCTTCTCGGGGTGTCCCCAAGGAACCACTTAGGACACATTGTGAGGGTTTTGGGTTCTAGGGCAGTTTTTAAGGAGGACAGTCACCAGTTTCCTAACCAGTTTGGGTTTTTCCACTCAGAGTCTTCTAATAAAGAAGATGCCATTGAGGAGGAAGACGAGGAGGACGAGGACGATGAGGAGGAGGAGGACGACTTGGAAGTTAAGGAAGAAAATGGTGTCTTGGTCCTAAATGACGCAAACTTTGATAACTTTGTGGCTGACAAAGACACGGTGCTGCTGGAGTTTTACGCTCCTTGGTAAGGACCCACGTTCTGGTTTGGTCAAGTGGGTGGATGAGGGTTTCTCTCCGCTCACATGCTTGACCCCTCACAGAGTCATCCAGGCCCGCGGGGTCAGGTGTCTGCGTGCAGGCACTCAGCCCGTAGGTTCAGGAATGCCAGGAGCTTAGTGTTCCGCCGAGTGCATTGAGCATCCAGTGAGCCAGCCCTCACGGACCATGGTCCCACTTGTTTCAGAGTCCAGTGATTTAATATGTCCAAATTGTCCCATGTCCAAATAGGTCCCATGGATGGACCTAGAGGGTATTACGTTAAGTGAAATAAGCCAGAGAGACAAGGACAAACACCACATGATTTCACTCATATGTGGAATATAAACTAACACACGGACAGAGAGAACTGTTTGGTGGTTAACCAGGGGCAGGGGGGTGGGAGGTGGGCACAAGGGGTGAAGGGATGCATTTATATGGTGACTGACAATAATGTACAATTAAAACTTCACGATATTATAAACTATTAAAACATCAATAAAAATTTTTAAAACAATAAAGTAAAATGTAAATATGTCCTCTGATAGTTACAGCTGGGCAGGGGGGATGTTTAACAAGTTGTGATGACTCAGAGAACTATGTTAGTGACAGACAGACCCCTTGTTACAGATTCTGTCCCCGACCCGTCTCAAGGCCGCCCCACCTCCCTCCTCCTGCCAGTGGTCAGGCCGGCTGCCCATTGCAGGCTTGGCCTGCAGAGTGGTTTCCAATAAGGAAAGGCACGCAACCCCTGGGGAGGCAGAGCCAGGCACCCGACTTGTTTTCCGGTCCCTCGCCGTGCAGTACCTTACTGCTCGTGTGCCTTTTCCCCTCACCTCTCTTCTGCTGGGTTTTGTTTGTTTTAAATCTCACAATCCCTTCTTTTCTTCTTTCTCCTGCCCTCCTTGGTTCACTTTGGAGACAAAATAGTCAAGATATACTTAAGTCATTTGTCCAGTGCATTCAAGCATAGTATGAGGTGTCTTACATAAAATATCTAAGTAGTCCTTTCAGCAGGTCTGTGAGGTTACATTCCTGTCTTACAGATGAGCAGTTCTCAAACTTTTTGGTCTTGGGACCCCTTAACACTTAAAAATTGAGGACCCCAGATAGCTTTTTATATGGGTCCTGTTTATCAGTATTTACCATGTTAGAAATTTAAACTGAGAAATAAAAAAATATTCGTTTTTAAAAAACAACCCATTGCACATTAACATCAGAATTCTGACATTGTTGTTGGTCGTGGAGCCTCTAGACAGCTCCACTGTACACTTCTGAGAGAATGAGTGAAAAAGACAGAAAACATCTTTTAAGTGTTCTCACCTCACAGACCCCCTGAAAGGGGTCCCTGGGCCAAACTCTAAGAAACTTACAGATGCAAACACTGGAGTTTAGAGATGTTGAAGGTCTGTGCCCAGGGCAGAGCTGGAATTCAAATCTATGTCTGATGTCCAGCTGCCTCGGCCTCCCCGTGGCGTTACATTGTGTTTCTCCTCTTAACTGGAAACATTTCTGGTCCTAATGCTGCCATTTTTGTGTGCATTGCTGGATTTAAGTCTCCAGGGTACAGTTAACTTGCTTCTCCTTCCCTAAATCTAATTCTTAGGTGCGGACATTGCAAGCAGTTTGCTCCAGAATATGAAAAAATTGCCAGTACCTTGAAGGAGAATGACCCTCCCATTCCTGTTGCTAAGATTGATGCGACCTCGGAGTCGGCACTAGCCAGCAGGTTTGGTGTGAGTGGCTACCCCACCCTTAAGATCCTTAAGAAGGGGCAGGCTGTCGACTACGAGGGCTCCAGGACCCAGGAAGGTAAGTGGTACCTGAGTTGTTGGAAGAAACCCGGGGCCAGGACTCTCTTCCTGGAACAGAAAGTGAGGGGAGGGAGAATTTGGATAATAGAAAGGAAGACAAGTTGAGGGTACTAGGAGTGACCCCTGGGAGCACCAGCTTCTGGGAATGTCCCTGCTGGAATGTTCAAGGTAACTGAGATCAAAATAAATTTATCCTTGGGTAGGGGAGTATCTTCCCATTTCAGACCGTGAAACTCAAAATCTAGAGCAGATGTGCCAAGAAATGACACAAGAGGCCAAGGTTCCTGGTGGTGTTCCAGAGCAGTAGTTCTTAATGTTTACCTTGTGTCAGAATCACCTGATGGCTCCTTGAGACAGATCGCTGAGCCCCTTCCCCAGAGTTCTGATTCAGTAAGTCTCAGGTCAGTCTCAGTAGCTGGCATTTGTTACAAGTGTCCAAGTCTTGCCAAGGCTGTGAGTCCAGAGCCCCACATTGAGGAACACTGGTGTGGGACCCAGATGGTTCTCCAAAACCAGGCCTGATGGATCCCTGCCTGGCTCACATTAGGCACTAAATAAATTTTATTAAATGAATGAACAAATAAAATTGTGGCATCTTTTGCATATCTTTTAATCACTGAAAAGAAAATTACATTATGCTCTGTTTTTCCATTCCCAGTGTGGCATAGTGGAAATAGCACTGCATAGGGTTTGGGTCTTTATAGCCCTGAAATAGCCCTGTGTCCTGGACAAGGGCCTTCCCCTTGCCAGGCCTCAGGCTCGTCATCCTCGGAATGCGAGGTCACTTGGACTTGATCTCAAAGTTCCCTTCAAGTTGGTGCGAGAGTCTGTCCTGTGATCGCCTGAGCTGGAACTATTGTGGGGTACACGAAGAAGACATAATCACGTCCATGAATACTTTCACATTGTATTTGTCTATTGACTAGATAATATGATTAGGAATTCAAAGAGGTAGATAATCAGTATTCTTTCCACTCTGGCCCTGGTTATCCAGCTCCTCTCCAGGAAGGCAGCTATTGTAACACATTTCTCCTGTGTCCTTCACAGATACTTTTACACATCAAAGCAGATAAGTCTGTGTGTCCATGTGAGTGTGTAATTTTCGCACAATTATTAGTATATCTTAAACACCATCTGCACCTTGACGTTTTTACTTAACAAACATGTCTTAGCCTTATCAGTACATGAGGAACTTAATCTAAAAACAGGCTGAGGGGTATTCTTTATTGTTTATAAGTAACTAGGCTTGCATATTTGGAGATCTGTGCACATCTGACCTCTAGGGATGTGGCCCAATTTGGAATCTTGAGAGCAGTGTTGGCCAGAGTGGGCTCCTCAGGCAGTTGGCCATGTGAGTGTCTGTGAACAAATGGGCCTCTCCCTCATTTACTGCCTTGGGCGCGGGCTAGGGCAGGCATTGCATGCTGTGGGCACCATTGAGGCACCGCTTCTGCCCGCTTCAGTCTGAAAGCTCATGCTTCACAGGACTGGTTCTCAGACCTGGCTCCTTGGGTTCCACTGCAAAAAAAAAAAAAAAGAAATTTTTTTTGACTAAGAACCACTTGGAAAGTGCTTTGTGACAATACATTCTGCATCCCACTCCCATCATTGAATCTGTCTCTGGGGACTGGGGCCACAAATGGGCCTTTTTTTTTTTTTTTTTGGTGAGGAAAATTGGCCCTGAGCTAACATCTATTGCCAATCTTCCTCTTTTTGCTTGAGGACGATTGTCACTGAGCTAACATCTGTGCCTATCTTCCTCTATTTTTTGTATGTTGGACGCTGCCACAGCATGGCTTGATGAGTGGTATGTAGGTCTGCCCGGGGTCTGAACCTGCGAACCCCAGGCCACCGAAGCAGGGTGGGCAAACTTGACCGCTGCGCCACCCGGCCTGCCCCACAAATGGGCCTTTTTGTAACAGCTCCCCAGGTGATGCTGATGCAGCCTGAGCTGCCGGGGAGCTGCTGCTCCTGTCATTTTTCTCAATTTTCACATGCGTTTTATGACATGTCACATGCTGCTGCTAGATGTGCATGACTGAAGACGTATATTTTTGTACGTGCTAAGGGGATGCCCTCAAGACTATCGATAGGCGTATGTGGTCAAAGCATTGGCAGATGCCAGCTTGGGGTTCACATGCAGTTAGTACCGTAGTCTGTACGAATGGAGTCTCATCCACCGGCTTGGCTGTGGGCTGTCAGAGAAGTCTGCGGGTTTGTACGAGGCAGTGGACCTTCTGACTCCTAACTGTGGCCTCAGAACTACAGAGTGGCACTGGCTGGAGATGCAGTTGGACTTCAGGAACTCAGTTTCCTCTTTTCCTGTGGCCCCCCCCACCCCTTCTCTTTTCACCCCTCCCCACCTGCCTCTGGAGTGAGGAGAGTGCCCCCAGCTCGGGGTCTGCCTGTGCTCAATCATGTTTGGTTTCTTTCAGAAATTGTTGCCAAGGTCAAAGAGATCTCCCAGCCCAACTGGACGCCTCCACCAGAAGTCACGCTTGTGCTGACCAAAGATAACTTTGATGAAGTGGTGAACGATGCAGACATCATTCTGGTGGAGTTTTATGCCCCATGGTAAGATGGTGTCGATCTCACATGATTCAGATTTTGATCAGCCCTATCCTGTGTGCAGTACATACCAGGCCCGGGGCGGGGCTGTCAGAGACAGACCCCTGCACACGAGGCGGAGGACTGAAGAACGGGGTGTGCAAAGTCCCCACCTCGCACGCAGGGTGAAGTGGAGCTGCTCAGTGTCCCGGGCTGGGGTGGGTGGTCCTTTACACGGTCTTCTCCCAGGGCGTAGGATGAAGCTAAACATAGGCCAGGAGCATGGAGGAGAGTGAAGCCCACTGTCCACATACGGGGCTGCCGGGTGATCCCGGGTCCCTCGAGGCTGGAGGACACAGCCGTGCACCAGGCTTGTGCCTGCCAAGTCCCGCATTCATCCCTGCACACCTGCCCGTGCCGGAGGAGTGTCCCTGAGAGCATGCGTGAAAGCGCTTTGACAGCTGTGGCTCTCTGGGCACTGCGAGGTGGCACTCTTTCCTGTCCTGGGAGGCCTGGAAATGCTGTTTATGGAGGTTCATCTGGCCTTGATAAGGAGGAAAGAGCAGAGCTGCTGCAACAGCAGGGTGGGGTGGTGGCAGCTGGTGGCCTCGTGCTGCCTGGCCCAGACTTTGTTGTCTGAGCCTTGCTGCCTCCCTCCTGAGGTGTTTGAACCGTAGTTTAATCTATCTTCATCTCTGCTCGTGGCATTGTGCCAGAGTGAATCTCGGAAGATGACCCTCACTCTCAAGACGTGTCCCCTTCTCGTGCCAGGGCCTCTGGTTCCCACAGCTTTCCCGCCTTCTCTCCCTCCACTCACCTGTCTCCTTTGGCCTCTCACGCTCCCAAATCCTCCTCTACAACCCTTGCCTCTTGATGCTGCCAAGCACCTCTCTGACCTCCAACCTCAGACTTGAGCCCTGGGAGGAGAGAGGCGGCAGAGAGCTTGGCGGGGGGGGGGGGGGGCGCCCTGCCTCCACTCGCCCCCAAAGGAGCTCTTGTTTGCGTGCAGTGGCCCCAGGACATGTGTTAGGATTGGAGAAAACGTAATCCCTGAACCCAAGCTTCTAGCCCACTCCCTGCCAGAAAATAGGAGCCCCCAGTGCTACAGAGGATTCAGGCCAGTCCCTTAGCATCCCCCCCATAGGGACGTGGCCTGTGTGACCCCCACATATGCAGGTATCATAGCCAGGTCTGGCAGCCAGATAGTGGGTGATGACAGGACTTGTTGAAGAGGGGAAATGATCGGAGTAGAAACATACAGGAGCAGGAGTGGGGAGGGAGGAACTACCCAGGGGAAAGAAGATGCTGGAAAGGTGGTTGGAGAGTGGGAGACAGTGGCTAATCCATGAGGGCGGCTTGGGGGCAGAGGTATTGCTGTTCTCGCACTTTGTGAGGAGGGGAGGAGGCCTGAGCAGTTGGAGTGGACAGAGCCAAGCAAAGCAGACTGTTTTCAAGGGAGATGTGCATGTGGCTGGTGGTCCAGGAGGGCGGTCAGCCTTCCTGAGGAACAGCCCAGGGACCATTTATCTTGGTGAATTCATCATGGGTCAACTAGTGGTTCTGATTCTTGAGCAGGCCTGGTATTTGTCAGGATGTGCAGCGTAGACCAGAATCAGGAATATGACCACAGGGCAAATGGGAGTGACCGCAGGTGGGTGTACTTGGTGGACAAAGCCCCAAAGCTCTGGATTCTGCTGCAAGAGACACCGTGCTTAGTAATCCTTGGATGTGCACATGGGAGAAGGAAGGGAACACCCGGGGGTGTGTTGGGGGCAGGTGGGCCTGTAGCACCCTCGTAGCCCTCCTACGATGTTTTTGCTGCAAGAGGGGCCCGTTGGTGGGGGGTGGGGGGTGCTGGAGGAAGAGCAGTGGCACTGTGACATCTCACTGAGTGGTCCCTTTATGGAGTGTCAATGTGTGATCACCCTGAGCTGGGTCAGCAGACCTTCATGCTCAGTAAATGCTTCGAGTGCAGATTTGTCTTGTTTCCAGTACTTCAGAGAACAATTATCTTTTTACCTGCAAATAGCGCACATGTTCCAGGATGCAGCCTTTAGTTCCCCTGGGGGTCTTGAGGATCTTGACTAGACAGGGTTTTGTTTTTGCTCGGTGCTAAGAGCCTGCGGCTCTGGAGGCCCCGCCTGGGTGTGGTCCATCAGGCTCTTATATAGACAGAGGCTGCTCTAGGTTTCTCAGTTCCAAGTTCCCTTGGCTCACGCTGCCTCCTGTCCCCGTTGGTTGGTGGTGGTGAGGATTTGTTTTCACTCTTCTGTCCTTCTTGCTGCTGTTACGTTGTGTGACTGTCCCTCCCCTCACCCCGCCTTTGACTGACTAGTTTCCACTTCCTACCTGTCCCTCATGTCCCAGATCAACTGTCACGTCCTGTTTGAAGCCATCCCTGACTGTGTCCGTGTCTGTCCCAACTCTCCAAGAAAATCTCCCTTCTTAGGACATTGCCTGTCTTGGCCTTTCTCGTGTCTTACCCAGCACCCCAGTTACACTCCTGTCTGCGCCTGCGTTGCGTGTGAGTGTGCACACACACACCCCCGTGTGTGAATGCCATGGGAGGAAGTGATGTCGTGCTGGCCTCTCCAGGGACCTGGCCCAGCACCCTCACCTGGGAGACCTTCAGAGCTTGGCTGGATCTAACCAAATTGCTCAGGAATGCAAATTGGGTTTCTTTACCTTATTTATCTGAGAGGCTGCATCCATGCTGGAACACGCCCCTGACAGAACTGGTTTCCTCTTGCAGGTGTGGACACTGCAAGAAACTGGCCCCCGAGTATGAGAAGGCCGCCAAGGAGCTGAGCAAGCGCTCTCCCCCAATCCCCCTGGCAAAGGTCGACGCCACTGCAGAAACAGACCTGGCCAAGAGGTTCGATGTCTCTGGCTATCCCACCCTGAAAATCTTCCGCAAGGGAAAGCCTTTTGATTACAACGGCCCACGGGAAAAATATGGTATGGTGTCTTCCTTCTCCTACGTCGGTGGGGAGGGGAAGCTCCCTGGCAGATGTGGGCAGTGGGTGGAGTGGTGGCCAGAGCGCCCTGGAGCCCGGCCCCTCCTCAAGCGAACGCTCTGCTCTCAGGGATCGTCGACTACATGATCGAGCAGTCCGGGCCACCCTCCAAGGAGATTCAGGCCCTGAAGCAGGTCCAGGAGTTCCTGAAGGACGGGGATGATGTCATCATCATTGGGGTCTTTAAGGCAGAGAGTGACCCAGCCTACCAGCAGTATCAGGATGCTGGTAAGTAGTGGCCCTCTGGGCTGAACAAAATGCATGTGCCCAGGCCATCTGTCTGAGGTTGCTGGGGAGTCTGCTCCTTTTGCATAAAACTGCAAAAGACGTTGATTTAGGGGAAGGCTTGACGGAAGAATTGAGATATCTGTGGGGACAGGCTTTCCTTTCTGGGGTTGAGGTTGGAGGTTCCCTGTGGCCTTAATTGCATATGGATGATATGATCTCGCACTAAACAGACAGCTGCACCATCTCCCTTCTGGCCTCTGAGAGGAGGGAGGGGCACAGTCAGGTTCATCCAAATGTGTTGTCTACCTTCCTCCCCTTCCAGGAGCCCCTTTGCCTGAGCCCCTCTGCAAGGGGGAGAGTCTTGACCAGAAAGTGAGGGCTTCTGAATCAGACCTGGGTTTGAGTCCTGGCTCTGCCAGTTATTAGCAGTGTGACCACAGCCCAGTGTTCTCATGTCCAACATGGTGATCCTTTCTACTTCGAGAGGTTGTTATGGTAACTGAGATCGTGTGGATGAGGCGCCTAGCAGAGTGCCTGTGATACTGAGTACCCAGTGAGTGCTGGTCTTGCTAGTCTGAGGAGTGACATTACTGTGAGCAGCTGTCAGCAGTGGTGTTCTGTGGCGGCAGGTGGACTTGCCGTGCTGGGTGGCCCCTGGGCTGTGAGTGGGAGATGGTTATCTGAGGAACACTCGGGATCCTCTCCCTCCTCGTCAGTTCCTTCCGAGTGCCCTCTACCACTTCACCCCCTCCCACACATGCCAAAAGTGGCTTGGTTTTCTACTTTAAAGTAGTCGTCGTAGTCTTTTAAATGCACTGCTTGCCACTTAGTGCTAATGTCTGTGCTGCGCAGTAACAGTCGTGCATGTGTCAGATGCAGATTCACATGGTGACACCTCCAGTAGAGTTAAATTCCATTCCCACGTCCAACATGAGACCTGAGGGGCTTCCTCCGTCTTTATTGATGAGGTAACCTTGTCATCCACTTGTAACTGGTCGGGAAGAAACTTGCGGAGGGAAACCCCAGCCTGCCCAGGGCCATGGGCGGCAGTGGAGTCCCCAGACCCAAGTCCAGGGGCAAGTCTCACACACTGTGTGCGTGTAAATCTCCAGGGGCCCGTGTTAAAATGCAGGATCTGGCGCAGTGGGGCTGGGTGGGCCTGGGTACTGCCCCTGCGCCAATCCAGACAGCACACTTCCTCTGACACGTGTGACCCCACGGGGCTCAGCCGGTGGGGTCCGGCAGCCGTCAAGGCTGAGAGTCACTGGGCCTGGTGGGCCTGCCTGCTCCCTTTGGACTGCGTGGAAGGAGCCGGAGAGGCCCCAGGGATGCAGGGCAGTCTGTGGAGAGGCTGTGGACAGAGGGTGGGTAATGAAGGCTCTGAGGTGATTTACCCACGGCCGGCTCATGACAAATGCCTGGGGCACGTGGAGGTTTAGAACAGGGTGGGAGACTAACCTGCGAGTGAGTGCCTTCCGGATGGGCTGCCTTATCTAATCCTCATGATGCTCCATGACGTGGACTGTCACGTTTCCACAGAGGAGGGACTGAGGCTTGGCGAGGTGAATAGCGAACATGCCTGAAGTCACACAATTAGCAGGACACAAAATTATGCTTTGAATCTATGTCTGTCTGATTCCAAAAGCCGTAATCTTGTCCAGGCCGCCCCCTGCCTCCCCAGAAACATATGGCGTACCATCTCAGCCGTGTGTTTCCTGTAACCCAGTCAGGAGGCCTGCCCTGCAGGGTTGGGGTGACATCTTTGTGGATCACAGACTTAGTTCAGAATGGGTCTGGATGCCTCCGCGAGGGCAGAGCGGAGGGACAGAGGTGCGTTCACTGAGGGGATCTAGCGCAGGGGTTGACAAACGGCCTATGGGCCTGATCCAGCCCCTGCCTGGTTTTGTAAGTTTTATTGAAACGCAGCCCTGCTCACTGGTTTACACGTTGTGTAGCTGCTTTCATGCTGCGGCACAGAGTTGAGTGGTTGGGACAGTGTGGCCCACAGAGCCAGAGATAGTCTGATATTTATTGATGCCTTCCAGAAAGTTTGCTAGTCCCTGTTCTAGAGTATTCTCAGACAGTGGGTTTTCATCTGGGGGGTTTAACAAGATTTAAATAAAAGTGTACAAATAGCAAAAGAACAGCAGCCCATAAACAGGCTGCCCACCAACTCAAAGAGGAGAGGTCACCCCCCTGCGGAGGGTGCTGGGTGTGAAAACCCACCATATGGATACAGGAGCGTGTGATGGCCGCTTGTTCTTCTGACAGACTCTGGATTTAATGTGCTTCTCAGCACCAGAGGCGGCAGTCGACTGTAGCTCCTGACAGATTACCTCTACGTTTTTCTGTGAATATTCAGTTTGTGGTGGTTTTTTTTTTTTTTCCCCCACAAATTCCAATATAGAGGTTTTAAGGCATTACGCCTCTATCAGGTTTTAAAATCCAAACTCCCTGCAAGTGTTGAAGCTCTAGGTAGTGTCCACGCAGAATTCACAATGGTAATTACACGATTTTCGGGGCCTTAGCTCTGGCTGATAATGGGTAATGAGTTAAACCTAGGTCATTTAAGCAACTTAATAAATTGTGTATTTATCATTCTGTTAATTTCTCAGCTAATAGCCTGAGAGAAGATTACAAATTCCACCACACTTTCAGCACTGAAATAGCAAAGTTCTTGAAAGTCTCCCCGGGAAAGCTGGTCATAATGCAGCCTGAGAAATTCCAATCCAAATACGAGCCCAGGAGCAACGTGATGGACATCCAGGTGAGTGAAGGCTCTCTGCACCTGCGACAGCAACAGCCCCTCCCAAGTGCCAGCCCCTGGGCTTCCGATTGGCCTGAAGATGCTGGTGGAGCCACTGCTGGGGTTTTGAAGCGTGGAGATCTCGCCCTGGACTTCAGGCTTGTGGGGTCTGGAGCACCTTTCCCAGCCCCACGGTAAAGGTGCAGGTTCCTGGAAGGCTGGGGGTGGGACACAGCCAGCAGGGTGGCTCATGGTTTACTAGAGGGACTAGGGGCTTTCACACACCTGGCCGGTCTCAGGCCCGAAGTCCCTGGCAGGGCTCCACCTGCTTTTGTCAGAGAGTTGCTTCCACTCTTCATATGTCCCAGCAGGCCAGCACCAGCCTCCCCGAGGCGCCCCCCACTCTGGGTCTGGCCTAAGTCTCTGCTGTTGCTCCTGCCAGGATGTGCTGCTTGCTCAGGGCTCTGCGTCATTTGCCAACAGGCTGCAGAGTGATGGCAGGTCTCTCTGTTCACTGGATGAAGCTGTGGAGTATGGCATGTGGGTTTGGCCTTCTTTTATTCCACCCCCATCTTCCTAAAGGGTGTGACACTCTCACCTGTAACAAGGCAGAGGGTAAGCCTGGATCCACAGGGGCCCAGCACTTCAGTGAACAGATCTTCAGGTTTGAAAGAAACCTTAGATCTCGAATGCAAAGCTTTTGTTTGATAGAGACTGGGACGGGCGGAAATTAGCTGTCTCGCCCAGGGTCCCACAGCCAGTTAGGAGCAGACCGAGGGTAGAATGCAGGTGTCCTCGTTCCTGGACCAGCACTGCTCTCAGGGTGCCGTGACCTGCGCCATTTGGGCCAGAGCTCACAGGACCTGAAGGAGGTGGTGTCTGGCGAAGGGCAGGGCGGGGTGAGCTGGGCCTCCTCACGCAAGTCCACTGGGCGTGCAGCGCAGGGAGCAGCCGTGCCCTTGCTGATCTGTTCTTGTGACCTGGGAACATGGCACAGCCTTGGAGAGACCGCCCTGAATCTTTCAGATCCCTGGGTCTTTAGTCCCCTCGCTCCTTCTAGAAGTCTCCCGTGTGCCCCGGTCTGTTTATTTGCTGCTGGTCAGGCTCAGGGCCCCTCTCCTCTTCCCTGGACATACAGAGGCTGCCCCATCTCCTCCCTTCCAGCTTGTCGTCTTTCATCCGCAAATACCCTGGGTCCAAAGAGGGACCCTGATGAGCTTGGGGGCGACGGACCTCAGAGAGTCCACATAGTTCTGTGTGATGTGCAGGTTCCCAGGAAGGGGGTCTGTAGCTTTCAGTAGATTCTTGAAGGGGTCCTTAACCCCAAAAAGGTTAAGAGCCACTCAGTCTAGACTATTATACGTCACTGCCACTTTACTCTTTTTTAGATTTTAAATTGATATTATTTATATACCACCTTTGTTCCAAAAATTAAGGCTGCTTTGTAAAAATTCTCACAACACAGTAAAATGCCACTTAAAAAAAAAGTGGATTTAGTAGTGAGGATAAAGAGAAGACAGGGCAAGACAGCTAAGGTACAAGAAGCGATGCTGAGACAAGGAGTCTGTGTGCAGAACGTCAGGGAGGCAGGCTCTGGCCTTGAGTTCAGACTGAGGCCCATGGATGGCGTGTCCTCAGCTCTGGAGCAGGTTTGCCCTGGTGTCGCTCTGCTTTATCCTGGAGTTCACCTGAGTTCAGTCCAGGGGCTGTCCTGACTGATGACGCCCCACGGCCCCCTGCCGCCCTCCTCGCTCACATTTCCAGCACTTTCCTCCCGCCCCCCAGTGCCCTGGGACCAGACCCTCTGCACGTTGTCCCCTGCCCTGTTCCTGCTGCTTCCTCTGGAGTGCCTCCTGGCCCCTCCCACCTGGCAAGTCCTGCCCATCCTCCCGTGCTGCACAGGGCCACCTCCCTGACTGTCCCGTCCAGATGGGGCTCAGGCTCTGGGGGAAGATGGGTGGTCATCCACCGCTTCCTAGCTGTATGACCTTGGACAAGCAGCTTAACCTCATTCTCCCTCAGTTTCCTCATCTGGAAAGTGAGATGGCAGTGCCCATCTTTGGGTGTTGTGAGGCTGGTGTCTGGAGGGCCTGGCTCAAGTCCTTACTTAGTGGGAGCCCTCTGTGTCCAGGGCACTCGGGCTGTGCCTTGGGACAGTCAGCCCACCTCACCCACACCCTGAGCTCTGTGTCCCCAAGCAACTGCTGCTGTGTCTAGCCGGTCACAGATACTGCATAAATATCAGAGTTGGGTTCATTTCACCTGGAAAACACCTGGAAAGCCTCATGAGCCAGCCTTAAGAGCCACCGCTGCTGAGCCTGGCCAAGGGCAGCCACCTGGGTGCCAGACCGAGCCAAGCTTCTCACACCACAGCCTCCCGGCTCCGTCTCGGGAGGGGCGGCCTCAGGTGGAGCAGCGTCCCCAGCCGCACAGCTCTGTCTGGCTCCATGTTCCTCTCCAAGACCATCTCGTGTTTTGGTGTAGGGAGTGGTCAAGGGTGTGGTTTCTCGAGGCAGAACGCAAGGCCTAAGTGGCCACTCGCAGCTGTGTATGCTTGGGCCTCCCTTCTCCCTGTGCTGTGTTCTTGTAGAACGTTCTTGATAGGGCTGCTGTGAGCATCAGGTGAGGAAGATGGAACGCACCACTCAGTTCAGGCTGTGTGCACAACTGCCGTCATCCCACAGCCAGGCCTTCCTCCCGCAGTTTCTAGTTGACTTTGACTCTGAGCACAGACCCAGGGGAAAGGGCACCTTGCATCTGCAGTTGCCTGAGAAGCTCATTTTGGGGTCACTGGAGGAAAAGGAGCCCTAAAAGATGGCAGGGAATTACTGGGTGTGCTTGAGTGGGGGCGAGCCCAGAACATCTCCTCCTCCCCCACCGTGTCCCTTCAGAGCAGACATCCATGCTGATGGACAGTGACAGCGACAGGTGGGAGTGTTTTGGTGGGGGCACTCCTCACCTGTCCCCGCTTTTGTGCAGGGCTCCACGGAGGGGTCGGCCATCAAGGACCACGTGTTGAAGCACTCCTTGCCCTTGGTCGGCCACCGCAAGATCTCCAACGATGGCAAGCGGTACACACGGCGCCCCCTGGTGGTCGTCTACTACAGCGTGGACTTCAGCTTTGATTACAGAGTTGGTGAGGGACCCCCAGGGCCTGCCTGGCGGATGGGGGGCTAGGAGTCCTGCCCCCAGGCCCTTGTGGGTTGGTGGCGGGTGTGTTTTTTATTTATGGCCCTGGGTCATTTCCCTCCTGTGCTGTGTAGCTACCCTTTTCCTTCCACGGTGAATGGGAGGGGAGCCTAGAGTAGAGACCAGCACCCTCTTGGAGACGAGGCAGCCAATACTTGAGATGGTCAGAGGCTGCAGAGCTAGGACCAGACCAGCCCTGACTCCCAGGGAGGGAGGGCTTATGTCACTGGGCACAGGCCCCCCCCCCCCCCCCCCCCGTTACCACTGTGGCAGTTTTTAGAAATGCTCATCTCTCCAGTTGAGGCCTGAGCCTTGTCAGAGGATATGAGCGACGAATCTTAAACTTGACCTTTGTGGCTCAGCTGGGACTGTCAGCTGCTTCCCTGCTCAGCTCACAGCTCTTGGTCCTGTTTTAGCCACTCAGTTTTGGCGGAACAAAGTCCTGGAGGTGGCCAAGGACTTCCCTGAGTACACCTTTGCCGTGGCTGATGAGGACGACTTTGCCACGGAGGTGAAGGACCTGGGGCTCAGCGACAGCGGGGAGGATGTCAACGCAGCCATCCTGGATGAGAGCGGGCGCAAGTTTGCCATGGAGCCCGAAGAATTTGATTCTGACACCCTCCGTGAGTTTGTCACAGCTTTCAAAAAAGGTGAGCAACAGCCAGGCCTCCCCTCAGCACCTCCTTGTGCTTCCTCTCTGCTAGAAGCCTGGGCAGGCCATAGGGGCACCTGGCCCCCTGGGTTTTCTTCCTGGACCTGAGGGACGAGAGGATAGAGACAGAGAATCCCCATTCTTTTGCTGTCTTTCTTTTTTTTTTTTTTTTTTTTTTTTTGTGGGGAAGACTAGCCCTGAGCTAACATCCATTGCCAATCCTCCCCTTTTTGCTGAGGAAGACTGGCCCTGGGCTAACATCTGTGCCCATCTTCCTCCACTTTATATGGGACGCCACCACGGCATGGCTGACAGGCAGGGCGCGTCTGCGGGCGCCCAGGATCCGAACTCGCGAACCCTGAGCTGCCAAGCGCGGACTAAACCGCTGCGCCACCAGGCGGCCCCATCTTTTTTTTAATAGAAAAATGACAGATGTCTTAGAAATTTGAAAAAAGCTAATTTTTAAAATATTTAAAGTAAAATAAGCTCTTGGAGTTTAGAAATAAGTTATGCGTGTGTGTAGAAAATTTGCTTTGGGGCTTTACACAGAATGTCTTTCTCAGTCTGGTTGAACATGTCCCAGTTCCCCAGCACTGGCAGATGGTGGCCATTGTCCCGCTGACTGCCAGCTGCTCAGTGCTTCTCCCCATCTTGGCTTTCCGGGCCCAGGGTGCTGGCTCTCCCAGTAACCCCTCTGCACTGGCAGCATCTCTCGAGACAGCCTTACTGGACAGGACCCAGTGGCCCAACAAGGCTGGGGTAGGATCACCTTCTGCACCCTCTCTGGCCTTTGTGCAGGGACTGGGAAAGTAGAAGACTTGAGGAAACCAGAGAAATAATTATGTTGCCCGTTGTTGGGGCCCTGCCTGGCCTTGGGAGCGTTTGACTCGCCCCATCCTCCTGCACATCAGGCGGGCCTCATGCCTGGTCCATTTGGAGCCGCCAGGGTCCCAGGCCTCCTCAGAACTCATGCTCCTCCCCTGCTTGCTTTCCTCGGCAGGAAAACTGAAGCCGGTCGTCAAATCCCAGCCAGTGCCCAAGAACAACAAGGGGCCTGTCAAGGTTGTGGTGGGGAAGACCTTTGACTCCATCGTGATGGACCCCAAGAAGGACGTCCTCATTGAGTTCTATGCACCCTGGTGTGGACACTGCAAGCAGCTGGAGCCCGTGTACACCGCCCTGGGCAAGAAGTACAAGAACCACAAAAATCTGGTCATCGCCAAGATGGACGCCACCGCCAATGACGTCACCAACGACCGCTACAAGGTCGAGGGCTTCCCCACCATCTACTTCGCCCCCAGTGGGGACAAAAAGAACCCAATTAAATTTGAGGATGGAGACAGAGATCTGGAGTATTTGAGCAAGTTTATAGAAGAACACGCTACAAAACCGAGTGGGGCCAGGGAAGAGCTTTGAAGGCCTTGAGGTGTGTGGAGGGCGGGAGGGACCAGACACGTTGCAGCTTCAGCAGCCGGCGCCGGAGCCCCAGCGAGCCACCCAGCGACGGGTTAGCGCACGGGCAGTGTCTGGAGCTTTGGGGTTTTGTTTCTTTCTTTTTTTTTAAAATTTTTTATACCCTGGTATTTTACTTCATGCTCTGAATACTGAGTAGGTAAGAATGACTCGATAGATTAGTCCAGATTTTTACAGAAGATATATCTATTTTTATCATTATTTGGGGTTTGATTTTTTTAATCTTCCACTTTCTTTAATATATTTCTTCAAAGCAGATAAGTTGAATCTCTTCTTTGTGAATGTTTTTCCTTTTTTTAATTTAAAATTTAAAAAAAAAACTTTGCCAAATCATGTTGATTTTTGCCTTTTATGTCATCATTGTCTGAGGAATTATTAGTTGAAGAAGATCTGACTGTTGGTGTGCTTTAGTTTTTCTGCCTTCCTGTTGTGGCACCAAGTGAGAACTGTCACCAGGCACCCTACCAAGGACAACATTTCAGCCCGACCTCTGAGTTGCGCCTGGTCCAGAGAGAGGCAGCATCGCTGTGCAGGACTGGGCGTCGCCGTGCCTTCTTCCTTCAAACCAAGGACTGCAGGGCGAGGAGCGTTTCCCAGGTCCCCCAGACCCCTCGAGCCGGGTTCCAAGGGTCAGCCCTGGAGAGAGGCAGTCCCGCTTCTTCAGAATCAGTATTGCCAGAGGAGAGATGACCTGGGCACAGGTGGATACCTTAGGGTGATAGGAAAGATACGGTGGGCTGTCGTGATGGAATAAAAAAATCGTTGGAAGTTAACCTCCACAACTGTGTCAGAGAACGTCCGCCCCGCCCCAGAGCCTTGGTTGAGTTGAGGATGGAGAGGCCTGAGGAGGGCTCTCCACCCTACAGAATGCAAGTCGCCTCACCCGACCCCTGAACACCCGGGGAGTGGGGTGTCATCCTGACCTAGGTGAGGGGCGTCGGTATCTTGGCTCTTGGCTGTGTGGAGGTGAGCAGTGGCACATCCTGTCAAGGTCGGGTAGGGATAGAGGACCCGGAGCCTGCCCTGAGCACTTCTGGGGCCTGGCAGAGGGGCTAGGACAGGGCAGGAAGCTGGACCAGCCCTTACTCAGGTTCTGGGGATCCCTATGTGGCATCGGCTCAGTTCCACAAGTTCATTCATCGAGATGTGCTATCTCCACCTCCCCTTCCCATCACTTACCTTCTAATTTTGACTGAAACAAAAGTACTGGGGTTGAAATTCCTTGAGCTGGTGGCAGCTCTTTCAGCAGTGACTGGTGTGGTGGTTGCAGGGATTGGGTGGAGGGCAGGGAAGGGAAGGGGCAGCCCAGGTGGGCCTTTCCAAATGATCTGCTTTAAAGTTGAGTCTGGCCAAGGTGGACTAGGAATTACGGGTGGGTGATGGTGTCTGGTAAGTTCTGAGAGTCTCCCATGTGAAAGGAAGTCTTCTACACCCTCAGTGTCCTCTTCCATCAGGAGGACAAGCGCTCCCCCCCACCCGGGACCTTATGCCAGAAAGCTCATAGGAGTCAGTGTGGGTGTGGGGCTTGAAGGCTTTTTCTTCAACCCAGAGGCATGCTCGTCCAGCACCACCAGGAGAACAAAGTGGTTCCTCTCCTGGGGCTTCCAGTCTAGTCGGGGAGACATCGCGCACACTGCACGTAAGGCCTTGAAGAAGAGACCTGGGTTCTAGGAGAGCGTACCAGTGTGGCTCCATTTGAATTGAGGTGCCCGGGAAAGCCCTTCTTTCTGATGTGGCGTTTGAGCTGAGACCCAAGGATGAGTTGGCTTGAGCCTGCAAAGGATAGGAGGAAGTCTTGCTTCTCAGTGTGGTCCCGGGACCTGCAGCACTGGCACTTTCTGGGTGTTTGTCAGAAATGCAGAGTCAGGCTGGACCCCAGGCCTGCTGAATCAGAATGTGCATTTTAAGAAGATCCCAGGAGAGTCGTAAGCACATTGAAGTTAGAGAAGCACCAGGCAGAGGCCCTGAGGCAGAAGTCACTGTGTGTCCTCCTCTGAAATAAACTGGAAACCAGGTTGCCCAAGAGAGTATCTTAACTGAGTAAACTCCCCCTGTTATTGGCTACAAAAAGCAGACCCCCCACCCTGTGAAAGAATTGATCCCAGGCTGGTTAGGGAGCTTGTGCACTGGTAAAGCAGACAGGCAAGCGAATGAATGGGTTACAGTCTGGGAGCCGAAAGGAGGAGGAGGAGGTGAGGCATAGCAGGTGCAAGGGGACAGAGGTGTCAGACTGCAAGGTAAATATGGAAAACCATGGAGGGAAGGTGGATGTGAGAGGTGGGACTTGAGGCTAGAAGAGGTAGGGCCACATGTTGGGGGGTCCTTTTGCAGTAAATCAGGAATTTGAACTTTGTGAGGAACCGTTGATGATGGTTTTAAGCAGGGAAGTGACATGATCAGATTGAGATTTTAATGAAACTAACAGTTATTATTGGGAACTTAGCAAAAGCTGACCCTGTGTTCAGCAGTTTGCTGGGTTAGCCCATTAAAGTGATCTGTGCAGTAGGAACTACTTGTTCATTTTATAGCTGAAGAAAGGAGGAGGGAGGGGTTCACCAGCCCCAGGGCATGTGTTTGCAGATCCAGAGCTGGGGTTTGGGTGCAGGCCCCTCGATCGCTGTGCCTCAGGCTGTTAGCAAGGGAATGAGGAGCCATCTTCATTTCAGGTATTAAATGGGCTCCAGCAGGCTAAGGGGGCGAGTCTCCAGGACTTGGGCTGATGAGAAGTTGAGGGTGGGTGTAGTGGACCCTCAAGAAGACTGGTATGACAGCCAGGTTTCTGAACTGAGGTCTTTGTTATCAACTATGAAACTTCTCAAGCATACACAAAAACGTCGAAAATAGTATAATGAACGCCCTAAACTCATCACCCACTGAAAACAATTACCAGAATTTTGCTACATTTTCTTTATCGGTCTATCCTCCTTTCTTTAATGACTCATCCAAGACATGTCGTTTCAGCCCTACGTACGTGAGGATGTATTTTCCTACAGAACCACAGTGCCTTATCACAGCTACCAAAATAAACAATAATTCATCTAGGAACTGGTCTGTAATCAAATTTCCCCAGTTCTCTCAAAAACGTCTCTACAGTTGGTCAGCGAATGGTGCCTGCCCTTGGGATTTGTCTTGAGTCCTGTTCTAGAGTGGCCCCTGTCACTGTTCTTTTTCCCCCACAGCTTGACTCACTGCAGAAACTGATAAGGGACCTGTCGGATCGGTTGAGTTGTGTTTTGGACACTCTGGAGGAACGTCCAGTTGTCACTGTCTCGTTCTTGTATTCAGGAGGGATACAGAGACCTGGAGAGACCCAAACACAGAAAACACCACCAAGTCTTAGACTGATAATAGGTGCCATCAACTGGGTGCCTACTAGGTATCAGCCCTGGCGTATGTTGTTATTAATCAAAGCTTTAATCCAAGCTGACTCGACTGTTTAGCTCTGTGACTTTGGGTAAGTTACTTAACTCCTCTTGGAGCTTATTTTCCCATCTGTAGGGTAAAGATAGCCTTCTCTGCAGGGTGTTTGCAAGGATTCGATGTTATACTGTGTGCACGGGGTTTAGCTTTGTTCCTGGCATCTGGTCATCACAGGGGTAGCGTGGGCGTAGCTCAAGGTCGCACGGGGAGCAGCTCGGTCCCCTGCGTGGAGTCCTGGTGAAGAAAGGCGCAGTCCCTCTTCTAAGTGGTTGTCTTCCAACCAGGTCTGTGCTCAGGGAATGATGTGATTCCCAGTGTCCGAGGGAGGAGGTTGGGGCGCAGAACCTCAGACACCAACTCGAAGCTCTGCAGAGCCCTGAAATGCTAAATTTGAGGCCTTTTCCCATTGTTTAGACAAAAAGACCATTGCTTTGTCTCTCCTACCTGTTTTGATGGGCCAGGATGGGGCTATTGACTAGCATTTTGCAGACACAGAGTCGACCCCAGTTGGAGGCTGTGGTCTGCGTGTGTAGAAAAGGCAGATTCCTGGACCCCGATTCTGGCTTCTGAATCAGATCCCACAGGGTGGAGCCTAGTTGCCTGTTTTCAGAGGCTCCCAAATACAATCACAGTTCACCTCTGAAGTGTAGGCAGGACAGGTGTTATGACCTCCATCATGTTATAAAGGAAATGGAAGTCATAGAAATTAAATGATTTGCCCACAGCCACATGGCCAATAAATTGTGAAACCAGAACTAGGACTTAACCAGTGTTCTTTCTGTAGCACCAGCATTTCCCAAGATGTGTTGGCAGAACACTTCTGAAGGAGGTGAAGAAATAGTCTGTCAGTAATTTGGCTTGGGAAATAATGGAACTAAAAACTGCGTAAATAAGGTTCTTGTTGAAGAAGCTCTCTGTAATGTGGCGTGCTGGGACTATCTGCGAGAATGTGGGACCTTTACCTGGCTGCTTTGACCACAAACCACACAGATCCACGGGGCTCCATGGTGCCCTGCTCTCCCAATGCCAAGCCTTGTGAGCACACGTGTATTTTATGAGAACACACCTGCTCTTGGCTCCTTCCCCAGGCCCTGAGGCAGTACTGATGCCTTCCTCAGTCCCCTCTGTCCCCCTGTCAATGTGGACCAGCCCTCGGGTGGGGGATGTGGGCCAGGAAGTGCTCCAGGAGCCCAAGGACAAACCTGACACTTGAGCCCATCACAGTGCGCGGCTTCAATAGTAAGTCACAGGTGTATCCTACCCTGTCTTCTGAAGATCCTGTCAGCTGTGGAGAAGGGACTAAACCCTTGATTCCTAGTATAATGAATCAGAGGTGTTTAAAAGGCATTACCTGTACTAAGGTACCGTAGTCCATCTTGTTACCCACGTGACAGTTGGCTAGCTGTGCCAAGCGCAGGGCTTAGGAAAGCTAAAGTGAGATGCAAGAGGCCCCTGAGGGCCGAGCACAGAGTAAGGAAACACCGTTTGAATGAAACAACGGAGAGCTGTGGGTCCTTGGGTGGACCAGGCATGGAGGGGCTCTTTTGCTGCCACCCCTCTGCCTCCCCCTAATGTAGAGGCTCCCTTTGCCAACACAGCTCCCTCTGCACTCTCGTCACTCAGCTCAGCCCCAAACAGAATGAGCACAGTTCTCTAATTCCACGTGTTCCCACCTTAGATTACAGAGATACTGTGGCAGAGAGAGGAGGACAAAGGACCACTTGTCAGTGAAGACTGAGAAGGGGGCCTTTTTGGAAAGCGGTGACTGTGGCTTGAAGAAGGAATCGTGTGGGAAAGGGGCCCTCTGTCTATTCTCTCTGGCTTTTCTCATAAAAAAGTGTGGGCTCAGCTCAGGTTGGATTAAAAACTGTGACGCTTCAATCATGGGCAATATAGGAATTGAGAATCCTCCCTCCCAGCCTGCTGCAAGGTATCCAACTCAAAATCATAGGTAATTGGGGTCAGCTGGAGACTTGAGAGACCTTCAGGGTCAGAGGTTAAAAATGCCAGTGTTCAAGGGACTTGACAGGTAAGTGCACGAGGGGCTGGATGTGGGTGATAGATGGTGGTGACTGGTGTAGATGCAAATAATCCATAGCCAATCTATACATCAAAATTGGGGTGAGTTTATTATGAGCCAATTTGTGGACGATATAGCCCGGGGCCTGCCTTCCCCAAGGAAGGAAGGGCACCAAAGAAGTGGGGCGTACAGAGTGGTAATTTACCGTCAAAGAGCATGTATCACATATGATTGGAATGTCCCTTTTATAACAGTCACAAGATTTCCTAGCCGGCCTAGCAGGCACAGCAATTGATGGACACAGAAGGTATCAGGTCTGCTGTCTCGATGGACACAGCAGGTAGCAGGTCTGTTGGCTTGAGTTGGGTGGTCACAGGATGAGCACAGCAATCACATCGTCACCTAGGGAGAAATGCTTATCCTTAAGGAAATGCCAATGTGGGGCAAGTTGCATCCCTATGTTAAGGGCGTTTGTTCTTGTCTCTGGGACATGGTGAATGCTCAAAGCAGATATACAATGCATGTTCAAAGGCCAGTCAGGCTCTTTTGGAAAAACAAGGTCAGGCCTAATTAGTTTTACACCAAATGGCTTCCTTATAGACTCCAATATATCCTAGTGCTTGCCATTTATTTGTCCCACTGAAGTTTCTGTGTCCCATTCAAGGGGCACTTGTCGCCTGTGGGAATTGGGGCCTGCTTTTGCTGTTCTGATTTTTCAAGAAAAGCCAGATTTTTTTTGTGAAATCCCCCAATTTTTAAATGTTGGATCTAGTTCCAGTTGTTTTGTCGATACTGTGTGAGCCAAGAAAAGGCCTCCGAGGGCTGGATTCAGTTAGAAACTGCAGATCTAAGTAGAACCCACGTTTGTTTTCCTGATTGTTTTATCATCACAAGAAACAAACGAGCACAGAGGGCACCCTGAGTGTAACAAAGGCTTAACAATGGAGTTCCTTTAGAAAAGCAGAGGGTTTCAGTTTGGGGTTGGAATTTGGGCTGAGTCGGGTTTTTTGGGTGGATTGCTGTGTGCACGAAAACGGTCCCTGCTTCAGCCACATTTGAACACAATGGCCGCATGGCCAGGCGGAAGTGCTCCATTTCGTGGGTCACCTCGACGCAGTGCCTGCTGGAGCTGTGCTTGTCAAAGGCCTCCCTGTTTCTCTGACCCCCTGAGAGCACACCCCATGGAGACCTGCCACGCCACATTTTTTACACTGCCGTTTGGTCACCCCAAGGCTGATTTGGGTCATGGAAGCAGCAACAGTTCCCTGGGACTGGGGCTGGCTGGGATCAAGCCCACCTGAATCTGCGGTTCCCACCAGAGTCTTGATACTTCCAACTCCTTCCTTTTTAGGAAAACTGAGGCCCAGAGAAGAGACAGGCTTGGCCAAAATCACAGAGCTGGCCCAGGGCACTTCCAACTATTCAAAACGCAAAGGGCTGGAAGCTACTGTCAGGATGTTATTTTTCAATGCTTTACCATTTCAAGGCTGCTCCTCATTGCTGAATTACCACAGGGCATAGACTCTGCTGTCCCCTTTGCTGCCACCAGCCCAGGCTCCCTCTGCTCTGACCTCGGGGCTGCCCCGTCACGTGGCCCTGCGTTGTTGCTCTGTCACAGACAAGTGTCTGCCTCCCCCTCAGCCCCTCCTTCCCGGCTCCCCTCTGGTTTTGAAAACCAAAGGTGTGCAGAGGGAGCATGTTCTTTCAGAAAGGGGCTGTTTACAATACTTGTCACGTAGGAGGTCAGAGAAGGCTGGGCCTGGCCGTTTGGAAAGGCTTTGAGAAAACTCCCGAGTGAGGCAAGATGGCACAGCCCAGGCCAGGCTGGAGATGAGGGCAGTGTCCCGTGAACTTATCAAGGGGACCCTGTTCATCCAGGCTGGTGCCTGTGGTCTTTCCCTCCAGCCCTGTAAGGCTCTATTTTTAATGGCGACGGATATGGGAACCAAAGAGAGCTCCTCCTCATGAAGAGAAGGATGAAATTTGTGAGGGAGAGAAAACTCGGAAGCTGAGGTTGGGAAGGAGGTGGTAAGGCCAGGCCCACTCCATTCAAATTCCCGAGGTGTCTAAGGAGGGATATTTTTATAGGTTTTTAATTCTCCTTTGTGAGTTAGGAAATGCCGCCTGAGATGGAATGGGTGTGTGTTATCCTGGGGAACACCAGAAGGTCACCCCGAAGTCACTGAAGATTCTTATCCCCACACCTACCAATGTCACCGGATCGGCAGGTGCACCTTGTGCAGGACTGTGGGGAAAGGGGGTGTAGGCCCTTCTGGTGTTGAGGGATTAGGAGGAAAGCTGCTAAGCCATGGATGCAGGTCCTCAGGGAGAAAGGGGCCCTGGGTCTGCACCCACGATGCCGTGACATGACCCAGTGCCCCGGACTGGCTTGTGCCTGGGAGTGTCGGTTCACATGTGCCTGAGGGGCTGAGAGCTGCCATCTTGGGAGCCTGAGCGGGAAGCCCCCAGTGGGCCCGTCCTTATTCCCAGGACCACTCCAGCCTGTGCAGCGATCTGGACGGAAAAAGCAAATCCAAGTGGGGACCAGTGTTATGGACTGAATGTGTCCCCCCCAAATCCACATGTTGAAGCCCCAACCCCCAGAGTGCTGGCATTTGGGGGTGGGACCTTTGGGAGGTGAGTAGGTTTAGATGAGGTCATGAGGATGGGGCCCCCATGATGGGATTAGTGTCCTTATAAGAAGAGGAGGGGAGGCCAGAGCTTCCTCTCTCCGTGTGGACTCACCGAGGAAAGGCCATATGAGGACGTGGTGAGAAGGTGGCCATCTACAAGCCAGGAGGCGGCCCTCACCAAGCGCTGAATCGGCCAGCACCTTGATCTTGGACTTCCAGCCTCCAGAACTGTGAGAAACGCGTCTGTTGTTGAAGTACCCAAGCTGTGGTATTTTGTTATAGCTCCCGAGCCGACTAAGACAACCAGTACTATAGGTCTGCTTGTGCAGTGGGCCACTCAGACTCCCAAGGGTCTCATCAGCTGGGTGCCAAAGTCAGATGGACCCCCCACCATGGGACTGTGGAAGCCCTGTCTGGGGTGTCTTTTTATTTCATTTTTGTTTTGTTTTTATTTAGTTTTATTTTCACAATTCAAAGGCAGGAGGGGCTCAAGAAGGGAAACATTTGGTTTCCAGCTCACTTTCCAGGGGTGTCAAGGAGTCATCAGAAAAAGGCATGGCTTCTCTGTGCCCCAGTTTTTGGTTTCACAATTTAAATGTCATTTCCCCAGGGGTTTTGGGGGGGGAAGTTCCCCCTATTTTTCCCTGTGATCCAGGGCAGTAACATACGAGGAGGCCGAGAGCAGGAAACCCTGTACGTTAAGACCCGGAGAGTGAGCCCCCCCCTTACCTCAGTGCCCTGGTGCCTCGCTTGCCCACCTGGCCTCAGCCCCTGGGATGCTCACATTTGGGGCTTTGAAAAACCAGGAGGTGACTTGAGAAACCAGCTCGACTCCAGAGGACTCTGGGACACCGGTGCAGCGGTGACCACAGGCTCCTGACTGTTCTCACATCAAGATGAGTGATCTTGTCAAATGGTCAGCCCCATCCAGGAAAGTGGTGGGGAGGGGAGCAGATGTGGCAAATAGGGGACCCACCACAGGTGGATTTTGAATGAAGGGAGGGAGGAAAAGTTTGAGAAAATGTCACCTGGCCTGGGGGAGCACATAAATGGAAGGGGGGGAGGAAAATCCTGCCCTCATAAAGCACTTGGGGAGTGTTTTGGGAGGAATTTTTGATGGTACAATCAGGACAAACTCCCTTCTCTTTGCCCTAAATTAATTGATTAGAATTTTAAGACAGACCTAGTCAGAAGCTTTTCCACAAAGTACCTCCAGTGTCTACTTAAGATGGCATTCTAAGAATCAATTCTGCATCACCCACATGGACCTGCAGGTGGGCCCTCCCCGGTCCAGCCCATGGACATGGCCTCCTGGGAAGGAAAGGCCCACTCTGGCTGCACTGTGCGGCTCGTGGTATTGATCAGGTCCACAAGTACAAGGGTCAAGGGAGCAGGGACCTTGGCAGATGGACTCAGAGCCCCCTTGGCCTCCTGCAGGGCTCTCCACAGGGCCATAAGAGCTACACAAGGGAGGGTTCTGAGCCAGCAGGGCAGGGTGGGAGATGAGCACATCTCCACACTCTGACAGGGAGGCAGGGAGGATGGTGGACATCGGGGATGGGGCTGGGCCTGGAGTCGGAGACTCACTGCTCCAGACCCTGTCTGCCACCGCTTAGCTTACTAACAGAGCAGACCCCTCCAATCACGTCCAACCTCATTTTTCTCAACCATAAAACTAGAAAAAATATTGCCAATCCTACTCCCTTCACAGGATTGCCATGAGGACCAAATCTAATAGGATACTGTTAGTTGAAAGCATTTTTAAAAATTGAGATACAATTCACATAATATAGAAGTAACCACTGTAAGTGTACAATTCAGTGGCATTTAGTTTATTCACAGTGTTGTGCAACTGCCATCTCTATTTAGTTCCAAGACATTACATTCACCCCAAAAGAAAACTCCATTGCGTCCTTTAAGCAATCACTCCCCCAACGACCAATCTGCATTGTGTCTGTATGGATTTACTTATTCTGGACATCTCATATAAATGGAATCATACACTATGTGACCTTTTGTGTCTAGTTTCTTTCACTTAGCATAATGTTTTCGAGGTTCATCCATGCAGTAGCGTGTATCAGTATGTTATTCCTTTTTATGGCTGAATAATATTCCATTGTATGGACATAGCACATTTTGTTTATCCATTCATGCTTTGATGGACACTGGTTTGTTTCCACATTTTGGCCATTGTGAAAAGCGCTGCTATGAACGTGGGTGTATATGGATTTGTCTGAGGACCTGCCTGCAACTCTTTGGGGTATATACCTAGGAGCAGAATTGCTGGGTTGTGTGGTAACTCTGTTTAACTCATTGAGGAACCAGCAAACTCTTAGTTGAAAGCATTTTTGCAAAGTCAAGAATGTGTGAGAGGAGTGTATGTCACCAGCTCTGTCAACTTCTCCTGAGTACTCTAGTTTGCCAGTGTCTTTTTTAAAACTGACCCCTGGGCTCTGGGTACCACCTGACCAGAGCACGCCTCAGGGGGACAATGGCGGCCACTGTCTGTGTAACTGCGCTAGTATTTGCATTTTTACTTTGTGAGGTTCTATCTGGTACTTGCTCAGATGTTTTTGTTTTTAACTGAAAAGGGAAACTTCAGCTCTGTTAATTTGTGTCTATTATCTTGTTAGTTTGTGTCTGTTCAGCAGGGGGCGGGGGGGGGGAGGTGTTTCTGAACCTTGAGAGCTAACGTTCTTATAGGACTTTCTATGTGCCAGGCTAGACTCTCTACATGGCTTCTCATTTAATCCTCCCAGCCTCCTACGAGACGGAGACTCTGATTATGCTCATTTTATAGATGGAGAAACTGAGGCTAAAGCAAGGTAAGCAACTTGTCCAAAGACAGCTAGTAGGTGGTGAAAACTAGAACTCAAGCCCAGATAATATGATATGAGCTTTGCTGTTAATCTCTGGTGCCTTCCTGATTCTCACAGCATGGCATCTATTGTGTCATCAGTAAATTTGATTAGCCAACTTAGGTGTTTTCATTCATGTGGTTGATGAAAACAGGTGAGAAGAGGGTCTGGCCAAGGAACAGCCCCGTGGCTCAGCACCAGAGACCCCCTCCCAGGATGGCATCAATCCCAATTATCAGCCTCTGGGGCTGGTTGTTCACTTTACGTCCAGCCCCCTGAACTAGACCACCTCCAGCCCACACAAAGGCAGAATAAGAGATGTAAACAATTTAGTCAAACAAGAAGTGCAATTAAAAAACAGAAATGAACTATTTTCGTGTGTGACTTTTTCTTGTTGATTTCAAACTGGCTCCCAATATGCATCCACCTCCTTAATTTATTCTAGAATATTGCTAGACAGGAGCATCAGCAATTTAGAGATTGTAATTTATGAAACTCTTACTCTCATTTATTAGGATGATATTAGGATGTTTTCCTATGTCTAGTTTTCTGGGATTGTTCATTCTCCTTAATGTCGTTGATTTATTTATTCACTCAGCATATTTCTGGAGCTCCCAGGCACCAAGAGAAATCAGGCAGACAGCAACCCTGCTTTCACATTAGTGGGGGGTTCCCAGAGGCCTGTTTTGTCTGGCCTTGCAGATTTGAACCCACGAAGGGGCAGTTGCCTGCCCTCCTGCTCCCCTGACCTGCACTCTTAGAGTTCGGTCTGCCCTTCTTCAGGAGCAAAACGGAGCTGGGGACTCTGCTGCCCCTCTACCGCCTGCCCCAGAACCTCCCTGCCCTTGTTGCTGCAGACACATCCCTGCTGTCCCTTTGCTAGTCTTTGCACTGGGGGCGAACTTCAAGTCTTTCTGAGCTTCGCCTCTTGGACGCCTTACAGAAATCTGTTTCACTTGCATTCACTCAGTCATCTTTGCTTCTGACCTTCGGCTTCTGTCTTTTGTCCCTTAAAATTCTGAAGCATCCAAAATGTGTGGGTCTTTCAGATGCCTCCTCCTTCCTTTCCTGTGCTGCTTTCTGTTTTTATCGGTTGGGGTTTGAGGAGGATGAGGATCTTGACCAATGGGGAGGCACCTCTGCCCTCTCCAGGGAGCAAACTCTGCCAAAGGGGAGAGCGGCTGCTTCCAGGGTGTGGAGCTCTGCTGGGGTTTACAGATGTGGGGAAGCACGACTCTCTGCCCCAGCTCAGAGTTTTCTCCAGACGGCACAGAACTGTCCCGAGAGTCACATGGAAATAGACAAAGGAGGTCAGTGCTGATTGGGCAGCTCTCCCGGACCCTGTGGTCGCTCAGCCACTCCAGACACACAGGACGTGAGGAGAGACGCCCCAGCGACAAGATGCTAATTTTGCATGTCTCTTTCCCAGGATGCTCAGTATCGATTCTGATTCTTGTTAAACACATTTGTGGCATCTACTGATAAACAGATGCCCCGGAGAATTCTTAGAGGATGCCTATCATCGATAACCGTGAATGTAGTCATTTACAAACTATAACTGAAATGTCGCTGTAACATAAAAATGAACAAATACTTGGGCTTTAAATACTTCAAGCAGCAGGTGGTGCTGTCGGCTGGTCCGAAGGTAGTGAGTTATCTCAATTGATTGTTCACAGTCAGTTACAGATCGAACTCCTTGTTCTACTCTTTCCCCCCTTCTCACTACTGCACTTGACTAGTCTTTTGCAGAGCTGTCCCCCTCTAGGAATTAAGTACGTTGTTCTCGTTTCTACCTTAATTTAAAACTTTTGAAAGTCAACACTACCAATTAGTACTACTGATTTTGTATCATTGAGATAAGAACTGGGAATACAAAAAAATTTAAATATGGCCCTTTCCCTCTAGGAACTAAGGATGAATATGGGGAAACCCATCACAGACCAAAAAAAAAAAATCAAATAGACATGGTAAAAATCGTATACGTCCCAAGAGATCTAGGAAAGGAAATGGAGGGGGGCGAATAAGGCTTTTATTTTTCCCACTTTCTAATAGAGTTGGGTTTTATTTAATTTCTACAATTCTTTAATTCATTTGCAGAAAAAGCAAAACGAAAAGTCTTTGAAGTTATGTAAGGATTTTTAAATGTTTTGAATACCAGTAGGATGAAAGAATAATATTTGATGATACAGCACTTAACAGACAAAATTAGGAGACGTTTCCAAGTTGACAATCCTAAGTTTTGAAGATAGAGATGTGAACATTCTCAAAGAGAAAATGTTTTGGAGGAAGAAAAACCAAGTCAAGAGTCTGGAAATAGAGAAGGCAGAAGACGGGCAGAGTATATCATGGGAGGCCCGGGGGCCTCAGGGCCACTTGCTCCTCCTGGCTCTACCCTTACATTCTTGTGTAACCTTGAGAAAGCCATTCAGCTGCCTCCTCATCTGAAACTGGGGGTCATAAGGCTAAGCCGCCTTCCCCTCTGCTACATGGAGGTGTAAATTCCTAACAGCATCGGAAGCAAGGCGGAGCACCATGTGACTGCCACCAACCTGTATCTAATAAAGGACACTACTTGGTTTGCCCTCTTAGGTGCGGGCAACCCAAGGCAACATAAGAGCACGTTGGATTTCCCTCACGCTTCCACGACTGTCGTCTTGTTTGGTCCCGAGGTGACCCCCACAGAGAGGTGAGGCGGTGTTCGCAGCAGCGTCCTCAGGCAGCCAGGGCTGAGAGAGACCAGGGCTCCCTGTGGGTGTCCTCAGTCCAGACCGCACACCCTTTCCTGGACACTTCACTGCTCCCTCGGGAATGGGTATACCCTTTAGGAGGCAAACCACCTTAATTGCAGTGGATCGTTCAAGCCAACTGATGATGCTGTGATCATACACCAGCGATTAACAAGACTATCGTTGTCTGAGGAATAATGGCAAAAAGCGATACTGTGAAAGAACAGTCTATCGGCCACAGTTAGTGTGCTATATTTGCCAGAGAAAACCCTTATGTTTGTATTGTCTAAGGTGCAAAGTATTTTCATATTATATATTTCACTTAATATTTTTTACAATTCAGTTAGGTTAGTGTGGTAGACATTACCATTTTACAAATGAAGACACGGAGGTTCTGAGAGATCACACGGGCAGCTCCAGGCCAGCCAGCGTTCATTACTTGCAGGGCCAGAATAACCCTTCTTCTTCAAGAGTTCTCTCTGCTGTCCCATGATGAAAAACCAATAATGAAACAATGGCAAAAAGCCATGAAACCAATTGCTGTGGTGTCCCAGTGAATGGAAACATTGCAAAAAAAAAAAAAAAAGAAAAGATAGATAATAAAATGAGAGAGAGAGAAATGTAAGTAATTAGTGGGGGAATACATGTGAACATAGACACTAAGAAAGGAAGGAATTTGAGAGCAGAGTCAGTTCCTCTGACTGAGGAAGATCTCATTCCACAGGTTAGGTGACTGCACAATCCCGCCAGTCTTGATGACCCGTGTGTCCCATCTCTAGAAAATCCCTCACCAGATAATACTAACTGCAGACCAATAATGAACGGCCAAGGCAACAAGGAGGCCAGTTCAGAGTAGTATAGTAATTCAAGAAGGAAGAGAGTTTGGAGTTAGTTCTTTCCTAAGGCTTATGTGACTAAGATAGGGTTGCCAGATAAAATACAAGATGCCTAGTCAAATTTGAATTTCAGATAACAACAAATAATTTTTATTAGAAGTATATCCCAACTATTGCATGACATGTCCTGCTATCATTGCATACATGATAATTAGAAGCCAAAATAATCTTGATTTGTGAAAGCCTGGCATTTGAGAAGAGAAGGGATTTTTTTCGATACCAAAATCTTTGTGTTTTCCTAAGGTTGTTGGACCCAGGGCTTCAGCCAATACCATGAACCCCAAGCAGGCAGTGTGCCCACCTCTCAGAATGGAGTAAAGTGACCCTTCTGCTGGGCTGTAAGAGCCATGGGATTTCCTTCCTCACCCTCTCCGTGCTTTCTGTGAACACAGACAAGCTTACACACGGATATATAGAGTGTTTGCTTTGTTTGCAGAGTGAAATAGAAGCATGCTACACAAATTACTTTGAACTTGCAAACTTGTGTTCCTTCCACTACAGTATGCTGCCCCTTGCTCCCTGCTCTCTCTCCTGCGCGCCTAATGCTGTGATCAAGAGGTGCCTGAGACGTGGTTCATTCCCTCGTCCCCTAAACCTTTGGCTCTCCCTCTTCTCAAGGAACAATCCATCCCTTTTCAGCACGATCCGTGCAGACTCATAAGCGCTGCCTCTGCTGCTGTCCACTAGTCATCTTCGCTGTGGCAGGTGGTCTTGCACGATGCGTTCTCAGGTGTGTTTAAGAGACCGTCAGGCAGGACCCAGTACTTGGCTGTCCTATAGAAAAAGAAAAAGAAAAAAAAAAAAAAATTTTTTCCTTTTCCCCCCACGCAGTTAAAAGGCTAGTCAAGTGAAGCAGTGGGAGTGGAGAAGGAACAAAGAAATCTGTAACTGGCTGTGATCAATTAATTGTAAACACCACTGCACTCGGACCAGCCAGAATATTACGTTACACTGATACTTATATAAGAATCAGAAGTTCCATCTCCTCTACACTTACGGTGATTAGTTATATCGCGGTTTATTCTTTAATGTATAAAGGTACGCATCGTATATAAACATATAGCTTAAGAATAGAAACATTAAACAATGAACTTTGGAAGAAAACACCTTTCCCTCTCCGATGGACTTAAAGGAGCTCCAGGAAGCCATGCTAGAGCATTGTGGGTGATGTGTATGCAAACGAGAGGCGCCACATCCGCCAGAATCCGAACGGTGGGTCCTGGCGGTTCTGTAAAGTGTGATGAAGTCACACGATTTGTCTTAAATCTCAAGGGTCAGGGCGCTTTCTCCGGAAGCACGCACGCCGAGATCGCGGCGGGTGTCGCCGGACTCCACATCCCGCAGACTCGGAGGCGGGAGTGGCCCGCGCCCGGGGCTTCTGCTCCGCCCGAGACGCGCCGCGGTTAACCTGCAGCGGCCGGGCGTCCTCCGCGGGGAGCCCGCGCCCGGGCTCCGCGCCCCGCGACGCGCGACCGGGGAGCTCCTGTTGCGCCTCAGCTCCCCCTAGTCTCCGTGGTACTTCTCTCCTGTTCTTAGCAAGCGCTGTTGTTCCTAAGAGAATTGGGGACTGTCCGCTGTCCTGGAAGGAGATGGGGATCCCCCTGTCTAAACAGAAAGGGAAACAAGTGAATTTTGTCCTTGGAGGCTCAAATAAAAAATATGTCATTAGCAGTAGGTTTTTTAAAGCGATGCCGTGGAGAAACAAGGGCGCACGGTAACCGCAGACGGAAGGCCCGGGACTGGGAACTTTCCTGGTTTTCTCCCACAGAGCGGGCCCGGTCCCGGACCTCTCGGTCCTTCGGGGAGGTCATGTGCGTGACTGGACTCATACAGTATGTAGCCTCAGACTGACTTCTTTCACTTAGTAATAATGTGCCTTTAAGGTTCCGCCTCGTCTTTTCATGGCTTGATCGCTCATTTCCTTTTAGTGCTGTGTAATATTGCTTTGTATGCGTGTAGCACGGTTTATCCATTCACCTGCTGAAGGACATCTTGGTTGCTTTCAAGTTTTGGCAATGACCAATAAAGCTGCTATAAACATCCGTGTGCAGTTTTTTGTGGAGACATAACTTTTCAACTTCTTTAGGTAAATACTAAGGAGCATAGTTGCTGGATCATAGGGTAAGAGTATATCTAGTTTTATAAGAAACTGCCAAACTTGTCTTCCAAAGTGGCTGTCCCATTTTGTATTCCCACCAGCAGTGAATGAGAGTTCCTGTTGCTCCACGTCCTCCCCAGCATTTGGTGTCGTCAGTGTTCGGATTTAGGTCATTCTAATAGGTGCGTGGTGGTATCTCACTGTTCTTTTAATTTGCAGTTTCCTAAGGACATATGATGTCGAGCATCTTTTCATATACTTATTTGCCATATTCTTTGGCAGGTCTTTGCCCATTTTTAAATTGGATTGCTTGTTTTCTTATTGTTGACTTTTAGGAGTTCTTTGTATACTTTGGATAACCGTCCTATATCAGATGTGTCTTTTGCAAATATTTTCTCCTAGTCTATAGCTTGTCTTCTCATTCTCTTGACAGTGTCTTTCTCAGAGCAGAAGTTTTTAATGTTAATGAAATCCAGCTAATCAATTATTTCTTTCATGGATTGTGCCTTTAAAGTATCTAAAAAGCCGTTACCATCCCCAAGGTCACCTAGATTTTCTCCTATGTTATCTTATAAGAGAGAAAATTCCTAGTCTTGCATTTTACATTTAGGTCTGTGATCCATTTTGAGCTAATTTTTGTGAAGAGTATAAAGTCTGTGTCTAGATTCATTTTTTTGCATGTGGATGTCCACATGTCCCAGTATCATTTGTTGAAAAGACGATCTTTGCTCCATTGTATTGCCTTTGCTACTCTGTCAAAAATCAGTTGACTAGGGGCCGCCCGGTGGCGCAGCGGTTTAGTCCGCGCTTGGCAGCCCGGGGTTCGCGGGTTCGGATCCCGGGCGCCCGCCGACGCACTGCCTGTCAGCCATGCCGTGGTGGCGTCCCATATAAAGTGGAGGAAGATGGGCACGATGTTAGCCCAGGGCCGGTCTTCCTCAGCAAAAAGGGGAGGATTGGCGACGGATGTTAGCTCAGGGCTGGTCTTCCCCACAAAAAAAATAAATAAATAAATAAATAAAAGATGTGCAACTTTAAAAAAAAAAAAATCAGTTGACTATATTCATGTGGGTCTATTTCTGATCTCTCTATTCTGTTCCATTGATCTATTTGTCTGTTCTTTCACCAATAACACACTGTCTTGATTACTGTAGCTTTATAGTAAGTCTTGAAGTCAGGTAGTGTCAGTCCTACAACTTTGTTCTCCTTCGATATTGTGTTGGCTATTCTGGGTCTTTTCCTTTCCATATAAACTTTAGAATCAGTTTGTTGATATCCAAAAAATAACTTGCTGCAATTTTGATTGGGATTGTGTTGAATCTATAGATCAAGTTGGGAATAACTGACATCTTGACAATATTGAGTCTTCCTATCCATGAACATGGAATATCTTTCCATTTATTTAGTTCTTCTTTGATTTATTTCATGAGTTTTGTAGTTTTCCTCATATAGATCTTGTACATATTTTGTTAGATTTATACCTAAATATTTCATTTTTAGGGTGTTATGTAAATGATATTGTATTTTTAATTTTAAATTCCACTTGTTCACTGCTGGTATATAGGAAAGTGGTTGACTTTTGAATGTTAATCTTGTATCCTGTAACCTTGCTATAACTGCTTATTATTTCCAGAAATTTTTTTGTTGATTCTTTCTGATTTTCTACACAGATGATCAGATCATCTGCAAACAAAGACAGTTTTATTTCTTCCTTCCCAATCTGTATATGTTTTCTTTCCTTTTCTTGTCTTACTGCATTAGCTAGGACTTCTGGTATGATGTTGAAAAGGAGTCGTGAGAGGGAGCGTCCCTGCCTTGTTCCTGATCTTAGTGGGAAAGCTTTGAGTTTCTCACCATTAAGTATGATGTTAGCTGTAGGTTTCTTGTGGATGTTCTTTATGAAGCTGAGGAAGTTCCCCTTTATTCCTAGTTTGCTGAGAGTTTTTATCATGAATGGGTATTGGATTTTGTCAAATGCTTTTTCTGTATCTATTGATATGATCATGTGATTTTTCTTCTTTAGCTTGTTGATGTGATGGATTATATTAATTGATTTTTTAATGGTGAACCAGCCTTGCATACCTGGGATAAATCCCACTTGGTCATGATGTATAATTCTTTTTACATTGTTGGATTTTATTTGCTAATATTTTGTTGAGGAATTCTGCATCTATGTTCATGAGAGATATTGGTTTGTAGTTTTCTTTTCTTGTGATGTTTTTGTCTGGTTTTGGTATTAGGGTAATGCTGGCCTCATAGAATGAGTTAGGAAGCATTCCTTCTGCTTATATCTTCTGCAAGAGATTGTAGAGAATTGGTATAATTTCTTCCTTAAATGCTTTGTACAATTCACCAGTAAATCCATCTGGGCCTGGTGCTTTCTGTTTTGGAAGGTTATTAATGATTGATTCAATTTCTTTAATAATATAGACCTAATCAGAGTGTCTATTTCTTCTTATATGAGTTTTAACAGATTGTGTCTTTGAAGGAATTGGTCTGTTTCATCTAGGTTATCAAATTTGTGGGCATAGAGTTGTGCATAATATTCCTTTATTATCCTTTTAATGTCCATGGGATCTGTAGTGATGTCCCTCTTTCATTTCTGATATTAGTAACTTAGGCCTTCTCTCTTTTTTTCTTAGTTAGCCTGGCTAAAGTCTTATTGATTTTATTGGTCTTTTCAAAGAACCAGGTCTTGGTTTTGTTGATTTTCTCGATTTCTTGTTTTCAGTTTCATTGATTTCTGCTATAATTTTTATTGTTTCTTTTCTTCTGCTTACTTTGGATTTAATTTTGCTCTTCTTTTTTTAGATTCCTAAAGTAGAAGCTTAGATGATTGATTTTAGATCTTCTTTCTTTCTTAATATATGCTTTTAATGCTATAAATATCCCTCTAAACACTGCTTTTGCTGCATCTCACAAATTTTGATAAACTATATTTTCATTTTCATTTAATTCAAATATTTTTAAATTTCTCTTGAGATTTCTTCTTTGATCCATGGGTTATTTGGACATTTGCTGTTTAATTTCCAGCTATCTTTCTGTTTCTGATTTCTACTTTAATTCTATTTTGGTCTGAGAGCAGACATTGTATGATTTCTATTCTTTTAAATTTGTTAAGGTGTGTTTTATGACCTAGAATGTGGTCTGTCTTGGTGAATGTCTCATGTGAGCTTGAGAAGAATGTGTATTCTGCTGTTGTTGGATGAAGTAGTCTGTAGATGTCAATCAATGACTTATTTGTAATAAAGTGAGTCTTGGGGAACCAGAGGAATTCACTCCTCAAATGGACGCTTGAGCTGAGTCCATGTGTGTTGGTTAACTGTATGCCTGAGAGTTCTCCAACCTAACTCCTATATAGAATACAATGTGTATTAAAGGAAACATTTAAAATGTGCTAATTCCAACCTTATAGGTATATTATTAAATTCAAGAGTAACTGCAGCAATATTTTAGAACTTAGATCAATAAAAGATTTTGGAAGAGGAGCATTTTGTCACTGGCATTGCTTAAAATTGCCAGTGCATGATGATAATAAAAAGCAGGCCACCTTCTAGTTGGTTTTATGATTGTTTTAAGTCTTCTTGGACAGCTGCCTGCACCTGGTGGCAATGCATCCACTCCTGGTGTGTCCTCTCCTTGAGTGCCAGGCCCCGGGAAGAGTTGTCTTTTCTGTCATTTTTCAATCTGGGTGTTGGGTTTAAATGATTCTGCTCACAGGCGCCTGGGCCCTGACGGGGTCACGAGTCCCCTCCCTTCCTCAGGTGGCTGCTCATGGGGCACTTTATCTTGTTCCCTTTCTTCTGTCCAATCCCAGCATTTCCCTAAAAGCTACAAGGCTCTGCACTTCTCAGCTCTCCTTCTCTACATATTCACCCTCTGTCCTGGCTGTGGAGTTTGCTCCCTAATTGGCCCAGAATTTGGGGGGGCCGGGATGTTGCATATTTCTTCCCACACTCATCATCAATAACCCACATGTCTTATGTACCCCCCTATACCCATGAATGAGGGTGGGTTGCCATGAGCAGGGCTACCTTAGTGCAAATTGGTAAAAGGGCCCCCTTTCTTTGCTTAAAAAATTGTTTAAATCATGTTATTTATATGTCAATAATAACAATAGCAGCAAACATAAAATCATTCCATATAAATGTATAAACCATGTAGAAATGTCAAAATATTAGACATAAAATAATAGAAATATGAATTTTAAATCACTATCAAGAAAAATTCAAATTCACCAAGATACAATAATTTGCTCTACAACAGTCTTGCTTTTGTAGAAGGAAATGGCAGTTTCGATGCTTACTTGCATTACATCATAGCACTGAGTTTTTGTTTTGTTTTGTTTTAATTTTTATTGATGTCTTAACAGTTTATAACATTGTAAGGTTTTACTTGTACATTATTGTTTGTCAGTCACCATATGGATGCATCCCTTTACCCCTTGTGCCCACCCCCCCACCCTTCCCCCTGGTAACCACCAACCAGTTCTCTCTGTCTGTGTGTTCGTTTATATTCCACATATGAGTGAGATCATGTGGTGTTTGTCCTTCTCTCTCTGGCTTATTTCACTTAACATAATACCCTCTAGATTCATCCATGTTGTTGCAAATGAGACAGTTCTGTCTTTTTTTATGGCTGAGTAGTATTCCATTGTATGTATATACCACATCTTCTTTATCCAACCATCAGTCGAGGGACACTTGAGTTGCTTCCACTTCTTGGCTATAGTGAATAATGCTGCAATGAACATAGGGGTGCATAAGCCTCTTGGGATAGTTGATTTCATGTCCATTGGGTAGATGCTCAAGAGTGGGATTGCTGGATCATAAGGTATTTCTATTTTTAATTTTTTGAGGAATCACTATACTGTTTTCCATAGAGGCTGCACCAGTTTGCATTCCCACCAGCAAGCACTGAGTTTTTGTACTGACAACAAATAAACAACTTTTATAATATAAAATAGTAAACCATTACAAAGTAATTTCCAATTTCTGTCTAGGTAATTCTTATTTTTGGATAATGGAGGTAAATGTATATAGGTTATTACACAATGAAAGTGCTTGTAGATGTTATTTGGGAATTCAACAATACAATTCTGACACGGTAAACAAACAGCTGAAGATGGGAACCACAATGCAAACTATCAAATTTAGCCAAAGTACTAGTTAGTGCCAAGAGAGGATTTGTTTAATTTGAAAATAATCACTGATCAGTGCAGAAAAGGAGCTCCTTTTTTAGAAGCATAAGCTATTTCAGATATTAGATAAACAAGGTTTTTCTCTTGTAAAATTTTTTCCTTCTTTGTAATTCCAGGTGGAATGATCTATGCCAACCCTGTTAGAATAAAACTTCTTATATCTTTTAGTATATGTGATACATTAATTTTGTAAAGAGATACTTCATTATTATTGCTGGAACATTGTTAAAATACATCTATAAATCACTCATGACTGTAGTCAATACAGTTATAATAAAAATATAAATATTTTGCAAAATAATGAAGATATCTGCAATGGGAGTGGCATCCATGTCCACGTGTTACCCTTGTGCAGGACACACCCTGAACAACTGTACATGGAGCCCAGGCTTTGGGGCATTGGTCGTCCTTCAGTCTTCCTCCTTATAGGCACACACACACCTTCCAACAAGGTCTGCCAATCCAGTGAGGCGGGTAAAACGTGCATAAATAACTAATCTGTGTCTGGAGACTAGGGCCAAGCTGACAGTTCCACAGTGGACTTACCTTCGTATTCTAATGTGGGATATTTTATTCTCCTTAGAAAACAGGTAACCTTCACAGTGAACACTGAGGTGAATATATTGTTTCAAGGGGGTTTGTTAACTTTTCTCTGGTATGCACAGGTGTTTTACAACCCCTCGCTTATAACGCACAGCCAAGCCTAGGATATGAGCAGTGTGGCTTGTAGGGAACATCTATTTCATCCACGTCCCTTGTCTCTCTAGTTGCTGTTGGTCCCATAAGCCCAGCAATTCTAACAAGTGGCGTGACTGGGTCTGCGTGCTTCAGAGCACTTCCCACAGGCATGTGCGACCTCACCATTTGCTCGCCGCCTTCAATGATGTTTTTACTGTAGTAAAATATACATAACATAACATTCACCATTTTAGCCATTTTGAAGTGTGCACTTCAGTGGCATTAAATGCATTCACAGTGTTGGTGACCATCACTACCACGCATCTCTAGAACTTTCCTCGTCTTGTAAAACTGGAGCTCTATATCCATTAATCAAGAACTCCCCATTTCCCCCTGCCACCATCCCCTGGCAATCACCATTCTACTTTCTATCTCTCTAAGTTTGACTATTCTAAGTATCTCACATAAGTGGAATCATACAGTATTTGTCTTTTTGTGACTGGCTTATTTCACTTAACATAATGTCCTCAAGGTTCATGTGTGTTGTGGCATGTGTCAGAATTTCCTTCCTTTTTAAAGCTGAATATTATCCCTTGTATATGTAGACCACCTTTTGCGTATCCATTCGTCTATTGATGGACATTTGAGGGTTTTCACTATTGGCTGTTGTGAATAATGCTGCTATGAACATAGGTGAACATCTGCTTTTAATTCTTTTGGGTGTATACCCAGAAGTGGAATTGCTGTATCTTATGGTAGTTCTATTTTTAATTTTTTGAGGAACCGCCACTCTGTTTTCCATGGCATCTGCACCATTTTACCTTCCCACCAGCAGTGCACCAGGGTTCCAACTTTTCCACATTGATCCATTGTCTTTAATCATCTCTCCCTTTTTCCTCTTAGCCATACCCCTATCCTTACCAGCCTTTCAGTCCTCTCACTGCTTTTGCATAAATCAGACATGGTGGGATAAACAGTCTTCCTAAAAGACTTCCAAACAAGGGCAATGGCAGCAATCAATCAGTGGTGGACTAGCAGGGTGAGATGGAAGGACCGCTTGACCTCTAACACCATCTGTTGGACAGGGACACAGTAACAAGCTTTGGCTCTAACACAGAAAGCCTGCGGGAGGTGATTCGGCCAAGACAAACTGTGAGCTGGCCTGGCTGCGCAACACCTGCCTCTCTCAGAGACTCTGGGAAAGTCCTAGGAGAGGGTCCCAGATCCCTAGAAGCTTTGGATGGAGAATTGAAGAAAGCCCCATGTGCCCAATGCCCACAAAAGCAGGATCAGGGTCAAGTGGGAGGAGGTGGACAGAGGCAGAGGAATGTTCATCTGGGGCATTTCCAAAGAAGTTGGGAATTTATTTTAGGTTTTTTGGGGATTAATACCTGTGAAAGGAAAGGAGAAGAACAGGATTGGGTAGAGGGAGAAGTTGAGCTATGACATAAATCCAGCAACCAGCAATCCAGTACTGAGCTCTGGAGCAAATCGTGCCCATTAGAATCAAACTAATTTTCCATATTTAAAAGTAAAGGGATACTCGGACGGATATTTGTACACTATAATTGTAGCAGCATTATTCACAACAGCCAAAGGGTAGAAAATCTCATGTGTCCATCAACGGGTGAATAGATAAAATATGGTATACATACAATGGAATACTATTCAGCTTCCAAAAGGAAGGAAATTCTGACACATGTTACATCATGCATGAATTTGAAGACATTATGCTAAGTGAAATAAGCCAATCACAAAAGGACAACTACCTATGAGTATTTGATTCCACTTATATAGGGTACATAGAGTGGTCAAATTCATAGAGACAGAAAGTAGAATGGTGGTTGCCAGAGTCTAGGGGAGAGGAGAATGGGGAGTTGTTGTTTAATGGGTATTAAATTTTAATTTTGCATGGTGAAGAGTTCGGCAGATTGGTAGCACAATAATGTGAATACACTTAACAGTATTCAACTGTACACTTAAAAATGGTTAAGATGGTAAATTTTGAGTTATGTATATTTTACCACAATTTTTAAAAAAACAACAAAAAAGTAAAGAAATGTATCATGCATGTGACAGGATGTCTCGAGTACAATAGGCTCCAAGTATGGTCCGGGCAGGGCCCTGGCTCAGTTTCTCTGGAATTCCTAGTTCTGCTTCACCTGCTGGTCTTGTCCTAAGGCGGGCTTCCCTCTTCAGCACCTGGGATGATAGGCTTACTTGTTCACATCCAGCTGGAGAGAGGCGCCTCCCCGCACCATGGAACAAAAGTCTTTCCCATCAATAGGATGGGATCATGTGCCAGCTCACAATCAATACCAGACCCAGGTCAAGGCCGTGCACTGACGGGCTGAGATCCTGAACCAATTCCTGGCAAGGGAGTTGGAATTACCATATTGGAATGCGAAATAAGATCATCCCTAAAGCTGGGAAGGGGCTTCTGTTAGGGAGAAGAAGGGAGTAATGGATAAGAACCAGCAGCATCCACAACTTCATCACAATCCTAAGAGCAACAACCCCTCTTCCCTACACCCCACCCTTGTGCCGGCCTTTCGTTTATTCATATATTTTGAAATCAGTGTAAATAATCAGATTTATCCTTGACCCACAGCAGGTGCCCAATATAGACTCCTTGATTATTTGACTCAAATTTCATGCCCTTGAGGGGATAAAATTTAGGAGAATTATCCAGTTTGGTTGTTCACATGAATCCAATAGATAACTGCCAAATCTCCACTTCAGAAAAATCCACACTTTTAGTCTTTTAAAAAATTTGTTTAGGGGCCTCCCGGTGGCGCAGCGGTTGAGTCCGCGCTTGGCAGCCCGGGGTTCGCGAGTTCGGATCCCGGGCGCCCGCCGACGCACTGCCTGTCAGCCACGCCGTGGCGGCGTCCCATATAAAGTGGAGGAAGATGGGCACGGATGTTAGCCCAGGGCCAGTCTTCCTCAGCAAAAAGGGAAGGATTGGCAACGGATGTTAGCTCAGGGCTGGTCTTCCTCACCAAAAAAAAAAAAAAAAATTTGTTTAATAAATCAGCACAGTCAACACTGACAATGTGCAAACCTAAATCTATAGTCTTACTGCCAGGCGCATTCTCTACGAGTTCAGGTTGGTCAAATGGCACATCAAGACAGCCGCTCTGGGTGACAAGTTGAATCGATTGCGGGGAGTGTACGTAGGGCAGAGCTTTATTAAAGTCCAGTCATTCTAAAGGCCTCAGAATAGTTGCCTAACAGCTTTGTCACAGTACATTGCATTTCTGAACAGGCAGTAATCGTGATTGCTGAGCAGGACCGTCCTGCGGTGTGTGTAGCTCCCCCTGCAACTCCGTTCCTCTCCTCCCTCATCTCTCCACTGCGCCTTAGGGAGCTTCGAAATTTTATCTGACCCACAGCAAATTTTCTTAAATGGAGTGTTGGTCTCCTCTTTCCTTACACTATTAAGATTCCGAGTGAAAGGAATTTTGGAACTGAGAAGGTCTTGGAGAATGTTGCCTCCAAGGTTAACAAAGTCAATGCCATTTGCTCTGGAAGAGAATTCTCTCAATAAATCCCAATTTCCAATTTTAATTGCCTCAGTAATTTCCCTGATATTCCAGCTCAGCATCCTGTGATCCCAGCAGCAAGACTAGAGAAATCACCGATGGCGTGGGTCCTGGTCCTGGGTCTGGAGATGGGGATTGGTCAACATGGCCTTGGGCCAGACTGCCCAGGGTCATGGGGGGAGGGGAGGGCCACTGTGGGGGATTCTAAGCTATTGTTTCTTCAATGTCAGCAGAAGCAGGGAGGCAATTTTGAGTGGAGGAGACCCTATTCTTTCTCCTCATCTCTGGTGCTCTTTCTTGTCTCCTCATTTCCCTTCTTCAGTCTCTCCTTTTTTCTGTAGCTTTGTCTTTACTGGCCTAGCAATGGGATTAAAGTATCCTTTAAAATGTTAACTGTATTGATTAATTTCATATAGCTCTGTGTTCTTGACAGTTTATTCTTTTTCAAGTGCGTGAGCTGAAGGTGTTACATTTATCTCTAACCAGGGAGATGGTACCGTTCCTGTGGAGAGAATATCAGAAGGGAGCCAGTTGACCAGGCTTAACATTCTAACGACTTCATATCCTAACTTCCTGGGAGATGGGAGTATGTAACTGCTGTAAATGTGCTAGAACTTCAAGAATATACCGAAAGTGCGCTTTAAATTGTGAAATGTAATTTGCTGTAAGGACCATCGCCTGGATACACCAACAACCACATACATGTGATTTGTACCCTCACAGAACGCCTTCTCCCTAACAATTTAATCATAATGCTGCAATCAGCAGACTATTGCGACTGTGGGCAATCGAGCAACTGCTTAGAACTTTATTTTCCTCATACGTAAAAGGAGGAATTGGTCTAGAGAACTCTAAAATGCATCTCTAAAATTCTGTGATTCCAATGTGATTTAAAAAAATTTTTACAGCTTTATTGACATTCACACACCATAAAATCCACCCTTTTAGAGTGTTCAATTCAGTGATTTTCAGTATATTCTCAGAGTTGTGCAACCATCACTATCTAATTTTAGGGCATCTTCATTACCCCAAGAAGAAACCCCACATCCGCTAGCAGTCACTCCCCATCCCCTTATTCCCACCCGCCGGCAACCACTAACCTACTTTCTCCGTACATTTGCTGATTCTGAACATTCCTATAAATGGAATCATGCAATATGTGGCCTTTTGTATCTGGCTTCTTTCACTTAGCATAATGTTTTCAAGGTTCTGTCTTGTGGTAGCAGGTATCAGTAACCGTTCCTCTTCACGGCAGGATAATATTTCACTGTATGGACATACCACATTTTGTTTACGCATTCAGCAGTTGATGGACGTTTGGGTTTGATTGTTATGACTCACGCTGCTATAAACATCCATGTACAAGTTTCCAATATGAATTTAAGTCATTTTCTATTTAGGCAGGTCTTGATATGCTTTTTATCACTGTGGGTCAGTGGATTACAGGAGAGAAAAGATTCTCCACACCTGCTCTTCAAAATAAGAGAAGGATAGCCCACAGGGAAGCATAGACAAAAATACTGATACCTATTTGTTGAGTGATTGAAAACAAAGATATAGTGCAAAAGAATCAAATGTTGGTAAATGGTCAGACTGCCCTCCCCAGGTGGTGATGGTAGGTCCAAATAGATTAAATACAAGATGTGCAAATCATTTAATATTAATATCCTATGAGCACTGCGAATCAAAAAAAAGGAAGAGAGAAATGAGGAAAGTGTTCAGAAAAGCTCCCTGTCACATACATAATCTATGGGGGATCCAGAGCCACAGAGTACAACTCCAGGAGCATCTCAGTATAGCCACACTATAGACTCTGTATGAATGGTGCCCCGGGAGTTGTGCAGTGCACAGCCTGCCCGGCCAAACACAGTGGCTCGGGGGAGGTCATCCTCGGATAGGGGCTGCAAGTGTCACATTCTTAACAGGCTCTGCCAATGCTTCCCACATCTGCACAGCAGGAGCCTAAAGAGGCATAAGACCAACACCAAGGGTTAACTTTTCTATTTAAATTGAAACATGACCCCTGTAGCCCAATTTCTTTCATATCCTATGTGTATTTGCTACTTCGCAGAGTGTAATCTAACCTCACTCTGAAATTGCATTTGCCTTTCACCACTTTTGAATTTTTAACCAAGATGAAATTTGATATACACATGCATATACAGATCTTCTAATAAGAACATATAATAGAATATAGAATGTAATGATAGGTTATATAGAATATAGAATATTTATAACAGAATATAGAATATATATCCATAACATAGAATATTACATTCTATATTCTATATAATATATTTATTTATGAATATATAAACAAACATTTATAATTTATAAATATATATGTATTATATTTTATAAATATAAGTGTATTTATAAAACATTATGTATAAATATTATATGTTATATATTATACAATAATTAGAATCAAATATATTCTAATAAGAAGCAAGAGGTAATTGCTTGAATTAATCATACACACGTCCACCTTGGTGCTACAAGGACAGAATGATCATTTACTTCGAGTACGTTGTGCATATTCCTGTCCAATAGGAGGAAATCGCTAATTACAGCATGAAACTAATCTTTCTATGAGTTCATTTTAAAAATTCAAATATTGTAATTAGAACATTGCCCAGGGATCCAATTTAAACTTAATGATATTCGCTAGCAGGCTGTGCTGTTTTAACTGAGGCGATAATTATGCTATACATGATTGATGTGGTGATTAACTGCTACACGTGTCACAGCTGATAGCATTAGGAAAAACAAACAAACCTTCCTCTGCAACTCACAGCCTCATCACCCGAGGTCACAGAGACTGTCTTCTGGGCTCTAGCGACACCCGCTTGCTGTGTTCCTGCTTCACGAGGATATTTCTTCAAAGTACAACGCAGGCTCATTGGCAAGACTCAAGAGCGAGCCATGCACGAGGAAGGGGAAAGACAATATGGAAAAGGTGTTTGTGGCAGCTAACATAGGGGGTGTGTGTGCACATAGACGTGGGTGCCGCTGGGACCAAGGGAAGTCAGGCCGCCATAGGATCGCAAAGATTACAACGTAAATAGCATTAAAAAAAACGGGCCCACTCAACTTTCCACCAAAGAAGACAGTATGGAAAGAGAGAGGGGAAAGAAACTTTCCAGTGGAGAAACGGTGATACATCTTAGTGACAGTATGTGACCTTGACTCAGTGTGATGGGAATGGTACTTCACTTTGGAAGTCTTCTTCTCAAAAACCCAGAACCCCGGTCTAACCATGAGAAGAGCATCGGGAATCCCAAGTAGGAGACATTCTACAAAATACCTGATCAGCAATCCTCAAAACAGTCAAGGGCATCAAAAACAGGGAAATTCGGAGAAACTGTTATGAGCAAGAGGAGCCTAAGACCTAACTACTAACTGTGATGTGGTGTCCTGCAGGAGATCCTGGGTCAGAAAAAGGACCTTAAGGGAAAACAGCACATCTAACTAAAGTGTGGGCTTTAGTCCATAACAACGTGTCAATATTGGCTCGTTAATTGTGGCAAAGATACCGCACTAATATGAGATGTTAATAGTAGGGGAAACTGGGTGTGGGGTATATGAAACTCTCTGTACTATCTTCGAAATAGTTCTGTAAATCTAAAACTGTTCTAAAAAGTTTATCTTTTTTTTTTATTTTTATTTTTTATTTTTAATTTTTTATTTTTTATTGATGTCTTAGTTTATAACACTGTGGGGTTTTAGTTGTACATTTTTGTCCGTCACCTTGTGGATGTAACCCTTCACCCCTTGTGCCCCCCCCACCCCCCTTCCCCTTGGTAACCACCAATCAGATCTCTCTGTCCGTGTGATCATTTATATTCCATATATGAGTGAGTTCATGCAGTGTCTGTCCTTCTCTCTCTGGCTTATTTCACTTAACATAATACCCTCTAGGTCCTTCCATGTTGTTGCAAATGGGACAATTGTGTCTTTTCTTATGGCTGAGTAGTATTCCATTGTATGTATATACCACATCTTCTTTAACCAATCTTCAGTTGAGGGACACTTGGGTTGCTTCCACTTCTTGGCTATAGTGAATAATGCTGCAATGAACATAGGGGTGCATACTCCTCTTGTGATGGTTGATTTCATGTCCATTGGGTAGATGCCCAAGAGTGGTATTGCTGGATCATACGGTATTTCTATTTTTAATTTTTTGAGGACTCTCCATACTGTTTTCCATAGAGGCTGCACCAGTTTGCATTCCCACCAGCAGTGAATGAGGGTCCCCGTTTCTCCACAACCTCTCCAGCATTTGTTGTTATTTGTCTTTGTGATTATAGCCATTCTAACCGGTGTAAGGTGATATCTCAGTGTAGTTTTGATTTGCATTTCCCTGATGATTAGTGATGTTGAACATCTTTTCATGTGTCTATTGGCCATCTGTATCTCTTCCTTGGAAAAATGTCTGTTCCTATCCTCTGCCCATTTTTTGATCTGGTTGTTTGTTTCTTTGTTGCTCAGTTGTATGAGATCTTTGTATATTACTGAGATTAATCCCTTGTCAGACAAACGATTTGCGAATATTTTCTCCCAGCTGGTGGGTTGTTTATTCATTTTGATCCTGGTTTCATTTGCCTTGTAGAAGCTCTTTAGTCTGATGAGGTCCCACTTGTTTATTTTTTCTTTTGTTTCCCTTGTCTGGGTAGACATGGAATCTGAAAGGATCCCTTTATGTCCAATCTCCATTAGTGTACTGCCTATATTTTCTTCCAGGAGTTTTATAGTTTCAGGTCTCACTTTCAGGTCTTTGATCCATTTTGAATTGATTTTTGTATATGGCGATAGGAGATGGTCTACTTTCATTCTTTTGCATGTTGCTGTCCAATTTTCCCAGCACCATTTATTGAAGAGACTTCCCTCTCTCCATTGTATGTTCTTTGCTCCTTTGTCGAAGATTAGCTGTCCATAGGTGTGTGGTTTTATTTCTGGGCTTTCAATTCTGTTCCATTGATCTGTGTGTCTATTCTTGTACCAGTACCATGCTGTTTTGATTACTGTAGCTTTATAGTATATTTTGAAATCAGGGATTGTGATGCCTCCAGCTTTGTTCTTTTTTTTCAGAATTGCTTTAGCTATTCGGGCTCTTTTGTTGCCCCATACGAATTTCAGTAGTTTTTGTTCTATTACAGTGAAGAATGACATTGGGATTCTGATTGGGATTGCATTGAATCTGTAGATTGCTTTAGGTAGAATGGACATTTTAACTATATTTATTCTTCCAATCCATGTGCATGGAATATTTTTCCACTTCTTTATGTCTTCCTCGATTTCTTTCAATAGTGTCTTATAGTTTTCATTGTATAGGTCTTTGACCTCCTTGGTTAAATTTATTCCCAGATATTTTATTCTCTTTGTTGCAATTGTAAATGGGATTGTCTTTTTGAGTTCTCTTTCTGTTAGTTCATCGTTAGTGTATAGAAATGCAATTGATTTTTGTAAGTTGATTTTATACCCTGCCACTTTACTGTAGTTGTTGATTGTTTCTAGTAGCTTTCCGATGGAATTTTTGGGGTTTTCTATGTATAGGATCATGTCGTCTGCAAATAGTGAGAGTTTCACTTCTTCATTGCCTATTTGGAGTCCTTTTATTCCTTTTTCTTGCCTAATTGCTCTGGCCAGAACTTCCAGTACTATGTTGAATAAGAGCGGTGAGAGTGGGCACCCTTGTCTTGTTCCTGTCCTCAAAGGAATGGCTTTCAGTTTTTCCCCGTTGAGTAGGATGTTTGCTGTAGGTTTGTCATATATGGCCCTTATTATGTTGAGGTACTTTCCTTCTATACCCATTTTGTTGAGAGTTTTTATCATAAATGGATGCTGGATCTTGTCGAATGCCTTCTCTGCATCGATTGAGATGATCATGTGGTTTTTATTCTTCATTTTGTTAATGTGGTGTATGACGTTGATTGATTTGTGGATGTTGAACCATCCCTGTGTCCCTGGTATAAATCCCACTTGATCGTGGTGTATGATCTTTTTGTTGTGTTGCTGTATTCGGTTTGCCAATATTTTGTTGAGGATTTTTGCGTCTATGTTCATCAGCGATATTGGCCTGTAGTTTTCCTTCTTTGTATTGTCCTTGTCTGGCTTTGGTATCAGCATGATGTCGGCCTCATAGAATGTGTTGGGAAGTATTCCATCTTCCTCTATTTTTTGGAATAGTTTGAGAAGGATAGGTGCTAAATCTTCTTTGAATGTTTGATAAAATTCTCCAGGGAAGCCATCTGGTCCTGGGCTTTTATTTTTTGGGAGGTTTTTGATGACTGTTTCAATCTCTTTACTTGTGATTGGTCTGTTCAGATTCTCTATTTCTTCTTGATTCAGTTTTGGGAGGTTGTACGCGTCCAAGAATTTGTCCATTTCCTCTAGGTTGTCCAATTTGTTGGCGTAAAGTTTTTCATAGTATTCCCTAATAATCCCTTGTATTTCTGTGGTGTCTGTTGTAATTTCTCCTCTTTCATTTCTAATTTTATTTATTTGAGTCTTCTCCCTTTTTTTCTTAGTGAGTCTGGCTAAGGGTTTGTCAATTTTATTTATCTTCTCAAAGAACCAGCTCTTTGTTTCATTGATCCTTTCTACTGTTTTTTTGGTTTCAATTTCATTTATTTCTGCTCTGATTTTTATTATTTCCCTCCTTCTGCTGATTCGGGCCTTTGTCTGTTCTTCTTTTTCCAACTCTGTTAGGTGCAATTTGCGGTTATTTATTTGGGATTTTTCTTGTTTGTTAAGGTGAGCTTGTATTGCTATGAATTTCCCTCTCAGGACTGCTTTTGCTGCATCCCATATGAGTTGGTATGATGTATTTTCCTTTTCATTTGTCTCCAGATAGCTTTTGATTTCTCCTTTAATTTCATCAATGACCCATTGGTTGTTCAGTAGCATGTTGTTTAGTCTCCACATCTTTGTCCCTTTCCTAGTTTTTTCCTTGCAGTTGATTTCTAGTTTCACAGCATTATGATCAGAAAAGATGATTGTAATGATTTCAATCTTCTTAAATTTATAGAGGTTTGCCTTGTTTCCTAATATATGGTCTGTCCTTGAGAATGTTCCATGTGCACTTGAGAAGAATGTGTACTCTGCTTTTTTTGGGTGGAGTGCTCTGTATATATCTATTAAATCCATTGCGTCTAGTTTTTCATTTAAGTCCATTATTTCCTTATTGATTTTTTGTCTGGATGATCTATCTATTGATGTAAGGGGGGTATTAAGATCCCCTACTATTATTGTGTTATTGTTAATATCTCCCTTAAGGTTTTTTAGCAGTTGTTTTATGTACTTTGGTGCTCCTGTGTTGGGTGCATAGATATTTATAAGTGTTATGTCTTCTTGGTGAAGTATCCCTTTTATCATTATATATTGCCCTTCTTTGTCTCTCATTACCTTTTTTATCTTGAAGTCTACTTTGTCTGATATAAGTAGGGCTACTCCTGCTTTCTTTTGTTTGCCATTAGCTTGGAGTATTGTTTTCCATCCTTTTATTTTGAGTCTGTGTTTGTCTTTAGAGCTGAGATGTGTTTCCTGGAGGCAGAAGCTTGTTGGATCTTGGTTTTTAATCCATCCTGCCACTCTGTGTCTTTTGATTGGAGAATTCAATCCATTTACATTTAGAGTGATTATTGATATATGAGGGTTTAATGTTGCTATTTTCTTGTTCATCTTCTGGTTCTTTTGCATTTCCTTTGTTTCTTGTCCCTTGTGTTTCGGACTGCAAATTCAATTTGGTATTTCTGCATGCTCATTCTCTTGGTTTTCTCTTTATTTGTCATGTGTGGTTCTCTTCTGGTTGTTTGTTTAGTGGTTACCGTGCGGTTTATATAAGCGATCTCCTGGATAAGAAAGTACATTTTCAGATGCCTCCTTTTTCCTGAGGCTGGGTCGATTCAATCCCTTACCTCTTCCCCTCCTTATTTGTTATCTCTTTATTCCAGTTTGTGTCATGAATGTGTGTTTCCAGTGATGAGCTTGAATTAATTTTTGATGTTTTCCAACTGTAATTTGTTCTGGTTTAGTCTCCTTGCTTTTCTCCTTGCTGAAATCTTTGTATCCCCTTTCTCATTTGTTTTTTTTCAGGCCAAAGGGCCTTCTTGAGCATTTCTTGTAGTGGGGGTCTTGTGGTGACGAACTCTCTTAGCTTTTGTTTATCAGGGAGAGTTATTATTTCTCCATCGTATTTGAAGGACATTTTTGCTGGATAAAGTATTCTCGGCTGAATGTTTTTGTCTTTCATGATTTTGAATATATCATTCCAGTCTCTCCTAGCCTGTAGAGTTTCTGTCGAGAAATCAGCTGAGAGCCTGATGGGGTTTCCTTTGTATGTTATTTTGTTTTTTTGTTTAGCTGCCTTCAATATTATTTCCTTGTCACGGGTATTCTTCAAGTTTGCTACTATGTGGCGAGATGATTTTTTATTCCTGTTTATATATTTAGGTGATCTATTGATTTCATTCACTGTTATTTCCCTCTCGTTCCCTAGGTTGGGGAAGTTCTCAGCTATTATTTCTTTGAACAAACTCTCTGCTCCTTTTTCTCTTTCTTCTCCTTCTGGAATACCTATTATCCTTATGTTGCTTTTCCTCATTGAGTCTGATATTTCTCGAAGAATTTCTTCACTTCTTTTTAGTCTTAGCTCTCTCTCCTCCTCTACCAGGAGCATTTCTGCGTGGCTATCCTCAATAGTGCTAATTCGTTCCTCCATATTGTCAGTTCTGCTCTTTAAAGACTCCATTTTTTCCACTATCTCGTTGATTTTGTTTTTCATCTCTAATAATTCTGATTGGTTTTTCTTTAGGGTTTCAATCTCTTTTGTGACATAATCCCTGAATTCGTTGATTTGTTTCTGTGTGTTCTCTTGTATTTCGTTGAGCTTGTTTATGATAGCTATTTTGAATTCTCTCTCGTTCAGGTTATCAAATTCTGTGCCTTCAGGGTTGGTTTCTGGGTGTTTGTCATTTTCCTTTTGGTCTGTAGCCCTGACATATTTTCGCAAGGATCCGACGGGGACGGCTTTATTTTTACCCCTCATGATTAAAGTTAGTCCTGCAGTTTCCCCCTGCTGCCACTAGATGGAGATCGCGAGCGGTTTGCTCTGAGGCGGCTGCAACCCCCGGAGGGATTATGCTGAAACGCCGGGTGTGTGGGGGGAGGGTCCTCTCTTTCTCCTGCTTGACCCGGGGGTTTCCTTTCTGGCTCTCTTAGGGTGTTTGCTACACCCCCTAAACAGTCCGTCGTCGCTTCCCCGTGGGGATCTCGCGACAGTCTGTGAGAGCACCTGGATGGCGCTAGTTTTCCCCGCTGTGGGCCGCCCCTCCCCCCTCTGACCGCGAACCGCGCTGTTTTTGCCGATCGATTGGGGAGGGGGAGTACAACCTCCTACCTCTCCTCCCGTTCTCCTGGGCTTCCCGCGCCTCCACCGTCCGATGTATGGCAGCAGGGGTTTCTCAGAAGTCCTTCGTAGTGTTTGATTGAGCTCTGTTGGAATGTGAATGATGTTTTCGTTGTGTCGTAGGGGGCAGAGATTCAAAGAGGGAATCTCACTCCGCCATGATGCTGACTCAGTTTATCTTTTTATTAAAACAAAAAACAGGCCCGCTCAAAGTTGACTAACATCTAGCTACTTCCTTGTGAAGTGATCTATATGTGTCCACAATTCGTCCTCTTACCGTTGGGAAACCAGGACACTCAGAGTAAGGGATTTGCTCAGAGTTTCAACAGGAGGCCAAGACTGTAAGGCACGCTCTCCATGGTGTCCTGGCTGGGAAGCAGGTTTCCCTCATAAAGCCAGCTATTCATTGTGCTGGTGACATTGATCCTAAATCGTCCATCTTTCAACTGTATTCTTGAATTAAGGATGTCAGTGGTACACAGGGGTAACAATGTGGTGTCTTCTAAAGTCTTGGAAGGAGGGAAATAAGAATAAAGTTACTCAATTAGCAATTAACCCATCAATTAGACTAAACTAAGGAACTGTCCAATAATATGATGGAAGAATTGTGGTGTCAACTTAGGGAAGAAGAACTGGGCTGTGGTTACATGAACTGAGTGGCGCCTTATGCCTCTGTCCTGTTCCTTGTTTGGGGAAAGACTGTGATCAGATTGAAGATGGATGAAGCAGCCAAAGGAGCCCAGAGAGGGCAGTGAGTGTCCAAGAGCTGACCAGCAGAGGATGCCCAGCCACTAGACCTGAGATCTCTGTATTCTCCACTTCAGTGTGTGTCATTCAGCAACTTTGCTTTGTTTGAGACTCCTGGCTCTCTGTTATGGGTTGAAATGTGTCCCCCCAAAAGACTTGTTGAAGTCCTAACCCGATATCTGTGAGTGTGACCTTATTTGTAAACAGGGTCATTGCAGATGTAATTAGCCAAGTTCACATGAGGTCCTACTGGAGTAGGTGGGGCCCTTGATCCATATGACTGGTGTCCTCAAGGAGAGGAGAGGAGACACGTGGGGATAACATCACGTGAAGAGGCAGACACACAGCAGAGGGCCGTGTGATGACAGAGGTAGGGATCGGAGTGTTGCAGCTGCAAGCCCGGGAACGCCAAGGATTGCTGACAAACACCAGAAGCCAGGAAGAGGCAAGGAAAGTTCTCCTCTACAGGTTCCAGAGGGAGCACAGCCCTGCTGATGTCTTGATTTTGGACTTCCAGTCTCCAGAACTTGGAGACAGTAAATTTCTGATGTTTTAAGCCCCCCAGTTTGTGCTACTTTGTTTGGCAGCCCTCAGAGACTAATACATTCAGCTTCTTATTTTGGTCTTGATTCGATAGTGCCAGCATTCTGGTCTGACCGGCTGCTGTAGTTCTTGCTGTAGGTAGAGCCATTGGAACTCTGGCTTATGTGCCGGTCTCCATGAGCTATTGCTTTACTCTCTGTGGACTGACAAAACTGTTTCTGAACCTACAAGGATGAAGACCAGGCCTTGGACTGTGGTGCACTCAAGAGGAAAACGCGGCCCTCTCCATCAACACGGTAGCCTCACCAAGCGCTTTTTATTCCATGCACCACCCTGCCCCGCCTGACTACGAGAAATGTGCAAAGAAAAGAGACCAGGAAGAAAGATGCCAAAGGCTTTGAGTGGGATTGTGCATGACTTTCTTTCTGCTTAAGAAAAAAACTTTCTAGGTTTTTTTTCTACAATGTGCATGTATTTATAGTCAGATAAAAACCAAATCTCTTATTTCTTGGTGGGAGGTATGAGTCTCAAGTTTATTTTCATCGCCTTCTGTAGCGAGGTGGTCCCTGACTCCAGTGGGCCCTCCCAATTAACCCCCCACCTCACGTGCATCCTCAGTCTCCCCCCACCAGAAAACATGCATGGTCTTCACCACCTTGAAAAACTACGGCTGCCTTTGGTCATCCCAACATCACGGGCTCATTTCTTTCCTTCCACTTGCTGCCTAACCTTTGTCACTTGTTCTGGATCACAAGTTGCTGGTCAGGGAAACAGAGGCTGCTCTAGGAATTTCAAGCAGAAGGACATTTAACCGAGGGAATTGGTTGCTTACATCACAGGAAGGGCTGGAACAGTACAAGAGGGTAGTAGGGCCACCGCTACCTGCCCAAGTCAGCATATGCTGCCACCATCACAGGAGGAAAAAGAGCTTCTGCCTCCTGTACAAATTCCAGATTCCATTCAAGTCCATCTCGGGCAAAACCCAAACTACACCTGGAATCCTGCTGGCATAGGAGTCTGTGAAGTGCTCTTCTCAGGTGCCCAGCCTCCACGGCACTGAAGTGAGATGGAAGAGGGATGGACATGTGCACTGACTGTCGCTAGGTAATATCCAGTACATATTTCCTCTTTAATTTCCTTCAAATCCCCCTCCTTTCTCCAGGGTCACCAGTTCTTTCTATATTGACCAATCCAAAGGCCATCTCAATTCTTGTTCTCCTTAACCCAACTCCGATTATGCGGCAACTGTAATTGGGTCTCCTCTCTCATCCTCCCTGACTCTGGGCTGGCCTGCCTTACCTCACCATCCACGCTTTCCTGTTCCCTCCTCCAATGCTTTGAGAAGTCAAATTTCTGTCACTTGACAAATCTCTTCACACCCATCTCTTCACACTCATGACTTCAGCTGTCACCAGCGTGCAAGAGCTGGACATTCCCACGTGAATGCCTCGTTCTAACCTCAAACAACCTTTCCAGTACTGACTTTGTCATCTTGTTCTGTCCTTCAGAAATGTCTCCCTCACCCAACGTCCCTGTTTTTATCCCTTTCCCTGGTATGAAACTCTAGAGTCTTTTTTTTTTCTTTTGTGATTTTTTTTATTGATGTCTTAATAGTTTATAACAAGGTGAGGTTTTAGTTGTACATTATTGTTTGTCTGTCACCATGTGGATGTAACCCTTCACCCCTTGTGCCCACCCCCCACCCCCCTTCCCCTTGGTAACCACCAATGAGTTCTCTCTATCTGTGTGTTCATTTATATTCCATATATGAGTGAGTTCATGCAGTGTCTGTCCTTCTCTCTCTGGCTTATTTCACTTAACATAATACCCTCTAGATTCATCCATGTTGTTGCAAATGGGACAATTGTGTCTTTTCTTATGGCTGAGTAGTATTCCATTCTATGTATCTACCACATCTTCTTCAACCAATCATCAGTCGAGGGACACTTGGGTTGCTTCCACTTCTTGGCTATAGTGAATAATGCTGCAATGAACATAGGGGTGCATGAGACTCTTGTGCTGGTTGATATTATGTCCACTGGGTAGATGCCCAAGAGTGTGATTGCTGGATCATAAGGTATTTCTATTTTTAATTTTTTGAGGACTCTCCATACTGTTTTCCATAGAGGCTGTGCCAGTTTGCATTCCCACCAGCAGTGAATGAGGGTCCCCATTTCTCCACAACCTCTCCAGCATTTGTTGTTTTTTGTCTTTGTGATTATAGCCATTCTAACCGGTGTAAGGTGATATCTTAGTGTAGTTTTGATTTGCATTTCCCTGATGATTAATGATGTTGAACATCTTTTCATGTGTCTATTGGCCATCTGTATCTCTTCCTTGGAAAAATGACTGTTCATATCCTCTGCCCATTTTTTGATCGGGTTGTTTGTTTTTTGGTTGCTCAGTTGTATGAGATCTTTATATATTACTGAGATTAATCCCTTGTTGGACAAATGATTTGTGAATATTTTCTCCCAGCTGGTGGGTTGTTTATTCATTTTGATCCTGGTTTCATTTGCCTTGTAGAAGCTCTGTAGTCTGATGAGGTCCCACTTGTTTTTTTTTTCTTTTGTTTCCCTTGTCCGAGTAGACATGGAATCTGAAAGGATCCCTTTATGTCCAATCTCCATTAGTGTACTGCCTATATTTTCTTCCAGGAGTTTTATAGTTTCAGGTCTCACTTTCATGTCCTTGATCCATTTTGAACTGATTTTTGTATATGGCGATAGGAAATGGTCTACTTTCATTCTTTTGCATGTTGCTGTCCAATTTTCCCAGCACCATTTATTGAAGAGACTTCCCTCTCTCCATTGTATGTTCTTTACTCCTTTGTCGAAGATTAGCTGTCCATAGGTGTGAAGTTTTATTTCTGGGCTTTCAATGCTATTCCATTGATCTGTGTGTCTATTTTTGTACCAGTACCATGCTGTTTTGATTACTGTAGCTTTATAGTATATTTTGAAATCAGGGATTGTGATGCCTCCAGCTTTGTTCTTTTTTTTCAGAATTGCTTTAGCTATTTGGGGTCTTTTGTTGCCCCATACGAATTTCAGTAGTTTTTGTTCTAGTACCGTGAAGAATGACATTGGGATTCTGATTGGAATTGCATTGAATTTGTAGATTGCTTTAGGTAGAATGGACATTTTAACTACATTTATTCTTCCAATCCATGTGCATGGAATATTTTTCCATTTCTTTATGTCCTCCTCGATTTCTTTCAATAGTGTCTTATAGTTTTCATTGTATAGGTCTTTTACCTCCCTGGTTAAATTTATTCCCAGATATTTTATTCTCTTTGTTGCAATTGTAAATGGGATTGTCTTTTTGAGTTCTCTTTCTGTTAGTTCATCATAAGTGTATAGAAATGCAATTGATTTTTGTAAGTTGATTTTATACCCTGCCACTTTACTGTAGTTGTTGATTATTTCTAGTAGTTTTCCAATGGAATTTTTTGGGTTTTCTATGTATAAGATCATGGCATCAGCAAATAGTGAGAGTTTCACTTCTTCATTGCCTATTTGGAGTCCTTTTATTCCTTTTTCTTGCCTAATTGCTCTGGCCAGAACTTCCAGTACTATGTTGAATAAGAGCGGTGAGAGTGGGCACCCTTGTCTTGTTCCTGTCCTCAAAGAAATGGCTTTCAGTTTTTCCCCATTGAGTAAGATGTTTGCTGTAGGTTTGTCATATATGGCCCTTATTATGTTGAGGTACTTTCCTTCTATACCCATTTTCTTGAGAGTTTTTTTATCATAAATGGATGCTGGATCTTGTCGAATGCCTTCTCTGCATCGATTGAGATGATCATGTGGTTTTTATTCTTCATTTTGTTAAGTTGGTGTATGACGTTGATTGATTTGCAGATGTTGAACCATCCCTGTGTCCCTGGTATAAATCCCACTTGATCGTGGTGTATGATCTTTTTGATGTATTGTTGTATTCGGTTTGCCAATATTTTGTTGAGGATTTTTGCATCTATGTTCATCAGTGATATTGGCCTGTAGTTTTCCTTCTTTGTATTGTCCTTGTCTGGCTTTGGTATCAGGATGATGTTGGCCTCATAGAATGTGTTAGGGAGTATTCCATCTTCCTCTATTTTATGGAGTAGTTTGAGAAGGATAGGTGCTAAATCTTCTTTGAACGTTTGGTAAAATTCTCCAGGGAAGCCATCTGGTCCTGGACTTTTATTTTTGGGGAGGTTTTTGATTACTGTTTCAATCTCTTTACTTGTGATTGGTCTGTTCAGATTCTCTATTTCTTCTTGATTCAGTTTTGGGAGGTTGTACGCGTCCAAGAATTTGTCCATTTCCTTTAGGTTGTCCAATTTGTTGGCGTAAAGTTTTTCATAGTATTCCCTAATAATCCCTTGTATTTCTGTGGTATCTGTTGTAATTTCTCCTCTTTCATTTCTAATTTTATTTATTTGAGTCTTCTCCCTTTTTTTCTTAGTGAGTCTGGCTAAGGGTTTGTCAATTTTATTTATCTTCTCAAAGAACCAGCCCTTTGTTTCATTGATCCTTTCTACTGTGTTTTTTGGTTTCAATTTCATTTATTTCTGCTCTGATTTTTATTATTTCCCTCCTTCTGCTGATTCGGGCCTTTGTCTGTTCTTCTTTTTCCAATTCTCTTAGGTGCAATTTAAGGTTATTTATTTGGGATTTTTCTTGTTTGTTAAGGTGAGCTTGTATTGCTATGAATTTCCCTCTCAGGACTGCTTTTGCTGCATCCCATATGAGTGGGTATGGTGTATTTTCCTTTTCATTTGTCTCCAGATAGCTTTTGATTTCTCCTTTAATTTCATCAACGACCCATTGGTTGTTCAGTAGCATGTTGTTTAGTCTCCACATCTTTGTCCCTTTCTTAGTTTTTTCCTTGCAGTTGATTTCTAGTTTCACAGCATTATGATCAGAAAAGATGCTTGTAATGATTTCAATCTTCTTAAATTTCTAGAGGTTTGCCTTGTTTCCTAATATATGGTCTATCCTTGAGAATGTTCCCTGTGCACTTGAGAAGAATGTGTACTCTGCTTTTTTTGGGTGGAGTGCTCTGTATATATCTATTAAGTCCATTGCGTCTAGTTTTTCGTTTAAGTCCATTATTTCCTTATTGACTTTTTGTCTGGATGATCTATCCGTTGATGTAATGGGGGTGTTAAGATTCCCTACTATTATTGTGTTATTGTTAATATCTCCTTTTAGGTTTTTTAGCAGTTGTTTTATGTACTTTGGTGCTCCTGTGTTGGGTGCATAGATATTTATAAGTGTTATGTCTTCTTGGTGAAGTGTCCCTTTTATCATTATATATTGCCCTTCTTTGTCTCTCATTACCTTTTTTATCTTGAAGTCTACTTTGTCTGATATAAGTAGGGCTACTCCTGCTTTCTTTTGTTTGCCATTAGCTTGGAGTATTGTTTTCCATCCTTTTATTTTGAGTCTGTGTTTGTCTTTAGAGCTGAGATGTGTTTCCTGGAGGCAGAAGCTTGTTGGATCTTGGTTTTTAATCCATCCCGCCACTCTGTGTCTTTTGATTGGAGAATTCAATCCATTTACATTTAGAGTGATTATTGATATATGAGGGTTTAATGTTGCTATTTTATGGTTCATCTTCTGGTTCTTTTGCATTTCCTTTGTTTCTTGTCCCTTGTGTTTCGGACTGCAAATTCAATTTGGTATTTCTGCATGCTCATTCTCTTGGTTTTCTCTTTGTTTGTCATGTGTGGTTCTCTTCTGGTTATTTGTTTAGTGGTTACCGTGAGGTTTATATAAGCAATCTTTTGGATAAGAAAGTACATTTTCGGATGCCTCCTTTTTCCTGAGGCTGGGTCGATTCAATCCCTTACCTCTTCCCCTCCTTATTTGTTATCTCTATTTATTCCATCTTGTGTCATGAGTGTGTTTTTACAGTGATGAGCTTGAATTAATTTTTGATGTTATCCAACTGTAGTTTGTTCTGGTTTAGTCTCCTTGCTTTTCTCCTTGCTGAAATCTTTGTATCCCCTTTCTCATTTTTTTTTTTTTTTCAGGCCTAAGGGCCTTCTTGAGCATTTCTTGTAGTGGGGGTCTTGTGGTGACGAACTCTCTTAGCTTTTGTTTATCAGGGAGAGTTATTATTTCTCCATCATATTTGAAGGATATTTTTGCTGGATGAAGTATTCTTGGCTGAAGGTTTTTGTCTTTCATGATTTTGAATATATCTTTCCAGTCTCTCCTAGCCTGTAGAGTTTCTGTCGAGAAATCAGCTGAGAGCCTGATGGGGTTTCCTTTGTATGTTATTTTGTTTTTTTTTTGTTGTTTAGCTGCCTTCAATATTATTTCCTTGTCACGGGTATTTTTCAAGTTTGCTACTATGTGGTGAGATGATTTTTTATTCCTGTTTATATATTTAGGTGATCTATTGATTTTGTTCACTGTTATTTCCCTCTCGTTCCCTAGGTTGGGGAAGTTCTCAGCTATTATTTCTTTGAACAAACTCTCTGCTCCTTTTTCTCTTTCTTCTCCTTCTGGAATACCTATTATCCTTATGTTGCTTTTCCTCATTGAGTCTGATATTTCTCGAAGAATTTCTTCATTTCTTTTTAGTCTTAACTCTCTCTCCTCCTCTATCTGGAGCGTTTCTGCGTGGCTATCCTCAATAGTGCTAATTCGTTCCTCCATATTGTCAGTTCTGCTCTTTAAAGACTCCATTTTTTCCACTATCTCATTGATTTTGTTTTTCATCTCCAATAATTCTGATTGGTTTTTCTTTATGGTTTCAATCTCTTTTGTGATGAAATCCCTGAATTCATTGATTTGTTTCTGTGTGTTCTCTTGTATTTTGTTGAGTTTGTTTATGATAGCTATTTTGAATTCTCTGTCATTCAGGTTATCAAATTCTGTGCCTTCAGGGTTGGTTTCTGGGTGTTTGTCATTTTCCTTTTGGTCTGTAGACATAACAAACTGTCGCATGGATCCGACCGCTTTATTTTTTCCTCTCATCTTGAAGTTGGTCCTGCAATTTCCACCTGCTGCCACTGGATGGAGATCGGGAGCGGTATGCTCTGAGCCCACTGCAGCCCCCGGAGGGATTATGCTGAAATGCGGGGTGTGTGCGGGGAGGGGTCCTCTCTTTCTTCTGCTCGACCCAGGGGTTTCCTTTCTGGCTCTCTTGGGGCGTTTGCCACTCCCCCAAAACAGTCCGTCATCACTTCCCGGTGGGGATCTCTTGACAGTCTTTGAGAGCACCTGGAGGGCGATAGTTTTCCCTGCAGTGGGCCGCCCCTCCCCCCTCTGTCTGCGAGCTGCGCTGTCTTTGCCGATCGATTGGGGAGGGGGAGTACAACTCCTTACCTCTCCTCATGTCCTTTGGGGCTTCCCACGCCTCCACTGTCTGATGTATGGCAGCAGGGGTTTCTTAGAAGTCCTTTGTAGTGTTTGATTGAGCTCTATTGGAATGTGAATGATGTTTTCATTGTGTCTTAGGGGGCAGAGATTCAAAGAGGGAATCTCATTCTGCCATGATGCTGACGTCACTTCTCTCTAGAGTCTTTTTGATGTTCCTCATATCTTGTTAATCATTTGCAATGTCTGAAGTCTTCTTCACAATGTTTCTTCTGTGTGTTCCTTATTCTCCATTTCTAATCTGGTTCTGCTGCTTCTCTCTCATTAAATTATAGCAAGAGGTCCTTTCTGATCTGTGTGACTCTTAACATTACTTTCCTGCCCTCACCCCAGTCTGTCCTGACACTCTGCTGCCTTTTCCAATCTTCCTTCAACACCATTTTCACCAAATGATGCCTCAATCAGAAATTAACAATGCTTCCCAAAGCCACAATTTATGCCCTTCTGCCAGATTTTAAGGTCCTCCAGAATCTGGACCCATTCAACCTTTCCCACATTTATAATGGATTTTATAATGCATGGTTTATAATGATACTACCAAAAAAAAGAAAAGCCCTCACTACCCAGTTTTGGAGAATGCTTGGAAACCAACTCATTATTTTCATAACTGTAAACAGAGGAAAAGACTCAAACATTTATCCTGCCTTTATTCAACACACTGTACCTCAGAGTAACCTAATAGTTGCTGAAGGAAAGGTTCTCTTTGTAGCGGTATGCCAACTAATAAATGGGAAGGGATACTGGAATTAAAACATCACCATTGTGCACCTCCTGATGAATGAGTGGATCTAGACTGTCAACACCATGAAGAGATAATGTGACATCAAGTGCCTCTTTATAGACGTTCACAATAACTCATAACATAATAAGAAAAAACTCCAACTTGAAGCTGATCAGGACTCCAGATCTAACTACCCATTCACAAAAGATACAGAGCAAAGGAGCTCTGCAAAGCACAGCCAGAGAGGCAGTTGTGAAATCCAACCTGTGAAAACTCTGCACGTCAAATAACCCAGTTTCCTGGACAAGTAAATTGCGTAAGAGAGAGAAAGAGGAGAAGCCTAGAGGTGAAAAGAGATTTAAGAGACAGAAGGTAGACTAGGGGTTGCCAGGGACTGGGGTGGGAGGAGAGAAATGGAAATGTTTGCTAATGGATTTGGGGGTTTCTTTGGGGAGGTGAAGAAAATGTTCTGGAATTTGATAGTGGTGATGGTGCATAACCTTGTGAATATGCTAAAAATAACTGAACTGTATACTTTAAAAAGGTGAATTTTATGGTATGTGAATTCTATTGTAATTTAGAAATTTTTTACAGAGAATTAAGAGACATGCTAAAAGTTTTCAAAAGAGTTATTTTCCTTTGTAATTATATGTTGAAATATTTTCAGTTGAAGAAAATATGATGTTTGGGATTTGCTTCAAAATAATCTGGGGAGGGAATGGATGAAACAGGATTGGATGAAATCCTGGGATGGATGAATGGATGAATGGATGATGCAGGATTGGCCTGCTGTGGGGCTGGGGACTAGGGGCTGGTAGCTGCTACACAAAATCTATCAAATACTCTTCAAGCTACTGTCTCAGGATCTTTTTCACAAGGGACAGTGGTGACCATGATTAGGTCTAACCCCAGCTGCTGGGGGTGCCCTGTCTACTGGGGCCTGGAGCTGGCTGAGAATTGATGTGTGCCACACGAGGCAGCCATGCTCAGAATCCACCAGACTTTCTTCAGAAGCATTGCTCACCAACAGCAAGCAGATACTGCCACTAAGGTGGTGGGCAGCCATCGAAGAATCCAGCTTTCTGTAGCCGCCATTATCCCTTTCCCAGTGCGGCCTCTGTTGTTAACTCCTTGGTGCCTTAGGAAGCTAACAGTTCCATTCTGTAAAAATGGAAGCAAAGAAGGAGAGGAAAAAGAACTGATTCTAAAACAATTCTCTTGAGAGCTTAACTGCGAAGCTTATTGGAGAGCTTCCACAGAGCAGCAGAGCTGAAAATTAGAACACACACCAATACTTTCTATTTTTGAGTGGTTTTTAATCCGGAGATAAGGTGCAGCGAGTTATTGGGAATAAATATGAGAACAGGGGACATAGGGCTGTTCAATTTGCCCCTTTGTGGAAAGGTGCAGCCTGCAAAGACGATGACAGGGACCCACTTGATTTCTGGAAATGCCCCCTGGCTGAGGCTCTGGGCTGAGAGGAAACGGCGTCAGGGCCTGTGTGCCACATCCAGACGTTGGGAAGAAGTGAAGGTGCTTCTGAGCAGCTTCTGGTCAGAATGGGGTCAGGGGGAGAGCCCTGTCAACATAATCTGAGCACCACAGCCCCGATCCAGGGGAGACCATGATCGGAGTGCTCTGAGAGAACTGTTCAGCTATATCAGTTTCCATTCAGTCCTTCTTTCCTCCCCATTCCCTGGGTCCCACCATCTATCAGCACCTTCAACCACTTGCTCCTGCTCCCAGAGCGGCCCTCCAGCTTAGCCTATTCATTAGGAATAAACTGACCTCTAGACCAAGGCCTTGGAAATGTTGTATATTACAGTCAGTGAATTTTATTAAATGTTTATTCACTCAATTGTTCATTCATTCCAAAAGGCCTTACTGATTACCTGTGAAGTGGGAGTTCGGGTGCTCGGCACGAGGAAGGCATGGATGAAAGAACTTGGAAACCACATGCTCTCTGGTTGGGGAGCCAGAAAAGTCGGTGGATAATGAGACCCTGAGGCCCTAGGCAGCAGGATAAAGGCAGCACAAGGACTCTGCCTGGACAGGGTGGGGGCGGGGGGAATATACAGTGTTTTCTGCCAAAAGGAGTGGCTGGGAGCTCAGAGATAAGGTGAGGTAATCAGAGAGGTGGGTCCTGGAAACATACCAAGGGATTAATTTCCATTCTGGCCCCTGGAGAGCAAGACATTTGATATCCAGATCAATACAGTTATTAGTCCTCAAGGGCCCATGCAGAGGAGAAGCAGTGGGGTTGCTACAACCACACCTGGGCGCAGGTCCCTGAGGTGTGCACACTGCTCTTGCTGGGCTGGGCTCTGGAACACTCATCCTACACACACGCGGGAGCGGAGGCCAGGGTCCAGGCAATTGAGAAAACACTACTCAGATATAAGAGGCAAAGGGCTTCGGGGAGCTAGGTGAAGGCTGCCTCAGTTATACAGATATTTAATTTTCCATTTCCTGTAACCATGTCTATCAGTTGAAATTATGATGAGATTTGGACTAGAGATCATCTAAAGAGGTATTTCCGTGGACTCGGACTACTTCTATTTTGGTAACTCAGCCACCAACCACTGCAGGAAAAAGGAAAAGAAAAAAGATATACACTATTTCCTCCATAATCAGGAGCTTTTGGGAGTGACATCACCCTTGTTACTTTCTTCGCTTTGCTCCAACAGCCAGTCTCATTCTCCAAGAAAGAAAGGTTATGCTGGCTTGATTATTATTTTTATCATCATTACTATTTTAAACTAAAGCAAATAAGATAGAACAGGGTGGAAGAAAGACTTGTGGACTTTCCCCTGTTGCCCGCACCTAAGCTCTCATTCTAAACTCCTCTAAGCCAAGCAGTTAGGCCTGAGCTCCTGAGAGAGGCTTACAGAAGCAGGGGATTGACGGGTATTTGCAGCTGGACAATAGGTAACCGTGACCGCAAGGAGAGCCTCAGTCCTTGGAAGAGAAACCTGCCAGGCTGTACCTGGCGCCCTGAAAACTCCCCTCCCTGCTGAGCAGACAGCACCCTGGACAGCCCTCCCTCTCCCGGGCTACTGCCTGGAGGCTCAACCCTTGAGTGACGCTGTCCCAGTCCCCTTCAGAGGCTTACTACCAGGGAGGTGTGCTTCAACCCAAAAGCCATAGGAAACCAGGCTTCAGTCCTAAAAGTCCGGCATTTAGGCTAAGGACAAACGAAAGGATCAAACCTGCAAAAGACCCTTCCTGGTGAAAAAAAAAGGTTATGCAGTTGTTCTTAAACTTGGAAAAAGAATGATGTTGTTCCAAGTTGTTGTAAGTGCATTTATTTAAGAATATTCCCCCCCTGCCCTGTGCTCGCTTTGGCAGCATCTATATTAAAACTTGAACAAAACAGAGATTAGCCTGGCCCCTGCACAAGGATGACACGAAAATTCGTGAAGCATTCCATTTAAAAAAAAAAAAAGATATTTTCCCCCCAAAGTGAATATTTTGCAAAGTTATCTTTTCAATTGAATACAAAATCAAATGCTAAAAAGCCAGTCAAATTTAGCAGTGGGGGGTTGTATACCAACTTTAGTGACACTAATGTTAATAAGTTCTGGTAACCCACTACCATCGGACCAGCCAGGGTACCCACTTTCACTTTCATTATATAAACCACTAAAGTAGCCACTCCAAATAACTTAGGATGAGCTGTTTTAATTTTCAAAAATGATTTAGTGTTATAGGAACAATATAAGACAATGCTACAGAAAGCAATACATTTCCTGATTATTTTCCTTGGATTTTAAATGGCTTAGCACAAACTGATATTCAAAATGAATGTAGTTGCATGATGGGAAACAGAAACATACCCGATGGAAGCCTCTTGTCCTTCACAAATATCTTAAGACATGCTGGGGTCACAGAAAAAAATAATGAACATACTTGTGCCAAATGTTTAGCAATAAAAATATGAAACATTTAATGTCAACAAAATGAGCTTTGATTTTTTTATCACCTTCCTGTCTATGATTTGTAAAAATGCCTTCCTGATTCAAGGCAGCAGCAGATGGCAGTAAGACACAGAAGATTCACTTTCTACATAAAGCTTTGGCTGGAGAAGTTCTCAGCCAAGAATACATTTAGTGTTCACACTTTATTTTCTAGACTTTTTTTTCTTTTCCTAATAACCCCTAATAGTTATAATAAGTCAAGTAGTTATGCCAAGTTTAATATGACCATATCCTTTACCTTTAAAATAGACTGCTGCTGCTATGTAGAGGTTGTCTTAAAATGCTGAAAATATTCTTTTACCAATGGTTTTGTTGTTGGAGGTCAAATCCCACTCGATGATTAGATATAAGCACCCTTGCCAAATTCCAGGTAGGAAATCCCACATTACCCAGAAGAAAAGGAATGAGAAGGATTAGAAAATGGTCAATAAATAGTTATTATCTTTGCCTGTAAATCTTCATTTTCCTATTTTAAATCATTCATATTTTAAAATACTAAGTCTTAAAGTGAATTGAAAGTTTTAAGGACAAAGAAAACGTGTGTTCAAGATTAGGATTAACTTGGGGGACGGCCCAGAGGCCTAGAGGTTAAGTTTGCATGCTCTGCTTTGGTGGCCCAGGGTTTGCCGGTTCAGATCCTGGGTGCAGACCTGTGCACCACTCATCAAGCCATGCTGAGGCGGTGTGCCCCATAGAGCAACTAGAAGGATGCACAACCATGACATACAACTATCTACTGGGGCTTTGGGGAGAAAAAAGCAAAAAAAAAAAAAAAGATTATGATTAACTTGAATGCTTAGGAAATGCCCCTTTCTAAGGCATAACGTTTGCAGACTTTTTATGCATTGAGCTTGGCCCGTAACAGGACGTTTTTTCAAGTAATTAGAAGCAGAATCATGATAGTTCCCTGGGATCTGAGGCTTAGAGAAGTGAAGGGCCGAGCCTTCTGGAGAGTGAAGAGTAGAGAGAAGATACATCTTCTACCCTCCTGTTTATAATCTCTCAGGCAGTGATTAGGACCACTTGCCAAAGTAGACTAGCTGGGATTTCCTGGAAACCTGACCAGTCCAAAATCACTTTCACCTCTCCCACATTTGAGAGGTTCTTCCCTTCACTTGGAAGGGAGGCCATTCTGGTCTCAGAAAAGTCTTATCAAAATGTAAGTAATCAATTTCTGTTTAACACAGTAACCTGAACACATGCATTTGTCTCCATTTCTTTTCTAGCCCTACTAACACTAGAGTGAAATAATAAAAAAGGGGCAAAGAGAAGAGAGAGAAGACATACTTGCAGTCCTTCCTCCTGCCTGGAATGGGGATTGGTGTCTGGAGCTGGAAAAGCCATCCCAAGACCTTGTGAACAGAAGCCCTCACTAACGATGGCATGAGAGGAAGAGCAGAGATCCTGGAGCCTTGATGACACAGCAGGACATTGCTCCAGCCCTGAATACTGCCTAGTTCCACTTCTCATGACATGAGGACAGTAAGTCTGCATGGGTTCAAGCCACTGGTATTTGGATCTCCTGTTACATGCAGCTCAACACCTTCCTAACCAGTAGAGTGTACTCAAAGCATGGCATCTGTATCACTGGATCCTGGGTGGGGTAAGAGAAATTTTAGGTAGCCCTGTACGTGGACTTAAATAACACTGGCTCCTACACTGAGAAAGTTATTTCTTTGCAACTGGCTTTCATTTTTTTCTGATTACATCAAGGAGGGAAAATCTTAGTTTGGTGATAATATATTATTAATACCTCCCATTTGCTAAGCTTCTTTTTAAGCAAAGGGAAAGTATCTTTTGCTGCAACAGTATCTTGCTAGAATTTATTTTCTGTGAGGAAGATTAGCCCTGAGCTAACATCTGCTGCCTCTTTTTCCTGAGGAAGACTGGCCCTGGGCTAACATCTGTGCCCATCTTCCTCTATTTTATATGGGATGCTGCCACAGCATGGCTTGATAAGTGGTGCGTAGGTCCATGCCCGGCATCTGGGCCTGCGAAACCCTGGGCTGCCACAGTGGAGTCTGTGAACTTAGCCACGATGCCACCGGGCCAGCCCCTCTTGCTAGAATTTAATAACATTACTTTGTTTTCATAGTATTCATATTTATGGTTCCCTTTTACTTATGGTAATTGATACTGATTTTCTAATTTTAGTAGAGATGTAAAGTTTTCTGGAAAAATAAATATATTTTTGGAAAATTACTCAGTAATAAAAGGAACAACCTACTGGTAGATGCCAACAACATGAATGAATCTCGAGAACAATAATGAACAAAAGAAGCCAGACACAATGTATGTAGAGTATGACTTCGTTAATATGAAACTCTAGGAAAGGGAACACACCTATGATAACAGAAGTAGATCTGTGGTTGCCTAGGATGGGGGTTAAGGATGGGGACTGTGCAAAAGGTGGTGCTTTTTTGTGGTGATGGAAACTTCTACACTTTGGTTGTGGTTTCATGTATGTATGCATTTGTCAAAACTCATCGAACTGCACTATTAAAATGGGTGCATCTTATTGTATACAAATTATCCCTCAATAAAGATAAAAAATCAAAAAAGAAGTACTTAAGTAAAACAAATTTATTTAAGGAAAATATTGTATAAATAACCATTCAAGTGATACTTGGATTTCATAAAACCCGTGAGGTGAGTTTCAAATGGCTGAGATTGGGACTATATATCACTTCAATAGTTTAACAGATGCTGAGATCAAGGTCCTAAAACTGCCTCCAGGAGACACTTCTGGGGCTGGAGATGAGGGCTGCTGAGACTAGGGGGCAGCCCAAGGTAGGAGGTCTGAAGAGGAGGCGGAAGGATAGGTGTCATAATTAGCCTGCTGTACAGTTGTGCTTTGGCCTACCAGGAAAAATAGCAGTTCCTTAGGAAGATGGGCCATTTGGTCATAGGGGTCATAGGGGTGAATACTTTTCATGTGCTTACCTGTACTTTTCTTCAGAATATGCTGGAAACCCTTCCTTGGCCCCCTGCTGCCTTCAGATGAGGTTAAATGCTGTAATTTCTCTGGGTCCTGTCTTCCACTGGCTCATCTCTGCAGGCTGTCCCCTTCCTGCCCATGACCTCTGCTCTCCAGTCAGACCCAAGAACTGCTCATAGCTCCATGCTGTTCCCTATCCCATCCACCTTGATTATAACAATAGCCACCTATTGGCAGGGCAGGGAAGGAAATGATTATTTAAGGGGAATCTGTGGAAAAGAGCATCTTCAGCCAGCTCTGTCTAGGCAGTTCTCCGATCTGCTTCCTCCCTTTAAAATTCTCTGTGCATGGACTATAACAGACGCCTCTTCTAGAACGCACGAGGAGGGTGTACCTATGTGAACAACAACAACATGTTGCCTTTGGACAAAGATCACAAAGAAATAGGAAAAAAAAAAAGTCAATGGTTGTGCTATGGTGTTGGAACGTGGGGTAGGTTCTCTTTCTTTTAAAAATTTACTTGTATGAGGCATTTCAGGGGGTGATACAAAGATCCTAAAACTGGATTGTGGTGATGGCTGTGCAACTCTATGAATTTACTGAAAATCATTGAATTTTATGCCACACAAATGCTACCTCAATAAAGTTCTTTTTAAACTTTCTTCATAAACTTTTACTTGTGCTCTTATATGGTGTTAGCAATGAGTGAAAAATTAGAAATTGAAAAGAAAACTTCTAACGGAATTCAGGTCCTTCATCATCTTAGCCATTGTACGGACACTTACTGAGGCCCGGTCAGGTGCTGGGCCCCGTGTGGTAGGTGCGTGGAAGATGTTGAGACGATTGAGGAAGCCCCGCCTTGGAGGAGTTCAGTTGAATTCATGGACTCTGGGGTGCTCAACTGTATTCAGGACCAAACTGTTCATGTTTCATTACTCAGATCCTGCATTTTGCTTACCAGGTGAGTAATCACTAAGATCTGTGTCAGCAAGAGAGGAAGACCCCACCGGGAGGCCAGCCTTGGTGGGTAGGGAGGAGGTGCCACCGCCCAGCTGCTGGTGAGGGGGCAAAGCTGTGTGGGGGCTGGGGACATGAGCAGGCCATCTGAGGCCCTCAGAGCTTTGATGAAACCAGGGAAATGGGAGAAGAGTCATCCTGTGCCTCGTGAGTCACCCAGGAGTGACGATACTTGGAGGTTTTGTTTCTAAGTGATACATCTTAGAACCCCCAGCCCCGGCCCCCCCTCCCTCTTGATTCCACACTCCACCATTCATGCAGCCTACCCTCCAGCCCCACCACGTCAAACCACACCTCCCACACTTCCCTAAAAGCGTCTTTGAGAATTCGTCTGTCCCCGCAAGCCTGTCTCCCCTGTTTCTCTTTTCCCCTCAACTGGAAGGACTCCTTCCTCATCTGACTCCAATGTAATTTATGCCCCTGTAATGGCACTTTGCAGTTTCTTAGATGTGTCATAATTACTGAGGTGTATTCTTGCAAGTTGCTTGTGATGGCCGTCATGTCCAGCCCTGACACACCAGCATGTGACCCCCAGATACTGTCCTTCAGAGGCATCTTTGGGGGTGGCAGAGGCTTAGTGACTATAGGGGCTTGGCCCTTTGAAGTTTTTCTCTCAAAACCAGTAGTTCTTAAAATCTTTCAAAAATCATTACATTATTTGAGACTCTGATGCAAGTTATGCATCTACGTCCACAAAATTGCACACATTTGCAGATGTACAAACATTCTGTGTCCACTGTCAGGATGCTCATGGACCCCCCAAGCCTGACCATGAACCCAGGTTAAGAAAATCTGATTGAAACCTTAGGAATATAAAATAGGACAAGTTTGTCACTTCTATCCTTTTCTCCACCCTCTTCTCTGTCCCTTTGTCCCATCCAGAGCCACCCTTGGGAAGCAGTGCTCAGCCTCCAAAATTACCCCTCCCCCAGATCACATCCAACAAGAGGAAACATATTAGGCATACTTTATACATCTATTTGAGAGATGGAAAGCTATGCAGATTTAAACTTGAGAATTGTTAAGACCAGGTGGTACAAAGGAAAACTCTTATCTGTAAAGTTCAGTGGGAAAACAAAACAAAACCAAACCATACTGTGCTCCAACTATGGGAAAATTATATGGAAATAAGAGCAAAGGAATCTGAAAATCTGAAGTTTGATCTACTGGGAGAGTGTCTGCTTTTCCTTTGTAATATATATATATCTACCTATCTATCTGTCTATCTATCTATCTCCCCCAATATCAGATAGCGTTATTGGGCTGTTTGAGTAATAATAAGAAATCTTATTCTTTCATTGCAGCCAGCTCAGCCAGTTAGAACAAAAGAAGCAGAATAAACAAATCCCCATATGGTGTAAATAACCCCATATGAACACCCCTATCTGATTTAAATGGGATCCCCAACCCCAAATCAACCTGAAATGGGAGTTTAAGCAACCAGTGTTATGGGCCTTCTGAAAAGCTGAACTTCGGGCTTCTTAACATTACTTTTCAACTTGAAAAGGGAAAACATCAGGTTGAAACATTTTCCCAGGTTCCTTCCAAGTTAATCAGCCCCCCTGTTGGGGGGAGGCTTGGTTTTTGAAGACGGGCACTTATTAACACAGGCAAGGATTCTGAAGGACGTGGGCACGGGGACATCAGCCTGGGGAATCCTCCAGAAGGAGGACAGGCAGTGTCGGGCTCTGCAACCCTAGGGAAGGCCTTGCAGGATGCGCCTGCGGTGCCGCCGCCGCGCTCCCCGGGCGGACCGCGGGCTCCGCGTTAGCGGGTGTCTCTGCACCGGTTCCAGCGGAACTCGACGCGGCGGCGAGCCCAGGCGCCGGGCCCGGGCGGGGAGGGCAGCGCTGCGGGCAGAGCCACAGCCACGGGGGAGAGCGGCCGGTGCGGGGCCCTCGGCTCGTCGCGTCCCGGGGAGGAGAGCAGGCCTGCGGAATCCGCCGAAGCCGCGCTGCACGTGTTCGGTTCCGGCAGGTAGACGCGGCAGGGCGTTCTTCCCATCTTCAAATCCTACTTCTTTCTCCTCTGCACTTGTCTCCTTTCTGCCCAAACCAGTTGCCCCATTCCTTGGACACACAGCCCTTCTGGTAGGTTCCCACTTCAGGCACCTGCCCTGCGGTGGTAAGGGCCTGGCCCGGCTTCGGGATCTGGTTTTGTCCCCACTTGGCCACTCCCTGCAGTGCGCAAGCGTCCTCCTCTGTAGATGGGAAAGAGCGCGCCTCACAGGCCCACGTGAGCCGCAGTGTGGCGAGTGAGGGGCCTGCGGGAATCTTGTGACCACCACCCGAGCTCGCTCCTGACTCGCCAGGCCGCCATCCTGACTCATCCTTCTCCCTTGCGCTTCAAAGCCTGCACGGAAATTGCCTTGTTCAAAGGTGGTCAGTGAGTACTGTATTATTAAGTCGCTGGGGGGTTTATTGCCTTTTTTTTTTTTTCTTTGTTGCATCTATGTGGAAACTGCGTTCCAAGGCCCATCCTCTTCTGCGATCCTCTGGTGCTCTGGGGGCGGCTGTTGCTCACTCAGGGCGTTCCCCAGGCTGAGGCCTCAGGCTGCACGGTGGAACCATGAGCTTAGGGCCTGCTCCCAGGCCCAGAGCTGGGAGGAGGAAACAGAGCTGGTGGATGAGATACCAGGATTGGCCAGGGGTGGAGGAACCGACCTGGCAACGACCTTGAGAAATCAGGAGGGGGCTTCGGGAGTCAGGCAGGGGCATCAGGCCAGCCCACCTGTGCCTGGGAGCTCCGATTGGGTACAAGTTCCCTGTGTGTCCCTAGAATCATCAAAGCAGAGCCAAATAATATTGCTTAAAAGCATTTGGTTTATAGCAAAACAATGTTCACCTATGCAATGTGGAACATATGATACGTATGAAACAAAGAGCAAGTGATCATCATCCCGAGAGTGAGCCCTGGCTGATGCGTGCTGAGCGCGGTCCTTTTCCCTCCTCCCTGGTCTGTGAGGTGGGACCATGATTACAGCATTTTTAAAAATTGAGATACAATTGACATATCACATTATATTAGCTTCAGGTGTACAACGTGATTTGATATTTGTATATATTGTGAAATGATGACCACAATAAGTCTAATTAACATCCATCACCTCGAGGAGTGACGTCAGCATCATGGCGGAGTGAGATTCCCTCTTTGAATCTCTGCCCCCTACGACACAATGAAAACATCATTCACATTCCAACAGAGCTCAATCAAACACTATGAAGGACTTCTAAGAAGCCCCTGCTGCCATACATCGGACAGTGGAGGTGCAGGAAGCCAAAAAGGACGGGAGGAGAGGTAAGAAGTTGTACTCCCCCTCCCCAGTCCATTGGCAAAGACAGCGCGGTTCGCAGACAGAGTGGGGAGGGGCGGCCCACAGCGGGGAAAACTATCGCCATCCAGGTGCTCTCACAGACTGTCGTGAGAACCCCACTGGGAAACGACGACAGACTGTTTAGGGGGTGTAGCAAACACCCTAAGAGAGCCAGAAAGGAAACCCCCGGGTCAAGCAGGAGAAAGAGAGGACCCCTCCCCCACACACCGGGCGTTTCAGCATAATCCCTCCAGAGGCTGCAGCCGCCTCAGAGCAAACCGCTCGCGATCTCCATCCAGTGGCAGCAGGGGGAAACTGCAGAACCAACTTTATCATGAGGGGAAAAAATAAAGCCGTCCCCGTCGGATCCTTGTGACAATTTGTCATGGCTACAGACCAAAAGGAAAATGACAAACACCCAGAAACCAACCCTGAAGGCACAGAATTTGATAACCTGAATGACAGAGAATTCAAAATAGCTATCATAAACAAACTCAACGAAATACAAGAGAACACACAGAAACAAATCAACGAATTCAGGGATTTTTGTCACAAAACAGATTGAAACCATAAAGAAAAAACAATCAGAATTATTGGAGATGAAAAACAAAATCAACGAGACAGTGGAAAAAATGGAGTCTTTAAAGAGCAGAACTGACAATATGGAGGAATGAATTAGCACTATTGAGGATAGCCATGCAGAAATGCTACAGATAGAGGAGGAGAGAGAGCTAAGACTAAAAAGAAATGAAGAAATTCTTCGAGAAATATCAGACTCAATGAGGAAAAGCAACATAAGGATAATAGGTATTCCAGAAGGAGAAGAAAGAGAAAAAGGAGCAGAGAGTTTGTTCAAAGAAATAATAGCTGAGAACTTCCCCAACCTAGGGAACGAGAGGGAAATAACAGTGAATGAAATCAATAGATCACCTAAATATATAAACAGGAATAAAAAATCATCTCGCCACATAGTAGCAAACTTGAAAAATACCCGTGACAAGGAAATAATATTGAAGGCAGCTAAACGAAAAAACAAAATAACATACAAAGGAAACCCCATCAGGCTCTCAGCTGATTTCTCGACAGAAACTCTACAGGCTAGGAGAGACTGGAAAGATATATTCAAAATCATGAAAGACAAAAACCTTCAGCCAAGAATACTTCATCCAGCAAAAATATCCTTCAAATATGATGGAGAAATAATAACTCTCCCTGATAAACAAAAGCTAAGAGAGTTCGTCACCACAAGACCCCCACTACAAGAAATGCTCAAGAAGGCCCTTAGGCCTGAAAAAAAAAAAAACAAATGAGAAAGGGGATACAAAGATTTCAGCAAGGAGAAAAGCAAGGAGACTAAACCAGAACAAACTACAGTTGGATAACATCAAAAATTAATTCAAGCTCATCACTGGAAATACACATTCATGACACAATCTGGAATAAAGAGATAACAAATAAGGAGGGGAAGAGGTAAGGGATTGAATCGACCCAGCCTCAGGAAAAAGGAGGCATCCGAAAATGTACTTTCTTATCTAGGAGATCGCTTATATAAACGTCATGGTAACCACTAAACAAATAACCAGAAGAGAACCACACATGACAAACAAAGAGAAAACCAAGAGAATGAGCATGCAGAAATACCAAATTGAATTTGCAGTCCGAAACACAAGGGACAAGAAACAAAGGAAATGCAAAAGAACCAGAAGATGAACAAGAAAATAGCAACATTAAACCCTCATATATCAATAATCACTCTAAATGTAAATGGATTGAATTCTCCAATCAAAAGACACAGAGTGGCGGGATGGATTAAAAACCAAGATCCAACAAGCTTCTGCCTCCAGGAAACACATCTCAGCTCTAAAGACAAACACAGACTCAAAATAAAAGGATGGAAAACAATACTCCAAGCTAATGGCAAACAAAAGAAAGCAGGAGTAGCCCTACTTATATCAGACAAAGTAGACTTCAAGATAAAAAAGGTAATGAGAGACAAAGAAGGGCAATATATAATGATAAAAGGGACACTTCACCAAGAAGACATAACACTTATAAATATCTATGCACCCAACACAGGAGCACCAAGGTACATAAAACAAGTGCTAAAAAACCTAAAAGGAGATATTAACAATAACACAATAATAATAGGGAATCTTAACACCCCCATTACATCAACGGATAGATCATCCAGACAAAAAGTCAATAAGGAAATAATGGACTTAAACGAAAAACTAGACGCAATGGACTTAATAGATATATACAGAGCACTCCACCCAAAAAAAGCAGAGTACACATTCTTCTCAAGTGCACAGGGAATTCTCAAGGATAGACCATATATTAGGAAACAAGGCAAACCTCTAGAAATTTAAGAAGATTGAAATCATTACAAGCATCTTTTCTGATCATAATGCTGTGAAACTAGAAATCAACTGCAAAGAAAAAACTAAGAAAGGGACAAAGATGTGGAGACTAAACAACATGCTACTGAACAACCAATGGGTCGTTGATGAAATTAAAGGAGAAATCAAAAGCTATCTGGAGACAAATGAAAAGGAAAATACACCATACCCACTCATATGGGATGCAGCAAAAGCAGTCCTGAGAGGGAAATTCATAGCAATACAAGCTCACCTTAACAAACAAGAAAAATCCCAAATAAATAACCTTAAATTGCACCTAAGAGAATTGGAAAAAGAGGAACAGACAAAGGCCCGAATCAGCAGAAGGAGGGAAATAATAAAAATCAGAGCAGAAATAAATGAAATTGAAACCAAAAAACACAGTAGAAAGGATCAATGAAACAAAGGGCTGGTTCTTTGAGAAGATAAATAAAATTGACAAACCCTTAGCCAGACTCACTAAGAAAAAAAGGGAGAAGACTCAAATAAATAAAATTAGAAATGAAAGAGGAGAAATTACAACAGATACCACAGAAATACAAGGGATTATTAGGGAATACTATGAAAAACTTTACGCCAACAAATTGGACAACCTAAAGGAAATGGACAAATTCTTGGACGTGTGCCACCTCCCAAGAAGAAATAGAGAATCTGAACAGACCAATCACAAGTAAAGAGATTGAAACAGTAATCAAAAACCTCCCAAAAAATAAAAGTCCAGGACCAGATGGCTTCCCTGGAGAATTTTATCAAACGTTCAAAGAAGATTTACCACCTATCCTTCTCAAACTATTCCAAAAAATAGAGGAAGATGGAATACTTCCCAACACATTCTATGAGGCTGACGTCATCCTGATACCAAAGCCAGACAAGGACAATACAAAGAAGGAAAACTACAGGCCAATATCACTGATGAACATAGACGCAAAAATCCTCAACAAAATATTGGCAAACCGAATACAGCAATACATCAAAAAGATCATACACCACGATCAAGTGGGATTTATACCAGGGACACAGGGATGGTTCAACATCCACAAATCAATCAACGTCATACACCACATTAACAAAATGAAGAATAAAAACCACATGATCATCGCAATCGATGCAGAGAAGGCATTCGACAAGATCCAGCATCCATTTATGATAAAAAAAACTCTCAAGAAAATGGGTATAGAAGGAAAGTACCTCAACATAATAAGGGCCATATATGACAAACCTACAGCAAACATCCTACTCAACGGGGAAAAACTGAAAGCCATTCCTTTGAGGACAGGAACAAGACAAGGGTGCCCACTCTCACCGCTCTTATTCAACATAGTACTGGAAGTTCTGGCCAGAGCAATTAGGCAAGAAAAAGGAATAAAAGGACTCCAAATAGGCAATGAAGAAGTGAAACTCTCACTATTTGCAGACGCCATGATCTTATACATAGCAAACCCAAAAAATTCCATTGGAAAACTACTAGAAATAATCAACAACTACAGTAAAGTGGCAGGGTATAAAATCAACTTACAAAAATCAATTGCATTTCTATACACTAACGATGAAACAACAGAAAGACAACTCAAAAAGACAATCCCATTTACAATTGCAACAAAGAGAATAAAATATCTGGGAATAAATTTAACCAAGGAGGTCAAAGACCTATACAATGAAAACTATAAGACACTATTGAAAGAAATCGAGGAGGACATAAAGAAATGGAAAAATATTCCATGCACATGGATTGGAAGAATAAATGTAGTTAAAATGTCCATTCTACCTAAAGCAATCTACAAATTCAATGCAATCCCAATCAGAATCCCAATGTCATTCTTCACGGTACTAGAACAAAAACTACTGAAATTCGTATGGGGCAACAAAAGACCCCAAATAGCTAAAGCAATTCTGAAAAAAAAGAACAAAGCTGGAGGCATCACAATCCCTGATTTCAAAATATACTATAAAGCTATAGTAATCAAAACAGCATGGTACTGGTACAAAAATAGACACACAGATCAATGGAACAGAATTGAAAGCCCAGAAATAAAACCACACACCTATGGACAGCTCATCTTTGACAAAGGAGCAAAGAACATACAATGGAGAGAGGGAAGTCTCTTCAATAAATGGTGCTGGGAAAATTGGACAGCGACATGCAAAAGAATGAAAGTAGACCATCTCCTATCGCCATATACAAAAATCAATTCAAAATGGATCAAAGACCTGAAAGTGAGACCTGAAACTATAAAACTCCTGGAAGAAAATATAGGCAGTACACTAATTGAGATTGGACATAAAGGGATCCTTTCAGATTCCATGTCTACCCAGACAAGGGAAACAAAAGAAAAAAAAAACAAGTGGGACCTCATCAGACTACAGAGCTTCTACAAGGCAAATGAAACCAGGATCAAAATGAATAAACAACCCACCAGCTGGGAGAAAATATTTGCAAATCGTTTGTCCGACAAGGGATTAATCTCAGTAATATATAAAGATCTCATACAACTGAGCAACCAAAAAACAAACAACCCGATCAAAAAATGGGCAGAGGATATGAACAGACATTTTTCCAAGGAAGAGATACAGATGGCCAATAGACACATGAAAAGATGTTCAACATCACTAATCATCAGGGAAATGCAAATCAAAACTACACTAAGATATCACCTTACACCCGTTAGAATGGCTATAATCACAAAGACAAATAACAACAAATGCTGGAGAGGTTGTGGAGAAATGGGGACCCTCATTCACTGCTGGTGGGAATGCAAACTGGCACAGCCTCTATGGAAAACAGTATGGAGAGTCCTCAAAAAATTAAAAATAGAAATACCGTATGATCCAGCAATCCCACCCTTGGGCATCTACCCAATGGACATGAAATCAACCATCACAAGAGGCGTATGCACCCCTATGTTCATTGCAGCATTATTCACGATAGCCAAGAAGTGAAAGCAACCCAAGTGTCCCTCGACTGATGATTGGTTAAAGATGTGGTATATACATACAGTGGAATACTACTCAGCCATAAGAAAAGACAGAATTGTCCCATTTGGAACAACATGGATGGACCTAGAGGGTATTATGTTAAGTGAAATAAGCCAGAGAGAGAAGGACAGACACTGCATGAACTCACTCATATATGGAATATAAGTGAACACACGGACAGAGAGAACTGATTGGTGGTTACCAAGGGGAAGGGGGGTTGGGGGCACAAGGGGTGAAGGGTTACATCCACAAGGTAACGGACAAACAAAAATGTACCACTAAAACCCCACAGTGTTATAAACTATTAAGACATCAATAAAAAAAATGGTAAAAAAAAAAGAAAAAAACATCCATCACCTCACATAGTTATAAATTTTTTTTCTTATGATGAGCACTTTTAAGATCTACTCTCAGCAACTTTCAAATTTATAATACAGTGTTATTAATTATACTCACCATGCTGTGCATTACATCCCCAGGACTTATTTATTTTATACCTGGAAGTTTGTACCTTTTGACCCCCTTCACCCATTTTGCCCACCTGCCCTCTACCCCATTTCCCCCCGCGCCCGCCACCCCCCAGAAACCACCAATCTGTTCTCTGTATCTGTGAGTCCGTTTTTTTTTTCCTCCCCACATATAAGTGAGATCATATGGTATTTGCCTTTCTCTGCCTGACTTATTTCACTTAGCCTGTGATGCCTTCAAGGTCCATCCATGTTGTCACAATTGGCAAGATTTCCTTCTTTTTTAAGACTGAATAATATTCCAGTGTATATGTATACCACATTTTCTTTATCCATTTATCCATCGATGGACACAGGTTGCTTCCATGTCTTGGCTGTTGTAAATCATGTTGCAGTGAACGTGAGGGCGCATGTGTCTTTTTGAGTTAGTGTTTTCATTTCCCTTAGATAAATACTCAGAGGTGGAATTGCAGGGTCATATGGTAGATCTATTTTTAATTTTTTGAGGAACCTCCATACTGTTTTCCATAGTGGCTGCACCAAATTATGTTCCCACAAACAGTGCACAAGGGCTCCCTTTTCTCCACATCTTCTCCAATACTTGTTATCTCTTGTCTTTTTGATAATAGCCTTTCTGACAGGTGTGAGGTGATATCTCATTGTGGTTCTGATTTGCATTTCCCTGATGATTAGTGATGTTGAACGTCTTTTCATGTACCTGTTGGCCATTTGTATGTCTTCTTTGGGAAAATATCTATTCAGGTTCTCTGCCCATTTTTAAATTGGATCATTTGGTTTTTTGCTATTGAGTTGTATGAGTTCTTTATATGTTTTGGATATTAACTGCTTATCAGAGTGGTGATTTGCAAATATGTTCTCTCATTCCAAACGTTGCTTTTTCATTTTGTCGATGGTTTCCCAGAAGCTTTTTAGTGTGATGTAGTCCCACTTGTTTATTTTTGCTTTTGTTGCCTTTGCTTTTGGTGTCAAATCCAAAAAATCATTACCAAGACTGGTATCAAGGAGCTTCCCCCTATGTTACCACTTATATAACCATCTGTGAGCCTCAAAAGACTAACTTGTGCATGTAAATGGCAGCAATGGAATTTGATGAGGTGTGTCTTGGTCAGCTCAGGCTGCAATAACAATGTACCATGGACTGGTGGCTTAGACAACAAACATTTATTTCTCACAGTTCTGGAGGCTGGAAGTCCAAGATCAGGGTGTGGGCAGATTTGATTCCTGGTGAGGGCTCTCTTCCTGGTCTGCAGGTGTCCATTTCTCAGTGTCCTCACATGGTGGGAAGAGAGATCATCTCTCCTGTCTCTTCTTAGAAGGGCACTAATCCCATTCACAAAGGCTCCATCCTCATGATCTAATCACCTCCCAAAGGCCCCACCTCCCAGTACCATCACACTGGGGACTGAGGAGTCAACATATGGATTTGGGGGGACACAGACATTCAGTACATAGCAAGGTAGCAACAGCCTTTTGGTGTTAACATATCAACCTTCCAGGCACTCAGGACTTTTCTCCATATGTGACATTTAGACCAAGACACCTGCAGTTAAGTCATTGGATCCTGACAGCATCTATGCTGTAGAATGTGGTTTTCATTCCGTTGATTCTCACAAATATCCATTGAGTATCTACTGTGCACAGGAAGCTACAGGCGTGTGACCTCAGCCCTCCTGGGTCATCCTGCTTATTACCTCCTGGAGGAGGCAAGTGGAAGTGCCAAGTTATTGCAAGGAAAGCAAGTGAAAGCAGAAATTGTTGCCAGATGCTCCAGCTGCCTCTTTCCAGTGAAGTGACTCTGTATGGCCTCACAGATACCACTGTCCCCTGCTGTAGGGGCCCCTCGACCCTCCCCACCCCCTGCAGTTTCCTGCTAACCAGCCTCCTTGCCATGAGCACATACTGCCGAGACGGATGCCAGCACAGGACAGTGGTGTGGAATCAGCCATTGTCAGCCTAAAATTGCATATGTTCTTTTCTTGGAAATATATTCTTTCACCATTAACATTCTTTACTATGTATGTTATTATAATTTTATGGAAGTTTTTTTCTGTAGTCATTTTCACCACCTGAATAACCTACCCTGTAAATTGGGTTGTGCTTATAATTTTCTTTAAAATGCAATAAAATCTCTTTATCTAACCCATGAATAGTCTTTCTCTTTCCTTGGAAATGCCTCAGGCTGAATGTATATTTCTACACACTCCTCAAAATTTTGGGATGAGGCATTAGGCTTGGCATCAGAAAACTGGAGTTGAGACCTGGTTGGATCATTGCTCAGCTGTGCATCTTTGAGTGAGCCACCCAACCTCTCCAGTCTGAAGTTCCTTGTTTGTAAACTGTGTACGAGGACCTTACATCATACTTCGGTGTTACCTTGTACTTTAGAGAGAGACACAGTGGCAGGTAAATCCCACTACTTACTTGGCTATTTGAGGACAGAGGTGGTTTCTCTTGGGTATTCTGTGCCACAGGGCTGGCCAATAGCAGAGGCCGGTAAACAGTTGTTGACAATCTCCTTATTAAAACGATGGTGTTTATGCCTCCATGACAGGACGGCAAAAGCAGGAGAACCCAAGGGTGAGCTCGTGGACACGTGGAATCCTTTTTGAATTCAAGTTCTTAGGGATTAAGCGATGTGCACTTGAATCAAAAAAGTCCTGCGTGCAATTATTTATCTTGCTAAATAATGCACAAATGCATACAAATCAAGTAACCATTCTTAAAAAATAGTGTCCAGTAACTAGGAGGCTGGGAATCATCAGATGGTCAAGTTCACTACCGCTCCTCAGTCCTGCCGAGTTTCGTTGATATTCCTAGCAGTTTGCAATCTTTAAAAGATTGGCTGCAGCAGCTTGAAGATCAAATTGAGCATCTTCTGGTGCTCGCATGACTTCTGAAGCCAGCCTAGAACCTGTCTATAGTTGATAACACGGGTCCATTTCCATTGGAAATGGAAACTGTTAATTCATTTCTTTAAATAAGCAATATGTGTTTTTAAAAATAAGCAACGCCTGTGTACAAGGCATTGTGATGCTAATGAAATTAATACAATTGCATAACCACTACTAAAGAGGTCCTAATCTACCTGGAGACATAAAATACACTTACAATTACTATAAAACAAAAAAGGATATGCTAGGCGGCAACATACAATAAGGTATAACAAGGGTCTTTGGTGGTTCCCAGGAGGAAGGAGCAGAGGGAAGGGAGAGAATGGTCCCAGGACACCGAATCAGCAAGGACCTTTCTCTTGGTTAAGCCAGAGGGGATATAGTCAGCTGGACACCCTCACAGACAAAAGAAGGAATGGAAAAGGGAGGTTTATCAGTAAAGGAGCCCTCTGAAGTAACTCAGCAGTTCTTGTCAGGTCTCTGACAGGGTGGCTGCTCTGGCATGACCACTAGCGTTGCAGTCAGACACATCAAACCTGGGTTAGCCGAATGAGTGGAAAGTTCTTCTCAAAGTCTGATATGTTGCTAATTAAATTTTTTAAAAAGTCATCAGGTTTTACATGAAGACCAAAATCTTAATTTGCTCTTAATTTGAGCTTGTACCTTCCTAAATTTGCCCAAAGACAGATGCTCTGATTTCTTTTCCCTTCTTTTACAGGAGAATGTATGAAGGAACATAAATTTGATATTTTGTATATTTTCTAAACCCATCAAATTGAAATATTATCTGAGTAGAGGTGAAATTTTATTACAAGGAATAAGAAACTAACTATACTTCGTTACTGTCTTGAACTTGTTGTTGTATGAGATCTAACTAGAAAACCAAGCCAACAGGAGCAAGATAGTTTTGTAGTCAAGAGCAAAGACCAGAAGGAGAATGCCTAGATTAGATTCCTGCTCTGCCCCTTACTCTCTGTGTGCCCCGGGCAAGCCCTCTCTGCCTCAGTTTCCCCATCTATAAAACAGGGATGATAGCACCTACCACACAGAGTAATCATGAGTGGGATGGGCCATATGTTTGTTAGATACTAAATAAACACAGCACAACTCACTCATGGAGCAACCTGTGCATTAAATATCCAAAGTATCCCTTTTAAACTAATCACCTTGGAAGAATTGTTTCAATGATGTAGCCATTGGTCAAAACATATCTGAAACCAAGTGCAACTGTCTTCAGAAGCTGCGGCATATTTTTTTTTTTTTTTTAGTATTCCTTGTGGCAGTGAATCTTCCTCTTTGGAAGGCAGATTTGCGTTTTAAAACAGTTCAAAGTCCGTCAAAGTCATGGATGGTGCACGTGATGAGAACAAGCTGGGAAGTATGTTCTCGGCACAGATGAGGTGTAATTCAAGTAACACAGTCCATTTTCTTGTGTGACTCACACTCTGACCCTGAAGGAGACTTTAGAACAGAAGGGTTCCAATATGCTTAAGCAATGGCCGCACTTTTTGATTAAGTGCATATATTAGTTATCTATTGCTGCATAACAAAGTATCCCCAAACGTAGGAATTGAAGACAACAAACATCTATTTTCTCACAGTATCCCTGGGTCGGGAATCCGGGCAGGGTTAGCCGGGTGGTCTGGTTCAGGGTCTCTCACCAGGTGAAATGAAGGTGGTGTCCAGGGCTGCGGGCATCCCAAGGTGCTGCTGGGGAGAGATCTGCTTCCCGGCTCCCTCACAGGGCTGGGGCCTGACGGACTGCCTACACAGGTCTTTGCCTCTCCATGGGGTTGCTCTCTCGTGGCAGCTGGCTTCCCTCAGAGCAAAGCGGGGAGAGAGCGAGAGGACTCCAGTAGAATCTACAGTCTTTTTTCAATCTAATCTTGGAGGTGACACCCCATTACTTTTGCCTTATTTTCCACAGAAATGAGTCAATAAGTTCAGGCCTCACTCAAGGAAAGACGATTACACAAGGGCCTGAATACCAGGAGGCAGGACCATTGCATAATTCCCTGGAGTGATAACACTCATTTCACTAAGATCTTGCTCTCTCTCTATGTGTATGTGTATATCCAACCGTTTTTAAAAATTTCATTATTTTGTAAGGATCATTTTTTCTACGATATAGATATTTTTGTGGAAAAATTATCCAACACTAAGAACATGACCTTAATCATTGTCATCTTGGGCCTGGGTCATGGGTTGAAATTACATAAGCAAAAGCTTAGTTCTAGTCCATTTCCTCCACATAGACCCCACTTCTGATAGTTTTTTTAGTCATCTGAAACAGATATTGAACTGCCTATCATGTTTATAACACTGAACAAGATTCTGGTATTCTAACGTTTCTAGAATACTAGTCGCCTAGAATTTGGGGACTTTGTATCGTAATGCTTTTAATTCAGGATTTAATTTAGGTATTAAGTTCAACAAGGCTGACCGACACAGAGCACCCGTTCTCAAAGAGCTCCAACCAGCCTGTGAATGTGAGCTATATCTAGGAGCTCTTCATCAAAGAACGGTCTTTACTAACAAATGATCCATGCCATTTTTGTCTATCAGGATGTCATTAACATAGGAGCTTCCCTCCAATGTTTTCAAGGTTTTTTTTTCTTTTTTTTAGCACATTTACCATAGTGGGTGCGTATTTCTCAACAAAGCAGTCAAGTTTATTTGTTAATGAAGAAAGCCAGTGTGTTGGAACCTGTTGATTGAATCTTAGCATAAACTGTAACTGATGACAGCAATTGAACCAAAGAAATGACAGCTGTCAGATGACAACTGCAGACAGAAAGGATGGATGAATGTGGAGTCAGGAAGCCTTGCCACAGAGCAGAAACTGACTTACACCTCCTTTTCTACCTGGTTTTAAACTGGATATCGACTGGGATCTGTGAACCTATGTACTTTATATGTGAAACAAAAAAAAAGCTAATTCAAAAAGAGTACGTTATTTTCTCATTCGTAGACGCCTACAAAATTATTAAATTTATAGCAACAAATTTTCTATATCTTTTTTTATTTTTGAAGTTTCTTTAAATGCCCTTGTCTGAAATCCCACTCCCTAAAGTTACGTAAACACTCAATAATTTGATGTGTTTTTTTCTCTCTGTCTACACACACACACACACACACACACGTATTTATAATACATACATAAGATAGTGCTATGTCCATCTTTGAAAGGAAGCTTCTTCAATCGGTTTTTCCCCTCTTTCCTTCTCATTTATAATGAGAAATCCATTGCTGTTTAACCACGAATTAAAAATCTTCATTATAAGATTTCTAAAAGCCGAATACACGCTTTAATAAGTTCAAAACTAATTAAAACAAAGTTACTGTTTTGGAGGGTTTTTTTTTCCATGCACTTTGAGGGTTAGTGCATAAATACTGCTGGAAAGCTAATTTCCCTATAAAGAATTATAACCAAGTACGCTATTTTGAAAGTCTTTTCTTACTCGAAATATACACTAAAATTACTTTCACATGCACTTTGATTAATTACGTTGACAATGCCAATTACCGTTCTTGATTAAGGCAAAACAGTGAGCCAGTCAAACACGGTTGTGGGGGGAGACAATGTTAACCAATTTAACAATAACCCACAACCCTCGGACCAACTGTGGTAAAGTAGCGAATCTCTAATTATTTATAGTTCCTATCCAGCATCTTTTCTAAGTAAGGAGATTTTTCATGGCCTATGTCACAACCGGGAAAAATAAGATGCGTAAAACTTTCGGATTAAATACCATGTAAACAAAACTAAATTGCTCTACTTAAAGTAGAGTTTGTAAGAATTATGTTAATCATAACCTGTTTTGCATTTTATTTTTACAAAGGCATTGTGGGTAGCGCCTAGCTAAATATGAAAGTAAACCGGGTGGGTGGTTGGCAGCCACGAGGGCTCAGAGAGTGGCGGGCTGGGCAGGGTGAAGACAGCCTGGGCTGGGAGCCCACGCCCTGCCCGACCCGGCGGGGCCGCACTGAAAGACAGAGAAAACCGAGTCACGCGCTTGCCTCGGGCCGAACTGCTGGCCGGCTGTCCCGTTTCATGTCAGTGTCAGGGGCGCGTGGCCGGTGTGGACTGTGCGCACGCGGAGCGCGCGGAAGCCGGGCAGGGTCGGGGTGGGGGCGTCCGCCTGCCGGTCCCGCTCCCGCTCCTGGGACTGGCAGGCCCCACCTTTCATCTTCGTTTCACGGTTAGGATCCCCTTCCCCAGAAATCCCGATCGTCTACGCACAGGTCTCTACTGGTTAAAGATGAAAAGTCAGTCAACAGGAGTCAAACAGGTGGCTCCAGCAAGACTCCCCCTTTCCCTCCAGTAATTGTAGATACCACCCAGGAACTCCTGTGGGTGCTAAAAACCCTATTCTGGGAGTTCTTCCGCAGTTTAAATCACCCATCAGTTACTCATCTTTTCTCAACCCACCGTGGGGGCTGGGGTATTTCTTTTCAAGAACTGACTGGGAAAATGCAAACCATTTGGTGACCTTTGGAAGCTTTAGATATTTATAGTGAAAGCTAAGGACAAACTGAGAGGTGATTGCCCACTATGTATTTTGCACATAAAAAAACATTGCCAACGAAAACACGAAGTTATATTCCTTAAGGGAGAGGGTTTCGGCTGAGGACATGGGGCTGAACCTTGGTTTTATATGTCAGATATGAATTACACCTCAGAAACTAAAACATGAAATAGATTTAATAAATAAGCCCTTTGAAATATTGTCCTGATCTAACTTTTTCCAAGGATAGTTTTGCTTTTTTTTTTAATTAAAATATTCCTTTTGGAGATATTTTCATAGATTTCCTGCATTTAGTCAAAATATAGCTCTTATTCAACATACTTCTTAAGGTTTTCCTAGTAACTTACTGTTCTTTCTTCCTGCAAAGACAAAACCAGGAAATTGTTCAGAAAAAGGCCCGAGCTGACTTCCTAATTACCTATTGTAATGAGTGAGAAAAACTTTGGAAATTGGAAATATTGGAGCTGGGTTGAGTTTTTCAGAAAAGTGGAGAAAAACCTCAAATTTAAGATATTTTAAAATTGTCCTGGGGAAAATGGTGGCACAAAAAGCTTAGAGATTACTGAAGTCTAAGCTAGCTGACTCAGTGATTAAAAAATTTTTTTTAATTTTTATTTTTTCATTTTTATTGATGTCTTAATAGTTTATAACGTGGTGGGGTTTTAGTTGTACATTATTATTTGTCCGTCATCATATGGATGCATCCCTTCACCCCTTGTGCCCACCCCCCACTTCCCTTCCCCCTGGTAACCACCAACCAGTTCTCTCTGTCTGTGTGTTTGTTTATATTCCACATATGAGTGAAATCACGCAGTGTTTGTCTTTCTCTCTCTGGCTTATTTCACTTAACATAATACCCTCCAGGTCCATCCATGTTGTTGCAAATGGGACGATTCTCTTTTCTTATGGCTGAGTAGTATTCCATTGTATGTATATACCACATCTTCTTTATCCAGTCATCAGTTGAGGGACACTTGGGTTGCCTCCACTTCTTGGCTATAGTGAATAATGCTGCAATGAACATAGGGGTGCATACGCCTCTTGTGGTGGTTGATTTCATGTCAGTTGGGTAGATGCCCAAGAGTGGCATTGCTGAATCATAAAGTATTTCTATTTTTAATTTTTTGAGGACTCTCCATACTGTTTTCCATAGAGGCTGCACCAGTTTGCATTCCCACTGACTCAGTGATTTTTAAAAATACATATAATCTAGGAAAGGCAGCAAATTGAGAAAGATGATAGGAATGTTGTCAAGTGCTGTATTTTAAAGGTGGATAATTGCTCTAGTCACATCCTTATAAATTTCAGGGTTTTGTCTTTTGACTAAGGTGGGAATTTGTATAATAGTAAGCATTGTAGTTTGTACAATAATTTACACGTTTCTTTATATTATCTCATTTGTATTACATTACTGGTATCTTTATCTTTAGAAATTGGTAGTACACATCAACTTTTACCCCCCTTGGTAATACTTATTGGACCCGAGGAGAATCAGCATATGCCATCCCCAAATATGCTACTTTGGCATAAAATTATTTTGGCATAAAATTATTTTGAACTAACGCCAATTGAGAATCAACAGATGAAGAAAGATGACTTCTTGGAGTTTCCCTTATCTGACTAAAAGCAGCAACTTCTGGGAAATAAGGTTGCCGTAAATTCCCTCTTTCAGGTGGGTCTACTCATAAATACCCTCTCTGGGGGAGTTTTATGGCCCTTGAGGAAGACAGAAAGACCACTCAAACCTGTGTAGACAAATATTATCACAAACATTCTTATCTCTGGTTTGTTTTCCTGAAAACCCATTTTTGCCTTTTCTAAAGAAACCCATTTGTTCCTCCCACAGTAGGCCTTTCTCTCCCCTCCTTTTCCCCTACTAAGTTAGGTATATGAGCTCCAATTCCAACTACCCCTTTGAGTTACTCATCATTGAGCACTCCCACATGTATGAGCGCTACACACGTAAAGACTCTCTGCTCTGTTCTCTTCCTAGAGAGAGAAGGCTTAATTTACAGGCCCACAGACACTGAAAATGAGAGGGTGGAAGAAAGGTTTTTTTCCTCCCCCATTGACCTAAAGGAAATAATATGAAATACTGGAACAACTGCTGATCAAAGAGGTTAATGGGATATGTCGGGGGAGAAGAGTTTAGCCCAAGATCTTTATAGAAATGGTCTTGGTCCTAGATCTGCAGTACCCAAGTTAAGTCGGCTCACTTTAAGGTTTTATTGAGATTTACCTCCCTTCCAAGCAGTGTGCAGAGAGCTGTACCAGCATGTCTCACTTCACCCTCAAAACAACTTCCTCAGGTAGAGAAGTTAGAGAGAGTAAATAACTTCCCTCAGGGCCGCATCCTGTAACAGGTGGAGCAGGGACCTTCTCTGAGCTTAAAACACTAAATGCTAATGCAACAAAATGCTGCTTCTTACCCTGTGCTTCATTCTCTCCTTCAGAGACATTACTGCAGGGGTCAGAGGCCCGTGACCTGATTCCTGGCGCATGTCATGCAGGCTCAATAAAGGTTCGTTTGAATTAATTAATTAATGACCATTGAGTGTGGCTCTCCAGAGTTTTAATTTAAATAATCAATCAACCAAGGGGAAGGGGGGTGGGGGGTGGGCACAAGGGGTGAAGGGATGCATCCACATGGTGACAGACAAAAAATAATGTACAGCTAAAACCCCACAATGTTATAAACTAGTAAGACATCAATAAAAATGGAAATTAAAAAAAAATAAACAATCAACATTGCCTCTATGTCCTCTTTTCCCTTCCTGTTATCCAAAGCATTTCTATTTTCCTGGACTTACACTAATGATACCTTCTTTCCTTTGTCAGCCGTCTGGTTGCATATAGCCAGCTCCGTTTCCATAGCCAGAGAAGGAGGGACTGGATGGGCCAGGTGGGGCACACACAGGAGTGAGACAGTGCAGGCTGATTTTCAGTTGTCACGTCTTTTCCCATATGGTTTCTTCCTTTGCTTTTATGTTCAAAGTTCTTCCAGGGCATAATTCAGTTAAATATTCACCTACATTTTCTTCGAGGGTTTGCTCTTACTTTCCTTTTAGCTCTTTAATAAATCAACTTTATTTCAGTGTGAGTGATGAGAAACCAGCTTCTCATCTTCTTTGCTTGGCTCTCCCCTCTTAATTAGGATTTCTAATTTCTGTGGTATTTCTTAGCTTTAAAACTCCTCCAGGTCGTGTTAAAATTAGTTAAATTTTACTATGCTGTAGGTTACTTTCTGAGCACAAACTGCACTCTTTCCAGAACTAATGTGCTCAGTGACTTTGGGTTGTTCTTTTCACCTCTGGGCCTCAGAATCTTCTGCACAAGGCTGAACCATCACTTCCATCTGTGTCCCGGGATAGCTTCCTCCCCAGAACTCGGCCGTACATAGTGGCTTAGATGTCAGCTCACCCATTGCTCTGCTCTCTGCGTGTACCAGGAGTCAGGAGCGCTTGGCCTTTTTCCTTGGAGAGGGTATTAGTAAGCAATAAATCAAGTGAAGGACCTTCATCCAGGGACCTCATCTGCCAGGGGACCTTTGTGTGAAGATCTCGGGAAGAAAGGGAAGAGTTCGCATGATTTTACCCAACAACCTCCAGCAGCTCTTGATTCCCCAGGTTAACAATGCACAGCGTAGGGGTCAAGAAATATTTACACGGTTAATGGGTGTGTGAATAGCTATCTCTGCTTCCTGCCCAGGGAATAGGCTGAAGATGCCAATGCCTCCAATAAAGCAGCATTCACTGGCAGTTCGGCATCCTACCCTGAATGAATGAATGAATGCATTTTCTGAGCTGAAACATTCCTCCCTACCTCTTTCTATGGCTGACTCTCCTATCTGCTGGCCCTAATTTCAATGTCTCGCCCCCTCGGAGAAGCTGTTCCTGAAGCCCAGGCTAGGTCAGGCCCTCTCCTTACAGCCCCTTCTCCCTCTTCCTGACACTTAGCACCCCTGCCATCACCAACAAGGAGGCCCAGGCCTGTGAGGGGCTGAATGAGGCAGCTAAGGGCGTGGCCGCTGAAGCTGGACTTCCTGGGTTCAAGTCTCGGCTTCGTCTACTCCTTACTAGCTTTGGGACCTTGGGCAAGTTACTTAACTTCTCTGTGCCTCAGTTCCTTTATCGGCTGAATGAGGATCGTCTTGGGGCCTACATCAGAGTCACGCTGTGAAGATCAGAGGACAGAACATCCTCGTAAAGTGCCGGGTGCAGTGAGGTGCTGAAAAACACGCGCTGAGTGAATGGACGTGGAAAGCATCTACTCCGCTGCTCTGACCCATGGATGGTGGAAAGTTCCCTGAGGTCTGGCTGTCCAAGGAGAGAGGTGGCAAGCATGGGCGGTGGGGAGAGTGGTGGCAATGAAGGTGATAGTGGGACATCTACAATATGCTTCCCTTTAGGGTGGGGTTGATCTGCTTTCACCCTGTAGAAAATGGCTTCTTGGCGTTTGCCCAAGTGGGAATGAGTCTGGCCTAGGTGACAAGAACCACTGTTTTAATATAAGTACACAAAGTCTGTCTCTTCTTTCCGGTAGCTTCTGTCATGGGAACTTGGGTGGGGGTCAACTCAGTTGACTGGATTTGGCTCCCGGTGGCTAACCCTGTCTGATAACCTAGTGGCGAGAGGAGCGGAAAGGGTGGGGCTGGCTTCAGAGCGTTTACTCGTGATTCCTACGGATGTGCACAGTAAGGGAAAAAACCATGGATCCCAGCTCTGGAAAGTTCTTCCCTAATTCCCTTTTTAAATTTAAATGTTTATGGAGTTGGTCTCATTCTACATGAAAATATTTTTACGACTTGAGGAGGCGGAAGCAGGAAGTGATTTTGGAACAAATACATTTGGTCCTTTGTTTTCTGGCCTAGCTAAGATGTGGTTTTGAAGACAGTGGAGAATCTGTCAGCTCTATGATCTGTCACTTCTCTCGATCACTTCCAGCCCTGTAATTCTATAACCTAATAGAATTTATAACATTATGTATTCCAGTAGTGGCTTGCAAAGATTGCTCTGAAGGGATTACAGATGATTCTGTAAGGATGTACTTTTAGAAGAAGGTAATGCAATTTGCTTTCCAGGCCAAAGCCCTAAAGATAATTCGGTAGGAGTTCAGACACGTGTTAAAAGGCAGTTGTTTCTGGGGAATCCAAATGGCTTTAAAAAATCAATTTCATTTATCATTGGAGGAGGGCTTGCATTTTAGATTTCTTATGGTTTATTGAGCAGTAAAGCACAATGACCGTGCAAGCATTAAAAAAGTGAGCGATGAGAAAAATCAGTGCAACATACCAAATTCAAATGAGGTATACCAGAGGGCGGAGAAGGAATTTCAGAATGCTGGGGTGAGGAATGGAACTGAGACCTCGTGTTTGCCTTTGGGGATCCTTGCTTGGTCAGATCTGTGACTCTAACACATGTCCTCCATCTGACTGCCTCTGTGGCCCCTCACGCCGTAGAACTGCCTCGGCCCATCTGGTTTCCTTTCGTGGGATCCGGGGGAGACTTTCTCACTGAAGTTCAGGTCTGCACATAGAGGGGTGGAGACGGTTCAGAGGGGGAGAGAGAGGAACTGGGGACATCCAGGCAGTGAGGGCCACAATGTGGAGGGCCTTCATGTAGGCAAGAGGGAACCGTTTGGGAGTTTCACCTTCAATAACTTGTTATAATAAAAAGAGGACATCTTTAACGTAGAAAAATGAGAAAAAGCAAAAAAATATAAAGAGGAAGATAAACATCACTCATGATCTCGTCTTTCAGAGCCTGTGTGTTTTTTTCCCCTTTCTTTTGGTTGTGGAGAGACATTGTCAAAGTGATATTTTTAGGAACATTAGCATGACAGTGGCAATTTAGAATTACGGAGGGAAGAACCAAGGCAGGGAGACTATTTACGAAGCTAATTCATGGGTCACTCGGCAAAATGGTGGTGGTAGCTGTCACCAAAAGGAGGGAGGGATCCATCGGAGGCAACCGGAAATGAAAATCAGTAAGTCTGGATGAATTTAGATGTGGGGAGTGGGAGTTGAGATGGAGGAGTTAAAGGTGATGTAGAGAGTTCCACCGGATGATGGGAGAATACATCACTCATTCATTCATCCATTGATTCATTCAAAGAAATGTATTGAGTACTGACTAACCTCATGGAACTTACAGCCTAATTGGCAGGGGTGGGGTGGCAGGGGGAGAGACGGACAAAAAAGTAAAATAAATAATTACAAGACATACCATGTTAGATGGTAGTAGGTTTTCTAGGGAAAGATTAAGCAAGGAGGGAGCTGGGGAGTGTGGCAAGTGTAGTATTAAACAGAGGGCTCAGGGGGGATCCAGAAAGGGGATTTTCAATAAAGAACTGAAGGGACTGAGGAAACGAACCCTTGAGTTACCTGGAGGTGGGAGCTCGCCCTGCTAAGGAGGAGGGAGTGATGGGGAGGGTACCAGGAGAGGAGGGAAGCCATGGGGCTTTCAGCAGAAGGCCACCTTCTGACTCTGGCTGTTATGTTGACAAAAGACTGAAGAGGGACAAAGCAGAAGCGAGTAGAGTAACGTCACATCCACAGAACTAGGGAGGTGTGTTTGTTTGCTGGGACTGCCATGACAAATTACCGCGGACTGGGTGGCTTATGAGAACAGAAAGGTATTTTCTCACAGCTCTGGAGGCTAGAAGTCTGAAATCAAGGTGTTGGCTGGGTTGGTTCCTTCTGGCAGCTCTGGAGTCTTCATGTCTCTCTTCTAGTTCCTGGTGGCTTCTCCTGGCTTCTGGTGGCTGCCAGCAACTCTTGGTGTTCCTTGGCTTGCAGTCGCATCTCTCCAGTCTATGCCTCCATCCTCCCATTGCCTCTCCTCTCTTCGAAGGATATTTGTCTTTGGGGGGGGGCATCATTTGACCACTCCAGGAGGTCAGGAGGAGGAGCTGGTGTTTGGGGAAAGGTGATACGTTGCCAACTGCCTGTGACCTAGGAACTCAGTGATTCTCCAACAGTTTCACAGGCAGGTGCTGTCTCATTCTCCCAAAAACCTATGTGTCACCTTTGCTTCTTGCAGCAATGTGGTCCTGAAAACAACCTGATGATGAAAGCCACGGTTATAACCCTGCACCACAGTTTGACCAAGGCATTGCCGCAAGAAGCCTCGGCTGTGCAGGTGCATTCCCATCTTGTGATCTTCCCTGAGAAAGGATTGATCCTGGAGGACAGTTCATGGTCCTGTCACCCTTATTCTAATGAATGAATGAATAGCCAGTTTAAATCTCACCTCTGGCCACTGTTGAAATTCACAAGAGAGTCTAATATTTAAAGTCAGTGGTTCTTATGCTTTTTTGTGGAGTCAAGGATGCCCTTAAGAATACAGTAGGAAATTATGGCTCTCCCTCCCCATAAAACTGTACTGGTTCTCCTTATATGCAGTTCCCAGGGATCCAGCCAGCCCATTTGGAGGTGGCCCATGCAGCCCCTGAAGGCAGGGCCATACTTTCCTTATGAGAGGATGGTGCTTCAAATCTTCACCCCGGAAAACCGCCTAGCCCGCTTCATCTCATGTGGCGTGACAAGGAAGATTTGGGCCTGGAAGTTTTCAAGGGCACCAGGGCGCCAGAGAGCTTAGTGCAGGGACGAGTCTGAGCCAGAGGGCCCAGGCAGGAGACGCAGATATAATCCAGGGAGAGGCAGTGAAGCCTCCACCACTGGCTCTGGGGAAGGAGAAAGGTCAAAGCCAACACAAGTCCAGGAGCTGCCCTGGTGAGGGGCTGCATGCAGAGAGCAAGGGAAGGACTGAAAAGGGACCTGGGCTTGTGAGCCTAGAGACAGGCGAGAGAGGCACAGCGACCTGAAGTGAGGGAGGGAGCGATTTTCATGCCAAGTTCAATTTGTAGCTTATGGAATCTTCATCGAGTCCATACTCAGTGTAGAAACTTTTAACTTGAATCGCTGAACTTTTAGACACGATAGGGATGGTTTATATAAATAGCATTCATGAGCATTTTGGACTTTCCTCTCGTAGCAAATACGGACTTTAATTGCTGTCAGCTTTAGAGGTACATCCTAAATGTGACATCCATTTTCATGTGTCATAGGGCCTGTATTATATTGTGTATAATTGTGTAATGAAAGTGTCCTAAACTTAAATAAAAATTGCTTTTAAAAGGCACTGACAGATAGTTTCTATGGAACCCCCATCTTAAATGCTAATAGTGCAGAATTCTATCAGTGTGACGTGAAGATCTTACACTGCGAAAAAGTTCGGATTGTGTATCTAGGACACGTCTAAGAGGAGAAGGAAGGCCCATGGGCTTATGGGGGTTTAGGGTTAGAAAGGGAATGACATTTATTTAAAAAAAATACTCTGTGTGCTGATGCACATGTGTGTGTGTGGAAACGCATAGGAAAACCGGTCACCAGAGCGGGCACGCTATTTACGCGGCTGCCTCTGAGGAGGAGGTAGGAATGGGGGGAGGGAGGGGAATTTCACCTCTTTTTACTGTATTCTCTAGTATCATTTGAATCTTTTAAGTGGAGAATATATTCACATGTGGAATTTAAAAGAATTAAAGGAAGATGGAGGCAAAACATCTCCTAGGACTGCAGTAACAAAGTACAACAAACTGAGGGGCTTAAAACAAGAGAAATTGATGGGCTCACGTTTCTGGAGGCTGGAATTCTGAACTCCAGGTGTCGGCAGGGCCACGGCCTCTCGGAGAGTCTGGGCAGAATGCTTCCTTGCCTCTTCCAGCTTCTGGTGTTGCCGGCTACCCTGGCATTCCTTGGCTCGTGGCTGCATTCTTCCGTCCCCGCCTCCTCCAGTCTCTGGCCCCATCGTCACACGCGCCTTGTGTGTCTGTCTTCACGTGCTGTCTTCTCTCTTCTTGGAAGGACACCAGTCACACTGGATGAAGGGCCCACCCTACTTCCATATGATCTCATCTTAGCTGATGACCTCTGCAAAGATCCTGTTTCCAAATAAGGTCACATTCTGAGGTTTTGGGGGTTAGGCCTTCAACATATCTTTTGGGGGGACACTATTCAACCCATAACAATATGCCAAAGCTGTTACTGGAGTGCTTATCTTTCCTTCCCACCAAACCAAACTTACACTGCTTCACTTCCTGTCCCTCCCCCCTTTAAAAAACATCATGTGTAGATCTTGGTAAGTGATAGTATCGGGTGCACCAGGAAAATTCTGGAGGGATGATCTCGTATCTGCTGGGGACCAATCCTGGACAATTACAGAGGAAAGAGACATTCCACGGAATTTACCAGTGGGGTGACATCCTGGCAGGAAATTGCAGTACTAACCTGCTGGCTACCGTTAAAACACTTTAGACTCTTCACCTTCAGATTTTGCCAGCCCATAAAGTTGTAGCCGTGGCTGACGTCATTTGAAGTTCTGTAGACTTGAAACCTCATAAGTTGAGTGAATGTGTGTGTGAGTGTGTGTATATGTGTGAGAATGTGTGTTTGTGTGTATATGTGTATGTGTGTGAGCGTGTGTGTTTGTGTGTGTGCTGAGTGTGTGCATGTGAGGTCGGGATTTGGTGTGATGATGGCGTCAGTTGACTGTCAGGGTTTCTACAGATGTCCCTCACTAAAGGAAACCTTGTAACCTAAAGCCTATAAATTTGGGTATTAGGCAAATTATATGGCAGTGGTTTAAGTGATTTTCTTCTTTTAGTGACTAGTGGGACTCAGGATTTTTCCCCCCACAGGCGCCTGATGTACCCATTGGACTCAAGCTTTTGGCTATAAAATTTGAGTGCAGAAAGAAAAACGCAGAAAGCTAGAGATGTGCTAGGCTATCAGTGCCCTCTGGAGCTGGAAGTAGGAAGAAAAGACTTCTGAAATAGAGGGGAGGGAGGGAGAAGAGATGGAAGAGAGAGAGGCAGATAGACAGACAGACACCAATCTGAGTCAGAGAGCGTGTGGGCCAGTGTTGCCCAGGACCTGACATCAAAAGTGGAGTTTGGGTGAATTATGAAGATGATCTTTTCAGTAAAGATCTGAGATAAGAGTAGAGCTAGCGAAAATTAAGAACTGGTAGAAAAGTTGCGTTACGTATTGTAGAATTAGTATCAATTTTAAAATTTACTCAGAAGATGCGTCATCTTAAATTCAGCACTTCCAGTAGTTCTAAATGTGTCTGTACCCATAAGGATGTATTTCCGACCAGACCATGGCAATCACGGTGACTCTAATCACCTGGCGGTGACATCAGCGGTGACATTTTCAGATGTCTTGGAGCTGCCTCCCCTGCAAGAGCAGAGGTGCTGTCTGTGGGGTCAGGTTCACCAGATGAGTAAGCAGACAATGTGTGTGTTTAGAAATCAGACCACTCATGTTAAGGGTTGGATATCAGATTCTGTCGTCCTTGGAAACTAATCAACTATCCACTTACCTCTTTCCCTAAAAAATTGGTCGGACAAAAGTAAATTCTAGAAGTGGAATTAAAGCAAAACCTACCAAAAAATTGCTTTAGAGATACAGCTAGATATGTATGGAGGTTTGAGGGTAAGGTAGAACTTAACCAAATCCTAAAGCTCCCAGAACTACAATATTTTCAGAGGGACAAGGATGTGAAACAGTGAGACACGTAATTACTGTCAGGGTTTCTGGATGAATTTAGATGTTTCCTTTCTCAGGAATGGTCATGTTAGCATTTTCTGAGTCAGATTTAGTAAGCAGATAAGCCTTTCATGGACAAAGGAGAATTTTAAAAACATGTCCGATAGTAGTAGTATTAATATGTTAATTCAGCCATGAAAATGTATTGAGTACTTGCTAATGCTGTACACTGTTAAGCATGCATTTTCAGTAGATGTGATTTTCAGATGCTTACTTTTTAAATTATAATTTTCTTACATTCAAAGACAATGCTTTTTTTTCATTTTGTTTTGTTTTGCAGAAAGCCTATCTGATTTTATAATGAAAGGATTCATTTAGCAGAAATTCACTTTAAAGAAACTTAAAAATTTTCTATTCTGTGTTAGGTGAGAGATGTCTACACTGAGAAGGGGATATTAATATGCATCTAAGCAGCAAAAATGCTTGCCTGAAAGCAAATAATTTTACTTGATATCCAGTACATGAGCTTAAATCACCAAACAGTAGAATGTTTTAAAGTATATTCTTTCTTAAAGAGAGAAATGATTTTCTAAGACATCTCTGCCAGGGCAGAGACTGTTTTAACTGTCTTTGTATCACACACAGCACCCAGCTCAGAGCTTGGAATATAAAACACGCTCAAAACACATTCTTTGAACGAATGTTTGATTTGGGTATCCAAACGTGAAAGTACTATTTCTTTACCTACAATTGTCAATGGTGGTTTTTTAAAAAGGACATTTTCCCTGCTCTTGGTGATAATTAATGCTCAGTTCAGACTGCAGGGTTTGGATGAAGAAATCTGAACAATAGCTAGACAAGACAAAGCCTGTTAAATCTTATGCAGGCTTTTCTGTCTACTAATGTGGTTTAGAATTATATGTTAGGAGCATTGTATACCAGAAGAATATTGATTGCATTTCAGATAATGCAATTTACAGTTAATAAGATGGTTAGGCTGGTCCAGGGAAATATTTGTTTTGTTCAATAATGTTAGACAGAAAACATACATTTTAATAAATACGGCATGAGAGCAATCCTTTTGGGTGAACTTCAAGGAAATAAACATACTACCATATGGCTACACATTGGTGGATTTTCACATTTCTCAAATCTGGAGAGATGTATTCTCAGTAATTCTTTGCTTTACAAATAGATTCTTTTGAATTGTTCTTGTTTAAATATCAGAAACCTTTGGCTGGCATTTTGTATGTAACCTTTAATATCTAAGGCTGATAGTTATAGGACAGAATATACAGTATGATCCCATTTGTTTAAATTTTTATACATATATACATGTATAGGTACACATGCACACACACACATATATAAAACTCTGGAAGACTAAATCTCTAACATCACAGTGGTTATGGTGAGGATCAGGGCAGAGTGGGATTATAAGGTATTTTTACATTTAGAGTTACATGTTTCTGTGATATTTGAATTTTTATAATAAGCATATATTGCTTTTGTAATCGGAAAAAGATATATTAATATACAGAGCTGAAGTTGATGACATCGACAATAAAAATAGTATTGCAAAGAACTTGAAAGTAATCTAGCTGCACAGTCATCTATCAAAACTGCTACCCGCTTGCGTGTACAGGGATAAATGCTGCAGCACCGCCTGAAATGGCAAAACATCTGCCACTCCTCGGAAGTCCATCACCGGAGGAGAAAAAGAGGACTCGTGAATGTGTGTCAGTCTGCATACACTAGGAAAATCTTGGGGGGGATGCACGACGAGAACCTGGTAAGCCTAAGGGAGTCCGTGTCGCTGGGCATGGGCTTTTTCAATTTTGTACTATAAGCTGAGCCACGTGTTAAAAAAAATACATTAAAATGTTAAAAGGCTAGGGGCTGGCCCAGTGGGGTAGTGGTTAAGTTCACACACTCCGCTTGTGTGGCCCAGGGTTCCCAGGCCTGGATCCTGGGTGCGGACCTACGCATCGCTTGTCAAGCCATGTTGTGGCAGGCGTTCCACATAAAGTAGAGGAAGATGGGCACGGATGTTAGCCCAGGGCCAATCTTCCTCAGCAAAAAAAAAGAGGATTAACAACAGATGTTAGCTAAAGGCTAATCTTCCTCACACACACACACAAAGTTAAAAAAGGCTCTGTTAGATTTGCAAACCACAACTACTGGTCAAGATAGGACGGGAATCTGATGGGATGGTTTCTCTTTCCTCCCAGCAGCCTTCTCACACTTGGGTATCTGTTGTATTCTCCCCCAAACAGGGCTTCTTGAACTATCGATGGTGAAAGACCAATACTTTAATAAAATCAATACAAATGGATTACTGGAAAAATGAAATTAAAAAACAACAAAGACATACAAAATTCAAGGTCCAATATTTTTATTATTAGATCAAACAGGCGTAAGATTCCTCCGTCAAATTGCTTTTAAACAGTGGTTCTCAGCTGTTTAAAGTCACGGCCTCCCCCCACCCAGAGGACATTTGGCAATGTCTGGAGACATTTTTGGTTGTCACAGCTGAGGAGGGTAGTGTTTCCTGGCATCAAGTGGGTAGAGGCTGGGGATGCTGCTAAAATCCTACAGTGCGTAGGACAGCCTCCCACACTAAGGAATTGTCGAGCTCAGAATATCAATAGTGCCGAGGTTGAAACACCTACCTTGAAAGATTTTAAGTGGTTAATCTCAGTTTTTGTATTTATCTCTTGGCAGAATGGTAACATTTTTGGACCCTGGTCCACAGACTACGCTTTGAGAAGTCTGCCCTAATGTACGTACTTTGAACTCTGACCCACTGAGGTTGCCAGGCAGATCACAACCAGAATTCCCTAATCTTTGAAATTTGTGAAGCTTCCGCATAAACAATATACAAGAACCAGCACAGGAAAATGGAGTTTAGTGATGTTATCAAATGAAATGTTAACAAATTTTTCTCTGCAGATGGCGACACCAGGGCTTGAAGTTCAGCTCGTCACTTCTTAGCCGTGTGAGCCTGGGAAAGCCAGTTAATATCTCTGGGCCACGATTTTCCCATCTGTGAAATGGGAACACCACCCTCTTCATAAGGCTCTTGTGAGGATTAAGTGTAAATAATTAGTTTTGAAAGTGCCTAACCCACAGTGGCACCCAATACCTATCTTCAGGTTAGTTCTCTCTCGAATTCCTGTGTCAAAGGACTGTTCCCCAGGTCACTGAGAACCCCAGAGCCTTGCTCCTTCTTCTCAGTCTTTTTATTTCTATGATGGGGCTTGAGACAACACTCATGTTTTCTCCTCCTTCTCGGACAAGAGTGGGCCCACCAGAAGCTTTCAGCTGCCAGACCTGCTCATGAGAGAGGGATGGGGCTTAACTCTGAGAAGATTAAGTGAAACTACTTTGTAAAGTGGAAAGTGCAATGCAAATGTAAGCAATCGCTCACTGGTTCAGCCAGTATTTATTGGGTCCTTCCTTACAAGATGCCCTTAATATAAAGCCGTGGGAAAGGAAACTAAGGGGAGAGAAGAGGCCCCCCCCAAAGCTTGCCACCCGGTAGCAAGCCATGCGTTTCTGAGACCCAAAGCTGTTTGAAGAGCAGAACCAGGCTCCCATGTGTTCACTGGCAAAAACGACCAGGGAGGAAGAGAAGAGACAATTTGTGGAGTAGCTTCTAGTGTAACTTATGAGGCCGCCCCAAGGCAGCCAGCTGGGGTTTGGGCAGGAACTGTTGGGGAGGGTCTTACCCAACCATCTCCAGCTCCACCTTAAAAAGGAACTGTGCAGCTGGCTCTTGTCCACCTGTCCAAACCTGGAGCGGCAGGGCCACACGCCTGGCACCTGGCATCGCTGACCTGGCTCCGGGGAACCAGAGCACAGACCCTCCGTGTTCCTATTCTAGGAACAGGGAGGGGCGGAGCGTGGCTGTGGGCCCGGTGCTGAGATGTGATCCCGGTCCGGCTGGTCAGGAATTGCAGCTCTTAGAGGAGATGTGCTGGAACAGGGGCAAAGCTGGGGCCGACCCGCCCATCACGGCAAAGAGACCCTTGTCGGGGGACACCTGAGCTCTGCCCGCTGGAGGCCCAGGACGACCTCTGCTTCCCAAACCCTTTTTCTTGAGAATCCTCCCCTCTCTTTCACAATTGCTGTGTGTGAGTCACGCTCTGGACGCGGCTGAGGCGACTGCGAGGGAGGACCCGTCGGAGGCTGCTCTCGGGTCGCGTTCTGAGTAAGTGGCAGGTGCCTGCGGACCCGCAAGAGCCTCACTGAGCAGGCCGGAGGCTAGAAGTCACCACGCGGAAGACTGGATGGGTGGGGAAAGGTATGACTGAATAACAAACGTGCTAACTCCCAGTAGCTGCCTGGGAGGAAAAATCTGTTCAGTTCCAAATCCGCATTATTTCAGCTACCTCGTGGCGACTGCGTCACCCACAGCATCTTTGCTGCTGTCAGTGGAGGGACTGGAGAAAGATGGCTGGTTGATCAGCTTCTGCAGCCGAGGCACGGGCAGACCCTGGGAACACGAAGAGAGCTGAGACGTAATCTCTCTCCCACAGACACTCACAGCCTAGACGGGAACCCGAACTATAAACTAATAATGACCACACATGGGTCAAGTGCTACAAAAACACATTTGAGGAGGATGTGGGAGCAGAGAGGAAGAAGCCGAGGAGGGCCCAGGAACAAAGAAATGGTCCTTATGCTTCCCTGCAGGCTCCTGACACAGGCTCTCAACATTCGGAGCCGACAACGCTGACATCGTGCCCTGACTACCTACGAACACTTCCTCGTTTTATGACTTTTTCGTTTTAATTCATATCATCAGGTTTCACTCCGTGGCAGAACATACAGTCTTAAACTGTGTGTTAATCCTACTTACCCGGGTCTCTCATGATACATTATAAAAATATCTTTTCACCCAGCGCATGCTTTGTGTCACTATCTAACTTATATCTTATACGAGGTGTCTTTCATTTCTAAAAGCAATTCATTCATATAAATGTTCTTGCAGATCTTTAAGCCCATATACTCTGGTCCCAGGCATAACTGGAAGGCGAATCCATGAACAATCCCAACACAAATCCATACAACTTTTGAAATTTCTTCCTATTTTCAAAGAAAATGGTATATGAGTTGACTCATATATAAATATAATAAATATAAATACTCACATATAGAGCCAGCCCTGATAGCCTAGTGGTTAAAATTCCGTGCTCTCACTGCTTCGGCGGAACCACACGACTGGCCTGTCAGTTGTCATTGCTGTGTGGTGGCTCGCACAGAAGAACTAGAAGGACCTACAACTAGAATATACAACTATGTACTGGGGCTTTGGGGAGGAAAAAAAAAAGAGAGAGGAAGATTGGCAACAGTTGTTAACTCAGGGTAAACCTCTCCCAGAAAAAAAACAACAAAACTCATATATAAATGTATATATACACGAGTATATATGATATGTATAAATAACATAAATGATATATGAGTATACTCATCTTTTTTTTTGCATGTTAGTCTCATATTATTATTTTTTTCTATTAAATCAGGCAGTGAGTGCACTTTAAGGCTGAGTTCTTTGCAGACGAACCCGTGACTCAAGTTTGCCAAGATGAGGTATTCTGGGGGCTTTTAAAAGTCTGGAGACATTATTAAGATTCGTAAAAACAAGATTGTCGAAGTCATACAAACTGAAAGTACAAAAAAAAATCATTTTCGCTTTTGATGGTTTGATGAAACTTTCTATTCTCTGGCTTCATAATTCATAAGCATCAAAGTCAAGGAAACTGTGGGGACATAATTTTGCAGTCACAATTTCTGAGTCTCAGAAGTACATTCTGGTGAATTGAATGTAGTATTTTTTTTAATGTAAAATAGGTAAAATATAGATTCATGGTTTTAGAGTTGGAATCAGTTTAATGACTGGAAAGAGCCTTTGAGAAAATTTGTTCCAAACCCATAATTTTACAGATGAATACTATCAGAACACAACTAGTTTATGACTGGCAGGTTCCTTAACCTCCCGGGGCTCAGCTTCCTGGTCTGTGAAATGAGATGCTGGGTTGTATGAACTCTTGATCCCCTTCTACCACCAACGTATTATAGGATCCTAATAAATGGTTGTTGAGTGAATGAAACTTAACACCCAGAGAGGCTGGTTGATTTGCCTGAGATCACCAGTTAGTCAGGGACAGACACAAGTCGTCTGACTCACAGCCATTGCTTTTTATATAGAATAGGCTTAGAAAAAAATTAAATTTTGTAAAAGTACATAGCGATTAATGAAGAAAACACCATAAGAAGAGAAAAAAAAATGACTCCATATTAAAACCAAGTCAAACAAACTTCTAATTATATTTCAGTTATCTGCATGTCCACTTTTTTAATCACAGGCTGGCCTCCCTTAGACATTCAGCTTATGTCCCTGATGTGCCAGGATGCACTGAAGGAATGACACCCAGTGTCCTGATTTCTGTTGCCTGGTAACAAACTTCTCCAAAATGAAGAGGCTTACAGCAATGTATTATTACCTCTTGTTATGGGTTAAATTGTGTCGCCCTCAAAAGACATGTTGAAGTCCTAACCCTTGGTACAGGTGAATGTGACCTTATTTGAAAATAGGATCTTTGCAGATGTCATTAAGTTAAGATGAGGTCATTAGGGTGGGCCCAAATCCAATATAACTGGTGTCCCCATAAGAAGAGGGAAAGTTGGACACAGAGACACCCAGAGGGAAGAAGGCCAGTGAAGATGGAGGCAGAGATTGGAGTGATGCTGCCACAAGCCAAGAATCACCTGGGACCACCACACGCTGGAAGAGACAAGGAAGAACCCTCCTCTAGAGGTTTCAGAGGGAGTATGATCCTGCTGACACCTTGATTTCAGATTTCTGCTCTCCAGAACTGTGAGAGAATGAATTTCTGCGTTTTTAAGCCTCTGAGTTTGTGGTATTTTGTTAAGGCAGCCCTAGGAAATGAACACTCCGTGTTTCTGTGGGTTGACTGGGCTCAGCTGGGTTCTTCTCTCTCAGGATGTCTTAGACGGTGCTGGGACTGGAGTCATCTGAAGGCTCGACTGGGCTGGATGTCAAAGATGGTGCACTCCCATGGCCATAGTTGATGCTGCTGGTGGCTGGGGGCTCAGCTGGGGTTGTGAACCAGAGCTCCTACGTGTGGCCTCTCCATGTGGCTCCTGAGCAGCATGGCAGTGTCTCAGGAATAACCATTCCAAAGAGGCAGGAAGTGGAAACTGCTGGGCCCGTAAGGCCCTGGCCAGATATTGGTGCAGCATTGGTTCTGCTGTAACTTAGTAGTCACACCCATCAAGGGGGTGTGACTCACTTTAAAGCCAAACATGTATGATTGAGGGACAGTTCTTTGAGATGTTCTGAGCCATTGCCTTCCACTGGTAATACTGAATAACAAGATGAGCTTGTAGAAAACATTATTCCTCAGCATAGTAAATGATACCTTGGGAGCTGGAGGAGCTAATGAGGCCCCAAGGATTCCAAATACAAGGAGAACCTCATCAAACCAGGTCCCTCCTTCCCTATCCCCCCCAGAAACTTTCTCACCCCTGGGTCACAACTTATGAGGCTGGAGGAGAAGTTTCCTCACTCCCTGCTTTGAATCATTTATTGGCCTGTTCAGTGACTCCCTAGCTGATGAGGAAAGATTCTCCCTTGAGGCCTCACAATTCTTTGTTCGACTCTGCCTTCATTAAATGCCTTCTGGGGGTTGGCATTGTGTTGGCTGCTGAGACAAGGAAATAAGTAGGAATTTTAGAAGTTCAAAAGAAAAAAAAAATGCCTGCAGTCTAGGGAGATGGAGCTGAGAAGCCTCTCTTATCCTCCCTCTTCTGGTTTCCTTTCTGAACTGTAGACGGTGTAGGAGCTCTCTGTCCTGGAGCCATCCCGGCCGTGTCTGTCTCTAGACACACTTTCCTTTCCCACGGGGTGGCCGGCCGGAGATGCCATCTGGGCCTGAGGAGGCCCTCGAAGGCCACAGTGCTGGGGCAAGCACATTCTAGTTATGTGAGCTTGTTATGACCTCAGTGGTTTCAGGGCGGGTTAGCGCCTGGAAGGGTCACCCTCTGGGAGATGGATTCCCGCTATCTCTTCCTGCTCCCCAGGAGCGGAGTGCAGAGTGGTTAGAAGAGAGAGAGATGCACCCCCTCTGGTGTGGACTGCAGGGGGCTGCTTTGAGGTTATTCACAGAAGGGATTGTTTTCTTGTGGGGGGCCTTTTATACTGCTCATGGGGAGCCCTTGAAGGACCTTTGGTGGCATCAGGGACCATCAAAGGGAGGAGTGAGGTGGGGGTGGGGGAAGAGACTGAGGCCCCTCATCCTTTTTTAAAAAATATATACTTTATTTTTTTAGAGCAGTTTTAGTTTTACAGCAAAATTGAGAGGAAAGTACAGAGAGTTCCCACCTACCCCCTGCCCCCACACATACACAACTTCCCCCACCGTCAACATCCCCCACAGAGTGGGACATTTTTACAGTTGATGACCCTACACTGACATATCATAATCACCCAAAGTCCACAGTTGACATTGGGGTTCACTCTTGGGGATGTCCATTCTATGCTTTCGACAAATGTTTAATGACATGTATCCACCATCACAGTATCATACAGAATAGTTTCACTGCCCTAAAAATCCTCTGTGCTCTGCCTAGTCATCCCCGCCCCACCTCCCCACCCCTGGCAACCACTGACCTTTTACTGTCGCCATAGTTTTGCCTTTTCTCTCACCCCTTTCTAACTGTTTTTACATATTAGGCTTTTGTTTAAGATTTTATTTGAAGACTAGGTTATGCTGCTTAAAAAGAAAAAAAAGAGGTTTTAGGTTAACTTGACCCCATCACTTGTTAGCTGTGTGACCCTGGGCAAATCACTGCACCTCTCTGAAACTCGATTTCTCATCAGTGAAATGGGGTAATGAGGGCTGCCTCACATCAGTACTGCTATGTATGTGCAGTGCCTGGCACACAGAAGGGCCTTAACTAGGGTGAGTTGCCTCCTGCAACCCGTGCTCACTTCCCACATTCAATCCCCAAGGTCTGCCCATTTTGCCTCTAGAGTTCTAGAATTTCTCTCTTTTCTCATCTCTACTATAACTCCTTTCTAGTTTAGGCTTGACGTGATTCTGTGTGTTGAAAACAGTGATTAGGCCACATACCTGTGCCAAATGCTCGCCTTTAAAGCAACAGAACATGGAGACATTACTTAGCGATATGGAGATGAGCACAGGCCGACGCCCAGGAGTAGGCAGGTGGGTTTGTCGGTTGTTTCCTAGTGTAGTTCTCTGGGGTCCTTACTCCCCTGCCCCCCAACAAACCACCACGGGACCTGTGGTCCCTCTGAGTCTGGGGCGCTGTCACGGTGGTGGCAGGCTATCCTCCCAGAGCCCCGCTTCCAAGTTCCTTTCATCCTGAGCTCTCTGTGACTCTTGCTGGCATGAAGCTCACGAGATACAATGGGATGGAAAGAACCACGTCCACAGAAATGCACCAGGCTCCACCGGGCAGCTTTCTGGACCGGGTCTCCTTAAATATTGATTTTCGGGCGTCTTCTGATGAAGACCCTCTAAATACCAGGCCCTCATCACCTCTCTTACCTGGCCTCCTCCCTCCCTCTCCTGAGTGGTCTCGCCACCTCCTACACAGAATTTGGTGACTGATTAGGAGCTGGGGATGAAAGAAAATTTCATTGAGGAGGAACTCCAAGTCCCAGAATCAGTGATGGTGTCACCAAGTAGAACAGAAAACACAGGAAAACAAGCAGCCTTAAGGACTTCGTGTTGGCCAGCTCAGTTTGCGGCACCTGTGGGCCCCACGGGTGTGGACGTCGGGCAGGCAGCTGGAGAGGGGCCTCCAAGCTTTGGTGTGTCCTAGGCGGGAGGGTTGTTTTGACCCATCCTCAGCTGGTTTTTCCATTTCCCTCTTAGGGGGCATCTGTTTCCTCTTCTTTTTGATTTCTTAGGTGGGGGTAATTCACTCTCACTCACGTCCTATTTACAAGACAATTCCTGGATGACTTGGCATCTAGTGTGATATTTTACTGTGGAAATGCCAAATATTTGCATTTGAGCTATTAGCTTATCATTTGGCTGAATTGATTAGTTATTAGTGTTTCGATACTGTGTATGAATACATATTACAAATATTATAAAAGATTTTACTTTATATACAAGTGACAAGATCATAGATTCTTTAGAGAAGGAAAAGTAGAGATCATATAATCCAATGCCTTCAACATGCATTAATTCAACATGCATTGAATAGAGCACCCTCTGTGTGTGTATGTGTATATATTTACATATGTATATATATATATTGCACGAGAGAGAGAATATTGTAAAATATTAACATTTGAGGAATCTCAGTGAAGGATATATGTGAATTCTTTGGACTATTTTTTCAACTTTTATCTGTCTAAATTTTTTTTTAATTAAAAAGTAAAACAGAAAAGTTAGTTTAATATATATGCTATATAATGCCTAAGGACGGGGGTGACGGCAGTGGTGGTGTGTTGGGGGTGGGTAGGGAAGAATACAAACTCAATAATACTACCAAGAAATTGGTACTCATGCAACCCGTCTCTGTATAATCGTCTCAACTTCTCAAATGTTTTGAGAAACACTTTTTTTGCTTCTTCTAGATGCAAAGAGATATAAATGAATAAATCAGAACACAAAATGAAAAGATTCTCTGCTTGCTGTTATAGTGATTGTGAAATATTATAAATCTTAGCCCAGAAGGAATTAATTTGACTAACGTAGATGTAAAGTCAAAATTAATAGGACTATAATCCCTTGGGGGATCTGCATTTGTTCTGAACACTCTTATCAAATGTTCCTGGGGACACAGGACACAATATTATTGTTGAGACACCTGGAGGGGGAGAGCAGTAAGTCGGAGGGAGGAAAGATACTAGAGGTCATGTGCTTGCCTTGCTTGGAGAAACCTGATGCAGAAAATTCAAGATACCAACTACAGGGCTTGGACTGTGGAACTGAGAACCTGACCCTGGGAGCCTCTTACAGACATGAGTCCCCGGACTGAGACACAGATGTGGCCGGAGCATGTGGTCCTGATTTGTATCAGAGAACTGGAGGCTTGTGAATGATCCCCTGCCTCAAAGGAAACAGATAGCACCCTTCGTTAGTTAAGTCTAGCAAGATCTGCTCTAAGGGGCAGGCCTCACCAGGAAGACAGTCAGGGGAGGGCTATTTATTCAGCAAGTGTTGAATGTTGAATAAGTGCTGTCTATGAATGAGGCACAGCGCAAAAAAATGGGAAAACGCAGAATAAGATCAATAGCATCTATGCCATCAAGTGGCTTATGGACCAAAGACTGCTGACTAAGGGGTTCCCATAGAACTCAGTTTCCCCATCTGGAAAAGAGGAAAGCTCCCTCCCTCATATGCAAAACATGAAGATTGAGTGATACACGTGAACCGAGCCGTGATCGCTCGGCAGGTATCCGGCAGTCAATGGTAGCTGGTTCCCACCCCTCTCTTCTCTGATGCGAGAGCCTGCGTCCTCCTGGGTTACTCCAAGTCGTGCCCACTCTGGTCTGACATCAGGACACCATGCACCCAACTCTGGACCTTCTGCTGTTGTCCTAACCCACACGTCCTAAGGGTGTCTGAACTTGCCCTTAAAGTACACCCCACTCCCACACCAAGACTGCTTACTGCAGGGCGGACGTTTAGGAAAGCCACCTGGTTTTAAAATGTGAATAAATTTGGGCTGCAATGGTGATTTCAATTTGTAGATTACACCACGGTTGTGCTATCAAGCAGTGTTCAGGTTTATTAATTTTATATGCATTGGAGTCTTTGAAATTGTTGGTTCGTATGTATGGAAATAAATTTTCATGAAATGAACTACAAGCTCTGTTATACAGGGCATCTTTAATACTAGAGTAAAATTACTTTTACTAGAATGGCAGGTTTCTACTATAAATTTGTGTAGAAAAAGGGGAAAAAGAAAGAATGGATGGAACAAAAAAAAAGAGGAAGGAAGGAAAGCAGATGTGAAGTCGCTGTACTTTTGGTTATGTTCAGGGAGAAATTTTATCCCGTTTTCCCTGGAACCCAGACCCTTTTCCACCCTTATGAAACCCTGTAAAGGTTGGGGTTATTGATCTCAGCCCCACTAGTGCTCAGGAGCAGCTTGGGACAGCTGGCGTGGAGCTGTAGCTGAACTAGAAGGAAATGATACAGGGCCAAAGTAAGGTTGCTAACACAGGCAGCCTCCAACGAGCATCTGCTTTAGATAACTGGGCTCAGACAGGGAGGAAACAGGATCTCAAGGCCACTGGGCTGAAACCGGAGCCCAGGCTCTCCCATGATGGGACCGAGGCTCTGCTGGCTGGCTGATCTGTGGACCAGCTGGAGGAACTGATGTCTCAGCTCAAAGGTTCTCCCTGGGATCACACGGACCGCTGTCCACCTGAGAATACGGCTGCTCGGAGCGTTCTCCTCTCCTTTGAGTTAATTCCTCCATCTGCCCTGGTCTACAACTCTACGGGATGCTTCATAACTGCTTACAGAATGATTCAGGCCTTCACAAAATCAAAACTAGTGCAGAGTGCAGAATCCCGAGGGGACCAAGAGAAGGAGCCGTGGAGAATGTCTGTTGTTAGAGAGGAAATGTGATAAGTTGAACCAGAAGCTTAGATTTTTTTCAAAAGCATAAAGTTGCACATGATACCGTTTTACCGGACTGACAAAGAAGGAAATAAAATTGAGAAGCAAATTCTTTTAATCTGGTCAGAAAAAAGAAAAAACTTTATTTACATTTTCCCCACAATTTTCTATTCTGTTCCCTTTGTGTATTCTTTTCTCTGCCTAAGAAGGAATTTTGCATCATCATTTGCATCATCACCGGAAATTTGTCTCACATTATTACCAGGTGTGACTACAAAGTAATGATACTCATTCCACCAGCCGTGTACGGAAATCAGTGTCCTTATTTCGTGTCAAAGCACACGCAGTGTTCTGTTTTCGTGGAGTAGTGGACGGGATTTGGGATATCATTGGCAATCTCTGATTTTACTTGTTGCAACATGGAGTCAAAACTTAACTGATTCTAGAACTTTGCATTTTCAAAACAGCTTACACGTTTAAAAGGAATCAGGTATTACTTAATAATTTAACATCGTTCTCCTCCCCCTCGATAACCCGGATAGATTGTCATCAGATTGTCTCAGATTGTAGGTTCTCAGCAGCAGGAGCCGGGCCCGTGCGGTTCCCTGAGTGTAATATTTCGCAATTAGATGCTTGACGATGATAATGCTTTGAAGGAGGAACTCATTTGTTAACTTTTGGTCTTTTTATTTTCAACACAACGAGCCAGGAAAATACTGAAAACTTGATTTTTCTTGTTATACCATTTTAGACATTGTCCAGTTGCCTTAACTGCAAGCTCAGGCAGAGAGAGGAGCTACTGCTACGTGCGGAATGAGTAGCTAACAGACCTGCCTCACACCTGTACTTGAACCAGCAGAGTGGCCCCGAAGCTGTGGGGGGGGCCGGGTTGAAAGACTGAGTTGACTTTGGGTGGGCTTCTTAAGTTAGTCACCCACTGGTGGGTTTCAGGGGCTCTGAGCATTCCCTGAAATGCCTTGTTTGGAAATTTTGGGGGTAGATTTCTAGTATCTGTTACTCTGATGCTCAAAGGAGTTCAGGTTGCCCCGCCAAAAAAAAGGTAAAACCACAGTCCCACGTCTTATTTTCCTGCTTCCATCAGGTGGAAACGTTGAGAAGACAAGGTATGTAAAGGCAGCTAAGGCAACATGCCGACGCTGTTTGACCAGACTCATTTCCTCCCTTCCTTCTGCCAACAGAACCCTGACTTTGCTGAGGGTGACAGTATGCCCAGCCTGAGAGGATGACTCATGATATTTCAAAACCAATCATGACAATCTCATCCTCTTTCACTAGACAATCTCCCAGCAAGGAGTGTCCTGGGCATGTGTTCCGTTTCTTGACAATGAGATGCACAAGGAAGTCTGCAGAAAAGCTTCTAGAGAGCTTTTGCTTTCTTGACATATGAGAAAGTAGTGGCTGGGGGCTGGACTCGTGGCCTAGTGGTTAAGTTCAGTGCGCTTGGCTTCGGTGGCCCAGGTTTGGTTCCCAGGTGGGGACCTACACCACTTGTTGGCTGCCATGCTGTGGTGGGGACCCACATACAAAATAGAGGAAGATTGGCACAGATGTTAGCTCAGGGCGAATCTTCCTCAAGCAAAAAGAGGAAGATTGGCAATGGATGTTAGCTCAGGGCAAATCTTCCTCAGGGGGGAAAAAAAAAGGAATGGCTGACTCAGTCCCTTCTCCCTTCTTTCTGCCTTGAACTTGCATGCGATAGATGGAACTGCAGCAACCATCTTGCAACCATGAGGGGACATGCATGGGGATGATAGGCCAATATGCAAAATGGAAAGACAGAAGGAGTCTGAGTCCTTAATGACATTGGTAAGCTGGCAGACCAATACTGATGACTGTCTCTGAGTTTCCTGTTAAGTAAACAGTAAACATTCTTACAGCTTAGAGGATGCTTTCTGCTACTTGCAGCCAAATGTACCTTAGTAGATAAAGTGAATAATCTTTTTCAGCTTAAAATAGAGTCAGTTGGTTCTGTCTTTTCAAAATGTACCACCAGTAGCTAGATGATGTTTTCGTTGGATGACCCTAGCCCTATTATGCTAGCCTTCTCAATACACGTGCAGGAAGTGTATCGGAAAATCAGGAGTGAGAAGAGTAATCCTCTGAACGGAAACAGTTTTCTTCCTGTTATAAAGGATGGTGGATTTTACCTTATTTTTGGTTAGAAATACTTAAAACAATGAACAGAAAGAATTATATAGGCAAAGAGACTGCATCTCTACTTCCAACTGAAGTGGAAATTAATTTTAAGTTTACATGCTTTTCTGCTCCAGACATTCCTATTTTGATAAATTTCTGTGCTATTTCATCATACTGCTTACTTACTAATGTAAAAGACTAACCCAGTAATTAAGGTTTACATTTTTTTGTTTTATGTTTTTTTACACTCTAATAAAGCCATTTTGACATATAAGTCACTTGGAAAATTTGAGGAAGGAAAAAGCCACTGAATTAAGTTAGCATATTCTCCTCCAGTAAATTCAGTCATATATATTTCCATGCAATTTATATAAATTTACATATTACTTCACATACATCTAAATCTATATGTATTTGTGGGTTAGTTTTTACAAAGCTTTATCTGTAGTACACCAAAGGGGAAAGGGTTGGAAGTTTATCAGTTAGCTTTTGCTGTGTAACAAACCCTTCCAATACTCAGTAAACAGCAAGGATGTTATCGCTTATGTGTCTCCAGGTTGGTTGGTCTTGCCTGCGCTTGACTGGGTTTGGCTCCCAGCTGAAGGTTGGATCCAGGTCTGCTTCACATTTTTTGGCCCAGCAGGCTGGCTGGGACATGTTTTTTTCATGGTGATGACAGAAGTACTGAACGCAAGAGGACGAACCCAAGTGCACATTTCAAGCCTTTGCTTGTATCACATCCACTCACATGCCATTGGCCAAACTGAGTCATAGGGCCAAGCCCAATATCCATGGTGTAGGAAATGGACTTGGCTGCTGGCTGGGAGGGACTGCAAAGTCACATGGCAAAGTACACAGGAAGAGGGAGCAGAGAAGAATTGAAAACAATAATGCCGCGTATGGGAAAAGAGTTGTACAACAAAGGACCAGCCTCTGACATTGTTCTGACACAGTTCTTAGAAACTGACAGAACTAAGAATTAAAGGAATTATCTTAGGAAAGAGAAATGGCTAGTGAAAGATAAAATTCCTCATATTGAGCGTGATTAGACTACAATGCTCAGAAGAGTGATCTCAACAACGCTTTTAAAAAGATCACCATCCACCACTGTCTTCATGTACCTTTCTAGACCTAGCCTAGTATTGCTGTGGAATAAAGACAATTTATTTTGTCATTGTTATTTTCATTGTCTCTCTGTATGCTAGAATTGTACAGAGATTGTATTTACAAGATTCATAATGTGCTAATGACCAATATTTTTTACCAACAATAGCTAAAATAATAGCATGTTCTTCACATGCGTTCTTTCATTTTAATCTTCACGACAACCCTATGAAGTAGGACTTGTTTATCATTCCTGTTTGACAGATGAGGAAATTGAGTCCAGGATATGTAACATGCTAAAGGTCACAGCTAGCAGAGGCAGGATTTGAACCTGATTAGTCTCAATGAGCATTCACACGCTTAACAGGATACACGTGACTCCTTGCTTACCAACCCCACCCCCTGCCCGGCGCATGAAGACGCTGCTATGCTATTGTTCCAACCCAGTTTGGCACATGAATTGTGCCAAATTGATCCTATGAAATACATGTGCTGCAAAAGAAAACAAATTATGCATCTATATTACATTTTTGTGTGTAGTATAGAAAATCGCTTATCTAGATTGCTTTTGAGCACTATATCCTGAGGATTTGGTTGATTGTTAGCAGAATGCATTTTACAAAACAACTGGATTTTTGAGCACTCTGAGCTCTGAGCTCTCTTCTTTACCGCGCCATCATTTTCACTGGCCTCACTGGCTTCTCAAACCAGCGTGGCCCGGGCCAGCCATGCCCACAGTGGACCAGCAGCCTGCAGTCTTGCTCCCAGTGACTTCCGCCATTCCTCCTTGGCAGATCCCAGCCCCGGGGCCCCTTGATTCCCTGTGGACCACCGAGGAACGTGTACGTGGCTCTTCATGTCGTTAAACTGCAGTTTAAAAACCTTTCATTTTGTTCTCCTTGATTCTCCATCATGTTCTGCACACTTTTCTGAGACCTGGTGTTAACTCAGCACATGAAGCAACGTTTGAAGAAACTCCGTAGAATTCAAATCCACGAGGAACCTCTTTCTGGATCTGAATTTAACTCTTCCACTTTCAGTCTCATCCTTTGCTCATTGATCTGAATAAAAAGAATCTCTGGACTTTTAAATGCGTTCAACAGTCATTTGAGTTATTGTCCTTTCCATTTGTTTTAAACTGTACAAATTAATTCCTTTAAAAAGGGTATTCTTAAGAAAAATACTTTTTTTTTTTTTAATTTTTTGTGAGGAAGACCAGCCCTGAGCTAACATCTGTTGCCAATCCTCCTCTTTTTGCTGAGGAAGACTGGCCCTGGGCTAACATTTGTGCCCGTCTTTCCTCTATTTTATATGGGACACCGCCACAGCATGGCTGACAGGCAGTGCATCGGCGGGCGACCGGGATCCGAACCTGCGAACCCCAGGCTGCCAAGCGTGGACTAAACCGCTGTGCCACCAGGCAGCCCCCAAGAAAAATACTTTTGATATGAACTGGAACAGTAAAGCACACCCCTTGAACCCAAGAGTGCTTTCATGTGACCCACAAGTAAACAGTTATTCCTTCAACTAGCAGTTGTTTTTCGCTTAATTTTGGCATAATTTTGGGGGTACTTTGGGGATGGCTAATGGAAATGTGAGGGTCATCAAGCCTCCTAGGAGGAGTGAGATTCATATTATTTTTATAACTGAGATGGCACAAGCACTGACCAATCGGAATGGACACTGGTCATGAACAGCCCGTGTGGCTGTGTTGGTGTCACCCCAACAGCAGACGGGCCCAGCTCCCTTTGGCACTGGCACCTGAACTCAGCTCAGTCACCCCAGCTCTGGCTCTAAACTCCTGTCAGGTGCTTTTGTAAATAGAATTTACTGTCGAAAGGAAAAGATTTGTCACCGTTCAGGAGATTCAGTTTCCAAAGGCAGTTTCAAAAGAAGGTTTTCAAAGAGATTCTGAGCAATGACTGGAATAAGTTATTCCTTCTTAAAGTGTGCTGCTAGTTGAGAAGATATAAATTCTGGCATATTTATTCAAAGACAAGTATTGTTATTGTGTCATACTTCCTGGTGATTGATATACTTAGTAGTGGCTGCCAAGAAGTGACTATCATTTTGATGAAATGTCAAGTCAGGTGACAGATGTCTGACTTATTTGGAGAACCTTAAACCTAGAGAGAAGAGATTATTGTTAGATTAGAACAGTATGTGTAGAATTATCACATTACAAAGGAGAAAAAGTCGGATTTGGAAAGAGAAACCAGCTATCCCAGTTTGACAACCAGTGGTAAGGGGACAACCCGCACTGCCTGCTTTCAGTGTGTAGGCTGCAAGACTGACGGAGTACACAGGAAGAGAAACAAGAGCCCCAGACAGAACTGGAAAGAGCTCAGCTGTAAGTCCGTGCTTCTTCTGCTCTCCATGCTTGCAATATCCTTCTCATAGTGGATTTGCAAATGAGAATTTCTCTGAAAACACAGTCAAGTAAAGAAGACATGGGAAATGTGGGGTTGGTGCTGGGGTTTGTGAGTATAATAGAGTAATTCCACCAAGAAGACAACACCTTTTTGTAGCAACTTATTTTAAACATTTTAACTTTACATAAAAAGGAAATGTAAAAATGCTATTTGTTCTAAAATGCCGAATAACAAGGGACAAGTTGAATGATTATAGCATATCTATAGTATAGAATATGAATCAGGCATTAAAAACCATGTTTTCAACAAAGCAATACTATACATTGTTCCATACATACGGTTGAGGAGCATGCACATGGAGTTTATTAATCTGTAACACTTATTTCTTCAACTGAGTGGTGTGTCCATGGGTGTTCATTATACGAGTTTCTATACTTTTTATGTGCTTGAATTATTTCAGAATTTTAAAAATCATGTTTTTAAATACTGATTGCATGACCTGGTCATGATAAAATATTAAATGAAAAAACAGACCAGGATATAAAATATATACACAATATGATCTCAATTTTGTCCTAAAGTAATATATATATACATACACACATATATGGATATCTATACACACACACAGATATGTGAATAGAAGACAGTAAAAGAGGCTATCTCCGGTGATTTTTATTTTCTTAATTATGCTTTTCTGCATTATCCGAATGTTTTACAATAATATATCTTTTATAATCTAAAAAGTAGTATGTTAAAATATTATGGTCTCTAATAGTTAGTGAAGAAGTCCATTGTACAGTTTCGCTTTTTACCATTATATGAGTAACACAGGAATGCGTTCGTCCTGTAAGGAGTTGGGGCCAGCCGTAATGACATGGGGCTGTGTCACGCTCCCGCCTCTCTATCTCCTCCCCTGTGCTCCGCCCCAGAGGTGACACAGTTTTGTGCACATCCTGCTAGTCCCTTTCTATGCATTTTTTTTTTTTTGGTATATATGTGTATATGGCTCTCTTGTTATTTACATAAATGATCATACTATATATACTGTTTTATAACTTACCTTTTTCATTTTATATGACATCTTGGGAGATTTTTAAATATCACTATATATAAGTTTATCTCATATTTTTAATTCAAAAATTTAAAAAATAAATTTAATTTTAGTCATTTAATCTCATTCATTTTAATAGCTGCATAGTATTTATAATATATAAATAGATATTAATAATATAGCTGTATCATAATTCATTTAACTATATCTCTAATGATGGATATTAAGCCATTTCCTAATTCTTTATATTATAAACAATGTTTCAGTGACTATCTTTATCTTTATGTATACAAACAAGAATTTTTGTGAGAAAGATTCCTGGAGGGCTGGCCCGGTGGCGTAGTGGTTAAGTTCGTGCGCTCCACTTCTGGCAGCCTGAGGTTCACAGGTTCGGATCCCAGGCACAGACCGACGCACCGCTTGTCAAGCCGTGCTGTGGGGGTGTCCCATATAAAGTAGAGGAAGATGGGCATGGATGTTAGCCCAGGGCCAGTCTTCCTCAGCAAAAAGAGGAGGATTGGCAATGGATGTTAGCTCAGGGCTAATTTTCCACACACACACACACACACACACACACACACATACACACAAAGATTCCTAGAAACGGAGTCTCTAGGTTAGAGGGGACACACATATTCAATAATGACAAATGCTGCCAAACCACCTTCTTAAGAGATTTTGTCACTTAATACTCCTGATACGTTTGAGTCCTGTTTCCTCAGATCCTTGCATTTCACTAACATCATATCTTGAAAAACACAGCAAGTTTATCAAGAACATTTGACAGATTTCTTGAATGAGCATGTATTCCTTTTATAATGAGAAAAAATATTTTTAAGTTAAATTGAAAAGTTGCTTTTCAAGACTGAAAGCAAACACCCCCAAATGGTAAAAGTGGTTCTCTTTGGAAGACAGGCTGTGAGCGATTTTCATTTCTTTTTATAATCTGAAAAAAACCCCAGTTAATTAAAATCTAGAATGTTAACATTGAAACATAAATGGTATAGAAAAAAATACCAAAAACACAAAAGAAAGGGAGAAAGAAAAAGAAATCGTAAGTCCCTGTCTAGTTAGCCATTGGAAAGAATAGAATTGGTTTGTTAATACTGCAAAGCAATGCTAGTTTGGGCATTTGGCACACAGAGACAGTTATCTGGAATAGACATTAGAGTGGATTCTTTAAAATGTTATTACAACACATAATTATTATGCTTCAAAAGTAGAAATGACTTAATATCTTAGAAAAAATTTAATAATCTCATCATTTTTTGCTAGAACTCGGACTACTTTAAAAGGACATTGGCTTGTAAAATAATATAAGGTATGAAAAATAATAAAATCATGGACAAAAAGAACATCTTTTTACTGGGAGTTTTCTGCCAGTGTGCATTGACTGTTATACACTATATTTTTTGCATTTATAAGATATAAACTATTGAGCAATTTATCATTCTTTTAAGATTATCCTAGAATAATCCTTGTATGAAAGTATTCAAAAAGTAACTTAAGAGGTCACTTTCCAGTGCAACTTTCTGAGTTCAGTGATTTGTTTGAAAAAAAATTTCACAGGTGAGATGGGAGGGACAACGTTGCAAAATAAATCAGCTCTGTCATTGATATGTTGCCCTTAGTTTAAAATGGCTGCTTTTTAAAACATATGGTTCCCAGCTGAAGTTTTATCACTGCTACTGTTTTTCTTCCCAAAAGATTTTACACCAGTTTGATAAATTTCATCAGTGGGAAAACATTTTCTCCTCAAGTTAGGAATAAATTTCTGCAGTTGGAAATGTTCTTATATTAAAAATATTGAATTGGAGCATGCTCTTCTTTTAATGGTAGGAATAAGTCTTTAGGCAGCAGTCATTAGAACACTGAGAATTGCAAAGCCACATGTCTATAGATTGTCATGGAACTTGTACAGAACCAGAGCTGCAAAAGGATAGAGGAACTGCCTTACTTGTCCGTCCTGCCTGGTGTCCTGTGCCATCCAAGGGCACAAATGCCAGCACTGCGTGTGAGCAACAGCATTCTGCCCACTGGTCTCCGAGTGTGGGAGGACACAAGGTCTAGAGAACCTTGTGGCTCAGACCCACTAGCGACATACAAGAGTTTGAGGACGACACCACCCTCGACTTGAAACAGCAGAAGAAGCCAGGATTCGGACCTTGTTGTGGGAAAGGTCTATTATCCAGAGAGATCTCAAAGCTCACCCAGTGCATCTAGTAACTCAGGAATTCCTCTGTCAGAAACTCCACTGAGCCTGGTCCTGATTTCAGGGTCCTGGTCACACACACTGCCTCTGAGATCCTAGGCAATGATGACTCTAGAGGCCAAGGGAATTAACTTCCCGCCACCCCCACCCCCCCATCCCCACTAGTCCTGGGAATGAACTGCTGAAGGGACCCAGTTCACTCTGCTCTTGGGAGCAGGTCTAGGTTGCCTCCTTGCTGATCTGGCCATCCTCTCACCTTGGCATTGCTGGCTGCACTCCTCTGCTCCAAACCCACGTCCCTTCCATCCTTCCTTTCCTCCCTTCCCTGCTTTCCTCTTGCTTTCTTGAGGAATCCTGCTTCATGTCCCTCTCCTCCCTCCCTGTCTAAATTCCTGATCTGGTGCAAGCAGGGCATGGACCAAAGCAAGCATTAAGTAAATGCCTTTTGGATGAATAAATGAATGGTTATGTATGGCTCAGACTTTTAAACATTTATGCAAACATTTTAAACTCTTTCATGTTTGTCTAATTATATATACTGTATTTTTAGGTAATGAGTTCCTTAAGCTTGTTACTTACCAAATGAAGTAATTCTTAATTGTTTTCAATGTAGATTGCAAAGAATGCAAGCAGTGCTTTTTAATTGAAACATCTTGGGATTCAATGAAAAAACCTGGATTCACTTTATCCAGATCGCATGTATTTTCAGAAAATTTGAACACTTGATTCACCTCTCAACCTTGGCGTTTTCAGCCTAAAGAGTACGGATCCGCTGTGCATCTTTATTCAGCAGCCTCTCTTCTCTTTTCCTCCCCAACCCCCACCTCCCTCTCTTAACCCTTTTAGGTGCAGTGACCAAAAATGTTTGTACTATTTCCTTTTGTGGACACCTCAAAGTGTTTTGTTTTTCTTTCAAGGTTGATGGTAAGACAAGTAATGTTTTGTTACATTTGGGACCTTAAGACCTTATTTTCAAGCAACTGGCTTCTTAGGGGCCTTTCCTAAGGATTTGACAGATGGCTCAGAGGTCTTCTTTTTTAATGCATAGAAGATTTATTTTATCTCTAAATAAGTTGTCTTGAACTTTCCTTATGAGCAAATACCATTTCTCTGGAAGCAGGATGTTTTGGTGGGAGGGACAGCTAAACCAGCTCTCCTGTTCTGCTTCCCCTTAGTAATCACCCCTTCCTTCTTTGTTTAAAATAACTTTGAGATATAATTTACATACCATAAAATTCACCCTTTTAAACTGTACAATTCAGTGGTTTTTAGTATATTTACAGAGTTGTACAACCATCACCATAATCTAATTTTAGAACATTTCATCCTCGCCCAGAAAACCTTGTACAATTAGTGGTCACGCCTCCTCCCTCCCCTACCTCCTCCCCCTCCAGTCTGTCTCGATGGATTTGCACAATCTACACATTTCATCTAAATGGGACCATACAGTGTGTGGCCTTTTGTATCTTGCTTCTTTCCCTTACCATAATGTTTTTGAGGTTCGTCCATGTCATACCATGTATTAGTACTTCATTCCTTTTTATTGTTGAATAATACTCTACTGTACGGATATACCACATTCTGTTTATCCACTCATTAGTTGAAGGACATTTGAGTTGTTTTCACTTTTTGACTATTATGAATAAAGCTGCTATGAATGTTCGTGTACACGTTTTTGTGTGGATATATGTTTTTCCGTCTCTTGGGTCTATTCCTAGGAGTGCAATTGCTGGTTCATATGGTAACTCTTTCTGTTTAAAATTTTGCAGAACTGCCAGACCGTTTTCCAAAGTGGCTGCACCATTTTACACTTCACCAGCAATGTATGAGTGTTCCAATTTCTCTACATCCGTGCTAACACTTGTCAATCTTTCTGATTACATCCCTTCTGGTGGGCGAGAAGTGGTATCTCATTGTGGTTTTGATTTGCATTTCCTTAATGACTAATGATGTTAAGCATCTTTTCATGTGCCTATTAGCCATTCACATATCTTCTTTGGAGAAATGTCTATTCAAATCCTTGACCCATTTTTAATGGGATATTTGTCTTTTTATTGTTGAGTTGTTAGGGTTGTTTATATATTCTGGACATACCTCTTCCAATAAACTATTTTCATGTGGCTTTCAGGACATTACACCTCTGGTTTTCCTCCTTCCTCATTATTTGCCCTGATTTAGACTTCTTTGCTGGTTCTTCCTCTTCTCCTTGATCTTATTTATTTTTTTAACCATTGAAGTATAATATACAAATAGAAAGAGCTTAACTAAGTTTTCACAAAGGGAATGCACCTGTTTATCCAGCACACAGATCAAGGAACAGAGCATTGTCAGCACCCCAGAAATGGCCCTCCTGCTCTCTCTAGTCACTACCACCACCAAGGGTAACCGACTATTCTGACTTCTAACATCATAGATAAGTTTTGCTTGTTAAGGAACTTTAAATAAACAGTCCTATGACACCTAGTCTTTTTTTCTGACTTCTTTCACTCAACGCCATGTTGATCAGATTCATTCATATTGTATGTAGCTGTAGACTGTTTGTTTGCATTGTTGTAGGATATTCCATTATGTAAATTTACCACAACTTATTCATTCTACCAGTGATGGGCATTTGGATAGTTTCCAGTTTGTGGCTGTTAGGCATAGTGCTCTTATGAACATTCTTGCACGTGTGTTGTGTTAAGTATACATACATCCACACATGCATTCCTGCTAGATCTATACCTAGGAGTAGAGTTGCTAGGTTATAGAATTTTAAGTTTAATAACTGTTCAAGTTTAGTAGCCACTATCTCGTCTCAATTTGCCAAAGTGGTTGTACCAATTTATACTCCTATTAGCGGTGTATAAGAATTGTGGTTGCTCCACATTCTTGCCAACACTTGGTATCTCCTGTATTTTTTTGTTTTGGCCATCTGGTAGGGATGTGGTGGTATCACATTATCATTTTATTTGCATTTCTCTGATAACTGGTGAACTTGAGCACCTTTCTATATGTTTTTTGGACATTTGTATATTTACTCTTGTAGAGTGTCAGTTTAAGGTGGGATTTTTTGGGGGGCATTTCTTAATATTTTGGATTCTTTTTCAAATTGTTTTGTGGGAATTCTTTATATAATGACAAGTCTTTTGCCAGATATGAGTATTGTGGATTTCTTTTATTCTTTGGCCTGGCTTTTCAGTATCTTAATGGTGTCCTTTGAAGAATAGAAATTGTTAATTTTAATATAGCTCTATGTATCATTTTTTCTTTATGGTGAGCACTCTTTGTGTCCTGTTTAAGTACTTTTTGACTACTCCAAGATCATAAAGATTTTTCTCTATGTTTTCTTTCACATTTAGATCAGTAACCCACCTCATTGAGGTAGAGGCCAAAATTTTTTTCCCCATAAGGATATCCAGCACCAATTATTGAAAAGACTGTCCTTTCCCTGCTGCACTGCCAGGTCACCTCTGTGATAAATCAGGTGGCCATATAGATACGGGTCTGTTTCTGGATTCTCTATTTTGTTTCCTACAGGTCCCTTTGTCCATCTTTGTGTCAACATCACTGTCTTAATTACGATAGCTTTTAAAAGTTAGGTTTTGATATCTGATAGTGAAGTCTCCCAGCTTCATTCTTCTTCAAGATTGTCTTGGATCTTTTTGGCCTGTCATATTTCACATGTATTTTAGAATCAACTTGTCAGTTTATATACACACACACACACACACACACACACCCATAAACCCTGCGGGGATTTTGATTGGCATCGTGTTGAATCTAGGGATCTTCTGACTCATAAAAATGACATTCCCTCTATTTACTTAGGTCTTTTTACTTTTTTCTCAATATCATTTTGTAATATTCAGTATATAGGTCTTGCACATTTTTCATCAGATTTATTATTAAGTATTTGATGTTTTTCAAAAGGCAAATGGTTTCACTTTAAAAGTTTAATTTCCTCTTTGTTTATTGCTAGTATATAGAAATTGATTTTTGTAAACTAGCCTTGTATCCAGTGACCTTGCTAACTTTCACTAATTCTAATAGTTTGATTGAAGATTATTTTGGAGTGTTATGTATATAATCATGTGATCAGTTTTACTTTTTCCTTTCCAACTCTTACCCTTGCTAAAACCATGTTCTCTTTCATATATTTTAGTCTTTATTGATCCTCTCTTGTTATAGCCCAGAAAAATGGTAAGATTCATCAGTTCTCAGCTTCCTCAAATCCTCAGTGGTCATTTATAAGACAAGCGTCACATTTGTAAAATGATCTTCTGCCCAGAGGTCATTTGTAACCATATTTTGGTCAAGCATTCCTCAATTTCATACTTGGATTCCTTTAAAACTCCCAGGTAATTTCTAGATTGCCTACATTTGACTTGATCAAATTTCTTTTTTAAAAGTCAAAGTAAAATGGTAACATCTTGATCAATTTAGCTGAATTTGTGTTTGGGAAAGTGAGTGGTGGTACAATATGGCTGGAATTAGGGTGGTGGAGGTGTAAGAGAGAAAACTGATGTGATGGCTTGTTTGATCCAGAGCGAGAGATAAGAGAAAGAAAGACAGGAAGAGGTGGGGGATGGGTTCTAATTTCAGAAGTGACATCTCTGGGTGCCGGCCCAGTGGCGTAACGGTTAAGTTCATGTGTTCCGCTGTGGTGGCCCAGGGTTTGCTGGTTCATATCCCGGGCACAGACCTACTCACCGCTCATCAAGCCTTGCTGAGGCGGTGTCCAGTGCAGAAGAGCTACAATTCTACAACTATGATACACAACTACGTACTGGGGTTTTGGGAAGAAAAAAGGGAAAGATTGGCAACAGATGTTAGTGCAGAGCCAATCTTCTTCTTCAAAAAAAGAAGTGACATCTCATTACTCTTGTGGCCATATTCTATTAGAACCCAATCGCTAGGTCCAGCTCACACTCAAGGGATGAGGATTACACAAGGGTGTGAATACCAGGAGGCAGTAATAATTGGGAGCATTTTGGAGACTGCCTACCACACCTCCCCTTGGCTTTCTAGAGGTGACTATTTCAACCTAATTCTTAAAAGGGTCAGGCTCATTTAAATCACACCCAAATTATGTCACAATTTTTTTATTAGGATTTCCCTACATGGCACATATTTCCTGGCTCCACCCAGGGGTTTTCCAGCCTGCACTATAATGCCACTCTTGTTCTTTATGAAAGGTCATCTCTTCTCAGGCCTTTGAAACCGGCAAACAGCCATCTGATGATTAAGCAGCTAGTAACAGGGGGGATTGGAATTGGACACCCCAAAATACGTCTCTGCCTGCTGGAAAGATACTTTAACCCCCAACCCCCACTAACTGACCAAAAGAGTTTGGGATGGGAGGCCTGCCCCCAGAACAGGCCATCACCATAGACATCTCCAGATTTCAGGGGTTCCTTGCTAAGCCCATTCTTAGTTCTGGTTACCCTTTGTAAGAGACATTTACATTTGCAAAGGAAATCTCCATTTGTAAAGGTATCTTCTTCCCTGTACCAGGAAGAAGGGTGGGGAAGGCCTAACCTAGAAACTTGTCAGGATGGAAGGCATGGACTTATATTTGCATGATAAACTTACCCATTGTTAATTGTGCTGTTTGGGCAATATGCTATCTGACTCCCACTAGGTTCCTATAGACAGGATCTCCCTGGGGCCTGGGTCACCATGGTAATGGATTTTTGAGCTATTGTTTCAGGAGCCGCCATTCTGTGGACGTGCCTCCTAAGAAGAGGCCTGAAGCCTGACTACGCTTGTGCAGATCATCAGTTACTTCATGTCTCCTCACCTCCAATCATTTCAGACCACCTTGCCCCTACCACATAAATATCCCCGAGTCCCTGTTTTCGGGGAAGCGGATTTGAGATTCATTTTCCTGTTTCCTCAATTGGCTGCCTTGTGATTAAACTCTCCCTCTGCTGCAATCTCGTGGCCTCAGTGTTTGGTTTTCTGGGCGGCGGGCAAAAACGGACCTGGCGCAGTAACACCTTCAATTGATACTCCTCTGTCGTTGATGAGTCCAAATCTCTTACCCAAATTTTATACCCTATGACTCTTCATTTGTCCTCCAAAAACTTAGATTTATCACTTTTGCTCTGTACTCCATATTCCTAAAACCAAAATCATCAGTTTTCTATCTCTATTAGGACTGAGAAATTATTTTAAGACCAAGAAGGGAGAGTTGATGTAAAAGCAATGTCAGAATATAATGGGCTAAACATTTTTTCACCCTAACAAACTGCATACTCATTCAGACACTACTCATTCTCAGTCAGCTGATTACCAGTGGGTGTCTGTAGCAACCAGATGTAAACATCTACCGAATCTACCCAAGTACCTGCATTTGTGTCCATATGCACTACCTTCTCTCCTGCTCCTAGCAGAGGCCACATCCTCCACTCGGGCTGTAGGACCCAACTCCTTTCACCTGTTCAAGGTCTGGAGTACATCCCTTCTACTTTTTTTCTGTGTGTGTGTGTGTGTGTGTGTGCGCGTGCGTGTGCGTGTGTGTGTGGAGGACCAGCCCTGAGCTAACATCCGTTGCTAATCCTCCTCTTTTTTGCTGGGAAAGATTGGCCCTGGGCTAACATCCGTGCCCATCTTCCTCCACTTTATATGGGACGCCGCCACAGCGTGGCTGACGAGCAGTGCGTCCGCGGGTGCCCGGGATCTGGACCTGCGAACTCCAGGCTGCCAAGCGCGAACTAAACCGCTGCACCACCGGGCTGGCCCCTGGAGGGCATCCCTTCTGATACACTCAAGGATGTTGCTCCAGTAATATTCCTTCTTTCCTGAACCATCAATTCCCATCTCCACTGGATCTTCAATACCAACATGGTACGTTATTTCTCTTTAAGATCTTAAAACTTTTCTCTTGATCCCACTTACTTTTCCAGCTATATTTCCTCTCCTTTCCTTTTTGGCAAAATCCTGGAGAGAGTATTCTACAATTGGTCTCCAATCTTCTCCTTTAATTTACGAAACTGTCTTATCAAGCTCACCGGTGACGTTCATGTTGCTAAATCCAAAAGTCAGGTCTCAGACATCTTACTGGACCTGTTAGCAGCATGTTATGCGATGATTACTCTCTTCTTTGAAACACTTTCTTCCCTTGGCTTCCAGGATGCCGCATGTTCCTACTTTCACTGGTTGCTCCCTCCGTCTTCTGATGAGGTTTCTCCTCATCTTCACAAACTTCATGTTGGAATACTTTGAACTTCTTTTCTTTCCACACTCATTCCCTTGGTTTTAAACACACTTATATGCTGATGACTCCCAAACTGATATTCCTAGTCACAACGTCTCCCCAACTCCAGACGTGTATAATGAGAGGATTTCTTTACACCAGAAATGGTGTAGAGATTACCTCAGAGTGAAAACATCTGAGCCACACAGACACTGAAAGACCTTATGTGAACTTCCCTTATCTGAGTAAAGTACAGCTTTATGAGGGTCAGCTACCAGCCCCACCCCCAGCACACACACCCCACAAGTCTCCAGTCAGGGAGGTGACTCACCTTGGGCTCTGGGACGTTAAAAAAAAGATCATTTAAACAAGTCTCATCATAACCTTCCATCATTTGAAGCCTTAAACACCCACCCTCTCCCTGCCCTTTCTTAAGCTGGTATATATATATGCCTTTACCTCTAGCTGTTTGGGGACCTCTCTCTCTGTAGAGGAATCTTGCATTCATAATCAACTTTTCTCCCGTTAATCTGTTGTCAATTAATTGCAGGCCCTGATAAGTAGGACTTACAATGGTAGAGGAAGTTTTCCTCCCAAGAATAACTTACCACCTCCTTGACATCTCTACTTGGTTGAAAATAGGCATCTCAAACTCACTATGTCCCAAACTAAACTCTGTTCTCTAAACCTCCATCCTCATAGCCCCTCCTGCTCCAAGTGCCCCTGCAGCCTCCAGCTCGATTATGACTCACTTGCTCGTCCACAACCTCTTTTGCATCCTATATCCAATCTGTCGGCAAATCCGATTGCCTATACCTTCAAAATATATCCAGAATCTGACGACGTCCCACCAGCTCCACTGGTACCACCTTGGTTCCCAGCCACAGGCCTTTCTTGCCTGGATTATTACAAGAGTCTCAGAACTGTCCTCTCTGATGTGGCCCCTGCTCTACTTCAGGCTACTCTCACTCAACACAGCAGCTGGAACGATCTTGTTTAAATGACCAAGTGACTTTTCTGCTTGAAATCCTCTCACTTAAGTAAAAAGTCAAGTCCTAACGATGGCCCACAAGGCCCTAGAAGGCCTGCCTGTGCCCCCTACCTCCCTCTACCTGTTCCTAGAACACACTGGGCAGGCTCCCACCGCAGGGCCCAGGCACTTGCTACGCCCTCTGTCTAGAACACTTCTCTCAGTAAGCGTTTCTCCACCTCCTTCAAGTCTTTCTTCAAATGTCACCTTCTCAGTGAGGCATGCCCTGACCAAGCTATTTGAAAATTGCAGCATTTGCACTCAACACTTCCCTCCTTCCATGCTCTGTCTTTCTCCATTTCATTTACCAGCACCTCATATGCTGTGTAATTTATTTTGTTTGTTTCTCTCCACTCCAATGTCAGCTCCACCAAGACACGGAGTTCTGTTTTGCTCACAGTGCATTCCTAGCCCCCAGGACAGTGTCTTTCACCAAGTAAGCACTCCATAAAAACTTGTTGAATGCTGAGTGAATAACCAAATGTGTGAGAAGTAAATCCCATTCATGGGGTTGAAAAGGAAGTTCTGTGATGCTAATAGCCTTAACTTTGTACTTGACCTTCTCCTGTTCCCCTAGGAAAACCTGAGGATATACTGTGAGCAAGCAGTGGTAGGTACAACAGCAAATCAAGTAGAGCTACGTCCTGCCTTCAGAGTTTAACTCTCCATTTCTGGTTTCATCCCATAACTGTAAGAGCTCCCCAAACAGCTAGAGGTAAAATCTCTGTCTTTCACAGAGGACAGAATGACCTACCAGTGGTAGCATTACTGTAATCTGAACAGCTTTTTTTTTTTTTTTTGTGAGGAAGATTAGCCCTGAACTAACACTTGTTGCCAATCCTCCTCTTTTTGCTGAGGAAGACTGGCCCTGGGCTAACATCCGTGCCCATCTTCCTTTATTTTATTTGGGATGCCTGCCACAGTAATGGCTTGATAAGTGGTGCATAGGTCTGCGCCCAGGATTCGAACCTGCAAACCCAGGGCCGCCGAAGTGGAGCGTGCCAAGCTAAACCACTACGCCACCAGGCTGTCCCCCAATCTGAGCATCTTTATAGAAATGAAAAAGCTTGGAGACTCCCATCCTTCACATCCACTTTTGTGTCCAGGCTTTCAGCTTCATCTAGGCCCCCTTTGTAACTAGCATTCTCACACACACAATCACATATATTTTCTTGCTTTCCCTGGTTGGAAATCTTCAGATAATTTTTCTTAGTTATCAAAATGAAATACTTCTTCTCCCTCCCAACTTTCCTGTATTTGTCAATACACAAAATAGAGTTGCAAGGTATCATATGCCGTCCATACATAATGAAGTCCTTTTGCAATGCTTTCCAATTTCCCCTTTTTCCTGCCATCACTGTCACCTAAAATATTTTGCTTAACTGGATAATGACATCACTGAATTAAGACAATAATGTGATCCACTGACATCCCTACGTCCTGCAGTCAGCCTTTACATTATATTTAACTTAAATATGTATAATATATCATATTTAATACAGCCCCACTTAGCTCCCTCATCTACTCTCTCCTTCTTTCCCAACTGGCGCTCTCAGCTCTAGTGACACTCCACACAATCACTCAGAGCAGATGTTCATTCCCATCTCAAGTGCCCTCACTGCCCCATCAATCTAGGTCTTATGCTTTCTTCAGGGTCCAGTTAAAATTTCCTTTTCTGACATTTTTTTTGGGAACATCTTGATTCAATATCATTCCTTGATTCTAAATGTTTTAGCAATTCATGCGACGTTTCACACTAGGCTGGATTTTTATATATTGCTTTGATTTGCTTTCTGTTCTCTCAGCTAATGTAATTTCCTTGATTTTTCTTTAAAAGATGCCCACATTGTTTTAGCATTTAATATAAAGGACAGGTAAAATTAGTAATTTGATAAGGAATTTAGGGATAAGTACTTTGAAGGTTTAAATAGCTGGTTAAAAAGCAATTGTAGATTACTGGTCTAGTTGGAAGCCTTTTACCATGGAATACGAATGTATTGGTGACTGTTAGGTGTACGCCAGATAGAATTGTTAAATTATTTTAGAGTCACATCTCAGATGCATAACCTACTTACTTTTGCACTCTTCTTATCATTTATCCATAACTGTGCTTTCACTTGGGCACATAATTGTTTTTTCTATATCTTTTGGCTTCCCTCCACATGTACTTCCAAAGTTGAGTTGCTTTGGGATATATGTGAGGAATGGGATGGTGATTTAGGAAAGGTGGGAAAATTATGAGTTAAATCATCAAATGAGAAATCAGTCATTAAAAATCTTAGTCATTTAAAGATGTAATTAAAAACATAAAACACATTTCTTTATTCTTTTAACCCAACAGTTCATAGTTAACCATTTTCCCCCCAGTCTCAGCTGTCAATATGGAATCCAAGTTTACATGGGTGAGTGGTTCTTTTGCCCTATAGCTGCATCCTATTAAAAATAAATTTGGAATGATCTTCACTTCATTGCCAGATAAAGCAGAAGGGGAGATTACATCCTAAACGGAATATTCCTCATTCCTCTGAGTTGACAGGTTTACCGCAAGATCGGTTCTTAATAATCGAAAAATGCTGCAGTCATCCCGACACTTAACGGAGGCGTTAGGTATGAGGCAAGTGAACCGCACTCATCCTTGATAAATGATTTTAGCGTTGACACGTGCTTGGAACTGCAAACACTGGAACGGTCTCAACAAGGCGCTTTGAGGGAGGAATTTGAAATAACCGTAATGTCGCTCTTTCCCAGGTTTCTAAGGCGATGGGCACTGCGGGCTCGCCCAGCTCAAGTCCAGCGGGCCGGGGGATCGGAGACGAGCCAGGCGGCCGAGGGCAGCCGCAGACAAAAGTCGCGGGGAGGGCTCTCGGCTCAGCTCGGACGGCGGCGCGCCGGCCCCACCGAGCGCGGGAGGGTCGCGGCTCCTCGCCGAGACGAGCCGGGGGCCCCAGAGCTCGTCTCGCCGGCAAACGGGGCCCCGCCGGCCCTCGTGTCCGGGCACCGCCGGCGCGCCCGCCAGCCGGCCCGGGCCCGGGCTGCGCGCGCGGGGAAGGAGCGCGGCGGTTGAAACCGTTACTACCCCCGAGTTTTGAACTGGTTCAAACTTGGCTCTCGGCCCCGCCCCGCCCCTCCGGCCCGGGAACTCCGAGGCGGCGGTTCCCGCCAAGCGCCGCGAGCGCGCCGTCCCGCCCTCCGGCCGGTTCCCGCCACCCCGCCCTGCCCGCCTCCCGCCCGCGGCCGGGGCTTTGGACTCCGGAGGCCCCTCGTCCACACCCGCCGGCCCACCGCCTTCCCGAGAGGCGCCGTGCGTTCGGCGAAGGAACAAAGAGACGGCGCGGCGCTTCCACTCGGCGGCTGCGTCCCTCAGCGCCGCCCGCGCGCACGCGCCGCCCGCCCGGCCCGGCCGAGTCCCGCGGGCGCCTCTGCGTGGGGCTGGCTCGGCGCCTCCGAGCCCGGCGGGCCCTGTGATTGGACGGGAGCCCGCCTCGCGTCCCGCCAATCGGGGCGGCGCTTGGTTAGACTGGGGGGGCCAAATAAAAGCGATGGCGATTGGGCTGCCGGGTTTGGCGCTCGGTCCGGGAGCGTCCGACACCCACTGGGACGCAGAAGGCGGTGGAGCCCCGGCGGCGGCGGCGGCGCGCGGGAGCGGCGCGCGGGAGCGGCGCGGGCTGGGGCGCCGGGCGCAGGTAACGCGCCGCTGTCGGGCCGGCCGGGCGGCGGGGCTCAGGAGCCCGGCGAGGGGCGGTGGCGGCCCCGGGACAGCCCCGCCGCCGCTTTGCCCGTCCGGTGTCGCCCAGAGCGGGCTCTCCCGGGACGCCGGTTTTGCAGGCGGGCTGAGAGGAGACCCCTCGGAAGGGGGCCGGGGGTCCGGGCTGGCCCGCGCGAGACCGCGGGCGGGCAGTGCTGGACCCCAGAGACCCGAGGCGGGAGCACAGCCGGGCGCCGGCGGGGGGCGTGCGGAGGGGTTCTCTGGCGCGCCCGCCCCTCCCGAGGCGCCGGGGCTGGGCTGGGGGCGCTCCGGTGTCCGGGGCGGGCTGGCCGCCCGAGCCCCAGTCTCCTTTGTGTGGAGCGCCGCGGCGGGAGCGCCCGGGTGGGACGGGACGCACACAAGTTGGTGGGACCTCGCCGCCGAGTGCGCACTCAGACAAAGGACGGACTGTGTCTCGGGGGAGCTGGGCGCGGGGAAGGGGCCGTGACACCCGGGCCTGACAGCAGGCGGGAGAGGGGCGTGGGGAGCGCGGGCCGCGGGCGCGGGTGGGCGGGCTCGGCCCCACGCCCCCTCCTCGCGAGCGCGCAGGCTCGGCCGGGGCCGCGGTGCCGGGACGGCGTGCGGAGAGCTGACTCCGGGGCGCCGCGTTGCTGACATTTCGCCCCAAGCAGCCTAAAACCCCGGGTCTCAGTCGCCCGGACGAGGCAGTCCCGGGCTGCTTTCGCCTTCTTGTCAGGCTTTCCGTTAAGTTCGAGGGAGGGGTCGAGTCGTTCTCCCCCTTCTAGGTTTTATTCGTTTTGGAGGGCTTTCCGTCGAGTTCCCGCGAAATCGTGTACCCCCTCCCTCCACCCACCAAAAAGTCTGTGCCACGGGGTCACTTTTTGAAAATGGGAGGAATCGGGAAGCACGGGATTTTGGAAAACTTGGTGAACTCGCTCCTAGTGAGTTCCCGCTTTCTAAAGAATCATAATCTTAAAAAAAAAAAAATTACAAGCTGTTTTGGCCAACTTGAGTGATACATTTGAGAATGGCGACAGGTGCTAACGAAATCAACTGTCATTTAGTAAGCGATTACTCCCCAAATCCCTAGGGGTTGAATGAGGATGAGCTGGTAGAAAGAGTTGATCAAAATAAAATACTTATGACAAATGTGTGTTTAGATGATGTGGTTAGCGATTTCTTATTAATTGGTCTTGTTTTCCGTGAACAATAGCTTTGGTGAGTCGGAAAAGGCTGGCTGCAGAAATGTTTGTTGCCTAAGAAATTGAATGTGTGCTGTTCACATTTAAGCTAAACTTCCTTTGTTTATCACACAGGATCTGTAAAAATGGAGTTCATTTGGAAATAAAGATCTGTCTTTGGTATTTAAAAATTTTTCTACAAGGTTTACTTTCTAGTTTTAAAGTTCATTATCAGTTTAATTTTATGGCGTTTTTAAAGTCACATAAAACAACATTTAAATAATGCTTAAAGAACACTAATGCTGGCACAGTTGAATGTAATCTATACTTCTAGAGGGTTTTGGAGTTTATTTTCCATTTCTCCTCATTCGTGAGCATTGGCAACTATTTCATGTTTAGAAATAAAATGTAAAACAAGTGTGTAATCCTCACTAGTTTATTGGTAATTTTATTTGCAAGAAAATGAGAACAATTAAGATATTTTGATTTCCTTTTCATAATCTCTAAAGTTAGGAATAGATAGGATTTTAGTCCTAGATATAAAGAATCCTGTTCTTTATGGAGGTGTATTTGGGGATGTAATGTTTAAAGTCCCAGAAACATAGGAAAATGGCATCTTAAATTCTGATTTTTATGGAAAGTGAATGTATTGAAAGGAATTGTGAAACACACAAGCGCTCTTCTGATTTGCATTGTTCTATGATGAAAATCTAATGTGCACCTACTCTTATGGTTTCATAAAGATGGAGACAAAGAAATGCAGTGTAAAGTCTTTATTGCTTGTATTTTGCAGTTTTGGACGCCATTGAACACATTCCAGGTGCTGCCCTAAGTGTTGAGGTTGTTAAACAATGTTCACGTTTATCTTAGTTGCCCATAATTACTTATTAAAAAGTCCTACTGATAATCTTGTTGGTTGTTATGAGATGAGCTAGTTATGCAGATTTTGGCAGAAATTTAGATCTTTTAGGATAAATTCTAATTTTCCCTTCCTTGTGTATTCTTTATTTGATAATTACTGTCTTTGTACTTGCCACAAGATATATTTTTAAGTCTTTTTGGGGAATTGGTTTAAAAATTTGTTTTAAATTTTTTCTGTTTGAATTCAGAATGTATTTAGTCAGTTTAAGTAGCAGTGATTAAAATAAACCAAACACTTGTTGATTTAGTGTAGTTAGGCCAAAAAAGAGGTCTTAATACTTTTATACCAGCTTTGCCTTGCATGCATACATATAAGTTATTTTTGTGTTGGCCATTTAAAAATTTTAGGCAAATTTCCCCAGGTCACACTGAGATTTTTCCAGGATATTTTCCATCCTTTGAGCTGGCATGCTCAAGGAGTGTGAATTAATTTCTGTATTGGCCTACATAAATGGTGATTAAGAAAGTTCATCTGCTGCTTTTTAAAAACCAACAACAAGGAAAAATCCTCCAATGATCGAATGTATTCTGGGGTCAATTACAAATGATTTATGGATTTACCTTGAAGTCTTTATGTTGGAACAAATGATGAAAACGTTTTCTGTGAGTTATGAAGGGTTCTATATGGGCAGGTGAAATCTTTAGTTTGGAGGAGAGCATGAATGGAGAGGAACGATTCATGAAATTCAGAGAAAGGTTCCTGATGAGGTGGTCCCTTTACTTCCCTGGACTCGCAGGCACTTGTGTCCCACAGGGCTCTGCTCATACTTTTATTATAGCCTGTATCACATTGTATGGATCACTTGTTTATGCATCCGTCTCCTTCACCACACTCTAAGTGCCTCGAGGCAGAGGCTCATATTTTTCTTTGTATACCTGCTAGTTGCTAGAGAATAGGGGTTTAGTGGTTGAATGAATGAAGGAAATATGAAAAATGTAGGACAATAATTTGACAAAGAAACTTACAAGGCAAATAGACTACATTAATATTTATGTTGTGAGGAACTTTGGAAGGTATTTTTTCCCCTCTTTGAGAAGCATTGAGTACAAAGAAAAATAATCATCTAGGTGAACAAGTTGCAGGGTTTCTCATAGTTACAATACCCTAAGATACTGAGAATTGGATATCCTTTAGGTGCACCTCTTGGTATTCATGTTGGGTATTTCAGGCAGCTAGAGAGAAGCTTGATAAATCATCTGGATAAACTGCATATAGTATCTACTTAATTTGATTTGATGTCAATATTGATGATCCTTGTACAAAAATATGAGGGGAAAGTGTTCCAGAGAGTAGTGAATCTTTTAATTGAAAGGTGTCTAGTTACAATTAATGAGTTCTTTATTGGAATAATTTGAGGTGGGTTTTGAAGCTAAAACTGAAGGAAGTAGTGCCAGTGTGATTATGGTACATTTATTGGGATGCTCTTCATCATTTTAAAATGATATGATAAATGTAGATGAGCAAATCCAGTTAATATCTCAAAAGGCATAGCTGATAAGTTTCTAGGATGGTTGCACTGTTCCATATCTTGCCACTGCATCACTACTTGGTGCAAAAATATGACAAAAACGAAGTGAAGAAAAGTCATTAATACTAAAGTGCCTACTATTTGCCAGATGCTGTATTCCTTTATTTGTTTGTTTGGTTTTTATTGTGGTATTATTCACATCAGATGCTTTATTTTTAATTATTATGAAAACCAACTTGCATCCATCAACAGATGAATGGATAAACGAAATGTGGTATACACATAGGATGGAGTTTTATTCAGCCTTTAAAGGAATGACATTCTGACACATGCTAGAACATGGATGCATCTTGAAAACATGCTAAGTGAAATAAGCCAGACACAAAAGGAAAAAAATTGTATGATTCCGTTTATAGGAGGTATAAATAGAGTGGGCAGATTCATAGGGACAGAAAGTAGAATAGAGATTACCAGGGCCCGAGGGGCCGGGTGAATGAGAGTGAGTGTTGAATGGGTAGAGGTTCTGTTTGGGATGATGTCAGAATTCTGGACATGGTTGGTGGTGATGCATGAACAGCATTTTGAATGTGCTTAATGCCACTGAATTGTATACTTAAAAATGGTTAAAATGGTAAATTTTATGTTTTGTATATTTTACAATAAAAAGAAAACTTGAACAACAACGCTGTCTTCAAATCTTTACAGATAAGGAAACTTGGATCTAGAGGGGTTAAGAACTTGCCCAGGATTTTCCAGCTGGGAATTTGTAGTCAGGATCCAAACTTAAATTCTGTTTGACTCCATACTATCTCCTCCATGTTATCTATTAATCTCCTGGATCGTTAAAGACATATCAGTTCCAAGAAGAGTAATTTTATTTGACTCAATCAGAAAGTTATATTTAAAAGTACATAATTGTAGTTTTATGGGAGGTACAGTCTGATGCCCTAGACTAAAAGATGTCTTTACGGATTTCTTTCTTGGCCAGAGCTTACTAGTGTGCACTGTAGGGGGCATACAGTAGGATTTTAAGTGTGGTCCTTGGAGTCATGTTGCTTGGGTTTCAGTTCCTGAACTGCTGGTTTGTGCCCTGGGCAAGTTGTCCTTGATGTCCAAGTTCCCTGTCTGTAAATTGGTGAGCATAAGGACAATATTCATTCCATAAGGTTGCTGGGGATTAAATGAATGAATACATGTGAAACCCTTAGAACTACACCTGGCACAAAGTCTTTGATAAATGATTTTTAATTATTGTGCCAGGATTGTTTTTAAGAGTTGATGAATTTTGTCATTAATGGAACTAAACACTTCTCAAGTTTAGATATGTGCTTAGGACCTCTAAGAAAATGATGCTACATATGCTTTATTTATTTGTGTTTATTTAGAAATGTCTATTGATTAAATACAAGTAATAAGTATTCAGTTTAAAATACAGAAACAATTTAGATGGTTATAAAGTGAAATCTTTCTTGATCTCTAGTCCCATTCCCTGCCCTTAACAGTTTAGTGTATTTTCTTCCCAAACTTTCTAGTGTATTCATATGACTATATATACATATATTTTACAAAAATGAGATCAAGTTACTTCTAAAACACTTTTTTTTTAGATCAGTAGAGAGAGATCTATTTCATTAAAAAATAGCTGATATTTCTTTAGGGCTTGCTTATGTGTAGCACTAATCTAAGTGCTTTCATTTATTTTATATAGATACTGTAATAACAAGAGATGGACAGATTAGGTAATAACTAATTAGTGGTAGAGTAAGGATTTGATTTTGGGCACTTTGGTTTCAAAGCTCTGATCTCTCAGCCTAGGGTCTTTTTTTTTTTAGTAAGGCCCACGAACTACCAATGATTTTAGCATTTCTTAAAGAGTTCCAAAACAATGGCAAAAACCTTTAAAAAGAACATGCAAGGAGACTGAATGTGGCCTGCCAAGCCTAAAATACTTACCATGTGGCCCTTTAAAGAAAAAGTTTGCCATTCCCTGCTCTAAGCTATTAGGCTGTTTTGTAAGTAGAATATGTAGTATTCCAGTTTATGTATGTGTCATTATTGAGTCAACCCTCTGTGGTGGACATTGTGTTCTCTCCTCAGAAGTGAGCATCCTTATATATCTTTGAACATTTGTGTGATAACTTTCTGTAAGGAGAATTGCTGTTTCAAGATTATGCACATTTCAAGTTGTAATAGATGTGAAATTGCTTTCAAGAAAGCTATCAACTTTTTAGTTCAAAAAATCAACTTTATTGGGGCCAGCCCAGTGGTGTAGTGGTTAAGTTCGTGTGTTCCGCTTTGGTGGCCTTGGGTTCGCAGGTTCGGATCCCGGGTGTGGACCTACGCACTGCTTGTCAGCCATGTTGTGGCAGCGTCCCATATAAAGTAGAGGAAGATGGGCACGGATGTTAGCCCAGGGCCAGTCTTCTTCAGCAAAAAGAGGAGGATTGGCGACGGATGTCAGCTCAGGGCTAATCTTCCTCACACACACACAAAAAATCAACTTTATTGAAGTGTAATTTATATACAGTAAAATACACACGTTTGAAGGGTACAGTTCAGAGAGTTTTGACAAATGTGTACATCTGTGTAACCACTGCCTCAGTCAAGATAGAGTATTGCTATCATCTCAGTTCTTTTAGGCTCTTTTACAGTCACTCCTTCTCAACTCAACTCTTCTCAATGGTTGGATTTTTCCTGTTCAAGAATTTCATACACAGGGTATTACACAGTGTATCCCCTTTTGTGACTGGCTTCTTTCGTTTGGCATGTTTTTGAGATTTATCTATGTTGTTGCTTGTTTCAGTAGTTTTTTTTTATTTCTGAGTAGTATTCCATGTATGAATATACTGGTTCTTATTCATTTATCTGTTGAAGGACACATGCGCAGTTTCCAGTTCTGGGTTATTACTAGTAAAGCTGCTGTGACCATTTGTGTAAGTCTTTTGCAGACATGTCTTTTAATTTCTGTTGGGTAAATGCCTTGTAGTTGGATTGCTGGGTCATGTGGTAAATATTGATTTAACTTTATGAGAAACTGCCAAACTTTTCCCAAGAGGTTGTGCCATTTTGCGTGAAGAGTTACTGTCTCAGTTGTAGCTGTACAAGTTAGTTTTTCCCTGGCTTCACTGACACTTGGTATTGCCAGTCTTCTAAGTTCTGGCCGTCTGATGGGTGTTATGTATCTCATTGTGATTTTAATTCATATTTCCCAGATGATCAGTAATGTCAAACATATTGTCACATGCTTATTGGCCATTTGTATACATTTTTTGGTTAAGGCTTTTGCCCATTTTAAAAATTGGGTTTGTCTCATTGAGTTGTAAGAGATCTTTATATATTCTGGGTACACATTCTCTGTCAGATACATGTATTGCAAATGCTTTCTCAATTTTCTACTTTGATTTTGTATATTTTTGACTATATAAATCAAGTTAAGTAATGTTAATACTGGAAGAATGATTGTTTAAATTCACTTAAATTATGTTAAAGCGAATTTATTCTTAACACACATTTAGTTCTTAACAGAATTGTTATGTTTGCAGAAACATGTAAAGAAAAAGGATATTATTTATATAGATAGTATTAGGTGTGTGGCATGGGGAAGTTTTAAATAAGCTAACTAGTTTTGAAAGTGATAATATTTAGTACTTCTTTAAATTTTCAATTTTGGGTAATTCAGGCTTGTTCATTTATTAATGAGTTAAACTTTTTCTCAAGTTTTTTCTTCAAAAGATAAATAAGAATATTAAAAGTAAATTAAAAGTAACTTGAACTTAGAATCTGGTATGTAGAAGTGATAAGATTGCCAAGCTTGGTTTACCTATTTTGGTAGTTAAATACATTTTTTTTTGTATAAACAGATGGCTTTTCAGAGTACTTATACTTGATTTCTGCATACTATTTTATTTCTGCAGTGTTAGTTCTTTCTTTACTCAATACGTAATTTACCCGCACAATAATTTTTAGTTTTTCTTCATTATACAAGTAATACATGACCCCTCCTCCTCCCTGTTTAATAAAGGGGGAAAAAAAAGCAAGCCTTTGGGCTTCTATGGGTGTCATAACACCACTCCAGATGATCCTGTCATTGCCCGGTTCAGTCTTCTCATGCCTGTTGATTTTAGTAAGAAACCCCTGAAGCTAGCATTCCAGGCAGTCTGCAGAACAGCCCAAGCTCTCTTAACTAGTCTTATCTCGCATAGCTTTCTTATTCCTTTCCCCTACTGAGCTCCCTTCGTCTTTTTTTTTCTAGTCTCCAGGAAGTTTCACATGGAGAGTCTGTGCTCTGTCCTAATGTATTCCCTACCATTTAGCATCTCAAGATGCTGTTTAGCCTGTTTGGCTCGATACACCTGTTGACACAAATAATCCATAGCCAAGCTATAAACCAAGATTGGGGTGAGTTTATAATGAGCCAAATTTGAGGACCATATAGCCTGGGGCCTGCCTTCCCCAAGGAAGGAAGGGCACCAGAGAAGTGGGGCGTACAGAGTGGTAATTTACCGTCAAAGAGCATGTATCACATATGATTGGAATGTCCCTTTTATAACAGTCACAAGATTTCCTAGCCGGCCTAGCAGGCACAGCGATTGATGGGCACAGAAGGTATCAGGTCTCCTGTCTTGAGTTGGTGGTCACAGGATGAGCACAGCAATCAAATCCTCGCCTAGGGAGAAATGCTTATCCTTAAGGAAATGCCAATGTGGGGGAAGTTGCATCCCTATATTAAGGGCATTTGTTCTTGTCTCTGGGACATGGTGAATGCTCAAAGCAGATATACAATGCATGTTCAAAGGCCAGTCAGACCCTTTTGGGAAAACAAGGTTAGGCCTAATTAGTTTTATGCCAAATGGCTTCCTTATATACTCCAATATATCCTATTTCTTGCCATTTATTTATCAACCCCTTCCCTTCTCCCAACCAAACCAGACAGCTTATCTCCTTTTTAGAAAGAAATACAACACATCTCTTGTGTGTTTTTCACTTTCCCTCTCCCATTCATTTTAAGCTGTTTCACTCATCTACATGGTAGAGGTTAGAAAAGAGTTATGTACACAGTACATAGAAATAAAATTTTGTGAACTTGATCTCAGACCAGAGCCCTGAAACCTCAGGAGATCTCTTCTTTAGCAGCAGCTCAATAAGTAATTATTTAAATAGCACCCCCACCCCTTAAAGCAGAGCCTTCAAGATTCTGTCAAGTGAGTTTTGCACAGCTGTACTGTATCACCCGGTGAACTTTGCTACCTGATGTCAAGTACTATTATAAAATTTTAATTGATATCCTTAATATACTGTTGATTAAAGTCAGAAACCTTGAGAAACTGTGATGATGGAAAAAAAGGAGGAGCATAAAATAATGATTCTGCAAATTTATGTCAGGATGATCTTTATCCCTCGATTGCATTCATGTGAGCTAAATTCATACATAGCATATCGAGACATTTCTAGTAAGTTAAAAAAAGTGTCAAAAAGACAAAACATCATGACTGTTTTATCATTTTTAGTGCCTTGGTTTTTGATGCTAAAGACCATCTGAGAAGTGCTTTGTAAACAAAACACAAAAATTTAAGAAAATTAGTTGATTTCTTTTAAACAGTAACAGTGGAAGAATTTTAATCATCATTAAAGCAGCTTTTGTATGTTTATGATGCCATAGCCTATAGTGAAGTTTCCCTGTATTCTGTTTGTAGGTACATGAGTACCTAGCATGTGCCTACAAGTAATAGAACTAACTACTATTGATTGAGAACCTGCCCTATGCCTAATATGCAGCAGTCTCTAAACCAGTTTGGTTTAAACATTTGACCTTTGAAATTTGTTGAAAATCATGCATTTTAATTATTTTAAAATAAACACCATATATATTATTTGCTAAATAGGAAAAGTATTATCTGTCCTTTGCATATTATAAAAGATTCTATTAAGGTGAACTTTATAATTTTTTAACAGTATAATGATCTGTCATATTAGGTGGAAAAAAGCTGCAGTGTGAGTATTTTTTATAAAATTCTGATCTAAAATGTTTCTGTATTCAAATTATTTAACAGTGCAAGCAAAATTTGCAAAATTGTTTTAAAAATTCCTAATGGGTACTATAGATGTTTCACCATGCAAAGTATTTATTGGTCAGAAAAGATTGGGGAAATGCCCTTCTAGAGTGATCAATAAGGACTCTTAAATGGCAGAAATGTCGCTTGAACAGGCTTAGAGGGAGGAAATGATGAGTTGTCCCACTTGTGCTTTAATTTTGCCTCTTTGGAGAATATTTGTCTGTCTGAAATATAGAGCTCAAGTTAGCTATTTGTTTTTTGGTGAGGAAGATTAGCCCTGAGCTAACATCCGTTGCCAATCTGCCTCTTTTTTCCTGAGGAATATGGGCCCTGAGCTAACAGTTGTGCCCATCTCCCTCTTTTTTTTTTAAATGTGGGATGCCTGCCACAGCATGGCTTGATAAGTGGTACGCAGGTCTGTGCCCGGGATCCAAAGCCACTGATGCTGGGCCACTGAAGCAGGGTGGGCGAAATTAACAACTATGCCACTGGGCCAGCCCCTGAAGATATTTTTAAAAGGCGACTTCCCATCAGCAGCTGGATATTGTACAAAGAATGTAGGCTCTAGCCTGGGCTCTGCCATTAAACTAGTTGTATTTCCTTGGGAAGTAGCTTTTGTGGATCTCATCCTCATTGCAAAATGAATGAGATGAACAAGTAACGTAACTTGTGATTACTGAGGATCGACCCTGTGCCTTCAAGAGGATATCTCCATTTTGCAGATAGAGCAATAGGGACTTGGTGAAGGTAAATAACTTGCCTAGGTGCACACAGCCGGTAGGACCAAGCTCCTTTAGAGAATAGGCTTTGCTGCCTTTGGGGTCCTTTTTAGCTCAAATACTGGGATGCTAGGTGCTTGGTTTCTGTTTTGTAGTTAGAACCATTCCTATGGAGAGTTTGAGAAATATTGGCCTTCACATTACCATCACAGGTAATTGTGATTCTCCCTCGCTGACATTTAATTGAAGTAATATATTACATGCATTTCTTCCAAATTCTTCTATCAATTAAAAAACTCGTAAAACATCTAATGCTGATTATAAGCCTATTTTTTTCTCTTTTTTGTCTCTGAATTACAGGCATAATAGCACCTAAAAGGCTTTTATGATGTATCTAAACTAGCTTTGTAAACAAACAAATTGATATATTGTGATTCATAATAAGTTTATGGGGTTGGCCTGGTGGCATAGTGGTTAAAGTTGTGTGCTCCACTTAGGTGGCCAGGGGTTTTGCGGGTTTGGATCCCGGGCGCAGACCTACACATCGCTTATCAAGCCTTGCTATGGTGGTGTCCCACACACAAAGCAGAGGAAGATTGGCACAGATATTGGCTCAGGGCCAATCATCCTCACCCCCCCACCCCCCAAAGTAGTTTATATTTGGTCTTTGTCTTGTTTCTGGCACAGAGCTCCTAAAACCCTTGGAATTTCCTAAGTGCTAAGAACGATAAAGATGTCTTTTGATATTCATAGCAAACCCCTTTCAGCCACACCTGAGTTTATGTTAATGAGATGACTTCTGGAATGCATCTAAGGATGGGGCTAGTTGCCAGGGGGACCAACCTTGAGAATAGAGAGTTGGAATTTTAAGACCACCCCCCCCAACTCCAGAGAGAAGAGAGGCTGAAGATGGAGTTCAGTCACCAATGGCCAATGATTTAATCAATCATGTCTACTTAATGAAGCCTCCATAAAAACCCAAAAGGACAGGAGCTGGGAGTGTTCCTGGGTTTGTGGACATGCGGGCGGGCATACGGGGCAAGTGGTATGCCAGAGAGCATGGAACCCCCGTACCCTTTCCCACACACCTTGCCCTATGCATCTCTTCCATCTAGCTGTTCCTGCGTTATATCCTTTTATAATAAACTGGTAATCCAGTAAGGAAACTGTTTTCCTGAGTTCTGTGTGCTGTCCTAGCAAATCATTTAGTTGAACCCAAGGAGGGGGTTGTGGGCACCTCCAATCTGTAGCTGGTTGGTAAGAAGCACAGGTGACCAACAGGTGGACTTGTGATTGGCGTCTGAAGTGGGGGTGGGGCAGTCTTTTGGGACTGAGCCCTTAGCCTGCGGGATCCAACACTGTCTCCAGGTAGATAGTGTTAGAGTTGAGTTGAATTGTAGGACACCCAGCTGGTGTCATAGAGAATTGCTTGATGTGGGAAAAACTACCACCCGTTTGGTGACCAGAAGTGTCAGAAGTGAAGTACTATTCAGAGTATTGTAGATGAAAACAGTAGAGTTTCTCTTTACACGCGTCTACATTGGCAAGTTCAAACTTATTTCCCAGTTTTTCCTATAGAATTTACTCTTTTAGTTAAATAAAAGTTTTTCTTTACCATTTGTCTGGTGTCACCAGTAACAGCCTGTAACTAAACAGCTAGCTGCACTTTACACATCTTCTAGAAAAGAGCATTTCTTCAGCTACTTACTGGGTGCCTCAGTCTTCACCTGTTAGGGCTCCTCAGGTGAAGGGTGAGATTCTCTCTCCTTTACCCTCTAGAAAGAGACTTTCTATTCTAGGGAAAAGACCAACTTTTTAAAATCTAGACTACCAGCCAAAAAGTCGTGTCTTTTCTTAGCCCCAGAGTCTAAAAATCCTAAATGTTAGGCACTCATCCTAGCCCTCTCCTTTTCTTTTCCCACATGGAAGTGCTGGGATAGAAGTCTTTTCCTGCCTAAAAACCTTAGTATTAGTGTGGAAATTACAGAGAGATAACTGCAGGGATTATACAACTGGTTTCCCTATAGTTGGTAAATTCTTTATAATATTTCCATAAGTATTTGGAGCCTCAAAAATACAGTTTCCTGGGGCTTAAGGATTTGTGATAAGTGATGTTATAGTAATAGAGTAATTCAACAGACAATATATTTGATAAAACAAGTACTGAAAAATATCATTGTTGTTAAAAACAAGACAGCAGTCCCAAAGTGGAGTCACTTAGGCTAAGCCCCATGTCACCAAACTGAGATTTACTACTAAATTACAGTTTGGGCTCTCCCAGAAATGGAATATTAAGCCAGTCAATCAGGAATCACCTGGTCAGCACTAGTGAGGTCATCTGCCTGATAGACCCTTGCTGTCCCCTAAAGGAAAGTGACCTTGCTACAGCCAGTCCACTTTTTGCTAGTGTAACTTCCTTGTCCTCACTCCCTTCTGCCTATAAAAGTCTTTCATTTTGTACAGCTCCTGGGAGCTCCTTTCTTCCTGCTGGGTGGGATGCCACTTGATTATTGAATTGTGGAATAAAGCCAATAATAAGATCTTTAAAATTTACTCAGTTGAATTTTGTTTTTTAATATTGTAAATAATACTTGAGGGTTTGAAGTTTTCTAGTACCTCAGCATTATATTTATATTTGTGATGAAGCTTAAGTTCAGGAAAATCATGAAAAGGCTTATAGCTCATATTTGCCCGTGCCTTTTTTACTTCCATCTTGCCCCAAACTACTACCATTCTTAGTAAGAGAATGAACTTCAGGGCTGAGATGAGCCAAAGGAGTTCTGAAGGGTCTCTTGAGAAGTTCTGTTGGTGTCCATGGATTAAAGAAGTGGCTCTTGTGAGCATTTTTTCCTCACTGTGGTGTACACCAAACTCAAGCACAGAAACTACCAGGTAACGCTTACTTGGTTATAGGATGCTTGGAAATTCTGAGAGTTTCTGTAAATGCTTTGGAATTAGTAGTTTGAACCACTCAGTTCATTGTGCGATTTCTGTCTTCAGATTGTAGAGGGGATTACATCTTATTTGGGGGTTAGGATATAAGGTCAGTGTACAAGGCAGCAATAGTATGTCAGCAGAATTACCCAAGAAAAGTTCCTAGGAAGATGCCATATCATAAATACCTTCTCTTTATGTCCAAAAGCCAGCTCATCTTTCCTCTAGTATGAGAACAGACCACTGTTCTGTTGAGCACAGAGTTGTTGATTTACACTTAGGGGCCAAATGCTATATGAAAAATACATATCCTTGACCAGAATCACTCCGAGTGGCTAAATACAGTGTCAGAGACAAGCAGAGCAGGTTGTGGGAAGAGCGGATTCCTGTCCCTAACCTCGTGCCCACTTCGCTCTACACTTATTTGCTGGAATGATGGGGAAGGGTAGATCCCTTGTATTTACCTAAATTGAGTTTCTCTTAAAACTTTACTCAATATATATTGTTAAATTTGTGTTAGACGTAGGCTTATCTGAGGTACTGTAAGATTTAAAGTCGACTTCCTAGAAGGAAGAACATCTGTCGTCAGACTTACTTACGTTTTCTTTCTATTTGCTTGTATCAAATGGAGTGTTGAAGAAATAATATGTATCTCATGTCTCATCTTTGAACTGTAATGAGTTGTATATCATAGTTTTAGTTTCTGGTACATAATTTTTTGTTCCATTGCCCCTCCAACAGTGTCTCAGTAAACTGAGTACATACCCAACAAAATGAGAGGATTTAGCTTATAAAATAGGTTTAGTATAGTTTTCAAAGAAAACTTTACCTTCTAGATGTCAATGTAGTTAATCTGTTCAAGCAAATTCTTTAAAACCTTTATGGTAGTTCCGTTCTCCAATTGGTTTAAATATGTATGGCCATTTCTTTTCTAAGACACGTCTGTGTAAACTGATAGGACTTTCAGATAAACACAGGAATGCTGGTCTGTAGAATCCACGTTGAATTTATGAGTTTACTCTTTGGTTGGAAGGAGGAAAATGATCTTATTTTTGTGGAAAATACGTAATTGCTGAGTCTACTCACTTTTGCTGTAAAATCAAGTTAATGCTTTCTATCATTCAGCTAAGATTGCCACATTACTGTAGTTTTCCTGTGCCTTTTAACACTACTGTGCCTTTTTAGCACTACTTAAACCAGGGCTACAAATATAATCTGTATTTTTTCCCCTTCTTTTGCCCTATCACTAGTCACTGGCACATCTGTTTCCTAAAGACTTCTTTAATACAAATGCCATTCATAATACTTTCTCATCTGTAGTCACATGTACAAATGATCCAGTAAAGTTTAGGCACTAAGATGCCTGTTGTATCTTACATACTTGTGTCTCTCACAGGACTTAACACTTTCAGAATGTTCCATAAATTCTTATTGACTGGTTGATAATACCTCTATTCCTGGTTTTTCCATGTCCTTCTGAAGTTTCAGAAGTTTCTTCTGCTAGCAGTTTGCAAGTCATTTGGGTGGAATGTTTGGGTCCAGCAGTAGTGAGCTTGTAAACTTTTGTCATTTTTCTTCCTTTTAAATAAAATTAGAGGCATTCTAGGAAGTGAAAAGATCCCTGGAACAAGGTTTTTATTTTCTCTCTCTTTGATGGGGTAGAGTGAGTCTGTGGGGAGTTGGTTGGTAGGATGAAGTTGTTTTAGGTAAATAAGCAGGTGGGCCAGAACAGTGACCATGACCGTTAATGATATCTCCTTATAGTGGTGACAAATAAGACAGATGGGTGAAAACAAGCAATTTGTTTAAAACAAATTTCATTAGACATTAGTCCCTTAATTTGGCACAGATGTATGGCAAACTATCATTTGGATTCTATAGTTTGACAGTTACAGCAAAGTACCCCTCATTAAATATTCTTCATATAGATTTTGGTTTGCTTTTTTTTTTTTTTCAGTTGCAAGAATGGTAATTTCTAGGCTTTCATTCTTATAAATATGTCTTTTAGAAATAGGTAATTTGATAGACAAAACAATTGGGAGAAGATATTTGCAAATCATGTATCTGATAAGGGGTTAATATCCAAAATATATAAAGAACTCAGACATCTCAACAACAAAAAAACAACCCAATTAAAAAATGGGCAAAGGATCTGAACAAACATTTTTCCAAAGAAGAAGTACAGATGGCCAACAGGCCCATGAAAAGATGTTCACCATCACTAATTATTAGGGAAATGCAAATCAAAACTACAATGAGATACCACCTCATGCCCATCAGAATGGCTGTAGTTAACAAGACAAGAAATAACAAGTATTGGAGAGGATGTGGAAAAAAGGGAACTCTAATATACTGTTGGTGGGAATGCAAACTGGTGCAGACACTATGGAAAACAGTAGGGGGATTTCTCAAAAAATTAAGACTAGAACAACCATACAATCCAGCTATTCCACTGCTGGGTATTTAACCAAAGAACATGAAAATGTGAATGCCTAAAGATATACGCATTCCTATGTTCATTGCAGCAGCATTCACAATAGCCAAGACTTGGAAACAACCTAAGTGCCCATCAAGGGACGAATGGATAAAGAAGATGTGGTATATATACACAACGGAATACTACTCAGCTATGAAAAAGAATGAAATCTTGCCGTTTGTGACAACATGGATGGAACTTGAGGGTATAATGCTAAGTGAAATAAGTCAGATGGAGAAAGTCAAATACCGTATGGTCTCACTCATAAATAGAAGATAAAAACAACAACAAACAAACACATAGATACAGATTAGATTGGTGGTTACCAGAGGGAAGGGGGGATGGAGGGGGGCAAAAGGGGTGACTGGGCACATGTGTATGGTGATGGATGGTAATTAGGTCTTTGGGTGGTGAACATGATGTAGTCTACACAGAAATCGAAATATAATGATGTACACCTGAAATTTATATAATGTTATAAACCAATGTTACCTCGATTAAAAAAAAATATGCAATTTGAATATACTGCCCGTTTCCATTCTAGGCTCTCTGCTAGGCAAATGAAAAGGCTGGGTATTGTTATGATTTCTGATTCATATGGTGTCTGGATATATTTATGGCAGCTCTTGCTCTTCTCAAAGTGTGGTCTGTGGACCTCAGGCCTGTGAGGTTAAAACTATTTTTGTGGTAATATTAAGATGTTATTTGCCCTTTTATATTGTGTTGACATGTACATCAATGGTGGAAAAGTGATGGTAGGTAAAAACTGTTGGCACCTTAGCATTTGGAGTAGAAAAAAGCCAATTTTATTTGAGAATGTCCTTGATGAAGTAATAAAAATTATTAATTTTATTAACTCTTGGTTTGAGTGCATGCTGTTATCATATTCTGTGCCACAAGATGGGAATGTGCATAAAGTGCTTCTGCTGCATGCCAGAGTATGATGAAGCTCTCGGAAAAGCACTTATGTGATTGAGTTGCAAGCTGCATTAGCTGCTTTTTTTATGGAGAACAGCATTTTTACTTGAACACCATTTTTACTTGAAAGAGGGGCTGACAGACAAACTATGATTATTCAGACTTGGGTATTTGGCAAACATTTTTCAACGAAGTGAGCCTGTCACTTGAAGGAAAACAACTGACCGTATTTGTTGCAGATGATAACATTTGAGCTTTCAAGCAAAAATTAGAATTTTTGGAAAACTTGTATCTGTCACTGTGAGCTTGACAGTTTCCCAGTAAATACTTAAAGAGTTCTCTGATGAGATCAGTGGGTTTAACAGATATGATTTTTTGAAATATGCCAGTTTCTGGAAAATCTGCATAACTCAGTGGACCAGTATTTTTCTTTTTTTATTATTATTTATTTTTTTTTGGTGAGGAAGACCAGCCCTGAGCTAACATCTGCTGCTAATCCCCCTCTTTTTTTTTTGCTGAGGAACACCGGCCCTGGGCTAACATCCGTGCCCATCTTCCTCTACTTTATATGGGATGCCGCCACAGCTTGGCTGACAAGCGGTGCGTCTGTAGGCGCCCAGGATCCGAACCGGTGAACCCTGGGCTGCCAAGCGCGAACTAAACAGCTGCGCCACTGGGCCGGCCCCCAGTATTTTTCAAATGAGGAATGATGATGTTATAAAATCATGCATGAGTTAAAGATTCATTCAAAGTAAATAGACCAATGAATTTTAATGTAGCAGAGTACCAAAAGTTTATTGATACAATTTCAGATTCCACATTGCAAGTAATCTTTTTAGAAACTACCACTGCTTGCTGATGAGTAGTGGTTGTCTTGAGGAAAAGCACCTATGAGGTTGAATTGCAAGCTGAACTGGCCACTTTTTTCATAAGACAGTTTTGGAATATTATTAGAGCATGAGATTCACCATTACCCTCAAAAGGCTATTCAAATATTCTTCCCTTTTCTAGCTAAATGTCTGTTTGGGAATGGATTTTCTTCATATTCTTCAACCAAAACAGCATATTTGAACAGATTGAATGCAGAAGCAGATAATGAGAATCCAGCTGTCTTCTATTGACAGATATTAAAGAAATTGGCAAAAATGTGAAACAATGCTATTCACTGATTTTTTTTTAAAAAGGAAAATCGTTTTTTTAAATAAAATATGTTATTTGTATTAACATGTATTAGGCTTGCTATTATTACTTTTAAATGAATTAATGTTTTAAAAATTTCTAGTTTTTGATTTCTAATATGCTAAATATCAATAGATAATAGCTTATGTAAACTAAATGAGTCCTGAGATGAAAATGCTCAAGAATGGTGTATAGTGTTTCCTTTGAACTTGGTGTACCCATTCTGTTTGTGTATGCTAGTAACTACTATGTAAGTAATTAACGTCTCAGTCTGTATCATAGGTTCTAAATTCTTGGTCATTGCAGTGGCTCACTTAGGGCTTTATCTTCTTTTGATCTATTCTTCTAATTCGTTCTCATATGATTGCATCTGGCTTTTTAATTTTAGAGTGTCTCTTGCCATCTTTTTTCTCCATTCTCACTGCTGTCAACCCAGTCAGAACCCTTATCACTTTATTCTTGAATTACTTCACTACTCCAGTTTTTTCTAATATGATGTTTTTCAAACTTGCTTGTTAAATGGAACCCCAGGGTTGACTTAATTTTATTAATATGTTCCCTAAAAATATACAGATATAAACTTCTTATGATAAAACCAAAGCAAAGTTACAAATTAAATAAATCAAATCAGCAACACACATTTAATGATGCTGTTTGTTAAAACTGAATAGCCAACATTAGAGCTTATAATAGAATGACATAGCCTCAGGACCAGTTTTATAACAAATCTATTTAATTTGGCTTAATAATATTAACACAGAGTGGCTATTTGCATAAATATGTTTTACAAAATGGTGTTAACTTTTAATCTTTGTTTATTTGTTTAGGATAATCAGACCTACTGGTTAACCTGAACAGTGACACCTGGCAATCCTTGAATGCCAGTTTTAATGCCAGTTGAAAATTCTGTAAAGCTGTGTTGATCGCTGGGGCAGAATCTTTACCAGAAAATGTTTCATTGCATATTTTGCTACTGGGTTTGCTGGTTGGTGGGAACAAAGTGCACGTTGGTGAATCTATGTCCCACTGGCTTTGCAGCACAGACGGTTCTCTGGCTACCACGCAGGCTCCTGCGTCTGCCAGCCTCACCACACGGCCTTTTCCTCCCTTACGTGTTTGGTTTTTTTCATGGCACTCAGCACTGCCTTACGTACTAAACCTTTTACTTTATTTTTGATCATTTCCATCCAAGTACATTTTAAGTTCTATGAGCTCACAGATTTTTGTGTTTTATTTTATTGCCAAGTCTTAAGTTTCTGTAACAGTACTTAGCATGTATTAGGTGTTCAATAAATATTTATTGAATAAATGCATGTATATTAGCCCTTCTCTCTATTCAAACTCCACACTCAAATGCTCTTTTCTGTGTTATGTGCTTAATGCGAGATATCTCCAGCGGGAGCAAAGACATGTTTCTCTGTCCTTCGTAAATACACCCAAACTGAAGCTGAATCGGGTAGACTCTTTTTGATTTGTTTGATCAGTACATGTACAAATCAGTGGCACAATTGTTTTCCCTGGTTCCTGTTCTGTATTTCTATCAATATAGCCTAAAACTGCATTATTTTTTTAAAGTAGACATCATCTTATAAGCCCATATGGAGATATTTGTTTTTTCCCCTTTTAAATTGTTCAAGTAATGTTGTCTCCGTTTTAAAATTGAAGAATTATACGTGGGAATTTCCCTCTCAAATTCCTTTAAAGTTAAGTTTTATAAAAGTACCAGCTGTTTTGGTTACTACCTGTTCTCTTTAACGTCATATTTTTAAACAGTTCTAATCATCTGTGCAGTTTTTTTTCCTATTTAGCATTTTACATAGCATTTCAACTTTTTAAATATTTTTATATATATTACTACCTGTTCTGTTTATCATTTTAAAAAGTGGATGTCATTTTTTAAAATGAATGTCTTTACATTAGGTTGCTGTATAACTTAATTTTCTTTTTTTTTTTAAAAAAAACTACGTTGGAATAATTTTAGATTTTTGTAACCATGGTACATTTGTGAAACCAACATTAGTATGTTACTATTAACTAAACTAGAGACTTTATTTGGATTTTGCCAGTTTTTCCACAGATGTCCTTTTTTGTTCCAGGATCCAGTCCAAGACACCACATCACATTTAGTTGTCCCCTTACTCTCTTCTGATCTATGACAGTCTTTCCTTGTTTTCATGACCTTGGTAGTTTTGAGCAGTACTGCTCAGGTATTTTGTAGTAATGCCCTTCAGTTTGTGTTGATCTGATGTTTCTGTGTGATTAGACTGAGGTGTTGTGGGTTATGAGGTTTTGGAGAAGAATACCATAGAGGTAGAATGCCCTTCTCATCACATCACGTCAGGGGTACATGACACCAATGGCTTGTCACTGATGTTTTAACCATGATCTCTTGGCAAAGGTGGTGTCTTCTGGATTTCTCCACCGTGACATCACTGTTTCCCTTTCCAGACTCTCTGCTATGGAAGCGACTTACCGAGTGTAGCCCATAGTCACAGGGAAGGGCATTGAGCTCTACCTCTCAAGGTTAGGGAAGGATACACATATATTATTTGGAGTTCCTTGTAAGGAAGATTTGTCCCTTCTTCCGCATTTACTTATTTATGAAATCACTTATTTATTTCATGGACTCATGGATACTTCCTTTATTAATTCGGTTATAATAAGCATTCCCTTAGTTTCTGCTACCTATTTTCTTTTATTTTCCCTGTCCCAGCCCTAGAACCAGCCATTTCTCCAGAGCCTTGCTTCCTTGTACTGGAGAATGGTATTTAGAAAAAGAAGATCTGGATGCTGGGTGTTATACTACTGGAATGTCACTGCTTCTAGGCCCTCTGTGGACGGAGCTGGGAAATAAATGTATGTCTGGTAACCCATGTGTGCATGCATATCTCTATTTCTGTATCTGTCTGCATGTATAGTAAAATAAATGAGTTCACACTGACATCTCTGACTCTAGTCCATCACCACCCCTTGCATATTTGTACTTGTACCCTGGGAGAAGATTGACCAGTTAGAGTACAGGGTTTATGTACAGTTCTTGTCATCTTTGGCCTTCCTCTGTCCAGTCAAAACAGATTTCCACAGTTGTGTAGGTCAGCTCTATTTCCCGTCCTTTTCCATGGTGTTATTCTGTACAGTTTTAATACAGTTAGATTCATTATATAGTCTACATTCCTGCCTGAGATCCCCTGACATCCTATTTTGTTTTTATTTGCGTACAGTCTATCATTTAAAAAAATGACTGTTTTCATACTGGGTTGTTGTCTGACTTAACTTTTTTATATGAATGTTGTAACTCCTGATCTCACGTGATTGCTAGCTGATACTCAGGTAATGCCTGCTATCTGTCAGGCATTGTCCTATGCACCTCACATGAATTTACTTCTCATAGCAACTCTGTGAGGTAGAGACTCTTGAGTTAACCTCTTCCTCCTGAGGAGAGTGAGACACAAAGATGTTTAGTAACTCGGCCAGGTTCACACACAGCTGGTCCAGGGAAGACCTGGATCTGAACCCAGGTAGGCTGCCTTTGGAGTCTGTGGTCTTGCCTTTTGTTTAAGGCTCTGGAAAGGACTTAGAATTTAATAGGACCAAATGCCATCTTGTTCGTTTATTGTTCCAACTTGGTTTGAAATGGAGAGTGCTGCTGCCCACGTTCTTTGCCGCATGCCTAGAACAGGCATTGTTAATCATGATGGCACTCTTTCCTGCTGAGCCGGAACGTGGCCCGGCCTCGGAATCCTTCCAACACTGAGTGGTTACGCGAGAGGAAGTCTAGTGTCTTTTCTGGGTCCTGAGCAGTGTGCAGTGCAGTAGCACTGTGCATCTGCGCCTCTGACTCCTCGCTCCTGGTCTTCCTGTTCCTAGGACCTGGGTTTGCTCTATTTCCCCTCAGGCATAAGATCTACTTTAATTTTTCTCTCTTACCATAATCTGTGTCTCTAAGTTCTCCTTATCCTTACCTACGAAATCTTATTTACCATTAATTTACTTTTGAGTTCATTTAAGGCCATGGATTCTAAATTAAAAAATAAATGAAATTGTTAAATGAGACTAACAGCTGCCCTCAAAGCATTTTAAGCATAAAAGCATTATCGAAGACTGGTGATTTTTCAAAATCGGCAATTTTATGGCAGTCATGCTGTGCAGTAAGAAGACATTTTTGTTAGGGAAGGACATGGAGAATATTGCAAGCATATTACTTAAATTTTATTGGATTTGGATTTGACCTTATTCTGGTATTCAGTTAAGAGTCAAAGTTAATTCTGTTGATTTAGGTAGGAAGGATAAGTGATACATGTAATTTATTACTTAGTTTTCTTCAGACAAGTAGAAACAGACCTGAGCAAGACCAAATAGGTAGCCTTATTTGGCAAGTCCTTTAGGAATGAAGAACCTTTAAAGAAAGGCGTCAAGGGCACTGAAAACGCCTAGGGAACTTTTAAAAAAAATTCCTCAGTCACTGGCAACTGAGTAAGGAAGGACAGAAGTGTCGTCTTGTGTAAAGGCCCCTCACAAGTGAACTAGGGTTGGCCCTAGTAGAGAAGAGTACTGACTCTTCGGGCTGCATGGCCCAGTCACCTGACTGGTAGAGAGGGGTGTCTTGGCCACATCGCTAAGGCCGTATAAACTTGAGAGGCTGGAGGAAGCTCCTTTGCCGTTGGGGAGCAGAGCCACACTGTGTAACTGCTCCTTCTGAGGATGCCAATGCCGATAAGGAAATAGGTCGTGAGAACCCATCTTCTGTTCATTCAGGCATTGTACATATAATCTCAACACTCAGAATGTATCTCAGACCCCTTCTGTATTTCCTGTGGCAGAAAACCTAATCCAAACTGGTTTAAGCAAAAGGAATTTCTTGGCTCACGTAACTGAACAGGTCTAGAGTTGATTTGGTGAAGCATGCCTGGTTGAGGGCTCAGTGATGGGACTGCAGTCCATTTCTTGGCTTCGGGTGTTTTTTCTTTTACCGTTGTTGACTCGCTTCTATGCAGGCTCTTCTCTCATGGTTGCAAGTTGGCTTCCAGCAGTTCTTTTGGCAATGTGGTTCCAGGTTCAAATCTAAGTGGAAAAGAGTGAGCATTCTTTTTTTGTGTGTGTGAGGAAGACCAGCCCCGAGCTAACATCCGTTGCCAATCCTTCTCTTTTTGCTGAGCGAGATTGGCTCTGGGCTAACATCTGTGCCCATCTTCCTCTCCTTTATATGGGACGCCGCCACAGCATGGCTTGACAAGTGGTATGTTGGTCCGCGTCCAGGATCTGAACCTGTGAACCCAGGACTACCAGAAGCGGAGCCCGCGAACTTAACCGCTGTGCCACTGGGCTGGCCCCAAGAGTCAGCATTCTTGTCCTCACATTGCAGGCAGCCTCCTGAGATTTTCCTTGTGACTGGATGGATTCTGGTCACGTATCCAACCCTGTCCTGGTGGCTGCCCGCAGGGAGTGGTGGGCCTTGGCCAGGCCAGGGCCCCCGGCTTCCTCCCTTGTAGTGGGGTAGTCCTCAGAGAGGGTTGGTGGGAAGTTCCCAGAGAAGGTGAATTGATGCAGGGTGGCAGAAACAAGACCCTGTCTATTCTCGTGGGACGCAGCTAAATTACGAGGGCATGGTGTTTAGGACATTTGAGTTTGGTTTGATTCATAAAATAGCCTCTAGACTATGTAATTTCCTTAATTTTATTTAACCTATGTATGTATGTAATTCTATAAGGCTTTACTATATTGTATTAAGGTTTTGATGGTCCCCCACCATAATCTGGTTTGTGTTTTGAATTAAAGCATAACGGTTGTTTTGGTTTCACTGTGTACAGGTAGAATCTTGTTTTAATGACTTGAGCTATAATCTCTTTTGAATAAGAGAAACTGTTTTCATATCCTGGACAAAAATCATTCTAGTGCCATTTCACCTGTGAAACTAAACAAATCTCTTGAATGAGAAATTTAAAAATTGGATATGTTTACAAATCACCATCCATTTAGTGGCAAGTCATTTTAATAAAGGTTTCTTTCTGCTAATATATGAATATTCGGAGCTGTGTCTCAATACTTAACTTACTGGGCTGTGGGTTAGTGGAAAACGGAGTCAGCAGATCTGATTTGAGTCTGCTGTTCGCAGTGGAAGGAGCGGGAGGGGAGCTGACATTTGAAGGCTCACTACATGCCAGGCAGAGAACTAGGTGGTCTGTGTGTTTGGTGTTTGTAACCAGCTTTGAGGTCGATGATGTTATCCTCTCGTTTGGATAAGGTCTTTAAGGCAATATCAACATCCTTAATAAAAAGAAATTCCAGAAGCTCCAGGTTTTATGTTCAGGATCTCTTGATTGGCAGGGCAGCTGGACCATAGGATCCTTAATGTCCCGGAGACCTCTCTCATCTCCTCTTGGGGGTTTCTTGTTAATGGGGTGCGTCACCCTCATTTTCCATGCTCAGGCATGGCAGGCCACCCTTCCTTTTCATACCTTGTGGCACAGCTAGACTTTATAGACCTGTTTTTATATCTACTATTTGCCAGGCACACAGCCAGGCTTTGGGATTTTACAAATGAATAAAAATGGTTCTTGCTACTGAAGAACTTAACAGTGGGGTTGCAATAGAGTAAAAACATGAAAATGTGATTTTAATATGTTGTAAATGCTATAAAACTGGGAGAGTTTGTTTTCTGTAAAACATCCTTCTAAATGATGCCTTAAGATTTATTATTTTTTCATGGATCTGCCTGTTTATCCCTATAACTTTCAAAGAACAGTCTGGACAGTTTTAGATTTACTTCTTAAATCATAATTCAGAGGTTATGATCCTTATATTTTGATCATTTCCTCTAAATGAATTACTATAATTTTTCTCATTTCCTCTCTATTGTGCATGTTTACCAGATCATTCTATTTTAAAACCTTCACTATGTGCTTCATTTGGAAGAGCTTTGTGAGATTTATAAACGTGGAAATTTATCCATATATGTCCTCTTACAGAGAGGTTGGTTCCAGAACCCATTTTCGAATGTTCTGTTGTTGATCTTGCAACCCGTTTAGTTCAGTAACACTTTGTCCAGAGAGACTGTTTTGTTGTAAAGACACACTGACGTTGTTACTAATGGTAAAGAACATGGAAGTTATTCCAGATTCGTGAGACCAGGAGTGTTCTAGTACAAACACGAAATGCTAACTAATGTCACGATACTTCTTCACCGAGGCATAAAATGTGCTCTTTAAAAAAATGCATTGTCACAATTCCCACGTTGCACATCAGTGAGAACTAAATGCCATGTTCTTGCTGCCGGGTTATCAGGGATGGTGCTGCCTTCAGGGACCAGGAATGTGTCAAGGCAGCAGACAGGACTCACTGGCATTAGTTTAGGAGCTGAGAGGAAACAGATAATCCCTTTTTATCTGATTCCTTTTCTTTCTCGTTCCTAGGCCTTTGAAATGCTAACTGTCTGAAAATAATTTGCATAGAATTACCTGAGCTCATCTGTTAACTGGCAGATATGAAAGCAAACAGTTGCCACAAAGTTATTTTTTAAATAAAGCTCCAATTTCTTCCTAACTTTGGTGTCTTTTTGCCCTACCTCACCTATTCCCAGCTTTTTTCTTTCTTCTTCCTCCGTTTCTCCTTTACCTCAGGGATGGGGTCATCTTTTTGAGTTGAGTCTTCTCATTTCTAAGGACTGTTCCATTTGCTCCTCTTCAACCCACAGGCAAGGTCCCACTTTTAACCTTCCCACGAGAAGTAGTCCTGCCTCTGAGATCTCATTCAACTGTCTTTATTGCAAGTTCTGGAATCTCTTTTCCTCATTCCCTCAGTCCTTGTCATTTGGGGTCTTCACCTGATTTGGCTCTCACCTTTGTTAGCAGGGTCTGCTGGCCAGACTTCTGCCTTGACAGCCCATATCCAGCTCTCTCTTGCCTATACCTTAGAGTCCCTTCCATTCTTTCTTGGCCTTTGGAAATCCAACTCAACTTTTAAGGTTGAGTTGTCACTTTTCCTGCCATCCATCTGTAGTTCCTTATGTCCCCCCTCCCCAGTACTTTTGCATATACATCTCATATTGTAGTGTATTTTCTTCTTTTCGTCCTTCTTAGGTAAGATATAAGTTCCATGAGGGCACGTTCTGTGTTTCATTCACCTTTGTGTATTCATTGCCTGGTTCATAATAGTCATTTATTTCATGCTTTCTTTGCCCCTTTTTCAGCTCTGAATAATCCACCCTCTGCTTTCTTTATTATTGTTGTGTGGTTGAATATTCTTACAGAAAGATACCCATTGACCTCTGGGCCCTTTTTCTTCCTCTAAATCTTGTCTCCTTAGGCAATTTTTTCAACGCCTGAGCGTTTTATATAAACAGGTAAATGAAGTCCTACTCAGTTATTCAAGCCAGAAAGTCATCATCCCTCATGTTGAAATCATCACCAAGTTTTCTCCTAAGTAACTCTTCAATTCATTTACTTTTCTCTCTCATTCACCAGTGTGGTTGTAGAAGCCCTGTCATCTCTTGCCTAGAGTCTGTACTGCAGTCTGGTCTCGCCTGTCCTCACCTGTGCACTTTCACTCCCCCGCCCCTCTCCTGCTCCTATGCTGCAGTCAGCTGGTCTTTCCAAAATGTAAGTCTCCCTGCTCCCCTTTTACTTAAAACACTCAGTGGTTTTCCATTGCGCTTAGATAAATCAAAGCAAAAATCTTTAACGTGGCACCCTTGCACAGTCTGGGAGAGAAATGTCCTAATCTTTTGAAGATACGAGTATGATTTTAATACTTTGAGAAGAAAATGTTCTAGAAGAGGACACTTGTTTAAACTTAAAGTGGGGACTCTGTAGTATGAATTAGACTTCTGGTGAACTCTAGGCTGTCCCCACATTGAAGCATAATTGTTTCCTAGAGCCTGCCCCCAAAGATAAGGCCCAGGGATTGACTTTGCATGTGCTGCATTGCCTTTTTCTCTTGCTACCAGAAAAATCCTCATGTGAATAAAGTGGCACAAGAGGCAAAAATATAGACTTTATCACAGTGTTTAAGGTGAGAAGCATGGTTAAAAGTGTGTGTAGGGGGAATACTTTAATTTGTACATTCATCATATATTGTATATATTTTCCACTTTTAGTTCTGTATGTAAATTTTACTTTTGTTGGATTTATCTTTTTCAATTATATTATTCATTTATGCCTGTAACAGATAATTTAATGATGCAAAACTTGAGTATGTTTCTATGTTTTTTTCACTCCACAAGTGTGGATCTCAGACTGAAAACTAGCTTGTTATAGTATACTTAATTCCTGTAGTGGGATCACATTTCTGTAAGACGGCTGCTATTTAGGAGTGGAGAATCTTTGTAAATAAAAATGTCTTTTAAAAGTTGTATCAAATAAAAATGTGTGCTTTGAATGAAATGTTTTAAGGATTTAACCGTACAGAACAGATGAGCACCCTTCTGCAAATATCAACAGTGTAATGATGTATTATTTTCTTTTGACGATTGTTAGTTTGCTGGGGATTAGAACGCAAGTGATCATATTCAGGCTGGTTAGATTAGTGATTTTAATATGAAACCATTGCTTTTAGAATAATCATGGGCCAGACTGGGAAGAAATCTGAGAAGGGACCAGTTTGTTGGCGGAAGCGTGTAAAATCAGAGTACATGCGACTGCGGCAGCTCAAGAGGTTCAGGCGGGCTGACGAAGTAAAGGTATAACTTTGTCTTTTGTGAAAATGCATATACGATTAAGGATAGTTCCCCCCGCCCCCCCCAAAGATGTTTTAACTTGAAAGGATATATTTTCAGCCAAGGTCATATTTACAGTGAGATAAATGAAGACTTGGAAGCTAAGGTCCTTGATCTGTCTTAATTAACATAAAAATTGTACCATATGATAATGGAAAGATTTTAATCTAATAGTTATTCAACCTACTTGGAAATCACTATCTTTTTAGTATACGTTGTATTGCATGTGTAGACTCAGGACCCAAATATAAAGGAATGTGTTTCATGGTTTTATATTTTGATAGTCATTGTGATTTTTTTTAATACAAAGTTAACAAAGATGGAAATAATTTCCTGTTCCCCTCCTAGTCTCAATAAAATAATAGGTGTGGTGTTTTTGTATTATTTGAATGTGGGAAACTACAGCTTAATTTAAAATCTATATGGGTTTGAGGGAATGTTCTTAATACTTTTGAGAAATCAGTAGATTTTAACCTGCATTAGAGATATTACAAATTTTCTAACAATGAACAATTTCTTTTCTCCTCCCCTTCATTTTTTAAAGAGTATGTTTAGTTCCAATCGTCAGAAAATTTTGGAAAGAACGGAAATCTTAAACCAAGAATGGAAACAGCGAAGGATACAGCCTGTGCACATCCTGACTTCTGTGAGCTCATTGCGCGGGACCAGGGAGGTTGGTTAACTCACGCGCTGTAGTAATTATCAGTGCATTCTGGTTTTTGCTGTTTGGAACACTGGTTGGTTATTGAGAGGATGTCCATCGTTATTGCTATTTCATGTGCAGCTGTTGATGGCTGCCTTAGGTAACACTGCTAGCTGTCTCTGTAACAGAGCTCTAGTGTTGAGAATATACGTTCACTGTTACTAGGTAGATTCCTAGATCTTATAAGACTATTGATTAAAAAAAACCTTAAATACTCTTTAATGTCCTCATCAGATCACTATTTAGAGCAAGGCTTTCTGACTCACAGTTGTCTTTTTTTCTCCCCCTTAATATGAATTAGCCATGCTGTAAGAAATGTTTTCATTCATATTCATGGACCAAGAAAGTTTTTTATTATACGTTTTGTTCAAATTCCGAGGCTTTCTCTATAAGAATTTTTAAATTTGGTGTTGAGAGATTGGAATTTCTTTTTCTATAGTATTTTCTGAATGAACAAGGTAGATCTTAAATCACTCCAAGAAATCCTGTTTTCAAAGGAAGGCCATAAATCTATGGTAGATTTTATAATTAAATAACACAGTGGCAGCAAGAAGAAAAGAAAATGTCAGAAGCTTAAACAGTACAGAACCAGTCAGTAGGGTTTTGGTTAAAGCATTTCTTGTCTAAGTACCTGTTTTAACATAGGAAGACGTGGCATAGGATATGGAATACTATTTGAATGGGTGTTGAAGCAAAAAGAGGGAAGAAAGTGTTTTGGGATTTAGATTACACCATGTAGTAGATGATGGTTTATCTGAGTGTCTAAACATGGGAAGCATCTAAACAATGGAATTTGTTCTAAAATGTTTTCAGTGAGTAGCTATTTTTGATATGATATTGTAATAATCAAGCAAAATTTACTATTGTATGAGACCTTGCTGATGTTGAGATTGTGTGACACACTAGCTTCAAAAACTTGTCAGAACTATCACAGGAGCCTAGTCTGTGCTACAGACACGATCCTAGTGACGATTTCAGTGATGGTTCCGGTGGTCTTGATGGTGACACATGACTTGGAATGATTCTTAGTCATTTATGCATTTTGTCAGGTGACAACGCTTTAAAGCTCTGACTTTCATTTGTATAAATATGTATCATATGCTACGGACACCGCCTGCATCATCTGGGACAGGTCAGGGCCTACATATTAGAGGTAAATGACTGTTTATTAATATACTAAGGGTGAAACGGATTCTTTTCTATGCCAGTCAGAATGTTCTCAAAAGGGATAAGGATGGGGTTTCTAAGTAATTTTCTTGGAAGTTTTGTCTGGTGACCTTTTGGAAGTTTTGGGGTGAAGGGAAAAGAAACATTGTTTTTTCTTCCTGGAGGAATAAATCTTAGAAATTTGGAGAAATAAACTAGAAATACATGGAATACTTATTTTTGCTACCCATTACAAATTTCAAAATACTATCGAAAGCCCAACTTACATTTATAATAAAAGTTAACAGCAATAATGATTCTGGCACTGTGCCAGGTACTCTGCACACATTACCTTATTTAATCTTTGTGATGGTTGTATTTCACCTTTTTTTCCCCCCTGACAAGGAAACTGAGGCTTAGAACAATTAAGTCAGTTTGCTTGCTCTAATGATCTGATGTGGACCCAGAAGAGTACACTTTGCTCAGACACTTTAAGAAATTAGTAAAGTTCATTATTTATATACAACTTGAATTGCTCATAATACAATTTTTGGCATTAAATTAAAGACTATAGTTTATTCAAATGAATATTTACTAATTGAATTTTGCTTTTAATTTTGTCAAATGGAGATAAGTCATTGAATGTAAAGATATCTAACTTTCTGTTGTGAGTTTATGTGAGAAATTGTAAGAAGAAATTAGCATTTTAATAAAACGAAATTGTTTTCTAAACTTAGTACCCCCCCGCAGGTTGAGAAAAACCATTTTCACAAAATAGAAGGGAAAAGGAGGAAAGTAATCCCAGCCTCAGGAATTCAGTTTTGTTGTGTTGGACTCTGACCCTGTCAAGCGCCTTTCTTAGCTACTCTTGATAGCAGATTCTGCTTCAAGTGATTCATCTTTACTCCCTCATCCCCACCTCACCCCCCTTTAAAACCATCATCACTGACTTTTGGAAGCTGAAGGTTTATACAGTTTGTGATAAGCTTTTTGGTGTTAATCAAAGTAAATAATAAAATTTTAGGGCTGGAAAGGACGTCAATGATCTCTGTCTAATCTCTTTACTTTTCAGATGAGACTATATCCCTGTTTATTTTTTCTTCAGTTTGAGCATTTCCAGCTATGTATCAATTTCTTTTATATGCCTCCAAAGTTGGAGTCGGAAGTAGGTCAGAAGCAGGTGGATAAATAAAAGTTAGCCTGTTTTTCAAAGACTTTCCTAGTAGTAGGCTTGGCAGAATCTCGGACTGCAGTGTTGATCCAAACACCTAAAGTCTATGGCTTTCAACGTTTGGAAGTGCTATTATAACGTTGTTTTAATTAACTGCTTATTGTTATAAGCTGATCCTTTTATAAGTGCTGTCTTCAGTTTAAATCCTTTGCTGTACGATAACGATTCAATGGCAGTTTTCACTCAAGTCTTAATACTCTGTTCCCTTCTGTACTTGTAGAAGTAGATATACTGAGTTTTAAAATGACTGGTTTTTATCTAAGTTATTTTAGATATTTATTATAAAGAATGTCTGACAAGTTTACTTTCTGATCTAATGAAGTGACGGCTATAGATAGTGGCTTCAGATCAGGGACCCTGCAGTGGAATCTGGAGACCACATCTTCAGTATATTGTTTTCTTAGCGCGTCTTTAAGATACTTTTGGGTACCTGTTTTTTGGTGTTGAGGTTACAGAACCTAAACAGTGTTGCCCATAGAATTTTAATGCAGAATATGTGTCTATTTTTTCTTCTTAAAAATACTTGCAACTTCTTGAAGACGGTGACTATAACGTTTCACATTTATTTCCTTTACTCTTCTGTTAATCTTTTTAAGGAGCGTTCCACTTAAAAATGTCATTAAGTGATACACACAGGCTAAAGGATGTACACCTTATTGTCATAATATGTGGCTGTTTATCAAAAAATTGTTTCTAGGTTACTTTCATTACTTTGTCTTATCAATCAGAAAAAACTTCTGTAAGTCTGCACGTTTGGTAGTTATATTCTTCAGTATGTCTGTTTTTCCAGTTTTAATAAAGAAATTGGTTTAGGAGTTACTCTAGTAGTTCATTTCTTTTTGTGCATTTGTCCATTTCTTGCTAAAAAAATCACAAGGCACTTTTCTCCTTCATTGATTCTTCATATCAAGATTAATAACTTATGCATATTATGACTGAAAGAGAGCCTTGCTCAAATGATGTGTGTCTTCTGGGCAAGTGGTATGATTGGTTTAGTAATTTAAAAATATCCTGCCAATATGCATTCTTAGATTCCCAGGAGGATATAATATTCTTGTAAGAATTCTGTGTCTTGTTTATTAATGAAAAGAGTGAGAATTTTTTGTGTATATTTAAATGTGGGACTTCCTCAGAATGTTTTAACATACAAGCAGCATCAGAAAGACCTCCTAGTCCTCATGTCCATGAAGAATTAAAAATCTTTTGGACTTTTCAGTACATACGGGTTTGCTCTTGCTAGTGATTATCTGCAGTGATTTTAAGTTTATCACCTATCATTTGATATTTGCAAATGAATTTTTTTTGGGAGAGGCTTCTATCAAAATAACATAGAATGTGTAAGTTCTTTCATATGTTCGAAATTTGGACTTACCTTTTTTGCTGAAGGAGAGGAGAAACATTGTCTTGTTTACATGTAAATGCTTGATTGCATTATTTATTGACTTGGTAATGTGCTTTCCTCAGTTAATTGTAAATAGAAATTTAGTTACTATTTACAAAGAAAAAATAATATGCTAGTGTACCCAATGTATAATTTAGTGCTCTTTACTTAAATACACTCTTAACTTTCATCACAGTAATGTGCTTTCTTTCCTTTGTAAATTTCAGGATTATAGGATCAATAGGTCTTAGAGTCTCATGAGCTATTTGAGCATATACGGCAGGGAGCCCAGGTCATTTTTCTCAGGTCTGAGAAGTAAATGGATGGCTCTCCCAAGTGTCTGTTTTGACTCTCAGTCTGAACATATCCATCCTTTCATTGAGTTCCTCAAAGGACTCGTTTCTAAATTTTCTGCTCTTTCCTTCTCTTAACCATTTGTTGGTATTTACTTGGAGAGTTGAGTCTCATGTTAAGTTTGTCAGTCCTTCTAGTCATAACTTTTCAAATCACTGCAACTTCACTTCCTTTCTGGCTTTGTTTTGGCTGAAATAGATGGAACATTTCTTAAATGAGCATAAAGGAGGTGTTCCTTTTCTTTTGAAAGGAAACTAATGTAAGCATTTTATGCTTTTCCAAAAAAAGTTACTTATGGGGCCGCCCGGTGGCGCAGCGGTTTAGTCCGCGCTTGGCAGCCTGGGGTTCGCGGGTTCGGATCCCGGGCGCCTGCCAATGCACTGCTTGTCAGCCATGCTGTGGCGGCGTCCCATATAAAGTGGAGGAAGATGGGCACGGATGTTAGCCCAGGGCCAGTCTTCCTTGGCAAAAAGAGGAGGATTGGCAATGGATGTTAGCTCAGGGCTGGTCTTCTTCACACACACAAAAGAGTTATTTATGATGTTTCAGTTTATATTTTAAGATTATATATCTCAAGTTTAACAAGTGAACTTTTCAAAAATGTCAAATGTTTATTTTGTGCAGCTAATAAACCAGCAGAAGTTGTGTTTAGTTTGTTGTTTTTCTACTAGTACGCTGTCTATAGTTTGTGTTTTAAAAAATTACTGTTCAGTTGACTATTATAAATATCAAGTCTCTTCCCAAAATGCAAAAGCAAATTTTGACAACTATTTTAAAAACAAAGTGAACGAACCAAAACCAAAAGAAATGCTTGTCTGGCCTGCAGTGTTAAAAATTCTTTATTGCTCTGAAGATATAAGAAAATTTTCTTAGACTTAGAACTTCTGTCACAATTCAGCTTGATTATATGGATTGACTTAAATTCACTGCTTAGGATTCTGTCTCATCTTCCCAGTAGATTTTATAGAAGAACATTTCTTGAGTACCGTTTTGGGAGGATTGGGCTGATTTCATGAGCTACCTTGGCAACTGATGAGGCAGTTTTATACCAGCTAATGTGAATATCTGTTGGGTTAATGAAACTCTTTTGTTTTTTATCTTTCTCTCCAATTAAAAGGTCATTGTAAAATGATAATTGTAAAAATTCAGAGAACAGAGAAATATATAAAACAGAAGGCAAAAGTTCCTGTAGTCCAACCGCTGTGACGTTTATTCTTTCAGATTTCTTTTTCTGTATATGATAACATGTTAATAATAGTGATAATATATATTTTATTTTAAAAGGTTATTCCCAGATAAAACATGCCTGCCATTTTGAGCCATCTCTTTACAGCCTCTCTCTAGGTTTTCAGTCTCTCTAATAACGCATAGTGTTTGTTACTTTGGATATACCATAATTAATGGCCCTATTCTTAATTGATGTACATTTAGGCTTTTATTTTTATATTTCACTTTTGCAGTTAATGTTTCAGTGAATATCCTTCATACACATCTTTGCATTTTTTGAGTAATTTTGTAGGAAAAGTTCCCAGAAATAGAATAGATCAAGAGGATATACATATTTAAAATTTTAATAGATATTACCAAATTGCCCCCCAAAGATTTTACATTTACACTCTCACCAGTTGTTTATGGAAGTCTGTTTATCTATATTTTATCTGTTTATATTCCCAATGTAAAGTATTATCAGTCTTTTTAATCTTTTTCAGTGTGAGAGGTAAAAAATTATTACAATTTGTTTGCCTTTCTTATTCAATGAGGTTAAGTATTGTTTATATTTTTTTATGAATTGGCTGTTATGGTCTTGGAACTTTTAAAATTAAAATTTGGTCTTGTGATTTTTAAGGACTTTTTGTATATTATAAATATTAGTTTTTTTTATCAACTGTTTTGCAGATTTTTTCCTCATTTTGATGTTAGTTCTGGTATATTTTGGTTATACAGAAGTTTTAAGTGTTTATGTAGTCAATTTAGAATTTCTTCTTTTGATTTCTGTGTTTCTCAAGGCTTGGAAAAGTGTTTCTCCACTCCAAGATTGTAAATTATCCATCTTTCCTTTTAGTTCTCTGTTTTTGTTTTTATGTTTTAATATCTTTTAATCCATCAGGAATTTCCTTTGGTATAAAGAGTAAGTGGGAGATTTGGTTTTTAATTTTTTTATATTTAGCTTTGTAGTTGTTTCAACACTATTTACTAAATAATCAATCTGTGAACAACTGAGGAGCAGTTACAAATCTGTTTTGCAAAGATAGAATCACCCTACCTGATTGGTGGTCACCTGAGCAGGTTCACCACTGAGCAAGGACTTGGTGCTTCTCCTCAGAGACCGAGGCCTGGTGACAGTCTTGGCTCTTCACCTTGACTGGTGCCTCTACTGCTCTAGAGCATTCACCCTCACGTCCACCCATGGAAGCAAAGCTTCAAACCATGTGGGAACCATGGGCTTATATAATACTCTTTGTTTTGTTTCTTAGTTTTTGCTTTCTGTTGTTTTTTTCCCTGATGGAAATGGTCTTATTTTCCACTCACAGGACTGTTCTTGAATTAGGTCCTGGAGTTTGCCTGCAGTAGGCGGATGTGGCTCTAGCTACCTGCTGCATGCTCCCTGTTGAGAGTTTTCGTCGTTTTACCAGCTTATGTGCTGTGACTGTTGTTCTGTTTCTTATCTCCAGTATTTTAACCAAACTGTAGATTATGAGGAGATGATTTACCCTAACAGCCCCCTTCAGACCCAGACTGCACTGGATTTTCTCTGTGCATTGCAGTTTAACAGTTAGGTTTATATATTTATGATCTCTTCCATTCGGAATCAGCCTTCTGAAGCTGGAATGCAGGGAAGAATTTTAAGGGTCTATACTTCCTGAAATTATATTCCAAATGTTACATGTTCTATGTTAAATGCTATATATGGCTTTTTTTTCTTCTGAGAGAAGTGTAAGAGTGGACGCTTACAGGATGTCATCTTTCTGTGATGCTTAGGTGAACTCAGAAGCAAGAGCCTTGTGTTGCCGGGTAGAGGTTCTTCCCCCAATTCGGATGGTTCTGCAACATAAATATTTAACAACAAAAACTGAAATAATTTGCAATCTGGTATGAACCACTCTTTTTCATTCCTTAGCTCCAACACCCTTGATTAGCTGCTTTTATTAAATACGTCTGTGTCAGGATCTGATCAGAACTTTTTCTTCCCATTTTTATTTCTGACCCTTTCCTGCTGGAGCCCCTTGTCTCCTTCAAGCGCCCTTCTCCTCATCATGCTTCTAAACCTGGTATGAACTCAGTTCTACTATTAAGCTTCTCTTAACTTGACCCAAACTTGGTATTTATCTTATTCCAGTTTTTTCTTTAGTACTTCCCTTCACATAAAAGCAGCCTGAAATTAAGTTATATGCACTATCATTTTCAACAGAAGGGCTAGCTAATTTAAAACTGAGGTGTGTTATCTTTTCTCTACTCAAATCTTGAAGAATATGGGTAGTTTTGGAAATCATCCTCAGCTTTTCTCTCGAGTTGGGTGGCAGCTTATGCTTTCTCCTGACCCTTTCTTTCCTACACCTTAGATGTGAGATGGTTCCTTATTGTTTTTGCTTGGAAAAGCTAAAGGATATTAGACAATATCAACAGTTCATTGTGTCTCTGGCATGAATTAAATGGACCAACCAGTATCCAAGAATATTTTTAACTTAGCTAACTGACTGTATTTTTTTCCCCCTATTATACGGGAGTTGGACTTAACCCTTCTTATGTTAAAGATTGTTCAGAGACCAGATGGCTATGGCTATTGTCCTTTGAGATGTCCCACTATAAGACGGGGAGTCATACCTGCCTCCTAGGGTAGTGGTCAATTTTAAAGAAGTTAACTTTGGTAAAGTCTCTAGCACAGTGCTTGGCACATAGTAGGGTGTGTTAATTTCTTTCCCTTCCCTGCAGGCCATTCACCTGCTCTTCCCTCTACGATTTTCCATAACACAGTTTTTACTTGGAACCAGCCTTCTGCCAAGAGTCTCAGTTTGGTTGTGTACTCCTACAACTACTATTTTTGGCTTGACTTCCCTCTCCAGCTCCCAGTGGTCCAGCCACACAGTCGCCTATTGTACCAGCTGGTTGATGTAAGTCTATCCATCCTCAGAGGAACCTGGTTACTTAACAGTAAGCTGTGTTTCTTTGAAAATGTAGCATCCTTGATAACTAATAGTTTTTTCTTTCTATACCATCGATGATGAATCATCTGTAATAGTTTCCTCGTGTGATCCTCAAGTTGGAACTAGAGTTAGAGAATTTAATTTGTTGATACAGGTCTCCTAGTGAGTTCCTGAGTCCAGGACACATGCCTCTGATAGGTAAAATGCTGTGGAGACCCAGGAGGTCAAAATCTTTTTCAGTACTCTGAGTGATGTGAGATTTAATTATATAAACTGTCAAGGATGATACATTTTCAAAGAAAAAAAGTTACTGGTAAGTAACTGGGAGTTTTGAGTAATTTTCCTGTTAAGTCAATAAATGAGAATTCCCAAACTTGTTTTATCAACAAATGCTTTTGCATTTGAATATTATTTCATAAATGAAAGGAATATGGTTATTAGTTAAGGTTAATAGTTAAAGAATGGGATAGGTTTCTAGAGATATTGCCTAGATAATGAGGTGGGTGTAGGACTTCAGTTCTCTAAATAGCTGCTCTGTTAGCTTTAAAGAGAAATTGAAGTTGGAGTCTCCATTAGGGAAAATCAGCAAATGCAGTCTGTTCGTTCCAGAAACATTTTTTGAGTGCCTACTCTTTTTTGAGACACTGTGCTGAGTATCGTTGTGAGACAGAGAGGTAAAACCACACTCTGCCTCAGCTGCTTTTCCCCTCAGAGAGCTTATTTCCGGCCCCTTGGTGACTCCTGTATGACTCAGAGTTGAGATGCTGGGTCGTGGGTATATGACAGAGGGGTGGGGATGGAGGTAGGACTTAGTGCCTTTGCCGTCTGTTTTTCTGTGCTTCTGTAAGTTTTTTCTGTTCACGGGAAAAATAGCTGACCTCATTCAGTAGACTCCATTTTCTACATTGCTAGAGCAAACAGAGAAAGCAAAGCCAATATCCCTCCTGTCTAGTAGTTGAATAGAATATTCAGCTGTCGGACCTTAAGTGTGACCTTGATTTAGTTGTTAAAGCAGGTGAACAAGTCAGAGTTGGAGAAGCATCCTGCCCCCCTCACCCCACAAGGTTTAAAGGGGGCTAATCTTCAGAATTAAAGTTACAAAACTATTTTACCCCTACCAAGTGTAAAACAAAAATCAGAAACTAATTGTTTTGAAAAAAATGAAAATTATTTTATACTTAAAAATCACTGGACAGTGTATAATAACTTTATTCAGTAATTATAACCACTCCTTGCCCCAGAGTTACAACAGTTAAGTAGGAAGAAGGAAAGAAGACTTAGTAGTAAAAGGAACATGAAGAGGATGCTGGGGGAGGAGGAGCTCCTATAACGTTGTCATATGTCTCTCATATGTAGCACCCATTGCATGGCGATACTTGTTCTTTTGCCCTATGAGCATCTCCAGGGCAAGCACTATATACAGCACAGTGAGGAAGCTCTTGGGTGTTGGAGTCAGACCTAGGCTTCCATCCTGGCCTGGTAATTTACCACCTTTTCGACTAGGCAAGTTATGTAACTTCTCTGAACCTCAGTCACTTCCTCACTGTGAAGTTGTGATGCTAAAGGCCGAGATGAGGAGTGGTTAGGATAATGTGTCTAAAGCACTTAGCACAGTGCCTGCAACATAGTACGTGCTCAATAAATGTTAACTGCTGTTATTACGGGTTGTTGGACGGATGCATGAGGAAGTGTATCAGAGGCCAGAGAGTGGAACAAGGAAAGAGTGCGGGCTCTGGGGCATGAGTAAACATCACACCTTCTTATTCACTTGAGCTAGGAGCTTTCTAGTATTATTATCTTTATCTTTGCCCTTTTGGAAAGCAAATTAATAGATGAATCCCTGTCACAGTTCTTCCTAACTGCTCTGTCCTTAAACCTCTGCTCCACTGAGGAAGGAGCTGTTTTTGTGCTGCAGTGACTGTGACTCCTGCATGATTACCCCCTGGCCTATGAGGTGCTAAGGGCCAGAGTGCCACTCTGATTTCACCACATCTAGTCCTGCTGCTTTTAAGACTTATTAAAAATTAAACATTTAATAATGTGTGTGTGTATATATATATATATATATATATATATATATATGATTTTTTTCATTTTACTACTTCAATTCTACTTTTTGCTCGATTTTCATTGATTACATATAGATTATGAATATGTGTCCAGGGTATTTTTGAGAAGGCTCTGGAGACTTGATAATTGGGTAATGGTGCTCTTTAAGAAAAACTGGATTCCTAGACAGAATGAAAAGTGCTGCTGGGCACAGATTTTTACTGTATTTCATAGAATCAAAGATGCAAACTTTTTAACATTTTAACATCTGAAACTGGCATTCATCTTAGAATTGCTGTGATAAAGAAAGCATTAAGTTATGGCTTAACTGGCAACATTATTTTCTTAGTGATACAGAAGATAATGGTATGCCTTGAAATTGATGTCATTGTTGATTGGATGAAATACGGTATTTCAAGGGCATACATGCACTTAAACATTGTAGAGATACGGTATTGTGGCAGTATATGTTAGTGGGTAAGAGCAGGGGCTCCAGAGTCAGACTGTCGGGGTTTCACTTCCAGCCCTGTCTAACGTATGACTTTGGACCACTGCTAAGCCTTTCTTCACCTTAGTTTTCTCACCTGTAAAATGGGGGCTAAGAATAGTCCCCCATTTACAGTGTTGTAATGAAGACTAAATATAATAAGACATGTAATATGTTTAAAATAGTGCCTAGCACATAGAAAGTGGTTAATAACATTAGCTATTATCATTAATGATAGAGATTATATTTTTGCAGAATTGGTTTGAATTCATTTTGTTGTGATGAAACTCAGATTTATTTCCCTTAATATTTATGTATCATCTGATAATATAAGCAATTGACACTTGGGTTTTTTAAAAGGGAAGATAAAGATAAGAAAGGTTAACCTAACAAGTTGCCATCTACTTATTAAATAAGATTTAAGTGGCTAATTTGGCATATATATTATTATTCCATGTGGTTGAGATAAGTTAAATAAGTTAAGCATTAAGCTAGGAAATTTATAGTGAAAGCAAGGGAGCAGTCAATCTGAGGCTAACATAAATACAATTTTTGATTCTTGTTGGTATTGGTAAGTATGGGAAGGGTTGGAGAGTTTTGAAAATTTGCAAAATGTGAAACATTTTTTTTCACCCAAAGTAAAAGAAGGAGAGAATACTTTTTGGTTTTTATGAACTTTACCGTCTTGGATAAAGAAACTTTCTTTTCAAAATTTTGTAAGTAGGCAGCATCTCTATATAATATGATGGTTGCAGCTTCAAGTTGTCCTTTTATTCTTACGAGTCAGTTCTTTTGTTCTGTTCTAGTGCTCAGTGAGCAGTGACTTAGATTTTCCAACACAAGTCATCCCGTTGAAGACTCTGAATGCCGTTGCATCGGTGCCCATCATGTATTCGTGGTCTCCTCTACAGCAGAACTTTATGGTATGTGAATAATGTGTCTTCTGCATATTTGACAATCACTTACTTTAAATTGAAAAGCATAATTTTCTTGTCAAGATAGTATAAGTTAAAAAAAGTTATCAAAACGGTAGTACTTGGAGTGATTTTTTTTTTTAACCGATTAATATACACGTTTTAAGCCTTTGCAGTTTTGCTCTTTTCCTAGTCCTTTCTAGTTAAAACATCTTCCAAAGGAAAATTGTTAAGCAAAAAAAATCCATACCTGGGATTAAAAATATATTTAAAAGGTGAAATTTATAGTTCTTTTTTTTTTTTACCATTTTTTTATTGATGTCTTAATAATTTATAACACTGTGGGGTTTTAGTTGTACATTTTTGTTTGTCAATCACCTTGTGGATGTAACCCTTCACCCCTTGTGCCCCCCCACCCCCCTTCCCCTTGGTAACCACCAATCAGTTCTCTCTGTCCGTGTGTTCACTTATATTCCATATATGAGTGAGTTCATGCAGTGTCTGTCCTTCTCTCTCTGGCTAATTTCACTTAACATAATACCCTCTAGGTCCTTCCATGTTGTTGCAAATGGGACAATTGTGTCTTTTCTTATGGCTGAGTAGTATTCCATTGTATGTATATACCACATCTTCTTTAACCAATCATCAGTCGAGGGACACTTGGGTTGCTTCCACTTCTTGGCTATAGTGAATAATGCTGCAATGAACATAGGGGTGCATACTCCTCTTGTGATGGTTGATTTCATGTCCATTGGGTAGATGCCCAAGAGTGGGATTGCTGGATCATACGGTATTTCTATTTTTAATTTTTTGAGGACTCTCCATACTGTTTTCCATAGAGGCTGTGCCAGTTTGCATTCCCACCAGCAGTGAATGAGGGTCCTCATTTCTCCACAACCTCTCCAGCATTTGTTGTTATTTGTCTTTGTGATTATAGCCATTCTAACCGGTATCAGGTGTAGTTTTGATTTGCATTTCCCTGATGATTAGTGATGTTGAACATCTTTTCATGTGTCTATTGGCCTTCTGTATCTCTTCCTTGGAAAAATGTCTGTTCATATCCTCTGCCCATTTTTTGATCAGGTTGTTTGTTTTTTTGTTGCTCAGTTGTATGAGATCTTTATATATTACTGAGATTAATCCCTTGTCGGACAAACGATTTGCAAATATTTTCTCCCAGCTGGTGGGTTGTTTATTCATTTTGATCCTGGTTTCATTTGCCTTGTAGAAGCTCTGTAGTCTGATGAGGTCCCACTTGTTTTTTTTTTTCTTTTGTTTCCCTTGTCTGGGTAGACATGGAATCTGAAAGGATCCCTTTATGTCCAATCTCAATTAGTGTACTGCCTATATTTTCTTCCAGGAGTTTTATAGTTTCAGGTCTCACTTTCAGGTCTTTGATCCATTTTGAATTGATTTTTATATATGGCGATAGGAGATGGTCTACTTTCATTCTTTTGCATGTCGCTGTCCAGTTTTCCCAGCACCATTTATTGAAGAGACTTCCCTCTCTCCATTGTATGTTCTTTGCTCCTTTGTCGAAGATTAGCTGTCCATAGGTGTGTGGTTTTATTTCTGGGCTTTCAATTCTGTTCCATTGATCTGTGTGTCTATTCTTGTACCAGTACCATGCTGTTTTGATTACTGTAGCTTTATAGTATATTTTGAAATCAGGGATTGTGATGCCTCCAGCTTTGTTCTTTTTTTTCAGAATTGCTTTAGCTATTCGGGCTCTTTTGTTGCCCCATACGAATTTCAGTAGTTTTTGTTCTATTACTGTGAAGAATGACATTGGGATTCTGATTGGGATTGCATTGAATCTGTAGATTGCTTTAGGTAGAATGGACATTTTAACTATATTTATTCTTCCAATCCATGTGCATGGAATATTTTTCCATTTCTTTATGTCCTCCTCGATTTCTTTCAATAGTGTCTTATAGTTTTCATTGTATAGGTCTTTGACCTCCTTGGTTAAATTTATTCCCAGATATTTTATTCTCTTTGTTGCAATTGTAAATGGGATTGTCTTTTTGAGTTGTCTTTCTGTTGTTTCATTGTTAGTGTATAGAAATGCAATTGATTTTTGTAAGTTGATTTTATACCCTGCCACTTTACTGTAGTTGTTGATTGTTTCTAGTAGTTTTCCAATGGCATTTTTGGGGTTTTCTATGTATAGGATCATGTCGTCTGCAAATAGTGAGAGTTTCACTTCTTCATTGCCTATTTGGAGTCCTTTTATTCCTTTTTCTTGCCTAATTGCTCTGGCCAGAACTTCCAGTACTGTGTTGAATAAGAGCGGTGAGAGTGGGCACCCTTGTCTTGTTCCTGTCCTCAAAGGAATGGCTTTCAGTTTTTCCCCGTTGAGTAGGATGTTTGCTGTAGGTTTGTCATATATGGCCCTTATTATGTTGAGGTACTTTCCTTCTATACCCATTTTCTTGAGAGTTTTTTTATCATAAATGGATGCTGGATCTTGTCGAATGCCTTCTCTGCATCGATTGAGATGATCATGTGGTTTTTATTCCTCATTTTGTTAAGGTGGTGTATGACGTTGATTGATTTGCAGATGTTGAACCATCCCTGTGTCCCTGGTATAAATCCCACTTGATCATGGTGTATAATCTTTTTGATGTATTGTTGTATTCGGTTTGCCAATATTTTGTTGAGGATTTTTGCGTCTATGTTCATCAGCGATATTGGCCTGTAGTTTTCCTTCTTTGTATTGTCCTTGTCTGGCTTTGGTATCAGGATGATGTCGGCCTCATAGAATGTGTTGGGAAGTATTCCATCTTCCTCTATTTTTTGGAATAGTTTGAGAAGGATAGGTGCTAAATCTTCTTTGAACGTTTGATAAAATTCTCCAGGGAAGCCATCTGGTCCTGGGCTTTTATTTTTTGGGAGGTTTTTGATTACTGTTTCAATTGAAATTTATAGTTCTTATACTTGAAAGAAGTCAGTCAGTGTCCTATCATCTGTCTGACTTTGAGGTTTTGTTAACTGAGAACTTATTATTTAAAACAATGTTTGGCAGCATGTTATTAAATGATAATGTACACTCTGAAATATTCTCACTACTTATAAAACACAAGTTTAAGCATATTTCCACCGATAACACTGGCCCAATAGCTTCTGTAATGAAATGCTAGTATTTAATTCTTTATAGAGGTAGGATGAAGGAGGATGGAACAAAAGAAAAATTTGAGTATGCATCCTTGACTTGTGTTGTTAAATAAAAAATATATAGTTTTATTACTTACTTGATATATAAAATAGTGAGGCTAAAAGAATGTTGATGGAGGTCCTTGGGTGAGCCTACTTTAGAGAATTGCTTATTAGATTTTTCTTTAAGAAACAGACGTTTCTAATGTCTTTCATAACTTTTCTCTTAAAGATTTTACAGTGGAGGGTAAAGGCAAATTGTGGATACTCTTCTGCAGTTGCATAAATTTGTGCGTTTAAGGCTTTATTCAAAAACATTTAGTTTGAGAATCATTGCAAGAGCTTAATTAAGGGAGGTTTCATATTTTCACAGACTGAAATTCTGTAAGAATATAGTGTTTAAAGTTGTCAAATATTATTTATGAATCATCCCTGGGTTTTGCTGGTCACTGAACAAAGCAAATTAGGCAGACTATCTTTATTATGGCTAGGATATGTTCTCGGGAGCAAAGGTTATATGGATACAGTTGGGAAGACAAAACAGCCAGATGTCACTTAATTTTGGCTTGCATTCAAAAAAATTAACTTCTAGTTTAAATGTGATTAGTGCAAGTGAGATGCGATGAAAACTGGACTCTCTAGTTGTATGTAAGTTTGAATCTGAATAGATCAATACATTAAAATCTAAATTTTCACTTTATATTCCGTATGCGCTTTTTCTCCCAATTTCCCTTTTCCCTGTTTGTCGAAGGTACTATTATCTTTCTGAACCCTGAAGTTGTTATCTAGGGATTATTTGAAAATCTTCCCTTTTCTCTGTATTTCCTGCCTGTGTCTCATGGCCTTCTCCGGTGTGCATCCTGGTTCCAGCCTAAGGCGCCTCACACTTTAAACAGCTGCCCTGTCCTCTGTCAGTCTTAGATAATTCTGTTTATCAGAATTATCTTTCTAAAATTCTATTTTTAACCAGTACTCTGTTTGAAGGCCTTTTAAGACTTAGACCTGTCCTCATTTTAAATTAGTCTCCTTAAATATGGACTTCAGAACCCACCTATAGTTACTGTCTTTTTTATTCTTTTTTTTTTGTGAGGAAGACCAGCCCTGAGCTAACATCCGTTGCTAATCCTCCTCTTTCTGCTGAGGAAAACTGGCCCTGGGCTAACATCCGTGCCCATCTTCCTCTACTTTATATGGGACGCCGCCACAGCATGGCTGACAGGCAGTGCATCGATGGGCGTCCGGGATCCGAACCCGCGAACCCCGGGCTGCCAAGCGCGGACTAAACCGCTGCGCCACCGGGCGGCCCGTCTTTTGTATTCTTTATTGAAAATTCTCTTCTTCTCATGAATGTCAGCTTCCTGTTCCTTGTATTCTTCAGTACTCCATTCTCGCTGAGCTTTTCTCTGATTGGCTCTTCCCTGCTAAGCTGGCACCTTTCTTCCTTATTGTCTTCCAAACCTGGATATGAAGTCATCTGTCATCTTTATTAGCATTAACAATTTTGATGTGCATCTTGTTCATCTCAGTATTGAAATATTTTATGTTATTGTAGAGTGTTCTTATTTTATGTATAAGTAAATCCTTTTGGCTTAAACTTTAATGAACCATTGATATACTCTATTTTACATTCCTCGAATTTTATTATATTCAGTGTCTCTTAATGACTATAGATCAAGTGAGGTTGAGAAATCCTTACATACGTTAATATTCTTTTTTGGTATGGCTATTTATAGTTGATTTTGATAAAACATTTCATTGATTCTGAGACACTTTTTTTTTTGTGGGGAAGACCAGCCCTGAGCTAACATCTGTTGCCAATCCTCCCCTTTTTGCTGAGGAAGACTGGCCCTGGGCTAACATCCGTGCTCATCTTCCTCTACTTTATATGGGACACCACCACGGCATGGCTGACAGGCAGCGTGTCAGCGGGCGACCGGGATCCGAACTCGCAAACCCCGGGCTGCCAAGCGCGGACTAAACTGCTGCGCCACCGGGCGGCCCCTCTGAGACACTTTTTAACATATGAAATTGGAATGTGTCAAATTGATGATGGGTCATATCATAATCTGCAACATTTTTTCCTTTCTTAGAGGTACATAAAATAATGGTGTTTTAATGATTGATGACATGTTAGATTCAGTAAATACAGGAGTTTTTCTTAAATTTTTTCTTTTCCTATAAACAGTTTTTTTTCTGATATGCCTGTTGGTGAGAGGGGTCTTTTATTTCTTTATAGCTTTTAGAGTTTGCTTTCTGTTATTTTAGATCTGGAGAACTGGGTAGACATCTGCTTTTGAAAAAAATTGTATTTTAATTACATTGATTAAAAATATTTTAATACTTAGGATAAGTCTGCTTTTTAAATACATATTTTTTTACTTTTAGGTAGAAGATGAGACTGTTTTACATAACATTCCTTATATGGGGGATGAAGTTTTAGACCAAGATGGGACTTTCATCGAGGAACTAATAAAAAATTATGATGGAAAAGTCCATGGGGATAGAGGTGAGTCAAGCGTTTATTCTGTTGGAAAAGGGGGGCAAGGAATTGAGAGATATTTTGATTTTCTTTTTTTTTAAGCATAGGTATGAAAAAGATTTTTTAATATTAAAATTAAGTTGTATGCTGGACTGGCTTAGGCTCACAAGCCTTAAATTTTCAATGTTTTCTCTATTTTTAAATTGAAGGCTCATGTTTGCCCCTTGAAAATTATGCGTAGTTGGTTATAATATAAATTATAATGTCAGTAACATGTAAATTAAACAGAATTGTTTGAGTGTATGTAGATGTTAAGATTCTTTAGCAGTAAAATTAGTTAGGGTTAGGGTTCTGCTGATGTGACCGATGGGCTCCAAAAGGCTTTACACTCAAAAATACCTTCCCCGGGAGGCTACTGTAGTCCCTGAAGTTCTGTTTAGAATCACGGCTTCAGTATTTTGTGTCCAGGAGACCCTGTTAGAGTGTCTGGCAGGAGGGTAATATGTAACATTGTTGTCATCCATTCTCATCCTTAGTGGAAAGCAAGGTCTGTCAGATAGATTGTCTGGGAGGAGGCTAAGACCAGTTAGTTTCTAGAGAATTAAGTCATAGTAGCAGGCACTGGAAATTTTTGGGGAGGGATGACTACGGAGAAAAAGTGACAGGTGTTGAAGATAAATTCTGCTTCCTAACTTGGCTTCAGGCCAGTCCTGAAAATGATCTTTTTCCTCTTGTTTTAATAATAATGTTACAGTGCTGATTGATAGGCTCTGGTGTTTCTTCCAAATTAGAAAAGGAATGCATAAACTTTTGTCATTACCACTTTGCTTTGTATACTTCTGATATTTGACTTGATAAATTTCAGAATGTGGGTTTATAAATGATGAAATTTTTGTGGAGTTGGTGAATGCTCTTGGTCAATACAATGATGATGATGATGATGACGATGGAGATGATCCTGATGAAAGAGAAGAAAAGCAGAAAGATCTAGAGGAGAACCGAGATGGTATGTCCTTTTTTTAGGTTTGTGTGTAGCCATTACAGCATTTTTCACAAACAAGAGTACAAGTAGATCTTAATTCTTTTTTTCTCTTTTTCTTTTGTTAAATATCAAGTCAATAGTAGTATAATCAAAATTAGAATATTATTTGTAACATTTTATCCTGCACTTGAGTGTCTTTATTTCCTTTGGCCAGCAAAAGAATATACTGTTTTTTGGGTTTCTCTGGGCAATCATTATAATCATTAATATAATATATTGATCATTGACTATATATAAGTAGTGTGCTAATCACTTTATATGCACCAGCTCACTTCATCTTCATAATGCTCTACAAGGTGGGCGTTATCATAGATCCATTCTATACTTGAGAAGATGGGTTTAGTGAAGTGAAATATCTTATGTAAGATTCCACTATGGGGAAGAAACAGAACCAGAACGCTGTGCTGGTAACCAGCTTTGACTGACTCTAGAGCCCATGCTTTTAACCCCTGCACTAGTTAGGCCTTACCAGAAAAATAGTGTCTCAAGTCAGAGCCGATAGTTGGTGAAGACTTGGCAAAGCTCATTATTAAGACAGCATAGAAGAATTTGGGGAAAACTGCAATTTGAAAGAAGCATAAAATTTTTATAACAGGCACCTTAGTCATCATCTAGTACAGCTCCTTCATTTTACAGATGAGGAAACAGACCCAAGTGGAGAAGTGACCAGCCAAGGTCACAGACCAGTTAGTAGCAGAGCTGGGATTAGAACCAAGGTTTTCTACCTCCAGTGCGCTGAAGACTTTCCCTATTTGATTATGAATTTTTTGTTTGTCTGACCTACGAGCATTCCACAGATACATGTAAAATACGTTAGAAGTAAGTGAAACACAAAGTTGATAATTTTTTAGAAAATCAGCTTTGTTAGAGATAGTATGGAGAAAATGAGAGATTGAAAACTTTTTTACTTTCATTCTTTTCTTCCTTTCTTATTTCCCTGTTTAGATAAAGAAAGCTGCCCTCCTCGGAAATTTCCTTCTGATAAAATTTTTGAAGCCATTTCTTCAATGTTTCCAGATAAGGGCACAGCAGAAGAACTAAAGGAAAAGTAAGATTTGTTCTTTTGAGGCGATCTTGCCATGTATGGTATGTAACTCACCATTCTGGTTTATTAGAAATGGGACTCACGTGGCTGATGAGCCGCTTCACTCCGTTAGTTCACAACATTCGCAAGATACTCACAGCAATTTATCTATCTGTGGTCCTCTGTACGGCAAAACATTGACTGTAAATAGAAGAAACATACACATATGGTTTACAGTAGTACACGTGGAGGAAAATTTCTCTGGACCCTTGTAGAAGTTTTAGTGCAGTTGATGTTTAATTAATATAGTAACATTTTTCATGATATATCTGAATCATATCAGTGAATTTGATTCTTGATATACCATGCATAATATTTATTGGCTCTTCATCTAAATAAAGATTGTTATAGGCTAGACCTTTTCTTTTGTGTTTTAGGCAAGATAGACATCAAAAATAATACATGGAAACCTTTTAGAAACTTTATTTTCAAAAAAGTAATTTTTGTTTCACCTTTACTTACATTTTTCTTGGTTAATGTTAGGTATAAAGAACTCACCGAGCAGCAGCTCCCAGGTGCACTTCCTCCTGAATGTACCCCAAACATAGATGGACCAAATGCTAAATCTGTTCAGAGGGAGCAAAGCTTGCATTCATTTCATACGCTTTTCTGTAGGCGATGTTTTAAATATGACTGCTTCCTACATCGTAAGTGTAATTATTGTACGTTTTCATTTTCTATCTTTGTTGTGAAATTATGTCTTAAAGCAACTTGGAAAGTGTTGTCATTTATTACAACTAGAATTTATTATTTAATCTTGCAGTTAAGATTGAAAAATGTTAGGATCAGAGTCCTACTATATTTTAATTTGTTGTTGAGGGTTGCTCTGAAGTCTGTTGTGTGTGTTTAATTTGGACTGTGGTCTCCCGCTAACGTTGAATACAGGTCCGTGATTTTTTCATAAATGCTAACCCAGCAGTTGTTTTATAATAAAACTATTACTGTGAACTAACTGATAACTCAGAGCAACATTGCTGATATTGATGAACAAATTTTGTTGAATAAGAATTGGCTAAAAAGATGTTTATATATATTATTCTCTATTTAGTATTAAATCTTTTTTTGGTCCTCTGAGTAAGTTACTTTAAAAAAATACCTACATTTGAATACAGGTAAAGCATAAACTGTTCTTAATGAAATTTAAGTATGGCACATACAGTATTACTTTATTTTTCTGACATTGCTGAGGAATGTGGTTTCTCAGTAAATTTTCCATGTAACTGGAACTTAGTTGTTTAAGCATAGTTTTAAAAGTACCAGCTACTTTTGAAGCACTTGTTTTGAAAATATATATCATACATCCTAGTTTCCTAAACAGAGTTTACTTAATATAGGTTAGCTTTTTCCATATTACATTTTAGTGCAATCATCTATGGCATGGTAACACCTTAGGGCTTTTGACCTGTGTAAAGCCCTTTTCCCCTATACTAAATGTCCCCACGTTACTTTGCCTTTTTGAGTTCCTGTGCCCACCTGTTATAGAATTTTTCCCCTCATTATCCAGTGGTACCTCTTAATGTTAATTAGCCTGCCCAAGCAGCTATATCTTGCTTCATTTTGAGTTTCTGCTTTATCTACTTTTATTTGCTGTAGCTCATAATTTGTGGGGTGATGTGTATCTTGGTCTGGAAATGGTAATTTGTGTGTGTGTAAAGTATTAGTGGTTTAGTTATCTTAAATTAGAAAAACTTCAAGTAGAGTTTTAGAATTGTCATTATATCTCCCATCTCTTTGCTGTTGTTATCCACACTCCTAATCTAGTTTAAATTGATGATTTGGTAGTTTTAATAATCTGGACTAAGTCAGCCATTTGTTATTTCAGCCATTGGTTGATGATCAAATATCTTATATGGTCTTGGCAGTGTTGTCTTCTCACAGTCCTTGAAATAGGTGTTTTGCGTTACGTTTAATTCCCCTTTACACATGATCATTTGATAAAATATGTCTAATTCTTATTAAGAATATTATAAATTGCATTCAGATATCACTATAGCAAAAAAATCGGGTGGAAGCTCTATTTTGGAGTGAATAAAATGGTCTCTCCAATTTGTTGTTTATAGCTGTAGCATTTAATATACCTTTTTTGCTGTACAGATGAACCAGGGAAGTAGGATGCTGCTTTTAAGCATTATTACAAGTTATCTTACTGTGGTATTCAGATCTGAGTACTTTTGATGGACCTTGAACCTGTTAATTGTCTCATTATTCAGACTGGGGAGAAGCAAGAGAACTCTCACTGTAATGCAGCTGCTTCTACAGAGTTGACAGGCTGCTCCCTGCAGTGCTTGGGAGCAGTGGGTCCAGCAGCTGCTGTGCCTGCCTCTCCTTCTTGTACACTAGAGCCAATCTCTTCATAATTTAGCCTTAACGAATTCTATAAGTATTTCATTGCTTTGCGCTAACTTTGACAAAACGTCACACACTATATATTTTTCTTAGGTAAAATAAGTCATTAAATAAATTACTAAATATGTTAAATAAGGCATTTTGTGCTTTAATTTTGCTTTTTGTCTATATAATGGGAATAATATAGTACTTCATAAACTGTTGTGAGGATTAAATTTATTACTTTGTCTAAAATACTTAAAATAGTACCTGGCTCATGTTTAGCTATTGTTATTTTGTAAATAGATCATCATTCACATGACTTACATTTCAAAAAAGTATTGTGGTGTCGTGAAGTCTCCCTACCACTTCTGTCCCCCATCCATGGAGTTTGTACCTCACTCTCCTATAGTTAAACCAGGTTAGTGAGGTAGTTTTGTTAGTTCTTCTGTATCTTTCTGTCATTTCTTCTGGCAGATACAAATATATTCTTCTCCCGACCAACCCATTCAAATGGTGCCATGCTATTCAGGCTTTTCCCTTTTTTGACTGACAATTGTAGGTATTATTCCTGTTTGGACAGCTGCATAGTCTTCCGCTAGAGGAGGCACTATAGCTCACAGAACTGGTCCCCTGAAGGTCAACACTTGGATTGTTTCGAGCCTGTTGCTGAAACAGCACTACAGCAAATAACCTTGCGTGTTCTTGTACATCATTTCCCACAAGTGCAGGTTAACCTGATCCACACCATTTAGATTCTGCCAAATGACCTGCCATAGGGGGATATGACAATGTAAAGAACTACCAGCAAAGTAAGAGTGTCTGCTTCCCCAGGGCCCTGCCCAGTAGAGTGAGTGTAATTTTGATTTTTATTGATTGAATGAGTGAAAAATGGTTTTTAGCATAGTTTAATTTGCATTTTTTCTTCCTATATGTTTTAGAGATTTGTATTTTATTTTCTTTGAACTATTTTTATCCTTTGACTTATTGGTCTTTTTGACATCTTGAAGCTCATTATATAGTCAGGAAATTAGTGTCTTTGAGATGAGTTGCAATTTTTTTATCCAGTTTGTTGTTTGGTAAAAATCCCATAAGCAAAGTTTTAAAGGTAGTTGAATTTATCAGTTAGCTCTCCCTTTTCCAAGGTTATAAAGGGTTTCTCACTTTTTTCTAGTGTGTTTTAGGCTTCATTTTTTTTTCACATCTACCTCAGATCCATTTGAATTTATTCTGATAGAATTTTGGATCCACCTCCTCTTCCCTACCTCCAGGGCTGCCTAACTGTTTTCATACCGTTTACCAAAAAGTTCCTCTTTTCACTGCCATGAGCTGCTTTCTTGCCTATCACCACACGCACTTGGGTCTGTTTCTGGACTTTGTGTTCTGTTCCTTTGTCTGCCTGTCCACGAGGCTTTATTCAGAGATCTCCTCTCCTGGCTATTCCTGTTTGTTTTTCTATATAAATGTTAAAATCAGTTTGTCTAATTAAAAAAAAGGTCTAGGTGGTATGCTTATTGAATCCCATTAAATTTATAAATTACCTAAGGGGAAGTAGACATTTGTGTGTGTGTGTGTGAGTGTGTGAGGAAGACCAGCCCTGAGCTAACATCCGTTGCCAATCCTCCTCTTTTTGCTGAGGAAGACTGGCCCTGGGCTGACATCCGTGCCCATCTTCCTCTACTTTATATGGGACGCCGCCACGGCGTGGCTGACAAGCAGTGCATCGGCGGGCGCCCGGGATCCGAACCCGCGAACCCCGGGCTGCCAAGTGTGAACTAAACCGCTGCGCCACTGGGCCGGTCCTGTGGACATTTTTAAATAAGGATTAAGTCTAACCATGTGATCAAGTCTCCTCTAATAACCTCCCAGATATTCCTACATAGCTCTTGTACATTTCTTGGTAAGGTGATTTCTAGGTGTTAATTGTGGTGTTGCTGCTGTTGGGCTTTTTTCCTTTATATCTTATATATTTTATACCTTACTGAGTTCTCTGTTTATTATGGTTTCTCAGTAGCTTCTTTTGAGTTTTTCAGCTCTGTAATTAAACTGTCTGCAGTTATTGATGGTTTTGCCTTCTTTCCAGTCTTTATAACTTTAATTTTTTTCTCTTATCGAACTACATTGGCTTGTATCTTCAGTACAGTGCTAAAATTTATCTCCTAGCACCACTATTATTTCTGTTGCTTCTGGATCAGTTTTGGAAAATTATCCATGTCATCCAGGTTTTGAAATTTATTTGTATAAAGTTGATCTACATGTTCTAAAGATTCTTTTTTCTTTTATTTCTGTGGTTATTCTCTTTTCTTATGTATTTCATTCTTCCCTTTTTGTTTTTTTTCAGGAAGATTGGTCCTGAGCTAACATCTGTTGCCAGTCTTCCTCTTTTTCTTTTTTCTCCCCAAAGCCCCAGTACATAGTTGTATATCTTCGTCGTAGGTCCTTCTAGTTCTTCTGTGTGGGACATTGTCTCAGCATGGCTTGGTGAGCAGTGAGTAGGTCTGCACCCAGGATCTGAACTGGTGAACCCTGGGCCAGCCCCCTTTATCTTGATGACACCAGCCCCTCCCCTTTAACTTGATGAGAGTAAGAAGTGGTTTTTATTTTATTTTAAAAAGTCTGTTTTATAGGGGCCTGCCTGGTGGCGTAGTGGTGAAGTTTGCATGCTCGGCTGCGGCAGCCCAGGGTTCGCGGCTTTGGATTCCAGTTGTGGACCTATGCACCACTTACCAAGCCATCCTGTGGCAGCATCCCACATAAAGTAGAGGAAGAGGGGTATGATGTTAGCTCAGGGCCAATCTTCCTCAGCAAAAAAGAGGGGGGTTGGCAGCAAATGTTAGCTAAGGGCTAATCTTCCTCAAAAAAAAAGTCTGTTTTGTGTTTTTTTCCCTCAGAGAATTAGTTACTATATTAGTTTGACTATTTTTCTGTTTCTGAGTCTGATACTTACATTGTTTTTATTCTTTCCTCTTTTTTGGGATGTATATGTTTAACACAATGTATTGTCTCGAGCATTGCTTCAGCTTCTTTCTTAGGTTCTGATATTTGGTATTATTACTATTTTTTTAAGGAATGTTTTATGTATGTATATATATATTTTGTGTGTGTGTGTGTGTGTGTGTGTGTGTGTGTGTGTGTGTGAGGAAGACCAGCCCTGAGCTAACATCTGTCGCCAATCCTCCTCTTTTTGCTGAGGAAGACTGGCGCTGGGCTAACATCCGTGCCCATCTTCCTCTACTTTATATGGGACGCCGCCACAGCATGACTGACGGGCAGTGCGTCAGCAGCCGCCGGGGATCTGAACTCGTGAACCCTGGGCTGCCAAGCGCGGACTAAACTGCTGCGTCACCGGGCGGCCCGTTATATTTTCTTTTTAACTCATTGTTAAAGCAAGAATTTTTTAAACTTCCCGGTGAAAAGGCCTTTTTGTATGTTAACTATTTTTATTTCTGTGCTGGTAACCTTACTGATATTAGGCCTTTCCTGTTATTTAGATGTTAGAGGTGTCTACTGTTTTTATCTATAAGGAGGATGTTTTGGTGGCAGGAGATTGGCAGTTCACCTGGTCTAGAAGCTCAGTATCTGACCCTGGATCTTTTCTATTAGAGGGACTTGAGTGTTCTAATGAACCTAGAAGGATAAATGGTTTTGGTCAGGGAAGTAATCCCACTTCATATTCGAAGTAACTTTTAGACCACAATCCATTTTGTTCTGCAAACTTGGAATCATGGTAATTTCTTTATAAAGCTTCAGCCTAAAATTGGCTGTCTGGTCTGTCTTTGACCCTTGTGTTAGAGAGGTTAGCTCCTGAATTACTGTGATGGGTGTAAAGGGGTAACACATTTCTGATGGGGAAGGAAGAAAGGATGAAGAGAATTAAGCATGGGAAAGTAAGCTTGGGAAATTTAAATGGGTTGTCTGTGTGTACTTAAATAGGACCCAATTTATTCAATGGAATAAATATTTTGATATGCTTTTATTATCTGAATGGCCTACAGAGGAGTCCATTTTAAGCATAAAACCCAATTGTGTCAGTCTGTTCTTTTTTCTGTTTTTTAACCATTTTTTTTTAATTGATGTCTTAATAGTTTATAACACTGTGGGGTTTTAGTGGTACATTTTTGTTTGTCTGTTACCTTGTGGATGTAACCCTTCACCCCTTGTGCCCCCCCACCCCCCTTCCCCTTGGTAACCACCAATCAGTTCTCTCTGTCCGTGTGTTCACTTATATTCCATATATGAGTGAGTTCATGCAGTGTCTGTCCTTCTCTCTCTGGCTAATTTCACTTAACATAATACCCTCTAGGTCCTTCCATGTTGTTGCAAATGGGACAATTGTGTCTTTTCTTATGGCTGAGTAGTATTCCATTGTATGTATATACCATATCTTCTTTAACCAATCATCAGTCGAGGGACACTTGGGTTGCTTCCACTTCTTGGCTATAGTGAATAATGCTGCAATGAACATAGAGATGCATACGCCTCTTGTGATGGTTGATTTCATGTCCATTGGGTAGATGCCCAAGAGTGGGATGGCTGGATCATACGGTATTTCTATTTTTAATTTTTTCAGGACTCTCCATACTGTTTTCCATAGAGGCTGTGCCAGTTTGCATTCCCACCAGCAGTGAATGAGGGTCCCCATTTCTCCACAACCTCTCCAGCATTTGTTGTTATTTGTCTTTGTGATTATAGCAATTCTAACGGGTGTAAGGTGATATCTTAGTGTAGTTTTGATTTGCATTTCCCTGATGATTAGTGATGTTGAACATCTTTTCATGTGTCTATTGGCCATCTGTATCTCTTCCTTGGAAAAATGTCTGTTCATATCCTCTGCCCATTTTTTGATCGGGTTGTTTGTTTTTGTGTTGCTCAGTTGTATGAGATCTTTATATATTACTGAGATTAATCCCTTGTTGGACAAATGATTTGTGAATGTTTTCTCCCAGCTGGTGGGTTGTTTATTCATTTTGATCCTGGTTTCATTTGCCTTGTAGAAGCTCTGTAGTCTGATGAGGTCCCACTTGTTTATTTTTTCTTTTGTTTCCCTTGTCTGGGTAGACATGGAATCTGAAAGGATCCCTTTATGTCCAATCTCCATTAGTGTACTGCCTATATTTTCTTCCAGGAGTTTTATAGTTTCAGGTCTCACTTTCAGGTCTTTGATCCATTTTGAATTGATTTTTGTATATGGCGATAGGAGATGGTCTACTTTCATTCTTTTGCATGTTGCTGTCCAATTTTCCCAGCACCATTTATTGAAGAGACTTCCCTCTCTCCATTGTATGTTCTTTGCTCCTTTGTCGAAGATTAGCTGTCCATAGGTGTGTGGTTTTATTTCTGGGCTTTCAATTCTGTTCCATTGATCTGTGTGTCTATTCTTGTACCAGTACCATGCTGTTTTGATTACTGTAGCTTTATAGTATATTTTGAAATCAGGGATTGTGATGCCTCCAGCTTTGTTCTTTTTTTTCAGAATTGCTTTAGCTATTCGGGCTCTTTTGTTGCCCCATACGAATTTCAGTAGTTTTTGTTCTATTACCGTGAAGAATGACATTGGGATTCTGATTGGGATTGCATTGAATCTGTAGATTGCTTTAGGTAGAATGGACATTTTAACTATATTTATTCTTCCAATCCATGTGCATGGAATATTTTTCCATTTCTTTATGTCCTCCTTGATTTCTTTCAATAGTGTCTTATAGTTTTCATTGTATAGGTCTTTGACCTTGGTTAAATTTATTTCCAGATATTTTATTCTCTTTGTTGCAATTGTAAATGGGATTGTCTTTTTGAGTTGTCTTTCTGTTGTTTCATCGTTAGTGTATAGAAATGCAATTGATTTTTGTAAGTTGATTTTATACCCTGCCACTTTACTGTAGTTGTTGATTGTTTCTAGTAGTTTTCCAATGGCATTTTTTGGGTTTTCTATGTATAGGATCATGTCGTCTGCAAATAGTGAGAGTTTCACTTCTTCATTGCCTATTTGGAGTCCTTTTATTCCTTTTTCTTGCCTAATTGCTCTGGCCAGATCTTCCAGTACTATGTTGAATAAAAGCGGTGAGAGTGGGCACCCTTGTCTTGTTCCTGTCCTCAAAGGAATGGCTTTCAGTTTTTCCCCGTTGAGTAGGATGTTTGCTGTAGGTTTGTCATATATGGCCCTTATTATGTTGAGGTACTTTCCTTCTATACCCATTTTCTTGAGAGTTTTTATCATAAATGGATGCTGGATCTTGTCGAATGCCTTCTCTGCATCGATTGAGATGATCATGTGGTTTTTATTCTTCATTTTGTTAATGTGGTGTATGACGTTGATTGATTTGTGGATGTTGAACCATCCCTGTGTCCCTGGTATAAATCCCACTTGATCGTGGTGTATGATCTTTTTGATGTATTGCTGTATTCGGTTTGCCAATATTTTGTTGAGGATTTTATCGTCTATGTTCATCAGCGATATTGGCCTGTAGTTTTCCTTCTTTGTATTGTCCTTGTCTGGCTTTGGTATCAGGATGATGTCGGCCTCATAGAATGTGTTGGGAAGTATTCCATCTTCCTCTATTTTTTGGAATAGTTTGAGAAGGATAGGTGCTAAATCTTCTTTGAACGTTTGATAAAATTCTCCAGGGAAGCCATCTGGTCCTGGGCTTTTATGTTTGGGGAGGTTTTTGATGACTGTTTCAATCTCTTTACTTGTGATTGGTCTGTTCAGATTCTCTATTTCTTCTTGATTCAGTTTTGGGAGGTTGTACGCTTCCAAGAATTTGTCCATTTCCTTTAGGTTGTCCAATTTGTTGGCATAAAGTTTTTCATAGTATTCCCTAATAATCCCTTGTATTTCTGTGGTGTCTGTTGTAATTTCTCCTCTTTCATTTCTAATTTTATTTGTTTGAGTCTTCTCCCTTTTTTTCTTAGTGAGTCTGGCTAAGGGTTTGTCAATTTTATTATCTTCTCAAAGAACCAGACCTTTGTTTCATTGATCCTTTCTACTGTTTTTTTGGTTTCAATTTCATTTATTTCTGCTCTGATTTTTATTATTTCCCTCCTTCTGCTGATTTGGGGCTTTGTCTGTTCTTCTTTTTCCAATTCTCTTAGGTGCAATTTACGGTTATTTATTTGGAATTTTTCTTGTTTGTTAAGGTGAGCTTGTATTGCTATGAATTTCCCTCTCAGGACTGCTTTTGCTGCATCCCATATGAGTTGGTATGGTGTATTTTCCTTTTCATTTGTCTCCAGATAGCTTTTGATTTCTCCTTTAATTTCATCAACGACCCATTGGTTGTTCAGTAGCATGTTGTTTAGTCTCCACATCTTTGTCCTTTTCCTAGTTTTTTCCTTGCAGTTGATTTCTAGTTTCACAGCATTATGATCAGAAAAGATGCTTGTAATGATTTCAATCTTCTTAAATTTATAGAGGTTTGCCTTGTTTCCTAATATATGGTCTATCCTTGAGAATGTTCCATGAGCATTTGAGAAGAATGTGTACTCTGCTTTTTTTGGGTGGAGTGCTCTGTATATATCTATTAAATCCATTGCGTCTAGTTTTTCATTTAAGTCCAGTATTTCCTTATTGACTTTTTGTCTGGATGATCTATCTATTGATGTAAGGGGGGTATTAAGATCCCCTACTATTATTGTGTTATTGTTAATATCTCCTTTAAGGTTTTTTAGCAGTTGTTTTATGTACTTTGGTGCTCCTGTGTTGGGTGCATAAATATTTATAAGTGTTATGTCTTCTTGGTGAAGTGTCCCTTTTATCATTATATATTGCCCTTCTTTGTCTCTCATTACCTTTTTTATCTTGAAGTCTACTTTGTCTGATATAAGTAGGGCTACTCCTGCTTTCTTTTGTTTGCCATTAGCTTGGAGTATTGTTTTCCATCCTTTTATTTTGAGTCTGTGTTTGTCTTTAGAGCTGAGATGTGTGTCCTGGAGGCAGCAGATTGTTGGATCTTGGTTTTTAATCCCTCCTGCCACTCTGTGTCTTTTGATTGGAGAATTCAATCCATTGACATTTAGAGTGATTATTGATATATGAGGGTTTAATGTTGCTATTTTATTGTTCATCTTCTGGTTCTTTTGCATTTCCTTCATTTCTTGTCCCTTGTGTTTCGGACTGCAAATTCAATTTGGTATTTCTGCTTGCTCATTCTCTTGGTTTTCTCTTTATTTGTCATGTGTGGTTCTCTTCTGGTTATTTGTTTAGTGGTTACTGTGAGGTTTATATAAGCGATCTCCTGGATAAGAAAGTACATTTTCGGATGCCTCCTTTTTCCTGAGGCTGGGTCGATTCAATCCCTTACCTCTTCCCCTCCTTATTTGTTATCTCTTTATTCCAGTTTGTGTCATGAATGTGTGTTTCCAGTGATGAGCTTGAATTAATTTTTGATGTTATCCAACTGTAGTTTGTTCTGGTTTAGTCTCCTTGCTTTTCTCCTTGCTGAAATCTTTGTATCCCCTTTCTCATTTGTTTTTTTTCAGGCCTAAGGGCCTTCTTGTGCATTTCTTGTACTGGGGGTCTTGTGGTGACAAACTCTCTTAGCTTTTGTTTATCAGGGAGAGTTATTATTTCTCCATCGTATTGGAAGGATGTTTTTGCTGGATAAAGTATTCTCGGCTGAAGGTTTTTGTCTTTCATGATTTTGAATATATCATTCCAGTCCCTCCTAGCCTGTAGAGTTTCTATCGAGAAATCAGCTGAGAGCCTGATGGGGTTTCCTTTGTATGTTATTTTGTTTTTTTGTTTAGCTGCCTTCAATATTATTTCCTTGTCACGGGTATTTTTCAAGTTTGCTACTATGTGGCGAGATGATTTTTTATTCCTGTTTATTTATTTAGGTGATCTGTTGATTTCATTCACTGTTATTTCCGTCTCGTTCCCTAGGTTGGGGAAGTTCTCAGCTATTATTTCTTTGAACAAACTCTCTGCTTTTTCTCTTTCTTCTCTTTCTGGAATACCTATTATCCTTATGTTGCTTTTCCTCATTGAGTCTGATATTTCTCGAAGAATTTCTTCATTTCTTTTTAGTCTTAGCTCTCCTCCTCTATCTGGAGCATTTCTCCGTGGCTGTCCTCAATAATGCTAATTCGTTCCTCCATATTGTCAGTTCTGCTCTTTAACGACTCCATTTTTTCCACTATCTCGTTGATTTTGTTTTTCATCTCCAATAATTCTGATTGGTTTTTCTTTAGGGTTTCAATCTCTTTTGTGACAAAATCCCTGAATTAGTTGATTTGTTTCTGTGTGTTCTCTTGTATTTTGTTGAGTTTGTTTATGATAGCTATTTTGAATTCTCTGTCATTCAGGTTATCAAATTCTGTGCCTTCAGGGTTGGTTTCTGGTTGTTTGTCATTTTCCTTTTGGTCTGTAGCCCTGGCAAATTGTCGCAAGGATCCGACGGGGACGGCTTTATTTTTACCCCTCATGATAAAGTTGTTCCTGCAGTTTCCCCCTGCTGCCACTGGATGGAGATCGCGAGCGGTTTGCTCTGAGGCGGCTGCAGCCCCCGGAGGGATTATGCTGATACGCGGGGTGTGTGGGGGGAGGGGTCCTCTCTTTCTCCTGCTTGACCTGGGGGTTTCCTTTCTGGCTCTCTTACGGTGTTGCTACACCCCCTAAACAGTCCGGTGTCGCTTCCCAGTGGGGATCTCGCGACAGTCCGTGAGAGCACCTGGATGGCGATAGTTTTCCCCTCTGTGCGCCGCCCCTCCCTCCTCTGTCTTTGCACATCGATTGGTGAGGGGGAGTACCACTTCTTACCTCTCCTCCCATCCTTTTGGGCTTCCTGCGCCTCCACTGTCCGATGTATGGCAGCAGGGGTTTCTTAGAAGTCCTTCGTAGTGTTTGATTGAGCTCTGTTGGAATGTGAATGATGTTTTCGTTGTGTCGTAGGGGGCAGAGATTCAAGGAGGGAATCTCACTCCGCCATGATGCTGACGTCCGTGTCAGTCTGTTCTTTTAGGTATTATGTCAAAGTCTGTTTGAATGTTCTGGAATGTCTCTTACTGTTGATTGTAGAGGTTTAAACATTTAAATGGTTAGAATTTCAAAGAAAGCATTCCAAAGTTTGTAGTTGATGGTTGACTTGAGTATTTCAGAAGTATAATGGTTGAAAGTTCGGACATACTTGAGTTCATATTTGCCATATACTTAACATGGTTTTCCTCATCTGTAAAATGGGGATGAGGACCCAGTACCTGGGGGATTTTTTGAGGATTAAATGAGGTAATGCTTAAAGCCTCTTAGTGTGTGCTTCCAGCACAGGAGGAGTAACTGTCAGCTGCTGACACTGCTGTTGCTGTTGTCACTGCTATCCTGTGCTCTGAGTATTGATATTGTTATTTTGCGAGGTACTTTTTAATAAAAGTCTGGTATTTGTGATATACACCAGAATTTATATGACTCCAACTGTAAGTATATTCAGTAAAAATTTATTTTTAATACCACGTTCTGATCAGAGCAGACAAGATCAGTCCTTTGAGTGAAGTTAATGTATAAAACTGACACTTTGTACTGATCTAGGGTCCTTTATTTTGTTATCACATGACAACTAGCTGGAAGTATGTAAGAGAAGTAGTGTATGCTAAGGATAGTGATTCCAAAGACTGATGAGAGAGGTGCGAAGTTTCTCCCTTCTTCCATGTTGTGAAGAGTGCTGAATGAGGGTCTGTGGCCAGCCAACTAGGTACACAAGTGATTATCTTCATTACTCTTTCTCCTCATTTGTAAAATCACCAGGGAGACAGGTGATTGCTAAGGTTTGTTCCAACTCTATAATTTTCTGGTTCCCCAGTATTTGAGGCATCGCTTATTTGGTGAAATGTTACATGATTCTAAGGGGCTAGTCAGTATATTCTAGCCATTTTTTAGAGTTGCCACTTTAATCTCAAATACATGTATAGAGAATAGCTGGAATAATGTGTCTTTTACCTTTGCTTGAAAACCTTTAGATAAGATTTTTCATCAAGGTTTTATAGGTTGCCTTTGAAAATTAAAAAAAAGATTGTCCCATTTGCAACAACATGGATAGACCTAGAGGGTATTATGTTAAGTGAAATAAGCCAGAGAGAAGGACAAACACCGTGTGATTTCACTCATAAAATGTGGAATATAAACTAACACACGGACAGAGAGAACTGGTTGGTGGTTACAGGGGGGTGGGGGGTGGGCACAAGGGGTGACGGGATGCATCCATATGGTGATGGACAAATAATAATGTACAACTAAAACCCCACAATGTTATAAACTATTAAGACATCAATAAAAATTTAGGAAAAAAAATTAAAAAAAGAAAGGCCTCAACATCCATGTTCAGTCCTTTTTGTAAAATTTAAAAGTATCTTGCCTTAAATTTCCTTCTAATAATTTTCCTGATCAGGGAATTTTATATTATATAATCTCCCCCCCTATATTTTGCTTGAAATATATTTTAAACTTATTTTACATATTAGTATTTTAAGATGTCCATTTGTAAAGATTATATTCAGTATTCTAGAAATCTAAAATAGTCATGACATTTCTAGAATAGGGAATTAAATGTAGTCATAGGAATAGTTCTCTTTAGCTAAATGCAGTGTGTGAAATTAAGAATGGTACTTTAAAAATTTTTAAAGTACGTTTGATTATTAGTATGTTAATTTTTCCTTTATATCCTGAATGTGTTCTTGTCTTATCCTGGAGACTATAATGTGGCTTATAATGAATATACCAACTGTTACCTAGCCCTGACTTCCAGGTGTCTGCGAGCTCAGGACCAGCAGAGGCTGCTGTCCTCGTTTGAGCACGTGTGCATGAGTGTGTGTGTACAGATACATGTGCGTCTGTATTTTCACTGAATCGGGGCAAGAATATCATTCTGTAAACATAGTATGTGCTAGAGGAGACATCCAAACTAAAAACAAATTTGACCAAAAATGCACCGTTTACTCTGGCCAGTGACAACCTTGTGTTGGACTGATTGTCATTCCTTGCTGCTGATGTGACCTCAGCCTTCTGTGTGCTCAGTCTTTGTGTTTAGGGGTCCTCACCCGTTCAAGATGTGATCCAGTGCTCAAGTAGCGATATGGTCTCAGGAACTGTTCTGGGAAAAATTAACTCACACCCTGGAAACAGAAACATCATTTTGTCCTCTTTTTTTTTTCTTCCCTCATCAGTCTGTCGTTATTTCCCATTTAAGTTCTATGGATAGAAGTACAGCTTTTTACAAATATTTTTTTCATGTGATTAGTTTTATGAGTATGTCACTTTTTTTTTAATCCAAATTAAAATGATTTTCATCATGTATAAATCTGAATGGAGTAATTCTCGTATTTGCCTTTGTCCACTGGAATCAAGTTTCACAAGAGGGTCTTCACAGTTCTCACTGCTCTGCATTCCCTCCGTTAGTAGACCAGGGTACATAATTTGAATCTTTCTGTTATCACATTATTTGGAAATTTTAAGTTTCAAATACTTTATCTTTCTAAAACCTGTTTTATCTGATGACTGTATGTTCCTGTAGAAAGGTGCTGACTGTGTAAGTTCTTAGTAGATTCTTGAACGGTATAGGATTCAAAGAAAGTGAATTTTAGTATTCTGAGGCTGTCCTTATCTTTTTTCTTTTTTTTGGTGAGGAAGACTGGCCCTGGGCTAATATTTATGCCCATCTTCCTCTCTTTTGTATGCGGGATGCTGCCACAGCATGGCTTGATGAGTGGTGCAACTGTCCGTGCCCAGGATTCGAACCTGCGAACCCTGGGCTGCCGAAGCAGAGCTTGTGAACTTAACCACTACACCACTGGCCAGCCCCCCTTCTTACCTTTAAAAACTAGTTTTTAACAAGTGGATCCCTTTCTTCCCCATTTGACAAACTGATTGCTGACCTTTCTTTAGATGTCAGAATTCTTTTGGTAAAAGTAGGAAATCTGATTTCATTGTAGAGGAAGGATATCAGTTGTTTCTATGGAGATATTAAAGACTCAAATGTTTATAATCAGAGCTTAGAGTTTATATGCATCAGCTATACTTGCAGGGAGAAAAATAAGCAATCACTAATCATTCCAGAATTTTCTTTCTTCCCTGGTTAGGAGTTGTGGGGGAGGAGTGGAGGTTCTTTGGGGGTAGAATTGAGGAGAATACCTTGTGATAATTCAGTAAGAGCTTGAAGGAAAGTTCTATAATGTAAACCACGTATTAGCAAGAGTGTAATGTATTAATTGACTTTTTCCATTGAAGCTGAGAAAGGAAGGAGTAAATACTTCATTGTTATGTATGGATATTTTATGTTTATTTTGCAGCTTTTCATGCAACACCCAATACTTACAAGCGGAAGAACACAGAAACAGCTCTAGACAACAAACCTTGTGGACCACAGTGTTACCAGCATTTGGTAAGCTTGAGTGCTATATATTCCAGAGGGCATTGGAGAAGTCTAATTTTGAACTTGGGTGAGGTCTATGAAGTCAGCATTAACATTACTGTTCCCATACTTTTACTGGCCATATAGTAGCAGAGATTTCTCACCCATGTTGTTTTTTCATAGCTCTTATGTACTGCACATTCTAGTCTTCCATTAATCTTGTATTATTCTTTATCTGTGTTAATCTCTTCAGCAACATTTCAAGGTCTTTAGAATCAAGGACTCTCATACCTTCCACAAAGTTGATGAGAGTACGAAGCCCAGATAGCCCACTTTTACACCCCAGAAACTCGGGAGTCAGATGCAGTAATTCCTCAGCCTTTCTCAGAGCCATAGCCCTTCTTTGAGTTTTAGACCCACTGTAGTTTGAGCTATATTGTAGGTCCCACAGAGTTTTTTTCCTTAAATGATGGAGAAAAGGTAAGGGTTTAGGAAAATATGAGGTAGAAAAGTTGTTTTTTACGGGTACTATCTTATTTTTACCATTTCCCCTCTTTGAACCAAGCCACTCCTACCTAGGAACTAAATGGGTATATATTGCCTGTTGGATTTTGGACAGAAGATTCATTGAATGGCACCTGCAGAAGGTATCCTATTTTTAAGCAATTTGGTTTTTGTAGAATAAAGTATAAAACTGTTGGCTGCTCTCAAACTTCTCCCTTCTATTGCCACTAAAAATGAAATTCTTGAGCACTATTTTATAATATTCTTTACAAGGCAGAATTTTATTTGGCTCATCTAAAATGTGTCTGTGGTCTCTCTATAATCCGTGCTCTCACCGTTGTTTTATGCTTTCTGAGACTGGATTATTGCCCTTCATAATACTGAATGGAGTCTCACAGCCTCATTCCTCAGTTCCTCTCATGTCTTCCTGGGGCTGTGCATGCTCACAGGAAAAAAAGAATCGGGGATTTTCATAGTAAGGCAGGAAGTGACAGAGTCAAGCATGTGTATGTGTTTTTATTCTTCTTGCATATTTTTAAAATATTACCAAAGAGAGGTGTGTGTTACCTTAAGAAACCCTGAAATAGAACTGAACTCTGGATGCACATTAGTTATACGATTCTTAAAAAAATTCACTTTTCAATAGACCGTATATAACACAAAGTATATTTTATGTTATATTATGACTTATTAATTATAATCAGTTAATATTTCACAAATTCACAAGAATGGAACTGTCTTACCTGATTTCTTACCACTTTAGCAATATATAGAACCCATATTTATCTTTCTGAGATTTTCATACTATCAAAAGCAGATAGAAGACAAGTGTATTAGATATGTAAATGATTATTTGTGAAAAATGGATATTGTGACAAATGTCTTGACTCACTTGCCTTATGCAGTCCTTGTTTTTCTCCTCCACCGATATGGGTTGTAGAACTTTACCTTGATGTCTGCATTTTTCACTTCGTAGGAGGGAGCAAAGGAGTTTGCTGCTGCCCTCACCGCTGAGCGGATCAAGACCCCACCAAAACGCCCAGGAGGCCGCAGAAGAGGAAGGCTCCCCAATAACAGCAGCAGACCCAGCACCCCCACCATTAATGTGCTGGAATCAAAGGATACAGACAGTGACAGGGAGGCCGGCACTGAAACAGGGGGAGAGAACAATGATAAGGAAGAAGAGGAGAAAAAAGATGAAACTTCCAGTTCTTCTGGTAAGATCTATCTAACAACTGGGTTTTACTGTTGCTTTGAAAGTTTCATACTATGAAGATTAAGAGTATGTAATGTATTGAATAATTTTCTTAGTTGGTTAGTTTTCAATATAATGAGGAATCCAGGACCAGAGAACTGTGTAGGATGTGTAGCTGAATTCTTATTGCTGTCTTGGCCCTGCACCCTGACCTCAGCCTGTGATGTTCGCCCGTCTGGGTTATTTGAAGGTTGATGATCCAGTTTATTTTCACTCTTGGTGTCATTTTTTCCCCATATTTCTCAGACAGGGCATAATGAAATTCAGATCATTTGGTTTAATATTCTTGATGTTCTGTGGGTAGTTTAGGTTAGAAGAGAAAATTAGAACTACCCACTAGTATTTCACTGATTGGATTTTGGTTGTCCTTTCAGCCCTATGAATTACACCATGAATAATGAAAGTGTAGCCTCAGTTGCTCTCATTTTAGAGGGCTGTGTTAAGGGAGCCCAACCTCATGGTTACCATGGGAGAAAAGCTTACTGGTACTTTCTAACCTTAGTTTACTCTCAAATATGATTCACTGCCTGCTTTTTTTTTTTAAAGCACACCCTGAGTTTTACTTTTTAATACTGTTCGCCAATTGTCATTTCTTGACTAATGCTTAATTTTGGTTTTGTAGAAGCAAATTCTCGGTGTCAAACACCAATCAAGATGAAGCCCAATATTGAGCCTCCTGAGAATGTGGAGTGGAGTGGTGCTGAGGCCTCCATGTTCAGGGTCCTCATCGGCACATACTATGACAATTTCTGTGCCATCGCCAGGTTAATTGGGACCAAAACATGTAGACAGGTAAGCATCTCTGATAAAGATATTGTTAAAGAGCTTCAGGTAGAGGGAAAATATGTAGCCATTGACCAAACATCAGAACATTCTTGGTTATTACTAAGCTCCTCTTCATCTTCTGAAAAGAAGTAGATTTCTTTTTTTCACTGAGAGGAAACTGAAAGAAATTATTCTTCTGACTTGAGATATTTCAGGTTAGGTGGCAATGGACTTAAAAAGCCAGTAAGATTTTAGATTTAGCCTTGCCACTCTTGATCAGAATGTCATCACAGCTGCTCTCCCCGTGTGAGGGTGGGGCAGTGTCTGTTTTGCTTCCCCAGCACCTGGCAGTGTCAGAGAAGAGACAGAGATGTTTCTGGTGTGAATGAGTGTCACAAGACGGGTTTGCTTAAATAGATGGTCCTCATGGCTCTGTGACTGCCTCTTGCCAGGTCTATGAGTTCCGAGTCAAAGAATCCAGTATCATAGCTCCAGCTCCCGCTGAGGATGTCGATACTCCTCCAAGAAAGAAAAAAAGGAAACACCGGTAAGTCGGCCGTTCTGAGAAGTCTCCAAGACGCCGTGGGCTGGGCACCTCCAAGGGCAGCTGTCGGTCTCCACTCTGTCTATTAAAGAAGACACCTAAAACTGCCTCAAAAATAGACTTGTGGAGTCTTGTTTCCATGGGCAATTGTTGGTGTTTTTCTGTAAGAATAAAGCAGCCTTCAGTAGATTTGTTATGAGTCATAAAAATTATGGTTAGAGGAAGATGTTAGCCCAGGGCTAATCTCTCTCTCACACACACGGAATTATGACTCCTATGCTGCATTTTGGTTGAGAAAACCATTGAGGAGCTTCTGCAGGAAAGGCTGCGTGAACCATGACTTGAGCGTTTGTTCTCAGATGCGTTCCTGCCGTGACTCTCGGGAGTGCTCCTATGAGCTCTGAGCCGCTGTTTATTCTAGAGCCGGAGTTTTCTACGTGTGTGGCCTTGCATTCTGATATTCTTAATAGTTACCCTACTTGAAGCAGGTGTGAATGTTACCTTTCACAAAGCCTTGTGGTGAGTGAGTGATGAAGTGTGGTGAATGTTTTCCGGCTGACTTGATTTCTAAGTGTAGAGCCAGAAAATCATGGATGGACCGCCTGCTTCAATCCCTCCCCCACTTTGTTTAGAGAGAAGCATAGTTGGGTGTTGGGTAAGGGAACATTTAGATGACACTTCAAAAATTGTGTGCATACTCGTTACATTTCTTTAATAAATGGAGGGTCAGGGTCAGCTTAATTTGGAACTGAAAGAACTTAGAAGTATTTATTTCCTACAGGAATTTAGGCTTTAGTAGATACTTCTGAATTTTTTGATTGAATTATTTCTGACCATATAGCTCAACTGAATGATTAAAATGAGAGAAGGTATACCGTATTAGTATCGTCCACGTCAGAATATAGGAAATACAGGTCAGGAGGTAGACACACCCTGCTACACGGAGACGTGGGTGCCCTAAGTCCTGCCACGTGAGGCCGGGGAAGGAAGGGCCTGCTGTGCGGCACACAAACAGGCCTGCAGCCATCAAACTGATGGTAGATGTAAGCTGGGTGGTGTGTGACTCTTCTTTCACAGTGACCTGGATTTAAAGCACTGCTGTCTTCCCGGCACAGCCTGACCCGATGAAGTGGCTTCTGTGGCATCTGTGCTATGACTACACTCGTAGCTCCTCAAAGACTGTTATTTTCTTTGTGTTTTGCAGGTTGTGGGCTGCACACTGCAGAAAGATACAGCTGAAAAAAGGTTAGCATCTTTCTGTTCAACTTCATTATTAACTTAAAAATGTCTACTTCTCCTTTGTTTCAGAATAGTAATTGGATTAGAGTTTGGGATATTCGATATAATTGACTTCTGTACATTAAGCCAATTTAAGTGGAGGATGTCTGTTGATTAACAGTGAAAGCTGATTGGATGGAATGAGTCACAGTCAGTTAAAGGAGAAGGACTTTGGAAATCTGATTGGGGTGTGGGTGACAGTGCTCTGGAGTCCCCAAGCACTTGGGGGATGGGAGGTAATGTCACGCTCATTTTGTAAACAAGAATACGTGTAGAGTTGTAAATAGAGAAAGGAAAACCCGCTAAGTTCCAAAGGTAATGGGGAAGAGTGCGTTCTGTTGATGTGTACGATCATCTCACACCCCTCAGGATTGACCTGCATGCTGTTATCTTTGTGCAGATGGCTCCTCTAACCACGTTTACAACTATCAACCCTGTGACCACCCACGGCAGCCTTGTGACAGTTCGTGCCCTTGTGTGATAGCACAAAATTTTTGTGAAAAGTTTTGTCAGTGTAGTTCAGAGTGTAAGTATCTGTTCCTTTGATGTAATTGCATGAGAATTAAATAGGCTTTTGGTCAGCAATTTAAAATAGTAATTTATATCAAACCAAGAACATGGCAGCTCTTGCTTGTTGTTTCCTGTAGGAAATCCATTTATCCACGAGGATTTGTGGAGCCCTATAACTGGCACTGCTAGTGTCCAGCCAGTCTGCTGGCTAATGCGTGTAGGCTAGGCAAAATTGGAGTAAAGGAGCTTTTCTTCTTTGATCATTTAAATTAAATCATAGTAAAGTTGGCACAGAATGTAGGAATCTAGAAATAGCTACCTGAATACTTTTGGGCACCAGAAACTGTCCAAGTAGGTAGGTTTAGTCTTGAGAGTGAAGGAATGTAGGGTAAGCATCGTAGTCATTTAATGGAACTGCACATGGAGCTGGGACACCACGGAAGTACCCAGAACTCCGGACTAGAGGGATGGTGAAGAACCACGGATGTTTAGTCCAAACCCTCCCATCACACCTATTTTATAAATCAAAGAACTTTTAGTATACATACTGTTTAACAAATAAAAATGGAAAAACAAGAACTCAGTGATGACCTTTTTCAGTGTTGACAGCTGTAACTGTCCTGTTACTTCAGTGTCCTCGTCCACACCAGGGGCTAGGAAGGTGGGCATGAGGTTACAGTCAGTCAGGCCCGCACGATACTTGATGCGCAGCACTGTGCAGCGTTTTCAAGGATGATGACGACGGACATCTCTCTGAAGGTCAGAACCGCTTTCCTGGATGCCGCTGCAAAGCACAGTGCAACACCAAGCAGTGCCCGTGCTATCTGGCTGTCCGAGAGTGTGACCCTGACCTCTGTCTTACTTGCGGAGCTGCTGACCACTGGGACAGTAAAAACGTGTCCTGCAAGAACTGTAGTATCCAGCGGGGCTCCAAAAAGGTACGGCGCCGGGCCTCCTGGATGATCGGTTTGGGATGGCTCTTGCGTGATGTCAGAGCTAGGGGCCATTTAGCAGGGGCCAAAAAGTAAAAATGATTATTGAATGGTACAGCTGATAGAGGGAAAATGGTTGCTTTTTCTTTGGGTAATGCGTCTCGGGCAGTGTCTTACGTTTTCTGTAGAACACTTTGCTCTGTTATAAGGTGGACTAATAAATTCTGAGAAACAGCTGTTAATGGTGTCAGGTTTGGAATAAGGTATTTTTCTAATTGGTTTACTAGAGGATTTGAAGTTCTTTTTTAATTAACAGAACTAGTAGTTTATCTAGTCTCCTTAATACAAATAAATGGTGTTCCTCTCAGAATATAGAGACCCATTCTTATCCAAGGTTCCTTTTTGTGCAGAGTAAAAGATGAAATTTCCCATGGTATTTTTTGCAGACTTAGTTCCAGTTTCTTTAATAACTTTGAAAACAACACAGACAGGAATCATAATTGAGGCCTGGGAACTGCGTGCAGGTGATTTTAATTGTAGCAACTCAGACGTCGTGGCTGAGCGAAAGAAACTAACAGTGTGTACTGGGGAAGTCCGGTATCTCCTTTTCTTAGGGTAGTGCTTTTGTGTATCAATTCATTCGTCCTCATAACTCCACGAGTTAGGAATAATCATTAACCCCATTTTATAGGTAAGGAAACCTGAAGTTACAAGACTTGTTAAGGACAAGAGCAGGAACTCCAATCCAGGCATTCTGGCCCCAGACCGCTGCTGTGGGTGTGTGTATTCATCTCTTAGGTTATTGAACCGTTGTATAATGTGGTTGAGATCACAGTCCTGTTAGTAGTCCCCTTCTACCAGAAATTCTATTATGGCAGTGGCTTCTTTTTGAGGGGCTGTGATGTTTTCAGGCGTTGAGTCGTTTTGCTCTAGGTACTTCGTGTCCATTGAGGTCATCCCATCATAGTGAAGTCACCCAGTCAGCCCTGAAAATCTCCTTTCTCCCCCGATCCCATACCTGCCATCGTATGATAAACTCATCCTTCAGTTTGTTCAGAAAGTAGGTAATACTATTCATGTTGACATGTCTTTGTCAATATCTTTTAACTCCTAAAACAAAACTATGTATATACTTTTTACCAACTGGGTTTCGTTTGCTTAACAATATTCAGCTAAATTAAGCTAAAGTAAATTAAGCTTCTGATCAGGGAGGTATTTGGGAAATTCCCCTGACAGGTGAGTGTAGACTGGATTAGAATAGGGATAGATTGAAAAGTTAAAGAGTATATTTGGGAAGGAATCCCTAACTATAAAATGGACAGCGATGGCATCTTGGCATCTACTAAGAAGAGAATGCTGGACTGATATGATCACGGCAGTTTTAATGGTATCTCGAGGAAGTGCTGTGGAGGAACACCTGCAAGAGAAATTTCCATGGAAGAAATGGCAGGGCCTCGGGAGGAATAGAAGCCAGTGAAGAACCAGGAGAATGTCCTGCGGGGGTCTGGAACTGAAGATGGGGTAGCTGGTGATAGTGGTCCCTCTGGGGAAGTGGAGGGAGTTGTGGAGAGGGAGGGTGATTTGGTGTTCTTGTATTAAATTGACCTTGAAAGTGGATTATTCAAGGAAGTCAAAGACTGAGGAAATGAGGGAGAAGGGAACATGTAGCAGTCTTAGGATACCTCGTTGAATGATGATGGCAGCTGGAGGGGACTACTGCCTCCAGAGGTGACTTTATTTTTTCTGTAAGATAGAGAATACTTACCCCAAAACGTGGTTTTTGCAATGTCAGCCCCTTTGGTAATACTTGGTAAGTTGGCCCCTCAGTTCGGGGTACTTGGCAGCTGTCCTCCTGACTGACTGTGATTGAATCACTGCTTTAGAACAGGTCTGAGGACTTAATGGATTCATCCCACGGTCTGATGTGTCAGCAGCCCATCTTTGCTTCCTTTTCTGATTATATGATTGTGCTTTTTTTTCTCTAGCATTTATTGCTGGCACCATCTGATGTGGCAGGCTGGGGGATTTTCATCAAAGATCCTGTACAGAAAAATGAATTCATCTCTGAATACTGTGGAGAGGTAAAGCAAGAGCAGTGCCACACGGACTCATGTAGTATTGTAGATAATAACTTTCCTTTCTTTAGAATTGTTTTCATTGGGCAAATCCATTGGGTTTGATTGGAAATAAATGAATAAAAAGTGCCTTTTCAGCTTGGACTTACTCGTGCTGGTGGGTCTGGTGTGCAGGTAACTAAACAACTTCTGTCTGTGTCACGTTTAGCTTTTATCATCTGGGGACAGGCAGGGAAACAAGAACTTTGCAGAGTTTGTCCTACTTAGTCTGCAGCCTGAAAAGGACCTAGAAACAACAGTGTCATCTTATGCCTTTTTAGTTGTGGCGTTAGGGGAAAACTATAGGGCTAGCTTTGCTTCAATTTGGAAGTAACCCACCAAGCTTGGATGGTTTTTTGTTTTTTTTTTTTTTTCAGTAAAAAGACTTCTGTTAATCACTTTCTCCAAGCATAATTTCTTTGGATGTGGAAATATTTCTAAGTTGAAGTCCTTAAAATATCATTGTTCTTTAACATATCGGCACGCAGACTGAATGGGAAGAGAAATGGCCGTGGTGACTTCCTGTTGAGGATCCTCCTCAACGAGGTCCCGAATTCTCCAGATGAGCCTTGTGTGCTCTCCCACCAGGCTTAACCACATAATCCAAAATCATCTCATCCTCTGTCTTTCTTTTTAGATCATTTCTCAAGATGAAGCAGACAGAAGAGGGAAAGTATATGATAAATACATGTGCAGCTTCCTCTTCAACTTGAATAATGGTGAGTTTATGAGTTAGAGGGCATTTAGTTCCTGAGTTGCATTTGGGAGCCCTTCCACTGGCTGACTACTCAGAAATGCGGTTAGAGGCCCCAGGTGTCGATGACAGGATGGAAGGAGCACCACCTCCACATTATGAGCTTCTGGTATTTCTTATTACCTGGTGTGGGCTTAGGAATGGGCTGCTTGCTTGAGAGCCAGTGAAGTTGGACTGCTGTAACTTGAGAGGAAGAATTCGTCAGTGGTAGAATGGGTTGTGTGTGAAGGAATTGATCTCTGAAGTTCTGAGCCAGCTGTGGACGGGGCCATACCACTCTGCTGTAGGACATCCTTTGGTTCATGACTGTTGTTGCCCTCCTCGTGTTCCTAATGACCTGGGTATTGTGTCAGCTTGGCCCTTCCTCCAGCAGTGCCTCTGACCTGGGAAGGGTGTGGAGCACCGAATTTTGAAGCATCTCCAAGACTTCCCTGGGTGTTCTCAAAGGACTGTGAGAACGCAGGAAGCTGCTCTTCTTGGGTCGAGAACATAGTAGTCTGTAGTAGGTTGTAGGCTGTGTCACTGGTCGGGGGTACGATGCAAACGCAGGTGCACTTAACACCTCAGATATTCAGAGTAACAGTTGAAACAGTAGGATAGGTTCTTGCTATGAACATGTTCCTTAAACAGTATAATGAAAAAAATCCATGTAATTTTAATGTGAAAAATATTATTCTTGATGTTGAGACGAATTCAGTCAGATTCCATTTTTTGTAATGTTTTTTGCTCAGTAATATATATTTATAGTTAAGTAACAACATTTGAGATAGCTGTCTTGAATTCCTGATTAATTTTAACCTAGAACAGCATTTTCCTCCAAATGTCATTTTGTACTGAAGTGAAGTTGGTTGAATGATTTATTTGCTTTTGAAGGCAAACACCGTGAAAAACTATAACCAGTTCTATTTCTAGAATCATCGTAACTTTGTGTGTATTGATCTATAACTGAAATGGTTCAGTGGATTGTGCTTATTTCTTCTCTTTAGATTTTGTGGTGGATGCAACCCGCAAGGGTAACAAAATTCGTTTTGCAAATCATTCAGTAAATCCCAACTGCTATGCAAAAGGTAGGTGCTCGTGGAGTCAGAACTCCCTTCTCAGTCCAGTGGGACAGATGGGTAGAATGTGCACAAGTTGCTCCCTCCCGTGGCCTGTCTTCACTAACGTGTCTCTTTCCAGTTATGATGGTGAATGGTGATCACAGGATAGGGATTTTTGCTAAGAGAGCCATCCAGACTGGTGAAGAGCTGTTTTTTGATTACAGGTGGGTAACAGTACATTTCTAGAGTGATGTAAGGGCTGCTTCTCGCTGGACTCAGAGCTGGGTGTCCTGTGTGGGAGAACTGAGTTCTGGTCACCATGTGCTGTGAGAGTTAGGTTATACTTTCCTGGTCGTGGAGTTTCTATTATACAGGTAATGCTTATTTTTAAAACATAATAAAAAGAATGCACAAAGCCGCATTTTTAACCCTGCTGGTAAGAGCCGGTGTGTTCCCTGGCCCTCCTGGCATCATGCTCGCACGTGCACTTGTGTGCACAGCCCTGCCACCTGGGTTTTTCCAGTCAGTGTGGTCACATTCTATTCCCACAGTACCTCCTGCAGAACACTGTTTAATTGCTGGAGTACTTACAACATACTTCACTGTTTAGTATTTAGTTTAAGGCACAGTTGGCCAATATCCTACCTGGTCACCCTCTGGGTCCTTTCCGTGGGAAAAGCCATGCCAGCCATCAGGATGCTGAGGACACAGGGGCCCATGGTGGTGTTTGCGAGGTTAGTCTTCAGGCTGGCAGTTTACCTAGTTGTCAAGTACTGTAGGATAAATTGACAAGTTAGTTAAATGCAATCAGACAGTTGTCTAGTTAAACAAATCCTGTGGCTGAACACACGGCCCATCCCGAACCTCAGTTTCTGAGTATTGAGTTTCTTAAACGAAGGCCCGTGTGTAGCCACCTTGAATGGCAAACTGCTGCCGGGACCCCAGTCAACATCCCACTGTAGTGGGAGGTCACTGGCAGGTACTTCCACTGGAAGCGGTGCCCCCGAAAGAGCAGCGGCTGGGTGGACCTTTCAGAGGACCTGTAGGCTTCCCCCCACCGTGGTGGAGGCCTCATGCTCTTCTGGCTTCTGTGTGCTGTGTCCTGGTTCTTTCTTCACCTGGTGGGGACCAGCTGTGGCTGCTCTTTGGCCCTGTTTACTAGGGGCCGAGTCATGTTCTGGCCAGATCATAGTTACTTCTCTCCTTTTGCCCTCCAGTGCTAGGCCTCAGTATTGTGATGTGGATCTGCCTTCCTGGGCAGTGTGTTTCAGGGGCATAGGTGGTGGCTGGGGAGAAAGCTGTGGGAAGGGTTGTACTAACAGGTTTGTCTAGTTCAGAAATATTACCAGTGACACAGCTGTGTGCATCACCTTTTGCCTGCAGCTGTGTAAGTGGACGTGTGCCTGCACACACTGAATTAAGCAGGTTTGGTGGTTAAGTCTCTGTGCTGGATGGTGGTCATTCTTCTTTTGTGCTGTTTCAGATACAGCCAGGCTGACGCCCTGAAGTATGTGGGCATTGAAAGAGAAATGGAAATCCCTTGACGTCTGCTACCTCCTCCTCCCCCTCCTCCTTCTGGAACAGCTGCCTTAGCTTCAGGAACCTCGAGTACTGTGGGCAATTTAGAAAAAGAAAATGCAGTTTGAAATTCTGAATTTGCAAAGTACTGTAAGAATAATTTATAGTATTGAGTTTAAAAATCAACTTTTTATTGCCTTCTCACCAGCTGCAAAGTGTTTTGTACCAGTGAATTTTTGCAATAATGCAGTATGGTACATTTTTCAACTTTGAATAAAGAATACTTGAACTTCTCCATGTCATTGAGTCATTTGTCATACAGCTGCATCAGCTGGTTTGAGAAAAGGACCGAGTCTCTAATGGGAGAGCAGACTCTCAACTGGAATACCAAAAAAGTTTGAGTTGTCATTCTGTGAAGCTTGATTTAACTAATATTGCCTGTTTGTCAATATGTAATATATGAATATATAATATGCACATAAAATTGATATATAATGTGCCTAATTATAATTTATAGTAAATTGCCTATTAATAGTAGAAGATGTCCGTAAGTGAGTGACACTACTTGCATCCTGAGACTAGGGTGGGGCATGAGTGGCTGAGTGGCGGGGACTTCACCTCCAGGCCTCGTTCTCCATCTACACGAGGATGGAGTTGGATCACGCGACTTCTAAGAACCTATCTCGCTCCAAATTCCGTTAGTCTAGATACAGTCCTTCAGAAATACAGTAGTGTAAATGAGATTCCGTACCCACCTACGGAAGGTGATGGTGTAACCAAGCCGTAGTTTGCATCCTCCTGAAGACGCGGTAGAAAATCCCTCTTCAAGTATCAGGGAGCTGGGCACTTGCTCCTGACCCTCCACCACAGCACGGTTTCTTCTCAGAGCAGCTTCAGGGGGGCTTCCAGCACCCTCCCTGCACACACTGACCAGTGTGACCGGGCAGCCCTCTGAACAGCAACAGACAGTCCGCAGTGTGCAGTTGCCTTTTCTAGAGTTTGACAAAATTTTTATTGATTTATAATGTGATATTTAATGTGAAACAAAACTACCTTCCTTTCCAATTATGCAGACATTGACAAGACTCTGGTTTCTGCTGCATCGATGCACAAGCCATAGCAATGTGAGTCCTAAAATGAAGTTAATTTGCCACTTAGCTTTGGCAACAGAGACCTGGCCTTAGATGCTCGTCTCATGTATGTCACCCGTATATTCTCTGCCTGCTGGGTTCTGACGCTGCTCTCTGCTGTCTCTACCACCCTGCGCTCTACCCACGAGACTGGACTATTCACTCGGTTGGCTGTTGCTGACCCGTTCACATAGGTTCACTCCCGTGCTTGCCCTTAACTGCCATGTTCCACCTTTGGCCCTCAGCACGAGCAGAACCCATCATCTGTTCACTGTCGCTCGTGGGCTGGTTAGGACACCCCAGTGATTGCTTGCCCCGAGAGTCTCTACTGACACGGAGCTCATTCCAACCACAGCCTTTCTGCTGTTACAGCTCCCAACCTGGCCCCAGGCGTGAACTGGAAGGTGGGTCTGTGAGGACAGGGAGGTTCCGCTCACTTCATATAACACCCAAATACAGCATCAAGACAAAGGAAAAGTTGCATTGATGGAGAGCAGTAAATTTGAGCACCATCTGGTGTATTTTTTTATGCATGGCAATCTTTTTGGACCCGGTGCCCTATTCACTGACTTCCAGAATGCAGATTCTCTGACCAGAAATACCTGACATGCCCTCATTCACTATATCCCATGTTAATCAGATCTGGTCGGCTTTAGACTTTCATTTATAACGGGGGGGAGGGGAGCACAGAGCTTGCGTGTAAGACATTCCAATACCCAATTAATAAAGACAAAATTTGGACAAAAACTAAGTTTAAAGAAAGGGTGCTTTTTTTCTCCTTCCCCCCACCCCCCACCTACTTAATAACTTAGTCTGTGTGCGCCTCCTAGCCTGGTGTTTATTCCCTACCGGAGAAAATAGAGAACTGAGTAGTGTGATATATCAGGATACAGCTATGTTTCAAACAGTTTTCAAACGGTTTAGGAACATGAAAAAATGTTCACTGAGGATGAAGACTCTGCCAACAGGTTGCCCAGTTGGTCAATTTCTGTGGTTCTAAGCCTCTTCTAACAAACAGTCATCAAGACCCGCAGGAAGACAACCCATGGCTGAAACAGAGTCCTGATGTCCAAGTACAGGCAGCACCACATCCACAAGCTAACTTTGCAGGCAAATTTGAAGGCACCATGAAATACATTGTTCTACTTGTCAAAATTCAATTAGCATTTTAATTTATGGAAAAAAACCCATCTACCTAGAAACTGCTTACTTTTCATTACTGTCTGGTTCATTTGACCTCCAGCCTCCACTGTATCCAGTGACTCAAATTCCTGATTTCCACCTCTGCCCAAGGTGTGTAACAACCGCCCCACCCCACCGCCAGTCAGTCCTATTGAACGAACACATCGTATAATGTAAACTGTAGGGAGGTCATCAGGAAAGGTTCCTAATGTGAACATTTTGAAAGAACCTAAGTGTTATGTCGAAAGTCGGTGAGCTTTGGGCTCTTACTAGAATTAGCTGAAATAAATGCTTACTCCGTGAGCCCTTCAGTTACAAACGGCTCACTCCGCTGACAGGTATATGCAGTACCAGGTATTAGAAGTGCAACACATCGAATGTTTACAGCTTTTTCTGTGTGAGCCACACCTCCATAAAGGTTTTTTTTTTTTAAAGTCCACTTACCTGTTATGACGAAGTCATTGTTCTGCCACTGGACAGGTGCATGAATTGGAAAGACGAGATTCAGGTAGGTAAAATAAGATCGCCCAGCCAGCCAAGCTACTGTGATTAAAAAAAAAGTCTTTATCAGAAGGGGGATTCAATTCAAACAGAGATAGGTCAGTATGTTTGATTTTTCAGCTGGGTGTGGTCATACCTGTTTCTCTCAAAGGAAAAGTAGATGCCAGTGTTCAGTAAGGAGGTAGGCCATCTTAAAATGTTTAGTCAATACAAATAAATCCCAGGTGCCTCTCAGTCCTCTATCTATTGTTCTCCCCTTAGCCGTTACCGAGGCCTGTATTTTAGCGTCCCTGGCTGCATCCTCACCAAGGCACCGATGAGTGACTGGCCAGCAGGCATGATGTTTGACAACAGTCCAGGAGAACCTGTTACCTTCTGGGCTAAGTGAGGGCCTCCCTTGCCAGGTCTCCTGCCTTGGTGAGAGGAAGTCGTTCCCTCAGGCTGTGGTGCCCACGGTGAGGTACACTTAGCCCCCAACATGGTTTGCCTTCAACCGACCAACTCCTGTGGGTTATACCAGTGTTGCAGTCAGTGATCCCTCAGGGCACCGAGGGAGTTTTCAGAACACCTGGGCCTTTGCCTCTCAGCAGATTCAGAAGACTGCTATGTAAGTTATCCAGAAAAATACACTCCTCACACAATGCCGTTCTCCATTTCTTAGAAATGCTGCTAACGGGCACATAAGGGAACTTGATTCTTCTGGCTTGCCTTTGGAGGCTCCTGGCCGCCCTGGTTAGGGTAGGATATGGTTTGAGGAATAAAGGCACATCTTGCGTTGCCTTTCCTTTCCACACCCACTAAACAGCGCATGTGCCTAACGCGAAGAGGGCAGGTACACGGTACGGACTCCGAGGGTGCGGGGCAGCCGCCGGACATACCCATCCCTCAGCTCACCTCTGCTCACCGTTCTGAATGTGCTCGGACTTACCCAAGGGCCCCCTCGAGCCTGGAGTTCAAGAGACACCAGCAAGACCTCATGACAATATCTCCCACCCTGATGAGTCTCAAACACGAGCTCTGCAGGTGGCTCCGCGGTGCTTCTCTGCAGCCCGTTTGTCCCGGAGGCAGGCACACTGTTGCGAGGAGAAGCGAGCTGTGAGCCCAGCTCCTGTCAGAGGGTTCATGGGAGCCCCAGGGCCCTGTGGGATCCGAGAGGAGGGAGGGTCCCTGGGTGGTACGCCTGCTTTATACACTGGGAATCTTTATAAAATCACTTGAAAGAGCATACGCTAGAAAAGTGGAAACCATTACCTAAGTGCTTAGTCTATTCCTTTTTATAACCTATTTAACCTTTAACTTTTTAAAAACTAACCGAAGTGCCAGATTGTTCCAAGAAACCATAAGAACTTTTGCTTATCCTCTAGCCATGCCTCCTCCTCTCGTAACCCCGACTCAGTAGAGGCTGTTTGGTATGTTCTGGTCCCGTGAGGTTTACGAGGAGGCGGCGGCTCATGAGAAGCAAGCGGCAGAGAGGAGCCTGCCTGGAAGTCTCTGCTACCACATCCCCGTTTCCTCTGTCCTTTGGGCAGGAAATGACTGCAAAAGGGGGACTCAGTGGGGAGTGACGTGGGCAGTAGGCACCCGTGGGACTGCGGACAGAGGAGCGAAGAGCAGACAGCACAGCCCCCGGCCTCAGGTCTCTTCTCGGGGCCGTGCCGGGGTGGACGCTCCCTCCTCTCCAGAGGAGCACGGGTCCTAACCGCCTACCAGGACGTGCCCGAGAGGCAAGTGTCTGGGCTCTCGTCCCGCCGGTCTGCTCCTCACCTCCCACCAGCACTCAGGGAGGGAGGACGGAGGTCTTGCCTCCTTCCTCTAATCCAGGGGTTTTTACCAGTAAAAGCTGATGTGACCATCTTAAACTATCACTCCTTTTAACTGGTTCGAACCAGATGAGAGAGTGACTAGCCCCATCGCCCCTCCACGTGTGAACACGTTCTGTGGACTTACCGGACGAGGCAGCAGAGCGGGAGCGAGTGTGGTCCCGGAGCCGGCTGCCCACCTCCGCTACCTACTAGTGACAAGTTCCTTGCTCTCGCCTCAGTTTCCCCACCTGTGAAAAGGGGACACTGTCTCCTGCATGAGGTTGTCAGAGGATTAACCCATTCAGTCCTTACAAGTCAAAAATCAACACGTAGTCACTGAATCTCAGATGCTGCGTTCAAGTCACCGGAGGAAGTCACAGTCATGACCAAGAACGTTGGACAAAAAAATTACAAGGGGCTTAAAATGTTAAGATCTTAAAAAAATGTTCAATCTAAAGAATGCAGCCTTTTGGACTACAGGAAGACACTGGGAATATAAATTTGCACAATCATTATATCTTTTATTTACATATAGAAATTAGTTAAACTTAAAACAAAACCAAATGCGACTTGTACAGAAATCCTTTAATTTTCTTTATTTTCACACATTAAAAAAATGAAACACACTATACAAATGGTTCCTCATAGCAGATTACACGTGGGTCCATTCAGACTTGTTCTCAAAGTGCTGCCAACATTCTAAGTGCTGCCTCAGACGACAGCGGTTAACCATGTAGCCAATGTATTGATTTAAATGCAGTAGCATGCAGCCCTCAGCAAGGAAGGTTCGAGTCTCCTCTGTTCTTAAATTAGGTTAAATGGCGTTGGTGTCCATATTTACAGACTTGAAATGTATCAATCCTGAGCGGTTCTGATGTGCATCCGAGACCAGCTGACGGGAGCCTGGTCTGAGTTTAAAAAGGGAGGCCCCGACGGCGGCAGGCTGGCTGCTATGAACTTGAGTTGTTTCCATTTTTTCCACCAGGAACTATCTGCTGCGGGTCGCACAGTCAGACCCTTCTAGAAGGGTTAAGCCAAGTAACTGTAGGTGTCCTTTTCACCATCAACTCGCTCCAAATATTCTTTCTCGATAAGAATGTCAATGCATTTCTGAGCATTATTTTAAAAAAGGAAGAGGTAGTGAAAGGGAAAGAAAAACACATTTATTACCAGAACAGAGACAGGCCACCCTCACCATGATCTCCCCACCCTCAGGAGCTCAGTGGGGAGCAAATCACCCCAGATATCCTCCAGTGTGTGGTTTCACTTCCCAGGCAGCCAAGACATTGCCTTCCCGAGTGGGGTGCCTCCCAGCACCCCTGGAACCGGTCAGGTGCTGGAGCAGTCACATGACCCAGAGTCTCCCTCCACTCTCAGTCTTACCTGAGGACGTCATTAGCAGGGCACGGGGCTGTAGGGGACACCCTGAACAAACGGGCTCCACGCAACCCCAGGAGCTAGAAGGGCCTCCTGGCTCCGGGGAGCCCCTGTGAACTGCCGCCCTCCTACAGTGGCTCTGCACTGGCTGCCGTTTACCCAGGTGGTTTCAGGAAGGGAAAGAGCTGCTTAGCTTCTGTCTTAAACAACCCCACTGGGACCGAGCAAATGTCAGTCACCAGGAGCTGCGCGCTCACACAGGAGTGCCCGCACAGCAATGAACGAGCACGGCCGACGTGCCACGACAGAGGTGCAGCTCCCAGACGTGCTGTGAGCAGACACGGGACAGTGTGAACTCGAGAAGCCACGTATGCAGAGCTCAGAGGTGGGCAGAGCTGCATTATGGTGCTAGACACGTGACAGTGGCGATTCTACGGGAAGCACAGGTACAGGCTGGGAGGGAGCAAAGGGGGAGGGTTCTAGAAAGGCTGGTCATGTTCTCACTCGTGATCTGGTGTGGCTGTACAAATGTATTTACTTGGAGAAAATCAGCAAGCCGAATACTTATCATCTGTGCACTTCTCTGTATATGTATCTCAATAAAAAGTTTAAAAATTAAGCCTATTTTCTTTTGTAGAAATCTGCTACACATGAATAAGCCATACTGTTCAGGAAACAGTAGTCAACCTACTTTTGGTTACATCTTTTCTCTTCTAAAATAACCAACTCAGTGTTTGTGCTCTGAAACCCCCGTACCTTGATGACGGGGACCCGAGGCTTGAACCTGGAGGACAGCTGGGTCAGCACCTCCCCCAGCAGCTGCTGGTGCTTCAGGACCTTCCGCATCTTCATGATCCTCACAATGGCCGCCTAAGGGGCCGAGGGAGCAAAGGCACGTCTGAGCGAGTCACCACAACTGCTCCTCAACAACCAAGGACAACCAGCAAGCTGGCCGCCACAGCCGTGCCCACGCCCGGGGTTGTGGTTTCGGAACAGGTAAGAAATACACCGCAGGTGAGGGGCAGGGGTCAGTTCTATCTGCCTATGTTTCAGCTCGAAGGCAACAAACATTAAAATGTTTTGGTCTTAGGAGCAACTTTAATAATTTAACCCAACTATAAAACATCTAAAAAAGGAGAAAAAGTCAGTCTTCAAAGCCACAGCAAGCTGCCTATCCCCCATTCAACAGCTCTCCTTTCTCCCACTGTACTTTAACTCACCACGTTTACTTGCTCTCATCTATTTTATCTATTATTTCATCTACTCCATCCAAAACCATCCTTCATCCTGGCAACCACTTGCAAGTCACAGCCAACAAACGGCCCAAACGAAGCACCAGACCGGCTTCAATCACCATGTCCTGTGCAAGGGAAGGGAACCCACACGACACCAACACAGACCCACAGTCACCTGAATCAGTAGTTTGCGGTCTTCCTCAATATTTTTGTGTGTGGTTTCTTGTTCCTGCTTCTGTTCGGTTTTCATTGGCACATTTATGTTAACCCTTAATTTCTTACTGTCAAGAAAATGGAGGAAACTCATCACTATGGCTTTAAAAGAAGGCAGAGAAGGCTTTTCTCTCTGTTTTCACTCTTTCAGAAGTGCTCTGCTCCCCCGGACGGAGGGAGAGTGTGGGCGTCTCTGCCTCCCTGCCGTGGTTCGGCCATCGGCTGTGAAAATGCCCTCTGACCGAACAGCAGCTGGGTCAGTCACCCACAGGCAGGGGCCTACTGTGCCCGTAACAGGACATCTGTGTTACATGAAATTCACTTCCGTAATCGGCTTTCCCCAATTCTGTCAAGTGAAGGAAAATGAAAACACTTGGACACGGAGGTCCAAACTTGCTAGGTGGGCCCTTTAAGACGACTTATTCGCCAAATGAAGAAAAAACAAAAATTGAAACAGAGTCAAATGGCAAAACACCCAGGATCGGATCGTCAAGTGGAGTCCGAGGCCTCCACTGCCCGCCCGTCCCATGGAGCTCCCAACCTCCCGCTGTGCAGGGAGGTCAGGCAAAGGGCTGGAGTCAGGGGGCGAGTCTGTGGTCTAGAACTTAGATTTTTCTTACTTTTTATAACCAAGATATAACTTTATTAAGGTATCTGGCTTCAATTCCACCTCATCAACATTTGCATTTTCGTCTTCCAAGACCTATAAGGAAACAACAGTTACTACATAATCTCAGGAAAAGGCTTTCTTCTAGCTCAACATAAAGAGTACACAAACATACCAATAACTTCGACTTCAATAAAATCTGAAGGACTTGTGCCAAAATGTCCTGCAATTAAAGAGAAAGAGATAAGTTAAAGAGAAAATGCATTTTTCTTTGCAATAAAACCCAGAGGCAACCCCGTAGTCCATTTTTCCATAGTAAAACAACAGCTCCCCAAGTAGAAGACTATATCCCGAGGAAAGGAGAGATGGTGCTGCTTAGAGGTTCCTGAAATTCACTACTTCCTCCATTACTTACTTGTAAAAGTGAAATTTACCCTTTTCTGGCCTTGATCACCCAATAATAAAAACTGACAACTCTATTATAAATGTTAGAAACCATGCATAACTGATTTCTTTAATTAAACCTACAGGAACCTGTCCACTTCCTAGATGCCTGACAGCTCATCCTGGATGCTGGTTACTACAGAAGAAACACTAGAGAGCCTCATTCAGCAGGACTGGAAAACGTTCTGTTCATGAACATGACGGGGCTTGGTGGCAGGTGACCCTGTTGTCAACTTGCCTTTGGTGAACTAGAAGCACATCGTGTGGCCTCTGGGTCATTTCCTCACCCGCAAACAGCGGGTGGTTGATCATTTCCCAGCTCTCCTTTAGTTTCACAGCTGCACGATCCCGTGAAATCGGACAGCACCGTCAGCCCAACCTGCAGTTACCTGGACTCCTACATACCTAGGACTCCCCTACCACGGATGGACAGAAAGGGCCTGCGCTCGTCTGCATGGATACCCATTCTGGCCAGAGGGGGCAAGGTTAAAGCTATGAAAGTGAGAGGCCTCTAGCGGGGTAACTAGCCCAGAACCCCAGGGCAGGATCAGAACACTGCTGGCTACGTCCAGAGCAGGATGACAGAGGTCTCCCCATGAGCCAGATTGGACTGAGTGACGAATGTCTATCGTTGCCGGGAGGAGACAGCAGCCACATCCCCACAGGGAGTCCTGCTCCTCAACACCAGCTGAGAGGCTGGTGCACAGTTCTGACCAGAAGGCCAAGCAGAGGAATCTGCTGGACCCGTCCACTCTGCAGAGCAGGTGCCCGAGTGCAGAGCCCTCCCCACAGTCGGGTCAACCTAAGCCTCCACCTCCATTTCAGTCTTCTTCTTCTGATGTGAAGAGGGAGTAAGGAGAAAAGACTTACATACAAAGGAGCAAATTAATTTTATTAGAACTTGAAGATGTATTTTGGACTAAATTGAAGCATGATTAAAGGATAAATGACTTTTCTAATTCACAGTCTATGAGGCTAGTATTACCCTGACACCAAAACCAGACAAAAACATCACAAGAAAACAATAGATCAATATCCCTTATGAATACAGATGCAAAAGTCCTCAAGAAAATTCCAGCAAACCAAATCCAGCAGCACATGAAAAATATTATATACCATGACCAAGTGGTATTTATCTCAATAATGCAAGGATGGGTCGACATAAGAAAACCAAACAATGTTAACACACCACAATAGACAAAAAGCACACAGTCATCTCGATAGAGCAGAAAAGGCATTTTAACAAAATCCAACACTCTTTTATGATAAAAACACTAAAAAAACTAAGAACAGACGGGAACTTCTTCAATCTAATAAAAGGCACCTAAGAGAACCCCACAGCTAATATGCTTAATAGTGAAAAATGGAAAGCTTTCCCTCAGGATGAGGTAAAGACAAGGGTGCCAGCTCAACTCAACACTGCACTGCAAACTGTCCAGAGCAGTCAGGCAAGAAGAAGAAACAAAGGCATCCAAATAGGAGAAAGAAGAAGTAGAACTATCTGTATCTGCAGATGACATGATTGTACATAAAAAAAACTCTAAAGAATTCACAAAAAGTATTAGAACTAATAAACGAGCTCAGCAAGGTTGCAGGATACAAGACAATATGCAATAATCAACTGTATTTCTTTCTATACATTAGGAACAAACAAACAATTCCAGTAAAAATAGCATCAAATATAATAAAATACTTAGGAATAAATTTAACCAAAGAAGCATAAGACTTGTATACTGACAACTATGAAACATAGTTGGAAGAAATTAAAGACAACCCAAATAAATGGAAAGACATCTATATTCATGGATCAATATTCATCCATATTCATAGAAGACTTAATATTGTCAAGATGGCAATATTCCCCAAAGCAATCTACAGATTAAATGCAACTGCAGGGGCCGGCCTGGTGGCGTAGTGGTTAAATTCGCCTGCTCCACTTTGGCGGCCCGGGTTTATGGGTTTGAATCCCAGGTGCAGACCTACACCACTCACCAATCCATGATGTGGAGGCACCCCACATACAAAATGGAGGAAGACTGGCACAGATGTTAGCTCAGGGCCAATCTTCCTCACCAAGAATAAATAAAAATAAATGTAATCTGTCACAATCCCTACTGCCTTTTCTTTTAGAAACGGACAAGCTAATTCTGAAATTTATATGGAAATGCAAGGGAACCAGAATAGCCAACACAATCTTAAAAAAGAAAAACAAAGTTGGAGGTGTCAATTTCAAAACTTACTACAAAACAACAGTAACCAAGACGTGGTACTGGCTAAGGACAGACATACAGATCAGTGGAAAAGAACCGAATTTATCCAGAAATAAACCATATATCTATGGCCCACTGATTTTTGACAAGGTTGCCAGGACCAACTAATTGGAAAAGAATAGTCTTTGACCTTGGATTAGGCAATGGCTCCTTAGATATGATACCAAAAGCACAAGCAACAAAAGAAAAAAATAAAGTGGACTTCATCAAAATGAAAACTGTATGAGATAAAGAAAATGAAAGGACAACCCACAGAATAGGAGAAAATATTGTAAATCATATAACTGATAAGGGTCTACTGCACAGAACATATAAATTCTTACAACTCAGCAAAAAAAGGGACCCAATTAAAAATGGGCAAAGCATCTGAATAGACATTTCTCCAAAGAAGATATACAAATGGCCAATAAGTATGTGATAAGATACTCAACATCATTACTCATTAGGGAAATGGAAATCAAAACCACAATGAAATACCACTTCATACACCTTATTAATGGATGGCTATAATAAAAAAAATGGATAATAACAAATGTTGGTGAGGATGTGGAGAAACATCATATGCTGCTGGTGAGAATATGATCTGGTGCAGCCACTGTGGAACAGTTTGGCAGTTCCTCAAACAGTTAAATATAGAGGTATCATGACTCAGCAATTCCACACCTAGGTATATACCAAGAGAACTGAAAATACAAATACAAAATCTTGTACGTGAACATTCACCGGAGTATTATTCATAATAACCAAAAGGTAGACAGAACCCAAATGTCCATCAGCTGATGAACAGATAAAAATAATGTGGTCCATCTTTAACTGGAATATATTTTAGCCATAAAAGAGAATGAAATACAGATACTTGCTACAACATGGATAAACCTTGAGAACATTACGCTAAGTCAAAGAAGGCAGACACGAAAAGCTATATATTATTCCATTTATATGAAATGTCCCGAGTAGGCAAATCCATGGAGGGACAGGGGAGAAGAGGGTAAAGTGTAGTTACTGCTAATGGGTATTAGGTTTCTTTCTGGGGTGACAGAAATGTTCTAGAATTGGATGGTGGTGGTGGTCGTCGTACAACCTTGTGAAACACCAATGAATTGTATACTTTGAAATGTTATGTGAAATATATCTTAATAAAAAACAGGACTAAAAGGAAGAATAGCACGAAAACTAAGTGAAAATTTAAGCTTAGTAAGAAAAGCTTAGCTGGAAAGGGTTAAAAATGGGTTAAATGAGAGAAAAGTATGTCATGTGTACGTGTGGTGTGGTGTACTGTTACATGAGTTTAAAAATTAAGCTTTTTAAAACATGTATTAAAATCCTGGAATAAGGGCATATTCATATTCATAAGGCAGCTATCTGTTGCAAATCAAAGACCGCCCCCATCCTCTCCGTACACCTTCCCTACAACGTCCACAAGAATGAGGAGAGTGCGACCTGAAACGACCCGGAGGCAGAGGGCCGGGAAGAATACCATTTTGATCTGGGTGCTGTCAGTCAGCTGCTGCACGGCGTAGGCGTCCTCCGTGTTGTACTGAAGCAGGATCGCCATCTGGAAGGTCGAGGCCTTTGAGGTCCCCCATGTAAAAGAAAGAGAAGAGAAATTTAAATGCATGGAAAACAACTCCAAAAATATGTAGCCTGAGTTTGAAGAAGTTATTTATGAAATGAATTCTTTGAACACATGCAAAAAATAAAGCAGATCTACTTAAAAGGGAATATAAAGTGTCAAAATTCCACAAGACAACATTTTCCTGAAAGATGCCATTTCCCATCTTTTCAAACATTAAAATGATTTTGAATTTTCTTCTAAATGATTTGTCTATGTACATACACATTATATATGCATCCACACTCTTTTATATAAACAAATATATACCCATCTGGTATGCATGTATAGAAACAATAAGCATCAATCTTCAAATTTATTTTTTCACAAATGCTAAAGAAAATTGTCTTTCGGTACATTATTGACATAAAATGACCAGCATACTGAATTATATTTGATTTTTTTTTATCCTAACTACTTTACTACGTGAACTGTGAAACAGTGTAAAGCAAGCCACAGCTGCTCAAAGGCAGCCTTCAGTAACCGTGCCAGGGAGCGCGCTATGGTTCCAATCCCTTAAGCGTGTGCAGGGACCGGACGCCCACTGAGGTCTCACTCCTCTCGTGGGGGAGCCTGGCTCCTTTCCCACATTTCCCATGGGAATCCCTTCTCCCTCCTCTCCCATAATCCACAGCAGCAAGTAAAGAACCAAAAGCAGCAAACCTTGGTCAATGAAAGAAACAAGCAATGACAGTAGGCCTGGGTTAGTGCTTCTGAGTGCAAGTGATGCTTCTGGAGACTTAAGGATGCCAATCAGAAAAATGACCAGGGGAGGGAGCAGGGGCAGATTCTAAGAGGCTGAGAGATCTCTCCCGAGAGGGTGGGGAGGACACCTCCAAGCTCTAGGGGCAGAGACCAACACCAAACCAATCTCAAAGAAATGGTACATAGCTTGGTGTGGTTCCACAGGGGTACACGTCTGCCATAACTCACTCTGTATACTTAAAATGGTGTCTTTTATTGTACACAAATTATCTCAATAAAGTTGATATAAAAATTATTAAAGAATCAAAGAAAAAACACAGAAAAGCACCTTATTTGTTTGTACCTTGAATAAAAATACAAGGGCCAGGAAAGAGTTCACTGACATACGACATTGTGCCTGCCCTGGGCCACCTTAATACAGCAAACACACCCCCTACTAAGCGCCCACCTGGTCAAAGTAAGGGCACTGATAGTTTAGGGACTAAAGTGTGAACCCACAGATTCTTCTATATACATTTGAGGACAACGAAAACAAAATTTCAGTTGTACAGCAATCTACATTCAAGTCAATAAAGACCTCTGGACCTGGTGTAACAGAATACCATACATTTTAACTATTTTATCAGGGTAGAATTATTCAAAGTTTAAATTAATGAGCAGATCTGAGTCTGAGGAATTCAGTATGAAGTTTCTTAACACTTAAAAATAGACTTACAATTCGTAACATTTACAAAAATAGACTTATACCAGTGAAACCTTCTTGGAAATTAAAACAAAGCAATTACTTGTGAAGCCCACCCTGCACGAACGTTCAAGCAGAGAGAACCTGGACTCTTCAAGGGAAATTCCGGCGCTGCCACATACAAACTAGAGTCCAGAGAAAGTCACTTAAATTAACCCGAGCCTCAGCTTCTCATCTACAAAACGGGAACATTAGTCACAGTTGTTATTTAGTATTCAGTACTGTTGTAAGCACTGAAGGTTATTATTAGTGTGAAACTCTGTCAAAGGAAAAGAGCTATTATCATGATTAAACACATGAAACTCCAGCTTTTCAAGCTACCAGCTGAACACTTATGTGTGCCAGGCAGGGGAGCTGTGCCACACACTTATTAAACACACTGTCTCACTGAATTGTCACACACCTCCAGTGTGCAAGCAGTAACACCCCACGTTACGGAAAAGAAAACTGACGCTCAGTGTCATTAAGTAGCATGTCCCTTTGCCAGAAAGAATGAGAATTCAGCTCATCTGACCCTGTGGATTCTGTTGCGTGAATCACTGGCTTCTGATTTCTACAATTTGCCTTAACTTCCTTTAGACTAAAAAAACAAATCACAAAATAAAAAGGCGATCTTACCTGCAAAGTGTATCTGTTTTTGAAGCAGTTTGTTACCAATTCCCCTTTAGACAGTTGATATAACCATGTCAATTTTCTGCCACTGTGACGGCTAGCGTAAAAAGCTGTGAACCGCTGATAACTACGTTCCAGCTGGATAAAGGGAGAGCATTATGTGAAATATGTATCTCACTATAGTCTACATTCAGCATTTCTAAATAAAACAGCTCCAAATTTACAGTACAAAATGCTTAAAAGAAGTAAAATATTTCTACTTTTAGGTGTTTGACTCTCTTGCAAAGCACGTTAATTTAAGCATTTGAAGGTACAATCAAAAAAGGTTAAGTAGGTATCCTTATGATGTTCATCACAGAACAATTAGGTTCTACCTTCTAAGGCTAAAGAAACATGTAAATGGACATGCTCTGCTGAGCTGCGACAGAGGTAGACAACCTTTAGATGTCCTATTGTGCCTCACTGCACATGACCCCGCCATAGCACTGCCTGTTTGATGTCACACGGCCGACCAGCAGGAAGGCCTTCTGCAGACCCCACCTGGATCAGTGGCGAAGGCCGCCCCTTCTCCTCTCTACGCAGCACTCACGGAGCAGAAGACAAGCCACCCTTACCTCTGACGGCAAGGCAAACGTGCAGGACTGCTGGAAGGGCCACGATCCAGAGCTCAGGACTTGAATACTGAAATCCACTGGGGGAGCGGGGGAATGAGAATCCAGGAATACATTTAATCAGGCTTATAAACTGAAAAATGCCACCATTTCAGATGAATGTGGATTGCTTTTTATTAAAAGAAAATATTAAATGAAAAATCTTGCTTCCATACAAAACTAAGGATTGAACATATTTAATTTCAATTATTTTATTCGACTAAAGTTAATACGGGGAAGAAGAGCTAGAAATTCTTTTCCTCCAAAGAACAACAGTGTCCACCCCACTTCTAACTCAGAATTATGACATCAGATGCCCGTTCTGTTTCCTTTGCTTTAGTTTTCTGCCACAAAGAACCTCTGTCCCTCAAGGCACCTGAGCGGACCAGGCCCGGACAACATTAGAGCCCCAGACTCAGGAAGACGAGCATCCCCAAGCAAACGACACACTATAGATACACACGTGATATACACATAACCTACGAACAACCACTTCGTCATCACAGATAGCTGACAGTAAGTCCACTGGCACAACTGTCAAGTTTGACAATGGGACAATTCTTTCAATTTGGGAAAAATGAAATTCCCATCTTTCCTTTAAAAAGACCACATTACCATACAACGCTATCAGCAGAATCTGCCGTCCCACCCCTGCAGTAAGACCTTACACTAGGACCCAGCTGCCCTCTGGGGATGAGCCCCGCCCATCCCAGTCCCCAGCACCAATCTGAAGCCACGAGGTCTGTAGTTAGTTTGACTCTGTTATCCACACAGCCACGTCAGTTTCTTATCATTAAAAAAAACTGCTAGAATGGCTCCAAACTAAGGTTAAAAAAATTCACTAAAAATTACACTGCATGTGGAACCCCGAGCTGTCAGATGCTCAGGGTGGGGCGGCCACTCAGCAAGCAGAAGAGGTCAGGGATCAGGACCTGGATGCAAGCCACCCAGTCGACCCCTCCAACTCCCCACCGGCTGTGCTCAGCACCGGGTCCTCCAGCAAAGGCTGACATGCTCCGCAGCTGTCACCTCCTAATGTCACACGGGGATCACAAGGAGTGTCGGGCATTTGGGAGGAACTTCTGTTTGTTTGTCCTTGAATTCCTGATAGAGCATTCACGACCCTTAATATTCTGTCATCTCTCACTTGCTAGCCAGTGCTGACTTCTCTAAGAACGCGCCTGTAAAAGCGGCTCGTCAACGCGCAGATACTCACGGTCTAGGGGCTCTGAATTTGTCAGGTGCTTTTTGAACTGCTCATTCAGATCTTTGCTCACACCAATGTCTTGAAACATTCGCTGAAGTTTAGAGGTATACTCAAAACCACAAGCTTGCTGAAATGAACCCAGACAACTGTCATATTAATTTCTACAGAAACATAAATGTATACAAGAGAATCTGATAGAAATCACAGTACATGACAAGCTTAATTAATTGTATGAAAGTACTACTAAGGCTAGTAACATTCAACTGGATCTCATGGTTTAAATATGTAATGATTTAAATTATCAAAAATAATACAGCTATAAATTAAACAGTTAAGTCTTTATATACACAATAACTATCATCAAACATCTAAGAACAAGGATTTCTGACACCATGGTAGAATATGAAAGTGACATAACTTTTTTATGTCCCTTATCCTTATCCCTTTTATATCCCTCATATCTATATTCTATAGACTGAACTATGTTCCCCACACGCATCTGTTGGAGCTCTAGTCCCCAGGGTGATGGTATTTGGAGGCGGGGCTCAGGGAGATGAGGGCATGAGGGGGTCCTCATGACGGGATTAGTGCTCTTATAAGAAGAGACCAGAGAGTTTGCTCTCCTTCCCCATCATGTGAGGACACAGCAAAGAGGTGGCCACTGGTAAGTTGAGAAGAGAGCCCTCACCAGAAACTGAATTGGCCGGTACCTTGATCTTGGACTGCCCAGCCTCCAGAACTGTGAGAATCAAGTTCTGCTGTTTAAGCCACCCAGTCTATGGTGATTTGTTATAGCAGCCCTAGCAGAATAAGACACCCACATAACCATAATTTCAGGTCACAGTGAAATACGCTCTAAGACATATAATGGCACTCGCAAGGCCAGCAAGCACTGAAACAAATGCAAGCTAAGTGCAGAGGCAGCTGAATAAAGAAAGAACTACTCAACAGCAAAGTAACCCTGACGCTTTCTGACCTCCTGCCGGCTAACCAAGCCCAGAGCAAAACAATACACCCAATCAGCTCTAGGCCAACAAAATGTGAGTACGGCTGAGCCACTCTGAGCAATTCTGACGGGTGAAGACAGAACTGAGGCCACAGGTGTGGGAGCCAGGAGAGGACGCTTGGACGGTGAGCACGGCACAGCCAGGCTTAGCTGGAACAGGAGGGCCCCAAACAGTGGTGCGAAGGGGTCAGGAAAGCATTTGAGGCCTGACGAGGGAAGACTGGGACTCCTCAAAATACTTTTGGCAGGTTTTCAGTGGTGGAGCAGCAGAGCCCATACTGTACAAACTCCCTGTTATCTACTGACGAATGGCTTTGCCCAACTGATAACCTGGAGAAGCTAAGAACTTTAATGATTACTTAAAAATTGGAATTTTCCAGGAAAAGATTCAATTTACCTTTAATTTAGAGATCATGCTTGCTTCAGCATCGTCACTGGCACTGTTCTGATGTACAAGTCTTTTGGCCAGCATCTTGGCGTAGAACTTCTGAAATACGTCTTTATCCTCTATGTACTTGAAGACAACCATCTAGAAAAGCACCAAGAGAGCACGCGTAATGCACTTATAAGCCGACTGTCACTGAACACACACTGGAAACCAACATGTGTGCTTGTTTCATCAGCCCTGTATGCCAACGTTTATAATGGCAAAAAATACCACCGCGCGGTCTATTTTATAGTAAACATTTTCATCAATCCCTTAAATCACATTAAGTTGGTGTAGACTTAGTACTAATGAGACAAGTACAGATGCTAGAATTAGTGCCTCAATTTAGGGAGTAAAATCATAGATTCAAAATAAAATAAATGATCCTACTAATTTTCACTTTTCGGATGCCTTATATAAATAACCTTAAAACAACTTGTCAGATAAAGGCTACTGAAAACTGGTGTAATTATTAAGCACCTTACCACTTGATTGAGCGTATCTTCTAGTTCTGCTTCTTCTGGGTTCTTGGAACTGAAATTTTTAAAAAGAAATAGTGTTCTAAAACAAATCAGCAAACATTTAACCAACAAGTACCATTTAGCCAAAGTATCATATCAGAATGTGGTTCTGGAACATTCAAATGATCAGTTCTCTTCAAGTTAGTATGTGCGAAGAGGGAAGGTTAATTTTTCTCACCTACAGCGGTTTGGCAACCTTTCACTATCACCGCCATGGAAGAATAGATGATGAAATAATCATGTAGACTATCCAAAATGAAATGCAACAGAAGATATTTATAAAAAGTTCCCCCAAACATTCCGAATCAAGTTTTCCTTTAAGATAATCCATTTAAATATACGTAAATGAGCTTCACTTTTCTAATTTCTTCCTACAATATGCTTTAACTTTGAAAAAGTAAAAAGGCATATAGTTTCCTTTTAATGGCCGAATAATTAAGGATAATAAGGGGGTTTATACTACTACTAAAGTGTTGCCTTCTGTTGTAGTTATCTCTACAAAACAGATGGCTGTCCTTCAACAACTGATTCATTCATTCTGTTCGGTGAACAAATATTAATTGAAAGGTGATTTCAGGGCAAATGAATTTTTTAGGTTTACTACAAGAGTCCTTCATAAGTAAAAGCCCTATAAATTGACATCAAATGATCCAGCCACCAAACAAGCTCTGAAGAGGTGCTTCTACTCAAGAAGAGTTGGCTCAAAAAACCCAATCTTAGGGGGCCGGCCCAGTGGCTTAGTGGTTAAGTTCGTGCGCTGCTTCGGCAGCCTGGGGTTCGTAGGTTCGGATCCCGGGCATGGACCAACACGCTGCTTGTCAGCCATGCTGTGGCGGCGTCCCATATAAAGTGGAGGAAGATGGGCACGGATGTTAGCCCAGGGCCAGTCTTCCTCAGCAAAAAGAGGAGGATTGGCAATGGATGTTAGCTCAGGGCTGGTCTTCCTCACACACACACACACAAACACAACAAAAATAAAACCCAATCCTCTTCTCCACACCGATAGGGCAGGGCCGTTTCTCTTTCCTGACTCAGTTTAACTTTGTGCCTGCTTGACTCCAGCCACTAACAGGTGCTCATGGAGCAAGGCTTTAGAGCCGTTTGCTGTTCTGTCTGCCTCAGCAGCCTTACCCAAGGAATGATCAAGAGACCTGATGAGGGCCATTCATGAAAAGCCAACAGATAAAAGACACTATGTGTTCTGCCAAACAAACTGAAGCCCTATTAGAGTACCTCCATATTTAAAATATTGAAAATTTTCATATTACAGAGTATAAAAAAATGAAAACAGATCAGAAGAGGTATTCTAATTTAAAGCCCATTTTCATTCCTGAAATGAATGCATTAGAGGATCTCACTAGAACTGCTAAATTACACATTAGATCAGCATTGCAATAAACAGAGGAAAAAAAAAAAACAAATACTCAACTCTCACTGGCCTTGGGCAAATGGCTTTCTAGCAAAGTTAAAAGAGACGGCTATTGACCTTTGATCAAATGTTTTCCCATGTCCATCAAGAAGACCGCATCGTTGTTCATATAGTTCTCTGTTAACACAGTCAATTAAAAGCCATCCCTTTTTCCTAGAAAAGTAAACTCTGTTCTGGAGAATTATTCTTTAGTTCACTGATAAATTCAGTTTGCTAACATTCTACTTAAGATTTCCACAACTCTATTCTAGGTGAGACTTGTCTGCAGTCTTTTTCTTGGTACGTGTAGGTCTTCTCGGTCTTTTTCAGAGTGGACCGACAGAGAACTGTGTAAAATACAATTTATTAGTATCAAAGCCAGTGTAATTTGGGGGCGTGGAAACTACTGCAACAACGTTTGCTGACGTGACATCTGGAATAGTACGGTAACCCTGACCATTTCTGAACCGGGAGAAGCTGTTCAAGTGAGAGAAGCCAAGGAAAACTGCAACAAACACACAAACAAAAAAACAACAACCTCAAAAAACACGACCCAGGATGTTGATCAGGAAAAATCTCAGTTGAAAAATGAGATGTTTAAAAATATAAAGAATACGAAATAGCAATAAAACAAACTCATCAAATAGATAAATGTTAAAAGTACATAGAATAACGAAAGTACTGTAGTACATGGAGCGTCTTCTGTTTTAAGAAACAGCCAGTGGGAGTGATTGCAGCAGATTTTCAGCTGGAAAAAACATTAGGGTAGGCCAGTAGACAAGGACAACTAGAGCAGAAGAGAAAAGGTTACTTTCTGCTGCAGTATCCACCCTGGTAACAACCAGTTTGACCCATCCAATGGAGCTGTTTTTAGCTAACTAAAAGAGTCAAGCTGCCTGCAACTCTTAAAGACATTAGTAATGTAAGAAAACAATGAACTGGGCCTATAACATAAAGTATCCTTTAAGAAGAAAAGGAAGGTATATTATATTTAAAGTATTTTCTCAAAAGGCACAAAAATGACAATTAATGTATGTGACATGCAACATAAATTTTAATTTCTCATACAAGAACTTAGATTTTAAACAGGTTTACTAAGGAAAAAAACCAAGTCACTAATACCTCTTCTTCAACAAGGAGTCACAGTATCGAGCCAGCAACTCGGGGGATTTACTGGACGACTGAGCCATTTTGGTAACTGCATTGTTGTTTATGAAGCGGCCACAAGCCTACGGATCACACAAAGTACAGTCAGAGGACAGTGTGCTGTCAACTCCACAGGCGCGCCGCGGGGCCGACACACCCACCTTGTCGAGCGCAGCCACGAAGCCGGCATCATTGTTGAACGCCGACATCACCAGGGCGTTGTACTTTTTATGAACGTCCAACACTGTCTGTACATACATTTTGGGGTCCTTAAGTAGGGGAAAACAGAAACAAAAGTTGGGGATTAAATTGTATATTAATGTGTTACTATAAAATATTCCAAAAGGTTTAGCTACTTCCTCAAAGAAGTTAACAAATGAGATCAGGAAATAGTTTTGGTTTCATCACCAAAACACATAGGGCATTTTGTTTATAGATATAATAAAATACATTCTCTGCACTCAAAATCAAATACTGACTTCAAGGCTGTATGAAAAAGAGTGATTTTTCAAATTATTTGAAAATTCAAAGGGATCATGGAAAACATAATTTTCAAAGTGACAGCTTTGCTTAGCCAATTTGTGTTACTGTTAAAAATTCAAATTCTGGACGTTGTTTTGTCTGGGCAAACCCATCAGCCAGTAAGATCAGGACTCAGCCAGTTATCCAGAACTTAACTGGGCAGGCAATGCAAGAAAAATGTAGGGTTTAGGTCCGAGGAAACTTGGGCAAGGGGCGGAAGTGGGTCAGACATGGCTGTGAGGGTCTGACCAGACTCACATGGACAATAAAGGGAGCTAAGACTGGAAAGGCCAGGGTCTGGGACACAGCAGAGCACTGGGGCAGGCAACTGGGAGCCTCTGGACCAAGGAACAACATAACGGAGTGGGTAGTCAACATCAGCCACAGGAGAGGCTTCTGGAGCGATGGAGAAGGAAGACAGTAAGGAGGGGGGACAAAGGAGACAGACCTGAGTAATAATACAGAGTGGCTGATGCAGAGGACTCACTGCACGCCAGATGGCGCTAAGTCCCGCACGAGGACTGTCACAATCACAGTGAGGTCCATGCTATTTGGATTCCCATTTTACAGATGAAGAAACTAAGTCAGAGTTAAGCATCTGGCCAAGGGCTCAAGTGGCGGAAGAGTCAGGCTTGAACCCACGCAGCCCGACTCCCAGTTCAGCATCTCCTCCACAGCTCTGAAAAAGGAAAAGGCTTAGATGACAGGTCAGGGAGACACATGCAAGGTGAGCTGACCTGCTGAGCCCGCACACGCAGGCTCTGTGGCAGATGTAGCACCAGCGGGAGGACGTCACCTCACAAGCAGGAGGCCCGAGTGCAGGGAGCTGAAATGGTTTGCCAATGTTTCCAAATTCCCGACAGATATTAATCCCCAGGATTCAGGAATGAGAAAGAGAATTCCCAAATTCTAATTATTCTCCATTTTGTTAACACTTTATTTGGTTTTTCTTTTTTTTGGTGAGGAAGATTGTTCCTGGGCGTTTAACATCTGTACCAATCTTCCTTTATTTTGTATATGGGACGCCACCACAGCACGGCTTGATGAGTGGTGTGTAGGTCCGTGCCTGGGATCCAAGCCTGTGAACCCTGGGCCACTGAAGCGGAGTATGTGAACTTAATCACTATGCCACCAGGCCGGCCCATATTTACTTGTTTTTAAATAATAATGAGTAACCATTAAGAGTGAATCATTTTTCTCCGTGACAAGGTTACAATCTCAATAACATGTAAGGTGGCCTCTAGCTGACATAGACATTTGATTACAGAAAACATTAAAAGGAAACCTAACACGAAATAAATGCCAAATAAAAATCACTTAAAATATTGAAAGCTAATACCATGTATATTTAATATTTAAAAATTGTCTATTTTAAAATGCTAAAATACACACACAGCATTAACTGCCTCATCAGATAATTTTGCTCTGTTTCACGACAGCTGTTCTGGATGTAGAAAAGTGCCTTCCATTTTGCACTGATATGGTTGCGTTCTTAAGGGTGCATCCAAAACCATCTTTCAGTTGGCATATATCTCACTTCATATAAACTCGTTTCTTTTTTTAACAATGAAAACATTGCTTGGCTTAATTTTGGTTTTGCCATTGAAATCGATATTGCTTTTGCCAATTGAGATTTCAGATCACTTTCTGATGTCATGTCAAATTATTTCACAACATATTTTTCTCTTTGCATTTCTTCTATTAAATGTATTTACAAAGAACGTTAGCCTACAGTGAGAATCCAAACACTGGAAAATGCCAGCAAACATTATCGGGTAGTATTCGAGTAAGATAACTTTCAAGGTTAACAGCATCACAAAGAATCCAGATGTCCAAATTGCCAATTTAAGGACTTACTTTGCTTCCAAAACTTGCTTGGAACACCACTCATAGGATTTATATAAAGTATATTATGTATATAAACATATTAGTATTTATTATTTTATTTGCAAGAAGGACTCATCGTGAGCAGGAAAGAGGGCCACACACACACGTTGTAACTTGGCATCACCTACAAAGGGAAATGATAGATTGCACTTTCTCTACCACATGCTCTGGTCCTGGTTCCAGAGACGATGACCTTAACCTTGGACTCTCAGTGTCAGCACCCCCTGCCCTTGCTTTGAACTGTCATCAATGGATTCCTTTGAACCAAGAATGCCTCTGTTATGACTATTATGCTTGCAGGAGAATTATAATGCTGTTCCCTGATTTCTTGACCAATTTTTCTCAGGTTCATGATTTGGAAAAACATAAAATGTCCCAAGAAATGCCAGGAAGCAATTCCCCATGGAAAGACAAATCTTCCCTAAGGGCACAGAAGTCTTCAGACTCCAATTCCAAGATTCTTTCTATTATAGGAGAAGATCCAGCCAGGAGTCCAGCTGGTAAGAAGTGAGGGTTTGAATGAAACCCACTAAGGGAAGAGTGTGCTAAAGCACTGAGCCTTGGAAATCTGAATTTAGCATTTGACATCCAGAGAGAAACAACTTAGGAACCTGGCAAGGGCAGAGAGAGACAGCCACACACTGGAATAAAAGGAGGAGAGAATTTTAAGGAAGGAGTAGTCAGCAGTGCCAAATAGAGAAAAGACATTCAAAAGATGAGTGACTTAGCAATCAGAAAGTAAATGATGGTTTTTAGGAGGTATTTCAGAGGGCACCAGATCGCAGGGTTATAAATTCAACAGATGTAAGGAGACAGAAAAGATCAGCTGGATCAAATGCATGCTTTTAAAGAAAATGAAGATTTGTGAATCTTTGATGTTTAAAAAAATGAACATAGTAGTAACTGGTTTGATTCACGACCATCCATTTTTATTCAATAGTACATGAGAGCTCTTTGCATGTAAGAAACCCAACACCTCTCAGGGCTTGTCCCTGAGGGAGCTCATCCAACTGCTACACAACTTCAGTTGTCATTATCATGCCAATGACTGTCACATTTATCTCTGGCCCAGACCAGACTTCTCCCTTAGCTCACACAACCTGCCCTTGGACGTCTCATGGGATCCCCAAACTCTGTATGTCAGAGCTGACCTGTTCTCCTCCAGGACCCTGGTTCTTTTCTGATCCCTCTTTCTCTTTTTCTTTCTATGTTTTATTGTAAAAAAAATTCAAATATATTCAAAATTACAAGGAATAGTAAAACCCACCCCATGTACTCATCATCCAGCTTCAACAATTATCAATTACAAAACCTGTCCATTACAAAGTCTAACTCTAATTCCTCTTCTCTCCATCCTCACCATAACCACGCCCATATCACTTTCCATCTGAACCACTGTAACAAACCCAATTGGAATACTCACAACAACTCTTCTTCCTTTCAATCCATTTTCTACATGGTAACGATTAAAAAAAAATAAAAACCTGACCATGTCAGTTTCACACCCATTATAACCTTGCCTGGTTTCCTCTTGCCCTCAGGACTAGGAATATCACTAATATGGCCCCCACGGTCTCCCGTGGTCTGGCCAGCCCAGTCCTACCCTTTCAGTTTGACCTTGTGCCACTTCCCCTCTTCTCAAGTCACACCAGACTTCTTGCTCCTTAGAATGGGTCGTGTCGACACCTCCTGAGGGTCTTTGCTCTGTCTAGCAGCCCCCTTTGCCTAATTAGCACCAACTCTTCCCTTGGTCTCAAAAATTTTCTCAGGGAAGGTCCCTGAACTTCCAGGACAGGTTAGGCCTCTCTGTCTATACAATGCCCAAACCCCATTGGAATGCTAATCACACTGCAAGTCAGCCTTTCTTCTGGACGTAAGCTCAAAGAAGCCTGCTGAGGCTGCGTCTACCTTGCTTACTACTGCTGTACTTCTAAGCACCCAGTGTAGCAGCATTCACCAACTATTTCTTAAACGGCTAAGTCAGAAATGTAATGATAATCATAACTGAAATATTACCTTTTATTCCATATATTTCCACTAAAAGGATAATTCTAAAGACCAATTTCACACAGAGAAAATATCCTTTAGGAGCCTCACATAACTTCCACTTTACGTCATCCTATCTTAAAACAGTGAAGCACATACAGCAGACAGAGGGGCCCGAGGGCATTAACGCGTGGAGAGCTAGTATGTATGAGATACGATTTCTCAGGATCACCTGTGGCCTTAAGTGGTACTGTAACATTGTCAAGAGGGATATCGGGGTACGACAGGCCTGAGGGAGCCCCTCTGCCACTTCATGAATATAACTTGGTGCTCTCCAAGTCAGTGACAGATCCAACCAGTCCTTGGAAACCTGCTCTCACCTAGAAAAACCTCTGAGGCACATTCAGCACCTACATCCCTTGTCCAGCCGGGACGAAAGAAAGCAGATCAGTTACAGGAGTTTTAAGAGAGTTCTTTGAGGAGGCCAGTCACCTTAACAGGGAACACGGGCCTAGCTCAACACCATCGATGTCCTTTCCTTGAGATCATTTTTCTTTGAGAAGAAGGAAAAGGAAAGATATGAAGTCTCATTAATTAACAAAAAAACACCATGCAATTATTTGGGGGCAGTATAATTCTTCCCCACAAACACTAGCACTTGGTCTTTGGAGTAACATTATCTATAACCACACAAAACACACAGAAGAAAAAGTTTCAGAAAAAGAACAATCACAAACCACTAACTACAGGGAAAAATAGGTAACAATTTGTCAGCATACAGATTACCCCCTTTGACAATTACCTGTGGAGATTTGAACCCTAGATTGGCTTTCCCCCATCACTCAGCATGTTTCTGAGTGACTCCCTCCACTGCCAGTCTATGTGCGCTCAGGGAGTAAAATTAATTTTGATAAAAAGATAAAAGAAAAAAGAGTACCAAAACACTGGGGACAAATGGGAGGCCTCAAAAATCCTTCAGTAAAATAATAGTCTTGCATTTTCTTAATGGGCTTTTTCTACTCCATCATCTAACCTCTAAAGAAAGAAATAAAATAAATAAAAATAAAGAAATAAATAAAAGATAAAAAGAAATCACCAGTTCTTCTGAGAGTGGTTTAAAGTTTAAAATACCAAGACAAAAAAACCTAGCAATTTAACCAGTGCTCTCTGTTCTCATCGTAACCTCTGTCCACCTGCCACTTTTGCTTCACTCACTTATATTTATTTGTGATCATGACTCTGAGTCCAGACCATAATTAGTAAATCTTTGATCTCACCATTACCTTTGGATTCTATGAACTTCTACAAATTCCTGGTCTCGGTTATGTAAGTGTGGGCTTTCACCTTTGACCCTGGCCCTCACTGAGCCCAGGCTTTCCCCTTGTTCTGGCTCACACCTACATTTCCCTTCAGCCCAAGGTGGGGCTGGAATCCCTACGTCAGCCCTTTGTACTACTCTGTCACTGCTGAGGATCTAAGTTGACTAGATTTAGGCGCAGAGTAATCAGAGGTGAAAATACTAAATTTTGAAAGTGGAACTAAGTTAGACTTGCCAGGAAAAACCGTGACTTCTCTAAAAGAATGATGTTTCAGAAAGTAACAATTACATTAGTTCATAAACAGGAGCAGTGCACAGAGAAGATGAGAGTTGGGTAGGGCTGCATATCAACAAGGGCTAGGTGGTGAGAGAGAAGTTCGAGGTCGTCTCTAACTGGTCTCGAACCAAGCAGGGGCCACTTCAGGACTTATAAATATACGGCAAACATCACACCAAAATTTAGTTTGACGGGGGGTATAAAGTCAGATTTGGTGAGAGAGAGGCTTCCATAACTGGTCTGCTTGTAAAGCACTGAAGTCTTCCCCACAGCTGAAAGGAAGAAGGCGATATCCTGGATATAAAAATGAAACAATGAGTCTCTTCATAGCCTGGTTATCCTAGACTAAAAATGGACAACTGAGTATTTCTTCTTTTAGAGAAAATGTTTATTCTCTTCATCCCATGGCAAGACCGAAAATAAATGAACGAATTTAGCCATATGCTTTCTGAACCAATTAACATTGTATACATTAGTTCTTTTTGTAATTAAATTTGTCAACTAGACGTACTGTATAAAACTATTTCCTTTTGTCCTAAAACAGCTCCTTGATCCCTCCTCTTTCTCTCCCACATCAACTGCACTAAAACAGGTATATTACTTTTCTTTTGTTTTTTAAAACAATTTTTTTATTATGAAAAAATTTCCAACATATTCAAAATAAGAACAATAACATCAATCCCCATAATCCATCACCCAGTTGGGAGAGTCGGTAGCCATAACAGTCTAGGATTTTCTTATCCTACCCTCTCCATATTATTTAAGATTTTAGGGGTGTGTATTCTATCTCCTTTGACCAAACAAAGCCAGGTTAGACTCCAAATGTAAGGTTCCCTAGCTAATTTTATCACCGTGTGGATAATTTTCTTCTGTCATAATTATCCACAGAATGGTGGAGTCAGGACTAAGTTATCTAAGCATTTTACTTCAGAAGAGAAAGGGAATCTTGGACATATATAAACTAAACCTAAATCTGCCAGAAGCACCCAGCAATGTGTTACTCTGTTCATTCTGGTGTAAGTTCAAATAAAATTGAGTTCTTATAATTATTTCTAACTCAACTTCTCAATCCAAACCATAGAACTTTTTCATAATTCTGAGAAGGTCCTAGAGTCACCCCTTAGTCTTATACTAAATAACGTGTTTGTCAGAGCTACTTGATTTTATTTCTGCCTATAAAATTCTCCATTTTAAGTGCTCCCTTTTATAAGCACTATCATTTCCAATCCTGAGCCAGCAGCCCCCGAAAATGCCTCCTCCCGTTTGAGTACACGGTTTCTCTCAAAGCCGCAATGCACTTTCACACCTTCGTTCCCCAGTCCGTCTCTGCAGCCCAACACCCCCGTCAGACCAACAGCCCTGCTGGACATCAAAGTACCTACAAGCCCGCTCTTGTTGGATTACATTTCAGCTGCAGTTAGACTGGGGTTACTAAATCCAGATATGGTTTCAAAGAGGACTCTGTCCTTATCTGTTGCTATGTCTGCCCTGAAGAGAGAGAGTAACAGAACATTCTCTTATAACCTGATTTATGTTCATTTATGAAGCCCTCTTTGTAGAGAAGCACAATAGCACCCAGACTGTTGTGGAATCACATGTTAATTAGAAATTCAACATGGAACCAACTATATTGTCACGCATTCATTGGCAAGTACTTACAAGTACTTACGAGTCTGCACTGACTCTTCCTGAACTTTATTTTGGCATTTTGCTATAAGCTGGTGTCAAGGGAAATGATAAAGCCACCCAATGACTTGATATTGTATTTACTCTTAAGTGTAGCGTTGATGACTGTCCACATTACTTGCGTTCTCTTTAGAATGGGCCACTGGGGAAAGAAGTCCCAGTTCTAAATGCCAACAAAGTCATTCTTCTGAGTTACAGGCTGGTTGTTTGTGATCACCATGAATCAAGGAGCCGACTGTGTTGACAGTACTGACTGTCTTTACTGGCGAGATCTGTGTTGACTGGGAAGAACTGGAGGCACATTTGTGACTCCACCTCTAACAAGACCATTGGACCTCACCATGTGCACCTGGAGCACTATCTTACACTTGGCTTCGTTTGTATCTCGTAACCTTATTTTGCTACTCTCTAATTTATTTCATTTATCCTGTTGTCTTTTACATATTGTGTAAGCAGCTCTGAATCCTGCTGGGAACAATGAGGAGTATAATTAAAATATTAAGTATATTGAGACCTGATTCTGTACAGGGCATTGTGCTAATAAGCTCCGTAGACATGAAAATGGATAGAGCCATCCTTGCAGAAGACATTTATTTCAAAGGGGTGATTAGAAAAGCTTTGTGGAAGAAATGGCGTTTGAACTGGGTTTTGAAAGATATATAGGTGTTTAATATGTAGAAAAAAGAAGGAATGTGTCTGAACAGAGAGAACTAGGAAGGTACAGCAAGGTATATTTAAGGAACAACAGTGAATATCCCAGTTTAGATGATGGATAAAATGAGGACAAAGAGGAAGGGAAGACACTACCGGAAAGGAGATGGTGGCCACTGAGCAGATGGCTTTTCCTCTTCACCATCATAATTTTTGTCACCATCATCAATGAATACTTGTAGTTGCATAAGATGCTAGCACTAAAACTAAAAAGAGCATAAAACTATGAGGTGTCAGCTTTACTCTCAGGGGATTTATAATCGATGGCAGAGTGACAGGAAACACAGAAGTTATACCCAAAAATAAAGTGCCATATGAGAGATTTTTATAAATGCCATAGAGTCTAGGATAGGGGTACAATCACTGAGGGCTGGAAGAGTTACTGGAGAGCTCTCTTGAGAAAGGAGGATTTGAGCCGGCCTTAAAAACAGGACAAACCAGCAGAAAGCAGGGAGGACTGCATCACAGGCAGAGATGGGGCATGAGTATAAACAAGGATGTGTATTTGGGGCAAATGAGGATAGAATAGTTTTACTAGAAGACGAGGCTCATGAAAATGGGGGCAAATCACAAGAGGATTTTGATATAACATTGCAGACTTATTATAGTGAAGAGGTTTTATTTTGCTTTCTTTAAAACAGAGAATAAAGAATGTGGAGTAAAATTGTTGATGCATTAAGTAGTATTTTTGAAAGATTAAACTGCTAAGCATTATGAGGGATAAACAGGAATGGGAGAGACAGAAGTCCATTTGGGAAATGAAGTGATGGGGTGCGGATTAAGACGGTAGCGCTGGCTCTGAAGAGAAAATGCTCGGAGAGAGAAGGAAGGTGGCATGTCCATGCTCTGCTGATGCATCAGAGGGGACAGAGTGGAGACAGCTCATTGCTGAGGTGGGGCTCACAGGCAGGCTGCCTGCTGGTCCGAGAGGACTCAGGCCGTGTCCAGACTCAGCAGGAGATTACATCACATTAGATTACTAATGTTGCCATGGGCAAAGGATGAGGGCAGGGGTGCACATACTACACAGCTGCTGCCACTGTGCTAAGGGATGGAGGAGGGAAGATGTGAGTTTTAAAATGGACCTGCAACACAGTCACTAAACTAGGCAGATGAGGTCATGGAGATGTGATGAGAAGACATATTCCAAATTTCAATTCGGAATTCTTTTTTTTTTTTGTGAGGAAGACCAGCCCTGAGCTAACATCCGTCGCCAATCCTCCTCTTTTTGCTGAGGGAGACTGGCCCTGGGCTAACATCGTGCCCATCTTCCTCCACTTTATATGGGATGCCGCCACGGCGTGGCTGACGAGCAGTGCGTCAGCGGGCACCCGGGATCCGAACCTGCGAACCCTGGGCTGCCAAGCGCGGACTAAACCGCTGCGCCACCGGGCGGCCCCTCAATTCGGAATTCTTGACATCAAGTCCATCGCAGGAATGCCATAAATGCTTGCTGACTGAATGAAAACAATGATTTCAATTTCATCTGCAACATTTGTTGGCCCTTTGAGTTGTCACACCAGCCAGCATCTGCAGCTAGTTGCTTTGGGAGGTGAAAAAACTGAGAACCCAGCACGAGGCCAGCCACACCATGGGCTTCAATCTTCTAAACAAACACCTGAAGGTATGGGCTCTGCATCTCTAAAACCTAAGTGGATGGGGCCCATCATCCTTCTATATTTTAATAGATTCTTTTTCTACAAAGTTACTACATGGCCAATGACTGAACACATTCGTAGTGCTTTGGCACATCTATGTAAGTACACAAGATCCTTCCAATTTTTGATTCCCCAAAGAGCTTTAATGCCATGTAAAATGTGCCAATTTACCATGCTGCCCCCACTCTCTCTTTTCATTCCAGAAGCCATACATGTGGTAACTTGCCTATGAACAAATTTGCCTATTACAAACTACTTATCTAATCCTTCCTTCAGCTCTAAACCAGTTTTAAATCCACCCTTATTTCTTTGTGTACAAGGTTCCCATAGTCCTACTGATGCCCCAATGCGATCCTGCAGCACATCAGTTAAGCATGAATGTCCTCAATCATGAGGATCTCTAAAGGCTGGAGAGATCTCTTCCAAACACACTGGAATCCTGCACAATGGTGGGTAGGATGGACCCACACAGATCTGCCTCAGCGTCATTCAGCCTGAAGCCTCCCAGTATTCTGAGACGAGCCCTGATCCCGACTTGCATTCCCAGAGTGTTCACTGGCCTGGGTTGTCGGGGCAGGTACATCTGAAAATAGCACATGTATCCAGGGCTCTCTTTCAGTCACACTCCACGGAGAAGGACTGCCACTTCTTATTTAGGTAAAGAGAGGGAGCTACCACGAGGGACCCCCTTGCTTCAGTTATTCAGGAACAGCCTTTAATTTTTAAATCTGTTTTAACTATGAAAAAAATGCCTTAAGGAAATTCTTAAGTAGATTTTGAAGTTTCTAACACTAAAAATATTATTCGAATCACATTACAAATTTGAAACACGTAATAATTTCAGTTTAGGCCAGAGTAATTAGCAATAAAACTGGTTTTCTAACCAAATTGATGGTATAAAACGGAATCATGGGACTAGATAACTTAAGAAATTTTTAGTCCTTAAAAAATCAGTTAAAGGGGCGGGCCCAGTGGTGTAGTGGTTAAGTTCACACGCTCTGCTTCGGCGGCCCAGGTTTGCAGGTTCGGATCCTGGGCATAGATCTATGCACCACTCATCAAGCCATGCTGTGGCAGCGATCCATGCACAAAAGAGAGTAAGATGGGGACAGATGTTAGCTATAGGACAATCTTCCTCACAAAAAAGAAAAAAATGAAAGAAACCAGTTAAGCAATGCCTTCTATGGCATTTAATATGCTAATTATAAATGATTCTAATACAATATGATTCAACTCAATTAGGCCAAAATTTTTAAACTTTAAAAATTGTGCATAATTTTTTCACTAATCCAAGCAATCTCTTTTCTCTGCTTTTTTCCCAGCATTAGTAGGTTTTGGAAAACCATCATGGTTTGGGTTACAATTTATCTTTTACATTTACCACATATGTGATAAAAATTAATACCTATTTAAAATTATTTAAGTTTTAGCAGCTGTATTTATTCTTTCTTACAACAAGTATTTAAGCACCTACTGTGTACCAGGATAAGAACCGGGTACACATGCTCTTTCTTGAGCTTCTTCAAGTTTCGTGTGCTTTCCCATCACTGGTGAATAGAGGTAGCAGGTAAAACAAGATCGGGGAAGGTTGTGTAAGAAACCCACGAGTTACACAGCACTACAAACTTGTGAGTCAACTGACATGTTAGAAATAAGAATAAACTGGAAATTCAGGAAAAAACTCCTTTTGCAGAAAATAGAAAAAGTATTTGCTTTCCTAAAGAAATATTTTTCCTCACAAGAACAATTTAAAAAACCATAGTTTCAGGAGTTCAATATAAAAAGTTCTTATGGAAAAAATAATTAAAAACAATAATGTATTAAAAAAAGAAATGTCTGGGGCTGGCCCGGTGGTGTAGTGGTTAAGTTCCACTTCGGTGGCCGGGGGTTCGCAGGTTTGGATCCCAGGCGCGGACAGACGCACCGCTTGTCAGGCCATGCTGTGGCAGGCCTCCCACATATAAAGCAGAGGAAGATGGGCACAGATGTTAGCCCAGGGCCAATCTCCCTCAGCAAAAAGAGGAGGATTGGCAACAGATGTTCGCTCAGGGCTAATCTTCTGCATGAAAAAAAAGTCTGACTTTTGAAAGTTAACGCAGATACAATTCTTCATGGCGGAATCCTTGTTTTGATTTTTAAATTCATGTTAATCAGTGGCTTACATTTAAGTAATAAAAGTATTGTTTAACAGCTTAATTTCCAGTAAAATATAACTGGTGGTAAATACAGTTTATTTGTGCTGTCCACTGCTGACAGATGGAGTTCCCACAAACAGAGAAACGATTTCACTTAGAAGGTGGACTTTTGCTTTAACTGGCCATGAAAAAGTAAATGTCACATTTAAGACTCATTGACAAGTCAATCAGGCAGCTGACTGAATCCAAAAGAAAGAGAAAACAACGGTAATTGAGAATTATAGTGCGATTATTTCTCCATTTAGGACCTCACTCTGGTTTGGAAATGATGGACATTAGAAGTAATATCCCATCATTCCTATGAAAACAAAAATGCAATTTATAATATTTATTTTTAATCTAACTATATTCACCTAGAACACAAGTCCCTTAAGGCCAATCTCATATCTAATATACAACAGTTTACATGAAAAAGCAAAACCTGCCTCATTTATCTGCTACTCCAATACATGTCTGATGAAATAACAGACTCACCACTTAACTCATTTCAAGGAAAGTGAAGCCATTTACTTGGCTCTGCTGCCCATGTGGCTAAAGTGAGTTTTGAATTAACAACTGTGAAAACACCTTACATTACTCAAAAGATATATTTAAGTTGGCCCCTTTTGAACCACACGTGCACGTGCATATAGACAGGTATGTGCTGTCAGGCCCTTTAAAAAGGAACATTTAGTTTGGAAATAAGAAAAGTCATCAAGATGTAAGGATAATTTCTAAATGAGTTTTAAAAATTAAACAAAATTGTACACACGTGTACAAACTGCAGTCATCAATGACGAGCGCTTACGTACCCAGACTTAGTAAATACTTTGCAAGTATTATTTATTCACAAAAACCCTGTAAGGCATCACTATTATTATTCCATCTTTTTAAAATGGATATAGTCAGGAAAAGCAAGAGTCACACAGTAGGTCTGCACCCAGACAGATGTCCCGGGGTCTGCACTCAGTCACTCCACTGTCACAGCACCGCATGTCCCAACGAGGGACTTCACCCTCGAGCTTCTCCTGAAACCTGGAGCTCTTCTCCACAGAGCCCGCCACTAAGCCAGTACTTTACACTCCATCCTGCGAGTGTCAAGTTAATTATTTTATAAACCTAAAGGAAGGGGTGTACATTCATTCTTCTAAAAATTCATAGACATGGTAACGAGTGAGGCAGCAACCCCCACAATTAAAAGTGGAAAATGAACCTTCCAGAGATAATTGGGAAGTAAAAAAATTTTAAAACATATTAAAGATACTATTGTCAAAAATAATTAACATTAAACACAATAAAATCAGAGAGAGAAAGTTTTCTGATTCAGACATAAGAACCAACTGTGTTTAGAAACTGTTCTTCTCCATTAGTTCTGCAAACACCATCAAAATTAAAGTTCACAATAGGGACAAACTGAGACAACTTACCTGTCTCTTAGAAACACGAGATACTTTCTGTGTAAAATTGTTACTTGAATTATAAATAACCTAGCAGGAATATTCTACGCACCTCCTGGGGTGGGGGTGGGGGTGTGTGAGAAATACAATACATGTCAGGGCCTTTCCAGGGCCAACAGCCCTGGGAGCTTCAGCTGGAGGGGAGGACTCAGGCCAGAGCTCCTGAAAGGAGCACCCTTCAGCTGTGGGTGCCAGAGCCACATTTTCCAGGAGGCTTTACCCTGTTCTCTCTATGTAAGAATCTTCACTCTTCTAGTGCAAGGGATGTAATTGTGAGAAGAAATAAAAATAAAGAAATGACATCCTTAATGCCTAAAAAGTGCCAGAAGAGTTTATGCAGGTATTTACTAAACAAAGACTTTTGTGAACCTTCTACCTTAAAAACCCAAAACAAGGTTCTCTGAGAGTTCTAGTGAAAATCTCACCACTTGGACTGGTAAATGAGACACACCACACACGTCTGCCAAACGGTTAGGCCCGATCAATTTTCAATCAAACAGTACTTACATTTAAAGCAGCTTCTCCACACTTTTCAATTGCTGCAAGACCCTGATTATGAATGTGTGTCTCCAGAAGTTTTTTCAATTCTCCTAGGCCATCCTGGATTCTAGATACAAGATTATACATGCGACCCAAATCTGAAAGAAGAAGGGCGCCACCTTTATGCACTGAAACAGACTTTGCATATCCATTCCACCAATTATATATTTATATTGAGATGAAAGATACCCTGAAATAAAATAAGTGTTTTCAGACCTTAACAATCAAAAGCACTAAATTATAAACAAATATTTTGTATTTAGTATATTTAGCTGAAAGTAACAATGTAGTTACACTATTGTAAAAGTGTATTTTTCCCCTTGCTATGAGAGACCACTAACGGAATAGAGAAAAAAAATCTTTTTATCAGGGACTACATCTGATGCTTCCTAAAATTCTCAAGATTGAGATATTATTTATGCCTGACACATAACAGGCAAATATTTATTTTAAAAAATGTATAAATTTAAGGAGTATTTATGAATACCCATCTCAACTATACAAATGAGTCATAAAAAGCCCCAAATTCTTCACTTAATATATGTATGGCATATAGTTAATTTATAGGGCCGAAGAAGAAAAATCCTGAATCTAAACGTCAATCTTTTATTGAGTTCCTAATATATTCCAGTAAAACAAGAGGGTGGTATGGGAAAAATAACAGCCTTCTCATCTTAAAGAATTTTCAAAAGAAAAATACTCAAGAAAGAAATCAGGGGTAGAATCATTTAATGCTAAGAGTATGGAACAAGTTATATTCCAAATTAAACTGAAAAGACGCTCTTCCCCGAAAGTCACACCCAAAACACTCTACTGAGGTCTGAAATCAATATACAATGTACACACATGCTAAAGCAATCTTGAGAAGGAAATGAAAGAAAGAATTAAAGAAATGAAAGAAAATTAATGAAAGAAAGAACAACAAAACTGGAAGTATCACACTCCCTGATTTCAAACTATACTACAAGTAATTAAAACTGTACAGAACACGTATACGCAGGTCAATGGAACAGAAGAAAGAGCCCAGAAATAAACCCACACTTACATGGTCAATTAATCTACAATAAAGGAGGCAAGAACATACAACGGGGAAAAGACAGTCTCTTAAATAAATGGTGTTGGGAAAACTGGACAGCTACATGCAAAAGAATGGAACTACACCATTTTCTTAAATCTCATATAAAAATAAACTCAAAATGGATTAATGACTTAAATCTAAGAGCTGAAACCATAAAACTCCTAGAAGAAAACATAGGCAGTAAGCTCTTTGACATCAACCTTAGCAATATTTTTTTCAATCTGTCTCCTTAGGCAGAGGCAACAAAAGCAAAATAAGTGGAACTACATCAAACTAAAAAGCTTTTGCACAGTGAAGGAAACCATCAACAAAATGAAAAGGCAACCTACTGAATGGGAGAAGATATTCGCAAATCATATATCTGATAAGGGGTTAATATCCAAAATACATAAAGAACTCATACAACTCAATATCAAAAAAACAAGCAATCCAATTAAAAAATGGGCAGAGGACTTGAATAGACATTTTTACAAAGAAGACATACAGATGGCCAACAGACACATGAAAAGATGCTCAACATCACTATTTATCAGGGAAATGCAAATGAAAACCATAATGAGATATCACCTCACGCCTGTCAGAATGACTATTATTAAAAAGACAACAAAAAAACAAGTGTTGGCGAGGACGTGGAGAAAAGGGGACCCTCATGCACTGCTGGTGGGAACGTAAACTGGTGCAGCCTCTATGGAAAAGAGTATGGAGGCTCCGCAGAAAATTAAAAACGGAACTACCATATGACCCAGCAATTCTACTTCTGGGTATTTATCAGAAGAAAACTAAAACATTAATTCGAAAAGATATATGCACCCCAGGTTCATTGCAGAATTATTTACAGTAGCCAAGATAAAGAAGCAACCTAAGTGTCTACCCATAGAAGAATGGATAAAGAAGATGTGGTATTACACACACACACAGTTACTCAGCCACAAAAAAGAATGAAATCTTGCCATTTGTGACAATATAGACGGACCTAGAGGGTATTATGTGAAGTGAAATAAGTTAGAGAGAGACAGATATCATATAATTTCACTCTTAAATGGAATCTAAAAACAAAACAAATGAACAAATAAAACAAAACAGCAACAAACCCATAGGTACAAAGAACTGGTGGCCCCAAGGGCAGGGGAGCGGTAGAATGGGTGAAATAGGTGAAGGGGATTAAGAGGTGCAAACTTCGACTTATAAAATAAATAACTCATGGGGATGTAATATACAGCATAGGGAATACAGTCAATAATATTCTAATAACTTTGTGTGGTGACAGATGGTTACTAGACTTGTCGTAGTGATCATTTTGTAATGTATATAAATGTTGAATCACTATGTTATACACCTGGAACTAATATCATATTGAATATTAACTACACTTCAATTAAAAAAAAGGGAACACACACACACTCATACATTAATCTTTTAGAAAATGACTGATGTTGGTAATGCTGTTAACACAATTTCAAAACTGCAGATTGTAATAAATATCTACATGTTTTGAGTCTCAGTGGCTCACCTTCATTTTTGTCAGCATCCAATAAATTCTGAAACTCTGTGTGGAAAATTTCCAAGTGTTTTTCAATGAGCACTTGTTCACACTTCCTTGCTAATTCATCTTGTGTGCTCTCATGAAGATAGACCTGAACTCTCCGTTGTTCCTCGAGCAGACGAGCCTCTGCCTGTAGGAATTAATTCAAGTGAAGGGTCTGCATTTGTTTTTTTTTTTTTTTGTGGGGAAGACCAGCCCTGAGCTAACATCCGTCGCCAATCCTCCCCTTTTTGCTGAGGAAGACTGGTCCTGGGCTAACATCGTGCCCATCTTCCTCCACTTTATATGGGACGCCGCCACGGCTGTGGCTGACAGGCAGTGCGTCGGCGGGCGCCCGGGATCCGAACTCGCGAACCCCGGGCTGCCAAGCGCGGACTAAACCGCTGCGCCACCGGGCGGCCCCCTGCATTTGTTTTTAAAGAATTGTTAGGTGAATAATGGCAAATTAAACTCATAAACCTGTTCCAATAAATAGGATTAAGAAAAAAGGGCAGGAGTTCTTTGATTTTGGGGTGAATGCCAACCACATTTAAGCGGCCACTGATGTGTTCCATTTTCTCTGCAGTATATCTTTCCGTTTCCAATTCCTCTTTAAATGACTTAGCAAGGTCGTCATTATTAACAGCTCAAATGTCTTTACATCAATTTTCTTCCTTCAGATATGTGGCATTTCCCCTTTTGGAAGTAATATCCCTATCTGACACTCTGAGAAACCCATGGATCCTCTCCTACATATGGACACCAAGTTAAGAACCACTGTTTTTGACTGAAAGCTACTTGAAGTCAAGTTGCATAAATATATTCCCTGAAATGACCACATGAAAATAATCATTAGTAATTAGACTTTTCTTTAAAAAATTTTAAAGAAAAACATTATGGCCTTCTCTTGCCAATCACTGAATATGTACCTCTGAAACCTACCGGATTATTTATGCCTCTCAGTTTCTTACATTTCCCTTCAAGGAAGAGAGGAAAACAAGGATGCAATTTGACAGAGAGCAGCAAAATTAATACAAGTCAGTATATTTTATAATATATCAACAGAAATACGTGTGGTATAAAGTATCACCAAGGAACCACTAAATTATCAAAGCAAGGAAGAAATTTCAGTGATAATCTCAAATTATTCAGGTGATCTGAACGAAGGGAGAAAAAGTGTATTTTGTATTGTAAAAATGCCAATACTCTTCAAAGTGATTTTAAAATTTGGTAGAAGTTTTGGAGAAATCTAGAAGAATTCAACTGGAAGAATAAACATCCAAGAGCCAAGGAAATCTAAAATGAAAAAATGATCAGACAGGACCTGTGCTGTCATGAATTACTAACAATAGGATGATTGTTGAAACAACTGAAGTTAGAACCTTGGTATACGTTCTACATAGAGTGAAATGTGGACAACAAAATGAACTTGGAAGACATCTGCGGAATGTATCAAAAGGTCAATATCCTTAATATATAATGGTCTCTGAAAAATCAATAAGTATATCTAAATAAAAACATGGAATAGGAAAAGAAATAGACAATTTATAAATGAAATATAAAAAACTTGAAATTCCTGATAAGAAATAATTAAATTATAGCATATGGGGTTAATGGAATACTATTATCCAATAAAATAAATAAATATAAAACACATTAACATAACAAATTAGTAAAAAAACAGGTTACAAAAAAACCTATAGCATTATGCTAATTTGGTTTTATATACATAAACAGTGTCCCAAGCTTATAGGTTTAGGTTATTTGTATTTTCCAAAAAGTCTACAATATTTTTTTCCAGATTACAAAGTTATTTTAAAAAACAGTAAGAGATCTTTATATGCTTTAACTCAGAAGTTCCAATAAACCGCTGCTTCATATTTAATGTTTCATTAAGCATGACACCTCAAGAACTAAAACTGATGAAATATAGGACATACAAACCAAACAGCACCACTTTTTCTGTTTTGCTTAAGTTATACCTGTTTCCCAGAAGAATATAACCACCTTGGGCTGTAAAGACTCACCTTCTCTTAAAACCTTTGCTTTCTCCAACAACAAACTTTTACCCCTTCCCAGATTAAAGACAAGGCTTTGATGTCACTGCTGAGTCATTCTCTGAGGGGCATTGGCTTTCCAGCTCTTGTCCTACAAAAACTAGTAGCATTCTACAGACCCTTCCTGAGGGGCGTAGAGGGGAGGGAAGAGGAACCTGGTACCTAAGTGATTAAAAAACATTCAAGGTCAGAGGGGCTTTAGTAACAGCTTATTTTATATAAAGGAAAAGAAATCGAGGTCCTAGGTGTCGTGTCATTAGGTTTTAGGAAGGACAGCCACGTCCATTCTTTGTTGATGTGAAGTCAGATAAGCTCTTGATCATCACTACACTAGGCAGGTAATTGTATTAGAACACCAAGATCAAATTTAAAATGACTAAATAAAATTAAGCAATTAAAGATTATCCTTATTAATTCTATTAGGATCAGTTCACAGTAAAAACAAAATGAAAAGACAGACAAAAAAGGAAGCAAATTAATGAAGTAAGGTATATTTTCAAAAGTTTTTTTTATGACATTAGAAACCTCAAAACAGTCATACAAATTTTTGTAGCTCAGATTAGTCTCAATCACAGCAGACAGTAAGATTAGGGTTGTCACACTCATGGAAGCCATCCGTAGAAAGAGAAGCCAAAGATTCTCGAGTGTTTCCACTAAAATATTCCTAACAATACAGGAAAGGGAAAGTAGACCCCCAGGGAATTCGCATGTCTAGCCCAAACTGGCTACTAAAAGCAGAATATTTCTTGAAGGCTCATATTTTATCTCAATATTGTTCATGAATTTTGTATTCTATTTCCTGATAGAATATTTTAATATAAACATAATTTCTCCTTAAGTTATTGAATAAAATGTGCCACCTTTTATCCTGTGGTTTTGCATATTCTCAGGCATATACCGAAGGTTGTGAACCAAGTGTGTGTGTAACACTGAACACATACATCACACTTGCTCTCTGCCAAGCACCAAATACAATACATATCATATCTACTAATAAAAAATTATTATCCCCATTTTGCAGATGAGGAAACTGAGGAACAGAAAGGTTAAGGTCAATCCCCTAGTAAATGGTGGAGTGGGGATTTAAAACTAGACTCAGCCCAGTTTGAGATGCAAGGCTATAGATAGAGTAGCATTGTTTACATGGTTAAATCCTGACTTTACGTTTATAGATTCTCTGCGTTATGGACTTCCAGAATGTGATTGAAGCCATATTTGTAAGATTAAACTGTATTTGGGCCAACCTCTAACCCCTCTAGAACGGAATCCCCTCTAAGAGAACCAGGATGCAGGAAGCAGGCTGCTCTCTTGAAAGCAGGCACGCTGGGCTGAAAACATCCAGGCCATTGGAAATCTTTGCTCCTCAAGTTGCCTTTGGTTCCAGGCCTGATTTTAAAGACAGATTTCCCTGCTTTGGGAGTGCTTATGCAGCTCTGGCCTAAAACGCTTATTTTGTTGCACCAGAGCACGACTGTCTTCCTCAGTGTGGATAACTGAGATGCCCGCAGTTCATTAAGAAGTCTGTAAAAGAAGAGACTTACACCACTCTTGTCAATGTGCACCCTGACAAAAGGCCCCACTTTTAAAACAAAGAATCACCATAATACAATAGAGCCTCATAAAAGATGTGTTTATGAAAACTACACTGCCAAACTAAAAAATGAAATAACAGGGATGCTAAGACTCAAAACGGATGAGGTTTCAAAAGTTCACTTGTGAGGCAGCTGTTTGCAACTCTGAACAAGCTGGTTAGGTTCCAGGTCGGCATACAAAAGCTAATTTAACTGATAAACATACACAAAGAACTAATACTATTCCAAGTGTAATACTCTGAAAAGTTCCATTTTCGTTAGGTTTTGAGATATCTGAAATTTGTTTGTCAAGGACTTTTAACTTCAGGCTTCTGAGGCCCACTTACGACCACTATCTCCTACGGGAAAACGCACTCGGAACGAACTGTGAGGGACTTTCTCTATGTGGCTGGAGAGGGGAGTTGCTGCTCTTATTCAGCTGACTCACTGACTTTCCATCTCAGCATATGGAGAAGTGACTCTGCAGGCCACTCGCTCTCCAAGTGAACAGAGAATACAGAGCGAAGCAGGTGTCAACACAGTCAGCCCCAGACCCCCTGGAATCTCCCTGCACATCTCGGTCAGGGGTCAGCAAACCACAGCTGAGGGCCAAATCCTGCCTGCAGGTAAAACTGTATTGGAACACGGCCACGCTCAGGTGTTGAGACGATGCCATGGCTGCTTCTGCACTACAACGGCAGAGCTGAACAGCTGCAGCAGAGACCACAGAACATGCAAAGTCTAAAATATTTACTACCTGGCCCTTTACAGAAAAAGTCTGCTGACTCCTGACCTAGGTCATTCCTCAGAGTGTAAGTTCAGGATACCTACGTTCTCAAGAAAGAGAACAAAAAGTAGTTCCACTAGTTCATTATCACATCACTTAGTACAGAAAAGGACTTAGAATACAGAGATCAATTCTGGATCTTCTTCTCTGCTAGGATTTAGATCCTTCCTTTCACAAGGACCTCTCTTCTAATACAAACTTGAAGGCTGTGTTATAGATTGTATGGGAATATTTCAGAAGTAAGAACCCGAAAGCTTAAAGTCTGCAAATCTGATAATATTTGTTTCTTAAAAACTTATTTTCTTACTGACATAAGACTGTGGCTCCCATTAGATACAGATGTACATTCTAGGACAGACAGTTCAAAACATACAGCCGAAAGTCACATAGCTGTTACGGTTACATCCACAGAACAGTAAAGAGAACACTGAGCCATGGTTATCAAATTAATTTATAAAAGCTTCCTGGTGAACTGAGAGAAGCATTTGCACCTGCTACACACACCACAGGAGGACAGTGCCCAAGAAGCGACTCATGAAGAACGTTGCATATACTAAAAAGAATAATTCATTTGAGTAGCAGTAACTATTTTGTCTACTTATAAGTACTATATTTAAGCTTACCTTTTTCATATATTCAGTAACTGGGTTCTGCTGCAAGAATTCAGTACTCTCTCTGGTATAAAATCTCTCTGTGTCAGCCAAAAACTGAGATTCAAAGGATTCTTTATACACGGTTAACGTAGGGCCCTTTGCAAATGCATCATCTTCATTCAGCCCCAATTCCACTAGAAATAAATATGAGCTATATTTTAATTACCCTATTTTTTGGTAGGTGTAGTATTCAGTTTACGTTAGGCTTAAAAGGTAAATATGAAATGGCGGGGCATAAGGTAAATCTGTTATTCACTAGTATTAAAGTACATTGTTTCAATAAAAGAAAAAAGAAAAAAAAAAAAAAACCAAGTAATTCTGACCCATGGCCAGGCATGCCTCAAAGTTATCATGAAGTTCATTTAGAGAACCTTCATATTTCTAAAAACTTAAAAGTAATAAAACTTACTAATTTTAAATGTTCAAAGAAATATGATGCTACCTATGTTTTTAAAACACTGTATTACTTGACTGGTTTCTCAATCTCAAATTTTCAAGCTAATATAGGTTTCTGGTTATCATTCAGCTCCATTCATGACATACTATCATATTATATATCCAGTAATTCAGTACAAGAGCAAAAAAGAAAATAATTCAAATGTCTATTCCCTCAAAATTCCCTTAAGGCACAAAGATCAAACAATTCAAAGAGAATCACACTGACTTGAAGAAAGGTCCTTATGAGGACCTTTGTAAACGCTACCAGCATTCTTGATAATATGAAAATATCTGAAAATTAATCTGTTGGAGCACTGCTATAAATTGCCATTTGATACGAAAACTCGGACTAAATTAAAGGGAAATGTGTTTACCGTAAGACTGTACAACTCCACTTATCAGTCTTGTATTGATGGTTTCACCATTTCTTTCCTTTTCAATCAATTTTAAAACAGCATTTGTTACCTTTAGAGAAGACATAGGAAAAAGATATGTACATTCCAGACCACAGTATGTATTACATTACTACATATCTCTTAAAAACATTTAAATCCATTAAATAATGCAAGATGAGAGATACTCTTAGGGAAGAGTACAAAGGAGTGAGGGAGACAACGGCTAAACGAAACCTGGAAGGGGTTTTAGAAGGAAAACATGCACACACTCACACAGGTAGGTACCTGTTTATTCAATGGCCTGAACAGACAATCTCTCCACGTCACCAATGCAAGCTGGATGAAAAAAAAGGAAAAATATAAAATGTCTATACTTTTACTATGTTTTTCTAAGACCGAAGTCATAGGAAATAGCCTGAATCCCAGATCATATTTATCAATATTTCTAAGTTATAACTTGGTAAAAATCTATCATCGTGATGAAATCAGAAAGTCACTCTCTTGAGTTGACTTCAAGAGGCATCAAAGTACAATGTTTATCAGCTCACATTTTAATAGTTCAGATATAGAGAAAATTTGGTTTTAGGAGAATATACATATCAGCTTAAAGGCTAACAGTGGATTCAATCTATAAAGTTGTTCCCTTGCCCAATTTTTGATCTAACACCCTTAATGAAGATAATTCCGCTTATCATGGTTTCCTAATACTCAGTAAAATAAGTAACAAAAGACTATAAAAATGTAACAAGTTCTGTGATTATGGTGATTTGTTTCACAGATGTATTCAACTGTAAATACATTAAACTGTACACTTTAAATGATGCAGTTTATTATACATAAATTATTCAAATCTCCCATTTTACCTGTACTCATGTGTGGGTGTGTGTGTGTATGAGGCATTTTTTCAAGTTTTTTAAACTTCCCACAGAGGGTACATGAGAAAATTACTATAAAAATGCTCCCCAAAAGAGATATGTTATAATTCATACATGATTTTTAAAATGTTTGTGGACAGAGGTGTTGTTCAGTTAATATAATTCAGTTCAAATTTATAGGAATTTAACACCCAAATAACAACTGTTGAGAAATTCATTTAAACACAAATGCTATCAGTCTGATTTTTTCCAAATTTACCACAGATAAACCTAGGTTTTTGTAAGATATATATTTCTGAAAAGATTATACATAAACTTAATTTATATAATGAGCTTTCACTGAGTGGTATTTCCACCAAAAAAAGGAGACAGCATGAAAGCAATATTTAGGAGAAAAATATTTTTAATAAATCATGAACAAAATATACTCAAGTCTAATAATAGAATAAAAATAAGATTTCAGAATTAGAAACCATGATATCCAAAAAATGCTAGAAGGGAAGAGCCTCATTTTTCAGGAGAAATGCAACCCCAGGGGGACTGTTTTGAAAATAACTTCTCCCTGTGCAAATTCTCTGCTGCTATTTTTTTCTGACTCTTCAGACCTCTTGAATGCAGGAGTGAGGCAGCAGGAAAATGCAATGCTGTGGCCATGAACTTCTAGTAAAGACACACTCCACCTTTAAAAATAACTTTTTTCCAAACATTTTTCTAAATCAGACAGCCACAGACAGCCCTAATTTGAGTCTGGGTAATCTGTCACTTTGAAGGAAGAAAGGAAGAGGAGCCGGGGAAGATGCGACAGCAGGACCAAAGGTAAACCAGAGAGTTCAGGGGAAGAGGATCAGGGGGAAAGCTCGTTGAATCACTTTAATATGTCAATATGAAATTAACTTATGTCCTCTGGTTGACGTGAAAGGAAATCAACAACTTTCTATAATTAAAAAGGAAGAATTAGGAAAAAAGTAAAATTTTATGTTTTGTGACAAAGCATCCCCACCTTCTGGAGATTCTGGAAAATACAATGAGAGCTCATTGTGCAAGAACTGTTCCACTGTGTCGACTGATATTTGAACTTTAAACGAATTCAAGAGGCTCACTGGAAGAGCATGTAGAGGAAATACTGTTTCTGGATAGGAGTACTGATTGGCCTTTGCTAAAATTTATGACTGCATATTTTATTTCCAAACAGTAACTACAGCATTTATTTAAAGATGTAGAAAGTATGAATTTTGAGAGTAAATAAAAAAATAACAGCAGTTGAATCTTGCAACTCTATACTCTATAAAGTATACTTGTACTTCTTTATATTTAAGTATTATTGAATATAGTACACAAAAAGTTAGAAAATGGTAATGATTTTTAGGAGTCTGTGATGTTACTATTGGGTATATGTGGTGTTTTAGGTCGAGTGGGCTTCCAAAAGGAAATCAACCAAAATCATGCTGGTTCCTACACCGACAACTTTCAGTCTCAAGAAAGCATTTATAAGTGGAAAAGAAAAGGGGAAGCACAAAAGGCTCAAATCAAAACACCAGATCTAGAAAGCTTTGTTAAAACTACATAACAATGAAGAATAACAGTTTTGGTACAGAAATTGAGCTATATAAATGATAAAAATTTGTCATGCATCTATGATACGTTTTTCTTTTAATTAAATTTGTCAAAAGTAAAGCAACAAAGTATTGCTATTAGAGCAACATTCTTGGACGTGGAGATAATCTCATTATACGGAACTTGACATTTAACACCACTGCTTCACAAAGGGCACTGTCTGTGTATCTGACAGCCCATTATGAACGGACAGACCGTTCTGTTGTCCTGAGTTCTCCCTTAATTGCTTTACAACACTGGTTCTCAAACTTGACTGTGCTTCAGAATCACCTGGAAGGCTAAAACACAGACTTCTGGGCCCCATCTCCAGAATTGCTAACCGAGTAGGTCTAGACTGAGGCCCAATAACTTGCATTTCTAACAAGTTCCCAGGTGACAGCAATGCTGCAGGTTGGGGACCATACTTTGAAAATCAATGGGCAGAGGAAAAGCTTCCTCGCCTGAGGGAACACATTAATGCAGATGATTTAACAATTCTAATTTTGCCTTTTCAAAATCTGTTTTCATGCAGTAAAAACACCCCTCAATTTTAAACCTTGTAAATATCAATACTCATATCGTGTCACTTAGTAAAGTGAGAGGGCAGAATGGAATTCCACAACACAGTCCTCTCCCTGCAGCAGTTTCCCAGACGACAAAGACCAAGAGGGCCCGTCACTGAGGCCTGAGTCCCAGGTAAGGGACCCGTGTTTGCCTAACAGCAAACTGCCAGGACGCGGGACTTGCAGTGCTAAAACTGGGACAGTTCCAGGCAAAACCTGATGGCCAGTCAAATAACTGAAGAAGAAACTTTTAATAGTAAATGCAGAAGTGTGCAGGTTGTATTTCAGAACTCCAATTTACTCATCCTTCTCCTTTACTGCCACAAAAGATTTAAGGGTCCTTTATTGACAAATTAAAGGAAATTAGCCTACTATTATTCTGAAAATAGATTAATATTTGCCTAGATCCCCTTACTGAAAGGATGATGTATCACTAAGAAAATACACATTTGAAAGGTGTTTAAAAAAATCTTACAGAATAGATTTCATATATTCCTTTTCGTCCTTCATCACACTCACGGCGCACCCAGTGTCTATTGAGGTAGGCACAAATTCCATTCAGTACTTTGCTTGAAAATCGATAATCTTCCCACTGTTGAGTGTAGAACTTCAGCACACTCTCATCCATCAAATCTTCTCCGTCCTAAAAATAAGTTAACTAAAGCTTTAAGATGACTGACTTGTCACACGATAAATTAAAGATACAAGTTAACTAAAACAAATCTATTGCATTAAAATACATTGATGTGCATGGTTTTAGATGGATTCTTTAAATTATTCTGTATACAAAAACATGCTCATTAATATAAATTCTCACAAGAATATAGCTCATGAGGATTAGACTAAAGAGAGAATTTTAATAAAAATTCTTTCATCTCAAACTGGAACATTTTTCATGGTATTAAATATTCATATATGCTCATAAAAAGAACCCTGAACTTTCAGAATTTGAGGGTAATTCCTTTTATTAACAAATAAGAAATTTACCTCAAAATCATCCTTATTTTTGATATTTTCTCTCTGTTAAAAATTTAATTAAAATGTCCTATTAACAATTTAGACCGTGAGGCCAATACTATTTTATTTTTTAATGCATCTTCTTCCTTCATTAAATTTACTAAAAATTTATAGTTTTTTTTTGTGGTAATCTGTTACATTTTTGTGAAGATAAAATAAGTATAATGGTATAATATTTCTTCTTTAACAAGACCTCATGAGGAAAAAGTACATTTATCAAAATTATTTTTACTGAGATTTCCACAACTTAATTTTTTATTTGAAGGAAACTAACTTGAAATTTTTGATTACACATTAATGACGTCTACAAAGCAAGCACCCTTTAGAAACTGAGCGTTAAATCGCAGCGTCACTGACATGTTCTGTAGCAGAAAAGCACGAAGGGCGAGGCTAGGAGGGAGGCGGCTCCTCCATGCACAAAGGGCCTGGGCAGGCCTGGAAACGCCTTGTAGCCCCGGTGTCTTCAAGTGTAGAAGAAGTCTCGACAGAACGCAAGCTCCATCAATATATGGTACACACGTGATCCAACAAGCCACATGAAAACCTGATCATATCTTGATACAACCAAATTCTTGTTCATTTTTAAATTTAAATAAGAAGTGAACTATGAAATGTAAAACTAAGCTATTCTGTATTACAGTTTATGACCTTTTTTAAAATGCAAAAATATCATTGATAGCATGGCTATCAATACTTTTACACAATATACTGTTCTTCACTACAATACTGAAGAATAATTAATTCCAGTGTTCACTTTACAAAGTATTGTGAATAAAAATATGAAGGACACAGTGGCTTCAGCAAGACATTAATGCAAGACATACTGTTCAGGGGACGTGAAAATGATACTATCTTAGTCACAATTTGTTGTCAACTGACTATGGTCTGTTAGAATGATAAGTTTCCAACTATCCTGTAAAATATGTTAAGAAAAACAATTTTGGAGCATGCTGAAATTTTTGCCTGTTATCTGGGTAAATCAAAAATCTCTGAAATATATACACAGAGAGCGCAAACTTCCCAGGGTGGAGAGTACAGACGTCTTCACTCACTCTATATAATATGTGTTGCACCAGGTGAAGGAGCCCTTGCCCATCCTGTGGCTGAATGGAAGGCATCACACTGCCTTTGCTACAGAGGATGGAGACTGAGGAAAAAAAAGGCAGAAGATGAAGGGGAAAAACTCCACTGCTGCCCAAGAAAAGGCTCAGAGCAGAAGGAACCCACATTTGAAGGCAATGGATGTTTGTAGTGAAACCCATCCTAGCCAAGGGCACAATTTCATCGTAGTTCTGAAATACACTACATGACTGTGTGTAAAAGGCAAGATTACATTAGAAAAATGTGATTATCAAAGGTTGGATAATCTTATGATCATTTACACATTTTGATATAGAACAGCAGACTAAGTTCATAATACAGTATAGGCAATTTGAGTTCATAATATGCTTTAAATTAAAAGGTTCATCCATTTGTAACAACCAAATACAAAATGGTTAGTAACTTAAAGAAGTACTATTATGATGTAAGGCTATCAAAAACGTCTAATTTAACAAATTAAAAGCCAGAATATGCATTATGGAGGTTTCATCTTCAAAATAGGTAAAAGACTAAGCAATAGCAAAACATCTTCAAGCACATGGCAATGCCAAAATGAACAAATGTCAGTGAAAGATTGAACATTTAAGCTAGAATTATTATTTCACTACTATTTTTTTACATTCTCTATAAATGCTCCGGGTATGTGTAAAACGTCTTACCTTAAGAAGATTTGTCAAGTAATTCTTCAAAAATTCTTTAAGTCGTTTATATAATTCCAAGCCAACAAACTGAGCTCCCCCAGGTGTCTGTCCCTTCTTTGATTTAGAAGGAGGGACGCCAGCCCCTCGCGCTTGGTTTGACTGGTGAACACTCGTGCAGTAGTTATAAACATGACTTGGAGAAAAGTTAAGGAAATCAATGTGCATTATCAATGTCAACAGTGCTTAATACAAACATATTTTCTCATAAAATATTTCAGTATCAACGATTCCAAGGTATCAGCAAAAACCTGTTATAATTATAGTGGAAAAAATATCCCCTTCACATACCAATAAAGCTAAACATCAACCAGCCTCATTCACAAGCTTGTCAGCAGGCCTAGAGAGCAGCCAGCCCACGAGGAGGATGGAACATTCTGCAGGAAGGTCATCAAGAAAACACTAGATCTTCTAGATCATCTAATGCGTTTACCTTGTGGAAAATTACCCTGAGAGTGTATCAGAAGGCAAGAAAAGAACTGGCAATTGGTACAAAGGAAAGGTTGAAAACAAAAAGAAAAAAGCAATTATCTATTTCAGGAAAAACAAAAAGCTATAACCATAGTTTATTATGATGCTTAGCTATGAATATTTCCAGAAGCATACATTATAAACATCAAAATAACCAAATTTTATTTAAAAATTATTAATAAGTGGATTTAAACAAAGCTATACTTTGAGGATGAAAAGTGGAAGAAACGGCAGTGCAAGAGACCAAGTCTTCTTGCTGCAAGAGAAAGTCAACCACAAAAGGGCAGCACACACGCACTATTGAGAAGGACGGAAATGTGCAAACAACAGAAGAAACAGCTAAAGTCTAAGACAGCTAGCTGCCTCTGGGGAAGGGGCAGTATAGAGAAAGGGGAAAATGGGCTGATAAGGTGGAGAACCACTCTATTTTGTTATAACCTTTAATACTATTTCAGTTTATTTGCATTTATTTTACTTTGATAAAATTAATAGACAGTGATTCAGACAGAAAGAAAAATCAACAGAACAGAATATTCTGGTGTATTTAAGAACTTACTATATAAAGACATTTCAAGTCAGTGGGTAAAGAAAGATTATTCAATAAATGGCATTATGGCAAGAGGTGATTTCAAAAATTATTTCATGGGGCTGCCCAGTGGCGCAGCAGTTTAGTTCGCGCTTGGCAGCCTGGGGTTCGCCGGTTCGGATCCCGGGCGCCTGCCGATGCACTGCCTGTCAGCCAGGCAGTGGCGGCATCCCATATAAAGTTGAGGAAGATGGGCACGGATGTTAGCCCAGGGCCAGTCTTCCTCAGCAAAAAGAGGAGGATTAGCAATGGATGTTAGCTCAGGGCTGGTCTTCCTCACACACACACACAAAATTATTCCATATTTTAAAATACATTACAAATGGACCGAGAATTAAAATATACAAATTGAAACCACAAAACAAAGAAAATACATATGAACATTTTCCTGATCTCAGGTTGGAGAAGGCCTTTCTTAGCAGTCATACAAATACTTAATCTGAAATTCTGAAAATATTCTAGTAAAAATATCTTTAACAAAGAGTTACTATCTTTAATAAACTAAAGTAATTTAAAACAACGGGAAAAAATTAATCTCTATTAGAAACATAGGCAAAGTATTCCACCAGAAAATCCAAACGCTAAAGGAAACATGTATTAATAGCCAAAAACCTAAAAAAAATCCTCAACCTCAGTAGTAATCAAAGAACTATGCCTTAAAACAATGAATCACTTTATTAAATGTTTCAAATAAATGTAGTGAGAATCACAGATTTGGACAAATCTTACCGTATTCCCACGGTTGTCTCATTCCATCCAAATCCTCCCCCTCAACTTTATACAAAACGAAATAGCACATTTTTTTAATTGACACACTGTGTACTCCTCCCTAATCCCACTCCTCCTTCCTTTTTCCCTAGGGGCTAATATCCCCACGATTTGGTGTCTATCATTCCTGTGAACATTTTTACATTTTACTGTGTAACTACATATGAAATTATTTTGCATGTTATCAAATTTTAGATTATACAAATTGTAATTATAATTGTAAACTGTAATTGTATGTTGTACATTTGCTTCTGCCATTTGTTTTTGATAACATCTGAGATAGCTACAGCTGTATGTAACATACTATACAATATAGAGTTACAATGTTTATCCATTCTCTTGTTGATAGGCCCTGCTAATGATCATTTTGGAGGGTCCCAGTTTTGGGCATGATTCTACCATATTCTCTTTTAAATCTGATCTTCACATTGAGGTTTCTAATCCACCTTGAGTAAAACTGTATATAATATGAAGAAGAAAAGTAATTTTATATTTTTCTGCATAGATAACCAGTGGTTCACAAACCATACAGTAAATGGTCTATCCTTTCCCCACTATACATATTGCTACTTCTAGAAAACCATCCACTTCAGTGAAGTTTTCATGTACACTGTCCAGTTGTTGTCTCCTCTTAAAAAAATGCCTGCTCATTTTACTGTCCCCTTATTTAAATATTTTTTGATTAATTTTTGCCAGAGCCTTGTCTACTAGTCTTTTTAAAGAACTAGTTTGGGATTTATTAATTTTCATCACTGTGTCTTTATTTCCGTTCTTTTTAATTTCTTTCTTTCTTTACATTTGCTCTCTTTCTATAAATCCTTGTTTTGGTTGATTAGTTTGTAATTTCTTCTCTTTGTTCTTTTTAACATAAGTATTTAAAACTACAGGTTTTCTACTCCACACCACTTTGGCTGCATCACCTAAGTCTGATATGTATTTTCCTTATTCAGTTATATTTTCTTTTTTTCCATTATTAGTTCTCTTAAGAGTTATTCAGAATTTTTTTAGATTTCCAAAGGGTATTTTTTTACCTTTAAAAAAAAACCCCTTAATTTCATGTTAAAGTTAATCAGAGAATGTTATCTTTTCTGATGTAGTTCCTTTAAAATGTGATGATTTGTAGCTGAATATGTGGTGATTTTCTTTACATGTGCTTGAAAAGAATGTTCATTCTCTGTTAGATAACAGTGACCTGTTAGAGCAAGCTGGTCAGTTCTGTTTCTTGAATTTTCTATATTGTTAGTGATTTGTCTGTTTATTAATTACTGAGAAATTTTTATTGAAATTGCCCTAATTATGGCTTTGTCAATTTCTCCTAAATTCTCTAAAATATGTCATATATTTTGAGGCCCTGTTAACCATGACACAAATTTGGAAGTATATTCTTGGCGAATTGTTCTTTTTATGATTAGGAAGTAACTGTGTTTATTCCCAACAATAGTGCCTTAGAAATCTATCATATATGATGTTAATATGGTTATTCCCATCTTTTGGTTAGAATCTACCTCAAATACCTATATTCCACCTCTTTACTTTCAACTTTTATGTCTCTATATTTTGGTGCGTCTACTGTAAACCACCACAGCAAAATTCACTTCAAAAAAAATTGAGTCTGATAGTCTCTGACAGGCAAGTTTGGTTTTAAGATTATACTGTTTAATATTGCTATTTGGATTAATTTATACGATCTTATTTTGCATTTTCTATTTTAATTCTTTTTCTCCATGCTTCTTGTTTTCTCCCTTTTCCTCTTCTTTTAGATGGATCATTTCCTTATTCCACTGTAGTTCTTTTATTATGTTGGAATTATAAATTTTATTTGTATTCTCACAATAATTACCTTAAAATTTGACATGCATATTTTGCCTTTCACCAATTATGGTAAATTCACGGCTTATCCCCTCTTCAAATATTTCTGATCCCCTTTGTATTTTCTTCCAGCTTCCAACAACTACATGTATGTTGAACATTTTCATGTCACCTTCCATATCTCAATTTATATCTTCAGTTATTTTCCATCACTTTATCTGTTAAACTTTCTAATTTTTCTTGGGCTGGTCCAGTGGTGTAGTGGTTAAGTTCACGTGCTCCACTCCGGTGGCCCAGAGTTCGCAGGTTTGGATCCCGGGCACAGACATAGGTACTGCTTGTCAGCCATGCTGTGGCAGCATCCCATGTATAAAGTAGAGGAAGATGGGGACGGGTGTCAACCCACGGCCAATCTTCCTCAGCAAAAAGAGGATTGGCAGCAGACGTTAAGTCAGGGCTAGTCTTCCTTACCAAAAAAAAGAGAGAAAACTTAATTTTTCTTGATCTACCAGCTGGTTAGGTGATTCTCTTTCAGCTGTGTCAAATTTGCTGTTTAATGATTTTATTTTACATTTGTAGAATTTCCCTGTTTCTTTTAAAAAAATGCATCTTATCTTCCATAGTGTTTTGTTCTTTTATATTTTTGATTCTTTTATATCACTAATTGTTTTTAGCATACTTAGAGACATTCTCTAAAGAACCTTTCTTTAATTTTAGACTTTACCTTTGAGGCTCAATTTTTTTTTTTGCAGGGAAAGATTTGCCCTGAGCTAACATCTGTTGCCACCCTTCCTCTTTTTCTCTCCCCTCCCCAAAGCCCCAGTGCATGGTTGTATATTCCAGTTGTAAGTCATTCTGGTTCTTCTATGTGAGCTGCCACCAAAGCACAACTGACAGACGGGTGGTGTGGTTCCGCGACTGGGAGGTGAACCGGGCCTTGGAAGCAGTGAGCGCCAAACTTGAACCACTGGGCCATCAGGGCTGGCTCTCTAAAGAAACTTGTTGAAAGTTCTCGAGGCTCTAATTCTGCCATTGGTTCTATGTGTTGACTTGTTTTGGTGGACTCTCCTCTGCTTTGTAACTTTCTTTTTATAACTCAATTTCAGTGGGGCTTTCACATTAATTTCACAGCTTAGGGAAATCTCCCAACAAGCTGGTAATACAAACTAAAACCCCAAACACACCTGAGGTGACAAATTCTCAAGACAGACTTTCCCCACTCCCCTCACATCCAGAACTCAGCTCAAACCACTGTCCTACTTGCCTCCTTGGAAAAGTATTTCCCAGTTCCCCTTTTCACTAAAGACTTCCACGGAAACAGCAACTCCACCCCTCTCCCTGCCCAGGCACAGGGCTGTCTCCTTTTCTGTGTGGCCTCTGTCTTCCAGCCCACCCCTCCTACCCAAATCCACAAGCTGCCACAGGGAGGCTCATAATTTTTACTTAGCACCCAGTTCTAGGTGTTTGGTTCCATAGAATTTTTAGGTTATCTAGTTCAGCCTGACCTGTTTCTTGGCAATATATTAATCTCCAGCTATTAAATTAACAAAGGTCTTAAAAAAAACCCAATTAAACCAAATAATAGCCAAAATGCAGGAAAATGGGAGCTTCTATCCATTGGGGGCCAGAGTGTACACTGTTACAATTTTTCTGGAATAAAATATGGAAATGTTCAAAAGCCTTAAAGTACATTCTTTTTGATACAGCAATTATACTGATAAGCATTTATCACTGAGAAATCATCATGGAAATATATAAATACTTAGCAAACTATCACAGCACTGCTAACAATGGCAAAGAACTTGTAACAATCCACTTGTCAAACACAGGGAATTATTCAACACACTGCTTCACCCATCTGAGGATACAGCATGCAGCTTTTAACAACGTCAAAGAATATAGAGTGGTCATAAAAACTGCAATATATTTACCAAATTTCATTGAAGATGCCAATTATAATATATTATAATATATATCATTACTTTAAGTACCACTAAGAAAAGAAAATGCTGCCAATTAAAATATGACACAATGTATTCTTAGATGGAATTTTTATATTTACTTAGTAAATGATTAGCAGTTTAGACTTAAAAAGATTTATCATAACATTCTTATAAGTAGATAAAAGTTGAATAAAATTGGTTAAGACATTCCTAAAAGGTTTTACAAAAGTCTCACTTCTCTGAATCTTTATGACTCTTGTTCTGTCCTCTGGACCACTAAGTGTGTGAGTACTGCCTGAAAAGCAGTCCACAGCCGATCAGAGGATTTCCTTCTAATCTGCTCCCACCCACACTGTAAGTTTTGATCCTGAGCTTGCTTGATAGCAAAAGGTTTTTAATTTCAGGGCAGATTCTTCAAATGGTCCTTAAATGGTTTGCTGACAGAAGGAATAAGGGGGCAGTCAAGTTTGCACAGGTGCAGTAATGACAACCGTGCTTGACTGACACCTGACCAGCTACTGTACTATGCCACCCACTTGAGGATGCACTTAGTCCTAGAATCAATGACTGTGGTACATTCATAGATCAATATGGAGAGATGCTAAAAAGACACCAGTAAGTGAAAAGAGCAACTTAGAAAATAGCATTTTAGTATGGTTCCTTTGGACATATAAGTAAAAGTTTACGCATCTGTCCAGACATGAATAGCCATTACTTCTAGAGAGCAGGGCTGGCGGTGGGGAGTGGGGGGAGCGGTTTAAAAACTTTTTAACCACAGACTTCTTTCTTCTTCACCAAGCATTCTTTGTCGAGGAAAGGCCAGTGCACAGAACACACTCTCTTCTCAGCATTACTTCCTCCCAGCCTCACCTCCTCAAAGAGGACCCTGACAGAATGCAAAGAACTCAGGCCTCACAGAACAGACCAAAAGGTACAATTTTAATGGAAAAGAAACCTCTTAAAAGCTGTTTTAAAGTTTCTACCCAGAGTTTAACTCCACCTTCATCCTCAAATTAGCATCACTCTCATCATACGCAATCAGGCATGGAAAGCACTAGACTGCCTTCGGTGGCTAGGGGTAGTTGATAAGAGTCGATAGTAGATTTCCTGCTTTATAAAATTTAGGTTTTCTTCTATCAACTTTTATCTAAGTTAGATGAAATAATACAGAAGAACTTACAATAAAAAGCAAGAGTGGTATGATCCACCCCTCCCCACCCACAGTAGCAACCACTTTTAATTGTTTCCTGACTTAGCTCTTCATTTTTCAGGTGGATATGTATGTATCTTAAAATCATATGCCTGTACTGTTCTTTGACTGGTTAACCTTTGCATAAGTTATTGAATTCCTGCTGACAGAAAATATACCTCATTTCCACCTCCTACCTCCACTCTGCCCTCATCTCAATCTTCATGTCACCGTGGAGCCTGTATTTGTTGCTGTTGAAACTTTAAGTTAAACTTTGGTTCTACCACTAGTACCAAAGTAACCACATTTCTGGCAGATAATAACTATAAACTGGAAAAAATATAAAAACAACTGTCTGAAGGCACCAAAGAAAGGCTTATACTGAAGGGTGTCTTAATCTAGGAAGAACGGATTGGCACAATCGAATGTTGTTGATGTAAAAAGAAACAGGAAAATGAGACCCACTCTCAACAGAGACCAACCTGGAGATAACCCAAATGCTGGAATTAGGAGACAAAGATTTTAAAGCAATTATTATAGCTATACTCAAAGATATAAGGGAAAATATGCTAATAAATGAAAATTGCAGTAAAAAGTAGACACTGTGAAAAAAATAAAAAGTCTACAACTAAAATATGTATTATCGAGAATAAATTATTTATTGGATGGGCTTGACAGCAAAATGGAGATAAAAGTCATGAAGACAGACCAACAAAAATGATCAATTCTGAAAAAAAGGGAGCAAAAAAAAAGAAAAAACCTGCTGAAAACCAAAGAGGAAAAAAAAATCTTGAAAGAAGACAGGGAAAAGTTACTAGTAACATACAGGGAAAGAATTCAAATAACTACTAAGTTTTCATCAAAAACTACAAAGGCTAGAAGGTAGCAGAATAACATCTTTAGGTGTTGAAAAACAACAACTGACCAATCCAAAATTCTTTATCCAGTGAATTCTTTATCCATTATTCTTCATAAATGAAAGTGAAATAAAAGTATTTTCAGGTAACCTCAAACTAAGAGACTTTACGTAGTACAACTCGCATTTTAGGCAGAAGGGAATTGACACTAAGTGAAATCTTGAATCTTCATAAAGGAATGAAGAGCATTAGAAACAGTAAATATCTGGGTAAATATAAAAGACTTTTTCTTAATTCTTTAAAATACAAAGGATGAAAAATCAAAACTTATAATATTGTCTTGTGGATTTTAAAACATATGTAGATATAATATAAAGGAGGGGGATGGGATAGTAAATGGAGCTCTACAGTTACAAGGTTTCTACATTTTCTGTGACATCATACGATATCGAAGTAGCATGTTAAAATAGAAAAAAAAGGATGGATATTGTAACCCCTAGAGCAATAACACACACACACACACATACACACACACACAGAGCAGAAGTATAGCTAAAAAGCCAACAAATATATTAAAAAGCACTTCTGAAAAATTTCAAATAATCCAAAGAAGGAAGGAAAGTAGGACCAAAGACATGTTTTTAAAGGGCAGAAAAAAAAGTAAGCCTAAAATCAACCTATTAATACTTATAATAAATGTTAATAGACTAAAACCTGCAATCCAAAGGCAGAGATGACCAGAAGAGACACAACAGCAAGACCCTTCTACACACTGTTACAAGAGACACAATTTAAATATGAAGACAGATAGGTTGAAAATAAATGGATAGAAAAAGATCATCATACAAACACTAAGCATAAGAAGGCTGAAGCGGATATAACAATATCAGATAAGACAGACTTCAAGAAAACAAAATATTACCAAAGAGGGATACTTCATAATAATAAAAGGGTCAATTTACTAAAAAGACATAATCATAAGTGTAACAGAACTTCAAAATACATAAAGCAAAATTTGATAGAATTAAAGGGAGAAGGAGATGATTCCACAATCATAGGATGAGATTTAAACATTTTTTTCTCAGTAACTAGACCAAAGAGGAGAAAAAAAGTCACTTGTGACACTGATGATCTGGTACCACTACCAATCACCTTCACCTAATTCTCAATGTTGGTACTGTCTATTTTAAAGAAAAGAGGAAAAAAGGCCTGATTTGTAGCCTTTGCAGATATCCATGGTATAATACTCCCACCATGGCAGATTTCAAGCTACCAACATGACATTACTGAACAGGGAGCTGGGAGAGATGTGCAAAATCATCTCCCACAAGCTGCAACAATCCTGCTCCAGCACATCACTGACTGCACGCAACATACACACATTCCTTTCAATGGTACACGGTACACTCACCAAATAGGCTATTAAAATGGACCTCAATACATTTTAAAGGGCTGAAATCATACTTTGTTCTCCGACCAAAATGGAATTAAATTAGAAATCAATAACAATGAGCTACTCTGGAAAACCCCAAATGTTTCTAACTAAACACACATTTCTATAAAATCCAAGGGTCAAAGAAGAAATAACAAAGAAAATTATGTTGTGACCTAAATGATAATGAAAATACAACATATTAAAATTTGTGGAATGAAGCTAAAAATCCTTACAAAGAAATTTATACCTTCAAATATTTACATTAGAAAAGGTAGGAGGACAATATTATTAGGATGGCTAGAATCAAAAAATCAGATAATAACAAGTATTGGTCAGGATGTGGAGAAGTTAGGACCCTCATACACTGGTGGTGGAAAAGTGAAATGGTACAGCCACTTTGGAAAACAGTCTGGCAGTTCTGCAAATGGTTAAACATAGAGCTACCGTCTTACCCAGAAATTCCACTCCTAGGTATCTACCCAAGAGAAATGAAAACATATATTCACACAAAAACTCACACACAAACGTCTATAGCAGCATTATTCATAACAGCCAAAAGTGGAAACAACACAAATGTCCATCAATTGACAAATGGATAAACAAAATATGGTGTATCCACACAGTGGAATATTATTTGGCCATAAAAATAAATGAAACAATGATATATGCTACAAGATGGATGAAACTTGAAAGCATTATTTAAGTGGAAGATGCCAGTCACAAAAGACTCAGGCTGCTGTAACAAAATGCCGCAGACTGAGGGGCTTAAATAACGGATTTATTTTCCCACAGTTCTGGAGGCTGGGAGTCCAAGATCAAAGTGCCCTTAGGGTTGGTTTCTGGTGAGGACTCTCTTCCTAGTTTCTCTTCATCTCTTATAAGGACCCCAATCCTATAGGATTAGGGACCCATCTTAGGACTTCATTTAATCTTCATTATTCCCCCAAAGGCCCCATCTCCAAATACTATAAAACTGGGGTTAGGGCTTCAACATATGAATTTGGGGTGCACAGAGTTCAGTCCATAACACAACATAATATATGATTACATTTACATGAAACGTTCAGAATAGACAAATCTATGGAGACAGAAAGTAGATTAGTAGGGGCTGGGGGAATAAGGGAGTAATAGCTAAAGGGCACAGGGTTTCTTTTTGAGATGATGAAAATGTTCTAAAATTGAATGTAGTGATAGTTGAACATATCTGTGAATATAATAAAAACCATTGAAATGTACACTTTAAAAGGATGAATTGTATGGCACGTGAATTATATCTCAATAAAACTGTTACTTAAAAACATTCAATGCAATCTCAATTGTAATTCCAGCAGTTTTTAGGGTAGAAACTGACAAGATGAAAATAAAATTTAGAGAGAACGGCAAAGGACCTAGAATAGTCAAAATAATCTTGGGGAGGAGGAGAGAGAACAAAATTGGAAGACTTATAACTACCTAACCTAAAGAGTTTTCATAATACTACAGTAATTAAGAAACCACAAAAAGTGAAAACACCAACCAATATCCCACATGAACATAGATAAAAAAATACTTCACAAAACATAAACAAATCAAATTAGTAATAAATCATTCCTTTAGGATGGATACAGATCAATGATACAATTCTAGAAATAGAACCACACTTATATTGTCATTTACTTTTAACAAAGGCACCAAGGCAACCCATTGGGGAAAAGTCCTTCCAACAAATGAGGCTGGAATAATTGGATAGCCACAAGGGGGAAAAATTAGCCTCAAGCCCTACCTTATACCATACACAAAAGTTGATTCAAGATGGATCATAGACCTCAATTGTAAAAGCCCAAACCACAAAGCTTCAAGAGGAAAACACAATATTTTTGTGATCTAGACAAAGGTTTCTTATAAGCTACAGAAGACAACTATAAAAGAAAAATATAACAAATAAATTAGGTTTCCTCAAAATAAAAATATCTGCTCACCCAAAAGCACCATTAAGAAAAGAATAGCAAGCCTCAGACTGGGAGAAAATATTAGGAAAACATATTTGACAAAACACTGGTATCCTAAATAAATAAAGAACTCCTACAACACAATAATAAAAAGTATATTAATCCAAAAATTAAAAAAAAGCAGAAGACTCAGATACTTTAAAAAGGCATACAAATGGTCAACTAGCATATAAAAAGGGACTCAGCATCATTAATCATTAGGGAAAGGCAAATAAAACCATGAGATATCACCACACACCCAAAAGAATGGCTAAAATTAGCAAGACTGACATATTAAGTGCTGGCAAAATTGTGGAACAACTAGAACCTTTCTCAAACATTGCTCAGATGAGTTCGAAATGGTGCAGCCACTTTGGAAAAAATAATTTGTCAATTTCTTATAAGGTTAAACATACTATTGCCATACAATCCAGCAATCCCACTGCTATGTACTTACCCAAGAGATATGAAAATATTATGCCCACAAAAAGATCTGCACTTGGATGTTCACAATAACTTTATTCATTACAGCCAAAAACTGTAAACAGTATAGCTATCTATCATTAGAAGATGGAACAAACTGTGGTATCCATACAATGGAATATTACTCAGTAATAAAAAGTGACAAACTATTAATACTTGCAATAATATGGACAAATCTCAAAAACATCCTGAGTTAAAGCAGCCTTACATGAAGGGGTACATACTCTATACTTTCCTCTAGATGAAGTTCTGACAGGCCAAACTAATCTTTGGTGGTTGCCTTGGGGGAGGCAAAGTTTAACTGGGAAGCATAAAGGAACTTTCTGTGAGGATGATAATGTTCTACATCTTGGTAGGGCTTTGGGTTCCAGGCAAATGTCCTAGTCAAAATTTATCTAATGGAAACTATAAACAAATACCAAACTCCAATGATGTACATGCCTACATATTTAGGGAGAAGTTCATTGATGTCTACAACTTGCTCTGAAATGTATCAAATAAGATGGATGGATGGATAAAGGGATTCAGGACAGACAGATATGTGATTAAGCAAGTACAGTAAAATGATAATTGTAGAATATGGGTCCTTACTATAAAATTTTAACTTTTCCGTATGTTTGAGATTTTTCATAATAAAAGTTGAATACTCCGGGGCTGGCCCGGTGGCGCAGCGGTTTCGTCCGCGCTTGGCAGCCTGGGGTTCGCGGGTTCGGATCCCAGGCGCCTGCCGACGCGCTGCTCGTCAGCCATGCTGTGGCGGCGTCCCATATAAAGTAGAGGAAGATGGGCATGGATGTTAGCCCAGGGCCAGTCTTCCTCAGCAAAAAGAGGAGGATTAGCAACGGATGTTAGCTCAGGGCTGGTCTTCCTCACCAAAAAAAAAAAAAAGAGTTGAATACTCCAAGATGACAAATAAAATACAACCTCCAAAACGAAACATAAAAACATTTGAACCTCTGATATCATCAGCCAAAAACAATTATAAATGCTTTATTACCTAAAACCAAAAGCAAAGATACAAAACCAGTCATTTACAAAACCACTGAACAAATGCCTAACTTTAGTCCTTTCATTAAGACTTACTATAATGATGCTCTTGGCTAATGATGTATGATAGGCTAATCATGTATGGTCAGACTCTAGCTATTTTAATATTTGAAGCTGCTAAATTATATTGATCTTCCTCAACTGTGCCTCTTCATAAAGACAGCCTAGGGCTGTTGAAATGCCCGATATGCCATTGTTGGTAATTTAAGGCTAGGTTTCATTCTTCACACCCATGGTTAATTTTGGCAACAATCACAGCAGCTCTCCAGTCTTCTAGGTCCTAGACCTGCTCTCTAGACCAATACCAATCCAGGAAATTTATCCTGCTCTCTTAAATTCAATCCATAAATTCTTGGATACCTCTTAGTTCTCCGTGCACAAGTTTCATGATGTTTTTTCCCTTGTATTGCTTGTTCTTTTCATTATTTCAGGCACTAGAGATTTAGTGTCTTCAGTTCTGGGAAATTATTCTATATTCTCTCTATATAACAATATTATAAATTCTAAAAATCTCCCATTTTTCTCTAGAATTCCTAACAATCAGCTATTAGGCCTCCTGGGTTACTTCTCAATCTCCAAAGCTTCTTGACTTTTTATTTTACTTTCAACTGTTCCTCTAGCGCTTCTATTACTTTTGATTTTAAAATCTGAGATACCATTTCAAATGTGAGTTCTTTTCCCCTAGCATCCTGTTCCTAATTTACTCCTGTAATAAGCTTCTCATATCTGACAATGTTCATTTTTAAAACATTTTCTTCTGTTCCCTGTATTATCAGTTTCTTCCTGTTCCCTTTTATTCTGTTTGTTTATTCTCTTCTTTCATACAACTATTAATCCTTAGTACTCATAATGATAAGGTCCTAAAAACCCAACTGGAAACACCAGTGGCCAGAGTGGGACTGGTGGGCCACGGTTTGGGATGACTCACTGGGGAGCCGGCCATTTCACTGCCATATCCTCTCACGTCCACAAATGAATTTATTTTTCAGGGCCGTTCAGTTTTTCCAGAGAAGACCTGTTCTGTCTCCAGCATCACCACCAGTATTTTGATAAGGAACTGAGGACCCATCACGCTAAATGCTTTCTATCACAGCCACTGTTGATATTTCCTATTTATGTCAACCTCTGCCAGGCCTCCTGTCCTTGCATTTCTGAGATGGTCCCATGCAATGTGTTCTAAATACAAGCAACAAGTCTTCTGTCTGGGATGTAGGTTCTTGGCAGCCAAGTGTTCTATACTTGGGAGTAGAAGGAGATGATGGACTTTTCATTTTACAGATTTTGAATCTAAACCTCATCTCCCAAGCACTGCCCAGTCTCACACCTCCACCTTCGGCCAAACCGTAGCCTTCAGGTCCCAAGCTTCTCTGGTCTTGCAGGGCCAGTGGCTCTCTTGCCAGCATCCTCCTCGGAGTACGCTCTAAATTGAGGCTTCCTATGCCCTGGTAATCAGAACCCTGCCTCCATCTGCTTTTCATCATCCAAAAAAATCACTGAATTCTCATCTATGATGTCTGTTCTCTTCCATCCTTTATCTTCATTGATTTAAAAATTATTTTACTATCATTTTAGTGATGTCACAACGGGAAAGTTAAAATATAAAATTTCATCTTTTAACCAGAAGCCCAGTAACTTGGTCCTTTTGTTTTCTATCTCCGTCACCACCACCCTAGTTTAGAACTTACACAACAGCACATTGGATTACTACTATTAAGACCAAGTTGGTCTCTCTAGCCTTTGATCTCTTTCCTGTTTTAATCCCATTTGGTTTCCAGATTAATCCTCCTAAAACTTGTTTACATCAAGTCATTAAATTCTCAAGTCATATATCCACCTCTGTGGATCTACAAAACCTTTTTTTATTTAAACAAGTACAAACTCACTTGGTTTTCAAGGTATCCAACCTAGTTAAACTAACCAGCTTGTCTAGTCATTCTTATATTACCTACTCAAGCTAGCCAATGCCATGTTCTCTAAAAGTGCTACTTTCCACCTTCACTTTCATCTTTCTCCCTCCAGCAAAACTCTACAAGATTTTCACCCCTTTTTTTCTCCTTATCTATACTCATCCTTTGAGGTCCACATAAACTCTACCATCTCATGAAACTTTCCAACTTTGGCAGTGTCAAATCTTTTACCCCCCTCTGAGCATCTCCTCTGCAATATTAGCTGTCTGCCTTACCCATCATATACCTCCTAATTAATGACAGGAGACCGTCGGACTCCCATCATAAATATTCCATCACAAACCCACACATATATATCCTCCACTTCATTCATAAGGCATTTGAGATAGCTTATAAGAATACCTAAGATGTAATAGAAAAATAAAAAATATGAGCCAGAATAAATATCTGCAGAAGAGGAAAATAAAATAGGATACAGAATTACAACATCTGAGGCAGAATCCTAAAATTTACCTAAAGAAACTGACCTAACCATGAATTATTAGAAATAAACACATTACACATTTGGAGGGCTATCTGCCAAAAGTAATTTTGGTTTCAGAGTATTTATCTTCAGCATTTCTAACAGCATTTAGGTAACAGAACCAACAATTAAGGCAATTCCTATGTCTGACTAAAGTACAAATATTATCCAAGTAATCAAAGAAAAACGAATTTTCCTATTGTCTCTAACAAAGATGCTTATTTCCAGATCACAGAAAAACAATTACAAGTGGTTTGATAGAAGCTAAAAATGATATGATTCCAGGAGACCATTTCTGTCTACTCACAGGGATGTTATAGAGCAAGTTCTCTATAAGGATCAATTACCAGGGAACCATTTGTAGAGAAAACAAAAACCCTACAGATACATGTTTACTTACAACTGGGAAACCGTCAGTGTTAAAGGTTATTTTTAAGTTACATACAAATATTCATTTCCTGTCTGTATGTGTGTAGATAAATACACAAGACAGATGTTCCCAAGAAAGCAGCTACAGGGACTGCCTGGTGGCTAAGAGACACAATGACACGTGGATGGAAGGATGTGTACTTCACCGTGTGCCTTTTTGGACTTCTAAAATTTTACAACAGGATTATCTATCTAAAAAAAAAAATTATGTTTTAAAAATCCCCCAAATGGATCTACTCTTTGAGTTCGGTGTAGTTTTTCCTACAAAGAGTTTTAATGCACAAAACGAGTAGCTGTGTCCAATTGTGGAAGAGCTCAGCCGAAAGCCTGACTATTCTTCCTGTGAAATGCTGGCCTGGGGAACCCACGCTTTGTGTTTTCTTCAAGAGGAAACAGACACAAAGTCTACGTGGAAGGTGCTAACAGGCGTGCACTTCTGAGGGAGCAGTGAGCCAGCTTTTACGAAAGAATGCACTGACTGTGCTCTGAACCCAGGCTGAGTTGGCACAAAGGCAAGGACCACGGCCCATCCAGACAGACCTTATGGAGCTTTGACGACACACCATCTTCACTTCATACTCTCTTCTCTTAGCTTTAAATCAACTATACCATGTGCAGAAACGTCATGGGAAAAGGAAAAAGCAGATTCTTAACGTGTATCAGGCGCTGCCGGAGGGAAGTCATCTACGCAGGGGACCCCGCCCTTGCTCACATCTGGCTGGTGTGAGGCCTGAGGAAAAGGCACCACTGGAGTCTTCTGAGGGCCTCCTCCAGGAGGGGAGAGCCGTCCACGTCTAAGAAGGCCCTGGGAGGAGCTGCTCTCTCTGTACGATGCGGGGCTCCTCCTGCGGCTCCCCACCCCAGAGACCACACTGACCACCACCATTCCAACACAGTTATGTGTTCAGAAATCACTTACTTTAGACAATAGCATAAAAACTGAATAAATATGACTAATATTTAGAAGAAAAACGATCACGTCTAAAATTATTTTTAAAGAAAAAACAGTTAAAAAAGAATATATGGAAAAGTTAAAGGAATTAAGAGGAAATAAGGAAAAGAAAAACCATCAAAAGGTAAAAATAAACTAAAAATCTAAAAGGCAATAAAATAGAAGTTTCATTCAGTAGTCAATGGGTTAGTTTTACCCCAAGGCAGCCAGAATCTAACAAACCCACATATCTGACTTTTAAAACTTTGAGGCTCTTTTTAAAAGGTTCCCTGGCAGAGTTCCTCTGGCAACACAGCCAAAGGCAGAGGGCAGATGAGAATCTAGGCGGACGTCTGGGGTCTCTCCGAGGTCCGTCCAGGCCTCTTACCTCAGGCTGGGATGGTGAGGTGGTGGGGCAGTCTGTGTACCAGAGCCAAGTCTGGGTCCGCCCCGAGAGAGGTCGTACAACTCGTGTCACCTCAGAACTGTTTAATCACTTGCCAAGGCTTACTGTTCGCATGACTGGTAGGGACAAGTCACCATGAAAGGGGTCACAGCAGATGCAAAGAGGTCGAAGGCAAAGCCACAGGAGCTCATCTTTCTGCAGACATTTCCAGAGTGCCCTCCCTGCCTCAGGTGCTGTGAAAAGACATTCATCACCTCCTGTGGGGCTGGTCCACAAAGGAATTACCATAAAAACTTTAGAGAAAAGTAGATGTCTCCTACTCCGTGTTACCCCACAGCACTGAGCCTTATATCTAAAGTAAACACATTTGGGAAATCAATTTGCAACTTTTAGTTACTACCAAACTCAGACCATTTTCATTTTCTAAAAGAAAAATAAAGTCAATTTAGAGAGCAAAACTAAACAGAACAGAACCATTTGCTACTATCACTTCTTACACAACTGGAACTTACAGTGAAAATTTAAACAATTAACTTGCATTAAAATCACCTGGAAAGGCTCCACACTAGAAAGTTGCATTAAAAATACCTCCCATCTTCACATGCCAACAAATGTACCACCTGCACGAACTGGCAAGAGCAGCAGGCCCACCTACTATTCTGCATAGCTGGTCTGCAAAGTTATAAAAGAATCAAGTTCTCTGTATGCTGTGGTTAGACACGATTCTGAAACGGAGTATTCCACATAAAGTAAACAAATTCACATCTAATAGCATATTTCAAAAGCAAAGACTGCTTGCAACTGATTGTGATTAACTATAAAATTTGTTTAAAATGCTCAAAGTGCTCTGAGTGTATACATGTGAATCAAATTTAGCGGAAAAAAATCTGAACGTACCATATTTATACCAATAAAAACAAAAAAATCACTTCTAGAGGTAACCATGCAATATAATTATAATTTCCATGGGTTCTCTCTCAAAGAAAAATTTCTCAATCTTAAAAACCATTTTAATAGTACCAGGTTAGTAGTGAAAGAGAGAGAGAATTTTGCAAGTGAGTATAACTAGGACTTACATTTGCATGAGGAAAACTAATAAAAAGCTAATAAACTATTTTAAAATGCATGCTATACCACAAATCTAGAAAGCACAGATCATTTTTTTAAAAATCATCTATAAGCCCCAACACCTACAGATAACCACTTTCAACATAGTGGTACATAAATTTTTTCCAAAGTAGAGAGGGTGCACTGAGGGTTTACAGTACACAAACCACTTTATATCCTTTTTTCCCCTTATTATGAACATTATTACATGTCAATGAATATTCTTCAATGTATTCTGAATGGCTGTTTATGGCCATTAAATACCAAATCCTTAGTGCTGAATATTACAGCTGTTTTCCAGTGTTTCCTATTAATAAAATATTCTGAATAGGCTTCCGTTTGAATACAACTATTTCCTTACTATTATAATAGAGTTAAAAGTTAGAAACAAACAAAAAAAAATCACTGGACCAAAGTACATTTTTATGTCTTTATATTTCTAAATTTTCCTCCAGAAAGATCATAGTAAACTAACACTTCTACCTGGCTGCAGGAGCTCCATTTCCCTCCACTCTTGCCAACACTGGCTATCATCATTTCTTTAAAAGGGTTTTCAACCTGATAGGTTAAAAAAATTTTTAATTCTCCATTTCTTCAATAATTATGAGGTTGAACATTTCCCCATATGCCTACTGATCATTTACATTTCTCCTTTCTGTGAAGTAGTTATGTCCTTTAGAGCCTTATTCTAAAAGCATGGATAAATATATATACGAGAATGGTAGTTTACATTTGGAAAAAACAAAATACTTTTATATGTTTAGGTTTACTTGATGTAAGCCATGCTCATTAGGTGAGCAAAATCAGGTTAATGTAAGACTGCTAAATAAGAAGTACAAGATGAAAAATGTCCGAATACATTCATTGGGCTGGAGGGTTATTTCAAAATGGATGTGGATCATCATTCATCTATCGTGAAAACAATTTGTTACTCTTTCTGTTTGATCTGCTTTTCTATGCGATTTTGAGTTTCCATAAAGGAAAGAGAACTCTGCAGAAGGCTGCTGCCTGGAGTACTCCCGTTGCACCCACAGCTCCTATGGAAGAAACGGCGAGGGGCAAAGCATGTTGACCTGAAGAGTGACAGCAGCAGCCGAGACATGACCGCACAGCTGGCAAGTGCCGAGCAGCAGCAGGACCAGCATGTCCCAACATGTTATCCTTGCAAAGCATATGCTGCAAGCTGCTGAGGGCTCAGCAGATTCACTCTGGGTGGAAAAGTGCCTCCACTCCCGTGACGTGAATCTTATCACAGAACATCAGGACAGAGATTAAATATGAATTCTGAATGTGCTTATGTTAGAATTTACTGAGAGGTAAGCAGCCAAGACTGGGAAATATGAATGTGATCCTTAGTGTACTGATTGGGGAAAAGACAACTTTGAAAAAACAGGCTAAGAAGACAGAATAAACCAATTCAGCTCACAGCACTACAAGGAGAAACAGAAACTTCCAAGTTTATGAGAACTTACACAGGCAGATAGAAAAAAAAAGAGAAAGCCACCAACATGAAAGTTTAAACTGATTCCAAGGGAAGCTAAAATTGTGATTTGAGGCGTATAACGACAGCAGAAAAAACGAATTTTGACCTGAAAGTGAGGAGCAGGTAGATCTGGGGCCAGGCAAAACTAAACAGAAACTTCAAACGGATGGCCTGAGGTCTAGACTAGATCGGATGGTTGCTCTCAGCTGAGCCACAGGGATCCTCACGGGATACTGCATTCCCTTCATCAAGTCTGCTCCACTAGTCAGGACCACTCTTCTTCTCTGAGCCAGGCAAGACACCTGAAATATAATGGTGTCAATACACTGAATAAGAAATTTCATTACTTGGGGCCGCCCGGTGGCGCAGCGGTTTAGTTTGCGCTTGGCAGCCCAGGATTCGCGAGTTCGGATCCCGGGCGCCCGCCGACGAACTGCCTGTCAGCCATACCGTGGTGGCATCCCATATAAAGTGGAGGAAGATGAGCACGGATGTTAGCCCAGGGCCAGTCTTCCTCAGCAAAAAGGGGAGGATTGGCAACGGATGTTAGCTCAGGGCTGGTCTTCCCCACAAAAAAAATAAATAAATAAAATAAAATGGTCTTCCTTAAAAAAAAAAAAAAAAAAAAGAAATTTCATTACTTATTTCAGGTTCGAAAGAAAGAAAACCTACTATTATTTACCTACCTGCATAAAAAAGAGTTGCCGCATTGTAACTATACATATATTGGTCATCATAGAAAATCAGAACTGAAGAGAAGTGCTGGACAGACAGACAGACAGTGGGGAGCAAGAGCTTAAGGCCAAAGCTTTAGGAGAAAAATGAGGCCTTTGTGAAGTGGCTGGAAACAAAGTTAACTGAACTAGATCTTTCTGATTGAAGGTGCTCTGGGATTTTTTTCTTCCCCCAAATTCCCTTTTCTCTCTTTTGCCATTTTGAGTTGAAAATCAAGAAAAATGTTTATGCTGTATAGTAATCCCTCTTTTTGTTATAGCAACCATAAATGCCTGAGGTTCCCGAAGGCTCTAAGAGTATTTGTTCCACATCCAAAAGTCGGTTACTTTCTCTAGAAAACATGTCACGTTTCTCCAGGATGAACCAAGGGTAAAAATCTAGCTGTGAGCTATGAGCTAGAATCATGGGAAGAAAAAGGATCATGGATCCGTCCTCCACCTCTCAACGCGTCTTCCCTCTCCTCCCTTTCTAACCCATCTTCCTTCCCCAACTACTGAGAAGGCGTGTCTCCCTGTGAAGAGTGATACCAGAACAGCGAGATGCACAGGCTGCTCCTTTTCCCCAAGATCAAAAGCACCTCCTAACCTGAAATCACCTCACAACTGCAAGTGTTAGATGTCACCGTCAACCAGTCTGTAGGAGATTATTTTAAAGGGCAATACAGTTAAGTGGTTACATGGGAGATTGAATATACACCCACAAGAGAAAAGTTTTTTAAAAACTTTTATGCAAACTGAGTCTGGGATAAAACTGCAGTAATGGTAACATATAGTTTCAAAAAGTAATATATCCTGGGGCTGGCCCAGTGGCATAGCGGTTAAGTTCGCACACTCTGCTTCGCACACTCTGCTTCGGCAGTCCGGGGTTTGCAGGTTCGGGTCTCGGGCGTGGACCGACGCACAGCTTTGTCAGCCATGCTGTGGCGGCATCCCATATAAAGTAGAGGAAGATGGGCATGGATATTAGCCCAGGGCCGATCTTCCTCAGCAAAAGAGAGGAGGGTTGGCAATAGATGGGCTAAACTTCCTCACACACACAAAAGTAATATATCCTAAATGACTTAAATGAAAGTAAAGATGTGCTCTAGAAAAACATGTTGGATGACTCAAAGTTCTTCTACTTTTGACAGTCACAATGATATTGAAAATGCCTGTGAAGTGGGGAGGATAATTTTAATTTTCAATAATTAAATTAATAAATACAAGTAGATATTCTACTGTTTCATCTGTATCCTAAAAGTTAATATATTAATAGTTGATCAAAACCCTCTTCTTTGGAACTTCATGAGGAAAATAAAGAAAATGCTTTGAGAAATGTGATTCATTTAAATACAAAATCTGAAGGCCAAATAGTGGATAATGGCAGTTTCTAGATTAAGACTACTGTACTAAGAATTTTAGTACCAGCATCATCATTTATCAACGGTTGCTATAACAATTAGGCAGGTTAACTGAGCTTTTGGAGACTAGGTTTCTGACACCAGCAGAGGAGGGTTACTACCACCAACCCTTGGGTGATGTAAGCCTTAAATAAGATGTAGATGGTTCCCAGCACAATGCCTGACACACAGATTCAAACTATAGCTACGAGTTCATAAATAATATCTAGGGGATTCAAGTCAGATATTTTACTTCAGATTCTCCACTCTTAGTGTATCTTCTCAGACAAAACTGGAAGGAAAAGAATAATACTCAATTTAAGAGTGGCATTCCTAAAAAAATTTAAAATTGCAACTATCAGAATAACGATAAATTGTAATTATTTGTAGAATAAGAGAATTCAGTAATTGCTACAAACAGACAAAGTCTCTACTTTCTCAGAGTTTTAAGAGCAAAACATTCTATTGGGCAAAGGACTAACCTGATTTAGTCAAAAATTACATATTAAGAAATTCCCCAGAGACAAATCAGCAACTCGATTTCCTTGGGTCCACACTAGCTCCCGTTTTTCTGCACACCAGAAATCCAGCCAAGTGCCTTGCCTCACCATTGGAATCATCATCTTCAGCTCTACTACTTACAAGAATTAAAAAAAAAAATTGTCAGGGCCAGCCCCGTGGTGTAGAGGTTAAGTCTGCGCGCTCCACTTCAGCGGCCCGGGGTTCGCAGGTTTGGATCCCGGGCGCAGACAGATGCACCACTTGTCAAACGATGCTGTGGTGGCATCTCACATAAAGTAGAGGAAGATGGGCATGGATGTTAGCCCAGGGCCAGTCTTCCTCAGCAAAAAGAGGAGGACTGGCAATGGATGTTAGCTCAGGGCTAGTCTTCCTTACACACACAAACATAAAAAATTGTCATACCTAGCAAGTCACAACCATCTTGAATGGAATAATATCCTCTCATTTGCAAAGATTCTATGCTCCTTAAAAGTGTTCTATGTATCATATGACCCAGCAATTCCTCATCCACGTATCTACCCAAGAGAACTGAAAACACATGTCTATGCAAAAACTTGTACACAATATTCATAACAGCATTGTTCATAGTAGCCAAAAAGTGGAAACAACCCAGATATTCATCACCAATGAATGGATAAACAAAATGTGGTATATCCATACGATTCAGCCATAAAAAGGAATGATGTGGGGGCCGCCCGGTGGCGCAGCGGTTTAGTCCGCGCTTGGCAGCCCGGGGTTCGCGAGTTCGGATCCCGGGCGCCCGCCGACGCACTGCCTGTCAGCCATGCCGTGGCGGCATTCCATATAAAGTAGGGGAAGATGGGCATGGATGTTAGCCCAGGGCCAGTCTTCCTCAGCAAAAAGGGGAGGATTGGCAACAGATGTTAGCTCAGGGCTGGTCTTCCCCACAAAAAAAAAAAGGAATGATGTACTGACACATACTAAAACAAGGATGAAGCCTAAAAACATTATGCTAAGTGAAAGAAGCCGGTCACAAAAGGCCACATATTGTGCAATTCCATTTATATAAAATATCTAGACTACGCAAGTTCATAAAGACAGAAAGTAGATGAGTGGTTGCCAGGGACTGGGGGTAGGAGAGAATGGAGAGTGACTGCTAACGGATACAGGGTTTCTTTTGGGAGTGATAAAAATATTCTAAAATTAGAATAGTGGTTATGGCTGCACAACTCTGAATAGACTAAAAAACACTGCATTGTACACTTTAAAAAAGGGTAACTTTTATGGTATGTGAATTATATCTCAATAAAGCTCTTATTTTTTTAAAGTATTCCATAGTGTAAATGTATGTACATATGAGTACACACCTACAATAAAATTTAAATTAATTTAGAGATAGTTTCATATCTATTTAGATTCACGTTAATTTTTTTAAGATTGTAAAATATTAGCATAGTTGAGGGCATACTGGAATATCACATAACCAAGTTTGAGAATCACTGATACATACTGAAGGTTTAAATTTCAATCTCCATTGAACTAGCAATTTTAAATTCCTAGAACCAGCAAATCAGAAGCAATCTGCTCTCTAATGAGCTAGCTTAAATGTCAATTTCTTATATTTGAATGGAAACAAGAAACTCCACAAGTTCAACCGTATGTCTCCAAGTATAAAACAGAGAACAGGAGCTACACCTTTTACACCCTCTTAACCTTTACGGCCTACAGCACGGTCCCTCGCACACATCACGGACCACATAATGAACGCATGAAATACTTCTTAATACCGTATTTGTAAAACAGGGCCATTATAGTAAAACTTTCCCTCGATGTGGTAACTGTTTAGATGGCGGTCAGCAAACTCTTCCCACAAAGGGCCAGATAGTAAATATTTTCAGCTTTATGGACCAGACCATTTCTGATGCAACGACTCCACTCTGCCCGGAAGCATGAAGGGAGTCACAGACAATATAGAAATCAATGCTTCCCTGCTTTAACCAACACCGTCCAATAGAACTTTCTGCAATGACAGTCTATTATCTATTGAGCACTTGAAATACAGCTGCCCCAACTTAGAAACTGAATTTTTAATTACTTAATTTTAATGATTTCGAATGTAAATAGCCACATGTGGTTAGTGGCTACTGTGTTGAACAGCTCTGCTTTAAGACTACCAACTAGCCAGTTTCATCTCTGTTCAAAAAACTTAAAAAGAATAAATGAGTTAATTTTTTAGGCTAAAAATAAACCCTGTGATTATATTACAGGATGAACTGGAAAGTGAAAACATAATGTAAATTTTCTAACAATTCACAGATCATACTGGTAAATAATCAAAATTCTAAACAAATCAATCTCAGCTCAAACAGTAGGATACGTGTAGAGTTCCATGTATCTGGATTTCGCCATACTTTGTCTGGTATACACTTGCTGGATTCCAGCTCTGAGGTCATCCCAGATCTGGTCAAGGCCGATTTGCTTCAGTCCATGGGGATTCTGACTCCTGTTTGATGACATCGTGAGTAATATTCTGAAGTTGTCCAGTGCAGCAATCCTTATTCAAGGTACAGCTAATTCTCCATTAGATGAAAATATACAGTATCATTCCAAATTTATTCACAGCAGCTCAGAAAGGATGTCCTTTAAATGTAGAGAATGAAATCTCATTGCAGGCAAACCTGAAGAAGAAATAAAGGAATTAATTCTTTCTCAATATCCTGGGGTGGGTTATAGGGTGCCTGCCACACTGATAGAAATACTCAGTCTGCAGGCATTAGCAGGCACCACTCTAATCCAGAGATTATTTCCCTTTCTGTGTGGAAATACACTCATATTACATGGTCTGTGTATAGAAGTATGCTTACTTAGGGGCCGGCCCAGTGGCGTAGCAGTTAAGTTTGCGCACTCTGCTTTGGTGGCCTGGGGTTCGCTGGTTCGGATCGTGGGCGCGGACCTACTCACTGCTCATCAAGCCATCCTGAGGCGGCGTCCCACATAAAAGAGCAACAACTCTACAACTATGATACACAACTATATACTGGAGCTTTGGGGAGAAGAAAGAAAAAAGGAAGATTGGCAACGGTTGTTGGCACAGGGCCAATCTTCCTCAAAAAAAAAAAAAAAAGCTTACTTAGACATTTAGTTCAAATCATGACTATTAGTGCTCATGAGAAAAGCCAGGTTAAACTTGCAGAAGCACAGCTAGCACACTGCCTCTTGCCTTCTAAAGACATCAAAACTTCAGCTGTATTACTTGACCTATGTAACAATTAGAATGACAAACTTGAAGGAAAAAAGGCAAAGAGAATTCCCAGAAAGAGAAACACAAATAGCTAATAAATAGGAAAAACCATTCAATCTTACTATTTATCTGTGAATTTTACTCATTTCTCATTTAGCACTTAGCAAAATGTAAATGTCAGTGAGGCTGAATTCAGGTGAAGGGAAATGGTCACTCCTTTTTTAGAAGGCAATTTGGCAAGAACCGTCAAAATTTAAAATGTACCCTGAATTTCAGGAGACCTGGGTTTGAAGCTTGGCTCCACACCTACTAGGGATGTGGTCTTGGGTTACTTAACTTCTCACTTCTCAAAGCCTCAATTTTCTAGTCTGCAAAATGGGGCAAATCATTTTCCTCAAATAGCTGTTGTGAACTTTAATTAAGATAACATATGCAAAATATTTAACACACAGTAAATGCTTAACAGATGGTAATGGCTATTATTTCTAAGCGTATGAAGTTACTGCAAAATACAATTTATAATGCTTCAGGATTGTAGGTCCACAGATAAAGGACCTTAGCTATTCAATACTGTATTAAGTCAGTACTTCTCAATATGGAAAATCACAGACATACTTTAAGGATTGTCTATGTACATCACATCAAAATGTGGAGGTTTTTAAACAAGTATTTCCAGTGCAAAATTAAGAAACAGTGAGTTATTTTAATGGCTTCATAAAATAAATGTTGTTGGGAGGTAAACGGTATCTGGCACAATAAGAATGGATTGTCAAGACCTGCCAATTCAAGTTTGAGTTACCTCAGCAAGTAACTGAGTGCATCTTGCATCCTCAATGGCAAAGGCACATTGAAGGACAATAGATCATGCTTGTGGATTAAGTCTAAACTACTGAAACCTAAATCACCTCTAATATTCATAATCCAAGCTATGGGAATGCATATTTTATGAAACCACAACATCATTCCTGATCCTGAAAGTATTTTATGTCATATATTCAAATAGGTATGTTAAAATGTGGAATACAAAAATATCTCACACAAGAATTCCCTCATGTTTTAAGGAAACTAAATTCCCTCATGTTTTAAGGAAACTAACAACTCAGCAACCACTCTGCAAATGTTTCCAACATATAATTTCAACCTGCCTTTCCTTTCACCTGCCTGGGGAGGATCACACCAACAGCCCACTTGATGGTCATCAGAGGGTCTGGGATCGGCAGCACCACCTGATGGCATTGCCTATCTAAACAAACCTACTCCTCACCCCACACTTACTTCATTTTCCCCTAAGGGGGAGTTATCACTTAAATTCCCCAGACTCACAGCTAATTCTTTCTCATACCCATCTAGATGCTCTTTTACTCCTTTTTCTTTTTCTTCTCTTTTAATTTCTACTAGCAACTGAGAAAAATGTTCCACTCTTCCCATTTCTATCTTTTCCTCACCATAGCATTTCAACTGGGCACCATAAAAGTCACTTCTGTAATGATGGATAAGCATAGTAGGGTGACATAGCAAACCTTCCTTCTTCAAACCTCCATGTGCCAGTGACTCACAAATGTTTCTCTCCAGCCCAGATTTCTTCTATCAACTCCAGGCCTGTCTATTTTTCCAAGTGCTAGTTCACCTCTTCTCCTGATGTCTCAAACACAACAGGTCTACAACTGAACTCTGGATCTGCCCCCCAACTCCATTCTCTACCAGTGTTGTCCATCTTAGGAAGTGGCAACTACATGTATCCAAAAATCAGGAACCTGGGAATAATTCTAATCCACGCACTCGTCTCTTTCTCCTCTCCCAGTAATCATCATCGTCGTCATCTCTTACCTGGACCACTATTTAAGTAGTCTAAACTACATCATTCCCCCATCCATTCTTCACAGAGCAGTTGAGTATAAAATTATAAATCTGATTAGCTTGTCATCCTGAAAGCAGTGGGGAGCCAAGATAGTCTGAAGCAGAGAAATCCTACTATGGCATAATCAGATCTTTTCTGTCTCTTCATTTGCCTCTTACAAAACTCTCCCTTCATCCCTTGGGCACACAGCCACAAACATTCCCCTCCTGCCTTGGACATGCCAGTCTCCTTTCCACTCCTGAGGATCTTTGCATTTCCTGCTGCTTTTGCCTAGAAAGCTCCTCTCCTTCTTCATCAGGTTGTTTTCCAGCCATACTGCCAGCCAGGTTAGACTTACTGGGAACTCCCAGGTGAGGTCCAGGTTCACCCATTTCCCGCGACTTTCCCTTCTTAGCTCTTATTCAAGGTTGTAATTCCATGCCTGTCTTTATTATAACTCTCTCACTTCATTGGGGAGAAGGATCTCCATGATCCCCGGGCACAGAGATCATCTCTTTTGCTCACCACAATATCTTGAGAACCTAGTTCAGAGCCTGGCACATAGCTCAATCAGTGATTTGCATGAATAAATAAAAGAATAAATTAAGGAAGTAAAAAGCTATACATTTTTAAAGGATTTAGAAATAAGGAAATACCAGTATAAACAAGCATCTGAACTTGCCCCAAATCCCCCTTTAGAATCGCCACAAAATTCTATCCTGTTTCTTCTAAACACTAGATTTTAGGCTAAAATTTATTTCTTGCTATTTCATTTAGTAATGTTTTATATCATCCTGGTCATTGCAAATGTATACGTATTTTAATATAGTGTTTAAGCAAGACTTACGAGTTACAGAAATTTAATGACCATTAATATTTATTTAACAAATATCATGTGCCAGGAACTGTCCTCTGCCCTGGTTATGTACTATCAATAGTAAATCAAAATAGACATCGTCTACTTTCATAACTACTACCATGGAATGAGGTATCTTTCTAAGAAGCTAACCCATAAACTTCTGGTATATAACGTGCTCATAACCTGGAAACTTTATGTACCTGCATTTGGGTACCAAAAATATTTGCCTATAAGAGCCAATTATAGTCACAGACAATTAGAGGCTAATCTTAAAGATCGTTCTGGCTCTTTCTTTTACAGATGAAGAAACTGATTCAAAGAAGCAATCAAACCTGATCAAGATCACAATGCTAGAAAGTGGAAGGACCACCAGCCAGAGCTCCGGATTCTCAAGCCAGTATTACCCGTACTCTAGTCTGCATTTTAGCTTCCTTCATTTTTAAGGCGACAATATCCAGGGAAACCTCTACAAGAGCCATAAGAAGAGAAAAAGATTCACTGATTATCTACTTATTAATCTTAGAAACCCAAACAGCTCCAAATAAAAGAGCTGATAGTTTGAAAGAGCTAATAAATTAGTCCTAATTGTATCAATATTAAATTTATTCAAATATTTTGAAATTTAAGACAGCTGAATTTTTTAAAAGCCTGACCTTTTTTAAACTAAGAAAAACACTGCAAATATCAGAACAGCATGAAAGATAAAGATACCACTTATCATACTAACACAACTCCCCACAAAGTTAAAATACACCGAATAAAACGGTTAATGTGGATTTTCCTCTACCTTCACTGTCCTAGTTCAATATCACTACCTACACGTTCTTTACACGTTCCTTCACCTTCATATTACACTTCTGATTCTAGTTATCAGTCTTACTCCACCCAGACTCACTCATCTCTAAGAGATCAAATACAACTTTTCATGTCAAGTTTACTTTATCGTACATATTTTGTGTCCAGTTCTATACATGGAAATTTGGTGGCACAGCAAATCTCAACTTATATACAGAATATGCTGAAAAGTCAGCAAAATATTCTACTCCTGCTTTTATGTGCTTTGTTTTCTCTTTGAAATTACCCATTCCCTTTTTCTAGTTGTCTCTATTGAGTATCCAGAATTCATACACAGTTGATCTGAGGTTCTCAAAAATTCATGTCCTTATCTACTGAACTGAGAAGTTTAAAGAGGATAACCTTATCTTATATTTTTAACACCCCCTAGAGAACCTCACATGTATATACTTAAACATTTATCACTAATAGAACAGCAAAGAAATCTAGAACTAAGTCTAAAAGGAAATGTTAAAAGCAAGCACACCAGGAAAATGTCTTAAAGGTCAGGCCACACGCTGACAGCAACACCCGACCTGCTGGTCTCAGGCTGGGCTCTCTGGAGCAGACGCTGGGACAGAGTTTGGGTGGAAGATGCTTCTCAGGCATGACACCTGTGAGATGAAGGAGGACTTGGCAGAGAAGGAGGTGAACTGTGATGAAGCCCCCACAAAGCCGGCACCAACCTGGCAGGGAACTCTGCAATAAGCATCGCCAGACTGGTGCACACAGGGCTGCAGAGCCGGGCCTTCCTGCTCCCGCTCAGCCAGGCAGCTCTGTAGCCGAGCCAGGCCCTGGAAGAGCTGACAGCTGGAGGCCATTTGCTGACCACATTCCCCACACTGGGAGTCAAGTCCTTCCCTGAAGGGGCATCTGGGTGGGGCACCCCCATATCTACCACAGTGCCCAAATGGACACAAGATGCTCCGGTAATAGAGTTTGCCATCTTAGCGTGTATGGGTGTGTGTACATAATCTGCTTATGCATCACTCAAGTGTTTAATAAATTAAAATGACTGTAAAACTGCTTGGAGTAAAAAATACAATATAGGTGTCCACAAAAGACTGGCTTATCTGTCAATGTTGAATTGTCAGAAATATACCACTTTACAAACTATATATCCTCTCTCTCATAACCAGGCCATTAAAAGCTGTCAATAATCTTAAGCAGACTTCAAAAAACGTCAGAGAGGTTCAAATGGCTTTTAGGTTAAGGGGTAAAAATATTTTCCCAATAAATCATATCACACAGCCAAAAAACTTAGGAAAAAAAGCTGACAGATATTAAAAACAATAAACACTAAATGAAATACATACTTAAGAATTTAGGTAGTTTTCAAAAGTACTCTGGTATAAGAGACCCTTGGATTACAGGGTTCACCAGCTGTGGTCATGGAGATCCAAGACTAACACAGACTCTGCGTATTTGCCACTTCACCATTTGGAAGTACAGGCGGGGGCCCAGGAAACCAAGGCACAAAGTGCAGCTGATCAAGGACTGGCACCAACAGCAGAGCCAGCTGCACCGTCTCACACTAGCCACCAGCTCGTGAAGCCTGAACAAACGCCAACAGACGCGCACACACTATTCCACTTCACCTTCATCTCTCCCTAGGAAAATAAGATAATGGAATGGAACACAAGAGTCAAAATAAACAGGTCCAATTGGAGAAGGGAGGGTGGATATTTACTGACTCGTCTCATAGAAAGATGGTGTTGTTCCAAAGAGATATGAAAGCCAACAGAATCAACATTAAATGAGCTTTCTAACGATTCAAACCGTGAACTAATCAAACAGCCTATCTCTCAAGATTAATGATGCATAAGATTCCTTCACTGAGTAGAAGTGTGAACTAACTAAACGACCCCCAAGAATCCTGAAAAATATATCCTCTTTAATATTAGTAATTCAGTTTCACTAGTAATGAAAGGGTTTTTTTTTTAAAAGAGCACTTAAAACAGTTGTTGACCAAACGCTAATTGGTACATCAACTGAACAGAACATCAAGGGAATCTGGGAAATGCTGGCTTTAGTGAAGTTAAATACTTTGTTTGCTACAAGACTTCAGAGGCCTTAAAAAGTGAACATATCTTATGAATTTCCACCAGAAAAACAGTATAAAGCATCCTGTACTCAAACTGACTTGGCCATAGAGCATTTTTTCCAGAATATATCTCAGGCCTGGTTTTTCAACAAACTGTTTCAAGGAGCAACACAGCTTTAGAAGAAAAAAAAAAGATAAATCTGTGCTGATCCCTACTGATTCCTAACTCTCTTGGGATCAACCATATACTGTTCTGCAGGTTTTTTCACTTAATAACGAGATATACCTCACTTCACTTAATGAAATACACCTCACTGTTTTTGTGAGCTGTATGATATTCTATTGTTCATCAAACTAGTATCCTGCTAAAGAGCTTCTAGGTGTTTACTTTTTAACAGTTACAAGTAATACTGCAACAAGCAGCCTTCTACAGATTTCTCTTTCACTGACTTGAGTGTGTATGATCAATACCTCCATGTATCTATATGATAAATGGACTACGGAACCATCTACTAGGACAGAACACACGAGAGGAGGAATAGATTGGTGGGAGGTAGTTTGCTTTGGGACATGGTAAATCTGAGGTGCTTGTGAATCATCCCAGGAAGCTAGACTGTGGAGAACTAATCTCTGACAGGAACCACTTGAGTCTGGGAGTCAGAGTCAATCAGAGAAATTACAGAAAGAGATGGGCCAAACTCAGTCCTGAGGAACATCTAGAAACTAAGGAGATGATGGGTAATCCATGGAGTTTGTACCTGCAAAGTTACAGCCAAAAACAATGAGAGGCCTCCCTTCCCTGGAGGCCAAGGGAAGAAACGGCTGTGGTCAGCTGGGCCTCATTATATGGTCACTGCCATTTATTTCTTGTATGATCTTGGCTAAATCACCTAATATCCGTGGGGGTCAGGATTAAACGAGGCGACATAGTGTAACAAATGTTAGCCATTATTTTCATCATCATGACGATATCTGAAATGCAGCTTCTTGGCTTTAGTTTTATGTAAGCCACTGGTGACCTTAGCAAGGAAAGTCTCACTGTGGTTTTTAGGGTAGAAATCAAACTGAAACAGGTTGAGAGGAACGGAAATGCAAACAATCTTTAAAATTTTGGCCGTGAAGAAGTGAAGAAAGCTGGAAGGGGATATGATGCCCAAGCAAGGCTCACATGCCCTCATTCTCTCTCTCTAGAGAAAAGAGTGAGGGACAGAAGGATAGGAGGCTGTGGTTGGAAGTGAGATGTCAGATCAATGACTCTGAAAGTGGTGCAGCCTGGGTGGTAAGGCCTAGGCTGGGCCAAGCCTAAGAACAACTGGAACAGAACACAGCTCAAGGAAGTGACAGGTCAAGCCACTGGGAGGACTGTCCACGTAGAAGTTGAACCACCTAAGATAGCGAGTGTTGGGGAGTGGAGAGGAAGACTGAGCTGGGTGCCAGAGCGTCCAATTAATTTCTGAAATCTAGTGGTGAGCTGATGACCACTACAGGGAAGAGAATCAGCAGAGCCTCCAAGTCTGTCTACGGCTGTAAACGTCAGAAGGTACTGACCCATCTTCAACCTGGAGGCTTGTGCAATGTGGCGGAATATAAACAGCCACACCTTGGCTTTAAGGAGTCTTAGCCCTTGAGGAAGGGCAAGGAGGCTGAAGGAACATGTACAGAGGTTACAGAAGAGTTTCCCATTCACAGAACAGGACTCCAGAAAGCTCTGTGAAGAACTGAGGCGAGGAAAGAATGGGGAGAGTGGGGTAGGGTTTTGGTCAGAGAGGACCATGATGCAGCTATGGGGGTGTTAGTTCAGAAGAAGGAAAGACGACCTGAGGGCCTCCAACAGTGACCACGGGGAGAGATGGGGGAGTCAAGCCTCTAGTTTCAGGAAGGAGGACAGCCTCCACCTTACAAGACTCGGCTGTGGCCCTCAGATTGGACTACAGGGCCAAGCATTTCTTCACCACATCTCTAACCAACTAAGCTTTGTGCATTCTCTTAATGTATTATTTCCCTGACAATTCCCAAATCAAGAACAAACGGGAATGTAAATTCTTAAGACTTTAATGAACATAAGTACTTTTCTACTCTAGGAGAGGAACCCATAACTTTTAAAGTAATAAGAGAATTTTGTCCCTTCTTAATTTCACCTCAAATACTCAAAAAATCTAGATGTCACTTTTGCCTACTAATGCAGCCCTGTTATTTGCCTCTGTTTCTCTAAATTAAGGCCAAACACATCTAGCAGATGCTGTTGCAGAAGCCAGTGCTGAGGAGTGTTAAACAAAGCAAGATAATTCAAATCAGAGTTGTAGCAGGAATGCAAGAAACGGTTTTTCAAAAAAAGACTATCTATAGCTGCTTCAGTTAGGTTGATTGCTTTTGAAAAATGTAAAAAGAAACAAAGCACTGACTTAAAATGTTATGGAATCTTCTAAAAATGAAGTCTATATTAGAGTTAATGAAAATACAGTTAAAATTCACTGTTAAAAAATAAGACGAAATTGAGCTTTTCTAGTTTAGTAGCATTTTAAATCTGATCAGTTTAAATGACCCTGGGTATTATTCAAGAAAGTAATTACTTATTTTCTAACATTTGGTTAAAAGTATGCATAACACTCTTTTACTTGCAGTGTGGCCGGTAAGATATGAAATGTAGAGTAAGACAAACGATTGAGACCTAGTGAAACTCTCGCATATGTACACCAAGAAACATGCAAACACATGCATTTGCTGCACTGTTTGTAAGAACCACCACAACAAAAACTCCAAACTTGGAAACAACCCACATGTCCACCAATAGGAGAATTCACAAATAAACTGTAAGATAGTCACACAATAGACCACACACAGATCGAGTCAATTTTAGCTACATACTTCAACATGGATGAATTTTAGAAAGAATTCTGAGTGAAAAAGGTGACAGGGGAATACATATAGCCAGAGACCACTTTTATACATAAGATTAAAAAAGAAAGAAAGAAAGAAAGAGAGCGCTCCTATGAAAGGAGAGGCTAGCAAACCCTAAGGAAGAATGGGAAGACACTGTCATGACCCACAACACATATCTGGTTAAGGCACTGGTCACCATGGTTTTACTGTGCTTACGTTTAAACAAACAAACCAAAACACCATACTTGTTAAATATATATTCTGTGTGGGTGAAATGATAATACGGCTGGAATTTATTTTAAAATGTTGGAGAAAAAATAGCTGAGTGGGGGCCAGCCCAGTGGTGTAGTGGTTAAGTTCAACACTCTCCACTTCGGCGGCCCGGGGTTCATGGGTTCACGTCCTGGGCACGGACCTATACCACTCATCAAGCCATGCTGTGGCGGTGTCCCATATACAAAATAGAGGAAGACTGGCCCAGATGCTAGCTCTGGGCCAATCTTCCTCAAGCAAAAAAAGGGGAGGACTGGCAACAGATGTTAGCTCAGGGCCAATCTTCCTCACCGGAAAAAAAAAAAGCTGAGTGATAGGCACATTTGTAGTTTCTATTTTCCGTAATAAAAAGTTAACAAAAAAACTCAGCAAATCTACACAATATATGAAGTAAAAATAGAAAGAAAAGCAAGAGGGATACAGATGAGGAGTAGGGATGGGACTGGAATCGCACACAGCCACATGGAGCCGCACCGTACCGGAGATGGTCTATTCTGAAAGGTGGGGAAGTGAGGTCACTGCAGTAGCATGGTCTCATCTTGCATACCTGGAACATACCATTAGGTTTTATTACGATCTAGTTGATGTATACAAAGGAAAACAATTCAGCAGGTTAAAGGATACTCAATGCCATTTAGAACTGAGACTTCCAGCTCCCAAGCTGAGAAATTCTTAAGTTCTATTACAAATTCTTCAATTCCGTTAAAGTTTTAAACAAATGCCACACCTGAAAAAGTGAATGATTCAGCCAACTTGGATTTGAAGTGTACAGCTGAGACTAGGTAACACTGCCCAGCAAAAAAAGTAAAGCTTCAGGCTGTACAATCTGCACGAAGTTCTGTTTGGGATTTCAATAGTAGATGTCTACAACTTCACTTGAATAATTTTAGGAGTAGGAACGGCCACCAGCATCAGGGTAGGTGTGGCACTCTCCTACTTTGCCAGGACGACGGCGGCCACAAGACCCTCTCTCTGTATACCTACAACTCCAAGCTGCTCATGAATCCAGCTCTTCCTCCTCCTTTCCTTTCTCCGGATCCTACAGAGGCCACAAACTCACATGTCCAAAACTGAACACCTCCCCCCATCTGTCTTTCTTTCCACTTTAGTTAACAGAAGCCTCAGGTCCCAACTCAAAATCCTGGAGGTATGGAAAGCGCCACCTTCATTTCTAACCACCCATCCATTTTTTCCTTATTACAAATACCTCACTCTTCCTCCCCAGGCCCTCTACGTAGACCTTAAGGGTCACGCTTAGCCTCTTGACTGGTCTCTCTACCTTCAAGTTAACGCCCCTTCTGTATTTCCCATGTTGGTAAGAGAAGTCAGCTTTGATTCCTACCCCGATGTAAAGTCAGTTCCATCAATTCTCCCTCCTCCTCATCCCTTGAATCCGCCCCTTCTCTCTACATCCACTACAACCACTAGAGTCCAGGCATTACTACCTCTCACCCAACTCACTAACAAAAGTCTCTGCACTGGTCTCACTGTCACCAGTCTCGCCCCCTCCAATCCATCCTCCACACTGCTGCCCGAGTTAATTTCTAAAACACAAACAGCCATTCATTCTGTTAAATGAATGAACTCCATGACCACCTTCCACACTCTACCACACCCATGACTACCCCCACACAGTATCTATCAAGTGGAACTGCTTGCTCCACGTCAGTTTACTGTGTAAGGAAAGGACCTAATATTTATCGTAGGCTATGATGCTAGACTTAGTGCCAACAGGAGATTTAATACTTCCTCTCATTGAATCCAATAACCATATTCTTCGATGGTACTATCTATTTCTTACAAACGAGGAAACTCAGGCTCAGGGATGTTAAATAATTTGCCCAAAGCCACTCTGCTAATAAGTGGCAAGGATTCAGACCCAAGTATTTGGATTCCAAAGCCACATTCTTTCCATCACCCACCCCCCTGACCATGCTGTTTCCTTAGGAAAGTGAAGGTTTCTTATTCCACTTCCTTCAAAAGTGTGCTACCAAGACTTACCCTTCGATTTGAGATTACAACAAGGCTTCCAAAGGAACCACGCAAAAAGACATGTGAAAGCTTCATGATGTGAATGTGGAATGAGAAGCCCAGATGACTGCAAACCAACAGGTCAAGGAAGAGCTGGCAAATTCATGAACTGGACATTTATTTATACTTATAGCCTCAAAACTAAAGTTTTCTATTTCATCTGAATATTCACTTATTAGCATTTAAATGTTAATTACTTAAAACTTTCACTTTTTAAACCAAAGGAATCTTAACTTAAAGATGTCAGAACAGGGGCTAACATCTTGTAAAGGTAGACCAACAATTTATGCATTCAATAATCAGAATTATATTTGTACATCTACCAGGAACGGCATTTACTACCTTAGATGTACCTACATGACTTCATTACTGAAATTCAAGGCTTGCAAAATTTACACTTACTTATAAAATTTATTATTCCATTTCTATATAGAACTAAGGGAATAATTACAATTATGTTCAAACGATTACAGTTGACAAGAAGCATAAAAAATTGCAATTCATATCCTAATAGATGGCTTCCTAGAGACATTAGCTGAGTTTTGTCTCTACTTAAAGTCATTCTAAACCTTTAAATCCATGGCTATAAAATAAGAGAAGCAACATAAACACATGCCCAAATGAGAAACGGGTTCTGCTATTTCTCAAATAACCAGTTCAAAGCCAAATTCCCAAGACCTGAATGTATCATAAGTGCTCAAACTGCTCTGTTTATGTCTTTACTCAAAGCTAGTAATTAAACATTTAGGGGATTAAAAGACGAGGTTTAGTTAACATAAATTTACCATATGACCTATCAGTTCTACTATTAGGTATCTGCCCAAAAAACAAGAAAACCAAAGACCCGTAAGCCAATGTTCCATAGCACATTATTTATAATAGCCCCAAAGCGGGAACAATCCAAATGTCTATCAATGGGTGAATGGATAACAAAATGTCATACAGTCACAAAAGAATACTATTCAGCAATAAAAAATGAAGTACTGATACATGCTACAGCACGGAGGAACCTCAAAAACACTACGTGAAAGCCAGATGCAAAAGACCACAAATTATATGATTCCATTTATTATATGAAATATGAAATGTAGAGACCAGGCAAACTATAGAGACAGGAAGTAGACTAGTGCTTGTCTGCGGCTGGGCTGGGAACAGAGTGTGACCGCGAGCAGGCACGAGGAACCATGCCCTGTGCCTTAGGTAATACGGCAACAGTGTAACTAAATAAGCAGGAAGTCACAAGCATAAAGTCTCATGGCAGTTCCTGGTTAAGTGATGATCATCTAGACATTCGTACATCTGTTTACATGAGATTCTTTTTTTTTAATTGATTCTTAATAGTTTATAACATTGTGGGGTTTTATTAGTTGTACATTATTGTTTGTCCGTCACCATGTGGATGCATCCCTTCACCCCTTGTGCCCACCTCCCACCCCCCTTCCCCTTGGTAACCACCAATCTGTTTATATGAGATTCTTGAACACTCACTTAAAAATTCTCATGCTGGCAAAACTCCAGGGGTAAAGGGAGTTAAAGAGAAACAACCCAAAAGACAAAGGTGATATTATTAAGAGAACTAGATAAGTTACGTGAAGAAGCCTGGATCTAAGGGAAGATGAAGACCTTAATTTTAAATATGTTGAATGTGAAGTGATTTAAAAAAAAAACACCAAAATGCAAATGCCAAGTCAGACAGTTTAAAAATATAGAACTGCACCCCAAAGGAAATCACACCTGAAGAAATAAATTTAGCAATTGGCACAAAGCTGAAATTGTTGGCATCAACGTGGGATAAAATCTTCAAAGCCTAAGGAAAGAACTTAATAGAGGCCAGAAAACAGAAGCCAGAGGAGGAGAGCTTTATGAAACATCTAGTCCTCAACAGGGTCAACTGTCTGAGATAAATCAAGGACAAGGTCTATGAAGAACAAGTCGCTGCTTGTACTAAGTGCCAGGAGACAGTGACCTTCAAGAATGCAGCTCTGAAGAGTGGAGGCCACACTGTAGCCAAGCAGAAACGGCCCTCTCAGAACCATGGGAGAAGACACTGGACTCGGTGTCGCTGGTGGAAACCAACATAAACCTGCCCCTCCTGGTGTCTGGCGTCACAAGAGGATTCCCAACTAGCTCAGATAATGAGATGACTTGTTACCCCCATTTGCCGTTATACAATGAAAGTGAGCGAGACGTGAATTTTTCTTTTAAACTCTACAGCCAGTACACAAGCATAACTATTATAAACTTATAGTTGAATACAATATGGCAACTATCATGCTTCAACTTCAAAAGCAAACTACACACCTTATTCAAATATAATGTACAGCAAATGATAATTATTTACAACCACACTCCCATCATAAAACTTCCATGCCTGTATCACAGTTGAGTGTATATAACCCTGAATTCAAAGTCTGATATAAAGTTAACTGTGCTCTGCCCGTGTCCATGCTTCCCACTGCCTCTAACAGGGGTCCCTTGGCAATCTCATCAAGTGATCCCCAGTCCAGACCACCCCCAGATGGAACTGAGAAAATACTACCACAAGCACTACAGAGAAGAGACAAATAAGAGAATCCAAAACCAGTGAGCACTGCTGGTCAGATCCAGTTAGAAGGAGACATGTGGTTCCTTCTACAATGCCAGTTCTAATTCTGTTAACTAATTTTAAAGACCCAAACACCACCTTCTCAGAGTTGTAAAGATTTAAATGAGAAATCCTCTGCAAAAATGCCTAGTCCTACACCTGGTACATAGTAGGAATTCCCCAAATGAGAGCTCTCTTTCTTCTTCCTAAACAGTAATAAATGCTGATCATTAAAAACCCATATAATTCACCTGATTTTAGTGAAAAAAATTATTAAAATCCATTAAATGCAAGGACATTTTGAGTATGTTGAACATTATTCATGTAATATTTGCAAAACTTTCCTTACTTCTGCTCTGTGAAAGACAAGGTCTAGAAAATGAGAAGACAAGCCAGAGTGGGAGAAAATATTTGCAAAAGACACATCTGAAAAAGGACTGTTAACCAAAATATATAAAGAATTTTTATAACTCAATAAAACCACTTGATTAAAAAAAAAGAGCCAAAGATCTCACCAAAGAAGATATACAGGTGGCAAATAAGCATATGAAAAGATGCTCCACATTATATGTCATCAGGGAAATGCAAACGAAAATGGGATGCCACTATACACCTATGAGAACGGCCAAAATCTGGAACACTGACACCACCAAATGCTGGTGAGACTGTGGGGCAACAGGAACTCATTCACTGCTGGTGGGAATGCAAAATGGTACAGCCACTTTGGAAGACAGTTTGATGGTTTCTTACAAAACTAAACATACTCTTATCATTTGATCCAGCAATCACACTGCTTGGTATTTACCTAAAGGAGTTGAAAACTTATGTCCACACAAAAACCCGCACACGGTTGTTTACAGCACCTCGATTCATAATTGTCAAACCTTGGAAGCAACCAAGATATCCTTCAGTAGGTGAATGGATAAATAAATTATGGTATACCCAGACAATGGAATATTACTCAGCACTAAAAAGAAATGAACTATCAAGCCATGAAAAGACATGGAGGAACCTTAAATGCATAATATGAAGTGAAAGACACCAGTCTGACAAGTCTACATACTGTATGATTTCAACTATATGACATTCTGGAAAAGGCAAAACTATGGAGACAGTAAAAAGATCAGTGGTTGCCAAGGGTTGGGGGGTGGGGGGATAAATAGGCAGAGTACAGAGGACTTTTTAGGGGAGTAAAACTATTCTGTATGATACTATAATGATGGATATATGTCATTATACACTTGTCCAAACTCACAGAATATAAAACACCAAGAGTCAACCCTAACGTAAACTATGGACTTTAAGTGATTACCATGTGCCAATGTAGGTTCATCGAGTGTAACAAATGTACCACTCTGGTGGGGGATGTTGATAATGGGGGAGGCTGTGCACGTGTGGCAGCAGGGGGTAGATGGGAACTCTCTGTACCTTCCTCTTAATTGTGCTGTGAACCTACAACTGCTCTAAAAAACTGTCTTTAAAAACAAAACCAAAGTGGAAACTCACTTTTGATTTTTATATTTTGTTGATGAAATATGCTTGCATTTTATAATCTAGAAAACATGAGTAAACAAAAAGCTAGTATCGAATAGCAAATACTGTATTTGTTTATTGTCACTATTTGAATAATGGATGCTTTAATGAGCGGATTTTACATTTATACCTGTTACTACAAAAATGGAAAATATATCGATAATTAAAGGTTCTTCTTTGTAAACAGAAAACCAGGCTCCAGGACATTCAGATTTAATGGAATCAATACTTCCGATTTGTGGGCTCCTTTCTGTGGATGGAGGGCAGGGGCCCAATTCATAGTTGAACCCTCAGCACCACAGTGCTTTGGCACACTGCAGGCGCTCTAGAAATATTGGTGAATTTACTACTCCAATATTTTGGGGACATACCTGAATCTCTGATGATGCTTAAAAACCCATTCAGTCCATCACCATATAGAACTACTACACAATAAGGAACATGTTGGAACATGGTTAATTACATGTCATTTTATTTTCTACCTGCGTAGTAACAGTATCAAAAAAAATGGAGGGTGGGGGGCAGCTCGGTGACATAGCGATTGAGCTCACGCGCTCCGCTTTGGCGGCCCGGGGTTCAGAGGTTCTGATCCTGGGCACGGACAGATGCACCGCTTGTCAAGCCATGCTGTGGTGGCGTCCCATTTAAAGTAGAGGAGGACAGGCGCGGATGTTAGCCCAGGGCCAGTCTTCCTCACAAAAAAAAAAAAAAAAAAAGTAGGGGGGTACACATTTACATTATGTATAAAACTTAAGAAAAATATAATTATTCAAACAAGCCATAAAAACTGTAAAACTGATGGCTTTAAAAAACTAAGAAACAAGGCCAGGACTCACCATTCTGGGGTAAGATAAGAGCAAACGTATTGCAAGCTTTACGGTTCAGTTCTGTCTTCTCCCACTTTCTAAAAACTAGCAGAGCTTTGAAATTAGAAGGCCCTCGAACTTACACGAAATGAATTAATACAGCTGCCTTCTCCTTGTGATCAATCTTTGTCCTCCTAATCAAATACAAATATATGCACATGCTAATTCAATTCCTTCCTCCAAACACACACACACATACAATTTCATAATAATGAGAAATTTCAGATGTCATTGGGTATGAAATTTTCTCCTAAGAACATCTTAGGAATTAGGAAACAATTTTTACTCTTAGACTTGGTACTCGTACAATTAATTAATAGAAGAGGTCCTTTGAAAGCCGAAAAATCCACATACAAGCACTCAAAGCCTTAAATATTGTTCAATTCGTAACTGAATCTTAATTCAGTCAGCAAACAGATTCTTCTTTCTTTAATTACTATGTGACTTCCAAGTAGGATGTCACAAGCATTACTGGTATAAATGCTTCAGAAAACTTGAAAACCCTCAGATGACCATGACCACTTAATATTTAATAGGTGCTACACAGACTGACCAGTTTGTCCATATAAACTAGTTTTAACTGTTAAGGACTGAATTTCAGTACTCAGTTTCGGCACAATGCTTTTATGAGCATTTCTGTTCAACGATCTAGCTTGGTGTTTGCATGTATTTTATTTCCAAGTATTTTTGTTTACTCTGAAACAAGAAAAAAACGCTATTACATTTGATCATGATTATCTACACCATACATGTTTTTCAGATTGAGGACTGCAAAGTATTAATGTGTGGGCCATGAGGTCATCCTAGGAAATGGCAACCGGAACTTTTCAAAAAAGTGAAATAGAGAAAAAAGAGCTCACAGAACATAAAGTAGGTGTTATTCAGTGCATCTTTTATTTCAGTTATGTCTGTTTATGTATGCGGTTATCCTACAAAATGTATTTCTTCCTGCAGAAACAATTCAAGAAGCACGGATCGACATTACGCAGGGACATGACTATTTCCCACAGTTAATATATAAATGTACGTGGATGCTTGTGAGGCTTCCAAACTCTGGCTCCACAACTCACTAGCTGTGTGAACTTGGGCCGATTCCTTAACTTCTGTGCCTATAATTATCTGTAATGGGGATAACAACAGTGCCTGTCCTATAAGGTTGTTGTGAGGAATAGATGAGTTATGTAAATAAAATGTTTAGAAGAGTACCTGACCCGCAGTAAGCATTTGCTACTATTCATATTAACACTTCTTCAAAGGTTATTAGATGTCCTTGAAATTCCTAACATTAAATTAAAAAACAACAAAAAACTTCTGGGGGGGTGGATTCCAAAGGTAGCAGGCCTATTTTTTAAGTTAAAATGAAGTAAATTAACATTGCCTGAAAATTTCACAGTAACCTTGATAACGGATGACACCAGGTGCAGTACTTCCCAAAAATTCCCACCCAAGTGTTGCTTATCATCAGAAGTGGAGAGCTTTGTATTCTGATGGACCTGGGGATCCAGCCAGAAGTTGCTAAAAGTTCAAATTTTCTTTGAAATCTCATTCTTTCTTAAGATTAACCTGAAAATCTTTCATTCTACCACAAAATATGTTTGTTTTAATAGAATGTTTTAAATGTTGAAAAATGTTTCTTACCCATCTTACTAGATAACGAGTGAGCTGCTGTTGTACTGAATCCACTAAGTTTGGAAAACCCACTGAAGAGCTTTCACTGCACATCAGCATCCAAGAAATTTGTCTTCTGTCGGGTGCCACAGCATCTTAAGGACCCAGACTAACACAGGTATGCAGATACAAACAGCAAGTCGTTTTTCAGTCCTGAGATGACCAGGATGCTGGTGGTACAGGAAACACTTTCAGGCCACTGAGGGTGCAAATCTAGATGTGGACCTTCCACTAGGGAGGCTGGATCACATGTCACACACAGGTGGCAAGTCTCTCCTTCTCCTGGTGAGGTACGTACAAGGGCTGCTTCCGGAAAGGATGCCTTATTCTACCACAAATGCTGTAGACTTTCATTTAAATGAAATCTTTCAACTCAGTTCCCACAATTCTGTTCAACTAATTTCCAAAATTTCCCACATGTGATGAACAGTTTGCCCTATAGCTGGTGAGTGCTAAGCCTTGAAATAACATCTGCTAAATAAGCAGATTTTAAAAGCTACCACATCACTAAGTGAACAAGAAGTCGTTCACCCAATCTGGGTTTTCAAGCCTTTTCATTACTTTCTTTCCACTAACATAAATAAATTAACCCTAAGTTCAAAGATTCTAATCAGCAACTTTCCCCAGCTAAGTGAACTTTCAAAGACACTTCCCATTTCACTACAAACTGGTTCAAAAAGGATAAACAGTCCTCCCCCTACCACTCTCTCTAAATGATTTGGAGATTTTACTTTTTGATTTGTTTTGAATACAATTTACCAATTCATTCACTCTGAAGGTCCCTAGAGAAATCAAGAAGTGCCCTCTTTTAGGTGAAATCGTCTTGGCACATGGACAATGGTCCCGAATACTCAGGGTCACAATGAGCCCAATGCCACCTAGTGTACTGTTCTGTGGGCCCACCTGTCAAGAGCGCTGGCCCCCTTCCATGCACATGTGCAGTGCTGCCCTTGATAAAAAGCATCACGTTCAAAAGTCCTTACTAGCTACTACAACGTCAAGTACTCAGAAATTTAATATTTTCAGATATCATAAATATTGGGGAAAGGATGTGGAGAGATACATAATACACAAGTGTGTATAAATCTGGGCTTTGCATCAATCAAGGCTAAATAATTAAATTCAGTCTCTCAATCACTTATTTGAATTCTGCTCATTTTGAGCTCATGAAATATGCCATTTGATGATAACCTTCAATAAGAGAGGTTTTTCTTTTGTTTTTTGGAGGCAGGAGGGGGGCTTTTAAAAAAAATATTCCCCCCCCGACTCAAAACAATCTAGCCATATCTATAACAAAGGAAAAAATTTGGTAAAACCTGTAACATCAACTTTCTCTGAGATGATTCTAAAACAGATTCAAGCATCTAGCATTTCTTCTGTTTATTTTTGTGTGTGTGTGTGAGGGAGACCCGCTCTGAGCTAACATCAGTTGCCAATCCTCCTCTTTCTGCTGAGGAAGACTGGCCCTGGGCTAACATCCGTGCCCATCTTCCTCTACTTTATATGGGATGCTGCAAAAGCATGGCTGACAAGCGGTGCATCGGCAGGTGCCTGGGATCCGAACCCGCAAACCCTGGGCTGCCAAGCGCGAACTAAACCTGCTGTGCCACTGGGCCAACCCCCTTTCTGTTTATTTTTTTTAATTGAACTGCTCCTAGTCGAGATGTTTCTTTCTTTTCAGTTGCAAAAATTTATAGTGAATTTCCCTCTGTCTGCACAACTTGTTTTTACAATCACTATAAAACTGGTAGTTGTTTAGGTTATTGTCTAGGGGCAGAAGACACACAGAAGCAGCTCATTGCACCTCTACAATAACTGAAACCTGTACACAAATAAGAATAAAGAACATCCTACATATTAGGACTGTTACTATTTCTATCAACACACTAGTTGTGGCTGGGGAAGCACCATCGTCTTTACCATCAGACTCAAGTTTAGTGTGGGAAGCCTCAAAGAAATGCCTGTCAACATTCTTGATTTCACGTAATTTACTTCATTAACTTGTGTTTTTTTCTCAAGCAAGGTTTTCAAGATTATGCTTCAAACAGCTTATTTTGAAAACCAAACATGTTCCCAGTTAAAAATATAAATATTTTTTAAAAGAACACCCAAGTCACAAAATCCAAATTTTTCCCATAGTTTTCTATCAAGAGCTCACAAGGACATTTTAGAGAGCTTGGGCTTCACCAACACGATCAATTTTCTAAAATAAAATTTACACATCAAAACTTTGCAAATAAATCAACTTCTGCAAAGTATAAATGCAATGGACTATAGAAAGAAGCACATTTTAGGACTAATTTTGTTCAGATTTCAAAGAGTATGCGCTTATACTCAGTCTACACTAGACTGTCGACGAAACAAACAAATCCTCCTCTGCACTGTGGGAAAAAATCTTTTAAATGTAAAACTGCAGTTCAGTTCACTGCTGCCAAGGGAGTCATGTGAATGTGTTTTAAAATCACTTTTCACTCTAACTATGAGGAGAATCTACCGTCCTAGTTACACACACACCCTCACCTAGTTATCTACCATAAATATCGCTAGAAAGAGACATCTTACACCACATTCATACTTTTAAAAGGAAACTTTAGTGTAACATGGTTTGCTGGCTATAATCTGTGAATTCTTTAATCATACGTGTTTTCCATAAATCATCCTTATCAACAAAATTTCTACATTTATAATTTATTATAAGTAAAATCTCAAAGTTTACAGAACTTTCCCAAATTGGTTTGCTTTACTGAAATTTCATTAAATTTTATTACTAGAAATCATACTCCCAGTTTGAAGACCCAGAACAAGACAAATAGCCAGAACCAACACCAGCCACTTGAAACTGAGAAGCGCAGCATGCTAGTATCTGCACATAGCCAGGCTTGCAGGATTCTTTTGAGCTTTAAGAGATGGGATCGTGTGGTAAAGGACTGGCAAGGACCGAGAGCACAGCCCGCTCCACCAAATCATGGTGACTCAAACCCCCACTCTGGACAGACTTTGTAGTCAAGGAGCCATGACAAACCCCGAACACAAGTGATGCCTGTGTCACCAGGCATGAGGATGTAAGGGCAACGTGAAGCTGGTGAAGAACCAAAACAGAAAGTACGAACACAGAGCATTTTGAAGAACTAACAAGATTTAATAGCTCGCTGAACACGGACAAGAGAGAAAAACCGGTTTCAGATATAATGCTAGAAATAGACAAGTTGAGTATGGTTTACAGAGCAAAAGAGATCAGTTTGGGGCAAAGTGAGATGGAAGTAAGGGCAGGTTAGCCAAACGGAAAAGCCCTGAGGGCAGTTAGAAGGACGGAAGGAGCTCGGCTGGAAGTCGATGAGCTGTTAAAACCATCAGAACTTTTATTTGGCTTCAGCCAAAATAAAAGTGAAAAACCCCACAGCAAAATAAACTAGAACAGAGAATCAAGTCAAAAAGACATCTCCTGAATGTCCATTAAGAGAAGATATAACCAGAATATTCCCCAGAGAAGCTAATGCCAAGAGACCGTTCAAGAAAAAAAGAAAGGTAAAAGGCTGGCCAGGTGGTGTAGTGGTTAAGTGGGTGTGCCCCGCTTTGGTGGACTGGGGTTCATGGGTTTGGATCCTGGGCACAGACCTATGCACCACTTATCAAGCCACATGTTGCATCCCCTCCTTAATGGGGCCAAAATGCTCTAGAAAACAGGCCTGCTTGTGCTTCCCCAACTAATTTAACCTAACATCTCATGTGAACAGTGTCACAGTCTGGAGACCACTGTACTAGAAATGCAGGAGAACCAATTTAATGTATCAGGAAAGACTCTAAAAGAATATTAAAGAGAAGAAGTAAAGTCTGATTTTCAATCGACTGAAATGATTTTAAAACCTGGGCAGTTTAGACTTTTAAAGACAAAAAGGGAAGAGTATGAATTCAATCTTTGTAGTTAATGTTATAAACCAGCACTTTCCAGTTTTAACATATGACTCCAAGAAAATGTGAATGATGCATGCTCTGATTTTGCTGCTGTTCCTTGGTACTGATTATGGATTAATGCTGATCCATGTGCTTAAAAAAAATTTTTTTTAGATACTTCCCTGTAATAGCATTTAGGATTTAGATTTAGACAAGAAATCAAGTGAAACAAAAATCGTTCCTAGGGGCGAGCCCCATGGTCTGGTGCTTAAGTTCAGCGTGCTCTGCTTCAGCAGCCTGGGTTTGCAGGTTCAGATCTCGGGCACAGACCTACACCACTTATCAGCCATGCTGTGGTGGTGACCCACATACAAAATAGAGGAAGACTGGCACAGATGTTAGCTCAGGGCTAATCTTCCTCAGCAAAAAAAAAAAAAAAAAAAAGAAAGAAAGAAAGAAAGAAAAAAGAAAAAAAAGGTTCTAGACAACTACACCTGTAACTCTGTACTCATTAGGATCCTGGTCTCTGGCACTTCCCACAATGCCCCCAAATAACACCAGTGTTCAAGATGCAATCAGCGCCTCAGCAAAGACAGAACAAAAACAAACACAGCAATTTACTACATACCACATCTTTACTGCAAGGCACATAATTTTTCACATTCTATGATTCTAAAATCAGTATGTGCTCCACAAAACAAAACACATTCTTTAATATGGTAGTATGGTTTTCTTCCTGCAAAGGCTATTATTAAATTAAGAGTACACCTTATGTGTGTGTGTGCATATTTCTGTGTGTGTGTATATACATATATACACATACATACAAATATACATCTTCTAAGATAATATCCCCTGTAAGATACACATCTCCCTGTAAGAATGACAATGTACATTAACATATTAAAGGCCCCTCAATATGCAACCTAGCATTTCCTGAATTTATTTACTCATAGATCTTCCCTCCCACACTCATACCTTACATGTCACAGAACATAGATGGGCAAATATTGCTCTAAACAAATAAATAAAAATGCTGAAATGCAGTAACATGTGGAGTAGTAAAGCTGAGCTGCTTTATTACAACAACAATTGTGACCCAAACAAACAAATGCTTCATAATGTCAAAAGTGATTACATGCATGATATGCTTCACCAGACATGCCCCAACTAAACAGCAGGTATTTAAAAAAATGAAAAAAAAAAAAAACCCTGCACAGGGCAGTCATCTACACACAGAACATTTACCAAGGTACCACTGAGGAGCTAAATCCCACAAAACTGCTCAAGAGGCCCAGTGTCCTCAGCATCCCTAAGCCTTTCCTTCTGTGTCTTTTGGGTCTCTGTTGGTAGACTTTCGTCACCCCATCAGAGGACTCTCTGACTTCAGAAGTCTCTGATGACTGACTAGTAAAACATTTCTGCACCGCGCGAGTCAAAGTCTACCTTCACCCAGGAAAGCGGAGGAAAGACTTCTGTGCAAAGTAGGCATTTGCAAGCAGCAGAAAGCTGAGGGGGTGCGGCTTCAACGTCACCAACCTGGGTTCAGCCCAGTCTCTCCACACACCGAGTGCTGAATAAACAGTGGTATCATTACTTGTAAGATGAACCTGCAAGTTAATCTTTTACAGATTTTCAATCTTGAACATGGGAGAAGTCAGAAGAAACCCCTCTTGGACTTTTTCTTCTCCACTCTCCCCCAAACCGAACGTCTCCTAGTTCCCCAAGACAAGCCTGGGGCTCAGGGAGGGAAGCTGAGTCTAGAGCTCTATTCCTGGGAGTCCGCTTGGGACTGAAAAGTCTAGTCCGAGGCTTCTCAACCTCATCCAGATTTCAAACCTTTCCTTCGGGTCTGACCAGAGCAGGCCTTCTTCCATCCTGCAGCAAGGGAGGTCCGAGCTCTCTGGCCTTTCTCCCATACCCTGATTTTTGGATGCTTATCAGGCACACTTAACTATTTTAGTTAGTATATAACTAATTTCTACATAGTAAAGGCATTTTCCCCCGGCATTTGGTGACACATTTCTGTGAACCTATTTTCTCATAATTCCAATAGTATTCCTAATTTATGTCATTTAGAAGACATTTCTTAAATTGACAGTAATCTTTCAATTTTCCAAGCTATAGCACAAAGTGTGCCAAAAGAATTTTTTCTAATTTTTAGCAAATTTATATTCTTAAGCCATAATGACAATAGGTTTAAACATTCAATTGAAAAATGCATCAACTATCACTAAGAGTTACAAAGTAAGCAAAGAAGGACAGGAAGTTCACAATATCACTAAGAAAAGGAAACTTCCACACTGAAGACAACCCATCAGTACATCATCCAGTGTTATGATTTAATAAAATATCAAAACACAAATGAGTTTCATGAGATTAAGACAGTTTCATGCGGGGCATGAAACTTGAGGGAATCTGAAGTGGCTGAAGGATTAAGATACGGGGGAAAGAGGGGAAGATTAGAGCATGTGAACCCTGACCCCCAGAAAACAGCCCACCAGAAGGCAGAGCGGTAACAAGCCCTCCCCCCAGCACACCTGGAGAGGGTCCCGTGAGCAAAGCAAACTCCAAAGTGATTGCAGCATTAAACTCAGCAGAAACATCTGCTCACAAGTAGTCCCACTGCTTCTGTTGTCCTTTTTTTGTTTTACAAATTAATCCACTGTATTATAAATACATGCGCACTATAGAAAAGTGGAGGAAAAAATAAAAACCAGGAAGATTAATCTAAAAACGACCCATAATCCCACTGCTCAGAGATAATCACTATTAACATTTTGGTCCATTATCTTTTTTTGTTAATGTATATACTACACTCCAAAAAACCCCAAATTTTAGATATTACATATATTGTTTTATAGCATGTTTTTGCCATGCAATACTCAATGAATCATTAAATAAAGAAATGCAAAGGTTTATCTAAAAATGCTGAAATAATCATCCTTACTAGCAAAAAACTGAAAATAAATGCTCAAAAAGAAGGTATTAAATAATAGTGTACTCATGACAGAATATTAATCTAGTAATCATTTTTTATATTTTCTTAGACTAAATTCTTAGAACTGGATTAGCTATTTCAAAGTGCATACATTTTTTGTAAGCTTTTGTTACATATTTCTCTCAGAAAAATCATACTAAATTACACTCCTCCTGGCAGTGTATGAGTGGGCTCATCTCTCCACATCCTCAACCAGAAGTGGTTTATTTTTTAATCTATGCCAAAATTTTTAACAACAGTATCTCGCTGATTTGCACTTCTAGGACTACTGTTAGTGAAGCTGAAACTTGCATGTTTCCTGCTCCTTTTATAAATGACTGGTTTGCCCATTTTTTCCGTGGGGGAGAGGGTGTCCTTTTTATCTTACTGGTTTATTTACAATCCCTCTTTTACAGTAAGGGAAGTTAATTTGCTTTTAAGTTATGATAGTTTTCTCAGTTTGCCATTTGCCTTTTAATTATTTATGGCTTTTTAACATGCTGAAGTTTATTCTAAAGTAACCAAATGAACCTTTTCCTTTACAGTTCCTACTTTTGGCATTATGCTGAGAGGCTTGTTTCAACCTGAGATCATCTGTATTTTGGTTCTTAAAAAAATTTCTTTTGAAAAATATTTTAAAAGCACACAAGTTCACCACCCTAAAATTACAACCATTTTCACCAATGCATACACACTTTATGCACACAGATTTTAAATGGCTGCACATATCTCATACAATCTGTCTTCCAAAGTACTTTCTGACGCAGGTCTTTTCAAAAAATTGCAGCTTGTTAGATCAGAACAGCCTTAAAATGGTTTTATAAATTTTTGCAAGGCCCATGAGTCACAGCATCACAGTCAATTTAACAATAGTCCCAAAGTTCTAGAACTGTTCATTTCTACCCCATCAGTGCCTGATTACTCTTCTTCAATGTCCACCAGTTACTAATAAGCTCATTCTTAATATTGTGTTCTGCAAAGTGACTTCTGTCATAATTTTCAATTATCAAATATCAATCCTTGAAGCATCTTCATCTCTTCTCCTCTTCCACCTTCATATAAAGCAAACACTTGGGAAGTGTCTGGTTAAAGTGGAGCTTGGGAGTCCCTCTGTCTTGTTTTAGGTTTCACCACCCACTAGGCCCAACCTTAACCACTCAAAGCCTCAGCGTCTTCACCCATATGCTGTAAGGTGGAACAAACAACAGGACCTACACTTCAGGGGGCTTGGTAAAGATTTCAGGCAGGAAGATGTTCATGAACAAAATAGGACTTAAATGAATGTTGATGTGGGCGGGGTGCTAGGCACAGGGGACAGATGCATATCACATAGTGTGGGCCTTAAAGGAGGTCCATCTAGTGGGAGAAACCACTAAGTCTAGTCAAAGGATTAAGTGCAAGGGCAGTGACCCAGGCAGGGCCTCATGGGACCCTAGGGAAGACTAGCCCGGGATAGGAGGGGATGGGAGGTCAGGGCCTGAGCTGAGCCCTTTTAAAGGAGCAGGAGTCTGTCGGGTGACAGGAAGGGAACACGGTCCTCTAGGCAGAGGGGAAAGCATGAGCAAAAGCACAGAAAAGGGCAGCACAGGGAATTCTGGGAACTGGAGCTACAATGACGTGGAGTGTGGAGTGGAAGCCAGCAAGGAGACTCTCACTACTTGACCCAAGTTTCCTAAGGGAAAAAATTCAAATAACCATCAAACTTAGGCTTCGCAACTCTCCTTTTCAAACATGAGTAAGAATAAGCTTTACAGAACAGTTGGTCAATTATTGTTAATAATTGTAACAATATTGTTAATATTAAAACTATGACATTCCCATGGAATCCACATGCTTTGAGGGCCTAAAGAAATCTTAACAGTGTCAATTAAAAACCATCTCATTTTGGGACCGCCTGGTGGCGCAGCGGTTAAGTTCACGCTTGGCAGCCGGGGGTTCGCAGGTTCGGATCCCGGGCGCCTGCCGACGCACTGCTTGAGAGCCATGCTCTGGCGGTGTCCCATATAAAGTGGAGGAAGATGGGCACGGATGTTAGCCCAGGGCCAGTCTTCCTCAGCAAAAAGAGGAGGATCGGCAGTGGATGTTAGCTCAGGGCTGGTCTTCCTTGCAAAAAAATAAATAAATAAAAACCATCTCATTTTACAAACAAGGAAATACAGGCCCAGCAAAGTTAAGCTCAAACTAGATCCCAGGTTTTTTCTCCCCAGCAAAACTATCTATGACCAAGCAAAAATAAACGAATAAATAGCATACACATGGCTTTTTTTAGAAGCTAGAAAATATGTGTGAATAAAAAATTTTTAAGTCATGAAGCAACATAATAATTCTGTTTAGTGTGCATTAGTAAACATCCATATTATAAATAGGGAGCTTAAAGTCCTCAGTAATAGAATAAAGTTAAAGGTCTTATCCAAATTGGATTTACTCTTCATTTAATGTTCATTTCTCAGTTTTGAAAAGCAAACAAAAGAACACACCTTACTGAAAAACTACGAGCTATCAAAATAAAAGAGCAAGGTGAACCTAGAATTGCTACCCTGAAAATGGTACATTGTTTTCTCCAGTCATATCGAAAAGACAAGTTCAAAATTAAGCCAATGGTTCCCAAAAGACATTATATTCCAAACAACTCAATTGCTGAAGGGAGCCATGGCTTTGGGACCTACGGATGGTTGAAACAGCAAAGGATAAAAACACAAACACATTCCTAAGTTGTTTGGGCCTAATTTTTAATTTGAGGAATGGCAAGTAGGGCCTGGCCTGGTGGCGCAGTGGTTAAGTTCCTGCGCTCCACTTCCCAGACCCCGGGTTCGCAGGTTCGGATCCCGGGACCAGACTGGCGCACCGCTTGTCAGCCATGCTGTGGAGACGTCCCATATCAAGTAGAGGAAGACGGGCACGATCTTAGCCCAGGGCCAGTCTTCCTTAGGAAAAAAAGAAGAGGACTGGCAGCGGATATCAGCTCAGGGCTGGTCCTCATACACACACACACAAAAAAGAATGGCAAGTAACAAGTCTTCAATTTAAAGCACATTCACTTTAATTTTCCATGCTGAAAGAAAGGCCCACTATGCCTGCTGGGTATACTGGGAGTGAACTCCTGATAAATTGCCCTCAAGGACCCCAGAGTGGTCTCTCCCCTAAGAGATGTCACATCAGACTCTAGTAGCACCACTGGGTTTGCCGTGTGTCTCCAACAGGGAAGAGCCTCAACCACCAAAGGACGGCACTGTAAGGCCGCAGTATTTACCCTGGGGGGAAAGACCTCAATCTTGTTTCAAAAACAAAAATCAAAAAATTTGAAAAATCTGCTTGAAACTAGTTTTGAGGGGGAAAAAAAAGCTAATTAAAGTGTCACAACTTGCTTTCTTTGCACTTTCCTGGATTTGCATGACTAAAGAAAACCTGGCCACTTTTCTGTTGGGGCACTGTATTAGATCCTGGGGTGCTATAATAACCATTATAATAAAGTTTGCATTCTTAACCAGTGTAAGTGCAGTGACTGTTTTCTGTAGCCTAAACCAGGGGTGGTCAACACTAGGAGTAAGTGAGAATTATTCCAGATTTATTCATTCAAAACACCACCAAGGTATCCATGATCAAGCTCGATGCCACTTTGGAGATGCAAAAATAAATAAGGGATCTCTCTTGTGTTCAAGGAATTCACAGCCTGAACCGTATGCGAAATAAAGCTGTACTGAGAATCAAGACTAAGTTAATTACCTCTAGAAGATAATATTCAGTAAGAGACAAAGGAGTCTCAGGGTCTACAACATCTAAGGAAACTGTCCCATCAGCTCAGGCATTCATTTGTCCCTCAGGCCTCCGATGTGGTGTACATTAGGAATGGTGGGCATGCCTGCAGGGACCTGAGCATGTGGCTCTAAAAGAAGGAGGATATTATAAATTGGTGAAAAATCCTACTATACGTAAAGTTTTTTCTTCTGGCAAAATCGTTTTTAAAAGATGCCAATGAGAAAAAAATTTAATGTTTTTAGAGAGTAATTCAGCCACCCCTCTCAAACTTAATGAGCTCTCTCCTGAAACCTCCAAAAATGGGCATAATAGAGTTAAAAGCAAGTCAGTCTTGTGTTTGCATGCTTCGGAATTTGAAATGCGATGTAACTATTTTGACTGACCATGGAAAGCAACAAACAGAACTTTCAAGTAAAAATTTTTCTGATAGCCAAGAACCTTTTGCAACAAAGAAAATCTCATATCTAAATATTTTTCTTAAACGAAATGACTGGTTTTGCTTTTTAAACAACACTCCCTATTTTGCTACACATAAACTCCCCAGGACTTCAGAAAATCAGGTAGAAACTGGAGTGGCCACAAAGTGAAGCGTTAAAACTGCAGACACACTTCTGCAGAGTGTTAAGAAATGTTTAGGTCCTAGAAGCTCAGGGCTTAAAGTAGAATGAATTTAATTCTTCTGCCACTCCGAAAAGTGCATTTCAGAAACGGCGTGATCATTTACTCCACTCCTAACTTTGACTGTTTTAATGCCACTACGGGGAAGGGCAATTACACAGAGCAGATACTTGAGTAAATTAACTGCAATCCCGTATTTGCACTTACCACTAACCCCAACTCCGAACTAAAAGCAACAACAGTGATCCAATCGGAAAAGAGAATCCTATTTTTGGCAGAGAGCTCGCTAAAGAGAGAAAACCCTTAACTTTGGGGATTAGTCTCAAGGAATGTTCATAAAGCATCTCCCTCTCTCCCTCTTCCTTAGGTCTACGTTACACATCACACAAGTGGGAGAAAGAGGGCTCCCGGCGACCCCGCTCCGCGCGCCCGGTTACCTGCGGGGTCAGCGCGCGCTCCCGCCGGACACAGGGCCGGGGGCGCGCCGAGGCCGCGGCGCAGGCCCGGCCCGGCTGGCGGGCGCTCGGTCCCGTTCAGTCGCCGCACTCGCATCCCTGCGCGCCTGCTCCCGAGAGAGCGGAGCAAAAGGGCGACTGTTACCCAATAATAGCGCCCTGCACGGTCGCAACAATGCAGGCGGGCAGCCGGGAGCCGCGGGCAGGGAACCGGAAAGCGGAGCGCCCGGCGCCGCGGCTCCTCCTGCGCGCGAGCCCAGTACTTACTGGAGAGCACGAGTCGCAGGGTAGAAGTGAGCCCGAGGCGGCGGGGGAGGAAGGGCACGAGCCCGGGCGCCCCGCGGGGGTTGCCGCACGCGGGGAGGCCGGGCGCGCACGCCCGGCTGCCCGGGGCCGGAGCCCGGCGCCACAAGGCGGCCGCCGCGGCCGCGATGAATCGGGCTTTTTCCAGTGCGTAGTCCGGGCCTGGCCGGCCCGAGCCCGCGTCCGGCGCCGCTGCCCGGCCAGGCCCGAGCCGGCCGGGGTGACTCAGGGCCGGCAGCGCTCCTCCCCGCCCGCCGCCGGCGTCCTCCGCCCACGAGTCCCCCGGGCCAGCCGCCATTCCGCCCGGCCGCAGCCGGGCGGCTCGGGCCTCGCCGGGCGCCTGGGCTCGGCCGCCGCGGCCCCCGTCACTGCGACACCGCGGCTCGGGGCCGGGCCTGCGCCGCCGCCTCCCCCGGCCCCGGCGCCGCGACACTCACCCGCGTTTCCCTGGGGCCTAAACGGCTCCGGCGACGCCTCCGCCCGGCCGCTGGGCCCGGGCCCCGGTTAAATCCCCGTCCCGCCAAGGTCTGGCCGCGTCCCTCAGCCGCCGGGGCCGCCCCGCCTGGAGCTGCGTGCGACACGGCTCCCGCCTCCTCCTCCTCGGCCCGCCCGCCGGCCCTCCTCCCGCCGCCGCCGCCTGCACCACGCAACCTCCGCCCTCTCGCCTTTCCTCCTCGGCTCCCCGCCCTCCCGGCCTCACCGGCTCCGGCGACCGCGGACGAGAGGCTGGTGGGGGAGGGCCGGAACGCGGCGCCATCGGCGTCCGGGGCGGGGGAGCCGGGAAACCGTCGCCGCCATCGCCCCACCGGCCCGAGGCGCGGGAGGGGCCCGGAAACGTCCCGCCCGTCGCGGCCACTGCCCGGGGCCACCCCCCGCGCCGGCCGCGGCCCGCTCGCCGCGTTATTTCTACCTGAGAGCCCGTGGTCCCTGCCCCGGCTCCCCCGCGCCCTCCCCAGCCCGGCACACCGGATCCGCCTCCGGGTTTTCCAGCCTCCCGCGCCTCGGGCCGCCGCTCGAGAGCCGGCTTCCCGCCACTTTGCACCAACGCGGAGGGGTCACCTTTTTAGGTTGGGGGCACCAGCCTCTGGAGAAACTGCCCCAAAATGCCCCGAAGGAGATGGCCCTCCACCTCCTCCTGCCCCTCCCCTGTGCGCGCACACCCTGACCCGACGTGCAACACAACTACAACTACACCCAATTACGCCTCCCCGCACGGGGAGAAGAACCAAAAGCAGTGTCCCCGACTGGCTGATGAGAAAGTCAGAGATGGACAAGTGGCCCCGAACATAAGGCGCAGACGAGAGAAACGTGTAGTCCGTTCTCGAGCCCTTTACACCTGCAGGCCTTAGCATCAGCCCCTGAGAGCCTAAACTTACTGCGCCTCTTCTTTTAAAGTTGCTAAAATAAAACCAGACTAGGCTTCCCTCTTCAAACTCTTTCGCCAACTCGTTTTTGGCAAATGTTAAGAAAGATCCACTTTACCACTCATCTTTCTAAAGCCAAATCAAGAATAAAATTTAAGAATTTACATATATGGATGGTATGAAGTGTGACTATAAAATAGTGTTTTCATGTGCAGTCTGAAGTAGTTGGTCGCATTCGTTTGAAATTAACTGTCACAGCTGGGTACTTGAAATACTCTAAATACAAATTTTAGCAGCACAAATAGCTACCTGGCTTCCTATAGGGTGACGGAGGCTGGAGGAGGCATGGCCTTGAAGGGGCTCCTGCTTTAACCATGGTTCACAGCATGCCAGAGAGCTGGCTAATTCCATGAGCGAGCAAGGAAGGATTTCAGATTATCCTCTCTGGGCAAAAGACATAATGTAACTTCCTGTTTTGCTCCAAACTAAAACAGTACAGAGATTCTAGTGCCACCTGGGGTAGAAATCCTAGGCCCAGAGCAGAGGGCCACTCCCAGAGTCCATACTGTTTCCTGAGTAACATGGGTTTCTCTCAGAAGAGTTATCCCACCTGTGTATGTGGTTGAAATGTGGTCTTTTGTCAACATCTATAAAGTGTTTTTAGAAGTATTGCATTTGTCTATACTTGCCACCAATTTATGTAATCTCATAGATGTATTTAACAACTTTTTTGTGGGCACATGGTTAAGACTGAAGATAAAAATGGAAGGCTTGTCCACGCTGTACATATGTGGCTTTTTTCATATCCTCGTTTCTTACCCTTACTGGAACCTGTGCTTTCCTCAAACGACAACTTATTTCATCTCCATGTTCCCTAACATGTCTTTTCCAATCTCATCATTCAAAATGGTCTCCTTGTCTGTGACTTCCCACAGCTAACACAGGAGCTGAGTGGGTCAGCCTTCCCTTTACTGTTTGTTTCTTCCACCCTCCGTTTTTCCTCAATGGAAGTATTTAGTCCACCTATACCACCCTCTCCACCTCTCACTGCCTCAATTCCTGGTTCTTAGCTTCCTTTATCCTTTACTCTGCACCCGTCTGCATTATCATTCTTAGCAGTTAGACTATTCCATTGACTTTTTCATATACTTCACAGCCAGGTTGCATCTACGCCACATCTACTCTGAGCAGGTAACTTTGCCTCCTTCCTACCTAACAGATCAAGGCCATCTACTCTCTTTCCACTCCAAAACATCCTTCCTCAATCTCAGCAAAATTGATGTCCCTCTTTTAGATGACCCAAAGTTTGGAAGGATAATTAACTTGATAGATGTCAGAATCAAAATTCAAAATAGTCTCAGACTAGAATATTAGGCCCAAACCAATGAAATAAATGATAACTTTACAAGTCCTAAAACAATATAAGGAAGTTCAGAAAGCCCAGGTTTTAGATTTAGGCAGACCTTGGTTTATATCTATACTCAACTACTATCTTTTGCTCTAGTTGAGTCAACTATTAAACGGGGATAAAAATACCTACCTCAAAACTTGCTGTGAAGGGTAATTGCTTTATAATTCCAGCATAATTCCTGAAATACTAAGTTTTAGTGCCATTTCTTTCCTCGTCTTCCATGAAGTGGAGGTCCACTGAGTCCCCTGCTGCGTTGATAACACTAACATTTTCCAAGTCATACAGTCACGAAAACTCAAAATACTGACCCATTTATCTTGCATCCCAGAGGTAGTCACCAATCTAGAGAAATCTTTTCTGTTTTGGCTCAATCTATAGGGGCAGGCATTATCATCATCACACTGATTTTCCAATGAAAAAAGTAAATTCATTTAATGGGATAGTTCCCAAACCTGACTTTGCTTCAGAATCACCTGGGGACAAAATTCCAGGGCCCATTCCAGGTCTACTGAGTCAGAATTGGGTGGAAAGGGACAGGGAGGGAATCTGAAACTGCCAGAGTTTATATCCTGGCTTCACTACTTATTGTCTGAGTAATTTTGAGCAAGTTGCTTAACCTCTCTGTGCCTCAGTTTCTTCATCTATGAAATGGTGGTGATAGTATCTCATATGAGGTTGTTGTAAATTAAATACTTAATAAACATGACCTATGATGATGATGATGAATTACCCAGGTCCAATCTGGTGACCTGAGTCTGGGAACCACTGACTTAATGAGCCACTCCTGCCTCCATTAAAGTTTCAAACATTATGACCTTCTGGTACTAAGCATTATGACATACTATTACAATAAACCTTATTTAGTTTAAAATAGTGTATTTTAAGGAAGAGAAGCCAAGTAAATCAGATTTTTCAATTAAATTTGTTTATTTAATCCAAATCATGAAATATATATTATTTGTGATTTTTTTGGAAAAACTAGTTCCTCTTAGAAAAATAACTACACGTATGCTATAACGATACAGAGAAAGTTTAACAAAGCAGGAAAAAGACGAAATAATATCATGATTTCTTCCACTTAGGACAATGAGTCATAAATTCTTTTTGAAGAGGCAGGTTTTTAAATCCTCTAATTCATTAGAAAAAAAATCATAGCTCACATTGTGCCATTAAGTGCCAAATAAACAATATTTAAATGATATTAAATGTAACTAGTGAAGGGGAGAAAGAGCATTCTCTACCCACTCTGGGTCCTTTCTGCCTGGGCTACAAATTAAATTGACATGAGACTGAATAGCAGAAGAAAATCAAAGAAAGCTTTATAACAAGTATATATGGGAGAGACCAGAGAAACTGAGTTTCTCGACAAAATGACAGAGGTTCTCCTCTTAAATAGAAAGACAATGGAGGATGTTGGGGGTGGGTCAGTTATGGGAGATTACCAGAAAAGCACATTAAGGTTATTATGCAGCCTCGACTTCTGCATTGAAGAGTTTCTAGAGATGAGATCATCCCCCCTTCTTCCTGGTACAAAGAGGGAGATAACTCTACAAATGGAGATTTCCCTTACAAATGTAAATGTTTGGTAAAGAGAAGTTTGATAAGATGGGCTTAGCAAGGACCCTCCCAGTCTATAGATACCCAGAGTTATCCATGGTGATGGCCAGTTTTGTCCCCGGGACAGGCCTTCCATCCCAAATCCCTTGAGACAGTTAGTTGGGGGGGGGGGGGGGGGGGTGGTCAAAGCCACCTCCAGAAAAAATAATCAAGTTAAAGAGACATGTTTTGAGGTGGCCAATTTTGATCCCCCACACTAGATGTAGAATAAGAAGCATAAATTTACTTACCAAAGTCACAAACTAAATATGTCTGAATGGGGAACACAGGATGGGTAGTCCCCACCTTCTCAACTCTTGCCTTATAAATGGCCTATACAAACAAATACACAAAGGCCTTGTTTCTATTGCCTGGCATTCCACCAAAGATTCCTGGTTTCCTCTCTCAATGGCTCAGATATCTCTGGGAGGGTAACAGGGCTTGACAGCCATTCACACATTAGCATTAACTAGTTCCTTCAGGTTGCCTTCTTTCTAACACAGATCAGTAGCACCTCAGAAAGGAAAGTTTTGGGCAAATCGAGTTTGGGAGAAAAATTGAGTGCCTCAGGGCAAGCTGAAGGCTTTGGGGCCAGAGGTTCTGGGGAGAGGAGACTTAAGCACAGAAAGGGAATGAGGAAAGGAGATGGAAGTATTTTAGAACCTAACCTGTCTGATTTCAGATTTTGCATATTGAGATGTCCTAGGCCTCTTGTTTGGGGACCCCTAAATCAGAAATACTGTTGTAAGATAGTCATGAATTAAGTAGGCTTTTGAGATCTGACCTGGGAGACCTGAACACCAGCATAACACCTGAATCAGCATGTTAGGTTGGACCATATGAAATTGCAACTCATTTTCAAATGATTCAACCTAGTCTCTAAGAGAAAATTATTCAGAGTACTAGAAAACTGTCCTGAAATCACTTCTTCCAGGAAGCTTTCTATAACTCTCCACACCTCAGTCCAGCCCCATGCCCACATGTGGATTAGGTGCTCTTCTTTTACACCATGTACTTACTTTTATTAAAGAGTTTATCAATATTGAATTAAAAAATTTTCCCTTCTCTATCTCCCACACCCTCACAGGTTGTGAGCTCCTTGAATTCAGAGACTGTGTCTTTTATTACTATATCTTCAGAATTTATCATAATGCCTGGCACATAGTATATTGAAGGAGCTGTTGGAACCAACTCATGGGTTAGTTGGGGTTGTTTGTACTATGAAACCCAGTCATGCTACTTTCCTGCTCAAAGACCTTTAATAATCCCCTGTTTCCTACCAAAAGAGTGACAAACACTTCATTCCTAATATTGAAACACCCTCTACACTTTGGCTTCCATGGGTCCATCCATACTTGTCTCCCTCTGGTTTCTTACACATAAACAAGCTAGATCCAAACTGGACTCCTGTGACTGCCCAAATGGGCTCTGTGCATTTCCTTATCCAACTACACCTTCCATATCAATTGCTCTTCCCCAACCACTGCTTACCCAAATACAGTCCATCCCTCTGGGCCCACCCTAAACACAATCTCTTTAGTGAAACCTTTCCTGCTCCTCTGCCTGATGTGAATTCCATCCCTCCCCTCACATTGCATAAGCCTCTTGAGGACATTCTTAAACAAGTTTGTACCCCTGCAGGACTGTGTTAGTCGAGAGACAAAACCAACAGGATGTGTGTGTGTGTGTATAGAGAGAGAGAAAGAGAGAGGGAGAGAGAGAGAGAGAGAGAGAGAGAGATTAAGGAATTGGCTTACGTGATAATGGAGCTGGCAAGTCCAAAATCTGCAGGGTGAGCCAGCAGGTTGGAGAGCCAGGAAAGAGCTGATGCTGGAGATCAGATCTGAAGGCCATCTGCTGGATGAATTGCCACTGGTTTGGGAAAGTCACTCATGGTTCTAGTCAGGCCTTCAACTTGATTGGATGAGGTCCACCCACATTATAGAGGGCAATCGCTTCACTCAAAGTCCATTGATTTAAATGTTAATTTCATCCAAAAAACACCCTCACAGAAACATCCAGAATAATGTTTGACCAACTACCTGGGCACCATGGCCTAGCCACATTGACACATAAAATTAACATTTGAAAGCACTGAGCAGGATACCCTGGACATAGCAAATGGTACCTGATTTCTTTAAAAGCAGTTTACAATCATTGCCTCAAGTTTCTTACCTCCTAGGGACTCCTCAGCCCATTTCTACCTACCTATTACGTTCGACAGTTTCTCTTCTGCATTTGGTAATCCTATTGCCTAACCTTCCATCTTAAAACTAGTCATCCTTTGGTTCCCAAACTCCTACACTCTCAAGGTTCTTCTAACTTATCTGATAACTTTTTTTTCATCTGCCTCTCTTCCATCCACCACTTAAATGTGGGTTCCTGAAGGTTCCATTCCTGGCGATCTTGCTACATTCTCTTTTTGTGCAATCTTCTTTCCACGGCTTCAGTTGTCAACTATATCAAATTATCATCTCCAACGCAATGCAGGGACGCATCTAGGTTTCATGATACCTGATGTTTATACAGTTTGGGGGTAGGATGTTCTTTAAGAAAATTTCTATACTAAGATGGTTAGCAATAATTTAACTACACATGGAAACCACACAAACATATCCCGTTAATCCCAAATTATATTGTGTTCCTAACTCAGCTTCCCCCTAAACAGCTTCCCCCAAATGCCTAGAGCACTCCAGTGCCACTGGATCTGAGAGGAAGGTGAGCAAGAGGAAACTGGGGTGGAAAGAGATAACACTCACAGTCTTAATCAACTGCAGCTACAACAACCTACTTTTGAAATTTTTACGAACTCATACGACCACACGAATATACAGCTAGGACCGTCAGGGGCTTGGCGGGGCTCATGCATGGGAGGAGCTGTGAAGGGAGAGCTTCACAACCTTCAAAGTATCCACCCCCATCTCTGTCTCCAGCCTTGACCTCTCCCATACTCCAGGTCTGATTTTCTACCTGCTTGCAGACCCTCTACTTGAACATCCCTCATATTCCAAATCATTTGTCTTCAAAGAAAGCCCACTATTCTTTCTTCTCCATTGACCCATCCTATATCTTCTCCTTTGTTTTCTGTCTCTGGTATTGGCAGCACCATGCACCCAGTATTCAAGTTAGATGTCTGAGGTATTTTTCATTCTGACCTTTTTTTCACCTCCATGTCCATTTGTTCATTAAATCCTATCAAATTTAGACCAGTATTAGCTCTCATTTGGGCTGCCACAATGGCCTCCTAGCTAGTCTCCCTCCCTCCAGTCTCTCCTCTAATTCATCCTCCATGCAGCCATGGAGTTATCTTTCTAAAACACAATAATCCTCCCCAAGAAGCAAGATAGCAAGACAGCATGGGCTCTGGAGCTAGATGACCTAGGTTTAAATCTTGGCTCCACCAATGACTAGCTGTTTGACCTTGCAAAAGTTATTTCATAGGTCTCTGCCTCAATTTCTTCACCTGCAAAATGGGCATAGGACACACTTTACGGGATAGTTTTAAGAAAGAACTTGCAGCATTTCATGGTGTTGGATATCTGACACATGGTAAGCGTTTGATACGTTACTGTCGTGGTACAGCTCTCCTACAAAACACTTTCAATGGTTTCACATTCCATAAGAAGACATTCAATAATAATCTTCACAGCACGATCTCAGTCTCTCACTCCAGCCACGTCTCCTCCTGGCCCTTGTGTTGCAGCCACACTTGACAACCAGACGGATCTTCCCAGGAAGTTTGGGGACTCCTGATAGTGTCCTTTGTTGGGAATGTCCTATTTCCTTTTTCTTTCCCGGAAGAAATCTGAGTCATTCTCCAGGTCCCTGATCCCATGTCATCATCTTCTCTATGAAGTTTCCTCAGCCTCTTTTATAGCCTCACTGTGAGTCCTGATGTTTTTGCATAAACAGTGGCCAAAAGTCTCTGAGAAATTCCCTCTCACCTCAAACTTTCTTTTTTGATTGCCAAAAATGGGGTTTATGTTTTTGAGCCACTACTCTTGTATTCTTGTATGTCATGTAATACGTGTAAAGTATATCTTGGATTATTCCAAGTTTTTATTGGCATAAATTGGAGAGAACATTCTAGTCATGAATGATGAAGTCTGTTTTCCAGGTCATGCTACATTTGTGCCAGGAAAAACTTTATAGCCCATTGACACCATTTGTTTATATGCTAGATTTTAAAGAACAGCTATAGTATTTAGAGAATGTGTACAGAGAATTTAAGAAACTCCAATGATGGTAGAACTTGGTTTTCTTAGTCTGTAAGGTCAGGTGCTTTTTGACTCAGTATTCACTTTGGGGATAAAAAAAATGGATGCTAAAGGAGACTGCAGGTTGTAGTTCTCAATGAACAGATAATAACCGAAAAAGATATACTGTTGTTTTATGGGGGAAATTACTTTACTCACCTCTATTAATTTTTTCTGTGGAGTGTCAAGTGAGAAGACTTCTTTAGAATTTGCATAATTTCTCTGAGCATTTTTTTAAGAAAGTGTGTTTAATTCAGATTTGGAATCTAAATAAATAGCTCCTGGCTAGTTCTGCTGGCAGAGCAAGTTCAGAAACCAAACTCTCACTGTACAATGAGAGCCACATTTTATTTTTGCTGATAATGTCTCAGAAACTTAGGTCAATGTCAGCAGCCACTGTTCCGTCTCAACAGCAACGAGGCCATTGTCAGGTTTTTGGCTTTTTTATTGACGCCATCAAAGTTTAAGTCTGCTTCTGTGAGCTTAAGCAGTTAACCAAGAGGGAAATACCGTGATGAGAACAAGACACACAAACACTCCCAACCAGGAATAACTTGGCAGGAGAGCAAGAGATACGAGAGAGGTGGGAAATCTGCAATTAAGTACCCAAAATAAACTCAATCTCTCCTCCCATTTGGGAAGCCAGTCCATCTTTCCCATTCTTTCATCAAAGATATTTTCTTTTATTTCTCCTTACCATCTTCCTGCTAAAAGATTAGAACTAGGGAAATATCTAGTAATCTAGTTCCCTAGTTGTTAAAAGATTGCAGCCTTAAGTGTCTTTAAATTAGAAAATGCTGCTTGGATGGTGCAAAAAGACTTATATTCTGAACTACCAGCAAGACCACCTGGAAGAAACTGGCAATGGAATAAAATTTATTTTGAACCACAGACATTTCAGTCTTCCTGATAGAATTAGGTCTGTAGACATAAAAAGTGGATATAAAACTCCAGTGGTCAAAATAAAGTGATTTTTTAAAATTCCGGGGTATCCACAGTTTTGAAAAATAGAGTAAAACATTTACTGTGATGTGTTTCTTGAGTAACCACTTCATAAACCACTTGCTAACTGACCTACTTTTTCCCCTACAGCTAAAATACTGCACTGTTGCTTGGACACGGGCAGTAGGGGTGACTCTTAGCTTGCACAGAGAGGGAGCAATCCCACTGCAAGTACGCAGGTGAACTTTTCCAGCTCCACCCTCAGTCTGAGAAAGACTGTGGGAAGAAGCAAGGAAGTGACTCCCATGGGAAAAAGACAGACTCAGGAATCCCTGCCTGTGCCTAAGATGGGACAGAAGAGGGAAGGTGCCTAGGAGGGCTGGCACAGCTCCTCCCTCCTGCTCAGGCAGTGCCACCTGGAGCAGATGGGCATCTTGCATGATGGCCCCTGGCCAAATAATCCCATTCTTCTGGGTGCCCAGAGTTCACACCTGCCAGGATTCTCTGCTCCTCTTACTGTATTGAACACTTTCTAGCTGTAAGCTATTTGGGAGCAGGGCTATGTCCCAACTGCCCTCAGTTGCACAATTTGTCCCCAACCCACCTTTCCAGGCTCCCTTCCCACTCTGCTCCTCCCATCCACCGTGAACCGCACTGGGCTGCTCACTGTATAAACATTCTTGTTCTTCCCTTCCTTCTAGTTTTGCTAATTCAGCTTTGGATGCTCTTCTTACTCTTGGGCCCATCTGTTGCCATCCTGCTAGTCTTTCAAAAATCCTAGTTTAGTTACCACCTCGTCAGACTTCTCAGATTCCCTTGGCTGAAATTAATCTCATTCTCCTTTACATTCTCATAGTACTTTGCTTGGGCCTCTACCATAGACGTGGATTCAAGGTCCCATGTCTTTTCATCCTCTTAATCTGGTCTTTTGTGAAGGAAAAGGTTTTAATTTTGATGATGTCCAATTTATCAAATTTTCTTCTTATGCATTGTTCTTTGGGTAGCCCTAGATCCTGAAAATTTTCTCCTACGGTTTTTTCTAAATGTTTCACAGTTTTATGTTTCACAATTACCTCTGGGATTCATGTTGAGTTAATTCTTGTATGAGGTAAGAGGTTTAAGTTGAGGTTCATTTTTTGGCCTATGCATGTCCAATTGCTCCAGCACCATTTGGTGAAAAAGCTATCTTTCTGCAATTGAATTGTTTTTGTAACTTTGTCAAAAATGAGTTGAGCTGTTTATGTGCTTATATTTCTGGATTCTCTATTCTCTTCCATTGATTATGTGTCTAGATTCTAGGTGCCTTGAGGGCCAGACATCTCTCACCATTTGTACAGTGCCTTGGTCTATTGCCTTGCAAATAGTAGCATCTAACTCAGTCCCTGGCACAGAGTGGATGTTCAATAAATTTTTGTTGAAAGAAAGAAAGAGTTGGGGCCAGCCGGGTGGTGCAGCAGTTAAGTTTGCGCTTGGCAGCCCGGGGTTCGCGGGTTCAGATCCCAGGTGCCTGCCGACGCACTCCCTGTCAGCCATGCTGTGGTGGAGTCCCATATAAAGTAGAGGAAGATGGGCACAGATGTTAGCCCAGGGCCAGTCTTCCTCAGCAAAAAGAGGAGGATTACAATGGATGTTAGCTCAGGGCTGGTCTTCCTCACAAAAAAAAAAAAAAAAGAGAGAGAGAGAGAAAAATAAAATTAAAAAAAAAAGAAAAAAGAGTCAATAATAACTGCTGTATGAATGTGAGTTAAATTATTGCTGAATTAACTTTTAAAATTTTGAGAGTCAGACTTCTGTGTCCCTGCAGTCTCAGCCTGGCAATAACCTTTCCGCAGGCCCCTTGACCCAGAAACTCAAGTCCCCACATGTCCTGCACACCCTGAAGGCCTCTTGTGCATGCCAGCACCTGGATTCCCTCTGCATGTCCCCCCTCACCTTCCCATGCTGCCTGCACACAGCTGCCTGTGACCTGGAGGGTCACACCCTCCACAGCAGCTCCCTCTGCAAGCCCCCACCCCCCTACACACCTTGCACCCTGAAGGCCTTCTGCCCCTTCCTGCTGCTCCCAGACTCTCACTCCATGCCCACACCACTGGTTGCTGATCATCTGCTCCCTGCTCTCCCACCTGCACTCCAGAGGGTGGCCTATGTGTGCCCAGCAACTCCAGACCAGCTTGAGCCTGGCTAAACCAGTGAACTTCTCTGCTATCCGGGGGGTTGAACCACACCTTCTCCAGTGAGATCTGAACCCCTTCCACATGTGTCTTTCCTTGGGTACTCTCCCTCACCCTAGGGTACCAAATAGAGTTTCCTTCTATCTTATAGTCTCCCTTTCATCATAATTGATAATTCTTTATATTTAACTTCTTTGTTTAACCTACCATGTGGCTTCTACCTCCTGAGCAAACCCAGACTGCTACACTTGGTCAGGCACTACCTTTATCTCTCAGGGTTCCTGTGATATGCAGTCTCCCTTCTTCATCTATGCAGCAATGAGAGCTGTAATTTACATATTGGTGGGAATTAAGTCAGCTGGTAACAGTGGAAAGACCCAGGACTTTGGAATAAAAGGCCCAGAGTTTAAGTTTGACCCCTGATATTTACTAGTTGAGTGATATTCAACATGACATGGGCCATCTTGGTCAAGTCCCTTTATCCATTGTACCTTAAAAGGAGAACGATTGTGGTGATAATACTTCACAGCATTGATGTGCTGATGAAATAGGATAATGTATATGACAGGTTTTGTTCCTTGTTATGTTCCAAATAAATAGTCATCATTTTCATTTAACCTTAAGACAAACTATGGAATGAAAGACTGTGACTCCTGCTGAGTAAATTTCAAACATAGAAACAGTGGAGGGTTTCTTCTGAAATGATACCACAGAGGCAATACCCCAGCACAACATTGGGCCCAGGCACATCTATCTACAATGGCTGCCTCACCACAGAAGACCTTAACAGATACACTCCCAATAACAGGTGAAATAATGATTCTCGACTTTAGTTTAAGCACACGGAAAAGGAAGTTAAATATAATGGAAATATTGTAGACGGAAAACTGCTGTGTTTACATTATTTAATTAGGATTTCTTGCTGCTGAGAAAGACGAAATAGTTGTTTCACATGCATGTGAAAGAACAGGGACAAATTAATGTGTTTTTAGCCAAAACATTTGAGTATGGAATAATTGTTGTAAGAAAAGCATGTATGTCAAATCAGTTCTCAACAAGTAATTTTTAGAAACTGGTGATTGAAATAGATGTCAAAGAAGAACGCAAAAGAAAAAAAAAATGGTTACAGAAAGGATTTCTCAAGAATTTCTGAGTTTCTGAGGCAACTTCAGTCCGGATTTAAAGTTCTCAACACTTATATTTTACATATACATTTAATAGGCAGGGAGTTTAATATGATAATGAATAATGTAAAAAGAAAACTCCAAATTGCAACTATAATATGATATTCAGTATGTTAGGATGCTTTTTGTGAATCATTACATAAGATATATTAAAATGATTTTCACCAGGATTATCTGAAAATAGTGCTTTGTTGAGAGATACATTTTCTGAGTATGTCAATATTTCATCCTGACTATTATTCTCAAAGAAAATAATAAGACTGCAAAGAGTTTGCTTATTTGTCTAATTTTTCCTTTTTTTTTTTTGGTGAGGAAGATTGGCCCCGAGCTAACATCTGTTTGCAGTCTTCCTCTTTTTGCTTGAGAAAGATTGTCCCTGAGCTAACATCTGTGTCCATTTTCCTCTATTTTGTACGTGGGATGCTGCCACAGCACGGCTTGATGAGCGGTGTGTAGGTCTGCGCCCAGGATCTGAACTGGCAAACCCTGGGCCGCTGAAGCAGAGTGCATGAACTCAACCACTAGGCCGGCCCCCATTATTTGTCTAATTTTAAAGTGAGCAATGATATGGGTTCTACTCAAATCAGCTATCATCCTTTAACATGCATTATTCTCATGGGTAAAATTGTAAAAGATTTAATCTGCTGCATGTCACTTCTCTCCACCCAAAGAGATCTCAGCCTTTGCAGTGTAGCAGTCCTTGGAGTTAATGTTCTTTAAAGTGACTTTAATATATGTCCACAGAGTTTTTTATACCCCTCCCTCTAAGAGGTGGAGCCAAATCCCTCCCCCCTTGAGTGTTTGCTGAACTCAGTGACTCACTGCTAATAAGCAGAATAAAGTGGAAGTGACGATGTGAGCCTTAGGAGACTTGGTCATAAAAGGCACTGTGGCTTCTTCCTTACTCACTCTCTTCTATTGCTTGTTCTGGGGGAAGTTAGCTGCCATGTTGTGAGGAGATCTCCTTGTATGAGAAATTGAGGCCTCTTGCCAATAGCCATGTGAGTGCATCATCTCAGAAGTGCATCCTCCAGCCCCATTCAAGCCTTCAGATGACTGTAGCCCCAACTGACCTCCTGACTAAAACCATGAGAGACCCAGAACCAGAACCATTCAGGTAAGCCACTCCCTAGTTCCTGACCCACAGAAAATATGAGATACTGTTTATTATAGTGTGAGGTTAGGGTCAAGGTTTATTTTGATTCTACATGCATATCCAACTTTGTGAGTGCCATTTGTTGAACAGTTATCCCTTCCCCATTCAATTACCTTGGGATCTTTGTCAAAAATCAGTTTGTCGGTGGGAGTTATCTTGGGAATGCCAGTATGGTTCAACCTACAAAAATCAATCAATGTAATAAACCATATTAACAGAATGAAGGAAAAAAACACACAATCATCTTATGTACATCATCACATTGTCTACACATGATATAGAAAAAGCTTTTGACAGAATCAAATACCCTTTCATGATAAGAACACCCGATAAGCCACAAATAGATGGGAACTTCCTCAACATGATAAAGGCCATATTTACAAAGCCCATAGCTGACATACTTAATGGTGAAAGACTGAAAGCTTTTCTCCCAAGATCAGGAACAAGACAAGAATGCCCACTCTTGCCACTTCTATTCAACATAATATTGCACATTCTAGCCAGAGCAATGAGGCAAGAAAAAGAAATAAAAAACATCTTGATTGGAAATGAAGAAGTAAAGCTATCTCTATATGAAGGTGACATGATCTTATTTGTAGAAACCCTAAGGAATCCACAAAAAAACTTTAAGCTAATAAATGAATTCAACGAAGTTGAAGGATATAAGATCAACACACAAAATCAGTTGTACTTCTATATACTAGCAATGAACAATCTGAAAAGGAAAGTAAGAACACAATTCCATATACAATAGCATGTTTATCCTCATGCCAGGACAACACTGAATTAATTGCTGTACCTTTTTAGTAAGACTTGCACTCAGGTAGTGTAAGTCCTTCAACTTTGTTCTTCTTAAAAATCACCTTGGCTATTCTGGATCTTTTCTATTTCCTTATAAATTTTAGAATCAGCTTGTTGATTCCTGTAAGAAAGCCTGCTGAGATTTTGATTGGGATTTCCTCTCTATCTCTTGAATCTGTTTGTTTCTCTCCATCTCTGCCACAGTCACCACCCTAATAGAGGGCAGGATGAACAACAGTCTACTAACTGGTCTATCTGCCTTCACTTTGGCCCCTGCCCAGTCTGTTATTCACCCTGCAATTGGAGTGGTATTTTCAAAACGTGTATCTGATCGTGTCATCTTCTTCAAAGCCATCTCATTATTCTTGGAATAAATGCTAAACTCCTTACATGGCCTGTAAGCAGGGAACATATTCAAAATATTAAAAATATTTAACAACCAATATTACACAGGTACTGATTATCAGGACAGGTGCCAGTGTCTTGGAGGAGCATTTAAAAAATCTGCACTCCCTGCCCCATGATGCCAGATATTACTCTTTTGGTTGCTAGATCATGGGGAAGTCCAGAAGAGGGGCTGGGCAGCTGGACTGGTGGAGGGGGGTGGGGGGAACACTAGGGTAGCTCAGTGTGGCAGCTATTTATCAACTGGTGCAGATGTATGTTACTGTCGTAATGACAGCATGGCCATATTGGTGCAGATTGGCTGACCATCAGGCCTGCTTCCAAGGCCTTCTGTGGTCTGGCGTCTACCCACTTTTGTGGCTTTATATCCTGCTCTCCCTGCTCTAGCCACACTGGTCTTCTTTGAGTTCCTTGAAAATACCACACTCCCACTATGGAGCCCCTGGACATTCTGTTTCCTCTTTGAACATCTTTCTTCCCTCCTTCACTTTGCTAACTCCTACTCATCCTTCCTATCTCTACCCTGAAACAGATTCCTCAGGATGCTGCCCTGACCTCCGTAAGAGGTAACCTCCCCCACAGTGATAATCCCTCATAGCACCATGTCCTTCTTCTTTCTTGCCCTCATGACAGTGGAAGTTTACAAATATACTTATGTGGTTACTCAGTTAGTCCTCTCTTGTAAGCTCCAAGAAGGCAGAGATCATGTCTTCTCTTGCTTACCATTGTATTCACAGTGCCAGCCCAGTGACTGGCACATACTAGGTGCCCAATAAATATTTGTTGAATAAATGAATGAAAAACCAAACTCAATACCTTTCCTCTCAAGCCCATTCTTTCTGAATTTCCCATTTTGGTTAATGGCATCATTACCTAGTTACTATAACAAGAGACTTAGAAATCATCCTAGATTCCTCCTTCTTCTTTATTTCACCATTATGCTAGACACCAGATCCTGTTGGTTTTACCTCCTAAATCTGTTACTACCTTAGCTCAAGTTGGCATCATTTCTTGTTTGGACTAGAGCAGAATTCTCAAAACTTGTCTCGTTGTCTCCAGTTTTGCATCTACTTTGTCCATTTTTCATATTGCCCTTAGGGAGACCCTTTGAATCTGACAGGTTAGTCCCCTATGTAAAATACTTAAGGGTCCAGTTCAAGCTCCCTCATGATCTGGTTCCTGTTCACCTCAAAGCTAGTTGTCTCTGACCATTCATTGTACATCTCCTATGCTCTCATATTCCTTTAGTGAAAATGAGCAACCCTGGATACAGGACCCAGGTTTCATTCATCTCTATTCTTAGAACTCAGCATCATATCTGGCACAGAGAGGGCAAACACGCAAACGTGTGTGGTATTGAATGGAAATGAATAAGACTTATTTTTATCCTGGTGTGCTAGCTGTCACAACAGTGCAGTATAGTGAAGAATGTTCATAAGGATGACTGCAAGTCATTAAGAAGTGGATTAACTTATATTTATAAACTTAATATAATACATCTTGCAAAGTATTCAAATGACGATGATTATGATTTTAAAGTTTTGGTTCTTAAAGGCATAGTTGTTCAACTGTTTTGGAAAGTCAACTATGCAAAATCCCATTCTGTAAGTCTTTGGGATATCGGGGGAATTTGACTATGGTTTAAGAAAATTGTGTTTCCCTCAGGGTGTGTGTGTGCGCGCGCGCGCGTGTAGATTTAGCAACACTTGTGAATTTGACATATTCTTTCTTAAATTCCATATTTGCACCATCGTTCTGTTCCTTCAAATTATTGTCATATCAGAAACTTGCAAACTTCTAATTACTTGTTTTATTTGCTGCTCTGAGACATTGTGTTTGGAATTAAAATCAAATTTAGGTATAATTTAAAGTGTGGCTAGAGCAGCCCCTAGGCAAAAATGTATGGGATTCAACATGAAACGGGAAGAAATGATGCCAGCAGGTACCATAACAGATGCAGCCTTAAAAAGGGACCAAATTTCCATCTGTTGAAGGCAGCTGGCCCAACAAGAGTGAGAAATAAAAAGCAAAAGGAGAGGGCTTCAGATATATGGTATAAATCTTCTTTAAACTAGGAAACTCCAACCAGAATCTGAACAGCATAATTTTAAGACAATTTTAGTGAGGGGTGAGGGAGTGTCTAGGGAACAGCTGTAGTAGGAAGGTTGAATAAGACACTATAATTATAGCATTTGAGACTCTATGACTTTTTCTAATATGTAGTAGGAACAATTAAGATGATTAAGTGATAATTGTCTCAATTTCCTTACCAAAAAAATGACTTTGCCTCTAAAGGTAAGTAAAATGGTGTCAACTGTTTCAGTACTGATTCCCACATTCAACTTGGAAATTCCACTTGGAGTTAATGTCCCAACTTAGGCTCTGTCCTAAGAAATGAGTGATCGCTCTTCCAAAAAACCAACATAAGGTGTTGGCTCACTGAGGCCATCTAGTTTGAGGTGACCTTTGCATAATTCTGTGAGTTTACTGAGTTTGGCCAGCTTTCCCACTACTGACAGTGAGCCTAAGGGACTGGCTAAGAGAGAACTGTTACTGTGAATTTTTATATATAGTGAAATCTCATATATGGGACCTGATTAATACAAAATTTGAGTTAATTTGGACAGGGCCTAACTTATATTTTACCATTACACCATCTTTGTAAAACGCATTTGAAAACCAAGTTAGTATTTTTGATAAGATTTCAAAGTGAAGAAATAATTTTTGGAAGAATTAACCCCTAAAGGTTTAGAAGCACCATTACACATAACTTACTATCCTGCTTACCAAATCACCATTGTCTTTAAACAAGTTCTTTCAGTAGATAATTTGTTACCCTATGTCAAGTTTTCATATCAATATGCTTTTATTAAACACATTGTATGTACTTAATACTATGCTCAGCATTGTTGGGGAGTAAAAAATAAATATTAAGGAGGCAATGATATGCTTGGCAGGATAAAGCTTTCTCCCACTATATTTTTATAACACAAAAGAGTATATAATCATAGTGTAAACTGTGTCATGAGTAAGTGTCACAGAAGTTCGGAGGGGCAGAGATCACTGTGCTCTGGGTTAGTGAAGACACGCTCTGTAGAGGGTGTTTGTCATATGGATGGAAATGCTACTTTGGGTCTTTCAAAAAAAATACAATTCAGACTTCCATCAGTTTACAAAGGAGTTTCCTGCATTTAGTTTCAGTTATTAATATTGACTTTTATGGAAGACATAGGTGAGAGCAGTACACTGAGAAGCTCGTTTTCTAGCTGCTCCCTCAACTCCCATCTCTGCAGCTCCTCAGGGTCTTAGGGATGTCCCCCTGGAGCTGTCCTGTACCAAACCACCAACCCTCAGGACTGAGGCTGCAGAACTACTCAAGAGCTGTTACCTCTTGATATCATGAGGGATAAACACACACGAGATCTTCAGGTTTCTCTAATTCTCCAAGATTTTCTCTCAACATATGTTTCGGGAAAGAATAAAAATTTTATTTTGCATATCCTCAAGCTACAACAGAGCCAATTTCCAACTTTCACTTGAAATGTTACCTCTCACTTATAAGAGACATCTATTATTTTTGCCTACTCAGCATCCATTCTCCCTTATTCTGACAACAGAAACCTACTCTTTTTGGAGCGTTTGCCATCCGTGTGTGGAGCTGGCTCATACCAGCTCGTAAGAGCCAATTGCTAAAATTTCAGGAATCTGACCAGCCCATTGTCATACACAGTGATTATTTAATGTTAAATTCTATAAACTTATGATTAAATAAATTTTACTTAACCAAAGTTAATGCATATCCAAAACTTACCACTTCATAATTATTTTTACTACATTTTATTATTATGGATGATCTTGAGGTTATTTACATTTATTTCATCTGTATGGTAGAAATATTATAAAATGGGTGCTCCTGCACTTCTCTTCCCAACTCTGTGCACAGGGACTACACTGGTAGCTTGAAACCTGCCATGATGAGAATATTCACACCATGGAAATTGGCAGATATTACAAATGAGAACTCCACTCCCCACCACCAGAGCTGGTTGTTAAACATTTACCAGCACACCACTGGGTATTCCCCATTTTACCCGTCTCAGTTCATGTGGCTCAAGTCGTCTGACCACACGCTCCAACTCCAGGAGTGGGAACCTGCCTGGAGCAGCGAGTGCGAGTAAATTCTCTGGGGTAGCTAATGAAGGATGAAGTAAGTAGCTGGTGATAGCCTCTTTGTCATCACAGAGAGACTGCCTGAGAAGGAAGCCAACACAGAAGATAGCAAAGTGGAAAAATGGAAACAGATTCTTAATGACATCATTTCACATCTAAATCTAGCCTTGTCTGAAGCTATTATATCCTAGACTTTTCAGTTACGAGAATCTATCATTTCACCCCTATTTTTGATCTGGGTCAGTTTGAACTGACTTTCTATCACTTTAAACTAAAGAGCAATTTTCCACAATAAAAATAATTTTTAAAAATCACTTTAGCGTTGTTACTGAGCACTCATGTACAATAGGAGAATAAGAAAGCCACGTGTGACGACGGGCAGATGCTCGGAGTGATTGTATGTTCACCCTAGGGATATCCCTGGCAGAGCACATGATTCAAATTCCTGTGTTAGCAAAATCACTACATTTCCAGACCTTTCTGATTACCCCTGGATGGTTGAATCTTTGAACAGTAAATTTGTGAATCCCAAAGTCCACTTTATTGACAACCACACTTTGACTGTGGCTATCCCAACTCTGTCCATAAAAGGAGGAGGTCCATGTTCTCTGGGGAACATTCTCTGTGGTGTGAAGACCCATTACACAAACCTAGTCAAGTTTAGTGTCATATTTCCTCAAAAAGTTATGACTCAAGAATAAACGACCATGCCCAATTTCTGGAAAGAGCCCTGGATTAAAAGTCAAGGCTTTGCTTTCTAATCCAGAATAAGATGACTAATTCCATGATTTTGGACAAAATATCTCACTCCTCTGGGTCTCAGTTTCCTTTTCCAGAGGGTGAGGAGCTGAGGCTAAGTGATTTTAATAGTATCTCCTACTGTCCCAAATCCTATGATTCTACTTTAAACATTTATATTACTGAGTATTTGTTCTCTAATTCTCAAACATTTTCTCATCAAATAAAAACAAAATATTTGGATAAATTGCCAGGTTTCTAGCAAGGCTCGTATTTTCACCTTTTTAATCAAAGGGAAAGAGTGGTAAGGCCAAGAGGTGACAACAGGTGTAAATGACAAGTGACTTTACATTGGAAGAATATGGAGGAGAATAAGAGCCAGAGAGATGTTTACTGTGGGGGAAGGAGGATTTTGTAGAGTTCATGGTTCAGCTTCTAGCTCTTGCATCACCAGCCTGTGATCCCAGGTGCTAATTAAATTAATAAAAAGGTATTTTGTTAAAACATGTGCTCCACACCTGCTGTGTCACCAGGCACAGGTTTCTGGCCTGTTGTGATGGAACAATTTTACCACTTAACAATGAAAGCAAAAAGAAAATAACAGCAAGAAGGAAAAGTTGAATTGTAGCCCATATGTCCCTGATCTCCCCCTCAACGAATGTCTATTAATTTGTGAGGACACAGTAGGAAAGCACACATTTTAATTTGGCATTCTAAATGACTTAGGGCGTGACAACTTTGTTTAATAGTTATTCTAATTACAAGAAATAACATCCTGTCCTCACCCAATTAAGGATGATAATGATAAATTGAGACATTATAGCTCATAAAAATAAAGCTTTAGATACAAACAAGGAGCACATTCATCTTTCCATAACGATGCTTTTACTGAATGGTCTGGACGTCACTTATTTAGAATTATTTTAAGAAGCTCTAGTAATGTCTCTTCTTTGACTTGATTGCAGACACGTGTTTTTGTTCGAGGAAGATAAATTTTTTAAATCTTTTCAGCTTTAGCTAAATTTTATGTTAAAAATAGACATACCCCAATATATTAGGATTAAATTTAGTTATGAGAGACAAAAATCAAAGAATTTATTTCCCTCTCATCTAGAAATCCGGGCAGAACATCCAAGTTCAGAATAATGCTCCACGGTGTCAGGACCAGGCCCTTTGGATCCTATTGCTCTGCTGTGCATTGCCTCTGTGCTCAAGCTTTTCTTGTGGTTCAAGATGAAGTTGCACCCAGCTTCCACTTACATCTTATTGACAATGCTTAGACACATGACATAACTGCAGGGAGGTGGAGAAATGAAGCCTCTATTCTAGGCAACCATGCACCTAGCTTGAAATTGTGTGTTCTGTTATTATCGAACAAGGGTTGGCAAACTGTTTCTGCAAAGGGCCAGATAGTAAATAGTTTTGGCTTTCTGAGCCGCATGGCCTCTGTCTCAACTGCAACTTAACTCTGCTGTTGCAGTGTGAAAGCAGCCATAGATAATATATATATATGAATGTTCATGGCTGTGTTCCAATAAAACTTTATTTACAAGAACAGGTGGCTGGTTAGATTAGGCCCATAGGCTGAGCCCTGTTATAGAAGATGGGTAAAACAGATACTGGGGATGAGTACTTCTCCAACACCAGGTAATAGAGATATTAGCAATATTAACTTTGGTAAGTTCTTCCCCTGCCCCCCTCCCTTTTTAGTGGCAAGCAAGATTACCAATAACTGATTAAAATCAGCAAAAATGGGGCTGGCCTGGTGGTGTAGTGGCTAAATTTGTGCACTCTGCTTTGGTGGCCTGGAGTTTGTGAGTTTGGATCCCAGGTGTGGACCGACACACTGCTCACCAAGCCATGCTGTGGTGGCATCCCATATACAAAATAGAGGAAGATTGGCACAGATGTTAGCTCGGGGCCAGTCTTCATCACCAAAAAATAAATAAATAAATAAATAAATAAATAAGTAAGTAAAATCAGCAAAAATGATGTAACGGAGGGCAAATTTGTTTAAGGCTCTTTTTGAAAGACTAGTTAGTGAGTTTCAATTATGCTTTCGTTTGTCATGCTGACTGTTCTTTTACTTAGGAAAAAACTCCTGTCTTGTTTCTCATCTTGGTAAGAGAATGGTTGTATTCTCAACCCAGTGCTTGGGAGATGCAAGTGATTCCACAAAATGAACACTCCGAAGAGAATACAGAGGAGGCACTGAGAAGCTTCCCTGAGAGAAGAATTATGGCTTTCCCCACTCTGCTTGGCAGAGTGGACAACCTGTGATCCTTTATTTAATTGTATCTCGCTTCAAGATCTTTTCTTTCTTCCTGGTGGACAGGGGAGAAGAGATGTAGGATTACATTAGATGGCTCTTACTCCAGCAAAATAAACCCTGAAGGAACTTGATCAAAATTCATTGTGGTAATTAATTTTACTTATCACTAATTTTTACTTATTATTTCATTAGTTTTATTTATCTCTTTTCCTCAATTCAAAGATGGCACATGGTTTAATCAGTCAAATATAAACACAGATATTTATATATTTATTTACATAAATATAAATACAGAATTGAGAGTCTTCCATAATCCACCACTCCTAGTCTCACCCAGATTTTTTTATATGTCTGTCCTAACAGTCAACAGTGTGCCAGGAATGTCAAGTTATAGTAATTTCTGTTGCTTCCAAAACTCTTAAAGTGAGATAAGCTATTCTGCAAACTGCCCTCCTAGTTTCTTTTTCTCTACTTAAGATCTCGTTAGTAGAAGGATATTAAGCTCCAAGATCTTTCCTTTTCATAGTATTGACTACTGTTAAATCTACTTTTAGCATCTTTCAAACTCCTAATTTTGTATTCAATAAAAAAGATACTTAGCTTTAATTAAACTGGTCAAACATTTTTACTACATGGCTAAGAGACTAGAATGACAGTAGTCTTATATTTCCATGTTTATGAATGGCAACTTGGAAAGTTAGAATAGAACAGTAGAGCTAAAAAGAACCTTAGAGGTCGTTTAGTCCAAATCCCTTTGTTGACAGAGGGAAACTAAGGTTCAGAGAAGGAAAGTGATGCACCCTGGACTGCACAGCTACTTAGTAATAAAATTCGGTAGCAACTCAGGTCTTCTGGTTTGCAGAAATGCTTGAAATTCCCGACCTCTCTCCTGGTGAGCTGAGCTCTCAGTGGGAGTGTAGCCCTTCTAGCAGATGGGGAACTGAGGGGGATGGTTGCCTGCTGCCTGTCAGGTATTAGGAAGTGGGAGGATAAGATGTCTGTCTGGCTTCTCCATTTCTTGTTGCAACAGTGGTAAATAAGGAGGGCCTTAGCTTCTTCTGGAAAGGCTGTCTGTTCTCTGGGACAAGGACACAGAATGGTGGCTGCAGGGAGACCTATCTGGGACAAGTGGAGAGTATGTAATGCAAGAAACACAAGAAGGCCCCTCACTAGGATGTCTGGGCCTGTCTTTGTAACATTCTTGGGCGTCTCTAGGTTTTTCAGGTGGTCTCAAGGAATTACCCCCAAATCTAGAGTGCATTTAATTTACTTTGGCTTAATATGATAGTTTTTGAAAGAAAGAAAATGTGTCAAATTTAGACCAAACAAAAAGGTTACCAACATTTTTCAAAAGATTGGGGATCACAAAACATTAAAAATTCAAATTAATATGCATGATGGTGTAGTTTTGTAAGGAACACAAATACTTAGTACATCCTAACATGTTTATTAATTTCCAGGGTCATCTTCATAAATGGGTAAAATTTCCATAGATTCATATGAACACATGGATATATATTTATATTATATATACATAACATACATATGTAATATATACACATCATGTATATATACATAGTGTATGCATATAAATATATTATACATATATACATATATAAATTTATTATATATGTATATTATGTGTGTATATGCATTTACACATACAGGACATATATTAATATGTATACATTATTTATATATCCATGTATTGTATGTATATATTATGTAATATACCTATATTGTATATACATAATATGCATACATACATATATACACATTCATATATTCATATGAAATCTATGGAAATTTCACTCACTTATAAAGATGATGTTGGAAATTAATTACTAAACATGTCAGAACATACTAAGTGTTTATGTATATACATAGACACACATATACATACATATATAGATTAAATATGCATATATGCAAACTCTTCTTTCTCCATATATGAATATATTGTGAGATCCCTCTCCCTCCACATATGTATATATGTATATCTTGTATACTTTTTTCTTTCTTATTCTTCCCTTTTCTTTTCCCTAAAGAACAGAGAAAGAAGAGAAATGAGGGGGAGAACAACAGAGAATAGGATTGGATGACAAAAAAAATGCCCAAACGTTATATGAATATGAATATGAAAAGAATAAATGCTTAATCATAATAATTAGTGACACATGCCCTTTTTGAATCTCACCTGCATTAGGCTAGAGGAAGAAATTTAAAAAGAACATTTTAAAAAAGAACATTTTAAAATGAAAGAGGGGCTAGCCTGGTGGTGTGGTGGTTATGTTTGTGCACTCTGCTTTGGCAGCCTGGGGTTCATGGGTTTGGATCCCAGGCACGGACCTACACACTGCTTGTCAAGCCACACTGTGGCAGGCGTCCCACATATAAAATAGAGGAAGATAGGCACAGATGTTAACTCAGGGCCAATCTTCTTCAGCAAAAAGAGGAGGATTGGCAATGGATGTTAGCTCAGGGCTAATCTTCCTTACCAAACTAACTAACTAACTAACTAACTAAATAAATAAATAAAGATGATTAGTTAAAAAAATAAAATGAAAGAAACTCTCTTTTTCTACCTTGTAACACCAACAAAGTCTACCTCATATTGCAAGTTATTATAGCAAAAGCATTAGGAAGGAAGGACTCTTAAAGTTAAATCTGTCATTAATTTACTAACTACTCACTTGAATCTTATAAATAATTTTAAGTAGAAAGGGTTGACAATGTGATTAAAGTCATTATTTCATGTTACAGCAGCCCACAGATTTTCTAATATAAAAATCTTTCCATAAAAAGAAGAACTAAGGTTTCTTCAAGGTTAAGGGTCTCTGGAGCCCATTCCATGAAGAGACATTACAGCAGAGGTGATGGAGTGTGCAGAAGTCACCTGAGAAGATTGCACAAGAGATTTCAAGGTGAGAGGCTTCTGAATAAGAACAGATTATATTATTTTAAGAAGATTTGCTGAGTGTTCAATTTCCAAAATGAATTGTAATGTTTTCTGCTACCTAAAAAACTGACATCTGTGTTGAGAAAATGGTAGCCTAGGCATCATTTGGTTTATTCAACAAGTATTAATGGAGAACGTCCTGCACGCCAGACTCTCTTCTAGGTTCTTGGGATCCAGCAGTGAGCCAAATCAAGTCCCTGCTCCCAAAGACCTCATACTCTAGTGTGGAGGAAATAAAAAAATAAAGCAATAAATGTAGAAGATAGCAGAACTCATAATCTGAAGCAAGAAACGGACTTGTATGGAATAGGAAGTCCAGTGGCCAATTTTACAGACAAAGAAAGGATGGAGAGTTCTCACACTTGGGAAGATAAAGCCTGTCATCCTAGAGCAAGTGGTGTTAGGCTAAGACCTGAAGGATAAGGAGGAGCTGGCATAACCAATGTAGGTGAGGATTTGAGGTAGAGGTGGGGAAGGAGCATTCCTGGCCAGATCATGCAGGACCTGTAAGCCATGTTCAGAAATTTGAACTGTATTTTAAGAGGAATGGGAAGCCATTGTGAAATTTTTAGTAGAGAAGTGACCTACCAAATGATCACAAAATGATCAAATTTCATTTCATAAGATCCCTTTGACAGTAGTTGGAGGAGGGACAAGATCCTAGACAGGAAGAGCCTCAGAGTAAGCCAGGGAAGAGACAGTGGGGCATGACTGGCTCTGGAGAGTAGTGGTGAGGACCACGATGAGAAACGATACCTGCTGTGTGCCAAATCCTCTTCTAGTGTTACATGCACGATCTCATTTAACCCTCTTAGCATCCCTGTGAGGAAGGTCTATTATTACCACCCACATTTTGTCAGTGAAGACCCTATAGAGAGGCTAAGTTACTTGCATAACCAAGTGGTAGATACAGGATTTGAACCTACTTCATCTGGCTCCAAGTTGAACCACTTCCCTACAGCTTTCTCTCAAGAGGCAGGCTGACTGGGGGAATTTCGGGGCAGTGGACTCAGAGCATTCAGTGATTGAATCTGGGAGTCATGAGGGAGTGGGAGGAGTTCAGGATGATGACTGGGTGGATGCTATTGCCTTTCACCAGGAGGAGAAGGGAGGTTTTTTGGGGGGTGGGGGTGGAGATGAGAGGTCTAGATTTAAACAGGCTGAACTGGAGATGTCCAGCTGAATTATGGATCTAGCTCTCAGAAGCCAGGTCTGGACTGGCAAATACAGATTTGGGAGTCTTCAACCTAGATTATAACTGGGATCAAGGAAGTAGATAAAATTGCTGTGGTACAATATTTAAAGTGACCAGAGAAGTTAGCCTAGCACCCCCAAGGGACTCCAACATTTAAGGAATGGACATAGAAAACATTGCATGAAAAAGAGACTGACAGGATGTGGCTAGGGAGGTCTGAGAAAATCAGAGGAATGGATTGTTACAGAAATCAAGAGGAAGTTTCCAGAAGAGGAGGACTAGTGAGCAGGATCAAATGCTGTCTAGTAGGGGGAGGACTGAGACACTCCATTGGACTTAACAGTGATGAGGTCCCTGGAGAGAATAATTGTAGTTGATCAGAGGTAACAGCCAGACTGAGGTAGGAAATGGAGACAATGAGTGCAGATAACTCGAGAAGGGAGAAGTGAGGGGGTTGTGGGAAAAGAATATGGGGAACAGGGGCTGAGGAAGTTTGATTTTTAAATATAGGAAGCACCTGTGTGCATCTACTCATGTGCTGATGATAAGGAAGTAGTTCAGAAAAAGTGGAAGACGGAGCAGAGAGGGGACAAAGCAAAGAATGAGTTCTTCGAGAGGAGGTGGAATTTGAAGCACAGGTGGAAGGATGGACTTCAGACCACAGAGGGAACGGGAGGGTGTGGATGCAGATGTATATGTAGGTTTGGTGGTGGGAGACCAAGGGCTTTTCCATTAGTGGAATTCATTTTAGTAGGATTGAGTGTAAAGGGGAGATGTAGAGGGGTTAGAAGTTTGAGAGGAGTAGAAAAACTGTGAAATAACTCGAGTGGAGATTGTGAGTGGAGCAGGGGAGCATTCATGGATTGCTGGCAGCACTGAGGGCCCAAGTGAGTCTGGCAGTCATGAATTTATATGGCCCCCATCTGTGAGGTTGTTTGATATTCTCAAGCAGAGCTCAGCAGTCCAGGTGTACAGAGAGCTCAGAAACCTTGGCTGGATCCAAGCTGAGTTTTTTCCAGGTAGTTTGGAAGAGCAGATAATGGAGACAATGGAGCAAGAGAGTTGAGGGTCTGCAAGAGACTGGTTGAAGGAGCGGGTCATGGAATCTCAGCTGCATGGGGAAAGTGGGGAGAGAGAGGGCAGATTCTCCCTCTGCCTCTCACGTTGACTCTCTTACTTTGGGTAAACTGCCACATATCTCTGGGCTTCAGCTGTTTTTCCCACTTCTAAGTGAGGGTGTTGGCCCACTCGGTTAACATCCCTTCCAGTTCTAAAATTCTGTGGTTCAGTTTTGCAAAAATGCAGGCACTCTCTGACCATGACGGAGAGTCACTGCCAACTCCTTTAATCGCTGGGGTCAAACAACCTTCACTATGCTTGAGAAGCAAATTCCATTGATGTTTCCAGACCATTGATGCAACTCTTTCATTTTCTCATGAAAATACACAAAATGTTCAGGGCCCTTCCCATAAATCAAGAATAAGTGCTTCGTTGCCGTTGGTAATCCAAGCCTGATGTTCACTTCCCACTCTGTACTTGATTCAATTCAATTAAACTTAAAAACATATTTATTGAGTATCTACTTTACAAAAGTCACTGAGGCAGCAGTTGCAGGGAAAACAAAGATAAGAAAGCTACAGTCCTTGTTCTGTTAAAATCTAACAGGAAGGATAAGAGTAGTACAGAAATAAGTGTGTTGGAGGTATAAATCTTAGTATTCAACTCAGGAAAGAAAGAGCAAGTTCTTTCTATATTTCTCTTTGACAACTTAATTTCTGGTTTGAGCATACTTTTTACCAGAATGGAATAAACTCAGAGGGGGACCCCACCATATTTTGGGTTATGACTAATTCTTGGGACTTACATAATCCTAAGGCATCGGGAGGAGGGGTCTTTATGGTCCTCAGTAGCATCTGTCACCACTATCTGCTGAGACATCCACTGCCCCCCTGGTTCTGCGTGATCAGTTTATGCAGGCAGCCACAGAGACATACTCATTTGCACTGCATGGTCCCTTTACGGCTTTTTGATTCTCTTTGCTACTTCTAGGCCTTTCTGGGTTGCATGGCAATCAGTGTGCCTCTTCCCATCATCCTTAAACACACTGCCATGGTCTGAATGTTTGTGTCCCCCCCAAATTCATATGTTGAAATGTTAACCCCCAAGATGACGGCATTAGGAGGTGGGGACTTTGGGAGGTGATTAGGTCATGAGAGAAGAGCACCCATGAATGGCATGAGTGCCGTTATAAAAGAGACCGAAGAGAAATCCCTTGTCCCTTCCACCAGGTGAGGATACAGCGTAAAGCTGCTGTCTGTGAACCAGGAAGTTGGGCCTTCACCAGACACCGAATCTCCTGCTGCTTTGGTCTTAGACTTCCAGCCTCCAGAACTGTGAGCAATAAATGTGTATTTTTATAAGCCACTCATTCTATGGTATTATGTTATAGCAGCCCAAACAGACAAAGATACACACCATCCATTAATCTTCTTTATAGGGTCTTACTACCTCCTCAAGGCTGTACATGGGACACAGGATAAAATGCCTCTTCCCTTCTGGACCAATGAACATTTTGGCTCTCCTCATTTGTCCTCCATCTTTCTTTCTTCTAGCCCAGAGAATCCTCTGGTCTGGAAAGACTGTGCAATTGGGACGAGGAATGCTACTATCACAAATAATGTTTGCTTCCCAATCTTTTGTCTATGCTGTGAGCCATTTCTGTTACACTAGGAAACTTCTTTTTCTCTCTCTTTCTGCTCCATCACATCCCTCTAAGGCAATGAACACAGAATGGACTAGCTGCTTGAATGTGGAGAAGAGCAAGGGAGAAAAAAGAAATGTGGGGGGAACCGTGGATGCCATTTCATACAAGGCAGAAATAGGGTGTGTTCTGAGATGTGCAGGCGTTGTGCTTTGGGGGCTCAAAGCAGATGAATAGGGATATTTGCTTGCACATGAAAGAAATGAACATTGGCTAATAAAGAAAAATAATGGGTTTATTAGAAGGATTCTGGGTAGTTCACTGAATAGAAAAAAAGAGCTTAACAGATGCTTTGAGAACAACAGGAACCAGGGCAGCAGCAGTGGTTGCAACAGGAGGAACTCAAGAACCGTCAAGCGGGCCATGATCAAATGACTCAGCTCCAATCACCTTCTGTCTGGTGTGTTTCCACTCAGGAGAAAAATCTCCCAGCAGATAGGATCTGATTGGCTGAGTTTGGGTCACATGACCACACCTGTGGCCCAGGGTTCTCCACCCAACCTAATGGAATGGGAGAGAAGCCGTATTCCTAAGACAAGGGAGAGGTAACGGAATGTAGCAATGGGGGTGGACAAAACAACCGATGCCCACTCAACAGGAGTGAGAGAGCACTTCCCATAAAGAAAATAGGAAAGCTTAGAGGAGATGGCGTTTGTGCAGGATTTGGAAGGATGGGAAGGGTTCTGATGGACAGAGATAAGAGATGGGGGTAGGAATGGCTCAGAAACAGGAAATATGAAACTCTTTCAGAGATGATCTGAGAACAGTTTTGCTAGAGCTTAGTATATGAGTAGGGGTAATAAGGTTGAAAATGTTGACTTGACATAAAGACATCCGAAGGAGGAATTGTTATGGGCGGAATTGTGTCCCTCCCAAAATTCATATGTTGAAAACCTGACTTCCAATAGCTCAGAATGTGACTGTGTTTTGAGATAGGATTTTAAAAGAGGTTAAGTTAAAATGAGGTCATTAGGGTGGGCCCCAATCCAATATGACTGGCGTCCTTATAAGAAGAGGAGATTAGGACACAGAAACGCACAGAGAGAGGACCACATGAAGACACAGAGAGAAGACGGCCATCTGCAAGCCATGAAGAGAGGCTTCAGAAGAAGCCAAACTTGCCAGCACTTTGATCTTGGATTTCCAGGCTCCAGAACTGTGAGAAAATAAATTGCTGTTGTTTAAGCCACCCAGTCTGTGGCACTTCGTTATGGCAGCCCTAGCAAACTAATTTTTTTTTCTTATTTTGGAAGCAGGATTTTTTTGTTGTTGTTATTTTGGAAGCAATGGAAACTTTTTAAAGAGGGGAATTACATAATTAGACTTATGCGTCAGGAAAACAGGTCTAGCGGTGGTATATAAGTGGGGGAAATAGGTAGTGTCTGGAGGTTGAGAGACCAGTTAGAAGGCCACTGCAACAGCCTTTAGAGGGGTAGATGAGGATATTAGTATGCATAGTAACAATGAGAGTGGAGGGAGACTAGGGATATGGCAACTATAATGGGAATGGGATTCACAAGGTTTGGTCACAAATTGAAGGTTGGAGGAGAGGAAAATAGAAAGTTAAAGACGTCTTAGATTTTCCTAACCTACTAACTGGGAGAGTAGGGTAATAAATGATGGCTGGATGATGAGTGAGAGAAATCCAACTCAAATCAGCTTAAGGAAAAAATGGGATTTATTAGCGGACATAATTGTGAAATCCAGGAGGTGCAGCTGGCTTTCCACACCCCTTGTTTCAAGGGCTCAGATGCTGTCATCAGCATCAACCTCTCTCTCTGTCTTGGCTTCGCCTCTCTCTGTGTGCCTCGCCTTCCCTCTGCATCTTCCATGAGGCCAGGGAAGACGGTTATACCGTCCTTACGGTTCATGTTCCAGGAAGAAAGACCTTGTTGCTCCCTCTGGGTATCCATATGCCAAATCATACTCAGGTCAGGTTCTTACTCCTTGTCCCCATCACTGTGAACAGGAAGACGGGACAGTGCTAACTGGTGAAGCCTGGGTCATATTCCCTTCCATTCGGGACAGGTAGGACACTGATTGACAGTCCCATTAGAGGAAGAAGAGGTAGTTCTCGAGTGAAAACAGAGATGCAGAGCAGACAGAAACAGTAGATATCTACTCCAATGAGTTTGGATTTGGATATTTTGTTTTTGGATAGGCCAGTATTGAGCCACGGATGGGGCGCAGGGAAGGTATGGTGAGAACTCATTGATGGTGTGGGTTTGGCACTCCGGAGACAGAGGTCGCCCTCACAGAGGTTCTGGTGAAAGCCACGGTAGTGGATATATTTTCTGAAAGACAGTAGACGTAGGGAAATAGGTCTGAGGGCATGACTGAAACATCAGGTAATTTCTATATTTGGTGAAAGAGAAAAGGAAGAAAACACAGGAGCAGTTGGAGAGGGATGGACAGTGCACAGCATATAAATTTATGGAAGCCACCCAAGGAGAACGTTTCAAGAAGGAGGGAGTGTTAGTAATCTTCAGAGGTAAAGGAGGGGAGGACTGAGAAAGGACAGGGGATTTTTAGGTACTTAGGGGACAACTGGTGGCTTCCTAATGCCTTTGGTGATAATGAGCAGTGTCATTAAAGAATGGTTACATTTTTAAAAACTTACATTTTTAGGAGTAATCATCAACGATCAAGTTCATGGGCAAGGTGAGGTATTTGCATATAGACTTAGAACTTTTGACTTTATTGGCATTTTAGTAATAAATTATGTGAACTCTTCTGTGTATCCCCAGTTAGTTTATGAGGGAATTGAGGCCCAGAGGGGACCATGACTTGCATGAGTTCCTCACGGGGTCTGGTAGAACGAGGGTGACCAAGCAAAGCCTTGAATCTTGGTCGGGACAGAACCCTAGGTTTGCCACACTGGTGTCAGCCTGCGGTTTCCTCTACACCAGGAGGCACATGCTCAGATGCTTCTGGAAGGTAAAGTAAATGAGTGAAGTAGGCAACCATGGCCCTGGAGAGGCCACGCCCCACTAGTGGGGACCCTTGTTACTCAGCTCAGCTGATCACTGCCACATGGCACTGAGGGGCCTGGTATCGTCCAGATATGATTTTCCAAGAGAAGCGGGTCATCTGAATTTTCATGTGAAACCGCCCACTCTTCACATATTGGCAGCTAACCTAAAAACATAAAGACACTGTGTGAGCAAAACAGGTTTGTGGTTGGGCTGCCAGTTTATGACCTCAGCTCTAAACCTGGAGGATAGGAAAAAAAAGAGGCTAAGATGTAGAGATGAGATCATACAAACAGGTTTCACCTCCAGCTTGCTTTTGGTAAAAATGGTGGGAAAACTGTGCCTGTGGTTCTGAAAATCTGGACACCTCTGGTATGACAGGACAGAGTGTGGGACTTTTAAAGCCATCAGTGGTCTGGATATTAGTCTCCTATTGTCTTTTACATAAATCTGGAAAATTCTTTGGAGATTGCTATTCTTTCCTTTTTGGAGTGAAAAGTACTATACAGTCTGGATTAAAATACTATAGAAGTTGAAAAAAAGGTTTTGCCAATTTTGCTGTTACGGTTAATGCCATGACATCTCCTTCTTTCAACTATTTTTGCTTATGAGGTATAACCTCATACGGTGTATGAAATGAGTAAGAACCCGTGCCCACGCTCTTGAAGTTTATAATTGAGGAATCAGAGTATCATTGATTCATGCAGCCTCCCAACTATCATGTCTTCTATGTACCAGGTATTGGGGACAAAACGATAAATAGCACACATTTGTGGACTCACAATTTAGTGTAGAGAAAGACATGTAAACAAGTAGTTACGGTGTTATGAATGTGTTATAGTAACAGTATGGTCAAGAAACTATGGAGCAACAGAGGAGAATGCACCTAATTCTGTTTGTATGAGCCAGGGGAGGCTTCATTGAGGAGGTAATATTTATGATAAATCTTCAAGGATGACTAAGGATTTGCAAAACAGATTAAGGGTAGACAGCCATTCTAGGCAGAGGGCACAGCATGTGCAAAACTCAGAGGCACAAAGGAACATCACAAGTTTAGGGTGTGATGGATGAGAAATTAAATATGGCGAATTCCTTAGGAGAACTATAATCAAAGTGCTATGTGATTCTCATTTACAGTACGATTCTCTTGTTCCATGTGGAATGAGTCAGGGCAGGGGAGTGTGTTGGGCACACCAGACATTCAGGTAGTCGGACACTTGCCTTACATCTTCCACATATAAGGATTTCATTGGACTTCCATTAGAAAGAAACCATTTATGTCCTCTGGGCTTGGGGGTACAGTAGCCTCTACAAATTACTTCAAAGTATTTATTTCATTTCTGGTATTTAGAGTCAGGAGACCAGATATTTAAAAATGAGCATTACCTGTTATCAGAATCCATAGAAAAATTGCCTTATATTATTGTAGAATTAGTGATTCTTTTTCATTAGATGGTAGGGTTATGTTTTAAACGGGAATTTAATGATGAGATCCATTATCTACTTACTTTGAATTTTGTCATCCAGGTGACTATTTATTGAATATTTACAGTCATATAAGTAGCTATATGAGTTTGTAAAGAAAAGAGAATGCTTTTTACATTTGGTTTGTAGAAATCAGTATCACTCCCTTAATTCACAGTGAAAAAGAAAAATACCAATCAAAGGAAAGGCATGGTTCCCTTCCTAGCAGAGCCATGCCGAAGGACAGCGTAATGTCCAAGAGAAGAGTCTTAGCTCATACCCTGAGGCATCTCCGATAAGCCCCGGAGCCTCCCACAAGGAGGGTCACAGGTTGGAGGCCAGAACATGTTTTTTTGCTTCATTTACCCATGTGTGGCTCCCATGAACTATATAATAAATATTTGTGGGTTTTCAGCCAGCTTTTGGTAAGAGACATCATGTTTCAGAGCTTTTTATTTGCAGAATTTGATTTAAATGTTATCAGATATTTACAAATAAAAACAACTATGTTCTAAGTAAAATGTAAAATATGTTGAATTAATGCACTATCGTAGTTTGAAAACAAACCTGAACTCTTGTGAATATGAGTGGTCAACTGCCAATGCCGGGGTGACTATTGCACCCCAGATTTTAGCCCTGAAAGTCCTGTGTCCCAGGCTCCAAACCAGGAGATAATTCTGGCCATCAGAACTCAGGGCGGCCCAGCTCAGATTCAGATCCACACAGCGAGCCGTGTTCTTACACCAGCTCTCAGGACTCAGTATCTGGCTGGAGCAGGCTTGATGTGGCATGTAGATCACTTGAAAAAGTGAACGACCCAGGATTGTGACAAGTGATAACGTACTAATGTGGTCAGTCACAAATCTGCCTACAAGTGGTAGAGAATACAAGAAAGCCAGAAAACATAGGTAGGCAGGAAGGAGGGCAAAAGACTGGAGGAGGAACTTCGAAAAGTTTGGCTTGCTAGCTCGAGAGCCTCCTCCAGAAATACTTACCAAGGAAAATTGTTTTTCTCTTCACCATCCCTCCACACACCTACGTTAAGGGAACATTCCAGTTAAAAATCCTCATGCACAGCATTTTAATCTTTCTTTTTTTTTTTTAAAAAAATACTATGTCCTTTAGTGGGTTTTCCTCTCCATTTTTTAATGAAAATTTTCAAACATGCATAAAAGTTGCAAGAATTTTACCATAAACACCCATACACCTACCACCAGGATTGTACAATTAACGTTTTACTATACTTGCTTAATCACATATGTTTCGTCTCTCCATCCATCAATCCATCTTATTTTTTGGATGCATTTCAAAGTAAATTTGCCAAATCTCTTATCCCTAAACACTTAAGCATGCATATCATTACCTTGAGTTGAGTATTTTTTGGTTTTTTTCTCTTGAGACAAAATTTACACCCAATGAAATGCACAAGTCTTTAGTATATTTTCCCATGAGTTTTGACAAATGCACACACCTGTGTAACCCAAACCTTTATCAAGATATAGAGCAATGCCACCACCCCAGAATGTTCCCCTCATGCCTCTTCTCAGTTAACCTCCATCACTGTCATCCTCCCTCTCTTTCACCCCAGGCAATTACTGTTCTGATTTTTTCCACTATGGGTTAGTTGTGTCTGTTCTAGAGCTTCGTATAAATGGAGTCATAGAGCATGTACTATTTTGTGTCCGGTTTCCTTTGCTCAGCCTAATGTCTGTGAGACTCATCTGTGTTCATGTGGATATCAGTAGTCTTTCTGACTAGCATTCCATTGTATGGATATATCATAGCTTGTTCATTCATTCACCTATTAATGGACACCTGGTCTGTTTCCAGTTTTTTGAGCATTATATATAAAGCTGCTATGGATGTTCTTGGACAAGTCTTTTTTGTGGACATGTTTTCATTTCTCTTGGGTAAATACCTAGGAATGGAATCCACAGCATTGTTTCAAATGGTTTAGTTAAGCACTAGATGGTGATGTCACTATAGCTCAGAACACCTGATACCTCCACTCCTCTATCCATTTTACTTTCTCTTCTTTTCTCCATGTTCTTCTTCCTATTCTCCTGATTACCTTCTTCTACCTCCTTCTTTCTCTATAAGCCACTTGTCCTCTCTCCTCTTGTCTCTCCTGATAGGGTATAATGTCTTACTACCATTTTTTCAACATCCTGAAAATCCTTCCGGTGAGAGGCAGCAGAGTGTTGATGAAAAAGCCCTGATTCTTGGGCTACATTCACGATGTGCCTCTGCTGCTTTCCCAGCAGGGCAAGTCACCGTACCTCTCCGGGCTGCAGGCTCATCAATTGTTTATTCAAAGGCTTGGAAGAGCTGACTCTGCAGCCCCTTTTTCAGATCTATCATTCTGTGTGTTGATGCCTTCTTTTTCTAAGACACAAAACTGGCAGAGAGCCAAGAGAAAAGGAGGACAGAAGATGAGGATGTTAGGGTAGAGATGGAGAGGGAAATAAAGAAACCAAATAAACTTCTTTCCTGCTTCTTAGCCAGAAAAACAGTGACATGTCCTCTGGGACCAAGTCAGTCCCATCCCATGGCTAGGTTTCTTTCCTCACTCTTGGTTTTAGGATTAGGTGCCCCATCTCGCTTAGCCTTGTCTTCTGCTACTGTACACCCCCTATCTTCTCTGTTCCCCCATTAATATATAATTACTTCTGTGCTCCAGAGAGGCTCATGGTACCTTTCGAGATGGCGTTGTATGCCAATTTATACCAATGACCCGTGGAGGAAACCAAAAGAGGTCCTTTCTTGCCCAGGTAAATATGTGTAATTTAACAAAGGCTTCGTGGATGTGATGCACTCATTTTTATTATATAATGCTGAGTTAGCACACTAATGTTAGGAGATTTAGGTCCAAGAAGTGAAGAGACACCATGTCAGCCTGTATGGGGAGTTCCTCTTGAGCACACGAGGCTGGGCATTTGAGATCCTCTTCACACTATACAGACTATGTGACCTGAATTTTATTGTACAGTCTCAATTCCAAAAACTTTATCTGGTTGCTTTTAAATGTACTCCCATACTTATCAGAACACATATCCCAATTTTTGGCTCAGAAAATGTGGTCCCTGAGCATGGTGATTGATACCATTTTTAGCCTGTGTGCTCTCTTGGGAATCCCCTACTCTATAAAAATTAGCATATAATTAGCATATATGTCATTTCAAAAAGGAAAAGTTTCAGCCCTCAGTATGGGATTTACAGAAAGGTTAAATGAAGGGAGAAACTACTAAAATTAGAGGGAAGCAAACATTAAAAAAAGAGATAGTGTAGAATGAAAGAAAGGGGGAAAAGATGGGACAGTTGTGAATAGAAGATAAAGAGAAAAAAACGGGATGTGTGCAAAGAAATGAGAAAGCCCTTAAAAGACAATATTTACGTAAAAAAAAAACATTCTGGGCTAATCCCATTCAAAACTGCTTTGCCCAAAACCAGAAGATTTAAGAGTAAAACATAAATCTTGGACCATAGCGCCCCCTGGCATACCTAACTGGAACCACAGCATGCATCTTCAGATCACTGATGGATTTTGATGTACTCATATTTCACAACAAACACAAATTAATTAGAGTTCAAAAGAAGCAGAGCTACACTTTCAATTCAAGCTCTTAGCAATCATATTAGTGATTATTTTTCTGTTTCTAATACACCAATTAAGCCCATTGAATTCCAGCTAATTAAGTTACTTAACTCAAAGATAAGGGAGTCGTAATATACACGAAGGATGGCATGAGCTCTAGCTTTTAAACGATTCTCTCTTTGAGGCTGGAGCTCTTCAGTTTCCTACGTTTTGCCCGTAGACTGAATCTGAAGAGTCACTTACAGGAAAAGAAAAAGGCATTTAGATAGTTCTAATGCTGTCAGTCCTCCTCCTCAGACACTGGGTTATGAGCCCTGTGACTCTAAGACCCAGGGGCATGCACCTGTGGAAACAGGACCACACGCTTTGAAAAGAGGCCTAGCCACAGCTGAAAGCTATGCTATACCCCTTATCGTCATCGAAAACCTTCTTCCACAGAGAGGGACGACTCTACACTCTGGGTATATTTAGGAGCCACCTAACATTTCACCCCTAAGAAGAAGGGCTTCAGAAGACGGAGCAAGCAAATAGAGATTCTAACTTTGCAAACTGAAGAAATTATAAGGTTTGAGATAAGGAGGAAGATCAAATAAATGAAGTCAGGATCAAAACCCTCAGAGCCAGGGTTTGGGTACAAGGAGAGGAAGGGGAAGAGAGCAGAGCATCTTGTGAGAACCCAAACTAGCAAGGCTGGTGGACCAGGGTGGAGGGTGTGCAGCTGCAGAGGTGGACTGAGAGAATCATAAAAAGCTGGAAACGTGCCCATATGGCCTTTCAACTTAAGCTTGGGTGCAGAGATAACCACTTCCCTCACTATACTCCACCATAGTTAGTTAGCCCACATCCTTGCTAAACCCTGAGAACGTCTATCTAGAAATCTACTTGAAAAAGGGCTCTTTTAATTCACTAAAAAAAGAGAAGTTTTCAGTTTTTAAAAGACTGACAACTACAAGCCAGTCACATTTTTGATGTAGGCTGCCCTGTGGGAAGAGATGGCCACCTGTGCAGGGTAGTGTCCTGTGGTTGAGAGCAATTCCCAATGAGGGACACAGCTGTAAGCCATCAGCAGCTGGTCTTTCCAGCAGCTGGAGGATAGGTGCATTGGTTCTGAAGAGGGAAACTGAGTGAGCACCACCGTATCCATTACAGTCCACCCCTTGAGCTGCTCAGCTCCATTTACTTCTTATGGCAAGTTTGTCCCATGTGGGGACAACTACTCTAGAATTCTGGTCCTCTTGTTTCCTGGGGAATTTATAAGGGTAGAGTTAGTAGGATGAACTATCGCCCCTGATGTTATAGTTGATCTCAAGTCTGTAACTGATACCCATCATCCCCTCCCTCTGCTACCCAGTCTCGATTTCTCTCCATGGGCTAGTACTCCTGCTGATCTGGTGGCTTGTCCATTTAAGTGATTCTGACCCTCATCCCTGAAGGTGTAAGCCTCCAGTTACCTTGCTCATTTCAGGCTGTGTCTACCGTACTTGTCCATTTACCTTTAAAACTCAGCAGGGAGCACTAAGAGATGCCCCAGTAGATCACCTGAGCATCAAACATATGGTACATAAATGTGCAGCAGCAGACCTACCTACCTACCCACCTCCTACTGATGATCAGAGGCAATTTTCCGTTCCAAGAGAGTAACTCCTTTCCTTGTCTGTTGGTCTCTTGGCACAAGGATTCTAAAGTGACTGTGTAGCAGCCATGACTTAAAGTACTGTGTCCCTAGGTAGAAGTGTTACCCTCTCTGGGAATAAGGACCTCTAGAATCACAGTGCTTAAAGCTGTAGGGAAGGAAGTACAAATTCCCCAAGTGGGTAATCGAGAGTGATGGTAAGTGGGGCCACTCCTACTTTCACCCCTTGGTTTCCAGAACCATATATTCTACCCAGTGAGAATGTAGCAACATATAATGGTTGTTGATTTAGGATGTACAACACATCATGGAGGATGACTCCTATCCTTGCAGAATATCATCTCCAAGCTGGTCCCCCAATGATATCTTTTAGCAGCCATCCCACTGCTCTGTTAGGTCAGTGGCTTCTTGGTGGTGTGGTGTGTGATACTATCAGTGGATCTCATGGTCGTGTGCCCATTGTTACACCTCCTTTGCTGTAAAGTGGGTCTCTTGGTTCCACTTTATTATGAGAGATTTTATTTCAGTGGATAAAACCATCTAAATCTTTGAATAGGAGTGCTACCCTGAGGCACTGAGGGCTGGAAAGGAAAATCCATATGTGGAACTCATGTCATCTCAGGCAAGGTGAATTTCTGTCTTTCCCAGGGTGGAAGGGGTCCAGTGTAGTCAACCTGCTCCAAGTGGTTGGTTTTCTCAAAGGATAGTGCCACACTGGGGCTAGCAGTTTGGACATTCAGCAGAGGCAGTAGTTAAATCAGCCTTGGTAAGCGGGGCCCACGCAGACGCAAGACCCTTATGTCGGTTCTTTGACTTGTCATGTAAGAGTTGTCATAGAGATGAAGCTGTTGGGTGCATCAGTAGCTTGTTCCTGTTTATTGTAGTATTCCTTTCTACGAATATATCACACTTTATCTGTGCATCTATTGATGGACATTTAGGTTGTTTCCATTTTTTTGGTTATTATGAACATTTGTGTACAAGTCTTTTTATGGGGATAAGGCTCAGGAATATGTGTTTTCAATGAGCAACCCCAGGTGATTCTCAGGCATACTCAAGTTTGATAATTTGTCTGTTAGGATAAATCCTGACTTCTTTGCTGAGGTGACTAAAGGAGATCTAGCCCAACACGCTGGGTCTGTCTCAGTAGCCATATTTTGATGTGGACCTGGACCCCAATTTAATTAACTTCCAGTTTGTTCCTGAGACCGACTGTCTACCTTGGACCCAGAATATGGGAGTTAGATGCTGGATATGACTCTGATTTTCCCGGTGATCAAGATGAAAAGCAATTATGTTCTGGTACAGAATTCTCATTGTTCTGGAAGAAAAAAAAACACACCAGGGTCTTGCAAGAAGCAAAGCAGGTCCCAACCCTTAACTCTAAAGGAATTTTCTCCCTGACGAATGTGGTGGGTAAATCCTCAATAACATCCCTGAGTAAACGCAGTCAGGGGTGATCAATGAGGTGAATAATAATTGGCAAAGCCCACAGCTTTAAGTCAGCCAGATCTGAGTTTGAATTGCAACTTAAATTCCTTTTACTAGTTGGGTAATCTCCAGCAAGTTATCCTTCCTGAAGTCTTACCATTTATTATTTAAAAAAAAAATTGTGTAAGTAATCCATTTCCATTGTAAATGGTTCTAGGAATGCATAAGTATAGAGTGAAATGGAAAATTCTCCTCCTACCACCGCTATCTTCCCTCACTTCCCCATGCCGAGTCCCCTTGCCTGAGGTAACCTACATTAACAGTCCATGTATGTCCTTTCCAGCCTTTTATAAGCACATTTTATTTTACATGAATGCATTATTCTGCAAATTGCTTCTCTCACTGAACAATATATCTTGGAGGTAAGTATGGGTTTACCTCATTCATTTTCAAGATTGCTTAATATTCCATAATATGAATATATCCTAATTGATTTAACTACTCTCCTTCTGATGACTCATAGATTTGTCATCCTTCCCTACCTCCTTCCCTCCCTTTTCTTTACTAATACAAACATTGTTGTACCAAACAGCAAACATTTCTTTAGGATAGATTCTGAAGGAGAATTGACTGGGTCAGAAGATATGTATATTTAAAATTTGTGTTGATACTGCCAAATTGCCCTCCCAAACAGCTTTACTAATTTATACTTGGGGCAAGTTATTTAATGTCTGTGATTCTTTGTGTCCCTCAACTACCGAAACTAAATATGGTAAAACCTACTACATGGAATTGGTGAGGTGATTAAACGAGAAAACAAACGTAAAGACAGTGCTTGGAACATAGGTGATCTCATCGTCTTTATGCCTTGGAATCAGGTAGAAAAAATCTATTTTACTGTAACGTTTAGTTTCATTCTTTTTGGAGACTGAGGATGGACACAATTCTACTTGTAGGATATCTTCATGTTTGGTAAATTTCAGAGGCTAAAATTTTTGGGGGGTTACTATAGAAAACTTCTTCAGAACACAGTGGTGTGATTTTTATTGTCATGCTAGGGCATCACTTAAGAAGCCTATCCAGGGATCATCTGACTTGGCAAATTAACTTTATTTGACTATTTACTGACGAATAGGGCTTAGCTATTTTACAACAAAAGCTAGAAGTTAATATGTAAGAAACTAATAAGATAAAAATCATTTTTGTTCAGGAGCAATGCAAATGATTTCTGCTCACCAGAGAAAATAACCCTAATGATAGTTTATTGCCCTGTAGGATATTAATCAATTTTGTATTTAATTTAATAATTTTACTCTTGTCTTCTTTTCTTTTATAAACTATATGTACATTGTTTCTTGTATCTGCCTTGGAATCATTTTGTCATTCGGTTGGTTCCCTCAAGAATGAGCTAAATAAAACTCTGACATATGCTCTCTACGTATGCTTTTTAGCATTTTGAGAATTAGACTTTTGATAGTTCTTAAGATCAATCCACGCTACTACCTTTACTCCTTGCAGATAGGTTGTGTTTTCTGGACCTTCATTCATTTAATTGTCCTCTTTTGAGTTCTCTCCACATTCTCCTTGGCTCTGGAGAATAATTAAACACGAGACTCAAGTAAGGAGGGAAGTTCTCCTCCTGCCGGTTTTCCTCCGTCACTTCTTCAATCTTCAGCTAAGACTTGGCTCCTCTGGAAATCCTCCATCATCCTTCTATCTTACCTTAACACTCCATAATTTCCTCTTGCGATGTATTCATCACACTGTATTGAAATTGTGTGTTTACTTGTCTCTCTCTTTCTCTGTGAAATCCTTGGGAGCACAGACTATATGTTGTTTAAATTTTTGTCCCCAGCTTTCAGCACAGTGCCCGATATAGCTACTCAACAAATATTATAATGAATGAATTATGGGATGGGCATTACATCAGTCTTACTTTGTATTCCAAGGATGCTACAGTTCGGTTATACATAATTTATCGTTCTAACAACACCGATGCTAATCTTGAGCTTGTGTGTTTCTTGGAGCTGTTCCTTTTGGGGTTGTGGTGGTGGTGGTGCATGTTTGTGCATAACCAAGTCTCCATCTTACATTCATTGCTTTTTGTTCCTTCCCTGATATTTTGAGAGTACAGCTCCTTTAAGTCCAGTAGAAGCCTGCTTGTAGAGGAAGAGGTGCTGACACTCAATAGAATGCCTGTGCAGATCTAGCCTCACCTATTTCGTATGTGTCTTAGTCTCTTTAACCTGCCCATTCATCTATTCCTGCCTGATTTCTTCTTAGATTTTGCCCCAAAGATGCTGGTTTTGGCTTGTCCTGGTTTGAACTTGGTGTCTCTGGCTATTGGCTCATGCTGTGACCTCCACCCATCCCCAATTCTGCTTTTCTACTCTGTACCAGGCTTTGGCATCTCCAAGGACCTGACCTCAGCTCAACCTGCCTTTGGCCTTGTTTCTCCCGCCCGACACCGACAAATGGAAGGAACCCTGCCCTTCCACGAGGAGAGAAATGGCGCTGAGCGTGGCTTACCTGAAATAAAGCTTGCAGTATGGGAGGGAACAAACAAGTACACTGTTTCAGACGGGAGCATTCGAACTTAATGTAGGCGTTGTCTTCACAATTCCTTTCTTCTGTCTCAGCTTTTGTTATGAGATATGTTTGGCCAATATGGAATGGAATATTCCCGAAGTAAGAAAAAATAAAACCTTGGTTGCCTGTCAGTAATTAAAATAAAACTCGGCTTTATTTTCGTTTCTTTTCCAACTTCCTGCACAAAGAAGGGAAAACTTTACAGTTTGGAAAAAATTTAGACCGAGCCTGTTGAACTGGTATTGCCGAACTTCATTCTGTTACTATACATGTTCTTTCCAAATATTATTCCATAATATTTTAACAAATACTTTATGAAAATATTTTTAGAAATGACAGCAACTCTGGCTTTGGACGATTAGACAATGGCCGTTTGTAAACTGTTAAAGCTAATTTCTAGCTTTTTAACATGGTATTTAGCGCAGTTGTTTCTTAAAAAGCAAGCCACCAGAGAATGCATTTTATAAAATGACATCGGCTAACTACACAGGAAAGCCGCTTCATGCTTGTTTACAACTTTTTAAAGTGGCTCTTTTTCAAATATGATGTGGTTTTTTTTTCAGTCTCCAGGTGACAAATTATAGGAACTGTCACATCAAAGGGCCGGCGGCCGCAGTCACCGACCGGGTGAAGAATGCGCGCGGGTGCAGCGCACGGGAGCCATCCGCGCGCGCCAGGAGCTGCGCGTGTTTGCGGTGCACGGAGCGCTGCTGCCGGGGGCGCTGGCGAGGAGCAGTCTGCCTGGCCTTAATAACCGCAAAAAAGAGCAGATTTCAGACAGGCAGTTCTACAGTTTCCCAGTGGTTATTTTGCTAACTTCCAGCCACTTCTTTCTCTAGCACTGAGCCAAAAAGACAATCATTCTTAAAGTGTTCTGATACAGGTCGCTCAGTTTCTTTGCGTTATCTTTAAGCTCATGTGTATCCATTTACCTTTCCACACCGATCGACTCAATTTACGTTTAAATAAAGCTTTCAGATTAATTGCATACGCTCCCCAAAGCTATTTAGGGAGATGAAGGCTGTTAAAAATGTGTTGTCTTTTTTCTTCATGGCTGTACGCATTGAGGTGACCAGCTTTTGCAAAAAGCCTTTAAAATGTTTTTCATTCTAGCCCTAGCCAGTTTTGATATTTTTCTAAACCCTCATGTGTTGCACACCTGCTGTAAATGTTTTGTTTTATGCGGTTTTTATTAAAAATTTTTGAATCACATTTACTAGGATAAAAAGGAATGTGTTTGGAGAGAGGGTTTCGATCTTCTTTTTCATTGATTTTATTTCTGTCCCGTGTGGCTGTATTTTCACTGCTACACCATCTGTCAATAAACCAACAGCTCCACAGGAGTAGTAAAAACCAGAGAGATCCGTGCTGCCACAGGAGCGAGCTTGCTTGTCAAGAGACAGATTTTGGGGACGTAGACTTCTCAATGCAGATAACCCTTAGGCTTCGTGAGGAATGCGTTTAAAAAATCTGCAGACCCAGATGCAGGGCCAGAGTTACAAAATTACAAAGTTTTGAGGTTTGACTCAGAACCTTTCTCCTGAGTCTTTCTAAGGATTTATTTATTAAATAATAAATATTTTAAAAAGTAGAGTCTTCCTATAATCAGCAGTAATGTACTGTACCCTTAAAAATGTAAGAGGGTAGATCTCATTAAATGTTCTTACCACAATAAAATAAAGTAAAAAATAATAGTCTTAACATTGTTTATTAAATTTTTATTTTTATTAAATAATGAATACATTCTGAATAGTCTATGAAAACAATATTGAAATAAATAATCTTATTTCTAATCATTTTACACTAATGTGAGAATATTTATAAAATAAATTCCTAGAAGTGAAACTTCTGGGACAAAATGTATGTGCATTTATAATTTTGATAGATACCACTAAATTGCCCTCCATAGGGGTTTTCCCAATTTACACTTCTACAACAACGTATGAGAGGACCTGTTTACTGATGGCCTTAGCAACACTGTGTGTTACCAAACTCTCTGATTTTTGCCAGACTGATAGGGGAAAGGGATGTTTCAGTGGCATTTGTATTTTAAGAATGAGGTCAAATATGTCATATGTTTTAAAGCCATTTGAACTTTGTTTTTTGTTAACTGTTTATTCCTATACTTTGCCAATTCTTTTACTGAGTGGTTGATTTTTTAAAAGCTTACTTTGCAGCAGCTCTTTATATATTAGCGAGCTCAGTCCTTGGTCTGTGATATAGTAGAAAATGTTTTTCTCTCAATTTCTTGTTTGCGTTTTGACGTTGCTTATTTTTTGCGCTAAAATGTTTTATTTTTTATAAACATGAATTTATAAATATTTTATTTTATGATGTCTGGATTTTGTGTCTTAGTTAGAAAGCCCTTCCCCACTTCCAAGTTATGAAAAAAATGCTCCTAAGTTTTCTTCTACTACATTTATAGCTTCTTTTTTCACTCTCTTTATTTCTTTCTATTCCTTCCTCCCTCCCTCCCTCCCTTCCTTCCTTCTCAATCTCTCTCTCTCTCTCTTTTTCTTCTATTTTTGAATCTTTGATCTTTTTAGGGTGGGGATTTGTTTTAATTAAAAAAATATATAATTGACATTCTTATTATTTAGCCTAATAGTTTTAGATTAATGCTTTTGTCCCATTCCCCCTTGTGGGGTTGGAGTGAGCTTCAGAAATATGCTACCAAATAGGGGTCCAGGAATGAGTTAAATCCAGAGTGGGTGTTTAGCCAAGTTGGGCAGTAGAATCACAGGAGTGAAGCTTGGAGATCATTACTAGGGAAATAATGAAAAGCGTTAAGTCTAATTGTTGGAGTAAGGACAAAAATGGGAGAAGTAACAGCAAAGAAAGTAGCTGCAAAAGATGTAAGCAGAACCAGGTGCAAGATAAAGGTCAAGGAGAGTGATTCAGAACTGAATCTGTGAATGCCGAGTTTGTTCAAAAGCTGAGTGCACACTGTAAGCATACCTGATGGTTTCAATGAGCTCTCCAGGGCTGGACAATGTGTTAATGCCAAAAACTGGAGAGAGGCTGGATGCACACAACTCAGGGGGTGTTGAGAGTACACCAGACCCTGGGAAATACCTCGTGTCATGGCCAGTGGTTTAAGTAATATCAGGAATATGTGCATGGTTCAAGGGAGTGTTGAAATCAGGCAGACAGAAATCGGAAGGTTAATCAAGAGGGGCAGCAGGTCAAAGACAAGATAGCAGTCAGGAGCCAGGAACTCTTCAGGAGCCAAAGGGCAGGTTCAGATGAGGCAGGACAAGAGTCAGCAGTAAGTTGAGTGAGCAACTAGCAGACTAGACCAGAGCCCGCACAACAGAGGGGAGAACGTGGACAAAGACTGGACAATACCAAACTGAAAGCTAAATTGACATGGTCACTCCAACTGGGAAACTCCAACTGACATGTTCTACTAGAGTAGAAGCCAATATGGCACTGGCGGCACTGGGGAATTCACGGGAGACAGCAAGTAGACGGAGCACTTGAGGAGAAGGGGCACCAGGAAGGGCAGCCGGTGATCCCACTCCATCCATCAAATAGCCTTCTCTTTCCTGGCATCATCCAGTGTCTGTTTCTGTACAGGGAGGGCTCAGCGAGTTTGCTTTTGTTCCTGAGTGCCACCGACAGTTCCAAGGAATGTCTTCCTCTCCGTGAGAGGTGTCAGGGGTCTTCATCAGGGGCAACGGTACCCCAAAGCTGATTCAGTTTGGAAAAGGATTTGGGCAGATTCTTAGATTATTCATTTATTGCATTTTTATTTTGAAAAACTTTAAACCTACAGAAAAGTTTCAAGAATGGGACAACAGGGGCTGCCCAGTGGCATAGCGGTTTAGGTCTCACTTGGCAGCCAGGATTCGCCGGCTCGCCAGGCGCCCTCCGACACACTGCTTGTCAGCCATGCTGTGGTGGTGTCCACCTCTACTATAAAGTAGAGGAAAATGGGCACGGATGTTAGCCCAGGGCCAGTCTTCCTCAGCAAAAAGAGGAGGATTGGCGACGGATGTTAGCTCAGGGCTGGTCTTCCTCACACACAAAAAAGACTGGGACAACAAACTCCTGTAGACCCATCAACAGATACTTAGAATGTGTCCTGTACAAAGCTCTTTCTAGGTTGTGACATGGAGGGAACTGAAGGGTGCTAAGATCTAGGACTCGGGGAAATCATTAATGGCAGGTTTCTGAGAAACAAAAGCTTTCACTGGGCTCAGGGGAGAGGATAGGAGCTGCCTCTCAAGATGCAGAATGTAGGTTTGGAAGATGCAGGAGGTTCAGGAAGAGGTTCGTGGCGACGGGTGTACCTGCTTCCTGAGGCTCTAGGAGATTGAATGGACATGGGCTCTCAAGTCCATCAGACAGAAGGAGGAGACCTTGTAGGTATCCAATGCCCAGGGGCCTTAGATGGCATGGGTCTTTTCAACCAAAAGGTGTTAGTTTTCAGAGCGCAGAGAAGCCTCCATCAGGATAGAATGGAGTTGAATGCAGGAATAGCTGACCCTTAGTATTCCCAGAAATATTCCTTTAGACAACATGCTGAAGCCTCCAGCCCCACCATTCCCCCCTTTTCAGAATATGACTTGGCCTCCTACTTCATAGAGAAAACAGATGCCAGTAGAGAACTCTAAATAAATCTGCATTTACGTGCAGTTAAAATGGGAGAAGTGTACCTTTTCCTTTCTAAGGATCTAGTTCCATCCTCAGAAGAAACTAACCCTGCTGACACTTTAATTTTAGACTTCCAGCCTCCAGAATTGTGAGACAATGAATTCCTATGGTTTAAACCACCCAGTCTGTGGCACTTTGTTATGGCAGCCCAAGCAAACTAATACAATTATCAAAGCAAACTAATACAATTATATTATTGAAACTGAAGATGAAGGAGTTAAAGTTGGCCCAGATTAGGATGAAACTGCACCTGTACTCACATGGTTAACGTGGGAAACAAGGTAACCAAAGTTTCTGAGCTTGCCTTGCGGAACGGCGGGAGGAGAGCTGATAAGAGAGTAGATTGCTGACAGCCCTCCACCTGACGAAGCATCATGCGGGAGCACTGAGAAGCTGAAATGACCGATTGTAAGCTTCACACGTCATAGACCAAAGATCCACCACAGGCAACACATAGAAGAACTCCTCCACCCCCGAATTTGCACATGCGACCCATGAAGTAATACAGAAGACAGTGGCCCCTGTGCAGAGGACTCAGAACTGCAGCCCCCAAGGCCACACGCCCCCCCCCCCCCCCCGTCTTATTCTCACAGTGTGCTTTGGAAAAACGCTTAGGACTACGCGTAGGGAGGCCAATCAGTAACCGGTAGAAAGAATAACTTGTTCTTCATGTCCTCTGCCCAAACTGTTCCTTCTGTCCCACTATGGAGGGCGCCCAACCCTGCGGTCATCGATCACCTGACATTTCCGAGCCCCTCCCCAACCCCGTTTGCCTTATATAAGTCATTCCAAATCAGTTCCCTATGAGTTTGTTTTTTTTTTTGTGAGGAAGACCAGCCCTGAGCTAACATCCATTGCCAATCCTCCTCTTTTTGCTGAGGAAGACTGGCCCTGGGCTAACATCCGTGCCCATCTTCCTCTACTTTATATGGGACGCCGCCACGGCATGGCTGACAAGCAGTGCGTCTGTCCGCGCCCGGGATCCGAACCCGCGAACCCCGGGCTGCCAAGCGTGGACTAAACCGCTACGCCACCGGGCGGCCCCTAAGATGAGTTTTTTGAGGCTAACAGTCCACCATCTTCCGATTTGCTAGCTTATCGTTTATTAAAGCTCTTTCTCTTCCACCGCCTGCCTGGCCTTTTATCTTGTGGTGAACACGTCCAGCCCTTGCTCGGTAACGTTATCACAGAGTAAAGCAGTGGTCAAATTTTTCCATTTCAAACTGATAAAGATTTTTCCTTCCTTTATACACAATATGATGGTTTTCAAATGTTTTCTGGGTGACACTGAAGAAACCTGTGTGACATCTAATTTATTTGGGGTCAAAGGCCAGATGTAGGATGGATCCGGGCTTCTCATAAAGTTATTTATGAGAAAGGGCCCCAAGCCCAAGTCAGTGGAGAGTCACAAGTCAGCTCAAAGGTGTCTAGTCAGAAAGGACAACACATGCCATGTGATGAATTGGACAGCGAGAGGAGGAGGGACAAGCAGGAGGCCCTGGTGTGGTGATGTCAGGCCTAGGAAAGGACAGTACAGGCCATAGCTCATGCAAAGACATCCTTTTCCACACATGCTCCCTCACCTGGCTGACAGCAGGACTGCAAAGGGGCAGGTCCATGCCAGCTCCAACCACAATTGAGTGGTTCTCTTTTTAAGCTGGACATGTGCCTAGTTCAACAACAAGAAACTTGGTGAGAAGTTTATTTTATTTATTTATTTTTTGTGAGGGAGACCAGCCCTGAGCTAACATCTGTTGCTAATCCTCCTCTTTCTGCTGAGGAAGACTTGCCCTGGGCTAACATCCGTGCCCATCTTCCTCTACTTTATATGGGACGCCGCCACAGCATGGCTGACTAGCAGTGCGACAGCTGGTGCCCGGGATCCGAACCCGTGAACCCCGGGCTGCCAAAGCGTGAACTTAACTGCTACACCACCAGGCTGGCCCGAGAAGTTTATTCTTACGAGTCAATGTGCTTCCAAGAGCACTAGGAGTGTCAGGGGAAGGGTCTATTAATTCAGTGTTTTCCAAGAATTGTGTTCTCAAGACCATGCCGGAACAAAAATGAAAATAGTTTAGAGTGATAGGATTATGGGTAAGTTTCATAATCATTATTTTGAATTTTGATTTAATCTCATTGTGCTCTATTCTCAATGAACTATTTTTAAAGAGTACTCTGGGCTGATGTATGGCAAGCAAGTTTTTCAGGCTTCAACCCTGTATCACTGACATTCAGATTGTTGTTGCTAGAGTGATCTGTGACCTTCCTGCTACCTCCTTATCCCTCCTACCTTAAAAAAAATGAATTTTTTAACTGAGGCATTAGTCACATAGCATAAAATTCACTATTTTTAATTCAGTGGCATTTAGTACATTCACAGTGTTGTGCAACCAAGACCTCTATTTAGTTCCAAAACATTTTCATTACCCTTTTGGGGGAATGAAACCCTGTATCTATTAAGCAGTTGCTCCTCATTCCTTCTTCCCTCCAGCCCCTGCAACCATCAGGCTGCTCTCTGTCTCTATGCATTTACCTATTCTGCATATTTCACGTAAATGGAATCATACAATATGAGACCTTTTGTGACTGGCTTCTTTCACTCAGCATGTTTTCAGGGTTCATCCACATTGTAGCATGTGTCAGTGCTTCATTCCTTTCTGTGGCTGAGTCATATTCAGTTGTTTCGATAGACCTCATTTTGTTTATCATTCATCTGTTGATAGGCATTTGGGTTGTTTCACCTTTTGGCTATCGTGAATAGTGCTGCTATGAACATGCGTTTGCAAGTATTTTTTTGGGTCCTTGCTTCCAATTCTTTTTGGCATATAACTTGGAGTGGAATTGCCGAGTCCTATGGCAATTCTATGTATGTACTTATTTTTTAAGTTTTTGAATGCTTATTGACTTTTTCTTTTTCATTGAAGAGGTAATGCATACTCGTGTTAAGAATTCGAACAAATGGACTACATCAAACTAAAAAGCTTCTGCACAGCAAAGGAAACCATCAACAAAACAAAAAAACAACCTAACAATTGGGAGAAGATAATTGCAAACCATATATCTGATAAGGGGTTAATCTCCAAAATATATAAAGAACTCATACAACTCAACAACAAAGAAACAAACAACCCAATTAAAAAAATGGGCAAAGGCTCTGAACAGACATTTTTCCAAAGAAGATAAACAGATGGCCAACAGGCACATGAAACGATGTTCAACAGCACTAATTATTAGGGAAATGCAAATCAAAACTACAATGAGATATCACCTCACACCTGTCAGAATGGCTATAATTAACAAGACAAGAAATAACAAGTGTTGGAGAGGATGTGGAGAAAAGGGAACTCTCATACATTGCTGGTGGGAATGCAAACTGGTGCAGCCACTATGGAGAACAATGTGGAGATTCCTCAAAAAATTAAGAATAGAACTTCGATATGATCCAGCTATCCCACTGCTGGGTGTTTATCCAAAGAACATGAAAGCATGAATGTGTAAAGACATATGCACCCCTATGTTGACTGTGACATCATTCACAATAGCCAAGACTTGGAAACAACCTAAGTGCCCATCAAGGGACGAATGGATAAAGAAGATGTGGTATATATATACACAATGGAATGCTACTCAGCTAAAAAAGAGATGAAATCTTGCCATTTTTGACAACATGGATGGACCTTGAGGGTATTAGGCTAAGCAAAATAAGTCAGATGGACAAATTCAAATGCAATATGATTCACTTATAAGTAGAAGATAAAAACAACAACAACAACAAACACATAGATACAGATTAGATTGGTGGTTACCAGAGGGAAGGGGGGATGGAGGAGGGCAAAAGGGGCGACTGGGCACGTGTATGGTGATAGATGGTAATTATCTTTGGGTGGTGAACATGATGTAGTCTACACAGAAATTGAAATATAATGATGTACACCTGAAATTTATAAGTCATAAACCAATGTTACCTCAATAAAGAAAAAAGAATTCGAATAAAAAAAAGTAGCATACAGGAAAAGGAAGTCTCTCTGTGACTCTCACTCCCAGCCTTTCCCCTCAGGAATAAGTTCTGGGTCTTGGAGGTTAACAGCTTCCTGTGTATCCATCCATGCATTTTCTATGCGCACACAAATTATATCCCCTTCTCTGTTTTACATAAATGGGTGCAACGGTGTTCTCCACTGCCCAATCTGCTCTCCTTTTGGGTACAGTTTCATCCAAGGGTGGTCTGCAACTGGAACTAGTGTACCCCACACAGTGGGGATGCTGTGTTGCTGGTGCTGAGTCAGTCTCTTCCCCCATCCCTCTCTCCATCTGTTTCTTTTATTTATTTATTTATTTATTTATTTATTTTTGGTGAGGAAGACCAGCCCTGAGCTAACATCCGTTGCTAATCCTCCTCTTTTTGCTGAGGAAGACTGGCCCTGGGCTAACATCCGTGCCCATCTTCCTCCACCTTATATGGGACGCCGCCACGGCATGGCTGACAGGCAGTGCGTCGGCGGGCGCCCGGGATCCGAACCAGCGAACCCCGGGCTGCCAAGCGCGGACTAAACCGCTGCGCCACCATCTGTTTCTTAATCTGGGCTTGATGATGCTTGCTCTGCATGTCTACACAGCACTGCCCTGAATGTCAGCTCTCACAGCCCTCCATTCTGCCCTCTGGGCATGTAGCAGCAGGCTCAGGAATATGTAATTATGCTGTGGAAGGCCAGGGTCCAAGAAGCACTATATTCATTTATAAGTCACTAAACACACTGTGCCTGTTTGACCTACTTTGTAGTGGAAGAGCTACCACGTAAATGAGAGGTCATTCATGGTTAGAAAAGCTGCCTTTCCCCAAGAATCTCAAAGACTTTATCAAACATCTATCAGCTTGTTAACCCCTTGAGGCCAGGACTTTGTTTTAATCAGGTATGTGATCCCCACATCTCCTGGACGTAACAGGCGATCAGCATATCTGTTGTATAACTGAAATGAGTTTTACTTTGAACACAAGAAACCTCTTGAGGACACATTTAGATTTAAGATATAAAGCTTGGTAAATAAAGGTCCACATACTTCAAACTTGATGAGCAATAGCAGAATAGCTCAGGCGTAGAATACTGAGTGGCACAGCTAAAGTTCCCAGGTTAAATGTCAAGACATCTTGATTCACAAAAATGGCAAAAGTCAGATAATACAATGTGACATGAATTGGGTGGGAGAAACCTGTAGACCAAAGCATCTTGTTAATTAACAAGTTCAAAACTGAATTAATTTCCTCCCTCCTGAAAATCTGTCCTGTACCTTTGTTTTCCTCTTGGTTAAGGGTATCAACATCCTCACAATGTGAGGAACCAGGGATCTTGGAGACAACCTAGATTCTTCTGCTCTCACCCCCACATCCACTTGGTCACCAAGTCCCTCCTGTTGAGTACCTTCAAGGTCCTCGAACTTGCCTATTTTCCCCTCACAGTTGCCCCAGCCCTGGTTCATGATGATATCATATTTTCCTTTTCTTCTGACTGTGAACAAAGTTCTAGAAACGTCTCTTCCCGCCTCTGGTTTTGCTTTACTCTAGCTTAATCTATCCTAAAACTTTAATAAATCAAAAACCCCTGAACCTTCAACTATTCCACAGCTCCCATCGCAGCAGGATGGTTGCATGGCATGTTTTATTGAGCAGTTAACTTAGACATCCCAGATATTACAAATAATGCAGGGGAATTACTGTGTGGTTCAGGTGTAAACTGTAGGGCTCCATCACTGGGGACACGCTTAGCAGATAATGGTCAGGGAAACATCTCTGTCTGGTCCTGTGGGCCCTTCTTCTCCCTCACAGCCTGGTTCCTTGTCATTCTGTGGGGCTCTTCTAGGCCCCCCACCAGGGCACACACCCCCACACTGATTCCTGTGGTGCACATGGAACTAGGACTCATAACTGAAGAGAATGCTCAGCTTCTCTGCTATTGCTCAAAGTTAGACTTCAGGTTAGCAAGTTTTCATCAACTGTTACTTCCATAACTCCAACTATTACTTTTCTTCTCACAGAGAATATTCCACAATCCACACACATTTGGAGGCGCCACTCTTCAATTCTGCCAAATTCTTACTCCTGCTGCCAAATACTTGAGGCCTCAGGAGGGTTCTGGAGCTTACATACTTCATGTCCACTTATTTACGTGTGGGTCACTAGGACTTACGTCATCTCAGACGATTTACCTTTTTCTGAGAACACCAATAGCACAGTTAAAACACTATCTCTACCAGCTCCCATTAGACTCAGACAAAATCAATTCCACTTACTTCGTCTAAATGTTTATTAATATTCAGCCTATTTGATTTGCTTAGAATTTTCCATGAAAAGATTTCATGGAAATCTGACATTTCAAAGATTTAGAGTGTTGCAGGCAACAATAATTTGAGCACAATCTCATTGCTTTATTAGCTAGCACTAACAGTATCTTAAAATTTTAGGTTAAGCTGGATGATATGAATGCTCAAATTGACAGATTAGTTTGTGAGTTGAGTTCCCCAGAGATACTCTAGTTGGAGGCTCTCATTTTATGGAGGCAGCTCTACGTGCTGAGTGATTTCCCCAGGGCCACATAACCACTTAGGCCCCTGGCTTCCTGTAGCATCCTCTTTCTACAGCACAGAGCCAGCTCCGGAATGGGGTTTGCACAAACAAGTTTAGATATATGGTCTCCGTTATTGAGCTCCTCTTTTGTTCAAGTCGTCATACATTCTCTTAATCACATTAGTTATCATGAACAGAAAGGAGAAGAGGGGCAGGATGTTAATGAGATGCTCTGGGAGGTGGGTAAAAGGTGTTTTCTTTTATCCTAACATAAAACACTCTGGCAAAAAAGCTTGTGATCAGTTCCATGTCACACTGGATATTTGGAGAATTACGAAATATCAGGCATGCTAGAAAGAAGCAAGCCCTCCGAGTCTTAATTTTTGGGAAAGTTTCAGAGGATCCCTGAGGAATTTCTTAAGCTTGTAAGTTCTAAGACCTTCAGAATTTATGTGTAGGCATGAATTATTTGCTTGCCTCCCAGGCTTCCAAAAGACACTTAGAAGAACTAGGTATTGAAGGACGGAGTACAGTATATTCACAGAAACGTGCAACCATTGCCCCCAGAAGAAAGCCTATACCCAGCAGTCACTCCCCATTTCCCTACAAGTCGCCCTAGGCAACCACTAATCTACTGTCTATCTCTATGGATTTGCTTATTCTGGACATTTCATATAAATGGAATTATATATGTGGTCTTTTGTGACTGAATCCTTTCATTTAGCATGATTTCAAGGTTCATCTATATTGCAGCATGTTTCAGTACTCCATTCCTTTTTATGCCAATAATAGTTCATTGTATGGACACACCACATTTTGTTTATCCATTCATTGGTTGATGGACATTTGGACTATTCCCACTTTTTTGGCTATTATGAATAATGCTTCTATGAATATTTATGTGGACACATATTCTCATTTCTCTTGAATATATACCAAGAAGTGGAATTGTAGGGTCATCTGGTAACTCTCACAAGAAGTGTCAAAGTGACTCGCACCATTCTACATTCCCCCCAGCAGCGTGTGAGGGTTCTAATTTCTCCACATCCTCACCAACACTTGTTATTGTCTGTCTTTTTCATTATCATCACCCTAGTGGGTATGAAGGGGTATCTCACTGTGGCTTTGATTTGCATATCCCAAAGGCTAATGATGTTGAGTGTCTCTTCATATGCTCATTAGACATTTGTATATCTCTTTTGGAGAAATGTCTATTCATATCCTTCGCCCATTTTATTTATCCTTCACCCATTTGAGTTATTTATCTTTTCTTATTGAGTTATAAGAATTCTTTATATGTTCTGGATACAAGTCCCTTATCAGATATATGATTTGCAAATAATTTCTCCCATTCTGTTGATTGTCTCTCCATTTTCTTGATGAAGCAGCACAAAATATTTTAATTTTGATGAAATCCAATTTTCATCTATTTTTTCTTTTGTCACTTGCACAGTTCAAACATTTTGAAAGATATATCTAGCTCCTCAGAGTAGAGGTGAAAGAGTTACAGTTATAGGTCTGATGGGAAGTTTATCATTAGTGCGACTCTTTGAAACAAAGAAATAAGACACTTAGAACCAAGAAGTAAGAAAACATCAGACAAAGGAGATTAAAAAAATCATTGGCTAACTTCAGTTGACTATGAAGGTCTCCATGTCAGTCACGGTACTGGCAGGAAGCAGGTGGGATGCTAAAAAGGGGTGACTGGGGAGAGTTTAATGAAGGGACTTTTATATAAAGGTGTTGACAGTGTTAGGGGAAACCAACAAATGATGAAGAAGCACCCAGGGCTAGTAATTCTGGGAAGTTGCTATTACAACTTGCTGAACAGGAAGGGAGCAGTGACCAGAAACTAGTTACAGGGAGGGGCTGTTCAAGGGAAGCCATGACTTTTAGTAAAGGAATGTGGCCACTGCCAACCAGTGAGGCAAGGAGCGTGCTGCAGGAGCAGTACCGCCAGCTCTCTTTCCTCCGCTCTATAATCTCTTGCCTGTCCCTTCTTTTAGCTGAACCACCCACGAGCAAGGGGACTGGTTGATGCAGATCCAGGCTCAGAACAAGATGGGGCCACAGAACAAGATGGAGGGTGGAGAGTGGGTCTGAAGGAGAACGTCCACAGTAGTCACTATGATGGCAAGTTGGAAATGTTCCTGTTTTGTTGGGGGTGGGGAGCAATTTACACTAAAAAAAGAAGAAAAAAGGCAGATAATTCCCTCATCATGTCTTTTAACTCTCTTCCTGTTTCCCTCCCTTTGTGCAGGAATACCTGTCCCTCATACACGTGCAGGTACAGTTTGATCTCTCACAAGCCTTGGCTCAGATGCCACCTTCTTCTTGCTGCTGTTCCTCATCATTTGCTCAGAAGTGATCTCTTTCCTTGGAAGTCCTTTTGGAGAGTGAACCATTCACAAAGTGGTTCTAACTTTTATGGTTCCTTACAGCCACATCAGATGGCTCTCACTGCCTCATAAACTCATGAGGCAGAACCATTTTTATTCATCTTTGCACGTCTGCAGGACCCGCACGGAGCCCTGATGTTACACAGCGCTTCAGCTAATATTTGATGAATGGATTTACGATGAGGAATTATCTAGGCTTCTTGGAATCTGCTAGTTGGAAGGGCCCTCAATATCTTTCTGTTTTTTTGTGTGTGAGGAAGACCAGCCCTGTGCTAACATCCGTTGCTAATCCTCCCCTTTTTGCTGAGGAAGACTGGCCCTGGGCTAACATCCGTGCCCATCTTCCTCTACTTTATATGGGACGCCGCCACGGCGTGGCTGACAGGCAGTGCGTCGGCGGGTGCCCGGGATCTGAACCCGCGAACCCCAGGCTGCCAAGCGTGAACCAAACCACTGCGCCACCGGGCCAGCCCCAATATCTTTCTGTTTTTAATGCAGCAACTTCATGCTCCTACGCAGGGCAGACTCTGACTCTAGAGTGGGGGACACTGTTGGTGCCTCCTCAGCATTTCTCCCTTCTTCCTTTATCAGAGCCCTGATTATGTTCAAGCCTCCCTCCTCCCCCACACAACATGTGTCAGAGGGGACCTTGCCCCTGGTTAGAATAATTTAAGGGTGATGTGCTGTTCCCTTGTGCCAGGAATTGGTTAGAGGAATGGACATGTGACCAAGTTCTGGCTGCAGAGCTTGAAGAGAGGTTGCTTGTGATGTCCAGGAAAGTCCTTCCTCCCTCTTTAACAAGAAGCTCAGTTGTTACTGGCAGCCATCATACAACCAGGAGGAGAAGAACCAGCTTCAACCTGACGATAGTGTGGATTGCAGAGCAGGGATGTGAAAAGAACCGGGCCCTTGCTAACACCATTAGGGCAACCTGCTTTGTCTCTGAACTTCTCCTTCTGTGAATAAATATATTTCCTTGTTTGGAAGGACGTTTGAGCTGCTTTTTCTGCTACTCTGTATCCGAAAGCAGGCACATACACCCTGCCATTGTTTCCCTCTTCAATTCTTCTGTTTTAGGGGCCAAAATATAATTGAATAGTCCTCTGAATGTTTGGACTTGCTCTGTGTGCAGGAATGTAAGAATGGTTTATACCGAGAGAGCCTGTCAAGTCTGAACGTCATCTATCATTTCACAGTAGCTAGTGTTCTGGAGGCTGGGAGTTTGTTCTGTATTCATTCTAGAATCTCGTTTATGTGCTGCCTCTTGCCCATTACATTGGGCTTGGATTTTTTTTTCTTTATAGTGTCTCCAGAATGTTAAAGATATTTTCTTTTCCATACACACAAAAACCCTTTGCTTCTGCAAGGTAAGAATGAGCCTTAAGCCCTTAAGCTCTGAACCCAGAGTAGATCAACAACAGCATTTGCCAAAGAAAAGCCACATTTACCCAAGGGGCCTTCTACTCAGGTCTTAGCAGGACATGATGCTTCATAATAGCCAGGAAATAGGGCTATTTATGTCGTAAATTGACAGGCCAACTTCACACTGAGATTTATTTTGCCTGTCTTTACAATTTAAATGGGAAGTCACAACCAGCCCTCCTGTAAATTTAAGTCCATGTAGAGCGATTATTGGAGGCATTCAGTGGGCAAGGGGAGGGGCTAGTTATTGACACATTTTTCTGGTTACTTATTCATAATTTCCAGGTACTTGTCTTTCTGGGTAGAAAGATTTCATTTTCCTCCACTAGCTCCCTAAGTAGGAATGGACAAAACCTTTTCACTGGTGTTTGAGAGGATGGGAGACAACGCACCAGAAGTAGAAGCAGGAACTGAAGGGCATTTTATTGGGGGCACCTGTGGCTGCAGAACTGAAAAAAATCATCAACAACTTATTGGGAAAGGGGGAGAATGAAGCTGCTCGCAGCCAGGAAAGGAGGAAGAAAAACAACAGGTTGAGAATGAGAACGAATAGAGGAACATGACAAGAGGAGAAGAGGAAGGTTCGCCAGGCCACAAAGAAACATATTTAAAAGAGATTCGCTCTTACATGGTGACGGACAAAAGATACATTTATTGGTGGTTACTAAGTGGAAACATCTTGAAGGACTTTTTTTAAGGCTGGTCAAAATAATGAGTGGTTCAAAAACTAAAAAGAAGCAGATTTTTCTAGTTATATTTATCTGAAGGCCATACTGTCCTGGTCAGTCAGACAATGAGCATTTATTGCCTAAATTCTGACAGGAAGGATCTGATCTCTTTCTGAAGTCCTGTAGTTTCATAAAACTGATCTCTCAAGCATTTCTGCCTTTGCCTCTCTTTATCAATAAGTACACATTTTGAAGAATTTGACCATTTCTTCCAGATATAGTTTTGCCCATGTAGGGGAGGAAGAAATATTCCTCTACCCTCTAGGTTCTTCTGGCTGGTCTAAGAATTAAACTGACACGAGACAGAGTAACAGGAGAAAATCAGACAAAGTTTAATAACATATATACATGGGAGAAACCCAGGAAAACTGAGTAACTCACCAAAATGGCCGAAGCCACCACCTTAAATACTATCCTCAGCTAAAGACAAAGGAGGATGTTGGGGGTAGCGGTTTGGGACTTCGAAGGGGAGGAAGGCAATTCACATGGAGTTGAAAAAGCTAATGTTTGGTAAACAAATGTTTGCCTTACCTTGCAAAAATGATGGGACATAGGGAGGACTTTGATCAAATGGGTCTTGCTAGGTTCCTCCCTGTCTATCGCACCCAGTTTATATTATACTATAGTTATCTATGGTGATAGCTCCTGCCTGAAACAGGCCTTCTATCTTAAATTCTTTTAGGCAGTTAGGGGAAAGGTCAAAGTTTCTTTCTAAGTCTTTTGTTCTTAAAAATAATCAAGTCAAAGAGATGCATTTTGGGGTGGCAAATTCTGATCCCCTACACCCATCTGCTACACAACTTCCTTTCTTTTTGTAACACCTAAGTCAATGTTTCTCAATGTGGTCTGTGGGCAACTGACTTCAGAATCACCTGGGATGCTTATTAAAAAGTATGTATCATGAGGGTCTACACCAAGCATGTCAGTAGATAAGGATAGGTTTTTCTTTCCTTTCTAATTCCTATAACTCTTATTTTCTTTTCTTGCCTTACTGTTCTGGCTGAACCTTCAGCACAATTGTGAATGCAGGTGTTCATAGAAGGCATCCTTGTCTTATTATCAATCTTAGAGAGAATGCCTTCAACATTTTGCCGTTAAATATAATGGTTGCTGTAGATACCCTTTATCAGTTTAAGAAAGTTTTCTCTCCATTTAAAAAAAATAATTTAATGGTGAATCATGTTGAATTTTATAAATTTTTTTCTATGTCAACTGAGAAAATCATATGATTTTAATCTTTTAATCAAATAATGTGACAGAGAGATAAATGTAGATTTTCTAATGTTAAATCATTCTAGCATTCCAGGGGCAAACTCAACTTTGTTATGGTGTAGTATCTTTTTAAAATACATTTTGGACTTGTTTTGGTAATATTTTGTTTAGAATGTTTACATCTATATTAAAAAATGAGATGCCTATAATTTTTATTTCTTGTACTGTTCTTGTTTGGTTTTGATATCAAGGTTATAAGAGTTCAAAGAATGAGTAGTTACATGTTCTCTTTTTCTATTCTTCAGAGGAGTTTACTTAAGATAGAACTTTCTGTTCCTTGAAACTTTTGCAGAATTTACCTATAAATTATCTGGAGTTGGGCAACATGGCAGCAATACATCTTGATCTGGTGTTTTCTTTGAGATAAAATTTTAAACAATTGATTCAACATATTTAACACTTACAGGACTTTTTAGGCTTTCTACTTCTTCTTAAATTAGTTTTGGGAGGTTAGACTTTTCTAGGAATTTGTCTAGGTCATATGATAAGCATAAATGAAGTCATAATACATTTGAAAGGATGAATATCAAACAGAATGTTTTCTAACCATATTGCAATAAAATTAAAAAGTAATAACAAATGGATTACTTAAAGAGGCCCATCTCCTTGGAAAATAAATAACATGCTGCTAAAGAATTGTGGATTTAGGGGTCACCCAGTGGCGCAGCGGTTTAGTCCGCGCTTGGCAGCCCGGGGTTCGCGAGTTCAGATCCCGGGCGCCCGCCGACGCACTGCCTGCCAGCCATGCCATGGCGGCGTCCCATATAAAGTGGAGGAAGATGGGCACGATGTTAGCCCAGGGCCAGTCTTCCTCAGCAAAAAGGGGAGGATTGGCGACGGATGTTAGCTCAGGGCTGGTCTTCCCCACAGAAAAAAAAAAAAAAAAAAAAAAGAATTGTGGATTTAAAAAGGATTTGAAAGTCATAAAAAATAAGAAATATGTAGAATTAGGCAATAATGAAAACACTACTTGTCAAAATTTGTGGGAAATTGCCAAGGTAGAATGTAGAGGAAAATTTTTAGCTCAAAATAAATTTATCAGGCAACAAGAAAGGTTAAATAAAATGAACCCAAAAAGTGATCTTAAAGAAGTCAACAAAATGGAGAAAACAGCAACATAAAGGAGATTAACAAAATCAAAACCTGGTCCTTTAAAAAGATTAACAAGATAGAAACTGGCAAGATTGATCAAGAAAACACAAAAGATGATGAAAATTGACAAAATAAAGAATTAAAAAGGGGAAACAAATATAGGTATATCAGCGATTTTTTTAAATGAGTATTATGAACAACAAAACACTAAAAATTTGAAAACTTCACTGAAAGTAATCAATTCCTAGTACTGCTCTTATATCCTGGCAAGAGGGGCCCCTGCCCTGGCCTGCTTTAGAGGGCCCAGCTCTGGCCCTCCTCTGGCTCTACCCTTCCCCAAATGGCCAGGGGTACCCAGAGCCAAGAGGATGTGCCAATTGGAGCCTGTCTCCTCCCACTAGACCAAGGAGCTGGGGTGTGGAATTCTCTGTCCAAGCAGCTCTGAGTTCACTTCCAGGGCTTGGGTGGGCTCTTCCCTGCACACAGACCTGTCCTCCCAAGGTGGCGAAGGGGTGGCTGTTTGCAGGAGTGTAGTTGGGAGGCCCTCTGAGGTACAGCATGGAGCAGGGGATGGGAAGAGAGGAGGGGTGGGCTGCAGGTTAGGGGCCAGGAGACAGCTCTCCTCAGCCACCCACGCTGCAGAATGAACTTTGAGGAGTTTAAGAATTCTAAATTTGAACCTGACCTTCTAGGTTTTATGATGGTATAGTTGTCATGGTAGGAAGATAGAACATATTTAACAGTTAGTTAGCATGACTTATAATTTTAAATATTTAGACAAATGGTATGTGGGTTTGAATTTGTATTTTTGCCCCAGGCCCCGCAACATTTGAGGTGGACTTGTGCTTTAGTATTCAGATTTATGGGAATTCATACTTTGAGGTTATGTGTTAAGCTCTGGGAGAAGTTTGCCATTATTTAGAAAGTAGACCATTTACCACCTGAGCCAAGAATTCCATTCCTAGACATATGTCCAAGAGCAGTGCTATTCAGAGAGCCAGTTCTGCAGTAAGAAAGAAGGGCTTGCACTGGAACGTCATAAATCAACTTTATCACGAAGCAACACTAGTTAGCTCAACTGACATTTGTTTCACAGTAAGACTTTCTTGATGAAGGAAGCAAGGTGTTGATTTACTAGAAACAAACAAGTCTAGGACCACACTTTGAGTCGCACTGCCCCAGATGTGCCCAAGGAGTCACATACCAGAATATTTATAACAACATTGTTTGTAATAGCAAAAATCCGGTAGCAATCTAAGTGTTTATCAACAAGAGAATAGAAAAACAGATTGTGGTATGTTTACAGAATGGAACACAACACAGCAATGAAAGTGAATGAATTAGAATTCACATTTCAGTATGGATGACTTCCATAAGCCTAGTATTGGTGGGGGGAAAGAGAGGAGGGAGAGAGGTTGCATGAGAGTACACATATAATACCATTTATATAAAGTTAAAAACATGCAAAAAATAAATACTGTGTGTTGTTTAGGAATACATATATAAGCAGTAAAAGTATAAGAAATACAAGAGATTTTTTAAATGTATATTGGCCAAGTAGCAAGAAGACTTAATAACTTACAGTTTGCTTTTGATTTAATTCATTTTTTCCCCCGAGGATATTCTTTCATCAGAAAAATCCTGAGATTTTCCCCTCAGCACGTGCTTTAACAGAAAAATCTATTTTACTTTCTAGCTGTTTAACTTGGCACAAGTTACTTAGTACCTACCTCCTAAGTTGTTGTAAAAAAATAGATAGTGCATGGAAAATGTCTAGGATAGTGCCTGCATATAATAAGCACTCAATAAATGTTAGCTTTTGTCAAAAAAAAAAAAAGAAATACAAGGGAAGGATTGACAACAAATTCAGGAAAACATTACTTCTTGGGGAAGAAGGGAGCTTGGGAAGGACTAGGCAAGTATGCTGGGTAGTAGGTATGAAGGTTCTTGTTTTGTTATTTCATGCCTTTTTGTCTGAAATATTTTAAATACACTTAGAAACAATTTCAATTTTAATTTTGGTTAAACACTTTTTGTAAAAAATATATTTTATTATATGATCCAACAATTATGTTCCTTGGTATTTACCCAAATGAACTGAAAAACTATGTCCACGCAAAAACCTGCATAGGGATGTTTAAAGCAGCTTTATTCATATTTGCCAAAACTTGGAAGCAACCAAAATGTCCTTCTGTAGGTGAATGGATAAATAAACTGTGGTACATCTGGACAATGGAATATTACTCAGCACTAAAAAGAAATGAGCAATCAAGCCATGAAAAGACATGGAGGAACCTTAAATGCATATTACTAAGTGAAAGAAGCTGATCTGAAAAGCCTACATACTGTATGATTCCAACTGCTTGACATTCTGGAAAAGGCAAAACTATGGAGACAATAAAAAGATCAGTGGATGTCAGTGGTTAGCGGGGAGGGAGGGATGAGCAGGTAGAACACAGAGGATTTTTAGGGCAGTGAAACTATTCTGCATGATACTGTAATGGTGGATACACGTCATTATACATTTGTTCAAACCATAGCATGAACACCAAGAGTGAACCATAATGTAAACTACGGACTTTGGGTGATGATGATGTACCCGATGTAGGTTCATCGATTGTAACAAATTTACCACTCTGGTGGGGGATGTTGACAGCGGGGAAGGCTGTGCATGTGTGGGGGCGGGGGGTATAAGGGAACCCTCTGTACTTTCTGCTCAATTTTGCGGTGAATCTAAAACCTAAAAAATAAAGTTTATTAATTAAAAAATATATTTTAAAAATCTACATTCCTGTGAAGATAGTTAATTCTTTTTTTCAAACTCAAATGCATCAACCACAGAATAGAGAATATAACTCTGAAATGTTTAACGTTAGTGTAAAATCTATTCGGGAAAATTTTTTAAATTGCACATGACCTATCGTAATTGTGTAGTGGCTAATTCTTGCCAGTATTCTCGGTAGTTTATGATAAGATAAAATTTTAATGGATATGACCTGGTTAAGCCAAAGCATCCTTTCATAATACCAAATGTAATCAGCTTTAAGGCTAAGGTCAAGTCATCAAGAATATTGTAGGTTAACAAAAAGCAAGTAAACAAGCAAGCAAACAAACAAAGTGACCTGGTGAGTGTTCAGGAACTAGTTTTGAAAACCTGGGACTCACTGTTATGTGGCTGTGACTTCCCTGACCTCTTGCTTCTTACAATCTCTAATGGTTCCCAGGACCATGCAATATTTGGAGAAGCGCCCTTTCCCCTCCCGTCGTGGTGCATAAATGGGAGTGGCCGTGCATGCAGGCTGCACTTATCATTTAAAGTTCCCGAACCACAATGTTTACATAGATGTCATCCTTCTTTTGAACAGAAGACAAATGATCCATGGCAGTCGTGCCAAATCTTAATCTCTAGATATATCTCACACATCAAACTCCATGACATTTTTCCTAAACCATGTGGATGGATTATAAACCTGTCTCCCAACAGATTCTTGCCCACCTTCCGCCAAGCAAAGCAAGTGGTAACCCTACTGCTTTGCACTTAGGCGTCATCTCAACTCACCCTTATTGGTAAGTTGGCACAGTCTTTCCTCTTACTTCACTTCCAGCTGACATCTCTCTTGGCTCTGTCCCTTCCCACTTGGTCCCAGTTTGGACTTTCCCTTTTTATCCTCCCCTCCAAACAGGCTCTTCCCCTGACCCTGGCTTAACACACAGCCTTCTCCAATGTATTAGACGCTGAGTCAGAGGAAAAGCACCTTGAATGATCTTGACTTGAAATTAACATTTTAAATAAAGTATAATTTTAAAATCTTATTGTGAAAGCAACATCTCTATGTATTTATATTTTTTTACTTAAAAAATTCAGAATAGGGGCCGCCCGGTGGCATAGTGGTTAAGTTTGCGCACTCTGCTTCAGCGGCCCAGGGTTCATGGGTTTGGATTCCAGGCGCGGACCTACGCACCACTCATCAAGCCATACTGTGGTGGAGTCCCATATACAAAATAGAGAAAGATGGACACAGATGTTAGCTCAGGGCTAATTTTCCTCAAGCGAAAAGAGGAAGATTGGCAAGGAATGTTAGCTTAGGGTCTATCTTCCTTACCAAAAAAAAAAAAAATTCAGAATATTCTGAATTTTGGAAAAATCATATGGAACCCATAGTGCCATCCAGAGACAACTACTATTAAGACCTTGATGTATGTTTTAGCGATTTAATTAGATTTAAACTAGATCTACCTTATCAGCTCCACCCATCCACCTCAGCCTCCTTCAGAAGATGGGATGGGCAGTCATAATTTTTTCTCATCTTTTTTTAAACACATATATGACATATTTAAAACACATATATGTCTTTTAAACACATAACTATCATTCACATTCATAGTTCAAAGACTAATTTCATTGGTTCACATCAGAATACCTCTGGCCTAGGAGGTGTTTTCTTCCTTTTTTTCACCTTTTGATGCTAAATAGGCTTTCTCCAATACTGGGAGCAGACCAATCGGGACCTGCCTGCAGCTGAGCCCTTCCCAGCAGGCAGATAGATATCACCCTCTTGCTGACCCTTCAGTTCTCACAGCTGTTCCCAGGGAAAGGCCTTTAAGCCCTATTCTATTCTCTAATGACGGCCCAGAAGATACCCTGAGCCTGTGGCATGTGTCAGTTTTGGGCACTGTGCCACAATCAGAGTGTGGGCAATTGGAAGGAGCCAGTATCTGGAAAACGGGAAGAAAGCAAGTTAGTGGCAAGGAGCTAGATAAGGAAGCCTGTGGTCCCAGTGGAATTGGACACGAGACCAAGACAAATCCAAAGAAGGGGCTCATACTTTTACCAAAAATGCATGCCTAGCAGGAGAGGGAGGTCTGGGGAGTCAGGGCTGGCAAAGCCTGAGGGGTGAGGAGGTGTCAGAGATCAAAGGCAAGCAGTGAGTCAAAGGTCTGGATCCTCACAGAGAGGGACCCAGGAACCCAGGCCAGGAGATGGAGAGCAGGTGCAGGGCCTGCGTAAGGAAGGTGCTTGGCCCTGCAGTGAACAGCAACCAAGATGGAGGCCTCCTCTGGACTGCTGTCCAGGGCAGGACCTCATCTGGGGTCAAGCCCAGGCTCCTGAATAGAGAATAGCACCGAACAGGGCTACTCCTTCCACCTTAGTGGGTAGAAACACACAATTTGTATGCTGGAAAATTTCAAGTCAGCATGGCTCAGGGGTTAAACAGAAGATGACTCAGTGGACTGCTTCATGAGGACTATTCTCCCGAGGAGATTCCCGGTCTCTTTAGGGCAGTGAACCGTCTCTGTCTCTCTCCGTTCAAGTCCTTTAGCCCAGTGCCCAGACAGACAATAGACAGCCACAAACCTTAGTTGGATGAATAAATGAACGGATTCGCAAGAGTGACACTGACTAAAATAGCAGTTGCCCCATCTTAGAATCATAAACTCACCTTGTGTCTTCCTGTGGCCATGGTAAATTGACCTCGCTCTGCGTTGCAGCAGACCCAAACAGTGACCGCCCTCTCTCCGGGGCAAAGATCCCCTCAGTGCCTCCCCACTGGGCAAGAGCTCTTCACATTCACAGTGAGGGCCTGGAAACTCCCAGGAACACTCTTCGAGGCTCAGGCTTGTGAAGTCCCACTTGCATTTTGGAAAAGTAATGACGTTTCCCGGAGGCTGTCAAGGAGGGCAACCATTCACCACCAATAGCTGGAATAGAGTCATACCTATCCCCAGGGGCCGCCGGAGGATTCAGAAATAGGATGAGCACCTTGCCCCTGACCACCAGAACGGCGTGACGGAAAGCGAGGTCACAGCTAAGTGTGAAGTGCCTGGAGCAGACTGCAGGTGAAAGGGGGGCCAGTCGGGGCAGGACAATGGCAGCCCCCTCCACGCTCATTATCCCCACCTGCTCCTGTCTTCGCAGATGAGAATCCTAAAGCGAGTTTACAGAAAGTCAGCTGGAGCTCCTCCTCCATGTAATTCAGATCACATTGCCTGCAGCTCCTAGGAACTCAAATAAACAGGACTAATATTACTACTGAAAATGTAATTAAGGGCATTCATTGTAAAGTAATAACGAATCACCTCACCCTCACCATATGGCCAGAACTGATTAACACCTAGAGGAAATGATCTAAAACCTCTAAAATCAGGATTAATGTCTCAGATCATAATGAGAAACTTCTTTTTTAAAGAAAAAGTGATTGGGAGTTGACTGAACCAAGAGGCAAAAATAAAATATTGGGGATACCATCCTGAAAAATCCTATTTTGATTAGGTGAGTTATGTTTTTTGTGTAGAATCATATCACAAATGCAAAAATATTATAAGATTTACAAATTGGAATTGTCATTTAATTGAATGATTTTCCCTCTCTTGTTGCTCTTATAATTATGAGGCATTAGTGGAAGAGTCTCCACCTAGACGGACAGTTGCATAAATCACCAGGGATGGGCTTAGCCCATCAATTGAGAATCTTTTTTCATAAATTACTGGTTGAAATGCTGTTTGTCGGCAGGAAGATCATGCAGTGTGATTTAATCCCTTAGGATTAGTTAAAATGGTAGAAGTGTTGGAATCTCTGGGTAGAAGTGTTGGAATTTCTGGGTAGTGCCAAAAGGGTTAGTATTACAAGAGATGCCTAGAAAGATGCAGACCCATTTAGAAGACAATGTTGCTATTAAAATGAGCTCGCAGGTGCACCTTGGGGAATTATGGGATACCTAAGGTTGTTCCGGGCACTTGGTTAGCATATGTGCCCTCGGGCCATCTGGGGAAACAGAAAGAAGCAGAACTGGGGATTTTTTTTTTTCTACCAGAATCCCTTAGATTACTTAGTATACCGCTGGGAGGAAGTTTAATGGACTCAGCACCACCCTAGAGGGAGGGTGAGGGGAGAATATTTTTTTCTGGAAATACTTCCATGGGTGGCTGGGATAAGGCTCTCCTGCAGCACGGCCGGTAGGGCTGGAGTTCCAGGAACTGTCCGTGGAAGCCTGAACCTGCAGCCATCCACGCTGATTCCAGTTTTGCCTCTTCCCTGCTCTGTCTTTGGCCACCAGAGAAACGGACAAACCTCATAGTGTATTTCCTAAACTGCCTCCAGTAAGGTTAACACCTTAAGTTAGGAACACTTCACATTTGGTTAAGACCAGTGGACCTAGATGAGAGTAAATCAGAGAATTCCCAGGGCAGATAAAGTCCTTCCTAGCCAAAGAGCCTCCAGGATTTGGGCTGAGGAGACAGCTGGTCACCCTAGGGCTGAAAAGAGCTGATGTACAAGCCTAATTGTTTTAATGACCCAAATTGGATTCAGGGAATATCTGCGCGTTTCTGTGATTAGTACACAGACACTGAGATTTCCTCACGTCAGAACTCAGAGGGGAGCTGCTAAGAAGATGACCCCTTGTGATGGGAAAAACAACTTTTGAGGAAAACAACCTCGTTTTCTGAGTTGCCGCCTAGGCATTTCACAGTAAGCTAATCCTGCTCACACCCCGAGTCTGGACATTTAGATGAGGACTCGAGTTTACCATGTCCGCCGTAAGTTTCCACTTTACTTTTCCCGGGGCACCTTTTAAAAATAACCACTTAGAATTAAGCCTGTGAAAAGTTAGCGATCTCAGCCCCAACCACCTTATAAGTAACAGGTGCTTGCTACCCGCTGTCCGTCTCCTGCTCGCTGGTGACCTGGGATGGAGGACTGGCCTTCCCTCCTCCTCCGCCCGCCCCATCCCGGGCTCAATTGCGCCCCCTTGCTCGTGGGATCTGTAAGGAATAAATCCTGCGAGTGCTTCCTTTGTGTGGGTGTACTGAAAATGCCTTCCATCCGGACGGCTCCGTGGGGTTTCCCTTCCCCAGGGTGGGAGCTCGGATGCTGAGGGAGCTACCTGCTGCCCCCCGTGTGGAGGGCTTGTGCCCCCTCATTCAGAAGGTCATAATCTGCACGTTACTTCAATACACCCGCTCCGGCTTCTCAACACACCCCTCAGGGAAAAATGAAAATCTCTGCCTCCAGACAGAGAGCTGCATTTCTCCTCCACTGCTGAACCTGTGCTCAGGACTCTCTGCCCCTCGGTCTCTGGACAGTTTATACTAGATGATCTTCTCATTGCTGTGACACGCAGTCTCATCTGCCAGGGCCCCATGTGGGGACGTTATAAAGAGCTCAGACCTGGTTCAGTCACGGAGCCCCGTTGGAGGACTTCACCTGAGATCCACGAACAAAGAGATCCCGCAATCCTGTCACCATGCCTGATAATGTCAGTGTTGCGACAGATGGCCCCGCTCTCCGTGTAAGCGACAATGCTCTCCCCAGGCTGCTGATTCTGTTTGTGAAATTTAAATATCTGAACAATGACTGATGTGCTAGCGGGACGTCCACCTTCGATCCCACGAATTAATTGGATCTCAGTGATCCTGGTAGGAATTGGGTAGTAAACGGCCTTCTTTACGGCACATGCTTGGGCTCCCCCAGTTGTTGAGCTATGAACATGCATGGAACGGGAGGTGCGGGTGGGGCCAGGGTTGGAAGTAACTCTAGCAGAAAACAAGATATTCGGCACACGTAGAATACAGCAGGAACTGAGGGGGCGGGGGGACCGAGACAGCTCCTCGGAGAAGCTGAGAGGGGAAATCAACGCTTTTTCTCTCTGAGAAAGTTCTGAAAGCTTTTTACTCTAGGAAAAGCAAAAACTGCAGTTTTTTAGGTAACATGATCATTGTAAAATTCTGGACTCTTTCAAATTACAAAGTTTTGTTATGAAAGCGAGAGTTTGAGGTTTCCTTTTAAATTAGCTTAATGGGGGAAATCAAGATTATATTACGAGTTGTTTATCAACAGTTAATGACTATGACTGTGTGTTTGTGTGTGCTTCGCCTTCCCTCTAAAATGTTTTCCTTTGCTTAAATTAGTAGTTAGTTAATAATAGTGCTTTATTAGTTTGATAGTACATTTACTAAAGGCAGTTTATTTTCACAGGAAAACACAAATTATCTGGTATTGTGTGCTATAAAAGAGAAATGCCATTATTCCCATTGGTGGCTATTTATATTGCACCCCATAACCAGGTGCCAGAGTTCACCTGGTGTTCAAAACCCAGATTATAAACACAGGGCTGAAGACTCCAAGGACTCCTTGGGCAAACCTCAACCTTCGTAAGACAGATGGAGCAACGGAACGCTTGCCCAGGCGTGGCACACACAGTGGAGGCGGTTTGGGCACGAAGATCCTCTACTGGGAAGTGTCTCTGATACTTTTGATGGCTTTGCTCTAAGTCTCTACACAGACGAAGTCAGAGTATCATAGCTGGCTGTTAAAAATAAAATCAAAACCAAAATATACTTAGGAACAACCTTTACTTTTTATCACTTGAAACACTTCCTTTTCTCATTGGTCATCTATACCTTTGATCTTTGTCTTGTGTGAAAGATTGCTATTAAAAATGTTTATCATCACCGTGTCTGTGCTAATGAATTTAATTAAGAGTCTAGGAAACAATTTCAGAAACAAGTTTTTGGCAGTCCCTAAGATATTGACACCTGACTTTGAAACACCCAAATATAAGCACAAAACTGCAAGAGATCTTTTTGACCCTTTCCTTATGGAATTGATTGTTGCATGGAGGGTGGCGTTGTGGAAAGATGCATGGATTCTGCAGCATCAGGGTTAAAACCCTCAGTAGATTAGGCTGCCCTAAGCAGCCCTGTTTCTATTCTGGGCTTTGGCGGTGGGGGCCTCCTGGGGGCTGACAACAGCTGCCTTGGGGCTCTGGGGGTGGGGGGTCCTCAAGGGGCAGCAAAGCAGCTGCTGTGCTCCATCCTTCTCTTGCCATCCTCATGGGCCTCTTGCTCCTCCCTCTTTCCCTTCATTCTCCTAACTGGAGGCTTTTTTCCACCCTCAACATCGCATTAGTCTCTATCAGAGCAGTAACCCCTGCCTGGATATTTTTATCGTAATTGAAAAAATTGTTATCTAATGTTTCTCGAGCTCTTAAATGCTAAGTGCTTCAACTGAATTATCCCCCCGAACCACTTCATCTGGACAATTCCAGACCAATAACTTACTGCTTGTTCTTAGGGAGATCAGGCTTCCTAGTCAAGTAGCTGTTGACATAGATCTGAAAGAAGGAAAGACATACAGGCCTAATCTTTGTCTGGAGAAAAGGATCTGGACTTGGCTTGGTTAAGCCCGATATGGCCTGAAATGCTGGTGTCTCATTCATGGTGTTATTTCAGACCGAATAAACCAGATGTTGGGAAATCCAATGTTTGTTGATGAATGTCTTGTTGGAGTCCTATGGCCAGACCACACTTTTGGCAGGAGTTGAGTTTTCCTTGAAGGGAGTTGTTATTCGTACCACTGGTGATCCTGGGAAGAGGTTAATCCTGCGACAGGGAATGAGTTCTGGGAAAGTGGGTCTTGGCCTGGAAGAAGGAATGGAGAAACTGCTTTTCTCTGGGCCTCATGGTGAGTAGGAATGCATGTAGAGTGATCTGTGCCTATAAATTCTGAAAGCAGCTATTTGTAGAATGCAGTTTTAAAGGATTTCTGTATTGCAATTCCTTTCTATTATCCCCAGGGGTATTAAACACCCGTTGTTTTCGCCTTCCCAATATTCATTTTACCCTTTTCTGGTAATGGCACCTTCCATTTCCTTCAGGCTGTTGGATTCTGCACGTATTCCATGGGTTTCAGACAAGGCTGGCTCCATCTCATGGCTTTATGGTGTGCATGTGACACAGACCTGGCCAATGAGTACTGTGCGACCCTGGCCGTGGAGATTGGCTCATGGCTGAGCATATGACCCAAGCTGGGCCAATCAGAGCCAGCCCTAGAACTTATCAGGGCTGTTGGGAAACAGTCATCCTCTTATAACTGGGAAGAACAAGCCTGGAGCTGCTGCGGGCCTCAAGTTGGAGGTTAAAGTACACAGAGCCCAACAGAGCCAAGAAAGGGAGTTTGAATCCTGAGGATGTTCTTCGAGCCTCTGAATCCAGCCATGCCCAAACTGAGAATATGCCTGCACTTTCTCAGTTATGTGAAGCAATATACTCCCTTTTTGGCTTGTCAGTTTCAATTGGGGTTTCTGTCATTTGCTCCCAAACATATCTTATTAAATGTGAAAGCCGTGTCCCATCTATCATTGTGGGAAATTCAGGAAAGGTCTATGCCCATGCTTGGAGAAAAGTGCATTGTGGGAGAAGAGCAATAGCGTAGGGACGCAGACACAGATTTGACAGGAAATAATCTGCAGGAAGGAAGTGGACAACAGCAGTCCAACCCAGATTACTGGTGTAGGCAGCGAGCTTCAAGCTGGACAGATTGTGGGACATGTCTTTATTTTCTGTAGATTCTCAGAAATACCTGGGAAAGGAAACCTGGTAAAAGGCCCTCGGTGTTATAATTTGGGCATTAAAAGGCAGTGTTATCTCATCCCCATTGTATGTATCTAGGCAGTGAGGCCGGGCAACATTTGGATTATACAGCTAAGTGCTTTACATTTTGCCAGGGAGGAACAAACAATGTTGGCCGGGGAAAGACAGGTAAATAAAAGTCCCAAGTTCCCTTAGGGAGTTTCAGATTGGAGACAGGTCCTGAATCCATAAAAAATATTGTAGGAACACTCCTTAAATCCAAACTACCTGGAAGGGCTAGAAGGAGAGCTGAGGTCTAGCCATGTTGGAGCTACAGCTCTTCATTTTTATTGCTTTCTCTCACCTTGTGAAGCTGGATCGTCTCTGAATGAGCAGAAGGGCCTGGGAGCCTCTGCGTCATGGTGGGATGAGTAAGGATGCTTTGGGAGTGACGATGTCCCTGCCTGAGGGGGCGATTAGGTAAAGACACGGGGGCTTCTTGGTCTTCCTTCCACCCTGTCTCTCTTCCCATCTTTAGTCCAGTCATCATTTCTTCTCTGCATAAAAACTGCACTAAAAGTAGTTTTAAAAATGCTTCTCTTTGAAGTATAGGGGTCAAGGTGAATGAGCCTCGCTGTCCTTGAAGAGACAACACGTCAGGGCCCTAGGTGAAGAGATTTTCCACACTAAGTGAAAATGGCACTTACCAGCCTGGGCCCCAGGGGCTTCGGCAAGAGGGACCTGGTACTCTAGGGAGAAAAAGAGGGACAGAGGAGGAAAGAGGAGGGCAGATAAGGAGGCAGGGACTTCCAGGTACCTATCCAAGGGAGGCAGGCCTTTCATATCCTCCAAGTATTTCTAACAGGAACTGTACACACTATATTTTGGACCATCTCCAAGTGGGTTTGTGACTGTCTATGCTCCATGTATGATAGTCTGTGCAATGCGTGTCCTCCTTCAGATGATATGAGGCGTGATAGCAGAATTACATTTATATTTTCTGTTTCTCTGTACTAGTAAAGTCATTAAGAAATGGTGGCCAATGGATGCATACAAATAAAAAGAGAAAGTAGGTAGAACAGGAACTGATTAAGTTCCAGTCTTATTAGCACATACCAGGCCTTAATTCAGGAGGTTACACAATAAGGTTTTATCAACAAGATGAAGTGAAACCCGGGAACTTTAGAAAGTTCTCATTATTTTAACAGATGGGTCATTTGGGGGAAAGGAATTGAATTTCAAGAAATTGAAACATATGCGATTGCTTAAAACCGAGCTGAAGGACACGAATATAGAAAAATCTGTTGCCCTGGCAAATAAATGATGACCTTGGGCAGGCTCCATCTCAATAGTTTCTGGTGCATTTTGTTAGGCACCCGTGGGACCTATGCCCCCTACTGCTCTGGAGTTTCTTTGGTCCTGAGTTTTGAACTAATTATCCATATCTATAGCTGCTCAAAATCATCATTCCCCTAGGAAGGTACTGAAAAAAAAAGAGAGTTGATGAAGAAATAATTCACATTTTTAAGATATGTTTATACAGGTGTGGTAACAGTCTTTGACTTTTTTGAGTATTCCCTGATTTTAACATGATTGAAACATTTAAGAAAATTTGATCTACTAAATTTATGATTATGACTTATTAAAATTACAAAAATTACTTAAGAGCTTAGGGAGCTTTTGCCTTCTGTGGGCGATGCGGCCAAGCTGCACTCCAGGATATCTGCTCGGATCCCTGTACCATTTTCAGGTCCCGGTGATTTTCACTCCGACAGCCAGTACCTGCATGTTGGAGGCCTGCCATCAAGCTGTCAGTTTTGAGTGGGTTCCAGAGCAAGAGAGGGCTTTGCAGCAGTCCAGGCTGTGGAGTAAGAGGCCCTGCTACTGGGACCATATGGCTCAGCAGATCCCATGATGCTAGAGGTATCCACGGCAGATGAAGACACTGCCTCCGGCAAGCCCCAGTAAGAGAGTCTTAGTTAGACCCTTGGGATACTGAAGCAAGACTGTACCACCTGCAGAGGAAAACTATACGCCATTGGAAAAAGCTCCTCTTGTGCCGTTGGGCATTGAGATATCAACTGATATGTGATCAGAGCTACTTATTTTGAATTGGGTGCTGGGGTGCTGTCAGACCCACCAAGTCATAAATTTGAGTAAGCACAACAGCAACCCATGATAAAATGAAAGTGGTACCCAGGACTGAGCCTGAGTGTGTCTAGGAGGCACAAGTAAGTTACACGAAAAGTGGTCCAGACTCCATGTCACTTGTCACTCTTGTATTCATTCTTCTCCCAAGCAAACACCTATGGCCCCATAGGGGACTCCCTGTGACCAACTGATGGAGGAAAAAAATCTGGGCCTGGTTCATGGAAGGTTGTCTTAGCATCCTGGGGTGAGCCAACAATGCACTCTTGCTGTAGTACAACCTCACTCAGAAATGGCCCTGAAATTAGTGTGAGTAGAAATCCTCTCCACACAGAGCTTCCACTTCATGTGGAGAGACAACTAAGGATAAACATGGACTCCTGAGCAGCAGCTGAGGGATGTCTGGTTTGGCAGAACCCTAAAAGAAGTTATCTGCAAAGAGGTCTGGGGAAGAGACACGCTGATGGGCCTCTGGGAGTGATCCAAAGTGTGAGGATCTTGGTGTCACATGTTGATACCCATCAGAGAGCATCCACCGCAGAGGAGGCACAACCAACCAGGTAAACAAAATGACTCATCCCTGGATATCAGCCAGCTTCAGTCCTCAGCTGTCCTAGTGTTTCCACAGTGGGCTGATGAATGGAATAGTGTTGGCGGCAGAGATTGAGGCTATGTATTGGCCCATCATAGAACTGGATCTCTCTCACCAAGGCTAATTTAGCTACTGCTCTGCCTGTTAGCAGCAGAGGCTAATACTGGGCTCCAGGTATGGTACAATCCCTTGCAGACACCAATCAGACACTTGGTGGCAAGGTGATTATATTAGACACTTTCCACCTTGGAAATATGTGGCAGTGACTTCTTTGTGACCAGGACCAGCATATATACCAGGTATGGGTTTAAATTTCCTGCCCCCATTTTGCCAGTTAACACCGCTATCTGAGGGCACACAAAATGCCCAATTTATTGATATGGGATCTTGTGAAATATTGCCTCACACTAAGGGGCCGGCTTTACAGCTAAGGAGGTGCAACAATTGGCAAAGGGCTCCACTGATATGCCCTACCCCGTCATATACCTCTTTCCCCAATCATCTGGTCTTGGTCCTGACCACCCTGCCAAGGCCATGTACAGTCTTATCCTCCTCTCAGGGCACTTTTCTCCTCACACAAAATGAGAGCTCTGGCCATGGGGAGGATTTCCCCTCACGACTAATTTTCACGGTCACTTCTGAGTTGGGTTGTAGAGCAGTAGCAGTCCATTTTAAGCTAATCCATCCACGAACCAGGTCCAGCTCCCAACTGAAAGAACATTAGAGTGTTCTCTTAAAAACACAGTTAAGGCATCAGCTTGGAGATGATACCCCATGTGGTTGAAGTACTTCGAGATGCAGTATATACCTTGGAATCAACAGCAATTATATGTGCTCTGTCCCTGAGAGGTGGCATACATAAGTCTGGGAACCAAGGGATGGAACTGAGAGTGGCCCTTCTCACTATCACTCTCAGTGACCCACTTGGGGAATTTGTGCTTCCTGTACTTGCAGGTTTGTGTCTGGTGGGTTGGTGAGGGTCCACAGGGAGGACATGCTCATTAGGGGATGCAATCATATTTCTACTCTACCTAAAGCTATGAGGGCCACCTGGTCAGGTCCTTTTGGTCTCCTCCTGCCAGTGGACCAGCAGGCAAAGAAGGAGTCAATATACTGACAGGTTTTCTTGAGGAGGTATTTTTATTGCTACTTATTGGGGGCAGAGAGGAGTATGTCTAGAACCTGCTAGGGCATCTCTTAGTGCTCTAGATTTTTAACTGTGAATAGGCCATTATAGTATGGTGTGACAGGGACGTGGTAACCAGGGGTTCAGGCTCCTCAGAGATGACGGTCTGGGGCACCCCATCAGATGAACACCGGCCTAGAGTGAGGGGAATCTCAAATGGAGAGTAGAGGAGGGAGATGAAAATCAGTTACGGCCTGAGGACCAACTAGCCGTAGCTCTGTCCACTAACCCTTCTATTGAAAGTCTTTTCTTCTAGAAATTGTGATTAGCCACTACCCTGAAGGATTAGTGGGGGAAACTGAGAGGCACAGATGGGTCTGAGTGGTGCAAGGGGTGGACAGTGCTCCACCCATGTCCCCTCGGATCCCATTACCATTTTTGTGTGCTCTGCTTCCTGGTAGGCTTTCACTCTCAATGGTCAGGACCCACATCTCTGTTGGAGGGCTGCCCTCAGGATGCCAAAGCTGGCAGTGTCGGAGAATTTCCATTCCACTAGGTGCAGCCGGCATAAATACTCCAACTTTTCCCCTGATAATTAGGGCAATTCTACAGTGTGACCTCCAGGGCTCCTGTGTGGGACTGAGTCAGAGTTGCCCTACCTGGCTGTTTGCTGGTATTGCACCTTACGTGGCCTCCTTCTCTTTCTGTCCTTAATTTTCCATTCCCCTATGAAGTTTTTCCTAATAAATCACAGGGTGTACTATTGGTGAATGCAACCTAAGACATTTTCTTTCTAAGACATTTGAGAGAACCAGATGCATTAAATTTATGATTAGAGTATGAAATGTCTAAGGGAATTTAATTTTCTAAGTAATGTTAAGTGTTTAAGGATGATTTGGCAGTTGAGTTCACTGAAATACTAATAAAGAAACAAATCAGACTACATCAGACTAAAAAGCTTCTGCACTGCAAAGGAAACCATCAACAAAGTGAAAAGACAACCTAACAATTGGGAGAAGATATTTGCAAACCATATATTTGATAAGGGGTTAATCTCCAAGGTATATAAAGAACTCATACATCTCAATGACAAAAAAACTAACAACCCAATGAAAAAACGGGCAAAAGACCTGAACAGACATTTCTCCAAAGAATATATACAGATGGCCAACAGGCACATGAAAAGATGTTCAACATCATTAACTATCAGGGAAATGCAAGTCAAAACTACAATGAGATGTCACCTCACGCCAGTCAGAATGACTATAATTAGCAAGACAGGAAACAACAATTGTTGGAGAGGATGTGGAAAGAAGGGAACTCTCATACACTGCTGGTGGGAGTGTAAACTGTTACAGCCACTATGGAAAACAGTATGGAGATTCCTCAAAAAATTAAGAATAGAACTACTACGATCCAGCTATTCCACTGCTGGGTGTTTATCCAAAGAACATGAAAACATGAATGCGTAAAGATCCATGCACCCCTGTGTTCATCTCAGCATTGTTCACAATAGCCAAGACTTGGAAGCAACCTAAGTGCCCATCAAGGGACGAATGGATAAAGAAGTTGTGGTTTTTATACACAATGGAATACTACTCAGCCATAAGAAACGATGAAATCCAGCCATTTGTGACAACATGGATGGACATTGAGGGTATTATGCTAAGCGAAATAAGTCAGAGGGAGAAGGTCAAATACCATATGATCTCACACATAAATAGAAGATAAAACAACAACAAACAAACACACAGAGACAGAGATTGGATTGGTGGTTACCAGAGGGGAAGTGGGAGGGAGGAGGGCAAAAGGGATGATTAGGCACATGTGTGTGGTGATGGACTGTAATTAGTCTTTGGGTGGTGAACACGATGTAATCTGTGCAGAAATAGAAGTATAATGATGTACACCTGAAATTTATACAATGTTATAAACCAGTGTTACCTCAATAAAAAAAAAATCAAAGTGATCATTATTTGTCATATGGAATTTGTTAGATTTATAAATAAAATAGCAAGATTTATAAATTGAGCTTAAATCTTTAAGAGAAATTAGGTTTCTAATTTATAACTTTAGCAGATTTAACTTGAGGAAAACAAAGACTTCTAGGAATTCCTTTCCAAAAGGAGAGTCCTTTTTAGGCAGTAGAAGCTGAAGGGGAGGAAGACTATCCTCCACCCACTCTGGGTCCTCCTGGCTGGGCTACAGATTAAAATGACATGAGACTGAATAGCAGGAGAAAATCAAACAAGGGTTTATAACATGTATACATGGGAGAGACTCGGGGAAACTGAGATTCTCTCAACAAAATGGCGGAGGTTCTCCTCTTAAATAGACAATCAAGGATATTGGGGGTTGGGTCAGTTATGGGAGATTACCAGAAAAGCACAGTAAGGTTACTATGCAGATTTAAGGCCTCGCCTTCCACACTGACAAGTTTCTAGAGATGAGGTCATTCGCCCTTCTTCCCGGCACAAAGAAGGAGATACATTTACAAATGGAGATTTCCCTTACAAATGTAAATGTTTGGTAAACAGAACTTTGATAAGAAGGGGCTTAGCAAGGACCCCACAGTCTATCAATACCCAGGGTTATCTATGGTGATGGCCTGTCCTGGGGACAAGCCCTCTACCTTAAATCCTTTTAGGCAGTTAGTGGGGGGTGCGGGGGAGGTCAAAGTTTCTTTCAGAGAAAATAATCAAGGTAAAGAGACATATTTTGAGGTGGCCAATTCTGATCCCTTACAAAGCTCACTACACTTTGAGGAAAATAAATATTGAATGAATAAACTCAGGGCTTACATTTATGTTTATAAATATCCGTAGCTATTTATGTATGCTATTATGAGTCTGTAGCTATTCTTCTTGTAAATGTGAGTTATCAAATGTATCCAGCAAGGTATGTAAAATACTTTTAAGTCAATATCAAAATGTCAACTCTGAACTAAAAATTAGAAACACCCATAAATTATCTCAGATACTCATTTACCAAGCTAGACAACTAATTACAATTATGCTCATCAATGCATATAAAATAAGTAGTTCAACATAAAAATGAATCTATAAAAAGGTGCATCAATAATCATAAATGCAGGATATCATTATACCCCCCTTCTGGTAATCATTGGAGGGAACTACAATTTTAAAATCTGAAATTTCACCTTGAAACTAAAAGGTAGGATAAATGCAGTCTAGTTGAATATATTTTCAAGTGTGTCTGTTTTTCTAGGTGCAGTGCTAAAGAAAATGAGGACAGAACTCAGAAAATGAAATGAGGTGGTATTTATCTAACCACAATAACAGGTAGTAGAAATTTTATCTACATTTTCCTAACTGTATAAAACGCAGAATAAAACTGTTAGTGCTTTGAGAGACACATAGGTTGTTGACAAGAATTTAGGGCTTAAATGCTTATTGTTGGTAAATTAATTTTGCTGTCTGATTGTGATGGTAGTTCTCTCATAGTTTAAGGCAAAAGTGCTCTCTGTTTACTCAGCTCTTTGATTTTATAACAAAGTAGGAGCTGGATATGAAGGTCCTTACAGGTCCCTGTTTCTCTGGGGAGGCAGATGAGAATGAATTACAGGGGAGAAACATTGAAAGTGCATATATCACGTTATTTAAATTATTTGATAGTTGTACTAGTCAGTAATAAAAAAACCTAAAAAAAAATTCAAACATTCAAGTTTGTTCTTCAGTACATCAATTCTGAAGCAAAGTGTGCAAAGTTTTTTTCACACAAAACCATGTGTGTCTGTTAAAAATATTTTAATGTAGTCATTCAGAAATATTGGAAAAATAGACTAAGTAAACAAATGTATGTAATCATGTATTATAATTATGCAATCATAATCATATATATTAAGCCACATTTCAAATATTTCTGAAACAAATTCAGTTCAAAAAATATTTCTATTAGAATACGTTATGCTTTAAAAATTGAATAAACATAGGTCTTACTTTAAGGAAGTTTATTTTATAGACATTCCTATAGAAAGAAGTAAAAAAGAAACCAATCAGAGCGGGCTAGGATGAAAAAGTTTCACACTTAGCAACTTAAGTGTGAAAAAGTAATCTTCCATCAAGAAAAGCAAAAGAGAGAGTCTGCCTGAAAGGAGAATGAAAGGAATATGAGGGAAGTTTCCAAATTTACTTAGTAGACTTTGCTAAAATAAAAAAGTAATAACATGAATATACTATGAATTCATTTTCAGAACTGTTTTTATGCGCTTTTCAATGCCTGGGATGCTGGTTAAACTGGTTTCTGTTCTCCAGACTCTGACTTGTCTTCCTGGTTCAGATGCACGTGTGCGAAGAAGACATCTTCCCAGTTGCTTTAAATTTCAGTTTGCTTCTGACTTTAGCTCAGCCTCCCCTAGTAGTCATGAAGACATTCTTCTCAATTACGTTTTGAAAGCTTTATAGTTTTTCTCTTCATATTTAGATCTTTAATTCCTTTGGAATTAATTTTTTGTATGCAATTGATTTTTTTTTTTAATAGGGGTCCAATTGCCACAGTACCATTTGTTGGAATGTTTAAAGATTTTATTTCTTTGTGAATCAGTTTTGATAAAGTATATTTTTTGTGAAAATATTAATTTTGGAAAAGTTTACTGGTATAAAATTGTTCATAATGGCATCGCTTCTCTGTTTTGTCTTTATCTTCTTCCTTTTCAAGCATCTTCAGCACCCTTTCTTCATTTCTGATTTTGGTTATTGGTGCCTTTTCTCTTGTTTTCCTTGATTAGTTACTTTTATTAGTCTTCCTGAAGAGCCAACTTTTGGCCTTACTGATACCTTCTGTTGTTTGTGTTTTTAAAAAGTTTTCATTAATTTCTGCTTTTCCCCCCCTTCTATTTCTTTGGGTTTATTTTGCTATTCTTTTTCTAACGTATTAGGTGAATTTGTCATGCATTAGTTTTTAGCTGTTCTTATTTTGAATATCTGCATTTAAGGCTATACAAATTTCTAAGTACTGCTTCAGCTTTATCACACAAATTTTGATATGTTATATTTTCATTATTCTGTGATTTGAACTACTTTCAACTTCCCAATATGATTCCTCCTTCATTCATTGATTATTTTAGACCTGTGTTTCTCAATTTGCAGACACATGAGTATTTTCCTGGTTACCTTTTGGATTTTGACTCTTAATAAGATTAAGTTATGGTCATTGAACATGCTAAATTTCATTCACATTCTTTAAAATTTATTGAGACTTGTTTAATGACCAAACATATGGTCAATTTTTGTAAATATTCCATGTGTTCTTGAAAAGAATGTATATTCTGCATAATTGGGTATGATGTTCTGTATGTGCCCATTAGATTGTTTCTCAATCGTGTTGTTCAAATCTTTTAAATTCTCACTGACTTTTTTCTTCTTGCTATATTAAAACTCAGAAAAGTATGGTAAGCTCTCCCATACTAATTGCAGACCATTCTGTTACTCCTTATCGTTCTACAGTATTTGCTTTATGTATTTTGAGGCCATTTCTTAGTTGCACTTAATTAAAATATTTTTATCTTAATGAGTTGAATTTTTCTTTATGATGTGTCTCTTTTTTCTATAGTATTGCTTTTTGCCTTAATCTGTTTTGTTTTTATAGTGACACAGTCTTTTTTTTGTTAGTATTTTCATGGTATATCTATTTCCATTTTTTTACTTTCAACTTTTCTGTATTATTATGTATTGGACGTGTCTTTTATAAATACCATAAGGTTGGATTTAATTTTTAAAATCCAGTCTGACAATATTTTTCTTTTGTCTGGAGAATTTAATCTATTTCAATGTAATATAATTACTGGTGTATTTAAGTTTAAATATATCATTTTGTTGTGTGCTTTCCATTTATCCTCCTTTTTCTGTTTCTTGTCCTCTTCTTCTTTTTTATTTTTTTCTTGCTTTATTTTTGAATGACATAGTGGTTTTTCAACATTCAATTATTTCTTAATCCTAGCTTTGAGATTATTCTGTTTCTTTCGTTTACTGGTTACCTAAGAAATTTTCACTTGCATACTTATTTTATCAAACTCTAAATTAATCAGTATCTTTACCCTGATTTTGAACAATATAAGGAATTTAAATTCATTAATTTTCTTGACTTATATTGTCATGTATTTTAGTTCTTTTTAAAACTTCACCAGACATTGTTATTACTAATTTACAGAGTTAGTCAATATTCATGTACATTAATTTATAGATTTATCTTCCTTTGTTCTTCATCTCTTCTTGTATTTCAAAGCATCCATCTTGCATCCCTTTCCCTCTGCCTGAAGTATATCCTTTAGTAATTCCCTTAGTAAGAGTGTGAGGAAAGACAAATCCTGCTGGTTGAGTTAATTAGGATACACCACAAGATATGGGAATTGAATAAGGACACTGAGTCCTAGAAGATGCACCATTTCTTACTCCACCCAAGGCTGAAATAGCAGTCTGTAAAGTTTGCATTTTTCCAGCATCTGAGACAGCATGGCCCTGGGATGGCTGATCAATAGGACAGCAGCTCATATTTGCTTCTCGATGTCGCTATAGTTAGTCACTGGGAAGAGCAACACGTGTGTGTATTTCTGCTCCTCTGAGATGGTCCATCACTGACTGTTGAGCTTGTTTTCTCATTGCCTCAACTTAAGAAGGTTCTAGAGGTGAGATGAGAGTGTACAAATTCACTGATCTTAATGATGTTAGTTTCTGAGATATGCTTTCATTTTCAAAATGGTACATATATTCAATTTCTACTTTTGGTATAGAAAAAAATGTTTACTGTAGTTTTTGCCACTCTTATTTAAGAGAGAAAGGGCAAAATGCAATGAGTTCCCAGTTATGCCTGAAAAAAAAATCAAAATAAAATTTATTTCATCAAAAAGGATCAGGAGGGGCATAGCAGTTAGGTTCACGCACTCTGCTTTGGTGGCCTGGGGTTTGCAGGTTCAGATCCTGGGTGCGGAGCTACTCACTGCTTATCAAGCCATGCTGTGGTGGGTGTCCCACATATAAAGTGGAGGAAGATGGGCACGGATGTTAACCCAGGGCCAATCTTCCTCAGCAAAAAGAGGAGGATTGGCAACAGATGTTAGCTCAGGGCTAATCGTCCTCACACACACACACACACACACACACACACACACACACAAAAAGCATCTAGAAATCTTCCCACCACTGTGTAGAATCAGGAGGTGCAATAACAAAAGCCAAAGAGCAGCTGGAGACCAGTCGTGGGTAAGTACCATGAGGTCAGCTGCGAAGAACTGTGAATTAGGTCAGTATAAACAATAAGGGTTATTCAAGTCCTTGCCTCAGGAAGGTCACCAACAAAGTGAGTATTTGTGATTACGTTTGTCTCAGGAGAGCCAAACCCCAGGTGTTGTAAGGCTACTGAGTTACCTCACAGTCTTCCCGTATCATCTAACCCTGGGATTCTCTGTGGCTTTTTCAACTGCTCATTTTAGAGCAAACCAAATGGAGTACAGTATTCAAACACACAGTGCATTTGTAGAACACGATAAGCTGAAAATATGAATGGATTCAAAATGCATTTAGAGAAAACGTGTCTGTTATATTCATGATTTGTTGTTAAGGGGATGTTTTCATGATGTTAGAACTAGAAGGGCCCGAGAAATAATTATGTGCAGCCATGCAATATTTGGGAACTACTGATATGAAAAATTATTGTTTGTGTTTATTATACTTACCTTATATTAAAAATTATTTTTTATCTATTTTTCTGAAATTCAAGTTTAACTAAGTGTCTGGTATTTTTATTGCTAAACCTAGCAACCCTCTCACGAAGACTTCTCCCAGGCATCAGTGAGATCTCACTAAGTAGAAAAACTTACTGTGTAGGTTACTGTCAAAAGTCTATTTGTCTGCTATTTTACAATATTTAAATATATTCAGAAAAGAAACTATTGAGAATTTTTTTTAGAAAAGCTAATTTTGTATTCAAAACTTGGAAAAAAAGGCAAAAAGAGGAGAGCATGTCCTTTCAATGTCGTTTTGGAGCATTGTTTAACAGGTCTACCTAAGGATTATTTAAATATTTAGAGCAATGTACTTGTTTGTCTTGCTGTCTATTAATGATTAACGGGCCAGAGTCTATGAAGTTACATGTTATCTTGAGATACTTGTCTGGAAAAGATGCAAATAACTTCTGTGTGGTAGAAAAGATAACTGAAAGGTTATTGCTTTATTGCTTTGTAGGACATTAATTAGTTTTGTGTAACCTAGAACTCTTCTTCTAACATTCTTTTTTCAAACACCTATAAATACTGACTTCCTCAAATGTTCCTTGAACCAAATTTGCCATCCTGTGGGTTCTCTCACTAAGAGTAGAATAGATCAGGCCAGCCCGATGGCGTAGCAGTTAAGTTCATGCACACCGCTTCTGCGGCCTGGGGTTCACAGGTTCAGATCCTGGGCGCGGACCGATGCACCGCTTGTCAAGTCATGCTGTGGCAGTCATCCCACATAAAGTAGAGGAAGTTGGGCACAGATGTTAGCCCAGGGCCAATCTTCCTCAGCAAAAAGAGGAGGATTGGCAACGGATGTTAGTCAGGGCTGGTCTTCCTCACACACACACACACACACACACACAAAAGAGTAGAATAAATCTTTGACATGCATTCATTCTCTATTTGTGCATGAATCATATTTTTAACTTTTTGAAAATTAGCTTTGATGCCTTTGTATAAGAAAGGGCAGTCATGAGGCCTATGGTTGTGCATTGTGACTTTTCCTGCATCAGCCAAGCTTCGTGGAGAAAAAGCCAGATTTGTGGAGCTGAAATCCAGTTTCTCTCTCTTGCAGAAAAATGCAGCAGACTAAGAAGTAGTCAAGAGCTAAACACCCATACTGAGTGGGAATGTCTGATTGTCAAAGTCAATGGCAATGGATGATTTAAATCTTCTTTCTATTTCCCAATTTATACAATGACTATGTATATTTATGATCAAAAATGCTTAATTTTTAAAAATTTATAATTGAAGAAAGCCTTCCAGGAACTGTTATCAAGGCTCAGATTTTCAATCCATGAAGCACCAGTAATGAAGAGGTTGAGATAAAGATTTATCTTTAAAACTGTAGGGGAAACCAGGGTGATGATAATCTGTGATTAATGACAGTTGAAGATTTGTTAGAAGGTACCTGAATATACTCAGGTATTCATATTTCTTTACAGTTTTATCTAAAATAACTGTTGTTTACTATTGGTAAAGCAAAATTTGTTAATGATAATTTTGGGCTATTGGTTTTTTTCATAAAAAGTATAATTGAGTAGAGTTATGACCTCTCCTATACTGTTATCCACCTCTGAAAAAGCTTAACAATTTCGATCATAAAGTCTATAGGAAGGGGACGTTGTTAATTGTTGGCAATCATTGAAATTTCAGAAATATTTCCTAAGCCATGAAGAAAATAGCCTCTGAAGGGACAGTTGAGGGGAGAAGTGAGAATCAGATTGTAATTCATGAGAAGAAAACGATTTAGATGATCTGAGGTCAGGTGTGAGTTCTTTCAACAATTAAGCACATGGTCTTGGCACATTTTCCTTTCTGGCCCCCAGTTCTCCCATCTGTGAATTAGGTGAAAACAAGAGTAGCAGCAACTAACACACAGTGCTTACTTTAAATGTGTAAATATGTGTGTCATTTACATAGCAGCCCCTATGAGGCATTATTCTCATACTAACTTGGTGCTATAGACTGAAGGATTGTGTCCCCTCAGATTCATATGTTGAAACCTTATCCCCAATGTGATGGTATTGGGAGGTGGGGTCTTTGGAGGTGATTAGGTCATGGGGTGGAGCCCTCATGAAAGAGATTAGTGCCCTTATAGAAGAGACCCCCAGAGACCTCTCACTTTTCTACCATGTGAGGACACAGCGAGAAGATGAGGAAGCAGGTTCTCAGCAGACACCACATCTACTGGCACCTTGATCTTGGACTTCCAGCCTCCAGAACTGTGAGAAATAAATTTCTGTTGTTCACAAGCCACCCAGTCTGTGGTATTCTGTTATAGCAGCCTGAATGGACTAAGACACTTGGACATACTAATTCTCAAAAAAAACTCAGGCAATTAGTTAACTTCTCTAAAAGGCAGTAGAGGCAGAAATTGGTTAGGTAACTGCCCAACTTCACATAGCTAGTGTGGAACTGGGCTTCAAACCCAGGCAGCTGACTCCAGAATTCATTCTCAACCACTACTTAATAGCACCTCACTGAAGGTCCCCTCTAAGTAGAGCCCTTAACATATCAATCAGCTATTTTAAATTCTTGATGTGATGATTCCAAAATCTCTGCCATATCTGAGTCTGGTTCTGATGTGTGCTTTGTCTCTTCAGACTGTGTTTTTTGCTGTTCCGTGTGCCTTGCAGTTTTTTTGTTGATAACTAGGTCTGATTTATCAGGTAAAAGGAACTGAAGTAAACAGGGCCCTAGTGTGAGGTTGTATGTTTATCTGGCTAGGAGTTAGGCTGTGTTTCCTGTCTGCAGTAGCTGTAGACATCAGAGGCTAAAATTTCCTCTTGTATCCTTGTTTTTGTCTCTTCTATTATCTTTGGGTTTCCCTAGAGACTCTTTCTTAAATAGGGTCTTGCGTTCTTTCAGCTGTAATCCGCTATAACTATACAGAAGCCGTACTGTTGTGGTGGTAAGGTATGTGAGGAGGGAAAGTGATCTATAGTCCTATGACTAGGTCTCAGCCCTGTAGCAAGCCTGCGCCCCTGGGCTGTGACCTCCACACATGCTTCCCAGTCCCCATTCTGCTCCTTTCCTTAGGTGAGACAGGGCTGGAGTTGAGTATTTCTATTCCCTGGGGTTGGTCAGATTCTGGTAAATCCCAAATGGGTTAGGCTCTGATAAAATAGTTTCCCTTGAGGACAGGTTTTGTTAAGGAGAACAGACTTCTCTGAGTATATTTCAAAATGGTTACCTTTTCCCTCCCTTGCCTGAAGCACAAAGAGATTTTCCTCTGATCTCCACTGTGAGAATCTGGTGGGGCTCCTGGTGGTAAAACTCATGGAAGTGTAGGGGCTCCCCCTAGGACTGGGCCCTCAGAGTTTTAACTCTCCTGCAACTTCACACTAAGTCTCCAGCAATTCGTCAACTAGAATTTAGGTGTTCCTGCCAGCACTGGCTCCAGCACTGGCTCCTGTTGTCAAGTTTCTGCTCCTGGGAAGCTGTGATTCTTCATAGCCTCCTCTCTGTCCAATTTTTGGAACAGTGGCTTACCCTGTGACCTTGATTCCCTGGTAGATCTAAGAGACGTTGTTGATTTTCAGTTTGTTCAGCTTTTTTCTTGTTATAAGGATGGGATTGATGACTTCCAAACTCTTTACATGTGGGATCAGAAATTGGAAGTCCCTTCTAGCTCTACCGTCCTGGAACTCTGCAAAACCAGCTGTGGCTCCTTCATGCTTCGTAGCCTGAATTTTTGAATGTCTTCTTTGTAATGGCGAGAAAAACATGGTATGAATGATGCTGATTGACTTTTCTTCCTCTTATTTTTTAGTCCATTAGAACAAACCCAAGAGGCCATGATACAAAGGGCAAAGTAGCTTGTACAGAATCATACACAATTTGTATATGGCAGATCCAGAATTCAAGCCCAGTCTGTTAATCAGGAAGTGCCCAGTCTCCTAAATATAACTTATCTTTTAGTTAGAGTTATAAATATAAACATCAATATCTTCTAGTTAGAGTTGGGAACATACATGTGATGTTTGTTTATTCTGTTATTGGTGATAACTTTGATTACTTGGTTAAGGTTGTTCCACCAGATTTCTCTACTCATTATTCCTTGAAATATTTCTTCTTGTATTTTATTTTATAATTTTTTCTCCTTCTGACCCTCCTATTATTAAATACAAATAACAGAATTGCTGATTCGTGCAACAACATGGAAGAATCTCAAATGCGTTTAGCTAAAGAAAAGAAGCCAGACCCAAAGGCCCACGTGATTCCATTTATATGACATTCTGGAAAAGGCAAAACTATTAGGAAAGAAAGCAGGTCAGTGACTTGTTGAGGAGGCTGAAGAGGAAGAATGTGAGGTCAGATTTCCAGGCCGACTCCAGGCTGCACCTTGAGGTAATCTAAGAGGTGGTGGGAGTGCGAAGGGGGTCAGAGACTGACAGGGCTTGGTTCCTGAAATCCAGTGGGTAGGCATAAATCTATGGCATTATTTTATATCCAAAGCTGTAAGACCTGAGCATGTTGGTTACACATATAGAAAAATCATTTGCATTCATTTCTGTAGGAAGAATTTATTTATCTTTGGCTGCTTAGCAAATGTAGTCTTCTTATGGGTTCAAATGTTACTGCGTTTTGGTAGAGCCCAGTGCTGCTCAGTTATTTTGCTCCTCTTCCTATGTATCCTGTGTGGGGGGCCATGTCTGGTGCTCTGATCTCAGGGATATATTGCTGCTACATTATCTCACCCCCAATATACCACACTTGACAACTTAGAGGCATAAAATAGAATGTTGCTTCATCCCTGAGAGTCCATAATCATCGAGGTTTAAAGTTACTTACTTTCACTCCCCAAAAGAAAGCTCTCTGAAAATTAAATAGTTTTACATTTTCTTAGTTTATATAATTGGTAAAATATCTCCTCCTCTGCTTCCCCCACTCAAAAGGGGTAAAGTGACAAGTTTTTAAGTAAATCTTTTTTTCCCCCCCAAATATCTGGAGACTTTAGTATGGGATTCACAATGGCCACAGGATATTAGCTACCCTGGAGCAACCTATAACCCTGGGAGGAAATTATGAGTTGATGCTTCATTTTGTGGCCAATACCTTCCTTTCTAGTTTGGTCTATGGCCTCAATTGTGAGAGAAAATAATTGGAAATGCTATGATGAAAATAATAGAGTGATTCTTCTTGTTGCTATGGTGACAAGAATAAATCAAATCCATTGCTCTGAAAAATTGCCCGAAAGTGTACTTTAGCATTCCGCACTGGGTGTATTTGTTAAGAATTTTAATCTGTCAGCTTCCATCAAAATGGCACAGCACTCAGAGAAATATTTTACATCTGTACTTTGAGCTGGTTTTGATTATTTTAAAGGAAAGCAGTGAAGAATAAATAGTCATCGTTATATTGGAAATTTAAGTAATTTTCTAAAAGCACATTACAGTTTTGTTTCCACCATCATGGAAAAATGTCATTGTCAGCACCAGCAGAGCTTCGGATGATTTTTCAGGTCATCAGCAGTCAGTAGTATGAAATAGGACTGAAAAGGTCTAGTCTAGAAATCAGAGGGCATGGATTCCAAATCCCATCCAGTGTAAGACAGTCATATAGGCTTAAGAGAGTCAGTAAATCCCAGTGCCTCAGTTTCCCCATTAAATTAAAAATTTTTTTTTTCACTTGAGGAAGATTCGTCCTAGGGCTGGCCTGGTGGTGTAGTGGTTAAGTTTGCATGCTCCGCTTTTGCAGCCCGGGATTCGCCAGTTTGGATCCTTGGCGTGGACCAACGCAACGCTCATCAAGCCATGCTGAGGTGGTGTCCCACATAGAGTAACTAGAAGGATGTACAACTATGACATACAACTATCTACTGGGGCTTTAGGGAGAAAAAAGGGAAAAAGGAGGAAGATTGGCAACAGATGTTAGTTCAGGGTCAATCTTCCAAAAAAAAAAATAAATAAAAAGATTCACCCTGAGCTAACATCTGTGCCAATCCTCCTCTATTTTGTACATGGGTTGCTGCCACAGCATGGCCACCACCAAGTGGTGTAGGTCTGTGCCTGGGAACTGAATCCAGGCCGCTGAAGCAGAGCATGCTGAACTTGACCACTAGGCCATGGGGCTGGCCCCTCCCCATTAAATTTTTGATTGTGAACAAAAGTCATCAATCCTAATTATTTTACTACAACTTGCTATTTGCTCTTGAGGTCATTTGCATCTATTGCAATTGTCCCATGGAAATATTGTATAATGCTGGGCCTGTGCACGTCTCTTCCCAAGTCTGCATTCTGTGACCACATTCTGGCAGCTTGAAATCAGCCATGGTGACCATTCATACCACGAAAATTGATAAACACTGCATATCAGGGCTTGATTTATTGTTTTGTTGATTGTCGGGCTTAAAAGTGATGGAGAAAATGCTGATAACGCAAATTAACCTAAAAGAGTGTCATATCTGCAGCTGTTACATTGTGAATAGCATGAAAATGGAGGAAATATTCTTCCAGTATTTGAAAATCCTTGTCGGATTTGACAAATAATTCGCTCATGTCATTGACCAACAAGTGAAGTTCTGATACTCATTTTTTGGTTTCACTTTTGCCTTATCCATTAACCTAAACAAAGTGTCAACCAACATTGACGTTGGAACTATACTTGATCATCCCTTATGACCACAGGCTGATTACAGATGCAGGGGTCAGCAAAAACCAATGAAACCAGTCTGTGAGAATAAATGGCTACGTGAGACGACAAACAGTATTGTACATTTTATTGTTTGTAAATTGTGTGTTACACGTTGTGCTTATCAGCACAGTTTATAATAAACTTGTGTGGTTGGTGAACATTTACCTGCACGTCACTGGAGCTGGTGAAGGTTGGGTGGAAGCATTGACCCTGCTGTCGGGGAACGCTTGAACTAGTCTGCTGGCAAAGGAAATCTGTTTTAGTGCCCCTCGGCACTCAGTCATCGACTGGCAGCAGCCTGTGGCAGGATGGCCTCAGTGCAGAGAGGAACGGATTTCAAAGCATAGCACCTGGGGCCCTTGGTCATCATGCTCCCTGTAGTTGGAGTCCTGCAAAGAGCATTCTCCCGGCTGCCTCACTGACCCCTGATGTGGTTGGAACTGCGGCCTTAGCCGATCCTTCAGAGAGCTCTGGGGCTGGGATGGCCTTTCAGAGTGGTTCCAAATGGAGGCAAGAGGGCAGGTCTTTGTGTCCCCCATCAGCCAGTCACTGGCTGTGATCAGCCCCTGGGGAGGAGGCATATCCTTGCGAGGTTGTTCTCCGAAGTTGAGGGCCATTCCCATGTGGAGCAGAGCTGTGAGCATTGGGGGTGTGTGGTCAGCGGCCCATAGTCCCAGAAGCCGAGGATGGGTTTATCCACCCTGAAGAGGGGATTTGGCTGGAGCACCACAGTATTTACTAGGCCTCCTTGGAAGTTCACAATGTTTATTAGCATTTAAAAGGCTCTAAGAGATTCTGCAGTCTAACTTTGTCTAATCTAGCGTTTTCTCAATTTGTTTAACCAAGAAACCCTTTGTATGGGTGTGCCCATTAACATCCTTTAGCATTGGTCATCTGCAGAACACACTCGGGAAATGCTGGACCAGAGAGGAGGGCAGTCAGGTCATAAAGGACCGTGCGTGCCATGCTAAGCAATTTTGATTCTCTGCTGTAGGCACTGGGGAACTGTTTTGATTTGACCTGCATTTTGGGAAAAGCCCTCTGGAGGTGTATGGAGGATTGATTGGAGTGGGAGAGATAGACATAGGGAATCTACTTAAAAGGCTGTCATATCTTCCAAGGGAGAGATGACATGGGCCTGGATTTGGATAGGAGTGTCAGAGAGAAGAGGAAAATCAGAAGAATGTTTGAGAGATGGAATCACTAGGATTTAGTGACAGGTTATTCTCACATTGCTTTGTAATTTAGAACAGCGTATTTCTAGTTTACATCTTGTTCCTATTTGCAAACTGTTTCCCTCCCTCCCTCCCTTCTTCTTTCTGCCTTCCTTTCTTCTTTTCCTTTCTCTCTTTCTTTCTTTCTTTTTCTTTGATTATTGTCTCCCATTAGTTATGAGTCCCTGAAATGGTATGTTTAACAACCTCACCTGCTGGAATAAAGCTTTTATATGCTCATTCTTTCAGACTCCAGTTGGTTTATACACACTTCATCCTCTTGTGTTCTCTGATGAAAAACAAGGATTAACTAGGCAGCATCCTCTGAAGCTTCACATTTGTTGCTTTGGAATTTAATGTTCTGATGGCTTTTCCAGTGTATCAGAATCACTTTAAGTCTATGGTACAAATAAGCAAGAAATTAAGGTGCAAACATATTCTCGGGCATTTAACTCAGAATTTATTTGTTCCTGTGCTCTGTAGTTTTTATTACTATTGGAAGAATATTATTTCTTTTTAAGAAGAAGGTCTTGTTTTATCAGCTCTATAGGAGGGTGGGTTTACTTAGTTTCTGGACACTGTCCTTTCTCGTTTTCTGTCATTTTATTGGCAAAGAACATCTCTATTTAGGTAATTTTAAAAATGAAATCAACTCTTTTTCTATTTTTCCCAGGAAAGGAAGTTTAAATCAATAACTGAAATAAGTTTTTATGGTACTCAGAGATTTCATTTACTTGTGGTCTGCCTCACTGGCATTGACATAGATAACTGAAGGTAGTTCTAGTGGAGAAATAATGAATGCAGCTCCAGAAAAGGAAGCACGTTTTCAAACATGCCAACAGAATCCATTTTGAATTTTGAATTTGGCCAACTTTCTCAGATTTGGAAAACTTATTAAAAATCAAGGGTAAAGTAAAACTATTCTATATATTTTATATATTTACCTTTTGGAGAACACAGCTTAAGGTTTTGTTTTAATATTTTTCTATTTCGAGTAGAGAAGCGTCTCGATAAGGGGCTGTTCCAAGTCCTCTGTTACCCACACTGAGGGTGGTTGATGGGTTCTATTTTGCTGCATTGTGGTAAAGCCTTTCAGGCAGCAAGGAAACCTGACTGTGTCCTGCCTCGCTGCCCATTAGCAGAGAGCCTAGAGGGAGCTGGGGGTGCCGTGCTGCGGAGCGTGACACTGGCTTGCTTTCTCCAGGCGAAGCAGGAGGATGCCAAGCTGTTTCTTAGACCGGCTGGCTCTTGATCGAGCCCGGCCAGCTGCAGATGGGCTCGGCTGAGACCTTGCTGGGAGAGGCCGTGCCTGGACAGCCAACGGCTACTGGCTGAACAGACAGCTTTCGGACGCTGACCAGCACAGGACAGGAACAGTTGTCAGGATCCTCAGCTTCCATGGATCAACCAAGTCTGGAGCAGAGTGGGGAGGAGACAGCTTTGGGAACTGCTCACACCCAGGATGCTGAGAACCGTTACTGAAGAAGGGACAACTGGACACTTGCACATGATCCAAAGGATGTATCGTTAAGTCAACATATCCTGAACCACGTCTGGAGCCCTAAAATTCTAGTCTAGTCTTTGATGCCCAGTATTATGGATGGAGTTTTCACAGGCCTTCTGTGATCCGTACTGACCAGTAAGAAAAGTGAGATTGGGCCTGACTGGAGCATCCTCAGTTCACGAGAATCTGATACTCTGAGCTGAGTCACTAGATTTGGCTCGAGGGGCATGAGTCTCTGAGTGGCAAGTTCCTCTGCATCTGAACCCCAAATAAGGACCCTCTAGGAGTTCCAGAGAAGTTCTTTGCAACACGTATAAAGACAGAAGTTAATGTCCATACTATATAAAAACTCCTTCAAATCAGTAATAAAAAGATAATAGAAAAATCAATGAAAAAAAATCAATCACTAAGAGAAAGACCCAAGAAAAATGGGCAAAAGACATGAAAGAGCATTTCACAGAGGAGAAAACATAAATGGCCAATAAATGTAGGAAAAATGCTCACCCTCATTAGCAAGCAGGGAAATGTAAAATTTAAAACCACTACAGGAGATCAATTTACACCCACTTAATTGGCAAAAAATAAAATAAAACAATACCAAGTGTTGATGAGGCTATGAAGCAAGGAGAACTCTCATACAATGCTTTTAGGAGTGTAAACTGACACAATTGCATCAGAAAATGTTAGTATTAATTAGTAATTCCTGCAACTCAGCGATTATACTACATGGAATATAATGTGCAGAAGTATGTCTAGTATCATTATTTATAATAGTAAAAGTTTAAAACAACCAATATATCCATCAACAGCAGATTAGATAAGTTTTAGTATACTCATACAGTGGAGTACTATGTAGCAATGAAAATGAAAGTACAGTTCCATGTGTCGATATTGATAAATTTTAAAAACAAAGTAGAAACAAACAAAAAAGTGAGTCACAGAAGGCTTGCAGTATGATCTTGTTTATGTAAAGTTGAGTGACAGGTGACAGTCGACAATATATTGTTTAGATATGAACAGATGGGATAGAACTGAAAGAAAAGTTAGAAACTAACATGAAAATCAGGGTAGTGGCCATCCATGGTGGAAGTTGGAGGGGGAGGGGGTGTGATAGAGATGGGCATGCAGAGGGTGTCAAAGTCATTGATCAAGTTCCCTTGTCTAAGCTGGGTAGTGACTGCATAGGTGTTTATTATTATTTAAACTATATGTTAAACTATATATTATTTAAACTATATATGTATATATAATTACTCTATGATGTTATTTCACACTTAAAAAAAAAAGAAGAAGGATGAGGGACACCCAGTAGTGTTTTGGGCCCTGTAGGAGGTGCATTTAGCGCTGTGTGAACGGATATCTGAGGGGAGTAATAAAGAAATGTTTGCACCATTTCTGCGATGTCTGCTCTGGACTCCGAGTGTATACCCTGATCAGATTGGGTCTTTGTGGAGCTGGACTGAGACTACACACCTCCCCAAACTGTGGGCCAGTGATGGCTTCCTGTAGAAGCTGACGCTTGAGCTGGATCCCGAAGGGTGGAGGACAGCGTGTCCAAGGGCTTGGAGACTTCTGTTATGACATAGTGTGACTGTCATTCATTCAGCAAATGCTTATGGAAGTCCTATGGAAAAAAAGAAGGAACAGGAACCCATAGAGCTGTATCTGAAAAGTGTCATAAGTTTGCGTGAATGAAGTATTACAGAAACTGATGCAAAGAAGGTATTGCTTTCAGTTGCAACAGAATCAGGAGAGCCCTTAGAATCATAGTATTTCAGATCTGGGCAAAGAGGGAAGAAATATTCATTGAGCATTACTTGAGTCTGGCATTGAGATAGGTGTTTACATACCCAGGTGCGTGGAAAGGGCATTCTAGGTGAAGGGAATGCTCGAGCAAAGGCCAAAGGAGGGAATTACAGTCCCCAAGGGATGATGAGCGGTATGGCTTGAATGGAATAGAATAATAAGTTAGCATTTATTGCAGGGGTTAGACAATTTTTCTGTAAAGGGCCAGATAGTAAATGTTTTAGGCTGTGTGGGCAACACAGTCTCTTTTGCAACTTCTCAACTCTGCTGTTGTGCCACAAAAGCAGTTGCAGACAATGTGGGTGAGGCTGAGTTCCAATAACATTTTATTTACAAAAACAGACAGTGGGCTGGATTTGGTCCACAGGCTAGAGTTTGCCCATCCCTGATTGACCGAATACTTAATATGTGATGAATGAGCTCTGTGCTAAGCACTGGATACGCGTCAGCTCAATTCTCAAACAATCATGGGAGCAGGGCGCTGTCACTACCATTGTCTCCCATCTACAGACATGAAATCCCAGAGAGATAAAGGTCCCTAGTAACATGTAATAGGGGCAGGATTTGAATCGGAAAGTCAGGCTCTGGGGTTCCCTCTTAATCACTGTGTGGCCTGATAATTAGAGGGATTGTTGGGGGCATGGGGCCCTCAGGGCGATCCTTGCTGCCAGGCTAAGAGTCATCTTGGTTAAACAATAGAGAGCCACGGAAGGTTCTGAGTGGAGACTGACATAATCAGAGCTGTTCCACACCCTGCTCTTCCCAGCCTTGTTCTCCTCCACCGAGGCATAAGCTGCCGCTCACTCAGGCTCTTACAAGCAGGGCATTGAAGACAGTTCTAAGATCATTTGGAATCAGCCCTGCTGAGATGTCAGCACATCTGGGGGTCCAGTGCAGTGGGGAAAGGGTGACTGTCCAGTCCAGGAGGGGCCTCCTACTTGACAGCCTAGGAGCAGGTAACCTGCAATAAAAGCTGAAACTGTTTCACGACTTGAAATGGTAGTGGCAGGTTTTCTGGACTTGCCACATTGGAAAAACCCTCATTGGTTCCTGGTGGCTTGTTCGTGTCAGCAGAGCCAGTGTCCACACGGTGACTGCTGCCACCGCTAGCAACCTGCCCTATGGCAGCCCTCTCACTTCAGAGAACAGTTTGGCAAGCTCAACTTTTCCATTTTCTGAGCCTTTCCAAACATAAGTATCATGTTGCTTCCATGTGAACGGCTGACACCATTTTCATTTCACCAGAAGGCAGTCACTTGCCAATTGCTCTCCCATCTGGAAGACAAGAACTTATGAGAATGAGTTTTCACTACCATGTCTGAAAATCGACTGGACAGAGGATGGGAACCAGCCTCTAATTGTTTATGTCCTAATTCAAGTCATCATGGCTGGAGAGGGAGGTTTGGAGCTAGATCTTGAAGATCTTTCCGTCGTACTAAGGAGTGAGGATTTATCCGCTAGGTCAGTGTCTTCTGCAATGTGCTCCATAGAGCCATACTCCTACAAGATATTTTTTAAAAAGAGTTCCAGCACTGATATGTTTGGGAAGCCCTATATGCTATACTCCCGCATCTCGGAGCTTCATGATGCACAACAGCTCTTTAAAGGCTCTGGGAAGTTTTATAGTAAAGAATAGTAGACATATCTTTTTAACTGGCATTCCCAAAGTTAGTTGGCCATATAAAATCCTTTCTTCAGGTAATACTTACTAAAATTCTGTAGTGCTAGTGCTTCCTAGACCTCATTTTGGGAAATGTTGTTCCAGGTGATTAGGGTCAGTGGGGTATTTTAGGAAAAGTAGGATCATCAGATAGATGATTTAGAAAAATAATCAGGCAGCAGATTAAATGTTGAGTTAAAGAGAGAGTTTGACTCAAGTTAGGCAAAAGAATCTAACCAAAATCATGAAAATATTGTAGTAGTCCAGGAAAAAGGAGGGCCCAAAGTACTGACAGTCCTCATGGAGATGAAGAGAGACATTTTGTCCAGATACTTTGTTGAGATGGGACTGAGAGCACTTGTGATGGATTGAATGTGGATGGTGAAGAAGAGGGAGAGATTAAGGTTGCCCCAAGAGGTCTATCTTGGTTGACTAGATGGATGGTTATACTGTTAACTAAGACTGGAAACGCAGAAGGAGAACTTCCAACATGGCTGCCTTTGAAAACAATGTTAGTTCATTATTTCTGGATCCATACAGTTGATGTCACAGAGCGAGTATAGGCAAGGTCAGCAGCGAAGCCTCAGGCTCTGGGATCTGGCAGAGACGGGTAGTTTATACGTCCCACAGATTTCTCTGCTGCTTTCGTGCTTCTCTGTTCAGTTTTGATCTTCAGCTCAGGGTGTGAAACCCAGCAGGGCACGTAGGCTAGGAACATAAACAAGTCTGTTTCTGTCAAAATGCTTAATTACAGCAATACATTATGACATAGTTGGCCAGCCTGGTCTGTTGAAAAGGCATAGAAACAAGAACGATTGTTTTAGAGTGGGAGTTTCCAAGCTAATTTGTCAGGGAATTTTGGGAAGTCACAATGGGTAAAGTTTGTGAGAGGCAGCAATTAAAAATTGCCTCTGGACGTGTCTCAGATGGGAGAACATTTAAAATCGGCATAAATACTGGACCATTATCCTCCCAGTACTGGAAGAAATTGTAACAAAAAAAATTGTGATATTGTCTTTATGTTTCCTATTGCAAAAAAGTAATAACTGAAAATTATGAAGAAAAGTACATGAATGACATAAACTACCAAAATATGGAGACTCAGGTTTTCTGGAAACATCACAAGAGAGGTCAATTTATTAGCACTATGACCTTATGTTCTATTGCCAGGAATTTAAGGTTCATTTTTATAACCACCATTTTGTAATTTATAAATTTACTTCGGTAAAGTTCTCCCATAGATATCCAAATTCTACCACATCAACTTAGACACCTTTATTTATTATTTATTTATTCTACGTTCATATTTTAGCTTTAACATTTATTGAGGGTCAATATTAGAAGGAGCCACATGATGAACATTTCTGCACCTTAGTAAAACTCCGGAAGATATTTCTTTTGCTTTATTTCTTCATAGAAGGATTCACATCATCACTTCTTTTAAGGATTTAGCACAAGAAAAAAGAAAATTGTTTCCTTTTCTGAGCTATAACTGACTGTATTTTCTTTCTTGTTTTAGCTGCCAAGAAAAAAAACGATAGTAAATTCCACAATCAATCACAGTAGATATTGCATTTCCTATACCAGCGTTGTCTTGAGTGGGTTCCCAGAAAGAGAGCCCCACAAGGTACTCTGTGCTTAAATGCAATCAGGAAACACTGGATACTGTATTTCATAATACTCATTAATATACTAAAGGCTCAGAGGAGTCTGTAGAAAAGAAACCTATGTTACTTTATCCCAATGCCCCCCTCACCCCCCAGTTTATTTGAGGAGAGGACCCTTTTTTTTCTTTCATATAACATTAACATTTCTTGGACTTAGTGTTCAATAAAATACATATTTTTTTATTGTGGTAAAATATACGTAACATAAAATTTTTCATTTTAATCATTTTTTAAGTGTGCAGTTCAGTGGCATTAAGTATATTAACGTTGTTGTTAATGTGGTAGCAACTACCACCGCCATCCATCTCCAGAACATTTTTGCATCTTCCCAAACTTCCCATTAAACAGTCACTTCCCGTTTCCCCCTCCTCCCAGTCACTGGCAACCACCATTCTACTTCCATAGAATACACTTTTGGGACCTACACATCCAACTGATCGATATATTTGTGTTGGCCTCTTTTAATGTGGTTTTGATTTGAAAATTTTATTTTAGTTATCTTTTTATGTTTCCACTGTTTTGTTAGCTACCTCAAACTCTCTAACTCCTCTTAAAGACAAATTGCTTATGAATTATGAGTAAATATTGTGTAATTAGAGATTCACAATGCGTATTAGCATAGTAAAGATCCTGAGAATAGAGGCTTAATAAGAAAATGGAAATGTAATACCCTATGAACATTTGTATAACTTAACAGTGAATAATACAATCTCATGATTCCAAGGGAACTCCAAGGTTCTCTGTTCCAGCCATACTAAACCATTTGTAGTTAACCATGAATACATTCTATTGTGACCCTGACTTTGCATATGCTGTTCCCTATGCTTGGAATGCCATCCCCAGTTCCTCATTCAAGCAGAATTAAGTACTCACTTCCTTTTCGATGTTTGCGTATAACTCTATTTAAAACAGTCTTATACCATATTTTGCATTCCCGTAAGTATTTGTCTATGTGGCTGTGTCCCCCACTAGACTCTGAGGTCATGAAGGGCAGAGAACATTCTATTTATCTCTCTTGTAGCTAACAGATGATAGATGCTTAATAAATGCTTGTTGAATGATTTACCTCAACCATCCATCCAATGCTGGAATAGTTTCTAGGACAGTCTTACGCAGTTGTCTAAGCTATGGGTGAGTACTTCTAGATATCAGAAAGCCTTACCACATGAGACAATCCATTAATCTATGGATAATCCTAACTGTTCAAAAAGTTCTTTCTATAAAGAATAATCTGTCTTAAAATAAGAACCAGCATTATTAGAATTATAAACACATGAAAGCTGAATTTTTACTTTGTACTGTTTTGTTCACTACTGTATTCCCAGCACTTAGAACAGTCCTTGGCATATAATAGGCACTCAATGAATGTTTGTTGAATGAATAAGTGGTATCATACTCTATACTAAAACCAGAAATAAGATGGCCTGTTATAACTGTTATTTAGCACTATAATAGTTTTTAGTGAGTGCATAAAACAAGAAAAAGAAATTTCATAATTGTTAGAAAGGAGGAAACAAAAATTTTCATTATTTGTAACTGATACAATATTACATCGAGAAGATCCAAGACAATTAACCAATACACAATTCAAAATTAGAAAGTTTAGTAGAGTTTCTTGTCAAAAAAATTAATGTCTGAAAAAATAATAGCTTCTTACATTAAAAAACAACCCAATTAGTAAATATAATGAAAAAATCCTACTTGCAATAACAGCCAAGATATGAAATACCTGGAAATAATCTTCATAAACATGCAGGACCCATATGAAGAAAGTGACAATGGTAGTGGAATTCTTGGTTAAATATTTGCTAAAAGATTAAGTTGGCTCTCTACCTGACACCCTATACCAAAACAAATTTCATATTGATTAACGATGCAAATGTAAATAATGAAACCATTAAAGACCCAAAAGAAAATATATGCAAATATTTATCAGATCTTATCAGATCTGGATGAGAGGAAGACTGTTCTAAGCATATATGCTTTTCCCCACAAAGAGAAAGATGAGTGGATTTGATTATATTAAAATGAAAAACTTCTGTATATCAAGAAGCACCATAAGCAATATTAAAGGTAAATGAAGAACTAGGGAAAACATTTCCAACATAAATGACACAGGAGCTAAGTCCTGATTATGTAATAAACTCATGTAAACTGATAATAGGTAAACAGTCCAATAGGAAGATGAATAAGTAAGTGACTAATGGTTATGAAAAATACAGTGGTCAATAATCTTATGAAAATATCTCCAACCTCATTAGTAATCAAAAGAAATTCAAATTAAAACAATGAGATGCCATTCTTTCCTAGAAAATTGATAAATTAAAAAAAAGTAACATCCATGGCTGATGAAGATGAGGTGACATGGGACCATTCTCCGTGGTGGCAGGCATGTAACCTGGTGCAGCCTTTCAGTAAAGCAGGCGACAGGTGTCCAAGATCTTAAAAATGTTTAATCCTTTGACTCAGTATCTTTATTCCTAGTAATTTGTCTTAAGGTCTTTGTCAGTGATGCTCAAACAAAGATATTCATCCTAGAATTATTTATAGTAATGAGAAACTAAAAACAATACTAGAATATGGACACATTCATAAAAAGGAGTATTTTGCAGCCATTTAAAATAAAAATTTAAAAGATTTTAAGGATATAAAAAGTATTCATTACATATTGTTTAAGTGAATAAAGCAAGGTACATGTCTAGGTATACCAGATGACCCCAATTTTGCAACACACATGTATAACATATATACATATGTGTGTGCATGAGTGTACACGCGTGTGCATGTGCATGTAGAAAAACAGATTGGAAGGAAATGCTAATTTACCTCTGGGTGATAGGATGACGGATGATGGCTGGATGACTTTTTAGTTTTTAAACTTACTGTATTTCCAAATTTCCTACAATAAACATACATTGCTTTCATAATGATAAACAGATATATTAAAAGGTAACACACAATTCTTCCTTATATGAAATAAAAAATGACCTCTGAACTTGCTAATCTTTTATTCCCTGGCAGGCAAACAGAACAAATCTAATTACTCCGAAGCTGCCCTTCTCAAGCTCTCCATTTTCAGCCACTTCCACTTTCATCACATGAATTTATATCACATCATTCCACCTTTCAGTTACGCTCCTGAAAAAATGCTCCAAGTTGTTTAAACCCCTCTTGAAAGTGGCCCCTAGTTTTCCATGAATGCTCTGATCGGCACGGAGTGGAAAGGTTCCTTGTTCTACATCCCACATTTCTGTTCACGCCCGACTTTTGAATTAGTTTCTCTCTTGCTCCTGATGTGTGTAGACCCCATGTGGACCCCTGGGTGTTCTGCTGACCCCACGCTGCTCTCCTTCCTGGCCCCTCCATGCTGTAATGGGCGGTGCATGTGCTTACATCTTTAAAACGCTCTCCCTTCCAGTTCTGGCCAGAGTACTGTCCTTTGTGAAGGCTCTGGGCCCAGCTTCCACATCCACTGTCCCTCTCTCATGACCCTTCTTAGATCTGACAACTATTGTACCCCCAGGAGCTCTGCAGGGCGTGATGCAGCATGCAGGGAGCCTCTTCTTGCTTCCTTTCTTGCACATCATATCTTTGCACATCTCAGAGGGGAAGTCAGCTCTATCCCTGCCTTGGCTACTGTGAAGTACAAACAAGCAGGTGTTCCCCATCCTCCCGGGCATGCTGGTGTGGCTTGAGAATCATCTGTGCGCTGTTATTGCCAGATTTTTCAGTAAGATTCCTATTCTCCATATCAACTTAAATATGGAAGGGTAAGGTGGTATGCAACCTGCTGCAGCCTTTCAGTAAGGCATTTGGATGACAGGTGTCCCAAATCTTAAAAATGTTAATCTCCATTAATGGGAATGGGCATTACTAGGTATAAGAAAATTTTATTTGTAAGTATTAACTCTTTCTTTCTGGTGGAAGGAAAGAGTAGAGGTGAGGAAAGGGAGTTACCTAAATGAGATGCAGAACATGTGGTGGCAGGGATGGGGGTGGGAGGGGCTGCATAACCTAAGCTGGGATGGGTTTGGGATTCATTGGTTTCCTCTTCTAATGAAATTAGCCAAGAACCTGGAGCCTCCTTTTAACTGAAGAGTATCTGAGTGACAAGTTCATGAACAGGATGGAATAGGCTTTGAAAGTGGAACAGAGCGCGTTAGCCTCAACCTAGGCAATGGACTGGCTAACAGTAGAAAGAGTCTTTGGATAATGGTGCCTGTGGTCCAGTGTCTCCAGCTGGACTAGATACCGACGGATGGAACTAAACTTCACCCAGGTCAGCTTGGCAACCAACCCTCTGTGCCATCTCTTCCAAAGTTGGGTACAGGTAAACAAATATTACAGGTTAAAAAGGCTCTGTGTTGCTATTCAACAATGTGAAAATACTTAACACTACTGAACTGTACACTTTAAAGTGGTTGAGATGGTAAATTTTATGTTGTGTGAATTTTACCACAATTTAAAAAATACATCTGTTATATCATAAAAAAATGTAAACAATTGATATAAAACACAAAGTAAGGGGCCGCCTGGTGGCGTAGCGGTTTCGTCCGCGCTTGGCAGCCTGGGGTTCGCCGGTTCGGATCCCGGGCGCCCGCCGATGCACTGCATGTCAGCCATGCTGTGGCGGCGTCCCATATAAAGTAGAGGAAGATGGGCATGGATGTTAGCCCAGGGCCAGTCTTCCTCAGCAAAAAGAGGAGGATTAGCAACAGATGTTAGCTCAGGGCTGGTCTTCCTCACCAAAAAAAAAAAAAAAAAAACCCCACAAAGTAATTAAAAATAAATTTGCATACAGAAACCTAAAAAAATGTTACTTGGATTAGTTTCTTTCCTCCTTTCAGGGTGGTTACGTTTTGGAAGCAAAATTTGATTGATTAAAAAAATTGTTTTGGAATAACATTTGACAATCCTAGGTTAAGCAAAGATAAGTAAATTTTGTTATTGCTGGATTTTTACATACTGATGTGAATTTTCAACTTCAAGAGGAAGTTAGAGTATGCAGTGTTTCCCAAACTTATTTGGCCGTTGAACACTACTTTTGTAGAACATCTCTGAAGAGTCTTTTTAGAGATTGGACCGAGGCAGGAAAGTACCAGGGAGCTGAATAATCTGGGAACACTTGCATCTTTGATTCAACAATAATTGTCTATGAAAGAGAAGTATGTGGTCTGCAAAATCATCTGCTTCTATGCTTCTGCATAGTCATTAACATTTTTTGCTTTTACCCTTTGTCTTCTAGTTAATGTTCGTGTTGAAAAATTCTATTTCTCGGGGCCGGCCCGGTGGGGTAGTGGTTAAGTTTGCACGCTCCGCTTTGGCGGCCCGGGTTCCCAGGTTTGGATCCCAGGCGAGGACCTATGTACCGCTTATCAAGCCATGTTGTGGCAGGCGTCCCATATAAAGTGGAGGAAGATGGTCATGGATGTTAGCCCAGGGCCAATCTTCCTCAGCAAAAAGAGGAGGATTGGCAACAGATGTTAGCTCAGGGCTAATCTTCCTCATCAAAAAAAAAAAAATTCTATTTCTCAATTGACTAAGGGAAAAAGGAATTTTTCGGTACCCATGCTAAGAAAGCTAAAGGAACAGAGTGCTCTAGAATGGTGATTCTTGCCGACACAAAATAACCAATAACCATTCTATAGATAAGAGAAATAAGGTGAGTTTACTTGAGCCAAAGTGAGGATAATAACCCGGGAAGGCCTTAGAAAGTGTTCCGGAGAAGCATGGTTTTCAGTATAGTCTGATAGCTTTTTAGAACAAAGAATGTACATTAAACACACCCGGGATACATTTCCATCAAAATTTCAAAGAGGTATTCAGTTGCAAATTAGCAGGTCAACGTGACTGTGAGGTTGGGAAAGGGACTAATTCAGGCCTTACTAACAGTGTCACCGACTAGGTGCCTTGAGAAACCCAGAGGTGGGTTAGGAAGCAATTAACTCTTTTTCCAAGTTGTTTCTTTTCCTTTTGTATGTTAAGGAGATGTAACCACCACCATCCTGAAACTGACCAGTGAGAAACTCAAGAAGAGGTAACCACCAAACATTCTGAAACTGACCAAGAGCTACGCCCATGATCTTTGCCTTATTTTTAAGCAAACATTTCTCCAGGAGGAGCTTAGCCCTTATTATGTGGAAGCACCTTCTACAAATGAGCCTGTGCAGGCAAATACCCTCCTCTCCCTTTTCAATGTTCATTCCCAACTGAAATAAAAGTTCTTGCTTCCCTTTGTTTGGGGACGCCATGACTTTGGAAATGATTCCTCATGGCCTCCTATTTGCTGCAAATACAGTTTACTTTGTGAGACAACTTCCACTGGTGTAAAGTCTTATTTAACTCACCAGAAGGCGAGCCCACTTGGTTTGGTAACATAACTAACAGCAAACTCTATCACCTTTCTTGCTGTACTCAGGAAAGTTTCAATCATTTTGTCTTAGCACATATTTCTGTTTCTCTCCCACACCCCTTTCCTGGTCCCCGTAGAGGGCAGGGGGGACATAAACCTTCACAGATGGACCTTTTAACATTCCCAGTCATCTTCCAACCCCAAACTATTCCAAACCTTTAAAATATGTTCTTTAATATAATTGCCATTTCTATATGCTTTTCTTCTCTTTTGTTAATTGGCACGAACAGCTTTAAAGACGTACTTCTGTGGTTAGATATTTCTCTTTGTAAGCAGCTGAGAGAAACAAACAAAATGATGTCTAGTTTTCCTGTGAGTCCTGTGGGCTAATTCTCCGGTCTGTGTTTTTATGCTCCAGGCAGCACACAGTCTTTCTACGAGTCGAGCTTCCTCTGTGTTTGTGATTTTCACGAGCTTTAAGACTTTGGATACCCAATTTCCTTCTTCTTCTCTTTTGACTCCTTTCCTCTCCTCTTCCTGCTCTCTAGCTGGCCCAGTTCCTCCTCTCTTCCCGTTTTGGGTCTTCAGCTTGGTCCTCAGTGGGCTCCTCTTCTCGTTGTTTTTGGTTTTTATTTGAGTTAATTTCACTAGACCCTTCTACCCGCATAGTACAGTGATTTTCATCCTGACTTTTACTCGTCGAACCCTTTGTTCCTTCTTAACCGCTTAATCGATTTTCCTTCTCTTTTCCTGATTGCCACCTAGGTCTAATTCCTTTATTTTCTACATCTTATTGTGGTATCTCTAGAATTACCTCTCTGTTCTCTTACATCCTCAGTGACATCCCTGCATTTATCTGGACCTCGAGGCTGTCATGGCAATCTTTTATGATGATATGCTTTCGAGCTGTGTGTCTAGATAATTTTCTTCCCTCCCTCCCATTTTTTGCCTTTAAATCGATTTTGTGATGGCATTGGAAATGTAAAGGCTACATACAATAATTTTGTAGGTAAATAAAAGGCAAAACCGGATCATTTTTCTCCTTACCTGAAACATTCCTGGCTCCAGACCCTGCTTATGAGATTATTATTTTTTGAGTTATATTTCTAGTCTATTTTGACCACCCCTAATATGGCTATGATCCTTTATCTCAAAATGAATAGCATCTTGTAGGTGGTCGGCCATATCCTCCCCTTGCCAGAATGCTTTCCCACTCATTCTGCATGTGCGATATTAAGTCTGTTGGCTACTTTTACTAGAATGGTTAATCCATCACCACTCCTTTTTGATCAAGCCTCAAACTCTCCCCAGTTCACTGTTTCCGTCCTAGAATAAATAGCCATACCAGCTAAATAGAATTCTTTTAGCAGTCTTTTTATCCTAATATGTTTTCCAAAGTATATCCAATATCTCTGCTAATCAGATCAATGACCGTTGACATGTCCCTTGAGTTAATCTCAATTTAACTAATAACCAATGCTCCACTAATCTGCTGGGCAGTGCTTTCATCCTTTGTGAATGATTCTCCTTCTGAGGGCATCCTTCCTCCTGCCTCAGGAACAGAGCAGCTTGGGATGTTTGCCTTTGAATCTCCAGAACTGGAATAACATCCAGCACACTGTGGGCCATTAGTAAGCACGTGTTGAATGAAAAAATGGATGAATCTGCACAGGCCCCAGGTTGTTCTGAGGCTCTGTGTCACACTGTAAAGTGCTACATGCTTTGTAGCCCTTAAGGAAGACAAAATAGACAAATAAGCAGGCTCTACTGGTTCCTTTTACTCCCTCAAAGTGGTTTATATATTTTACCCTGTTTCCTGTGCCTGGAAAATCTTTGTTTTTGTTGCTGACCCCTGCTTCCTGGGCCCAAGCTATCTCTTGTTCATCCTTTAGGTCTTGATTTAAATGTCATTATTAGTTTATCTGGCCAGTCTTTGGGGACATCCCAGACTTGGCCCCACCCTCCCTTTGGTTGCTCTAGTTTTACCTTGTACTTCCTTTCCATGGCACTTCCCAATTGCAATCAGTTGCTCAATGTCTGTTTTTTCCACTCATCTGAAAACCCCATAGAGTCCAAGACTGAGACAGTTTTACACGACTCCATTCCTGATGAATGTGGGAGACAATAAACATTTGTTGAATGAATCAGTAATCATATGCAATGGTATAAAAATATATCATTCCAGTCCTTAGGACAATATCCTTATACAATCATGCACCACTTAATGACGGAGATATGTTCTGAGAAATGCGTCATTAGGCGATTTTGTCGTGCGAGCAGCATGGAGTGTACTCACACAAACCTAGATGGTACAGCCTACTAACCCTGGGCTATATGGTACTAATCTTATGGGACCACCACCATAGACGTGGTCCATCACTGATCAAAACATCATTATGCAATGTTTACATAATGATTATAAAGATTATAATGGAGCTGAAAAATTTTTATTGCCTAGTGACATCATAGCCATCATAATGTTGTAGCATAACACATTACTGATGCATTTGTGGTGATGCTGGTGTAAACAAACCTACTGCACTGCCAGTTGTATAAAAGTGTAGCACATACAATTATGTACAGTACATAATACTTGATAATGATAATAAATGACTATGTTAGTGGTTTATGTAGACAGACAGACAAATTGAAAGTAATGATTACAATCAAATGGAGTGTGGCCTTAAGGCCATAGTAAAGCAATAAAACAGAGCTTGGCAAGCTTTTTTTGGTTAAAGATGGATGATAAATATTTTATGCTTTGTGGGTCTCTGTTACAACTATGCGACTCTGCCATTTTGGTACTAAAGCAGCCATAGACAACATGTAAATGAGTGCACATGGCTATGTTTGTTAAAAAAAAAACGCCTTTATTTACAAAGTGGGGACACTTTATCTCTTGCCAGGGGGACATCAGTGGTAACCTCATGGAGAGGGAGAGAGGCAATAGCATCTCCTAACAGCACCAGTCACTCTGCTCTGTCTTTAGGAGTACTAGAGAGATAAAGTGTAATGCAATTTCTATACTGTGTCTTCCTAGAGGGCGAGATATAAAATTAAATTAGGAAGGGTAAACATTTTTTAAAATGGAAAGTTAAAAAAAGAGAGAGAGAGATTTTCAACCCCTTGTCTTAGTAGTATATGTCTTAAGGGCATCTGCCAACCTCCCATGACCTGGTGCTTCAATTCCAAAGGTCACACAGGGGACAAGAGACAAAGCCTTGGGTCCATACAAGTTGGGAGTCAGTTCAGAAACCTCAGAGTAAAGCTGGATCCCTGACATCCAAACTCTCAGTGAAAAGGTGAACTAGAAAAAAAAATGCCATCCAAAGAAGTTGACTGTGAGACTTGTCTGCTTTAGCCTTGATTCTGGGTTTAGGGGCAACACACAGAAGACTGCATTGAGAATTTGTTGTCATAAACTAGTTCATTTGTGGGTTCTCAGCTTGAATTACACCACCTGTGTGGTGTAAATAAACCCAGGCTGAAAATTTAGTTTAAATTGGTTCTGATTGTGTAGTGTTTCCTGACAAGGAAAACATAAGTCTGCTCTGGAGTAATATACCCTCAACCCAGCCTCAGAGAATCCCATAAAGTTCCCAGGAATGTGGACTCACAAAACAAAACATACACACACACTCTTGGCAAAAACAATAAGCAACAGAATCAGATGCATAGAGTCTTCCAATATAAGAAATATCTGATACAAAATATATATTAAGTACATTTAATATGTATAAAGGAATAACACAAGAAATTAGAAGTGTGATGAAGGGACAAGCAGCTCTCAGAAGTGATCAGGCATATCTAAAGCAGAATCAATGATAAATTTTAGGATGGAAAATATAGTAATTAAAATTTAAACCTAAATGGAAAGAATATCTGGGAAAGGATTCTGGAAAAGCAGTGGAGAGGTGGCATAGTGTTGTAATCTACCCAAATTGCCTCATAAAAACAAAAAGAGCAACTATAATCACAAAGCTAAAGACCCATATTTGCAACAAAAGCAGGTGACAATGTAACCCTGCAAACCTCCAAATGTGAGTGTGTGGGAATCACAAGACTCAAGTATTGTCTATACAGGAGGAAGCGGAGGTAGAGTGACTGGGCTTTGATGATCCTGAGAACAGGAGAATCTTAAAATTATCAGAGACTCTCATAATCTGTTATTTTACTAAGTTTTCTTATTACTGCTTATTTTCTTTTTATTTATTCTTATTTTCTTATAAAAACTAAAGCAATTTTTCCTTTTTTAAAAAACTTTCCTAATATATAGGCACATCATTTACTAGAAATGGCTTTACCTTCTCCTTTCCGTTTCTTGTGCCTCTAATTGATTTTTCTTGTCTAATTGCATTGGCTAATACTTCCAACATAGTATTAAGGAGTAGTGGATATTGTGGGCATCCTTGTGTTATTCTAGACTTTAATGGGAATATTTCTAGTGTTTCTTCATTAACTAAGATTATGGCTTTTGGGCTGAGATATATACTTTAGCAATGTGAGGAAGTATGGGTTTTTAACACAAACAGTTGACATTTTAAAGCCTTTCTGCATATATGGAGATGATTATATGAGTTTTCTTTTTGATTCTACTAATATGATGGATTTATTAATGGAATGTCTAATATTGAACCACATTTGCTTTCCTAGAAAAGCCTTTCTTGGTTTTTTTTTTTTTTTTAAAGCCTAGATCTTTTTTTATTTATTTTATTTATTTATTTATATATTTTTTTTGTGAGGAAGACCAGCCCTAAGCTAACATCCATTGCTAATCTTCCTCTTTTTTTGTTGAGGAAGACTGGCCCTGGGCTAACATCCGTGCCCATCTTCCTCCACTTTATATGGGACGCCGTCACGGCATGGCTGACAAGCAGTGCGTCCGCGGGCGCCCGGGATCCGAACTCGCGAACCTCGGGTTGCCAAGCGCGAACTAAACCGCTGCGCCACCGGGCCGACCCCAAGCCTTTCTTGGTTTTGATGTATTATTTAAAAATATACTTTGGATTTTGTTTGCTGATATTTTATTAAAGATTTTTGCATCTACATTTCTTAAGTGAGATTAGTCAATAGTTTTCATCTTTTGGTGCAAACTTCATCAGTGTTCTACTCATTTCATTAACCATATTAATGATTTCTAAACGTCATAAGGCATGGATTAGGTTTACAACACCTGAGTACACCAATCAATCCTACCACTTCCTATAAAATTTTTTGCCAAAAATTTGGACCTGAATCTGATCCAGTTTATGGCAAATATAGGAGATGGAGAACCGTGTTAAATGACACCATGAGGATTCCATAAGCAAAATCTAGAATGTGTGAAACATTAGGACAAATAACTCAGTTTCTTCAAGAACTAAATTTCAAGAATAAATGAGAAGGCAGAGCCTACAGATTATAAGAGACTTAAAAGACATATTAGCCAAATGCAAGGTGTTGGCCTTGTTTGGATCCTGATTCAAACAAACCAAAGGTTAAAAAGAACACTTTCATAAGGCAGTTGGAGAAATCAGAACACTGACTCTATATTTGATGATATTATGTAATTTTTATGACTTTTTAAATATGATAATGGTATTTTGGTTATATTTTTCAAAAGACCCTTATCTTTCATAGACACATGCTGAAATATTTATAGGTGAAGTCATATATTGTCAGGAATTTGCCTCAAAATAATGACAGGTAGTGAAGATGTGAGTGAGCATATCTATGACGTGAGATTGACCACGATTTTCATAATTGTTGAAGCTGGGTGATGGGTTTGGGGCTCATTATATTATTCTTTTTTCTATATGTATGTTGAAATTTTACAAAACAAAAAAGTAAATACGTTAATAAACAAATAACACCCTGTAATTACATGTAGCATATATAACATTATATTTTGATTATTTGTTCATATAACTGCCTTTCCATCTGAAATCATTACTCCCCTCCAAAACAAAAAGCAGAAAGCCTAAAATTTAATGAGCTTTTAGGAATGTTGATGAGCTTTTAGAAGCAGGAATGATAACAATAAAACAAATTTAAAAATGATGGAAAAACAAAGATATAGAACTGAAATTAAGGAAATAAAAACCACATGATACAAAGTGGCAAAAAGCCAAAAATTAGTTATTTGATAAGATTAATAAAACTGACAACCACTAAGGTTAATTGAAGAAAAAATAGAAAAGGCCCAAATAAATAATACTATCATTAAAAAGGGAGACACAGCTACAGATGCAGCTGATCACAAAGATAAGAGAATGTCATGAACAACTTTTGCCGACATATTTGAAAGCTCAAACTAAATAGACAAATCTCTAGAAAAACGTGTATGTCAATGAATTTCAGAAGACAGAACTTGAATCAGTAGTTTACAATCTGCCCACAAAGGAAACGGCAAAGCGAGACTGTTTTGCAAAGGAATTCTACCAAAAACTCAAAAAAGAAATAATTCCACTTGTAAAGAAGCTCTTCTACAAAATAGAAGGAGAAAAACCAACTCTTGTCTCTGACGATAGTATAAGCTTGAAACGAAACAGCAAGGACAGTATGAAAGGAAAACTTCAGCTCAAACTCAGTTGTTGACTTGGGACTCGATCCTAAACACAATTTTAGCACATCTAATCCAGCAATGTAGCAACCAGGTACAGATACATGTATGCATAAACGTATATACAAAACATGTAAAAAACATGACCAAGTTTTTATCCCAGTAATGCACAGTTGGTTGATTATTAGGCAATATAAAAATTTCACTCATCATATCAAAATATTAAAAAAGAAATCACATACAATCTTGAAAAAGAATAATAAAGTGGGAGGAATCACTCTACCCAAAGTTAAGCCTCGCTATCTTGCTAAAATAATCAGCGTAGTATTGGCAGAGGGATAGTACACAGATCAACGGACCAGAATAGATAACCCACAAAAAGACCCACAGAAATGTGCCCAATTGATTCTTGACAAACATACGAAAGCAATTCAGTGGAGGAAGGACAGCCTTTCAACAAATGGTGCTGGAGCAACTGGACATCCGTAGGTTAAAAACAAAACTTCACACCTTGTGTAAGTTTCATGCCTGAAACAAACATTAACTCAAAATGGATAAAAGACTTAAGTGTAAAATATAAAACTATAAAACTTTTAGAAAAAAATATAGCAGAAACTCTTCAGGAACTAGGTCTAGGCAAAGAGTTCTTACACTTGACACCAAAAGCACAATCCATAAAAGAAAACAATTGATATATTGGACCTCATCAAAATCAAAACCTTTGCGGTGCAAAAGACCTTGTGGAAAAGGTGAAAAGTTAAGCTACAGACTGGAAGAAAACATTTGCAGGTCACATACCAGACTAAAGACTTATATCTAGACTATGTGGAGAATTCTCAAAACTCAACAGTAAAAGACAAGCAAATAATCCAATTAGAAAATGGGAAAAAGACTTGAACAGAAATCTCACTGAAGAGGATATCCAGATGGCAAATAAGCACATGAAAAAAATGTTCAACATCATTAGCCATTAGGGAAATGCAGACTAGAAGTGCAATGAGATTTTACTACACACCTATCAGAATAGTTAAAAAAAAATAGTGATAACACCAAGTGATGGTGAGGATACAGAGAAAGTAGATCACTTGTATGTTGCTGGTAGGAATGCAATATAGCATAGCCACTCTGGAAAACAGTTTGGCAGTTTCCTATAAAACTAAACATGTGCTTCCCATGTGGCCATAAGCAATTCTACTCTTGAGAATTTTTTCCCAGAGAAATAAAAACTAATGTTCACACAAAGAGTTTATGTGACTGTTCAAAGCAGCTTCATTCATAGTAGTCCAAAACTGGAAACAGTACAAATGTCTCTTCATAGGTGTATGGTTAAACACACTGTGATACACCCATGCCATGGAATACTACTCAGCAATAAAAAGGAACAAGCTATAGATACTTCAACGGCTTGGATGGATTTCAAGGGAATTATGCTGAGTAAAAAAAGCCAGTTCCAAAGCTTATATGCTATATGATTCCATTTATATAACATTGTTGAAATGATGCCATTATAGAGATGGAAATCAGATTAATGGTTGCCCCAAGTTGGAAGTTGGGGAGAGTAAGGAGGGCTACGACAGGGTAACAAACCCCAGGGATTTGCATGATGGAAATATTCTGTGTCTTGACTGTGGTAGTTGTCACATGAAACTACGCATGTGATAAAACTGCGTAGAATTAAACACACACACACTCACGGGTGTAAGCAAAACTGGTGAAATCTGAATAAGATCAATATCAATTTCCTGGTTATGATATTGTACTGTAGTTACACCAGATGAGACCACCGAGGGAAACCTGGTGAAGGGTATACTGAATCTCTGTGGTATCTTACACCTGTATGTGAATTTATAATTATCTGAAAAAGTTAAAAAAGTTCAACATCTACTCATGATTAAAAAACAAAAACAAAAATAAAATTCCTAGCTTTCCTGGCTTTTAAGCAAACTTCTTTATTTTGGTAAAGGGCATTGACAAAAAAAAAAAAACAACAAAAACCTACAGCAAACTTAATAGTTACTGGCCTAATATTAAAAGTATATATCTCCTGGGGCTGGCCCCATGGCGTAGGGGTTAAGTCCGGCATGCTCCGCTTCGGCAGCCTGGGTTTGTGGGTTCGGATCCCGGGCATGGACCTACATGACTCATCAGCCATGGTGTGGCAGTGTCCCACATACAAAACAGAGGAAGATTGGCACAGATGTTAGCTCAGGGCAAATCTTCCTCACCAAAAAAAAAAAAAAAAAGAAAGAAAGAAAAGTACATATCTCCTTTAAAATCAGAGTCAAGATAAGGATGTTCATTACCATCACTTCCATTCACGTTGTACTGAGGAGCCTACCAAACCAAGAAAGACAAGAAAAAGAAATAAAACATATAAGAGTCAGAAAGGAAGAGCAAAACTGTCATTAAGATCAAGCAATATTATCATCTATGCATAAAATTTAAGATTATTTCTAGACAAATGTTTTGAGTAAGGGAATTAATGAGTTGTTTCAGGAAAATCTCTCCTTGTTCCTTTCTTCTGCCGATTTGATTCATAACCAGTTTATAGGTGTGAGTGCCCCTTGTTATACAGCAACATCAGGAAAAGAAAACTTATTAAATAGGAAATTAAATTAGACAATCATGACCTCAACCTTTCGAAGTCCCCTAGGATTGCCATCAAAAATTCAATCTTCCTCCTCTAAGTAAATGTGGACTAGTCTTTAAGATTCACAAATATTTCCTGTTTTGTCATTTTAAATCTTTAGTTATTAGAATTGTGATGCTCTTCACTACGATTTTGAAATTCACGTGTATGCAATTTCAACTGTATTACGGGTCACAGAAGCTTTTGTAGATTGATGTGTCTGAGAACCTAACCTCCATTTATGCCATTGTTTCTTGGGGAAAACACATTCGAATTACATACACTCCTTTTGAATGCAGCCCATCTGTAGGCCAGAGACCTGGGGCTGAGGCTTCCTGAACTTGCCCCTGTCTGTGGCTCTGTCTCTGACACTTCATGAACAGCAAATGCAGAGGGTTTAAGCTTTCCAATGGTTTCTCAAATTTCTTCAAGTAACAGGTATTAAAGGATGCCTGTGCAGGTTTTATAGGACCCCCTCAAAATATACGTTCAAGTCCCAGCTCCTGTACCTGTGAATGTAACTTGATTACGTTTACTTCACAAATGTAATTAAATTAAGGATCTTGAGAGGAGATGATCCTAGATTATCTGGGTGGGCTTTAGATCCACTGACAAGTGTCATAAGAGACGCAAAGGAGAGAGACACAGAGAGAAGAGAAGGCCTGGTGAGGATGAAGGCAGAGACTGAAGAGATGCTGTCACAAGTCAAGAAATGCCAGGAGCCGTCAGATGTTGGAAGAGGAAAGCCCCTAGATCTTTTGGAAGGAATGTGGCCCTGCTGACAGCTTGATTTCAGATTTCCGGTCTCCAGAGCTGCGAGAGAATGAATTTCTGTTGCTTTACGTCACGATGTTTGTGGTAATTTGCTTTGGCAGACTGGGAAATGAATACAGTGTATTTTGTGAGCTCCTCCCAGCTTCCTTGCCTTATTTCTTTTCATGGTCAGACCTAAGACTGCCACCTCCCATGGCCTTGACTCTGCTGTGAGAGCCTCGATAGATGGGCATGTGCCAAGCATTGAGCTGAGTTACCTACGTCTCCTCATTTAATCCTTGTAGCAAACCTGGGACCTGGTTATTATGTCCGCATAGAGATATGGTAACCAAAGTTCCGAGAGATGAAGTCACTTGCCCAAGGACACACAATAATCATACTAACTACCGTTCATGGAGCATCGACTGTGTGCCAGACATTGTATTGAATTTTGCAAACATATCCTCATTTAAATCTCCAGCAAACTTCTGAGGTAGGTACCATTCATTCATTCGTGTAACAGACTTTGACAGGCTGCCTGCCATGTGCCAGCACCGTTCTAGATGCTGGGGAAACAGCAGTGACCAAGATGGTTGACGACCCCTCCCTCATGGAGCTTGCATTCCATATGCTGAAACAGACAGCAGACAGACAGGGAGTCAGATATGATGTCTGACGGCATTAAGAGATACTGAGAAAAATAAATCAGGAAAGGGAGAAAAGGAATGCTGGGACGGGTGGGGGGAGTGCAGGAGTTATAGATAGTTCAGTCGGGGGAGGCCTCACTGAGAAGAGAGGCCAGAACTGAGTGGGATGAGAGAGGGGAGCGGAGTGGGGGAAGGTGTCCAGCTTGTCTCTCTTTTACACAAGAAGATTCTGCGGCTCTGGGAGCTGAAGTGACCTGCCCAAGACCACACAGCTCCTCGTAACAATGGGACTAATAATAATAATATTGGGACAAAATAATAGCAATATTATTTGTAATGATAATAGTATGAAAAGTACTTTGAAGCCATTATGTATAAGCATTACAACAACTCTGCCAAGTAAATATTGTATTAATATTATATATCTTTATTTTGTATTTATAGATATATTTTATAAACTAGATTATTAATATAGATGAGGACCTTGTGCCTTAGAGAGATATAGTGACCTGCCAAGCAGTTGTCAGTGGCAGAGCCAGGATCCAAACGCAGGTCTCCATGCCGTGCCCTTTCTACCGCCATCAATTAACGCCTGCTAACTGCCACCTCATCACAAAGTCTGGCACGAGGATGGGCCCCTGGGGGCCAAAGGCACAGGGCTGTCAATTTCTGAGAGAGAGAGGATGTCAGAGCTGAGGAAGTGTCATGAAGCTGCCTCCCTCCCATCCAAAGAGGTTGATACTTAAGGCTCAGCTGAAAGCATATAGATAATCTATTTTCTTTTCCCTATAAATCTTGGGTCCCACTAATTTTGTTGATCATTAAGGGGTAGGGTCTTGGAGTAGGTGCGGGTTAAATTTTTATCCTGTCATTTCTTCCCTAGAGACTCAGTTACTTTCACAAACACCTTCTTGATTACACATGAAGCTAGTATTTGATTTTGAACATATTTTTAAAAAATGTTCTCGTGGATGGCAATTTGTGCCTCAAACTGTGGGAGTTTGCCATCTAGTGGCTTAATGCTGAAATTACTTTTCCCTTGGCGTTCAATCTTTTGGTAAAAGGTTTCAGAATGTTTCTCTTCATTTAGAAACAGAGAAAATTATCAGAGTTGTACAAATAAGCAAACCTTTCTTATTAAAAACTACAATTTCTATCAGGAATTTTACATGCACAGAGAACTAGGTTGTAGGAGAATTAACATTTTAAGAACAAGTTTCCTGGGGTTATTGAGCCTCTGATGATTAAGTTGTCCATGGTTTTCTAAAAACATTTACATAATTGTGAGATTGAGAGGAAATGAGTGTCTGGTAGGTTTCCACCATGGAAAGACCCAGTTATATAACTCTTAGCTTTCAATTCCTTCTGGTTAAAGTATAGACAATATTTCTTAAAACAAGCAGGTCTAGGGGTAAAAATGGGGTCTCATTAATAGTAAAAAGAAAAACAAAGTGTTTGTCCACTTGTCTCCCATCCGTCATTGTGGGACCTTCATTCCCCCCTAGCCCCTCCACACCCCAACCAGGACCAAGAGTCCTCAGGGGTCTGTCTCTGCTGTGCTTCTGATCCCAGGCCCTTCTGTGGTGCAGTGGGGTCCAGAGCCAGACTGCCTGCATTTGACCTTGGGCAAGTTACTAAGTTCTCTGTGCCTCAGTTTCCTCATTTGTCATAGAGTTGTTGCGAGGATCACGTGAGCCGATTTATGCAGTGTCTAGCACAGTGCCTGACACACCTAAGAGCATTATTTGGGTTTGCAATTAGGAGTCTGCCCCCATGCAGTGCCCTCTGTTTTCTTCCTCTCTGGCTCTGATTCTAGATCCAGCCCCCTGCAGTGCAGGCGGCTGTGAGGCCTTGGCTGGTGGGAGGCCCCGTGGAGACGGGTCATCGCATGGTGCCACCTGCTGGATTGCACACTCGGGGCCAGTGCATAGCTGCCCTGAGGATGCCCCCTAGTCCCAGCAGCTGAGACCGCTGATGCCTCTGATGGTCAGAGGCTCTGAGGTGGTATGTTGCACTCTATTCTCAGACCAGAATTCTGTGACCAATGACTGATTCTTTCGCATCGGACCCCAAACGGTGCTGCCTTATGTGCCCACTGTCTTACTAACATCTTTATGACATCATAGCTGCCTCTCCCCAGGAGTCATGGATTACTGACAATCGCTAAACACAGACGCATTTAGAGGGGTATAGCATAGCGTTCGAGAACGTGGTACCTCTTTGGATGCAGCGTGCTTGGGCTCAGACCTCTGCTACTTACCACCTGTGTAACCTCAGGCAACTTATTCTGAGCCTCAGTTCCTCACCTGTAAAATGAGGATGAAAGCTAGCACTTTCCTTGTCGGGAGGTGTAGTGGGTTGAATACTGTGTCCCCAAATTCATGTCCACCTGGAACCTCAGAATGCGACCTTACTTGGAAACCGAGTCTTTGTGGATGGAATTCGTTGAGGATCTTGAAATGAAATCCTTCTGGATTTGGGGTGGGCTCTAAATCCAATGACTGGTATCCTTGTAAGAAGAGGAGAAGAGACACAGAGAAACACACAGCACAGGGCACGTGGAGACCACTGTGAAGACAGGGAGTGATGCTGCCCAAGTCCAGAAATGCCTGGGGCCACCAGCAGATGGAAGAGGCTGGGAAGGAACCTCCCTGAGAGCCTTCAGAGGTAGTATGGCCTTGCCAGCACCTTGATTTCAGACTTCCGAGCTCCTGAACTGGGAGAGAATAAATTCCTGTTGCTTTAAGCCACGAAATCTGTGGTGATTTGTTGCGCAGCCCTAGGAAACGAATACTGGAGGTTATCTGGGTTAAACAAGTCTCTGTGAGAAGGTCCTTAAAACTGTTCTTTGCACAGATTAGCAATAGATAAACGTCAGCTGCCAGTCCTCACGGCCATGTAGCATGGTGGGTAACAGCACACGTGGTTGTCCGACGGACTAGGGTGGAGACCTGGCTCTGTGACCTACCAGCCATGTGACTTTGGGGAAGTTAGGTAACTTCTGAAGGTCTTGGCTTCCTCGTGAGTAAAAAGGGTACAATAGTGACTACCTCCCGGAGCACTGTAACGATGGAGACAATAGATGCGGGCACTCCACACGATGCATGGCCTCGCAGTGCGGGCTCCTGTGTGGTTGACCAGGCGCGTGCAACTGGCTCACCCCTTTTAGGATGGCTTATTACCAGAAGCCTCCTGGGATCCACATGCAATAAGGTCTGGAGGTCCTGCCCTATGGGTCCTCAGACATGCCTGAATCCAGAGATGAGCACAGTTCAGACCCAAACTAGGATCTTCATGGTACAAGGAACGTGCATTTCCCTTAAGAATTATAGGTTATTAAGAAGTTCGAGTTGTTACCAGCAGATTGCTCCAAGAAATGCCCTGAGCTGGCAATCAGGGGAACAGGGTTGTAGCCCAGCTCCACAGTTAACTTCTCACCTGGCTTTAGTCCCTCAGGGTTCACCCACGTCAACTGTGAAATGATGTCATTGTGATCTCTGAAGGTCTCTTCCTACTCTGCTATCCTCTAGCTCTAGGAGGAAGCAAAGCTTCCAGTGGGGCTGATGAACAAGGTCTTTCAAGCAAGGAATGTCAAGCTGATGATGCAGGCAATCTTAGCTGACCTTGACGTCCATCCTGAGTCCAAACTCTGGACAACAGCTGGCAACTAACTAGCTAATCATCTGCCTGCATCTTTAACAGATGGCTATTGAATTACCATCTTGAGACAGCTCCGATGGCAGGCCAGGTAAGTGCAGAAAGGAACGATTCTGTTGTGAACTAGAACGGCATCTTTTTATATGCCTCCCCCAGACCCAGATGTCTTTTAGGTTGAGCTGAACACACAGAGCAGGCATTGCAGGGGTGGTTTCAGCATCAGCTGGGATGCCAAGGGGTGTAGTAGAATGAATGGGAACACATGTACGGGGCAGGGAGTTTAAGCACTGGCTCTGCTCTTGCTATTTTGGGAAGTAACTGAACATCTCCGAGCCTTGGCTCCTCATCTGTTTAATGGAACTCAAATGCCCACATATATTGATATATATATAAGATTATTTTGGCGTCACGAAGCAGAAAATTTGACCCAAATTGGAGAATAAGGAAGTGTAGTCTCTCCTGTAGCAGAGATTTCTTATGAGAGTCGCCTCACATCCAACCAGCAGAATTTCCCCGGTGAGGAGGAGCTGATGGATCAGGATCCACCTCTGGGCCAGGGTGTGGGGTCTGTGCCCACGGAAACTCTCAGCTGTGTAGTCAGTGGACAAATGGATAAAAGTCAGGGGAAGAGTGCAGACTCATGAGGGGCAGGCTCCCTGACCATGTGGAGCTAAGAAGTAGATGATGTGAAATTTATTTTCCTGTGAATTTTAAAGTGCGAAGTATTTTTTTTTTCAATGATGGCAGTTTGGATTAGATACATCTAATGTTCCTTCCAACTATGTATTTTTATGAATTCTCAAATACTAGCTATTCCCACTGGCCTGATGATTTATATAGTTGTGCTCAGGAACGCAGCTGGATAACAAAACACTCACTCGCCTCGTGCTTGGGCACCAATACAGCAGCAGCAGCAAAACCCAACAATAACAAAAGCTGCCGTCACTACCACCAAAAACCCATTAACAACCCAAATGAGAAACATCTGGGGAAAAGCTCTTTTTAATTTCAGCACTCCTGCATGCTTTGTGTTGTTTTACAAAATAAAATTTTTTTGGCTTAGTATTTTTATTTTAAATGTATGTGGGGGCATCATAATGTTTTCATGCCCAGAAAGGTTGATGCATAAGTTTCCCAAACTGGAAAATGTTAGTTATTTATCAAGATTGAAAAAAAAAACCAACGAAATTAGACACTCCGTCTTTTTGGTTAATTTTTTCTATATGCTAATCATGCAGTTTTTCCACATTTCTGACTCTGATGATAGATATAAAGTGAAATCGAAACTCTCAGAAGGGCGCTGTCTTCTGCCAGTCAGTGACATCTCCAGTGGAGAGGCAGAAAGCTTAGCTTTTGGTCTTAACATTCCTATTAATGGTTTGGTTAAAGATACAGAAGAAATGACAATCAAATGTGGGCCTATGAGACAAAGATGGGGAGAAAGAGCTCATATTCTAGAGGGTAGTCTTAAGAATCAAAATAATTTCAACAGGCTAAAATACTGAGCTGGAACCAATAAAGTGAGATTAAATCAAGATAACTAGGTTAGCACTTAATTTTCAAATTTTACTAAGTAAAGGAAAAAGACCGGGTATTGTAGCTTATCTCCCGTCTGCTATGAGGAAGCAGCTAGAGAAGCTGTTGTGGTCACAGTCAGTGTTAATCGGAGTCGGGTCCAGGTTCTGTACTTGGCACCTCTCAGATAGCACCTGGCTGCTGTATTTTAAGAAGGGCATTGATGAACTGATGAAATTCGGTAATAAAATAGTTATGATTTTCCCCGACATAAGCAAACTAATCTACCAAACCCTTAATATATCTTATCTCTTATTTTCACAGATCCCTGGAAAAACAGATATTATTGTCCACATTTTACAGAAAAAGCAAATTAACCAGAAGTTGTCACACACTTTTTCTCCCCTCTATCCCTTGACCAAGTTAGGAAGTAAGGTTACGTGCTATTTTTTTATTCATATGGGTATGTCCCACTGAAGGGCAGAGGGCTTGGGACAAATTCTACACATCATACTCTTTTGTTGTTGGGGCTGTGGAGTCCATTCCGACTCCTAACGACCCTGTGCACAGCAGGGCTGAACCCTGCTCACCTTCTGGCGCTATATATGCTCCTAGGGTTTTCATGGCCAATATTTTCAGAAGAGGGTAGGCAGGTCCTTCTTCCTAGTTTGTCTTAGTCTGGAAGCTCAGCTGAAACCCATCCACCTTCTGGTATTTGAATACTAGTGGCCAGGAACCTAGCTTTCAGCATCACAGCCACACGCAGTCACCACAGTATGAGAACTGACAGACAGATGTGGTTCCCTGACCGGGACATGAACCCAGGCTGTGGCAGTGAAAGCGTGGAATCTTAACCACTAGGCCACCAGGGCTGGCACATCAAAGTGGAGGAGATCAGAATATGCCACCCCCAAATATGCCTCTTTGGCACAAATTCCTGAGACTTTAGGGCCTTCTGCAGGGCAGTGTGGGTTGCTTCTCTGATCTTCCTGCTGCTTCCCACCCTCCAGAATGATCTTGACTCCAATTCTCTCTGTTTTTTCAGTTTCTCTCTTTAAAATCCCATTCAGTAGGATTGTGGCAGGGCACAGAGATAAATGCTGTGTTCAATTCTTCATATTTAACAGCAAATCTAAGCTCCTTACGTGTGTTAACTCATTAATCTTCTCAACTATCCCATGGGGGTAAGTACCACTATTACAGTTTTACACGTGAGGAAACCGAGGCAGAAAAATGTTAAGTAACTTGCCCGTGCTCTCACACAGCTGGGAAGTGGCAGACCCAGAATATGAACCTGGGCAGTCTGGTGCCAGCAGCCAAACTCTTAGCCATGATGCTATTCTGCCTAATCACAACTTAGCAAATGACAGTAAAGGGATAAGAAAGTAGAAACGGACAAAGCAGAGAATAGGAAGGATCACAGCAGGACGGGGGGTTTCATCAGTTTTCTTGGAAATGAAAATTGAAAGGAAGAGCAATGATTGGTGAAATGGGGTAACAGCACCCTAAAATACTGGGGAAGGGTTGGCCACGGACAGGTTCAATCTGCGCAGCAGAGATGAGTGAGGCTCCTGACTTGAAGACTGAAATAAGTGGGGCTGACAGTGTGAAGTCCAGTCCGTGCACTCGGTTCCTGAAAAAAAATCTTACTTTTATTTTTATGTATAAAGCACAGATATACACATACAGTATGAAAACAGATAAACAGCATATATGTAGTAGTAAAATTTCTTGGTGGGGGGAGATTAGCAAAAAATGTCTAGGAAGGCTCCTTAGGGGATGATAACGATAAAGGGTTGAGAGACACTGGTTTAGATGTAGAGTTGATTACCCCAACCTAGACCCCCCCACCAAGCAAGCAAACAAAGAACGTGAAGGATTCTTCTCTAAATAAATTGAATGAATTGTTTTGAGGGAAATGGGGGCAGCCCATGTGGGTGTTAGTGCCTAAAGACCTTCTCATTCCAGCATTTTGGGGGTTGTCTAGTGTTCAGGACAATGGCAGGCTCTTTGCCTTCTTACTGTAGAGCAGGGATCTTCTGATATCTGTGCTCACAAGAATTACCTGGAGCATTGTTAAAACACAGGTTGCTGGGCTCCACCTGTCAGAATTTTTAGGGAATTCAGTACAGCCTGGGTGGGACCTGAGTATTTGGATTTCCAAGAAGTTCTCAAGTGGGGTGACGGGATGAAGGTTTTCAACTAGGGGCTGATTTCCCCCCCCAAGTCGACATACGGCAACGTCTGGAGACACGTACCCAGCTGACATATAACATAGTGTAAGTTTAAGGTGTACAATGTGATGATTTGATATATGTACATATTACAGAATGATTACCACAATAAGATTAGTTAATACATTCTTCACCTCACATAATTACCATTTTGTTGTTGTTGTGGTGAGAATGTCACAGCTCTGCCCTCATAGCAGCTTTCAAGGATACAATACAAGGATACAAGGATAGGCTTAACTATCATCACCATGCTGTACATTAGATCTCTGGAACTTATTCATCTTAAAACTGAAAGTTTGTACACTTTGACCAACATCTCCCCATTTCCCCCATCCCTGAGTCCCTGGCAACCACCATTCTATTTTCTGTTTCTATGAGTCTGATGTTTTTAGATTCCACATATAAGTGATAACATACAGTATTTGTCTTTATTGTCTGACTTATTTCACTTAGCATGATGCCCTCAATGTCCATCCATGTTGTTGTGACAAATGGCATGATTTCCTTCTTTTTTATGGCTGAATAATATTCCACTGTGTGTGTGTGTGTAACCTTTTCTTTATCCATTCATCTGTTGATGGACACAGGTTGTTTCCATGTCTTGGCTATTATGAATAATGCTACAATGAACATGGGGTGCAGATATCTCTTCAAGATCATTATTTCATCTCCTTCAGATATGTTTCCAGAAGTAGAATAGCTGGGTCATATCATGGCTCTATTTTTAATTTTCTGAGGAAGCTCCATACCGTTTTCCATAGTGGCTGCACCAATTTACATTCCCACCAACAGTGCACAGGGTTATGGAGACATTTTGATGTCACAACTAGGGGATGGTGCTACTGGTATGTAATGGGTAGAGACCAGGGAAGCTGTTAAACATCCTACAATGCACAGGACAGTCCCCACAACAGTTTCTCAGCCCTAAACATCAATAGCGCCAAGGCTGAGAAACCCTGATCTAGAGTGAATCCTACCAGTCGACAGGCTGTCTTTGACATGGAACTCCCAGTTACCTTTTCTATTACCTCGTTTTAAAACATGATCAGACAGTTGATGAAAGATTACAACATGAAAAAGAAGCAGTTATATTGAAAAATAACCCCTGAAGAAATAGAGATAATACAGGAAAAACTAAGAGAATTAAATGCACACGTATACACCACCATCAGCAATAACTTTAATTGTATCTTCAGAGAGATTGGGGAAGATATTCATCTGTGTGCAAAATGTCTCTGAAAAAAGGAAAAAGTAGAGAATGGAAGATCTCCTGGAAATTAAAAATATAACTGCCAAATTTAAAATTCAATAGAAAGAGTGGGCTGCCCCTCCGGATCCACCCTCTGTTTTTTTCTGCCCTGGTGTGTGCCTGGGAAACTGACCTCTACAAATTACATTATCTGGACTTTGTTACATCTGGCTGGGTTTGGCCAACGAAGGCACTGCAGGTGATTGGAAGGCAGGCATCTCCATTATTCACAGATTCCACACATGCAGATTTGCCTACTCACTAATTTATGTGTAAGCCCCGAATCAATACCCATGGAACTTTCTCACTCATTCACAGACAGGCACAGAGTGACAAAGAATCTGAGTTGCCTGACATGTATGTTCCCAGCTGAGGTCTAACCAGGAGATGCTCTGCCTTCTGTTGAAGCTCTCATAGTATAAACAAGTGTCCTTTGCATGGTCTATTTAGCGCCATGCTTTCACACTTTTGTACTTTTTGTTGGTGAGTTTGCTGTTTAAAGTGGCCTCCCGGGATGGTGTTGACGTGCTGCCTATGGCTCCTCAGCACAAGAAGGCCCCGATGTGCCTCTCGGAGGAAATCCGTGTGTTGGATAAGCTTTGTTCAGTCATGAGTTATGGTGCTGTTGGTTTTGAGTTCAATGTTAATGAATCAACAGTACATATTAAATAAGACGCCTTTAAACAGAAACACACATAAAGCAAGGATATGTATCAATATATTGACAAAGTTGTGACCAGAGGCTCGAGGAACCTTGCCCTATATTTCTCCTAGGAGCTATGGTTTAATATTCACTAATTCAGTGTTCATGGCAACTTTCTAGAGCATAACTACAGCAAATTATGAAAGTCAACTGTATAGTATATCCCTCCTCAGCCCTCCTCCGCTGAGCTGTGGTTTTGGCAATGGCTTCTTGTCTCTCCTATGGCTACAGCTCATTGGCCTCCAAGAATCTCACTTCCTCCTCTCACCCTTTCAGGCTTAGCGAGGGCAGTGCTTTGCAATGGTGCTGGGCTGTGGGAGCCTCACCATCCTCTGCTGGCTCTTTCACACTGACTGTACCTCTGTGACTAGTCCCTTCATTAAATTTTCTTCAGTCATCCTTTTGAGTTTGCTATGTGTTTCCTGCCAGGATCTTGATGATTCCGTTGGGTAGAAAATATACTCAAGGAATTCTCTCATAATGTAGAACAAAAAGGACTGGGATTTTTTTTTAATGAGGGAAAGAAAAAAGTTATATCGAATCAGTCCAGGAGCTGGATTCCTGACTAACAGGAATTCTAGACAGAGAGAAGAGAGCAAATAGAGGACTGGAAAATATCACTGATACGATACAGGAGCATGCCATAGAATAAAGGTGAATCTTCAGAGCGTAAGACCCAAGCAAAGTAAATACAAAAAACCCTCATCTAGATATTCAGGGCATTAAGTATAAAGAAAAGATACCAAAAGTTTTCAAGGAGAAAACAAAAAGATTATCCACAAATGAACAGGAATCATTCTGGTCTTTGATATCTCATCAACAGCCATAGATGCTATATGATGATGAAACAAGGCCATCAAATTTCTTGAAAGGAAATAATTTCAATTCTATACCAATGTAAATTATCAAAGGTAAGAGAGGAGTAAAAATTTTTCTCCCATAATCAAAAACCCCAAACATTGACTTTTCAAGCACCAAACACTTTTTCTTAGGAAGTTACTTGTGGACGTAGTCCAGCAAAATCAAAGTGTAAAACAACGAAGAATAGCATGGGTCTTAGGAAATCGTACATTCAATCTAGAGGAGAAGTGAAGAAAAGTTCCAAGTCAACAGCTACATAGATGGTCTAGAAAACAAGGAGTCCATATCAGAAGAGGAGCATGGAGACCATCAGAAGATGCTCTTCTAGAAAAAAAGAGCGGGGGGGGGGGGGTTTGATAGAACAAATGTGAGATTGATCGCTTGGAAAAGCTAAGAATATGATCCAGCCATAGAATGAAGAAAAAAGTCAATAATTCCAGGAAACAAGGGTAACAACTTATACAAGAGAGGCATGAATTAGATCAAAAGAAAACCAAAGCATGGCATGAATTTGAACAAGTGGAGTGAACTCTGAGCGTCGGGCAATCTTTAAGTGCAGTGACCGCTGCGACTGCGAAGTTCCCTGGTTTGCCGTACTTCAGAGATCCAGCTGGTGAGGAGACAATGAGCCCAAAGGGATTTAGACAGTTCACCACCACAGCACAGCGTGGTTGTCTTGGTTCCTTTACAACCGGTACTCCCCACCCCGGGCCCCGGTCTCATGGGGACAATGTGGAGCGGGCTCAGGTGGATGCTGCACACACAATGGGTTTGTGCACAGCTGAGGAGCATGGAGTTTGGGAGATCCTGATCTTCCACAGGAACTGCCGTCAAATCTGCCCTTTCTCCTTCCAGGGAGAGACGTTAGCTTGATGATCCTGGAGTGTCTCAGAGGAGGCAAGGGAGAAGTGTCCAGCTTTCTTACTCTAGGATGTCTCTGGGGAGAGAGAGCTCTAAATAGAGGAGAGGAAATCACTGTCTTTATAAACAAATCTACCCTCTGCCCCGATGGAGACACTGTGTCTGGATTCCAAGGCTGTCTGTTATGCAAACATCCTTGAACAAAGCTGTTGGTGCCCTTTGCTCAGATGGTTTCTGGTGCAGAAACACCAGAATTATCTCCCAGCATATGCAAAAGGAGGATGCATTCGGACTTGATGCTGGGCGCGTTCCCCTTTGGGTATCATAGGGGTAGTTGGAGTAGACAAGGAAGTGTGACCATAGCACGTCACTTGATTTTGCAGCAATAATATTTACATAGCTGTGATATAAATGACGTTTATTGGTTTTCATTTTGGAATCTAAAGACAAATCATGAATGTCCCATCAATGTTCACTATAAAGACGGTAAGTGTTGATAATATAAAAAGAAAAACCAAACTCATGGAGACTGGGGGTTTGGAGGATGGAGACGAGAGGCTGAGAAAAAGGTGGGCGTGCTAATGCTTCATTTCACAAAGTAAGGAGTGAGGAATTACTGTCTTTAAAAGTAATATGAGCTACCGGTTGCCGAGCGCTTACCATGAGTTAACATCAGTCTAAGTGCTTTTCGTGTGTTACTTCTTCACAACAAATTTTTTAACAACAAACCTTTGAAGTAAGTACTAATATTAATTCCACTTTAGAGATGAGGAAACTGATGTACAAGGTCACAGTGAGAAGAAATGGTGGATTTACTGTGATATTTGAAATTTCAGAGGTGACCACTGGAAGAAACAAGAGTCCAGGCAGGGGAGGCAGAGGGAGTAGGACAACCACTGGGAATGTGGGCAATGGAGCAGACAGCTGTAGAAGCAGGAAGGCCAGTCCCAGACAATGGGCTGCCCAAGGTGGATGGGAAGATGGCTCAGTGAAAAGGGAGGTGTTCCAGAAGGTGCAAACTGTGGAATGTTGTGAGTCGAGGGGCTGATAAGGCTTTATAGTTTCAGCTTCATAAAAAGCTACTCTTCTGGGGTCGGCCCTGTGGCCTAGTGGTTAAGTTTGGTGTGCTCCGCTTCGGTGGCCTGGGTTTGGTTCCTGGGTGTGGACATACACGACTTGTCAGTGACCCACATAAAAATAGAGGAAGATTGGCAATGGATATTAGCTTAGGGCGAGTCTTCCTCAGCAGAAAAAAAAAAAAAAAAAAAAAGCTGCTCTTCTGATTCCCAACTCCCAGGTGGATCGGAAGATGATAGATAGACAGAAGGATAGATGGTTGGATAGATAGATGGGTAGGTAGGTAGGTAGGTAGATGGATGAATGGGTAGGTAGAAATATATAGAGATACACATAACATGCACATGCAGAGCATACGAGACTGAGTTTCTTATTTTAGAAAAGAGCAGTGCCCACATTTTCCAGCCAAGTATTCTTTAGATTTGTTTTAATATTTCATCCTCTGCCTTCCTGGTTGTATTCCTGTCTTTTACTCCTCAGTTACCGGCTTATATTTACATTATTTGCTTATATTTACACCATTATGTCAACTGTGTTTCTGCTTCCACCTTTGAATATGTGATAAATTTAGTCTTAGTTCTTTGATTTTCTACTTTTAATGAAGCAAAGTATGTCAATTACATTGAAATTACAAATCATATACGTGAAAAAGGAGGAATAATGAAAGACCCTAATTCCACATGATTTTTTTCTTTATAAAAAGGAGAGAAGGGAAAGATTTATTCCCTGTTTTATTACTTAACAGTTATGAGCATCTTTCAAAAGCAAAAATAAATAAACAACAGCCCCCATGGTGATAACATCTTTATCTTTTAGGACTCCCTCCTGAAGTGGAGCTGTGAACTATTTAAACTTATGTGCATGTTTGCTCTTGACTGTAGTGCTCCCGAGCATGTGCACCCTACAGAGGAGAGCAATGTGGCCCTGTGCCCCATTTTATTCAGGATAAGTTGGCTCTGCAGGATAATTCCTCTTGTTCTCCTTAATCCACACTGAGGGCCCAACTAGAACAGGCTTCAGCTTGCAATGAGACCAAGTGGTAGTTTCGATGCCTGCAGGCTCTTTCTGCAGCTCAGTGAGCTGCCTGGGGAAGGGGGGGGTGTAGCGTCTGCTTCATTTCTACTTTCATTGCACCTGCCTCAGGGGAGCACTTTGGGCTGCAGAAAGGGTTAATCCATTACTGGCTCCTTTCCAGAGCTCACACCCAATACTGTAATTGATCAATAGGCCTGAAACGCTTCGGTCTACAGTAAGAGGGAGGCAGCCAAAAGATGCCTTAATGGAACAAGGCCAGATGTGTGCAAAAGGAAGCAGTGTTCTGAAGTAGCGGCCTGATGGCTTCAGACAGAGCTGCTCCCTGCCCCCTCCCCTCAGAGGCCACTGCCCACGTCTCTGGCCCATTAGAACTGCTCAAACCGACAGGTGCTCATCCTGTTGTGGACTTACAAACTCGTCAGGCTGGGAAGGTGATCTGAATTTTATATTAGTGTGAATTGGCTTTGGTGCTTTTGAAGTAATAATTTCAGACGTATGGAAATGAACGCAGCCCCTTGGTGGTGTCACCTGGAAAGGGCGAGCTCTTGCCGGGAGAGCTGGGAGCCAGGCCAACGTGACTACTTGCGGACCAGAAGTGTTATTGAAGCCTTCTACAAGCCTGCATGTGATGGCCAACTCCTATATAAATGTGACACACCACAAAGGTCTTTAGAACCCAAAATGAGAGACAAGCGAGATTTGAGGACAATGCTTCCAGAAACAATGAGGCCTTTACAAACTGAAATATGTCTTTTTTCCCCCGATCTATCTTGATTCATTAAGGATCAGATAAAAACAACAGATTTGTTTTAGTGGCACTTGGTACCTTGTTTTATGTTGTTACTTTTAATCCATTAGATTGATCTTCTAGTTATTTCTAGCCTCCTAGTTCACTTGAATTGAGAATTATTTTTGGATATTTTCATAAGGGAAATGTAACTTTTTTTCAAAAGAAAGACTTTTCCATTCATCAGGATTGTTAGGGCCTACTAATTCAAAGATAGAGTTAAAGGGGGAAATCTATAAGTAATATGTTTCAAATCTTGATTTAATGCTGCAGAATAAATTAAAATTTTTTCCGAGAAAGAGCCCTCGAAGTTCCCTAAATTCCTCTCTACTGCGGACACAGGACATCAGTAAGAGGCTCTCCCTCTGCTGTCCTCAGACCTCCAGAGCCAGGGAGAGCTGAGGGAAATAGAGGCCTGAAGGGGGAAATGTGCTATGTCTCCCTGACTCTCACACTCACAACACTTTGACACCAGACGTGTGGTTTTCCACATCAAGCAATTCTGACACTGACTGCCTGGAGTTAGTGCAGACCCCACAGGTTAAGGGCTCAGTCCCACAAGACCGCCCCACCTCAGGCGCCAGTTGCAGTAGGTCCCTGGTCACCCACAACTCTGTCTGACTTGGCTACAAAGCAGAGGTTGCTACAACCCCCCTTTGGATTCCATCATCTGCTAGAATAGCTCACAGAACTCAGAGAAACACATATGACGTTTACCGGTTTATTATATAATAAAGGATATGATAAAGAATACAGGGGAACAGCCAGATGGAGAGATACGTAGGGTGATGTCTGGGAGGAACCTGAACGCAGGAACTTCTGTCGCCGTGGAGTTGGGCTGCATCACCCTCCCAGCACGTAGATGTGTTCATCAAGCTGGAAGCCCTCTGAACCCTGTACTTTAGGGATTTTTGTGGAACTTCATCAAGTAGGCACGATCGATCATTACTCAATCTCCAACCCCTCTCCCCTTCCTGGAGGACGGGGGGTGAGGGCGGGGGGTGGTGCTGAAAGTTTCAGGCTTCTAATCATGGCTTGATTTTTTCTGGTGCCAGCCCCCATCCAGGAGCCCACCAAGAGTCGCTTCATTAGAACAAAAGACATTCCTATCACCCAGAAAGTTCCAAGGGATTCAGGAGCCCTGTGTCAGGAACTGGGGACAGAGACCAATATAGATATTTTCTATTATCTCACAAGGCCTCTGTGTAAAAGTCTGGAAACATTCAGTCCATAACACCTATACTTACTCTACCAGATCTCCAAATATATGACCATTTCCTGGCTTAGTATCAGACCCTCTTCTCTTCTCCAGCTATAATCACTCCTGAGAGATTTACTGTATAGATTTTACTTCTATACAGATGATTATATATGGTTTCAATGATTTTGCATATATATATAATCATATCAGTGTGATTACTTACATGCTAATTCTATGTACACGAAGCACAGAACTCCAGCTCTGTGCTCCCAATTTGTATAACCAACCACCTAGTTGATATCCTATTGGCATCTCAGCCACAGCCTGTCTAAAATCGAGCTCTGGATTTGCAACTCCTCCCCTCCCCCACAACTTGCTCCTCCCCTTCAATCATTCAAGCCTAAAATCTTGGAGTGAACTTACATCTAGGCTATAATATAGTTAGTTAATACTTCCCTTAATATTAAACTTTTTAGATGATGTCATTTTTTTGCTCTTATAAAATACATTTTAAATATCATCTTTGCGCATAAAGCTTTGTTTACACTTCTGATTATGTCTTTTGAATAAATATCTAAAGAATCAGGTTCTTCCTGATTTGCTGAGCCCAGGACAAAAGTATCAATGTGTCTAAATATTTAAAGGTTGTAAATCAAGTAAACAAATACTTAAAATACGTTCTAGCCTCCTATGTTGACTAATATACCTTCATAATGACCTGAAATGCCAGGTTCAAAATGAGAATTTTCACCTTCCTTAGAGTTCTGTGGTGGGACATGCTGGTGTGAGAACAGGCCCCAGGTGCTGGCCCATGCCCTGACCCCCTTCTTTTCCCATCTCAGCCTGGTCTCCCATTGTGCGGGGGCTCGTGTGTGTGTGTGTGTTGACACCCCAGACTGCACACTCAGGCTCCAGCACCATCCACAATTTCCTTCCCAGCAGATATTCATGCCCTGGTTGTCCTTTGGGTGGCTTAGGGCTGTTTGGGCAGGGAATTCCAGATTTCCAGGTCTCTGGAGTATGATCTGGGGGAGGCGGGGCTTGGGCATGTTCCCTAATCTCCTTGGACTCCCAGCCTAGGGGAGAGACCACACTAGCTGAGTGGAGGAGAGAGGGCTCAGGGAAAAGGCCCCTCCTCCAGTGCTAAGGTCATTATGAGAGCAAGTCCTGGCACTAAGCGTATGATCAGTTTCTGAGCTGCTTTCCAGAAAGACTGGACCAATTTATATGCCTATTTGTTGAAGGACATGGGAGTTTCCACTCGTCTGCTAGCTGTGTGATCTTGGCCAAGGTGAGTACCCTCTCCAGGCCTCAATTTCATCATCTATAGAATAAACTTTGTAGCTCGAATCTTCTTTGGCTCTCTAAAATAAAGCCTTGTATTTTAACCATTCGTGGCCTGAATTTCTTAAACCTACCTGGTCTGTAACGGAGGTCTCCCCAATACTCTTAGCCAAACACACATGTGCATCTCCCTCGTGCACACCGAGGCTTCCTGCGTAAACTCCTGCCAGGCCAGGAGCCAGCCTCCTAAACTATGGAGGTTTTCTGCTGGTTTTATTGGTCCTTAAAGGTTAAGGAAAATGGAGGGATCTCACTTGCAATACAGGCAACTTTGATTCCTTCTTTTAAGTTTTTCCTCTCCTCTAGCCATCTGTAATAAAATACAGCTATAAAACAAGGAAGTCACACCCTCTCTGGTTGTAGGAGCACTAAATCCTGGATGTCTCTGTGGTTATCTGGAAGATTTTATTACACTTCACTGCAAAGAGCTGCCCCTGTTTATCCTTTGCCTCACCTACTCTTCCTGTAACATAAAGAAGAGATTTATCTTCAAACCCGGGAACATTTTTAGGTCACTCGGAGCGTATGTAGTGCTTTATAAAGAAAGACTTTGAGTTTCCTGAAGATGGCGCTGTAATTTTACTCTGTTCACACAGACACTTCACATTTCACACGTGGAAATTTACCCTTCTGTGGCGTGTGTGCACCCACAGATTCACTGCAGTGAAAACTGTCTAACTACAAGTGCGCGGATGGAAATGCGCCTCACGGAGGTGTAAAATTGGTAAGAACACGCATTTAGAACTCATGACCACTTAACGGTTTTGTTTTTAAGACGTCGCTTTTTAAAAACGCCTTCCTAAAGTGCGAGGAGGTGCGTTTTGTAGATAAACCGAAGTTAAAATTAATCAAGTAATCAGAAACGAACCGAAACAAACTCACTTTGCTGTTTTCAGTTTCCTTGTCTACCACCTTAATATCATTTAAGCAAAGTCTGAATCAAATGCATGATTCAGTCAGTGAGTACTTATTGCATATGGATTATTCTCAAAGTGACTGAAATGTCAACTCACGCCAAGTGTCCTTATAATCTCTGCCCAAGAAAAGTGGGCGTCCCTTCCCCAAGGGATCACATCCCGCCTGTCCAAAGGCTCAGAAGGCAGCCCCAAGATTTGCTGATCTGTCTTCAGACTCTGGTGGAAGTTATGGTACTTGGGCTGCAGCTTCTGGGCATTTCTCTCTGCGCTTCTAGAGCAGACCCCTGTTCCAGTGGAAACCAGTGCGGCCAGTGGCTTCGAGCAGCTGGTCACCTGGAAGCCCATTCTCAACTCTTTTAAGACAGGTAGGGTGGGAGCCTGAAGAGCCCAGCACCCCTCCTCCACCAAAGGGGGCCACGTGCCTGTGAAAGAAAGTGCTTTTGTCTAGAAATTTTCAAATCTATATAGATGACAGAACAACCTGGAAGTCATGAGCTCTTTGGGGAACATCATCATACTAACATATTAAAACGGAAATAATTAAATAGATAAGTTTGTGCTTAAATGAGATAGTACCTTGGCTTACATTCCAGAATAGAGAACATTAGCATAACCAAAGGTTTTATAGAAATTACTAGAAAAAAACTTGAAATAGGACAAACTCTATTTTATAGTTCCATTAGCCCAGACATGCAGACTGTGTGAAGGGGGGCTTCTTTGCCGGGAAGGCCTCCCAGCACAGGCTCACCAAGGGCACCCAGGACTAGTGGGATTTGATTGGCTTTGAAGCACTTTATCACAGCCTTCGATACTCTCAGCCTCTCTGTAGTGGTTAATTTCATACAACTCGACTGGTCATGAGATGCCCAAATGTCTGATTAAACACTACTCTGGTTGTGTGTGTGAGGGAGTTTCTGGATGAGATGAACATTTGAATCTGTAGACTGAGAAAAGCAGATTGCCCTCCCCACTGTGGGTGCCTTGTCCAATCTGTTGAAGGCCTGAATAGAACAAAGGGCCTGAGTGAGAGAAGATTCTCTCTCTCTGCCTTTGAGCTGGGACATCAGCCTGCTCTCTGGAACTCAGACTTGGACTGAAACTACACAAAAGTGGCTTTCTTGGGTCTCCAGCTTGCCAACTGCAGATCTTGGGACTTGTCAGCCTCCATAGCCACGTGAGCCAATGCCTTATAATAAGTCTCTTTGTATATATATGTTTCCCGTTGGTTCCGTTCCTCTGGAGAACTCAGATTAAGTGGAGTGGTCAAGTGACTTGCACGCAGCACATAGTTGTGGCTGGACTGACCAGAAATGAGAGAGCCGGTGCTGGCTACCTGCTCCTGGCAGAGCTCACACCCTGGACGTTGGGCGCTCCGTGTACACAACCCCCATCATGCACCCCACCAAGTCCTTACTTCCATCAGCCTTCGTTCCTAAACACAAGCTCTGGGTGGGGGAGAGGAGCCCTCTGCTCATTTATTCTGGCATTGGCCAGCAGGCTAGAAAAATGCCTTCAACCAAGGAAACATTCAAAAAGTGATTCTGGAGGTGGGTTGAACCAACTCTCGTTTTGCGCTCCCTGAACAGGCAAGATGTTGTGGTTGGACTGCTGATGAGTGGCCTCCTGGAGGGAAGCGCATCCCTGGACCTGTGCTCGACCTCTCAGAACTCTGAAATGATATTACCAGAATGAGATGGAGGGACTGAAGAAAGGACACGGCTATACCCAGGGCCAGGACCTGGGTGAGGCGAGCAGGGTACTCAGGGTATAACCCCCCCAGAGGCCCTGGCCCTCGGGCACCACCCTGTGCTTGCGTGACCCTGAGAGCCCGTGCCTCCCCGGAGTTTGTGCCCCAGTTCCAAGGGTTTGCTTGCCTCACCCTGGTCCTGGCCCGGGCTACGCCAGAGTGACATGGGTGGGGAAACCATTGCCAACACGGCAAAGCCTCCTGAGCGTTGATGCCCTTCCAGTGGCTGAGATCATTTCCATGTCTCTACCGAGCTCTGTCATCAGCCTCTCCTGGCCTTGTGCCTCCGGGGGGTGCTCAGGGCAGGTGCCCTCAAGGTGGGGATTTGGCTCAAGTCTCCTTTAGTCCAGTCACCTTGAACTACTCCAGGTGCTCCCTCCCTCTCCCCATCAACAGAACCAAGCACTTTCCTAGGAGGTTGTTCCCAGGGCAATTGCAACTGGTTCTAAGTTCCTTAAAGGACCATTTAAATGCGAAGCCCCTGGAAGGTGGTTGCACCCTTCGCACAGGTGAATCTCAGAAAAGATTTCAAGAGGAACATGTGAGTCTCAGGATTTGAGAGCTGAACAGTGTTTTAGATGGGTGTTAAGATTCTACTACAGGCCCTGGGTTCTGCACAGGGGTGGTGGGGGGAGGAGGGGAGGGGGCCCAGAAAGATAAAGAACGTTCTCTCTGCTCCTGCCTTTGAGGCTTGGAATGAGAAGTGGTTGCCATATTTTAATAAAGATCTTTATTTGCTGTTTTCCTACATTTTATACCTTCTCTTAGCAGTTGTCATCAGCAGCCTCCAAACCCCATAGGTAGCCTGTGTAACTACCTTTGGACGAAGTGGATTCTGTATACCCAGTGCTTTGGGGTCTCCCTAAGTCACGTTGAACAAGTTTAATGTGATTTCTCAAAGCAAATCTGAATCTCACTTCTGAATTATTGAACATCTTGCTGATCGAGCATTTTCTACAAGCTACATTCCCGCCAAGCACCCAGGGACACACGCAGCCAGCCACCCACTGGTGCCTGCCATGCTAAGTGAGACAAACAGGGCAGTTATTCAAATAATATTAAATATTAACATTGACATTTTCCAGGGGCTGTATCTGTCATAGATCATGTGGGTCACATCTGTCATCTTGAATCCCTCCAGAGTGTGTGAGCTCCAGAAATGTTATGTTTGCAAAGCCACGTGCTGCTAGATCGCAGTTTCCTTTGAGAGTATTATGAAGCTGTGGAGAGAAGGGAAGGTCCCTCTCCTCTCCAGATGGCTCTGAGTTTGTGCAGATTGGAGGAAGCCCCCGCCAGGTGGGACGGGGAAGGAGGAGAAAGGTTGAGTAATGACAAGTGTTGGGACACGTGAAAGCCTGTGGGAGACATGGCTGGGATACAGAGCTCTACCTCTCTTAGATGCCATGCTGTAGAGTCACAGTCCCCATCAGCCCCGGAACCAAGTCAGCCAGATTAGTTTGTCTTTATTTAACCAAAACCACAGAAAAATGGAATAGTTTTGCTTTGTAACTAGAGCTGGGAACAGAGACTCTGTGAGTGAAGTTTCTCAATTTCTTGTGGCCAGAAAAACTTTGAATTTGCTGCCCTCTCCAGAAAAGCCCAAGTGTAACTGTCATGTTTAATTCAGTTTTCACGAAGACAAGATCATCTCTTCTGATTCAGCTGTCCCGGGGCTTCCTGGGAAGGCAGCATCAGCTCAGCCATGCATCAGCTGTTCCACCCACTCTGTCTGGGGGCTACCCTCTTCTGGGGCTTTGTAAGAATCCACACAGAATTGTGAGGTGCCTGTGTCCTTGCTTAGTGTGTGTGTGTGTGTGTGTGTGTGTGTGTGCACGTGTGTGTCTGCTCTGTATTCTTTTCTCTGTGCTCCATTTTCTTTTCCACCAGAAATCTGAGTGGTACAATATTAGATTTTTGGGATGCCTGGCTCCTTGGTAAGTTGAAGTTCATGTACCATCATTGGGGTAGTCCTCCCCGGCCTGGGCACTAGTCTAATGACCAGATGGTTGGCTGGACTCTGGAGACCAATAGTTTTAGTTGACCAATTCCTAAAAGAATAAGAATACTAGAAGTAGCTCTCATCCATTCAGTGGTCACCCATATTCCAGAATCTTTTCACTTTCTGCTTCATTTTAACTCTTAAACAACCCTCCAAAGGCAAGTATGAGGTTCTCCATCTCCCAGGTGAGGAAACCGAGACATGGAAAGTTAAGTAACTGTCTGAAGACAAACTGTTAAGTAAATGATGAATCTGAAATTCAAAGTCAGCTCCAAGGTCTATGTTCTTTCTACTGCCTCATGCTACCTTCCCTTTTAGATCAAACTTGGAATTTAAAAAAAGGAGCAGAATTGGCCTGAGAATAATGCCATCACTCTGTTAATAAAAATGTTGGCTGAATTTGCAAAACAGTCAAATGCCTCAGCTCATTCCAAATATTCTCTGCAAGTTTGGGCCTTGTCCCTCAGTCCCTCCTCAAGAGGGAGTGCAACGGTCTCGCTCTGGTCTGGCTGGCTTGGGTCTCAGGCCTGTGGCCCCAAATTGTTGGTCTTCTGTCCTCACTGTTGGCCAGAATTTCTCAACCGCAGCAGCACAAGTGACATTTTGGTTCGGGTGAGTCATTGTTGGGGCTGCCCTGTGCGTTGTTGGACGTGTAGCAGCATCCCTGGCCTCCACTCACCAGACGTCAGTAGCACCCACTCCCCCAGTCCTGACAATCACAGCCATTGCCAAAAGTCCCCCGGGGGCAAAATCACCCCATTTGGAAACAAGTGGGTTAAAAATACCCTTTGCAGGTTTTGTCAAAGGTCACATCCTTGACTGGCTTGTTTCCCTTCCCTGTCCTGCTTCCCCCTCTTCTTCACGGGTCTCTTCTGGAAGCACATCCTTACTGAATCGTGCACAGGCAAACTCTCATCTCAGGATCTGCTTCCGGGACTGACCCAGGATGCTCATTTGTTGCAAATAGAAAGAAAGCCCCTTAGAGAATGAATGGCTCCAGGTAAGCCACTTCTCTGGGTGTCATTTTAACCTTTTGTAAAAGGAAGGACCATTTCCGTCCTAATACTTTGTAATCTATAAAGATGATAGCGTGTCAGAACCTGGGGGTGGTCTTACTGTCTCCAGAATTTGCTGCCAGGGAAATGGAAGAAAGACCCTGACAGAAAGCATATACAAATATTTGTTGACTGGATGACTGAACTCGCAGTTGAGGAAAATGCAGACACTATAACGTGTATGGAATATGTTGAGAGCTGGATTTGGGGCTCACCCATGTAAGTTGAATAACTGCCTTCAGCGTGGAAGGACTATGTGATGCCCTTTAACCCTAAACAGGAATAGGAGCTACAGGAGCACACCTGTAGTTGAACAAGTTGGGCTTATCGTTTGTTGCATAGATGGAGAACACACACCACAGAGGACCGAGGGCCATCTCAGTGGAGGATGCTGGAAAGGACTTATCATAGGATTTGGGCTTGTTTTAGGTGATTTGGGGGCTGGTTCAAGGAAGGGGGGTTTTGCTCTGGACTGGATGCTGTCAGGAAACGGGCAATTTTGTGATTAGGTGTTTTAGTAGGCAGTGTCTATAACGGGGAGGAGTCGAGGCGAAGGCTGTAAGCGGTGAAGAGCAGCAGTCACCCGTGTTCACCAGGATAGGGGGGTGTTTGGTTGTTTTTGTGGTTTGGACAATAGTTAAATTTTTGTCTGTGAGACTCGATCGTGGAGTGGCCTTGTTCCTGTCTCGTTCCATCTTGGTCCCAGAGTGGTTGGACGTTGGCATTCTGCACAGTTGCTGTCAGCAGGAAAATACTATACCTAACTGAGTACCGGGCCGGCTCCTAGCTCCGGGCTCTTCCATCTTGCTCAAAACGTTTCCTGTTGCTCTCACCTTTGAGAAACTAAGATTGACTAGCAGATGGTGGAGAAATTTGGGAGGACTAAGAAAAGTGAAAAAAAAGTTTTGGGGGCACATTTAATATGCACATTATTGTTTGTTGAACATGATTATAAATCATTATGTTAAATTTAGAGGATTGGTGTTAAACAGAGTTGAAGAACAGGAAAGATTTTGACCTTAAATGTGTGGTTGGTGGGAGCCTGTGGAGGTCTAGAAATCTCCAGTGATTTTTTTTTCTTCCGGGCAAGAAACACACACACACACACACACACAGAAACATACACAACAGACATATGCACAGACACACATACACACACAGACACACAGACCAGAAAGAAAAAATGAAAGGAAGATGAAAAATCGTTTCACTTGGCTTCGTATTCAGTGCTGTCTCCTATGAAGGGATTAGGCCTCACCTTGAATCCGTTTGTCATTTCCTGCTGACAGGACATGGAAGAGACTCATTTCCTGCTGTCAATGACTCCACTTTAACTGAGGCAGGGGTGCCAGCATCACTTGTGGGCCAGAGCAGCAGGAGCTGCTGTGTCAGACGTGCCGGCAGTTCTAGGACACGGGCTCCCTCAGAGGAACCCTGACTGGCTGCATCGAGTGTTCAAACTTCTGGTCTGAGGACCCACAGGAGACTCAGGTCCACCACTTAAAAATGCGGCAATTTTCAAACAAATTTTAAATGTGCAAATAAACTTGTAGAGATGTCCAACCTGAGGCCATGAAACCCAAAATGCTTTGCCCAAGACGAGCCAACAAGGCCTGGCTGAGGCAGGATTTCAGCCCCTGGTGCTGACCTTGCTCTCCTTAGAAGCTTCTAGAGAACAGGTAAAGTATTTGACGGACCAGGCTTTACCTCATCATAATCTACTCCCAGTGAAATGCCCAGAGTTGTGTGTGTTCTTATAAATCTAAGAGCCTAATGACAGGAACCTGAAGTATTTAAACCTGAGCTTTCTGAAATCGGTGGAGATAAAAATCTGCTTCCTTGTTCCCACGATGAATGGTCAGGCTTTCAGATAAGTTCCATAGCTCTGAGACTGAAATAATTACAGTGGTAGTTTTAGAATCAATTCAATCTAAGTGTGAACTAATAATATCAGACGTGCAGGAAGGGTGCGTTTTCCTGTGTTTAGCTGGGTTGGGGGGAAGGAGGGCTGGGGCTTTGCACCTCCTGCTTCCATTGCTGCTTCTCTCCTGCAACACCTCTTCCTGCAACCGTTCCTATTGATTCGCCCCTGACCTTCCTGGGCTCTGGTCCTACACAGTCAGGGCTGATGTGCATTTTGCCCAGTTTTCATCTGGATAGGTGTGTGATTTATCCTGCGACTGGTCTTTCTAGGCATTAGCCTTCTTGTGGATTCCATTTAAACACGCGGGCTCTGCCAGTCAGAACAACTGGGTTCAAATTCTGATCCCACCACTTGCTAGAAGCATGACCTTGGGAAATAGTGCTTCAGTCCCTCTCTCTGTAAAGCAGGAGCAGTGGGTGCTTACTAACATGGGGGTGGTGAGGGTCCAATGGGATGAAACCTTAAAGGCCTTAGCACAGGGCCTGGGACATGGTCAATAGGCAGTGAAAGTCTGGTGTTTTCTTTGGTTTCACTTATAGTATAAGGATCACTTTAAGAATTCAGAAAGCCCACTTGGAAACAATTCCCTGCTCTTGCCAATCCAGACTTCCCTGTTTCCTTCCCCCTGGTCATCAAGCAGTTCAGCCTGCTCCGAATGCCCTCTCCTGTATTTGCCTGGCTGAATCCTACAAAGCCTTCAGGATCCATTAAAAAACACTTTCCCCTATGAAACCTTTGCTGATTATTCCACCTAAAGAAAACATCCTTTTCCTCGAACTTCCATACCTTTGTGTGGGACTTCAGAAGTTTATTTTAACAAAGATAATATTTACTGGACCATTACTACTTACTAGGCACTTTGAACATCACTTTATGTGTATTGATTGAATTCTTCCCATTTGTCGGTTAAGAAAACAGAGGTCCGAGAGGTTGAGAAATTGTCCCAGGCCACATAGCTAAGCAGGGGTAGTCAGAACACATAGTTCCCAGAGAAACACTCATTTCTGATTCACATCATCATCTTCTAATAACGGACACTCAACATTTGGGTGAATAAACTGTCCAATAAAGAGTTGGCTCTGGGCTGTAGTGATGCCTCTTTGTGAGTCCTCTCCTTATCAGGTGAATCTGATTCCTGAGTGTTACCGCCTGGGGCGGGTGTGGTCATCTGGGTGCCACAAGACATACCGATAGTCAAGAGGTGAGGTGGTAGGAAAGAGAGGACTTTTTATTACAGCTCGCTAGCAAGGGGGAAGATGGCCGACTAATGTCCAAAAGAACCATCTTCCAGAACAAAGACTACAGGTCAGTTATATAGGGGGCTGGTCTCTGTGTGGGGGAGGCATCTGGTCTCCGGGTGGGGGCATCCATCTGACCTCCATGTGGGGCAGACATCTGTTCTCAGTGTGGGGCATCCATCTGGTCTTAGTTCCTGACAGTCTTTTGTTTTACTGGACATGCATCAGAGACCGGAGCAACGCCCTACACCCTGACCTTTCAGTTGTCATTGATGATGGCTGTCAGCATAGACTCTCTGCCCAGGGGTCACCACACTCACAAGGAACTCAAAAGAACAAAGTTATCAACTTATAGCAGCTGGGAGGGGCCATAAAATCTACAGAGCGTGTTTGTGTTAGTTAATCAAAGGTCGTTCAAAGTTACAATATGATTTCTTTTCTACAATACGGCTTCCCTACGTCAACCTTGTGTTGAGCTGGTGTCAATAGTGCTGTGGTGTCAAATTGGCTGTCCTCCCTCTCTTCACAGGTGCTCTCTTTCATCCAGTTCCAATGGTGGGAAACTAAGTTTTACAGCCATGGAAGCAAAGATGAAGAGAAGAAGCCAAGAAAACAGATTTCTATGGATCACAAGGCATTTTGGAAGTCATAAATACCCCCTGATTCCCCGTCGTTCTGCAATATCTTTCTAGAGGAAAGCTCTCAGAATGTCTACTCTCTGATTTAGTCTTTGAGAGAAGCAGTTGCTCTGTGGCTGCAGTCTTGTGGCGGGGGGGGGGGGGGCGCATGCCAAGACACAGGGGTTACTTGTTGTGTTTTGACCCTCTGTGATGTGTTGACCCATGCTGACCTGCTCTCTGTATTGTTTCCAGCAAGTGGAAAACAGCCCTAGAATTGGAAATGTGTCACCCGGAGATGCTGCTCAGAGGGAAGGACTTTCCAAGGGGCACTTTCTCTTCTATAAGGTGCATGTATGGTCTGAATTGTGTCCCCTCCAAATTCATATATTGAAGTCCTAACCCTTGGCACCACAGCATGTGACTGGATTTGGAGACAGGGCCTTTAAAGAGGTAATTAAGTTCAAATGAGGTCATTAGGATGGGCCCTAATCCAATAGGACTGGTGTCATTATAAGAAGATGAGATTAAGACAGAGACATGCACAGAGGGAAGGCCATGTGAAGACACAGGGAGAAGGCGGACATCTGCAAGCCAAGGAGAGAGCCCTCAGAACAAACCAACCCTGTCAGCACCTTGATCTTGGCTCTCCAGCCCCAAGAACTGTGAGAAATAAATTTCTGTTGTTTAAGCTGCCTGGTCTGTGGCATTTCGTTATGGCAGCCTGAGCTGACCAAGACAGTGGGGAGGCTGGAAAGAATGGCTGGGAGCTCCTTTCACAAAAAATTTGATAGGCTTGGTGGCCCTAGAAAAATGCAAGTGTGAGTGTTCATCTACTTGATGAAGGGTGTCAGTGCCCTGGGGCTTTCGATTGAAAAGGACTTGGGCAAAAGAAAGAGAAAGCGGTAGGTCTGCAAATAAGTTTTAAAAACCATTCTGGATGCAACAGTTGTTGAAGAGGAAGGAACTAAAATTCATAACCATATACATTTTAATAGGAATTTATAATCTTTTATGAAATTATCTCTAAGTTAGTCTCTACATATGGAACTAAAATAAAATTATGCTGGGCGGTGTGCCCAGATAATGATAAATGGAAATAAGACTCTTGAAAGGATGACATAGGTCCAGGGGAAGGTCAGGTTGAATAATCAAGGTTGTTGAAGGTCAAAAATCACCAGTGAGGACCTTGTTTTAACTCCTATCCTGATGGCAGCTACTGTGGACACCTTTGGGTGTCACTGTGCATCAGGAAGCCTCTCCGAGCACTTGGGAAAGGCCACACAGGGCCCACACTGTTTTGCAGGCACTGTCAGCAGACCCAGAGAGCTGTATTGTGCTCCTACCTCTGTATCGGACTGTGGAGGGAGCAAGAAGCAGCCCAAAGAGCAGACAAGGGCGCCTTATGTGGGGACAGACAGAGGGACAGACACAGCTCTGGGCAGGGGGACAGACAGGTCCTCTGCAGTTTCCCTCAGTGGAAATTCATCAATTAATGGATTGGAAGCAAGATGAGAAAATTCTCTGGAGATGCCCTAGTTTTGTTAGCCTAGTGGCTCCATATTGACACCTCCTCCAGCAGGGCATGCAGTGTGGTTTGAGACACAAATGCAAGGGTCCTCTGATATTTTTCAATTAATTATCACAAACATGTTTGTTGTCATTTAGGTGCCAGTCATTTGTCCAAATTACTGGACAAGTTTCCCAAGAAAGCCTGAAATCAGATAGCTTCCCCCCTTATTTTCCAGTATACACACACAAACATTCTGCTACAGGTGGGTTCCACTTCTCACAGCATATGTGACTTGACAAGTTACGTGAAAATGAAGTTTTCAGAAATTAAATCTCTGTTTTAATTGCACCCAGTGTTTAAAGAGGGTGTGCAGCCTCAGAATGTCAGACCCTGAATGGGGTTGCTGAGATTCAGTGCTTGGGCCAGGGGCAGACGGGGTCTGGGTGGCTGTGGGTGAGGAAGGGTGGGCGGCAGCTGGCTGCCCAGGGGAATGTGATGACCTTGAGCCTGATTGAGTCAGCTTTCAACATCCAAGGGGGAATCAACCTGGTGTTTGGGGCACAAATTGCCTAGGTCCTGGGGGTCCTGTCCATTTGGGGCAGGCCTCCAACTAGCTGCTTGGGGGTGGAGGGGGATAGGGCTCAGCTCCCTGCAGAGGAATGTGTGACAATGTGCAGGCAGGAGTCCATATCCCAGCTAGGCCGCTGAAATGCCGCACCAGCCTCTGATGTGGTGATTAAGGGGGCTGGGCCAAGGTTGGGGGTTGCAGGCTCTGCACCTTCACCTCCCTGGAGACAGAACCCAGGGGAGAAGAAAGTTTGTCCTTAGCGCCTGGGCCCCAGTAATTCGAACTGGCTTCACCCTCCCCATTAATCCAGTGTATCTTGCAATCAAGTACCCCTTAATTTCTCTCTTTTGTAAGTTATTTTATTAGGCTTTGTTAATGGGCATCCCAACTGCCTATTGCATAGTTCCACTGATGACTAAGAAAAATCTCACATTTAAGAAGGCCAGTAGGCCTCTTGGTTCCCACCCCTTCTTGTCCCCCATCTGTCCCATCCCAATCAATGATGCCACCATTCAAAACCCAGGATTAATCTTAGATTCTTCTCTTTCACACCTTATATCCAATCCATCAGCAAGTCCTGTTGTCTTTCAAAATATATCCTCTATCCAACCACTTCTACTAACACTTTATTTCAAACCACCAACATTTCTTCCCGCAACTACTAGAATAGCCCTCTAACCAGTGTCATTTCATCTACTTCTGTCCCATTTGAAAAGGTAAATATGTTCATGTCACTCCCTTGTTCAAAATCCTCCAATGGCTCTCTGCAAACCTTTATACAAAATCTTCACTGTGGCCTAAGAGGCCCAATGTGACCGGCTGCTGTTTCCTCATGGCCCCATTTCCTTTTTCACTTCTCCAGTCACCTCAGTTTCCGTAAATATGCACACTCCTGCCCCAGGGCCTTTGATTTTGGTATTCTCTTGCCTGGAACATTCAGAGAGAACATGGGAGCACGGCCGAGTCTTCCTTGTGCCCATGAGAGCAGGCACACGGTGAACTATGAGAGGTCAGTGGGCATAAGGGACTGTGGCGGCAGAGATGACAGGATCCCGTCCAGCCGGGATCTGATAAGAACAGGGTTGCCTCCCAGCCAATGCCAGCTTGGAGACAAGCTGAAGACTGAGAACTGGTGGGATGTTGCACATCACCAGCAGAGGCCAGCAGGAAACAGGATGCCACGTAAGTGCTCCTGGAGTGTAGACTCCACCTTGGGCGGAAGGTGAAGAGGGCAAGAACCCTAAATCTGAGTACAAATCTGAATTGATCAAATTTACCAGAAAGTGACCAGATTATGTTTTCTGCTCCCAGGCAGGATGCAGGGCTCCTGATAGAAACAAAGTTCCGTTACACTTCTTGCACACCTCAGTCTACGGCCAGTGCAAATTCATACCTGCTGCACGCAGAGGTTCATGTTCTCTGGAACGAAGTGAGGTGGCTGCTGATCTAACCCTAAGGCAGGGAGATGGAGGGGCTGCCCAGGCTGCCCAAACAGTGTTTGCTCTCCCCTATCTCATGTCACTCTTGTGCGGTCCTTGCTTGCTCCTTCCCCTCAGTCCCTGACACATGACTTGGTCATGGGTTTTCTGATGATGACATCCTCTCTTCAGTTTGGGGTAAGGGCAGGTGGGACAGGACCTATATTCTGCCAGCCTCAGGAGAGCCTCCCCTGCTGACCATTTTCCACTGTCTTTCTGGGGGGCGAGAATCCTCATCAAATAATGAAAATGAAACTCCCCATCACCAAAGGCATTTTAAGCAGAAGCCCAATCACAAATGCTACTGGAAGAAATATGATGGCATCCTGTCTCTGCCTGTCATGTGTGTAACTCCTGCCCAGGGTGGAGAAGACTCCTCACTTTCTGGTCAGTAATTTCACTAGAGGTGCTATTTGGATTCTGGATCCAATTCCAATCTAATTCCAATGTGTGTAGTCGGGGTTTGCCCCCCACACTACCAACAAGCAATTCTTAGACACCAGCTGGGTGTCCTACAATTCAACTCGGTTCTAACACATCTACCTGGAGATAGCATCAGATCCCACAGGTTGAGGACACAGTCCTACAAGACTGCCCCCCCAGACTCCCCACTTCAGATGTCAGTTGCTAGCCCAGGTTGTCACCTGTGCTTCTGACCAACCAGCTGTAGATTGGAGGCCTAATGACACCTTCCTTGAGTTCAATTAATATGTTAGAGTGGCTCGTGGAACTCACATTTTATGTACTAAATTACGAGTATTTTATAAAAGGACGTAACTCAGGAACAGCCAGGTGGAAGAGATGAATAGGGCAAGGCTGGGGAAGGGGTGCAGAGCTCCTATGTCCTCTCTAAGGTGCCACTCTCCCACGTCCCCGTATGTTCACCAACCCAGGAGCTCTCTAAACCCTGTCCTTTGGGGTTTTTATGGAGGCTTCATTACATAAGCACGATTGATCAAATCATTGGCCATTAGTGATTGATTCAATCTTCAGCCCCTCTCCCCTCCCCAGATTTCAGTGGGTGGGACTGAAAGTTCCAACCCTCTATTCGTGGTTGGCTCTCCTGGCCACCAGTCCCCATCCTTAGGTGCTTCCCAAAAGTCACCTCATTAACATAAACCCAGTTGTGGTGGAAAGGGGCTTTGTATGAAAACAAGACACCCATTTCACCTTTATGACTCTGAAGGGATTTCAGGAACTGAGGACAAGAGACAAAATATATTATAACAAAAGATGCTCCCATTGCTTTATTGCTCAAGAAATTCCAAGGGTCTTAGGAGCTGTGAGTCAGGGACTGTAGACAAAGACTAAATATATATGAGAAATTGGTCAAATGTATATTTCTTATAAGTAACAATATCACAGGTGCTGTTTGCCCACAAAGGAGTCAAGGTCTAAGTCCCTCCCCTTGCTAACTTGCCTGCTGGGGACTTTGGAGAAACCAGTTCTTCTCTTCCAAAGACATTTTTTAGGTTGTGTTTGACTCTCATGTTTCCTGCTAGTGATGAATCTTGACCTTCCCTTAAGGGGCCCTTATCCCTGCCCCAGAAGGAAAGCGAGTCTGAAGGTTAAAATTTCTGTGCCATCCTGGGAAAGGCACACTTTCTAGTAGGTATTCAGGCAGTGTTTGAAACGAGCATTACAATCAAAATTTGAGGATAAGATTAGAGATAAGTGAAACCAAAATTACTCACTGCTAATCTCTCAAGAGAAGGTTCTAAAGTTATCTCTACATATGGATTTTTTCAACAGCATTTTGATAAAAAGGAAAATGTGTCAATTCAGGGTTATAACTGGATCTTGAGTAAAGCACCTGAGCTTTGTGGTCAGGCTTGGGAGGCCTTAAGGACCGGGGTACCTGCTGGTACCTGATGGCGGTACCCCCACAGCAAGTGACTTAGGACATAGCAGCTTTGAGTGATGAATCCCTGCATCTGTAACGTGGCACTCAGTCACAGATATGGAATCATTACTGTTTCTGTTTAGTGCTAATTTCATAGAATTTTACTGCAGAATTGGAGAGCTGGAGGTATTTTGCAGAGGGGGAATTTGGTGTAGTGGTACCATACGAGGTCACAGGGCTCCTGAGGGGCAGTGTGTGCAGGAGCCCAGGCACCTGACCTGCCACCTGGGGACTTTCTTACCCAGCAGAGGCCGTTTCTCACAGCACTTGACTGACATCAACCAAATTTACAACCTCACACCTTTTCCTAGATTTTTCAGAAAAAAATATAAATATTTTATGTTTTATGATATCCTAACTCATTTAGCCTCACGAGAATAACAAACTTAAAAGAAAAATTCTAAGTCCATCCCTTTTGATGGGCTTTCTTGTTGGCTCAGCTGTTTTGCCCTTGAGAAATGGCTTTGGAGAGAAGTTACCACAAACCAGGAGTGAGGGGAGATGTGCTCACCTTTCAGGTGGGGACCGTCCAGGCTCAAGGCTAGACCAGACCAGAAGTCCCACAGATGTGATTAGAAGCAAATTCTCCGTTTTCCTATCTTTCCCTATAACCCAGAGGATGCAGCATCCCTGCTACTCCCAGGCTCGGAGAAGCACAAACCCCTGTGTGAATCCTTCTCAGGCTCTGCATGTCCTGGTGAAAGGTCCGTGGACATAAGAATTAGCAGAACCACCTGTGAATCTCTCCGTGTGCCTTAACAGTGTGTGCACGTGTTCGAGTTTGTGGATCATTTCTGAGCGGGAGGCAAGAAGCTGGTCTAAGCCATTCAGGGGGGTGATGGATAATTCTCTAGAACCAAAATCCCATAGTACCTGTCGTGGGAACTCAATTTGTGGACTGGGAAAGAAAGTTTATTCTCTAAGAATACGTTTCTTTAGAAAACAGTTACTAGTCTGTATTATTCCTCCATAATGGGAAGCCATAGGGAAATGTATTCTTATTGTGACAAAAAATATATATATAATAAAAACTTGCCATTTCCACTATTTTTTAGTGTAAAAATTCAGTGGCATTAAGTAATTCACACTGTTGTGCAACTATCACCACTGTTTTCAAAACTTTATCACTCTGTGCAGAAACTCTGTGCCCATTAAGCAGTAACTCCCCATTCCTGCCCACCGCCCGCCAGACTGGAGCTGTAACCTCTCTTCTACTTTGTCCCTATGAGTCTATTCTAGACATTTCGTACCATGGAATCACACGGTCTCTGCCCTTTTGTGTCTGGCTTATTTTACTTAGCATAATGTTTTCAAGACTCGTCGATGATCAAGGAAAGTTTTAAAATAAACAGTCAGTGGTCATAGAAAATTCTGATAGTATAATAATTTGAAAAAACATTATTGAGGGCTGCTCCAACGATAACTGACTTTCACCAGGCACTTAGCATGTCCTAAGCACTGTGCTGGGAGGGCACATACGTTGTTTTCAAAATCCTTGCATTGGTCTTAGCAACATATTTTCAAGTACCGTGTCTGACTGGGCAAGGGAAAAAATAAACAGATGAGACTACATCAAACTGAAAAACTTCTGCACAGCAAAGGAAACCATCAACAAAACGAAAAGACAACCTAACAATTGGGAGAAGATATTTGCAAACCATATATCTGATAAGGGGTTAATCTTCAAAATATACAAAGAATTCATACATCTCGACAACAAAAAAACTGACAACCCAATTAAAAAACGGGCAAAAGACCTGAAACAGACATTTTTCCAAAGAAGATATACAGATGGCCAACAGGCACATGAAAAGATGCTCAACATCATTAACTATCAGGGAAATGCAAATCAAAACTACTATGAGATATCACCTCATGCCTGTCAGAATGGCTGTAATTAACAAGACAGGAAACAACAGTGTTGGAGAGGATGTGGAGAGAAGGGAACTCTCATCCACTGCTGGTGGGAGGGCAGACTGGTGCAGCCACTATAGAAAACAGTATGGAGATTCCTCGAAAAATTAAGAATAGAACTACTACGATCCAGCTATCCCACTGCTGGGTGTTTATCCAAAGAACATGAAAACATGAATGCGTAAAGATACATGCACCCCTGTGTTCACTGCAGCATTATTCACAATAGCCAAGACTTGGAAGCAACCTAGGTGCCCATCAAGGGACAAATGGATAAAGAAGATGTAGTATTTATACACAATGGAATACTACTCAGCCATAAGAAACGATGAAATCCAGCCATTTGTGACAACATGGATGGACATTGAGGGTATTATGCTAAGCGAAATAAGTCAGAGGGAGAAGGTCAAAAACTGTATGATGTTGCTCATAAGTAGAAGATAAAAACAACAACAAACAAACACATAGAGATTGGATTGGTGGTTACCAGAGGGGAAGGGGTGAGGGAGGAGGGCAAAAGGGATGATTAGGCACATGTGTGTGGTGATGGACTGTAATTAGTATTTGGGTGGTGAACATGACGTTATCTATGCAGAAATAGAAGTATAATGATGTACACCTGAAATTTATACACTGTTGTAAACCAGTTACTGCAATAAAAAATAAATTAAAATAAATAAATAAATAAAAGTAAAAAAGAAAATAAATCCTTGCAAGAACAACACGATAAAGAGGTTGTTATTGTCATCCTCATATTACAGGGGAGGAACTTGAAGACTAGTGAGATTAAGTCAAACTGGTAAAAGGGTTGAGTCAGTCAACTGGCTCTCGGATCAAATTCTTACCTCCTAAACTACGCTGCTTCTCCCGTTATTCTTTCCTCACTGCACCTCTGTCTGCACCTTTAAATTAGCACCTACTACAGACTCTTGGGTACCAGAGTTACTCTTGTGTGTGGCCTGTCTGCCTGACACGATGAGTTTAGAGAGAAAGACTACCACTCATTTTCATCTCCAGGGCCCAGCCCTGTGCTTGCCACATGGCAGGGACTCAGTAAATGTTTGCGGAATTGATTGAAGCATCTTAGCATCAATGCCACGGAGTTAGGCTTTGTACAAGGAGCACTTTCCCGGCTCTTATTTATTTAATCAAGGTTTTTGTTTTAAACGACAAAGCAATTTGGCTTGTTTCCTGGACGTTGACTTAATCACCCACCCTCTATACCGTCTCTCACCTATTTCAGCCCTCCTCCCTATACCGAGGTTTTAGAAAGAAAAATTATAGCCGTAGATCCTTGTTGCCACAATAGTGGCTTTTTGACTATGGTTGCTGTTACTAGTTTCTTCCTCCATCTTTTAAGGATAGATTTGAACAAAGAGTCCAAGCAAATACGATTAAGAGCACATTTTTCATATTTACGTCTTTCCCCGTAATCCAGAGGACAGTGGTAAAAAGGTCTGTTTGCTTCTGCCAGCAGAGTTAGTAGATTCAACTCTGCTGTGCATGTGTTTTCGTGAGGGTGTTAGGGAATTGCATTACAGGGTAACACACCCACCCACACAGAGAACCACAGTGACAGGCGATACCACAGGGAGAGACTGTGAGAGTCTATGAGAGGAGGACATCATTTGCCCTGACTCTTAAGTGCTTCTCCTTTTGGGCCCTTAGGCTATGGAAGAAGTTATGCAGAAAGAACGAAGAGGTGGGAGTAAAATAGAGCATAGGAATAAACTATGAAATGCATTTTACTCAAGATATTATTAGAGAAATTATTTAAAAATGGCCCAATAGACTCCCTGGGATGCCTGGTATTATGAATAAATACATCTTAAGACCTTTTCACAGGTAACTGTCCAAAGGACGCCATTTCCTCTCTTTTCCTGATCCAGGTTAGAGAAAAGTGGGTGAAGTTGATAATGATGTATTGAGAGTTGAAACCCAGGAACCAATATGCGCTATAGAGCCACTTCTGCAACTATTTTCCTTTTTTTTTTTTTTTTGCCATGCATGTATTTGTTCATTCCCAGTACACATGTAAAACAATTTGAGAGTTTTTAACCTATACCCTGTGAGAAACGACTTTCCTAACTAGAGTACAGAGCTTATGTACAGCTCCTTTGGTCTTTAGTCTCATGGCACACAATCATTTCCGAAGTTCCTTCAGTCAACACTTTTTCTTCATCTCCTTCAGTGAGATAATGTCAAACATTTGTAATGCAGCATAACAATATATTTGTCAAACTTTTGTCACAGTTTTCATACGTCATGGTGTTCTCCAACCTCCTAGTTATTTATTTATTTTCTTTAGATATACATTATTTATTTTTTAACTATCTGATCATTATTTATTTTTATGGCAGTAACTGGTTTATAACAGTATGTAAATTTCAGGTGTACATCATTATATTTTGATTTCTGTGTAGATTACATCATATTTACCACCCAAAGACTAATTACAATCCATCACCACACACATGTGCCTAATCACCCCTTTCACCCTCCTCCTTTCCCCATTCCCCTCTGGTAACCACCAATCCAATCTCTATCTCTATGTGTTTGTTTGTCGTTGTTTTTATCTTCTATTTATGAGTGAGAACATATGGTATTTGACCTTATCCCTCTGACTTATTTCGCTTAGCGTAACACCCTCAATGTCCACCCATGTCATTACAAATGGCTGGATTTCATCGTTTCTTATGTGAGTTGTATTCCATTGTGTATATACACCACATCTTCTTTATCCATTCATCCCCTGATGGGCACTTAGGTTGTTTCCAAGTCTTGGCGTTTGTGAATAATGCTGCAATAAACACAGGGGTGCATGTATCTTTACGCATGTGTGTTTTCATGTTCTTTGGATAAACACCCAACAGTGGAATAGCTGGATCGTATGGTATTTCTATTCTTAATATTTTGAGGAATCTCCATACTGTTTTCTATAGTGGCTGCACCAGTCTGCCCTCCCACCAGCAGTGGATGAGAGTTCCCTTTTCACCACATCCTCTCCAACAACTGTTGTTTCCTGTCTTGTCAATTATAGCCATTCTGATGGTTATGAGGTGATATCTCATTATAGTTTTGATTTGCATTTCCCTGATAGTTAATGATGTCGAGCATCTTTTCATTTGCCTGTGGGCCACCTGTATATCTTCTTTGGAGAAATGTCTGTTTCAGGTCTTTTGCCCATTTTTAATGGGGTTGTTAGTTTTTTTGTTGTCGAGATGTATGAGTTCTTTATATATTTTGGAGATTAACCCCTTATCAGATATATGGTTTGCAAATATCTTCTCCCACTTGTTAGGTTGTCTTTTCATTTTGTTGATGGTTTCCTTTGCTGTGCAGAAGATTTTAGTTTGATGTAGTCCCATTTGTTTATTTTTTCTATTGTTTCCCTTTCCCAGTCAGACAGGGTACTTGAAAATACGTCACTAAGACCGATGTTGAAGAGCGTACTGCCTGTGTTTTCTTCTAAAAGTTGCATGGTTTCAGGTCTTACATTCAAATCTTTAATCCATTTTGAGTTAATTTTTGTGTATGGTGTAAGATAATGGTATACTTTCATTCTTTTGTGTGTGGCTGTCCAGTTTTCCCAACACCATTTATATATTTATTTATTTTTTGTGAGGAAGGTTGGCCCTGGGCTAACATCTGTGCCCATCTTTCCCTGCTTTATACGGGATGCCACCACAGCATGGCTTGACAAGTGGTGCGCTGGTCTGTTCCCGGATCTGAATCCGTGAACCCCGGGGCGCTGAAGCGGAGCACTCAAACTTAATTCCTACACCACCGGGCCAGCCCTCCAACACCATTTATTGAAGAGACTTTCCTTTCTCCACTGTATGTTTTTGGCTCCGTTGTCATAAATTAGCTGTCCATAGATGTGTGGGTTTATTTCTGGGCTCTTAATTCTGTTCCATGGATCTGTATGTCTGTTTTTGGGCCAGTACCATGCTGTTTTGGTTACTATAGTTTGTAGTATATTTTGAAATCAGGGAGTGTGATCCTCCAGCTTTGTTCTTTTTTCTCAGGATTCCTTTGGCTATTTGGGCTCTTTTGTTGTTCCAAGTAAATTTTAGGAGTCTTTGTTCTATTTCTGTGAAAAATGTTGTTGGAACTTTGATAGAGATTTCCTTGAATCTATAGATTGCTTTCGGAAGTATGGACATTTTAACTATGTTAATTCTTCCAATACAAGAGCACGGAATATCTTTCTATTTCTTTGTGTCTGCTTCAATTTCTTTCAACAATGTTTTATAGTTTTCAGTGTACAGATCTTTCACCTCTTTGGTTAAGTTTATTCCTAGGTGTTTTATTATTTTTTCGTTGCAATTGTAAATGGGATTGTATTCTTAATTTCTCTTTCTGCTACTTTGTTGTTAGTGTATAGAAATGCAACTGATTTTTGTATGTTGATTTTGTATCCTGCAACTTTACTGTATTCATTTATTATTTCTAAAAGTTTCTTGGTGGATTCTTTAGGGTTTTCTATATATAAAATCATGTCATCTGCAAATAGTGACAGTTTCACTTCTTCCTTTCCAATTTGGATCCCTTTTATTTCTTTTTCTTGCCTGATCGCTTGGGCTAGGATTTCCAATACTATGTTAAATAGGAGTGGTGGTGAAAGTGGGAACTTGTCTAGTTCCAGTTCTTAGAGGGATAGCTTTCACTTTTTCACCATTGAGAATGATATTAGCTCTGGGTTTGTCATATATGGCCTTTATTATATTGAGGTACTTTCCTTCTATACCCATTTTATTCAGAGTTTTTATCACAAATGGATGCTGTACCTTGTCAAATGCTTTCTCTGCATCTTTTGAGATGATCATGTGATTTTTTTTAAATAAACCTTTTTTTAAATTGATGTCTTAATAGCTTATAACATTGTGAAGTTTTAGTTGTACATTATTGTTTGTCAATCACCATGTAAATGCTTCTCTTCACCCCTTGTGCCCAACCCTCCTCCCCCTTCCCCCTGGTAACCACCAAACAGTTTTCTCTGACCATGTGTTAGTTTATATTCTACACATGAGTGAAATCATGCAGTGTTTGTCTTTCTCTCTCTGGCTTGTTTCACTTAACGTAATACTCTCTAGGTCCATCCATGTTGTTGTGAATGGGAGAATTTTGTCTTTTTTAATGGCTGAGTAGTATTCCATTATATATATATATATATATATATATATATATATATATATATCCCACATCTTCTTTATCCACTCCTCTGTCATGGGACGCTTGGGTTGCTTCCACTTCTTGGCTATAGAGAATAATGCTACAATAAACATAGGGATGCATAAGCCTCTTTGGATTGTTGATTTCAGGTTTGTTGGCTAGATACCCAATAGTGGGAGAGCTGGATCATAAGGTATTTCTATTTTTAATTTTTTCAGGAATCTCCATACAGTTTTTCGTAGAGGTCGCACCAGATTGCATTCCCACCAGCAGTGGATTAGGGATCCCGTTTCTCTACAACCTTTCCAACATTTGTTGTTTTTTGTCTTGGTGATTATGGCCAATCTAATAGGTGTAAGATGATATCTTATGTAGTTTTGATTTGCATTTCCCTGATGATTAGTGATGTTGAACATCTTTTCACGTGCCTGTTGGCCTTCTATATAGCTTCCTTGGAAAAATGTCTGTTCATATCCTCTGCCCACTTATTTATTTATTTATTTATTTATTTTTTGTGGGGAAAACCAGCCCTGAGCTAACATCCGTTGCCAATCCTCCCCTTTTTGCTGAGGAAGACTGGCCCTGGGCTAACATCCGTGCTCATCTTCCTCCACTTTATATGGGACGCCGCCATGGCATGGCTGACAGGCAGTTCGTCGGCAGGCGCCCGGGATCCGAACTCGCGAACCCCGGGCTGCCAAGCGCGAACTAAACTGCTGCGCCACCGGGCGGCCCCTCCTCTGCCCACTTTTTGATTGGGTTGCTTGTCTTTTTGTTGTTCTGTTGTGTGAGTTCTTTATATATTATGGAGATTAACCCCTTGTTGGATATATGATTTGCAAATGTTTTCTCCCAGCTAGTGGGTTTTCTTTTCATTTTGATCCTGGATTCACTTGCCTTGTAGAAGCTCTTTAGTTTGATGAAGTCCCACTTGTTTATTTTTTCCTTTGTTTCCCTTGTCTGAGTAGACATGGAATCCGAAAAGATCCCTTTATGACTGATGTCAAATAGTGTACTGCCTATATTCTCTTTCAGGAGTTTTATAGTTTCAGGTCTCACTTTCAGGTCTTTGATCGATTTTTTTTTTTTTTTTTTTGGTGAGGAAGACCAGCCCTGAGCTAACATCCGTTGCTAATCCTCCTCTTTTTGCTGAGGAAGACTGGCCCTGGGCTAACATCGTGCCCATCTTCCTCTACTTTATATGGGATGCCGCCACAGCGTGGCTGACATGCAGTGCGTCGGCGGGTGCCCGGGATCCGAACCGGCGAATCCCGGGCTGCCAAGCGCGGACTAAACCGCTGCGCCACCGGGCGGCCCCGTTTGATCGATTTTGAGTTAATTTTTGTGTATGGTGATAGAAAATGATCTACTTTCATTCTTTTGCATGTTGCTGTCCAATTTTCCCAGCACCATTTGTTGAAGAGAATTTCCCTTCTCCATTGTATGTACTTAGCTCCTTTGTCAAAGATTAGTTGTCTGTAGATGTGTGGTTTTATTTCTGGGCTTTCAATTCTGTTCCATAGATCTGTGTGTCTATTTTTGTACCAGTACCATGCTGTTTTGATTACTATGGCTTTGTAGTATATTCTTAAGTCAGGGATTGTGATGCTTCCAGCTTTGTTCTTTTTTTTCAGGATTGCTTTAGCTATTCAGGGTCTTTTGTTGCCCCATATGAATTTTAGTATTCTTTGTTCTATTTCCATGAAGAATGTTATTGGGATTCTGATTGGAATTGCATTGAATCTGTAGATTGCTTTAGGTAGTATGAACATTTTAACTATGTTTGTTCTTCCAACCCATGTACATGGAATATTTTTCCATTTCTTTATGTCTTCATCAATTTCTTTCAATAGTGTCATAGTTTTCATTATATAGGTCTTTCACATCCTTGGTTAAATTTACTCCCAGATATTTTATTTATTTATTTTTGTGATTGTAAATGGGATTGTCTTTTTGAGTCCTCTTTCTGTTAGTTCATTCTTGGCATGTACAAATGCAACTAATTTTTGTAAGTTGATTTTATACCCTGCAACTTTGCTATAGTTTCTGATGATTTCTAATAGTTTTCCATGATCATGTGATTTTTTTTCCTTATTTTGTTAATGTGGTGTATCATATTGATTGATTTGTGGATGTTGAACCATCCCTGCATCCCTGGAATAAATCCCACTTGATCATAGTGTGTGATCTTTTTAATGTATTGATGTATTCTATTTGCTAGTAGTTTTTTGAGGATTTTTGCATTAATGTTCATCAGTGATATTGGCCTGTAATTTTCTTTTTTTGTGTTGTCCTAGTCTGGTTTTTTATCAGGATAATGTTGACTTTGTAGCATGAGTTAGGAAGGTTTCCCTCCTCTTCAATTTTTTGGAAGAGTTTGAGAAGGATAGGTATTAAGTCTTTGAATATTTGGTAGAATTTATCAGGAAAGCCATCTGGTCCTGGACTTTTATTTTTGGGGAAGTTTTTGATTACTGTTTCGATCTCCTTACTGGTGATTTGTCCATTCAAATTCTCTATTTCTTCTTGATTCAGTTTTGGAAGGTTGTACGATTCTAAGAATTTCTCCTTTCTTCTGGATTATCCAATTTATTGGCATATAGCTTTTCATAGTATTCTCTTATAATCTTTTGTATTTCTGAGGTGTCCATAGTAATTTCTCCTCTTTCATTTCAGATTTTACTTATTTGAGCCTTCTCTGTTTTTCTCTTGGTGAGTCTATATAAAGGTTTGTCAATTTTGTTTATCTTTTCAAACAACCAACTCTTAGTTTCACTGATTTTTTTCTATATATTTTTAGTCTCTATTTCATTTATTTCTGCTCTGGTTTTTATTATTCGCCTCCTTCTACTGATTTTGGGCCTTGTTTGTTCTTCTCTTTCCTTTAGTGCACTGTTAGATTGTTTATTTGAGATTTTTCTTGTTTGTTGAGGTAGGCCTGTATTGCTATAAACTTCCCTCTTAGAACTGCTTCTGCTGTATCCCATAAATTCTGACATGTTGTATTTTCATTTTCATTTATCTCCAGGTATTTTTTGATTTCTCCTTTGATTTCTTCATTGACCCAATCGTTGTTCAGTAGCATTTTGTTTAATCTCCACATATTTGTGGCTTTTCTGATTTTCTTCCTGTAGTTGATTTCTAGTTTCATACCATTGTGGTCAGAAAAGATGCTTGGTATTATTTCAGTCTTCTTAAATTTATGGAGACTTGTTTTGTGGCCCAGTATGTGATCAATCCTGGAGAATGTTCCATGTGCATTTGGAAAGAATGTGTATTCTTTGGTTTTTGGATGGAATGTTCTGTATATATCTACTAGGTCCATCTGGTCTAGTGTGTTGCTTAAGGCCAATGTTTCCTTATTGATCTTCTGTTTGGATGATCTATCCATTGGTGTAATTGGAGTGTTAAAGTCCCCTACTATTATTGTATTACTGTCTATTTCTCCTTTCATGTCTGTTAATAATTGGTTTATATATTTAGGTGCTCCTATGTTGGGTGCATAGATATTTACAAGTGTTATATCCTCTTGTTGGATTGTTCCCTTGATCATTATGTAGTGCCCTTTTTTGTCTCTTATTACAGTTTTTGTTTTAAAGTCTATTTTGTCTCATATAAGCATTGCTGCCCCAGCTTTCTTTTCATTGCCATTTGCATGGAGTATCTTTTTCCATCCCTTCACTTTCAGTTTGTGAGTGTCTTTAGGTCTGAAGTGTGTCTGTTGTATGCAGCATATATATATGGGTCTTGTTTTTAAACCAATCAGCCACCTTATGCCTTCTGATTGTAGCATTTAGTCCATTGACACTTGAAGTAGCTATTGACGAGTATGTACTTACTGCCATTTTTTTTAAACTTTTTTTCTGGGTGTTTTAGTAGTTCTTCTCTGTTCCTTTCTTCTTCTCTTGCTCTCTTCCCTTGTGGTTTAATGGCTTGCTTTAGCATTATGTTTGGGTTCCTTTTTCTTAGTTTTTTTGTGTATTTATTATAGGTTTCTGGTTTGTGATTATCATGAGGTTTATATATAATAACCTATGTATATAGCAATCTATATTAAGTTGATGGTGTCTTTAGTTTGACCTCTTTCTAAAAGCTCTACTCTTTTACTCCCCTCCTCACACATTTTATGTTTTTGATATCATATCTAAGCTCTTTTTTGTACATTTGTATCTGTTACCGTCTTATCATGGAAATAGATAATTTTTTCCTATTTGTGGTCTTCTCTTTGCACCCTTAAATAAGTCCCTTGAGCATTTCTTGTAGGGCTGGTTTCTTGGTGATAAACTCCTTTAATTTTAGCTTGTCTGGGAAACTCTTTATCTCTCCTTCCATTTTGAATGATAAGCTTGTCAGGTAGAGTATTCTTGGCTGTAGATTTTTTCCTTTTAGCACTTTAAATATATCATGCCACTCTCTTCTAGCCTGTAAAGTTTCTGCTGAGAAGTCAGCTGATAGCTTTACAGGGTTTCCTTTGTATGTAACTTGTTGCCTTTCTCTCGTGGCTCTTAGAATCCTCTCTTTATCTTTAATTCTGGACATTTTAATTATGATGTGTCTTGCTGTGGGCCTCTTTGGGTTTACATTTTTTTGGTGCTCTCTGTGCTTCCTGTACCTGGATGTCTGTTTCATTCCTTAGGTTAGGGAGGTTTTCAGCTATTATTTCTTCAAATTGATTCTCTGCTCCTTTGTCTCTCTCTTCTCCTTTTGAGACTCCTATAACATGGATGTTAGTGTACTTGATGTTGTCCCAGAGGTCCCTTGGACTGTCCTCACTCTTTTACATTCTTTTTTCTTTTATCTGTTCCGCTTGGGTGATTTCCTCTAGTTGTTCGTCCAGCTTGCTGATCCGTTCTTCTGTATTCTCTACTCTGCTTTTTTTTTTTTTTTTTGGTGAGGAAGACTAGCCCTGAGCTAACCTCCATTGCCAATCAACCTCTTTTTTTCTGAGGAAGACTGGCTCTGGGCTAACATCCATGCCCATTTTCCTCTACTTTATATGGGATGCCACCAGAGCATGGCTTGACAAGCTGTACATCTGTCCCTGCCTGGGATCTGAACCTGCAAAACCTAGGCTGCTGAAGAGGAGCATGTGAACTTAACTGCTATGCCACCGGCCCGGCCCCCCTCTACTCTGATTTTAAGTCCCTCTAGTGAATTTTTCATTTCTGGTATTGTATTCTTCATTTCTGATTGGTTCTTTTTTATAGTCTCCCTTTCTTTGTTGACATTCTCACTGAGTTCATTCATTCTTCTCCCAAGATCAGTGAGCATCCTTATGACTCTTTGTTTGAACTCTGTGGTAGATTGCTCATTTCTGTTTCATTTAGTTCTTTTTCTGGGATTTTGTCCTGTTCCCTTACTTGGAAAATATTCCTTTGCCTCTGCAATTTTCCTCTTTCTATGTGCTTGTATCTATGTATTAGGTTGGTCAGCTACATCTCCTGATCTTGGAGAGGTGGACTTATGTAAGAGATGCCTTGTGAGGCCCAGCAGTGTGCCCCTCCTGTTGCCAGTTCCAAATGTTCCAAGAGTGACCCCTGTGTGGGCTATGTGTGTCCTTCTGTTGTGGCAGGGTTGCTCTTGCTGTAGATGCCCAGGGAGGCTGAACTGTCCTCCTGGCCAGCTGGATGTAATGCTCAGCTACATGTGGCTGTTATGGACCCTTACTTCTCTTTATCTGGTGTGGGGAGCCCCAGCACAGTTGGATGCAAGGCCTAATAGCACATTCTTTTTGCAGTTTTCTGTTACATGAGTAGCCCCCCCACCCCTGTGTGGCTGGTTGTTAGACTCAGGGGCTTACAATAGCTGTAGGCCTCCAGCCTATAAGGCTCTTGTCAGCTCTCTCAGGACTGCTGCTGGATGAGGCTGGTCCCAGGCACCAGAGCACCCAATTGTTTCAGGCTTTGGAAGGTGGGGCTGATACCCTATGTGGCTGTTTGAGAAGTGCAAGTCTTCTGTAGCTGACAAGCCTCACTGCCCACAGGGCCACACACAGTGTCAATACAGTCCTGCCCATGTGCACACCTTGACCCCCCTGAAGTGGACCCAGTTGCCCCATGGCAGAGGCACCACACACTCCACCAATACCCCACACACTTCACCTGCTCCTTGTGCATGCCCTGCCCACAGAGGTGGACCCACTCACCAGGCTGCAGAGAATCCAGGCACCCTGCCTATGCAGGCCCACAAGTTGCCCGAGGGCTTGTGGTTGGGTGGGTCCAGTCCCTAGGGCAGGCTGCTTGCCTTGGCTTAGGTGGATTAAATCTGTGCTGTAGTGGGTGGGGCAGACCCTAGGCTAGCAGGCCAGGGGGAGAACTCCAATGGCATGTGCCAGCATCTGTGTCAGTGTGTCCACACCAGCTCACATCAATGGCCACCGCCAATGTCTCAGTCCCTGGAGAGGTCTCACCTCTCAGTGAGATGCACCCAGAGCCTATCAGGTGAATCTCTTTTCACTAAAGGACTGTGAACCTTTCTTTCTGGTGATTTTAGGTTGCTTACTGAAACAGATGAATTTGTATGTGGGCCCTTTAAGAACTGGCTTTAATTTTCTTATGTCCCAGCTTTTCTGGGGGTATTCCTTGTTGTTGTTAGTAGCCAGCAAAGCCAGATATTATGACTCTCATCTCAACTGTGCTGGGTCCAAAAAATGCTTATAGTGGTAATGCTCCCCGGCTCAGGTCCCCCACTCTTCCAGGGAAGGCTGTGTACTTTTGGTTTGCTCCCGGGCAGCTGTGAAGCACTGCGGCTTGTGAAGGTGGCATTCTTTCTCTCCAGAAGGGAATCTCTGCCTCTTCCATCTCAGTCAGGACTGTTGTTTGTTGCAGGGGTTCCTCTTATCCAGTTTTCACTTCTCTCTCAGGGGTAATTGTTCCAAGAGGAGTTGTAAGTCTGTTGTATCCATGGGAGGGGGTGAGTTCAGAGTCTGCCTACACTGCCATCTTGACTTTTCTCCTCTGCAACTATTTTCCAAATGAAATTTTGATTCCAGTGGTTGCATCTGTTACTCTCCCTCCAGAGTCTGCCCCCGGGAAACAGCGAAGTAGGTCAAGTTCTAGTTAACACGTTCTCCCCTTCCTCTTGAGGAGTCCGTTAGCCTTCTTGGCCCCTGCCCTACTCATCTGCTGTTGCTTAATACACACTGAGATATTAGCCAATAATTGAAATGTTGGCTGATGAGAGATTTGCAGGTAAGGGCATTTTCAATTTATTAGGAGAAGCTGGAAGAAGGAAAGCTTTCTGAGACTCAAAAGAAATAGAATTTCTGGCTTCTTGGCAAATGGCTGTCTGTGAAATTCTCAGGTGGGAAAGCTTGCCTGGAGATCTTTGAAGTAGGCCAGTTAAGGCTTGGAGGGTTCTGGGTAAAGTCAGTTGCTGATGACTATGACAACCACAAAAGATAATTGATCTTAATCTTTGGTCAGCAGGTAGACTGATAAGGAAACAGACAAGTTATAGTACAGCTTGGTAGTTGAGATTCCAAGGATATGAACAAAGAACTGTGGTTTTAAGTTTTGGTAGGAATTTATCAGGTGAAGAAGTGGAACAAGGGCATTCAAGCCAGAAGGGACTGGATGGCAAAGAGCGTGGGGTGGGGGTATGTGTGTGAGTGTGTGTGTGCAATACATGTAGCAATAGTGTTGGAGTGTAGATACTGGGAAATGGATATGTGCTTAAGGAGCAGGGTTGAACAGATGAGGGGCTGGGAGACTGGGTGGTCAGAGATAAACCTAAAAATTAAAACAGACTTTTTAGCAACACCATACGTGTTGAGAATTTAAATATTTGGTCAAACAAGAAAGTCAATAGTTGTAAATCCCTCCCTTGCTTAAGAAATCTGTCATGGCTTCTTGTTGCCCACAGGATAAGCAGTCTGGCTTGAATTCAAGTCTCTCTACCTTGAGGCCCCTTTACTTTCTCCTGTTCGGTCACTCAACTCCCCTTCTCCCACCTAGCTGCTTTATCCTCAGGTTCTAAAACACACGCTACTCTCATTCACATGAGTCTCCTTGATGAAAATGCCCTTTTTTTTTTTTTTTTTTTTTGTGGGGAAGACCAGCCCTGAGCTAACATCTGTTGCCCCTCCTCCCCTTTTTGCTGAGGAAGACTGGCTCTGGGCTAACATCGTGCCCATCTTCCTCCACCCCATATGGGACGCCGCCACGGCATGGCTGACAGTCAGCGCGTCGGCGGGCGCCCGGGATCCGAACTCGCGAACCCCGGGCTGCCAAGCGCGGACTAAACCGCTGCGCCACCGGGCGGCCCCTGAAAATGCCCTTTTAATCAAACCCTACCCAGCCCAGTGTCCTTGCTTGCTGGATCTTCTCCAGTGAGTCTAGTGCAAACTGATACATCCCTTTTCTGATATCAGGCATTCCCAAAGACTGCTGGTGGGAGTGTGAATTGGTGCAAATTGAAAAAATAAGATTATCAAGAGCCTCATAAATGCTTATACTCACAGGGAGTTCTCAAAGGACTAATAAAAACATCTGAAAAGCTGTTCACCCTCATTAGTAATCAATGAAATGCAAATCAAAGCAAATTAGATTAATATTCAGATAGCATTTTCCACCTCTTAATTTGGCAGAAATGGAAAAATGCTAATGCTTGGAGTTGATGTGGGTGTGAGGAGTTTAAACTGGTAAAATTTTGGGGACGACCCTTAGACAACGTGAATCAAATATACACAAAAGTTGATGGGGCATCCCACTTGTAGGAATTTATAATAATGATGGATAAACAAAAATATCTATTTATAAGTATGTTCTTTGCAGCAATATTTCAATAGGGAAAATTCAGATACTATCTAAATGTCAAATAATAGAGGTAAAATAAAATAACAAAATAGGTAAAGTAGGTAGTAAGTTTGGGTATAGTCATATACTATGCAGGAATACTATGCAGCCATTAAAATAATGGAAGTGTGGAATTGAGTAATTTAGTTATCTGGAATATGATTATGCTTTATTGTTAAGTGAAAAATTCTGGTTAAGGAAGAGTATATATGATTGTGATTCAAGGAGGTCCCCAAGACCACCCTCAGGTTCAATAATTCACTGGAAGGATTCACAGGACTCAGCAAAGCTGTTATACTCATGGTTATAGTTTATTACAGTGAAAGGATATAGATTAAAATCAGCAATGGGAAAAGGCGCATAATGTAGTGTCCAGGAAAGACCAGGTGGGCGCTGCTGGCTGTTCTCTCCCAGTGGAGTTGTGTGGACAGTGCTTATTTCTCTCAGCAACAGTGTGTGATATGCATGGAATATTGCCAACAAGGGAAGCTCACCTGAGCCTTGGTGTCCAGAGTTTTTTTTTTTTTTTTTTTTTTTTGTGGGGAAGACCAGCCCTGAGCTAACATCTGTTGCCAATCCTCCCCTTTTTGCTGAGGAAGACTGACCCTGGGCTAACATCGTGCCCATCTTCCTCCACTTTATATGGGACGCCGCCACGGCATGGCTGACAGGCAGTGCGTCCGCGGGCGCCCGGGATCCGAACTCGCGAACCCCGGGCTGCCAAGCGCGAACTAAACCGCTGCGCCACCGGGTGGCCCCTTGTCCAGAGTTTTTAATGGGGATTCGTCACATAGACATGGCTGATGACCTGTTGGCTGACCTTAGTCTCTAGCCCCTCCAGAGGTCATGCTGATATCACGTGGTCCAACCTCCCACCATGAATATTATTGTTAGCATGGACTATCTGGCCCAAGGCCCCCAGATAAACAAAGACAATCTTATCAGGCAGGATATTTCAAGGGAAATCCTGAGAGTGGTACACTGCATGGTCTGATAGCCATGTGGGGAGTAGTTCCTGGAAATTCTTCCCCAAATTACATTTTTTGCACTAGGTGTAACCTGAAAAATGACAGTGAAGAGTTACGGGTGCGTTACTAGAGTTCCACTTGGTCATCAACAATTGGTCCAGTTCATCATCATATTGTAAGACCAGAAGGTCTCCCTGAGTGAGGCCACTCAGGATTGCAGGCTTCCATTCAAAGTGGTCAGGCTCCAACAAGAGGGGTGGCCTTGGCCCCAGATCAATACTCAGGGAAGAGCAAGAGTCCCCATGAGTGGGGATGGGTGAGCAGGGAAGGGTGAGTGGGGGTCAGGACATGGGTGGGGACTTCCCAGGGGCCCTGAAGATGAGGGAGGGGGACAGAGAGAAAGCACAGGACTGGAACTATCAGGCTAAAAGTTGTGTATGGAACTTCAGTGGGATCTTATTTAGTGCAACCCAGTTCCCCTCCCCCGATGGTGGCAGGCGCAGCCCTCAGCAAATGCCTTGTCCCAGGGGGAGAAGGTTCTTCTCACGCATCAAAATGGTTACTCTAAAGATGGTTAGGACAGGAAATAGGGTTCAATTTTAAATGTTTGGACTAATTTATGAAGGACAAATAGCCCAAAAGTGTATCTGTCATATACCTGTGATGTCCCCTCCCCGTCTTTTTAGGGCTGGTGTCATAGATGACAGCCAGTTTTTCAAGGGACACATCCCTTGGAGCTTCTGCTAGTGATTCTGTCTGGAGATGGCCAGCACAGCCCCCATATGTTTCCAAGTAATCTCATCACATGACCCAGTGTCTGTTATTTGTTCCTTCTCTTCAATTGTCCCAGAAAATCGTTGTCTTCTTGAGAAGAATAAAGAAATATTTACCCCCAAATCAGTCACGTAACACAGCACAGGTGTCAAGGCAAGAAACTTTGATTCAGAAGGAATTCAGCTCTCTGCTTTGCTGTATTCTCTGGTTTCCTGTTTTTAAGATGATTCACATTAACTCATTTTTCTTTCTTATATGTCCTGGACCTATATTTTACAATACCAGACAGGGATACTAATTACACTTTAGAGCTGGCTCCCGCAGTGCTTAAACTGAGATACGTAATGACAGACCTGGCAGTAATCAATATATCTGCTCCTGTTGTAATGATTTACAGGGAGTGCCATGGTTACTGCTTGGAATAAAAGCAAACAAGCTCTGTAAATTTAATTCAGAGGAGTTATAACTTGATCACCTGGAAATATATTACAGAAGCTTCTTGTATTTTTGATGAAGCCCCAGGCAGGCTTCCAGCAAGATCTGTGCTTCAACCAGGAACATCTTCTTTACAATGAGGTAAATAATAGGTGACACTTGCCCACTGGCCCAGCTTCAGAAATACCTCTTCACCGGCAGAAGTGCTGCTCTGGTTCCACTCAACGCTCGTTAAAAATAATTATTTCACAATTAACGTCTGTGATGCCATCCATGAGTCAGAAGTCCAGCTATGAGCAGAGTCACCTGCAGGCCGGTCCAGAGTCGGGATTGTTCTTCTGAAACCACACACAGGAGTGGTGAGGCCTCCTTTTCCCTTGCACATCCTTGTAAAGGGGTTGGCGTGTGTTCGTCAGCAGAACAGGAGGGAGAGCGGGAGACCCTCTGCCCGGCTGCCGGTCCGTGGTACAAGGAACATTATTGCATTCACAAGAACAGAAGTGCTCTGCTGTCCGCCCTCCTTTCACATTGCCTTTGTTCACTTACTAATATTTACTTGTTGATTTATTGTATTAGCTGTTACATTTCCTGCCACACACACGTTCATGCGTCAGCCCTTGGTAGTCCCTGATTTAATTGTGTTGCCCGGCAACAGGACTGTTCTCTCTGCCTCTCTCTGTCCCCCCTCCAAAGCCCTCGGGGGCTGAGAGTTAACCTGATGATCCTCCTCAGAATATGGTGTTTTATCATCATCGGTCCATGCAAGGTCTCTCTTGTTTTATTTTGTTTTACTCTATTTTATTTCCGCTCCATCCCCTTCTTCCCCACAAGTAATGACTGTAATATTTTATTGTATATGTAACATAGATTTTATAGAAGGGTATATACATATATACGTACATATAAATATCCTTAATTATTCATGTACCCTTGCAAAATGTTCTGTTGTTCTGTGTGTAGGTTTTTAATTTTAATAAATTCTATTGTTTTATGAATCTAATTTTGTTTCTTACTCTTTTCATCTGTACTATATTTTTAAGATACTGGATTAAGATTTTTGTACATATATGTAGTTTGTTATTTCTAATGGCTTTCCCAGAAAGTTCCACCTTATTTTACATATGGATTTTCTAATGACAGATACTTCAGATGCCCACAACTCCCAGCTACCATAAACATGCCCATGAGTGTCCTCATACATGTCCCCTATGGGCCTTTGCAAGAATCTCTCTGGGAAATTACCCAGGGTGGGTTACTAGTCATTAAAGAAAAAAATTTTTAAAGCTACCATTTATGGAGTGCTTATTACGTAAGGCACTGTTCTAAGCACTATATATGCATTGAGTAATTGAATCCTTACAATAACCTGATGTAGTCAGTTCCACTACTATCCTTGTTTTACAGATGAAGAAATGAAACAAAAAAGATCAAGAAGCTAATAAGTGGTAGTGCAGGGTTTGAAAACCTGGGCTCTTAGCCATTGTGCTACACTACCTTCAGATCCCTACCATGCTCTCTAAAAACTTTCAAGGTGTTGTTTCTGAGTCTATCCAGCTTAGAATTTGGTCAGAACAATCGGTCACAACGTGTGAGGAGTGAAGACATCCTCTAGATCTGTTGGGTGGAGTCTTCTCCCTCCCTCCTTCCAGACACACTGACTCTGTGGAAACCTCCAAGCTCATTGCCCCGCCAGGGCCTTTGCACCAGCTGTTCCCTCCTCCCGAATGAGGCTTCCTTTCTTCTTTGCAAGGCTCATTCTTCAGTTCTCAGCTTCACTGTCCCCTCCACAGAGAAGTCCTCCCTCACCACCCGTCAAAAGCCATCACCTGATAATGCTGTTGTGTCACCCTATTAAAATTAACTAAAATTAATTCCTTGGCTGGAAATCATATTTTCTTTCATGTAATTTATTTGCTTATTATCTTTCTCCTCCCACTAGAACCTAGGTTTCAGGAGAGCGGGGATGTTTGTGTCTGCCTCGGTCTCTAGTGAATCCCTAGAATCTAGAACAGTGCCAAGTGCACAGGACGTATTCCGTAAATATGCATGAAATGAATTGATTCTCTAATCTTGATTTCCCTCTAAAATCCATGTGGTGAGGTAATTATTGAAATAATCTCAGTCATTTTTGGAAGATAACCATATGTTGTTGGGTTATTTTGCCTGCAACAATTCTTACTAGCCACTCTATGAAGTGTTTTTTCCTTGATTTGTCCCACATGTGTCTTCTTTCTGGCTTCAAAGGTCGCTTCTAGTCCTGAGACACTAGATCTTCGGGAGTAAGCTCATATTTCCCTTCGCTATATCTTTTGTGACTTAAAGGCTTGCCCTTGTGTCCCATTTCAGCTGTCGCCTTCCTAGACTTAAGAATTTTATCTTCCAACTTTCTATTTGTGAACACAAAATAAGTTCATTTTTTCATCATCTTGGCCTGTTTCATCTCTGTCACGTCCTAATTTAAATTTTATAATTTTGAATCTATATTTTTGGAGGAAATGACTAACTTTCTTATGCTTTAGGTTGGGGACTTAAAAACATGTTGATTTCGTTCCTGTGGTGAAGACTTGGCACACGTACTTATTTATTTACCCTGCCCCAAGAGATGTTACTTACCATAGGCCCAGAGGACGGGTTAAGATGAATGGAGAGATCTTGGAAATGCGATCAGAAAAGACAGCTGGCATTCTCTTCCTGGCAGAACCGCTTTGCGCTGTGGTTCTTTGTAGGCATGTTGAGTGTGTTTGTGGAGGAGCAAGTTTGCTGGTAGAAAGGAATCTTCAGGTACAGGGATTATTTTGCCCAGGTTTCACTGAATTCATGGTTTTCAGAGTGGCCAAAGGCGAGCATATGCTATTACTCATGCAACATCCACTTTAAAGTGTTAGCTTTCATACGTTGGTGTATTTAGGAGGACACAAACCCTTCCTCAAAAAATAACACAATTATTTCCTCTTTTCTGTGTTCTGATAAGTCTATCATGCCGTATCAGCACTAACAAAGAGTAAAATTAGATATATTTTCTTCAATGTACCTCTCCCTTTGCAATTCCCCCTTCTACCCTTCTCTGCTTCGTTACCCCCCATTCACTTAACAAATACTGCCTTGTGTAAAATAAAGTCGCTGTCCTCCTGGAACTTACTGATCTTTGTGTCCACACAGTTTATGGTAGGTGCGACTGGGAAAGGAAGTAAGCATGTTGTGGATCAAATGCTCTTGTTGGAGAGGGTAAACCCTGAACTTGCCAGTTCATCCTTTTAAAATTTGTTTGTTATGAACTTTTATAAGTGCTGATTTTCTTTTCTCAAGGGACTTTATGGCATTCTCCCTGTGCCTGTTGAATCACATTTGCAAAGCAGAATCATGGCAAAGACCCTTATGGCACGATGCTTTCTACATAGACTGGAGTGCTATCACCGTGTATTGGCTTTAGGAATTACTGAAGAACAGAGCGGCTGGGCTTTTAACTGGAATCCACACTTATTTGGTATACATTTAAATGCTTCACTGAGAATTGATTAAGAGCAAATGGCTTCCCAATGGCAACAGAAGGCTGGAAAGTGGGAGTAATAACTTGGGACTACAGCTCCTAATGCACATGCAGTGCATTTAGAAAGATTCCCACCTCCAGATGCATTATACATGCCTGTTACCTAGTTCACGGGCCTGGATCCATTTGTCCATTATCCAGTATTACTCCCTTATTCCAAATAAGACTCAGAATATATTCTGGACATTACTTAACTCTAACCACATTTTATCAAGCTGTGTGTAAATTAATCCAAAACATGAAGCCAATATCCATTAAGCTACTTTATGAAAAATGGGGGAGGTGAGGGGTGTGTCGCAAAAGACGCTTAACCATGGCTGCATCCATATAAGACCTATGGTTGAGGAATGACTGTATCTCTACAGCTTTTGGAAAGATTATATTCCCGAGAGATGTATATTTCAGGGCTTGGAATTTTCTTTTGCTGATGGCTGAAACTTGCTTCTAAGAGAATCACGTGGAACAAAACATGAGGAATCACTTTTAGGAATTAAAACTATTTTGGATTTTTTATTTATCAATCTGGTTTCTAATATAATTTCAGTTAAATGAAAGACATTCACAAAGAATATTAGGCATACATACATAATTTCCTTCTTTCATTCTAGTTTACATGCTGTTGCTTTTAGAGAGTGAAATTTTGTGTTATTTCCCAGGGATGGAATCCTCCTTGACTTTACAGAAAGAATATTTAGCCCAGCTTTTCACAACTCTAACCTCCGCAGTCACCGTGCTCACTGGAAAAATTAAAAAACCTGACAAAACAAAACTTAGAATCTGGAACATTTAGAACTGTTTCTTGGCCTACTTGAGAGGAATTTCCACGTTTTCATAGCCATCTCCGAATCCAGTAGTTGCTGTAAAAAATCTGAGACTTGGAAATGGTGCAGACCATCCAAGCAGACCTGTTCTTAAAGCACATTTTCATCTGGAAAATAAACTTGAAAATGCATGCTGGGTATTAATACCTGTGTGCCCATGTACCTTTACGACCTTCTGCCAGTCTTTGCTCCATGAGAGATAACCGACTTTTCAACATGGTCTCCCTGTTTCATTGATGATGAGTTTTACATACCACTCACATCAAAGAAATAGTGCTGTGAAAGAAATCTAGTTTAAGGTTTCCAATATTATCATGCAGGGTATATGTAGTGTAGGCACAGAGCCACCAGGCTCTGTGAAAATGTCACATTTGGTTTCGTGTTGTCTTATTTATAAGCCAGTCGAATACAAGCCCCCAACACATTGGGGCATGTTATAAACCATAAGTCACACCCAGGTGGGAATTTAGGGCTTTATGCACATGTAGTTCTGATTTTTCCGGCCTTTGGCTATTGCGTCTCCTAATACTGACAAGTAAGCTCCCTGGCAGTCTACCTGATTAATAATTTAGCAGTTGTACAGCAATGCCCCATAAGTCTCCACATTCCTGGACATGGCCACATTGTTTCTTTGATGTGACTTACAACCACAGCCATAAAGTGAGTCTTCTAATAGGCTCCATTGCCTTTGGGCTTTATATTTGGATTTCCAAGTATTCTGCAGTCAAGAATCAATGGTACCTCACAATCATCTTGGGAAGAATGTAAAACAGCTCTATCTTAAATATAGGGCAAAGAGGGACAGAGGTTTAGGGACTTGACTGAGGTCACATAGCAAGTCAGGGGGACGGAAAGGGTTAGGACTCTATCAGCAGACTCTCAGGGTCCACTCTCACCAAAATGTCATTTAAAAAATGGTGCCCATTGGTTTTTAGCTCAAATCAGCTAGACACACTGTTACTCTTTCTCATGTATTTCAGGATCAGGTAGTTCTATTGGGACTTGCAATTTAGGAACTATATCTGGCTGGCTAACTGGAGTTCAATTTGATAACTGCTGCCTTTCTTTTGGAAAACTGCTTGACGGGATGGTGAAAAGGTAAAAAACATTAAGAGGTTCCAATCAGGTGCTAATTGTTTGGAGTCATGCGGCGTGAAGGGACCATTAAAATGTTTACACCATAAGAGAAAGGAGAGGGAGAAAGAGAACAAGTGGAAAGACAGAAAAGACAGATCCCATTACAGAAGGAAATAAAATTTCTTCTTGACACACACTGATGCTACATGTTCATACCCAGCAGCTGTGTGCTTTTTCCTGAAGTGCTTTCTACGGCTTGCATCTCTGTGCCCAGCTCTCAGCTGGCATCTGGTGGCTGCTCAACAGGTGTTCAACTCTTTGGCTCACGCCAATTCTTTTTCCTGTGCCTCTGAATTCCTGCTCCTGTTAGGAAAGGATGCTTGTTTATCAAACGCAGGAAATTTTCCACAAAGGCACTCCAAACTCTTGTTCTCAGCTCTTTGATAAAAACTTTCATATAACAAATCTCTTTCTCTGAGCAGTTGGTTGAAAGCCACAAGGGGAAATATAGTCTTATGTATTAAGAAGGGCCAGAGAAGAACTTAACAATAATATAAATTCTTACCTCCTGAATGAGCTTCCTCGAGCTCAAGTGAATACGTTGAGAGCTTACAATGGTACTGATTTTGCATTCATTCCAAGTCCCCGCTCCGAGCTTCTCAAAACATAGATGCTTGCTTTACACAGAGGATGCTTCCTGTACAAACAACCCTAAATCAGCCATCAGCTGTCCCCGAAACTTTAAAACAGCCTCTTATTTAAAAGGGTTTTTTTTCTGTTTGTTTTGTCTGTTCTTATTATTTAAAGAGGATACCACTAGGCTATTTGTGCTCAACTGATAATGTACTAGGATATAAGAGGTCAAGATTTTGCAGGATATGATTGACAAAGCAAGATGAAGCACTGAGCTGGGGTCAGAATGTCATGGCTATCTAGGCTGCATTGGCCTAAGCTTTCAAGGGAGGGAGCTGGAAAAAAGAGCTGCTTCTTTTTCTTTACATAAACAAATTATTTATCATTTAGAATATTCTGGATATGGCCTTCATAAATAAATTTAGGAGTTTTTGTGAAGACCACTACCCCAAAGAGAAGCCACGATTTCCAGCACTCATTTGGCACTTAACTTCGTTACTTAATACCTTATCCACCTGTTTGTGTCCTGTCTGCTGGCTGGATCATAACCCCTTAAGGGCAGAGACTGTGTCACACCTCTGTTGGTCTTAAATGATGGTGAGATGGGAGACTCCCTGATCCCTGCAGCCAATCCAGTGCCTGAGGTTTGAAAATTTGGTGAGAGAAGTGTTGGGTTTCATTTTTCACCTTTGGTGGCAGGAAGGAGGAAAGAAGAGAGAGAAGGAAAAGGGTGAGAACATTCTAGTCTCAGGGGTTGTGTCTGATTGTTTTAATCCCCTAATCATTTTGGGAAGAAAGGCAAAGTGCTAAGACAATGCATCCAGAATAAAGCATGGGAGATGCAAGAAATAATGTTTCCATCTGGCATTATTTGTTAAGTTGCAAAAGTAATACCTGTAAAATAGGTTTTAAAAAATCAGAAATATTTCTAAGACATATGTTTAAAATTTTTTTCAATCTGACAATACATAAAAGAACCCTTAATGGTAGTCATCTTGGTCAAATAAAGAGCGTTCATTTTCAGTACGTCATTTGTAAATGTTACATTGTTCTGATATTTAGTCATATTAAATGCTTTTCATTTAAAATGTAATTTATGGAAGAATGATCAAGACCTTTTAAAATTAAGGGTGTTCATGATAGTGCCTGAGGCCAGCAACTGTCAAAGGGCATTTGGATTCCCTTTTGTTCTGTTACCTTGACTTGGATGGGAATTAACGGGTCCAATGTCTCCTTTGGAACATGTCATGTGCTGGTGCAATGTGCCACTGGCAGCTCTGGATAACATTTTCCATTATTCAAGAAATTGGGATCCTCCAATAAGTTAGGCATACCAACTATTTTGAAAAGCATACATATATATAACCCAAACAAACTAGAATTTCCATTTTATTGAGGCAGGCCATCAGAAAATAGCATCAACACCTTTTTAACCTCCTTGTAACCCCTTACAGGAGAAGAAGGAAAAAAGTGATCAGATTTAATTCTTCAATATGTTGGAGTCTAAACATTTTTTAAAAAGTGCTTATTAAATATAAGAACCTGAACTATAATGATCATAAATGGTGGTCAATTCTAGAAATAAGTTTTGTGTAATCTTTTAAAAAATAAATAAGTGAAATTATTTTTTGGATCTTCCACTGGGAGCTTTGTCCTCATTTGCTTATACAAAGTCTATTATTTTTAAATGAAATCAATGGAATAGGTCGAGGTTCCTGATTAAACTGAGGTGTGATTGACTAGACATATCCATTCTCTGAGAAGCAACAATCAGTTACTAGGTTTGTGACGAACCTGAGGTTCAACTGTACCTGCCAAGGAAGATCCCGAATCACAGAAGTGTGTTTGTTTAGGATGGAACAATACATGGAGTAGATGACAAAATATGACAGTGTTTTCCATAGGATTCCCGAGTAACAGAAATAGTCATCATTACTTGAAATAACTAGTAGTTAACTTGAAGTAACTAGAAATAGCAATCATTACTTGATTTTATTGTGGTGTGTCCATTCAATGACACTGCCTGCTAGGATTTTGTCACAGGGGCTTAAAAACTAGAGATTTAAAGCAAAATAAGAAAAGCAACCTAATTTATGCATTCACTAGAAAGTGTCTATCCTCTTGCTACAACCATAAAAGAAACAGAACAAACAAATCATAACATCTGGCTCTAATTCCCCACTGAGGTGCTTACACACACATATAATGTAGCCCAATATGTTGCAGGTAAAGCAGAGGAAAAATCTTTTATAACAGCTGGTCACCACAGTATTATAGCTGATAGTTACAGATATCGAATAGGTCTAAGACCACACACATGGAACAATATTATCTTGTTGAATTCGATGAATAATAAAACCAACAATCCCAATATGAAACTACTTCCCCTGGTTCCTAATGCTTCTTTCCAGTGTGTTGATTATGTCATTACACGACAGGTACCGTGCACTGTTTTCCTTCAACTACCTTGGGTGGGAATCTCAGAGAATTGGCATAAATGGAGGTCTCTTTTGAAAACTGGCAAATAACAGGTTCTCTTTGCCCTTTTCTCTCCTTTTCCAATTTACAGGACATCCAAGGAAATAGTATATGAACACGAACTAGTTACTACAACAGCCCGTTAAAAGTTGACTATATGCAAAAGGAAGAGAGCGCTGGAGACCATACGTATGTGCATCAGCTTTTTTCAAGAAAAAATACCCACATTCTAAGGGCTTTTCAAAATGTAGAAAACTTGCCCAGTTTTTAGAACACCTCTAAACACACACAAAATAAGACAGATATTACCTACAAATTTCAACCATTGCTTAAACTCTAAAAGCATTTCTTGTATTATTTTGTTTTCATACAGAAGGGGAAACTCAGCTATAAAGAAATATTAAAAAGTATTTTTGTGGTGATCAGTCACAAGAATTTTCTGTTGCTTGCCTCTCCCAACTTGTGCTGATATTTCAAGGATGTGCTCAAGAGTACGAAGCAGGGTGCTTTTGTCCCTTTCCCTCCTCCCTCATAACTTTCCCCTCCCTATCCCATAGCCAAATAGACACCCCTCAAATGAGCCATTCCTTTTTGCTTTCGTCAATGGTCTCTGTGAAATTGGGGTCGTTGTTCATGATGGCGGCATCCGCGCTCTCTGCTGACTCTGCTCCCTTCGCTTCATTGGTGTGGTAGGTGCCCTTGTGACGGAACATGTACCGAATGAGGAAGACCAAGGTGCAGAGAATGGTGAAAATCACCACGGCAATGACCCCTGGTGGAGACAGGAGAAGTACTAGAGGTTAAACAAATCTTATATATCCCTCCAACACTTTTTCCCCACTTCACCATGGTTCCCTCAAACACTACCCTCTCCCATATAAAACACAAAACGCCAAAACAATAACAACAAAAACTGACATAACTAAAGAAAAAATTAGACCAATTCACCATTATACTTGGAGATTTCAACACTCTTCTCTAAGTAATTGATAGAACAATTAAACAGAAAATTGGTAAGAATTTAGAAGACCTCAAAAACACTATTAACAAACTTGACCTAAGGAAATAATACTGATTTGACACATCTTTCTTAAAATATAGGGAGGAGGAAATACTATTCAACTCACTTTATGAAGCTAGTATTATCTTGACACTAAAACCAGACAAACACATTACAAGAAAAGAAAACTATGGGGCAATATTCCTCTTTAATAAAATTTTAGCAAATCAAACCCAGCAATGTGTAAAAAAGACTATATTATGATGAAGTGGTATTAATTCTAGGAATGCAAGATTGGTTTAACATTAAAAAACAAAGCAATGTAATCAACTGCATTAAGCAAATAAAAGAAAAACCATATGCTCATCTAAATAGATGCAGAAAAAGCATATGACAAACTTTAACACCCATTCATTATAAAGCCTCTCAGGAAACAATTAATAGAAGGAAACTTTCTCAATCTGATAAAGGGCATCTATGAGAAACCTACAGCTAATATCCTACTTAATAGTCAAAGATTAAATATATTCCCCCTAAGATATGGAACAATGCAAGAATGTCAGCTCTCAGTACTTTTATTCATGATTGTACTGGAAGTCCTAGACAATGCAATAAAACAAGAAAAAGAAATAAAAAGTGTAAAGATTGGGAAGAAGTAAAAACTTTCTTTATTCTGAGATGACATTGTCTATGTAGAAAATTCTAAGGAATATAAAAAAAAGTTGCTAGAACTAATAGTAAACTTATCAAAGTCACAAGATAGAAAGTCAATATGCAAAAATCAATTGTATTTTTATATACTAGCAAGAAACACTTGGAAAATGAAAGTAATAAAAGAATACCATTTATAATAGAAAAAATTGAACACAGTTGTTCAAGACTGTGCACTTAAAACCATAAAACCTTGCTAAGAGCAATTAAAGAAGACCTAAATAAATGCACAGATATACCATGTTTAAGGTTAATATTGTTAAGATGTTCATTCATAGATCTAATGCAATCCCAATGAAAATGACAGCAAACTTTTTTTCAGAAATTTACAAGGTGATTCTAAATTTTATATGGCAATGCAAAGGACCCAGAATAGGCAAAATAATTTTGGAAAACAAAAAAGAAATAATTGGAGAACTTATACTGCTTATTTCAAGACTTCCTGTAAAGATACAACAATAAAGCAAGTGTGGTATTGGCTAAGGAAAGACATACAGTTCAACAAAGCAGAATAGAGTCTAGAAAATAGACATACACATATATAGTCTATTGGTTTTTGACAAAAGTGGCAATAAAATTAAACTGGGAAAAAATATAGTCTTTTTAACAAGTGGTCTTGGAATAACTAGATATTCATTTGGAAAATAATGACTTTGACCTTTATCTCACACTATATACAAATATTAACTCAAAGTGATTGTAGGCTTAAAAATTAAAACTAAAGCTTTAAAACTTCTAGAAGAAAACATAGGAGAAAATTTTCACAACCTTGGGGTAGGCAGATTTTTTAGATAGGATTAAAACAAAATCACAAACTATAAAAAGATGAGAAAAATTGGACTTTGTCAAAATTAGAATCTCCTGCTTTTAAAAAAATATCACTAAGAAAATGAAAAGGCAAGTCACAGACTGGGAGAAAATATTCACAATACAAATGTCTGACAAAGGACTTCTATTCAGAATATAAAAAGAACTCTTACAACTCAATAGCAAGAAGTCAAACAACCCAGTTAAAAGATGGGGAAAGATCTAAACACACACTTCACAAAAGACTTACAAATAGCAATATGCACATGAAAAGATATTCAGCATTACTAGTCACCAGATAATCGCACATTAAAACCACAAGTGAGATAACACTACTCATCCACTTGAGGGGCTGTATCGATGAGATTGTGGACCAACTTGACCACTCAGATATCGATTATGGGAATGTAAAATGGTTCAACCATTTTGGAAAACTGTATGGAAATTTCTTATAAAGTTAAATATCCACTTTCTATAACACCCAGCAATCGCACTCCTAGGAATTACCAAAGAGGCATGAAAACTTATGTTCACACAAGACTTGTACAAGAATATTCATAGCAGCTTTGTTCAAAATAGCCCAAACCTGGAGACAAACCAAACATCTATCAACAGATGAGTAGCTAAAACAAATTACAGTACATTCATACAATGGAGTACAACTTGGCAATAAAAATAAACCGACTATTGACACATGCACCAATGTGGATAGATCTCAAAAACATTATGCTGAGTGAAAGAAGTAAGGAACAGCAGATCGCATATGATGTGATTCCATTTATGTGAAACTCTAAAAGAGGCAAAAGTAACCTAAGTGACAAAAAGCAAACCAAAGGTTGCTTTGGTTGGGAGTGGGGCAAGGGGAAGGATGGACTACAAAGGGGCACGAAGAGCTTTTTGTGGATGGAAATGTTCTATATTTTGATTGTGGTGGTGGTTATGGGTGTATGCATTTGTCAAAAGTCACCTACCTGTTACACTTAAATAAGTGCATGTTATACTTCAATAAAGTGGATCTTAAAAAAGCAAAAAACAGTGAGGATAGAGACGTTGATAAGATTATACCAGAACTTTGGACAATGTGATTTAAGCAGCATTCTGAATGCATTCTAATTTTATAGTCATATATATTTCTTATAGGCATCTACTTTCTTCATGTGGAAAAGAAACCTACTGACTAAGCCAAGTGGATTGGCTGAGTTTAAAATCCTAGATATATTTGCAATCTTAGCCATCTTCAGAGAGGCAGGAAACATCTTCATGAAATAAGACAGAAGCAGGGAGAGAAGAAGTCAGTGGGCAACAGGGCTATCAATACTGATCCAAATATGAGAGATTACACCAGGAGAGTCAAATTATTCTGCAGCTGTCTCTGGTGAGAAGAGAAGACTGAAATATTTTAGATAATCTGGCTTATTAATTTCCTGGTAATTTTTACTAAGATAACTGAAACCAGCCTAGCACAGTTCTTCCCATTTTTGTAGTAAGCTATCCTAGACTATTTGGGGTACAAGAGGGTAAGAGTAAAAAAAGACAGGAGGGAATAAAGAAATGTCCAGGCATTGCCACAACTGCCGACTTGCACACTCAGATTCTGGCTGGCTCACCACTGTCATTCTTTTTTTACAAATTTGCACTAAAAAGTAGCCAGGTTACATTTTCCACAGTTTCTCCACATCTATCTATCACAATCTTAAGGCATATTTAAATAGCAAAATGAACAAAGTACAAATCTAGACAACTCTTTTTTTCTCTTAGACTATGATTTTATTGAAAGTTACTACCTTCCACAGGTGAGTAGCCACCTGCTGTTCTAAAGAAAGCCTGTTCTATATGTCACCTACCTCCAATGATAGCGGAGTTTCTGTTGACTCCATTCCTTATAGCTTGGCCTTGTCCTGGGTTATATGGAAAATCAGCACTGGCTGTGGAGACAGAAATGAAAAGTCAAGTGTAAGAATCAAGTATATCATTAATACCAAGTAATCTGATACCTATTTCTTCACACAACTCTTCAGCACTTCCTGTTTTCCCAAATGAGATTTCATTTAGACCCTCTTGCTATTGTTTCCTACAAGAATCATGGCAACCTCCACTTCCGTTCCTGCTGTTCTTTCTGCGCAAGATCCGGACAAGCACTGTAGCTCCTTCAGAGGAATATTAATGAGTCTTAGAACTATCTGAGCAGGCTTGTCCAGTTCCACTGACAGACAGGCTTACAAATTAGAATACTTTTTCTTCTATTTGTCTGAAATCTGCCTCCCATGTACTTTTGTCCCATTCACAACTGGTGGCAATGGACATATTTGTAGACGAGCTTTCTACAGCTTATAGCTTAGTTTAAAAAGTAATCATTTCATTTAAAGAATAAGTAAATAAATAAAACATTGTACACTTCAGGAATTTGTAAGGGGGCAATATTTCATAAGAGTTGAAAAAGAATATTAACTGCCTAATAAATTGTCTCTTTCTTTCCCTATTATAAAAAATAAGAATTAGTTGTATTCAATGTAGATGTTTCTCTAAGTGAAAACAAATTTCAAGCACACAAAAGGCAAATAGATCCCTAAGTCTTTCTATAGGTCAGCAGAGTATCTGTTATCATCCATTCAAGCTAATTCAACTTCAAAAACGATTTCACATTTGTTGGACTTCTATTTGAGAAGTTAAGGTTTAAGGTAAATCTTCCAATAGAAGCAGCTTCTCCTATAGCCATGGCTACTGGATGTCACCAATTAAATATAAAAGAATTTTTTTTTGTTTGGTGGGGAAGATTAGCCTTGAGCTAACATCCCTTGCTAATCCTCCCCTTTTTGCTGAGGAAGATTGGCCCTGGGCTAACATTCATTTCCATCTTCCCCTACTTTATATGTGGGATGCCTGTCACAGCGTGGCTTGATAAGCAGTGTGTAGGTCCGCGCCTGGGATCCAAACCTGCAAACCCCAGGCTGCCAAAGTGGAGCGTGCAAACTTAACCACTACGCCACCAGGCTGGCCCCGTAAATATAAAATAAGTTTAAAAGTAGTTATTTGGCACAACTGAATGTGCACATACTGAGGAAACAGGTTTCTGGTATGATTCAGGGAGAATCTCACTAAGGACTCAGGTTTTCTAAGGCTAATTTATTCCCAGGGCTATGGACTTCCAAGATTCCCCGGAATAATGATAAAACGTAGGTAGAGCTCTTTCTCCTTCTTTTCACTAGGAAATATGGCAACAACAAGGGAGATTCCAGATTCTGCCAGCACATGCTATTTAATCCTTTTTCTTTTAGACTTGGTATTCTTACTTAGGACCAGGAAAATTATTCTTTCCTAGATGTATCACACTCCAAATTCACTCAACCATCAGGACCATTCAAACCTATTAATTTGATTAAAACCACGGACATTAAGAAAGGTACAAATGCAAGAGAACTTAACTCTGAGTCCTCAGGACTTTTCACATTCCCCTAAATCTTTAACTGGTGGAGGCGGAAGAGACCTTTTGGTGCTATAGGCTTGTTTTAACTGGCCCACTCCTCAACCCCGTCAGATGGGTGGGGAAATTCACATAGGCAGAGCCAGTGTCAAGTACAGTGCAGATGACTACTTCCCAGTAGCTCCCTTTTCCACGTCCCTTCAGGATTTTCTAGGGTAGATGGCATGGACTGATATTCAAATCCAAATGTCAGCCCAAGAATGCAAAGATCTTGTGTTTATAGGCTTACCACCTGATATTAGATTGACCATAAAATTATCATATGTGAATAAAACTGGCTTACATAAAAACATAATGTTTTTAAAAATCTTGGCTTTCTTCTTTAAACCCGAGTTTTCCCTTCAGAGAAATATTATCAGTAGATGTGACAAATAAATTCATTTGTTCATTCAGCAAATCGTTGCAGAATACCTACTATATGTCAGGCATATAGTGCTGGGGATACACAATGAGTAATAAAACAGACAAAAATTGTTATTAAATGAGAACTTTCCACGCCTCATAGAAGAGTCTGGTTTATAGAGTCAGAATACTAATCTAAAGCCTGGATGTGGTTTTGGCAATGATCCCATCCATTTACAGTGAATTGCCTGAAATCGCTTTGTAGCTACCACATTGTAACTCATACGCCCACGAGTTACATGGGTTAAGACTTGGTTAATGTACATAATTCTCTGACACAAACCACCCTTCAAAGACTGAGAGCTGCTTTTCAAGGATGAAAGCTCGTACCTTCACTGCTCATCTTTGGCATAGCTTCCAGGCCTTTTGATGTTGTAATGATCCTTCTCTGGACACTATTTAGTCCATAGCCTTTAAAAAAGTCATCAAGCTTGTAAATGGCCTAGCTGGGACTAGAACCCAGGTAGGGATAACTCCAAGGTAAATAATCTTCCCTATCCTGCCTTCTGAGGGCTGGGAAGAGTCAGACAGGTGAGCTGTTGACGAAGTCCCAGCTTCCAGACAATTTAGCTTGGGTAGGGCCTATGGCAGAAGCAGCCTTTTTTTAGGGGACGCAGGAGAGAAATTTGTTTTGTTTGGACATATTGAGTTTGAGGTGCCTATAGGACTCCCAGGTGGAGATATCTACTAGACATCTGGATATTTTGTGAGTAGGTCATATTTCTCTTCTCCTTTTGATAAACACAGAAATCTCCTGACCTCCTTTAAATAATATAAATCTCCAAAATACGTTAAGTATGGTGACAAAAAATTACAGTGGTAATTTTGTTATTATTCTATTGTGTGATATTCACGGTACTATGAAACAATTGGCTTTTCTGCTTCAGGTAGTGTGGATGGTAGAACACAGCATGGTTTCTCTCTGCTCCAAAGCCTACCTTCTGGCTTTGCATCCTTGGCCACAAAACTGCAGAAAAACACAGATGCTTAGAGACATTGATATCCTTCTCGCTGGTTCCCTTGATGTCATTGATATAAACAGTAGTGACAGGTGTGGGTGTGACGTGGGATGACCCAAGGAAAAAGACAAGAGCTAGAAGAGAACTTTTGAAAATATCCCAGAATCGCCTTTGGTAAACAATCCGAACTCCTTGGCATGGGAGGAAGGCCTCTGTTGAGCTGAGTTTCTCTCCTGCCTCTTCCCTCATGGGACCACTTTTCCAACTTAATATTCTAGGCACATGGATTCCTGATGCTTCAGATCAACGTGCCTTTGCTCTTCCCTATGGCACGCTCTGTCTGGACATCTGGTTTGCCTTTCCTCTCTTTGTCCATTAAATCTTACCTCTTTCCTGAAACCATCCCCAGCCACCTCAGATTAAATGTCTGGCCCTCTTTTCAGTGGCTATAACCTTAATTCTCGTCACTCCTTATGTGGTAATCATCCTCTTAAAGGCAGAGGCCAATCTTAAATATGTTTGCAGCCCCAATGACAAGTAGCGCAGATACGTAGTGAGAGCTAATTGGATGTTTGTTGACTGGGCTAATAAAAATCAGTCCATTAAGAGGTGTGTAAATGTTTGTGTAGCCTCTTCTAATTATAAAGTCTCCCGTGCAGGTATAATTTTGAAAGTCACTTGCCTAAACTCAACTCAACCCTTAAAGCAAGGCAGCATTCCTATTCTTCCCAACAGAGGAAATGGACATGTAGAATATAGAAAAGCTACTAGTGATTCCCATGTCCATTAGTCTTTGGTTATTATCGGAAAACAATCAGTGGAAAACCCTCAGGTACAACAGAAGTCCTTATGAAATTCAAGGGCAGGGTTCTGTTTTTTGCATGACCATCTCTATTTTCATGGCTTTATTTATAACTTAAGCCTGGTTGTCCTAATGCATGTGAATGCTTACTCCCTTGAGGCATATCCATTTTATTCTGATAGATATATTTCAAATGATTTCATTGTAACTGTTCTTTCCCCCGGGCACCGACATTCTCTTGGAAATGCACGTAGAGAAACACAGAGACCAAGAGACGCTACTGAGACCAAACCACAAATCTCACCTGCATGCTCCATTCTGCTAATTTCCATGCCCCATCCCCCTGAATTTGCTAGGAAAGCTGAGCAAATTGGTGGTGCTGGAGTATCAAGGAACCTATATTTTGGGAAACGTCATGAGTAGGTCCAAAATAGACTTTAGATAGTAACAGTCTCAAGACCAGACTTGCATCAAATAGGCAAAGACTATATTCAATACAGTTTTCTTCTGGATCCCCAAATGACACTACCAGATGATAATCACCGAAGCTTGGCGCTCTTCCGGCTCTGACTTGGTGTCTCAGAGGCGTGTGCATTTCTGCTTATTTCCCTTGCACACGTCCTTCTTGTTTGTCTGGTCGTCCCCATTATATTGATAGACCATGTTTCCTCTGCACCACCCAGAGATTAGCTCTCCTCCCTCCACTCACCATAGGACAAGCAGAACATGTTGCCCTAAGAATTGGTGATGGGAGATTCTTCTCCCACGAACACACTTACTAAACAGCCTGGCTGAGGCTTCAGAGCCCATATATGCACTCTCGCCCTCCTCACCCACAGAGAAGGCAACCTGTCATAGATCCCAAGCATACTCAGACACGGATCACATTCACACTGTAACGCGCAGACATTCTTCCCTTCCACTGCCTTTACCTTCCATGTGAGAAGCAATCTGAGAGCTCAGCATTGGTGCACTTCTCCTTTTCCCTTCCTCCACCTTCAGGTGGAAGAAAAAGGAAATAACAAGCATACTTTGAGAGAGCAGGCCTAGGGGAAGGTGTCCCATAATTATACAGAAACAGTAAAATGGTCAGGTATCAGAACTGGGCGAGTAAAAACACATTTCCTCCCAAAATAGAAAACATCAATGTTTTATTCCATTTCTAAAGGCTTTTGCCCTTCCCTTTGCTACATTCTTGGGAAGATTTGTCAGAAAAGCAAATAACTGTCTAATTAGCACCTCTTCTGTGTGTGCACTGAGCAGTGTGGGGTCCTTCCCTTGGCAGCAGGGACAACCGGGGCTCTTGAGTGGCAGTGACAAGTTCTGAACCTCACCTGCTGCAGGACGAGAGACATTACACAATGAAGACCCCCAACCGCCATGTAGGTCGTTTATATGTGACAAAGTAGTAAAGATCTAAATTCTAGGATGACGTGAAATTCGTCATCATTTGGACTACACTTTCCTCACGTGTAAGACTCTCCAGGCTCAGAATAGCAAGTGGTTAGTTGTGGTGGAATCAACCTAGAAGTGTTTTCCTTCCATTGCGGAGTACAAAAAGTAAATATGAATGAAATTCAAATTTCAGGAACAAGCTGTTGAGGAAATAATAATAATAGCACTTCCTATAAGTCAGACACTGTTTTAAGTCCTTTGCATCCTCACGTGAACCTTGTGTGGTTGGCATATTTGTCCAATTTTGGAAGGCTAAACACTAGTCTATGGTCCCATGACCAGTGGTAAATAGTGGAGCCAGGGTTTAAACCCAGGAAATTGGCTCCAGAAACCACTTGCAAAAGACTATGCTGAACAGCCTCTGATGAGAAAGCATCGGTCTACACTGGCTCAATCAAATTGTCAATACCCCTGCCTGGTCTTAAGGCAACCAACTAATTTAGCCCAGTTGTTTTCTCTGTGGTTGGTGGGGTGTCTGGTCAGGCCAATGATATCTACAGGCTTCTGACTGCACTTGTTTGGCTTCAAAAGCTGAGCACGAGAGACATTTTATCTGACAAAGGATAATTCCACATGATGACAGTATCAGTGGGACAACATGGTAACAAAGAACTCTGAACCCACATTGTAGAACGCAAACCCAATGTTCCCTTGTTCCAGATGCGAACCCCTCATGGGCCCAAACAGCACAGACTGAATGGTTATCACCATTATAGAAATGCTTCAGAAATCATGAGTAGTGCTAATTGTGCTTGAAAATACTACTGTCAGAATATAATTTTTTACTGCACTTACAGAATGTGAAAAATTAATAGAAGTTTCAAGGTAGGTGCTTAAGTACAATCAACCGATTTACAAGACAGTGTAAGAACAGCATATTAAAAACAAATTTGAATTCTTTAGCCTCAAATTTCTTGCCTGTCCCATTGAGCAGGTGGGGAGATGAAGTAGTAAAGCATTTTTTCACTACAGAAGATAAATGAGGTAGCTGTGGTTCCTATTTACTAAGTTTCAAAATATGTAAAATTGTAGACTTTAGGCTCAGAAACCAATTGCAAATAAAACACACACCAAATGCATATAAAAATAAATTGAGATTATCTAACATTACTTCCCCCAGCAATGAAAGGCACTAAAAGCTTCAGGTTGTCATATATCAGGCACAAAAAAATCATATACTAGCTGACATCTAGAGGAAATATTGCCATGGAAACCACTTGAGAGCTCCAGCACCTAAAGTGATAATTTGAGACACTTCAACAAAACTGTTATTAATGATAATTTAATTTAAATTGCAACATTATTTTTGCAGTGGGGTCTAAGCTGGATGATGTATACATGCCATTGTTTTTCCCAGCTTCTTTGTTTCATTTCATTTTATTCTCTCTTCAAATCCGAGCAGAAAAATATTTTTTCAAATAATTTGTTTTAGCCATTCACTATAGACTGATACTTTAGAAACAGACATGAAAACAAATGGTTGTCGACTAAGATGCTGAAGATATTAAGGGGATGCTGTTCTATTTTAAGAGAGGCTATTGCTGATCACATTTTCAGGAGGGAGAGGTTTCTCAAGGCCAGCAGCTTTTTATCCAGGAGAACAATATGTGGCACGTACCTCCACAAGATGCAGTCTCGTATTTCTACCTACATCCTTCACCTCAGTTTCTGCAGAAAGATAGCCAGCCAGAATTTCTGATTTCAAATAGGGAAGAGATTATGAATTTTTGGCTTCTGACTTGAGAAGTTAAACAAGCCTTACATTTCCAGCTTCTTAATAGAGGAGTAAGTGGCAGCTGCTTGCAAGAAGTGCCTGAGGTGTCTGAGATCCAGTGACCAAAAGAGGTTCAATTCGGCAAAAAGAAACAGAATAAAGGAACTTGTCACCATCTACTATATGTCTTGATTGTTTAAATAATGCCAAATTTTATATGAAAGGATCAAATGAACAATTGATTTTATTAAATTTCCTCCTTCCATTTTTTTTTAAGCCAACTTCTCAATTGTCTCAATTGCCTTTCAGGAAAAAGATTTTCTGAGACTCCCAGACTAGGCTGACATGGCACTCTTTTGTCTGATTAACTATAAATAGGTATTTTAATGGGAAATAGCTCATCATTGATAGAAGCTCAGATTTTGTATCCCACTAAATAAACACTAAGATAAGACACGTGGTGTCCATTTTCACATTAGACAAAGATGTCTTGTTATTTTTCAGGCGGGCAAATTGTTTCTTCTTTCATGTTAGTTATAATTATGAGTCAACTGTCAAAGCTGTTGCTGGCTGTGAGGGGCACTTGTGGCTCACAGATTGTCACAGCTGGCTGTTACAGGCTCTTTCATCCCACAACCTCCCTCTCCAACAGAGGAGGCTGAAGCGCAGGGTAGCGTTTTGGTCAGAGTCATGCAGCTGGTAGGTGCCGGGGTCACTGGTTCCAGCTCTTAGGACTCATTCAGGACTCTTTCCATGCATCTGACTGAAGTTCTCAAGTTGAGCCTTGAAAGTCTAGATCAGGGGGCCCCAGGGCGTGGGGCTGGGAGCCCAGGGCGAGGCCTTTTCCTTCCCTTATGAAGACCGTCCGACTCCTCTCTGTTGAGGTGCGCAATCCTTTTCCTCTCTGCCACAGGGCATTATAAATTCGTGGTGACGTTAGTAGGAATGCAAGAATGCAGAAGCCCCAAATCTGGGGGAATATGATAAATTTGGGAAGTACCCTTTAACCACTTTCTGAAGGAAACACAGTTTCCAGAACTGCACTCAGCAGTGACAGGATTCCCCCTTCAGGTGCCGTCACTTCCTACTGACTAGGGCCCTGGAGGTCAGGGATGAAAGGACCTCCGCGTTGTGTAACTGGTGGGTTCTCTCCCTTGGGTGGGTTCTTGAGGCTTTTTCTTCTTCTTTATACCTCATTCTGATGTGACTTCAGGAAAATAAACTGATTCCTGAGTGCTTTGGTTCAGAGCTTTCAATCGTTAGGGCACATCCAAAGCACCTGGGATCTTGTTAAAATGCAGATTCTGATTGAGCTGGCCTGGGGTGGGGCCTGGGAGTCTGCATTTCTAACAGGCCACCAGGGTGCTTGAATGCAAACCTCACTGTGAGCAGCAGAGGTTTAACGGAGCCCCTCGGTGGTTTGTGTCTCCAGCTGTTCCTGCGTGTGTGTTTTAATTTAACGTGGTGCCTGAGAGGGAACAGAAACAATTCCTTCTGAGAACCTTGTCTTATTTTTTGGCTAAATCATTTGTGTGCTTTTAATGATTGACATGACAGAATGCCCCACGGTTCTACTTCTTTGGCCCTATTTCTTTTCAAGTGTTGTGAAAGCAACAATAGGAACACTGCTCCAATTTCTGAGTACAATTCTTTCGTATTTTGAATGTAGACGGGGAGAGTCTATGACTAATCAATATTAAGAGGAGTCCAAGAAAAACAGCCAAGGAGTTTAATAAATGGTTATCTTAGGCACGTCCTTGGAGACCCTTCCTGGTTTAAAGCAAAAATACAAATGGGTTCTATAAAGCAAGTGTAGCAGGGAGGAAAAATACTGTGATGTCGGCACACAGGTTCCTGACGTCTTAGATACATTCAGAGGCATATAAGAGAGAACAGACGTATTTTTAAAAATACTGGGTTGCTGATTTTTCTGGAGTTTGTTGATTTGTCTTTTGAAAGGATTCTTGTCTCCTTGCTGCTTTAGGACGCAGCCAGCAGGGTGGAGACCTGAGGCCATAGAGGAACGTGGCGTGTCAACATCCGAAGGCCCCAGAGTGACTGGTATGTCATTTGATGAAGTGCTGGGTCACAGTTAGGGACGTTTACCAAGCCTGGTGAACACACTGCTTACACAGGGGTCTCAGCTAACACAATTTGTGTTTCCTTATCAGCAAAGCAGCATTAGCAAGAATTGGTTGTCTGCTGAACCATGGAAATAGCCTCAGTTTCTAAGGAGAAGGTGGTTGAGAAAAATAAGAATACTAAGAAGAGGAAGGCAACCAATCATAGTGAATAAGCCAAATGCATCTTTTAAAGACTTCCCTGATGTATTTCATCTTTCCTCTCAGACAGTGGTCAAGAATTGGCACCGTTCAGAAGACGAGCGTCTTCAGGAGACTCAGGAGACTCTAGAGTGATCACCTTCAGACTTGTGCTGAGAAACACCACCGGGCATTATGCAAGTCAGTAAAGGCCTTGGATTTCCAGAATTTATGGTTGGGAGCTTGCTGAAAAGAATTTTTTTTATCACCTAAAATCCAGTCAAAAGATGAGTTTCATCATTTGTGAGAACATTTAGGCATATTCAGTCACTTGAGGAGTCAGGCAAGGATGAAGGGTCTTCTTTTACTCCCACTGTGTGGAAATTTCTAGTAATTCAAAGGCCATAATTTGACTGTAGATGGCCCTTTTGGAAATGGCTGGATATTATTGATTTGTTTTGTTATCATCGTCAGTCTTTCGAGGTAGTACAGTGAATAAAACACATGAAAGAAAACATTTAATCTTCTGCTACAACCTCTATATCTCCACTTGCAGAAAATATTTTCTTCCGTTCCAGAGGATGAATGTGCTCCTGCTTTCTGTGGACCAGCTGTGTCAATGTTCATATGGCTTCGGCTTCAGAGGATGTCTGTATTGTAACTGCTCTTTCATCAGAATGTAAAATTGACCCTTTTTCTTTCTACGTGTCCAGAAACCAGTGTACAGACAGGAAGGTTTCTGAGAACACAGCGGCGTACACCCAGATCCCAGCCTGTTGATAGATTCCGGCTCCACGCTGTGGTCTATTGGAAGGGGGGGGGAGGGAGCAGACCTAAAGTGCCTTTAAAAATTAATTCTGCCTGGATTTTAAGTCTTTTATCAATGCCCAGTTGGGCTCTTGCTTCTGAAATCCTCTTTTCAGCTGCATTAGCCCAAGTGAAAATTTATAATTCGAATCCCAAGACAATGTCTTTTTCTTCCAAGAAGGTGGATCTCAGAGAACTGAACATACAACCCCCATGCTAGAGATTTCCATTGTTTTTTGAACTGTTCTCTTCCTGAATTAACCTCAGATCTCAAAAGACAAGCGTCTTTGCTTGTTGGCAGGTGGAATGGCTAATGGTCATCAAAGAGAAGCTTGTGAAACAAATTATCCTTGCTTGTTAAAGCTCCCCAGCGTCTCCCCACAGGCGGAGTCCTCCTTGGTGCTGGCTCACATCATTATCGAGATAACGTGATAAACTTCCAGCACAAGCCACGTGGCTCTGTCGTAGCTCTTCTCATTCATGTCAACAGAGTGTGAAAAAACATTTAATTGGCTCTCACAGTCTTGGGGATGATTTATTCCATATCAAAGGAGAAAGTGAAAAAAAAAGGAAGGTATATTTAGTAGCAGGGATATCACCTACAGGTATGCAAATTACTTATGATTTCAGGCTTCTGCATTATATTTAAGGGATAGCAGAAGACAGGAACACAGTTCAGAAGAACTGTAATTCCTTTAGGTTTAAATTCAAAATTTTCATTGAGGGGAAGAAAAAGTGGAAAAAGCACTGAATGTGGAGTGAGTATACCTGAATGTTAGACCTGATAATGCTGTTTCTGTATACTTTTGAGCAAGATGCTGTAAACACGAGGACCCGTTGGTCCGCAGTCCTGACTGCACTGTAAGGATCTCTCGGGGCAGGGAGCAGGCCTCAGGGGCTCTAAAAGACTCCTCAGGGGATGCTAATGTACAGCCAGAGTTGAGCTCGCTGCTCGCTGCTGCAGCCACTCATTAGATGTTTACTGAGGGAATGAATCTATTTATTTTCTGAGTCATATTTTCCTTACTTTTAGAACATGGCTAATAACGTCCACTCATACTACATGGGGCCACTGTCAGGATAAAACAAAATCACGCACTGACAGCATTTCAGCAATTAAGGTCTTTTACAGTTTTAAGCTATCATTATCGTTTCCAGTTTTCTAAAAGTTACAATTCCCAAGTAAATTCTTGAAAACCACTTTCAGCCTTTTCTCAGGGGGAATTTCAAAGCAATTCATCTCGTTTTCTATGTTTAAGATAACTGCATCCCACATTATTATGGATTTTTGTGTGCATTTATACTTTAACATAAAATTGATTTTACTTTTTTTTTTCCTAAGCCTTCCAGGGTTGTTCTGAGGCAGAAATTCAGCAGCAGAATTAAGAATCCACCTGGATTTTAGACATTTCTGAAAAGTCTGTGCAGAGCATGGAGAATCAACCAAAGATCTCAAATAAGTGAAACAACTGATCACTTATTTGTTGTTCGTATTTACAGTGACTTTCCCCTGAAGAGCGGATGGTGTTGGGTCAAAAACTGCATCTGGATAATGTTTCTGCAACTGTTGTAGGCAAGGACACAAAGCCCTGATCTGCCAGTGAAGGTGGAAGTAGCATTTCCAGGTGGTGACTGGCAGGGATTCCCTCGGAGGAATTCATACCCAGGGATGCCAACGATAGTCTTTCTGAATGACAAGTCAGTAAAGGAAGTGATGCCGGGTTAATTTCAGGGGTGTTGTTCTGCCCTGAACGGCCCCAAGTGATAGACAAGGATGTTCAAAACCACAGTGCAGTAGGAAGAGTAGTACAGGGGATGGATGGAGGCAAGGACAGATGCAGTGGACCACCCTGAGCTCAAATCGACTTCATTTTCATGGGCTTCTCATCACATTTCTGTGGCACAAGAATGAGGCAAAAACGAATACTGTGCCTTGCTGGTGTCAGTGGTTCTGCCATCAACAGAGAATTCACCATAGTAACACATACGCCTGTGTTACCCTGCACTTTGTCAGCCTCATGTGACGGAGGTGACAGCTGGGAGGATGCCAGGCACAGACCCAGGGGGAGATGCATCTCCAAGTGTGGTGCCAGGTGGGGTGGGGTCAGAGGGTGGAGAGCACAGAGAGAGGACTGGGACAGAATCCTAACCTCCTTGGGGTCCAAAATCTCTTGTAAGGGAGGAAGGGAAAGAGAGGTAGAGGAAAACTGGGACTGAAAGAGAAGCCTGCACAAGGGAGGAAACAAGGACCTTAGAAGTTGCCCCAAAGCTGGATGTTTGTACCCCTTTTGATTTTTTCACAGTGGTGTTTCAGAGGGTTAAATAATCCTGGTGAGGAAAGAATAGAATCCTTGAGCAAAGCAGCCCCCTGACCTGTTCAGGCATATGGAGCAACCAGAGACAGCACATGTAGAGAGGACACGGGGAAGGAGTGTGGGGCTGAAGGGGAATCAAACCCCATCGCCATCACTTTTAGCCACTTAAGTGATGATTCACTGTTCTGTCATTTCTTCATCATGGCCCCCACTGCTTTTCGAAACACAGGCCAGCCACATCTGTTCTTTCAGAGATGTGGGAAGGCAGTGGCAACTTAAGGCAATCTCCAAAGACTTTTCAGGTCCCTTAGACAAAAGTTGAGGTACAAGTATTCATACCAAGACATTGCATCTGGAATGTGTAGTCCTAGAGGTGGCATCAGAAGGGAGAGTCTTGGGCTTAGAGCTTAGATTTGTTAACTTTGGTTCACTTTCCTCTGTAAGAGGATGTTGCACACACACCCCAAAAATGAAGAGAAGAGAATTAAACATTCAGATTACAAAGTTAAAGAGCAGCAAATACAAATTTAAAGAAGTGAAAGCAAATGGTAGAAGAAAACAGAAAAATGGTAGAACTAATAAATAAGTCCCGAGCTGGTTCTTTGTGGGGCGGGGAGTTAGATAATCTAATCAAGAAGCAAAGGAGAAAACCCAACCCTACAACATAAAAAAATATGAATAAGAAATTTTCTAGAGAGAGAATGGAAATTAACTATAAAAACTTATTTTAACTCTATGGAAATGAATTTGAAAACCTAGGTTAAATGCATGAATTTCTAGAAAAATATAAAGTAACAGAGATTATCGTAGATGAGAAAGTGAATCTAATTAAGCCAATTGTCATAAAAGAAATTGAGAGAGTCGTCAAACGGCTATGCCCACAAAAAACAGTAGGCTCCAGTGGTTTTGCAGGTGAAGTCAAACTTATCAGGTACAGGTAATGCTCCAAGCTATTTATATCCTTGCCAATCACAGTGTGGGCCATGGACCCACAGCCTCGGCATCACCTGGGAGCTTGTTAGAAATGCAGAATCTCAAATCTCTTCTCTGACCTACTGAATCTGCCTTCATTAATTTCCCCAGGTGATTCTAAGCACATAAAAGTTGGGACGGCTCTTATCTGAGTCATTCTACTAGTTAGAGAGGAATGGAGAAGTCTGGCGTGGTGCAATTGGGTATCAAGCTGGTGAAATCAAAGTACTGACAGGGCTGAGTTCTTGTCTGGAGGCCCTAGGAAAATTGTGCTTCCAAGCTCGTTCTTGTTGTTGGCAGAATTTTCAGCCTTTGCGTCTGTAGGACTGAGGTCCCAGTTTCCTTTCTGGTCCGTCCAGGACTGCTCTCCTAGAGGCCTTCCACATTCCTTGCTGTGTGGCCCCTTCTACTTTCTTTTTATGAAGCTGGCATAAGGTTAAAACCCAAGTCTGCACCCCCCCCCAAAAGTTAAGAAAGGCTACAAGCCCATCTCACCCAAGAATTATTGACATAAAAAAACACCAAACCTAAACTGAACAAGGTTTCAGTTCAACAACTTGAGTTACACCTTGACAGAATGGCTCACCATAACTAAATGTGGTTAATGCTAGGAACGAAATCTTGGTTCATATGGAAATCTACTGCCATAATTCACCCCATTAATCTCTCACAGAAGAAAATGTGCATGTCATCTCCATAGATGATGTTGAAACAGCATTAGATACTATTCAACGTCTAACCCTGATAGAACTTATCAAGACAGGAATCCTTAAGCTATCATATATATAAGAATCCTAAAGATATACATACACATAAGATCTGTATGCATGCAGGCAGAATTCTAAGTGGCCCTCTAAGATTCCCACCCCCAGCGAGCACACACCTTCTCCAAATTATATTCAATTAAACACTCATCTGGGTACCGCTGTGAAGGATTTTGCTGATGTAAGTCAGTGCCAAATTAGCTGACCTTAACATAAGGAGGTTATTTTATTATTTTTTTAATGGCATTTGGGTTTTGTGCCTTGCCAAACAAGAGGAACTACTTAGAAATTAATTTATCAGGAAATGGTTTAAAATTTTCTTCATATGAATTTTGTATAATGCGATGGGAAGACATGCTAAGTGGAGAAATTCTCTTTCAGGACAGGAAAACATTATTTATATAGATGTCAATTATCCTGAAATTACCTTACACATAAAATTCAAACTCTAGACATAAAAACTCTAGACAATCCCAATAAAATTGGGATTGGAATTCTAAAATCACGTGGGAATAGTAAATATGCAAGGAGAGAAAAATTTGGAAAAAAGAGAATGAAAGGGAAATTAGCTTTATGAGATATTAAATGCTATTATAAAAGTTCAATCATTGTCACAGCTTGCTGCTGTCTCACGAAGAGTCAACATGACACATCCAGGGAGTCCAGAAGTAGACTCAAATACAAAGGGCAATTTTGAGTACGATAAAGATAGGGGACAGGATGGAACTTCAACCAATAAGCTGGCCAGTTGGAAAAAGAAAAGGTAATTTCTACCTTACTCTTTCTACCCCAATAAGTTTCAAGTGGAGTAAATATGTATATCTTACAAATAAAACATAAAATCATTAGAAAAAATGTGGAATAATTTTTAAAATAATTTCTGGATAGAGAAGGCATGACACAAAACCCAAAAGGCATAAAACACTTTCTATTTCACCATGTAAAATTTAGAAAGTTTTACATGGGAAAATACCCCATAAATTCAAAAAATAGAGATCAAACTGGGAAAACACGTGAACACATAGTAAAATACTAATTCACTTAATATATGAAGAATTCTTATAAGTCAAGTAGTAAATGACCAACAAACTAATAGGAAAGATTATAAATATATAAATAATTTTTTTGGTTAAGGAATATAAACAGGTAGTTCATGGAAAAATAAATACAAGTGGCTTATAAACACATACAAAGATACTTAATCTTACAATTAATGAAATCCTAATTAAAACAAAATTTCATTTTTTCAAATAAAATATAGCAAAATTTAAAAGAATATTATGATGTGCTGTGTTGGTGAGGGGGTGGGGAAAAACACACATACTTCACTGGATTGGAGGTACGGCATCAATGGAGGCTGATATGTAATAGCTAGCAAAATTAAAAAGATTCTTTGACTCAAGAAAATCATGTGTACAAAGCTATTCATTATGGAAACGAAAGATGGGAACAACTTAAATGACCATTAGATCAAAAATCTGTAACTCTAATATTAAATTTGACTTGAGCTACATAAATGTGCTTGGTGCTTTTGCAGAAAAGAAGAATTTGGATCATTTGCAGGAAAAGTGCACATTAGAAAAGCAGGGATAATATAACTGCTCTTTGCACTTGAATAAACGTGTACTGTGTTGGTCACTGAAGAGGACGAAAGACACATAAGATAATAAAAAGATTAGGTATCAGACATTAAACACATTAATCATGCAATCTTAACATAAGGATGAAAAAAGGATCTGCTCGGAAATAATTAAGATATAATTATAAGAGCTGGCAAGATTATTTTAAGTGCTTGCAGGTGGTAAAGAAAACCAACTACCAGCTTGTAATTATGAAGGAAATTGAATAGATATATGCAGTGTTTGATATCCGTAACACTTTTGCACATGAAGATACAAAACTATTTTATCTTCAGATGGTGGAAAGGAAATTTGGAATACAGACAAGAAATCAAGTCATTAAAAATCATGGCAATAGAGGTACGGGTGCCTTAAGAAATCAACTCACTATTCTGGGTGGTAAAGTATTGTGGTGGGTGGAGGCCTTAGTTCTCAGTTCACAGCCCCCGGGCAGACTGTGTATTCTGGAATCTAACTGGGGCATGGGGTTGTTACACTGAGTGATCCCAGGTTCCATAGTCCATCTAGCTCCCAATTTATTTGGGAGAAGAACCACATTACTAAGAGGGCTGGTTTTTCAACTGCTCTGCGAACCTGAGTGAATCCACCGGACAAGTCAGAGTTCGGATCCTCCTGGATTCCTGACAACCTCTGACCTTGCATCTGGGCATGCCTTCCACTCTGTTCAATGCTTCTGGGTTTTCTGTGTCCACCCACTTCCCTCTCAGAGGGGCTGTGAGCCTTCCCGGTCAAGAGCCTCTCAGTGTCAGATGCAATTAGCTATAGCGTGGGGGCCAGATAACTCAAGGTCACAGCGGATGCTCTGAATTCAGCTGCCAGCACCTCGCAGAGGCCGATTCTCCAGGAACTCTTTGGGGTGCAATGCACTTGTGAATAATGGAGGTATGCACCTCGTCACATACCGTGTAGCCTGTGTTGAGAATATGATCTGGAGGTACTAGACGTCCCGTAAAACAGTAACTAGTCACAATCTTATAACTAGAAGAGTCCTTAGGATACATCTTACATCTTAAAGCGCCTTGTCCATTTTAATGATATTTCAAAAAGGATGTAGCCATTAGTATGATGTATTCTGTATCAAATATCATGAATATGAGAACAACACCCCAAGGTTTAACACAAAAGCCTCACAAAACAGCTCGATGTGCTGTTTGGGGCTCTTCCTTGGTGCAGAAATTTGTGGCATCAGACTCTTGGATTTGTTTTCCTATTTTACAGAAGGTGCATCACCATCTGCAGTTGTCTTTCTGCTGGCAAATCCGTGCCATCCAAGGAAGTAACGGTCCCTGAATCTGACAAAGAAAAAACCAGCCGTAATTCTGAGAAGTGACCCACAGCAATTGTCCGGGGCTCTGCGACCTTTCAATAAACCAGGACTCAGGGCTGGAGGTTGCTTTTTCTACCTCGTAACTACTGTTCTAAAAATATGCCTAAGGGCCATGAGGATGTGCTTTAGAAATAGGCTGCACCTGTCACCAACGGGGGAAAAACTAGGTAGAAAAAGGACTGACTGAATGTTTCTAAGAGAGGGGAATCGGCTTAAATCAAATCCACGTCATTTTGTCGATCATCCCCTATGAAACACGCCCACCTACAGCCCATGTGAGGCCTTGGGTTTGTGATGATCCTGTCACACTGTCCAGTGTTTTCTAAACTCCAGTTGCATGGGAACCGCCTTCACATGTTTTGCCATATCCATGTAAAATCTAATTATTATTTATTTATTTTCACTAAATTGATCCAATTTCATATTTAAATAAACGCACTGATAAAACTCTATAACCCTGTTGAGTAATTCTATTGCCCATCAAGGCTCTAAACAGAAGCCTGATCTCTCTTAGTAAAGGATGAAGAGCAAGGCTGGGGAAGGTGTTAAAGACATGCCAGAACCAGACAGAGACTTTCTCTTTGACAAAATTAAAAGAACTGAAAGAGAAATGAACAGGAAACAACTATAGTATGTAATACCACGTCTATTTTCTTCCCATAATGATCTGGTGACTCCCTCTCAAGGCCACCATGTTGCACTGCTCCTGGAGCCATAGATTGCAATGCAAGTGGCATCCCTTGGAGTCGTGCAGTGTATGGCCTGAACAACCAAAAATGTCCCTCACTTTGGAAAACAGTGACAGAGCCCGAAGAGCATTAGATAGGTAATGAGTAGCTCAGTCAGTGGCATCACAGAAGAGAAAAAGGATCTTATCACACGAGGCCAGCTGAATATATTTTTGGAATATATTTTTTGTTTTTATCATTTGATATCATCTAAGATATAAGAATGAAATGTAAGGGTGCAGAAAGAACACAAGACTGACTTAACTGGTCAGGGGGTAGCCGCCTGGATATCGGGATTTTTTAAAGCTCCCCAGGTAATCTGCAAGTGCATCTGAGGTTGGGAACCACTGTAGTAGATTAGTGCTTTCAGACTCTAATGTGCACATCAGTCACCCGGGAATCTTGCTAAAATGCAGATGCTGATTCAGTGGGTCTGGGGCAGGGGCCCGAGGTTCTGCATTTCCCATGAGCCGCCAGGTGATACGCCGCTGGGTGAAGAGCACGTTTTCCAAGGCACCAGACGAAACGATGTACTTCCAGATGCGCTCTGTTCAAACCAGGACTGACTAGCTCTCACCTTTATTCTCTTCCTGCTTCTACCTGCACGGACTCCAGTAACACACATGGTTTACAGCTTGCAATGCATCTTTGTGTGGATACCGTTGTTGAGTTTCTGAATATCTGATGGTGAGGATTATTATTCTATTCACACATGAAAGATCATCTGACAAAAGCAAAACCCTCAAATCAGAATTCAGGACGATGAACTTTGGCTCACAAAAACTGCGGTGCATTCGCTGATGTGGGGACCCACTAAGAACCCCAGCGTTGGTGTGAAGATTATTTTAAACTGAGGACTTTTGAGATTCACCAGGTGCAGAAAGAAATCCTTCTGGAGTTTCCCTTATTTGGTTGAAAGTGGAAACTTCTGAGAAATGAGGCTACCATAAATTCCCTCTTCTGAGTGGCTTTTAATCCCAGAAAGGAGACCAAGAGAAAACCTACCATAAACCCCCATTCTAGGGGAGTTTCTTGGCCTTGAAGAAGCAAGACCACTCACACATGCACAAACAAGCATTATCACAAACTTTCTTATCTCTCGTTTTTTCTTTCAGAAACCCATTTGTACTTCCCGTAGAAGCCTTTTCTCCTCTCCCTTTTCCCTACTAAGTAAGTTATATAAGCTCTAACTTCAACCATTTATTGAGCTACTTCTTTGGTAAGCTCCCATATGCATATGAATAAACTTTTTTCCCCTGTTAATCTGTATTTATCAGTTTAATCTGCAGGTCCCCACTGACTGAACCTGAGAGGGTAGAGGAAAAGTTTTTCCTCCCTGACACTGACACTAGAGGCTGCTATTAAGTAACCGTCCCTTACATCTGTGTCTTTCTCTGTCCCCTGTTCAGTCCTCTGCCCCCATTCTCTCTCATGTTCCTAGTCACCTAAAAGAAAAAAATCAAATCATGTTATTTCAGCAAGCCTTCTGCCTCATAGTTCATAAGCTGTTCTCTGTCCTTTTAATAAAGTTCATGAGACGGATATACATGTTTCTTTATAAGCATTTCCCCAATTATGGAAATTAATTTGGAATTCCCTTTATGGAATAAATTATGATGATGGGATCGATACAGCAACTGGTCAACACCATGTAAGAACTCTCTGCCCAAGTACAAGTGGAAATTTTTCTGCAAATGGACCTTATGTTATATAGTACAGGCCGACCATACTATCTCGGTTACAGAATTTTGATTTGAACATTGAAAAATAACAGAAATGTTCCCTATATACGTTTGTGTTACATCAATCAAAAGAATGAAATTGTCACGCACAAAGCATGCTTCATTATTTTAAAATTTATTATTATTTAAAAAAAATAAATGAACTCAAACTGGCCCCTACAATTGTATCTCCTGGCTAATAAAGCAACTATTTTGCTAAGTAAGGCGTAATGAATATGAACTCATATTTTTGAAACTAGTTTCTTGGCAGCCAACTTAGACCACACACACTGGTGGCCTCGCGCAGTGGGTACCCGGGTGGTCAGGTAGCAGAGGCACCCGTGCGTTTCACAGATCCCGCAGGGCCTCCATCCACTCTGGAATTTGGAGGAATTTATCTGAGACATCTCTGTTCCTTTGTAGCCCTGATGTGTGTCTTTTCTCATCTCATATTTTCTTTCCTACTTTTTTCTTTCAGCATTAGGAATGCTTTCCTTTGTTCAAGCCAGCGCATGAGGGAAAACCAGTCTGCTGTGTACTCCCAACAACACTCATGAAAGGGATTCTTCTGAAGTACGCCTGGCACACAGCATCCCCTTCATGTTACCAGAATTCACGTGTGAGGAGCAGAGACGACCGTTTAGTCTGTAAATTGGCTATTCTGACAACGGGGCAATTCTGGCTGCTTTTGAAGCTTTACAAGGCTTCGCAGCACCAATCCTGGCGAGGATTCTCAACGATGAGACTGCACTGAAGCTGATAAATACCACGTACGGGGCTGGAATATGCAGAAAGCAATCAAATGCACGATGCGTACGTGATGAACTGTTACAAATTAGAAGTTAACGTGGGGGAGGATTTGGAAGGCTTCACTGGACGTTCAAGCATCAGAGCAAATTGTGTCTAAAATAATCATAACCACATTGTTAATATTATTGCAGCTAAGTCTTGTTAAAGCTTGCTACCTGTCTGTGACCGCACTAAATCCTTTAAATATGTTGTCTCGCACAGAATTCTATGAGTTAGGTCTTATTAACTCCATTTTAGACACAGGGAAACTGAGGAATGATTTTGAAACCTGCTGGTGAGATGATGGCCTTGGAACCCTGGCCCCACTGCCACCCTCCCTCCTGCCTCGTCCTCTTCCCGTCTGCAGCATCAGGAACATCACACACCGCTTTGGGGACCCATCAGATGTGAGATGTGGAGGTCACTTAGAGATCACACCCCACTTGGTCATTAGAGAAGTTACCTGAGTTCCTCAAGGTCAGTTTGGGCGCAGTGAGGAGTGGGACCTATGGGCTCTCCACCACTCCGTGTTATGAGAACACTGAATCTGCATCCAATTAATTTTGCAGCCAACAGCTACATCCTTTCAGTTTAGCTTGTGCTTTCAAAGTACAGGTCTTATCGCCTGCAGAAGTGGGATTTGTAAGCCAAAATGCACCTCTTAAAAATCTGGAAGGCTCCAGGATTGTTTGTATAAACAGTGTTAGGAGATGAATCTCTGTATTTCTTTAGGCAAATCGTTTCCTCTGATATTAGAACCTGGACTACGGGGCTGCAAGTGAGGCATAACGGGGAAGGTGAGGAAGCGATTTGACCAGATCAGCCGACAGTCACGTCACAGACATCAGTTCAGGCATCTCATAATTCCATCTAAATGAAGAAGGCTCAAGAATTCCTCTGTCCCCGACCTTCACTTCTTTCCTTCTGCCACTGAGCAAGAACGACGGTTGTAACTTCCAGGCACTGGCCCTGTGCTAAGAACCCTTGAGCTCACACACGCCTTCGTGCTCTTAATCCTCCAACAACATTTCCTGCGAGGTGCTGATGTTAACCCCATTTGACAGATGAGGAAACCGAGGTTTAAAGAAATAAAACAACCCGCCTGAGCAAGACTGCATTAGACTTTACCTGAATCCAAGTGGTCTAAGTGCCAGGGGTCGGTGGCAGACGACATGGGTGAGAGGGTGAGCGGGGAGGCCCCGCAGTTGGACTCCACCAGCTCGCCCTGGATGTAGACGTGCGCAGAGGCGTTCGTTGGCCTCAGGGCCGCCTTGAGAGGGGCAATCTGGTTGAACTGGACTCTGGAGAGGCACCCAGTGAATCCCGGGGTGTTGTATTTGTGAATCTCTTGGTCAATCTTCCCTGTTTCTGAAAGAAAAAGAGAATAAAAGTCTTATCCCACTCCCTCTATTCCAGCTGTAAGATATACTCTCTTTTGAATGCTCGTGTCCAGATTTTACTCTGAGGTTTCAGTTTAAGATGTTACATTCCTTTAGATGAAATATTAATGACTTGATAAGGCTTAGGGGTGGACACTTCACTTTAAAAGGACCTTCTGTGCTGCTAGAGAACATGGTGGGGTGAGGACAAGGCTCTATTTGTTAAAATAAAATACATTCATAATTGCATTCCAGATACTCGAGATCTTGCTGAAGCTGACAACACTCGCTGGGTTCTGACTGATTTTTCTCCTTCTCTTTCTCTCTTACATGCGTTGAACAAGGCCCCCTGCTCAGCCGTCCTTGTAAATTATGGCTCCATTTTGTACCTCTTTCTTATTTTCTTCCTCAGAATTCTTTATTTAAAAAAAAAAAAAAAGAAAGGAAAGAGAGTTCCCATAGCCTATAATTGGGCATTTCCTTTCTTCAGAATCCAATCCCCTAGCAATTCTGAGGTTTATGGGATCCCAGCTAGGATCTGATGGACCTCTTGGAAGTCAGGAAACTTTCTCAACTCAATCACAAACATACATATGCATTTAAGAACCACCACCTCCCCCCAGTCTGCAAGCTCAACATTTTCCTAACCCAGCATTCAGATCAGGGGTGAGTCCGAGTAGAGGCATTTCCAATGTTCCGTTTCAATTAGTATAACCACACATTGTCATACCACTCAAATCAGGAAAAGCAAGTGTCTTTCTGAGCCTCTGCCCCAGGTGTCAGACTCTATCTAGCAGAAATGAATGTAGAAGGAGTTCTAGACCTTTCTGATCAGCGGTTCTCACAAGTGTGGTTCCTGGACCAGCAGCATCAGCATCACTGGAGAACTTGTTAGAAACGCAGGATTTGTGTTTTTACCAGCCCTCCAGGTGAGTCTGATGTCCTCTAAGGCTTAAGAACCACGGATACAGGCCATGACTGTGCAGGGCTACAAACCCGGGTGATGGGCACTTCAGAGAAGAGCCAGCAATTTGTATTCTGGATAGGAGATTACGTTAACATGATGATTATCTTTGAAATACAAGGACAAGGATGTGAGCTATTTACCTTTCCACTTGAACTGTGAAAAACAAAGACTGGAAAACAGAAGGCTATCTACTTTAAAAAACTGAATGCAGAGCAGGTGATGTTTCTTATTGGGAATGAACACAGGTGAAGTAGTCTTGTATAAAAATTTCCTCCCCGTTAATTAAAGAATAAATCAGCAGAAAAGGGAGTTTTTAGGCCTTGGGGTCAGAAGAAGTGGATACATTGATTATTCATCACATTAAAGAATCAGTCCAATGACTTACGTGATCTGGTCCCATGTGAATTTCGATTAAGAGAAGAAATGTGACAATGGGGACAATGAAGACTGCTAATTCTGGGGGTTCTAATAGAGTCTTAGACAAGTACATAAAGAAGTTTTAACTAATGATTCTGCATGTTTTTCTCCTGCAGTAAATTTCATTCTATGACTTTGAGCTAGAACACGCTCCACTTAGGATGGAGGCACCTGTGACTGCGTACAAAGACCCCCTCCCCCTCAGTCAGGATGTATCCTGAGGCTTCCCTTGATGACCAGGAAGAGGCTCTGGTCCCACTGACACCTGCGCTGGCTTGCTCCCCTCTTCCTCCTTTGCTTTCTCCTCAATGATTGCAGGCTAGTCAATGATTCATTCCTCGTCTCCTTGTCTAACACCAGAATTCCTTGTTCTAGGCTCACCAACTTGCCTTCCACGCAAACACTTCAGGTATTTGGTTTCCATTCCCTCCCTCCAGTGATCTATCTGCCTCCCCTGAAACATCCTGAGACCAAGGAGACTCAGGGTGACTCTGTTCCCAGAGTGGGAAGGAAGACCTCAGCTCTCTGCTTTCTCAGATTCCTATCTGGCTTCATCTGTGGTCCAGACACCAGAACAAATGGCTACTTGGTGGTAGGAAATTGGGGACGACCTCAGCTCCATTAGCTGCTTCTTGCCCACAAACGGAGAATTGGTTTTAGTCTGTCCAGCCTTGGACAGAGGAAGAATTCTGGAGCTTGGAGCTACTGACCTCTGCTGGGACCTCAGTTCAATTCATCATGGTATTGACTGCCTAGTAGCGGTAGCAGGAAGACAGAGACAAGTGCAGGGATTTACCCTCAGCTGCTCACAATCTAGCTGAGGAAACAAGCATAGAAATAACGAACTAATACAACGAACAAATGCTGTGTAACAACAAGAGTTAACATTCACTGAACCCTTAAAATGTGCTAGATACTTTATACAAATTAGACATTTAATTCCCAGAACAACCCCATGGAGAAGGGGGTATCGATATCGCCATGTAATGGATGAGGAAACTGAGGCCAGGCAGACTGGCCCCAGAGCCTCTTAACTACTACGATTTTTCTGAGCTGAGAAACAAATCATGCATTTGGTAAAATTATCAAAGTCTATGGTCAACCAGGGAAGCAAGTTTGTGTGGGGTTCTGGAGAGCTTTTCAGGAGAGGTAACAGTAGAACTAGGGTTCTTTTTGTTTTTTTGTGTGTGTGACAAGACCACTTAACATAAGATCTACCATCTTAAATTTTTAAGTATACATTACAATATTGTTAATAATAGGCACTCTGCTGTACAGTATATCTCTAGGACTTATTCTTCTTGTATAAATGAAACTTTGTACCCTTTGACCAACACCTCCCGATTCTCCCTCCCCCAGCCGTGCTAACCACCATTCTACTCTCTGCTTCTATGAGTTTGACTCTTTTAGATTCCTGATATAAGTGGGATCATGTAGTTTGTTCTTCTGTGTCTGGCTTATTTCACTTAGCATAGTCCATCCATGTTGTAGAAAATGGTGGGATTTCCTTCTTTTTTAAGGCTGAATAATATTCCATTATATGTGAATATTACATTTTCTTTATTCATTCATCCATGGATGGACATTTAGGTTGTTTCCATGATTTTGCTATTGTAAATAATGCTGCAATGAACACGGGAGTCCAGGTATCTCTTCGAGATCCTTATTTCAATTCTTTTGGGTATATACCAGACGTGGAATTGCTGGATCACATGGTAGTTCTATTTTTCATTTTTTGAGGGACTTCCACACTGTTTTCCATTGTGGCTGCACGGTTCCACAGTCCCACCAATTTATCCACATCCTCACCAATGCTTATCTTTTGTAGAACTAGGTTTTGAGGATGAAAGGAAAGAGAATTGCACGTGGAGTTTGTTATGAGGTTTGTTATGTTCTGGGACCTGTGGGAGTCTGATGCCATGAGAGCTCGGGGCCAGACTGGGAGGAGCCTTGAATGCCATATTAAGGTGTTTGTATTTCAGCAGGAAACTCAAAGATGTTTAAGCTGCAGAGGACTGTAATGGGAACTGTATTAGAAAGATAATTCTAGTGGTAGCATAGCAATTGCTCTGAGCACGTGATCACATTAGCCCCTCAGGCCTCTGCAAACTCCCTGGGCTAAGACAGAGATTCTTCTTTCTGCTGTAGGGCTGAGGCACTGTCGTGCCATGGATGAGGATAAGTGCCTTGTTCTTCACCAGCATCCTCTTGCCCTTTGCTAAGCCGTTATATAATCTACAGCAAATCAGTTTTGGTTTTGTTTCCTCTGCTAGAAATTTGGGTAGGGAACTTCTGACTCCAGCTTCATTCCATATGATCCCTGACACAGTTTTCTCAACTTTAAGTAGGACAGGCTTCCCCATCACACCACAGAAAGTGAAGTTTCAAAGCTCTATCTGTCTGAGGGCTCCCGATTTAACGTGGGGTCCTCTCCTGGGTGTCTGCCTCTGAGATGACAGGCACAGGCAGATGGCCAGAGGGGAGCCCCAGGAAGAGGGCTCTGCTGGTGGATCAGGGTCCGGAGGAGCGGTGAGAAGGGGCTGTGAGAGCATTGGCAGAAACGTGGGCTGAGTGGGCAGAAGGCTGGGGGCTGGGCTGTAAGAACCGGCCTTGGGCGATGAACTGTTGGTGTCTTTCTGTGCTCTTAGGGGCTCTTGCACTCTGCTCACTCTTCTTCAGCTTTCCCCTTGTCGGTGTTTTCTCTCTATTGGGGAAAATCCCCCGTGTTTCACCTTTCCTGAAAGGTGACCGGGTCACAAAAACAAGGGTTGTGATGCCCAGGAAAGCAGAACCAATATTTCCCAATCTGGACAGAGTTCCAAATCCAGTAGTTGTGCCTCTGAAGACTCTCGGCTGAGACCCATTCCCTTGGGGGCCCAGATTGCAAGAGATGCTCTTGATTCTTCAGGTCCAGATGGTCCCAACTCTGGGCCATGTGATAATATTAATATTAGCAGCTTCTACTATAAACCAAACTTGGTACATGTGTGAGCTACTGTGTTTAGTACTTTTGATGCAGTATTTCATTGTCTCCTAACAGCCCTCTGAGCTAGATAGGATTCTCCCTACTTCATGGATGAATCAACTGAGGCTTAGAGAAGTGAAGGCTTTGCCCATGAAGAAACACTTATGTTTCATATAAAAAACAGAGAAATCAAATGTTTTGTAGTATTCTCAATTTCTGTCTGAAAAATAGACTGTATTATGTTGTTTTTATATTCATTTGGATTTTTGGCATTTCTGGTCAGGGACTCTTTATAGAAATGGCATAGTGAGGAGACTGCTCTAAGACCATGTTTTATGAGTGACTGAGCCAATAATAAGGTTTTCAAAAATGCCGTGAATAGATGTCAAAGCTCTGCCAACATAGTTCAAGTACCAATAAGTTCTGGAAATGCTTGTCTGGAAAAAAAATCCATATTCTTAAGGACATCTAACAAATGATAGTAAAGCTATCACTTTAGTGCATTTGAGCTCATTACAAGTAAATTATGTTAATCTGTAAAATTGATTGGACTGGTCCCATACTGAAATCAAGTATTAAAATACAATTTACTGTAAGAAACTACTTTCTGCATGGAGATGTCTTGGCCAAGGCATAATTTGGGGGAGACCTGCTCTAAAGAATGCAAATTTTAGAAATGCAGTACAGTCACTCCTGAAATTAAATTCTCAAGCTGTAATTAGTACTTTAATGTCTTATATTCACAGTGATATGGGTTATAGAAAATGGCCCACTTAAAATACTGACACAATTCTGGCTGAAACCTTACAATGAAATGCTCATGACAATACTTTTAAGGAGAATGCATAATTACACGCGCGATGCATTAGCATGCCTTCCCGGCTTGATCTCCTGCAGTGGCTGAACACCCAGTGATAGCCAGGAGTCTTGTGAGAAATGAAAAGAGAATAGGGCACCTGAGCAAGAAACACGGGAGAGCAGAGCCAGCTCCACCGGCGACAGGACTGTGCTGGAGCCTCGCGGATGTGTGTGAGCGCCTCGGCAAACATTTAGATGCTGACTCCTCCAAAGAGATTTCTCATTTTCCTTTAGAACCTTTTAAATTCATCTATGTATTCTTCTTGAGTATCCCCTGGGTTCTACTCATCAACTCATTTTTGTTGTGTTTTACACTTTTTAGAGTTTCCTGTCAATATTCTTTTTTAAGGGGGATGTGATATTATAAAATATGCAATATCACTGTGAACTTATGAAACAGAGCCAAAAGGTCTTAGAATGTCAATGAGACCTGATTTAAGACTTTTGATAAGGATCTGTTCCTTCACCATGCTAGGGGCTGGGGAAGTCATCCTTTTAAGAGTTCATGGGATCAGTCGAGATGGCAGACCCGGGCCCCAGCCCAGCAGGTCTCGCCTTTGCTCTGCAGGGGCTGCAGGTACAACGGGCTCCAAAGCACTGTCCCCCTTCTGTTCCTTCCCTCTGCTCCTGAGTGGAATATGTCCCACTGGTGGCAGCAGGGATGGTTCTAGGTCATTCAGAGACTGGATGTTAAATAACGTCCCATCACAGGTGAGGAGCTGCTTCTCTTCTCAATTCTCTCCAGTCCTTCAGAGAGGGTCTCAGGCTGGCTCAGTTTGGGGCTGGACTGTCTTTTCCACCATACCAATACTTCCTATTTTCCCTTTTTAACAGAGAGAGAGCAGACCTCAGACCTGGATGCTTTAGCGGGCACCGGTACTGAATTTCATAATATTTCCATAGTATGTATTTTTAAACGCTACCTCATCATTACATCAAGTGATATCGGTATTTCACTTTATGGTCATATTGTAGAATTTCCTTTTACCATAAACATTTTCCTTTTAACATAAATCTATTCAAGTAAAAATGATGAGTCCATTTAAAGACAATTAAGTAAATAACAGTAAAAGAGGTGAACTGAAATGGCAAAAATTGTGCTGTTGGTCCTCAAATTACTCTTCTTTGGGGAATACTGTTGTGGAGGAACTTGGTGCTCCTCCAAACCCCTTGTTTTTTTGTGCCTTCAGCGCCTCTGTTCCACTCACATGGAATTCTATCCTCCTCCCTGCTCTTCACTCAGTACCTGTGATTACCCGTCACTTTAGAACATCAGAGGTCCCCAGTCCTTCAAAAAGAGAGCTCCAGGTAGCTTCCTCCCAGATCCTGCTCCCGGCTCTAACTACCTGGACCAGGTGTGCTCCTTCCCTCTCCATCTGGGCCAGAGACCTGAACTTGTGCCTCCACTAGATTTACAGATTCCTTGATAGCAGAGACTGAATGTTACTTGTCTTTGTGTTCCTCGAAATGTCTAAAATAGCTCCTTGCACGAAGTAATCAGCCAGAGACCGCATGCATGACTACAGCTGAGCCTGTATATTAAACAGTCTGTCATTCAGTTTGGTCGTGTGGGATGGTACCGAGCACTGTGGAAATTTGGGTTCAGCAAAGTTCACTGTGGGCCAAAGTTTGTCAGCCTCTTGGGGTAACAGGTGTGGAATATGGCCCTGAAAGAGGAAGGCGCAGTAGCAAATTTAGATCCAATAGAGCATTATATATTTATTCCCAGAAGCACTATCACCTGCAGCTGTGTCTATCTCACTGAACATGTATTCATCTTTGAAAACATGGTGGTGTTGCTGTTAAAGTAGCATTCATCTATGAGTGCTGAATATCCATTGCTGTATAATCCCTCCATCGGCCTCGAGCATGGAGCAGTGGTTAGATGGGACCTAATGCAATAAGTAGGAAGCAGGTTTGAAATCACTGCCTGGGTAGAGTTTTAAATAATTCTTGGAAAATCAGACTGAAATGAGGTTGATGAGTAGTTACCATTGTACACTTGAAAACGTGACCAGGGTGCTGCTGGGCTGGCAGCCATCCTAAATGACAACTCTCAGGGTTAGGGCAGAACATCTGGATCAACTCAGAGAAGAGCTGGATGTGGGTAATTAGGTTGGATACAATTTTCCCATTTGGTCATAGTTGTATGGATGGGAGCCTGAATGGGTCGGTGGAATAAATAAATGGGAAATAACCATAACTAAAAGAAACCAAAAAAGGAAAATAAAAAATCCAAGAGCATTAATCTAAAAAAGCAAAATAAAATCAAATCAACCTCATTCCTCAATTCTGACATGATTGAGTGATAAACAGTAGACAGGGCACTGAAATGTTAGAATCTAGGGTCAATGTCAGCTTCCTACTCTCACAGGCTAAATTTTTTGATCAGTGATGTCTTGCTGACCAGCTGCCTTTCAAAAGATGCACAACTAGACTTAAATCCAGGTATGTAATTGATGTATGTAATTATGTATTATGGCATTTTATTAATCCTTAAAAGAAAGATACTAATGAAATTTCATTGTATTTATTATATGCTTTTCTCTCTTATGAAGGAAGGCAGGATTAAAATATGCAGGTGTAATTTAAATAGCTCTTGACCCGTGACATACACTAAATCAATTACAAAGAAGCAATCTGCTAGGAGAAGCAGAATCTTCTTTTCTTCTACGTTGTCTCTGCTACATTTTAACTTGTAAATTCTTTTCTAAGGATTGATAAAATAAAATTGGATTTTTTCCCTCCAGAAACAACAATAAAAAGAGATGTCTTGGGGCCAGCCTGGTGGTGTGGTGGTGTAGTGGTTAAGTTTGCACGCTCCGCTTCAGCGGCCCAGGGTTCACAGGTTCGGATCCTGGGGGTGGACCTACACACTGCCCATCAAACCATGCTGTGGTGGCATCCTACGTACAAAATGGACGAAGATGGCACAGATGCTAGCTCACTGACAATCCTCAAGTGAAAAGAGGAAGACTGGCAACAGGCGTTAGCTCAGGGCCAATCTTTCTCACCAATAAATAAATAAATAAATAAATAAATAAATAAATAAAAAGTCTTAATGTGAAGATGCTAGCCTACTACACTATTTTGCAAAAAGATAAAGTATTGCATTTTTATTTGTATAAACTTATTACAGTCCCTGAACTTTTGGGGGAGATATATAGGTTGAAATTGTCATTCCCATTCCTAAAATCTGGTCTGAAAACTGCAAAGTTACTATGATTGCTGGTTAATATAATACAGTTGTCATTATAATACAAAGGGGAAAATATGATCCTTCAGATGTTTCCAAAACACCAGACATTTGGCATCATACAGAGCACACACATCTGAAAGATGGATTTTCCACTTCTTCCTGAATGTTTCAAGTTGTCCGACATAAGACAGAAAGCCTGGTGCCCCTTTCCGCAGCCCTAGGTGCCCTGCTACACAGTGTGATTTTTCAGGGCTCTGCTGAAAGTAACAAGACCTTTCAGAAAAATGGATGGACCTGCTAGTCAAACCACAGAGCTGGGAGTTGTGATTTACTTCATTAGAAATGCAGGTCTGACTCGACCTCTCAAAGTCTTAGTAAATATAAGCTATGCGTCCTAGCTATTTGCTACAGGAGAACAGAACACGAACGTATGGTCTGGGTTTCCCACAAGCTGGAAATGAACAGAACTCCTTCTCACTGGGTTTTATCCCACTTTCGCTTTTGCATTTTAACTTATTAGCAGCAGAAATAGAATCGTATGTACAAAATTACCAAACTGAAATGTAGCACAGAAAAATAGTTTCTTTCTGTGTATACCCTGCTTCTGCTAAAACGTTTTTATTTTAGGCTTGGAAAGCCCTATTAGACTGTAGCCAACACTACATGGAGAGTGTGTTTCAGCTTTTAAGTTTTTTCCTTAATACTTCTCCAAACCATTGAAGAATATTCCAGCCAAGACCAGCCTGGGGTCATGTGAAGCTGACTCCCTGGGGAGCAGAGAAATTGGGGGCAATGGCGAAAGGAGGAGAGAAGGGAGCTGACTTCACACACACCAGGAGAAGCACAAAGTGCAGGCTTGGAAAAGTGTGTTAACAAACTTGCATTTCCAGATAATGTCCAAGTGAATGATTCAGTAAAATAAAAAGTGGTTTCCTTCCTTTGTTCTCACTTGTATTGTAATTCCTACCCCAGGAGGCCTCTAAAGCCGTCTCACCCAAGAGAAAACATCCTTAGAGGGTAAGACTGCATGAAAGCACACACATAAAGCATTACCACTGGACGCTGAGGTCGGGTTGAACCCAGTGGTTCTCCCGGGCGATGAGACCCGTCAAGCACACAGAGAAAGAGAGAAGTGTTGCCAGAAAGCGTCCTGGGGGGCTCCCTCAACCTGCTCTCCATGTTACATAATTAACATAGGAAAGAGTTCAAATCTTGGGACCCCGACACAGGAAATGATGGTCAGAAGACAAAGCCTAAATGCTTGGAGGTTGAACCTCAAACCGGAGTGAATCATCACACGAATTTGAACTGCCTTGGACGCCACAAAGGAATGGAGGCCAGGGGTGGACTGGCAGGCCTGGGGGTATTTCAGTGCATTTCTGCCCATTTCTTTCTCTCTGCTGTACCTCCAAAACCAACTCACTCATTTTCAGATTGGAGTAATAGCCTACTAGGTTGGGGGAACACTGACACAGGCTATCTACATTTCAGCAAAGCATTTTATTAAGCCACTTATGACATTTCCGTGGCCAAGACAGATGCGTGGGCTCATGATAGTAAGACTAGTATTTTGAAGGTAGAGTTGTAACAGTGGACTGTGGGTGGCATTTGATCAACGGTGAAAAGTGGCTTTAGTGGAGAATTTTAGTGATATGATTCCAGGCTGACATTTTATTAATTTGGATAAGGACACCGATGGCACAGTGACCAATGTGTCCTATGGCATTTAGTGGAAAGGGTTGGCAATACATGAGACGACAGGATCACGAGCCAAAGGGACTCTGAGAGCCTGAAATGATAGGCTGGATCTAACTAGAAAAGTTTAGCAGAAACAAATACCTAATTTCTATAGTTGGAAATAACCCCCATCACCTTCAGCATCAGGTGGTATAGGACACTTCTGATAACAGCAGGCACCCTCCTTCCTCCTCCCACCAACTCCAGCCCAAATAGGACTAGGGTTTTTTAATTATAAGTGATTTGGGATTTAGGAGTAAGATGTGGTTGAGTCAAGGGAAGGATGGAGTCTAGATTCTAATCTCGGAGGTGGCTTCTGGGACTGTCCCTTATAGTGGCCAGAGTAAGCTCAGAGAGGTCTTTAGTTCGGGACGGAGCATTTTGAACAAGGCAGCAATAATGAACTAGGTTGTGTACGGCAGACGGCCACCACACTTGAAACTATGTCAGATGACAGAGTTGAAGGAACTACCCCAACTTCCAGATAATCCACTTTAACTGAAGAGCCATCCCCTTGTGAATTGTGACTCACTCCTGATGGCACTAGTCTGAACTATTCAAGGTACGGAAGATAAGGAAGAATCAAGCTAATCGGAGCAGGGCTCCGTTACCTGCATCTATCTCTAATTTATTTTTTGGTGAGGAAGACCAGCTCTGAGCTGACATCCGCTGCCAATTCTCCTCTTCGTGCTGAAGAAGACTGGCCCTGGGCTAACATCCGTGCCCATCTTCCTCTACTCTATATGGGACGCTGTCACAGCATGGCTGACGAGCAGTGCCTTGGCAGGCACCGGGATCCGAACCCGCGAACCCTGGGCTGCCAAAGTCTCTTTCTCTCTCTCTCTCTCTGTCTCTCTCTCTCCATCTCTCTGTCTCTCTCTCTAATTTACCTAAATCAACTGACTTCTACAACTCAGAGGTCTGTTGCTTTTCATTTTCCTTTTCGCAAAGGACAAAGGACTCTTTCTGCAATGTTTGCTGGGGGCCTTCATTTTCAGCTCTGACTGCATGAGCTGCATGCTTATTTTCCCAGCTGGGCACATTCTCTAGTCCTACTATTATCTCTACTCTTCTAGCTGCCTGCACATATCGACGGCGCTTCTGTAATCCACTTGGGAAGGTGCAAATTACAGTGGCTGCAGCACCTTGAAGCAAATGCATTTTTCTCGGCACTGGTGGTCATTTTCTCTTGGTATCCTGCTGTGCGCTTTGTTTCAGAGAGGGTTGGAGCTTAAAATATTTTATGGGGCAATTACATTAATCTCTCTTCTAAAATATGTTATTGTGAATCCTAGGCATGTTGGGAAATTGAATCTGCCTGGAAAAGATGTTTTTCTGGATAACCGTGGATTTAACTCTTTTGGTGTGAGCACATTTCAGTGTTTCTTACTGAACGTCTGCCTAGGATGCTTTCTGACAGGAGATCCAACGGCGGGGCCACATTATACCTTTTATGGGTCCTAGGCACTTTGCCTTCAAGGGCTCCTTCCCCCATAAAAATACCAAACATGATATTTTAGGACTGAGTTAGTATAAAGATGAATATATTAATATAATATAGTTTGTGGCACTGTGTTTCAGTAGCCCCAGGAAACTACGACTGACCCTGAAGACTGTGTGTAATCCCAGGTCCTTTGCATCCTGGAAAGGAGACAGGGAAGGGACGGGATTAAGCATCTGCCCCAAAGAAACTGAGTCAGCCTAAAAGAAACACTTTTAAAATGAGATACTTAGTTAACTTTAAACGCAAGCTTAAATCTCTCCCCAACCCAAACCAAGAACATAGAAATGAAAGTCTCGGAGCAAGATGAGGCCTGTTAACAGAAAATTAAAACAACAATGCATCTTTTTGCTCATCTGAATTTAGTTAGTAAATTTTTAATCCCTTTACAAACTAATCAGAAAAAACTCCCCCCACCATGAATGTTGGGACAGAGAAGGGCATCATCCTGGTCTTCTCTGGGGTCCTTTCTCCTGCAAGTTTGGGGCTCTTGCTCATCCATGTCCATAGCACGCACCACCTAAACGCTTTAAGTGACTCAAAATCTTTAAAGTGTCTATTTCTTCTAAGTCGAGAAGTCTTATAAAGAAGTCGATCAATAATTATAGGGGTTTGTTTCTATTCCTCCTCTTGTTGGGATCTCCAGTTCCCATCTCAAGGTTGGCGCCCTTTCTGCAGTGGGCGGCGCTGTTCTCTAAACTCCTGGTTTGGAGAACGAGTTTTTTTCACCGCTTCAGGCCTCTTCTCTTCACCACCCAAATGCTTGGCAGCCTCTGAGTTCGTTCCTCTTTCTCTTCCTTCTCCCCTTGCCTCTCCCTGCTTCCAACTTTTCTCTGTGCCTTATACGGAGTTTGCAGCCTCGGCACGTTTCGTCTGAGTTGGAGAACATGACCTTGGTCTAGACGAGGCCTGGGATCCACGTGTTTGTTTCCGAGCAGACAGCTCAGAGCTGTTGCTTGTCCTGCTGTTCTCACTCACTGGAGTTTAGCTGACCCTTATGCTTAATTAAATGTAGGTCTCCATCTCAGTCCGCAGCCCATGCTGCTGAACTGCAGTACTTGCCACCACGGTAACTTTCCTCTCTTTACCTCACTCTCTGTTAAAATCCACACAGAAAACACAATGTAAGACACCAAAAAATATCCCTGAGAGTTGAATAAGTTGAAACTGTTCTAGTGAGTGAGTTTTCTGAAGGGCCTTCCAAAAGAAAAGACTAACTTTCCTTAAAGGAAACATTCAGTATTCTATCTCTCTAGCCATTTAACTGCCTGCACCTTTAATTTCTGAATTCTGACAATGACCCAGAGGTGAACGGCACACACACAAAGAGTGGATGTCACATGCAAGTCACTCTTGATGTAACAGCAGAATTTCCAGATCTTCTTACAAAAAGAGAAAGCTATTTCTTCAAGTTTAGTACAGAATGTGCATCTAAACTGAGAAGTGTCCTTGTTTATATTTCAGAAGGGAAGCTTTTCCCCTGTAGCAAGTATTCTAGAAGAGCTGATGAGTCCTCATATTTTTCTCCTCCTTCCTCAGCAATAGGCTAACACAGGGAAACAATAATAATAATAATAGCTGACGTTTTGAACACCTATTTTATGCAGGGGCCTGTGCTGAGCAATTTACATGCATTAACTTCTTTAATTCTTCTAGCTCCTCTGTGGAATAGGTGCTATTATTATCTTCCATCTCATTTTCAGAGGAAACAGACCTGGAGAAGTTAAATATCTTAACTCTCTGTTACTCTATCTTAACTGCTCTCCTCTAATGCATTCCTGATCCTGTGCTTGAAAGCAGAACATCTAAAAGCCGACTCATGGACTTATACTGTAAGGAAGGCCAGTTCCATTTCCAGAAAGTTAAACAACAGTATAGAGCCCCTAACTGTGGTCTCTACAGGTGCAGCCTGGACACCCCAGTAAGTGGAGGGACCTCACCAGGCTCCTGGTTTGGGCGGGGGCAGGCCACCAGCCCCGTCACCCTGGAGCCATCCCTTCAAGTCATGCATTCAGTCTCCAAGTTCTCACATTCTCTCATCTCCCACCTTCACTGAAGCCTGCCTCACTCCATGTCTGAGTTCTTGAGGGGGTCTCCTGCTTGCCCACCATCTTGCTTTCCTCCACCCATTTCATCTTCCATCTTGCCCTCTGAGGAATGTTTCTAAAACTCAAACGGCTCCTCTCATCCCCCTTCAATGGTTGCCTGTAATGGAATGAACCTGCTCCCCCAAACGATCAACAAGACTCTATGCTCTGAGCCCTGTCTGTCTTTCCAGCCTCCAGATCTGCTTGTCCGCTCACACCCTCCACTCATCCAGTGGTCCAACCACCCTGAACTACCTCCAGGCTGAATCAGAAGCCGCCCTTGGGGCCTCCCCAGAGTAGTCAGGAGTAACAGGGCTTGTCACATTTACGTGACCACAGGTTTTTCCCCCACTAGTCTGGAAGGTTCTCAAACAAGGCATCATGTCTTCTCATCTGTATCTTCATTACATGATGAAAAGTGCCTGGAGCCCGGGCTCCACAGGTCATGAATAATGAGATGTGTTTCCTATTTACACAACTTTCTGCTTGTCTGTATGCTCGTTTTGAATTTTTTGCATACAAACATCCACAAGCTGATTATAAAGTAATCATTTTGATTCCATACGCATACATTTAATCATACTTTCTACATGTGCATATAAATGTTTAGTTGAAATCAGGGATATTTACTAATACTTTCTAGATAAAAGGCCCTGTGCTTGGCACTGTGAGACAGAGAGAAACAGGTAAACCACAATCCCCTGCAGGAATCTCATTGTCAAGAATAAACATTGGCCAAAGCAAAACAAGATAAAGGCCCTGACGCACATTCAGAAGAGAGAGCTACAGATATAGACTGGGGCAAACAAGATCAAGGGAAACCCACAGGAGGTGACAACGGAAATGATCCCTGAGCCAGGTAGAGTTTGAAAAGGGGAGGCGGATGGGAGAGAGAGGAAAGGGCATTTCCCACAACAAAGAAACCACTGGGCATGTGCGGAGGCATGCTGGATAAAGCTGGAAAGCTGGCCTCAAGTTTCAAATCAGTTTATACTTGATTTGGTAAACACTGGAGCATCTCTGAAGATTTTCTTTCTTAATCATGGTAAAACACACATAAAATTTACGAGCAAGGAAAATATTTAATCAGAGATGTGTGGAAGTCAGGTCACTGGTGAGCGAGGCAGACTGGAGAAGACACAGGAGGTCAGGGTGGGTGACAGTCACAGCCATACCGAGTGATGGGTGGTGAGGGTCTGACAGGGCAGGAGGGCAGAGGGACGGAGAGAAAGATGATGGCGACCCAGGAGGGGCTTCATTTCTAAATGAACAAACTTCTAAAACCCTGTTTTTCATCTGCTGTGGTTTAGCAAATAGGAAGAGATGCTGATAAATGTCAGGAAAATACAAAACCAGGAAAGTTAATATAATAAAGGTTAATGCTTGCTTAATAGGCAATAAACACGGGAGTTTTCTCAATGGGGCTCTGTCGTTTGAATGTTCACCTCTTGGATATTGGTCCAGCTGGATTCAGTCAAGAGGACTCCAGCACTCAGGGCCACTCACAGGCAGCCTGACCATCAGGGAGGCAGAGCTTTCCATATGTATCATTCAGTTTGATGACAAAACTCCCAGTGACCATTACTATCTGTGAGTTCATAGGCTAAAGAAAGCCTTGTCACTCTGAGTGCACATGACATATTTTTATATGATACAATTCTCTTAACCCTTCTAGTCCTTTATGACTGACTTGATAAGAGTGAGAGGAAAGGTCATGTGTCAAGTGAAATGGAAAAAAAGTGCAAATTGAAGAAAATCAATGCTCTGCTTTCTATGGGAAAATTGAAAAGAAGTTAAAGTTGTGAATACTAATAAAATGCAAATGTCATTATATTCTATGTGTGCATGTAACCACGTATGCACATAATTATCCTTCCAAAATGAATAAGAGTGGTAGGTATTAATATTTCCAATTTATAGATGAGGAAACCAAGGCTTAGTTCTGTTCAGTAACTTGTCACATGTCTTATCAATGGCAGAGCCAGTCTTACCAGTAACCCTTCCTGGTTCTCAGAGAGCCAAGCTCCCATAGCTACAAAAATGGATGTTCACCTCAATAACTGGGATGAATTAAGCACATGCCATGGCTCTCCTTAGTGATACAGACCACCTTTGGCCGGATTCTGCTCCCCTCTAATTGTACAGTATATTACTTTGTTTCCAAATTATGTAAAACGTTTCTGGAGGAACAGTGATATGACTCCAGATAAATCGATGCTGATTCATGGCACAAGGGAAGCCAAAAGGATTGATATTGGCACCAGAGTATTTATTGTTAGCGTTCACACAGGGGAACTCTGTTCTGGCTAATTTCCTATTCTACCTCCCAGGTTTAGAGTTCTTGAATAACTGGGAGCAGAGTGATAAAAGGAGACTGACAACGGGCTTATTTCTCAGTAATGGAAGAGTGCTGGTGTGAGATTGTATGAAATCATAGACATTTAAGTGCACAAAGTTAACTAGCAAAACTATTAACACTTAAATGGAAGAGAGAAAAAGCCGCCAAATGAAATAATTTTGTAAATAAATCTCAATACTATTAATATAGCAAGAACATCAGGAGGATCTGGACAAGGAGAGACCTCAAAGAGCAGCTGAGGGCTGATGTATGAAGAAAGTGGGCTTAGTTTGTTTGCATTCTCTAAGCCAGGAATCGTCATGATTGACTCCAAGGATAATAACAACATCTGCTAAACTTCCAGCTTTCTTTGAGTGCATAGGTGCTGAATGCTTTACATACATCTCTTTTAAGGACAAGCTTTCCTTTGTTTAATCAATTTTCAGTTTTTCTTTTTTGGTTTTGATTTGTCAGCAATGACCCCCTTCCTCCAAATCAGTGTGGGTCTGAACTCTCCACGCTAGCCTGGAGCTGGGGACACTGAGCTGAGCCCAGCGTGGGAGTTTGTCCAGAGACAGGACCAAGTTGGGAATGTGAATTTCTTACCAGCCAGGTGGGCTGGTGATTCTGGGGGCCTGAGGGAGAACTGAGACGAAAAGGACATAGGAAAAAGGCTGGGTTTTGTTCAGAACTTCTGTGTTCCTGACTTTGGAGGAGTGGTAAAAAGGAGCTGCATAGGGAAGTTGTCCCAGGGAAGCGAGATGTCCTGGGAAAGGGAAAGGAAGCACTGCCTCCTTGGATTCCCCCCCACTCCCCAGAGTCAAACAGAGGCTGCCAGGCCCCTCTTCTCTGGACTGGTGAGCACAGCTCTCGGGGAGACCGGGCTGGGTGTGGAGGGAGGATGCAGTCAGTCTCCAAAAGGTCTGACTGGGTCTCAGCTTTCATACTCAGCACGTCCTGGACCCGACCAGCCGTCTAAGGGCTGCCCAAAATAATTTCCCCTGGCTACTTCAGGAATGTGTCTAAGTCCCAACAGAGCTGGACAATTGTGGCCACGTAAATGATTTTTCTACGGAAATAGTTTAAAGAACGAAAGATTGCCTTGGTTATCAAAAGGAACCAGAAAAATGTGACAGAAAAGAAATACTTGGAACTAAGATTTGCTTCAAAGTATTGGATACTTGTATTTATTTGACAGGCTTAAAACCAAATTTTTTCAGTTTATCAAAAATATAATAGACTTCTCGAATGTTACTCAACACCTGCTAACGCTCGCTCCTGAAAGCTTTGATTTCCGGGTTTTGTCTGAGTTTTCAAATTGCACAAGCCTGCTATGTGCTGTGCAACTTTGTTATTCAGAGATGTGCATTTGTTTTATCTCGAAATAACATGAATTTAGGGCTAAAAGTTCATTTCCTGGCTAACTTTAATCCTAATACAGGAAGCTTTTGATAACGGCTCTGCGCGTTCTGATTGCACTTAAACTGAAATTCTTGGTAATAAAAATACCAGAAGCTGGAGAAAGACACAAAAATGTTATTAATGGAAAATAAAATTGGAATTTTTTGCTTTGCTTTTTACTCTTTGAATCAAACTTTCTGAGGTATAATTTGTATGCAATAAATGTACCTATTTTAAGTGTAGAGTTCTGATGAATTTTGCCAAATATTTATACCTATGTAACAACCATCGCAATCAAGACGAGAAACATTTAGGTTGGAAGTGTGTACAAATTCTCTTTTTGCTTCCTGATATTTGTGCGTGTGTGTGTGTGAAAATTCATCCCTGAAAATGAAGGTACTTAAAAGAACTTTCACCTTAGTGGAAGACTCTTAAGAATAACTTCATTTGAGATTTTTAATAGTCATGTCATTTGTATAAGAAAATTTGTAGAACAATATAGCATTGTGCTTAAACTCTTCGATAATGTTGATTCGTAGGAGAGTTTTTGCCACGGTAAGGCTTTTTTCTGTTTTTTTAAGGTTCCTTCAGAGACAAAAGGGAGTGTTTTATAGACATGCTGTCCTCAATTTCTAGGTTCTGGGGGTATAAATCATTCCAGAATCCATAGTACTGCATGATCAAATATGAATCCATACCTCTATAAAAGTATATTTGTAGTATCTTTAATAAAATCATTGGCTCCCTCTCTTCCATTTCATTTCCTCCCTTCTCCCACCCACAATGTTCTCTGAAGGGGCATTCTCAGAGGAACCACGCATGACCTAAAGGACTGGAAAACGGCCCCGAACAATCGCTGGGTGCCTGCCTTGCTGACCTTGGGGTCTCAGAACCGGCACCCAGGGCACTAGGGGCCTTTATTAGCATTTGCATTCACAATTAGCAGCACTATCCTTGGACCACATCTCAGCAAAGTTGAGTTATAATCCCTCAAAATCACTTTATCTACCCTCAGAATCTGGCTAGTCCTGTTCTGAAGGTAACTGATGGCTTGATACAGGGTGGATGGCTTTGGAGAAAGGTCAAGAAGGGACCTGTTCTAAGGGAGATGCTGTCGAGGAGACCAAAACCTCAGCTGGTCACGTGTGATCCAGGAGAAACCCAAGATCAAGGATTCCCCCTCATAGATGTGGCCCTCTAATGCCCAGAATAGTACCTGGCATGTGCTGGGGACTCAGTAAGTATTTACGGAATAAATGAACAGATGTTGCCACAAGCAGTGGGATCCATATTTCTAGTTCTTTTTTTTTTTTTTTCCAGTTCTTGGATCTGATGTAAAAGGGCTGGGGACATCTCAATCAGTTCAGAGGTGAAAGGTTTCTTCCTGAATTACTTAGCAAATCAGCTGAAGAATAAACATCCGAATTTACAATATTTGCTGCTCACAGGGAGATTTTCAAGAACAGCTTGTCTACTAAGGCCAATTGAATAAAACCATGGAACATGTTACTGCACTGAGAGCCCTTACAAGAGATAGACTTGACCTGTTGCCTGGTATCCCTCTAATAATTTATGATATCACTAGGAAATGTTGGTTCTGAAAATAAGACAACCTCTGAAAAGAATTTAGCTAAAGTGCACTTCGTGGTTACAAACATCTGCTGTCAGAGAGAGCATATCGATCCCACTGAATACAATGACTGCTTGTAACCAACCACAAATTGACTGCGGCGTAGAATAGACATTACATGTTGCCTACTACGTACAGCCTCAAAAAATCATGACGTCACTATCAAGGGGAGTTAATAGGACCTAACGCTCATTTATCCCTTCTTCATGCAAATCTTACAATGTTATGCAAGAAGGAGAAATAAGAGTTGTCATTTTGGAATTAGAGCGTTGGACTGGAGTCCTAGCCCTGCCATGTACAGCTTTGTGGCCTTAGACAAAAGTTCTTTAATCTCTTTGAGCCTCATTTTCAGCACAGGAATTGAGGATTCGGTCTCTATTTTCCACATTCCCTGAATCTAATCCATCAGCAGGTGCTACCTGCTGTTCCTCTGAAATACATCAGATGTCCACCATTTTTGCCCATCTCCATGAATTACCATTTGTTCAAGCCACCGTATCTCTCAGCCGGGTTCTTGCAGCGGCCTCCCATCTGGCTTCCTTGCCTCCACTCACGCTCTCCCCACAATCCATTACACAGAGGCCAAAATGATATTTCAAAACCCTCCACTGACTTCCCATTGAACTCGATAAAATCCTAACTACTTGGCCAAGGCCCACAAAGCCCTCTTTTAACTGACCGCTGCCTCCTCTCTGACCCTGCTTCTACTTCTGTCCTCCTCATCTTCACTGCAGCCACACCTGATTTCCTTCTGTTCAGACCACCAGCCTTGTCTGGCCTCAGAGCCTTTGCTCCTGCTGTTCCTATCAGCTGGAAAACCGTTTCCTTAGATCTGGCTCCTTCAAGTCCTCCCTAGATGATCATTTCTAATGATCTTACCTCCTCCTTGATCATTCTCTGTCACACTACTGGTTTTATTTTCCTCATAGTATTTATTAGCGGTTTAAAGCCTTTATGTAGGTATGTATTAATTTATTCTTGTCTGCTGTTTTTTCTCTCATCAGAAAGTCAGCCCTGTGAAAGCGGGGACTCTGAATTCTTCTTCACTGATGGGGCCCCAGCACTCAGCACAGTGCCTGGCACTTAGAAGGCACCAGTGAAAGAAAGATGAATGAATGAGGATAAAAAATAATACCTACTTACAAGGGTTCACGTGAGGCTTAAAGGTCAAAAATGCTTTGTGAAGGGTCATATGGCTGTTGGGTTTTATCATTTTTTGTGTGTGTCTCTAATTAGAAAATATTATACTGACATTCACAAATTTAGGTCAGAAGCAGATGAAAATTCTCATAGCACATTTGTTAATCTGCCCCAAATCTGTGTGATTGGAGCTGTTCATGCTTACTGAAATGACATCACTCACCAACTAGTAAGGATTCACTATTTGCTTCTGTTTTATGGGGCATGGCTAGGGTATGAAAGACATGTAGTCATATCTTTCTCTTGAGGGTGCTTACGAACAAATGAATGACGTGTGCCTGGGCGGGTCTGCCCTTCTCATCTCCTGTAGTATTTTTATCTGTGCTATTCTACCCCACACTGTAGTCATTTCTGGGTGATGAGTTTCATAACAAACCACGCTCTCCATACTTATTCTGAAATATCCATGGTAGAATAGAAGGCACCCAGTAGGGATGTGGAATTAAACTGAATGATGGATTATTGCCCAATATATATTTTTTTATGTGCTCTGCAAAAATATCCATTAACGCAGGAAAATATCTTATTTTGTGTTGGGGAAAAGAATGTATGCTTGAAGAATAATGTGCTCCCTTAAAGTACAAAGATAAGGTTGTTGATCTGGAGGGCTTACTCTTGCTTCCTAAGAGCAGGCCTGGTTGTCTGGAAATCATCACACGCCTGCTGGGGCCCACTCGGGACCAGTGGCTTGAATCAATGAGGCGGGTGGCTGAGAGCAGAGCTTTCTCTTTGTTGGATCCCTCTGCCAGGGGAGAAACAGACTTAGACTTCATACGTTTAGAGGGGAAAGAAAAAGAACTACTAGCTGAAAAAAAAATCTCTTTTCAGATATAACCAGCCAAAGAGTTTTTGCAAGGAAACATAAGAGGGATTTTCTGAAGTTCACCCAGACACAGATGCACTGAGTAACGTAGGAAAAAAAGTTGGGGGTGGAGTTTGAATGGATGAAAACTCCAGAACGTTTGTAGCAAGTAGCTCAGGGCTGTAAAGATTTAATGCGACTTCAGCAGCCCGGCTTACTCATTGCAGAGGGGTTCTGACTGGATAACTTAGTACCCATCACCCGCCACTAACGAATAGACACACTTGCTTCAAGTTCTGTTTCCCACTTTCTCCTCCTGCTTTTTCTCCACGCTGGTGTCTGAGCTCCTCTCATTTCTCCTCCGAGTCATCACATATAATGAGCTCTACCATCTGATATGGGTTTTGTAGTGTTTTTTTAGGATACTAGGATTATTTAAGCCCATAATCACGACAGAGCCCTAGATAATGTAATTTTGACCTGGAAAGGCCTAATTTATTTCCTTTGTGTGACTCTGACAGTCAAACAAGCAAATAACTGGTCACTTGAGCAAAAAAGTATGACAGTTTCACACTTTTCAAATAGCTATTTGTTTAGGTGGCACAGAAGTGGGGCACCAGTGGCAGGAAGACATCGCGTATCGTGTTTAATCCTTGATGTCTGGCTCTGAGGGCTGCTACCCACATTTCCCATGATGTGGGTTAGTTCATTTGTAGTTTTGCTCTATCATTTCTTTATTATCTCCTGAAAGCCTTACTGAGTTAGTTTTCTACCACTGTCTTGGAAGGTTGATTCTCTCTCTGTCATCTTTGGGAGAGAGACCTGTGGAAGCGCAACTGGGTTCCTCCTTTTCTGTGAACCTGGAACCTGTAAATGAAGGGTGATCATCTGGTATTACTGGATTTTTAGAAGTAGAAAATTGTTTCCCGAGAGCCAGACTTTCTTCATAAAAATGTATTTTTAATCACAAATGTTACATGCTATGGGTAATCATGATTTTCTTTTTTTCAATCATAATTTTCTTACACCTCACCTTAAAAAGAAACTAAACTGAATTTCTGTGTTCTGCAAATGTTAAAATTCTAAAGAAGTGTGGAAACGAGAAAGAGGGACTGCCTTAGAAAAACATATCCAAGTCGCATTTTTCAGTTGTTCTTTCAATTTTTCGAGGTAAAATACACTGACTTGACACTCCGAGTTCAGGTTCTATCAGGTCATCCAGGGAAGGCTCGGGTACACAAGCGTCATTGTAAAAAAGTGAAGGAATCCACATCGGTGCTACAATGCAGAGCTCGATGATAGAGTTCAGACAGCTCTCGAAGAGCCAGAGGGATCAAACTCCAATTTGCCAAAGGGCCGGTGGTAGACAATGGGGAGATACTGCGGGGGGATAGGAGGGGATCAATAAGGAACAAGGACAACAGAAACCCCAAAGCCCAGCAGATTTCAAAGCACTTTCATTCAGGGGGAGCTGAGTGTGCAAAGCATTATTTCAATCAAATCTCAGACCAGGTAGACAAAGAATCTGGCTGAACAGAATGAAAAGACTGAAGTTTCGAACAGACAGGTAACGTTAGAGTTGGAAGGACAAGGACCAGTTGGCTGAGCTCTCCCAGCTTCCCTCTCGTCCCATGGTTGTCTAGCTTCTCTTTAGACATCTCTAGTGACAGCGAGCTTGGTCCTCCCCCGAGTTACAGGGCCGGGCCCTGGGCTCCACTCACTCTCCGTACCCTGAATGGAGTCGGTCCCGGGACCCGGCGGCTCTAACTCAGCCCTCTTACTCACAACAAACTCTTCTTCTCCAGCTGAGCGCCTGATGGACGGAGGGTCAAAGGCAGTCCCCCCACCTCTCCGAGTCCCCTCTCCTTCAGGGTAAATGCCCCCAGTGCCCGCTGCTGTTCTCTGGGTGAGTTGCTTTCCACTGCCCACTTTCTGGTTTGGCAATGTCCACTTCATGACGTGGCCCCCAAACTGGATGACAATCCAAGAATGCCCGGCGATAGCTCAGCCACTCGGATACTATATGTGTACCATGGCAGCTCTAAAATCGTCTTCTCATGTCTAGATCCCTGCAAGCACAATGCTGCCCTTCCAGGCTCCTTCATCTGGGACCCGTGTAATTGAGTTTTTGAACCTAAATGCATGAGTGCATATTTAACCTTCATTTTATTGGTTTTGGTTCAGATTTATAGCTACTTAAAATAATGATGATAACTTGCATTTAATTACAGTTTTCCAATTATCAAAGTGCTTTCATATATGCTATTATAATGAATCTTGATTCTTTTATTTACCATATCAGTTTATGCCTCCTAACTTTTCATCATCTGGAGATTTGATTCATAAGAATGGCAACAATTGTCACCGATAAACATGTGGAACTGCAAGAAAGGCCCAGCCCTGCAAAATGACTCCCCTTCTTCACACCACAGTCTGAGGAGAAGCGGACAATGGGCAACTGTGTGACTTCATCTGTAAGATAATTCCAAAGAATGAAAAATGCAATGAAGAAAAATAAAGCAACATAAGGAACTGGAAAATGACTGGGCAGGTGCTTGAATAGAGAGGGTGGACAGAGGACCCTGAGCAAAGACCTGAGTGAGTGGGGAGCACGCAGTGTACCCGAGAGACCATGACACACACGGATGAATCAACCAATCGACTTCCTGCTTTGTTCCAAAGAGAATTCCAGGCAATCAATTTTCGACTTGGTTTAATTCTCCTTGCTATCAACTAACTCATAATTTGCTTCTGAGTCACAGACACTGATTAAGCACCTAATACGATGCTGGGCACATAATGTACAGTTTAATGAATCTTTGTTGAATAAGTGAAAAAATATACCATGACAGACTGTGTCAAATGCTTTGCTAAAATTAAGAAACACTATGTCAAGAACACTTGACAAGAATTTACAGCATTTGCCCTGGGACACCGCTCACCCAGGGCACTCCGAGAGGTGTGATTAGATTGTGATCAATTGGCTGTAGTGTAGTTAAGACAGCCCCTGGGCTCTGTGCAGTTTCTGGTGTGTAAGCAACAACCCCAGACTGATCAGAACACACCACTGAGGCATGAATCTCTAGTCTCAAGTATCCCCTTTTCACTAATCTCAGAAAAAAGAAATATGGCCAGCTTGGGCTTGATTCTGGGGAGCTCATGTTGGATTCTACAAATCATATATATCACCTATTTAGTCTCTGCTCCAGAATTTTGTCAGGCATCATTTTACCAGTCTGTGCGTTTTGGAAACTATTTTTTAAACAGATATTTTTGAAAGTTGGCATTTCCTTGTCTCCATTTTTCAGCACCTCTCCAGATTTACAAAGCTTCTCCACAATTATTGATAGATCACATCTACAGATGCTTTTAGCATTCTGAGGTGATCTGTCTGCACCTGGGGAAATGAATTCCTGTAATTTATTACCAGTTTACGGAGCAACTACTATGTACCAGCAAATACTCGAATAGAAGAAAGACAGATCGATGAGGGAAAGGATAGAAAGAGGAACATGACTCTGTCCATCTGCACTGAAGATGGACAGACTAGACATTGAAACATAAATAAAACACACGGACAGATACTGAAATAAAAGAGGGTCTGGGAGGTGCTGTAATCTGGGCAGGGACCAAATGCTCAGTGAGTGCAGGGGAGGGCCGGCCACTTTTGCCCGAGAGTAAGTCTCTGAGCATTGAAGGACAGACAGAGTTCCCAGTGTGTTGTGGGACAGGTGACAAATCCCCTGTGGCTGTAGGACAGAGTGCTCTGGTGGAGAGCCGGGCAAAGAGGGGCTTAGGAAATTGGAGCCCCTATGGGTTCTCAGGCTGGGAGTGACTTGGCTGGCTTTGTGTTTTAGAAAGAGAGGGAACTTTCACTTTTCGGGGAATGAAGTGGAGATGAGGGTGGGTGGGGCTGGATCCTGGAGGCTCTCTCGTCCTCACCTTTTCCAGAGTTTTCCTCTGCAAGTCTGAGAACAACTCTCGTTCGAAGGTAACTTTCCACCAGAAAGAAATTCAGTCTGGGGTCCTCTAAGCGGGCTGGCCTTGGTGAGGTTTAGGATTAGCATTTTAACTGAAATAGTTTTGTTTCTAAAAGTGCTCATTTCCAGTGGTTAAAACTTCCCCTGCTCCTCCACCATTGCATAGTAGTGACCACAGAATTCGTTTATTTAGCAGACTGTCTTCCCATGGCTGCAGTTAAGGTCACGGGTGAGCTTTAATTTAGCCCCGACCAAATGACCACCAACTCCAAATGAGTATAAGACGCACAACTGAGCTTGCAGAATAAACAAACGTATTTGGATTATGATTATTTGTAACAGCAGTGCAACGACTGAACCACTTGTGCATGGAGGCACAGGTATACCGAGATGTTACAACAAAAAACGGGTGTTGAGGGAGGCTGTTCCCCCAAATCCTTTGAAGTTCCCCAGCCGTGCCCTGACGAGAAGTAATCATAAAGAACACTTGCAGGGTAAACTAGAGAAAATAGTAAAAAGTTTAAAAAAAATGGAGACATACTGGCTTCAAGACTGGCCCTTCACTCCTCAGTGCATCCCTGGATTATAGAGAAAGAAATTAGAGGCCAGTTTTCGGAATACGACTTTTTTTGTGTGTGGGGAAGACCAGCCCTGAGCTAACATCCGTCGCCAATCCTCCCCTTTTTGCTGAGGAAGACTGGCCCTGGGCTAACATCCGTGCCCATCTTCCTCCACTTTATATGGGATGCCGCCAGGCATGTCTGACAGACAGTGTGTGGGCGGGCGACTGGGATCCGAACTCGCGAACCCTGGGCTGCCAAGCGCGGACTAAACCGCTGCGCCACCAGGCGGCCCCCGGAATATGACTTTTAAAATGATGCAAGTCGCTGAGTGGTTGTCATTTCATATTTGTATTGTCCTGCTGGAAGCCAGGCAGAGAGTCGATTTTGCAGACATGATAAACCACTGTGGCAGAGCACTTCCAGGTTATTGGAAAGGCCTCTCCGTGGGGACCCAACTTCTCACGACATAAATAGCTCCGGGCTTGGTTGATTCAGACAAGGAGAAGAAATTAAAAACGTGAGCCACTCTTCCCTTGCAGAGGGTTTGGTTAAACCTCTGCTCGGTCATCCCCTGCTCTCCTTTTAGTTCCACGGGACAGAACTCAAAGGTTTCTAGAAGAGAGGAGATTCCCTCTCCTGGGGGTTATGGGGGGCACCCTCCTCTCTTCCTTCTCCCCCCATCCCAATCTCTCACCAGGAAATTAGAGACTGGGCTGAATATGGAGTCTGGTTTTTGGGGGTCAGTGATTATTTGTCAGTGTACTGAGGTTTCCTATAATTCCAGTGCATTCTGTCTAAACTGTTGTATAGCCCTTCACTAATGAGAGAACATTAAAGCCACACTAATTTATTCTGTCCTCAGAAGTCTGGGAATATAGCTTAGACCAACAGTAGCACAGAAAGACCCTGAGTATAGGAGTCAGCAGACCTGGCTCCTGCTCCCCACTTAGAAGGTGAGCAATATTGGGCTAGTAACTTCATCCTTCCGAAGCCTCGGTTTTCTCATCTGTAAGATGGGGATAATATTAGGTAACTTAAGAATGTAGTGAGAATTAATTGGGACAACATGAGTGGAGCCCTTAGTATAGTTAATGGTACACAATGGACTTGAGAAACAGTTGCTATTATTAGTCCTACAGTAGCCCCCTTATCCACGGTTTCCCTTTCTGCGGTTTCAGTTACCCGTGGTCATCGGTCCGAAAATATTAACTGGAAAATTCCACAAGTAAACAATTCATAAGTTTTAAATTGTGCACCAGCCTGAGTAGCGGTGATGAAATTTTTGGCCCTCCTGCTCTGTCTTGCCTAGGATGTGAATCATCCCTTTGTCCAGGGGATCCACGCTGTACACCCTGCCTGGTAGTCCCTTAGTAGCCGTCCAGTTATCACATCGGCTGTCGAGGTATTGCAATGCTTGTGTTCAAGGAACCATAATTTTACTTAATAATGGCCCCAGAGCACAAGAGTAATGATGCTGGCAATTCAGATATGCCAAAGAGAAGCTGTAAAGTGCTTCCTTTAAGTGAAAAGGTGATAGTTCTCGACTTAGTAAGCAAAGAAAAATTTGTATGCTGAGGTTGCTAAGATCTATGGTAACTTTTATTACAGTATATGGTTATAATTGTTCTCTTTTATTAGTCGTTATTGTTGTTAATCTCTCACTGTGTCTAATTTATACATTAAACTTTACCATAGGTATGTATGTACAGGAAAAACATAGTGTACATAGGGTTCGGTACTATCCGCGGTTTTGGGCATCCACTGGGGGTCTTGGACCAAGTCCCCTACAGATAAGGGGGATTCCTGTGTTATAAATTTTCAGCAGCCTTGGGATTCAAATAATAACCAACAGCTACATATAAGAGGAAGTCTCTCAAATACACCGTTATGGACTGGGTCTATGTAGTACCACTCCAATATTGATTTAAAACAAAGAGCCCCCCCCCAATAGATTAAATGTAGTGAACTTCCAATCCGAACACTTCGTACGAGCGGTGTAGACTGGCAAGAGGTATTATTACGGTGGGATTGAAGAGAGCACGAGGGAGGAACCTCTGCAAAGTTACGATTTGCATTATTTCAGACTTTGATTGGCCACTGTGGTATCTCCTCAGTGTCAGAGCTGACTGCACTGAATTCCTAGACCTGAAACTGGGTCAGAATCCAGAACCCGGCCCTGCAGACTAATTCAGAGGAAATGGCCCATCGAGGGCTCTCTAGTGTTCCCATCTGTGAAATGGACGTGACTTGACCTACAGGAGCTCCAAGTGTCCTTATAACTTGACAGAGGATTTCACAATTCTCTGAGTCTGGAGAAAGTAAAGATGGGCCCGGAAAGCAGTAGTTAGACTTCTTGTTCTCTCTTTCCCCCACCTCATCCCATTAAACACACAGCATAGATCAGGCGGAGAATCCTCTAAACAAATAATCTGAAGGAATCCATGATTTCCTCAATTCTTGGGCTTCTTAATCAAAAGAAGATCTTCCTTTCAATTGTTAATTATGTAAATCAGTAGAAAATGTGGGAAGAAACGACACACATTCAGAAGGCTGTGAACTTCTGAAGTGCTAATGGTGCTGATTAGGTATTATGCAGAGAAAAAGTGAGAATCAATTCTATTCTTTACCGACTGCCTGTGGGAATCGGTCCCCACCGGGAGGTAAACCCACTCCTGAGAGCTGTCTGCCAAACAGGAGGGTGACAATTAAAGCTTTCTGCAGGGATAACCAGACACTATGCAAAGTTTCCAAAGGGAAAAATGAAACAGGCAATTGGATGCTCTTTTTATTCCTTAAAAAAAAAAAAAAGCGAAATAAACAGAACCAATTACTTTCAATTTAACGTAATAATTTGAGGAACCTATATGTTTATCTTTCCTCAAAATATTAATTATTCTACTTTATTTAGGGGAAAATTATTTTGCAGGAGCATGAAAGCATGCTCCTTTTGGGTGATATTTTCCAGTCTGGGGGGTGTGTGTCTATACATATTTGTGCGTGTGTTTATGTTTATAAAAAGCATATATATTATTATTAATTAGCATCCTTGTTATAACAACAAACTAATTTGTTCTAAATTAAAAAGGAAGCCTCCTCTTTAAAGAAGTCCTGAAAATCCTATAACACATTTAACAATTCATACTGTGTAAACCTCAGCTTTGCATATACACACAACCCTACACACACACACACACACACACACACACACTGCATGAAGCAAGACTCTACCAGATTTTCCTTATTTTTCTTTACTTGCTCCCTGCTTAGTAACCCCGTGGGGTGTAGAATTGGTAGCGCTTCTAAACCGAATCCAGGCACTCTAATCTAGTCCCACCGCTCTCCTGCTCCCCAAAGAACACCCGACCTTGCAGGAACCAGAAATCCCTTTGCCCAAATCACTGCTTGCAGGGGTGTTAAAATCCAGTCACAGCGCCCGTGCTCAGCCCATGGACTCACTCGCTCCCTGTCCCTCTCACATTCTCTTTCTCGCGCCCCTCGGACTGGACGCAGCAGCGCGCACCCCTCCAGGAATTCAGCATCCGAAAGTAGTAAGCCTCCAGCTGGCAATACTTGCCTCTCGCAGTCCGCCCCGTTCAGGTGTGCCCCTCGCTTTTGTGATGCAGGTGGATTTCCCACCGGCCGAGTCAGCCTTCAGGACCCCCTAGGACAGTCCTTTGTCGCCGGCAGCTGGAACTCCTGCCGCCTGCTTTCAGCCCCGGGATTTCGGGACCAGAGCCTGGGCGACAGTAAGGCAGGTGAAGGGAAGGTGGAAAACACGGAGTGGAGTCCTGGCTGGCGGCACAGATTGGACCGTGCGGAGACTGCAACTCTAGTCAAGGAAAAGCCTAATATATGGACTGGAGTTTTCTTTTGTTTTTAATATAACTTTACTTGCAGCCTCCCACACGTTGGCCATACACACTGCACATGGGCGAGTCTGCCTCTTCTGGTGTTTGGGCTTTGAGCCGACTCCTCACAGACTATGTGGGTCAGAAATCTCAGATATCGCTGATCTACAAAAAGAGCTTGAGAGCCTGGCCTTTTGGGGGAAAATTTATTTAGATGAGATAGAAGTGGTAGGGGAGAGGTGAGAAGGTACTTCCTCAGATCCAGCTGGTAGCAGCTGAAGCCCTTGGCACCATCAACCTTGCCACACCTCCTGGTCCAGAAGCAGGGAATGGTCCCTCCCCGCAGGCACTGGGCTTATCAGAGACAGGAGTTGGTGAAGGGTTGTGGGGAGGGAAAAGTTTGGCCCTGGGAGAGAAAATTCGGAAGCTGCAACTTGACCTTTCTAAAGGGCCCTGCTGGTCTGTGTTTACAACTCATGGACAAGATGAAGTGCCCGCTTCATCTCGATTTTCTAATAGATCACAGGAGGTGCAAAAAAGATTATGATCCACAAAATGTACAGTCTTTCAAAATCTGTAGCCGACATATTGTATGTCTCCATTTATATGGCAAAGTACATTTGGGAAAAGGCAAAACTAGGGGACAGAAAACAGATCAGTGGCTCCCAGGGGTTGAGAGCCGAGGGAGGGGTTGACTGCGAATGATACAAGGGAAATTTGGGGGTCATGGAATTGTTCTGTATGTTGATTAGGGCGGTAGTTACCTGAATATATGCGTTTGCCAAAGCTCATTGAACTCTACACCAAAAAGGGTGAATTTTTCTGTACATAAATTTCCTCGTTCATCTCAGAAGGTATTGCAGGGAGTATGGTCAAGGGCTTATTCACTGTGGAGAAACTACAGGCATAAACTCGGAATTTAAAAAATCCAATCTATAGAGTTTACCCTGCATGGTGCAGGGCCAAAGACTGGTGAGAAATACATAAAAACCCACTCCTTTTTAGTCTCTACAAAGGTGAGTACAGATTTCTGTGCATGAGATTACAAACACCTGGTAGTAAGACTTTGGAGTGATGGGCGAGAAGGAGAGGAGGGTCAGATCTTGGAAGAAGTAGCAGAAAACAGCGGTTCCCAAACCTGGCTTCATATCAAAATCATCTGATTCCCAATAGGTCCAGGATGGGGGTGGTGGTCGGAGAATCTGCATTTTTAAGGAATTCCCTGGTAATTCTTTGCACCTGCAGTGCTGGCAATGTGAGTTTGGGAACCACCAAACCTAGAGCAACATCTGTGTCCTTGGAGAGGAGGAAAGGCCTCAGAGGTTCAGTGAGGAAACAGCCTGATGCTCCTTGTGGGGAGGCAGGCAGGGCATTGGGATGAGAGGGGGCCGCTTGGGTTTGTGGCGGGACGGCTTTCCCCCCGGCTGGAGTGATGCCTCCTGAAGAATCAGAGAGCGAAGCGGAGGGCAGGTGAACACAGGGCCGTGTACACCAGGGAACATGGCCAGGTTTAGCAGGCTGTCCAGGCTGCAGCATCAGGGACGAGTTAGGCTCCTTCCTGCTTGGTCCCTAAGCATGTATATACCCTGGAGCCACCTGGGAGAGAGAGATTATTATCCTCTCTTGCCGGGGCATCTTCAGTGCTCATGGAAGTGAGGTCATTTACCCAGTCTCACAGTTAGCAAATGCAATGGATATTTTCACAAAAGGGGAGCAAATATAAGCCTGGTAAGTTTCTTTCCACACCACTGGGATTCTGACAATGAACACGAGTGTTTTATATCTGAAAACATCTGAAAGACTGATTTCCTAATGAGTGATCAAATTTGAGGTCAAAACCAGTAACTTTTAAATGTTCCCTAAGGAATTTAAGTGTATCTATTTTGGATACAGTTTCTATGACATTTAGGTCTTGAATGATGGCTCCAGATTGGGGAAAGTGAGAAACTTGCCTGCATTTTCTTGCCTCTAGGAGTTGTTTAAATGATTTCACACTTGGTTTGGAACATACCTATTATTTTTGACTTTTTTCTTTTTCATCAACCAAACAGGAAGTGTGGGTTGGATAGAAGCCAGCTAGTACTTACAGACTTCCCATTGGATAATCTCTTCCTAAAAGCAACTGAAACTTAAAAAAACAAAAAACCATTACCACTATCCCTTATGAATAAAAGATGACGCCAAGAAGCATGTCAGCCTCTGCACGTTGGCAGCCTTCCTCCATCACCAACGTGGGGTTTTCAGCAATTTTTGTCCCTCCTTCCATATTTCTTTAGACGAAGCTAGATTAAACTGTATGATATTTCATTAACATCGTCTTATTAAGGAGTGGAATTAAGCTATTATTTTTCATAAAATTATGTTTACATGAGGCGTTCGTTAAATCCTAACCCCAAGTCTAGGAAATAAGGTAGAACCAATCAGGGACAATTCGGACACTGGATCCAAATCCAATATCAGTATTCTATAAGCTTATGTAAAATGAATGAATAAATGAATCCAGTCCCACAATGAAAGGCAGATATTTAAATCAAACAATTTAATAATGCCTGAAGCTACAGATATAAGTGCAGGAAGACAGACATAAATACAAATGGGCCAGTGGGGAGGGAGGAAGGGAGAGAGCCAGGCGGCCCCCTCCCATGGCTTTGGCAGCTGCATGAAAGATAAAGGAGTTTCAAGCTACGAGAAGCCGAGCACTACTTAGTTAAAGTCATGAAAAAAAAGGGGGTAAAATAATTAAAAACTTTTGGGGCCACCCGGTGGTGCAGCGGTCTAGTTCGCGCTTGGCAGCCCGGGGTTCGCGGGTTCAGATCCCGGACGCCCGCCGACGCACTGCTTGTCAGCCACGCCGTGGCGGCGTCCCATATAAAGTAGAGGAAGATGGGCACGGATGTTAGCCCAGGGCCAGTCTTCCTCAGCAAAAAGAGGAGGATTAGCAACGTATGTTAGCTCAGGGGTGGTCTTCCTCACAAAAAAAAAAAAAAAAAAGTAAAATAATTAAAAACTTTAGAGATTACTTCAGTTGAATGTACCCAAAAGGCTAAGGTAATGTTATGTAAATCTATAACTTAGTAAATAGTCTCTACATACAAATGTGAATGACCGGAGGGAAAGAAAGAGCCAATTAGATGCAACAGAAAGCAGACTTCTTTAGGAGGCTGTTAGCCAGAGAGCGGGCTGAAGATTTACCAGCCTTCCCAGTTCAGTTCTCGGGAGTGTTAATGTCTGCCTGATCTTCTGTCTCTTGACATGTAATTATAAGCTAGGTATATATGTGACACAGCAATTGGTCTCACTCCTTCCTGGTGTCTGGGAGGTTTCTTGTCTCTGCTGGAAGGTGTGTCATCAGAGCTGTATAAGTCTGTTGACTTAGTGAAGCAGGGCCTGATGAAGTGTCCCTTTCCTTGCTGGAGTGTGAGCACTGATGGCAGAATTCAGCAGGAGGAGACAGGAAATCCCATTCCGCTCTGCCAGGTTCCCTGCCATCACTCCTTGAGGCAGTAGGTTCTTTTCAATGGCATGGCTGCCCTGGGTTTCATCGTCTTTTCCCTTTATTGAACTGTAGGCATTAGAGAGGGGACACGCTGTGGGATTAGAGAAGGGTGGCCTTTTCTTTTCTTTGACATCCCCTTGAGCCACAGGAGACCTCTCCTTCTTGGACGTTCCCATGGGCTTTACTAAGTCTAGCTGCCGTGTTTATTAAAATTTCCCTTGGTTGGCAGAATACAAATCAGCTTAGTCATGCTTCTATTTGCTCCAGACACAATGCAGCTGAGAGGGGATTTGGCTGAGTGCAGATGCAAGACCAGGCGCCCAGGCTCCTGGTGCCTCATCTTCCCCATCTTTGAATGGCTCCACAGATGTGAGGACAAAGGGACACTGCTAGGATCTGCAAACCCTGGCCTGGAGATAAAGCAAGAGTCTCAATATCAATAAAGCAGCATTTCCCTGGCTGTGACTTTTCAGGAGCTCCCTTCTCCCCACTGTCCCAAAGTGTCTTACACTGGTGTCCCCGGGCAGTGCCTTGTGTCCAGTCCTCCCCTGTGGCACAAAGTGCCTGCTAATCCCTCCCTCCTTGGGTCTCAAGGCAGTGGTGGCACTCTGGGGCTTGGCAAAGATGTGCCGGCCTGGTGCTCAATGCTGGTATCGGATATCTGAGCCTGGATGCTCTCTGCGGTCAAAGGCCAAGCTGATGGCGCAGCCCGCGTTCCTGCAGAAGCTGCTGGAATTTCCCATAGCTACGGAACTGTGGTCACCAGCATGGCTTCTCTCTGACCGGGGACAACCCCTCTCCCTGACTTTTCTGGTATCTCATACAAAGGCCCCCAGTGCTACCTGCTGCTCCTTTGCCTTGCTGAGTTCTTTGCAGCCAATCTCCATCTTTGCTTGCAGCTGTTTTCCCAAGGACTTACTGTGGGTTAGGCCACTTGATGGACAGTCACCATGTTGCACCTAAAACCCTTGCTCTCTCTTCCCTTGAATGAGTTCTTTCCCAAGAGACGCCAGGATCCCTCAGGGAAACAGACTCCTCAAACCCACAAACTTACTTTCCCCAGACATGCCTGAATCCTGGGTCAGGCACAACTTAGATCAAATTGGAATCTCTGCCAAGTAAGAACAATGATCATGGTCACGTTACTGTCATTCATTCGAATGGGAATGTACAATGTCTTCTGAACATCACTAGAACTACTGCTGTGGGTCATTGGGCCCATTATTATGAGCATTACACACACTAGCAAACAATTGTAATGCTGAGAAGAAAAACTGAACAAGTCTCTTTCAAGGGTGGAGAAGACTAATGCAACGAGGAATGTCCTGGAGCAGAAATCAAGGCAGCTTGCGACACTAACCAGTTATGGGACTTGAGCACATCAGAGTCTTTCTTGGGGCCCCAATTTCCTCTCTTGGTGAATGAGGGGTTCGGACTTACTGATCTCTAAGGCCCCTTATATCTCTGCCCTTCCGGGTCTCTGCCTGCTTTCTCTACTGAGGGCACAGTCAGGACGTCCCTCAGATCACACAGTGGAACACTGTGGCTCTCGTCATCCACCACCTGCCTTTCTCATCTGTATCTAATGGACTGGGAAACCAGATAACCACACGTTTCTGCACGGTGTACAAAGAGGTCCTCCAAGAGCGTGAGGACTGACTTGGAGGCATCAATTCTGGTTGCACGGGTGTCTTTTTCTGTTGGGGCCAATATTTTACAACCATCTCAACAGGACTCACTTTCCCTTAGTCTGGTGAACTCAGTGACATCGTTGAACTGAATTTCTGGAATTCAGGTTGAATTCACCCAGGTGGGTGATGCTGTATGAGTTTTTTTTTGACAGTGAACCTGGCAACCTTTTCATAGTGACAGTCTGAGCTCACCTCATGCCCTTCTGTTCAAATTTCTACAGTAGGAAAAGACAACAAAATGTTCCATGAAGTCCTTCCAGTCGCTTAATCTCACCTGGAAAATAAGGGTTTGATGCCTGATTTCTAACCTTCTGTTATCTGGGTCAAATTCAGGCTAACCAGGTGCATGTTCAGTAGCAACTGTGTACCAAAAGTACAACACACATGCTAAATATGAACATACACACATGTGCACGTGCACATGCATGCACATACACACATAGATCTGCATAAAAAAATAGTGGTCTAGAGCAAAGACACTTTGGACCAGGAGTTGGGGTCTGGATGGTGGTCAGAGACCGGGCATTAGCTGCTGCTCTAGTTCTGTAAGCCTCAGCCTCTTTGTGGCTCATCTGAGGAATTTGGAACCAAGATCCACTGAGTTCTAACATTCTAACTCTACTGGATTTTACAGGATGATCACATAGCCTTCATCCTTATGTTGCCCTAAGATTCATTTTTCAGATTTGGGTGGACTATTCTCCTGCCATGCCGGGAAGCCTTGCTCCTCCAAACAAAGCTGTGTGGAAAGAGAGATATCAATCACAGAGATGTTTATAAAAAATATTGAATACCCAGAAATGCACAGAGATAAAAGGTTATGGAGAATCCATCCACGTAATGAAGTACCGTACAGCCATTAAAACATCAAACAGCATAAAATAATATCAGGTTGGCTCCCATTCACTCATTGATCCATTTAACCAATATTTTGGGGGTGTCTGTCATGTGCCACGCTCTGTGGTCAGTCCTGGCGTAGAGGGTGAGAAAGCAGACACAGCCCATGCCCCATGGAGCTTACTGGACGCTACTCTTACGTGGACGCTGTTCCATGTGCTAAAAGCATCGCATAGTTTGTTTTGTTGAATTTTCTCAACAGCTCGATGAGGCGGGTGTCTCATTCTTCCTCTGTTTACGGATGAGCACACTCGGGAACAAAAAGCCAATGAGTTGCAAAGCAGGAATTTCCACCCAAGTTTATCTGAGTCCCATAAACATACACTGCTTTCCCAGTGACTTTTGTCCTTTGTGTAAGAAGTCCATCAAACATGTAATGAGAAGGACATCATTTTACAAAGGTGCTCTTAGGAGGGTCTGTGATCCTATTTCATACCTGCTTTCTTTTTCTGCAGATTTATAGTAAAACGATTATCCTGACAAACTGTGCAACATCTACCCTCCCCCCTGTTTCTAATTATTGATCCCTGAAGCATCATTCAAAAAGGACAAACAGCCTGAGAGGCAGATAAATTGATGGTCTGGTTTAATGTTAAATGGCGTGAATAATGTTGTTTCTCTCTCTTACCCCAGAGGCCCTTTCAATGTCTGATTAACAATAATTTGTGAAATTTTTCTTATTTAGCAGGGAGGATTAGTCTGTCCTAGTATCCAGAACACATCCCTGGATTTTGCTATTAGCCGGGTCCGATTTATAATATATCACCACAGAGCACAGACACTGTGGAGCTCAGAAGGGCCTTGCCCTGGATCAAGATGTTTACAAAACAAAACGAGACATATTGCATTTTTCTAGAGCAGCCAGAGGTCCCTGCCCCAGCCAAGCAAATAATCCTTTTCTCTCCCTGTTGACAGTCAATGCTCCCTCTAATTGTGACCAAAGCATCACATCATATTATCCCAAGAGTAAAATATGAAGGTGGAACATACAAAAAACTGGAATTTTGTGTCATAGCAAATAAAATTTACATGGCTTAAATGTCATGTATTTAAATGCTATGTGATAGATGTACAATTTTAAAGTAATTACAGTAATTATGAGTTTTTACTCAGCTGAACCAAATGTTTATAGAGTTTTCTTTTCCCTTAGTTTGTCATGATTTTTTATCAGAAAAATGTGATCCTTTTACACACGTATTTTAAAACATAAAGGCCTTGGATTTGATCCACCTACTACAGCAATTTCCCCCTTCTTGTCTCCGTGGTTCCCCCCCCCCCCCCGTGGTCCCCCCAGTTGCAGCTTGGAGCTTTCTTCATTCCAGTCTTCCTTTCCTAAACAGGGATTTGCCCCAGGTGCTCAGGTACATAGAAGCTCTGGACAGAGGGAGTGGCTCTGGGGAAGGGCGGGGGCACAGTTAGAATGTGCTTGGGATCCCTGCCGTCCAGGATTCTTGAGGCAGAATCAGATTGGAAATGGAAGAGGGCTAAGCTACTGTTCCAGCTTAGAAGGGAGAGGAGGGGTCTGGGAGGGAGGAGAGGGCCCCGCCAAGCTTCCCAGCCCAGGTCTCCAGCCACTGAAGGCAGTGCATGCCCAGGACCAGCTGTGGTCCAGCCCTGCAGCCCCTGCCTCCAGCCCTCCCTCCTGGGGCAATGGGGAGGAGGCTGGTGGAGGCTGCGTTAGACTGGATACCTATGGGGCTAGCCCCGTGTGTATCTGTAACATTCTCAACGTGAAAGGCAAGAAGGCTTTCCACCTCTGCAGGTTCCTCCACTCACGAATGTCAGGGAAGAACAGCACCTCTATTTCATAATCATAAATAAAAGGCTAAAATGCCGGAGAAACAACAAATTGCAGCTGCTTCACACTGCTGCGTTGTGGTGCAGTGAAGATAGAGTGACAATCCAGACTACCCTCACCTCCAGTAGTCTGGTGATTATTTGTACCCTCACAGGTACTTGCACCACTTCAGCTATGTTTAACTTCAAGAAAGAAATTAGGGTGGGTTACTTAAACATTTATTTACACTAAAGGTCATTTAACCAATCCAAGAGTCACTGCCAGACCCTTCCTTGGCCAGGGAGGAGAGGTGAGAGAGCAAAGGAGTACCGTGCATCTGAACCATGGTCCAGGAAGGTCAAAGGATGCACAGAAGGTGAGCAGTTCCATTTCCTCCCTGCTGCCCTCCCACACATTTACTTAGTGCAGTCCTGTGGCAGACAGCGTGTTGACTGTTGGGGAATTTGTATCTCCCGGGGGTTTCAGACAATTAAGCAGGCCATTCCATTCATCCATTTTCAATCCTAGTGGCTGAGTGCCCCTTATGGGAGTGTGGTGGTGAATTCAATCAACGTGGTTCCCACCAGGAGGGGGATAAGGGCTTCCACTGGGCAAGGAGCTCTAGGAAGGGGCCTCACTCAGCTTTGGGGCATCATCACTGGATGAAGTGATGTCTAGTCACTTGAAAGATGAGTCAGAGTTAGTCAGGCATAAAACTGGATGAAGAGCATTCCAGTAAGAGGAAACAGCGTATTCAAAGGCTCAGACCTGTGAGAGGGAGAGTGAACACAGCACTCACTGTAACTGTGGGTATTTTTGACCCCCCTAATCCTGTGGGTACTGCTTAGTGGGACAACTGATTACCAATAAAACCACCAGGAGCCTTGCCTCATAACCTTCCCCTTCAAATCCTCTTCCAGGGTCCTCTTGGTTGCTAACAGCACAACACTGGCCTCTCAACTCTTGAATCCTGGGGCCATCTTCAACTCCCGTCCTGCCCCTTATTGTACTCTTTACCCACTGCCTGTGTACTCATTCCCTGAAATGTTTCCCAGGTCTTCTTCTCCATCCTCGAGGTAGAAGACTGTCCAACACTTGCCACAGAGCCTGGTCCATAGTAGAGTCTCAGTAACCATTACTTAAATGAAGACCAAATGTGCTTGAACCACCCAGGACTTCCTCACAGCCCTTACCTCCTTCTAGGTATTTTCTTGAGCCTCTGATGCCTCTACAATCTCTATTCCTCTCTTCCAATCTAGGCCATATAAAAATGAGGTTTAATTTTTTAACCGACTAGCAAAAAACTTAGCAATGACCCTTAGAAGAGAATCCCACGGTCACTGGAATCCATATTTCTAGGGAGCCTGGCAGGTGTTCTGGTCCATGCTCAGGGTTCCAAGTTCACCAGCAGACAGGGAGGAGATAGTCTTAGGATGGACTCTGCCTCTCCCTAAAGTATCATGGAGAACACAGTGGTGGAGAAGTGGGCCAAATCCAGTCCCCTTGTATGGTCTGGGTCTTTTTAAGGACAGCCACCTTGGGCCAGGTGCCCTGAAGTGCTCAAGTGAACTCTCTCTGACCCAGCCCTGTTTGGAGGGTAGACATGAGGGATCAGCAGTGACCTCTGTGAACCTCAATGCTGTTTCCACTACCCAGGTCCTGAGAAAATGCTCCCTATGCTTCCATGGCCCCAAGGCCTATGGAACACCGAGAGACTGAATATACAAAGGACAACCACCAGACTGTATGTGACAATGGAACGTTGACCCACAATCAGCAACCAGCCTGGGAAGCCCAACCAAAACCTTTGTGGCAATCAGCCAACTTAATCAATAACTGCCAGCTTCCCTAATTTTTGCCCCTGTTTCCAACTTAGGACCAATTAGAGAAAGACAAATATGCTCTGCTAACCAATCACGTAGGATGCCCAGCTCTCTTTAGCGAGCTCCCAGCTTCCTGATGCCAACAGCCTCCAATCAGGACACACCTGAAGCCTCCCCTTGCCCCTATAAAGCTTTCCCACTCCCAGTCTACCTTTGAAAATCTGCCAAACACAAGTGACAATATCTGACTCCCAGCTATAGTGATCTCTGAATAAATGGCCTTTGCTTGTTCTCACTCAAGTGGTCTTTGTTTATTTCCAGAACACTTTTGTTCTGGAAGATTTTTTGTAGTACCTGGAATAGGATGTTGGTGGAAGTCAGGGATAAGGGAGGTATGCCATTCCTTCACAAATTTTCAAGGCCCTAAAGACCTCCTATCAAACAGAAACAAGAATCCTCAAACAGATGAGCTTCAGAATATCTTAGGATGATATTTTACCCTTAAACTCTGGACCAGTGTTGAAAGATCCATGTGGGCGGACCCAGAATGGAGATGATCGGGTCTCCATGAGAGCAGGAGCTGGGAGGCGGTGAACGTGTGGATCTGTGATCCAGAGACCAAGTTCTCTAATTCTGCTATAATCCTTGAGTTTCTGTTCAGTGGAAGCCCATAGACTTTGAGTAGTAGATAACTGTTAAAATAGTCTCCCCAGGTCAAGTGCAATTTGCAAAACAAAGGCAAATGCCGCGAGTATCTATTATAACACCAGTTCCAGGAGACACAGACAAGTCTACTTTAGGGTTTGGGATAGTGGCAACACCTGTGACTCAGGCTTTTGAAGGGTGAGTGATACATCCTTTGTCACTACTCATATGGGAGTGTGATTTGGCCATGGGACAGTGGGATAATGAGACAATTTATAACAGGGCTTTACTAAACAAGGTGTGTCGAATATCATTCTCCAGTTTCGTTCTCTAATTACATGGTGATAACAGGAAAAAATTCTGTGAGGATGTTTGAAATGGACCATGCTGATAGGAGGCTACACTCAGGGAGAAACCTTCAAGCACTTAAGCTGAATTTTGAAATGCTGAAATTCTCCCTGGGAATCAATAGGCAAGAGCTATATCACGTTGGTTCTCCACTTATAGCAAGGTAGAGAGGGGAGCACCACACAAGGCGCCCTCCTGGGTCTGTCACTTGGAGGCCAGCCCACAGGTGCATGGGCCCACAGCAGCAGCCCCCAGGGCAGAGCCACCACCCTGCTCCGTGGTCTCGTTCTTTTAGGTGTTAGCACTTCATTCATTCATGTAATCCGCTGGATGGTTGGGATACAACAATGTCGGGGAGAGACACAGTCCCTGCCCCACTGCGCTGGATGCTGTGATGACTAGAAAGCTCAGAGAGCACACTGCATCCCTAGATCTCCCAGAGGTGGGCAGGTGTATGGGTGGAAGGAAGCTGCCCTGTTTACTCAGGTGTGAAAGCTAAAGTTGTGACCACATTGCCATAAATCAACAAAGCTCTACAGAGGTTCTCGGTTCTTTCATGTCCAGTTTACTTCCTTTCCTGGAAAGTTATTTCCCTGTTTCAATCCTTCCAAGAAGAGACTAGATTAGGAATGTCAGTTAGTTTGGTCTAGAATCAGGGGAGTGGGGAGCAAGATGGCAGAGCAGATGTTATAAAGAGAGGCCTGAAAGGTATAAAGAGAATTAAATATTGAAAAAAGTGTCTTTTCTATTGGAGAGGACAGTTCATGAAGACCATATACAATTAAAAGATGAGAACCCATAGCTGAGAGGACAGACTCTAGATCCAGCCCCACACCAGATGATGGAAAAGCTTTCCAAAGGATGGCCCTGAGCTCCAAGTTCTCCCAAAGCATCATGAAGACTGCGTCAGACTAATGGGATCAGTGTAACATTTCTTATTCCTGGTTGCACAATACAATCACCCTGGATGCCTAGGTCCCATTAAAACAGGCTCTCTCTGGGTGCACTTGGGTATCTGTAAGGTTGTAAAAGCTCTCTAGGTGACTGTAATGTGCAGGGATAGTTGAGAGCCTTTGGGCTGGACCAACGCAACAGGAAAGTCCAAAAGCAAAAGGTGGGGTAACTAGAAGCCATTCCCACTTGGGGGAATCTCAGATAGTAAGTAAAAGTTTATTCATGGACGTGTGACTTCTTGGTAAGATTCATCCATAAACTTCTCTCTTTTTCACCTTCCGTTCTGTGCACCCTAGGGCTGGGGAAGGACACAGCCTCCCTGATGCTCTTGGCTGTGTGGAGGAGGGACAATGACTGAAAAGAATTGGGGTATTGTGAGGAGGGGAAAGAGGAGCTGGCTGTTGGGAAGGCAGCTACCAGCTTCTGCCACATGCTAGCAGATTCACTCGTCCCGAGGTTTCTGCAACTTGCCAGTTTAAAATGTTCTATGGTTATATGTTGCCATCTTAGAATAAATCTGTTGGTTTGGGGGCATGGGTAGAGATGTGGGCACAAAGGGTAAATAGTTGGAGCCTTTGGCTGTCTCCTAAGAAACTTTCTCAGTTAGATGCTGAAATGATTTTCTACTGGAGTAGCCTGAACATGGGACGGTTTCTCACGTATCTGCTTCTCTGGTCCGTCCACTCCAGACATTCTCCGGAAGGAAGGATAGCACCAGACAGTCTTTGTTAGCCGTGACATAAGTCCTCAAGTTAGGAAAAAAAACAAAGTTAAAAACTAGGTGGACTCTGGAACCTCAGAACAAATCTATGCTTTTCTATTTCTGAAGGTCACACAATGATAGGTCTTGATCATGAACTCCTAGAACATCAATAGTACAGTGTTTTCTTATAAAACGTTTTAAAATAAACAGGCACTGAAGCAGTGAAGGTGAAAAGACACTTCAAAATTGTATTTAAGCAAGTTCTGTACTACTACTTTCTAAGGTTCTGGAACGTCACACAAAAGGAAGGATAAAAGCCAGTCCATTTATTTCACAAGAATGGGCTCATTCTAGTTCTGGCTTGCGATTGGTGAGCATATAGAGTTTGCTCTATACGTTAAAAGCTGATTCTCCCAAAATCAGGCAATTGATCACTTTGACACAGACATTTTTCAATAGTTGCAACATAACTGAGGAGTAAGTGATACAAATTTTTAACTTTTTTCTTTGATTAGAATGGGTTATGGCTTCTATGAGATAATAGAAAATATATATATTGGTCTCTGCCCCCCATTCCTAGCACAGAACTCCCCAAACCCTTGTAATTTCCTAATTGATAAGAGCACTGGGAGCATCTTTTGTTCTAATAGTTGGTCTTTGACCCTGGTTCCTGACACAGGGCTCCTAAATCCCTTGGAATTTCCTGGGTGATTAGGAGTGTCTTTGTTCTAAAGAGGCACTCTTGGTGGGCTCCTGGATGGGGGCTGGTTCTCAGAAAGACCAAGCCACGATCAGAAGCTTGGAATTTTCAGCCCCACCTTCCATTCTCCAGAGAGGGGAGAGGGGCTGGAAATGGAGTTAATGATTGATCATGTCTATGTGACGAAGCCTTCATAAAAATCCCAAAAGTATGGGGTTTGGAGGGCTCCTGGGATGGTGAACATGTAGAAGTGCTGGGAGAGTGATGGGCTGGAGAGGGCGTGGAAGCTCTGTTCCCCTTCCTACATACCTTGCCATACCCATCTCTTCCATCTGGATGTTCACCTGTATCCTTTATCATACCCTTTTATAATAAACTGGTAACTTAGTAAGTAAAGTCTTTTCTTGAATTGTATGAGCTGCTCTAGCAAATTAATTGAACCTGAGGAGGGGGTTATGGGAACCTCTGAATTACAGTTAATTGGTCAGAAGCACAGATGACAACCCAGACTTGCAATTGGCATCTGAAGTGGGGTGGTGGGTGGTCTTGTGGGACTGAGCCCTTAACCTGTGGGATCTGATGCTATCTCCAGGTAGGTAGGGTCAGAATTGAGCTAAATCGTAGGACATCCAGCTGGTGTCACAGAGAATTGCTTGGTGGGGAAAAACCCCACACCTCTGGTATTGAAACAAAGGAAGACTGAGTTTTTCCTAACACAGCTTCTCAACACCCTTAAACGTTCTGCTTACAATTCATTTCATTCATTCCACAAATATTAAGCACTTCCTCTGTGTCCCACTGTTATGGGTGCTGGGTATAAGGCACAGAAGAAAACAGACCCAAACTGCTGCTTTCATGGAACTTACATTCTAGTGGGAGGAGAAGGGCCACAAAGAACTTAGTGAAGTACACAGGATGCTGGATGAGAATACAGCTAGAGAAAAATAAGCCAGGGAAGAGGATGCATAGAGCATTGTGGGGAATCGGAATTGGTTACCCCAAAACGTGAAGATTATTTGACATGAAGATTTTGGGCTGGAAACTGCAGACAGGAAAAAAACTCTGAAAAACAAGTAGAAGTTACCCTTTGTAAGAGGCATGTACATTTGTAAGGGAAACCTCCATTTGTAAAGGTATCTCCCTCTCTGTACCAGGAAGAAGGGGGGATGACTTTATCTCTAAAAATCTTATCAGTGTGGAAGGTGAAAACTCATATCTGCATACTCTTGTTTACTGTGCTTTTCTTGTAATCCCTCATGGCTGCCACCGCCAACCCCCGAAATCCTCGTTTATCTATTTAAGAGGAGAACCTCCGCCATTCTGTCGAGAGATACACAGTTTCCCCAAGTCTCTCCCACGTATACATGTTATAAAGCTTTGTTTGATTTTCTCCTGCTATTTGGCCTCATGTCAATTAAATTTGTAGCCCAGCCAGAAAGGACCCAGGGTGGGCAGAGAATGCTCTTTCTCCCCTTCAGCATGCATGTGGTGGGACTTGCAATTTTAAAAATAGTGGTCAGGGAAGGCCATGAGAAGGTGATATTTGAGTAAGGAAGAACAGATGGCTTCCCAGGGTGCACTAGGACCCACTTCTCACCTGCCACTTCATGGGTTGTTGCTTGTATATGATGTCTACGACACAGAACCTTCACTTGGAAGATTAATGGGCCTCAGAGACATCTAGGTCTTCCTGTCACCTTTAGAGACAGGCAGGCTGAAAAGGTTGACCCACAGACAGCAGAGAGAGGAATGGCTATTGCAACCTTCTCCTTCTTCACAATTCCAAGGATCAATTGACTCTCCTCTAATTTCTGGTCCATAAATGTTAGTGTTTTCAAGAGTTCATATTTATATAACAGACACAGATGGTGACTGTCTTTATTTTAGTAAAGTGGATTGAAAACAGTTCACATACACTCAAGGAAGCAGCAATTCCTCAAAAAGAGTTAGATGCAATGGTGGCGATCCATCTATAGATAAAGCAGAGGAGCTTGAGATAAGGGCCCAAATGACGGGAATTCAATTTGACTTAATTCCTCCAGTATTAACTGGACACTTGATATGGGTTCAGCAAAAGTAGACACGGTGGGGCAATGAGGCAACCACTTTCAAAAAAATTACCACCTCCTAGAATCATGCACAAAATAGATTTGTTAAACAGTAATGCAAGGAAATCCACAACTGGGAAGCCAAGTGGCAGAGAAGGAAGACCTTGGATTTTTCAAGCCAGTAGGTGCTGGGTTTGAACTGTGACTGTCTCCACCACTCGGTAGCTATGTGACCTCAGACAAGTTATTTAACCTTCTGAACCTCAGTTTCTTGACTTGTAAAATGGGGACAATAAGCCTGACATTGCAGGGTTGTTTGGATAAGCACAGGGCATGGTGGTGATTGAAATAATAATGATGTCATTATTGTTAGTCAAATGAATGCTACCAACAATTTATTTATAAGACTCAGAGATAGGAGAGGTCAGAATGGTTTGGCATATTTTGGGGAAGATTTCAGAAGGAGGTAAGTTTCAAGCTAGGCTTTGAAGGATGGGTAGGCTTTAGAAAAATGGAAAGATGGGTGTGTGTGTGTGTGGGGGGGTGTTCCCTGAACAAAAGTTGAAGTTGAGGAAAAAAGAAAAAAACAACAACTATGCTTATTGAGGCAACAGTTAGGAGAACAGCTTGGATGGAGGGTTTGGGGTTAGGAAAGGAGACATAAAGTTGAATAAATTAATATATCGCCAGATTGTGAAAGCCTCAAACAAATGTCAGTAACATTCTGTGGTTGTATTGTCTTGTTATATTGTTGATCGCAGCAACAAATTAACTTCTTGATCCCAGAATAAACTAGAAGGACGTGCTCAAGTACAACTTTGAGAGAAGTCTATTTCTTTGGCATCCAGTTTTAGAATTATAATAAAATTCATTTACAAAACAGTTATCCTAGAGAGATTAAGTCTAAGCATGTAAATGTATACATCTAGAAGCATGTTTCTATTTTATATGAAAAATTTCGTAGGTTATGGCTGCCATGCTATTGCAGGAATATTTCTTGTTGCATTTGTTTCTTGCGTTTCCCTCAAAATGTACAATAGTGTGACAAAAGGGAGTGGACATGTAGGGTTGGCATAGGGTCACAAGGCTTAGGGTTTCTTTGTTGATGGTTCCCCCCAAATTTCAAGAATTTACAGTTCTCTTGGTAAACCTCAGCTAGAATTCTATTTTGGCTTATAAATGATCATATATTTTTTCTTCTCTCAGTCTCGTTCCTCTCTCTTTTTTTTTTCCCAGGCAATGTGCCTAGAACGAGATCCTGCATTTAAAAATTAGGGAAATTTATTCTCAGCATGTCAAGAAGACATTAAGAGATCATTTTGCCTGCTGCTTGCATTGGACATATTTTGTAAAATGCTTGAATTCCCTACACCTAAGATCTCGAGACATTGCTCCTTTGCTGGTAGGATGGACCCAACCTATACATCAGCTCACCTTTGCTTTGGGAGCTATTTTGGATACTATATATGTATTGCTTCCTTTCAATGGGAAAAACCATGCCCTGTTAAATAACCTTGTCTGACAAATCTGACCATGATGATGTGCTAGGTTAAAAAAGCCTTCTTCTTTTACTTTGAGAAAGCTACTCTCTGTCCCTCCTCTCCACCCTCCTGCCACCCACCCCTGTCCACCCACAAGGCCAACTTCTAGTCCCACTGGCGCTATAACCACGGAGGGCTGAATCAGAGCCAAACCCCTTCCTTGCTGTTTGATAAGTTCCTGGATTCTGAATCCTAAACCCTAAACATTGATTGGAATTCCTGACTTCCTTCTGCTAAGCTTCCTGCCATTCTTGTTGCACTCCACCGTTGGAAAACATTTTCAACAGCTCTCACTGCCTGACAAATGAAAGTCCAAATCCCTTAGCCTGGGCTTTCAGCCTTCACGGCCTCACCCAACTACTCCACGTCTTGTGCACCGTCTACAGTCACACTTGCTGCTTGTCCTGCCTTCTGGTTTTCTGCGTCGGTGCCTTTGTTCGCGTGGGTACCTCGTCCAGCCTCTCCTCCCATTTTTAGAAGAAATCTCTCTTTACTCTGAAAGCATGCATGTCACGTAGCCTGCTAATCATCAGCCTCTCCACTCATCGGCAAATAGCCCACACTGACGAGTAGTATCTTAGATAAATTCTTCAGAAATAGCTTACAGTGCAGTACCTTACCAAGAACTGTTAAAACAGATCCTTCTTACTTTCTACCAGGTGTCAGATTCACTTTTGCACGTGTCTTGGTCTAGACTGTGAGGAGTCTAATGACAGCCAGCATGTCTGATTCACCGTTGTTGTCAGTGCAGGGTCTGGCACAGGTGTGGTGTAGAGTGGGCATCTACCAATTATTTATTAGGTCTCAGCTCTCCATTTTGGACCCACCACTACCTGCTGCTTCCTGTAGTCCAGTGTCCATGAAAAGAAAGAAACAGAGAAAAATGCTAGAGGGAATGAAGCTTATCCGTTCTGCAGGGTCTGAAGATGGTCTCCTAAACGCTAGCTATTGGTCGACATGGCTCAGGGGGAAGTTGCACAGCAGCCCCTGGCAGGGCAGCACGTTCTAACACCTCAAATGCAGCTGGATTTGATAAGAAAGCTTGGGGGCTGCAGTTGGGGAAGTAAGGCAATGTGGTTGCCTTCTCCAGATGAAAGGTGAAAGTGCTCATCTAAATATACAATCACAAACACAATTCTACCTCTCAGAACTGGTTCTACTCATGAGGCTTTTCAGAGGACAAATGAAAGGATCTTTGGAAATATTGAAAAGACAAAAGGTTTTGATATCATGATTATTACTGAGAAAGTTACAAGAATTTCCCTCTAATTCACTCTTATGGCAAAGACATATGAACACGACGTGATGATGTTTTCATCATAGTCATGATCTGTTTTGCCGAAATAAAACATGCAAGAGTCTTAATGGAATATAAAGGAAGAAGCTGTTGCTCATTATAGAGAGCATTTTCCAGGCATTGTTGCTGTCTAGCATATTACTAAATACAAAGCCAACTTAATAAGCTTTCTTATCTCTGTTAATAGCCAATCATTTCTCTCCGCTCATCGACAAATAGCCTTCACTGACAAATAGTATCTTAGATAACAAATTCTTCAGGAATCGCCTATAATGCAATCAAAAGCATGTTATTAGGAAGTTATTAAAATAAATCCTTCAGGAGGAGAGGTCATGATTTCTTTCCTAATGTTTTGATTACTGATAACTTGGAAAATGTGGCCAGAATTGGTAAGCTGAGTTAACAGAGAGAGGTTGTATTCTTTCGATCTGTTCCTTCCTGACCATCATTCTGCTCCGATGAAAGAGAGTGATGCTCCTCTCTCCCTCTACCCTCTCATAATAAACACTCCTGCCGTAAGGAGATTCAGACTCAAGAGTGGGATGTAGAATCTTGATGAGGTTGTAACTCCTGATGGAAAGAAATTCATAATTATCCATTCGGACCACGAAGCCCATTTGCAAAGGTTAACAGTATTCCTACAATTTACATGCCATGCCATCTGCTTTGTTTAAAAATGAGCCTGATTTGAATGCTTTTGGGTAGGTGGGACCATCCAGGGTCTTAAGTGTCCCAACAAACACTTAGGTACCAACCAAACCAGTTTAGGAAGCTTCTGGCCCTTTCAGATTCACCGCACAATCTGACTCATACCCACCTGCTTTTTGTTTTCTAGAATGCCTACAGACATTGCTCTCCTCTTTCCACTTGCTTACCGCCTAGCATTGGATTTATTGGAAAAAAAATCAACGGGCTACACAGATGGGTTATACTCATTAACACCCATCATATTCACATTGAAGGGTGTGAACACTCACGTTGCTAATGAAATGAGAATGGGGAGAGGGAGGGTAAAGCGATCAGCAGGCGGCCGGGAGACGCCGCAGCAGGGAGTAGATCTTCGGGTGAGTTTGAATAATGTGGAATGTGAGCTAACCGGCTCAGGGATCTTTCACGGCAGTTGAAAGGTCTGCAAGAAACTCTACTGATTCCAAGAGCCAGGTTCCCCGGGAGACAGACTCTCAGAGGAGTGGCCATGTCAGATACCTCCCAAGAAAAACATTCCAAAAGCCAAAGGGCCTGAACGGGACTTTGATCAAAGGACCATCTCTGCTGGACAAAGACACAGCCTTGCTATTGCTCACCTTGGATGAGGAGGAATTTAGAAGTGAGCTCAGGGCAACCAAGACTTTCTGTACTGTTAAAGCAAACTTATGCTTTAAAATGCCAGTTGGTGTGTAACCCAGGCGGCTCTCACATTGCTTTGACACCAAGAGCAGTAACAGGACTGCAGTTTCCCTTCATGAGACTTGTTTTTATTTATAGTTCATCATCAGAAGAATGACATCATGGTTTTTAAACTGCTGCTCCTCTATTCTCACACAGGGAGAGGTTATCGATGGTTATGCAACTTCATTTGGGACCTATGGAGTCCTTTAATAACTGCATCATATGGCTTCAGAAAAAATAGAGGGCTGCCAAATGAGGCAGAACTAGTCCAGATAAATGGTTTTCCCCTTATAAAGGAAACAGAACCCTTAAGCACCAAACTTATTTTGGGTGGGAATGGCTACCCCCAATTTTTGTTTATTTGTTTATTTGCTGCCTTAAAGTGAATAGCAATTGCCTTTTCTTGATTGACTCTTTAATAATATATACACTTGTACCTCCAGTCTATTTAGGCTCTTTGTTCAAAATGAGATTACAGGGGCCTGCCTGGTGGTGTAGTGGTTAAGTTTGTGCACTCCGCTCTGGCGGCCTGGTGTTTGCAGGTTCGGATCCCGGGTGTGGACATATACACCACTCATCAAGCCACGCTGTGGTGGCATCCCATGTATAAAGTAGAGGAAGATGGGCACAGATGTTAGCTCAGCGACAATCTGTCTCAAGCAAAAAAAGATTGGCGACAGATGTTAGCTCAGGGCCAATCTTCTTCTCACACACACACAAAAAATGAGATTATATAGGATTTTTGACTTCTCTTATCTTACTGTTTATCTCCTCTCTTGCTGCTAAGTATCTAACTGCCTGTTCTTACTGTAGTCAGTGTGCCTGCCTGTAATATGCCACCCAGAACATTCTTCTAATTTGTGTTGGATCTTGCAAGGGCTAGGGAACCAGATAATGATTTCCACGAGAACTCTGCATAAAATCAGTGTCAGTGCGACTGTGTGGGTACTACCTGTACCTACCTAGTTTTCTACCCCTGACATCTCACATCCCCACTAAACACCACCTAAATGTTTCATTCCATCCTTGAGTCTGAGTCTGATGATGACCTTGGGCAGTAGGGATTGTCCTTGCTGCTGGTCTCACTCTAAATGGGACCCAGTCCTCCTGTGGGCTGGTGGCCAGCTTCCCATTTCTAACCCCAGTTGTCCTCTGTAGATATTTATCCTCATCCTTATTCCTAAGGCCTGGGGTTCTTGGGATTGGGTGCCTGCCATATTCTTGCCATCTATTTTTTCTCCTTGCTTTTCCTTCCTCCCCTGACAATGAATTTTCTTCTTGCACTAAGAAGGATGCTCAGGAGACAATAATAGGTACTATGGCAAGCAAGAAGCAGAATCTCAGGACATGTTTGTTAAACGAAAGTACAAATAATAAATATGAATATATTTTGGCCTAGATGTTGCTTTCAGAGGCTGTTGTGTAAAGAAATACTTTTTGTCTTAACCATAGGTTTTTATATGTAAAAGTCTGTACTGAATTTGGTTTGGTGCTAGGCAAAGCAGAACTTATGAAACCCAAGCACATTAACGAAAACCCAAAATTCCAAGAATGGTGCTTTATCAAGGCATTCTCACTAGGCTAGAAAGATAACTGACAGGTTTAAAATATTAAAAAAATATATAATGCATGAATTTTATGATTGTTTATTCCTGCTACTATTCTGCCTATAGCCAGAACAATTACCAACATTTTCATCTTAACTGACTGCTTCAGATCAAATAAAATGATTTCCCAGTTTGAAGCCTGAAGGCAAGAGAAGCAGGGTTATGCGGGCACTAATGACCGTGAAGTGAATTGTGGCTGACAGCTGTGCGTGGGCCTGAATTTGAACTACACACAATAGACCCATCATTCTTCAACAAACAAATATACTTAAAGAACAAATACACTTAAATCCAATACTGCAATGTTTCCCTTTATATAGCAGAAGTCTTTTAGAAAATCTAGGCATATATCCAACCTTTAAAATTGGATCCATTTAAAAAATGTTAATTTAAAGATGATACAGATGTGTAGGTACATTAGTTAACCATGGACGTATAGCATACAGACAGTGCATCAAATTGTTAAGCTCTCTGTGATTGTGGAGAATATAGCTGATTTTTAAGCTTATCTTAAAAACTTACCTTATACTTTTTGTTTTTTTTTAAGTTTTCTATAATGAACATATATTAATCATATATTACAATGATAAAATTATTTATATCTAATCCTCTGATACATAATTCATATACAGCTATATATAATTTTACATTCTCTGCTGAGCATCCTTCTTGAAGCAAAAAAAAAAAAAATTTACTGTTGGGATAGGAAGAACAATCACATAGTTTTAAAACATGACATTAGTTTTAACAGAAAAATCTCAATATTTGAAAAAATTCTTTGTAAATTCCTTAATTAACCAATAGTCCTTTAGAAAAGCAAATCGAAAATAATGCTGTGACTCTAGTTTTAATAAATCAGAATATTTTAAAATGTGTCTTTTCCATGTGCACTTCTAACCTCCTCTAAACTGGAACTGCTGGAGGCTTCCTGTTAAAGATGGTGGATTGAACACATGCATGTACCACTGCTTTCTCCACAAATGCCACAAAAAGGAGAGTAAAGTTTTAAAATACGTAAAAACATAAGGACAAAGAATGGAGAAGGAGACTATAACAACATTTTGGAAGCTGAAAACAGCCGAACTATCTTCATTGGCAGCATATCCAAGGAAATGTAAACTTAAGCCCAGGTAGAGACAGCTGAGAAGTAACCCAATTTGCACGGCAAAACCCCCCAAACTTAAGCAATTGATGGCAAGAGTTACCACTGGATATGGGTGTAGGTGTGGAGATGAAAACGAGAATTCACTGGAAGTTTGTTAAGAACAGCTATATCCCCAGATCTCTGCACCAGGCAACTGCCCTTCCCTCATTCAGGCAGAAGACTCAGCATTTATTCTCTGGAAAGGGTTTAGCAGAGAGTCTTTCTGGGGGACTCCAGGCATAGGGTAGGCAGGGGTTCTGCACGGAAAACAGGGACATTAAGTCAAAGTTTACACACTGCATGTTGAAACCCTACAGCTCTCTTCCTCCTCAGCAGGGGGAACAATGATAGCCAGGTGTCTACTCTCCAGGCAAGAGCGGAAAATTCTTTTCTGGAGCTTGCAATTAACTCAAGAGAAAAAAACTCAGGGATGCTGACGTCAGAGGCTCCCCAGTAAAACACCTTAGACAGTGAAGCCCACAGGTGACAGGCCCCATTTGTGTACATAGAACTCCCAGCCATATTTTCAGTGCTTCACTCTTAAATATGTGTGCCAGCCAAAGGGTCACCAGACATGTGAGGAAATGTCTCAGACACAGGAGGAGGCCAAAGAAAAACAAATAAACAAACAAAAGAAAACTACTTGAAGAAAAGAGAGGCTGAATATGGAAAGAACAATTTAAAAAAACTATCATTAATGTCCTCAAAGAGATAATATATTGCTTCCATGAAAGAAGAACAGATGATATAAAAAAGAAACATTCAAAGAACAAAAAATAGAGTTTTTGGAAATTAAGGATATAATAAAATAAATGAAAAACTCAATGAGAAGCTTAAAGATGTAAATGTGAGGCCATTTCTCAAGATTTAGGGGAAACAACAGACAAAGAAATTGAACAAATGAGAGAAAAGGTAAGAAAATCAGAGGATCAGTCCATGGGGTCTGTTATCTGAACACAAGTTCCAGAAAGAAAGAATAGAAGATGAAAGAGAGGAAATTGCCTCCAAAAGTCAATTCAAGCAAATGTCCTAGAGCTGAAGAGGATGGCTTTCCAGGTTGAAAGGCCTACTGAGTACCCAGGATGAAGGGTCAAAATAGACCCACGTCAAATAATATGCATGAGATTTCAGAAAATGGGGGAAAAGAATAAGAAGCTAAAAGCTTCTAGGGAGAAAAACAGTGTATCCATGTAAAGCATCCAGAATTAGAAAGGCAGTGAACTTCTTGAGAGCCACACTGTTGACAACGGAAAAATTCCTTCAAAATTCCGAAGAGAAATAATTTCCAAATGACGATTCTATATCCTGTCTAACCTCAAGTAAGTGTGAGGGAGAATAAAGACATTTTCAGACTTGTAATGTTTCAGAAAATATAAGTCCCATGCACCCATTCTTAGGAAGCTACAGAAAGATGGCTCCATTAAAAAAAGAGAATAGAACAAGAAAGAGGACGTCCTGGAAGACAGATAAGAGGGGCTCTACCAAGCTAGAGGCGAAGAGGATCTCTACGATGATAGAGAAGGGAGATGCAAGGATGACAACTGGTCTCTCCAGTCAGAATGCTCTGGAATAAATGTCTGTAAGGAAATGAAATGGAGAGACTATCTTATATGTGTGAAAATATATTGCGAGAGCTTTTAAAAATTGGGAAGGAATTTGAGTTTGAATTCATCATCAATTCACAGAAAATTAAACAAATGGAAAAGCAAGATAATTATTACCTCCAAGGAAAATAAAATATTGTTCAAGAAAGGAAACGTGGTCCTGTTATATAGTTCGGCTATCAATAGTGAGTATGACGTTGTGATAATGTAAATACCGCGTTGGTCTTACCAAAGTAAGTAAACTATTGTTCTGAAAGTGTGGTGCACAGGAAGCACGTGGAGGGGAGAGCCCTGAGGAGGGGAGCTATTGGCTGTAAAAGAACCTAATGCTCACCTTCCACAAGAACTCAGCTAATGGTGACCGACTAAAAGCAGAGATTCACGGAGTAGCCCAGGGGTTGGTAAACTATGGCCCACGGGCCAGCCACCTGTGTTTGTAAATAAAGTTTTATTGGAACACAGCCACGCCCACTTGTTCATGGGTCGTCTAGGGCTACTTTCACACTACAATAGCAGAGCTCAGTAACTGCAACAGAGATCATATGTCCTTAAAGCCCAAGATATTCATTATTTCACTCTTTACAGGAAAAGCGTGCTGACCTCTTGAATATCAAATAAATGTCTTTAGAGGTTTGGAGACAAATACCAGGAGAAACGAAAAAAATCTGAAAATTGGGTGACTTTTTCCTAATAAGTCATATAGAACTATTTGACACTTTACAACAAGGTGAGTGTATTACTTTGATTACAAAATAAAAGCTAAATAAAAGAAGGGTTTTAATATGAGTTAGTAGAGGTTCCAGACAATTTTTTCCGGGGCAATGACAAAAACATCAAAGGATTATCTCTATTCTTTTTTGTCTTCTCTTTTGGCTTTCGAACATCTTATTTACTCACAATCCAATTTCCTTCTTTGAGTCAACTTTCCTCTATTTTTTAGTTTTTTATTTTTATTTTTGCTTTTGGCCTTTTTATTTTTAGTTTTGGTTGGCAACCAAGGCAAGAAGTCAAGCATTTGGTTTTAAATGACTTCTCTTCTATACTTGGAACGTATTTGGGGCAGGGAGGTTGCAGATTTGCAGATTCCCAGGCAATCCACAACGCCGAAGAATTAGCTACACAGATTTTATTTTACTCAAGCAGAAGTGACTTCAAATTTTCTTCAAACCTCAATTTATTTATTTTAAAAAGGTGCCACTAAGACTCACATTCCATCCATTGATCACAGTTGGTGACAGGCTTCCTTCCTAACGTAATCTTGAAACGGTAGAACATCCATAATTCATCTGGAGGTAAGCTGTCTCTGCCATTAAACAGTTTTCCAATTGAGTAGCACTTTGGGCTTTGTCCCAGCAGTCTCAAAGGTCATTTTCTATTCACTGCTTTAAGATAAACAACAAGGACACCTTCCGGAAAATGTGCTTTTCTTATACACACAAGACCTCATAATATATTGCTATTATACTCTAGACGTTATGGCAAATATTTCTGTTCTTGAGTCTGCGATGTGAAAAAGAAGGAGACGTTCTCACTATTATGTTCTCAGGTTAATATTTATGACCCTACTCAGCAGAAATTTAAGTTACAACAGTGCCAGTCACTGAAGCTTATAGGTCCAGTGGGACTCATGCATGCTGAGTCAGCTGGCCAGCTCTCCAGGCTGCTGTAGGAGGATGCTCTTTCTTCCAATTCTCAGTGTGTTGGCTGTCCGCCCTCCCTTCTCTGCCTGGCTATGTCACTTAAGTGTATTCAGCAAGTATTTGCTGAGCACCTACTATGTGCTTAGCTCTGCCTGAGCCCCAGTGGAGAACACAAAGATGGCTAAGATGACAACGTGCTGGGAAGACATGACAAGTACACATAAACTTGTTAAATAACAGAGCAGAGCCACAAAGGGTCATGTGGTGGCATGAGTAGTTGAGGTGATGTGCTCTAGGAGTTAGGAGAGGCTAGGGAAGGAGATGGAGTCCACTGTGGGAACTGAAAGGTGGGCCCCCAGTACTTGGGTGGTTCGAGAGAAGAGGGAGGTGTTTTCAGTTGGAGAGCCCAGGTATGGAGGCAGTAGCGAGTATGGGGCGTGGCTGAAGGTCCGCTAATCCTGTTTGGAGAATAAGGCTTGGAATTCTATCCACAGTGATTTAATACCAGAGATTAAAATTTTGCCCAAATTCCATGGCCAGTGGTAGAGTCTGAACTCTAAAGTCTCCTGATGCTAAGTTCATTCTCTTAGCATATACAGAGTTGTGCTATACAGAGTTGTCCATATGGAAAATGGACCAGTTAATAGACCACCTGTTATCTCTAACAGTGAGCTCACTGGCCTCATATTTACAATTAATATGAGGGACTGTCCCAGTGTTCGGTCAAGTATTTGGAATCAAACAGTCCATGTACTCACTGATACATCTCACTTTGTCTGGTCGTTAATATCTACCAATAACTAAAATTGAGGAAAACTTGAAAATAATACAGGAAACATGCAAATGCTTCTTCCAAGGGCATAATGATGTGAAACCTATGAGGCTGAGCTATTGCTGCAGCCTTTTGGCATTAGGGTTTAGACAGATGCAGGGTAGACCTGCCTAGAAAAAGGTCAGGACCAAGAGTTTGGCTGAGAGAGCTCTGGCCAGCATCTTATGTCCAGCAAGGAAGAGGAAAGTTCCAGAGAACTGCACAGGCAAGAAACACCAGGAAGAAAACTAACATTTGTCAAATGGCCACCGTATGTCTTGTGGTATACAACATTATTCCTTCAGTCCTCACCACACTCCAGCAAGATGTGTTTTGTTATCCTCATTTGAACAAACAGATTAGGAAACCAAAACTTGGAGAGGCTAGTGAATTGCCCAAGGTCACAAAGTTTATAAAGACTGGAGCTGGATTAAAACTCTGCTCCAACTTGCCATAAAGACCATATTATTTACATTATTCAATGCAGCCTTTTGGGGCTCGCAGGCAAAAAGTGAGTCCTGGGAAGCCAGCTCAGGCAAAAGGCCTGACATTTTCTAGGAAGGCTGTTTGGGAGAGGTGAGTCTTGAAATGGGCCTTAAATAATGAGTAGGGTTTGCATTGTGAGAAGGAAGATGACTTATGCAGGAGGAATAGCATAATCAAACATATGGAGGATGCTTTATAAAGATAGTCAATGGTCTTGGGATAGAATATTCTGATTAGCATTTATTGATGAAGTTACACAAACAACTGACATTCCAACCTCATAATCTCAACATATCTTTGTCCATTTTCCTATTTTCTTTATCACTCTGTTTATCCATTCAAGTGCATATTCATTCATTCATTCACTCACTCAGTTATTTACCAAATATGTATTGAGTATCTACCACTTGCAAAGGCTTGTATTGCATACCACAAGGGATGCAGACACAAGGACACGGGCACTTCCTTTAAGGAACTGACAGTCTATAGTTCACAATGCTGTGCTAAATATAGGTCAGGGCAATATAGGAATGAGAAAAAAACACCTGTCTAAACCTAGAGGGCTATGGAGTGTTTCCAGAGGAGGCGACACTTGAAGGGACTTGAAGGGACTTGAAGAGAGTGTGACATGGCTGAAGCATAGAATACAGTTGGGGGGATGGAGAAATGGGCAAGGGCCAGACTTTGCACTGCCATTGTAAGGAGTTTGTGCTTTAAATTGAGGGCAATGAAGAAGCAGTAAAATATTTTATGCAGAGAAGTGATAGGATCAGATTCGTGTTTTAGAAACATTACCCCAGCAGCAGTGTGGAGGATGTGATAGAGAGGTATAGGGCCAGAGGAGGGGAGATTAATCAATAGATTATTATAGTAATCCAGCAAGAGATTAAGATTTTCTGAATTTATACACTGGCCCTGGGAATGAGAAGATGGGACAGATTCAAGTGCTATTACAGAGCTGAACTTGACTGGTCTTACTGACTGGTGGTGTGTTAGTAATGCGGGCAAGGAGATCACCATGTATCAAGTGCTTTCTATGTCCCAGGCATGCCGCTAAGGCTTCTACATGCACATCTCGCTTAATCCTTATAAGAACTCTGCGAGGTAGGTCCTATTTCCTCATTTCATGGATGAGGGAATAGACCTAGAGAGATTAAGTGACTTTTCCAAGATCATATATGGAGTAAGTGGTAGCTCTATGCTTGGGTTCTGGTGTGTCTGACAGCAGAGCCTGTGTCTTTATCACTCCACCCACCACTTACTGTCCAGGATGCCACTCAGGTTTCTGACCTGGATGACAGGGTAGAGGGTGGGGCCACTGACATGGAGGTAAATTTGGAGGCATGGCACGTTCAGGAAAGAAAAGTTCCATTTTGGTTGTTATGAGAGAGAGGAAAGCTTGCATCTGTGGATATAAGACTAAGAAGATGAGATAGTTCTGAATGATGATTGTGAATTCAGGAGACAGGTCAGCACAGAGGCATGGACTGAAGAGGTTTCAGTGCGCAGGGAGAACAGGAGGTGGCTGAGGCCATTGGTGACTATGCTTTCCCAGGGTATTGTCCAAAGTGAAAGAGAAGAAAGCTAAGGTCAGACCAGACTTTAAGGGTGGGCAGAGGAAGAGGACTCTGGACAGAGACTAAGAAAGGGCAGTCAAAGAGATAAGGAAAAACGAGTGAAGAGAAGTATCACAGAAGACCAAGGAGAAGAAGTTTTCCAGAGGGATGGAAAGTCAACCAGAATTCACACAGTGCACAACTCCTGGGGCACCAATCAGATCTGTCTGTGTGGGTGGTGCTCCCTGAAGTCATCCAACGTGGTGGCCCTGGGGTCCACAGAGTCAAGTGCTGAGGAGAGGCAAAGATAAGACAAGTTGGAAAGGTATCCATTTGACCTAGTAATTGTAAGGTCATTGGGGGCATTAGTGAGGGCAATTTTAGTGCAGTGATGGGGGAAAGAAAATATTGTGGGGGACTGAGGAGTGACAGGGAAGTGACGAAGCATAGATGGGTCTCATAAAATTAGTGTATGAGGGGGAGGGAAGGCAGTAGTTAGAAATAGGTCTGGAGTCTGGAGAGAAACTGGGACATACTATGTGCTGAGGAGAAAGAGTCAACAGGGCTACAGGATGTAGAGGGAATAACTGATGGAAAGAAGTCCTGGAGAACATGGGAGGAAATGAGCTTTCTCCATTCTGAGGCTGGAATAGAAAATGGTACTTAGAGGTACAGATGGAAACTGTCCAATGAGTTTCTGAATGGTGGCTTTTACTCCTGTGACAAGGAGGCAAAGCAGTCTGATGAAGCGAGGGGGCAATTGTGGGATATATGGCCTGAGAAGAATGGTAAAAGCATGGAACCGCCAGCAAAGGAATGGGAGTGCGTGGTGAGGGGAAGAGGGAGGAGAGTCTGTGGGGAAGGCCGAGCCGAGGCTGACACGAAGAAATGGTCGTGACAGTGGGGATCATGGGGTAGAGACAGGACTGAGGTCCTCAAGAGAATATGGAGAATAATTAGAATATGACAGTGATAAGGGCGGGTAGAGCGTGTTAGCCCCCAGTGGCAGGGGGCTCAAAAGAGGAGGTCTTTTTATATTGCAGCAGAGGAATAACTATAGGGGAGTCTTACCGGAAAGTGGGAAGATACCAACCTACCTCCATTCTCTACCTGGAAGTTGAACCACTTCCATTTATGAGCTCGAGGGAAACTTTTGTCCTCAGGACCGAGTGCAATTTCAGTGGTGGGAATTTTCTGTATATTGAGGGTGTATGGGGGCTCAATAGCCACGGGACAGAGGATTGCAAGTGCCCAGGAGAAACTGATAGAAGGAAAGGCAGCTTTGGAGGGCTGGATTGGGGCAGGGCAAGGGAGGGTGGAAGCACAGAGTCCTAGGGTGTGAGCTTTAATATCTATTTGGTTCTAGAGTTCTTGCATCTATACTCTCCATTTCATTTTCTCCTCCCCTAACCAAGTTCAAGGTCTTCATCTGTACCTGAACTTTTGCAAAGATGCCCCACTGGTCTCATTGCCTTTGGAAGCTCTCTCAGTTTAATTCCTTATAAACATGATTACATGATTACTTACAGCATCCTGTGTATATTCCCTGGCCTGCTCGACTAGCCACTGCCTATAAGAAAGTAAGCTTTAGGAGGGCAGCTTCCCGGCCCGTCACTGCTGGAGTCCCAACGTCCAGCACAGGCCTGGCAGCAGGAATTCCCATACATGTTTGCTGACTGATGGTAGACAGAATCCTGGAGCTTCAGAGCAGGCAGGGCGACACCAGCTAGTCTACATCTTCATTTTGCAGAGGAGGAAGCCCAGGCATCATGGCGCAGAAACTGAGGTCCAAGTTACTCACCAGGGCCACACAGCTACTTGTGGATGGGCCAGTTCTTCCGTCCTCACCCTTCCATTCAGAGTTCCTCAAAGGCTCCCACAGATCCCCTTCATGTTTCCCCACAGTGCTGGGACACAGGAACCTTCTACCACCGCCAACCTCATCTCCTTGCTGTTCCACGGCCCCCCGGTGTGGTAAGGCCTGCTCACCTGTGCGAATACCATTCCACCAGCATGGAACCCAAGTCCAAGTTTGACGCTTTTTAAAATGGCCACAAAGCTGGCCTCTGCATTTCTGCTCTATCCTTCCTCTGAGGAACACATATTCCTTTTTTTATCATTAATTTGGTACTTAGAAAAGTAACTAACATTATTTTATCTTTTTATTCATGCAGCTCATCTCCCCAACTTGGTGCTATGCTCTGTGAGCACGGAGGGAACGTTTTAGACACACAGACTTGCAGGGTTGAATGTATCCTCGGAGACCATTGTTCCAACACGTTTATTTCACAGACGATGTCACTGAGGCCCAGAGGAGGAAAACGACTTGCCCACGGATTTTTTTTTTAATTGTGGTAAAATGGGCATAACATAAAATTTACCATTTTAATCATTTTTAAGTGTATACTTCAGTGGCACTAAAGACATTCACATTGTTGTGCAACCATCACCACCTTCCATCTCCGGAACTTTTTCATCATCCCAAACTGAAACTCTGTCCCCATTCAACACTAACTCCCAATTCCGCCCTCCCCCCAGGTCCTGGCAACTACCATTCTACTTTGTCCCTATGAATTTCACTACTCTAGATATCTCATTTAAGTGGAATCCTACAATATTTGTCTTTTTGTGTGTGGTTTATTTCACTTAGCATGATGTTTTCAAGGTTCATCCATGCTATAGCATGTGTCAGAATTTTCTTCCTTTTAAGGCTGAATAGTATTCCATTATATGGATATATCACCTTTTGCTTATCTACTCATCCCTTGACGAACATGTGGGTTGCTTCCACATTTTGGCTATTGGGAATAGTGCTGCTATGAACACTGTCATACAAATAGCCCACAGTCTTTTTGTGTGTGTGTGTATTACTTTTTTATTTAGACATAATTGTAGATCCCATAGTCTTTTATGATTTTTTTCCTGCCTAATGTAGTATGCTTGACAGAGTAGAAATTCAGGAAAAAAACTTTTGATGATGATGACAATCTTAGTTAGCTCCTCAATCTTATCGGGGAGAGAAGATTTAAACCCATGAAACAAAAGCCCGTCCATTCTGAAATTTAGCTAATATGCTGATGCTTTCCAAATGCAATCAATACTCAATCGAAATACACAACTACCATAAAACTATGGATTTTCTTTTTACATGTGCATTTATCTTCCCTTCTGTGTCTCCATGCACTTTCCAGAGAGTAGGAAATCTGATCCAGAACTTTGTTTCTCCCTAAAGGAAGGCTGTTCCCTAGGAATCCTTGGAACATGGCCACATTATGGTACCATAAGGTTTGTAAAACTCCAGTGTCAAGGATTTCCTTTGGCAAATCTCATTTAGCACTTCTCCCGGTGTATTAGAGAAAGAGAACAATTCAGCAAAAATAGGAGCAGCTTTTCCACTTCTTTGCATCCTTTCTCTGAAGATGTGTGTCTTTGAAAAAATCCTTTATGCCTGTGCAATCCTCTCACGGTAATTCAAGGACACAGTTCTTTTAGTAAGAACATTAACTTTAGGGGACATTTTTTACCTCCTTATATCATTCTACATTCAGCATCAAATCAATTCCAGGTTATTATTATTTAGTGTTAGCTTTCCAAAATGTGTTTAAATCCCTTTTCTTAGTTAATAAATGGAAAAATATTCCTCTGTCAGTTGTTCACATTTCCTGTGTTTTTCAGGAGCTTGTTAAGCTAAAAAATTACTGGGCAAAGACTAATAATCATTTTGTGCATTTCTAGGGCACATTAAACTTGCAAATCACACCTTCCATCCAATATGTCTTTTGATCTGTGAAAAAATTATGAGAGGAAAGCAGGCGGGGACTGCAATTAGGCTGGTGGCACGAGGCAGGAACTGAGGCCTGAGGGAAGTGAAGTGGTGAAGGTCACACACAATGGTGCTTGCCACAGTGGTCAGTCAGAAAAAATTGTTGATGGCATCTGTGTGGCACTATAAACAATACAGAAACATGTGGTCACCCAAAGCGCTTTGTGTCCCGTGTGGAAATGCAGCGTGGTCTGAGGTGGTTCTGCCCACACTCCCTCCTCCTCACACCTCACCGTAGGCCAGCAAAATGGCTTCCTTTACTTCCCAAGGCACTGCGCTCTGTTCCCTTTCCTTTGCTTTTCCTCTCTCTTTACTTGGCTACTTCTACTCAATCTTTGAAAAATATTTTTTAGAAAAGTTTAAACAAATAGTTCTTCAAGGATTGTTAGACTAGCTACAGTTTTCTATGCCCTGCCCTTCTACTTCCCCTCCCTGGAATCATTTTCAACCCTTTTGGGCTGATTTAAAATTTGCCTCCATATCTCCAAATGATGTAGTAATATTACAGTTCCACGATGCTTCATTTTTAGGCCTTATTTACTGATTTACCAATATGCAAGATGAGGACTCAGCTCTCTTTTACTCCCTCCTCCCCCATTGACAAGCACCATTCCTTCTAAAGTAGGTAGATTGTAATTTTGGCAAGATCAATATTTAGTTTTTATATTATTAAGAATAGGTAAATGCCATTTACAGCTAAGTCATACTGTTTGCTATGACTACTCTTCCTTTTCTGCAGCTTTTGGTTTTCCTGGAGTTTGTTCTTTTTTAAATTTGTTTTATTTTCCTTTGGTGATCTGGTAAGTGATTAATTTTCCTTTTGTGATTTTAATTTGTTTAATCTTCCTTGGGTCATCTTGTAAGTGTCATCCCCCAATCCTTGATCTCCAATGAGGAAGAAAAAAGCAGCCCTTGGGAACTGGGGCTGACTGACTGGGCATCACAGTCAGGTCATGGTGCTCTGTGAAATGCAAACATTTCACAGAACACATCAGGTGAGGTCATTCTGTGTCCTTGAGCACCCTCAAGGCAAAGACGAGGTCACCCCATAGTCATGTCTCAGCACAGACAGAAGAAATGTCCACACCACAAAATGAACAAACGTACCGCTTTCCTAACACATGTAACTGCTCCTTTTTTTGCCAACTAAAGTTTTAGGCCTGCTTTGTTCCTATTACCTTCTAGAAAAAAATATTAAGACATCCAATCACAGAATTACCCCTGCTTCCTGACAGCATCCAATCCAGAGCAAACTCTTGCTTCTTTGAACCCTCCCCCAAATCACCAAACACAAACCCAAGCCCTGTAAAAAGTTCTTTCAGCACCCTCTAAGGTGCCCCTCAGGTCTCCAGGGTGTGTAGTCTGCCTGCTGCCATGAGTCCATAAACCCACATTTGCTCTAGTACCGATGGGTTCCTTGTGGTCAGTGGCTGTAACGTGTTTACAGAGTGGAGGTTCCATCAACATTCATCTGAGAGGCTTAACACCTTGGACAGGGAACCCTCAACTCACTAATTGTTGTGGGCATATTTGAGACCCTTTGTGTCTGTAGCTGTTTAAAGTACCACACTGTCCAGGGCTTGGAGGAAGTTCATGCTGAAGTGAGCTCCAATATTTTGGTGAGGCCCTTCCATTTTAGGAGTTTTCCTTCCCTCCCTCCCTTCTTCCTTGCTTTTTTTCTTTGTGCTTTCTCCACCATTCCGCTCCCCACCTCCTCATCCCTAAGAATAAGGTTATCAATGACTTTTTGGTTATCTGATCAGATTTTGATTGTTCTTTGGTGACACCCTTTCTAGTCTTCTAGTATCTGCTTGTCTTGAGTGGTATTTATCTATAAGAGGAAAATGTGTGTAGGGAGGTGATGGGTATAAGCCAGGTCAGGCCTCTCTTGAGCCAGCTCTGGGGCCTGAGGAGGTCAGAAGGTCTTGGGGGAAACTCTGACTTGGGTCACTATTTCAAAACCTTGTAAGAACTTCCTCATTAGTGTTGTCTTTGCACCCCTGAGAACTGCCTTGTTTTGATTAGTCTCCCAGGAATCAGGTGTTGTCTGGCCTCCTGACTGATGATGATTGGGCTTTGGCCAAGTCTGAAGACAGGAGGTTGCACCAGCCTCATCCCTGGGGAATATTGCAGTTCTCATGGTGTCGTAGTGATCTAAAACCACGCATTCCCTCTGGAATAAACACCTGCTTTCTCACATCATCTTATCTCATATGCTTATTTCTCTAATTGGCACAATTTCACCAGGGATAATTTTGAATTGCAACGGTTACTTTAGGGAACTTTTGATGAACAAGATTGTTCATTTAAGAGGTCCCTTAGAAGACAAACGGAAGAAACAGTCAGGAGGAGCTTACCTTGTCTGTCTAAAAGAGAGACAGCATTTTATTTATTGTAGATGCCTCCCTCCTACATTTCTGTGCTGTGAGGGTTAATAAATGCTGGCTTTTTAATTTGTTGTGTGATAACATGTTCAAGGCCCAAATAGCTATTTAAACCAGCTATAGTAACTATCTTTTGTGTGTACACATATGTCAAAATGAGTTTTCCTGAATCTAAACTTTTGTCCTCTCTTCTTGCAGAGGAAGAATATATACATATATAATTTTTTTTTTTAGTGAGCAAAGTTGGCCGTGAGCTAACTTCCATTGCCAAGTCTCCTCTTTTTGCTGAGGGAGATTGGCCCTGAGCTAATGTCGGTGCTCATCTTCCTCTATTTTATAGGTGGGATGCCACCACAGCATGGCTAGATGAGTGGTGCGTAGGTCCACGCCTGGGATTCAAACCTGTGAACCCCAGGCTGTTGAAACAGAGCGTGCAAACTTAACCACTATGCTACTGGGCTGGCCCCAGGAAGGGTATTTTTACAGTGATAATTGCATGAGTGGCCCCTCTCACTTCTTTTTTCTATTTCTCTGCCCCTCTTTTTCTCTCTCAGGAAACTTTAAAAATTAATTGATTAAAATAATCATCTGGTCATTATGTGTGCACTTTAAGAATTTCTATTCCAGATTAACTGTCAAAAACCTCTAAAAGCCAGAAAGAAAAAACATTAAACTATTTGTATTCCTTTTGTGGACACTGAAAATTGTATTTACAAAATAGCCTTTGTTACTATAGTTACAAGATAAGAAGAAAAGGCTTCAGTTACAGGATAAGAGAAGGGACTTGAGCATGATGTAGAATCTTTAAAATTTAGCTTTCCATATAAAAATAATATCAGCATGATAATTTGGTTTGTACAAGACCAAGGTTAAATTTCTTGTGATTTAAAGTTTCTAAATCTCCTATATTGTTGTTGTTGTTTTCTGAGGAAGGTTCACCCTGAACTAACATTTGTGCCAATCTTCCTCTGTTTTGTATCTAGGTCGCCACCACAGTATGGCCGCCGATGAGTGGTATAGGTCCATGCCCAGCACCGAACCTGGGCTACTGAAGCAGAGTGTGGCAAACTTAATTACTAGGCCGCGGAGCTGGCCCTCCTATATTGTTTTTATGAGTTAAATAAATCATCACTGTGTCCATAAATTATTTAAAATATATACACACACTCACAGACACACATATAATTGTATTCAAGGAAGTGAAAAAGTAATACTGGATTTTTTAAAGTGCTTAATTCTGAGAAATTTTTAAATGCTAAATGTCATAAGGATTCATTATATTAGCAAAAATTACAATTTTTTTTTTTTTTTGGTGGGGAAGATTCACTCTGAGCTAACCTCTGCTGCCAATCTTCCTCTTTTTTTTGCTTGAGGAAGATTAGCCCTGAGCTAACATCTGTGCCAATCCTCTATTTTGTATGTAGGTTGCTGCCACAGCATGGCTTAACGAGTGGTGTAGGTCCGCACTGGAGATCTGAACCCATGAACCTGGGCCGCCAAAGTGGAGTGTGCAGGACTTAATGCCTATGCCATGGGTTGGCCCCCCAAAATTATAATTTTTTGATCCTTAACTAACTTTAAGACCTTAGACAAATGGTTAAGTTAATCAATTAATAATCTTTGATACCAAGACAATTTACAAGAATGATACAGTTACAAAATAAGTGCTGGTAACTAAACACAGTTTTGATTTACCCTTATTTCTTAGAATGGAAATAGATTAACAAAATATGCAAATACTTTTGAATGATATAATATGGATGTTTACTTTTGCCACCTCAAATTTGCTAAAATAATATGAAATTAGTGTTCATAAAATGAAGAAATTGCTAAGCAATTCTTTGTTTTTTGTCCTCTAGTGTTCTCCTATGTCTGGAAAAAAGAAAAGTTAGTTACATTGATTAAATATGGTAATATATGAGGTTGATTATACTAGATATAATAATTATACTGAAATGTGAATAGATATATAAAATAATAGATTTGATTTTTCGTTTGTTTATTTAAAAAAGTTATTACAGTTAATCAAGATGGCAGTTAATATGATATATATAGTTTTATTTAATATACTGATAAAGATCCTAAAGCTGTAGCTAAAAGGTTTAACTTTATTATCTGTATGTGTATTTATAGATCTATGTGTGCCTAACTACATATTTATAAAGATATATTAATAACTCATATACTGCAGACTGTTACATGAATAATATACAAAGGAGTAAAATTAAAATTTGAATCTTCTGTCTGTAAAATGATTAAATTATTCTGTGCCCAAAAAAGCGGAAGCTCCTGTTGTCACCAACATAGTCTAAGTCTCTTTTTCACATATTCTTAAATCATTTTTGTAAAGGGTCTTTAATTTTGAAAAAACTTGAGTTCATAATGGTCATTTTTTTTAATGGTGTTCTTTTTTACAATTTGCCTGTAAACATATCTTGTCTTTAGATACTTATAACTTGTATCTTGTCTCCTCTAGTAACTTTTCTTAATTTTGCCTTTCCCAAGTTCAGTCTCCAAATAAAGAATAATGAAAGTATTAAGATGTCTTTTATGCTTTTACGTCTAAACTGTTTTTAAGTAACACAAAGATTTGCTTCTTCACTCTATAAGAGGAAGGATGATAGGTTTGTATAGAATTCTCCAATTTTTAATTATTTCAAAATTGTTACAAGAGCTCTATTATTTACCAAAACTGATAATCAGAAAGTGAGTTCATCTTCCTAGGTTTACTATACATAAAAGTAATAATGCTTAATTATTATTTTGAGGTTAATTATACATAAGCTTAATAATGTTTAATTATGTAGATGCTTAAAGACTATATTTTGAATGACTGAATAAAAAACAATAACATCTGTGCCAGTCTTCCTCTACTTTGTATATGGGATGCTGCCACAGCATGGCTTGATGAGTGGTGCATAGGTCCGTGCCTGGGATCTGAACCCACGCACCCTGGGTCGCTGAAGCGGACTGTGCGAACTTCACCGCTACGCCACTGGACTGGCCCCAAACAATAACTGTTTCTAACTTAAATTTTTTTAATGCCTTTTTGCAGAGATGAGTATAGTGTACCTCTGAGAATGGAGAGATTAGGAGATGAGCCATGGGTGAGGAGCCTGCTTAGAGAGCTTTAAGCGAGTGAGTCCTAGCATAGGCTTAGAACAGTAAGAAACACCTTCTGCTCTTTCCTTTCCTCTCTGGATCAAAGGACCCTAAAACTGAAACTTGAAAGCATGGAGAATCCTAAATGTCACACAACCCTTAGTCATGTTGAAGCCATGACTCCTCCTTTTTCACAAATATCTAGGCCACCTTTAGGCTTTTTAAAAATGTATCAGGCACAAGAGGGTATAAAATATGAGATCGGAATCCTCATCCATCTTGCCAGTAACGCTTTGGACTTTTGGAGGAAATCTGGGAGACTGTATCTCAAGGTGAACAAAGTATTTCTGAGACTGGCTACAGGCCAATTCCCAACCCATTTCCTTCTTTATCCCCAGTTTATTGAGTAGCTTGGGCCACCTACCGTGCCAAGTTCTTTACAACTACTGCCTTTAATTTGATAACAAGCCCCTAAAACTCAGAGACACAGCCCTGCACCAGAAGTCATTTTGCTAGTTAGGCAGCGGATTTTGCAAGTCAAACCAAGTTCTAGCTAACTTTAATACTGCAACTTTCCCCCACCGTTTTATGCTGCCTTCAATGTTACAGAGAAAAATACCATGTCAAAGACAGGTTTGTGTTTGTGCAAGTCCATGAGTGTATGTGCACACGTGTGTGTATCGAGATGGTGGTGAAGAGTTATTAAGAAAAATAAGGGACTAGAACAATTAATTCAAGTTCAGTTAGCAGATTTTCATCACTTTTTCTTAAATATTTGTGTCAGTCATGGTGGCCATACAACTGTGCTCCATCAAAAAATCTCCACTCATACCAGAATTTGGGAGAAATTTTATGCAAATGAAAAGAAAATTTGCCAGTGTAGATGGCTCAGGCAACTATAGCCATCTGCCACTTTAGCCCAACATGTTCCATCTGTTCCATGGCTCACATCAACCAAAGAGTGGATCCTAGTGTAGTGTAGACACAGTCACTGAGACTGTGGGGTCCGGGGGAGGGATGGGAAAGCAGCTAGATTGTTTCCTCTGGTCCATTCATTAAGCGTTTGGCCTGTAGATGGTGGCTGGAACGTCCTGTAGCGTCCTCTGCTTCACTAGCTGGCTCATCCTCATATGAGGTTGCATCTCCCCAGTGAAGAGACTCAAAAGCAGAGCAATACTAGTGACGGACGTGACCTTGATAACCACCGTATTCTCCCTTCTCCAGGCTCAAGGCACTAAACTTCCCCTTTCTTTTTGGAACCGTTCTTTGTCACCTAAGCTGTGCTAGTGGCTTCAACATGCTAACCACTGTAACTGTAGGATCCAAACTTATCAGTGCACACATAGTTTTAATCAGAAGCACATGTTTTCGTTAGCTAAAACCCATCAGCTTTAACCCATCTGGGACTTCACATGACATGCAGAACTCATAGAAATTTAGATTTTCTACACTGTGTCCATAATTAATCTAAATGTCCAAATTGGTTTGAAAACAAGAACTCTAGCAGTTTCTTCCTGGTCCACAGCATTCGGCAAACTTCATTTTACACTACTAGCTTAATCAGCACTTGCCTTTCGTCCTCTTGGGCGAGAAGAGAAAAAAAAAAATCTTCCTTCTCAACTCTCTTACCTACAGAATTGTGAAAACTTCCTTTTGTGAAAACTTGTCTTTTGCAAGAAAACAACTATTCTTCTGGGTTTTCCTCGTCCTAGCTAGTGCCGATCTGGGACATGTTTTTCTCTTTTCTTCTAGGGCTAGAACATGAAATGTTAACATTACTACTATTGACATTTTCTTCATGGCCCAGGCACCACTCCATGGAAATCAGTAGAGTGAAATGAAATTAAGTGCTGCTTCTTCTGAGATGTCAAAGGCTGGTTTTAGGTGCTCTTCTCCCGATCTTTAGAATTTTCTACCTCAACTCAAAGTTTTTGCATGCTTCCTTTATTATTGTTAACTTCCCTTTCTACTTCAGCCTTGTACTGGATTAAGTATAGCCTCTCAATACCAAGCTACGGCTCCCTGACTCTAGTGGAGATCCCTAAATATTGGAGAGTCTCAAATCCTGGTCGCCAGAGGACTCAGCACCAACAGCATACACATGTGCCAGGATCTACGTTCATATAAATGTAAAATCTGACTTGTGCTTGTCAATTTTATGAAAAGAAGCTAAAAAAAGGACTAAGGAAATGCCAAAGCCCCTCTTCAACAAAAGCCATTTCAGATAATAATCCTCCTTTGTGCAGCCACAAAAATAATATCCTCAGGAGTATAAACCCAAGAAGGCTGCTATAAAAGCTTCCCTGAACTTCAGCGATTGATGGTCCTCGGAGATGGGAAGGTACCGCACGCTGACATATTTATCACGTGCATTTAGCGCAGGAGAGCACTGGGGAAGGGATTTGCAGAGAATTGAGCCCGAATGCCAGTTTGAGTGATGGGTCTGACATAAAAGACTGGAATGGGACCCAATTACAGTAGGAAATGAGCCACTTTAATGAATCTGCAGTGGTAATTTACTATATAGGTGCCATCTGCATGCAAGATAGGGCAGGTTAGGGTTGTCTGTTGCTCACACCTGTGGAGTGCAGTATTTAACATCTGATCACTATCATTCTTAAATGATAGCACAAAGAAAGTGAGTAAGAAGTCTCATCCTTGGAAATTGGATTTAGTTTTCATATCCCTGTCTTTCACAATGGGAATCAAAATACAGGGAGCTCTGCCAATAACAAAAAATGTCTTGCAGACTTATTTTCTGTCTTGAAAGCATTATAGGGAAATATTTCAGAGTTAGAATTTGCACAGGAGTAGAGCAGGTAATCAGCTTGATTTTGTGTGTGGCCTTTCTTCTCTACCATGTGCCAGAAGGCTGGGTTCTGATTCCTAAAAGTGAAGGTGAAAACTGATTTGTACAATGATTTTTTAAAAACAAGAAATATTTTTTTATCTCAGTTAAAAGTTGTGTTTTGCTGTTTCCTCTACTTTTTGTGTCAAGCTTAAATTTCATATTCTATCCCCTTAAATACTAAGACCAGATACATAAAAATATTATATTATTCAATTATGTTGCTATTTTAAAAATCACAGGATGCTGTGAATACTTAAACATGTGTTTTCTATTAATTGAGAAGAGAAATCCATTATATTCTGCATATAACACTGAAAATAGATTCTGATTATAGCATATTACAAATTTTCATTAACACCACCTGAATTTTCATCATTATTAAAGAAGCTACCTTGGGGCTGCCCGGTGGCGCAGCGGTTTAGTCCGCACTTGGCAGCCCGGGGTTTGCGGGTTCGGATCCTGGGCGCCTGCCGACGCACTGCTTGTCAACTCATGCTGTGGCGCCGTCCCATATAAAGTAGAGGAAGATGGGCATGGATGTTAGCCCGGAGACAGTCTTTCTCGGCAAAAAGAGGAGGATTGGCAACGGATGTTAGCTCAGGGCTGGTCTTCCTCACCAAAAAATAAAAAAGAAGCTATCGTAAAAAACAATCTAGTCTGTTGTCAAAGGAAGAAATGTCTTTGAAAAAATAATGTATGCTTTAAAACGTTTATGTGAAAGTAGATTCACCATCATCAAATGTTTCTTTTTGATGATACCATATGTGTGTGCAGGGAGGGAACTGCTGTATTTGTCGGTGGCGTGCCTCGTCTGGTAAAGAAGCTTGTCTGGTAAAGAGAACCAAGTGAGGTAGTCCAGCCAGCCAACATCCTGGATCCAGCCTGGCCCACGGAAGCTGTCCCATGAGGCGCCGTGTGGCAGACAGCAGAATGACTGACTGTTTTGGTGCTAACTGTGTTTGCTGAGAGCAATTCTGTTCTGTATACCTCCTCACGGTGAGTGTGTGTTGAATTTGTCGTTTTCCTTCTGAGAATGAGTGGAAGTGAGAGGACCCTCACATGCATCAGAGTATTCTGAGTTGGGGTGAATGAGAGTGAGTGAAAACAACCATCAGTTGGTGTTTATTGGCTGGAGCCTACCAGAGGATTGCTTCAAATAGCTGTTATTTCACCCAGGGGGCAGAAATCTCACGAGGACTGTACCTGTTACGTGTCATCGTGACATGTAGCCTTGTCATTTGGGTCACCTCTCATGCAGAGAACAGGCTGGTTCTGCCCCTGACAGCACAGGTCTGGGTCAGCATCCACCCCCTTCTTCCCGCTCTTTGGTCCCCTTGACCTTTCCCAGAAGAGGGTCATTGTGTCTCCTCCAAATTCTCCCACGATGGCTCTTTAAGTACAGCTCTGAGAGGCACAGTGACCTAGGGACTTGGGGACAACTAAATTTTTTTTTTGGTGAGGAAGACTGTGCTTGAGCTAACCTCTGTGCCAATCTTCCTCTATTTTGTATGTGGACGTCACCACAGCATGGCCTGATGAGCAAGTGTGTAGGTCTGCGCCCGGGATTGAAACCCGCGGACCCCAGGCCACTGAAGTCGAGTGCCCGAACTTAACCGCTATGCCACCGGGCCGGCCCCAAAACTAAATCTTTTGAAAGTGCTGAGCGATAGGGTTCTATTGGGTGCCTGGTGTGGAAAATGCTGCACCTTAGGAAGGTTGGGGCGATCAAAGAGAGGCAGACATGCTAGAGAGAGATCACTTCACTCTCAGTTCAGTTCTCTTGTCTCGTGTCTTCAAAACTCAATATTCAGACTTGGATTTTTTTTCTTCTCTTGTTGTGGAAGAAGATATTTTAATCTGTTCTTATTAAAAAGTCAAATAAAATGAACAGGAAGTTTAAAACAGGTCCCTATGCCAACTTCAAGCATTTAATGGTTGTACAAGAAATATTTGCTAAATTTAATTGAATTGTGGCTTATGAGTCATTTCTCTGAACCTTAAAAGTGTTCAGTTTTTGTGGAAGGGTTTTGCAGATACCTCAAATGAACTGGCTATGCTTGACTCTTTGGAAAGGAAGCAGGGGAAATGATTGCAACAATTTTCAAAAATAGATAAGGACTATTAAGTAACACATAATGTGAATAGACCCACAGAATATGCAAAACCAACTTAATTATTAGTATAATTTCTCCCTCAAAATTTAATAGTATTACATTATCTTAAAGAGGATATATGCGTATTTGTTAAAAATAGTTGCTTTGGGATTTAGATGATTATCAACGTGAGTCAGGAAAAGGAGGGCCAACACAGCACAAAACATGACATGAAAATACTTCATTGGTGGCATCCAGCTTGCCATTCATGTTAACTAGTCAAGGAGCTGTGAGGTTTATACAATTATGGGCAAAGCTGAACAATTGTTTTTCTTTATTGACTTCCACCTTTTTTCTACAATGGCTGTTCAAACTTAGCTTCTTGATTTTTTTCCCCCTTAGCAAAATAGGACTGCAATATCATCTAGCAATAAAAAGAAATGAGCTAACAAGCCAAGAAAAAACATGGAGGAGCTTTAAATGCATATTGCTAAGTGAAAGAAGTCAATCTGAAAAGACTACATACTGTATGATTTTAACTATACAACATTCTGGAAAAGGCAAAACTGTGGAGACAGTAAAAAGATCAGTGGCTGCCAGAGGTTGGGGACAAGGAGGAAAGAATGGTTGGAACACAAGGGATTTTTAGAGTAGTTAAATTATCCTATAAAATACTGAAATGCTGGATACATGTCATTATACATTTGTCTTCAAACTATTAAGCCACATGATAATAAGTCATTTGCAAGACTAGGTCACTTGGTATTAAGTTAGTAACATGACTCCATTTGTACCTTACATTGCCATGAATTTGATATTAATTTTAATTAAATAACCTTGCTATTAAAAAGAGAACTCAAAGATTTTACATGTTTTAAGGTTTGATTCATATGAGTAATAGTAAGAAAAGTCTATAAAAACTTTGTGTTTTAAAAAGTAATAATTAGGCCCACAAAAAATTAATTTACTCATATGATTTGTGTTGCACTTATACTTATTGATTGACTTTTCTTGCCTCCCTATCTCCAATTGCACTTTCCGTATTAACTAGGATTTTGAAATCTGGTCTTTCTGTGTGTGGGTAGCCTAGGCTGTCATTCTACCAGGGTTCTAGATGGCCTGGAGACCTCTACTGGCTGGAAGCTGATGAGGACATGAGGATCAATGGAGGAGATGGAAGGAAGGGAGAGAGGAGAGCACAATGTTACCAGAGACTGATATGATTCCCATTTTGAAATGTCAAATAAATAAACTATATCTCCCAGGGTCTTTTCCCTTTCATTAAACAAACACAGACAATAAACAGACAAGTGCAGAAAGACTTGCCCTGGAATCCTGGCTCCAGTACTAGCTATGTGACTTGGCACACGTCACTTAAATTCTCTGTGCCTCTTTCCTCATCTATCAAGTAGGGATTTAAGTAGGTACTTACTCACCGGGTGAATTTAGTAAGCACTCAACAGACATCACTCCTCCATTTTATCTGTCTAGTTACTGTAGGTGAGACTGAGGACAGTCTGTTAAAGTTGACTCTAGTGACAGAGGAAAATGGAATAATGGTTCATTTCTGATTTACAACTTTGCTTTACCTTCTGAGTTCATATTTCGAGTGCTAATTCCTCATGGACAATGAAGATGGGATAATAGTTTGAGATTGAATATACCTGGGAGAAGTAGTGTGAATTAGGAATTAAAAATTATTGAAAGTTTCTTTTAGAAGATTAGCTTCCTTAGATAAGTACGCTTTGTTTTTAACAGCTACATTTAAAAGCAGAAAAAAAATCTGAGATCAGAGAATCTATCTATCTTATTTCCAGAGCATGGAGGTGTGACATTCAAAATCTAGCTTTGCTTGCTGCCAGGAAACATAACAGTCACATGAAATATCTGTTGTAAACATTTAATGTTTTTCATTACAGCAGGATTTTTCACACTCTGTGGATTTTTAAGAGATGAATAACTCTTCCAAGCAAACATTTATTTTTCTACGGCTTCTCTATTCTTCCTTCACCTGTTATAGAAAAGTCTGCGAGGTGACCAGCCTTCCCAAACGTGGCCATAAGGCTGCTGGAGGAATGTCCAAAGCAGTTACTTACTGGCTAACTCTGCTTCTTCTGTCCACCTTTCATTGTGTTTTCTATTTTGTCCTTCAGAGTATTCAAATGCAGGGCGACCTGATTTCATCTCAATGTGTTAACCTTCAAGGTCTCCGGGTTTAAATTCTAGGCCATTGGCAAGATCACGCAAAGGGTCTTTGTAGCCCTGGCTCCTTTCCCCAAACATGCCATGTTCTCCTTCCCTGGGTCCTAAGGTGCTGCGATGCTGAGTGACAGCCAATCTTTGTGCTGCAGGAGGCACCATGAGACGTCACAGACTGGGAGCAGAGGATCAAATTCTACCTGGGTAACCTTGGTTGGACCTGTTACTCTACTTCGTTGAGCAATAAAAACTCTCATTTTAACCTCTATGGGTATCATATGTGATAACAGTTATAGAAGGGTTTTTAAAACTGCAAAGTGCCATATAAATATGATGTATCATCATGTTATGTGATAGGGAGTTAAAAACAACACAGTCAATTCTCATCATTTAGTAGTTTACGTTCTGTACAGTCACTGTGCACACTGAATTAGCAAACACTGAACTGTTGCTCCTAGGGGAAATATAGAGTTAGGTTCCTGCCAGCCTCTGGTCATGACATTCCATCAGCCAATCACTACATCGCCTTATTTTATGTGAGTGTCTGTTGAAAGACACCTCATCTAATATATATTGCTGATTTATTCACATTGAGCTCATGGCCAACAGCACTATGACTCACACCTGATGAAGCTTATCTCACACACATGTTTTGTCTGTAAAGCACATCACAGACTTCTTGCACTTAGGAACAATGGATGTCATTTCAGTACTGCACTCTGGTGTCATTTTAAGCAGTGGAGTCACCAATAAAAAACAGAAAAATGCAAAAAAACATGGCACTAACTAGACTGAGAAAATGACAGTTGTTTACAGCGTGAGGGCTGAAATAAGGAAGCAGTGTTGCCTTATCCCCCTCACCTCAGCTGGGAATTTGTGCCCTGGTGACAGATTTGTTGCTGCTCTGTGCATGTCTGCAAATGACCACACAAGCACCACGAGCACTTTTGGGTTATAGGTAAATTTTAACAAGTAGGTAAATTTGCGAATATAAAATCTATGAATAATGATTGACTGTATGTATATAAGAAATTAAATTTTCTATCTCTTCTGGATACTTCTGGATGTCATAATAAGAGGAATTGTGGCTTTCTAAATGTTTGTTTATCTAGGAACAATTGGGTATACAAACATATGCTGTGTGTCAAAGACAGGTGAGCTGAAGATTTGGGACAGAAATAGGTCCCCTGCTTTCGACAGTATCTGGTTTAAGCAAAGACCAAAAATGTCAGGAAAACAGAATTTCTGTTCTCTCACTGCATTTTAATACAAATGCTTTTTTTAAGTTTGTTTTTGTTAAAAAAAATAATTTAATTTTTGAAAACAAGCAGAGAGATGATGGTACCAACTTGTTTTCGGTTGAAAGTTTCCCAAAGTTTTCATTGCTTATTTGAGTATTTGTTTTCATGGGTGACTGGGTCTTGAGTTCAGCCCTTCCTTTATTTTTAGAAATTATGAGTCAAAGATCAGACGTCATAAGACTGTCTGAGATGCACTGAGTGCTTACTATGTACCAGGTGCTGTGATGGGCACTGTACACTCAGGATGCCATGTTTAATCTTCATAACAGAGCGTACACCATGGCCACCACTATGACCCACATTTACAGCGAAGGAAATTGAAGCTCAGACATACAGGAAATCTGCTGAAGTGCCCTCAGCAGACGGGACAGCAGGAATCCCAGGACTCTGACACCACAGCTGGTGTTTCTAACATTCACTCTACACACTCCCCTCTTCCAGCCTGAACCTGATGAAAAGATTTGCCTTTGTAGCTGTGTTATCCTGATGCTGAGAGTGTGTCTTTAGAGGATAATGCTATAATCATTAATTGTACTTGTTAAAGACACATTTGTGTGACAAGCAAAGACTATTACGACTTTGACAGTTTGTTATTTTGGAAAGGACACTGAACTAACCTGACCTCGGCCCAGCCACTTCTTAAGCTTTGTGGGCATCGTTTTCCTCAGCTGTGATATGACAAGGTTTAAATGAATTATTTCCCAGGGCGTCCTATGATTCTATGAAGGTAATAATAATGAAAAAAATCCCAATAGATTTCTAAGAATGAAAGTTACAAAGGCAATTAAAAAAGAATGAGAAGCTAACCTGCAACTCTAACTCACTGGGCAAGTTCCTTCTAAATAGATTTCCTTCAGCCTTGAGAAGATTTTGGACATCGAGACTATGTTAAATTTTCTTTAGGACATGAAAAATTAGGTATAATTACTTCTCTCCAGTTTTAATATTATTTCTCGCCTATCACTTAAATAAGCTTTCTCATCAGTGTTTTACCACTTCCTTAATCATTATAATAAAAGCCAAAGGCAACTAAGCAGAAATTTCAATTAACTATTTGCCATTGGTTCATTTATCAATTTTGCTGCAATCTACTCCTAGGAAGTGGAGATAAATCACAAGGGGATCAGTTGCTATCAGCGACTCTCTCTGTAAGCAGGAGCAGGCAGTTCAATCTACCACATTTTCTTCTATCTCCACTCTTAGAAATGCATTCTATCAATCATCCCCTTCAATAACAACTCTAAAAGAACTACAAAGTTCCAAGCTGTAAATAAATATTTAATCCCCGTACGCTTCCGAATCTCTACTGGAGAAGGCAGGAAAGTGGAGGGTGAGTGATGAGATGATGGCGTAATCATTTCATGCTTCTCTTCCTTGTCAATCACCCTCCTGCAGGGTCCAGGGCACTCGCCCCCAGTAGACACTTACTGAACACCATCCCATGAATAAGTGACTCCAGAGGACGGTGTGCACTACATCTTCTTTTACTTCCGTTACTTTTTTTAAAATCGAAATTTGTATTGAGGTCATTGTAGAATCACAGGCAGTTGTAAGAAATAATACTGAGAGAGCCCTTGTATATTTTGCCCAGTTTTCCCCAAAGGAAACATTTTGCAAAGCTATAGTATACTGTCATAATCGGGATATTGAGATCGATACAATTCACTGATCGTATTCAGACTTTGTACTCGTGTGTGTATTTAATTCTATACAATGTTACATCACCTGTTGGGAGAGGACTGAGGGTAGGGGGCTCGTGTCCTGCTTCTCAATTTGGGGCTCTGGGAAGAAACTACCATTAGGGGGTCCTGCACCTACATGGGGCAACCCAGCCTCGTTAAGAGAGGGAAGAAGAGGGAGCACACAGGATCTCCGGCCCTCACCAGCCTCTCAGTCTTGTAAGAAGTGGACTCTGAGGTGAAGCCAACGATTCGACCATGAGGCTGCCTTGGGGGTGCTGACATCTGCCACAGGGAGGGTGTTGGACATGACAGAGAGATAAGCAAAGGGAGCGACGGCAGATGCTCCCTGGGAGCACTGCCTGAGCCAAAGAGGGACTACAAGCTCACCAGCCACAGATTTTACCATCCAAGGCCAGAAGTGCACCCATTGACCAAGCAGACACAGGACACTGGGCTGGAGGCCAGCACACAGCAGGTCATGCAAATGCAAGGAAGGACGAGCAATGATCCAGATCCCTCCCCTAGATGATGTCAAAAGAACACTTAAGCAGCAGCATCTCACTGCCCACGCCCTTCTATAGTCTATATACCTGGTTGCCATCTCATACAAAGAAGCAGGGCAGGGGAAGGCCACTTGAGAGACTGAACATTTTTATTCAAGAGTGGCAGAGCACAACCGGAAGGGACTGTTGAAATGATCAAGCCAGACTCGGCTGTGAACCACACAGGGCATTTAGTTTCTCTGCCTTTGCTATCCAGTAGGAATATCAGATCATCACAGACAAATAAAGACATTGTGTTTTCTCTGTCTATCCAAGTTGTTTTGTGCATTCCAACGTGCAACTCTGTTATAACCATGGCAACCTCCAATTTGCTCTCCCTGCAGCCTCTCACTCACTCCCCGTTATGCATTTCCACTCTGCAGATGGTGTTATCTTCCTAAAGTGTCAATCTGATCAGGTTATTCTGATAAAAAACATCCTTCCATGACACCCTTTTGCCTCCAGGATAACACTAATGCCTTACATGACTTGTAAATGAATCTTGTAATATTGCGGATGCTGTCAGGGCCCTGCCCTACGCCTTTGCATTCACCGCTGACTCCAAAGATGCTGACTATGATCCCCGGTGTTCTGGGCTTTCTTCCGGCCTGGGGAGCATGTTGGGTGGGAATGCAGTGCAAGTGGGAATGCAGGGCAAGCCGGACCCGCTGGGGAGCTAACACCCCTGGCAGCAGCCCTCACCGTGCTGTGTGCGGAGGAGATGGAACGATGCCCTGGCTTCTGCCTGCCGCAGTTGAGATACCGAGGCATGTTCTGCACTGTCTCCCATGGTTCTCCCACTGGGTGCCTACAGTGGTGAGTGGTTTGATGATCCTCTCTCAAATAAACTGTATTCAAATCCTGATCGCCTTGCCTTTCCTCATCTCCTTCCACTACTCCACCAAGAGGCTTCTCCTTTCCCGGAACATGGGCTAGAGCTCTGATCTCAAGGGCTTCTCTTGGGAGACCCCAAAACAAGATAGGTGATCATACAATTCACCAGTCCACACTGGGTCACATTTTTAGAGTGAATGTGGGCATTGCTAATAATTCACTCTTGTCCTGGCAGGAGGAAATTGGGACTGTCCTGGGCAAATTGGGACATTGGGACCTATTTATAAAGGCTGTTTTGATCTGAACCCTGCTTACTGCTGCTGCATTGTTTGTCATTTGTCCCTTCATGCTCTAGTTTCAACCATTCTGAGCGAAACTTGCTGTGGTTCCTCAAATTTCCCTCATAGCACATTGCGTTTCCAAAGATGGTCACAGCAATACCTCCCATCCCACTTCTTTGCGGTGTGACCTTGATGACCACTAAGCCATCAAGAAGTAGAGTCTGCTTCCTGTTTCCTGGAATGTGGGCTGGAGCCCAGATTTTGGCCAATAGCATGTGGTAAAAGGTATGTCTATAACTTCTGAGGCACGGTCTCAGATCTCCATCTTGCACCTTTGCTTTTTGGGATGCTCCTTCTTAGAGCCTGGCCACCATGCAGGAAGGAAGTCCAAGCAGCCACGATGTGGAGCCCGTGGGGGAGAACTGAGCTCCCTGGCTGACAGCCTCAGCTAAACTCACGGGCAGCCACGTGAGTGAGGCCACTTTGGGCCAAGTAGTCATCCTTATGCCCCAGGTAAGACCATGTGAAGCAGAAGAGCCAACCAGTCAGGCCACAGAATTGTGCAAAATAATAAAGTACCATTTAAGCCACAGAGTTTTGGGTGGATTGTTGTACAGCAACAGGGAACTGAAAAATCCCTCTTCTTTCTGCCCTCCACTCCACCTCATTCCTTTCCCCAGATAATTCTAACTTATCATTCCAGTCTCAGCTTCCATGTCACTTCCTCTGGTATGCTTTCCCTCATTTCCTGGATTGGGTTAAGTGCCCTTCCTACTTACTCCCAAAGAATCTGTGCCTCCATCTTCCATTTGTCCTGCCACATGTCCTTCCACTTCATGGCCTCTTTGTCATCTTCTCCTCTTCCAGTTAGAACTTCAGCCCTCCAAAGACAGACACTCTGTCTGTATTGGACACCATTGGTACTCCAATGACGTATGTAATGCCTGGCACATGACAAATGATGACTACATACTTGTTTGATTATGACTGAGTAAAAATAACTAATGTTTATTACACACATACTATGTGGCAGATGCTGCTAAGGTGCTACCTGCTGAGCATGTATTATTTTGCTGAATCCTGTGAAGTAGGGACTGTTACTATTCCTATATTACACATGAGGAAACAGAATGCACAAGATATCAAGTAACTTGCCAAAGTCATATTGTTTGTAAGTGATAGAGTAAGACTGCAAACCCACGTGTGTGATAGCAAAGGCTGTTCTTATCTGCAATCCTTATGTATCAGTCAGGATAGGCTAGGTTGTGCCGTAGTAGCAAACAGTCCTATAGTCTTGGTGTCCTAAAAAGGCAAACTTTTTTTCTTTCTCATACTCTAGGTCCATCATGAGTCAACAAAGTCCTCTGTTCATTGTGGTCTCAGAGGAACCCAGTTAATGGAACAACCCAGTTGAGGTTTGCCAGACACCATGCCAAAGGGACAGAAGGACTCCAGTGGGTCTTGCATCAGCAGTTGAATATTGTAGCCCAGAAATGTCTTTACTACTCATAACTTTTTGGCTAGAAATTTTCAGTGAGCAGAATAATGCCTACCACAGTATACTACCTCACCAATGAATGAAGATATAAATATGTCATTTCCTGTTGTAAGGAGGCTTTGCCAAAGTTCCAGAAAGTTTTGGAAAGCCCTAGTATAAGGATTTCTTTCAACAGATCATAATATTAACATTTTAGGTTATAATGGAAATCACATAGTGGCTCAATCAATAGGTACGTCTTCTATCAGAGTTGCTTTGGATAGTTTGGAAAATATTAGTATGTGGGACCAATATGACTTACAACTATATTAAATTCAAATGGATAGACATTCACTGTTAATATTATCACTCCAGACATTGCCACTGAGAAATAGCAATGGTCAGTAAAGCAACGATTACTCTGCATTAGTATTCAGCTTCTTTCAAGCACAGCTTCTCAATTTTACACAGAGGAATTATTGCCTTTTTATTATAACATAGCTCTGCTTTATTATGATTTTATATTACTATGATTTACAACAATGACACAAATAGTTAATTTGAAAAAATTAACAAAAAGACGGCTCAGAATTAATTTTGCAAAACAAAAATTAAAATGAATATGCCATCCTGAAAACAGAGGCTGTACATTTAATAGCATTGAATGTATAGTGATGTGATGGGTGGTGTACCAACATTCTTCTAAATTCATATCTGTAATACATCCACAGCAGTGTATGATATCAAGGAACCCTGAATATAATTATCCTTTTAGTTCTCACATGCAACAGGAGAAACTTCTCTACTTTAACATTGCATTTCTCATCTTTTATAAAAGAAAATTACTCTCATGATAAATCTTATTGTTTCAAGGGGTTTTAGGCTTTATCTAATCTGGTTTCACTCAATCCAGAAAACTCCTTAAAGTACAGACAAATTTCCATTTAGCTTTTGTTGAATACTCTCAATAATGGAGCGTCCACTACCTGAAAATAGTGGCCACTCATTTTTTAATAGCTCCAATTATTAGGAAGTTCTTTCTCGCAGGGAACTGAAGTCTTCCTTTCACTGTCTACTTCGGTCCTGTTGAGTAGCCTGTACAAGGCCTCATCCTTCTTTCGGGGAACAGTTGTCAAAGACTGAAGATTGATTCTCCCACTTCTCTTAAATCATATCTTTTTCTGGATAAATATCCCCAGGTCTTTTGATTTTTCCTTTATGGTTCCTTTGTCTATCTGGTCTTCTCCTCAGATTTAGATCCATCTTAAAATGAGGAGTCTAGGATCGGCCATGACATCACAGCTGAGGTTCGACCTTAATCCTTGCTACGAACACAATTCTCTTATTAATGTAGCTCAGTATTATATTTATTTACAAATCTGTCACCATGTAATGTTGGCTTGTATTAAACTCTCCATCAAACTAACCCCCTGAGTCTTTTTCATGAAACCAGGAGTCTTCCATCTTCTACTTACATGCTTTTTGTTTTTGGTCTAAGTACAGGAATTAAATTTATCTCTATTACGTTTCAACTCATTATTTTTATCCTATCTTTCTAGCCTGTCAAGAGGCTTTTGAAGTGTTTTTCATCATCCAGCTTATTAAACCATCCCTCTCAGCTTTGTGTCATTTTCAAACTTAATAAACATTCTATTTGTGTCTTTATCCAAGGCATTGATAGAAATGTTGAAAAAAAACATGAGTAAACCGAAGACTCTGCTTTAGGCTTCCAGTTATGCTTCTCTTCCTTGACTTAAAGATTTCTTGAGGGACTATTAAATCTGTTGCTGAAAGTCAGATAAATAAAGTCTATGATATCAGTCAGCTAGTAAATGATGAAAAATGGACATAACTAGGTCTGGTGAAATTTCTACTTTGTGAAGCTTTGCTCTTTGCTAGTGTGATGCTGACTTCCTTCTTGAAGAACTCAGAAATGTAACAACCCATTCCAAAATTCTGAATTTGGTTGACAGTGATCACACTTTCATTTCTAGAATAAATTTCCTCCATTTCCTTTAGAAAGATGACACTTGTCCCTGATTGGGTACCCTTTCTTCCATCCTTTTTATGTGTCCTTTTTCAAGCAGTGCTCATCACAGAGCTTCATGTGAAGTCACATCATTTATTCAGATCCATCTTTTCCTTCTTCTATGGGCTCAGTTTCTGATTAGCAGCTGACCCAGCTATGCAACAACTTGGGGGCATTGATCTCCAGGGGGTGTCAAAACCTCACTGGAGTACGCGAGATATCTGTTTGAAGTTCAATCTGTCTTTACAGATGAATATTTACATAGCTGGTGGATGCATATTGGTTGTTTCTCACTGAATTATATGTCGCTTTCCAAGAGAAATCTAAAAATGCTTGTCATCCATCCTCTCCTACTAAAAGAACAAATATTTAGGGAATATTGGCTAGAAGAGGTGGCCAATGATTAGCCTCCCCAGGCACCCACATGTCTTTTTTGCTTCTCACTGTAACTCCTTTGATCATATTAACAGAATTTATCCTCAGGGTAACAAATCTCCTTGCTTCTTCATCCTTCTGGGAGATGCAGGTGTTGCTGGGAAGCAGTGCCTAGCTCTTGGTGTCACACATCACTTGTTTCAAATCCCAGCTCCACAGTGACTGGCTGGGGGACTTGAAGCCAATGGTTCTCAACTGGTGGTGACTTTGCTCTCCTACAGGAATATTTGGCAATGTCTGGAGACATTTTTGATGATCACAACTGGGGGGTGCTACTTGTACCTAGTGGGTAGAGGCCAGGGATGCTGCTTTCTACTCCATTATTACCAGATACCTGCTTTACAGAAAAACCAGATTGCAAGGTATGCGAGAATTGCATATCTCGCCTCTGTGCTAATTTTTTGATTGTACTGGCATCACCATCCACACCCTCTCACTCTGCAGTACACTTCTAGGATGATACCCTTTTTTTTCCTTTTTCCTTTTATTCTTTATTAATTCAACAAATATTTCTTGAGCACTTGCTCCTTGTTAGGATACAGTGGAACTAGGAGACACTGCCGTGGTCTGCAGGGAGCGAGCATATGGGCTGGTACGGAGAGTCAGTCTCTGCTGGAAGTCAGTGCACTGGGGACCCGTAGAAGGAGCCTAAGCTACTCTCATGTGCATGATGCCATGTCCATCTTGGAATCGTGACTTTCTCCGGGTGTTTATGTGTTCTTTACAGAACTTATCGCCACATGCAGTTAATGTGCAGAGCACAATCTCCTTTGGTGTATAGAAAACTCTGGGTGTAACACTCATGCATCTGAGGTTTGTGTTATGCTTCTAGTTTGGCACGGATTGACAGCACAGTAACTTCTTAGTTATAGAGGATGTTGCCTTTATGATGTTATTTGTTCATGACCTTGAAGGTCCATGCCACATTGTATGTTGTAATTTTGCCAAATTGTGAATTGAATCACATGACCTGAAACACGGATGAACCAGAGAGAGTTACTTATCATGAGGGAACCCAGCAATCACCCAACATTCCTGTCGAAACTCGACTTTGTGAGGTTCATGGATTAACGAAGCCCATTGTTTCAGGCATGTTCATGGTGGATGTTGCTTTAGGAATATCACAGAGTAGTGTCTTTAGGAATATCATAGCATCATAGTGTAGAGTTTGTTTTGATGGAATCATTACCGCCCTGAAGGAGCACTTAAAATTTTCGATTATTCTTGACTGAATTGTAGGAACGCATGTGGCGGTATTTGGGCATCACCGATGTCTCAGGACATATGCCTTATGAATGCCAAGGCTCTACTCCACTGAACAGCCACTTCTTTTTTGGTTTGTGAGGAAGACCAGCTCTTTAGCCAACCCTCCTCTTTTTGGCTGAGGAAGACTGGCCCTGGGCTAACACCCGTGCCCGTCTTCCTCTACTTTATATGGGACGCCACCATAGCATGGCTTGACAAGGAGTGCATCTGTCCGCACCCGGGATCTGAACCTGTGAACCCTGGGCCGCCCAAGCGGAGTGCGTGAACTTAATTGCTATGCCACCGGGCCGGCCCCAGTGAACAGCCACATCTTGTTGCTAATTAATGGCATCACTCGATTTCCAGCAGCATCCCTTCTGGACAGGTTCTTTTGATCTGTTTAAGATGTGGACTCAAGTCAGAGGGACCTAGCTTCAAAACTCTGCTTTGCCACATAGTAGTTAAGTAACTTTGGCAAATTGACTCTCTCAGCTTCAGTTTCCTCCTCTGTAAAATGAGGATAATAATCATAGGTCTTGCTTCATTGGGTTGTTGTGAGTTAGTTGACATACTTACACATGTAAAATGCTTAGTACAATGCCTACCACACAGTAGGTGGTCAGTGAATTGTAGCCCTCATTCCTTTTCCACTTCCACCCACTGACTGAGCTGTTGCCACCCCCTCCTGTCTTTTTACTGAGGATGTGGTCTTTCCCTCCGGGGGCCTTATGTACAACTCTGCTTGTCTGCTTATCTTCCTGGTGTGGTCCTGGTTCTAAGTCCAGGAATACTTTCTGCTCTTGGGCACTTTCTGTCATGAGACGTAGGACTTATCCCTCAACTGGTCAACCTCTGCTACCAAAATCTTCTTCTGTCTTTCTCTTTTCATTTCTAAGTAGTCATCACAGAGAGTATAGCACCGTAGTTAGGAGCAGAGACAAAGGTGTCTGATTGCCTGGGTTCAAGTTCTGGTTCCACCACTTCTTAAGTAGGTGGTTTTGGGCAAGTTATTTAACCTCTCTGTGCCTCAGTTTTCTCATCTGTAAAACGGAGATAATAATCTTGCATCCTCTTGCATAACAATCTTGATTATCTCATGGAATTGCTATGAAGGTTAAATGAGTTCATTTATCTCAAGTGCTTAAAATAGAACTTGGCCTGCAGTAAGTCCTATATAAGTGTATATTGTTGTTTTTATTATAGGTTGGGTCTCCTGTTCTTGTCATTATTTGCCTCCATCTTTTTAAATGAGTGCTTTTTATGATTAATACCATTCTGATCACTGTTCCCACAGGACACAGAGTCACTTCCTCCTTGGCCTGCACATTACTATTTCCATTTTGGGTTCACAACATAAGTTCTCATAGAAAAAAAAATTCATTGGCTTTACATTAATCATTTAAAAATATTTAACCAATCATATCTATATTTTAATCTAGATAGCACTGATTTATAGTAAAGAAAAGGGCCAAGATGACTCTTAAATTCACAGTCACACACGGGGAAGATGTTCCAATTTTCCAATTCCTATCGGCCTTCTAATTTGCAAATAATATCAGGTAGCTTTCTTGAGAGTGAGAAGGGGAGAGAATCACGTTAATATGCTTAGAATAAGAAAAATAAAATTAAATATTGTTCGTAGGTAGAGGTCTTTAATAAACCAATGGACAAATTTCACATAAAGAAGGCAGGAGCAGATACTTGGCTCCACTTATGTTTTAGTTTACGTCACACACCAATGTTGGTTCCATTATCATCACCGACTTAGAACCCCAACCACCAATCACAACGTGTTTCAAAGGCGAATTAGTCATTTTAGAATATATTACGTGAGCAATTTACCCCAAATTCTTACCTATAACTCTTCCCAGAAAGAGCGACTTGGGAGCATTGAACAGGGTGTCAGATGAACTCGGCAGCTGGTAACTCACAGCAGGATAATGATCGAGCTGCAGGAAGAAAACAAGAGACATTTGAAAAGAATGTCACTCTCCTGGGCCGGAATCAGATCTCCCTGGGGATGACATCACTCTTTGAACTTTGGTTTTCCATCAGCACTCACTCTGAAATACCAGCCCCAGAAAACGGGAAGTCCATCTATTCCTTGCTGGGATTATTTGAAAATAATTTAAGCTTGGTAAGCGAAGACCCTATATGAACTGTTCTCCAGCTCACACACATTTTTTGTGGACAATTCCTGCTGGAGGAAGATCCTTGCTCATTTGAATTAGTAAAATCTGCTTGATCCCATCTCCAGTATTGACCTCTGAGATAGAAAATGCTACATCGATAGCAATGAATTTTCTTTAGGATCCTCTTACTGTCCTGTTTTCTTCACCTTTTGAGGCTATCAGCTTACAGACCAATATTGATCTTCACAATACCTCCCTACCTGACTAGCTATCTACCTATTTAAATGCTGAGATTCAAGTTGGGTTGAATACATAGTTTTCTCGCTTATCAAAATGAGGGTGATTTCTCCTTTCTGCCACAGGCAGGGACATCAGAGCCTGGAGGGGACAAAGACACATTTGCTCTAGCAGAGCTGTTCTTTCAGAGTGGAGGTGAGCTGGCAGCAGAGGGAGGGAAAAGGAAGCAGAGGGAAAGAGCTCACAGATAATGGCTGTCAGCGCAATGCACATTTCAGTTGACATTTGCCACTGACGAAGTGCACATGGTGGCGTCCCAGAATCACGGGACTTCTCTTGCCCTTCGTGTCCCTATGTGGCTTTTCCTGCCTTCGCTGTCTTTTCAACACCGATACGGTCTAGCTGTGTTTCCCCAACTGTGAGCTCCTAGAGCTTTCTGTGCTGCTTTGCGTCCACCTGTGAAAAACCTCTTTGTAACCTTTTGTTTTTCGGAAGTGGGTTTCACTGCTGAGGAAAGCACAGGAAAAGGCACGGGGCAGAAGAAACCAGGGCGTCCCTGTCCAGCCCGGGCGGTCCCGTGGGAGCTGCCCGCAGAGAGCAGGAGCAGCTGCAGGCCCGGTCCCTGCCCGTCACGAGGCCCGGACGCGCACAGCCGCAGGGGCCTGCTGCCCTGAGGAGACGAGGCCACGGCAGAGGCCGTGCTGTTCTAGAACCACCTGCTTTCAGGAATGATGAGTAATTAGTGATGACTGCCCACACCTGAATCTTGAAACTGTTTACTGGAAACCTAGAGGTTACTGAATAGTCAGGGTTAAGAGTCCGAGAGTCATCACATCTCAGGAATTTGGGCAGTTTCGACCTGCAGAACCGGTCCTGTAAGGTTTTGTGCATCTGGTAGCATTGTAAAAAAAAAAAAAAAAAAAAAAGTCCAAAAATATTGTTAAAAGTAAACATTGGCATGTTCGACTATAATTTTGAAAACTTTTCTATAATTTCAATGCATCATTAATAAAACACTCCGGCCAGAGAATATTAAATATTTTAAATCTCAAGAGTTCTTTGAAGCAAAAGCGACTCAGTGTCTGCGGCTAAATGTTAGCTAGCTGCTTTGGCGCCATCTCGTGGCACATGTGGGTAACTGCTGCTGTCCCTCCACCCACCTGTTATCTGTTGTCAAAAGGCTACGCGCAAAATGCCAACGGAACAGGCTACCCCACAATGCGTCCCAGTGATGATCGCCCCCTAAACACTTCCTATGCTTTAATATATCTTGTTAAAGAACTTAAAAATGATACAAACAATATATGCTCATTATAGATAAACGAATAATATAGATTGGCAGAAAAAAATGCCTGGTGATAATCAATGTTGTATTCTTTTGATTTTTTTTAAAAGTTGAATGGAACCCAACTACACACATTGTTTTGCACTTACTTTTCATTACTTAACAATTATGTATTTGTATTATGACAAAGAGTATTATGAAACTCTTTCTGTGTCAATAGATATACAACTGAACCGTCACTTGTAATGAATGACCGATATTCCATTTTATGAATGTATAGCACACAATCTTTAAAAAATACCAAATTTCTATGTTTAGTCTTTTAGATTTCTAGTGTCTTCGGGCCCAGTACAGTGCTGAGCACATAGTAGGTCCTCAATAAAAATGTGCTGGCATTCGTGGATACAACTCTTCAAGCAGTGGGCACAGAGTGAGACCAGTCCTCAGAGATGGCCTGACTTGCACAGTGGGGTCGCCTTCCTTCTCCTGAGCTCTTTCTGTGGATCCAGACCAGACAGACTTGGCTTTTTGGCAGCCACCTTATATCATTTGTACTGAGCTCACAGGAAAACGCAATTCCTAATTTGTCTCCACAGGTTACTTTCAGCTCTTCCCTTTCCTATTATATATATGCAGCCGATGACTTGAACCCAAAGGGAAATTTTACATTTATTTATATTAAATTTTATTTCTTTTGTTTTGAAGCAAAAGTTTTTGAATCTTGATTCTGTCATCTAACCTATCAGTGATCCTGCCTGGTTTTGATTTATGTGTAAATATCATGAGTCTTAATTCATTGATGAAGTGGAGTCTGCCTGAGCCACAGGTCCAGACTGTGACCCCTCCATGACTGTACAGCCTGGTGACAAGCCCTCCCGATGTGGAAACTATAACCCCTGTGCAGCCCCTGGGTGGCCTGAAGGCTCAGAAGGCCTCCTGTCCCTCACTGCAGATGCACACCACCGGCTGCCGGTCACCTGCTCCCTGCCCTCCCCCTGCAAGCCAGAGGGTGGCCTGCTGCTTGCCCAGCAACTCCAGCCCAGCTCCAGCCTGGCCAACCCAGTGAACATCTGTGCCGTCTGGAGGGCTGACCAACCACAACTTCTCCAACAAGTTCTGAAACCCTCCACCTCTGTCCTTCTGTGGGTACTCTCCCTCAGCCCTGGGTGCCTCTAGGAAACTCTAGAGGGTTTTCCTCATATCCTAGCGTTCCCTGTATCATAGTTAATTCTTACATCAAACACCCGTGTTTAACCTACTATGTGGTTTCTCTCTCCTGACTGGAAAAGGAGGAAGCGTAATTTGAGCGCTACGGTGTGCAAGGCTTGTGCTCAGCTTTTCACATCTTGTCTTATCTAATAGATATTGAATACGCCAAAGTCAGAAAGAAAGAAAGTGGCAGAGTTGTCATTCTAATGCAGCTACATCTGACTTCAAAGACACAACGGGAAGCTGCAGGCGACAGTCTCCTGAACTGTCTCAACTAGGGGAGGGAGAGGACCAGCTGCATTTTAAATACTTACATTTAAAAGAGAAAATGCCTTAAATCAGATAAGCAAGAAAAGCTCCACCGGAAAAGCCTAAGGACACATCCCCTGACGTCAGTTCACTTGTAGTGCTGGTGGCCACCTCTTTTCAGATGAACCCTGGTGCATTTGCCATGGTTAAGTGTAATAGTTTCAAGGTAATTTCTTTGGGGTCCAAGTGAGCTGTTTTGCTGTACATTTAGCTGGTGGTCATTTCACTGGCAGTTAAGAGGCAATAAGAGATTGTGTAATAGAAGCTCATTAAAATTAAAGACTGTGACTCCATGTGCCCCAGGACAACCTTCAGGGAACACTAATTTGTTCAACATTTGCCATTAAGTCATTAAAAGCATATTGGTTCAGCCTAGGGCTCGTGTCTTACACGCAAGTTGAGAGCTTTACTGTCCATTCAGGTACTATTTTGCGATTTCAGTTCATTTCCATTTTTAAGCCAGAGTTTCCATTGGCAAAGTTTGAAGGGACTTCATCGGCATGTTTATGTTTTGGGGATGAAATAGAGAAGGTAGGGAAGGAAGAAGGAAGGAAGATCTAAGCAGTGTGGATGATTTCTCACCATTGGAGGGGCCCAGCCCCAGATCCTGAGACAAGGGAGAGGAAATGCTGCCATTGAGGACATATTTCTGGGGCTCTAGACAAGGGCCTGGGATTTCCTGCCTCCTTTCCTAATCCCTAATTTTGGGTAATACTTGGAATTAGCTCAGAGACATGGAATTCAGAACATACCATCTTGATGGATGTTTTTCCTCTGAGTTGAAGCGAATGGCCGGGGCAAACAGACGTCAGGAATGAGAAACAACGGTCGGCTCACTCCTCATCCGTTATCCATCTCTGCCCGTCCCTGCAACCTGAAACTCCTATGGACTTTACAGGAGAGAGTTTGAAGAGCAGAGACCATATCCTTCTCTCCCATCTTAATCTCTATCCCATGTGGGGGTCTGCAGCTGGGGGTCCCTGCAAGCCTCAGGCTGTTCACAACTGAGAATCGGAAAGAGCGGGACTTAATCCCAGCATCAGATTCATCTAAATGTTTTCCATCTCTTCCTGATTCTGGAATCACTTTGTTCCTATTAATGGAGCGGACACGGAATGAACTTAGATGGGAGTGGGAGACAAAAAAGTAGTTAACTGTGGGTCTGCCACCAGTTCAGGTGTGCAGCCTGTCCTTTCCCATCCCCTGGCTAGACGGTGACTCTGTGAGGACAAGGGCCATGCCCCATGGACCTCTCTTTCCCTGGGAGCTAGCACAGGGCCTGATACAGCACAGGTTTGTGAAACCTTGAGCAGTGGGCTAAGCAGGCAGAGAGGAAGTACACCTGGATGTTGGAGCCCAGGGGACAGCACCTCACCTCTGGACTTCTGGCTGTTTCTTTTCTGCAGCATTATCTAGGAAACCTCCTGGTCCACTTATAATCCACATGAAATGGGCTTGTACCAACTTAGGTGCTCACTTAACACTCATTAAATGAGTCATCACTGGCTGAGCCGTACTGGAGTGTGTGTATGTGTGTGTGTTTGTGTGTTCAAGGTATGGGAACCCTAGCTTTTACTTCCATTAGAACTTCCATTGTTTGAGGAGAAGAGCTCCATGGATGACCTGATTGACTGAAGCCCTCACAGAGTTTTATGGCCATCAGGTCTGAGTGAGTGAGCCTGACTCCATCCTCAAAGACTGTACCAAAGGAGACTGACTGATGGCTAACCTGGGACTCTGAATCTTTCTGCTCTGGGACACTCCCCACTACTCCCGGAGTCTTGAGTTCAGCATAGCCCGTTTCTGGGACCACATGGCTGGGAACCAGAAGTGCATCATTGTGGGGGGCAGCATGCCAGCGTCTTCCCAACCTATGCTGCCAGGCCACATGACCATCCCTACAATTCCAAGAGCAACCGAGGATGCAGACAGTAGGTCACCATCTGGAAGGTCATGTTGGCTTCTATCTTAATCTGGTTTTGGCCTAAGCTGCTCACAAACCCTGTTGACTTATAGGGATACTTAAGGAGAAGAAAGAGGCCAAGAAACACTCTCCCCTGTAACAGAACAATCGAATACATGAGAAACGGTCAAGCTTACTTGGGTCAGCGATGAAGGCCTGTAATGGAGGTGCCCGAGCGTGTTGCGTGGCATATGCCTCCACGAGTGGGAAGTTAACTGAATACTTCCGTTACCTGCAGATCCACAAGCCGAGGAGCCTTTGCCCCTTCAGGACGAATTAAATGGCCCCGAGATGAGGAGTGGGGAAGGTGGCATCTTCCTCGAGCGAGGAGGGGAGAGAGCAGAGAGTTAGCGTACTCAACCTCTCTCAGGCCTTTGGACCCACTCTGTCCTCTTCAACATGCCTCAGGGCTTCATTTGTGCTGTGTTCTTTGCCTGCCACACCCTTCTGCTCTCACTTCACCAAATACAATGAATGAATTCTTCTTCTTCCGGGAATTATTTTCTAACCCACTCATGTTATTACTAGCCCTGAGCCTCGGCACCGTCCCCTGATGAGCTGGGCTCAACCACATGGAGGAGTTCCATTCAATCAATTAATTTTCGGCAAGGCTAGAGGTGGTGTGGCCTAGAACCAAAGCAGAGAGACCCACCTTCTTACCTCCTTCTTCTAAACCCATGCCTGGTTCTGGGATCCTCCTATTCCAAGACCAGGGAAAAGAGACTGCTTCCATAGCTAGGAAAGATCCAGCTGAATCCACTGGTCTCAGGTCTTTCTAGAATGGAAAATACCTTGCGAATGGGAGTTGGGGGCTCTCTCCACCCTAGTCACCTGGCCATGAGAATGCAAGGAGGAGAGAAAGTGGCTGGTCTCAACATTCATTTGTTACTGCCACCCCCTCTAGAACACCTGCTTTGGTAGGACCTTGTTTCTCTTCTTTGGAGGGTGGGAAGGACTGGGAGTCTTCTTGCTCTCCTTGTGAGGGTTCTAATGGGGGCTCTTAGAAACCATCTCCTAGATTTCCGGTATAAGAGGAGAGGGTGGTCTGGGCGAGTGAGAATGCGTGGGGAGACAGGTCCTGGCTCTGCCACTGAACAGCTGTGTGACATTCAACACCTCATGAAGACTCCTTGGACTTCAGTTTCCTCATTTGTAAAACAAGGAGGTTGGACCAGATAATACTTAGGTTTCTTTGATTGAAAATATTTTGCTACTATGGCCTAAACAGCAGTATTTTCCCAGGTCCCTGGGGCTTTGAGCAGAATCATCTAAGACTCAGCCCCAGGGCACCACTTTGTGAAGTGTTCCTTCAGCGCCTTGTTCCACTAAAGCCAACCCTAGTGAAAGATGGAGGGTGGGAAGGGTCACCTGCCCTGCAAGGCGGAGGCAGAGTTCTCTCCCTTTCAATTCTAAGACCCAGGCCTTACAACAAGAGCTGTCTCTGTCATACGTATTTATATATCTCAGCAAATTTGGCTCCCGACTTTTAGCCCTGAGGAGATGCTTATATAAAGGTGAGGTTCAGACTGGGATGTTCTATCAGGGAGGTGCCTTAGAGATAGCAGTTTATCACCTTCTTCCCATAAATGTAGAAGAGGAAGTGGGTCACAGGGAGAGTCAGTGATGTGCCCAGGTTCACAGACTGGAAGTGGTAGCATTGGCCTTGAACCCATATTAAACCCACAGGAACGTTCTTTTTCAGAAATGCTTAAGGCTTGAGAAATAAAGGATTTAAGAGACAGATATTTCTTTGCTGTACATGTGCGTTATTTCTCTTTCAGATATGTCAGGAGGTTTCATTTATGGCTTGATAAGCAATTTTAAAATGAGAGGTATTTTAAGTCCTCATTACCATTGTCATTATGCCACCATTATCATGGTAATGTAATCAGGACAATACATCGCCTCATAATGTCTAGTGAAATTGAAATCCTGCAGTATTGATGCAATTAAAAGAATTAGTGAACCCATTAGGTGATTTATATTTTATATCAGAAATAGTAAAAAGAAAAAAATTAGCTTTCAAATGTTGATCTACTTTCCCTAGCTTATACTCCACCTACTGGAAAAACACTGAATACTATTTAAACCACGAAGTGTTTAAAAAAAAAAGAAAACTGATTTTGTATCAATAGATCTGTATAACTTTTATAAATATCAGTGAGTCTGAGGAGAAATTCTCATTTCACAGCTGATATAGCATTTCTTTAATAGCATTAATTTCAAAGACTTTTATAGCGGGAATGGCCCAAACACTATACCATTTTTTTCAAAGAATCTAGTCAGAAAATATTTAGGACTTTCAGGTTTGTGTTTTGACCTGTATATGAGAACTCAGAAGATGATTATAAGGCATTAAAAATTAACATCTGAACCAAATCTAGTAATTATACCTCCAATTTCCTTCTTAGAGATCTAGTATGAGAATAGCTCATGGGTTTTATATACTTTTATATTTAATATCTCTTTAATAACCATCAAATTTAATCATTACACATAGTAAGTGGTTTAGATAATAATTTACGTAGTTAGCATCAATTAAATCATTTCATATGGCATATTTTCCTGAGGAGCTGAAGGCTGAACACATTTTGATAAACTGTAAAATGATTTTCCAGGAGTAAGGAAAAACAAGTAAATGGGTGGAGGAAGGGAGGGAGAAAACAAAGAAGAGGAGTAAAAAGTAAAATGAGAAACGGTCAATTTTGAAAATAGGTACTAACAAACACCTATCATGTTCCTAAAATTATGTAATAATTTTAAAAATTAATTAAATGAAAATAATAAAGAAAAATGAATGAGACAATTATGAGAAACAATATAGACACAACAAATCTGATTGAGGCCTTTTCTGTTTTAGTTTATTAGCCTCTGTAATCTTGACGGTCAGGCACGTGTTTTAGGGGTTGTTAAAATTCGGTTCTTGGCAAATTCCTGGGTGAGCTGTGTGGGGGAAGTTTTAATAAGGCCACGAATAAAGACGATGTATTAGGAAATGTTTGTCTAGTGAATCTACGAATAGGGAAACTGTTGTAGTCTGGTGTGTGTGATGTTATTGACATCATGTTATTTATCTGCTGAGGTAGGACTGGTCAGTGTGGAAGCAGGTGGCTACTCTGATTGTCAAGTTCTTAACATGGGGCTGTCACTGTGATCGGTGCAGACAGAAGCACTTTATTTGAAGGTGAGCCCCTCACAGAAGTCTACCATTAGTCCAGTCTTCGGAAGTGAGCAGGTGGGCCACATCAGCTGGAGGCATTTACCAGGATGCGTTCCTGAGACAGTCACACCTGTCCAGCAGTGCACCTGTCCCATAGGCCACCCAGGACCTCGGAGAATGATTATCACATAACCTGACTGCCGAGAGGGCTTCCCTGCGGGAAGAGGGAGACCTTGGCATAAGACTCAAAGTACCCCTCTGACCACATCTCCTCTTAGGGGGTAGTCTTTCAATAAACGATATGATTGCTAACACCTCCTAACGCTACACGAGGACTTGCATGCGATTTTGCTGTCCAGCCACCTTGTGAACTGGGCCTGGAGCTGAGCTGAAGATGTGCATAAGGGGATGCTCCCAGCTGGGTTCAAGGTGCTTAGACTCTTGTTTTGGAATTAAGACTAATAAAACAATTAGGGAACAATATTACAAAACAATATGTGAAAATGGAATATAAAGTATCACCCCAGATTCTAACACATGTGATACAAGGAATAACTGCCAACACAGTTTAGGACTCAGCTTTGCAGAGTGGAGGTATTTTGAAGGAGGAACATGTATACCAGTTCTCTCTAGGGGTACTGAGGTGACCAGCCCCATTGGTCCTCAGGATGTGTTCTGGAGACAAACGATAGATGACAATGGAAGGTAGTAAAGGGAAGCTAGATTGTGGAGGGCTTTGAATGCCAGGGTGCAAAGCTTGGATCTGATCCTAACACAGCTGGGGTTACACTCTTTGTTTTCATTCTGGTGGAGCATCTCCCCCAACTTGTTACTGTTATTATTTGTAACCACAATTTCTTTATAAGGAGAGCAAATTCAAGGTGTTACGTCTGCTGCACTTGATTGCTCTGGGCCTAGAAGTTTGGACAGAGGAGAGTCGATTTCTTGTTGCACATAATAGTGGGGAGACCTGGAGATGGCTGAGGAAGGAAGTGGGGAGCCAAGGAGAAGGAATCAGAGAAAAGCCCGGCGCTGCGTGGGGTGAGGGCTGTGAGAAACCTCTGTGGAGGGATGAGTAAAGTGACTGCTGGGGACATGAACAGCTAATATGTGACATTCAGCGGTTTGCCGGTCAAGAGCTCAGTGTGCTGTGTGCTCCTCCCCATGAGCCTGGGACGTTCCATGAAGGCCACTACGCAGTGAACACTTTGAGTGGTTGTCTGTCTGCACACCAAAGAAGGTGCCAAGTTTCATTCTGAGCAAATTTGTTGCAGATCAGAGAGAGCACCCACAGAAGAAAGAGCCGAGAAACAGAGAGGAAGCCTGGAAACCCTGAGGGGAGGGGCTTATGGATTCCCAGGAGGGAGGGAAGGTCAGTGGAAACTGTGGATCAAGGTGATCTGACCGAGGGCTGGAGATTGACGTCAACCTCATGGCCAATCAATCGATCAACTATGCCTCCATAATGAAACCAAAAACCCTCTGGACCTGGAAGCTCACATGACTGTCCCTGGTTTGTACTACTCTGTGGCGTCACACATTAACATGCAGGGAGGGTGACGTGTCCTGAGGACAAGCAGGCTTTGCCTTTGGGACCCTCCCGAGTCTTGCCTTCTGCATCTCTCCCTTTGGCTGGTCCTGATTTGCATCCTTTCTAATAAAACTGATCATAAGTATAGTGCTTTCCTGAGCTCTGTGAGTCATTCTACCAAATTATTGAGGCTGAGAGGTTAGTGGGAACCCCTGAGTTTGCAGCCAGCGGGTCAGAAGTGAGGGTGGCCTAAGACCCCTGGACTTGAGACTGAAGTCTGAAGTGAGGACGGTCTTGTGGAGGACTGTGTTCTTAAGGCGTGATTTTTGGCCTAACTCTGGGCAGTCAGTTCTAGAAGTCTTTGCAGAGAGCGAGCTAATACCAGAACAAGGGTTAAAGAAGTAAATGTGAATAGTTTAGAAACTGGCTGAAACAACTAAGATGAGATTTAAAGACTGTTCACAGGGCTGAGTTCAAAACAAGCATGGGGTGCCAGTCAGGGTCGTGGCAGGAAAGAGTCAAACATTGTTGACTAGATGAGTGTTTGTTTCATGGAGGGTCTGTCTATCGAGAAGCGGGCAGCGCTAAGGGAACTGACAAGGAATACCAGCACCCAGGGACTAGCCGTGGTGGGAGGGCATTGTTATCCCTACATCTGAAAGGACAGGAAGGGACCTTGACGGTGGGGCCATGGAAGAGGGGCCAGCTGATGGAGTGGTGGCTGTAGGCTGAGGGACACAGCCATCCTCAGGTGAAAGGGGGCAGGGTGGGAGGAAGGCGATGCAAACCCTCATCTCTCTTACCTCTTGCCTTCCATTTTCCTGGCCGTGTCTCATTGGCTAAACTCAACCAGAAGCTGGTGGCCAGAGAGCCAAGAGGTCAGCCTCTTTTAGGGGGAGTGAAGGGGAGGGTGATGGAGCAGGGCCAATGCAGAATGGCTGGCACTCATTGGGTGGGAGAAAATTTGCTTGAGAGCATATCAGGTGAAAGAAGTCTGGAGTAATGCTATGGGTTCATTCATTCATTCAGTGGATCTTTATTAAGAGCCTATTATGTGTCTTGCACTGTTTGATGTATTTAGGATACACTAGTGAACAAAATGACAAAAATCCTTGCCCTATGTAGCTTCCCTTTTAGTACGGGGAGACAGGAAAAAAAAGATGTAATATGTTAGAAGATGATAAATTCTTTCTCCTCAAATTAGAGCAGAATAAGTGGGATCTGGTGTGAGGAGGAGGGTCCGACTGCAATCTTAAATAAGGTGGTTGGGGTCGCATCACTGAGGAAAGGAGATCTGAGCAAGGACATGGAGGATGTGAGGAAGTCAGCCCTGCAGATGCCCAGGGAAGGAACATTCCAGGCAGAGACCAGCCAGTGCAAGTTCCCTTACAGTGGAGACTTCCTGGCAATGAAGCCGGTGAGCCTAACGTGGCGTGAACTAGGAGAAGAGACATACGAGGTGAGGGCAGAGGGTAGACGTGGGCTAACTCATGTAGGGTCTTGCAGACCATTACCAAGACTTCAGCTTTTCTTCTGAGAGAAATAAGTCCCATGAGAGGGTTTTGAGCAGAGGGGTAACATGCTCTGACTTACATTTAAACGATGGGGTAGTTAATACGTAGAGACGCACCTGCAGGGGCGAGGGAGGGAGTCCAGAGCCTGGGTAGGAGACTCTTGCAGAGGGGGTCTGAGGGGCCCAGGGCACTGCAGCAGGTCTGGAAGTGCTGAGACTGGTCAGGATTTGGATGTTTTCAAGGTGGAGCCAATATGATTTTCTGACAGACTGGATGTGAAGTGTGAGAGCGGGAGAGTGATATTCCAGCAAGCTTTCAGGGCTGAGCCGCGGGAAGGATGGAGCGGCCATGACCTGAAATTGGAAAGCCTACAAACGAGGCAGGTTATGGGGAGGGGGCAGGGCACGAGGTCAGAGTTGGAGATACTGAGTTGGGATGTTTTTTAGACATCCAGTCATTGGTTATGTGTCCAGTAGTCAATTTGGTGTATGAACCTGGAGTTGTGGGAGAGGCTTGGGTTGCAATAACAGTTTGAGAGTTTGGGGCACATAGGTGGAAGTTAAAACCATAACACTGGAGATATCACCAAGAGAGAGAAGAAAAACAGAAAAGAGAGAAGGACTAAAGACTGAGCCTGGAAGTGTGCCAACTGAAGGAGGTGTGGAAGGGGAGGAGCAAGCAAAGGAGACTGAGCAGAGGGGCCAGCGAGGGACAGGGAAGTAGGAAGAGGTGGCATCCTCAAAGCCAGGGGTGACTTGTATTGAATACTGTGGAGTAGCCGTGGAGGCCTTTAGTGGAGTAATGTGAGAGCTGAAAACTAGCCGCTGGATTTAGTAGTGAGGAGGTCACTGATGATCTGGATGACAGGAGCTTTGGAAAGTGGGCAAAAACCTGCCTGGGAATGCGTGTAAGAGAAAATGGAGGAGAAAATATTCACCATACATGCATCTGGCAACAAAATTGTATCCAGAATATAAAAGAACTCCTATAACTCAGTAATAAGAAGGCAAACAGTCCAAAAGAAAAAAAAAGGGCAAAAGACTTGAACAGACACTTCACAAAAGATTTACCAATGATCAATAGTACATGAAAAGTTGCTCAACATCAATAGTCATCAGGGAAATGAAAATCAAAACCAAGATGAGACACCACTACACACCTACTTGAATGTTTATAAATAAAAAGACTGACAATATCAAGTGCTGGTGAGTAGATGGAGCAAATGGAACTTTCCAGCTTTGCTGGAGGGAACATAAAATAGAAAACAATTTCTTATAAAGTTAAACATACACTTGCCATATAACCCATCAATTCCATTCCCAAATATTTACTCAAGAGAAATGAAAAAAATATCTCCACGATATGCTTATCTGTGCACATATTCATAATATCCTCGAACTAGAAATGGTCCATATGTCCATCAACAAGTGAGTGAATAAACAAATGGTGGTATATGCATAAAGGTAATACTGCTCAGCAATACACATACAACTACAGACACACACAACAACACGAATGAATCTCAGAAGCATTATGCAGAGTGAAAGGAGCCAGACATAAAAGATTGCACACTCCATGATTCCATTTATAAGAAGTTATGGAACAGGTAAAACTATCCTGTGGTTCTACAGAAATAGAAATTTGAAGAGTGGTTGCTTGGGGGAATGGTTGGAGGGAATTGACAGGAAAGGGGCTTGAGGGAACCTTCTGGGGTATTGGAAATGTTCTCTGTTTTGACAGTGGTGGTGGTTACACAGGTGTGCACATTTGTCAAAATTACTCTGTCTGTACACTTCAAGTGTGTACATTCTGTTGCATGCAATTTATACTTTAACAAAGTTGACTTAAAAAAAGAGAGAAAATGAGAGAAGTCAACTCAAAGAAGTGAGTGTAGACATCTATTTCCAGGAATTTTATTGCCGAGGAAAACAAAGAAATGGGGAAAGTGGGGTCAGGAGAAAATTTTGTTTCAAGTGAGAAATATCTACATGTTTGTTTGCTGATTGGAATGAGCCAGAATAGAAGGAAGACAGAACTGTGGTAACAATGTCCTTGAGTAGGAAAGACGGGATTAGTGGAAGAGTGGAGGGACTGGCTTTAAATGTGACCCTCAAGCAAACTTCATTTCCCTCTGTCTTCTTTTCTGAACATTCTGCAATGAGTATACTTAATTTTATAATTAGAAAAACACAATAAATGGTATTTTAAAAAGAAGAATAGCATATTTCCTATATCTGGTGATGTCAGGCAGGGATGGGTAGTGATTCTATGTTGGATAAAGGGTTGGACTCAATGGTCCATGAGAACCACTCTGATTCTAAAATCATTCTAAGCAAACATTTCTATTAAAGTTTGCAATTTACACTGTAGTTTTTTTTTGTGTGTGTGTGTGAGGAAGATTGGCCCTGAGCTAACATCTGTTGCCAATCCTCCTCTTTTTGCTGAGGAAGACTGGCCCTGGGCTAACATCCATGCCCACCTTCCTCTACTTTATATATGCGACTCCACCACAGCATGGGTTGATAAGTGGTGTGTTGGTCCACGCCCGGGATCTGGGCCTATGAACCCCAGGTTGCCAAAGAAGAGTGTGCGAACTTAACCCCTGCGTCACCAGGCCGGCCCCCCACATTGTAGTTTTTAAGGAAGAACTTGAAGAGGTTTGCAACAATCATCTTTGCTCTTGTATCTAGGAAAGGAGGTAGAAAAGGATATTACCATCCTCAGATATGGAGAAACTGAGGCACCAAGAGGTGTGTATCTAATCCAAGTGCATGGAGTCAGTACTGACTATTCAATGTAGTACACATTACCGTGTGCAGGACACTGTGCCAAGTGTCGTTAGAAAGGAAATTTCCTGATTCCCCACAAGTCAAGGACTCCCTTCCCCAGAACCGAACCCTCTGTTTGTTAAAGAAATGAAGCTGCACTTTCTATTATTGTCATTCCTGAACCCAGGGAGCTAATAGTTTTCCTAAGTAAATGGCATTCATTGATCAATGATTTTTTGCCAGGTAATGTTTTAAAGTACCGAGAGGAAATTTAAATGCTGTATGTCTAATGAGACTAAAGTTAAGGGCTTTGCGATTCTAAACGTATTTAATGAAACGGCTTTTTCTTCTCTATCGGCTGCTCTTCCAGGTTGATAGTTTTGCTCCAATTGTGGAGTGACTCTCTGTGGGTAAGTAAAGCAACCCCAGCTGTTCTACTTTATTGATCGGTTTAATGCACTGGCTTCAGGATTCAGATGAGTTTGAGTTTGTTTCTTTAATGGTCTTTCAATAAAGCTGAAGCTGACCCAGTTCCTTTTGCAGTCGCGACACTATAACGGCAGAAAGAGGCTAATAATAAAAATGGACTTATTTTATGCTGTTGAGAAGGTTACATTTCTGTTGATTTTAACTGTAATATAGTTAAAGTCCTTGATACTAAAAAAACTCCGCAAATACATCCTTTTTAGTACAGTGGCTCTGTCGATATTACTTTGCCAGTAAGTTTTGGCAGCAGTAACAATATTCAGGGTGGAGTCTAAAAATCGGCATTATCAGGGGCCTGATAACCACATCCTCTGTTCCAAGTGAAAGAGCGGAAAGGTGTATCAAGAAAATTGTAATATACAGAGTGACTTCAGAATGTGGGGTGAATGCCATGGGTCTAAAAGCTCAATTTGATGACCAGTTCTGCTGGCTTCCGGAAAGCAGTAAAGCGTGGCTCCCTGGAAACGCTGAATTTTTTTGACACAAGATTTGGAGACTGTTCCAAGAAGCAGAATGTGGGGAGGGGTGGGAGAATTTAGCAGAGGTGGTGAGGAATGGGAATAGAACAGACTAGGAGAAATGATGAAAGAGATACAAGAGCACTTACTTCTCCCGTGACCCAGCCCCGCGTGAGTGTGAGTGTGTGAAACAAAATGAACCGAGATACTTCTCAGCCGGGAAACCTGTTAGAAGTAGCTCTGGACTCGGATCCTGTGTTTAAATCTACTCCAGAAAAGGCTTGGGCGAGTCTCTGGATCTTGAACATCATGGTGACTGCAGACCCACTCCGTCTTTACCCAAATCTCTTTTTAAATCAATCTGCTAGAGAAGATCTAGTTCCTGACATTCTGCCTGGGTTCCCTTGGTAATGAATATACTCCCTTGGCAAAGAATATGCTGCTGAAAAGGTTTGGAAGAAGGGGGAGAAATGCAGAGAATATCCCCCAAAAGTTTGGTCCTCTTCTCCCCCCTCCTCAATATTATTATCATCAGTGTAGCATCTAACATTTCTTGAAGGTTAGATCCCACCTTAGGTGCTTTACACATATTGTTCAATGAATGTGCCAACAACTCTATGGGCACATACTCTTATTTGCCCCATTTTACAGTTGGGGAAACTGAGGCACCAGGATTGAGTTATGATACCTAAGAGGGCACACAGATCTTGAGACGTATAGCCCAGAGGTCTGTGGGCCTGCAAGGTGCAAGCTTCTCCATTGTGCTAGCCTGGATGCTGAGCCATTGGGAAGCTGGGCTGGCATCATGCCCACAGCAAGTGCACAGGATACTCCTGGGAATGAGCAGAGAGCAGGGCACCCCAGCATCGCCTCTGCCTTAGATCCGCCTCCCCCATTTTTACTACATCTCCTTTTATGGATCTTCTGATTTGTATGACCCCATCCCCCTTTGCACACAAGCCTGGAAGCAGGACAGGTTTTCAGAGACGATCTGGATGTCAGAGTCTACAGAACCTGTCAATGACTTCACTGCAGCCATTTGTGGTGTTTGCGGTGGGGGTTAAGCTCACAAGCACAGGTAGAAGCTACGGGGCTGATGATCCAGATGCCGATGTCATTTTCACAAGGACCAGGAGTCAGGCTGGTAGAGTGGGCCAATTCGACTATCTGTTCTCATAGTTTAACTTCTGCTAGTGGCCCTAGGTGACAATATCAGAGGGATGCTTGGTAGAGTGGCAGCCATTTACTCTATTGTTTCTTTATTCTCTTACTCCCACTTCTTTTCTGATGCCCTTTCTTCATCTTCACTTTTGAACTACCAGCCCAGGCCCTCTCTTCTACCCCTAAAGGAGTTTTTTATTGCCACTCCCTCCAACATTTGGATCATATTTCCACATCTCAGAGATGTTAGCATAGGGCTAATTCTTTTATTTACTAAGTGATGACTGAGGGAAGAATGCAAATAAAGAAATTTAAAAGTCAAAAGGATCCATGCACCCTCAAGCTCGTGGTGTGTGTTCAGAGTCCATTACTTATCCACTTGATGCCTTCATTTATTCAGTCACTCAACAAACACTTCTTGAGGTTCTCCAGTGTCCCCAGGGCTCAGGTCAGAGCTGTGAGACGTGCAAGTGGAAGCAAACCTCCTGGGTTGTACCCTTGGAACAAAACAGCAAGCTTCCATCTATACAAGCAACACCAAGTCCCACCGCCATCACAGCGTTTCGTACTAGATGTCCACATGGAAGTTTTCCCCTCCCCAGTCTCAGGGCTGGTTATGGCCGACGACCACTAGAGGGCATTTTGACACTAGCTCAGGACCCACTCCAGGCCACATGGTGCATCAGAATCCTCACACTCAATCCCAATGCTTGACTTCTACCTCTCCCGAGAGGAAAGGCAGCATGTAACCCTTCAGAACCTCAGACCGCGTGTTGAGATACATTTATTTTTCAGAGAGGAGATAACTTTATGTGAGATAGGAACGTGCTTTCAGTTACCTGTGCACGGGAAACAAATCACTCTGCTTACTGTACTAAAAAATAGCTTCGAGAATTACAATCTCTGAGGGTGACTTTAGTGCACTGGGGATGGATATAACAATATAATGCCTTACAGATTGGACTTCAGTTTTCATGCCAGACAAAATAGAAAGCCAGGAACCTTATCTTTTTTCTTGGGAGATGATTTATGTACTTAGTATGTTTGGGGGAAAAAATGAACTTGCCAACCTCGGGCTTGGGAGCTTTGGCTGTGTTCTGGAGAAGGAGGGAGAGAACTGGCATCTCAGACGCTAAACTGGATCAGAAATTGCACTGCAACTGCGTTCCCACTGAGATGTAAGAAACGTAAGGCGAAGTAAACATTTTTCTGGAGAGTAGGAATGGAGGTCCTGTCTAGCCCTGGAGTGCATAATTCATTTGCAGATGAAATTGCTTTGGAAGAAAACCAAAAACTTGGAAGTGTTGACATATTCATTCTGAGTCTTTTTCTGTTTCAGGTCAGATGAGATTGACGGATTGGACTTATTTTTTTCGTAGGTTCCTCTGTATAATTTTTATGAATTGCAGAAGAGCAGACATTGAAATACCTGCAGTGAAAAATAAGTAAGAAGATGTGGTCTTCCTGCCCGCCATGGAAAACCTTTAAGGAACAGCTCAGATGCCTTTGTAAGTTTTCTCTGATTCATTCCTCCCACCCCTGGGGTGATTAATTTCCCCCTTTTTCTGTGCTTCCTCAGCACAACCTTATACTTCAATTGGCCCTTGGTTCATGTCTGTGTGATTGATGGTCTCTTCTGCTGGACTGTGGCTCACCGAGGCAACAGCCACGCTGCCCACTGTGAACATCCCGGGTGCCGAGGACTTGCTGCACGGGGTGAACTGCAAATCACTGGAACAGGAGCCTTGGTCCTGAGGGCCCTGTTGATAATGACCTGATACCTGCTCTCATGTTTTTGCTTTTAAGAAAGAGAAGGGAACAGAGAAGGAAGGAAGGGAAGTAGCATTTATTGGGCGATAGACTATGCTGGATGTTTTCATGTGTATTTTCATTTAACACACGCAAACTCCATTAAAATAGGAGGCCTTATTCCCATTTCACAAATAAGGAAACGGAGTTCCATAACTTGCTGGAGAACACAGAGCTACTAAGTGGGGGAGCTTGTCAATAAGGACTCTGTTTTATTTATGTTTCGGTAACAACCTCTGAATGTAACAATCCACATCTATGCGGGCCTCAGCTTAGACTGAGACCATCCTCAAAGGGAAATCTCGCTTTCTGTGCTCTGGCCTTATTACCAGCCCAAACTGCCAATACTGTTCTGGCATATCCTCTTTCTGTTATTTACACGTTATAGGACACCAACTTGTTAAAGTCTGTTCTAGAGGAGAATTAGGTGGAATGGGTTTCTACTGTCTGAAGAACTGTATATCGAGTGTGTACACAGATTTCTCTCCAGAATACAAACTTCTTGAGGGGAAAAGACACACTTTGTTCATTCTCCCTGTCCCACCAACTCATCATCGTCTACCTGAATTTCTTTCATTTAGTAGATACACAGCACATATTTCTTCCTTCAAATTTATTTTGTTGAGTTAATTTTAGTTGCACTTCACATCAGTAAGTAGCCTCATGGAATGGTTTGATGACCACCTGATTTTATCCACAACAGGCCTGAGAAATCGCTCTTTGGAACTTTCCTGTCATGCAGTGGAATGGGTGACGGACATGGGTAAGAGATAATGTCAATGAGATGGCATCATGTTAAATTCTTAGTGATCCTCAGATGGTTTTAAATATAAGAAAAGTGCATTGTTAATGGAACAGCCCAGAACCATCTCGAGAATGGTCTGTCTTCTTCGGCAGGATCTCCATCACTCATCTCCACTGCACACCTAGGAATCGTGTGCTTAAATGCAGGGTGCTCAAGCCTCCAACTATAGAGATGGTCTCAGTTTAAAGCTGCAGGTTGATTTGAAGGCACCGGCAGGGGCAGAAATCCTAGGCCCTGATAATTGTGTATCTTGTTTCTCTTTTTTGGAGACACTTTGTCAATAGTCTTGCTTTCTGTTCAGAATTAAATGAGGAAAACTTGCTAAAATACCCTTCCAAGGGCCAAGGACCCACAGCCCAATCTAAAAATGACAAAGTTACAGATTACAAAAAGAGGTCCTAAGGTTTTTTGATGTGTATCTCAATTGTGAACAGGCTTCTCTAGACACAGGGAAATATTTAAAAAACATAAAACAAAACTCTGACTCATATACAGACCAAATTAATGGGCAAATTTCCAATATACACATCCTTCACTCTTCTCTTCCCAGAAATATTCTATGGAATTAAACCATTGTAATGATATAAGAAACCAATAAAATATTGGCCTATGCCCTCCACAGAATTAAACATATGGGTCAGGCTTCCACTAGGGTGGACAGTGGAGCAGTAATGTACCAGGTGAGGATCCCAGGAGCAGCGAGTGAATGGGTTAGAGCACTTCTGGGAGGGAAGAAGTTGGAGACTTCAAAGGGCTCATCATTGTCCTTGCAGTCACCCCTCTGTCCAGCATGCTTGTGGTGCACAACCAAGGCTGTGAGTTCATCATCCAGAGCAGATAAACTCTAAATTAGCCAAAGGGAAGGAGTTACAGTAAATGTAATTTCAAGAGCATGGCCCTAGGCTAGCTAGGTGAACTTTCTTTATTTGTTCTGACATCCCTAAAAAGATTTAATGCTTCCCAAAAGTATTATTTCCTTTAATAAAGGCTTGAACAACCTCTGATGTTAAAATTTTCAGGAGTGCTTACGTCTATATACTTTTTAGTATTGTTCTTTATTGGCAGAAAGTCCAAGGGTAATAAAGGCACACATTTTAAAATAATTTATCTGAGATTTGGTGTCTAATTTCAGTCCAGGCTCCATGTTACCACAGAAAAGAAGGATGCTTAAATGGAAAGAAGGAGGGTATGTTCATGCCAACTTGAAGAGCTGACACGGAACTTCTTGTATGGCACAAAAACACTGGCCTTCAAGTTGGACTTCATAGTTCTTTTTCACTTGAAAAGTGATGATTTTATGACTCCCAGCAAATGCTATTAGGTTATTTCTTTTAACAAATATGTCTCCCCACATTACATTAGGTTATTTTTTTCTAAGGAGACTGTCACCTAATTTGGTATTGCAAAAATGAATATAATTTTTCATAAATCAGAGTAGGTTATGTATTTTGTGTCTTCAGCATAAACAGTATTTAGCGTTGTTTCAAAGGCTCTGCATGATGAGTTTTATAAAATTGAAATCATATTGCATGCACTTTCCTACACCTTTTATTTGTTATCTAACACTGTGGAAATCATGCAGAGTCAGTTTTCTAATTTGCTTTCCTAATTAGGCTGATGTACTGACCCCTGAAGAAGAATCCTCTGTCACATCCGACCAGACCAACCAAGACACGTTCAACTGAAAAACTAGTGACTGGACAGTGTGTAGAGTCTGGGCTTGGGAATCGGGCAGACTTGGATTTGTACAAATACCTCGACTCTACCCCTAATGACCTCTCTTGTCTCTGTTCCATCATCTGTAAAATGGGAATAATGCTATCCATCTCATAGGAGTGAGATTTACATGCAGTAAAGCACTAAGAAAAACTCGTGCCTAGTACAACCAAGAAATAGTGATTGCTTTACTCTGATCACTACTGTGTTATTAGTATTATTGTTACCGCCTTAATAGAGTTTTCCTGTTTGGGTTGAGGTGGAATTCCTGGCATCTTTCTTGAGAAAAAAACACTTAAACCAAATAATCTTTGTTAGCAGATCTAAAAATTTTTTAAAAGCTGCTCTAGCAACCTCTTTTCCAAAAGAGACTTTTTGTGTGTGCGTGAGGAAGATTAGCCCTGAGCTAACATCCGTGCCCATCTTCCTCTATATTATGTGGGATGCCGCCACAGCATGGCTTGATAAGTGGTGCATAGGTCCGCACCCAGGATCCGGGCCTGCAAACCCCGGGGCGTCGGAGTGGAGCATGTGAACTTAACCACCATGCCACCAGGCTGGCCCCATCTTAAAGAGACTTTTAATAAGCAGTTTCCACCTCCCACTGCAGCTGGATTCTCTGAGCCAGGCAGAGGCTGTCTTACCTCCTTCCAGGCTACTCTCTCCATCCTTCCTCTCTAAACACAACACAGGTCGGAACAGTTTATCAGACAAGAAGGCTACCACTCTGCCCCACTGGTGCCCTAACTGATGCCAAAAAAACAGGAACCCCCAGAAGACTTACTTTTATTTAAAACTCCTAAAATTTTTCGAAAGTTTATAAAGCAAACCAGCAGGGCTGAGCCTGGTTCTCTTGCCTGCTTGCAAAGGCGACAGAGGCCCAGGTGAGAACAATGACCAGCCCCTGGAGAGGGGTGTGGTTCTCCGGGTTCTAGATAAGAGTCTGTCTCTTGTGAGCACTGGGACCTACCTAGTCACCTGGATGTCCTTAATCTCTGTTTTCTCATCTGTTTAATGGGGCCAACAGCACCAGATTTCCCAACTATCAAATGAGGACTTGTATGAAAGTGTTTGAGCACTACATAACATGATTATTAAGGCCCTTCCAGCACAGAGAGATTTTCTCCTGGTGTAAGGAGGTTACTTGAAATGCCTTACAGTTGATCAGTTCTCCACATACAGAAAGTGGTGCCCCCTGCCCATCAATGCTTCATGTCAGTTAATATATTTTGCTGCCCTATGAGTCCATAATTGAATTACTTTTCATTTTACTGCTAATAAAATTCCTCCAACAACTTTTTGTTGTTGCTGCAATCTATTTAATTAAATTAATTTATTTCTGACCTATAAAAAGCTGTATATAATTAATATATACAGCTTGATGAGTCTGGAGTTAAGTATCATCTGTGAACCCACAACCACAATCTATGAATTTTTTTTGTCATAGCAGCAAATATAACCCCAAATAATACATGAATTCATACTTTGAAGCAGAGTGCTGCCATAACAGAAGCCTACAATATGTAGATTGGCTCTGTGGTCGGGTGGCATGTGGTAGAGAAATGGACACCTGAGGCTGGAAAGACGAACAACAACAGTATGCAATACGATCCTTTGGAAAACTGTCACCTCACATAACCTGGAAGGCAGACTAAGTGCCTATGACCTGTAGTTTTAGGGAAAGTGCTTCAAAAGAGCCGTAGTGGTCATGGGTGTCAGTTGTTTCCTGCTGCTTATGTCAAGGAAGAGATGAGTTCAGAAAAGGATTGTCCAGTCTCCAAACATCCATGAAAGGGGATAGAGAAAAGTCCAAAAATTTAGAGCCTTTCACCAGAGAGTGAGAACTAAAACTGCAAAAAGTTTCGACCAACAACATTTCGACCAACATTAAGATTTCTCAGTTCAGCAAACCGACTTAGCCCCATGGGGGAAGTTAAAATTAAGGGTCTCTACTTTCTACCCAAGCCTTTTGTCTCAGATGGCCTCAAGGCAGCTGCCATGACCTTGAGAGAGCGGCATGGGCACTTGGAAGCAAACGATTACGTAGGTCCAAGAGTCACGTCTAGGAAAGAATGTAGGGTGTATCTGCTGGTATGTGAAACTGACTGGAAGCAAATAGATCAGAAGCCAACTCGGGTTTTGAAGGAATTATATTGGCAAAGAAACCACAGGTCTGGTCTACAAAAGGCTTGTGAGTGTAAAACAACCCTCAGTGCAATTTACAGCTACAGGAAATGGACCCTGAAAGCTACACAGCTTCAAGGAATGCATTATCCCCCAGACTCCATTCAGAGTGGCCATGGCAGATGAGGGACAATGTAGAGCCTCCCAGAGGACAGAGCCATGGAGGGCCATGCAAGTAACAGACAGAAATTTGGCCCAATGAATGAACTAGTCCCACTGCCAAGGATGTGGGGGGAGGAGTGGTGGTGGTGGGTCCTCAGAGTGTCTGCCCAGCATGATTTCATCACTGCTGGAGACCACAGGACCCTCTTCCAAAAATATATCTGGTATAAGATACCTGGTGTAAGACAGACTTTAATGGATTAAGCCACTGAGATTTTAGGGTTAATTTGTTATAGCAACTAGTGTTATCCTAATATTTTTGTCTTTTCCTCTATCCCTAGCATTTATACACACTGCTTGTTGCTGTTGGTAACACTTCTCTGACCATTTTTAGGATTCATATTCAATACATTGCTCTATTAGCAATTGATGCAACTGTTTTTATACAATTTGGTTGAAATTCTGATTAGTAGCAGGTAACAAACTATCATCTCAATTTTATTTTAAGAGACAGATTTCAGTGATGTTTTTGAACATTCGTTTTGAAAATTCCTGATGAAAGTAATTGAAGTCAAGCTCTATGTGGTACAAGAATTTGGGAATCTAATCATCATTTGTTCCTGAGGACTTGGAATTGTTTTTTAAGAAAGTCCTTATCTTGCTTGCGGGAAATCTGTTAGCTTCTTCTTGGCAAAGATGGGAGGCCCTCTGGTTAGATGAAAGCCGAAATGATCCATCGTTACCATCTGCTCATTTGATTTTTAGAGAATATAGATGCTGAGTATCTGTGCCAGAGAACATAGCCCTAAACTCTCTATTGTGTAACTTCCCTCAAAATCCCCAAGTATGTGATAGTTATTCAAAGAACATGTCGTTTATTCACTTTTTGAGCTAGTTTTATCCTTGAATCAGGCCAGGATATCACAAAGCTGTATTATCCCAGCCTCTTGCCCCCTTTGTCTGCCCATCATTCTATTCCACCCTACTTCTGCGGGATTGTTTGGGCTGAAATCCATTTTTAAGTTATTCTTGACTTTTCTAAGGAGATGCCACGTCACACAGCCTTGTGAAAAACGTGGTAGAGAAATGCTGTTGCAGGCATGGTCTACTACCTTTCTCAGGCCTGACTGTGTCACAAGGAGGACAAAGGCCTCAACTATTGCTGCTTTTTAAAAAGCCGACCCGGTGGCGTAGCAGTTAAGTTTGCGCGTTCCACTTCGGCAGCCTGGGGTTCGCTGGTTCAAATCCTGAGCGTGGACCTACTCACCGCTCATCAAGCCATGCTGAGGTGGTGTCCCATATAGAACTAGAGGGACTATAGCTAGGATATACAACTATGTACTGGGGCTTTGGGGAGAGAAAAGGAAAAAAAAGAGGAAGATTGACAACAGATATTAGCTCAGGGCCAATCTTCCTCAAAAAAAAAAAAAAGAAAATCTGAAGAAATACAGCAAAATGCCAAAATATGTAATGTTTGGATGTGGGTACATCAATGTATGTTTTATTATTCTCTGTGCTTTTGCATATTTTTGAACTATTTTATAATAGTAATAATATTAGTAATAATAACCTCACTCAATTTCTTACCAGCCAGAGGTATCTACTTTCAAAATTTTGTGACCATCCTTCCAGACATCTCTCTATTGAACAGTGGTTATGAGCGTGCATAAATTGTGAGGTGTGCGAGATCCAGGTTCGTCTGTGCTTTTGCTCCTTACTGCGTTCTGGCTTTGGGTGAGTTACATCCCACTTTCTGAGCCTTAGTTTCCACATCTCTAAAATTGGGATCATAATGGTACATACCTGATAAGGTCTTGGTGAGGACTACATAAGAGAGCATGTGTAATGCGCTTAGCAGAGGGCCTAGAACATGGTAATCGCCAAAAAAACGTGAGCTATTATTTTCCATGTGATGTTGCCTCCGTGGACCGTCCTCTGGGCAGCTTTCTATGCTGGTAAGTATAATCCATGGTGTAAAGAAAATAAAAAGATTGATAGAGTAAGACAAATTTCAATTCTCTGGAGGAACTGGTGTGTTTTATCCTTATGGGTTGTGTACTCCTGGCTACCAAGAAGTTCAGGGTCAAATTGATGCGTGTGGGGGAGACTTTATGACCTGGGTAATTATGATCTATTTTCCCTTGTCTTGGGGCCCTACTTTTTGTGAACTTAATTCTCAATTTCATTTTATGTGCTGCCCGTGACCCACCTTAGAGCCCTGGTGCAGTGGGGCTGGGATGAGAGAAAGGGAAGAAGAAGGGAGGAAAAAGCCATGGACGGTGGGAAGGAAGGAAGGTAAAAAGAAAGGATTTGTAACACAGGACTTTGAAATTATTCATTGTGGTGTTCGGTTCTTGGATTCATGCTAATGCGCACGATTTTTCATCTCTTACGGTACTTTTTCAGGTGTTCTCCGCCCGCCTGGGGTTTGTTGCACGTTTTGACTGGCATGAAGCCTTTAGCTATCGTCCCCACTGCAGCTGTGAATGTTCATACATGACGCCACTTGTGGTTGTCACGGCTTCTGGTTCACTCTGGTGTCTGCTCACTCCCGGGGTTCTTCATTATCGACGTGGAGATTGGGCACTTTATTTTTTTGGCAGCAAATACTTCATCCAAGGTCAATTTCCCTCAAGTGCTCAGCACCATTTCAAACGGTGTGTGCTCAGGGAATGCAAATTAATTTCATGTTAGCTTTAGCCAAACCCAGCGAGGAAAGTAAACCTGCTTTTAAAAACACTGTCAACACTGATAAACATCATCTAAATGATATGATGTTTGAACACGTACAAATGTACAATAAAATTTCACCTTAATTCCAAAGGCATCATTCCATAGCACTTTTAAACTCATCTTTGAATTAGCCTTATTTTTGTTCGTTGATTAGAAGTACATTTTAATTTGGAATCATTGAAATACCTGTGTCATTATATTTTAGTATAACTGGGGGCTATCAGAATAGGTTGAGGATATATGTATGTTTCATATTTTTGTTTGATTATAAAAATGCAACACATGCTTATAATAGAAAATGAAGAAATAGAGAAAACTCTAGAGGAAATGAAACCATTTATAATCCCTTTACATGGAAATAATCATTATTAACATTTTATTGTATCTTTCTCGACACATTGAGCTTGTAGAAGTTCTCAGGATGGATTTGTAGATTGCTTCCGGAAAAAAAAATAGCGTTTTTTGGGTTCTAAAGATACCCTCGGAATTCCTTCCATCTCTGCAAGACCTCCCTGCCTGAAAGAAAGCAGGGCAAGAGGTTGGTCTGACTACTTTTCCATAAGGGGGAGCCATATCTTTTCTTCCTCTACCACCTCTACCTCCATGTTCCATCTGGGCTGGACTAGAGAGGCTGGGCTGAGAAAGCCCAGAGCACCCTGGACCACGAAGTCTTTCCTGACTGAATTCAAGTGGGTCTGGGCGTCCAGCTTTCTACACACATTCAGAAATCTCGGTGCAATTGCATCGCATTGTGTGGAGAAGGAGGAGGCGGGGCAGGGCTTTCCAACACCCTGGGTACAATTCCTATGGCAGAATTCCTTCCATGCCTTTTAGCGTGCCTCCCCTTCTGTCTTTTCCCTTACCTCAAAGCATTGTGCAGCCAATGTTTTAATACCCATCATGTTTCCTTTTTCTGGAACTGTGTTCCTGTTCTCTTGGAGGATTCTCCCCAATTCCCCACTCTAATAATGAGATTTAATTAGGGGCTATCAGTCACTGTTTCCCCCTCCTCCCAATAGGGTGAGCATGGGACCCAAGACAAGCCAATCAGAGACCTTCCCTGGGATTTTAAAATGAGAACAGAAAAACTAGGACCTTGCTTCTGGTAGCAAAACTGGGAAGACATGAGCTCAGTCCTCCAATGTCTGTGTCCCAGGATGTGTGCAAGATGGAGCCTGCAGGGAGAGGTAGTAACCCAGTCCTCAGAAAGAGGTGGACAAGTAGAGATGATAGAGGGAGGGAGGAGGGAAGGAAGCAGAGAGAGAGAGAGAGAGAGAAAAGAGAGGCTCAGAGGCATCCTAGTCTTTATTTTAATCCTCCAGTTCCCTGGACTCTCTTCCAAAATTTTGGCTTTTCCCTTTCTTAAATTCCCTGACCTACTCCCAGAATTTTTCTGACAAATGAATTCTGAATTGGTTTTCTGTCATTTGCAACCAAAAGAACCCTGAGCAACAGAACCAGACTCTCCCCCACCCTCCCTCAGTCCCCTGGATTCTCTGGCTCCTCTGATATCTGGGTTTCTCTGGTTTTCTGGGCCTCAAAGCCCCAACTTCTTAAAATAGTCTCTCCCTTTCCCCTTCCTCAGGGCAATCTCTAATTTACTACGGCAGATAGCAGCTCTGATTAAGGGGATATCTGTTCTTAAGAGTTGCTGGTTAGTTCCAAAGAATCCCCAGTTGGTGGAATGTGCCAGAAGAGAGGCCTTCTTAACCTACCCTTACTCCAGACTCTCAAGAAATACACCCAGAAATGGAATTTTTAGCCTATGACTTCTACTCTCCCCTCCCACTTACCCAACCCTCATCTTTGCTTGTGGTTCCACAACTCACAGGGCTCAGTCCTAACAAACAAGGCATTTTCCAGAAGAGGGTGAGGGTTAACCCTGCAAGATTCTATGGCTGTAGTGGGTTTCCTCTATTATACTGTCCTCAAAGCCGATACTGGGCTCTTTTTACCTTTTAACATTATTTTGCAATAGTGAAATGGCAAGGTAAGTCACTTACTTTAAAAGATGTGACAGATGGCCTGGTTTAAAACAAGAGAATGTCTCTAATCAAAAGCCAATAAACATGATGTTGATAAAACAGTATAAACTATCCTAATCCTGTGACAATATAAACCAAACTAATCCTGGACTTGTTGGTCTTTCTGAATAAACCCTGAGTTATGGTTAAAGATGGGCTTGGTTTACTCAATGAATAATTTACGGCACCTAGTATGTGCCGGGCACTGTGGTAGGCTCAGGGACTCTGACTGTCACTAAGAGAGAAACTTATTTACACCACATTTGATTGATTGTACAACTGTCATTTTCTTCAGAAAGACCTAGCCTTAAAATACCCTCTAGCATTTACTGCTAAAGGCAAAGCACAAATTCCGTATCAAGTTATGAATTTGACATCTGCCAGTGCTCAAAAAGAGACAGGGCTTCTGCCTTTTCTTTGCAACCTGAACTTCCCACAGCAACCAGCCGAATCCGAATGAGGTCTGAGCGGCTGCTGAACCCCTGCCAAACGACACTGCACACTACTGACAAAACAGCATCCCCCTGCTGTCCTTTCTCCTGACAGGTATCTATTTGGAACTGCTTCTAGAGAATGCAGTGACAGTTCCCATCCTTGATCTTTTGGCTTAGTTCCCAGGGAGACCTCCTCACGTTATGTTTTATTCATGGTGTCTCCCAGGGCTGGTTTCTTCATTGTAAAAATCGGTGGTGGCGGTAGGGACAATCGATGGACCTGAAATAAAATTTGAGTGTCATAATAAAACCATCCCTTTGTATGCTCAAAGCCTACAACCAGAGTCGGAGATTCTGGGAAGGTCTGTGTTTTGAGGATTTTTAAGGCAAAGCATCCAGAGACAAAAAATATAGTTATTCATATTGTGTTGGAGCAGGGGAAGAAATAGGTCAGATAAACCAAAATAACCTTTGCTGGGAAACACAATAAGCTTCAGATAGCTGAGAGCGGGGAGAAAAAAGACGGCGCAGCAGATGAAACAGTAGACTGATAGGTGTGTGGGCCTAAAAGCAGGAAAGCTACAAAGAATACACAGAGTAAACATTTATTCTACCTGCTCCCTAAGAAATTTCATCACCATCTTCGTCATTGTCTTTCTGGGAGAACTACAAGTCTTTCTATTTCTCTGGTTAGAAATCCATAGGAGAAAGCATCTCTTTCATCAGCCCCACCCCCCAAAACAAAACCAAACAAACCAATGGCCAAGTATTATAGAGGATAGAGGTTACACTACTATGTCACATACAGTTGACATGTACGCATATGTATACCTTGAGAATTATGGTCTTCTCCCGACGGGTGATGTTAACACTGTGGGGTTGTCCACTGGCCATGTTCCTGTGGTCTACATCAATATTGTATGGCTCCCTGGTGCCACCCAGGTTGTACCGAATCTGTAAGTTTCCTATATAAGGAAAAGGAAAGAAACTCAGTAATTTCTTTGCTTGAGGCTTCATTTTAATGTCACTTCCCCCACCCCTCAACGCTTAGGTTTCCATTATACTCTGCTCCCTCCTTTGATGTCCATTAATACTGTTGCTGTTCTGAATTCTGATTCACTAGCTCAGAGGCATACTAATCCAGAAGGGTCAACAGCACCAGGCACGTGTGTATTTACAATCTACCAACAACGAGCCATCAGTGACCATCATCTCAAAGTTGAAGCAGCAAATGTTATAAATGATCCAAGTTGAGACTGTGCCTGGGAAGGAAGAATGAGAACATATACAATATAGGACTGTGGAGATGCCCGCAGGCCCCACAAAATACTATCTGAAATAAAAAATAAATGCGGGATGCAGGGTTGGTCTCATGCCATCAGTAAAGTGTGCCATTCGGCATATAAAAGAATCATGAGCATACAATATTAAAAATAAACATAATTTACAAAAGATAAATACATGGGATTTTGGGTGGCTTCACTGAGACCACGAAAATAAAACAATGAATTTTATTCTAGGTTTGAGCCTGCATGAACCCCAATGCAAATCAAAGGAAGAGATGGGCCCCAAGTCCTTGCTGCCTCTCAGTTTTAGTTCATTTTGCCTCAACAAATTATTCTTTTTTTTCTCTCCTTCTTGTTTCTTTCCAATAATGACCAACAATATTCAAAAAGACTAATATAGTGTTCTAGGTCCTGCTTTTAATTAATCTGCACAGCGAACATAATTTCAATTTCTTATTTATGATTTTTAAAGACATCAATTTTTTATCTCATTTTTTACTCATATTGGTCTCTTCATGTCAATAGCTTTTGACATCTCAGAGCTTAAAAACAGTCAGCAATCTAGCAAGAATTTGACCAATTGTAAATCACCTCTGAGATTCTTTGTGGCCTCTTTCATTTTCCTTCTAGAGGAACAAAAATAATATTCTGATTTTTAAGCTGTGAACTAAAACATGATAATTAAAACTTAGAAAGTAAACAGAAAGAAAAAAATTTTAAAAAGTCACTGGAAACCTCACCATCCAGAGATAACAACTCTAAATACTTGACAGTATCTTTTTCCAGATACTTCTCATGCCCTTACAAATACAGAAATAAATGCAATAGTTTCTAAATGCTGCCCTTCCTTACTTAGGCATTCTAGGGTTACAAATGCCATTTAAAATATTGCATTATGTTCCTGGAACTGAAAGAAACATTCATTAGAACAGTAAAGAATTAATTGCATTTCCTACTTTTGCTTTTTGAACAAATTCGACAAACCTTCACTATTTCTGAGTTTTACCTTAGTATTTCATCCTAGGTTCCTTTGCTTATGGCATTTCAAACAAGCATTGTTGATTTTCATCTCCTAACTGTGTCTGATTCACCCACTCTTCTCCATCTCTGTGACCTCCACTGGCACCTGGGATGCCCTGGTGTGACTCCCGCAAGAGCCCGCTCCTCCTGGCCGGTGCAGGGCCGTGCAGAGCTCCAGCCGGTGTTGGTGCTTTGTGCTGACCGACCCACATCAGTGCCCTGACGGCCACCACCCGGGCCGCTCCTGCACCCGCGTCTGCTGGATCACCTGAGCCCGGGCAGTCTCTCCTCTCGAGGGACCACTGTCGACCTCATTTCACTCTCAGGTGAGTCCCGTCCCTCTGCTCTTCCCCACTGCTAATCCCATTAAAGGAGACGTCTTATTGGCCCCTCAAACAACACACGCAAAACCAAACTCTTGATCTTTCCCCCCAAACAGTATTCCATCGCAATTTCCCACATTTTAGTTAATGGCCGCTTCATGCTCCCAGTTATTCCTGCCACAGCCCTACTCCCCTCTTCCTCCTGTATTCCACGTACGCTCTGTCAGCGAATCTTCTCGGCTCTGTCTCCAAAATAGACCCTGAATCTCGCTGCTTTTCATCACCTCCATTTCTACCGCCTGGACCAAGCTGCCGTCATCTCTTGCCTGGATTATTGTACCAGCCTCAGTACTAACCTCTGCACTCCCCGCGCCCTCCCCCATCCCAGCCCGGCCTCCGCCCCGCACATGCCAGTCTCCTCTCCACCTGCCAGTCAGAATGAGCCTCTGCTCGAATCGTCCAGTGGCTTCCTAGCTCACTCAGAGTAAAAATCAAGTCTACACAATGGCTCACCAGGCCCTGTATGACCTTCCCCTATCACCGCTGACACAAGCTCTTATTACTCTCCTCCTTGCTCACTTCTCACCGGTTCACACTGGCCTCATTGCTGTTTCCCCAGAAGCCAGCGTGTTGCTGCCTCAGGGCCTTTGCACTTGCTGGTTCTTCGGTCTAGGATGCTCATTCCCCAGTCATCTGCATGGCTCACCCCTTACCCCCTTTAGATCTTTGCTCAGGGTCTTCTCAGTGATTTTTCTGTAACTTCCTCATTAAAAGGCAGCATTTACCCACTCCTTTCTCTGGGCCAGGTCCTCCCTTTTCTGCCTTATTTTTCCCTATGATAATTCTTACCATAAACACACCACATATTATACTTAATTTGTTTATTCTCTGTCCTCTCCCACTCAAATGTAAGCTCCATGAGAGCAAGAATTTTTGTTTATATTCTTTATGACTTTATTCTCAAAGTCTAGAACAATGCCTGATACTTAGTAGGTGCTGAGTAAATATTTGTTGAATGAATGAATGATGGTCTCCCTGCTTCTGTGCTTTTTTCTTCCCCATGTTTTCATTGCAGAGAGATCTTTTCAAAATGCATGATTGATTACTTCACTGGTTCAATGAAAACTCTTCAAAGTCTTCCAGTTGCTCCTAAGTTGAAGACATTCTTAATATAGCTTATGATGCCCTGTCTGAGCTGAGTTCTGCCTGTTACTTTATTTTCAAATCATGCCATCTACCCTCTCACTTTTTGTGTTCAAGTTTCCTTGGACTTTTCTTATTCCTGGAAAATATAATGCTCCTCCCTACCTCAGGACCTTTGAATATGCTGCTCCCTTTTCCTGAGCCGCATCTCTTCCCACTTCTCAGTGTTTTACCCTATTTTTTTCCTTTACCCTAATAGCATTAAAAATAAACTATTGTTTGGGAGTGAAGGAAATGATTAGACAGTTGTTTGAACAACATGCAGAAAAAGCAGGTTGATTGTCTTGAGTTTTTATTCCCCACTTTACTTCTGGTGCTCTGACCTTGTATAATCACAGCCAAGTTTCTTAAATATGTGTCTGTATTCATTCATCTTTTATGTATTCATTTCTTTAGAACACATTTATTTAGTGCCCACGCAAAGCACTGTTGAACCCAATTTTTCCAGGTCTGAAAGTGGGCTGTCTGTCTGGCTGTAAGTGTAGAGTCCACCTCTAGTACCCCATCCCTGAGCCCCTAGAGTGGGCTGAGTGGTGCCTGGATCTGGGGAGACAAAGAGAAGCAAGAGAGACCTCTGCTTTTGAAGGCTGGAGGTCAGAGGAGCTGGTAATTACGCAAAAAACTGGACATTTTCCTCCCTACTGTCTCTTTGTCATTGGTCCTTTTATGTCCCCCAGCTCATTAAAATCAGCATTAAGTTGTTTTCATTATTTTTTTCTCTTTTCTGGCTTTCTTGGACTTTGTAAATATGATTTAAAATTTCTATAACTGCTTCACTTAATGGCAACAGAAATGATTTGCTTTGAGAAAAAAGATGAGTTGGAACTTTAAATTTATATATAGTGAATATCTATAAACAGTAATGGCACTATTCTTGAATAATAAAATTTAAATGATATATTTATTCCTTTCAAATAATAGCGCAAGAGAACCACTAAATGATGGTAGGGAGAATATTAATATTTGTTCATTAGAATAAAATATTATTAAAATGGAGAGATACTTCACTTCTTGCCTCTCATGTTCATCTCCCAAGTGAATTAAAGTAGTTATAAGGGACTGCTGTTTTATTGGCTGCAGCAAATAATGCGCTTAATGGATTTATTCCCTCCTGGTCATCATCATTATCGTCAGCAAACACTTACGGAGCACCTATTGCAGGCTGGGAGCTTTTCATCTGGTTGGGAAGACAGGGCGTATTTATAACAAAGACAGATAACAATACAGTGCACTAAGTGCCAAACAATGACATTGAAAATAAGTGTAAGAGGAGTTTAAAGTGAGAAGTCATGGAAAGGAGGTGAGACTTGATCTGGGTCTAGAATGAAAGGCAGGAATGAGACCAGAGAGGAAGATGGAGATTTCCAGGAAAGGGAACATAGTGGGCAGGAACACAGTTGTGCACGGAGTGCTTGGGGAATAAGGAATTCCTCCAAAATGAAGAGCAGGGATATGCGATGCTGAATAAGTGGCCAAATGTAGATTAAATCAGCGGACTCTGGATAAGAGTAACCGCTTACACTTATGTGTCATCTCTGTGTGTGTGCATATATATAGTGTGCTGCTTCATACTTATTAACTTATTTGATTTTCACAAAACCCCTAAGAGGGAGGCTATTTTACAGGTGAGGAAACCGAGGCACCGAATGGCTATGATTGCCCCAGATCACCCGACCCGCGAATGCAGAAGCAGAATTTAAACCCAGACATTCTGGTTCTACACTCTGAGCTCTTACCCACGAGGCCGGTGGGTCTCGACTGGAACACTGCAGGATTTGGGATTTCTCCTGGTGTTACTGGGGAGGGGGCACCACTGATTGTATGATCGGGGATATTGTGTACAAATGAAGACCTACCCTGGCTGTGATGGGTAAGGTTAAGGTGGGAGCGACTGGAAGCAGAGAGATGGGTTGGGACAGAGCTTCCTGGAGGATGTGCTGAGGCGCCCTGATATCTCAGGAAGGGGTAACGGGGTACCAGGAGCACGGCTCCCCTCAGACCTCAGCAGACCTGCTGGAGACACTGGGTTGGTGGCCTCCCCAACACAACCTCATCCATTTATCCATGTGCGTTCAAACAAATAATTTCCTATGTGTGCCATGACATGAACAACGTCGGGAAGCAGTGAATTAGAAGACATTTGCCTGGACAGGAGAGCGGGGAAGGAAAGAAAGGGATGCCCTTGAAGGACATGACGAGAGTAGAATCCACAGGACTGGTTTGCCCGGATGGCCCACAAGTGGGGGAAGGAGGGAGCATTCATGAATGACACCAGGCTTGTGAATTCAGGCATCTGAGAGGAGGCAGCACTGTCAGAACAAAAGGGGCTGGGGGCGGGGCTGGGGCTGGGGAATAGTGAGGAGAACATAACTTCCAATGTGTTACTTTTGAGAGATGCCAGGGCATTAGTTAAAACTTTCTAGTTTTTTTTTTTTTTCTGATATTTTGGCATAGTCCTTATTGGTTTTTTTTCCTGAATGAATTCTTCAAAATTTTCTGACTTTAAATCTCAATTAGTAAAAAATGCAATATTTCAAGTTTGATAAAGCCAAGTTTTCATCAGCAGTTTGAGGATGGCCTTGCAATAATTAGACAGAAACCAACTGGCTATGCTTTCCAAGTGCACTGAGAGTGTTCTAGAGACCTCTGCCATGGAGAGTGGTGGAGAACTCTGGGCCTGGGATCAGACATCTGGGTTTAGAAACCTCGGTTTTGCGATCGCCAGTTGAATGTGCAAGTCACTTAACCTCTCTACACTCCAGTTTTGTCATCTGTGGAGAGGGGATAAGAACGGTATCTACGTCATGGAGTTCTGTGTTCATAGGCAGTAATGCATGGGAAACAGCACAGCTTCAGGCATCATTAAATGGTAGCCATTACTAGGGAATCGATCAATCAAAACCCTTGCACACAACACACGCCCACAAACACAAGCATGGGCGCTCGCAGGGGCGGGTGTAGCCTGTGGGAATGTGAGTTACTGAGTACAGTTGGGGACTAAATTTAAGTGTGTCAGTGACTTGTGGAGCAGACAATACAGCATCTACTGGAGCATGTTCATTCAACTCTTGACAAGCTAAACCTGAGACCATCCTCCCTCACACCGAGAGGCTGGGACATATGGGTGGAGAACATCAACGGATTAAAAATCTATTTAACCTGATCCAGGAGAGAGAAACTTAACTTGTGAACTCCCGGAAAGCAGGAGTTACGTTCTTTTTTCTTCTGCTTCCCCACTTACTGATTTTACTTATTATCTTTTCTGATTAGAACAGTGACACTTGCTCACTGCGAGAATTCGACGTGTATCGAAGTGTATTACTCAGGAGAAGCCACTCAACAAGCCAGAGACCTTTTGTGCTCACATTATTGCTTTTCCTTTTCTACAGAGATTTTTTTTTTTTTAGAGAGATTTTTTTTTTAGAGAGAGATTTAGATATTTTTTACAGAGATAAACTGACACTGGACAGTCAAGGCTGTATCTTGCTTTTTTTTTGGTTTAACATTATATTACATAAAATTTTTTTCTCCATTACTCTTCATAAATATTATTCTTAATGGACACATAATAGTCCATAAAATGGTGACTTCCTCTTTTACTAACCATTTTACTAAAGTTGAACTTCTAGGTCCTTCCAAATTCTTATTTTCATAAATAACACTATGATGAACACCTTCATGCTGAATTTTTGTCTAGTTTTTGGCTTATTTCTTTAGGAATAATTTCTGAAAGGGAAAATCCTAGGGAACATTTTTTCCCCATCTTTTTAACCAACAGTGCATTGCCCAGAGAAGAAGTTTAAGAATTTACTATTTTTCAAAACGTGAGCTGAATTGGGCTAACGATAATTTTTGGCTCTCATAGAGCAAAATCTTGATCTTTAAGAAGCTACAACATGAAGTCGTCATTGAAGAGCAAGAAGATGGGCAATGAGAGGGCAGCCTCTGTGTTTTCAGCCTGTACAATCTCTCTGGGAAATGAATGAGAGAGAGTTGCTCCTTGATATACCTAAAATATTTTTATTTGTAAAAAAAGCAATCTTCTTAAAACTTTAAGTGTCTTAGAACTCAAGTTTTCAGAGAAGAAATGGACCCCTAAGTGTTTGGCATGTGTACATACCTCAGGGCTGCTTAGACTTCTCTCAAAGGTCCTCAGCCCGTCTGTACACTCTCACCAGGATGCCTATTTAAGTCGCCCTGTTTGACCCTCTCTGGCTCAACACATATCTGGAGATCAAGATGGTCCCAGATGTCACAAGTGTAAATACACCCCTGCTTTAAGCAACCCTTATGCCAGCAATATATTTTATGAATGTAAAAATCTGAGAGGATTTAGGAATGAAACATCTCTGATTTTCTATTTCTATTGGAAGTTCCCGTGTTCTGTAGGAACCTACAGATACATTACCATAAGTCAGGATAATTCACTGATTTATATTAATTTTACTACTTCAAATTTCATCTCTGTTTAGTACAGTAGTGAATGTATTTATTTGATAGGAACAAAAAATTATCATTATACATATGAAACCACCTCATATTCTTGTAGAGCACTGGACATGCTGTAGCAACGTTACTACTATCACACGTTGCTATGAAGCACTCAACTGACAGTTGCTTTCCTGGCTCTCCTATAGAGAAATGAGGTTCAGAGATGTCAGATGACTTTCTCAACATCCTGTGGGGAAGGAAGGACAAGCCAAAACCAATCCAGACTCTTACTAGAACCTTCTGTCCACCAACATTAAATGGCAGAAGGCTTGGTATCTTTGTCCTTACCGGTGGGCTTGACGAGAACTGCCAAGAAGTCGGTGGTGAGAGAACTGACGTAGAGTAGAATGCAGGGTGCCTTGGTGGTGCTGAAGCTGAAACGGATCTCCTCGTGGGCCAGGTCCGGCGGGGAGCTCTGCTGATCGGGAGAGTTCTCTGATCTACTGCCCGATTCTTTGGCACTGATCCCGGATGCCTGGAAGTTATACCTCAGCCACATCCCCTCTTCGAAATATGCGCCAACATCTATTGAAAAGAAGAGGAAAGAGAAAATTGAAAAATGAGGAGAAGGCTGATGCTGATACCACCACCAACTGAAACTTTGATAGACTGTTCGTGCTGTAGTGGCCTCTAAGGCAGGTCATGGAAGGCACACTCTTCCTCCAGGAAGGGGATCAGATCTGGTAAATGTCTATGCAGATGGACATGACTTCATCAACACGAATACTCTATCAAAAAAATTTAAAAAACATGCAACAGTATGGTGATCTATAAACTTAAAATATAATAGTAAAATTAAGAAATGTAAATCAGACCAGGAAAAAGTGTCATATTTAGTACTCAGACCAAATAACTAATTTAGGCTGAAAAGAAACACTGAAATAAAGGCAGTGTGATAATGTAAACAACCAGCAAGGAGCTCGTGGGCATCCTCTCTGAGATTGTTTTTGCCTTGGACACCTACACAGATAAGCCCTTGACAAACCCCTGACTAAGTCCTGGGCGGCTTTGGGTGTAGTGTCTAAAATCACAAGATGATGAAATTAGAGAGAAGTGAGTGCAAATTTGGTGCTGCCATTAATTAGTTATGTGGCCTTAGGGGAAGTTGCTTAACCAGCTTCTCTAGGCCTCCGTATTTTATATGTGAAAGGGAGATTATAATAGTGAGAATTACAAAGGATAATTAGAAGTAATTAGCACATAATAAATAATACCTATTATTGTTATTATTATTGTTAAGAAATTAGAAGAAAAGTCACTAACTCTTCATCAGTCTTTTCTTGAAGCCTAATCAGTGCTAATTGGTTTTTAATCATTTCCTGGCAGACAAGCTCCTGCTGTGGTTTTCCCATTGTTTGCTCAGTGTCCTAAAATCACATCCTGACTCGCTAGGAAAGGCAGAGGCACCCTGTCAAGATTTGATGGTTGGTTACAGGATTGGTTAGTGCTTCATTGCCCTCTGCGTGTGCCCTTCTGACAGCATTTCTCAAACTTCTTTGCCCACAGAACCCGTTCTTCTCCTAAGACTTGATATCCCTCTAAATTAACACTACGTGGGATATATTTTGTGAAACACTGCTCTACACTGTCATTAACAGGAGAGGATAAATTTTAAAAGGATTCTTTCATCTGGGGGTTTTGAAGTTTGTTCTTGTTAAAGAAGTCTAACAGTCAGCACAGTGCAGTGATTCGGGGTCTGCAGTCGGACACCTGAGGGTGAGTCCTGGTCGAGCCGTTAACCAACTGTGTTAACTTGGTTATGGCTTGAAACTCTCTAAGCCTCAGTTTCCTTCTCTGAAAAACGGGGCCTTGTAGGTTGTTGTGAGGATTAAATAACTCATGTATAACACTTAGCTTAGTGCCTGGAATATATGAGTTCAATAAAGATTAGTTATATTACAAAGACAGGTTACCATTTTCTATTAAGGGCCACAGATGCCACCCCCTACCCCTACCTCACGCCATCACACACACACACAATACTCTGGTAAGTCACCCTGACACTGTTACAGGGCCTACCACAGTCTGCTTCTCACTGAGTTGTGGTGAAGAGTGCAGCGAACTACAGGCTCTCAAGTACGGGCAGTTCTAGTCTCCTCCTGGCCCTCCCACCCCGAGGACTTTTGCAAATGTGGGGGGGGGGGCGGGGGGGGATGTCGTCCAAATGACGGGGGGGGGGTTACTATTGGCAGGAATAGGACTGTTGAATGTCTTGCAATGTGTGGGACTATCTTATGCAACTAAGAATTGTCCTGCTCAAAATGCCAAAAGTATTCTTGTTGGGAAACACAGGATTAAACAAATACTTAATCCACGCTCGTCACTGCGTGACTTACTGGAATGTCAAGATGCATAAAACTTGTCACCGCCCTTGAAGAGCTTTCTGTCCAGCAGTGAGTGTGGGAGGAGACACATTAACAGTTTGAATCCAGAACTGTGGGTGTTATGGTGGTTTATGCTGCAGGCTGTGTGATAAGAACCCCTGTCGCGCTGTCTGGAAGATCCTGAACTGGCTTTTCCACTCTTTGAGTGGACACCTATCGCTGCCGGCTCTGTGCCAGTGCTATGCTGGAGGCTGAGGTTACAATCCTTGCTGTCAGGAGCTCTTGATCAAGAGCAGGATCTAGAACAGCCATCGTTAGAAGGCAGTGTGGTAAGTACAGGATCAGGTATATACAGGGAAGAACCTGGAATACCAGGGGCACCAGCCTTGACTCCAGGGCCCCAGTACACTTCCTGGGGGAAAAGATATGGAAGCCGGGACCCAAAGAGCCAGAGACGGGAGCTCTGTAAGGGTGGAGAAGAAGAAGAGTAGCTTTCTAGTCGAGGGAGCAGCATGCAAAAAGCACATGGAGGGGAGAGAGTCTGCAAGCTGAGGCATCGCGCCACCTCGGTGAAATTGATCTGCTCCTTTTACCTTATCAGTCGTTCACCCAAGACTCATCAGGCTTCCCACTACCTTTCAGGCTGGGTGTTGGGAAGACAGTGAACGAGACAGAGGTGATGCTGGCCCTCAGCAGTTCAGAGCCTAGTGGGACAGATGGACATTTCCTCGGACCGGCTGCTGTGAAAGCGTCTAACAGATGGTGGGAGGCGGGTGGGGGAGAGCAACAGGGCAGGCCACCTGGAGCCAACACACTAAGGGGTTCACTTTGCCAACAGAGAGGTTCTCCCAGGTTTGCGTCCTGCAGGAAAGAGGAGGTAGACTTGGGGCCTGGAGGGAGGGTGGGAGGAAGGCTAGAGATCAAAGCCAAAGTATTCGAACAAGCCAGAGGGGCGCGAACAGGCCCGATGTACAGGAAGAGGTAAATGTATCAGGCACTTGAAACTCAAAACTGAGGAGCAAAGAACCTAGGGAGGGCAGCAGAGGCAGAGGAAGCAGGTAAAGCCATGCAGGCCACAGGCACCTGGGTCACGGATGCATCGACGGCACGGACCTGAGCTTCCCCGTGCCAGGCTCTCTGCAATTATCGCCTCCCAGAGAGCCGGCAGAACGCAGGCCCTGACCTTATTTCTCAGAACACCTGCCTGGGAGCCTGTTAAGATGCTGGTCCCAGGCCCAGCCCCAGGAGTTAGCTGACGGTCTTGAGAATCAGCATGTGTAACAGGCTCCCGGGTGGTGCTGATGCACCCACTCACTTGAGATTTTGGAGCCAAAGCTGAGGCAGGGTGGTGTGCGTGGTGGAGCAGGTAGCTGAGCCATTCTGTCGGAGGCAGACATTACTCGTGTCTCAGCTAAACTGGCGCAGATCATGAAGGGGAACTGGGAAAGTGAAGGATTTTAGGTAAACAAACCAAAAATATGCCACAGAGAATACTTTTGGCGTATTTTAAGAGTTATCATTAAAAAGCTTTATGGGTATTATGTCAGTTTTGGAGGAAAGGATATACCATGCTGAAGAGTGTTATTCTGAAACCATATCATAAACCAACTGTTAAACCAGGGCCTGGGAGCGCTGTGAACCGTTTAAGTTTCTATGTGGCAGATTTACAGCCGTCATTTCACTGTTACAGATCATCTTAAGGAAATGCCAAATCAGCGCACTATAATATTATTTAGGAAAGGAATCCTCCCATCCCTTTTGAATGAATAGCTAACATAACACGAATTTAACAAGTCCCAAATAACATCTTTTTCCTCATTAAATGATCAAAAAGTATTGATTTAGAATGCTTGATTTATGGTTTTTATACTAATATGAGAAAGCTTAAGTTTTATGATATTTATTTTTTGTATATAAAACATGATAAATTTTGGGTCTAGTTATTCTAAGATATATTATGAAAGAGACTTCTTGAATTATATCATGTTTCCCAAAATTTTGAAATATATTAGGCCGTCTGTAGACTCAGGGTGGAGCAGACAAGGAATCCTGTCTTAACCTTTCCTTGGTCCTCAAAGTGGGTCATACGCAAATTACCCCTGACTGAGGAAAAGAAGTTTGCAAATGCTTGAAATACAATCCACAAACCCTTCATCCCAGAATAATTGAATAAAGATATCCTTCCTCTTGTCTAACCAAGTCCCTGATGCTTACAGGAGAAAAACAAACAGCTGGCACTCACCCCGTTATTAAATTGCTCCTCCAAGTTCAATAATTCTATTCCTTTTGCCTTTCCACTTAGGATGTATTTTGCAACCTATATTTTAAAAATCAACATGCTTCTTTTTGTTCTCTAACTTCCCCATGAGGACCCGGAATTGAAAGTCCGCAACTCACAAATGAGCTCTTTTCCAAAAGTTTATTTTAAAGTCAGTAACTTGCAACTTGGAAATATTTCCCCACAGAAACAATGCTTTAAATGGTGGTTAGTTTGCCAGGAAAGTCCACAAATGCTGAATCACTCTGGGTGGGTATTAAAGATAATTGAAGAGTGCCATTGTGTATTAGAATTAAAACAGAAACAACAACAACAAAAAATATGAAGGCTTACTTGGAATGTGAGAACTCTGTTCCCACAAGGATTGCATTTAAATTATCCAGTGGTATGCTGGTAAGTGTTAAACAACTGGCTCTTTGGGGGGAAAAACCCTGGTTTGTAGTGTTTGCCTGTTTCCATGGTGTAAATATCCCGTCTTGGCTGATTTCAGGCTGCCAACACAACATCACTAAATACCGAGCTGAGAAGAGATGTTCACGTTTGGTCTCCCAGTCTGTGTGCACCGCCTCCAGCACACGATCGTCCTCTGCTCGCTCAGTCACTGACGCAGTCATTCAAGCAAACCACGTTAATTGAGCCCCCATTGTGGCCAGTGTCTGGGTCGGCTCAGGCTGCTATAACAAATTACCATAACTGGGTGACTTAACCACAGAAATGTTTTTCCCACAGATCTGGAGGCTGTAAGTCCAAGATCAAGGTGCCGGCCAATTCAGTTCCTGGTGAGGGCTCACTTCCTGGCTTGCAGACAGCCATCTTCTTGCTATGTGCTCACGTGGCAAAGAGAGAGAGAGAGAGAGAGAGCACTAGCTCTCTGATCTCTTCTTATAAGGGCACTAATCCTATCGTGAGAGCTCCACACGCATGACCTCACCCAAACCTAAGTACCTCCAAAGGCCCCACCCCCAAAACCTCTGCCCTGGATGTTAGGGCTTCAACATATGGATTTTGGGGGACAGAAGCATTCAGTCCATAACAGCAGGCATCCTACTTTTTACCTTCTGCTGTAAACAAACACTTTAATATTTGCTTATTCCTTCCTGCCTCTTTTACCTCGTCCCGGCTATCCCAGATTCTGAAAGCTCTGTTCAGCTTCTATAAAATCCAGGAGGAACCGCTGGGGAGCAGATACTGCACTAGAGGAAGCACAGGGCTGAGCCCCAGCCTCAGGGTAATTAAACTCTTTCATGGCTGAATTCCACTACCAGAATGATCATTCTCATTAACTGCTTTTTAATTAATCATCCAGTAAAAAAGTTAAGTGAATTTTATGGAGCTCTGCTCCTAGAGACCTTGAAAATCACCCTTCTGTGTGCATCCCGATTCTGCATTAGGCTTGGTTCCTTCCAGGGTAACCTGCAAGGCCCAGGTCTGTTTCAACTTGTTTCCTGTTGTACGTCCAAGGCCCTGCTTCCCTGAACTACAACCAGTTTCTCTCCTGGCCTCATATTGGCAAAAATCTGCTTTATTCCCCAAGTGCACCACTCCGAATTTCCCTCCTGAATGTTTTATTCTGTTTGTTTGATGTTTTCTCCAATTTACTATAATCATTTTGGACTAACAACACTGGATCCAGGATGGGTTAATGTTCACCTCTGCCTGTTCTGTTTACCCAGGTGAATACACACCTATTGTAACCACTTCCTCACCATTCTCTCTAAAGGCCACACTGGTTCCAGGTCAGTTTCTATGTAATAAGCTTTAAGTGCCTGAATCTGTACAAATGAGAAAAAGTACCAAAGAAAAATCTCTTAAGTTTAGCCTGAATGGCATGAGCTGCCCACGAGACACAGTGTAAAGTATACCACTCTGAACATCAATAAGCTATATGGTCTGTGAGTTGACTATGTAGGAGCCAGGGGGCCTTCTCACTTGGGATTTAAGAGCCAACAGCACTGAACAACTTCACTAGAGTCTTAAACAGGAAGATGCTTTGCATCCAGAATTTCCAGGGTCATGCTCCAAAAACTATGTTAATAAGCGTTGTTGGCGTATATGGCGGTTAACAGGTTAGAATGCTTTAGAGAGAGCAAGTGAGATGAGGACTCCACTGCAGCAAACTTCACCTGAGATACACAATAAGGGGTTAACGTGGTACCTGTGAGGGTGGGAATCAAAAGTGTGGCCTTTAGTCTCGTCTTTCCACCAACTAGCTGTTTGACTCTGGCCAGGCAAGTCATTTCATTGCTGTGGGCTTTAAATCATTCCCATCTTAAAGAAATCCTCTCTTGAACCTTCATCTTCCTCTGGCTAGCACCCAGTATTTTTCGTATATTCTTTCAAATATTTATTAAGTGCCTTCTATGAGCCATGAAACCATTAGAGATTTAACAAGCAGTAAATGATATTTAAGTTAATTACTGAAGGAGAATGAGATTTAGCTGGGCCTGGGGGTAGAGAAAGCATCCTAAGAAGAGAAAAGAGCATATGCAAAGGCCCTGAGGAAGAAGGAAATATTGAAAACCAGTGCAAAAAAGGTCAAGATGGCTAAAGTTTGGGGGAGAGTGGCAGAAGTGAGGCTAGAGAGAAAGGAAGTGGCATTTTGAGGATTTTGATCATCGGATAGAAAGTAATGGGTAACTGATTTGCAGTTTTAAAAGACCATTCTGGCTGCAGGTTGGTGTGAATGGGTTGGAGAGGAGAGGGGACAGGTAGACCCTTGAAGAGGCTGTTGTAATGAGACAGAGTAAACATGACGGTGGTTTGGACCACTCATCATTGCCTACAAATCCATTGGACTAGTAGTTAGAATAACGAGACATTCAAGGGGTATAGTGGACAGAGCTTGAGGATAGTTAGGAAGCTGGGAGGTGAAGGAGAGGTGTTAAGGAAGATTTCTGTATTTTTGGATGGATGGTGGTGACACCCCTGATAATGGAAACACAGAGGTGGTCCTGGTCGGCGGGGGATATGGCAGGTGTCATGAGTTCAGTTTTGAACAGGTAAAGTCTGTTTCAGGTGCCTTTGTGTCTGAGAAGCAGATATCAGATAGGCATTTCAATATACAGAGGAGAGGTCTGGGCTAGAAATACACATTCTAGAATCATTATTACAGATGATATTTAACACCACAAGCATGAAAGGGCTGCCTAAAAGAAGTGTCTAAAGACAGAAGAAAGGGAGGCCTAGGCCTGAGCCTTGAGAAAGTCAACATTTTAAAGATGGGTGAGGGGAAATAAGCTTGCACAGGAGAGACAGAGATGAAGGAATCAGAGCTATTAGGAGGAACACCTACAACATATGGTATTAGTGAAGCCAAGGCAAGAGGATTTTTCAAGGAGGAGAAACTGGTCAATAGGCTCAAATGCTGCCCAGAGATCCAGTTTGATTTTCCTTCAGAGGGAAAATTCTAGAAGCCCATTAGTCTCTGTATTTTCACTTCCTCAGTGGCTTTATCTGGCTTCCATTCATGAAGTTAAGTTGCTCTCCCTGAGATCACCATGAACTTCCTAATTACCCAACTGAGAGGACAATCTCCGTCTTTATTTGACTGACTGGACATTTGGAGCCTTTTGAAATTCTCTTCGATTTTCCTTTTACCTCTTTTGACATTCCTTGTCAGTTCCCTTCAGTGGCTCTTGTTCCTTGGTGTATTCTGAAAAGGTTGCTCTGAGACTTTACCATCAGCCCTCTTCTTACTCTAAATCCTTTGGGAGAGCCCTATCCCCATCGCCCCCGACCCGCAGCCTCATGTAGGGAAACTCCACCTAGTGCTTCCTTGGGAAATTCAAACTCAAGGCACAAAATTGAATTCATTATTGCCTACAAATCAACTCCTCTCCCTGATTTTTCTGGTTTGACACATGACACCCCATTGGTCTGGTCACTCAAAGGCAGAATGCCAGGAGTCGCCCTGAGCTCCCTGTTTCCATTGCCTCGAAACTGTCTCTTGAATCCGTTGCCTCCTCTGCCTCTCCTCAGTCATGCCTCTAGTTCAGGCACTCAGGTCTCACTCTGAAAACTGCAATGACCTTGGAAAGGGTGTCCTCTGATGAGTCTCTTATTCACAATCTTTCAGTGACCTTCCTCACATACTAGTCTGAGCGTGTTGCTCCTAAACTAAAATTTCATCCCTTTTCTTAAAGTTTGGGATATTATTTGTGGGGGAGGTCACTGGATACATTTCAGAGAATCTGTAAATCTTATAAAATTTCAGGCAAAAGTATATGTGAATGCATTTTCCTGGGGAGAAGTCTACTAGTTATGATCAGATTTCATGACTCTACCCCGAAAAGTTTAAGAAAAATTAATTCTCTCATTATTCACTCAGAAATGATACACTGAGATGCTTGGTGTAGTCAGGCACTGTGCTAGATGCTGACTCAACTTCCAGAATGACCTACAGTACCCTCGTGATCTGGACCTGCTCCCTTCTCAGCCGCATCTCCTATTCTCTGGGCATCCTGCCTGTGGGCCAGCCAGACTGGGTTACTTGCTTATCACACTTCGACTTCCTCCCCAACCATCTCTCACCCACCCTTCCGTCCTGTTCCTTCACTCTCCCAGTTGTGGAAGTGCCATCTCCTTCCCTAAGTGCTTCTTGCTGTGTAAAGAGCTCCTCCTTCAGTGCCCCCATAGCTCTTTGTTACAACTTGAGTCCAACAAGTGTGCCCTTGTTTGCTTTTAATTTAGTAAACATTTCTTGGAATCCTACTACATGCTCGGCCCAGGCTGAAAACAAAAGCAAACACGACGAGGATTTTTCGCTAAAGGAGTTCCCAGTTGTTTGGGAGACAAAGTAAACACATTGTTAGAATACAGCATGAGATCCAGAATAGTCGAGTGTGTAGAGAGAAACAGCAGGAGGAAAGGGAGGTCGGCTCTCTCTGTGGGTGGGTGTGAGAATGTCTGGATTCCTTCACTAGGAAGGTGACTCTGAGCTGGGAACCGATGAAGGAATACGTATCTGCAAGATGGGCGAGGCGGGCGAGGTCACTCCAAAGGCGGGAAAGAGCGTGAACAAAGGCAAGGAGGAGTGAACAGGCATGGTGTTCAGGAACTTACATCAGAGCTTCTCAACCTTGGCTGTGCTTGTTTGTTGTGCTTTTGTTGGTTGTGCTTTTGTGTTATGTTTGAGGCAAACTCTCGGCAATTCTGATTGAATTGGTCTGGGGAAGGGCCAGCCTATTGGCACATTCCAACATTTTCTTAGATTAATCTCCTGTGCAGCCGGGGTTGAGCACTGCTGCTCTAGGTAGTTGGGTATAACTTGATATTAAATGTGGGGTGACACGTGGCAGGAGATGCTGCTGGAAAAGAAGGCAGGATAGAGGCCATGAGGGTCTTGAATCACTTATTTTTAAAATTTTTACGATAACAATATTCTTTGAAATAATTTCAAATTTACAGAAAAATTGCAAGATTAGTGCAAAGAATTCTCATGTCCTCCATATCCAGATTCCCTAACTTTTAACATTTCACCACATTTCTGTGTTTGTGTGTGTTATATAGATATAAAATAAGACTAATTCCTGAGCCAAATGAGAGCAGGCTGAAGTCAGGAAACCAAGATTAATACAACAGTGTTGTCCCATTTCTGGAAAAAATATGTATACAGACACAAAATTTGTACACACACAAATAGATATGGAAAACCATTTTGAGGCTGTATATACATGTATGCATATATATATCCATGTAGAAAGATTTTCCAAAAAGCAGGCAACATAGTGGGCCCACCACCAACTCTTTCATACTGGGAAGGGAGGGACGAGGAATTCGGAAGTTGAATGCCTTATTTATGCATCTGGCTCTTTACTAGAATGTGAGCTTTGGAGGGTAAGAACTTTGTCTTGCAGCCTTAGCCAGACCCTGCTCTCCAGCAGAAATGCAATAAATATTTGTTGAATTGAGCTGAACTGAATTTGAATTTTTTTATAGCAACAGTGCATTCTTCACCTGGTTGGTCCACACTGACCTTTCTTAGTCGACATTATTTAGTTTCATTCCCTTTGTAAAGTGGGCTTCTTGAGAGAAATGCTACTCCATCAACTTAGACATCATCATTAATTATAATAGCAGTTTATTAATGAAAGTGTTATAAGATACCTTTAGAATAATACATCCAAAAGAATTAAATGACTTGCAGCTTAATGGTTGTTCTTAATTTCTACTGCTTTTTCTCCTTTAGTAAACTTAGTAAACTGGAACACGTTTAGACAGATTGGTTAATTGCTTGAACAGCTGTAATAGGTAAACTTGTCTCCAATCAAATGTCTCTGTCTCATTTCACCTCTGTTCTACTAACTTCATTGTTTGCTATGAAGCCATTGACTTTAGGAATTAATTATTTATTTGTAAAATTATTATTATTATTTTTTGTGGTAACATTGGTTTATAACGTTATATAAATTTCAGGTGTACATCATTATATTTCAATTTCTGTGTAGATTACACCACGTTCACCACCCAAAGACTAATTACAATCCATCACCACATACATGTGCCTAATCATCCCTTTAGCCCTCCTCCTTCCCCTCTTCCCCTCTGGTAAGCACCAATCCAATCTCTGTCTCTCTGTGATCATTGTTTTTATCTTCTACTTATGAGTGAGATCACACGGTATTTGACTTTCTCCCTCTGACTTATTTCCCTTAGCATAAACCCTCAAGGTCCATCCATGTTGTCACATACGGCCGGATTTCATCATTTTTTTTTATGGCTGAGTAGTATTCCATTGTGTATATATACCACATCTTCTTTATCCATTCGTCCCTTGATGGGCACATAGGTTGCTTCCAAGTCTTGGCTATTGTGAATAATGCTGCAATGAACATAGGGGTGCATGTATCTTTATGCATTCATGTTTTCATGTTCTTTCAATAAATACCCAGCAGTGGAACAGTTGGATCATATGGTAGTTCTATTCTTAATTTTTTGAGGAATCTCCATACTGTTTTCCATAGTGGCTGCACCAGTTTGCACTCCCACCAGCACTGTATGAGAGTTCCCTTCTCTCCACATCCTCTCCAACACTTGTTGTTGTAAAATTATTTAATTATATAATTCATACCTTTTCTAGATACTAGTCTGCTTCTATCCATTCTGTTGATAAGTAGCAAGTTGCTTCTTCTTTACTCTATACTTAACCCTAAACATCCTGTATTTTCTTGCTTTGCTCAGCTGAGCTGATGGAGACAAATAGAATTCTTGACTGTAAGGGTCCTTGAGGACAAGTGGTGTTTTTAATTTACTGTTGTAGCCCCAGAATCTAGTGGAAGGAGGCACCCATAGAAAGTTTGTTGGTTCAGTGAGTACACTTTTGAATTGGAGCTAGATACGCATTTACAAGCCATAAGGAAATTGAGTTCTTGCTATGTGTCAATCACAATAGGCAATTTTCATATCTTATTTAACTTAATTACTCAACAGCAACATTTTTGAGATAGATATTATCATCCCTATTTTAAAGATAAGTTACCTGAGGTTTAGGGGAATAATTTGCCCAAGGTCACCCTGCTAATATATAGAGAGAGGGTCAAATACAGATCTTCTGGAATTCAAAGCCCATGCTCTATCCTCTTTCTCGGCCATGCTTCTGCAAGTCTGTTAGCTGTTTTCATTGAAATCCACAAAGTGATTTGCTTGCCAGTTTCTTTTGGAATTTTAAAAGGAAACTTGTTACCAGATAGCCACTTATTGCTTATTACCCACAAACATAACAACACAACTGACTCTTTAAAGTGATAAAATTCTATTTTTTCTACCAGCCAAGACCTTAATAGAAAAGAACCAGGAAATCCAGAAATGTCCTATTACTTATTGATAAACTTGTTAATATTAAAATGATTTCTATTTTGATTTAAAGAGGCCACATCTGTAAGTCGTGGTTGACTTAGAATTTGAGACATTCATATATATTTCCTGAAATCCAAAGCCATTTCCATTTGCTGATTTTTATAATAAAAGCAGGGCATGTCTTTATTTATTTATTTTTTTTTTGGTGAGGAAGATTAGCCCTGAGCTCACATCTGTTGCCAATCCTCCTCTTTTTGCTGAGGAAGATTGGCCCTGGGCTAACATCTGTGCCCGTCTTCCTCTACTTTATATGTGGGATGCCTGACACAGCATGGCTTGATAAGTGCTGTGCAGGTCCATTCCCAGGATCTGAACCTGTGAACCCCAAGCCTCCGAAGTGGTGGGCCCTGGGGCATGTCTTTTGAAATGTTATTTTCCTGACCAAGGAAGGTAACTGGAAACATAGATGATAACTTTGTTTATTATTCCTCCTATCTCAGCCATTTTGTCTATGTGGCTGCTTTATTTGGTGTGTTAATTAAGCCTCGAGATTTGTCTAATTGTTCTAACCCAGCCCTGAACTGTCCTTCAATCAACACAAACCATTCTTGAACTTTCTGCCAGCTTTAGGGAACATGCCACACTGTATAGGTAGGTTTAATGTGGGTGGACTATCACAGCTGGAGTCTCACTCATCAAATGGGAAGTGGACCCATGTGGGCATTTTTGTTGGTTACATAAACACAGAGTGATTTAAAGAAACTCATCTAGGGCTGCTCTCTTGAATGGGGCATGAATGGATGAAGTGTGAGAAGCTAATGGCATTCTACTTCCTGTGACTCAAGAACTTGGTTATGTCCCAGTAAAGTTATCTGATGCTTCACAGGGTTTCTGAACGTTGAGTAGGTGTGAGACAGGCAGGTTAGCATAGGGATCTGGCACTGCAAGGGGACAGGAGGGTCGTGCTGGGGAGAGGAACATTGCTAAGACATAGTTCTGCATTATAGCTTAAGCCATTATGGCTTAGGTAACCACAAGTTTCCAGAACCTCTTTTGACTGCCTGTTGTGGGACCAAACTGCTTGATTTATGGAAGCTGCGGCCCCACCGCTCTTCCCCTGGCTGCTGCCGCTCTGACTCACAGCTGCCTCCGCTCTCACTTCTGCCCTATGCAGAAAGACCCCCTACCCAAAGCAAGCTTATAAAAGATGCGAGGGCAAAACCGCTCGGCGCAGCTCCTCCCTTGGAGTGTGCTCGCTCTGTCTATGGAGCGTATCTTTCTAATAACCTCTTTGTACCTGTCCTGCTGTTCTGTAAATTATTTTACAACGTGACATCAAGCAACCTGGACCCGCAGTGTGGTAACAGGTAGGTCAGAGTATGCCTCTTGAAAACAAAAGATGCTAACTGAAAACTATTTGTTTGTGATGCCATAAAAAGTCCAAGAACTGGACAAGCCAAAGGCCACTGGGCTCCTCTCCAGGACAAGAGCTGTCTGCACGCTGAGTCTGCATATCCCTGCACCGGGTGGGCTTTCTGGTTTGGCAGTGACTCCCCTGGGTTTGTTTTGCACTAGTTATCACTTGTTTCTGTCAAAACTAGACTTAAACATTCATTCTTCTATGAAATAAATTCAAAATGTAGTAATCACAAAGGCTTTCTCACACTAAACTATAATTGGTAGTTTACATACACATAACACTGAAGACCAAGGGTTCCTTGAGGCCAACGCTGTATTTTATCTGATTCTGTATCTCCACGGTCCAGCAAAACTCTGGGCACATATTAAGTATTTAATGCACACTTGATGAGTTAATGAATGAATTAATGGTATTATGGACCAGTTTGGCCATCTTGTTTTATTCTGTGATAGCCTCCGCCACCTCCCCAAAAGAAAATCCAAGACATGTTGGCAATGTATTTCTATCATCATCTATAATTTTTTGAGGGTAGTTTCTCCAAAGAAGATAAAATATGGGGTAAAAAGCAAAGATTCAGCTCAAAGAGTTAAGAAGTAATTGGCTATCAGTGCATTTTTGGAAAAAAATAAGTTCAGGATTACACATTATCCAGAGTTCCTGAAAATGAGGTTGTCATTAAAAAGTTATTATACTTTGTCTGCCCTTTGGTGGAAGAAGGAGAAAAGGAGAAAGAAAGTAAAAATGAGAAGAGGAGAAAGGAGACAGAAGAGTGAACTTAGGCCATTCCATTGCATTAATATGCATGGTCTTCAGTGATGGAACTCTGTGCCCCCACCATGGTGAGGACCATCCTGAAAAATATCCTTGTATATGTTTGTAATTTGCTGGGGAAATCAACATTATGGGGCATTTGGCAGATCCTCTTTTCCTTCTATGTCAATAAAAACGATATTTTCAAATGAGGAGACAGCTTCAACTATAAAACTGACAACTAAAATTTTACTTTAATATTTTTTCCCACCTATTATAAGCTTTTTCCCCTTTGTAGATTCTTCAAGCATGCCCTTCTTTTTGTACCACATCTGTGGAAAAAGAATAGATTTATTCATTGCTGTATAAAATAAATCTATTCTTACATGAAATAAATTAAGAACACTGGCAAAAGGTTTTCTCTATGAGTCTATAGCTTTCTCTCTCCATATATATAAAATCAATCTCAAAATGGTTTTCCAGAAATGAGTGTGTGTGTAGTTTTGGAAAGCATGTATGTAAATATGTGTGCATATATTTTTTTCTCCAGAAAATATGTTTGATTGTATATACACATGCACACTTTCTGGAACACCTCAGAATGGTTTTCCGGAAAGCATTTGTGGCTTAGCGACGTGCCGAGCCCTAGTTTGCCCAAGAGTTTGCGACCTGTCCGTTGACACAAAAGAAGCTGCAAAAGCAACCCCCAGTGGCAGGCGAGAGGCCAATGCAGGGAAGGACGGCACTTCATGTGAAATGCTGTGACGGCTCCAAGTTAAGGACTCTCCAAAAGGCTCTATGCTGTTTTCAGCACCCAAGCCAATTGTTCGAAGAGACCCAGTCTGAGGGCACAGGTTCCTGGTATTGTAAGGCTTTGGTCTTATGTCTAACGTGGAGGACCCTGGCTCGGGAAGTGAGATTGTCCCTGATCCCAACTTATTCATTTGCCTTTTCTGCTTGTAACATTCTCCTCCAGAAGTATAGCTCCACAGACACATACATCAAGTTTTTAAGCTATAATATTTCCCTGCTTATTGCCATATCTTTTGTTCCATAGTTTGGGGAAGGCTTAAAATAATCACTTCTTTCGAATTGCTCATTTTTTAATAGTCCAAAGTGTAAAGGAATGTCTGCAAATATATCCCTGTTCTAATGGTGCCTTTGTTTAGAAATAATGGAGACCATGGATGGCAATTTAAAATGCATGCTGCCTGCCCATTCCTGATTTCATCCTAATTGGAGCTGACCCACCGGAGGAGGATAGGAAGCCTAGTTGCATACAAAATCAGCTTTAGCTTAACTGGTTTGTCTCCTGAGAATTAGGGAAAGCAACTATGTGAGTCTTCCCATGTCTATGAAAGAAAGGAAACCTTTGAAGACAAATGGGTTCAACGAATTCAGTCATAAAGTTTCAAAAAAGGAAAGTTTTTGTGCTTGGCCATTTGAAAGAAATGGGACAAAATGATGTAAAAATTAAATTTTAAATTTCAAGGCTGACGAGCATTATTAGACAATGGTTATAAGGTGAAAAGACAGAAAGACTTAAGGTCAGACATAAACAGCAGGATAAAGCAAACCCTCACACATAGAACAGTGTCACTGGAGCACTAGGTGTTTGAAGACTTTGGCCACCTCTCCTTTCTCTTCCTTCTTAGCAAAGATCCACCCACCTTTGTCTTTAGTCATGATATGGAGGGAAGGCACATGGTAACCACAGTTCTGCTCACCAAAAATACTCTTCCCAAATGACATTTTGCTTTTTAATTATTTTTATACTTATATTTGAGTATAAATATGACATTCTGAGAGTTTATTTCTGATCAAACGACAGAACTATAATGTAAAGAAAACTCAGGAGCAGTTAGGAAGATGATGGACTTCTGCACCTCTGTCGATGTGGGGAGTTGGTGTATCACTGCTTACACAGAGTCACAGCACCTGAATCCGGGTGCCTCCCCACTTTCTCTGAAGCTCAGCGTCAGTTACAACAGTATCTACCACTGATGGAGAGTGAGGAACTATATCAGTGAGACTTACAGCAGTGTGAGGTACACGTCATTATTCAGATTTTACAGATGAGGGAATGGAGACTCAGAGAAGGTAAATAACTTGCCTACAGTCACGCATCTAGCAAGTTCTTGCTATTAACTATTATGTTGTGTTGTCTTTCAATGTTTTCTCCTCATACCTCACCTAGAAGAAAGATCTGAAAAAGCAATTTAGCATTTTTCTTTAAAACACAATTACTCTGGAGGGTGGTAGCGTGGTAGGTGTGTTTTGAAGGTTTGGCAGACAGAGGGCTGTGGTTCCTCTGTAAGGGGAGTCTTTGAAATGCTCTACGTCAGCGTTGTCCAATGGCAATATAGTGTGAGCCACATTTGTAATTTTAAATTCTCTTGGAACCGCATTAAAAAAGTTTAAAAAATTAGTGAACTAATTTAAATGATATATTATATTTAATTTAGTATATCCAAAATATTATCATTTCAAAATGTAATCTATATAGAAATTATTAATGAGACATTTACATCTATTTTTTTTCATCCAAAGTCTTCAAAATCCACTGAGTGTTCTATGCTTATAGTACATCTCAGTTTGAACTGGCCCCATTTTAAGTGCTCAATAGCCCCACGTAGCTAGTGGCCACCATACTGGACAGCACAGCTATAGAGGACAAGAAGGAAAAAATAAAAGCATTTGCCAATGTCAGCTGTTTTCACCAGCCTTGGAGAGGTGGTTCCTATGTGTGCATTAGAATCCCCCTGGAAGACTTTTAATCACACAGATGCCTGCATTCTATCCCAAACCATTAAACTGGAATTTCTGAGAATGACCTTTGGACAAGCCTAAGCAAAAAAGAACTTGAAAGCTCATATTTCTAGTTCAAGCCTCTTAGAGTAAAAAAATGTGAACTTGTTTGAAATATGCCTTCTACATCTCTTTCAGGAATCTGGGAGAGATGATACAAGGAAGATTGTGGCATTTAGGATCCTAGCCATTTCTTGCCATCAGACATTTGAGTAGTAGCTTGGAAAATTGTTTCTTGATTTGAGTTTTTCTGGGTTTATTTAAGTGATGCAATGGAAAGACGAGATAATTTAGCCAGAGTGATCATTTTGTAATGTATGTCATATCATGTCAGCCCCGTGGTCAAAACCCCCTCGAGTGGATCTCAACCTCCCTCCGAGCAAAAGTCATGCCCTTATCATGACCCACTACACCCTACATAATCTGAGCCTCTTTGCTCCATTTCTGGGCCCATTATTTCCTTCACCTTATGTCCTTCTATTCTTCCCATTGCTGCTCACTCCATTCCACCCTCAATGGTCTCTTTGTGTTCTCTGAGTACCCACAACAGATGAATTTCTAGATGGGGATCAGGTATCAATATTTTTTAAAAGTTATGCCTGCCAGGGGGAGAAACACTCCTCCAGGGTAGTGTGTGGATTGCATGGCCTTTAGGCTGTCCTTCTAAATATGCTTGCTCTCAACTGGGCTTCTGCTAAGCACTAAGCAGCAGTGAATTCAAGGTCACATTTTCTAACTATTGAACGCATTCTAAGTATTGAACACAAATACCCTATGGAGCTTTACCCATCTGCTAAGACAAGGGAAGGGTTGGAATGTTCTCATGAAAATTCAGGTGCCTAACAAAGACAATCTGAAAAGATGACCACTGCACATTGTAGCGATGGGCCCAGGGAGTATCCAGAAGTAAGAACAAAATGTCCTCAAAAAACTTACGATATGCTGCCGCTTGGGGAGGACATTTACAGTCACAGTCCACACACCACACACAGTCCTCATACAAATGGAACTTGAAGAAGTAATTTCTACTGTGCAGCATGGAGAGGAACCTTTGAGACACGACGGCTAGCCTAGAGATCCTAGTGTTAAATGAGCTTTTCAGGTGAGATGTTTAGCTCCTTTGCTAAGCTCCTCCTCTTTCCATTAGATTGGGTTTCAAGTGGCAGCCAGCTTTGACAATGTGACAATAATCCACTGATGGAATATGAGGAGCTGTCAGAGGGCTTAAGCCCATCAGGATGGCTGAAACGCTTTCTTTTAATTTAATTTTTCATTTTGTATGTGTGTATTATTGCTCTGATCAGAAAAAAATCTTTGCCCTGAATGAGACATGTTCTGTCACTGGCAGTAGCTTAGACTGTTTGAACTCCAATGCTTTATTTTGCACATTGACTGTTGTTTTGCTTTGAAAAATGTTAAAAAGAAGGGATTGACATTTTGGCTTTATTTCTGGGATTTCAAAGAATTGTTCTAGAGAGAATTTTTCTTGTTGGGTGACCTTTTTTTTGGTATTGCTGCAGGCTTTTTAAAGGTTCTTTATTCTGTTTTTGTTTTAATATATAGTTTCAGGATTATGCAATATATCAAAGGTCTTGAATTGCATTTTTTCAAGTAATCATCCATACATGGATAAATAATCTTAAAAAATTAGGGAATAGTTCTAGGAAAACTGAATTCTAGATCAAGAAATTCCAATAAACTTCAAAATAAAGCTAGACCCAAATTATTAAAAAATTTTTTTGGTCAGGGACACACATTTCCAGTGCTAACTAGTACAAGCAAATGCTCTTTGATGTGGATTTATGATAAGTTTTTGGTGTAAGAGAATAATTTTTCTATTTTATGATGCACATTAATTCAGTAGTACATGTACAAAATTTATAAATGAATATATAAATTTATATATACTCCCTCTACCGTCCGCTGCCTCGCAGCTACAAATCCCAGCCCCACTCCCCGCCCACTCCAGTGAGCTGTGGTTTGTAGACCCAGCCACGCTCCCCGCCCAGTTCATCCCAGTCCTGCTGCGTGAACTCTTCCCTGACTGGTCATAACAGGAATCAGAAAAGTGTAATTAATGGTTGATTTATTTCATTTGGGATTAAGACATGAGATATTTGAACTGTACTTTCAAAATATAATTTCCCTTGCTAGGTTCTGACATTGAAAAACAATTTTAGGGAATTTCATTTATGATTGCTCTTTGGGATTAGTAGTCAATTGATGCTGAAATTGATCAGCTCTGGGGAAAATTAATCTTATTTGTGTGCAAATGGGAGGTTTTCCTTGAAGGTCTTTAAAAATGCTGTTTGTGCTTTTGCTTTGGAGCAGTGTTTGCAAAGCTGATAGTGACCAGGTACAATGATCAAGACAAGACTGATCAGATTTGACAGGTCAATGTTGGTGCAGGTGTTTTTAGTAGGCATTTCTAGACTCCTGGTGCCGTCAGCAGGTCAGTAGGATGCATTTGTAAGATTGTGTTGCTCCGAATGCCTGAGCAGCAACCTCCCTCCCCCCATGGTCTTTGTTGTGGTTCGACTACTTGGGAAATATTAGTGACTTCTCAAAAAGGAGTTGCTTGGGACACCAAGAAAATAGAGAAAGAAAAGTGGTCTTCAAGTGCCTGGAACGATTTCATGAGTCTCAGTTACAGAATATATTAAATCCTGACTTGGATTATTTAATGAATATCACAGCTTTGGAGTTATTCCTTCACTCAGCACTTCAGATTTGAAAAAATAGCATCAAAGCAAGGGGCAGGAAAAGTCTTTGTGATATTTCATTGCCCAAAGACACAAACTGACACCAGATCAATTGTATTGAGGTGGGATGCTCGTCTGGTTTGGAAAGCTAGTTATAGTTTAGGTTGTGAATTTAACGCTGCAGGGAAGGAAACTCTGAAAGGTCAACTAAGACTTCTATGGAAATAACTTGCGCCATTTTCATTCTGCTCTTATTTTGGTTTCTTGGGGGTTTTTTTTCTATTTTTTTCTAGGGGTGGAGCCCACGTTAAAAGCAAACATTTTGGGAGCTAAGAAACTCAGTTGAAAAGCTGGTTCTGGAAAATGCTCATTCATCAAATATTTACCAAACACCCACTTTGAGCCAGGGACTGTGCTGGGGGTTGGAGATACAGGAGTGAAAATGTTATCAGCCCCTGTCTTGAAGGAATTTATGATCAGATACTGTGACAGATGTCTCAGGGGATGCAAATATAAGAAAGAGAAAGGAAAGCCACATCTATTTTAGGGGCCCAGAAGAGGTAGTACTTGACCTCATTATTGTGGGAGGAGTTGTCAGAGGCTCCCACCAATCAGTTGGGTGCTTACTGAGTGTTGATCATGTGCTCAGTGCTCTGCTCTGCTGCACCCTATGAGATGATTGGGGAGATCAGACTAAAATACAGGAGATAAGACAATACAAGATGAGATAAGATAGTTTGTTATTAAATGTTAAGCACTTTTATACATAGCACAGGTCACTCAAGGCTGGAGTCAACTTAAAAGACATCTTGAAAGAGATTGCATTGGAATGAAGACTCTAGAGAGGAGGTTACTCTGGAGCAGGCAGAAGGAAATGGGAAGGCTACTCCACGTGGGGTGAGTGGGAATGAGAACCAGAGCTGGGAATGGACAGTAATGGACTTGGGACAATGAGAGGGTTGACTGACTCCTAGGATGGAGTATGTTTGTGATGAATAATGGGAAATAAGGTCAGGCCAACCCAACTGCAGCAGAAGATACATCTTGGATAATAGCAAAAGAAAAGTTTAGATGGGAGCGGAGGCTGGATGGGAGCGGAGGGAGAGCACTGACCAGCCAAGCTGAAGAATGGCATGGTAGATGCATAAGCACAATAGGAGGAGGTAGAAGACTCGAGTTTTGGTCTAGACTCCACCACCACCAACTACAGGAATTTTTTCAGGCCTCAAAGTCCTTATCAAGGCCACATTATGACTTTTGTGGGCCCTAGGCACATTTGTTGTGGGCCCTTTCCTCCTTAAACTATTATGAAAAGTTGTATTTTACAACCGTGTTGGCGCAAAGACAAATACATTAATTACATATTATAATAGTTCCCAACCCCTCAGTCTGTACAGTAGGGTCAGGCTGGTTCTTTCAACAGATTAATATCTGATCTAAAAACAACCATATGGGAAAAATACTTACAGAAAAAGGAAATAGAATTGAATTATTTTTTTCTTAATTTTCAAATACTAGGTGAAAATCTCTTAATTAAAAAGTATGTTCATCCAAAGGAAAAAAAAGAACCTTCAGTTTTTTAAAAGAACAACTAGATTGATTTTTTAAAAGAAATATGTGCTCATTATAAAAAACTCAAACGGCACCAAAAGATGCAATTAACTTACAATCTCCTATGCTACTTTTATAGGAAAAAATATAAAGTCATATTTCACACACAAAAAGTAATTGGGGCCGGAAACTGAAATGAAACTAAAGGAATTGCTGAACTTTGAGTACAAAGTTAAGGAAACATGATTTCACTGCCTCCTCTCTCATTCTGATCCACATTTCAAAGTATTTGGCATTCATGCTTCCTAGTTTGTGGTTTGCGGTAATGGCTATTTCCATGTTTCATTGAAGACAGATTTTCTTTTTGTCTTTTATTTCATTCTTTTTGATATCAGTGGCTTTGAGCGAGGGGAATAAAAATATCTTTATCCCACTATTTTTTATTTGCATTTTCAGCAATCACTTTAATGTGGTATATAAGTTTATCATTTTAAAGGATAAGACACATAGTGTAAGAACTCAAGTATTTCTACAAAACTTAAAACACATAACAGAAGTCCTCCACTCTATCTCCCCCCACCCGACTCCCACTCCTCAGAAGCAATCTCTTTTTTTCTGACATTAACTCCCTATTTCTAAGTAACAAGCTTATATTGTTATTCTTGATAGTATATATTGTACAACTCTTGCATCTATATTCTAGTGTAATCTTTTGTTTCTTCATTTGCCTTGTTTTCTGTGCACCTATCACTAATTAATCCCATTTCTCAGTTGGAAGTGTAACTCTCCTCTCTGTAAACATAATAAACTCTTTCACATCTTTCTTGGAAACGTCCCCCTGGACTCTCCATCTTCCCTTTTCAATCAGAGCTGGTTGCTCACTAGGCCTAGTGCATAGCTGTTGTCCTTGAATCTTTTTTTACCATCATCCTGGAAACTTTTAGAATTTTCTGTTTATACCCAATAATTTGAAATTTTATAATGCTATGAATTCTTGTGGTTTTCCCCCTTATTTCTTTTGTGTTGGGTCCTTCAAATCTATAAACTCACGCCCTTCTGTTCAGTGCAGTCATGACATTGTCTTGATTCATTTATTTGATAATTTTCTCCATTCCTTTTTCCTGTGTTCTCTTTTTCTAGATCTTTCATTATTATATTTGAATTTATTGGTTTCATCCTCTTATCTTTTCTCTCCTGTTTCATATCTCTTTGTCTTTTTGCTCTATTTTTTCTCCATGATTTACTAGATTTTTACCTTCTAAATATTTTATTTTTTAATTTCCGCTATCAGATTTTAATTTTCAAAATTGTTAATGTCTAAACTCTGAGTTACACGGGGAGAGGGCATAATTCCCTCACTTTTTCACCGATGCAGTATCTTCTTTCCTCTCTCTGATCTATTTCCCAGAGATGGCTACCACAATAGCTCTCATTCCCCTCCCTTAGAATCTGGGCAGCCTTTGGACTTGCTTGAACCAATTGGATGTGGCAGAGATCATGGTGCATAACCTCCGAGGCGAGGTTACAGAAGGCATGTGACTCCCGCCTGGGGAACTGGACCAATCACATTGGAACCCTGATTAGCCAGGAAAGCAGTTGCCTGCCCCGAGGCCACCTCGCTGGAAGAAACCACACTAGCTCACATGGAGTGACCACGTGGAAGAGCCTTGAGTTGACCTGAGGGGAGAGAGAGAAGCCTGGCCAGCGCTGGGCTCCAGCTGCCGTCTGACCACAGTCCCCTCAGAGCCTCCAAGGCAGAACTGCCCACAGAGCTCTCCGAATTCCTGGTCCGCAGAAACCATTTGAGATAACAAAATATTTGCTGTTATTTTAAGCCATTAACTTTTGGGAGCAATTTGTTATGTGGCAATAGGAACTGGAACAGAGAATATGAAAGTGTTTTGGCTTTTCAAAAAAGTTTGTTCTCCAAGTATTATCTTTGTTACGCTGAATCCTTTGTCTGGTCTTTGTCACATTAGAGGCTTGAATCACATGTCTGGTGATGCCTTGAGAGCGAGGCACTGCGTTTGGACCAGAAGCTTGTTAGTGGGTGGGCTTCACAGCGGGGTGACAGGACTGGTCCGTTTGTGTCTACCAGCCTCCTCTCCAGGCATGAGCATTTTCCTCAAGAAGAATCCTCCACCCTTCTTCTCAAGGAGTCTGCAGCCAGGATTCTGGAAGTCTGAATGAGATCTTTCACTCAATTCCCATGATACCAGTACGGCCTCCCCACCATCGGCCATGTGGGCTGTCCTGGAGCCCAGCCCCTCCAGAGAGCGAACCTCTCGTCTTCTGCCTGATGTGGCACTGGGGCAGCTGCCCCGCTGCAGGGGGTGAGGAGAAGATTGGCTTCTTACATAAACTGAACTTGATCCTCTCTTTCCAGCTCCATCTTTCTGAGATCCCCACGGCCTCCCATTTCTGAGCCTTCTGGGGGTCAGGAGCCCAAGTCCGCTCACTGTGGAGACTCACCCTCAACCAGCTTAGGTTCCAGCTTTTCTCTCTCTGCCAGTGTGCTCTGCCTCCGTTTGCTGTCTGCCTTTCTAAATGTTGCCGTCCTCTTCCGCCCTCTGTTCAGGGTGGCTTGTGTCCTATTTTTGTTTGTTTTTAAAGCCTTTTCCAGAGATTTTAGGGTGAAGCAAAAGCAAATAGGTGTGATCAATCTGTCATGTTTAAGTGGAACTGGAATCTCTAATATCTTACTAAATGAATAGCTTAGCAAATAAAAGTGCTCAAAGAGCATAAATTGAAAATTTATAAAAGATCGAATTCAAGTAATAAAGAAATTGAAAACTGTCCAATTTTACTGTCATTTGATATAATAGGACAAAGGTAAAGTGTCCAAACTCTTTATTAGGAAATAGGAAAATGAGGACCGTGGGAGACTTAGAGCGCACCTAGGCATTTTAGTTTTGCTTTCAAAAGCCACACATGCTTATTGTAAAAAAAAAAAAAATTATGGAATACAGTGGCAGAATTGTCTTACTATCCTTTCCTTCCCCACTCCCATCACGCTACCTCTGGAGGTAACCAGTGCTAGTTTGTAAAATCTTAAAAACAGACTAGAAGGATTACATGTATCTTTTGCTACGAATACAATCCGATTCCATTCATGTTGCAAACAACACTGTGTGTGTGTGTGTGTGTGTGTGCGTGCGTGCGTGTGTGTGGTGTATAACACACATATACGTGCCTGGGTTCTTAATATAAATACAGTCATACTTTACATAGTCTGCTTTTTTAAGCTTAATGATATACCATGGGTATTTTCTTATGTGAATAAATATATCTGTCTCATTCTTTCTAATGGTTATGTACTGAAATTAAATAGTAATTCTTCTACTGATGGATATTTAATTTTTCCCTACATTTCATGATCACACAAAAAATGTGTGATGACTATTCTTGTGAATATATATTCCTATAATACTAGTATTTCTCTAGGATGGATTTCTGGAGTATAATTACTGGCTTAAATAGAGTATACATAGGTTACATTTTGATAGATAATATCCAATTGACCTCTAAAAATTCATTTTTACACTGTTTCTTATGAACTTTGTTAGCATCTCCATTCCTGTCCACTCTGGGACTTCAGCAAATGGAACTTTTGAACCTGGAAGGTGATTTCACCATTAAAAATTTGACCCTGTTCAGGCTCTTGGCAGCCCTTGAATGGGCCTTTCTCAGCGACACATCAATCTTGCCAGATCTTTCTTTTGAATTCTTTGTTCTCCAGTAATTAAAGAAGTGCAAATTAAATTATAAAGAACAATTTCTGGCTTATTTTTTTCACAACAATTAAAAGAGAAAAAAAGAAAACACTGCTGGCAATGTTCAAAGAACCTGGCTTTCTCACGCATTACATGGACATTGGCACTGCGTTTTGGGGAACTAGATTGGCTCCACATATGAAAAGCCATAAACATTTTATACCCTCTAACTCTACCTCACCACATGTGGCAATTCATCCTAAGTAAATAATGTAAAATACTGAAATGCCATTCACAAAAGACATTTACTGCAATATTATTTACAATATAAAATTGGAAACAATTTCAAGAGCAGAAATTGCCATTTTCCTATTGTGAAATACTAAGGTTAAATAAATTTTGGTAAATCTACTGGATGGAATATAAAGTAGTCTTTTTAAATGATGGGTGTGAAGACCAAGTGGTTGCAAGGAAAAATGTTTATGCTATATATGCTAATACTATGTACAGAATGATAGGTATTAATTATAATAGTATAAAGTGATTTTAGGAACTTGGAACACATTTTCCTACAGTACAATATTCTACCATGGATCAATAACTAAAGATTATTTACTTGGTAATGTAACTAAATGATGGCACTAAAACAATTAGCCTGAATTCTGGATCTTAGTAGCAATGGAAACTGCCAGAAGGAGCGAGGATAAGTCTCCTCTCTCTCATTGCCAGGGCAGGGCTGGCCTCAGGCAAGATCATGAAACAAAGAGGGCAGCTTTGACTGCCTCCTCCTTCTTACCATGCCCCTTCCTGCTTCTTACTAAAGTTCCTCAACTCTCTGTCCTCACAGAAGTCACCTTAACCACGTCCTCAAAGCTTGTCCACGGCTTCCACACTCCTAAATTACACCTGGTTCCACAGGGACTCAATCTCAATGACTCAGTCCACATTCAGGTGTCTTGCCCTCCTCCCAGACCCACTCCTGCTAATTCAAATGATGCTCCAATTAGTAGCATATCAGGTCACCGGAAAGAAAGTGAACAAGCCAGGCAGCTCAAAGGAAATCATTCTGGGTGGAGAGTGAGTAGTCTCTAGGGACATTACTTAAACTATTCCTACTTTTCCACAATTTCTTCTTTCCAAACTCACAGATTCTCTAAAAGTCAAATTTAAAAAATGTCAGTGATTCCCTCCAAAATAATGGTAATGAGAAACACTGAGGTGGGGGTGGTGTCAGTGACAGGAAGGGGAGAGACTGGGCAGGGGCAGCTATTTACTTACATGGTTTGCTTTTGTAAAAGGGGATGCCTACTGCTACAGCTTGACTGTTTGTGTCCCCCGCAAATTCACATGTTGGAATCCTGATGCCCAAAGGGATAGATAGTGTTAGAAGGTGGGGCCTTTGAGAGGTGAGTAGGTCACAAGGGTGGAGCCCTCAGGAATGGGATTAGTGCCTTATAAGGGAGACCCCACAGAGCTCCCTAGCCCCTTCTGCCATGTGAGGATACAATGAGAAGTCTGTGGCCCAGAAGAGAACCCTCACCCGACAATGCTGGCACCCTATTCTGGCACTTTCAGCCTCCAGAACTGTGAGAAATAAGTTTCTGTTGTTTAAAAGCCACCCACTCTGTGACATTTTGTTACAGCAGCCCAAATGGATTAAGACACCTACTCTGGATTTTAGTATGCTTGCTGGCTATGCTCTGGCTTGTGAATTCTTTTGCTCTTGTCTAGAGGATAAATATTTTATTCATGTCATAATTTTTACATTATCCTTTGGTCAGAGGGAAGAAAGCTCAGGCCGTGATCAGAGCACTACTGCACAGAGGTAGTGAAGGTGCTTGGGCTGCAGCAGGCCCAAGGGCTCACAGCGGTAGACTGAATTCCTCTCTGTATATGCAGCAACGTGAGGGGGCGGCTGCAGCTGAGCAAATGTGACTGCCCTCCCATCTCCTTATAAAAATGGACCTAGAGATTTATTTTGGTAATTTCCATGTTTTGTTTGGGTTTTTGAATTTCAGCCATCAGAGGCGCATTACTTACAGCGCTGTCTCGGGCCTAGAATAGAGATGCTGCAATCCTTCAGGGGCCACCAATCAGTAATACAAAGCATGAATTTCATCAATAAGAAAACTCATAGGGCATGACCTGTATTTACCCTGCAAGTCTCCTTCTTTGTTACAAAACAATCTACAGTGGTCTTTCATGCCAGAAGACTTTATTTGGTCAGACTCTTCACGTCCTTTGTTTCATTCTTTATATATTTGGAAAGAAAGGTCTTCTCCACTGTTAACACAAAATCATGGATATGATATGAAGGTGGTGCCCTAAAAAATACAAAGAAATATCTTGTTATCTGAGCCTTATACTTAGAAAGGTCCAGTTCATCTCTGGCTCTGTTTTCCTGTGCTGTGTGTGAGTGTGCGTGTGTGTGTGTGTGTCTGTAAGTGTGTGTGTGTACGTGTTTCCTCAATCAGCCACACAGAGAGAGCCTCAGAAAGGAAGGCAAAGAAAGAAGGGAAAATCATTCAGAACTTTTGAGACTTAGGCTCAACCATGATGGTGACATGATATAGAAAGAGGGACAAATTGAGCAGAACGTATTAGCTACCATCCATGGAATTGCCAACTCGCCATTCCACCTGGGACAGCTACCAAGGGAAGTGTGTCTTGCAGAGGTGATGACATACTCAAGGGCAGTGTGGAGGTTGCTCACCAGACCTGCCTGCAGGGGAGCTGAAAACGTGAGAAATTTACAAGCAAAATACTCTGAACCATTCGTTAGACTGGTTCCTTTTGGATTCATGAACGAAAAGAAGTGTTTAGAGTTTCAGTTGAAATTATGAAGTGAATACGTGGGAAAAGATAAAGTGTTATTTTTGTAAACTTCACATTATTTAGAGTTCTGATTATCTCAAGACCTTCTGGGGTGTTGGGAGAACAGTAACTGCAAATTGAGGCATTGGCCATGTGTCATCCTTGTCCCCTGAGCATATCAGCTTCAGGGTCCATTAAGGCTTCGGTAAAGGGAGGAGAACAGTATGGAATTTATCAGCTGTTAGGTATTTCTTCTGTGTCAAGCTTTAGGTTAGGTGCTTTTCCTCGTCACCTTGGAGCTGGGAATTTCAAAGGTGCATGGATGCTCCTGAGTTCTTAAAGGCACAGGGATTTGAACCCAGAGCCTGATATCCACTGCTTCTTCATGAAGACATTTTCCATCTTTAACAGAGGTGATGGTGCAGGATAAGAGAAATTTTCCAGTTGTCAGAAATGTCCAAATATGGAGTGAGCTGCCTCATGTGGTCCTGAGTTCCCTATCAAGAACAGAGTGGATCCTGTCCAGTGAGTGTGTTATAAAGAGGACTTTCTGCTGGTGTACCAGGTGGAGAAAACACCAGGCTGGAAGTCAGGGCCCTAGGGTTCCAATCCTAATCTGTCACTCATTAGCCATGTGACTTTGGATGATAAACCTAAGCCTGAGAAGTCTCAGCTTCCTCTTTGTCAAAAATAGGAGTACTAATACCCACATCTCAAAATTGCTGTGATGATGGAATAAGATATGGGAACACACAGGTCAGCGCCTGGCATAAAAGGAGGCATTCAATAAAATGTCAGTTGAATATAAAAGAATGTAATATCCTTTACAACCATGAGATACTTTGATTTTGTGACAAAAAGAGCTTCACAAACTCAACAATTTGAGTAATTGAAGAAGTGTTGAAACAAGGAATCCAATGACATTTGAATGTTAGGGCAAAAGTTGAAAGTCTGAATAGTGATAAATTCATTATAACGACAAATTCAGTATATATATTCAAAACTTTTCGAAATAGTCCTTGATATTTTTAGAGAAGTTATGAAGTGCTGTAATAACCACATGTAGCTTATGATTCAGTAGGATACTGTACAAAATCACAAGAGACAACAGTTTTCTTATTTAATAGGAGAGGGGGCCTATAAACTTGTTTGAAATTTATAACTTGGTCTACTGTTTCTATTTGATTTACATGACTTGACTTATACTTTTAACAGAATTAACAGGATTCCATTATAAGAGACACTTATTAAGGAATTACAAAAGCCAACAGGCTAAAATAGCCTATTTAAAAGGGATTTAAATTAAATGACTTCAATAATAAAGTTTTAGAAAGCATTTCACTTATAACCTTATTAATCTCTGATTCCAAAAACTAAGAAGTGACTGGCAATGGACTTGTGCAAATATTTGGGTTATATTTGGATTAAACACGAGAAAGACCTGAACTCATTAATCTGAACTGGAGTTGTCATTCTTAATAAGGAGGCAGAGAGACTGTTAATCACTTGGGATAAGGGGAAAATTTTAGATGAGGTTTCTAGAATATAGCAGTCACTTTTTATTTTTGAAACTCTGTAAGTATTCAAGGAACCAATATTACTTTCTGAAGACCTCAATAATAACCCCAAGAGGATGCTTCAGAACCCATTCTTGTTTAATCTCAAGGGTGCTTGCTGCTTTAATGATGTTCCAGGCCAAATGATTCATGACAATTCCATGATATAGACAGGAATTTAATCAAGGCCAAGGCATTCCAGTGTTGGGCTGACTATGAATGCAGCACTGCTGGCCATTGAATAGCATCACGGTGAGGTCTAAGTCTTGCTGAACGTTGTAATCTTTGGGCTTCCAGATAATGTATGTCACTGCCACACAGAGACAGGGGCAAGCACTAATGTAAATAGGTGGAAGGTACAGCTGTCTGCTGTCAGTGATGGTGACACCACAAATGTGGACAGAAAAGGTCCGTGCAGGGTTTCCTGGTGGCTTTTGAATGGCACCGTAACAAATTTTGCAGGCTTCTCACTAAAGAGACTCTCAACTCCAGGATCTCTGACTAAGTGATTAATAACCTTAATAATAATTTGCATTTTCATATTAGTGCTTTTTCAAGCACTTTCACATACATCAGTTCATTTGATCCTGACAATCCTGTGAATAATTCATTTTATATAATTAATGCAATTTATAAAGAATCTGAATGCCCAGAAAGTTGTACGATTGTCCATTTTTGGTTTCAATAATGTTGAAATTGGAATTCAAGATATTCTTGCTCCACTGTTCTAAATAATATTGACTTTTCCTCTTTGGAAAAAACTCAAAAAGTACAGATTCTTTTTTTCTTCTTGTAACAAAATTAGTTTACAATAGTGTTGTTTGTGTTGCTGGTCATGGGCACAGGGTGGAAAAGAAAAGAAGATTTGAAAGAATATTTTGGTGCCACAAGAGTTGCAGACAGAATGATTCCCATAGGGGCTTAAATTGGGGATCCTTCTTTAAGCTTTACTTGACCTAGTTCCTTGGGGAGTAACACAGAACACAAAATTGACTGCTGGAGTGGTAAATGGTAAGTCATCTGTACAAGCCTAAAGGAAGCAAGTTTGCAATAGTTCAGTCTGAACTTCAGAACATTAAAATAATATTTGGTAATGTTAAAGTTAATAAAGAGTTCTTAGAAGATCTCCTTTAACAAAAAAGCATGGATAAACTATTATTTAGATATCAATTTATTGATCTATCTTTGAAGAAGTATCTTTAAAGGGGTATCTTTAAAGTAGAAAGGCAAAGAGATGGTGTACCATTACTCTCAGGAAGTGGGGGTGAGGGAAGAAGCTGGGAGGATAATAAAATTTTGGAAAATAGACCCCCCCGTTTTTTTTTTGCTGAGGAAGTTTCACCCTGAGCTAACATCCATTGCCAATCTTCCTCTTTTTGCTTGTGGAAGATTTGTCCTGACCTAACATCTGTGCCAATCCTCCTCTATTTCGTATGTGAGGTGCTGCCACAGCAGGGCCACCAATAAGTGGTGTGGGTCTGCACCTGGGAACCAAATCTGGGCCACTGAACCTGAGTGCACTGAACTTAACCACAAAGCCATGGGGCTGGCCCTCCCTATTGCTTTTTTAAAGACTTTATTATTATTTTTAGAGCAGTTGTATGTTCCCAGCAAAATTAAGAGGAAGGTACAGAGATTTCCCATATACCCCCTGCTGCCACACATATGCAGCCTCCCCCATAGCAACATCCCCCAACAGAGTGGTACATTTGTTACAGTTGATGAACCTACACTGACATGTAATAATCACCCAGAGTCCATAGTTGACATTAGGGTTTACTCTTCAGTGTACATTCTATGGTTTTGAGCAAATGTATAATGACATGTATCCATCATTATAATACCATACAGAGTAGTTTTGCTGCCCTAAAAATCCTCTGTGCTCTGTCTATTCATCCCCCTTCTGCCCTACTCCCAACCCTGGAAATCACTGATATTTTTACTGGCTCCACAGTTTGCCTTTTCCAAAATGTCATATAGTTGGAATCATACGGTATACGGTAGCCTTTTCAGATTGGTGTCTCTCACTTAGTAATACGCATTGAAGTTTCCTCCATGTCTTTTTATGGCTCGATAGCTCATTTCTTTTTAACGTTGAATAATATCCCATTGCCTGGATGTACAACAGTTTGTTTGTCCATTCACCTACTGAGGGACATCTTGGCTGCTTCCAAGTTTTGACAATTATGAATAAAGCTGCTATAAACATCCATATGCAGGTTTTTGTATGGACATAAGTTTTCAACTCTTTTAGGTAAATATCAAGGAGCGTGATTGCTGGATCTTATGGTAAGAGTATGTATAGTTTTGTAAGAAACCACCAAACTGTCTTCCAGGTCAGCTGTGTCATTTTGCACTCTCACTAGCAATATATAAGTGTTCCTGTTGCTCCACAGTCTCACCAGCTTTTGGTGGTGTCTGTGGTCCAGATTTTGGCCATTCTAATAGGTGTGTAGCAGTATCTCATTGTTTTAATTTGCATTTTCCTGATGACATGATGTGGAGCATCTTTTCATATACTTATTTGCCATTTGTATTACTTCTTTGGTGAGGTATCTGTTAAGGTCTTTGGCCCATTTATTAATTTCCCTATTCTTTTCATATTAGAAACTAAAGACAGCAAAGCTTTACAAAATATTATTGGCTGGTGGGGCATAAGTTGAAAAAGAGTTACACTGATTTAAATCCTAAAACATTTTGTCCATTATTAATTTTCCAAAGCAATCTAATTTTGTAATAATAAAAGCAAATAAGTATTTCTTGTAAATATCAATTATATAATTTCAGGGACAAATGATTTTTTTAATTGGGATGTTTTAAAATTTTGTCTTTAGGTTTTAATAATATATCTTTAAGTGGTTTTTATTTTTGTTATGCTTGAGGTTCTTAGGTGCTTCTTGAATCTTTAGAGTTGAGATTCATTCACGACCAATGTTTTCTCAAGGATCTTCTCCCTTAATCAAAGTCTTGCCCCCAGAATCAGGTACAACCCACCACTATCAGCCATGCTGCCCTTGGATGGGATTTGAAAGTGGCTTTACCATTAGAACGTCTGAGCCAGTTGGTTCCACATCTAGGTTTCACCCAGCACGTCTGTCTCTCTCTCCCTTTGTACTGCCCTTGAGTCTGTCACCTCCGCCTCATTCCAAGCCTGTCTTGTTCACCTTGGCCTTCCTCAGTGTCAATCCACTGCTTCCCATATAGCAGGCTGTTAGTAAGGGTTCCCATATTTCATTAAACTTGTGCCCAGTGTATATGAAGAAATTGACCTATTATTAATCATCAAGCCACTTGATCTTACCTCATTCATACAGAACATAGATACATGAAATTTTACTGCCAATGACTCAATTTAATTGAGAATCTTTGCCTTATAGAAATTGAACAGTTTAGAAGCCACCTTATATTTGGTAAACTCATCACTTGGAAGAGGCAGCTGGAGAATACTATCAGGCTGAGTTAAACATTTCACTACATCATGTGCCCAGACCTCATGAGAACATGAAGATGATACATGTAAAATGCGAAGCAAGGGATGGCTCAGAAAGCACAGGTGGCCCCAATAATTTCCGTTTCCTTAGGGTGTGGTCTTAACTGGAGAAAAACAGTAAAATACCCATTTATCTAAATCAACAGTGATTACAGTACACTAAGATTGGTAGAGGCAAAAATATATGAATGAGTCCAAAGCCAGGTTGATCTATAAGACCTGCAGGCTATCAGATGGAGAACATTTGAAAGGTCAGCTCAAAACCCCACAAGCTTGATCATTTAAGAAAGCAAATTTCCTCTAGCCAAGGGATGCCTAGAATGAGCCCAATTGCTAAGGGCAGAGCTGCCTGCTGGAAATGATGAGCACACAGAAAGGCTGTGGAGAGGAGGAATTGCATGTCAGATGCAGGTCTTTATGCCCTGTGGTGTGATGAAGCGCTCAAGGGCGGTGCTGATGTTGGTGAATGGACCTGCTTGTAGGGGAGCCAAAAAGGTGAGTAATTTAGTAGCTAAACCCTCTGGACAATTTATTAGACTGATTCCTTTTAGGTTCATGAAAGAAATGTACAGAGTTTCAGCTGGAATCATGGAGCTAATATGTAAGAAACGATAGTGTTATTTTTGTAAACGTCACACTGTTTAAAGTCCTGATTATTGCTGAAGAATGGGAAATAAAAACATTCAACAATACAAACAGGAAAAAAAGTCAGTTGTTTCCAAAAAGGTCTCAAACCTGGTGGGTATTAGAAAATAGCACAAACTTGAAAAAATGTTATTTATCTTATACCCAAAGCATAATACAAAAACTTTGTCCTCTATTACGTTTGGCGTTTTAGAAAGGGCTTGCTTTTACCCACTGAGTTTTTAAATCCCTTCCTCCAGGAAAGGTAACTGACCAGGTTTTCCTTTATACTTGGGACCCCAAAGAAAACCCCAGGCCAGGGGGCAATGTTATTTACCACTCCGAAATTCTCTAATGAAGTCACCTAAACTTGTTGGCTATCTCTAGAGTTTTGACGTTTTGGAATCAAGTCAAAAGTATTTCCTTTCATCCATAAGAATTTAGGGACTTTTGTCCAGAAGTATTTATTTTTCTTACTTTTCTCTTGTTTTTTTATTCTTAAAGGTTTAAGCAGATTATCTTCATATGTTTCCATGATCTTTTTAAGTTGTATCTTAAGGTCTGAAGATTTAAGAAACGTATTAGCAGAGAAGGGATATTTTCCCGTCTTAAATAATACTCTAAGAGGAAGAGGAAAAAGAATTCTATTCTTGTTCCTTCAGGCCTTCATCGAAACCTTTAAAATCTCCTGTTCCCACTGGAAATGAAAAAGAAGCTTGTGAAAATCTTCTCTTCTTGCTGGTGTGAAACTCTCCTCCAAGCTGGGATCAAGACTGGGTAGGTAGACCTGAGAAAAAATGGCCACTGTCACCAACAGCTTAGCTAGCTTCATACAGGGATGAGATTTGAAGATGCATAACTCCAATATTTCTCTTCTTTTTCTCCCCCACTTGTTTATAATATTTTTCATTAATTAATTTTAATTTTATTAATTAAATTAATTAATTAATTTTTTATTAATTAAGGCTTCAAACCTGCTCTAAAAGAGTAGTCCATGGATCTACTCTGCTCCCTGTGCTGTGCCTGGAGCCACAGAGAAGGAGAATTTGTGCAATCCTCAAAGTACTTTGGACAAACCCACCTCCTCCTCCCTGTCACGAAACAATCGTCTAGGAGGCAAGAAGTGAAATCCTCTCTCCCTTAGAGGTTTCATTGGACTTGAGTCTGAGGCCTCCTTCCAGCAAAACGAAGTCCTGAACTCTTTCAGTGCCTTCCTGTCTCCTGATGGCCCTTGTATTTGGAAGGGATGCAGCAGTTGCTAAGGTAACCCAAGTTGGCTCTTGACAGGGATGGACACTTTGCATCAGGAATTGCACTGATGGGCAGGCCCCCTGGGATATGGTGATTGTTGTCTCCAATTACATCTTCCAGAATCTCTGCACATTCCTCAGTCCATCAGGTTTTAGGCATTGGAAACTACATGGCCACCTTCTATGACTGTGACCATAATTAAGTGGAGTTGACATTTTACGATACTGCCATTGCTCCTGAAGCAGCCAAGTGGCAATCCAGTACTCAGAAGTAATTGAAATGATGTCAGTTAGGCATCTGACACTTAAGGCTTTTGGGAAGGATTAAAAAAAGACATGATTTAAAGTAAGAACAAAAACACAAACAAAACAGGGAAGGAGTGCTGAGAATGAAAAGTGACATCTGCTGTTTGACCGATGTGTGCCAGCTTCTCTATTTGGAAGTCTGTTCACATTATTCCAGGTGATGCTCACAGTGGAATCAAGAAGTAGGTATTATGTACTTGTGAGGAGGAGGTTCAGTGGAGTCAAACAACTTGCTGGAGCTCACACAACTTACAAGTGAGGAAGCTGGATTCAAATCCACATCTAATTCTATCACCTGTTCTCCACGGAGGGACTTGAGTTGGCCATAAACAGTTTCTCCTACCACGTGAATAATACAGACCATAAAATGTCAGTCAATGTCATGATCCTCATAGGGAGAGAGGAGACTTAGCTGGACCACGGTGAGGGTGGTGTGCATTTGTGCGACTATAAGTGATGGTAACACTGCAATTACGAAACCATCCATCCATCACTCTTAGTCATTCTGCAGTCCTGTGACCTTGGTCCTTTTAATTTTGGCCTTTACCTGAGTGACAAACAAATGAATGTTTCAAAAGAGGACAAAATTCCCTAAACTCAGAAAATGGTTTCAGAGTATTTAAAGATGTGTATTTTTCAATTGCAGTTCTGGTTTGGCAGATGAACATGAACATTTTTATAGAAAAAAAAGTGCAGACAAGAGACTGAGGGGATATTTTTGTGCCTCTTCATGATGAGTTCTTGCTAAACTTGGCTCCCTGAGGGGATCATGATGGAGAACTGTATTCAGCAGCCTAGGTATCTATAGACCACTGAAAATTTCACTATAATCAGATTCAGCTACATATTCAAGGCTTTCAGGCACATTAGGTGTTCACTAAATGTTTGTGAAATAAATGAATTGGTAAATGAATACAGCTTACACCTAAATGTGGTCGAAAAAAGAAGAGTCTCTGTTCAGATCTTGTATCCTATTTTTTATGATAAATTCTGCATCCAATAAAATTCTGATTTTTTACTGATTCACAATAACTAAAAAACTTTAAGACTAGGGGTTCTGTTTTTTGAATTATGTCAACCTGCATGAAGGCATCCCCTTGGTGAGAAGCGGTAACACACAGTGGTGAGAAGGTGAGCTCTGAGTCAAATTACATACATACAAATCCCGGGCCTGCCACCCACTGGTGTGTGAGCTTTGGGCAAATTACTACACCCATATGTGCCTCAATTTCCTTCCCTGTAAAATGGGAATAATAATAATAGTACCTACCTCCTAGAGTTGTTGCAAGTATTGTGATATTAACACAATTAGAGAACTTAGCACACTGTCTGGCACATCATAAGTTCTCAATAAATGTCAGCGGTTTTCATAAGTGCAGGAATTAAGAAGCAGTGCAGATTTCCACTAGTACTCATCTTCGTTTCCTAGGGCTGACTGTACAAAGCATCACAAACCCAGTGGCTTAAGACAACAAAAATTCATTCTCTCACAGTTATGGTGGCTAGAAGTTGAAAATCAAGGTGTTATCAGGGCTGTGCTTCTTCTGAAGACTCTAGGGAGGGTCCTTCTTGCCTCTTTCAGCTTCTGGTGGCCTCAGATGTTCCTTGACTTGTGGTAGCATCATTCCAGTCTCTGCCTCTGTCTGCACATAGCCTTCTTCTCCGTGTCTGTGTGTCTCTCTGTGTCCTCTCCTCCTCTTATGAGGACAGTGTAATTGGATTTAGGGCCCACCCTAATTTGGTACCGCCTTGCCTTAACTTAATTAAGTTAATAGCAAGACGCTATTTCCAAACAAGGTCACATTCTGAGGTTCCACGTGGACATGAATTTGGGAGAGGGGGATATTATTCAACCCACTCTAGCATTCAATTACAAAAATTAGACATGGCAACTGCTGTAGCCACTAGAGGTCTGTCATTTTCTCTCTGGCTTGAAAACACAGGGAAGACACAGAGAGAGTTTGCTTCTAATTATGTTGCTAATTTCTGGTTAGAAATCAAAATGAGGTTGATATGAAATTCTCCAGTGTTTTGGGGTTTACCATCTAAAAAGAAATAGTTTAATTAGAGAAAACTACCCTTGGCATGGCCAGGAAACTTTCCATTTGGTCCCCAGTGGAGGTCCCACTAATCCTGGGGATGACAGACCCACAGCTAAGCCTTCCATGTTGGCTGCAGTGCTGCTCTGCTCCTGGAGGCAACCACAGCCTCAGCCAACGGACTGCCAAGAAATTCTGCCGTGGAATGGAGCTGTCTCAGCTGAGTTAAATGGCCGCTCGTTGGTGGACATTCTGAAAAGATGGGATACTGCGTGGTTATCTGTAGACAGAGGAGGTGACTGGTTATACGGTCCAGTTATAGGGTTTCTAGGATGTATGCCTTCATGCTGTCTCCAAAACAAGAACTTCTCCCCAGTCAGCATTCCTATTTAATATGCAAGTAGCCCTGGGAGAGCTGGTGATCTTAATGGCGATCAAACTTTTATAGATTCATTTGAAAAAAGGTTCTGGGAGTAGTTTTCGATAAGAAGTAAGAGGAGAACAAAAAGGAGTTTCTGGTATATGTATATTTGCTGGTAGGGGATAGTGACTATAAGTACATCATCTATGAAGCAAAAGAGCACCATCAGGAGGGACCTGCTTGAATCCAGCCCTGTCCTCCTGAGCTGAATGAAGTGGCAGCACATGGAAATTTGATTTACAAATTCAACTATATATTCAATCAGGAGAAAGAGAAACGGGGAAAGTAGGTATGGAATGTGGAAAGATAGAGACAGAGACAGAGATGGATGCAGAGATAAAGAGTGTGCTTGTGGGGGAGGCAGAATGAGAGGGAGACAGGGAAGGAAGAAGGGAGAAGGAGGGCGGAGGGGTGGGAGGGGGTGCGGAGGAGGGGGAGGAAAAACAGAGAGAGATTTAAATAGTGTGGGCCATTTGCCATCATTCCTCTGACGATGACCTAACGCCACACACGGGAGAGACCTGGCTGATCTGCCCCCTTGGACTGTCGGTCCCGTGCCTGTCCTAGTGTGAGCCTCTCACGTGGCTGAGTGTGAACTGAGTGTCTCAAGGTTTTATTTTCAAACAACTTGGCCCCAACAAACTAATCCTTCCTCCAGTGCCCATCTGAAGGATGATTGCCTTCAGAGGTTTGTGAAAAAATGGGCCCTGTTAAATGTATTGAGAGATGGATTTTTCAAGGGTAATTTAATTATATGCAATTTTCACCTGAGATGCTGCTCCATTCCAGACAGTATGATTAGGAGGTATAATGATTTCTGGTTAATAACTAGATATTTTCTAACCGGAGGCACTTGACTCTCAAATGCCTCCAGTAAGAACTCTGCCTCTTAGGACTATTCTTCCCCGAAGAGGGACAAGTGAGGAAGTTAGAGGTGATCCATCACTGTGTAAAGATTAGAAAACGTAGCAAAAAGAAATGAAATGAAATATTGGTATTTTCATCCTCCCCTAAAAATAATGATAGTTAATATTTTGGTTTGTTTTCACACAGTTTACTTTGTGAGTGTGTGTGTGTGTTTGATTTTGTATAAACAAATCAAGCTGTGCAAGGTATATTGGGACCTGCTTTATTCACTTAGCAAAATATTGTGAACATTGTTCCACATCCACAAGCACAGATCTATACCATCAAAAGAAGGACCGCGAAGGACTTTCATGATCTCATTCTTTGGTGGATGACTGTGGTGGTGGCCGCTCTTTCTAGAGGCTGAGTTGTTGGGCTGCAGCCCCAGGTGAGGGTGTGGTCTGGGAGCTGCTGTGCAGGTACGAGGCTCCCTGGGAGGTGAGACCCACAGGAGAGGGGGATCCTGGCTGATGGCCTCCGAGGCAAGGTCCCCCAGTCCTTGAACGAGCTTGTAGAGGCAGCTTTCCTGGGTGGCTGCAGGATTCCTCTCAACCAGCAGCACCGTCGTTTTCCCCAAGTCAAGAAGATGCTTGTCTTGACTCAGAAGAATGCCCACAGATACTTTCCAAACACATGTTGCAGTATTTAATTTTAGTTTTTTGGGTCGAAGCTACTAATTGAGTCAAATATAAATTCATCCTGCTTAACAGATATCAAGAGAATATTTAGGTGTTTTTTGTGTAAACCCTTAGAAATAACGTCAAAGGGAACACACAGGCTTCATGTCACTTTCTCTCTCACACTGGCAAAGCTGAAGGGTATATACCCCTGCCTTTCTGTTCATGACAATTGCCTGTTAACCCCCAGAAGTTTTGTATGAGCCACTGTGTTTAACCTAACTCTCCAAGAATAAGGGGATGGTGATTTTCTTTAAATTGGCACTTATGTAGCGGAATCTCTCAAGAATTAGTGCTTACTTGATTGCATTCAGACATCACTTTGGCAACAGAAAGACTGTGTTAAATTAGCATCAAGTACAATGAATGGTAATTGCAAGACTGTCATTTCTACAAGTGCAAAATTAATGTGTTCTGCTAACCCATCCCATTGTGTGCCACAGGAAACTCATGGAACCATGCTGTTCCGAGCAGACAGGTGCACTGTAATAGCACTGTTAATGTGCTACGGTATTATTCAGCAATGGTGTTCCTTTCCACCTTTGTTGTTGTCTCATGCCCATTCTTCAAACCCTGCCTGACCTAATTTGTATGCTCATATGATAGCACTGCCAGACAGTAGCCTGGATGTACAGAGAATGTTATGAAACAATTCCTCCTTCTATGTGGCATCCTGTGTGAATAATGCCAGCATAAACAACCCTCCGTGCATTCATGAGAGCATGAATAGGCTACTTATGTAAAGCCTCTTATTAAGAGATGCACCAACCGTTTACAGAAAACTTTACCCAAATGCTATACATTCATTTAGAAAGAGAAGAGTGGTTTACATGCATTTCAATCGTAGCTTAGGAGAAGTACCAGCTCTGCCTCTCTCCACCCCTCTTGTTTACATATGGGAAATGAAGCCACAGACCAGTTGAGTGAATTTCTTCCGGTCATGCAGGATCACAGGGTATATCCAGAATGACAACATGCGTGTGCACTGGGCACTTGTAGTCTGCTGATTGGCTCTGCAGAATTTATTAAGGTCAAAGGACTCATTCAAGACTGAAATACTGCAGTAATAACAGATGCTTTAGGCTGACTTGTTAGATGTGGTATCTCAGGATTCCTGCCATTTAGCTGAGGCGGAGAACCACTCGCAGTAGCATCCTTTGTAAGAGTAATAATTATGATAATGATAAAGACAAGAACTGGCCCAAGAGGCTTTTTTGTGAGTCCAGCTTGAATCCAGTCTCTTAGCAGCAGTTGGGGTGGGGGGTGGGGTGGGGAACAAGACCCTGGGCTGCATTGACTGATTCACTGCAGCAATCCATTGGTCAAGAGAATATGCTGACTCCTCTGACTCCCTGAGTGGGAGAGTCAGGCCTGAGTCCCCTTTCAGAGTCCACTTACTTTGTCACTCACTGTGAAGCTGTGATGTGGCTATTTGCTTTGTAATGTTCCAGTCAGTGCATAGTTTGCTGGAATTTGGGGGAAATTCTGCACCACATTCAAAGCTTCTCTCATCTTAAAAAACAACAAAGATGAGGGAATGATTTGGGAGACTTCCTACCTAAGGGAGTAGAAGATTTCTGAATGCCTTACCCTCAGAACAGAGTACATTTATGTACAGCTGAAAAATTATTAAATAGATGATTTGGGCTTAAAAAGATGTGCAAAAATGGCTCTGGAAACTAGTTCTGCCTTACCTTTGTTACAAAAAGTTCCATCATACGCCGTATTGGAGCAATCACAGGAATAACCGTGGTATTTCTCTATGCATTTGCCTCCATTCTCACAGTTGGTCCCATAGCTGGTGCAGTGGCCCGAGCATCCGGATTTGAACCCGGATGTGACCTTTGCTCTTTCCTCCAGGTCCAGTGTCACCCCATTCATCCTCAGGGACCGGATACAGCCCAGGAAGCCCTGCTGGCCTCCAGCACCACCTGGGAAGGACAGAAGGCATGGAGGTCAGATGGAATAACCCCTCTTTGGCTTCTGTGTTCATTTATCATACTTTGAAAAACTGTGGCAGGTGATGAGACTGCTAAGTGTAGCTAGATTCTCACTTTCAAGTTGGTCCTGCCAATAGAAAAACTTGAAGCTTTTCCCCCTTGGCTATAATGCCTAATTAAAAGAGGCTGTCTTCTGAGAAGGAATAAATTTGCTACAGAAATAAAATGTTTGAAGATACACAAAAATTATATAAGCTGTTTTGGAAGTTTAATCTGGTTTCCTATAGAAAAGAAGTTTATAGAAAAGAAGTTTACAGAAATCTCTAGGTTCTCTGTTCTTTAATCTCACAGCATTCAGTTCCATAGCATTATCTATTGAAAGAAATATAAAAAGGCAGAGAGACGTTGAATATTTTAGCATAGTTAACAAGTCAATTAGTCGTAAGGCATAAATCCATTTGAAATGTGATTGTAAGTCCTGGTTCTTGTCTCAGGAAATGCTTTGCTTTGAAGTTCACATTAAGGGTTCCCAGGGCTTCTTGTCGGGGGTGGTTGGAAATTGGAATTGATAATTTCACACACACGTCAGTCACACCACATTTATTACCATTCAGGTTAGACTTCATTGCTTTTGTCTAAATGCCGTTGCAAGACATATAGCACGAAGATCAAGTTCACTGTGATTTTGAGAGTAAGTTACAGAGGTAGATGGAGATTCGTGAGTATGGACGTATGAAAATATTCCTAACAAATTTCATAGAAGGATTCATCGGAGCATTATATCACAAATGGATTTAATTGTGTCCATAATAACCTTAGCTATGATTTTTTTAGGCAGCTGGTACAAGTGGAGGAACTCAAGTTTTATATACATGTCTGTATCTTGGAGGAACAACTTTCCCGAAAATTAAACAAAATGAATAGTAGTTAAAATTATTAAAAGAAATATCTGATGGGGATTTAGAAAAAAAGATACTATTAATAAAATAAAAGTTACTCTTTTATTGAGGGGTCTGTACTGGGTACTCGACTAAGCACCTTGCATATGTTATTCACCTGATTCTTACAACGACCTGGCAAGGTAGGCATTATTATCATTATTTCCATTGTACAGATAAGGAAACTGGGCTTAGAGAAGTTCCGAAGTTTACTCAAGGACTCATAGCTCTGGAGTGGAAAAGTTGTGTCTGGTCTGTCTTATTCTCAAGCCTATGGTCTTGAACTCTGTTCTGTGTTGACCATCTAATACAGAAGAAAAACTTTAGGGTCGGGACCCCATAGATGTACATGTTTCTGAGATATGGGTTTGGATGTCTTTGAAGATGGAGGAATCAGTAGGATTGTCAGAGTTTGGGTAAGGCTGGTAGTCTGGGGATTGATTCTGATCACTTACTCTATTATCTTGAGAAAAAATGTACAATCTGGTAGACTCATCAGGCAGAGCTGGTGGATCAAAGGCTTTAGTCCCAAGAATGGATTAGCATTTGCTTATTCCTACAAATTCTCAGCCATGAAATGACAAATGAATTGCTCTATTATCTTTATAAACCCAAGCCTTACAGTTCTCTCATTGGGTAGTACATAGATTTGAATAATAATTCTCCAGGGATTATTGTTTTAATAAAATATTTGAATAGACGATTAATTGAAGGGAGTCCAATGCCTTTTTTGATCAAAGCTATGGGATAGTAGATGGCAAAAGAAGTTATTAAAAACAACCACTTGGAAGAATTTCCCATTTTGCAATCTGCTTGCCCTCACACCTCTGTGCCAAAGAGAATTTGTGCCTTTGCTATGATTTAGAGGAATTTCAATCCAAAAGTCACTCTTTGTGTGTTAAAATTTGAATTTGGTTTTTACCATTGTAGCGAATAGGGCTTTTGTTCTTGCAATAGGGCTTTCCAAAGGGCCTTTTGTTAAATAAATGCCTAGCCATTTAAATTTTCACCACTAGTCAATAAAGACAACAACATCCTATCTAAATATGCTGAAAATTTTAAATCGTTGTTTTTAGATATCTCCCTCGACTTTTCCCTGATTACAAATGTCATAGTTTTTCACTGTGGAAACCATAATCATACTGATAAGCACAGTGAAAAAGAATCTGAAATGTTACTCAGATATAACTGCTTTCACTATAGCAAATAGCCTTTTCTACTTTTATCTATGAAGATGCATAAGTGTAAAAAAATAAAACAAAGGAAGAAAGGGGACCATGATTGTTTTAAAATTTGCTTTTTGCACTTAATATATCATAAGATATTTTCCAAGCAATAAATGTACAACTAGAACATCTTGTTTAACATCTGCAGAGCATCCCATTCTAGAAGGCACTATAACTTATTTTGCCATTCCACTACCAATGGACTTTGAAGCTTATTCCAATTTTCATTTTATGTGATACTGTAATAAATATCATTGTAAAAACCTTTGCACACCTGTCCAGTTTTTCCTTAGAATTAATTCTTAGAAGTGTAATTGCTGGTACAAAGGATATATGTTTTTAAAGGCACTTGAAATATATTTTTCTCTAAGAAGAATATATCAATTTGTATTTCACCAGTAGGGTATGAGATTGCCATCTTCTCCACACCAATGCTAATACTAGGCAGGATCTTTTTGAATTTACAGGCTAAGGAGAAAAACGTCAATTTCAAATACTGTTAGTTGAATAATTTTTCCCCATTCTTAGTTTTTGTTTCTTCACATTCTTTGCTTTTGGGGGAGAGGATCAATTTTTATTGGTTGAGAACAGTCTTTTGGGCTTTTACTCTGTTATAAATTTGCCAACTACATCCTTCCAGTTTGTGTCTGTTAACTTGTATGTGATGCTTATTTTTCCCCGTGAAAGTTTTGGATGTTTATGTAGTCACACCCATCTATCTTATTGTATGATTTCTGCCTTTTGTATCAGGATTATAAAGACCTTCTCTAATCCAAAACAATATAATTATTCAACTATATTTTCTTCTAGCACTTTTATGATTTACTTCTCTTAATATTTTAATGTATTACCTATGTGGAATGTATTTTATTTTGGAAATCATTCATATTTAATGGGTCTCAGCAATAGTCGAGAGTTTGAAGAAGAGATTTTTAAAAGACTCTTTAAGTAAATATTAATATGACAAAAATAATGGAGATTTAAAAAGGGCTAATTGTGGGGCCGCCTGGTGGTGCAGCGGTTAAGTCCGTGCTTGGCAGCCCGAGGTTCGCGGGTTCGGATCCTGGGAGCCTGCTGACGCACTGCTTGTCAGCCCTGCTGTGGCGGCGTCCCATATAAAGTAGAGGAAGATGGGCACGGATGTTAGCCCAGGGCCAGTCTTCATCAGCAAAAAAAAAAAAAAAAAAAAGAGGAGGATGGGCAGTGGATGTTAGCTCAGGGCTGGTCTTCCTCGCAAAACAAAAACAAAAACAAAAACAAAACAAAACAAAAAAGGGCTAATTGTAACTTGTTATGCAGCAATGAATAACTAGTACAGGGAATATTAACCTAAAATTTTGTTAAAAAAATTAAATATATAAAAAGGACTAATTGGCAGAGCAAATAAATCTAGATTAGATCATATTTTTATTACATCATTATGGTAAGCATTTAGACATACGTACATATTCAGGCCTCATTTTTTCTTTTAATCTTGTGTGTGTGTGTATGAGGAAGACTAGCCCTGAGCTAACATCCGTTGCCCATCCTTCTCTTTTTCCTTTTTTTTTCTGAGGAAGACTGGCCCTGGGCTAACCTCCATGCCCATCTTCCTCTACTTTATATGGGACGCCGCCACAGATGGCTTGACAAGTGGTGCGTCCGCCCGCACCTGGGATCCGAACCTGTGAAACCCCGGGCCGCCAAAGCTGAGCGTGAGAACTTAAGTGCTATTCCACCGGGCCGGCCCCTCAGGCCTCATTTTAATAAGAGGTTTAAGTGGCCAGATTTTTCTGTCTGTCTGCCTCTCTATCTTTGCTTCTTTCTGGTTTTGGGTCTTTCTGAGTTTCTATACCTGTCAGTCTTTCTTCCTGCCTTTGTGTATTTCTCCATCAGGACTGTTGACTGCTTTGGGTTAGTTGTTTGGCTTCCATCAAATCACTTAATCGCTCTGAGCATCAGTTTTTCCTATCCACAAAAAAGAAGATTGCACTAGGTGATGTCTCTGGATCCTTCCAGCTCTAAATTACTCTGGTCCATGATGTACAACACTCTGATGTGTCTCCCTCTCTCTATTTCAGTAAATTACCCTCACTTTCTCCTAAAGTTCCTTTTCCTTCGTTGCACTGCTGCCTGAACTCTTTTCTCCCTTCTTCTCTTAATTGACCATAACATACGACCATAGTCTAAATTGTATTTGTTGTATTCATTAGATAAAGTTTTGTACTCCCCCTTCTTAATTTATGAAGCAGGTAAGTGGAATGCCATTTCTCTTTCTATAAAGAAAACTAAATAAATTATGCTCTTTTCTTACTTAGATGGCCCCTGATTTATTAAATGGGTCAGTGAGCTGAAAAGTGCTTTTACTGATCTAGTCGATATGAAGAAAAATCTTTTGTCCTGAAAATGGTCATTATATATTATGCAAAAGATGTTAATGCACTAGAACCAGTGATAATTATTTGAGTTCAACTTTCATGCTCTATAGAAATCTTTCTTGGTGACAAATGTTGTAAGTTTAAAATGTAGGTCTGCAAGCAAAAATGCTACTTAACCTTCGTTAATTAGAAAATCAACACATTGTCATTGGAGAGACCCCCCTGCCATACGAGGCTTTCATGCACATTAGTCAGACCTGTAACACTTATCCAAGGTGAGGTGTGGGTTTAATTTGTGAATCATTTTTCATGTGAAATGCTATTCAAGTATTGCAATTAAAGATTAATTATGAAAATGCTGTAACTACCCATAATGAATAATACACCCATCAAATGCACAGAAGATTGGGGCAAAATAACCAGGTATTAAATTAAACAAAGAGGACAAAAATAAAGATCAAGAGGAATTATAAGAAATACACTGTCCTCAAGCTCAGAGCTTAATAGTTTTGTAAGGAGCTAAGTTAAGTTCCAGAGCACCTTTGCCCAGAGTGACTGGCCACTCATTTGTCTTAGAAAGGAATCACACACTTGGAATCTAATTTATCCGTTCACTAAATATTTATTTCATGTCTCCTATCAGCCAGGCTATGTCTAGATGTTTAGAAGGTGCTATGAAGCAATACACACACAAGTCTTTGCCCTTGTAGAGGGAGAGGGAAATTTAACAATAAACTCAATAAGTAAGTAAAGTATGTCATGTGTTGGAAGGTGATATCCACCACGGGAAAATGGTCAGGCAGCATTAAGTGGGATGAGGAATAGAAGTGGAGTCGGCGAGGTTATGATTGTAACTAGGGCCTAGGGTAGACCTCATTGAGAAAGTGACAGAAAGAGCATCCATGAACGTATCCCTGGGAAGAGGGCTGCAGGACAAAGAGATAAGGGGGCGCTGCCCTGCAGGTGGGGGAGGCAGGTGGGGAGGGCCGGGAGGGGTGAGATGGGAGGGCTGGGGGACGCTCAGCAAAGAAAGGACACCAATCAGTTCACGTGTGTAAGGAGCTGCGAAAGACATTTCTAAAAAGAAGGAAGAGAGGGCGGGCCCGGTGGTGCAGCGATTTGGTTCACGCTTTGTCAGCCCGGTGTTCGCGGGTTAGGATCCTGGGCACCCGCTGACACACTGCTTGTCAGCTCTGCTGTGGCGGCGTCCCATATAAAGTAGAGGAAGATGGGCACGGATGTTAGCCCAGGGCCAGTCTTCCTCAGCAAAAAGAGGAGGATTGGCAACGGATGTTAGCTCAGGACTGGTCTTCCTCACACATACAAAAAATAAAAAAAATAAAAATAAAAAGAAGGAGGAGATATACTTCTTGCCTGCAGGTTAATACAAATGTAATCACAAATAGCCACTCTATGGTGCAAGGCACAATGTGATACACGAAAGGCAGCGAACAGGAGCGAAGAAAGCATGAGCTGTGGTCACAAAGATCTCCTTTTGTATACTGGCTTTGCAGCTCACTACTCTGTGATCTTCCCAGAGCCTTCTGGGGCCTCAGACTCCTTACGTATGAAATTGGCATAACAATGTGTGCCTTGCAGGGGCATAGTGACAATAGGTGATAATGCATCCCTTTGTACTAACACCCAGTTAATGATAGCTGCTATTATCATTATTATTATGGTTATTCAGTATAAACAAAATTCTACAAAAGCAGAGTTGGAATAAATTAAATATGGCTGAGATGAGTGTACACAAACCTGATATCAGAGGTATCATGAGTGTTATGGAGTGCATTGTCTCCCCAAAATACATACGTTGAAGGCCTAACCCCCAATGTGACTGTATTTGGAGACAAGGCCTTTAAAGAGGTAATTAAGGTGACATGAGGTCATAAGAGTGGGACCCTAATCTAACATGACTGATGTCCTTTATAAGAAGAGAAGAGACCCCAGGGATACATGCATAGAAAAATGGCCATGTGGGGACACAGTGAGAAGGCAGTGGTCTGCAAGCCAAGGAGAGAGGCCTTGGGAGAAACCAACCCTGCTCCAGAATTCTGAGAAAATAGGTTTCTGCTTTTTAAGCCGGCCCGTACTGTATTATGGCAGCCTGAGCAGGCTAATACAGTCAGTAAAGGGTTAACATCAAGCTTGGGCTGGTCCAGACCTGCCTGGAGGGTCTCAGAGTCCCTCTTCTGACCGCACTGTTTTCTTGGGAGGTGTAGGGTTAAGATAGGTGTTTTCTCTCTTTTATCTGCTCTGTGGGACTGTATCTGGATTGGGGGAGCCGTGAGCTGGCATGGAGGCCTTGAACCTGTGACTGGAACGGTATAAAACATTGGTGGAAAACAGAGCTGTGACTTTTCTGTGTCCAGATGACCCACTCAGATCTTTGATCTTCTCCATAGCAGCCATGCCTGGCCCATGTAGGTCACGGGGCACAGGCAGCTACCTGTTGGATAGGCTGGGCCTCCCCGAGTTGCGGATGCTGTACCTGACGTATCTCTTGTTCCATGCGTTACCATTGTCTCTTGGGTCTTGACTGTCAACTTGAACCCATAAAAACCCCTGTGGTGTCAGTCCAGGTGTGTAAAATAAAAACCCAGTTATCTGGTTAAGCTGAGGACCTCAGAATGGCCAGATTCTTCAGTCATGGAGGGAGTTAAAGGATGTTGGATCACATAATTCAGTGCAGAGCTGTGGGATTGACAAGGATCCATCAGGGATGCCTCTGTCAGCTGGATATTGCAGGGCATATATGAGAAGCTCAGAGAGCTGGCATGTAGAGAATTGCTTTTTTGGATAATGCTCATGAGTGCTCATTCATAACTTCAGTCAATAGGATGGATTTTTTTTTTAGTTCATTATCACTGCATGGATTTTCTTATGTCCTCAGAGTAAAAGACATGCAGAATATGTGAATTCAAACTATTTAAACTAGAAGAAAACTTCAAAATAGAGACTGAGGGAATACTGGGTTTCTGAGAGCAGAGAACACTTATATGTGTCTAAATGTGAATTGCTCTGTAAGGGCAATGGAACCAAGAGGTCTAAATTCATCCTGGAGGCTATGGTAGCATGGCAAGCATGATAAAATAGTAACTATTTCAAAAGCTATTAACTGAATACTAGCTGTACCGGGTACTCTTCCAAAATTTTCTTGTTTTAACTTTCAGAGATAGATATTATTTTTATCTCCATTTTACAGGTAAGGAAACTGAGACCAAGAGAATTGACTTGCCCAGTGTTACACGGCTAGTAAGTGGCCAGAATTTACTCCCAGGCTTTATGGCTTTTAAGCCTGTACTCTTGCTGTGCTACAGCTGCCATCTGGTTTTTGGGCTTGCATAATCTAAGACTCTCCTCTTCCATCTAACGTGTTTCTAGGCATTGCCGTGCTTAGGCATGGAACATGCTGACAGAATGATTAATATCTGAGAGAAGTCACTCACCACTTGGCAGAATATTGTCCCTGAAGCCACAAGGAGGATGGCTGAAGCTGAAAGGGGGCTGCAATGCTCACAGTTCAGAGGCAGGAACATGGATGCCGAAACTGATCTCTAGGTCAACAGGGGAGACACTTCTTTGATGCCATCATTGAAGTCATATCTTTTTTTGGTGCAAAAGCTTAATACTGCAACTTTCAACCAAAGTAGTTATGGGCTTTGGTCCCTGGATGGTGGGTTGTTGATCATCTCCCTATACTTGGTCTGACAGATAGCGCTGACAGAGAGCTGTTACTCTGAAGCAAGTCTTACAGGTCCAAGTCCCTCACAAAAGTGAGGACTGAGAGAAAATACAGTCATAAACCACCATATCCTAGCCAGAGCCAAATTTTAAATTATTAATAGTGACTTCAGTAAACTTGAATGCAAATCCAAATTTCAAACACGTCAGCTTAGAACTCTGTCTAAATATTTCTTTTACAAATATCTGTACATTATTGTCCATATTATGTGTCCTGCTGGTGAGTTGTGCTCATCTTTGGAGAAAAATAAGCATCTTCTTATTGCTGATCTTAACATATCCCATGTCTCCTCTCTCTCTCTCTATCTCACACACACACACACACACACACACACACAACCCAGGAACCTGACCCAAGTTGCTCTACCTCTTTCTTTCTCTCTCTGTCTTTTAAAGTCTTGATTTTTTTTTTAAACAACCATATCCAGTCTTTTCTCATCCAAGGTCAAGAATCCCCAGTGCTCTTATCCACCCGTCACCTTGTTCTCTCACTTCAGACTCCAGACTTCAAACAAGCCTTTGCAGATGTTAGTCCCAGGTCAAGGCTGGATTTATGGATCTGGGAGGGATCAGCCTAGCCCTGATAACCAACCTTCCAGGATGTATGAGCTTTCCAAGGCAAGAGGGTGGAGGAAAAAGAAGGGAGGCTTGGAGAGGGAGGGAAAGAGAGGAGCTAGCAGGGAGGCTGAGAACAGAATAATCGGGTGTTTTGAGGTCAGGATTGCAAGGAGTCGTGGTTATGAATGTTAAATAATACTGGGAAGTCAAGGAAAATGAGAAAACAGTAAAAGCTATTTGATTCAGTTATTTTAGAGACAGACTTTTCAATACAGTAATGAGATACTTATTAGTGAGGGAATGAGTAGTGAGAGAATAGATTTACCAGGTAAAGATACTCCACTGGTTTAAGAATCAATTACAGCAGAAGATGCTGTCCCTGTCTGGGTGGGAGGGAAGAATTTTGAAGTTGTGTGTGGGGATGTGAGGGATACCTGGAGGTAGGAACAGGAAAGGGTTGAGACAGATGGGAGCTAGAGGTTCCACAACCTGAGGCAAGAGTTTTCTCGCACCCTCAACTTTCCATGAGTAGCACTGTTCAGAGCCTGAGCATTTGCTCTCCCAGAATGCATTTGGCAATCTCAAGGGAATGAACATGAGATCACAAGGAAAAGTGATGAGACCTCTGAGGAGAGCAAACACTATGGAGAAAGGACAACAGCACCACCTGTACCAGGAGAGGCAGAACCATGAAAGAGCAGAAAAACAGGAAACTAACATAATAGACATCTTAATTATTGTGCTGATATGGAGTAGCAGCAAAATTAACATAATGATACCTTCACGATATTGAAAACATGAGGTGATGACAAACTATTATGAAGAATTGGTTGAAGATATTGAGAATGAAAAAATTTTAATTGTTGAATTAAAGATTTCCATGGAGGGGCTGAAGAACAGAATAGATAGAGAAGAAGAACATTTTAGTGGGTTGGAATATTGAGTCAATAAACCCTTCCAAAGGCAACAGGAAAGGATAAGGAGACTAAAAGAATGAAAGTTAAGAATGATGGAGGGTAGAAGTGTCAACATTTGTATAATAATAACCTCATAAGAAAAGAATAACAAGGAAGAAACTATTTGAAGAAAAAATGACTCAGAATTTTCTAGAATAAACAATATCAGACTTCAGATCCAAGGGGCTCATAAAATGCTAAACAGAGCAGATAAGATGAAACATCACACCTATACCCATAGCTGTGGTTCTCAAACGAGGCCCACAACCCGGGCGTTCATGTACGGGAGAACATGGAGGCTGGAGAACACGGATGGGAAAAACCCACCATGTTCATTTTCACTAACCTCTATAAGAAATTGAGCATTTGCTTCAATTAGGAATGTAGGAAAAAGTGCAGTAGTATTAGCAGTATCTGTATCACTGTCATAACAGAAAATCATAGATATATTCATATTACACTAAAGTTGTAGATTTGTTGAAGTTTCATTTACAATCATGATGAATTTGAAACTATGGAAGTTATGAGACCCGACGTTAGATCTTGTTATTTAAAGCACTAGTAACGAAGCACATATATTACTACTGTATCACAAATTTCTTGTTTTAAATGTTTTGATAAATATATTTGGTTTCTTTTGTAATTCTGCATATTTTATTTTATTCATATAAACAGTACTCTGAGAAGAGAGACAATACTTTACCAGATTGGCCCAAATAAGGTTAAGAACCCCTGTATTATACTGAAGTTAGGAAACATTAAAGGAAAAGAAGACGAGGTTCAGAAATAAGAATGTCAATTACATCTAGTTTCTCAATTTCAACATTGCCCATAAAAGACAATATCTTCAGAGTGTTGATTCAAATATGGGAACCAGTAAAGATATTTGCAGGCAAGTGAGGTCTCAGACGGTTCACCTATGAAGTCTTTCTTAGAAAAATTGTTCTTGTGTACAAAGGGAAATGAATCCAAGAGGAGATAAGGTGTGGGAAATAAGAGTAAGTAAAAAGAGAAACTTAGTAAATATTAATGTTTTCTAATAAGCAATTAAAAATACGTATATTCATAAACTCTGCAATGAAAACTGTAGATGATATCAACATGGCAGGTCGCGAGGTGGGAAGGAGGTCAGTGTGTTCTTGGTCTCTTGTTTTACTTAGAAGGACAGCGATATTGAAATATTTTTATGGACAATTGAGGGAAAAAAGCGTAAGTATGAGTCTTAGTAAGTTAGGGGGACCTGTCAGAGGAGTGAAAGAATGTACAACCTTCAAACCAACAGAATAACATTCAGTTTAATCAATGGAAAGTAGATGGGGGGTGGAGGTGAGTGGGTAGACAAACAAACAAAACATAGTAAATGGAAAACACATGATAAATGGCAGAAATATACCCTAATATACCAGTAGTTACAATAAATGACTAAAAGGCAGATTCTCAAATCAGATTTTTAAAAGATTCAGCATTATGATAACTAAGAGACACACTTAAATAAAAGGATACAAACACCTGGCAAATATTAACAAGAAGAAGGATTGCAAAGTAGTTTTAAGAGCAGAAACAAAACTGTGAGATGAAAAACATCATAGAGAATAAAGATGGAAATTACGTACTGGAGTGAGGACCAACGAATCAAAAAGATCATGAATATGTCTAACTAGCAAAATAGCTTCAAATTATACAAAGCTACCAATGATAGAACTATTGAAAGAAATAGATAATTCAGCCAATAAAGTCTGAGATTTACATTCAGAAACTGATCAGTCAAGCAGTACTTAGTGAAATTAAGTACACACATACCCTATGACTTAGCAATTCTCCTGTACACACACACACACATGAGAAACCCTTATAGAAGTAACAGGGGGACATGCATAAATATATTCACTGAAGGGTTATTTGTGGTAGCAGAGTTTGGAGAAACCCAGGTACTTTTCATTAGGGGATGGAATAAAGTGTGGATATACACAAAATGGAACACTAGACACATTGTATTCACAGAGCTACACAAATAGATCTTAAAAACATAAGGCTGAGTTAAAGAGTAAGAAACAGAATGAGATTTGTAGTACAATACCATTTATACAAATTATGACACACAAAAGGCAATACTATGAATTTGCTAGAACATACATATATTTTGAACAAATACATAGAGGATGGCACTAGAAGGCCATACATAAAATACATTCAAGTGGGTGCCAGCGATGGGGAGAGAATAGAATTGGGAATGGTGAAAAAAGAGGAAAATAATTGAGGGAAATTAAAATGAATGAGGAACACTGCTAGGATGTGACACAGGATGTGACATGAAACGAAGGGTGAGACCCACACCATCCCGTGTACCAGGGACCTTGGAAAAAGGCTGATGAAAGAAGAGAGGATAGAATGAAGCTTTGGTGGGAAACAAGTGTGTTTATTTGAGCTAAGAAAAGTGGGTATCTTTTCTCTCATTTTCTTAGTGTATCACAGGGGGGACTGTGGGGCTGTGAGTACCCATTCCTCCCTCAATATTTGTGTCACTGATACTAATTTTTTTAATTACAATCTTTTTCTGTGTGACAGTTGCCCTTTATTATCCTGAAGTCTAGTTCAGTCAGTCCTTACTGAAAGAATAAAAAATCTATATGAGAAATTATTCGATAAATCTGTTGAAAAAAATGTTTCCGTATTGACTGCAAAATTGGTGCCTTTACATTAAAATGTCTTCTCTGGATTAGATCATTCCAACCGTCCTGAGGAAACTGGAGTAGAAGACCACCGAGTCCCTGAAGCATTTGCTCTTGGGGAACAGGAGCTACTGTACACAGGTTAACAATAGGGTTGGCTCCTTTCTTAGGTTCAAAATATCTCTCTAGAAGTTTCTACAAAGATAACTTCTGCCTTAGAAGAGGAGCTCAGCACCTATGGAAACAGGCAGTTAACAGACTATCTTTTAGTTGAAGACTCAAAAGAGGTTAAAAGTACACTGTCAATTTGATTATGTTGGGAGTATATGAAAAAAGGTAAAAATTGTGTCTATCACAAATTACTTAATATGTTAAAACTTTAACTGTAAAAGAGACAGCCGGAATTGCAAAGGTTAATTAGTTTTGACTGCTAAAGGGCAAAGGGTAGGAAAGACGTACGGAGACTATAGTGGGGAGGGGCCTGCGGTGGGGGGGGTCATTCTATAGAGAAGGGAGAGGCTGACTCATGGGTGGGCCCCTGGCAGAGCTCCGGGAAAGGAGGTCGGGTTGAGAAAAGAATTCGAGTGCTGGTAATCCCTGTGGTGAGCAGCTGTGAAGGAGCATCTTCTGTGTTTTACCTGCATTTTTGTGTTGCAGATAGTTTATTGATTTCATCTAGTGATTTTTTTTTACTAGATTTTATCTAGTAACTCATTTTGCTTTGTTATATTACCTATGGCAGTGGTTTCTAATCATGACATCACTCCCTACCTCTGTCTGGGAGAGAACCAGGGGACCAGTTGTAAGGGTCGGGGCAGAAACTCTGCATTACAGTCCCAGCTAGCATCTCAGCTACTGCCAAACAGGCAAGACCTCAATTTCAGAGGAGACTGAAAACTACATTTAGGGCCTAGATTGATCTGAGATGCTGTCTTTCACAATATTCTGAAGTGCTCTGTGACTGGTTTTTTTTAGGCTTCTGTCATGCTTGATTTCAGTCTGTGGTACCCGGTGAAAAAGGTATTTCCAAAGATGGTGATATGACTGTTAACTCGGAGAAGTAACAAAAAATATGCAATTCACTTATTCCTTCATTCAGTTGTTCACTCAGCAGATAGTCATTGGGCAACCCCTGTAGTGTTATTTCAGATCTCTGTTGTCATGGAGTTTACCGTCTAGGGGAAGGACACAAAAAATAAATGAAAAATATCACAAGGTCTAAGGAGAATGTAAAATGGTCAATTACTGGCTATGTTAGATTGAGTGGTCAGAGAAGGCCTCTCTGAGGAGGTACTGGAAGCTGAGGTATGAATGACAAGATGGAGCCAGCCTTGTCAATGTCGAGGGAGGTATTTCAGGCCAGTGCAAATGCTCTAAAGCAGGAATAAGCTTGGTGTGTTCGAGGGCCACACCAAGACTGTGGAGACCAGTTAGGAGACTAGTTGCAATAGTTCAAGCGAGAAACAACTGTGGCTTTGACTATGGTGGGACCTGTGGCAGTAGAGAGCAGTGGATGCACCTGGGGCGCAGTCTGGAGGTAACGTCACTATTGATGGGCACTGATGAGGGAAAAGGAGGAACCAAGGGTAACTCCAAATTCTGGACTCAGGCAAAAACGGGTGGATGATGATGTCATTTACTGTGGGGGAAGGTTGGTGGAAGAGCAGGTTGCGGGTAGGCATCAAGAGTTCTTTCCTGACAAGTTTACTCTGACTTGCCCAGTGGACATCCAAGTTGAGATGCCAGGTAGACAGTTGGATAAGTGGATGCAGAGTTCCCGAGAGAAGGGAAGCCTGGAGATTTCGATTTCAGAGTTATTGGCACATCAATTGTATTGGAAGCCATTGGACTGGATAAGATCAACCAGAAAAATGTATGGTTGGAGAAGAAAGGAAGGCTCTGTGACCTTCAACACTTAGTGGTCAAGGAGAGGAAGAGCATTCACAGGAGAGGCTGAAGTCGTGGCCAGTGGGGTTGGAGGCAAAGTGGGCAAGTACATTGCATGGAATCCAGAAGAAGAAAGTATTTCAGGAAGGAGGGCATGTGGGGTGCTGCTGAGAGATCATGGAAAGAAGACCAGAAGAATGTGTTCTAGACACAGCTTTAGAGAGGTCAGTGTTGACATTGTAAAGGGTTTTCCAAAGAGCTAAAAAGAACAAACAGCTTATTTCCACATCATAGAGACTCTCAAGTAAGGAGTCTTGTCATCCGCCGAGAGTGCGACTGCATAAAATTCTCTTGTTAATCGAAACCTCTGTGTCTGTGTCTGACAGTGCCTTGATCTTTGCCACTGTGACTCTGTCATCCACAGAATACCTGCCAGGGCTGACGTGCCCGGCCTGACCTCCTAGCTCCTACTATAGACTCCATGACCAAGAGCAGCAGTTCGTAATGGGGGCACTGCTGCCATCTGGGGCTCGTGCAAGTCTTTGTGGGGATGGATTCTCCTGTGCACTGTGGGAAGCTTTGCCTGCAGTCTGTCACTGAGGGTAGCACCCTAGTGCCACCACACCTTTCCAAATAGAATGTGGGCCACGGTATCACCTCAGATGAGGCAACCGCATATAGACTGACCAAGATGGCCTTAAGGGTCCCCTCAGCTTGACTGAACTTTACACAGGCTTCTTCCTGACCCTAGATCCCGACTTCCCTATTCTTAGAGCGTTTACTTTAGAAAACGTATAATTGTAAATCTTTTTAAAAGTCTCTTGCCAGTTTTACAACCCAGGGATGTTTTTCTCCAGGACCTAGGAGCCATCTCTTTGAAATGTAAATATCGAGGGAGCTATTGCCTCTCTCCGTTTCTGCGGGAAGGTGGGAGCCTCACTTCCCAGGGAGGGCGCTTCACTCCGAGTTGTTAAACTACCTCCTGCCAGGAAGATCGAGAAAGTTTACTTCTCCTTTGGGTAAAGTCAATTAGCAAACACAAGTAGCCTATGATCTCTGCTACCCCAGCTCTTAAAAACTCTCCCATTGTGTATTTTACCACAATTAAAACCAAAAAGCAACAAACGAGAAACAAGTCTCCCGCCTCTTGTTTCAGAGTTGAGCTCAGACGAGTTGTGGCCCCTCTCCTGAGTGCACTGCCCTTGAATGAAGTCTTACATGCCTATTCAACTTTGGTGCAGTGTTTGCTTTGACAAGATGAAAGTTTAAGAGCTGAGTCTCTGGAATCAGACTGTCTGGGACCAAATCCCAGCCCTGGCTCTCACTGGCTGCATGACCTTGGGCTGTTGACTAATCTTGAGCTTTAGTTTCTTCACTATGAAAATAGGAATTAGTCCTAGCATTTCCTTTAGAAGGTTCTTGTGTGGATTAAGTGAGGCAAACGAAGAAGGTGAAGCACCTGGTCTTGAAGTGTCACCCGGGACATCTTAGACAACATTTATGTTGTTGCTACTGAGTCAGGTTTGCAGGAAATGGGAACAAGCAACATATTTTCTGTGTTTTAATTCCTGCAACTTGGATTGTATATTTTTTTACCCCAAACTTTTTGGATACTAGAAATAACCATTTTATTCATACACAGATTTGGGTGCACTTCCTGACTGGAATTCCATTTTTCTCCCTTGCACACAAGTGTTGATTTTCTCTTTGCTCTCTCAATGACATTGCATTTCAGATGACAATGGAATTATTCACTCACGATTTGGGAATTCAGAGGTCATGAGGAACAGCTGACCAAACAAGCTATATTATTGAGTTTGGGGAAGATGGGATGTTTTATGGGGCTGATAGCCAAGCTTAGCTCAGAGGGTGGTCATAGCACCCTAGTCCACGTTCGCTTACAAGTCCATTTAATAAACCTCAACTCCTCCATAAACTCGGTTGTCACTCAGGAGAAAAGTTTCCTGATAGACAGACTGCCAGAGGAAGCGGGGGCTGCAGGCTTCCCTGCTCCACAGAGTCTCCTGAAGACAGCTCTCCTCTCACTGAATCTCTAACCAGGCCTCCCACCCGGCAGAAAAGATCCTGAAAGAATGAGAATGACTTTTCAGCTCCTTTTGGGTGACATCTTTTGACCTCCAGAGAGATTTTGGAAGAGGTCAGAGCCAAGTGAGTTGAGCCTGGACATTTGTCATCAGTTAAAATGACCTAACCTTCTCTCTCAAGGAGCCGCTTAGGAGCTTGACTTCTTCCCGAAACTTCCTGAAGCAGTCTTCAGGTCTCCTGAACTTTGAACTCCCCCTTAAATCACCGCCAAGAACAGTGACACGCTCTGGCCTATGTCTAGCTTGCCGCAAACTAACCTGTATCCCAGTCACCTGCCCTGAATGGCCTGCTTGGCTCTCCTCTATGGCTCACACTCACCAACTCCCTGGCCATGCCCTGGGCTGGCCGCCGGGCTCCCAGGCTGAGGGGCCAGCAGACACCCCTCCCTCACAGCCCTGCTGCTGCTGTTTCAGCTGCCAGGACTCCGAACTCTCTGGCATGTCTGTACCAAGAGGGCTTTGGCTCAATCCAGCCTGGCGTTGTTCATGCTTAGATAATGACCTTGAGCATGCTTGCTGTTCTCCACCCCTAAGAAAAATTCGGCCCGTGGCTGCCAAGGAGGATGTAGGTCTGGGCACCCGCGCTGGCTGGGGCTATGGATTGCCACGTGGTTTGAGTAAACCACATGCTGGGCCGTCCCAGGAACTCATCATATGCTAGTCGCTCATGTTGGATCAGAAACATGAGCAAGTTTCCTGCACTTTTTAGACAACTACCAGCAACTGCTTTTTTTCTTCCTGTGTCACTTTTCATTTTTAAATTTATTTGTTACTTTTGTACTAAACCAGAATCAGAGCTGGATTCTCATTACTTCCAAAAGACCTGTGTTAACCCTCTCTCGATGACAGCTTCTAATTATATTTTAGATGTAGAGTGAGGAGAACTGTAGCCTCTCTCTGTTTTTTCAGTTACTTTGAAAAAGGAGACGTGAGCCTGGTCTTGCTAACCCAGGCAGTGGGTGGAGGCTGGCCTTCCCTTAGCGTCTACCCTGCGTGCGAGGCCAAGAATGACTTCCAGTTGGTTTTAGCTTTAAGTTGAGTCAGAGCCCGACCTTCTCTAGAATGCGGATGGAGCTCACGGGCAACTCTGCCACATGTCTCAGCTGTTGACAATGCTGCCGGCGTGATGTTTTCAGATGGACACTCACTTGCTTTCTTGGCTGTGAGGAGACTCCTGGGCCCTCGCTCGCTGCTCTGTGGTCACTGTGGCAGGTAAGCAGAGTAACTGCAGAATGATTTTGGATGTGGTGGGTTGTGGGTTGAAGGGATCACCTTTCAGGTCAGTATTTTGGGAATACTGGAAGTGAGTTCTGCAAGAGGGAGTAAACATTACGTGGAGGAAGATGAAAGCCAAGGGAGTAAAAGGCAAAGGAAAAGATAGAGAAATAGTCCTATTTAATGAGTTTTGACTCTATGCCAGGTACTCTACGGAGCACTTGGCATGGACTGTATCTCGTTTCATCCTGAGATGTAAGAGCTGACTCCCTATTTAACACAGAAATATTAAGTAACTTGACAGTGGTCTCCAGTCAGTCAGTGAGAGAGGTGGGACTCAGGCCCGTGTTGTTAACCACACGACACTGTGAGAAGGATAACCGCTCGGCTACTCAGGCCTTTTTTCAGCTATCTCTAAAACATAATCAAAATTGTTAAAGTTAGAAGAAATTTGGGGGACCAACTAACCCAACTCCTCTATTAGATGAAAAAAGAGACTCAAAGAGGGAGAGTGGCCAGGCTTGGTCAAGATAACACTTCTTATTAGAGCTGAACTGAGAACAACTCTCCAGTTGCCTGAATCCCTATTGAATAGTCTCGGGATAACCGGCTCGAGGATTTCATAGCTTTTGAACTTGTATTTTTTTTTTTCTGGAAACTAGCCCCCCCCCCCACTTCCCCTGGGGTAGACTCCTCTTGCAGAACAATGTTTTTCATATTGGCTCAAATAGCTTGTGTCTGGGAGATGTGCATCATGCCCACCTCTAAGATAACAGGAAATTAGAGCTGGGACAAGAGACTTACTCTTTTTTAATCAAGTGCAAAGAAGCTGCCGACTCATCATGTCAGCCCACTGTTCTGAAACTTCTCTTTCTGAGGTCACCAATGGTTTCATAATTACTAAATTCAAAGAACATTTTTCTAGACTTATTTTACATATGGCACTTTATATTATTTGTCAGAAATAAAGTTTCATGCAACTCTCTCCTCCTGTCACATCTCCTCTCCTAATTTTTCCTTGTTTCTTTCCATTCCTCTTCATTCTTCTTCCCGAGATGCTATTTTTCTGCCTGTCTTTTAAATTTAACTGTTCTGTCGAATTCTGACCTCAGCTCTCTGCTTCTCTCTTTTTATAAGCTGAACCTGTTCATCTTGTTTAAACAAATCAGAATTCTTTCCAAGACCATAATAAATGCTCCCCCATCCCTTTTCATTGTCCAACTTTACTTGGTCTTCAAAATTCTTGGAGACAACTATAGTCAGTGAACAGAAATGGATAAAAGTAAAGTTGGACCTCTATAACCAGGGACAAGTTCAGAAAAATGAGACATTGGGTCAGTTAGGGTCATCTGTTTTCATGAAAACCAAGAAGAGTCTAACCAGCATGCTTGGGATGAAGAGGATTTAGGAAGAAACCTGTCCTAGGTAATCTGGGCAAGATATACTGATAAAGTGAAATTTGCTCACAAAATTCAGCAGTGGACTTAATATTTAGCTAGTAAAAATAATTGTAAAATAATGTGTAATTTTGAGAACTTTAACTTGAGCGGAGAATTTGGAAGGGGCTGAGTTCCTGTTGGGGTTGGGGAGCCAGTATTTTATTTCAAAATCCATGACTCCTTCATGGCTCCTGGCTGACATGGCTTGTTAACAATTCGGTCTTACTTCCAAAGCTAATTGATTGACGCTTTTGTTTCGTAGTTTTCCCACGTCGCACCAAAGGAGTGGATACCTAATTTTACCTTTCTTTTTGTAACTTTCTAATGTTTTTAAAGCTTTCCACCATAATTATGAAAGACATTGTGGGGAATCTGGCTCTTGTTAAAATTAACCACCCCTGGGTGAGGCTCTACCATAGGGTGGCAGGTGTTACGACCATCAACAGCAACTGGGTCATGTCTGGTTTTGCTTGGTCTGAGACTACCACAGGTGACTGACTTGATCAATTGACCCCCAGAAAGTCAGAGAGGGAGTGTCTAAGGTGGTACACAGCCACAAAGTCCTTAAAACTTGTTTTCTTTTCATTTAACAGAGGAAAAATGGCTACTTTCCTAAACTATTAGTATTCTGGAGAACAAATTTAAAATTTAACTAGCCATGGAAATAGGTATTGATTTGAAGTAATGTTAGGTTCAGCTGGAATATGTCAAAAGCAAAGACTAGACTGTGAGGCTGGATCCACTTCTTGCACAGGATGCTTAACTTTTTGCTCTGTTTAAATTTCTTCTCAGTGTTGATCTCCTTCCCATATAGAAAGACACTATCTAAGGAGAAGTCTAAAACTTTCTCTGCCTAGAACCTTGAGGATGGGCGGAAAAGGAATGGATTTCTACTTATCATTTCAAGCAAACCTGAACTCAGGGAGATCATCTTCTTCTCTTCCTTTTTCCTTTCCTTCCTTCCTTCCTCCTTTCTTCCTTCCTTCCTCCCTCCCTCCTTTCCTCTCTCCCTTCCTTCCACACAGTTACAAGTGCCCTAAATCATCAAAGAATTTTATACTGTTCTAAACCCATAAACCTAATATTGCACAGACCAGAGGCCTCAGAGGTGTCCCTTGCTATGTCTCATTTTGTAGATGAGGACTGTGAGCTCCAGAGAGTAGAGAGTGGAACCAGATTTATGTTTCTTCCTTGTTCCACTCTGTCTTGGAGGAGACTACAAGAGGCACAGACACTTGCTTTTAGAAAGATCTCTATCAAAACGCTCCATAGGCTGCTTTATTTTTTCCGTTGTGAAGGTTGTTAAAACCAGCAGAGGGAAGTCATGACTGCCTTCCATTACTCACCAACAAACAGCTGGCTGTAGAGTTCCAGGCGGGTGTGACCTTCTGTTGGGGCCTTGCGGATCTGTTGTGGCAGCCGATCCACCTGCAGGCTGGCCTGCTTGACATTCCTCTCTGCGGTGACCCGGTGCCACTGGTCATCATTGAGAGGGGAGGGCGACCTCACCACAATCTCCACTGGCCCATTTCCGACATCAAATGAAAAGGACACTTCTGTGGCAGCTGCAGGAGCAGAAAGCATGAAAGGTACATGAGTATTTTCCCCCCAGATACCAAATAGCAGTAAATTCTAGAGGAAAAACAAAGCAGGGAGAGAAAAATAATCTAAGCCCATCACTTGCTACAAAAGTGTAGGGCAAAATCATTTGAAGAAGGATAAAACATCAGTCCATTATTAACCATTAATAACCAAGGGGAGGAAAACAGACTTGGATTGGGGGCCAGTTAGACATTCATTTTCTACTTAGTCCTTAGAAGCCAATGGAGAAGTTACCATCATTGACTCTTTCCAGATAAGGAAAACGAGGCTTGAAGTTAAGTACATGTTGGATGTGGTAGATTCAGTGAGTGGTGGAGTCAGGATCTGAACTCAGGCTTGTTAGATTTCAGAGCCTGAGATCTTTTGATTCTAGACATAATGTAAGTTGTCACTAGCTCCTAGGGTAGTGACTTGTACCTGGAGAGCTTTATGAAATACCCGTGTCCAGCTCTGTTCCCAGAGATGCTGGCTCAGTTGGTCTGGGGTAGGCACTGGTATTTTTAAAAGCTCCCTGAAAAATATTGATATATAGCTAGAGTTGAGAGCTCTTGCTTTGGGGGGATTCACAAAACTTTCTTTCATAAATCTAATCATTGTGGCTCCAATCGAAAGTTAGGGAGCTATGGATTGCCGAGGCAACGTAGGTGACCTGCATCTTTTTTGGATCACTTGTGGCTATCTAAAAGGTCGCTCAAGATTCCCGCACAATGGCCCCTTTCTGGAATCATTTATAACCCATCGGGATGCTGGATCCTTCTCAGAACCTACCCTCCAGCACTGACCACAAATCATTCTTTTTACGTAGATCTGTTCCGAATCAACCTCCTGTAATAAATCACCTTTCAACAATGGAAAACTGGATTAGTAGGTTGCTTTGGTAACTTCGGTTGTAAGCAGCTTTCTACTTCATATTTTAGGTTTTAAGTTCTTCAGTGACCACCTAGTGCTTTAGAAACATGTCTTTTAAATGTATATTTTTCTTGCAATTGGCAGGAGAGGCAGCTGAACGCTGAAGCAGAATGCACGTCCCTGCTTCCCTAGGCTCGGTGAATTCTTTTCCACATTAGAGATGTGACACACCAGTGCATTTCCTAACTTTGCTTATAAAGAGATTCAGCCCCTCTATCTATCAATAAGCCTTCTGCCTAATCTCTAAGCAGTTTAATTAAATATCTGTCATTTTTTTTCCTGGGCTAATGGAAAATTCAGCTTCTTTGGATTGGTACCATTTTGAGATGATGTTGCAAGCAATCAAACTTCTAATTTAAAAACCGCAGTGGGCTAGATTCTCGCAGGACCTAGACCGTTCCTGCCTCTGAGTCAGGCCCCTCTGAAACCTGCATTAACTTCATTGAACTGCAGGGATATTAGAAGCTCAATTTAATCAACCTAATTGTACCAGGGAATTTTGATCTTTTATGTCGTTAGAAAGAGAACTTTAATTTTAACACCTGTGGTGATTCCATAAGTGCTCTGGTAAAATATCTCCTCTGAATTAGGAGCTCTTGCCTCCAGGGTCATTGTGACTCGACAGAGGCCAGTGACCTTCATCAAGGTTTCTATGGAAGTATGATCAGAATGACTCAGGGACTGAAAGATCTTTCCCTGTATTTCCGGCATAGTCAAGGGGGAAAAATAGCCTCCGTTTTAAGATTGAATCTGTGCTGTTCTTGTAGTGCTATGTTTTAGCAGATGCATTTTTAAATGTAAGTTATCAGAACAGCATGAGAACAAGGCTTCCTGAGCTAAGTAGGAAAGATTGCTTCGTTTTAAAGGCATCAACAGCCATCAGGGACATACAATTTAGGGATAAATTGAGTTTAACCCTAAGGTTTGACTCGGAGGGATAAATGCTGCTCTGATTTACTCTACTCCTCTCTTCCTGCTCTGATGAATTCTTCACCAGTTCTTCAAATTGTCACCATTTGGAAAAACCCTGACAATCCTAGTTAACTAGGAAATATCCATACTTTTTCCCCCGCTTGTCGCGCTAGATCCCCTATTTCTTCCTCTAGCCCATGGTCTTAACATCAACATTTCCCTCTAGAGAAGGAAAGAAAGTCTCCAGGATCCTCCCGTAGCTCAGTCCTCTGACCCCAGTTGGGTGCAGTGAGAGGGACTCAAGGTCAGGGGCCTCTGAGAACAGAATCTTCCTTAAAGAGCCTCCATTCAGGCTCTGTTGAAAAGAAATTCACAATTTTAGCACACCCCACTTCCCTTCTGTTGCTTCCTGAGGAAGGGGCTGCAAGGTGCGGTGTGAGAGTGAAGGAAAGGGCTCCTTTTTCTCAGTCATTCAACGTCAGCTTCCCTGACATTGCTAAGGGACGCCTTTGAGAAAGTTCAGTTTGTGGCTGATTACTCTTGGTCTTCTGGGTGACAGAAACTGACATTTTAAAAGAGATAATTAGAGAGTCAGTGAGCAAATAAAAGGGAGGCAGCATAAAAGACACCAGAGCCAATGACACTGTTCTTACTGAATGTGTGTCTCCAGTTGGAGACTGAAGTGTTGCCCTGTTTCTGCCTGTGGAAAAGGAATTTCTTACACACTGAAACTATTCTTATTTCCAGCAATAAGTATTTGAGAGTTGGATGTATCTAGCGTGGCCCATTGGAAAGAACACTGTAGCAAACACCGATGGTCGCTTTTCTGTTAGTGGCAAGAACTGGGAAGCACCTGGGATTTTACCCAACTTGCAAACTAACAAGTTAGCCTGCTATAGTTTCATAGATGCTGGCAGAGGACAGGAGACTCCCGGGTCAGAGACCAAGGGCTTTATCATTCACAGCGCAGCAGGCAGCATGAGCTTCATATCCACATTGGCTTCTCTTGTCCCCAAGTCCCACGTGGGCCATGTGGAGCAGCCAGATGGATGCTGTGTATGTAGTGAGTTTGCGTTGCAGCCGAGGAACCCTGAATTTAGGAAACCCTAATCTTTTAAAGGGGCTGCTAGCAAACCTGCTCAACTTTTGCCCTGAGGAGACATTAGCCTTATTATCCTGGTCAGGAAACAAATCTACCCTCTGTTCTGGAGGAAGACACTATCTCTATCTCCCAAGGCTGTTTGCTACACATACATCCTTAAAAAGATATGAACAAAGCTGTCAGTGCCTCTTGCTCAGAAGATAAGCAGAAATGAGAGAGACCCATGGAGAATTCCCCCCCCCCAAAAATTAGCCACTTGCTCCCTCCTTTTCCTTGTGAACTGACTCAATTTTGCCTGAGAATCTATGTGCTTCCATACGACCCTATGTTTCAGGTAAAGCTGGCCCTACCCCAGGCCCAGAGGGTGAACCTGGATTTGTCTAAGTCAAACGTGACAGGTCCATGCTCTTTGCCGGTAGCCCACTTAAGATGGGACCTATCATTTCCTCCTGGCCAATAAGACACGAGGGGAGTCTTTAGGGGCCCTTTGGGATTATTAGCTCATAAGAGAAGAGATAGTCGGTCCCTTTTCTGTCCCTTCATCTTGGGTGGAGGTTGTGGTTCTTAATGTTGCTGGAGCCATCTTGCAAACATCAGACACACCGAGGAGAACAGGGAGGGCATTGGGATGAACCTGGGTCTTTGGTGACACTGTTCAGCCCCTCAGAGACACCTTAAGACTTTTTAGGTGAGACATCCATTCTTGTTTAGGCCATCTTCATTGCAGTAGGAAGCATCTTAACCGACATAAGGAAAGGTTTGGGAATCAGAATATATGAGTTCTAGTCCTAACTTTGCCTTTTCACCTTTTTGGGTCTCAGTTTACCAGTGTCTGAAATGAGGATTACATCTATGGTTTTACAAGAGTTTCTGTGTCCAAAAATGTATTTGAAAACACTGAACTAGATGATCTCTAAGGTCCCTTCAAATGCCAACATTCTGTCATCAATTTCCAAGAGATTCTAAGAGAAATAATAAAATGAACTATAGCTAGACTTCGTGGGTAGTTTTAGATATTGAGTCATTACAGGGAGAAAAGAGAGACATTAAAAGAGGAATGTACAAGGTGGCACATTGGCATCAGATACGAGTATGGATGGCAGAAATTACCTTTGAATAAATCTGGACAATGACTTCATCTGAGTGAGTTAAAACAATAAATGGGTCAAAACCATGGACAGCTCTTGGTATCCTCCCCCTCCTTCCCCCACTTTCATGTGTAATTCCAGCAGGTGGCACTATTTGCTCTCATTCTGACTCATCACCAGTTTTCTCAAATCACTCCAGGCTTAATGTATTGAGTGACAAATTTAACAACTGACCAGAATAGTAGACTTTTTGGCTCTGAGTTCTCCCAGCAGATGAAGTAATATTTAGACATTAGACTCAAAGGGTCAGTTGGAAGCAGCAGAAAAAATCTGGCCATTCAATATAGAATAGGTAAAGAGAAAAGACAAGGAAAGATACACATAGTGAGCATGCTGAGAAGGGCAGCTAACACCGTTGCAGTTTTGATAATGATTTGTTTCTTCCGTTCTAAAATGAAGTTCAAGGACTGATAGCTTCCAAAGTGCTATTCTGTGCAAAATCTCATCTGACCCATACAACAACACTGGTATTAGGCAGGGCAGATATTTTAGCCCCACTCCACAGTGGAGAATGTTACTAATATATTTTCTTTTTTATGAAGGAAGGGCTAAGTGTACGTCAGGAGACAAAAGGATGTATGCACCATGAGAGGGCTGTAAGAAGAGGCAGTTAGGCTGAAAACGAGGTCATTGTGGGAATCAGGGAGATGAGGAAAAGGAGAAGAGGTTAAGAGGATACCTGTTCCTATCTAAGGCCACGTGCTCCGCCTGTACACTGGATGGCATCCGTCCTTTCTTATCTACTCAAGGACATCACTCCAGCAATTCTCCCCTCTCTTCCGCAGCATCAATAATTTGTCTCTACTGGATCATTCCACGTGAACATGTTGCCATGTTTCTAATCTTAAGAGCCACCATCACTACAAAACCCTTCTGTCTCATTTCTTTGCTTCCTTTTGTTACCAAATTCCTTGAAAGAGCTGCCTGCACTCTCTGTATCTCTCTCTGCTCCTCTTAGTCTTTCTTTAACCCCATCACAGAGGACTTTCTCCTTCACTACATGGTGACACTGTTCCTGCCCCAGGGCCGCAGCACTTACTGTTCCCTTTACTCAAATAACTCTATAGCTGTTCCTTTACTGCTCTGCTCGCAAGTATTAGAAATTCCTTCCCTAAACACTCTATGTTAAATAGCAAACCCCTCTCTCAGCCGACTTTTCTCTTTTATCCTGATTTCTTTCATCTGTGTAGCATGCATCACCATCTGGCACAATGTGTATGTGCTCTTGGCCTCGCTAAAGCAGAGGCATTTTCTGTTTGTTCATTTTTGTTATATCCTCAGCATGTGGAACAATGCTTGACACAGAGTAGGCACTCAACAATTTATGAATGAATGAATGGATGGATGAGTGAATGAAAGGATGAACAGGGACATTCCTGCCAAGGAGGCCAAACAATTATAATACAGATACTCTGAAAAAAGAAATCCATTCATTTTCCTAAGGCAGACCATAATTCAGCACACTGGCAGGCATAAGGAATGCCATTTTCTATTCCACAAGTATCTTCCCTGAGAGTATAATGTAACTTAATGTATATTTTCTCAGTCTAGGAACATGATACATTAGTTATGTCTGTTTGAAACAAACTGTGCTAAAGGTTGTTCCCAAATATATCATTTCTGAGGAACAAAGACTTGTCCTAGATAAACTCAGCAGTGGAGCCAGAAGCAGAATTTTCTCCTATTTCTACATCTCATGCTACTTTCACTCTACTATTAGGAACAAAGACCTACCCTCAGTCATAATTAGATTTCTCAAATTTTGGCCTACATAAGAAACTGCTAAAGGAGCATGCTTGAAATACATATTCCAAGGCTCCTCTAATAGAGATTCTGATCAGTAAGTTGGGATCAGACCCTGGAGTCTATATTTTGTTAATGCCAGGTGACTCTGGTGCAAGTGGTCCTGGAGTTCTACCTTGAGAAACACTAGGATTACCAAGTTTCATTCTGGTAGTAAGGTCCTAGGAATCTTTTATTTCCTTGTCATCAAGAGAAAGATTTTCAAACTGTGTAGAAAAGAGTTTGACCTTGCCAGAAGAGAGGTCGAGACTTTGCCCTGCTCTTTGGGAAGGTAATATCTGAACCCTTGGAATGTTATGTCTGATGGGAGTCTGTTTGCCTGGGAGCCTTGGGCCATGCTGAATTAGTCTAACAATGTGATTTAGGGTGGGCGCTGGCCACACCAGGTAGACCAACAACGTGATGTAGCGTGGGGGTTTGTGCCACACAGTTCAACCTCTGGTGAGGCAGGAAACTGAGGTCAGCCATGCGGGCAGTCAACCATTCCTATATAATGGAGCCTCAATAAAGACTCTCAATACTGAAGGTCAGGGGAGCCACCCCGGTTGGCAGTACCCCATGCATATTGTCACAATCAATTCTGGGAAAGTGTTGTGTCCATGACTCCACAGAGAGAGCAGACCTGGAAGCTGAGCATCTGGTACTTTTCCTCGTCTCTGCCCTCTGTGCTCCTTCTCTTGTCTGATTCTGATCTGTATTCTTTCCCTGTGAAAACCATAACCATGAATATAGCAGCCTTCGATGAGTTCTGTGAGTCCTTCTAGAGAATTATCAAAACCGAGGATGATTTTGGGGACCCTTTGAACTTGCAATGGGTGTCAGAAGTACATGCCATGTTGTGTGGGCTGTGGTCCCTCTAGTTTGCAGTTGGTCCTAATTTTCTGCAAAAACAAAAACAATCACTTCAATTTAGAAATATATGATTGAACCCAACAATGTTAAAACCGAAAGACTTCAGAGAATGGAGTCCAACCTCCAGGCCCACCTTCACCATCTAGATAAAGAAATCGAGTCCGTGATACGCTAACATCCAGTTATAACTAAGTATAGAACTTCTGTTTTTCTTACTATACTGTACTGCTTTTCATATTATGAAGGAAATAAAAAATAACCTATTTTTCTTTTATTTTAGTCTTAGTTTGTGAATATATAAATTTTTTAGAGCCAAATATGCATATTCACACCCGGAAACTCAGTGTTAAACACATCTGAAAATGAACACTGGCAAGGAAAATATATTCGAGGTCTTTTGGAAATTCTTCAAGGAAGTGCCTGGAGCTTAAGAATCAATGTTATGAACTCATTTTAAAACCTCTGGTATCTTGATAACCTCTTGAGTATGAAAAATATTTCTCTTTATGTATTCTGGCCTTTAAGCTTTTTATTATGGTTAAAAAATAACTTCACAAACAAAGGCATCCACAGAGAAAAGGAAGCAAAAGGGAGTTACCACTGGCCATGCAAAAACAGAGAGCTGCCTTTAAAATGCAAAGCCTCTCTAATTTTAGTTTTCTCCATGCATTTAACCACCTTCTGAGAATGACTCCTTGAATATTAATGGACCTATATGATTTATAAAGGAAAAAGACAAAAATCTTTCCACAATGACATGTGCTGTGAAACTTGTCCTCAGGAAGGGACATAGAGTCAGTTTTCAATGCCCCCGTGTTTGGAATCAGTGGAGACTTGTGTGCTGGGCAGAGAGCACCCAGTTTGGAAGAACAGATGCAGGTTGCAGCTGGAGACTGGGAGGAAAAGTGTTTGTGATAAAAGGAAATGTAGGTACTTCTGTAGAGAAACTGTGAAACTGGATGCCTAAGGATTCTCTAGAGATGGAGTGGAGAGCAAATTGAGGGGGGGATGAATGTCAAAGAAACTTCTCTCTTGACCACAGGCAGGTTGTGCAGCAAAAGGAGAAACACTGAAGGAAAGGTGCTCTGGGGGAGGACTGGGGTAATTTACTGGGTTGTTTCCTGTGATGTCAGAGAGAGCAGGCTCACTGAGATACAGTGCTTTGGAGAGTTCAAGGAGAACAGACTGCAGGGTTTGAGGTCCAAAGAGGTCATACAATCAGATGCTGAAGCAGCTTGAATTGGCAAAAAGCCAATAGGTGTTACCTTGGACCAAGCTGAAGCTTTTAAGGAGACAATATAACTGTCAATTAATTAATTGTACCTTCTAAACGACTGAGCTATGGATGGCTTTGCGTATGGGGACACTGACAATGAGGAAAAGCCAAAGACAAGATCCGAGGAGGAAAGGATGAGACTTTGGAAGGACCGTGCCTGCTGGGAGAGCTGTGAATAAGCCTATCAGAAGGAAAACAGACAAGGAGATGTCTGTTTCCTGGTTGCTATGGACTGAGTTTCATCCCAGCCTATATGGTATATCATAGACACTGCTTTTTTTCTCCCTGTTTTGTAGCAAATTGTTTTTTATCTAGCATATCCTTTCAATGCCAGCTTGGTATCCAGCTTGGTATGACTTCAGACAAAACCTCTCTAATGAAAAAAAAAGTGCCAAATGAAGATTCTGTATTCTACATGCTATGGACACAGAATATAAAAAGAGATTTATCCTGTTTTCCATTACAATGCCAGATGCACTTCAGCTACAGTGTATTTGCAGTATCTGGCAAATAGTGGAGAAAAAGTGAAACCATGTCTCCGGGTCAACGGAGATTTTAAATGGGAATGCAGAGAGATGAGAGAACAGGGGAATCACTTTCTTTCTGCATAACAAGCTTTCTTGAAGGTGAAAGACTTCTGTCAAAGGTCCTTTTTCCCTGGAATCTTTGTAAGAGATGCATACCTGACCTTATTATCTTAATAGTTTTTCTTTAGCTATGATTACTTAAATTTGTTCTTTATCTTTTATTTAGTAATGTATATTAGAAATGAGGAATCTTAGGGTTGAATATTAAAAATACAGGACCTTAGAATCCCAGGGTTGAAAGTATGTTAGGAAAATGCTCAATTAAAGTTGTAAAATAGTTAATAGACCCCTAAGGTCATATATTTCCACCTCTGAAAAATGACAGGAAATCACAGTGTTCCTTATGGTTTTGTTCTGGCATTTCAGATTATAAAAGCTGAAGAGATAACCCTCCTGATTATATTGCATGAGTAAATATTTTGCCTCCCTAAAGACTGCACACACCAAAAATGTGAGAACATTTTTAGGGCCAGTTTGTGCAAAGTTCAAACGACCATGCTTACTTTTTTCACGGCTTGATGAACTAATGCAACATGGTTTCTGTCTAGAATAGCTCCTTTGAGAGAACAGTTGTGGGTAGGTTTGAGCTACTTGTCAGCCTCTGCCTCAGGCTGGTTTGACATACTCTCAATAAGGTGAATGAATGGACCAGTATGGGGATAGGATCATCCATCAGGAGCACTGTCCTGCTGGCACATCGTTGTATGGCCTTCCATTGTCATCATTTGAGCCTGTCCTGCTGCTTGAAGCTGTGGTGTGTGAGCAAGCCTTAAATAGCAATAGCGCACTGCACACTTAAAGTATGCAGGCTGCTACTGTGTGGTACGATGGTCTGAGAATTAGTAACAGGAAGCCAGTAGAACAGAATGGGTGAAAATCTATCTTTTATAAGTTTAGCCCCAAATAGGAGATCGTTGGTTAAATGGAACACTTGGCAATTGAGACACTGTGTTTCCCAATCTTTTGTAACCCATGCTCCCATTTGTTGACATAATAATCTAATTATCATCTCCAGGTGCTGATCTGCCCAGATGTAGGAGGCTGATGGGGAATAAAACAAACCCCTGAAGATCTCAGATAAACATCCTACCAGCCAATAACGTTTTTTTTGTGCTTTACATGCTGTAGGTTGTGTAACAAAAACGATAGCTCTTTTTGTTTTGCTTTGTAAATACAAAATTATGATTTTCTAAACTACACATTCACTCTTGGAGATTCTGATATAGTCTTTGCCCTCAGTTGAGAAAAAAATCATTGTTGTGGAGTTTAAAAAAAATTGAACTGGAAATGTGTTTCTAAATTATTGCTACATGAAACAAGTAGGTTACAAACAGTATGTACCATATGATATCATTTCTGTAAAAAATTACATATAAGTACATAGAAAAATATTTGGAAATGTACACACCAAAAGACTAGTATTAAATATATTAGAATGTGAGATTGTAGCTGATTTTTTTGTTTATTCTTTTGCTTCTCTGGATTTTTAAATCATTCAACAATAAACAAACTATTTGTATAATTTTTAAAAGTTCCATCTGATAATTTTCACTTCTTTTGCAAAAGTTGGTGACATTTTAAGCAACTCTATTCTATAATTTTAAGAAGTGCTTAATCAGAGAGATTAGTTAATCAAAATGCAAAGAATGGGATTTCATTTAAATATAGGAAATTAGGGGGAATTTAAAACTAGATTGAAACATTCCTTCCTACTTCTTTCCCGTTTGTAAGATAACTGGGAAGATAAAAAAAGAGAGAGAGAATGGTCAAACTTTACTATAAAATAATTTTGAACAAGACGTGAATTTTTTTCCTATTAAAAATGGCTAAAAATAAGGGCATGCTGTTTTTCAAAGTAAAATCCTCACAGGTCTGAAGTGCCAGCATGTTCAGAAGTTTAAACTAATGTATACAGGAATTGGAATGCAAGATGAGCATAATTCAGTGTTATAATTACACTTGACAGATATACACTGCTTCTATTATTCACTGGCTCTGGTTGCACTTATCCAGAAAGACTCCCTAGAATACTAACTATCTATCACTCTTCTTGAGAAGTCATTTGGCATTCTCATCAGAGGAATCAAATTCAGAGATGCAGAAAACCAAATCTGATCATTTTAACACTATCCACAAAGGCAAGTAAAACGAGCCATTTCCTAAGAGGCCTTGGTCCAGCCAGCTTTCTTTTGTCAAACTGTTAACACCGATATGCGGGTGGGTCATACTTTAAAGAAAAATGTCTTTTAACTGGTCCCCGGGCTTTAGCTGTATTCTTTTCAATTCCTCAGACGCTCCATGATCTTCCTCCTCTACTTGCATTTCTCTATGCTGTTTACTTTCTGGAAAAATGCCTTTATCTCATTTATTTGCCTGTCGTCCTTCAGGGCAAATCAAGTGCTGCACCTTCTGGAAACCTACATCGATGTCTTTAGGCAAGGTTAACGCTTACTCCTTTTTATTGCCACAGTACCTGTGGCGGATACTGAGAACTTTTCATGAAAAGTTCATTTTCTCCTTTCCAGCGTTACCGCTGAAAGGCTGCCACCCATCCAGGAGCTGTTTCCCGGTCCCCAGGCACGTAGGTGGAGCCACATGACTCATTACCACCAATGGGACGAGAACGAAAGGAGTGTGTGTCACCCCTGGGTAAGAAGAGGGAATGCTTCTCCACCTTCCCTTTCTCTGTCTGCCAACTGGATTTGGAAACTCCAAGGCTCTAGGAGATTGTGGAACCACAAGACTAAAGGAGCCTTGATCTCTAAATTGCCGTGTGGAAGGACTTGGTGGAACAGAAGCAAGTATATCAGACTGTTGTATAGTCTCTGAAACCTGGGGTTTTATTTGTTACAGCAGCTCATCTTATTCATAAATAAGAATATATCTTATTCCTAAATCTCTTATGACCTTATCACATTTTTTTCATTTATTTATAAGATTTAAAAAGAAATCAACCAGATGATCTTCTCCATCAGACCACTGGAATTATGAAGGGATAAATTGTGTTATAATGGTCTTATTCTATTTTCAATACCCAGCTCTGTGTCAGAAGATTATAATAGTCATAAAATATGTAGGTTGTAATATTACACTTGAATGAATTAGTGGAATTCTGTAGTTCATAGAACTATGAGTTTTAGAGCAAAGAGAAGTGACTGTGAGCACGTGGGAGCCTTTAGACTGGTCCATGCGCCTGTGAAAGTCCAAGGCATCTCCTCTACTAACCCCACCAAACTGAGATGCCAAAGCAAGGAGAGGCAGGACTGTGCATGGACTATAAGGGCAAACAGAACTTTCCCTATTGGGAAGTTTGTCGAGGACGAGCTCGACTTTCAGAATATGGGAAGAAATTCCCTTTGTTCTTCAACATTTCTGTTCTATATTGAACGGCCTCCAGAACCCAGAACCCAGAACCCAGACTTCCAACTGGTGCTGCAGCTCTGTTTTTCAGCCACACTTGAAAAACAAACAAACAACAAAGCTCTTCATGGTTAGCCATGGAATATGAGTGCCATATACAATGTTATGTCTATAAGAAAATACATTCCAGGTTCTAAATAACCAGCTCAGAAACTCCTAGAACACAGTCCCTTTGCAAATCGGGAAGTACCTAAACTAGAAAACGAAAATAAATAAATAAATAAAAAGGTAAAACTGAATATGATAGAGATAGAAACAAATCTTCTTTTCCTAAAATATTTAAGAATATATTTCAGGGCCGGCCCGGTGGCGCAGCGGTTTAGTCCGCGCTTGGCAGCCCGGGGTTCACCGGTTCGGATCCCGGGTGCCCGCGGACGCACTGCTTGTCAGCCATGCTGTGGTGGCATCCCATATAAAGTGGAGGAAGATGGGCACGGATGTTAGCCCAGGGCCAGTCTTCCTCAGCAAAAAGAGGAGGATTGGCGACAGATGTTAGCTCAGGGCTGGTCTTCCTCACAAAAAAAAAAGAATATATTTCAGCTATGACCCTAGCCCTGTATTAGATTTCATGTAAGCCCTTATGTTTTTCCTTGTGCCCTCAAAGTTCTTATCTTGACTGCTATTAAAAATTATCTTGTAATTTGAGCAAAATGTGTCTTTAAAAAGATAGCTCCCTGAATTCTTAATTTGTAAAAAACTGTTTTTGTAAGGTTTCCAGTTGAAATCCAGTTAGCCATTGTTTTGTCACATGGTTTTAATTTAGGTATTTGTCTGATGACTTGTAAAAACCTAGCGTTGTTGTACTTAACAGTTGTCTTTGGCCTTTTGAGATAGTCTTGGTTTCAAGCTATTTCAAGTAATCGTCCTCAGTCACTCACTATATTTAAATGAAGCTCTGCTCCCTGGTTTATTGTATCGTCTTCTTTTTTTTAACCAGCTTTGAATTAATTGGTCCCAAGTGTCACCCTCAGTTGAATCAATTCTCCAGCATTGGTAACATGCACTAACTGATGATGGCACCAACTCTTCCTTCTTGAAGCATTTGTTTTTATGAAAATATCAAGCCTGCAGAGACACAGTCAGCGTCTAGAGTAGCAGATGTAAGGTCTCTAACCTTATTATAACTCCATATGTACATCTCTACTTTTCTCACTAATCCATGTGTTTAATATTGAGTAATAATAGCACACTCTTTCTCCCTTCTCTGTCTCAGATCAGACTGCATGAATTCAAGCTTCTTTAGTCTCTTCTCCTCTTAGAATGTCTGCTGTCTTCCAGCTGGACATAGGCAGGCTGATTCTAGCAGTTGGTCTTTTTGACACTTTAACATGCCATCTTTTTGAAGGGAAAGATTTTGTGGCCTACCGCACACAATAAACAATGCAGAAAACATTAGAACCAGAGAGGACAAGAGAGAAAAAAATTCCATCAGAAAAAATCTCCGTGAAACTTTAGCATTTCTCTATAGCGAGGACATACAGCATATACTCTATGCAGATAAACACTATGTGAAGATGCTCTCTAATGAGGGCCGGTCCCTATTATGTTCCAGGCAATGCACCGAATTAATTGTCTTGTAGAAATTTTGTTAGTTTTAGGAAAATGAAAGACTGGTTTTATTTATGTTTTGTATTTTAAATGTAGATGCTGTAAAAAAAATCTTTTGTGTGGGCAGAATTTCAATGGGGGACTGGTCTTCTAAAGATGCCTCTAGAGTGTGGAGAAAGTCAGGACCACAAGCTCTGTAGAGAGAGGTGACTCCTTCTGACCAACTTAAGAGGAATTCCCAACTCCTAGAAATTTGCAGATCAGCAGACACGGGTAGATCAGTAACATCTAAGGTAACTTGGGCAATTTTTCCTATCAAGAGGACGTCCTGCTCTAAAGTCTATCCTTATAACTCTAGGGCACCTATGCCATATGCTCAAATAACTGTCTCTTCAGTAAGACTGGCAAAGAAATCTGAGTAAATTCAACTTAACTCTGTTATTTACCAATTACTTGTATATCTTTTAATAGTTAATAAAATACAGACAGCTAATATATTAAATAGCTTTAATTTAGCATAAATTTCATCTTTAATTTACATCTCTACTTTTTTGGATCCATATTTGAAATAGAAAATTTGAAATCAGAAGCTTTAGAAAATTTTAAAATTAAAAAAAATCACAATGGTGTTCCTATTCTGATTTTTAAAATATTTTTTGAGGCAATTTTTTTTCTTATGTGTTGTAATGACCAAGTCAGAATCATCCTTTAGATCCCAAATCTTGGATTGAACTCATAGTTAGACTCACAAAGTAGTAGAAACACTAAAATTCTTCCTTAATCTAAGTTGATAACCTAAGTTGGCTTGGATAATTAGAAGAAAAAATCCAGGCACTAACTCCTGATTTGAATTAATAAAAACTCACAATGTATATAAAAGAAAAAACACCCTAAATAACACCCCAATGGCACCACAGGCCAGTTAAGTGGAATTAGACATTCCTCATGTCTATATAAGAGAAGCTCTTTTAATATAAAAAGTTGTTCCAATTCTGAAATAGTGGAAGATAAATTGCCATTAGTTTATTTCTTCTGATTCATCAGTTTCTGTATATTGCAGAATATTTTCTTCTCAGACTTTCTCAAGCATGTGTATTGCATCTTGGAAAATGAAAGTTTTTCCTTAATACCCTTTCCTAAGATTAGCAGGACATTAGACTGCTGCCTCCACATTTTTGTGGACATATGCCTGCTAAATGAAAATATTTTCCCTAAGTCATCCTGATATCTGAAGAGGCTCAAACTTGGTCAACATGGAAGCTTGTGTTGAAGTATTAAAACAGTTTCTGGTTGCTTTTCCTGAATGTTTCCTAGTCAGTCAAAATCCCCTTGTAAATTTCCCACTACATCCTCTGAAATCTCTTTTAAATTGTTAAACAAAAATAAAAATGCTATGGTCACTATTTATCATCAAATACTTCTAAAAACTTCCTTCCTCTGATTCCAGTTTACCCTAAGGGAAACCTAACCATCAGCACTGCAACTCCTTTACCCAGTGGCCCATATCTTGGGGCCAGGAGGGCATACATACCCTTCACTTCTCAGTGCTTCTTCCATTCTATGGCACTAAGAGCCTTCTTTCAGCAATGCGTCCGCCTGTGATACACCCTCTCCCCATTCTTATTACTGTTATCGTTTGAATGTGAGGACTGTAACATTTGGCTCACAGGCTCCCTGTCCACTTTGTCCCTTGCCATCGCCACTAGGGCCCTCAACAGTGGTGTGGATGACCCGCTAACACTCTGGCCTCCCAGTTCCCTGACTTTCTCCACAGCCTTTTCACACAACATAGAATCCCACCTGCATGGCCAGACTATGCTTCTTAGACATTCTTATCATCCAACTTGCTTTCCTATGAAATCCTGAATTCTAAAATTTCACTAACCACGATGTGTCTTTCCCCCTTTCCCCGTATTCTTTGTCATCATTTTGATCACCAGCCCCTCAATCGTGGTGAACTCCTTTTGCACCTAGATTTTTTTAGACTAACACCCCATTCATTCATTTCATTCACCCAGCAAATGCTTATTCAGCTCCTACCATGCGTCAGGCACTGTTCTGGCTCTCGGGATGCAATGTACAGTGTTCTATATCCCTCTCCACATCCATGTATGATGCAGCCACGTCTTTTTGAGGTATCCATGCCATCTATGACTCTGTAGTTTCTTCCTTCACCATCCTGAGCCTGAAGTGCTCTTTTCCTCTTATTTTGAGGCTCAGTTAAAATGATATATTCTCTAAGAAACCTTTTCTTACTCTCCAGTCAGAAGTAATTATTGCCTCACGTGGGTAACCACAGTATATTGCTTGCACTTCTAATATTTATTTCATCTTATCTGAAATATTGTTTTATATGCTAGTTCTCCCACTAGATTGTGTGTGCTCTGGGATGGGACTATGTCTTATTCTTCTTGTGTTCCCCTTTGGCACATACATAACAGGTACTCAATAAATAGTGGTTGAAATATTTAGATCACCGTATATTTAGAATCAGATGTGAGCCTTGCCTAAAAATCTTCACTACCTGTGTCACACTTCATACTCTAACAGAATCAAATGCTTGCAATTTCCCCAACACCCATCATGTTCCCCACTCCTTTGCTTCTGTTTATGCTTTGGTTCACATTGTCCCCACCTTCTAGAATTCTTTCCTCCTATGCCTTCATCTAGCTGACTTCTTTGCCGGTTCTTTATGAACCAATTCAGGCAACATCTCATCCTCCTCTTCATTCCCAGGATAGGTTGTGTACCTCTCCTCTGGATGTTTATAATACCTTATGCCTATAGTTGTAATTTACTTGTTGTATTTTAATGACCCTAAGCACCATATCTGGAATCAGCTGTGTAACCTGTGTGCCCCAGTTTCCTTATCTGTAAAATGGGGATAAAACTTGTTGCTGTGAAACCTAAAAATGTTAACACCTGTAAAAGCTTTAGAACAATGCCTGGCCATAGAACACTTTCAATAAAAGTTACGTATCCACACTATTACTAATGTGTTTGTCTCCTTCACTACGTGAGGGTGTTGGGTTCTTTTGTCTTCACCTTAGAATCTCCAGGATTTACTCCATTGCCTCTGATTCAGCAGGTGCTCAGTAAGTGGTGGCCCGATGAAGGGACCATGTCATGATCACCATCTTGGTCAGAAAAGGGATCTAGAGGGGTCAAGTTAGGGGTAACTCTATTAAACAGATACATCCATGGTTGTCAGTGAATTTTTTTAAGAATAATATTCCTCTGCCATCTCAAAAATACTGACAAACCAATAAGCAAACAAAAAAATCCCCAAATCACTTCTGATTTGGAAAGGGACCTACCAGTCTGCAGCGTATGCTCTCCTCCTTACTATGACCTGTTTCAGCCCCTTCAGATGTTCTGATTCTGGGTCTCACTCACTCCCACCTCCTGGGGACCTCACTGCTTCAGCCATGAGAGAGATCCTTTCTCTCATGGATCTCCAGTCTTTCCTTCTTTACCATATTTTTGCTTTAATATACATGCATGCTCAGGTCCTTACCATTTACAACAACAATAAAAACAATGAACAAAACCACCATCCCTTGATCTCCATATCCACCTCCACTCACCCCAGACACTGTCTTGCTTTTTGACAATGACCTCTACGTGTTAAACCTTATAGGCACTTTATGTCTTTATTTTAGTGACTTCTCAGCAGTATGGAACACTCTTTTCTTGTTCTTGAAATTGTTTCCTCATTTGATCCCTGGTATACCACTGTCTTCCTGCTCCTCTGCCAGTCTTCTACAAGCTATTTGTCCTCCTTCTCTCCCTTAAATGTGAGTTTCATTCTTGGGCATCTTGTCTCCTCTCTCTACACATTTGTTCTGGGCAATCTCATCCATGCTGAGGGCACCAAATATTTATTTCCTGATGATTCTCTAAGTGCTGATGACTCAGACCTCTCTATTCGGCTCCAGACTTGTATGCACAGCGTCCTCCAGATGTGTCCACTTGGATAGATGTTCCTATGTCCTGCAGATGCTCAAGCTCAGAATATCCAAAATGTAGATTGCATTTTGCCCTCAAATGCCATACTCCATAGTAAAAGGTGCTCAACCTACAGAATCATCAAAATCAGAAACGTTGGCTTCATTCGAGAACCGACTTTACTCTCACAACCATTTTGTTAGAATCTGTGGAATCTATCTCCTAAGTATCTCTCATATCTGCAACCCATTTGGTGGCTGTCTTCTCCTCTTTCCATTCACTCTGCCACTATCTTAACACAGGCCCCATTGCTTCTTGTCTGGCTTTCCATCTTTTCTCTGGTGAGTACAAATCTGAATGTGACAAGCCCCCTGCTCACCATGACTTTCAGGGTCAAGTCAAGTCAACTCTGCCCCCAGCACTGACCACATTGATGCTCTGGGCCCTGCTGCCCTTCTGGCTCTAGCTCTCTGCTGCCCAGCACACCAGGTTCCTGGCTGTATCTGTTCCCTCTTGAGTCCTGGGTTCAGTCCCTAACACCTTCAGTCACTGGCGTTCTCATCCTGTAATGTCTTTCCTTCCTGATCCCTGTTCTTCCCCAACCTTCTTCACCTTACTGACTCCCGCTCATCCATCAAGATTTAATTAAAGCATTACATTCCCCGGGAAGCACTTCCTGTCAATTCAGTCAGTTTTAACTCGGTGCTCTCATCCATCTCTCTCAATGTCACTGGGAGGCAGCGTGGTTTAGTGTTAATAGCAGCAACTCTGGGACAAACAAAAAATGTTTGGGATCAAACACCAGCTCTGCCACTTCCTGGCTGTGCGACCTTGGCAGGGCAACTTACTTTCCCCGTGCCTGTTTCCTCCTTTGTAAAATAGCGATATAAATGGTAGTGCCTGCTTCAAAGAGTGGTTAGGAAAATAAGTGAGATTGTTTATGTAAAATCCCTGCATTGGGGCCTGAGACATAATGAGTTTGAATAAAGCTGAGTTATTTTTGTTATTCTCATAACTACTGATTTACTTCTCTGCTTTCCAAAACAAACAGAAAGATCTTTGAGGGAAAGAAGCCACGCTTGACGTGACTATGTTCCCTCAGCACCTAGCACAGCATCTGGGACATAACAGGTAGTCACTGAATGAATGAATAAATATAGATGATAAGTAAGTGAAATATAACCTTAAATTTTACCTTTAAAGTAGCAAAAGAGTAAGATCGCTCTAATTTTATCATGTACGTTTTCTTACGTGTGCATTAAGACGTTGATGGTATAACTAAGTGTAACCGACTTACTGTTCTTAGAGTCAAGAATCTTCCACGTCTGACAGAAGGGCACCATGTAGTTAATTCACAGAAATGTTATTCGGGAAATCACCAGGTAGGCATGAACTGTGACAAAATTCCTTTGAGACACACGCGGAGAAACAAAATTTGAATTCCTATCAGAGAGACATCAGAAAGCCTAACACGTTAAAGTGGAAAAAAAGGTAGAGACAGTTTTAAGAAGTCTGCCTTCGGGAACCACCTTTCCTGAGTCCCCTCAGGTAGCCAGTCACGGCTGCAAAAGGTTTGTTAGGTTTGCAGAGCGACTCATCAGCGTAAAGGAGAAACCAGCTTGCCAGAATTCTCCGTCTCTACCCACTGCCCCATGAATCCCACAGAGAAGTGTCTGACTAGAGACATGTGATAGATGGGATAGTGGTAAGCCTCAGTCATGGCCATTTTTTCTCCATCTTCTTCATGAAAGCATCACTTCTTGTTTATTTTGAAGAAGTTTTTTTCAAATACAGAAATCTTCCTGCCCCCCCATAAGGCTCCATGGAACCCCAATGGAGATGTTAACATAGTGATGGGGATTTGATATCTCTGCCATTGAGGGGATCTTTACAAGGTATTTTCCCCCCCTTACTGGTTCCTAGAGGTTCCAGAAGACTCTGAGTAGGGACCAGCTTCTCATCTGTGCCTTGAATGTCCCGCATTTCTTTACCAAAAGTAAGCTCCGTGACAAAACAAGGCTGTCATTTATCCTCTGCCACAGAGTTTTCATATTGTAGAAAGACTGGGAAAGCTTTGAAAACTTCTCTGAAGATTTTTCATAATCAGAAATAAGGGAAATTCTATTATGGAAGTGCTGACGAGAAACACCTGCTCCTTTTACACCAGGTTTATCTTCTTTCCAACCCAGGCACGGGGTTTATAAACTACGGAGTATGAAACAAGGACAGGGAGAATCCAAGTAATTTTATAGAAACTTATAGAAATACTCAAATATAGAATTGTCAAGTTTTTTTTTTTTTTTTTTTTTTTGCCATGAGATATTTCTAAAATACAATCCAACTAATGTGGAAGTCAGAAAATAGTTCGATTCAATTAATTTGACTGTGAAAAGTGAGAAATCCCTTTTAAATAATTCCCACCCATAATTCAGAGACAGAAGATTTCTATTTATTTATTTTTTAATTCTAGGATAGAATATTCTCAGTCTCCCTTTCAACCAGATCTGGCTCAGATCAGATCTACAATGAGTATCCTCAGGAAGATGGTAATTACAGTCACTACTAGACACTGAAATCAATGCCTTATGAATATCCATGTTCTATTATCATAGCAATCGCCACAAATTGCCATCCCCATTTTACAGATTAAGAAATTGAGATTCAAAGAGATTAACCAATTTACCCGATGACTTGGATTTCAGCCTGAGAATGTGGATTTCAAAGTCTGTGTGCTTTTTGCTATATCACAGTCTACCATTTTACAAAAAGAATCCCAAAGGATTTCAGCACAAAGACAGTTACCTGAGATCCCCCTTTTAAAGACCACATTGCATAATTATAACTATAAAAGGAGAAAAATACTCCATCATATATTTTTGGGAAATGGGTTTGGGATCATTCTAAGACCAGACCTAGTAGCATAAGCACTCAGAAAAGGGGCACAGTCTAGGAGGAAGGAGACTTCTGATGTGGGGAGCAGGCACCAAGATGTCGTGTAGGGACATGGGGGCACTGACTGGTTTTCCCTCCTGGTCGCTTCTGTTGTCTTGCTGATTCTGTCTTCTTCTGAACAGCCAGGAGAGCCTGGTGTTTGCAAATATTCACCAAACCTGGAAGTCTGTGGATTGTAAATTCCTAAATCTGACTTATGCCTCCAGCATAAACCGGCCCTGGTATGATGAAAGTTGCACTCTTCAGATCCAGCGAACCCTACCTTCCACAGATGGCATCCCCCAAGCCATGTGACCTCACGAGGGTCTTTGGGATCCAAGGCAAGCTGAGCTGAGCTAGTCAGCGTCTGATCTTGCTCTGGTTCTCTCAGTTTCCATATCCTTGGCTAAATAAAATCAGAATTTATACCTTTAGAGGGGTGTAGGTGGGGGCCCTCTTCCAGAAAGCTGCAGACTCAAAGTTTCATCAAACGATGCAACACTGTTGTCTATGCTGCTTCATTAACTCCTACAGATGCTCATTTTTATTATTCCTATTTTCTTTTCTGTCATTCCCCCCACTTTCTTATTTCCTATTCCTGATCACTTTCCACAATGCTCTGTCTACTCTTAACTCTATATCCCGGGAAAAAGGAGACACACACACACACAGAAACACACAATATACATTCTACGCTCATATTATTAGGGCAACATAGTCTCTCTCATCTTCCTGGAATAGCATTGCTTGGGAGTCCCTGTGTGAGCTCGTTTCCTTGTGAGCAATCGAGGACAGGGACCCAGGTCTTTTTCAAGTTGTGTGTTTACCTTCTAGCACCATTTCTGGAACAAATGAAACCACTGATGTCTGAATCAAATGAAATTACACAATCATGGCTGGGTCCAGCTTGAAGTGACAAAAAAATGACTATTCGTGAGTTGATAAAGAACTTATACTCACATTTCAGCTCAAGTTTGATGAAATCTGTGTTCCCCAGATTTTCAAGAAACACTCCCCGGGGGATTAATGTTTTGAAGTAGAAGGAAATGTCAGCACTGGTTTCCCCTTGGAAAGTAGAGAAGTGCAGGTAGGATGATGGATTTGGGAAAGAGGCAGCATTCCAATAATTCCCTGTGGAAATAAAGAAAACAAAACAAAACAGTAATTGATCATGGTGGTAATGTAAAAGATATCCATTTCTTGAGTTTTAATAAATTTCCATTGGCAATAGCCCTTGTTTCCTCTCATCCTGATGAACCACATTGTACCAAATCCCCACAAACATATCTTAGACTTTCCAACAGTTATATGTGTGTGTGTACATATAAAATATTTTATTAAGGATTGATAGTTGGGGTTCCTACCAAGAGCAGTCCTGGAGGGACTCTAGGGAGTTAATGCCAGTAGAGGAAAAAATAGAGAGAAGCCCTTGGTGTCACTGTCTGTGGGTGGGTGGGGACTGTTTTGAACTTGTGCATACGTACTGGCGGCTTTGGTTTGGTGCAAGAAGCATCTGGTCTAGACCTAGAGGGATGGACTAGGAATGTGATCTTTGGTATTCTGCTCTTGCTTCTCGTCCCCCTTTGCCTCGGAATAACCAGTGCCTGCTTCTGGTCAGCAGCTGCTCAGACTCGGGTGTGGTGCTGCAGGAATACAACTGGGGGATGCAGAAGCTCTGCACAAGTGAGGAGCTGAGCAAAAGGTGGGATGACTCAGCCAGGTTGGTCATTTCCCCATCCTTCCTGCTCAAACCCCCAGAGGTGAGTTGCCGTAGAGGGGTGTCTCCTCCCAACCTCTTCCTTTCTGGGCCTCCAGGTGATGCTCTGACCTGTGGGGTGTTTTGGGGGATGGCAAATGTTGAGCTGAGTCCACCTAAGGGCTCTCAATCAGCCTCTACCCTGAGCTCATGGAGAAGACATGGTTGTACCTGCCCCCCCACCCCACTTATTACCTGATAGTAGCCAGCATCCCCAGGAGAAAAGCAGTTCACAGGACAAAATAAAAACACCAAACTGGATGACTCACTTCCCATTAGAATAGATGGACCAAGAATTTAACATGAAACCAAAAGCTGACTCTCAACTTCATCTCCAGGGGAGAAATTCCTTTTTAATGTACACATTTCTGAGTATATTTACTGTCACAGCTAAGGACTGAAATACATGGGCATGCTTTAACACAGTTACTAAAGCCTTTATCTTTAATATGCAACCTATGTTAAAGTATCCAGATTAGGCCCAAGATGGAGTCATTCATGCTAAGCAAACCAAAACTCAACAGTTTCTAGGCTTGGCTCTCCCAGAAAAGGAAGGCCTAGGTCAACCAGTCAGTGCTTGCCTGCTCAGCACATGTTACCTGACCAGCTCCAATGTTTCCCTTTGCTCCACATAGGGGATGGAACCCTGATCTAACTAAGCAGCAAATGCCCAGTGTAACTTCCTTGTTCCTGCTCACTTTGGCCTATAAAAATCTCATACCCTGTACAGCTCTTTGGAGCTCCTTTCTATCTGCTAGATTGGATGCTGCCCAATTCATGAATTGCTGAAGCAAAGCCTACTAGATCAGTAAACTGTCTGTGGAAAATTTTCTTTTAACATCTAAAGTATGTGTTTTTTTAAAAACTGATTTTTATTATGTTTTTCTTTCAAAGAACACAATGAATCAACTAAGTTCACTCTATTAGTTTCTAGATACTATATATTTTTTTACTTTTTTATGCAAATTATGCACATATGCAACATTAAGTTCAACTACTATTCTTAATTAAATTAACTTTGTGTTGGTACTGCTATGCTTAAGCCATAATTTTAAATTAAATAATGTTCCTATATTATGATATATTAAAATACCTTCTTATTTAATTAATGCTATTTGTTTTTGTTCTTAGAGGCACCTAGGATATAGTGACATCCAGATAAGTGAATAGCAATATATAACCAGTAAGTCAGTGAAAACAATGTTTGTGAATGTCTTCATTAAGGTGAAAAATAGTTGCTGTTGGTGGAATCTACTGTTTAAAGTGTCTCAAACATCTTAGTGCAATTTTAAGCTGTATTTTTTTTTTAAGTTGGACTATCATAGCTTTCAGTAGGAGAAAAATAAACTAGTTTCCTCTTGGGAAGAAGAATATTGTATGATATTGGTTAGAATAATACCTGAAAAGAAAGAATCTTAACTATCGTTTGAGTTGCTATCATCTGAAGGCTGAGTTCTCTTCCTGACTCAAGACCTGCCTTAATGTACAGTTAGAGGACTTAAGGCTCACCTTCACCAGCTGGCTGAAAATGAAGGCATCTTGAGATAAAACCTAAGTCAAGCTAGAAGTTGCAATATTCTCACCAACGAGAGTTCTAGGAGGGAATAAAGATGAGTCTCTGGGGCCAGCAGGATTCAGCTAGTTCTAACTGGGTGAGAGCCCTTTAACAACTGAGGCGACAATAAGGATTAAAGTCCCCGGCCAAACTGTACCTGAGGCAAAGCAATTCCATCTATTTAGGCTGAATCCCCAGGACATGAATGTATTTAACATTTAAGAGTTTCAATCCAATCAAGTGCATTCTTATTTCTGAGGTGGTCATGTATTAACAGAAGGGCAGTTGTCTAAATGGGTCTAGAGAAAGGAAAGCTAAAAGTAAAATGTGTCAGTATTTTTTGAGACCTAGCACCAGTTATTCAGACAGAAATATCCCCAGAGAGGAAAAGGGCAGTTCAATCAGTTATTTTAGTTTGATGCAATATCCCAACAGACCACAATCCCATTTGTTCTAATTCTATGCTCACTAAGCAACTTCAATCTAATTTGGCCTCTTGAATGGACATATTCACAGGGAAATTTTGCCTTGTACAAATGGTGGTTAGCAGTCATCCTTCTGGAAATGCTGGATTATCACATGATATCTTTGGAGTTGTCACTTGTGGGCTGTCCAAATCTCTGGGTGAATTGACTAAGTCCAGATTCTTGACTAGCAACACTGAGGACTCTACTCTGGACCTGACTGGTGGTGTCAGAGTCGAGGTGTCTACTCAGAAGGTGCTGGAGGAGAGCCACTGGGGCACAAGCAGAAGAGACTAGAAATTCTATTTCCACTTACTTTTAAGATCTCATCCTTAAAAATATCTGTTTTAGTTATACTTTATAATGTACATAATATATGAGTACAGTGGTTCCATGGATAGAATTTGTAAGTCAACATGCTTATTGGGATGTGGGCTTAACGATTTCAGTGAGCAGGGGACACAATAAGAAAGTTTCAATGCTGCTGCTTCAGACCGTGATGAACTTCTGTGAGGCCTGCTCTGATGAGTCTGTTGTCCAATCTCTGAGATTTTTGCTTATAACAAAATAACGTGAGTGCACTCACCGCACTTCATGGTGCAAGGAACGTATAGCATTATTATTGTTTGTTTATATTGCTTCCAACTGACCGTAAGCTCCTTGAAAGCTTGGAGAAAGCCATTTCATTTCTGTAACCTTTGGCCCCAGAACATAGTAAGTACTCAATAAATAATTATTAAATCAGTGTGTAAGTGATTAGTCGCCCCTCTCAGTTATATCTAATTCCACTCCACTCCCTCATGGGACAAAATCTACTTCATAGTAACCGGAGTATTGAAGATACTAAATAATTATAGATAAAAGCTAATGCTGCTTCAGTATCTACTGATAACTGGACACTGCTTCCACTAGCACACCATAATTTTCCTTATTCCTGACCTAATTTCTATTATTCTCTATAGACCTCATTGAACAATGCTGTGCATTTGCGAGACTGATGGTCTCATAACCTTCAGGTTATTGAAATGGCTGCAATTTGTACTTGCTATCAAGGTCAGTGCTGTGGAGGGTGAAGTGACACTGGATGAGAATACCAAGTTGGAATTCACCATATGGCAAGCACTGGTGCTGCAGCAGGTGGCAAGGACCGCCAGTGTGGACAGGCAGAAGGGGGAGAGGTTAGAAACTGAGAAGGAAAGTGTGATGCACAACAGAAATAAATATCTGAGACTGGAGGGTCCAGTCAACAGTAACAGAATAATGACACAGGTAAAAAGGGGTCAGGGACCCAGCCGAAGGACAGGGCAACAGTAATCAAAGGCTGGAGAAAATGGGGTAATGTTGAAGCCTCTATAAGCTTGAAAATGAGTCTGTCATGTAGGAAGCTTTTAAATTGCTTCCTGGGCAAGGCCTGGGCTTCTTAGGGGTGGCGAGAGGAACCAAGAAGGTACCTCCAGCCGGCGCAGGAGAGCAGGGCTGGGGCAGCAAAGCAGGCCTTGCTGATATTCATCATCACGTCAAACCTCAGTGAATCAGCAGCAGAAAATGCAGTATCACATATTCATCCAAATTCTTTAATAGCCATTTACTTTAATCTTGTCAACGATTATTTGGTATGGGAATCTCACTGCAAAATTTCTAAGGATATTTTCGAATGGGCATTAATTAATTTTAATCTTAATTTTAATTTCTAACAAGGATTACATATTCTACATAGTTTTAAAAGTCAAGTGGTGCTAGAAGGGATATTACAAAATGCAATTCCCTGCTCCATCCTCCCCATCCCAAACCCAATTTCTTAGCGACAACTCCTTCACACTTTTAACTCTTTTAGTTGTATCCCTGTATTTCTAAACTATACTTGTGTATACATTTATTAACTTATGCAGTTTAGAGATTCTCTATTGACTTTCCTGAATGCAAGATGAGGATCTAGCATTTTTACAAGCCCACCTCCCTATTCCCTTTCTCCATAATGTCCTCAAAAGCCAGATCACAGATTTTTGGTTATATTGAAATTCAATATTTATATTTTTAGGACTACGTAAGTATTACTCACTCGTGAGCCAATTAGTAAAATCTAATTATATTTTCTTTTTTTGTTTCTCTGGAATCAATAATCACCTACTTTTTAAAATTTGCTTAGTCTTCTGTGTACCTGTCATGAATTCTCTCCAAATTCTCAACACACCTGTGAAACTCTTCTCAAAAATTTTCCCAACATTAAACACACCAAGCAATCGAGCAGTCTCATCTTGTCCCTTGGAGGCCTCTTCTACGGCCCTCCATCTTTCTGTCCCGTCTGGATTAGTTCTTCTCAGGGTTGCTACACAGCCCTTGTCCTGGGACCTCCCTCTTGCCATTATTGCAGGAACTTTCTTTTGTCACTCTTTGGTGTTAAATCTCCAAACTTCTGGATCCCGTGACTTTGGGTAATCCCTCTTTCTGGGTCGACACCCTCATTTTCACAGAGCTCATTCTCAGGGAGCTTCTTGAGAAAATGGATGTGTGAGGCCAACTTTCTAAATCCTTACCATTCTGGAGAGTCATTATTCTACTTTCATACTTGATTGAGATAATCCAGATAATTATTTTCCCAAGGAATTTTAGAGGCATCTCCCCACTATCTTCAAGCTCTCAGTGTTGCTATTGAGAAAGCTAATGCTTACTGATTACTATATCTTGTATGCAACTGTTGGGGTTCAGGACGTGCCACCCCAAAGTATGATACCTTGGTATACTGAAAATTTCAAGCTGAAGGAATTTGGGAAATGGCATGTGCAGGAAGGACTTTCTGACCTTCCCCTGAGCTGGTCATAAAACCCTCATGTGAGGTGCTCTCTATCACCGGTGCATCCTCATGGAGCATCCTCATCTCCAAAGACAAAGGGACACAGAGAAGAATGGGAAGAACAGGCCTCACCAAGTTGCCCCCAGTTTACTACATGGTCTTTGTCCTATCATGTCTTTCCATGACTTTCTACTCTTCATCAAACCGAGCATAAAGACACTCAAGTTTAATCACTTCTTCGTGTCCTCATTTCCTTATGAATGCTCTCGTGTCATATAAAACTTATATCACATAAATTTGTATGCTTTTCTCCTGTTAATCTGTCTTTGTCAGTTTAATTTTTAGACCCAGCCAGGATCCAAATAGGATTGAGGGAAACTTTTTCCTCTCCGACATAAGTTATATTATTTTCTCTCTGGAAACTTTCAGGATCTTTTCTTTACCTCTTTTAATTGAAACTTCATATGATTGCCTTGATGTAGATCTTTTCTCCACGTCAGGTCTGGGACTTGAATAATTTCTCTGATTCCTCTTTCTCAAACATCTATTAGTTTTAGATTTATCTTTATTTCTTTTGTTCCTTTGCATTCCTAACTTTGATCTTTTTTTCTTTGTGTTCTACTTCCTTGGACATTCCTTCTGCTTTATTTTCAACATTGCTATTGTGTTTTTATTTCAGCAATCATATTTTTAATTTCCAAGTATTATTTCTTGTTCCCTGATAGTCCTCTTTTGTATCGCACTCTGTCATAGGGTATCTTTTTTTTTTTTTGCTGAGGAAGATTAGCCCTGAGCTAACATCTGTGCCAGTCTTCCTCTACTTTGTATGTGGGTCGCTGTCACAGTGTGGCTGATGAGTGGTGTAGGTCCGTGCCCAGGATCCAAACCTGAGAACCTGGGCCACTGAAGTGGAGCGGGCCAAACTTAACCACTATGCCATGGGGCCGGCCCCTAGGGTGTTTTTTGTTTTTTCATGCAATATCTTCTCTTATCTGAGAATATTAATTTAACTTTTAAAAGGTTTCTTCTGTTTTCTACGTTGTCTCTGTTTCTCCTGAGATTCCCTTCCCATCCCATTGCTAGTTTTGGGGTCCTTCCTCCATGAGTCCTTCTGCCATTACCTTAAACGGTTGGCGAGTCTTGCCTATCTGTTTACACTGAACAGTGAAGTACTGGAAAACTGACTGGACTCTCTGAGTGTGTGTGTTTCTGGGGGTGGTGGTGGATTTGTTGATTACTGGACTTTCTCACAATGCAGAGAGTTTGCTATCTCATTGAAGGGCCCCCAGATGTCAGCATCTTTTTTGGTCACAGATCCTTCAATTTCTTGAGAGAAGAATCCTCCAGTTTCCTCATGAGGAATATACATGTGGTTGTCAGTGTCCTGGGAGCTGAGAGGAAGGAGGCTGAAGGGAGTTCAAATTTATGTAGATTACAATGTCTTTATTCTGTTTTAATGAAGGAATTTCACTTCCATTTTCTTTGGTGCCTAGCGTCTGGAGTATAAACCTCTCACCCCCTGCTTGGGTAGAATAGGACAGACACCAGCAGGGTTGGAGGAAGCGAACTGGGGATCTAACTGACGCTTACACAGACTTTCAACCAACCCTGCTCTGAGCCTCACTCACCCTCCCCCAGCCTTCTGATGACTCCAACTCCTGAAGCTCTTGGAGGTTCACAGTTTGCTTCTCATCTGCCTGTCAACAGTCTGGACTTACAGACTTTCTTATACTGTCAGCAAGGAAGCAACTGGACGTGTGATACGCTGAAGTTCCCTCTGTGACGGTGATGGTAGCAAGAGCAGGGAGTGGGCAGGAGGCGGTGGAAGGAGAATGGTAGGGATAACAGTAAGTGAACTCATGAAGCTGCTCTGGCCCGTCTGTCCTTTGGTGAAGCTGCCGAGCTCTGGGCCACATGGAGGCTCCGGAATTGGACAATCTGGCTCTATCTCCCCCACCCACTGGGCAACTTTGGACAGATTCCTTGATCTCCCTAAATCTCAGTTTCCTCATTTGTGCAATGGAATAACAATGGAACCTCTTTCAAGGGTATTGAGAATCACGGGAGATAATCCATGAAATGCAGTTAGTGCTGAGCACAAAATAAACATTCAACACACGTTATTAATCACTCGTAAACTGATGGCTTTGTTATCACGTACAGTCACTCTCCAAGGGCTTGGCCAAGGAGTGGGGGAGGATGGGAAAGGGCTTCCTTTCCTTGACTGGCCGAACAGCAAGTCAACAAACGCTGAGGCTTTTCTCCCGAGCCCACTTTATGGCAGGGGTGAATTCTTTAAGGGGGAAGCAACAAACCACCCCCAGCTAGACTGAGAGCTAACCTTACAGTTCTAACATCTCCAGACAGTTGGCTCATGTCCACATCTGCCCTTTTGTCCTGTTCTTCTCTTCCCTCACTCCTCTGCTCCCCGCTCACTGGGGTTCAAAACTGTGTGCTCCCTCTTTCTTCATCTCCTTACTGACCTTTTTTAAAAAAAATTCCATTCAGGATACACAAATGAGAGTCATCTTTAAGCCCTGGCAATGTGATATATGGTTTTGTAGGGTAGCCATTAAATAAAAATCTGATGAAAAGAGGAGTGACTGAGCAACTAAGAAAGCAGAGTTACCCAAACACTATAAACAGTTTCATTTGAACAAAGGTATACCAGAGATCCCTGCAGAGTACCTTTCCTCCCTCCTCAGAGGAGAGACAGGTAACTAGGAAAAGGTGAAGAGGCAGTGGCTGGAAGAGTTGGCACTTGGCTGACACGGAGAAGATTGTGTGTGGGCTCTCCCGGCTGTGGTTCGGTGAGATATGTGGCTGCTGGTATGGTCCAGACGCCAACGGACTCATCCATCCTATCCCAGATTCACCCATTTCCTCCGAGCCACCAAATGGCCCAGCACTGGGACCACACTGAGAAGCATATCTATAGCTTCTGCTGAAGTGACAAGCACTTTCCAATGTAAATACTAGCTTTGAAGACACTAATTACTCTGAAAATTTTTAGTGACCCAAAGGTTAGAAATTTGAGTATTCTTTGAGTTGTGCAATGAGCCTTCTATTGTTTACTATGGGCTGAGTGCTATTTACAACAATAAACCAGATGGCTTCATTTGCATGCAGATTTGAGTCTATTTGTAGAGGTGTCCTTATGGGTAGAAAAAAATTACTTCCTTAATTAAACCATTTTGTACATTCAGGAAAGGTAAAAGTAGCTTTGTTCAGCTCTCAGCTTCATTTTCTAGGGCAAGCTAAACTGAAAATGAAGGGCTGCCCATTAAAATGTTGCTCTTGAGTCAGCTCTTCCCTCTGCAGTGTTTCATCCTCTCCAGCGAGCCTTCTCCACGGCTACAACCCACAGGGTCAATATTATAAACTTGTGGGAGGAGTCAACAATATAATCTGTGGTTTGGCTCCTTTGGGCAAGAATGGGGATGGGGTTCCACAGAGAACAAGAGCCTGATGGTGAAAGCCTGAGGGTCATGGTGCTCGCGTGCATCCTGCACTGCTGTGAGCTGACCAACAGCCAGATTAAGGGGGGACGTGATGAAACTGGCTCGTTCCTAATTAGTCACGGAAACTCACATGTCGAATCTGTTAATGCTGCATTTAAACACAGTGGTACTCAAGAGGTAATTTTATCTTATTTCGAATGCTTGAAGCTGTTGTATATACTTGGATACTTGGATGTGGGGAACAGGTCTAAGTTTTCTTGTAAAGCTCTTCAGTGTTTCCACATCAGATCCCTAAATTTCCTCAGACTTTCCTTATTGGGGCTATTAGCTATGCCTAATTAGTTATACTAGTCATCCTAAGAATATTGGGGTTCAAAGTTAAAAATTAGTAACCAGAAGTGGAGACATGAGGGGGTCAGCCCGGTGGCGAAGCGGTTAAGTTCATGCGCTCTGCTTTGGCAGCCCGGGGTTCACAGGGTTCGGAGCCCGGGCGCGGACAGACGCACCGCTTGTCAGCCATGCTGTGGTGGCGTCCCATATAAAGTAGAGGAAGATGTGCGTGGATGTTAGCCCAGGGGCAGTCTTCCTCAGCAAAAAATAGGAGGACTGGCAATAGATGTTAGCTCAGGGCTAGTCTTCCTCAAAAAAAAAAGTGGAGACATGAATAGCTAGGTGTGTAATAGAAACATTTGGACTTGTTCTCCACTCAAATTTCTGTCTTGGGTAAATTTCAAAGGTTTCTGTGTGATTGATTCCAAAGGAGGAGGACTAGCAATCCGAATCTCTCCCCACCACCTATGGTGAATAAAGCATTGGAGGAAGATCTGTTTCATTTAGCAAAACTGAAACTTTGTTGCATCTAGAGGCTGTAAAACAAATTTATATCCACTACATGTAGGTTGAAATTAAAAATATTTAACAAGTAGTGTAGTATGCAGAAGTGGCCATGGCGGGGATGACTCTGGGGATTGCCTAACTTTTAAATGGTTGTGTGTCCATCCCAGGGATAAATCTGCTTTTCTTTTGTTTCCTGAGCAATTTCACTCACTTCCACGATTTCAAGTACTTACCATAGGTCAATGATTCAAAAATTTATGCATATAATTAGATCTCTTCTATGAGTTTAAGATTAACATATGCATTTCTTACTGGACAGCTTTACTTTGACCTACAAGTACCTCAAACACTAAACCATTGAAAGAGAACATATATTTCTTTCAAATTAACTCCACCTGCAGTATTCTCCACTTTGGAGCTGTTCCCACTCTGCCACTCAAGCCAGAAACATGAGAGTCATTCTTCGGTACTCAATCAGTCCCCAAGGCCTGATAATCACACCTCCACAATATTCTGCAGTTATGTCCCCTCCTCTCTGTTCCTCCCACTGCCTTGGCTCAGGCTGTCATTTCTTGTCTGGATGCCACCCTAACTTTTGACTCTGCTTCTGGTGTCATCTGCCTTAAATCCAGTCTTTGCAAAGCCAGCAGAGAAATCTATCTAAAAGGCACAACTGACCATTTCACCCTCATGAATAAAACCCCTCATGGTTCCACACACCTGTGGAATGCATTGCAAGCTGTGGGACCTGGTGTATTAAGCCTAGGCCTACTTCTCCAGCCTCCTTTCTCGCTGTCCCTCGCCTCAGAGTGTATGCTCAGCAACATGCAGCCGCCACGAGCTCCCACCATCGTATGGATTTTTCCATGTCTTTATTTGCATGGTTTCCTCTTTTGGGATTGTCCTTTTCTCCAACCATTGCTCCCCACCCTCCCAACTCACACAGTACATCTGGCCTGATTCCTCCTCATCCTTTAAGACTCGGTTCAGGTCCCACCTCCTCCAGAGAGCCTTCAGCCCCCTGCCTAGGCGGGCTACAGTACACCTTCCCTGTGCCCCTATGACATCTTCTATCTGTCATTGCACTGAATTTATTGTATTATTATAATTACTTGCATGTGTTCCTCTCTTCTGCTAGGCTGTGAGTTTCAGACAGCAGGGATTATGTTTTCTATATCTTTCTACCAGTAATACCTAGCCTGACACACAGAGGTGTTCAATAGGTGTTTCTCAAAGAAGTGAAAAAAATGTGTCTTTTACAAAATTTGAACCATTGATAATCTGCTACCTGTTATTACCATTCCTTGACATGATCATTGCAAAGCCTATCCTCTCCAGTTTCAGAATTAAAGAGTTATTTAGCCCCCACGGACAGAAGCTTTTCTAGATTGGCAATATTTATTTGGACTTTTAGGCATTTTCAGCATTTCCCTTCTGAGAGATCTGATATCCGGGCCGTATTCATCACCACGGGGGCCTCAGCGGGCACTGATGGCCGTCAACAATGGTTCTGCGGGCTGCCACTCCGCGGACGTCACTTCTGTCTTTACTACGTCTCCCTCTGGTATCTACTCCCTCTTCTCTTTTTCTCTCTTCATATAATTGTAATTCATGGTCAAATGCCACTGAGTTCCCATTTTCTTGTCTGCCCTGTTGTAATGAAGAACGGTCATAGCAGAATTGTAAACGACTGCAATGCATTTAGCCACACTCGGCGCTGTGCAGAGAAGGAAAGCTGTAACGTGAGGCGGCCCTTATGCGCTGATAGACTACGAAACCCCCAGAGCCCCACATCCATAGAAAAACAGATTTTATATCAAATCCATTAGGTGAGTAAAACGCGGAAAAAAGCCGCCCATTTCAGCAGAACGGCGGATGTGAAAATCGGAAACCGCTCTGCTCGGTGGAGTAATGGATTGATGTGAGCCACACAATTATGTTACACAAATCACAGTTTCCTGGTTGTGCTCTTTTCATTACAGGAAATAAAAAGAGTCACAAGTCCTATTCCTAGATAACTGTGGTTTTCCTACTGGAAACTAATGCTGTCCCCACGCCTCCGGGAGTGGGATTAGTAAATCGACAAAACAACGGTGCAAAGAGAAGGAGACCGCAAACGGAGGTAACCTCTTAGAACGTGTTTCTTCGTCAATTAGAAAAATAGTCCCTTCGTCACAGGGTGGTTGTGATGATGTAAAAGCAACAGCATCATACAGAAGCATTATGAAATACCAAAGAACAACAAAAAGGCAAAAATTTTTTGCCTATATTTATAAATAATAATGGAAACATAGCAGACTCTGTGTATGCAGGGGTGAGAGAGTTTGTTCGGATTTCCACATAACATGCTGCAGTTTCCTAACAACTCCTAAATACTCGAGAAGGGGATACAGTCAAAAACCTGAGAACAAATTCCATTTAGCAGGGAAGGGAAAATAACTTCTGATATAAAAACAAATAGTGCGTCAAAACCTAAACAGATATTCAGACTTTCAGGATAAAAAGAGCACGCTGAGGACACGATTCCCTTCTGCAATTGCCCTCCTCTGCTGCTGTTTCCATAGCGGGAAGCCGCGGTGTGCAGACGCACTGGGATCCAGCCGTGATCTCCCTGACACGGAAATCCAGTTGATCGCAGGGGACACACACTGGTCAGAGATTATGTAAGACTAGTAGGAGTTCCTTAACTTTGTGTCACATAATTCAAACAAATAATAAAGTGAATGCAATGGCATCTAATATGTTGATTTAGAACAGTTTTAATTTCAAACGAATCTGGGAATTTGCAGGAGGGCAGGACAGGCGGCTTGAGTGGCGACTGGTTCTGAAATGGCCTGAAGGGTGAACAGCGTGTTCACCAGAGACGCTGCTGAGTGTGTGGCTGCGGCAGCGCAGCAGAGCCGGAGGGCACGTGCGAGCTGCTCCGAGGGTCCCACCGGGTCGCGGTACTGAAGATTGTCACCGAAGGAAGAGGTACTGCGCTACCCCACACGCTGGAACGGTACTCCATGTTTACTGAGCAGAATGTGGTGCAAAAGGACACGCCTGGATAGTGAAATCTTGAATAAATTATTACAATGAAATTCAGGTGTCCCTTTACAACTGGACTTACATTTTCCTTTTCAAAATTCCGTGTTGTAAAATAGAGGTCTTGGCCTCAGTCTTCCCTTTGAGGTTATTGAGAGCAGCAGGAAGATTGCCTGTCCAGAATCGAGCTGTTTGGGAATCTCAATATTTTAAAAGGTGGATTTAGATGATAACAAAAAGCAAAAGTTAAGGTTTTTACTGCCACAGCATGGTGCTGGAGGTTATACTAATTTGCAACCGAGTGGATGGCGGCATAATCTTGGTTTTGAAAGGAATTATTTCCAACAGTCTGGCAGCCACACAGAGCACAGCCGCTTTGAAACATGCTGCCTTCTGACCTTTTCCCAGTCTAGGGGCTCCGGAGAAAAACAGGGGCTTTAAAATTCAGGTCGGAAGGCGCACAAACAAAGCCGCGAATGGATTCTGATGGAACCAATCTCACATTTCACCTGTGCAGAACTTTATGGGAAGTTTATGGGGATTTATTGTTTCAAGAACAGAAGGACATTTACCTACAGATGCAGGGGAATAAATTTCAAGTACATTTAGTATTGGAGAATGGTCGCTTTATTGTGGATTTCAATCCACTTGACTTTCTCCTTAATCTTCCACCCTCTACCTCAAGTCGAACACCACACACACCTTTTTAGTTTGGTGCTTCAGCAGCTTGTAAAAGTTTAAAGAGTTTTTAACAGCAAAAAAAAAAAAAAAAAAAGGAAACAACCATAATTAAATCTGTTATGGTCTATTAAAAAAATATAATACAATGTGGCACAAACAGTAAAATAGACCTATGCAATTTGTCAATTGTATATCATTAAGTGGCAAGCCATTTTAGGAATAAAATGCATAATATAGCTCCATTTTGTTAAAAAGTATATGTGAGTGTTCTATATGTGTCTGATACATATCTATGTATATATACACACATATATAATACACACATATATACACGTGTGTTTGTATGTGTTCATTTATGCAAAGAGTAAAGGACAAAAGTGTAGAAGGATTCACATTAAACTTTAATACTGGTTACTTTTGTGGATGGTAATGGAGGAAGGGTTTGCACTGGCAAGGACCTAGGGGGTGTGTGTGTGTGTTTGTGAGACAGTAGAGAGAAGAATAGATAGAGGAAGGGGAAGCAGAGACAAGAGTCCAAGAAGGCTGGAAGAAAGGGAGTTTTGGGGAAGAACTTAGGATGGGGTCAAGCATGAGTGGAGCATGACGGAGCAGAGTGAAAGAGAATTTAAAGAGAGTTTAAAAGTGCTGTGTGCTCAGAATTAAATCACCTTTGATGTTCTTCGCGAGATACCAGTAAGATTAGATTTTTTTTCATTAATTTTGGTTATTGGACTGTGCTTTTGAAAAGAATGTCCATATTGGGACTACGTAGATGGGAGTAGAGGAGACCTCAGCTTTTTTGCGTTTGGATTATAGGTCTCTGGGCCTCACTCTAAACCCATACTGTAGCCGCAGTGGGAAAAAAGGACATGAACCCTAATCCTGAAAAGAGTAAGGTTCCTGAGGCTCTACCATCACATGAAAGGCCTAGATGCCATTGAGTATTCCCAAACTATCAACTGCCCATGCCTAACTAACTAACTAACTAACTAACAATGATGCTGTAAACCTTTCTTACAATGAATTCTCACTGGTCATAAGCAAACTTCTCTTCACCAATACTTGTTCCATTAAGATGCTGGACTTCATAGAGTTATTAATACTTATAATTAACTTCATAAGGTTATTAATAATTGTCAATAGTAGCTAAAATCTATCAAACCATGTTCCAAGCAACATCTTAATATAAGAATTATCTCAATTATTCTTCACAAGATCATTTGAGATACTAGTACCATCTCCGTTTTTCATGATGAGGAAACTGAGGCACAGGAAGTTTAATGTGAGTTTCACTTTAAACCTAGGTCTTATGGCTTCAATACCAGTGTTCTTTCCACAAAAAATGCTGGCACTCTTTTTTATAAAGCAATTCCCTCCCACTTTTACAGCCCTCAGCTCTTCTGATAAATAGAGTATTAACCCTCAAAACATCCCTATGGGATTTTATACTGGGCTTTCCTGGCATCTGAAGGGAGCCTGAAGACACCACTGTATCCTTGTCTTCAAATTTCAGCTGAAGGAGATTCAGAGGAGATTCTTCTGTAAGGTTCAGGGCCTGGGGAGAAGACAGTCATGTTTTGCTTCGTATCTCTACTGAGAAGCTGCTGTATGTCATTGCACAGCCCTAGACTTCATGGACGATCCAGCATCGAGGGACCTCCTAATTTTGTTTCTGTCTCCGACATCCTCCTGTTCCGCTCTCTCCTTTGCTCACTAGGCTCTGGCCACACCAGCCTTCTTTCTGTTCCTCAAAATACCAAGCTCATTCCAATCTCAGGACCTGTTTCTTCTGCCTAGAATGCTTTCCACAGATCTCTGCAGGATGGGCTTCTAATCATTCAGAAGCCAGTTACCTCCTCAGAGCCAATGCTACCTTCTCAAAGAAATGGAAAATCCAACCTAAAGTCATCCTCAGTCATTCCCCATTGATTTATTTTTTATAGCATGTATTGCCATCTAAAATATCTATTTATATATTGTTTACTTATTTATTGACTGTCTTTCTTGAACTAGGAAATAACGTCCATGCATGCAAGTGCTTTGCCTGCTTTGTCCTTTGCTGGGTTTCTGTTACCCAGAGCTTGCTTGGCTCATAGCTGGTGCTCCTCAACATGGTTGAATGAGTGAGACACACCACCCTGGGTCCATGAGTTTGGGAGCGATGGATCATGTAGTCTACAGGGAAGGAAGGCTCCCAAAGATCAAGCTCCACATTGAGACAGAGTTGCCACTTGACTAAATCAACCCTTATTATTACATCAGGGATGTGATGAGCTCAGTAATATTCATTGAAGTTATTTAGCAAGAGTACCTTAAAAATGATCTCATATGACAAAATACTAGAGATATTTTTATTAATTCTTTATATGCCTTGTCAAAGTTTTTGTGATTTTTTCTTCAAATGACATTAAGCTGAGTTTAACTACACATTTTCTGGTTGCACATGACACATGGAAAGAAGATCCGTAGCTCTCGGGTGGAATGCTCATGTGAAAGAGGCCAGTTGCTCTAAGTTGGCTGGGATGGTTCAGCTTCCTAATGGCCTATACTCATAAAGAAGTTGTCTGAAAATGTGCAATGTCGGCTGAACACCAGGTAAGGCCACTTGTGAAGGGTCCGACTTTCCCATATGAACTGAATTTTGTGCTGTAATACTTCACCAAGGCATTTATCATACTTAACGATTGATCTTTAGTTTGCAACCCTGTACCCATTTCCCGGAGCATGGATTTGGCCAGGAGAAGGCATTCTCTAGCTCTGGTGTCTCCAAGTAGCTTTCTATTAAAGGAAGGTCGGCACTGGGCTAGACTCATCCAGTGCGTCTGCCCAGCTCATTGGCTCTCCTCTTCTCTCAGGTTGCTGATGAGTATTTTAATCCTATTAAGGGATATTAAGATCTTGATCTTTCCCAGTAGGGAAGTTCTCTTCTTCACTGGGTAAGGTTTCTGCTCCAGTGCTTAATGAGGATAAGTCCTTCAAAGTTTTGCTTGCCTTCATAGCACAGGCTCCTCTAGAAATGAGGAGAATCACCCCATTTGAGAGACTTTGGGAATGTAAGAAGGTCGTGTTTGGTTTCAGTGCATTTCTGCCTCTTGTAATCTTGATCTCCCTGATGCGTCTCTAGCTTCACCTCTACCAGGCCTGCTCTCAGCTGTTCATCAACTAAACCTTTATAATGTGGTGGTTGATAATGGCTTAACGATTACTCACCCCTGGTTTTTTATTTTTTATCATTTTAATAAGAGATTCCTTAAGATTGAAATGCCTTTAAGATCCAAGCTAATTAATCTCTAATGATTTCAAGTATCAACACAGGGTGGGGATAAATATTTCAATATCCATGGTCTATATTTATACTTACAGTAATTATCTAGTAGTTACATTTCAGTCATAATCTATGTCTCACTGCCGGCATACACACATACACACGGAAAAATGTTCAGCTTCAGAATCTTGATGAACGAGGGGAGGGGATGTTGTCAGAATAACATATTGAAACATAAACTATTCTAATTTTCTCCAGTAACAAGAATCATAATAACTTCAAAAGTTTACATGTGACAATGAATTTGGACATTGATACTTTTAAGTAGAAAAAAAGGTTAATTTTTATACTTGAGGAAAATGAAGTATGCATTGAAAAGGGCTAAATAAAAATAACAGAGTGAACACAACTCACTACTCTCCATGAAAAAAGGTTAAACTATTTCACGACTTTTCCTTTTAACACTAAACTTCAAAATATGTTTCATTGAAGAAAACACATGGGAAATTTTCTTCCTATTCTATTTCACATGTTTGAAAAACTATAAAGCATTCTACTGTGTATTAATCAGAAAACTCAGGGCAGGAAGGGAGAAAGTTTTCACAGAAATGATTTGGAGGGTGAGAGATGAGACTTGATTAGTTTTTGCAAAGTATCACAATTCTGTTGAGGATTATTTCCCAAGAGTAAAATGTAGAATTCCCTTCAGATTATTTTTCCCAGGTGGTGCTCTTTTTGCACGGTTCAATCTGATATCCTATTCTTTTATGATCAATAGCTCACAAACTTTAGTGTGCATTAGAATAATCTGCAAGGCTTTCTAAAAATGCAGCTTTCTGAGCCACAATCCAGCTATTTGGACTCACTCAGTGCTGGGCCGAGGGGTCTGCCCTTTTAATGAGCATCTCAGCTGCTTTTGATGCTGAACTTTTCTACAGAAGCTTCGGAAACACGATTTTGGAGTTTATGTACCTCTCAGATCATTAGAATAATCATTAGATTATTAGAAGCCTAGCTAATTTTGAACTACTGTTATCTCAAACTTTGGGAAGGGTAACATGACGTTCCTTCTTGTTGTTGGTGCAGCCAATCAGAGGCTTCCCAGCGAGGACACAGTTGGTCAAGGCATCGTGCCTCCCTCCCCACTTAGGCTTCAGCGAGCAGGAGACTCAGAGCGCAGGACCATCAGCTTTGATGCAGAAGGACATTGCCTCCTTGCCAAAGAAAGCTTCACGCTGAGAGCCAGACTTGGCTTCTCGATGGGTCTCTGGGGAAAACACAACTTTGATTCAGTCCATGAGCCAGCGGGCAGGAAGCTCTGAGATGTGGCGTGCAGCCTTTATCCTTGATTTCGATGCTTGTTTACTCAAGCTCACTTAGCCCTCAGGACATGATTCTCTCTGGTGCTCTTCCTACCACTTTACTTTTGATCCATTCATTGGTTCTAGTGCTTCTGAACATCTCCTAGGAATTTGCATCCCCCGGGTCCCCACTCATGCCACTCTACTCTTCTCTCTTTACACTGTCTCTCTGTGTGGCCTCCACCATTCTCCCGTTGGTAACTGCCATCCATGTCTCCAGCACAGACCCCTAGTCAGAGTTCTAGAGCTAAGGGCCAAAATGCCAGCAGGACATGCCCATCTTTTTAGATTTCCTACCAGAAGCTTGAAAGAGCAAGTATAAAACCAAAACTGCCCTCACCCCAAGATTGGTGCCCCTGTGATCTTCTTAGGGATGTCACTGCTCACAGAGTCACTCAATGTTGGGAAGCTACAGGGTCTATTCTGAGCCACAACCTGCATGCCCATGCAAAACCAGATGCCAAATTCTGTCAGTTCTACCTCCAAAGTGTCTATCATGTCATTTCCTGTTCTCTTTTCCCATTGCTCTTGTCTCCCTGGCTCTACTACCTCCCCTCTACGTCATCCTCCACAGAGCCCACGGGACAGCTTTCTGAACACACACTTAATTAGCAACATGTGTCACCAATCTTGCTGTCAGATTCAACCCCCTCTATCTGTAATGACATTTTACTTCTGTTTTCCTTCTTAGTCTTAGTTAATGAAAACGCTATTATTTGTAGAGATAATGATAATGTATAATAGCTAACATTTATTGACAGCTTACTATGTGTCATTCACTGTGCTAGGCATTCTTAATTATTATTACTAATAATAAATATTATTAATATGTGTTATTCCACTTGAGTTTCACAAAACCCTAAAAAAATTGCTACTATTCCCCTCTGCAATGAGGCAGTTGAGATTTAGAGAGGGAGATTAAATAACTTGCTCAAGTTCACATGGGTAGAAGGAGGGGCTTCAGAGCAAGTCTGTCTGAATCCAAAGCCTGTACTCCTAATCATCTCCCTCGACTGCCTATTTTTGTCACACTTTAAAAATCCTATGGAGAGTATTCTTACTATACGCATTTTTTCCTACACTATGGTGGGTGGAAAACAGTGGTGGGGTTTGAGCCAATCCACCTGTGTTCTATTTCCTAGGTGGGTCTGGGTGAGGTTGTCACTATGTTACCTGTAAAATAAACCTATGAATAAGAGGACAAAACCCATGGCCCCAGCTTCCTAAATTCATGCTTTACTTTTTATGCTAATGGTCTTCAAACGTATTAACTGTTAATGGCTGAGGAACTTTGTAACTCTTTCCATTGTAAATAGATTGGTTAGTTAAGTATTTTCCAAGTATGTTCAATAGAATACTAATTCCAGAATTCTGGAATGTCAATGATCATCATATCAAAAAAGGTTTCTTTCAGTCAAATTTGTATGAGAAATGCTAGATTGAAAAAGCGTTAAACAGATTTCTTTACTGCAGGACATGTCACAATGCACTGAGATTCTGAGAGGAGCGTACAGTATGTGCTGATGCACACATTTGACCACAGAGCTCTTTGTTCCTTTTTTTACACAGCTCTGAGATGTAACTATTTGGGAAATGCTATGTCAAAAGAGCTACCTAGTATTTCGGTTAAAACAGAATCAATCTTGTACTTAAAGCATAGGACTGTGCTATTTATTTTTATTTAAGCCCCATATATGTTATTAAAGAGTATCACCATGCTTTATTCTATTCAGAAATTAGGATAACTGGAAGTCACTGCGTCTGAGGAGATGTGGAGGATTATCGATCAAACTGTTGATTTGTGTCTTCAGGAGGTGGGCACATGAACCAAATTTGAATTTTTTTTTTAAAATTGAGACTGTGGGTCCTTCTTCTCGGCAGCCCTCTTTGTGTATCTAATGAATCATTCACGTGCTCCTAAACAAGCTCTGTAAGAGGCGGGCATAGTATCTGCTTTCTGTTGGTTCTCTTCCCCTAATGTGAATCAAGGTGTTTGTGGAAGCAGCGACTGCAGCATTACGAGATTGTGTCTTCCTGAGAAATCAGAGGGACACTGAAAGAACAAAAGCTGGGGATGGTCATGGTAAAGGATTTTTGAAACCACAGTAAAACATTTTCAGAGCTCTTTCCTTACTCAAAACTGTTGGGTTTGGACCTTGGCAGCAAGACCTTCTCTCCTCATGAGGGCAGCCGCTGCCGGTTCACTCTGTGAATTTATATTAATTCACAGAGTGGGGGAGTGGGAAAGCAAAATGCAATATATATTTACCATAAGTGCTAGATAAATGGATATTACTGTTGCTGGTAGGTCACTCTATATCCCTGTGCATTCATGTACCCTCCCCCCACCACAGGAAATTCTAGACGCAGTTCTGTGAAGGTATATATGGTTTGGAGTCCTTACAGAACCAAGTGCAAGAAATATTTCCATGTATTTTGCCTGGGCAGAAAGAATGAGGGTCAAATGTTTCAAGGTAAAAACATGTTTTATTGGTCAATGAAACCACATACTCTGAGAAAAGTTTTTAGGAATGTTAGAGATAGTACTAAAATACTAAAAGGATGGAGTCAAGTTAAAGAGATTCCTGTCAGCCAAATTTTGATGATTTGGCATTATGAGAGAAAGAGAGAGAGAGAAAGAGAGAATACAAATGAGCATGAATTATGGTTCACTAGAAGAAGTTGAGTCTAGTCTGTGAAAGGTCATTTGCTTGTAATGATACTTAGAAAAGTTAATATAAGGCATAAAAAAGATAGTTATAATACAAAGAAGGGTAAACAAAATAGGGTATGTTTAATGGGGGGTTAATATAAGTGGCTAATTATATTCCTGACTATAAATTATACAGAAATTATATAGTATATAAATATAGTAGGTAGTATAATAAGCACAAAACCAGTAAGCCAAATATCCCTAAGAAAGATAGTTATTACAGTAAGATCAAAAAGGACCACCCAATAGCTGGAGCCACACAAGAAAACAGGATAGAAATGAGGGCTCACACTTCCTCAGCACCGGTGACCACACCATGCAGAAGGAAATCAATGGTGATTTCAAAACTGGTAATTTGAGTCAGCGTCCTGAAGAGGGGAACTAACATGTAGACTCAATGCATTGTCTTCCAGGAGGTAATGTTTTCATATGGCATTAATACTAATAATTATTAGTATGAATAATATATATACATAATAATAATTAGTATTCATACTAATAATCTTAATAAAATACTTTTTAAAATTCCCAATAAGATATTCCAACAGACCATGTCAGTACATCAAAAGGATGGGATAATTCAATAGGTTTTGTGATGCTGGACAAATCACTTGTGAGAAAACATCATTTAAAAGTAAAACCAATTTGATATACGTGGATTAAAATGAATCTTCATCTGATGACCATTGGCTAGGGTTTAAATCTCCTTAGAAACCAGGGCCTGTGTCCTCACTGAGAATCAATTAGTTTGTAACCTAGACCCTGCATTCTTGACTGCTCTGAGATGGTTGTTTTTCATTTGGATATGGTAATATTTTTAAAATCTAGGAAGCTATAAAAATAGTAAAATAGCTGATATGTTAGGAATGTAACCCAGGAAAAGACTGAGAACAAAAATATGAATCAAGATAAAAGACAAATTTAAATTCATTACATTTGCATGTTTATAACAGATTTTAATCTAAAATTAATGATTACCTTTGTAGTTATAATAATTTTGTGAGAGTTTTGTGTACTTTTAAGCTATTTAAAATATTTAGAAAAATTGGATATATTAGAATTTTTATTTCAATTAAATGCTTAGAAATACTTGATTAAATAAGTTTGTAATCAATGCTAAGTGTTTGGGAAATTTAATTTGCTAGATCTTTAGGTTTTGATTGCTAGTTGTATAAGTAAACAAGTAATCTATGGATGTTTGGGAAATGTTGATAATTTTGTTTAAATAAATGTATGCTGCTTAATTCATAAAACTAAAAAATGAGCATTAAAGAAAGCACAAAGAAAAGTAAGTGTTTTAAAGAAAGTGCTATAGACTAAATGTTTGTGCCCCCCCAGATTCATATGTTAAATCCTAACATGCAGTGTGATGGCGTTAGGAGATGGAGGTGATGGGGAGGTCATGAGGATGGAGCCCTCATGAATGGGATTAGTGCCCTTACAAAAGAGACACCAGAGAGATCCCTTGCCCCTTCCACCATGTGAGGACACAATGGGAAGATGGCCATCTGTGAACCAGGAAGCAGGCTCTCACCAGACACTGAGTCTGCTGGTGCCTTGATCTTGGACTTCTCAGCCTCCAGAACCATGAGAAATCATTTTCTGTTGTTTATAAGCCATCCAGTCTATCATATTCTGTTATAGCAGCTGAACGGACTAAGACAGAAAGGATCTTTCAAAAACCCCGTTGACATTAAAATATCAGTCATCATAAAGACATAGTTTCAAATCCTCCTCAACAAACCAAATAATTGTGGTAAATTTCTGCGTGGGCAATTTAAAACCCCAAGACTGTTTTCTTCTCAACGCTGCATCTGAAGGTCACTTCAGAACTAAATGAGACAACATTGAATGATTTAATAAAGGCAAGTCCAGGCTTAGAGCTGGTATCTAGTAGAAACTCAATAAATGTAATAATAGAAATTTATTGAAAATTTAATACAGTGGAATAATTTGATTAAGAAATGGCTTGCTGTGTCATGCTATCATTTCCTTTCTTAAAAGGATGATGGGAACACTGGATCTTGGAGGTCTGTGATCTCTTTGCAGAGGGAGTTAACAGGTTAATGATTTCAAAGAGCTACAGCCAAGGGATTTTTCAGAGGGGGAGGGGATAGAGTCTGCTTTGAATTAAAGTGGGGATGGCCTGACCCCTAGCGAGGACATCAGTATGGATATGCATACCTTGGATAGTGTCAACTGATATTTTCTCAATTTTGTGCAATAGCTTTCCAACTAGACTGTGCCCCCAAACTCTCCCAATCCATACAGATTCAGAGGGGTGACTAATGACAGTGATAACCAGGCACTGAGGAGAGTAAGGGACCCTTCAATTCTCTTAGACCACATAAGTCTCTTCCCTGCGCCCTTCCTCCCCTCACACCTCTAAATGAACCATCCCAAAATGACTGCTCTTGGACATCCTGCCAACCTTAATGGGTGGGGGCTAACCAGATTTCATTTGATTTAGAAGCAACAACAAAAAGAAGCACTTTGTAAATGTTAGCAGAAATTTCTAGTAGGATTGTCAAAACTGAAGGCAGAGCACTATTCATGCTTCCTTCTCTTCTTCATCACATCAATGCATCCATCACTTGCTGCAGCAACCACACAAGTTGCTCTGCCCATCCATGTGGGCTGTGCAGGAAGGCCCGTCACCACTCAACACCTGGCCACACCTGGAGCACCCGGACCCCCCCGACCCCACATTCACCCCTCTGCCTTCATCTGCTTTGTCCATCTCCATGAGTGGCCACACTTTGCTTTCATCTTTCCCTCACCACCAGCCACACATGCTTCCCCATAACACACGGAGTGCACTGACTCCCCTCTATCCTTCAGGGTAGACACAGATCGGGCAGGGTAAACATAGATGTTATTCCATCTAGATTTTTTTTTTAAAGAAAAAGCGTGTATTTAATCTTAGAAAATTCTAAGGAAAAATATTATATACATTTAAAACCACTGTCAAAGATTTTAACGTCATGAAAGAATGGAAATTTGATTAAAAGGTGGAAATCACAGTACAAACTAATGATCTTTTCATTTTGGGAGCTGAAAAAGCACTAGTATTCTTTTAAAATTAGTTCAGATATAGCACTTAGAGCAGAGAGGTTAGTCAATTAGCAACAATTATATTTTTCTAATAAAAGATTTTTATAAGACTTTTTATCTTGTGAGAATAAAAAGCTATTTTGAAAAGCACTGATGTTTAATAACTCAAATCTAGCCTTATATAAGTAGGAAAATTCACATTTGGAGCTCAATCTTTAAGAATCACCATTTTCCTCATAAAATTTTCTTAGCTTTATGTAACAGCCACAGACAAGAACACATTTTATTTGCACTAATTTTTCCAATCTCTATGTATTTACACAAATAATCCAGAAATAGGTTGTTTTCAACAGCTTTAATTAGTTTTCCATACATGTAGGTGATAACCCAGTTTTACTTAGATATTACATTTAGTAATGACTGTTAAATATAAATTGAGTGTGTACCTGGGAACTTTAATTTATAGACATCTCTTCACAGAGAATATGGAGCATCAACACTGCTCTCCTATTACTCAAAGTTTTATCACTAGCCTGAAATTGACCGACTGAATGACTGTCGTGGGTAACACATAACACACTACACTGTAAAACTGGGCACTGACTTATTACGGAATAAAAAGCTTGAGGGATCATTGGGGTATTTAATATCAGGACTGGCTTGTTTTCCCATTACACTTGATAGAAGAACCGGTCAAACCGCCTTGAATGAAACTTTATTAAAAAAAAATGTCATTTCTATATATGTCACTCCTCTAAGTGAGTGTGGATTACTTATGATCATAATAAAAGCACTTCCCAGCCCTCTCCTCATGATTTTTCTGCAAAAGAGACTCAGATGAGTAAAAGGTAAATGACCTGTCCTGTCAAATTGCTGTTGCAGTGAGTTAATAAAATTAAGCAAGTTATGTCATTTTAATGCAATCTTCTTTACATTAAAATGACCGTCCCCTTCTTCCTCCTTCTAGCATACCTCAAAAAGAGTAAGGAAGGAAGGAAGAAAGAGCAAGGAAAGAACAAATAGTGATTTTAAAGAATCTTTGGGAAAGAATTATATTCAAGGTCTGAGAGCCACAGGAGTCTAAAGATAAAAGAAGAGAAAAATGCTGTGGGAGTCTGAAATGTGACATTCTGCACAGTCCTGGGGGCAGGGAGCCAAGTCTTTGCTGTTTCTCTGCCAGGGAGTTTAATAGAAGACCAGCCCTTTGATCATCCTGTGGGATCCTGTGACTAAGGAAGAGCCTGGCCCGTTCTCCCAGCGCCGCTGGTGTCTAAGTGAAACTCCTATGTGGTTTCCACCAGGTGGCAGCAGGAAATAAGGTTTGTAGGAAACTTGGTGTCTTGGTCTAGAGTAATGAATGCATTAAAGGAAAAATAAATTCTGAGAGTCTTGTGAGAATTTATATTAGGAAACATTGCCTTAAGAAAATAAAGTCTTCATCTGTGAAAATGTTTCTCAATTGTGAGTTGTAGCAGCACAAGGGAAATTTCATCTTTCAGATTATCATAAAATGAGAATATAGCATTTTAGAAGTATGCAGATCTATGATATTACATCTGTGGCCATCTACGAAGCTTCAGACCCCTGTTTAAAAAGCGCTGGCTTCAGTGATAAGCTGAAGAAAGAATGTAATTGTTTTTTTCTCTTTTCCTTTTTTAGAGAAGGAGTGTAACTCATGGAGACCCTTAGTTATGTAACTTCTAGAAATTAACACAAGTGACCAATAATGGTGTGCTGAGCACACAGTAGGTGTTCATCACATAGTTGTACTTCTTTCTGCACTTTTGCAAAGGAGTTTTGAGAGTGCCCAGAGATACCAGTCACAAGCTTGGTGCTTGAATGTTTTAAGAAATAGACATAATCAGCTCTTTCCTTCAAATGCAAGTGTTTTCTTTTGTGCATTAGGGGAAAGGTGTGCAGAATGTTTGCACGTTGCTGCCAGTGGTGGAAGAAGGGGCTGTTAGCCTCTTAGGTGAATGTAAATCTCTAACTAGTTTTCTTCCCTATACGTGAGCCCGTGCTGTAAAGGAAACGGCAATGGAGTCAGAAGGACCCCTCTGCCCCTCACTTTGCAACTTTACACAATTTCTCTAATGTCACTGTGAGAGCCAAATGAGAAAATGTTAATATCAACTATAAATTTTTATAAATTATATAAATATATATAAATTATTATACAATATTTAAAAAATCATTATCTTTGAGCATTTCTTTTACCTTTGCTTTTAGATATTTCCTATCTGAACAAAACACAAGAAAACAACTGGATAAATTTGCTGTCCCCTTCAGGGACCAATCCTCTTCTTCATTCCACTGATCTGGAATGGACAATATACATCAGTGTCTTTTACACACCTTCCCATCTATTTCCTCTTATCCCTTCATAATTTGGCTTTTCCCAAAATCTAATGAAATGCCTCCTCTAGAGCCACCAAGAAACCCCAGACTTCAAGCCCTATGGCCTTTCCTTGGTCCCCAATCTCTTTAATCCTGCTGACTCCCCACCTTCAGGAAAAAATTTTCATTTATTTCTTACGTCTGCTATGTGTTCATTGCAGGACAGACTGCTCTACATCACCGTCACTATGGGATGCAGGCTGATAGAACCTCCACCATCTAGAGTGATGTCATTTGCAGTGATGGTGGAGGAAGGGAACAAGGTGAATTGCACACTGGCTCTTAAAGGCTTTGACTCAAAAGTGACATGTTACTTCTGCTTCCACATCATAGGCCAAACCAAGTCACATGCCCACACTGAACTTCAGTTCAAGCAAGAGGGGAAATGCAATCCAACCATGTGCTTGAAAGGAGGAAAGAATTATATACTTTCATTATAGAATAATGGTGAACAGGAAAACAAATACACAGCGAGAAATACTCAAAGTGTAGATACCGCCATCCAGTCATTGAAAAACTTTCTCCTTCTCATTTTTCCCTTCTACAAACACTATTTGTTGAATTTTCTTGAAATTTTAAACAAACATGAGAGAAAGCAAACATATTTTGAAATCTAGATTTCAATGCATTTATCATTTAAAAAAATTTGTGAAAAGTTTCTTCTTGGATAATCAAAGTAAGAATATTTAAGTATTTACTACTTTTTCTTTACTAGCTTAGATTAGATGAAATGGAGGGCAGGCAGATCATACAAGTGAAAAAGCAATTATGTTTTTAGGTACATTGTTTGGTCTTTTGTATATCTGAAACCGTATTTATTAAGGTTGCTGTAACTGAATCCAACTATATAACTCTGCGGTGTAATCCCAGGCTTTGTATGAGAAAGAATTTATTTTGGCAATAAAACTTATAAGAAAAATAGGATTAAAATAAACCATCTACAGCTTGTTGAAGTTTATTTTTAAATAAATAACAGTGTATACCAACTAATTGGGAACTTGTATGTAACATAAATTAAAATACTCAGATAAAGCACTTGTTTATTTTCTATTTTAGGCCAATTCTAATGAGATGCAATTAGCCAGGTGATACTTTTATTGATGAGATAATTCAGGCGAAATATGTAATTGCGCTACCTCCATTTAGTTTTGGGCATGTAGTTTTACATCTGAAGAGAAGAAAGGTTGTAAACAAACAACGTGCAAATTCTGGCCTGTGAGAGACTCTGATGGGCATTCTGAATTTGTTTATTTGAGTTTCCCCAGTGTTTCCCAATGTGAAGAGCCGGCATTTATGGTCTGTGGGATGCTGCTCTCAAGCAGCAAAACTGAGACTATCTGGGAGAAGAAAAAAAAAGGGGCCAGAAATGATCGTCCATAGAAATGAAGATGTACCTTTTAGAGCTGCAGATAAAAACAGATGTAGAATCAGATATTTCTTTAAATATCGATTAGAACTTTCATGTCATTGGTATGTATTGCAATATTTCTCAAGCTTGAAGAAAATCAGACATTATGGCTCAGATCGCTCTGTTAGATCTAGTCTACCACATGCATATAAAGTTTGCATGGGCAAAATGTTATGTAGACTTATGCCAAGAAACCTTGTTTCAAATATACTATGAACATTCACTACATTTACTAATTGATAGGAGGCAAGGATCCCGTGGTGGTGGAAAGTAAGAGGAGAGATATGGAAGTAGCGACCACAGTTGACTTAGGTATATCAGAACCATAACGGGTCTAAACTAGGGTTTCTCAACTTTGCCGTTGTCAATGTTTTGGGCCAGATAATTCTTTTTTGTGGGAGCTTGTCCTGTGCATTGTAGGTGTTTAGCATCGTCCCTGACCTCTACCCATTAACACACCAGTCCCCACTGTGACAAGCAAAAATGTCTCTAGTCATTGCCAAATGTCCCCTGCAGGGCAAAGTCACCCTCTGGTTGAGAAATACTTGTCTACACTATGAGAGTATTTGCCACTATTAAATCTGAACTGTTGACTTTCTTAAGAAGTTGCTTTTTAACCCTTAATTTAACTACTTCTAGGTTGTCTATAATAACCTAAATCTTTCATTACATCAAATTATGTGATTTATCATTTATATTGATTCTAAAGACCCACATTTTATAGATAAATACCTATAAAGACTGTAGAAGGAGGGGAACATAAGAAACATCAAAGAATTCTGAGACATACAGATTATTTTGAATTTATCACCAAACTGTCAAATATCTGATTCAGAATTTTGGCATGATGTTGGTAGCAATATTTGAATGGCTCTAGAATGTAATGATGATATTGCCTGATTGTTTTTGTAGACTACAATCAGGTCATAGAATCAAGGGATTTTAGAAATTACATAGTCCAACCCCTTTATTTTTGGGATTAAAAAACTGAGGTGCAGAGATGGTATGACTTGTCCAGTTAATTACAGCAGCCAGAGGCTAAAATTCAGATCCCTTTTCAAAACACATTGTTCTCTTAAAAAGTTACTTAATTTGGGGGGCCGACCCAGCGGTGTAGCAGTTAGGTTCGCACTTTGGCGGCCTGGGGTTTGCAAGTTCGGATCCCGGGCGCCCGCCGACGCACTGCTCGTCAGCCATGCCGTGGCGGCGTCCTATATAAAGTAGAGGAAGATGGGCACGGATGTTAGCCCAGGGCCAGTCTTCCTCAGCAAAAAGAGGAGGATTGGCGACGGATGTTAGCTCAGGGCTGGTCTTCCTCACACACACACACAAAAGAAATGGAAAAGTTACATAATTTTTTGTTGTTGCTGCAGCTCCATGTTTTGTTACATGTATTTAAAGTGAACTGTTGAGATATGACCTATAGGACTTCCTTGCTCATCAAGAGAGCAGAGTACAGTAGCCTGACTTCAGCAGAGCAAGTTGTCCTTTGCTCACCAGAACCTTGTATTTCAGGTAAAAGAAGCATTATTCACTTTTTCTTATACTGAAACATCAAATAATTAAGTATACAGAGGAATTTGCAGAAAGTTAAGGCAAAAATATTCATAATTTGGATAGGAAATGCTCTAGGAAGGATCAAAAGTTATTTATCAGGCTGAAAAGAGTGAGAGGGAGAAATATTCTTTAGAATACATAATCCAGCATTCTATTGGAACACAGCCACACCTGTTCTTTTACATATATTGTCTATGGCTGCTTTCACAATACCATGGCAGAGTTGAGTAGCTGTGACAGAGAACACATGGCCCACAAAGCCTGAAATATTTACTATCTGTCCCTTTACAGAGAAAGTTTGCTGAACCTTGCTCTAGAGACCTATCAGATGAGCTACCATTAATTTATGAAGGTGATGTGATGAACTTCAGCTTAGCTCTTGGAAGATTTCCGTGACTTGGAGATTTAAAGTGTTTTTATTATTTTCTGAACTCAGAGGTGAAGGTGGGAGGGGGGATATAAGGAAATCCTGTAAAACAATTACGAAGCAGGCTGACAATGAATAAGTGTGGGGGGGAGGATGGAGGAGGAGATGCAACACGTTATTGCCATCTGAATTGAAAGGTAATTGTTTACTTTATTAGCCAATACACTATTCAGATGATGAATAAGCAAAGCTATTTGTCATGAAGAGAAGGGGCAATGTGCAGTCTCTCAGAAGTTTTTATAGCCATTCCAAGAGCATACCACAACCTTGAAGAGTGAACTACCCATGAATTTTCAAATGACTTCTCCAGCTTCTCTTTTTCAAAAAATAAATAAGCCTCAAGAAGGCAGTGGTGAATTAAAGACTTGTATACAGCATTTATAAAACTTATTGACAGCAGAGATTGCAGAGGAGTTTGCACAAGGTGAGTATTTATAGGAAAAGAATCAAAATCCACAATTCATACTTTCAGAAATCATGTTAACAGTATTACTCTTGTCCTTTTAGGAGAATTGTTGATGATACTGAAAGGCAATGCTGCCTGTGAGGCTGTCCCTGTAGGAATTCCTCTACTCTAAAAAGTATTTACAGATGTTCCTTACCTTCCAAAAGATGTTCCTTTGTCCTCTGACTGTATCTGTCACACTAGATATTTTATCCATGTTCCAAGCAGAAGTGAGGTTCCCTTGATGACATATGACAGGGAGATATTTGCTCTTGGTCTCATGAAATTGGGATATTTTGGGGGGAAAGAGTGAAAAGTCATCAGAAAAGATGTTCTACATTTGATCCATGAGAAGCTAGCAATGAACACTGTTAGAAAATGTTTTTAAAATAGAAGGGGCCAAATTCTACATTAGTCATCGTGAGGAGAATTTTGAAAAAAAAAAAAAAAGAAAGAAAGAAGTAAATAGTATTTAAAAATTCTTTGCTTTCAGCATGTTAGGGGTCTGAGAGGATTATTTAATAATATTTAAAAATAACTCCTGAAGTGACATCAGCATCATGGGGGAGTGAGCTTTCCCCTTTGAATCTCTGTCCTCTAAGACACAACAAAAACATCACTGGCATACCAAGAGAGGACAATCATACACCACTAAAGACTTCTAAGAGGCCCACGCAGCTGTACATCTGAAGGTGGAGGCATGGGAAGCCCCGGAGGACGTGGGGAGAGGTAAGAAGAAATACTCTCCTCCCCCGATTGGCAACACTGGTCTGTCAGAGAGGGGAAGGGGTGGCCCTCTGTGGGAAAACTATCACCCTCCAAGTGATCTCACAGACTGTTGAGAAATTCCCACAAGAAAGCAATGATGGAACTGTTGTGGGGGAGCGGTCAACATCCAAGCACCATAGGAGAACAGATAGTGAGGGAAGAAAGAAGCCCCCGGGATTGGCCAGGCAAAAGAGAGAGCCCCTCCCCCTACATGCCCTGCACTTCAGCACGATCCCCCCAGGGATTGCAGCAGGCTCAGAACACACAGCTCGTGACTCCCACCCAGTGGTGGCAGGTGGAAACTGCGACCAGATATCCTCACCATGAGAAATAGTAAGGCAAAATCCACAGGCTCTATGCAAAAGTACTTTAAATCTCCAGACCAAAAGGAAAATGACAAACACCCAGAAACCAACCCTGAAGGCACAGAAATCTATAACCTAAATGAAAGAGAATTCAAAATAGCTATCATAAGAAAACTCAATGAATTACAAGAGAACTCATAGAGACAATTCAATGAATGCAAGAATTTCTTCACAAAAGACATTGAAACCATAAAGAAAAACCAATCAGAAATCTTGGAGATGAAAAACACAATGGATGAGATAAAGGAAAATCTGGAATCTTTAAAGAACAGAACTGACAAAAGGAGAAAAGAATTAGCATTATAGAGGATAGGAAGGCAGAAACACTCCAGATAGAAGAGGAGAGAGAACTAAGACTAAAAAGAAATGAAGAAATTCTTTGAGAAATATCAGACTCAATTAGGAAATGCACCATAAGGATTATAGGTATTCCAGAAGGAGAATAAAGGAAAAAAGGAGCAGAGAGCTTGTTCAAAGAAATAACAGCCAAGAACTTCCCAAACCTGGGGAAAGAGCTGGAAATAACAATGAATGAAGTCAATAGGTTTCCTAAATATATCAACATGAAAAGACCAACTCCAAGGCAAATAGTAGCAAAGCTTGCAAAAGTCAATGACAAAGAAAAAATATTAAGGGCAGCCAAACAAAAAACTGAAATAACATGCAAAGGAATCCCCATCAGGCTCTCAGCTGATTTCTTGACAGAGACTGGAATGATATATTAAAAAATCCTGAATGACAAAAACCTTCAGCCAAGAATGCTCTGTCCAGCGAAAATATCCTTCAAATATGATGGAGAAATAATAACTCTCCCTGATAAACAAAAGCTAAGGGAGTTCATCACCACAAGACTCCCCCTACAAGAAATGCTCAAGAAGGCCCTTATGCCTGAAAAAAACCCAGAAAAAAACAGAAAGGGGATACAAAGCTTTGAGCAAGGAGAAAAGTGAGGAGACTAAACCAGAAAAATTGCAGCTCTCTATCAGAATAGGTTAGCAAATACTTAATTATAAAAATCAAGATTAAGGGAAGGAAAACACCAAGAATGAATATAACCTCATCACTTTAAACGCACACTCACAACAAAAGATGGAATAAGTAGTGACAACAATAAATTAGAAGGGGAAGAGGAAAGGGGTTGAACTGACTTAGTCTAAGGAAACAAGAGGCCATCAGAAAATGGACTATCTCATCCATGAGATTTCATATACAAACCTCATGGTAACCACTAAACAAATAATCAGAAAAGAATCACATATGACAAATAAAGAGAAAACTAACAGATTCATCGTACAGAACTACCAAACTGAATTAGTAGTTCGAAATTTCATGGGACAAAAAATGAAGGAAAAGCAAAAGAACCAGAAAATGATCAATAAAATAGCAACATTAAACCCTCATATATCAATAATCACTCTAAATGTAAATGGATTGAATTCTCCAATCAAAAGACACAGAGTGGTGGGATGGATTAAAAACCAAGAACCAACAATATGCTGCCTCCAGGAAACACATCTCAGCTCTAAAGACAAACACAGATTCAGAGTGAAAGGATGGAAGACAATACTCCAAGCTAATGGCAAACAAAAGAAAGCAGGAGTTGCCATACTTATATCAAAGTAGACTTCAAGATAAAAACGTAATGAGAGACAAAGAGGGGCAATATATAATGATAAAAGGGACACTTCACCAAGAAGACATATCACTTATAAATATATATGCACCCAACACAGGAGCACCAAAGTACATAAAACAACTATTAAAAACCTAAAAGGAGATATTAACAACAACACAATAATAGTAGAGGATCTCAACACCCCACTTACATCAATGGATAGATCATCCAGACAGAAAGTCAATAAGGAAATAATAGACTCAAATGAAAAACTAGACTCGATGGACTTAATAGATATATACAGAGCACTCCAACCAAAAACAGCAGATTACACATTCTTCTCAAGTGCACATGGAACAATCTCAAGGATAGACCATGTGTTAGGAAACAAGGCACACCTCTATAAATTTAAGAAGATTGAAATCATAACAAGCATCTTTTCTGGCCAAAGGCTATGAAGCTAGAAATCAACTACAAGAAAATAACTGGGAAAGTGACAAAGATGTGGAGACTAAACAATCTGAACAATCGATGGATCATTGATGAAATTAAAGGAAAAATCAAAAAATATCTGGAGACAAATGAAAATGAAAATACACCATACCAACTCATATGGATGCAGCAAAAGTGGTCCTGAGAGGGAGACTCATAGCAATACAGGCTCACCTTAACAAACAAGAAAAATCTGAAATAAGTAACCTTAAACTACACCTAACAGAATTAGAAAAAGAAGAACAAACAAAGCCCTAAATCAGCAGAAGGAGGGAAATAATAAAAATCAGAGCAGAAATAAGTGAAATAGAAACCAAAAAAACTGTAGAAAGGATCAATGAAACAAAGAGTTGGTTCTTTGAGAAGATAAATAAAATTGACAAACCCTTAGCCAGACTCACTAAGAAAAAAAGAGAGAAGACTCAAATAAATAAAATTAGAAATGAAAGAGGAGAAATTACAATGGATACCACAGAAATACAAAGGATTATAAGAGAATACTATGAAAAACTATATGCCAACAAATTGTACAACCTAGAGGAAATGGACAAATTCTTGGATGCACACAACCTCCCAAAACTGAATCAAGAAGAAATAGAGAATCTGGATAGACCAATCACAAGTAAAGAGATTGAAACAGTAATCAAAAACCTGCCCCAAAATAAAAGTCCAGGACTGTATGGCTTCTCCAGAGAATTTTACCAAACATTCAAAGAAGATTTAATACCTATCCTTCTTAAACTATTCCAAAAAATAGAGGAAGATGGAATACTCCCTAACACATTCTACGAGGCCAACATCACCCTGATGCCAAAGTCAGACAAGGACAGTACAAAGAAGGAGAACTATAGATATCACTGATGAACATAGATGCAAAAATCCTTGAAAAAATATTGGCAAACTGAATACAGGAATACATCAAAAAGATCATAGACTATGACCAAGTGGGATTTATACCAGGGACACAGGCATAGTTCAACATCTGCAAATCAATCAACATGATACACCACTTGCAAAAGAATAAAAGTAGACCATCTTCTATCGCCATACACAAAAATTAACTCAAAATGGATTAAAGACCTGAAACTATAAAACTCCTGGAAGAAAATATAGGCAGTACACTAATTGACATCAGTCGTAAAGGGATCCTTTTGGATTCCATGTCTACTTGGACAAGAGAAACAAAAGAAAAAATAAAAAGGGGGACTTCACCAGACTACAGAGCTTCTACAAGGCAAATGAAACCAGGATCAAGATGAATAGACAACCCACCAGCTGGGAGAAAATATTTGCAAATCATATATCCGACAAAGGATTAATCTCCATAATATATAAAGAACTCACAGAACTGAACAACAAAAAAACCAAAGAATCTGATCAAAAAATGGGTAGAGGATATGAACAGACTTTTCCAAGGAAGATACACAGATGACCAACAGGAACATGAAAAGATGTTCAACATCACTAATCATCAGGGAAATGCAAATCAAAACCACACTAAGATATCACCTTACACCCGTTACAATGGCTATAATCACCAAGACAAAAAACAACAGATGTTGGAGAGGTTGTGGAGAAACAGGAAACCTAATTCACTGCTGGTGGGAATGCAAACTGATGCAACCTTTATGGAAAACAGTATGGAGATTCCTCAAAAAGTTAAAAATAGAAATACCTTATGATCTAGCAATCCCACTATTGGGACCTATCCAACGGACCTGAAATCAACAAATCAAAGAGGCTTATGCACCCCTATGTTCATTGCAGCATTATTCACTATAGCCAAGAAGTGGAAACAACCCAAGTGTCCCTCAACTGATGATTGGATAAAGAAGATGTGGTGTATATATACAATGGACTACTACTCAGCCATGAAAAAGACAGAATTGTCTCATTTGCAACAACATGGATGGACCTAGAGGGTATTATGTTAAGTGAAATAAGCCAAAGAAGGAAAGACAAATATCATGATCTCCCTCATATGTGGAATATAAACTAACATACAGACAGAGGAACTGGTTGGTGGTTACCAGGGGCAAGGGGGTTGGGGTTGGGCACAAGGGGTTAAGGGATGCATTCATATGGTGACTGACAAACAATAATGTACAATTAAAACTTCACAATGTTATAAACTATTAAGACATCAATAAATTAAAAAAAAAAGAACTACGAAAAAAATAACTCCTAATTTATTTATCTGGCATTGCTCAGGACAAGAAGTTTTCCATATGACAAAGTTGACCTCTAACAGGTAACATTTGTATAGTGCATCACAGGGTTAAAATTCTTTCAGTGTCAGAGTATCATTCAAATGCAAAAGTGTATTTTTTAAAAATAGAAAAATTTAAAATATAATCAGAGCTTTAGTGAAAAACTCAATATAGGCTAAAGACTTTTAACTACTAGTTCATTATTTGAACCTTCATTCGTTAATGTGCTAGTGATAAGCTTCTCAGTGTAATGCTGATTTCTGAGCTTTCTATGTCCTTGCCCTTTTTAACAGACTGCCAGTATTATTTTTCCTTGTATTTGTTGTATTTGCATCTAATATCTTCATCTCAGCACCTACAATTCTCTTTTTAATATATTGTGGGCTTAAATCTAGAGAACTAAACTTGACAAGACTGATATTCTTAGGGGCAAAATATAGTTAAGGAGCCTGGAATTAAATCCGAGCCATGCCATTTTCTAGTTGTGGGTTCTTGGGTAATTTGTTTAACCTGTTTATCTGTGAAAAGGGGATGATAAAACTTACTTCATGAAGTTGTAAGAGAATTAAGTAAGACTATATGTAAAGTGCTTAGAACAGTGATAGTATGTAAGTGAGGTAGCACTTAGGATCCAATTGTTAGAGCAAGGACTTTATTAGGCATGCATTTTTTTTTTTACTGAGTTCTCTGTTTGAGGCTTACTTTTAGAGTTGAAATCACCCTCAGTGATGCACATCTCCTCTCCCATCCCCACTTTTCCTCCTCTTCTTGGTTTCTTACTCTTTCTTTTCTCATCTTTTCCAGAAGTCACATATTAGGATTTCTTGGACCATAGAAACTTCACCTTTCTCTTCCCTGTCTCCATTAAGAGCTAACCCTTAAGACAGAGGTTCTAAACTGACATTTACATTAGAGCACATGCATACGCTTATTAAGTCCTCACAAAACTTCACATTTTAACTAACCAACAACATTTAAAAATCACAAGATTTAGAAACTCCTGCTTCCAGCCAAGATGGAGTAACAGGGACCTGATTTAACCCTATCTGAAACAACTAAAAACTGGAAAATAGATACAAAATGGCATTTTCCAGACATTGGACATCAAGCAGTGCAGGGCAGTTCCGTCTGAGAGATCATACACAAACAATCTGAGCCCAACAGCTGCACCATCTCATTTCCTGATAAGATTTCCCAGGCCTCAATACAGGGAGGGGGGAACTCAGGAACTTGTCAGCCTCCCTTACTTGAGGAGACAGAGTTGGCAACCTAGGGTCCTCAGGACAGAATCCCAGAGGAAACAGCTGCACAGAGAGAGAGCTTCTGGATCTGCAGAGGTTTTCCCTTGAGTCTTCAGCTGAGTACAAATAAGTTCATGCACATAGGAGAGTACCTGGGTCAGGGGAAGGATGGCATGAAAGGAGTGGAGGGAAAAATCTCCATATCTTACACAAAGCCAAGAACCATTCATGCTCCCACCAGTCAGAGTGAAGAATCTTGTAATTCAAGGGCATCAGGTAGAGTACTCAAAAGGAGTTTGCATCAGTATTGGGGCAAAATTAACCCTAGATAAAGCTGCTTTGGTCTCATTTCACAAAGTTTAAGAGCTAGTCTCAAAAGGGTCAACCATTTTCAAGGAACTTCACTGCATCTCAGAAAAAAGCTCAAGAATAGTATAGGAATATAAAAATATCTATACCCAACAAGGGGGAAATTCACACTGTCTGGCATCCAACAAAAAATTATCAGGCAAGGCAAGAAGTAGAAAAATAAAATCCTTAATGAGGAGAAAAGTCAACCAATAGAAACAGATCCAGAAATGACATAAATAATAGAATGAATAGACAAGGACATTAAAAATTCTCATAACTTTTTTCTATATATTCAGGAATATAGAGCAGTGATTGAACATGTTAAGTAGAGGTATGGAAGATTTACAAAGACCCCAATCAAATTCTAAATGAAAAATACACTGGAAAAGATTAATAGCAGATTAGAGATCACAGAAGAAAATATTAGTTAACTTGAAGATATAGCAATAGAAACTATCCAAAACAGAGAGAAAATAGACTGAAAAAAGTGGAGAGAGCATCAGTGAACTGTGGGAAAATTTTAAGTGGTCTAATATGTATAATGGGAATCCCCCAAAACAGGGGGGAAAGGAGGGAACAAAAATATTTGAAGAAATAATGGTTTAAAATTTTCCAAATTTGATGAAAGCTATAAAACTGCAGATCCAGGAAGAACAATAAACCTCAAACAAAAGAAACATGAAGAAAACCCCACTGAGGTACATCATAAGCACATTGCTTTAAAAGCAGCCAGAGAAAAAGAACACAATTGCACATAAAGGAACAAAGATATGAGTGACAACAGACCTCTTGTAGGAAATAATGCAAGCCAGAAGACAGTGGAGCAACATTTTTAAAAATAGAGAAAGGAAAAAAATAAACTGTCAACCTAGAATTCTATACCTAGTGAAAATATCTTTCAAAAACCAAGACAAAAGTAGTTTTCTGACACATATACTATACCAGGAATTTGTCCATTTTGTCTAAGTCTCCAAATGTGTTTGCAAAGTTTGTTCATGGTATTCTCTTATCATCATTTAAAATCTCTGCTGCCTATAATTTTTTCCAATTTTCATTTCCTGTATTGATTATTTATGGTGATCTACTTTGTTCTTATCCAATTCTGTTGGAGGTTTTCCTATTTTCAAGGAACTAACTTTTGACTATGTTGATCCTTTGAATTCTATTCTTCAAATTCAATTTTATTAAGTTCTTATGTTATCTCATTCTTTTAGTTTATTTGAGTTTAGCTATTAGTTTCTATTAACTCATTTCTAATTTAAGCATTTCAAGTATAAAATAAATTATAACTACTTTCATGTTGTATCCCATACATTTTTATTTATAGAATTATTTATTACCCCTCAGTTCTAAGTATTCAAAATTTTTTCCTCCTCGAAAGTGATGAAATGTTTTAAATATTTCATTTATGTCTTAGAAGAATGTGTGTTCTTTATTTCTTTTATTCAGACTCTTTTTATATCTATTAAATCAAGTTTGTTAATTAGATTTTTGGAAACTTCTATTTTTACTTACTTTCATGTACTTAAATTATCAGTTTTGAAATAAGTCTGTGAAATTTCTTCTTATGATATTGGACTTATCAAATATTCCATGTGCTTCTGACAATTTTTGCTTTATGTATTTTGAAGGTATTTTGCATGGTGCATTCAAGTTTAGAATTGCTTTGTTTTCTAGGCAAATTGAATCTTTTATCATAATTTAGTGACCCTCTCTATCTCTAAAGTACTTTTATTTTAAAGTCTATATTACCTGATATTATTATAATTATCCAGTTTTTCTTTTATGTATTATTTTCCTATCATGTATCTTTTCATCCTTTTATATTCAGCCTTTCTGAGTTCTCTTATTTTATGTCATAAAAAATATTTAACTTCTGGGGCTGGCCTGGTGGTGCAGTGGTTTAGTTTGTGCTTTGGCAGCCTGGGGTTCATGGGTTTGGATCCTGGGCACCGGCCAATGCACTGCTTGTCAGCCATGCTGTGGTGGCGTCCCATATAAAGTAGAGGAAGTTGGGCATGGATGTTAGCCCAGGGTCAATCTTCCTCAGCAAAAAGAGGAGGATTGGCAACGGATGTTAGCTCAGGGCTGGTCTTCCTCACCAAAAAAAAAAAAAAAAATTTAACTTCTTTTTAATCTAGTGTGACCTGTTCTTTTAGCTGGCATATTTAGTCATATATATATACATATATATATATATGATGTGTTTCTGTCTTACATAGTTTTTTCTTTTTCCTGACCTTCTATGATTTTTTCTTGATTTCCTTCCTACTTTTTGAATTGATTATTTTTGTTTGTTTTCTTATTTTATTTCCTCCCCCAGTCTGGCTTTGAAGTTATATATTATCTAATATTAAGTGGGCACCTTTGGAATTTTACCATACACACTTAACTTAAGAAAGTCTAAAGTTAATTAGCTTTTAAAACCATCTTTAAATCCTCTCAAAATACAAGCTTCTTAGAAAACTTTAACTCTGATTGCTTCTTTCCTGACTTACAGCCTTCGTTTTTAATTGTTTCCTTTCTTCTTCCCTTTTAAAACACACTCAAACAGTCAAATAAGTGCTATGTCAATCATGTATGGTTACAGCTTAGGTTTCAAATACTCTGCATATGATGCTGAAAAGGATAAAAGGAATATATAAAAAATAAGTATTCCTGGAAATGTATTGTAAAACGGAACTTGACAAGGTTATTTCACGTGGAACATTACTATGACTTGCAAAGCAATTCATATTCTTGACCAATTTTTAAAACTCAATATATTTAATATGCACTCAAATATTAATATTATTAAATATATTCTAACTTGGTGTAGACTTTGTACCAAATTGTGTGTACCAAATTGTGTGTATTCCCTCCCTTACCTAAATATATACTCTAAGATTTTCTTTTGAGAGAAGAAGAATATTTCTTCTGCTTCCTGATTGTTATTTTTTAACTGAAAGATAATCTACATCAAGAAAAATGTTCAGATTATAAATACACAGCTTGATGAATTTTCATAAGTGATCATACCCATGTGACCTGAACCCACATCCAGAAGCAGAACATTACCAGTAGCCCGGAAGCCCCTTTCGTGCCCCTTTTGTTCACTACCATTGCCCAGGGGTGACTACTATCTTGTCTTCTAACACCTGGGCTGTTTTTTGAATAACATTTACCTATTAAGCACACAACACTACTGAAAAAAATGTTTTATGGAAATTAAAATTTGAGTGAGGTCATGCACTCCTTCTGTCTATTTTACATCTATTTGGATCGTCTCTAAACCAAAGATGAAAATCTGACAATCCCTCTGCAGCCCCCCGCTCTCCAGCCCAAGTGGTACTCCCTGGAAGGAAATGAGCACTCTCTCATATATGCAGACCTGGTTGTGCATGCTGCATTTCTGCATGAAGTTTTCTGTGTGCAGAGAATGGCAGGTTTGAGAACATGGGCCATAAAGAGCTAGGTATTGCTACGTGAATTATACCCTGGCTCTGAACTGCTCCAAGCCACCCAGGACATTCCCAGGCAAAGAGAGAAGCTCCATGGAGTGAGGCTACATGCCTGCTGAGTTGGTTAGCCATGTGTAGAGGGTATGGTTTCTCCCCCTTGGCATAAACACATGTTGCTGGGGCAGGCACAAATTTGCATCTGCCTGTTCTCTGTGCTCTGGAAAGCCTGAGCATTGAAAGCATGCCAACTCTTAATGGAAATCTGTTGCTGGTGATGTGGCTTGAAAGGCTGCTTTCACCTGAACTGTGCAGTTAAACTCTATGCTATCTCTTGGTATATTAAGATACAATATCAACACTCCCTAGAGTCTATACATTTCACTTGCTTTATGAATGGCTAGTTTTTGTTTCAAGCACTCCTCACCAGGATTATACCAATAAACTTGACTCCACCATTACATTGCTTTCATCATATGGGATAACTGGTCATGTGGAATCCATCAGGACAACCACAGAATGCATCATCTGCTTGGTGTCTCTAGATGTTTTATTTCTGGAGTGGCAGCAATGACCATACTGTTGCTATTTATACAGTTTACTTATATTAAGCTACAGAAGATATTTTCAAGTGAAACAAACACACTTTAAGGGACATTTTGTTTTGCACATTTTATTTTAGATAGATTAACAAAGTTTTAAGGCAATCATTTAGTCTGTCACTTTTGTTTCAAAATTGTGTCTTGTTATTGATAACATCCATCCATTCATTGAGTGCCCACATGGACCAGGTACTATACAAGTTGCTTTCCCATGCCATCTAATTTAATTCTCATGAAACATTAAAAATTTTTTAAAAAAATTTTCATTTTTATTGATGTCTTAATAGTTTATAACATTGTGGGGTTTTTGTTGTACATTATTATTTGTCTGTCACCATGTGGATGCATCCCTTCACCCTTTGTGCCCACCCCCAACCCCCCATTCCCCTGGCAACCACCAACTAGTTCTCTCTGTCTGTGTGTTCGTTTATATTCCACATATGAGTGAAATCATGTGGTGTTTGTTCCTCTCTCTGCCTTATTTCACTTAACAGAATGCCCTCTAGGTCCATCCATGTTGTTTCAAATGGGACAATTCTGTCTTTTCTTATGGCTGAGTAGTATTCCATTGTATGTATATACCACATCTTCTTTATCCAATCATCAGTCGAAGGACACTTAGGTTGTTTCCACTTCTTGGCTATAGTGAATAATGCAATGAACATAGGGGTGCATAGGCCTTTTTGGATTGTTGATTTCAGGTCCGTTGGTAGATGCCTAAGAGTGGGATTGCTGGATCAAAAGGTATTTCTATTTTTAACTTTTTGAGGAATCTCCATACTGTTTTCCATAGAGGCTGCATCATGAAACATTTTTGATGAGGAATTTGAGGCCCAGAGAGGTTAAATAACTTCTCCAAGGTCACATAGCCAGTGAGTGGCAGAATTATGATTTAAAGTCAAGGTTAGTTTAACTCTAAAACCCAATCTTGTCCCCTAGGCAACGCTTCTAAGACATTACAGAAATATAATGGTTAATAATAAAGGATCTTACAATTTTCACTTCCTTCAGTAAATTTTAACTGAGGGTAGGAGCCACAGTCATAACCATAGTCTTTTTCTTCTCTATTATTCACACTCCTAAATAATTAGCCCTGACTTAAAATGCTATTAATATTTATAATTTGCTACCATTTTACATTCATAGGGTTTTATCATTTCAAAATCACTTCACAGTCATAAAAATATTTAAATCTCATAATAACCCAGGTTAAAAGGAGCATGCATTATTATTGCTATTTTACCCAGAATCCCTCTCAGGCTGATAAAAGTCTTGAATTAAATGAAACACCACATTAGGATCTTTTGACACCAGAACGGTTGAAAGTCAGTTTTATTGAGTGGTCTATTTCCTGCTGATGTGTTATCTACATGCAGGGTGTCGGAACTATTGAACAATTCGTCCTCATGGAGATCTGGAATACCCAGCAGCTCTCAGTGACTGATCTAGTCCCCTGCTCACTGCCTCAGGGCTTCTGCTTCCTCCTGACCAATCTTGCCTCAGGGTGTATGACCTCCTGCTCTCTGTGAATCTCTTAGCTTCTGAACCATGTTAACAACCACAGTGGCTCTTACTACGTGGGAGATACTGCACTGAGAGCTTTAGGATGCTCACAGCAATCACAGGGCATATACAGACGAGATAGTAGGGACCCAGGAACGTCGAGCAACTTTCCTAAAGCCATGCAGGCAAGGGATGCAAGCAGGACTGAAACCCAGGTCAATTTGGCTATAAAGTTTGAGATTTTAATTCTAGTGGGTTCAAAGCTTACATAGGGATTAGGTTCTAAAGTTGGTGCAAAACTGGAAAATTGAGAAAAGCCAAAGTTGCACCGGAGATCTCTTGTCACCTTTCAAGTACCACATCCAATCACCTCTCAAGAACTCCAATGCAAATAATCATACTTCAGCACAAAACAGATCAGTGTATCTTGGGATAGGCAACAGGTGAAGTGGTTGTGTTATGTTTAGGAACCACATTGTAGAAAAATAGTAGAACCACACTCAGCTCAGCAGAAAGCTGACTCTATTGGATGCAGTGAGCACATTGCAGAAAAACATACTGAATCAGGTTAGCAGATATGCTCCTCTGGGTTTATTTAGAATTTCAGGGAGTGTGCTTCACTCAGAGAAAGTATTCTAAGTGTCATTGCATATGTAAAAGGTTAATACTGTTAAAGATGCAATATCAATGCCAGCAAAGCTGCGATCTAAGAGAAATGTACTTTTAGGGGTCAAAGAATCACACAATAATTTCCAAAATATCAGTGAAGTTACTACGTATTTGAATTTTAGACAGAAAACTGCATGCCTTTGGGTAATGCTGACCAAAATACATCCTGGAAACCAATGATATCAAGCTACCTCATGAAACACAAAATAGTTGGAAAATTCCACAATAAGTGGAATGACAGAAGTTTTCCACAATGTTTAAGTTCTGTTCTGTCACTCTCTTTCCCAAAGCTCCCTCTCTCTTTGGCCAGTATACTAAAATTTACAAGTGAACAGAGGCCACCATCGGTCACTCTACATACAGTCTGCGTGTCTTTTATCTAAGGTCTCTTAGAGAAGGTTGGATTGGGTCAGTTTGCCATTCAGTACAGAGCTTTCTGTTAGGCAGAGTTTTCATGTGAGGGCATGAGTCTACAGGTCAAACTACACTTAGCTGCATAAGGAATGAACCTGGAGCCCTGGTTTAATTAGCTGTGGCCAGGTTTTCAAGGCTACACTATGAAAGCATGGTGACCAGAATGTAAGGAACTGCTTCTGACTGCTTCGTTTGGAAGAAAGTGCTGGTCATGATAAAAGTAAAGATGTTCATGGACTCCTCTCTAGCAATGCTTTTGTTTCTTAACTGCAATAGAATAACTTCACAAGAATTAAAAGTTTGGCCAAAACAGTCTTTTTGTGGATCAGAAAATAGTTTTGAATGGTGTAAAATAGGACAATGACTTATATTTTGTTTTTACAAATATAATAGATTCAGTTAATATTTAGGTCTTACTAGGCACTGCATTAGGTGTCTAATCTCTTGGAAGATAAGTGCTATCATTATTCTATTTTACAGGTGAGGAAGTTGAGGGGTATAATAATTAAATAGCTTACTGGAGGTCATAAATCTGGTAAGTGATGACTGGACTGAAATGCAAGAAATCTGGCTTGATCTACTGTGCCATTGCCTCTCCTTTTAGATGACATGATAATTTCAAACAATTATCTTTAGCAGATAGCCTACAAAATCCAGTTGCTCTAAATCCAATAAGGCCATAAATAAGGCTCACCAATAAGACTCACTCATTTACGTACTTGGGAGTACATGCTGTACCCGACTAACTTTGGCAGGCTTACGTGGATTCTACATGTCTTAAAACCAGGAATTACTTGAGAGTTTACTGATATTGTTTGTTTCTGTCCATAGTTTGCAATTTGTCGGGCCTACTTTTGAAAGTTTTCTCAGGGTATGATCGGCAGAGAACCCTAGATCTTATCGACCATGCAGACACATCCTGGAGTGGATCCATGGCCATTTCTTAAAGGAAGAGGGTTGGTCTCTCTACTCTAGTAAGTTGTAGTTAGGGAATATAGGATCATTTTCCAAAAATTTGTCAGTGTTTGCTAAAGCTTACATGCACGTCCTCTACCAGCAACTCAGAATGTCTAGCACTCTAGTTTCCTTTTAAGAATAAAATTCGAACTTCTTTATGATCCAGCTCTGTAAAAAAAAGGCCAGTGAGGGGCTGGACCGGTGGCACGCACATTCCACGTTGGCCTGGGGTGTGCCGGCTCGGATCCTGGGCGCGGAACTACTCACCGCTCACCAAGTCATGCTGAGGCGGCGTCCCATATAGAAGAGCTAAACTCTACAACTATGATATACAACTATGTACTGGGGCTTTGGGGAGATAAAAGAAAAAAGAGGAAGATTGGGAACAGTTGTTAGCATAGGGGCAATCTTCCTCAAAAAAAAAAAAAAAAGAATATTTAAAAAAAAAAAAGGCCAGTGAGAGAAGTCAAGTTGATGGATTCTTTAAGGGTGATATAGTCCAGTCCCATTTTTTGATTAAATTAGATTACTAGACACATAGCTATTGGACTCACTCTTCTTTTACAGATGAGGAAGCTCTGTCTTAGAGAAAGTGTTCACAGTTTTAGCACTAATAAAGAAAGGTATCAAAGACTCATGCCCAGCCTTCCTAGCTCCCAGTTCAGCCCCTTCCACCATCTCACCCTGCTGCAGTGATGCACCACAGCAGCAAGCGGAAAACATTCTCAATGTCTGAATATTTTAGCCTTCACTGTTTTCAAAGAAAATTCATGATCGTTCTCATAATTATCTGACAACCCATAAAATTTAATATCTTTCATCCTATAATACTAACATAATCATAAAATTTGGAATGATAAAACAACACATCCTTTGGAAGCAAGACCTGAGACTTGACTCAAAATATTCTTTATAGCAATATTATAAATAATTCACAAACATAATGGTTATAAAAAGTAATAATAAAAACAAAAAATGTCCCAGATTTTCTCCTGGATTTACTGGTCATTTAATCAGCCCCCTCTTCTGTCATCTATCTTTAGCCAAAGCAGATGAAGTGCAGTCAAAACATTTATTTATCATACTACAAACCAAAATGCAGATAGTGAGTTCAAGTTTTTCAAAATTGGCAGGATTTTTGGCTTTGAATAGGCACAGCCATAGCTGAGGATATGCCAGTATTTAAAAGTACATAATATTACTAGGAAGAAAATTAAGATTTAAAAAAACATGAATGTACAGAATGTTAAATATTCAGTTTGACTATTTTGAGAATTAGAGAATTTAATTTTGGCTATTAAATTTTCTGGACTGAAAAAGGTCAAATTGCAAATTAAGTAAAAAGAGATAGCTAAGATTTTTAAAGTATATGAATAATGTATATTTTATGACATTTGGAATACACAGAAAATCATAAAGAAGAAAATATAAAGTTCCTATAAACTCACTCACAAGAAATAATCTCAGCATTTTCGTTATGTTTCTTTCCCACCTTACCTAAATACATGTAAAAACACATATTTGTTAAACTGGGACAATTCATATCAGTTTTCTATCATGACTTCTTATTAAAATTATACCATTATCATGTGTCCATGTAAATAGTCTTCAAAAACATTTTTCAGAGGCTTTATTTTTAGGAAATGCCATTATATGGCTAGACTTAAATGCATTTAGCCATTTCTTCCTTTTTGGGGGAGAGACAGATATTGATTGATTCACATTTTCCACAATTATATATAACTTTGGGATGAAAAATTTATTTAAAAACTTGTGTGTGATCTATAATTATTTCCTTGGGATATGATTTTAGAAGTAAAAATTCATATTCAAAAACTACAAACATTTTAAAAATTATTGATCTGATTTGCAAAATTGCTTGTCAGAACTGTCCCATTATTTTTTTGTTTATTAAATGCAAACAAAATCTTACCAATATCAGGGATGATAAGATGTTATATTCTTATTTTTGTTTGTATTTCTTAGGTTGGAAAGAACTTCAACATTTTTTTACACTTTTACTGAACAATTCTGGATCTTCTTTTATGACTTGGTTGTTCATTATCTGTTACTTTTTGATGTTGATTTTTAAAAGTTTTAAAAAACATATTACATATATGACTTATGTCAATATATGTTTCAAGTTTGTTGTTTTCTTTTAATTTGCTGATATTTCATTAGCTACATGAAATTTTAATTGTGTAGTCATAAAATTTTAATTTTAATTATGTAGTCATAGCTATCAATTTTCCTTTGTCTTCCTGTTTACAAGGATGTTTTTCACTTAGAGATCAGAAAAATACTCAATTATTTATTTACTTTTTTTGTGAGGAAGATTAGCCCTGAGCTAATATCTGTTGCCAATCCTCCTCTTTTCACTGAGGAAGATTGGCCCTGGGCTAACATCCTTGCCCACTTTCCTCTACTTTATATCTGGGTCACCTGCCACAGCATGGCTTGATAGGCAGTGTGTAGGTCCATGCCTGGGATCTAAACCTGTGAACCCCAGGCCACTAAAGCGGAGTATGTGAACTTAAAACCACTACGCCACCGGGTTGGCCCCAGAAAAATACTCAATTATTTTTACTATCATTTTTCTATGCATCCTTCTTCTTTAACCATTGAATTCTTTAATTCCTTGGAACTTATTTTAGCCTGTAATGAAACTTAATTTTTTGAAACAATAAACAATTTTCTTAGCACAATTTGCCTTCTTTCCTCACTATTTTGAATTGCAAGCTTCAGTATGTACGAATTCTTATGTAAACAGTGTTTTGACATTCTGAGCAGTTCCAGTGATCTTTCTGTCTATTCTTGCACTAGTGACACACTGTTTTCATTATGATAGCTTTGTATTTCACTTTAACATCACCTGGTACAAAGTTTGTATTTTTATTTTAATGGCAATCTTTCAAAAAAACCACTATGGAAACATATAGTGTACCTTCTGGATGACTATTAACAATCAAGTTCTGCCAGGACATAAGTGTTCTCATTGCTATGTTTGGTGCCAAATGTGACCACTCTAATTTTGGTCACCAACTGAGAAAAGAATATAGGCTGACTTAATACAGAAATGATGTTTGTCCCAAGTGAAGACAAATCACATCCAAACAGACTCTATGGGTAGCTGGTCAATGTGTTATTAAATGTAAGGCACCCAGATCACAGCAGGAGCTCAATAAATGCCAGTCACCTTTACCACCAACCCCAAGTGGAATTGTGGCTTTTATTTTTGTTTAAAAGGATGATGCAGTCGATCTTCTTTATTTGTGGATTCCATACTTGCAAATTTGCTTATTGTTGCAATTTGTTTGTAACGTCAAGGTCAATACTTACAGTGCTTTTATGGTTGTTCATGGACAGGTGCCTGTGCTGAGCAGCCAAAAATGTGAGTTGCCTGACACGTGATCCCAGCTGAGGTCAAACAAGGTTACACTCTGCCTTCTTGCTTCCGGTCTCATACTGTGAAGAAATGTTCTTTTCACGCCTTCCACATTTTTGTGCTTTTTGTTGATTTTGCTGGTTAAAATGGTGCCCAAGCAGTGCTGACTTGTGTTCCTAAGCGCAAGAATGCTGTGTCATGCCTTATGGAGATAATTCATGTATTAGATAAGTTTCATTCAGGCACGAGTTATAGTGCCGTTGGCCATGAGTTCAATGTTAAAAATCAAAAATATATATTAAATAACAGAAACAGAAATACACATAAAACAAGGTTATGTATTGATGGGTTGAAGAAAATGTTGTGACAGAGGCTCATAGGAACCTAACCCTGCATTTCCCCTAGGAGCACTGGTTCAGAATTTGCTAATTCAGTGTTTGCAGTGACTTTATAGAACATGACTCCTGTGAATAATGAGAATTGACTGTAATTAATGACCAATGGCAAATAGTTATCATGTAACATGAACGGAAGAACTAAAAGAAAAGGAGATTCTGAGAGAACTAGCCTGGTTTCATGGAGGGTAGGCGTGGGTAGGGTAGGGACCAAGGAGAAGCATCAGTTAGAACTATTCCCAATTCACAAAGTGCCACAGTTAACACCAATTCTGGACAAAGAATCAGTGCTATACTACTTGTATGTAAAGATGAGCACAATCATTTTGTAAAGGCTCTTGTACTCTTAAGACGAAAAATACTACATATTCTTTAAGAACAGACTATTCTGTTCCACCAATGTAAAACCAAACAATAGTCTTCTATGCTTGGATATTACAAATTGAAACAGAGGCAGTTGGCTTACAATAATACATTATAGATTACAGAACTATTCCAGAGAAATTATATTATTAGAAGAAATATTTTCTGCATTTTGATTCAAATTTATAAATATTAATTAAAATTCATTAATGTTATAGCATGCAATGAAATATATAACATCTTCTTGACATGTACTCATGTTGGCCAAGATAAGAACAACCATATTTAAATGCAATTCTTCATTAGCATAAATCTGAATTTGGAACTGAAAACCAGCAGAGAAAAAGGCAGGTTGGTCCTGAGAGCTGTCCAACAGAAAGTTGTCCACTAAGATTTCTAGCAAATAAAAAAGAAATTAATAAAGAAGAAGGAAGGAGAGGGAAGACTTAAAATTGGAGACAGAAGAAGTTTCATTGTTGGAATTTGTTCTCGGGCAGGATGGCCTCTAGAGATCGAATTGTTCAGAGGTTTAGGAACTTGAATTCTAGGCAATAATGGAACCACCTAAACTAGCTTGTGATGTCAGGTGGCCAGAGAGGCACAGTGGCAAATCCAACTTGGAAACCAGATAAAAAGAACTATGTTAAGAGCTTACCACACTTGAAGGTAAAACAGGGATGGATGAAAAACCAGGATAGTATATGAAACAATGCCAAGGTAAATGTTACAACTTAAAGATATTATAACATATAAATTGCTTATCTTCATGTAATTAGATGTAAACTATAATATGTGTAGCACAGTCGTCTCTAGGTATCAGTGGGGATTGGTTCCAGGACTCCTCGCGGATACCAAAATCTGCAGATGCTCAAGTCCCTTAGTCGGCCCACGGTATCTGTGGGTTCCTCATTCGTGGATTAAACCAACTGTGGATCATAAACCTTGTAAACATAGTCCACAATTCGTGGTTGGTTGACTCCATCGAGGGACAACTGTACTACAATTGCTTGGTAGTAAAACAGATTTTGCACTCCATACGGTTAATTAAATTACAAGCGCTATGTTTGGGTAAATAATATTGAAGGAGCGTATTAGAGGAGGGAAGGGGTCCTGCCCACTAATCCGATATCTAATTTCAATCATAATCTATTGCAATTACTTATATATTTTTACACATAAACAATTTCCAACAGTATATCATTGTTGTTCATAAAAATCACTCTTTTTATGGTTGGTGATTTTACGAGGACAATAGTATCAAACATTTTACCGCTTTGTGAGAAATTGGATACGTCTTATTTCTGAATCCTCTAACATATGAACAGTTTATCTGGTGAGTTATTTGACATGATTGGCCTTGCATTATTGCTACTTGTGTGATTGTGTAATTGTTTTATTTCCCCTTCTTTGCGGTCCCTCTAGTGTTTATTATGGTTTTGTAAACATGCTAGTCACTCAATAAACGTTTGTTGAAATTTCTTCTCCCTTCAAAATGTTTCATGAATCATTTTATTTTCTTTCTAATTCATGCTGCCCTCATGGTCCATCCCTCATCCTTTCTCATCCCTACTGCCTAGATTGCAGGAGTTGTTGCCTAACTAGCCTTGTCCTTTCTGGCTCTCCTGGCTCCAGGGGTCTGGTAAGGTGGTATGTTGGCTTGATTAGTGTTGATATGACTCACAAGAAATTGATTTCTAATAAGTATTAGGTATTAAGGACTCCAACTACCAACTTTAGTAAATTAGAACAGTTCTCTCTATAATAGTGTCATTGTTCTTTCTTACTCGTCTACCCCATGTGCTTTCTTGAGGAGGGGAGAAAGGGAGCGAGTGCAGCTAGAACACTGAGAATCAGGTATAATTCTGGATACGTCCAGCGTAATACAACATGCAAGTGAATAGTTTCAATTGCTAGAAATTGAAAAAATTTCTAAGTAGAAGATGCAAATCCTTAGGTGAATCACTGAGAACATTTCTTCTCAACCAGCTTCTACAGCTATTTCCCATTTTTCATGTGAATCTTTAGGTTCATTCAGATCCATCTCTTTACTGTCCTTTAAATATATTCCTGATGATTCTCTCCAACTAAAATGTCTTCTCTTTCCAAATTAAGTCCCACATCTTCCACATTGTCCTCAAAGATCCTGCCAGCTTACAGTGTTGTTTTCATTGGAGCCTCCTAAAGGAAGCACTTTTGGAACTGTACAATTCATGTTTATTCAACATACTACTGATATATTATTTAATACCCAAGTGCTTATCTCATAACTTTCCTTTGTCCTTCTAAGCTTCTCACTAGGAGAGACCATACCTTGTAAACTCCATGGCATTCATAAAACCTAATAAAGTAGCATTATACATTTGCAGGTCCCAAGTTAATATTAATATAATAGAAGTAAATGCCCTCAAGAGGAGGATTAACTGAATTTATTTACTATACTAATGTTTAATTTAGAGACTATTTCTTGATTCTTTAAATATTCTGTAAAAGTTTGTTCTTTCTATGTGATATCACTGATACACTTGCAAAAATAAGTCACATTACTCTGTGGTGACATCTTACTAAGGTAGTCATAGAACAAGGGGACACTGCTGTCTAGATAAGGATTTGAAGTCCAGAGGGTAGAGGTGACTTTGCTGGTGGCCCCCAAATTAATAAGATGTCACAGCAGACTAAGTCATTAGTAAGTATGAATTTACCAATTGTTAATTTTTATTTACAATTTTATGAAATTTGTCAAATAATTTTAGCTTCAGAATAAACATGATGACAACATTTTCCATACTCTCTCCTTCTGATAGTCCGTGGTACAATTTAGTGCAGTAGTTAGATTATCATGGGTTTTGGTATCTGTCACTTCCTAGCCATATGGCTTTGAACCTCAGCTTCCTTTTTTTTACTATAAGTATGATAATAACACCCACTTGGTAGGATGGTTGTGAAGGTTAAATAAGATAATGCATATAATATGCACTAAATAAAAGGTACCATGACAATTATGATGTTTTTTTATTATATTTCTGCACCTTTGTGAATATCTTTTGAATGCATATTGAATGATATAAAGAATATTATTCTTATAGTGTAATTACTGCTATTATCTGTTTTTAAGAGGAAATTAAGTCTTGTGAACACCTACACTTTGCCAGGCATAGTGAGATGAACTTTCTGATGCTACTTCCTTTAACTGCAAGGTAGGTTTTTAGAGAGGGAGCTTTGCCTGGAGACAAATTGCCTGGATTAAAAATCCTGGCCCTGCTACTTACTAGCTGTGTATTCTTGAGAACATTGCTTACCTGCTCTGTGACTTTGTTCGTTTCTTTTTCCTATAAAATGTCAATAAGAACAGCAATGTTGTGAGGATCAAAGGACTTAATACGTGTAAGGCTCTTGGCACAGCGCCGTAGTAAACACTCAATAAATTCTGGCTATTGTTTAGCTCTTGTTTTATAAACTGGGATACCGAAGCTCAGTTTCCTCACCTGAAGTTGCATAACTAGTATGCTCTTAGTTGGCCGAGTTAGATCTGAATTCAGATCCCTGTGGATATAAAGCTTGTGCTCTTTTCATTTTTACTATGCTGTCATCTTATGCTTTTTGTTTGTTTGGTTTGATTTTTTTAACATAACAAATTTACCGTGAATCATTTTCATGCCTTTGTTGCAAGCTCAAATTAATGTATCTTTAGTCGTATAAGACATGAAAAATGCCTTATGAATTATATAGTCAAATATGCCACTGAAGAGTCAAATATGCTCCCCTGTGTCACCACTTAAAAAGGGTTATGAATATATTTAGCAATTCTTTAGAAAATTATCCTTGGGCATCAAAATAAGTGCTTCTTTGGCTCTGTCAAAAGAATATTGGTGAAGAATGGCTGTGGAGATACTTCAAGTAAGGAAAGAATAATCAGCACTGTGGTCTCAATGGTACGAGGAGACTGAACAAAGACAGATAGAAACCCCAGGGACTTCCTGGGCACATTTTGGTGCAGACCAGGTCTACTTATTTGTCTAACGAGCAATTAAACAGGAAGAAAGGGGAAAAGAGGAAGAGAAATAGAATTTTTTGGGTTAAAAATAGTCTTCTAAGTATAAAGCAGCCAAGAAAAAAAAAGATTTCTTTTCCTTTGTAAGACATCCCTTAGTATTATAGTTAAGGCAATGGGCAGTGATTTTTCCATAACTCATTAATCAAAGCCTTAGCTTGACGGGTGAAAGCCAGCACCATACAAAGAGTAGCTCCCAGCGAATTGAAGACACAAAGGAAAATGAAGGGGCCCCCTGTGGGTTTCTTATATCAAATATATGTGTTTTCTTCTTGGGAAGTCTTGTAAAAATCAATGTCTTTGTTAGGTACATTTATCACAGCACATGATTTTGTAATGGTTAATAATAAGGGAATCAGAGGTGTGCTGATTATTTGCCTTCCTGAGGGTAATTGTCAAACAGCCTTTATGTGCTTTGCAAGAGCTGTAAAGTGGTTTAGCAACATGTTTAATTCTGAGTTAGTGACACTGTGACTCACTGGGAGGTGGCAATGTATTAGGCTGATGGAATATGTATCATGTCAAAATGTCAGACATATAGTGTCAAACCATAAATAGATGCTTTTAGCAGGTACAGTCTTGCATTGAAGCTGATATTTAGAATTGTCTAGAGAGCATTTAAATTTGCACATAATTCTCAGTAATAATTTACAGAACTTTTGTGTGATGTATGAACAGCAATGTGCTGGAGACCAAGATGCCTACATATTGGATGGGGAACCATCACATTTTTGAGACTGTTCTTGGTTTAAATTCATTCACTGTTCCCTGCTTCCCAGAATGTAAAAGTGGGGTTTTAAGCATTTTCCAAAGCATGGTGACTATACTTGTTTAATTTGTGGTGGAGGGAAATGGATGTGTATTATGCAGTCATATTGAGGATGCTGAAAAGGGATGAGGTAAACTGCATCCAGCCTGGGATAAGAGACAAACAATCAGTGAGGCCGAGCGTGGATAATGAATACCCAAGAGGTGGTGTGCTCTAGTGCCTGTGAAAAGCAGCAAACAAATAAGTTTGGTGGAGCACTTACAAGTGGGCATAAAACAGAAAGGATAAAGGAGAACAGGGGGCAGATCCAAGCTAATAGAACCTGGTTGCACGCAGGAGCAGGGTCTTTACAGTCAGGCAGGAGACAGCACTTCCAGAAGCAGAGCTGCATCTATCCTTAGGGGTAGTGACAGGTGGCCACGATGTCAACATACGTAGAATAGAAATCAAAGGGAAGACTGACATTCAAGAAGAAATCAGGCAACAACTTCTCATCCCCCAACCCCAACCCCTGGCAACCACTATTTTCTGTGAATTTAAGTATTTAGATACCTCATATCAGTGGTTGTTGTTTAAGGGGTACAGAGTTTCAGTTCTGCAAGATGAAAAAGTTCTGGAGATCCGTTGCACAAAAATATGTCCATATAGTCAACACTATGGAACTGTACACTTAAGAATAGTTAAGATGGTAAATTTTGTGTTATGTTTTTTTTTAAATAACAATTAAAAATTAAAAAAAAAGAAATCAGACAAAATGATAGGCAGCAGCTGTGATAACTTCTTTGCCTTTTGAATCCTGAGCAGATCTTTCAACATTCCCAGCACCAAGCACAGAGATTGGCACTTGGCTTGACAAAGGTTTACAGCATGAATACATTTCTGAGTGAAGGATGGATTGCAGCTCACTCCAGAATGTCTGTACAGGAGGGCTTCTCAAGGTACATTCCAGATTTTTGGGGGGTAATTTTTAATTATATATATTCAGCAGGAGTTCTGTCTCATTCTACCATATAACCTTGGCACCTAGTATAATACTTTGTCCAAAGTGGGTTCTCAATAAATACTGACTTGAGATAATTTACAACGAACTATTTGAAACAATACTAATGATACTCCTCCTCAAACATAGATGGTATTCTGAGATTCCTCATAATCTAGGTTTAGTTGTGCATTTGCCTGACTTTGTGGATCTATAATCTGAAACAAAGAAAAAATAGGAAATACCACAGAGAATATTACATTTTAGGAAAAATTTTTACCCTCTAGATTTTTCCCTATTGGGTAGTTGCAGCAAATGTGAGCCCCAGATTAATCTAGAGTTGGGATACAATGGTTCTCTATTCTTCTCCACTCCAAATAGGCTCCATGTTTGTGGTCCACCATAGCTTTTCATGTCTTTAGAGTTGGTGCCCTATCAAAGCTCAATGTTATTTCCTCTCCAGCCACATCCGTGTGCATATAAGGGTCAACCTTTCCATTAAGGGTTTGGGAGCTTGCTGTCACACTGCATCAGCTCTGTTTCCTGTTAATTGCAGTTGTGGGCTCACCTTCTCTGCAAGGTGCCTTTTCTAAAAGGCCAATATTTATTTGCCTGAAATTGCTCAGGGGTTGGCTTGCCTGAAAGCTTAGTAGTTGGCTAAATAAGTATGCATGTTCCTTCCAACTAGAGGATAATCATAGTAGTGTCAATCTTGTTTTCAGGTGGGTAGTAAGACAGGCCAGTAGGCTGGACAGAGTCACATGCTTTCATAGAAGCTTGGCTTATCTAGGAATTATTTCTATTTATTCGTCTTACATCTATAAACTAGAACAGAAGTCATGGTGGAAAGTGGAAGTCTAGAATGTACAATTACCAGAAACTGTTAGGTATGCTTCTATCTTTCTTTCTCTCGTACATATTATGAGTCAGTCCAGTACCTAGTGGCAGTGTAACGAAAGATCAGAACCGAGAGCAAATCAGAAACTACCTCTTTTTAAAAAAAAAAAATGCTCACTTTTCATTTGCCCTCCCTCTACCCCAAGAGTTGTTCCCATCTCCACACACTTTACTTACATATTCTCCCCACCTGGACTGGGAGCATTTTGGGGACAAGAACAGGGTTCCTTGCATAAAGCCAAAATCCAATTTGTTGATTAAATGAATAGACAAATGAATGAAATTTGGTGCGTGTGTATGTGTGCTCACATTGCATGCATGTGTGTGTGTATTTTAGGGAAGGGGTGGGTTGTGGTAGGGCTTGCAGAGAGGGAGGTGTGCGGTCAACAGCTGTTTGAACAGTTTCTGAATATTGTCCATGTGAGTTTCGTAATCCTGGCTGCACTTTCAAATCACCTAGGAAGTTAAAAAATACTGATGCTGGGGCTCTATTCCAGACCAATTAAGTCAGAATATCTAAGGGTAGATCCTGGGAATAGAAATGACATCTAATGAAGTTTCATTGGAGGTTATTTGCTGCCTTTTTGAAAAGGCTTTATGCAAGACAGTGTCTCTGTAGTTCTAAGCTTATCTTGAGCATAAATTATTTTTAAGTTAGTTCAGAAAGTTAGAGCATTATCATTTTAATGTCTTTGCTCATTTTGGAGGATTTTCCATTTATTTGCCTTATTTTTTTCCCTTATTTTGGGCACAGGGTTTCACTTTAGAAATTCAAACGTTTGCCTTAAGCTACATGTGAATTTAAAGAGCAACAAGTGAATTTTAAGCAGGTAAAACCTCAGGAGAAGGAGCTGACATCTGAAGCCAAAACTAAGAAGTCCTTATTTATACAAGGTTGGCTTTCCGGCCAATTTAGACAGAGAAGGGATAGTTTTGTTTATGCCCAAGGAACAAAACTGCTTTGGTAGAAAGAACAGAGAATCCTTCTTAATAAAGCCTCTGTTTAGTAATTCAGGAGGCAGCCACAATAGTAAGATTTTTGAATCAATTTGTGAGCAAACGTGTTAGAAATGAAAGTGATCTTGCATCCTGTTGCTTTGGCATCTCTGAAACTTTAGAAGAGAGAGACTCTAACACTCCTTCTTTGTGACCACTGGAGGTGATATGTGCACAAGAGCTGCTTATACTGCAAAAGGTGATACAAACATTGGGTTCCAAGTATCCTAACCTCTTCATCATGTCCCCACTTTCCAGTGGATGTAATGTGATGATGGTGCAGAGCTTGAAATCGGGGATTGGACACCCTGGGTGTTAGCCCTGGACCAGCCTCTAACTGGCCACAGGACCTTGAGGAAAATCACTTACATCTCTTTGGTGCTCAGTTGCCTTATTGGCTCAAATGGCATCAGCTCTAGATTCTTATCCATCCTGCTTAATGGGGTTGCTGTGAGCATCACACGTAATCACAGAAAACACTCATATAAATCCAACTAAAGGAACTTTAATGAGAACCAAACATGAGGTTAAATTCTCAGGACACAAGGAAATTATGAGATGCTCCTTGACTCTCTCCAACAGTTCACCATTTGGAGAGGGAGACAGGCATACCAAAGAAAGTACGACTGTGAAAAATGCTCTAATAATGGCACAAACAAGGTGCTGCGGGAAACTTAATGAAGAGGAAGCAATGGCTTCTGATGGGATGGGAGTGGCACGGCGGGTACTGGAGAGGTTTCATGGGACACCAGATCCTTGAACTGAGTCCTGAAGGATCAGAGAGTTTCAGCTCTCAGAGGGCGCTTGGGAAATACACAGAGGAAGGAATGAAATGCATGGAGCGTCCAAGAGGGTCCTGATGAAATGCAGTGACTGGTGTCTGGGGTTAAAGTGAAGCAATAGTTAGGTGATGAGGTTGACTGGGCAGGCTGAGGCCTCAGACTACGAACTGCCTTTGAAGATCATGCTCTATGCCTTGGATGATATTTTGTAGCTGATAAGAAGATATGAAAAGGTTTTGACTGGAGAATGCCACAACCGAGTCTTCATATACATGAACTAAAATGATCTCTTGGGTTATGAGGACAGACTAATTTTTATATTCCTGTTTCCCTAATTATATTTTGAAGTCCTTAAAACTATATTTGTGTTTCGTTGCAGCTTTCCCGGGAGTTGGAGCACTAGTAGCTAGACTTGAAGCTCAATGCGTTGAATAGCAATGGTGTTCATTTTGTATCACTGATCTAGATGCTGGCTCGTAATTTTCTCTGAACCTCAGCTTCCCAGTAGCCCCTGTGCATATCACTAAGATCTTCTAGTGAGACTTGGATGGTCTGTCAATGTCCCCCTGGACAGTGGCCATGGCTGGAGAAGCACAATGTATTCCACATTCCAGAACTTCTTTGCCAGGCAGATTTTCCCCAATGCCTAAGCCCCTCCTTAGCATTAAGTTAGATGCTTAGGGAGGCACATTCATTCTTTCGGACCACTAGGGAAACATCCAGGGCACTGCTGCTGCCGTAACACCGTCAGCGCAGACAGATGGGAAGCGATTTGTCAACTTGCAGCAATAAAGCCCGCAACGTTACCCTGGAGACCTGGAAGTGGTGAGTGATCTTCCCTAAGTAGCTAACTTAGTTCCAGGGAGTGACGTAGCCTTAGGGAATGCGGGTCTATTGTGATAGGAAGAAACAGTTAATGCCCTCTCTGCCTGAGTCTCCTCGTCAGTAAATCAAGGGTAAAAATAGTGCCCTCTACTTCAGAGAGACAGAGTACAGCCAGTAAGAACAATAGAGGAGCACCCTGCAAGCACAGTACATGGAAATGCATCGTCCATCCGGCCATCTCTGCCCGGGTTAGCCAGTAAAGCTATCGCACCAGCCACCACCACTGATCCCAGGTGGAGCACTTTGCCATTTCTGCTTCTATTCAATGCTATTAATCCTTCTACTAAGTATTATTAAATACCATTTCTGCTTCTGATTACCATTAATACTTCTATTAAGTAGTATTCAGTACCATTTCTGCTTCTACTAAATATTATATAAAATTTCCAAAGTATATGTAAGGTACAGAGAACCATGATACGGTGAACAGCTGCGTATCCACCTAATTTTAGAAAATAGAACCTCTGCATTACATCGGAAGCCTCCTGTTGACCGAGGAGGCAATAATGCTCCCCTCAGCTTGACTAAACTTTAGATAGGTCTTTTCCTGATTCCAGGCCCCTGACTTCCCTTTTCTTAGAGAATTTAAGTCTTCTTCCTTGGCAGCCTCCATTAAAATGATAGGAAAGGAAAAAGAAATACTCTATAAACCCACAAGGACAATATAAACATTTGGGAGGACAAAAGGAGAGAACTTGCAATTGTAAATTCTCTTGGTCTCTTTGAGATGTAAATCTCCTACAATCAGGGAACGTCTTTCTCAAGGACCTGGGAACCATTCCTTTGAAATGTAACCATCAGGAAAGACAGGGCCCCTTCTCCCAGGCTCTGTTAGAGGGTAGGAGGCTAACTCCAAGGGCCATTTGGCAAACACAGATTGGCCTGATCACAGTGACCTAAAGCTTTCCAGTACTTTTCCACGAGTTTACCCCAGGGCTTAAAGGCTCTCCAGCCTTGGGTCACTCTCTTTGTGAACTCTTTGAGTTCACTCTCTGTCTCTCCTATTGCAACAATCTCGACTCTATTGCTCAAGCCTTGACTAAAGTCGTCCTTGATATTTTTAACAAGTGTCGGGTGTAATTTTTCTTTTACGCTTGTGTGCCTGACCTGATCCAACCTATTTCCTCCTGACTCAGATGAAACTGCTCTCCCAGATTCTGGGTTTGTCATCCCTTCGATTTTCTTTACAGTTGATCACATGTTGTAGCCCTAAACCATTTAATTGTTTAGTTTTTGTGTTTTAAACTTGATATAAATGAAATTACACTTCATATTTCACATTAAATTACAAGAATAAGCTTTACCACCTGCTGAAAAAGCGTTGGATAAAGAAAATTGTTATCAAAGTAATCATGTTTTTCGTAACTCTACAAATAAAAGAATGGTCCAAGAGCCAGAAAAATGAAAAATATTTTTAAAAAACGTACAGAATTCCTAATCCTCTAAATCTCACTGTAATTATACTTTCTTCAGGCATGTATTATCCCTTGACATTGAATTTCTGCATCATGTATATTCAGCAGTCCCCATTGGTAGATAACTGCAACTACCAAAGATAATCAAGCTTTACTTTACTTTTATATTTCAAAAGAAAAAATAGTGACAGATTAAGCAAATGAACAGTTCCCCTCTTTTAACTGGATTCCAACATTTTCCCAATGTAGCAATACAATATGCACAATGATTAAGAAACTCTAATTGCAATTCTAGTTTCTGATTTCACTGAGGCCCAACTGTCACATCTTTGTTGATGACACAGAATAATTCAAATTAGAGAAGTCTAAAGAGGATTAAGAAAAACTCCAGAAGGACCAGCAGGACCTGCTATTTGGGCTGGGCTGTAGCAGCTGGAAAGCAACACAGGCAAGTACAAAGCCCTAGACTAGACCTTGGAAGGTGCTATTTCCCTGGCACACTCAGATGGTTTGGAAGTTAAAGGCCATTCACCAGGTGTCTGCCTACAAGGACTGCCAATCAAAAGGTATTGTGATTAAGACTACATCCATTCTAGGATGAAAAATAATTCCAAATACTTAAAACTTCTTCCTCTTCCTCCCTACCACAATTCTGCCAAACGTAAAACAGCACTGCCAATAGTCCTTGGGGATTATTTGCAAATAAGTGGTCTTATTTTCATAGTTTGGTCACTGAACAACTTCTCCAACTTTTATCATCAAGCAGTTGGATAGTCTTCACAGCACTACTCATAATTTATTCTACAAATGTATACTTGGAATAAAATATGACTGTGCATTCCTTAGAGTCAGCTTGGGTATTACATTTGCATATTTAAAATTGTAATTAAAATATAGTATAGATGCTAGACTGATATTTATAGCAGCCATCAACTGTAAGTGGGAACAGTATCTCCATTGACCCCAAAGTGTTTTCAGAGTGTGTGTGTAGACAGAATATTGTTATGTATTTTCATTTCAACAGCCATGTAACTGTTCTCTCTAGCTTGTTGAAAACATTAATATTTTTTTGCACCTTCCTTCATATCTCCACAGTGTCCCAGCTGGAAGCCAAAGCTATATATTTTCTGCAAGTATAACAAGACAGATTCATACCTATTGTTGGGGGGGGCAATTAGCAAACTCTGCAAAAGAAAAAAATTTCCATATTTTGCGCAGCATAATGCCTTGAAGACTAATGAGAATATTCCTTATTATAGCTGCTTTTCTAGCTACTTGGTGAAATTTATAACTGACATTAAGTATAGAACTATGGAGTTGCACATGTGTTTATTTTGCTGAACTCACCATTACCTGACTAGAATAATCAAAAGAGAAAATTTACAAGTGTAGTAAATAGAATGACAAAAACCCACTCAAATAAACATCTCCTAGAAGAGTAAGTGTGTGGTCCAAAAGGAGATCCAATCCTCTTAGCAGAGCACAACCTTTCTCAACGGCTCACTGTCCATGGAGTGTTACTGAGGTTGGGAGAGTGTGGAAGGTGACTCCCGCGATTAATGTGACATAATCATTGTCATTTTGGGCTCGGCAAAGTCAAGGGTTCTGGAAGCTGAAAGGGCCCAAATTGCTTGTTTCAGCTACATCAGGAATAATTTTCAGTTTTTGTCAATCCTTTTAGGCTGTTAATCCTGTCAAGGCTATGAAATTCTTTCTTTTTTATAGATGGTGCATGTGTAACCAAGAAGAACATCGTTATCTACAAAAGGAAATCATTAAATTAGATTGGTGTTTCCCAAACTTGCTTGATGATATGATTAATTGTGATGTTAGTTAAAAATATAGATTCTCTGGTTTCTGCTAAGATTCTGATTCAACAGTTTGGAGTGGAGACTAAGAATCTGTATTTTAACAAGTTCCTGGAGAATGTTTGTATTTGATGGGTTGGAAAATAAGGGACTAAATGACCCCTATAATCTCTTCCAATTGTGACATTCCATGAATCTATAATCATTGTCCATACCGGATGCCCCCTTAAAACAAACAAGAACAAAACCTTTTCCTGATTTGTAAACAGATTGCCAAAAAAATTGGTAGATTGGATTTGAAAGAAAAAAGATTAAGAAAAATATCCGGAGAGCAGGGAAAGCCTAAAAGTGCTACATAGATTCTATTGGCTAAACTTTTCACCCAGTTACCATGACAACCTCCATATATGCTGTAATATAGAGAAAATTAGATATTAACCTGGATAGGCCTTTGGAGAGAGATCTTTCAGACAGTGCTGATTTAGGCTGTTCTGTGGACCACACGCCTAATGTTCTCATCAGTTCTTCTAGTGGGCCTTGCTAAGGTCTGAAATCTCTTGTTTTCTCACACGGAGTCATGTGAAAACCCAGAGAGAAAATTAGGGCTGGAGTGAGATTTGTTAGTCCAAATCCCCCTGGTTAGTAACTGCTCTATGCTTTGCATCAAAGTTCCTATTAGTATGTGAGAAAGCTCAAGGAACAGTGGATGTTGCCTCTGCTTAGAGGATGTGTTTTGACAGCAATGGTGTGGGAGAGGGTTATGGTAGGTTTCAAAGAGTTACATGACAATTGGTTTCGATGACATATTTAGCTTTTCGTAAACCTCAGGTCCTGATCGATAGGGTGATATTTACACATGGAATCTTGCTAGCTTGTAGCAAGATGATTAGGGTTCTAAATTTGATTGGCATGTAGTAGTTTTAAACAGTAGTCTTACAAAATTTTAGATCTGTGTAAGGGGTGGGAGGGCATCTGGTCCAAACTCTGTATTTTAAAAATGAGGAATCTAAAGCCCAGAGAATGTAACTACTAACTTTTCCCAAGTGCAGAGACCGGCAGAGACAGGGTGAGAACCTTAGTTACTCTGGACTTTAAAGTCAGTGCTCATACTACTCGATCCGCTTCCCACTTTATTCTCCCTGCGCGGAATACTTCCAATGGTCTTTCCACACTGAGAATCATTTTCTCTATTTTATGGGGTAAGCCACATTTTCCCAGAGGGCAGTGACAGAGCCTGCCTGCTTGCTAAGGGACATGTACTCAGGCCTCCGCTCTTGCCTGACCTCCTCTTCACAGGTCAGAAAGTCCTAGACATTCTGTGGTGAAGCAAAAAAGAGTGTGACAACTGTAAGAAGGAGGTTGTCACATATTGATATATTGGCAAGGCTCTAAACACATTAGAATCTATCATATAGCCACATATGCATTTCACTGTAATTTCCAAAGATATTTGCTTTCAAACATCCCTTTATGAAAAGGGTGCTGCTGTTTTCTCTCATTAGAGATAACTCTCATTTATTAGAACTAAAATGATATAGAATGGATTTTTGGAGGGGATCGGTCACAATTTAATTCCAATGATAAGGTTATCAAACAGATTATTGCAGAGAATGACAAATAAGCAAGTATAAAAAAGGTCACAGAGATTGAATAGTCTAGAAAAAGGAGAGTTTGGGGGGAGGGAGCCTAGATTGTTTTGAGTAATAAGGTAACAGGAAGTATTTGCTTCTCCCTTTGGCTGCCTCAAAGATATAAAGTTGAGCCCCTGGAACTCAGGGAAAGGAGAGGGCAGGAGAATGAGTCTTAAGAGCATGGTTTGTTGGCATGGCCCAAGAAAAAGACAGTTGCCTGTGAAGGACTTTTTGTATGTTGATGGATGATAAACTTGAATAATAATATTATTATGCAATTTCATGGTTCTTAACTTCAGTAATAACGTGTTAATACATTACAGTGGAATCATATTAGTTGGGTTATAGTGTCCATGTGTGGGGCCAAATAACAGAGAAAAAGTCAACCATTCCAGGAATGACAGTAACATGTTCAATGGTGGGGATTCAATGGAGGGTTCAATGGTTGGGAATAGAAAGGAGTGTTGACCTCTAGGAGAATATACGTCCTCCCTTCCCACTCCTAGGAATCATTGATAATATTAGGAACCAAGTTGGATTTCTGACAGTAATGTGTCATGGAACGTTACAGTACTTTATCCAGATATTAATATAAAGGGCGGCCCTCAAGTCTGGAAAATTGGGAGACACTATAGTTCTAGTGTCATGTATATGTTCTTTCATAACTAGAAGTGTGTGTACACTACACTTTGTTTTCTCTGAGTGGGGCTGGGAGGTGAAGGAGGAGAATAATTGATGAAGAAACTTGCCTGACTGGTTTGGAGGCCGCAAATTCCAAATGAACTGATTTATCCGTGAAGCTGAGCTCTAACTCCTTTGGTGTCTGGAATTTTCCATTCTACATCTAGCTAGCTCTCCAAGGATCAATTCTTATGTTGTAATAAAGTAATTTCTTACATTTTAAAGGTTTATGTATAGGCTGATCTATCTACATTGGGTGATTCACAAACGGAAGAGTATGGAGTAGACTGTTGAGCAAATTGCACTCTCAAGGCCACAGCTTAAAAAGGCGACATTTTCTCCGTCTGGGTATTGTTACGTTCAGGACAGTGTCCAGTGCAGAAAGTCTTTTATTTTAATAAGATCTTAGAGTTCTGTTATAAAAGGATCTCATTAAAGTTATTCTCATGGCCTTTCCTTTCTTCACCACAAATATAATTTCAATGTCTGGAGAATTTCCTATTTGGGAGGAATATTCATAAAATTCCAGAAGGCAGAGTTCCTGGAATTTTCAATTCAAAATTTAAATTATGAATGCACATAAAAGAGGGAGGACTTACAGGAGGTTGGTGTTAAAAGATCGATGCATGGATTTTAAAGGCCATCAAACCACATCCAACTTTATCCAGTGGTTTCATTTGTCACAAATCAGAAAACTGAACCTTTAAGCTGGCAGCTACTGAGTCTACCAAGACATCTCACTGATGAAAGACAGTGCAGTTGTATGTGCCTTTCACAGTCTGAAATGAAGTGTTGTTTATGCCTCGTCTTCCCTAACCTTGGGCAGCCTGGGAACATTATCACCTAGAAGGTCATTGGGCATTTCTTTCCAAATTCAGGCAGACATCTTCCAATCAGACAAGAGGAAGAACTCAAGCGGAAAGAGAAATAAAAAGAAACAGAGATTCATCATACCAAAACAAAAGATGAATATTTAAACTAATTTAAGTCTGACCAATGAGCTGCATAAACTGTATCATTAATCAATCTGGCAGACATTAGCATGCTTTCTGGGTTAAAATTATTCCATTAAAATTCAGTAAAACGTAGTCATAGTGCATCTCTACCTAACGATCATGGTTAACGTTGATAATTCACAAGTGTATGATGTACTTTCTGCATTACTTGAGAGACTTTTTACTCCTCTCTTCACCTCTGAGTAGGGAAATGGGAATATTGGGAATGAGTAGTTCCAGAGGAACTGTGGAGCTGAGATTTAACTGGGAACAACTCGTCTCAGCTTTCTAACATCCTTACAATAGTCGTTGTGGCAATGCTGTGGGATGATGATGACGGCAGGGATGAGGATGCTACAAGTGAAACCCATAGAAGTGACTGGACACAGTAGTCTTAGTCTATTTCCGCCTGTGGGATATTTAATGGTGCAGCATAAGCAGTGTCATGGTGCCACATTTTAGGGGAATCTGTTTTAAGTTCAGATTTTAAGCACGAGATGCTCTTCCTGACAATATGGCTTCCAAAGGTCTGTTCCCATAACAGTGATGATTTGGCAGAGAGTGTAGCTGCGAGAGACTTCAGACACAGGGGCTCAGGTTAGGGAGATGAGAGCATTAGACAGCTATTAACAGAGTTCATGAAAAAAGACTAAATGATCTGTGAACAGTAATAAGAGCTCAAAGGAAAAAAAAAATGGACATGCTAGGGTGGCCCAGACAGACAGAAACAACATGGAGTACACCAACAGGACCCAAGTATTCCCACAGTGTGCCACAGTCACTCAGGTTACTACCCACTCCATAGGGAGAAGCAACATTGGATATGCTTTATAGAGTCCTATAGATTACTGTATACAGTTAGCTATATGTCTAGTTCTCATCTAGAGTATGTGGTCCATCATTTTTAAAAACTCCTTTGTTGTCACCATGAAGCCCTGATTTAAGAAACCCTCATGACAAGTTTACAAGTAATACCTGGATCAGGTTGGGGCAGACGCACTTCAAGTAGGAAGGGAAGAGAGTAGCAAGGATGACGCTGCAAGGATGGCATGGGGCATGGAGGGGAGAGAGTAAGGGGAGGCACTCTCAGAGCCCTATGGAGCAGCCAGAGCGTTCTCGTTGTCTGTGCCCACCCTTCCTACCCACAAAAGAAGAGAGGGGCAGTGAAGTGCAGCTCTTGTCACAACAGAACAGGGAAAAAGCTAGAGCAGGTATGCAATGTCTGATTCTTTTCCCCACTCTCACCCCGTCCTCCAGTCCTGATGCTTTGCAGCTTTGGGACAATCACCTGGGTCTTTGGGGAAGATTGTTCTGAGTTCCCAGGTTTGAATGTGGTACATTCTCTGTGAGCCACCACATTCCTGCACTGTGGGCACTGGCCTGTTCTCCTGTCTGTATTTTCTGCTCTAACCTCTGAATGCACTCAGTGACTTTCCAGCTCCCCATTGTGTCCCCAGGGACTAGCTCACTCATTGGTAGGGATGCTCAATAATGTTTGTTCAGTTGAATGAAAATGAGGCCTTTAATTCTTCATGAGTCAGGTGTTCCCTCTGCCCCTGGCCTCCTGGAAACCCTCTCATCCTTCAGGCACCACTTCTAGAAAACCATCCCTGATGCTTCCCTACTGAGACAGATCGCCCACTGTCTCCTCGGGGAGCCCTGAACTGATTTCCAACATAGCAGCAGCTCACGGTTTATTTTACTTATTTACAAGACTGTCCCTTCCTTCTAAACAATAAGCCCCTTTAGGGCAGAAAGCATGTCTTGTTGTTCTTTTGTGTCCCTACTACCTAGCCGCCTTGCTGGTGTGTAATAGGTATTTCATGTGTATTTGATAAATTTCATTGAGTTGACATGCGGGAGACTAAGTCCAAAAAAAAAGCCATCCTGCCTTGATTCTCAAACTGCTTGTCCAATCATCTTGGCGTTATTTTTTTTTCTGGCTTTATTGTTAGAAATCCACTCAACAGTTTACAGAAGGCAGGGAAATAAAACAGGTGCTAACTGAAGATGTGATGCATTTCCTGCTTCACATGGGCACAAGGGCGAAAAGAAGAAATTACTCAATAACCAATCCAATGATTGATGTCTCTGCACAGAGTGGCACCTGTTCCCAGGGGTTGCCTGAGATCTACTCCATTCTAGAATTTGACCTTTCCAGTTTTTCTCTAATTATGGTAGACTTCAGTCCTGCTGGCCTTCTTTTTCACGCTCACCTCAGGAGATGAGCACATTGTATGTTTCAACAAAGTACTTTGAAGAAAGGTAATTAAAGGTGTTTATAGTAAAAAAGGAAAATATAGCTGCTTTAGCTTAAGCCAGATTCCATAGTTTTAAGGCAGGTAATAAATACATGGAAGAAAAAAAATATTGTTTTACTGAAACTGTGGGGTACAGTCATAAAACTCCCTCTTTTAATCACTTAGTCCCTCCAATGTAAAAAACAATAAATGAATAAAATAAGCTAAATACATTTAACTAGTATATTTCTTGATCAAAAATAATATGAATTCTCAGGCAAAGATGATTTATCAGTAGAATGAGAATACAATAGTGAAAATTCAAAAGTTCAGTCATTTATCTTCACAAATCATAATGGGTACTTCCCCCCACCTCTTTTTTTGCTGTTTTGACAAGTGATGTAGGTCCACACCCAGGATCAAAACCTGTGAACCCAGGCCACCGAAGTGGAGCAGACCCAACCACTACACCACAGGGCCAGCTCTTCCCAGCCTTTTTTATATGTTTTGGGGAAAATATGCCACTTACTCCACCTAGATATATAGCAAACTTGAAACTGTAGTTAATCTGAGACTATATAAAAATAAGATGAATTGCTTTTGCTTTTCTTTGTTTTGGTAAAAAGCAAAACCAAAAAAACATTTGAAAAGCAGGTCATAATTGTGAGTGTGTACCCAGTATAGGTTACAGAACTTTCTTTTCATTGTTTTAGCATGCTGGTGAAAGTTAAAGAAGAATGAAAGTAGTCCCTGCCTCCAAGACGTGTATAACTCAGTGTGGGGAATGGACAGATAAACTATAATTATAACATAATAACTATTATAATAGCAGAAGCCTCAATTACATGACAGTTAAAGGTGAAGCGATATCCTTTGGTTTTTGGTTGCTCAGAGAAGTAAGTAAAGAATACTCTGAATAAGGGAGATCCAATTAGGCATTGAAGAATCAGTAAAATTTCAAGAGGCAAGAGAGGAAGCAACGTTCCATATCCTCGAGTGGGAAAGCTGCAGGCCTGTTGGAAGCATACTGGGTGGTCCAGGTCCTGGGTTCTGGAAAATTGAGAATTTCTAGCATGATTCTGGAAGGCGCACTCTGAGGAAGCTAGAAATGAAGGCCAGGGGTGATCTGGAACCACGTCAAGGAGGAATATGAATGTCATGCTAAAGAAAGGGCCTTGAGAATTCTTTGGAAAATTATTTTCACTCCAATGAAAGGTTAATACACACACAGACATGCTTATGTCCAGTAATATTCACAGCCCAACTCTGTTGCAGATGGCACTAGGCTGGGGGGAAGGCCAAGAGGACGGCCAAGAGAGGAGCAGACACTCGCCACCAAAGGAATGCTAAAGATTCCAAATAGTGATTTCATAAAACCCCATGGTTGCAAGAGACCTTGAGTTCACTGGTCTTCACATTTCAGAGCTCTGGACCAATTTAGAGGGAAAAGGACACTGTGACCCATTTTCCCCAACAACTTTTCAGTTCAGGAAAACAAGCTAAACAAACAAAACATTTGTCAGGTGCAAGCCCAGCCTCTGACAGTATCTGATGTGGTTTTGAAGTAAGAGTCAAACTCTCTTCATGCCACAAATGAAAGTATGTGGCGTGCATCCACATGACAAAGGTCTGGGCTGGAAACCATTGTGGGGGATGCTCATGGAGACCGCTGGCTATTGATCATGGTCACTTTCTCTGCTGAGTAAAAAGATGCCTCAGCTTTCCTGTCCAATGTACCCTGAATGCTCAATGTAGCTTCCGATACGACTTCAATTCCTCAAACCCTCATGTATTCTCATTTTCCATTTTTCTCCTTGTTTTACACAATTCTAGTTCAGTGTGTGAGTTTTTTCCTTAGCTGCTAGGACTTGGTTCTTGAAAATTCAACCAATAACATGTTTATATTTACTGTCGTCCTTTAGAAATGAATTTTCTGCCCCCTAGCACGGATAATCATTCGATCCTATCTTACAAGCACAAATATTACAAATAAATAAACTGACATTAACAAATTATGGGAACTTGACGACTCCAATCATCAACCCCCATTTACAGCGTCCTCGTAACGTACCTGGTACTAACAGCTCAATAAATCAATAGTTAGCTGCACTTGCAATTAGGCCTTGGGTCTCTTGTAGATATTCATAAAGCCACTGAAATTAGATGTGAGATTGGTGTCAGAAATTGCAGGTACCAATCACGTTTTTTTTTGTTTTCACAATATGATGAAAACCAGTTTCTAGGGAGCATCCAGAGTTCCTGGGACACTCTGAGAGAGTCCTCGGGATCTACGTGCATCTGCGAAGGCTCTTCCCTTTCTATCTTTGCAGTGAGTTTTAACAGGAAGCATTTGTGTCCCACGAAATCTTACGCAGGAAGATTAAAAATGTTGATCATTGTCTTTCACAAAAACAAAAAAGCTTGGGCCGTTAGAATTGTGGTGGGTAGCCAACCTTATTTTGACCTGGTGTTCTGAAGCAACAGTTTCCACAAATAGGATGTATATTTCTAAGGGAGTTAAATGGACTACAATGATGTCATTCACTAGAGTAAACTCTGCCACCGTCAGTTTCTAAACCATTCTCACACAGATGGGCATTTCTTACTAATCTCTCGATTGGAAGGCCTTGACAGTGCTTTTCTGACTGAGTAGTGTCATAATGCTTTTAGAATCTAAATAGATTCTAACTACATACAAGTTACTAGTTAGATACTACTTAGATTCTAGTTCTAGTTTAGATTCTAAACTAGAATCTAAAACCAGAACATGTGTGCAGAACAGATTTTAGCCAAGTTTTATAGTTTGTGGAACCAACCTAAGATTCCATTTTAATTCATATCATTAATAGTCTTTTTATATGATCTGTTTAGTTACTATCAATTTTAACATAAGCATCCTTTTTATATAATAATATGAAAACACCTTAACAATTCCAAGTTCCATGTAAAGAATTTTTATATCTGCTTCACTTTGAAATCTGTACTAAAATGTAGTTTCTTTGTTTTTCAAGTGAACTGTGATAACAGCAGTTAGTTTCATAAAATATTGACAGATTTTTGAAAGGATTTAACTGCTTAGGAAAAATGTTCATTTTCCTTTTGTATGTCTCTGGGACCAAGTAGGGCAACCTTATGCAGAGGAGAACGTAGACAGTGAGGTCAGGGCAGGATTGCTTCTGAACTAACGTTGCCGGTGTAATTTATTCTGACCATCTACCAAGAGATCTTGTGTTCTGTGTCTAGGCATCATTGCAATGCACGATAGATGAATTGGGTTTGAGGAAATATCCTTCCTGAATATTTCTCTTCAATTCCCAGAATGAATAAGACTTCCTTTCTTGAGAATTTTGGAAAGGGGGATGCTCTATCCTTGGACCTGTTAGTCAAGAAACCTGAATAATTGGACAGACCTGTTGAAAAAGGAGAAGGAATAATATTCCAGAAATACTCCCCTTCTTATAAATCTTTCATTTAAATGCTGTAATCTAGGATTTAAAAAACTGTTTGTTAGGGAAAAGATACCTTCTTGCTAGACAACCAGAAATTTCCTACTACAAATACACCAAAATGTTAGCTGGTTAGTATGATTATGGTAACTTTTTCCTTCTTTTACATTTCTCTGTATCTTCCAAAAGTTTTACAATGGGCATGTATGAATTTTATAATCAGAAAAAAGACATTCTCTTTAAGCAAGCCATTTCTCCTATGAAGCCTGGTGATGCTGCTGTTCTTTTTCATCTCTCCACTTCTGCCTCTCTTCAACCACTTTTCCCAGATAAACTAGACATACACAGTGCCATGTGAGCATTGCTAAAGGGTGATCAAGTGCAGGAATTGGCTTCACTTGAGCCTTGGGATGACTCTGAAGTTGAGGGGTAGCAATGGGGGCCACAGAGGGAAGTGGGACCCTCAGGAAGGCCATGCCAAAGCCATCAGACTAGTTCAAGAGTTACAAATCCTTCTCCAGGGCTGGCAGGGCTGACACAGTGTCACAGTCAGCACCATCTCTGGACGGAGGTCAGAGGTCCTCAGTATAACAGAGTCTTCCTTAGGAGGAGATGAGCCCACCGGGTTCCTCTGCAGATGGTACGGAGATACACAGGCAGGTGCAAGAGCCTGGATGTCTTTATTCAAAAATCACAGGGGTATGTGCTTTTCACAACCCTTGGAGCCAAAAGTAAATAGAACTGTACAGCTCAGTCACAGGGCCTGTCAATTTTCCTGGCTTCAAAAAAACTTTCTTGTAAATGTAGTTGTACAGTAAGCTTGAAATCAGAAGCAGACAGCCCCTTTTATTAGGCTCTGATACCATGTTCTTGGATAAAGTGAGTTGGTGAATTGGAAAGGATTAGAATCTGAGGTCCTAAAATACTGAAAATATGTATCCTAATGCAGCAAATCTACAAAAGAGTGTTGAAATCTGTCACCCGGAAACTTTCATTTTGAAAGCTGCTTATTGATCTCTGTGTATTCTAGATAGAAATCCTGGAAAAAAATCAATTTTCCTGTGGCATTAAGGCAAAATATCTGCAGAAGGATCTGCCTCTGAAGTGACACACCCATTCGAGGATGAAAGCGTATGTATTCAGATCCGGGGATGTTTAAGGGAAACTCGGAATGGGATCCTCCTAACGTTTCCAGGTCAGTGAGCACGTTGGCTACAAATTAAGTGATGCTAAATAGTGTGGAGGTTCAAAATCGTGTTGGACATCTAGTTTGTGATCATTTGCACAGAGCAGGAGCTGTGATAAGGCACACGCTCTGTGACACTGGGTCTCAGGGACGCCCTCCTGATTTGGGTGTTCCTTACCAGGAGGTGCTTTGCGTCCTCGGGTTTATGAGTGGAGTCCATTGAGTCAGTTTCACTAGGGGAGAGCTGTTTGCTCTGTTTGTGGAGTTCAATGTTGAATGCAACACAAAAGAAGCCTCAAGAAACTGGGGGAGCCAGCTGAGCATAGAGGACATCAGCACTTACACATTTGATACGCTAATAATTCCATTAAAACTCTTTAACCACAAAGAACAAGGCTGCTATTTGCATCTATTTTTTAAAAAATAAATACTATCTGATGCTCTACATATAAGGGGGTAAAATTGTGGATTTCATTTATGCTAATGGACAGGCATTTCCCATCAGACCTGTTCAAGCAGCCTTGGACAATACTGTTACAAAGAAAGTGTTTACTCTCAGAAAAAAAAAATTATGCCTTGTAAAAACTCAAGGGCAAGGTCATGGGGCTCAACAATAACAATGACAGATAATATTTTGTCCTAACATTTTCTCATAAGAACTTCACATAAAAATAAAACCTTCCCTAATTTTCTTTACTCAACCCTCTCTCAGTTGGGCTTCCTTCAATTACGACAGCAGGCTTTCTGCTGTGGCCTGCCCTCATTCCAGCACAGCACCAGTCTGCAGTTGGCCGATATCTCCAGGTTGGTTCCACCGGAGTGTTTGTTTTCTTTTAACCTGGAGTTTTTCTCTCGTTAATTAGGGCCTCTGTTGAGATCTCTAAGCTGTGCTAATAGGTTTCAAAACTGCTCCCGACCTCTTTACAGCCGCAAGGGGCAGTGGGTGATTCATGTGGAAAGAGGAGTCGTGGGAGATGGCTGCTTCTATGTTTTGGTGACATTTGGGGAGTAGCAGAGCTATCTTTCTTGGCTAAGGTTTTCCATTTTATCAGAAGAGTCTGACGTGTAGATTTAGGGAAATGGAGCAAAGTTACGGTGAAATGGTGATTAGGATCTCTGCCAGATGTCTAGTAAATAACTCCACAATAAAGAATGACTATTTCATTCATCAAATGCCCTTTCTCAGTATACCTACGTGCAAAGTTTTGTTGTTGTTCTTGCTGTTCATGTGAAATGAAACTATATTCCATTCTTAAGTTCATTGCAAAGACTGCATCAAAGGGAGGTGGGATTCTTTCATATTTACTTATTTCTATTTCTTTTTAAAATTCACGTTCAAGTTTAAAATTCATGTAGTATCATTGGGCATTCTCCAGCTGGTGAATGGGTTCTGTTGCAAATTTTCATTTGTGAAGTTGTTGTTTGGAATTCAGAGCCCATTTTCCCATAAATGCTACGGTGATTGAGTTCCAAATGAGGACTTTAATACCTTTAATACCAACTGAGAGAAAATGAAATAATTTGTGCAGAGGACTCAGCACTGCAATCATTCAGGAGCATTGCATTATTATATTACTTCTGAGTCTTATCATTTATACGGCTCAAAAACTAAACCATGGTTAATTTCCTAGTGTTGAGCTGTATCAGCTAACGCTACTTTGTTTTCATGATCATGTCCTTCATTTTGCAGCTGAAAATGAACCACAAAGGTCCATTTTGTTCATGATGTTACTTAACATATATGCCTTCTGCATCAGACGTTATTTGTGTACCTAACCAATAGCCATTCTCACATTTTCCTTTACTGCAGAGCCTATAAGTCACGGGAACAAATAGATTAATCCAAGGCAATTAGGGAAATTCTATTCTTCATGCCAATAATTGATTGACTTAGGGATTGGCATATGATTCAATAATTCAATTCTGGTGAATGATACACAAAGGGAGGTCCACTTACTAATTTTTTAGAAAGTGTTTTGTTTTTACTTCTCCTGCAAACATAGAGATAATATGAAGTAATAATTCCTTTTCTGCTGGATGCTGCATCTCTATCTCCATGTGATGCCTGGAACTGTGGCAGCCATTTTTGGAAGAATGGGTGGAGCGGGGTTAGCACATAGTAGATTTTTAAGGAATATGCTGTGAACACAAGATTCTCTACTTCTTTCAATTATAATGGCAGTTAATCCCTCTATCTGTTTAAGTTCTTGCATTGTGGATATATTGGGCATCAACTGTTGACAGTACATGATCTGCTTGCTTAGAGCTTTAGCGATATTTCAGTTCCACTATTTATTCTGCACGGAGCAAAATCCTTGAAACCAAAACACTGGAACCTCTCTTACTTGAATAAGGTCAGTTTGGGAATGAGTTTCCATTGTCAGCGTGTGGTGTGGGAGTGGGAAAGAAGAAAAGTACATTTCACAAGCTTCTCTTGAATTGAGTCTATATCACATATTATCATCGTTGTGAAAACTCGCAGAATATCAGCTATTTGTTCATATAACTGGGGGTAATACTCGCCGCTCAAGCATAATAAGAGAAAAGCAAATTTAAATATAATAAGATGCCATTTTCCCCTCTCAGGCTGATGGGGCACTCTGTTGATGAGGGCGTGAGAAAACAGGCATTATCATAGTTTGCTGATGGGAGGCTAAACTGGAATGACTTCTTCAAGGGCATTTTGTAAAAATCTTAGAAAATTAAAAATCTCTTAACCTTAACCCTGAAATTCCACTTCCAGGAATGTTTCCTACAGATATGCTCTACATATCCACAAGGTATGTACAAGGATATTATTGCCGTATTATGTATAACGGTAAAAGAGTTGCTCATGACGGTCTGATATTTAAAAACAACATTACTTTTACCTTTGGAAGTTAGATATCAGAAACTTGGAAATCCGTGAAAGAAAATAAAAGCTTAATGAATTCTTGATAACTAAACGGGAGTGATGAGTATGAATGTTTGATACTCCTATTTATTATCAGTGCGACACGTTTCACTAGGCAACTATAAATTCACTTACGAGGTTTTGTTTTGTTTTTATTCAGAAAATAGTCTTCAACTCTTTAAAGAAGATATTACCACTTTTCATTTCTGGTATTATGTCCGACTAGGGGTTCTGAAAATCTCTGAAATAATTCCTATAAATGCTGAGTAAAATATAACAAGTGTGCTTTGAATGCATAGCTGGGCACTTGAGAAAGGAAGCAAAATCCCAATAGCACAAAGGGAGAGAGGGCTAAACCTCAGAGTGGTGAGCTTGCCCTTCCCTGGGGACATATCCTTAGCTTGGAAAGAAAGAGGATCAGACTTCCAGGGACAGGGAAATGCCTTGGGTTCCCACACAGTGGAGTGTTGGAATCTAGATGCTGCACAGAACTGAGATCCCCTCAAGGCCATATCTTCAATGATAGGTGGGGCTAAGAAGCACATCACTACTAGCCATAGGAAATGGTGATGAGTCATTTGTATTGGCCAGGATATAGGATAATCAAAAACAACTCCCTCCTGAAAATTCATAACCACAGGCCTGCCCTTACATAGGTTTCCAGTTTGAATTCATATTATTTGGGTGTTCAGGAAATCCCAAGTCAAGAAATGAGCATAAACTTGACTCAGATTATGTATCAAGGCAGCTGGCAGAAGCAAACTCAAATCTTCTCAGGACAGAGCAACATCAACCCCAGATGACATTTCATCCCAGAGATTGCAAAGTGCAAAGAATAAACCAAAAGATAACAAAACATTACAAAACAGAAGAGGAAATAAGTCATTTTGAAAAGTGTCAGAAAAAAAACCCCTAGACTGTTAAGATAATGGAATAATTATGAATAAGATATAAAACAAATATATACATATATATAATGCTTATAAGACAGATAAGATGAAATTGAAAACATAGGAATAAAATGCTATCTAGAAAGTTGGGCAGATTTAAAATGAACCAAAAGGAAATTACAGAAATAAAAAGTATAATCAGAAATAGCCCAAAACTGGAAAACAAATATATGAATGGTGATATATTTATACAATAGAATGCTCTACAACAATAAAACTAAATGGACTACACACAACAATAAATAACTACACACAACTTGAATGAATCTTAGAAACATACATAATTATATATATATAATATATATTTCAAAAAACAAAACCATTGATTTGTACACTTTAAATAGGTGAATTAAATGGCATGTGAATTATATCTCAATAAAACTATCAAAAATTGCATTTCTATACACCAGCAATAGTTAGAAAATGTAATATATAAAAAGATACTTTTTGCAATAGCAAGATGTACACGAATTTTAGCTAGAAACTTTAAGAACTTCACTAAAAATCAACACTGTGGGGAGACTTACTCTATTGGAGATCAAATCACATTTATAGAGATGTATCAGTACAGTGTGAGATTTGTGCAGCATTGGCAATAGGACCAAAGGAGCAAAACAGAGATTCCTCAGAGACCCTTGTATGTATAAATACTTGACATATGTTGATAATGGGGGAGGCTACGCATGGATGGGGGCAGAGGGTATATAGGAAATCTCTGTACCTTCTGCTTAATTTTGCTGTGAACCTAAGAAGGAGAATTGATAAATTTCTATATCCACTATATTCAAATTAAAATCTCCTGTGCATCAAAATGTATCATGGTCCAAATGAAAAGACAAGACGGAGAGTAGAAGATGATAAATGCAGTGTATACAAGTTATAAACTATTACTATCTAATCTATAAACAGACAATATTTGAAGAAACATGAAAATATGCTTAATCTCACCATTAATTAGGAAAATCCAAATGAAATAAGCTTATCCTTATCAGTTTATGATCAAATTGGTAAAACTAAATTTGTCAGTTCTAATCGTTATGGAGCAAGTTGGGCCAAAACAACTTTTAGAAACTTACTTGGGAGTGTAAATTGGTAGAATGATTTGGAAATACCTAACAAGGTTTAAAACCATGTAATTCTACTCCTAGATGTAGTTACCTCAGAGAAACGTGCATATAACTACACAGAAGCAGTAAATGAATTCTCAGAGGAGTAATATTTGCAATAATAAAAAACTGGAAGCAATCTAAATTTTAATAAAAGAATATATAAATAACTTGTAGTATAGTCATGTGAATGGAATACCATAAAAGAGAAAAAACTAATGAACTGCGACTAATGCTGCATACATCAATATAAATAACTCTCAGAAATATAATATTGAGTAAAAAAAGCAAGTTTGTGAAACAATATGTATTACGTGATGGTATTTATTTAAAGTCTAAAATATGCAAAACACACACACGGGCAGTCTTTGCTTTGCATAGTTCTGACATGCATAAATTTCAGTTACTATGGTTTAGTTAACTCCTAATATTACTCAAATTTCAGTTACCATGATGTATTGTGTGAGTAATTTCATCACATACAAATTTCATTATGTAGATGCATAATGTTCAAATTTCCTTGCTAGCTCCCCTGTCCACAAACACTGCATAAATAGCAGATGTGTATCATGATCACTGACCAGTCATGTCACTTCTTTCAAAGTCTGTTGGTGATTGGTCACCGCACATGTTATTCTTTGCACACACAGACAGCAAAGCATGTATTTGTGCGGCTTCCTTATCTTCAAGAGATAAGCCTATGCAAAATTTTATGAAAATGGATACTAGGAAGAGGGATTTGGCTAACAAAGCTGAAAGTACATCAAGGAAATGAAGAGTGATAACGCTGGAAGGGAAATGTGAAGTGAACGTAAATGGAATTATAGAGGAAATAGCTGAGGATGCCATTGTTGGAGATACTCTGGCTATGCGGTCAGAGGAACTTGGTGAAGTGAACTTATCTACTTCAATGAGGAAAGTGGTTGTGACAAAAAAAGAATACAGATGTCCCAGAGGAAGTGACACTGGCACAAAACTTCACATTAAAGGAAGTCTCAGAGATATTTCATGACATTGAAAGAACAAGGAATAAAATGTTGGAAGCTGATCCAAACCTAGAAAGGAGTATGACTAGAAAGGATTTCTCGCTCAGTATCTTAAGTTATTCAGCGAGAAGAAAAAAAGGAAGCACTGTTGGAACTACTCCTGGTCGATTTTTTACAAAGAAATAAAACACCTAAATCTGCAATGTTTCTAATGCTTTAAATCACAGCATACTAAATAAATCTTAGTTTTATTAATTTTTTCTTTTCTTATACATTCATTACTGATGGTAAGAGAGTTTTAAAATATTTTGACAAAAATTCTCAAAGGTTATGGAACAACTATCATTTTTGCCGCTGATTATTAACATTGCTTTGAATGCTTTCAGCTTGTACACACATTTTTATGCCCCCCTTTGCTTATGAAGTGAAGACTGCCTGTATATACATACATGTGATAAATACACCTATATATACATACGTGTGATAAATATAATGAAAGTGTAAAGATATGCAAGTAAATGATAAATGTCAAGTTCAGCCTATTATATTCCCTCCAGAATGTATGGAAGAGGAAATAAGATTAAGAATGGTTCACAGAGAGCTTCAATGGTATTTGTAATGTTTTTAATTTTTTATCTGGTGCTGACTATCTGAAAATTATTATTTTATGTCTTTTTATAGGTCTGAAATATTTTAGTAGAAGAAAAAGAAATAATAACCATGTCAAAAAGAAATAATGCTTTTCTAGAAAATGTAAGGGATCACAGGAACCCTGGAAAATATAACTAGGTCCTTGACTTGAGTTGTCAGTCTTACAAATGCAGTGCAAAATCTTTAAGGAAAAATATGAGCTTCTAGAAAGCTCACTGTTTGATTATAAGTTGCTAATGGTGAGGAAATAAAACTGTACATGCTCACCTAACCTCTTCTATCCAATTTACAGGCTGCTATATGATTTCAAGAACTAACTCTCTGGCTGAACTCAGAAGCACTCTCAAAGCACATCAGACTTTATGATCTTTAAGACGTTTGCCATGAAGGAATGCCCTGTGAGGGCAGTAGAAAGATTTTAGTACCCTGACGCTGGGTCACAAGAAAGGTATAAAAGAATCTCAGATATGAGAACCAAAACATGCCTTTTTGCTTTAAAACTGCTCAGACAATTGGTGCACTAAGAGTGGCAAGTTCCCTTTATTCTAGGAAACATTTCAGTGCAGTCCTTTTCTTATGAATCTAGGAAAACAAATTGTTGGGCATGGTATTAGTTTCTTATTGCTGCTGTAACAAATTACCAGAAATTTAGTGGCTTACAACAATGTACATATGTTATCCTACAGTTCCGTAGGTCAGAAGTCTGACGTGGGTTTCATGGGGCTAAAATCAAGGTGTCGGCAGGGCTGCATTCCCTTCTGGAGGCTCTAGAGGAGAATCCATTCCTTTTCTTCCTTCCAGAGATCACCTGCATTCCTTGGCTCATGGCCCCATTCCTCCATCTCCAAAGCCAGCAAGAGTGGTTTGAGTCCTCATACCATACCCCTCTGCCTCCCCTCTTCTGCCTCCCTCTTCCACTTTTAAGGACCCATGTAATTCGACTGGACCTCCACAGATAATCCAGGATAATCTCCCCATTTTTAGAACCATAACTCAGTCAGATCTGCAAAGTCCCTTTTGCCATGTAAGGTGACATATTCACAGGTTCTGAAGATTAGGATGTGGACATCTTTGGGTGGGGGGCATTAGTTTTCCTACCACAGATATCTTTTCAGTTCAGCTGCTGTAACAGGAATTCGAGATCCCAGCACAAGACCCAGACATTTTACTGTATGGTGTATTTAATGATGAGTGTGGAAAGCAAGTAAACGCAGGAGTGGAAATCACTCACAGATTTTTTTTTTTTTCAGTTTTGAGTGATGACATAAAGGAAGCTAGAATCTTATTCTAAAATAAAGTACTTAGGGCAGAACAATCATTATTGCCACATTCCTACCACCAATACAATCACCCTGGAGCAAAACTCCTTCCAGTCTCACGGTCGGTTTTTATGGTACTTAGTCTATGTCGAGGAATAAATGAACTTTCTGTGTTACCAAAGCCAATCTCAAACCTATTTTCCCAGAGATTTGGTGGGAGGTTTCATTTTCACATTTCAATACTATTTTCAGCCAGAAGCACACATAAATCTGTAGTTTCGGGATTTTAGATTCAGTCTAGCTTATAATGAAACTGATTATTTCTATATTGTCAATGTAAAAGACTCCTTACAGTGGAGAATACCATACTTTCTCCATAAGGAGCACAATTCATTTATCTGAACTTTAAAGAATATGATATTTCTACTCTGGTAGACTGTTGAGGCAATTCAAGTAATCCCCCAAGTCCAATGAAAAAGCCCTATATTTTCTGAATTCGCTCTGTTTTGTGGAGAACACTTAGATGCCTTCTGAAATATATTTTCTTAATGGAAGACAAGGTGCCATTTTCCATCAATAAACTCATAAGGCAAAGAGATGAACTAATGGAACGTGTAAAGCACGTGTACTGCACGCTGTGGATACCATCGATGTTGCAAGAACAACTGAATTATTAGCTCTTAGTCCTTTCCAAATAAGTTTTTCTGTAAAAACTGCTCTCAGAAATGACCTTTTCTTCTGTTTATATATGAGGTACAGATGAGTCTTTATAAATGTGTGAGCCAGAGACATAACAGCTTAAGAAATATTTGCTGGAATGTTCCATATATTCTTATGAGGCTTGGTGGTCTGGTGCTCAGTGAAGCTTAGCCCTGACTTGAATGCACAAATTACTGGGAATATCTACTCGAAAATTGAGAGAAATTATTTGAATTGCCCGCTCTCATGAAAGAACAGAGTGTGATTTAAAGATTTCTCCCATCAATTCTTTTTCTTTTTCCTCTGAGCACATGTTAAAACAAACAAACGAAAGACAAAAAATAAAAATCTTTAGCATTAGCCACCTGGTATCAAATCTGTGAGCCTAATTCAGGCCTTTTTTCTCTGGGACATACAAATTCCTCCTGAGCTTATTGGCATAAAGCACAGGCTTCTTTCTCATAGAACTGTTTTTCCTCTTTTCTATTTGGCTACATCAATATCCTTGCTTTCAGATGTTGATGACACCAGCCTCTCTGTGCCTGGGCCCCACCTTGTGCTTCCACGAGTCTTTGTGCTCAGAGGACATGTGGAGATTTGTTAGTAATATGTTCATCTTTTTGTGTTCTATATTGTGTTTGTTTTTTCCCCAAGATCACAAACATGCGTAGGGTTTCTGAAAGTGATACATACACTGGGTCAGTGCTATTTGGAAGGGTCACAGACTCTTCCGAGAATCTATTGAAAGCAATGGTTTCCTAGGGGACCATGGAACCCAGGAAAAAAACCCTACAGGATATACCAAAGTGCAGTGGCTCAAGTTAAACCATTTTAGAGAACACTGGCAATTGAATCAAAACAAAGGTCTCTTCAGCAACTAAGCAATAACACTTCTGAGTCGTGCTGGGTTCCCGAAGCAGCAAAACACCATGCTCTTTGCAAAATGAGAACCTCAGAAGCTGATTGGCTCTTTCAGATCAATTTATGATAAAGTCCTCCGTGGATCATATATTCCTAAAATAAGATTGTGCTTTTTGAGGGAAGACATTGGTAAGATGCAGTTTCACCTTTAGCCCCAGTTTTCCAGTTGATGACATTGGCACATTCCTCTTGAGGCCATTTAGCTACTCCAATGCCCTCAGCATCTCCCCCTCCTTGAGTGGATGCAGGGTGAGTGAGCAGGCTGGGTGGCAGGGCTTCCGGAAGACATAACGGTGGCATTTGTTTGCACTTTGTGAGATGCCACAATTACACAAATGAGGGAGGATGTGAAGACTGCACAGCAGACCCTGTTCTCTACCTTGGCATCTCCAGTGATTCTTCAGGGAGAACTATGGCAGAGTTTCAGGCCTGTTTATGAAGGTTGAGTCTTCCCATAAATAAATGAAAAGCATTTATTTTTAAATGGAAATCTCTGCAGGGATGGTAAGTTACCAAGAAAATCTGCAATTGTGAACATGGGGATATACCCAAGGAAGAGCAGAACTCAGTCCATGTAGGAATATTTTTCTCAGGATAAGGAAGTAGAACTCAGCACCTTAATTTATTCTGTGACTCACATATACTTGCCTCATAAACTATCTAGATTAGCTAAAGAAGAAGAGATGCGGGCTGACCCGGTTGCACATTGGTTGGTGCAGTGGTTAAGTTCCCGTGCTCTGCTTTGGTGGCCTGGGGTTTGTGGGTTCAGATCTTGGGTGTGGACCTATGCACTGCTCGTCATGCTATGCTGTGGCAGCATCCCACATACAGAATAGAGGAAGGTTGGCACAGATGTTAGCTCAGGGACAATCTTCCTCAAGCAAAAAGAGGAGGATTGGCAAGAGATGTTAGTTCAGGGCCAATCCTCCTCACTAAAAAAAAAAACAAAAGAGATGTTCAATTAAAAATTCTTTCTGGGGATAGGCTGACAGGTATTCCATGTGGTACTCTTTCTTCCTATCTGAAACACTGAGAAAAATTTGAGTTCTATTTAAAAATCTAACCAAACTATAACTAATAACGAGGCTAGGATGTTAGAGCAGAAAACATCTCTGTGAAGAACGATGAAGCATTTTAATTACATTTTAAAGGACAGGGGCCAAGAAAGAAGCCCTATTTGTTTATCAGGTTTTAAATGGATACTCCACTGGGTCATTCGTTGTCTTATGAGAGCTTGCTGGAAGAGATTCCACTTGAAAGAATAATCAAAAAACAATTGATGTAGGAAACCATGGGACATGCATCTAAAGGGCAAATGAACAAAATTTCTCATATTTCATACAAGGTACTCACAGCCATTGGAAACTCTGCACAATGCCTGCCAGGATGAACATGGGTATTATTAGCATTTACATGATTAAGCTTTTCTTGTTACTGTTTTTAAGACTTAAAAGGCTATTTTAATTCTATCACAAGCTAAGAAAAAATTCTGTGGTAATAATTCTAATTAACAACTATACAATTTATATAAAGCAGTCACTGAGAAATAGCTTTTTAAAAATACAAGACATAATCAAATACTAGAAATTACATTCTAGGGTTGGCATAATGTTTGAAGAATTTGGAATACTGGAAGGTTTGCTTCATTGTGGTTTAAAACAGTAGTGCTTTTATTAAACTGGAAGTACACAAACTACATGCAGAAACATCTTGTCTACTCATTAAAAGTGAGACAAATTTGTTTATAAGCTCTATACCATCATTTCATTGCTCTATTTCTAATTTACTCTTGCGATAATTTTAATATTTGATGTTATCTCTTATTGAATGAATTTTTGTCAGTTACCATAAATCCTTTCTAGAATCAATTAATAAATCACTTAGATTTGTAATAGATGTTCTTGTTACCTTCATTCAAGAAATATGCATATAATAATCTTGATTGAGCATAAAATTTATGCTAAGCACTGTCCTAGGCATTGGGGATTCAGAGATAGATAAGAAGCAGTTTTCACTGTCAAGAAGCTAATTGTCTAACTATTTCTTTCAATTAGTGAAGCTCCTAAGAATGAAATCTCTTTATAAGGAATCTAATCAAAAACGGGAGCAATCACTTCCCACAAATTTAATAAATTAAGAAGTTTTGTGAAGGACAGTGGCTAGCCATAGAAAACAAATTTTTCATTACACATTTCTGCATACACTCATCTAATGGGATTGGCAATAGGAACAATCCTATGGAAAGATGGAATGTCTTTTCAACTCAGTGGAATGGCTTTTTCCCCAGTCTCAACTTTTGGTGCCCCTGCCAATTCTCAATAGTAACTCCTCCCCCAACTTTGGCTCCTCAATACCTCTCTTCGTTAATGGAATCAGACAGGAGGTATGATCACTCGTGTACTCTTTGGGATTAAATTTAGGATGAATAGATTTTAGTCAATATGTTAGTAAAATTCTTTTCTCTAATATTAATCTGAAAAACTTAAAGTTGGAGAGATTTCAGGCATTAGCAAGCAGATAGGAAGTATTATTGCTTAGAAGTACCTGGAAGCATATTTATCCTATTTGTCAAGTCCAATCCTTAGTAATTCTGATCTCATCCCTTCAGGGTGACTGGGATGAGAAATGGTCAGAAGGATCTGTGCACTGTACACTGTACTCCTCCAAGCTAGTGCCCGTTGCTCCCTTGGGAAAGACATGTGGAAGCGGAAGCTCCTTGAGAACTCATCCTAGGAGCTACTGAGCATCGTGCCTTCTTGGCTCACTTCTTCCACAATGTAGAATGTGCTCTGTCAACGCAAAAGTTTTCCAACTGCCTTCTCTGCTTTTCTTGAATGAGCAAAGGCAGGCCCACTGACACCTCCTCCATGTTTAATTCCTTTCATCCTTCTTCTCTAGCTCACATATCTGTTTAAACACAAATGACTTCTTTGGTAGTATGTACTGAAATTTTTATATACATACATAGTAACCACTCCTAATTTTTAAAATTAAATAACAACAGTGACAGTAACATTACTTGAGCTTCCTCCATGCGTTAAGCATCATGCTGGGCTCTGCAGCAGATACAGCGATGAACAACACTGGCTCCTGGACTCAAAGCACTTATATTCCAGTGATGAAAACTAAAGTCATACAAGGGGAACCAAGGTGGTGAACTCAGTGTGAGGATCTGAAGATCCTAAACTGTAATACCATATTTTAAAAATTATTTTTTCCTCTAAAAAAATCAAGATTTTAGACAAAAGTCTGTCATTTAAATGAATCTCACTGGCTAACTAAAGTATTTTTTTAAGAGAAATGATTAACTATCATAATAAATGGATAAAATACATTGGTCTTCAAAGCTGGCGTGCTTAACCTAGGGACAACATATGACCTTCAAAGTATTTCAAATCTCTCTGAAATTATATGCAAAATATTGCATGTATATGAAAATGTGCATTTTTCTACAGATGGGGATCATAGAGAAGGGAATTCTTAATTCAAGAAAAGGGAAAGATCCATTGAAATGCTAGTTCTAAATACATCTTCAGTCTATCAAAACCTTATGAAGCTCTTGATGAACATTTTGCTGTCAATTTGAAAAACTGTATGCTTATCATCTTCCTACCATTAAAAGACATATGCAGCTAGGGTGTAGATGTGGGAACTGAAGGAGAAAACATAGTTAAACTATCAAATTATAAGTATCTTGTAGAAATTTGGAGATGATCTGTTTTTCTCATAGTAATTAACTATACATGCAGCTAATTATAGTGCAGAAAGATACCATCAAGTGACGGAGAGAGAATTTGTGAACTTAATGGTCTTTATTAGTAGCAAAATCATTTTTTCAGGAATAAACTTTATAGCATAAAATAACTTATGTTTAATAAAAATGTACAGACATAGAAAATGCCACCCACTTGGAAAACCATGAACATAAGGGTGTAAATTTGATGAATAATTAAGCTTATTTCTGAACACAAGCTAAAGGATGAATTTATTTAACAGCTGAACCATTAAAAAATACCAATTTGAAAAAAATAGATCAGAAAATATTGCAGAAATATTTTGTAACTTTTCTATGTATTCTGATAAAAATACTTTATTTTAAAAATCTTTCTCACAACTGGTACCTAGACGGCTTAGTAGATACATTGCTTATCAAAAGAGAACAAATCCTCATTAATTCAGATACATATTAATATATAGCTTTTCTATAACTCGAATATGTATGTCTCAATTTAGCTTCAGGTAAAAAGCACCTAATGTAAGAGGAGTCCTGATTCTTTTATGTCATGTCATTCTTTAACTTGACTCTGATTACTGCAATTGTGACATTAGCCATCTAGCTTTCTTACACTTTGAAGCACATTGATCCCAAGATACTAAAAAATGAATTTTAATAATAAGGAATATGGTGTCAGCCATGATGAAAGTGTGATGGAATCTTCCAGGTGGGTTGCTCGGGACCTCTGCTAGGGTCTCCCTCCCATGAAATCTGTTCAACACTATATAGAGCCATGTTATATGCAAAGAGCTGTCCTGAGCACTTGGCTTAAAGGCCAAGGCCAAGGAGACACAGTTCTGGGGCTCAAAGGGTTGAGAGGCTCTCCTGAAGGACCTGCTCTCTGCTGAACTAGCTAGATATTTCTCGGCCATTGTAGCAGGTTGAATAGTGTTGCCCCAAAATTCATGTCCATTGGAACCTCAGAATGTAACTTTATTTGGAATTAGGGTCTTTGCAGATGTAATTAAGGTAAAGATCAAGATGAGATCATACTGAATCAAGGTGGCCAAAAACCAGTGAGAGTCTCCTTATAAGAGAGAGAAAAGGACACAGGGACACATAGAGAAGATAGATGGCCATGTGAAGATGAGTTATGTTCCCACAAGCCAAGGAATGCCAGGAGTCACCAGAATCTGGAAAAGGCAAGGAAGGATCCTCCCCTAGAGCCTTTGGGGGGGCATGTGGCTCTGCCAACACCTTGATTTTGGACTTCTGGCCTCCAGAACTGTGAGGAAATAAAATTCTGTTGTTTTAAGTCACCCAGCGTGTAGTAATTTGTTAAGACAGCCACAGGAAACTAACATAGTTATTATCTTCTCCACATGTTTGCAAGTCCTCAGCTCTAGAAACCAGAGTCCACTAGAAGGGAACAGGGAATCTCTCTCGTCATACAGAGGACTAGGTTTTCCTAGCACGGGTCTGGTCCAGCCTCGCTAAACCGTAAGGGCTAAGAGTACGGGCTTTGGAGCTAGTCCACCTGGGTAAGACTCCAGCTCAGTCACTGAATATGTGACTTGAAGCCAATTCCTGAATCTACTTCTGTCTTGCTTTTCCCAACTATAAAATAAGGATGATAATATTACCTTCTTCATAGAATATTAGTGCGGATTGAATGAGTTAATCTGTAAAGTGCTGAAACCACACCTGACATATGGTAGATATTCAATAAATGTTAAGTATAATCAATATAATTATTATTATCTGATAATCGTTATCATTACCGGGTTTCACCACAAGGGCTTCCTCACCTCAGGAGGGCACAAGGTGAGCCGTACCCGTGGCACAGACGAGTGCCAGGAAACGAGCTTGGTTTTCCTGTGAAGAGAACTCTCCCCTCTCAAATGAACTGTTCTGTAGAGAATAGACTCTATATTAAATTAGATCACCTTCACTTTATCTTTTCAAAATTTTTAGCTATCCTTTACATAATGAACACAGCCTACTCCTCTTGGAGCTGAAAGATCACCTGAGTTTTGTCTCTGTTTTCTCCGATTAGGTAGTGAGTGACTGTGTTAGGTTTCCAGGGCTGCCATAACAAAGCACCACAAAGTGGGTGTTTAAAACAACAGAAATGTATTCTCTCACGGTTCTGGAGACTAGAAGTCTGAAATCCAGGTGTTGGCAGGGTTGGTTCCTTCTGAAGGGTCTGAGGAGAATTGGTTCCATGCCTGTCTTAGCTTCTGGTGGTTGCTGTCAATCCTTCGCATTCCTTGTCTTGCGTCAGGGCAACTCCTATCTCTGCCTCCGTTGCCACATGGCCTTCTTCCCTGTGTGTACCTGTGTCTCTGTTATAAGGACACCAGTCCTGTAGGATTGGAGCCCACCTGAATCCACTATGACTTCATCTTGACTTGATCATCTGCGGAGACCCCATTTGCAAATATATAAGGTCACGCTCAGGGGCACTGGGGGTCAGGACTTCAACATATCTTTTGGGGACATGATTCAACCCACAACTGTCACCATATACAAATGAAGCAAAACAGAAAAGCCAGCAGTCACCAACAATTTTACAGATTTATTGAAAATATTAAAATACTTTATTTCAAGAGTTTTCACACACTTAAAAAAGGCTTGTCTAAAATTAGCAGCTTTAAAAAGTCGTAGAAGATTTCCACTATGAGAATCCAACAATAAGTTTTAAATGTGTGTTTATATTATATTATTGTTGGATGTGGCCCTATTATAACCCCTTCACTGAATTGCCTTTTTCTTATGAGCAATGTTCCTTTTTATTTTTTAAAATACAAATTGGAGAGAGATCAACTGTATGAGCACAGATCCTTGAAACTAAGCATAAATGAAGAGTTTGCTATTTTAATTAAATTAAACCTTCCAAAGATGACTCATTCCCTCCTATTTTTGGCTCACAAACTCTCCATTGCCTGCAGAATACATCCAGCTCTTGGCTTAGCATTTATAGGTTTTTCTGGTTCGAATTCAGGTCTCATTGTCTCATTTAAGTATGTATCCAAATGCTTACTACGTGCGGTGTACCTGTTTTCTACAGGAACCTATTGCCTCTATCAATTTGTGCTGATTATTGTCTTATATATTCCAGCTCAAGCCTTCTACCCACTGCACAAATCCCATGTAAAATGACCTCTACTCATTCTCCCTTCAAGATCTTGCTCAAGGAGATGACTGCACCTTCTGCTTTTACCTTCATATGCTTCCTTGTAAGGAAAGACATCTTCATCTCTCTATCTTATTCTGAACTAGGTTATAAATTCCTTGATTGCAAAAGCCATCGGTCATGCCTCTGTGTCTGCAACCCATCACAATGCCTTGCATACAGCTGGTGCTCAGAATACATTTACCATTAATAATTGAGTGATTCTTTTGTTCACCTCAGATTGCAATTCATTATTTCTGAATGACTTTAATTTGACAGAAATAATAATGGTGGCATTTAGCAATTTGCATTTAAGCTTAATTCATATTAGTTTTACAAAACGGAGGGGTTTAAAGAAGTTTTATTCTTTTTTGTATAGTATTTTTAACTACCACTATCGAGAACTTACTGTACCAGTCACTGTTTTAAGCTCTTTACATACATTTGTCTCATTTTATCCCCATGGCAACCTTCTGTACTAAGCATAATTATCTCTATTTTACAGATGAGGAAATTGAAGCTTAGTGAAATTAAATAACTTTCCCAGTGTCACACTGCTGATAAGTGGAGGATTTGAGCCTAGGTCTGTCTGCCCTCAAATGTGTTCTTAGCCAGAGTTTCTATAATTTCCTTGTCATAAAAATCTTCTAGAAAATATTTAAAAAAAAAAGAGTCTTGGCCTCCACTCTAGAGATTCTGAATCAAAACCTCCGTAGGAGGGGCTGGGAATCTGCATTTTGATAAGCACCCCAGGGAATTTTCATGATCAGACAAATTCAGGAAACACTTCACAATATGGTATGGTTTACCAGTATTTATGAGAAGTCTCTCTGTTGAATGTTTTCCATATATAGTTTGATTTTCAACACAAAATGCTTTTTGAGGTTCAAACCTACCAGAGAAAAAAAGCTCGAAGACCCAATTCCTGAAGATTTTACACACCCCAAGGATATCCTTTGCCCAAGCCTCAGGAACATGGGTGGGACCTATGCAGCCTTAGAAATGTCCCCTGCTTGGTTTAAAGCTCTGTTGTTGCTCTTTCGAAATTCATAACACTTTCTTAAGTTTCTAAATACTGTCTTCTTTAGGAGTCCTGCATTTTCATTTTGCACAGGGCTTTGCAAACCTTGTAGCCAGTTCCACTCAGCATCTTGATACAGCAGAAACCCCAGGACCCTTCTCTCTGGTTTTAAGATTTGGGGAAGGGGTTTGAGGTGGGGAGAAGTCAGGGTGTGAAGTAGAGCATGAAGCAAGGTATAAAGTTGTAGATCTGGATGTGGGATAAGAATGCTGTTGAAGGGAGAGGGAAGAGATGGGGTCCTGCGCTGTGGAGAAGGGGGTGGGAAGCAGGGGAGAAAGGTGAGGGGCAGCTTTGTTAGGCCGCAGAAGTGCTGCTTGGGGTCCATGGATGGAGAAAATGGAGAGAAAGGAGAGGGCTCCTGTGAAGAAAAGAGTTAGCATAGCAGATCCAACTGCTAATCCTTGAAACCTCCCTTTACCAGTCTGGCCTGTGGTTGGTGTCTGGAAACTTCGGTTCCAGCAAGGTTAACTGGATACTAATGAGAGTGCCTCACGGTGCCTACACTGTTTGTACAAACAATGCGATTTGTGCTGAATGCCTGTTTTCCTCTTGGAAGTCTGGAATTAGGGACATGCCGGGCAGGGGCTGCCCACCTAACCAGCCCCCAATGAAAACCCTGGGCACTGAGTCTCTAGTGAGCTCCCTGGTTGGCACACTTCCCATGTGTTGTCACAACTGAAAGCTGGGGGATTAAGTGTGTCCTGTGAGACTCTACTGGGAGAGGACTCCGGAAGCTTGTGCCTGGTGTCCTCTGAACTTTGCCCTGTGTCTTTTCCCTTTGTGGATTTTGCTTTGTGTCCTTTTCCTGTAATGAATCAGCCATGAGTGTGACTATACAGTGACTCTTGTGAGTTCTCCTGAATCACTGAACCTGGGAGTGGTCTTGGGGACCGTGGACATAGCTCCTTACTGTCTTAGTCCATTTGGGCTGCTAGAACAAAAATACTATAAACAGAGCGACTTATAAACAACCTTTATTTCTCACAGTTCTGGAGACTGGGAAGTCTATGATTATGATGTTGGCTGATTAGGTGTCTGGTGAAGGCCTGCTTCCTCACAGAGAGCCGTCTTGTCACTGTGTCCTAAAAGGCAGAAGGGGCTAGGGAGCTCTGTTGGGCCTCTTTTATAAAGGCAAAAGTCCCATCCCACCCTCATGACCTAATCACCTCCCAAGAGCCCCACCTCCTAAGACCATCCATTGAGGGTTAAGATTTCAACATATGGATTTTGGGGGGACACAAACAGTCTGTAGCACTTACCTTTCCCATTCCAACCTTTCTTCAACTGGCTTAAACTAGTCCTTAGCAGCTATACTTCTGTACAGCCCTTTCACACCACCTCCCCTGAATGATGAATATTTAGCCCTAAATTGCAAATGACTAATATTTCACTCATAGACCGGAAAGGAGACACAGCTATGTGCGGCAGAAAAAAGGGTTGGGGGAGGGGGTGACCGTGTCACTTGGGAGATCTTGCGCTAGAAGGGGCATGGAATGGGAAAGCTGCTGGGAGGGGCACACCTCAACGACTTTGCATGCAGTTCTCATTGGCTAAATACAGGTCTGGGAAAGGTGTACAAAGTCATATGTGGGTAGGTCAACCCGAGAATTACTTATGGGCTTCCCTCTTATTTTGCAATGTATGTTATGCTTGAGATAATGCAACTACATCCCTTTTCAAAATACTGTTATTTTAGTTTTTTGCTAGTAAGGAAAATTGAGACTGTACTGTATTTTAAAATATAAAATTAAAAAAAAGTGAAACTGACAAAGTAAAGCCTCTAAACTCACTATATTATGCAGACCAATTATTCCACGAGTAGAATTCATAAAGGAAATGGACCCTCTCACCATAAAAAATTCTTATTTTGTGGTTATAATGTTATATATTGCCCTACCTTCCTGGCTGATACATAGGGAACCTTCAGGAGCAGCTGAGAAAATGCTTCATGTATCTTCCAGGCAGCGATATTTGTGCCAAATACTTTTTGATCTTTTCTGACATTAGGTTTAGTCCCCAAGGCAAAAATCCCACCTTTTCTCTTCCTTCATCTTTAATCCCATTTTACTCCAGGAAGGATCAGAGCAGGCTGACTTGTAGCCACAAGTAAGATTGAATTCCAGGGAGGGACAGGTTCTTGGGTTCTCTAAAGCGACCTATCACTGTTGCTCTAAAGCTGCGTAGTCCAATACGGCAGCCACTAGCCACATGTGGCTATTTAAATTTAAGCTAATTAAAGTTAAATTGAAAATTCAGATCCTCAGTCATATTAGTCACATTTCAAATGTTCAATGGCCACCTGTGTGGCTACCATATGGACAACACAGGTTAAAAGACACTTCCATCATCACTGAAAACCATTGGGTAGCACTACTCTAGAATGATAACCAACAAGCCAACAGAGGAAAGCAAAGCTCTGGCTCCTAAGTGCTCTGTTTCTCCCCCAGCAGAGAGCTGCTCTCAGACAGGACGGCTCTCTCTTAACTTCTTTATGGCTTTTTGGGTGAAATAGCATGAAATGATTCTGAAAACACTGGTACAAAAGGCCACAGACTCAAATTTATAATTGAACTCTATAACTACACATACATAGACTTGTTCTGAATTAAGGATTAGTTCATCATTAATTCAATGATTTGGAGGGGAGAAGAAGTTTCTACCCTCAAATAAGCCTCTTTGGTTTTATTGATTATTTGGGGCTGACTATGTTAAAGAAACAATAGACACAGGAGAAGCTCTGAGAGCTGAGTAGAAGTTACCATTTTGTAAGAGAAATTAACATTTATAAGAGAAATCTCCATTTGTAAGGGTGTCGTCTAGAAACTCTAATCAATGGAGAAGGTAAGGACTTATATCTGCATAACAACCTTATTCTTATTTACTGTGCTTTTCCTGGTAACCTCCCATAACTGGCCTCCCTCTTCCCCCCAACACCTTTTGTCTTTAGCTGAAGATGGTATTTATGGTGATGGCTTGGGCCATTTCAGAGAGTTACTCAGTTTTCCTGGACATCTCCCGTGTATTCAGGAGGTATACATACTATTAAACTTGCTGTTTGTTTTTCTCCTGTTGATCTGTCTTTTATTACGGGCGGTGGTCTCAGCCAAGAACCTAGACAGGTAAAGGGAAAATCATTTTTTCTCACCAATAGTTTTAACTTCTAAATTAGAAAGGTGATTTTTTTCCACCTTGGGGCAAAGCCCTAAACCATGGGTTTAAGCCTGGGATGGATCCAGATGGGCTGGGTCACAGAGCATTCTCAGAGTTGACTCCAGGGCACACCTCCATAGTCCTGTTGGTGCCAGGGCATGTGGGAGAGCAGAGGGCTGACTTCTAACCTCATTTTACCTTCTTCCTCGTTTCTAAGAAGAGTTCCTCCAACTACACTGATCTCAAGTAGTTTTGAGCCCTGTGTTGGGGTTACCACGAGGTTAAGGTAGGTCCAGGATTGAGGTGACTGTAACAGCAGTAAGTACAATTGCCAAGTTCTGAGGTAAGCATATTTTGATGTGTGTGTGTGTGTATTTAACAGTACCAGAATGGAGAGAAAATCTATATGAAGGTAGAAATGGTAGAGAATATATTACTTTATTCTGAAAATAAATATCATCCATTTTTTTCTTGGTTCCCTATTAGGTGGTCCTCACAAACGGAAGTAAACAGGTAGGAAAGGAGGCCTGGCCGTTGGAGGTGGGTAGGCTAGAAGGGTTAGAAAAATAGTTTATGAGTTTTCTCAAGAATAAAATGTCCTAAAAATCAATGTTCTAAACTGAGATACTTTTGTTGGGTTCTCTTATTGTATCAAACAGAATTTGCTGATTTGTAGAGTAAAAAGACAAAGTTTGGATTTAACACTGCCCACCAAGGAATGACCAGTTTCAGATGTGATATGGCCACTGAAGGCCCAGGGTAGGATCAATAGATCATTTTCTCTCCTCAAACCCAAAGAAAAGCTGTAAAGTTTGCTTTATTACAGATGCTACCCTATAAGACCCTATAAGTCTTATATCCTACAGATGCTCAAGACGCAAACAACTTCCTTTTTGGGATCATCAGCATAAGACAGGAAAATTGTTAGTTCTGCAGGCAAAGAAACACCTTAACTTAATTTTAATGTATCAAACTATTGTTATACTTACACAATAACAGACATATTTTTTCACATGTAAATTTGAAGGATTAAGATGAAGACTATATCTCCTTGAAATATGTTAGTAAAGAATAAATAAAGTTACATTAAGGAAAGAAATAAAATGCATCAGGGTATCTTAGCTCTAATTCCGGGGTCATGTTCTCTTTTCACAAATTCATTTCCAGGGTGTTAGGTTATTTAATAAAAAGTGCTAGTTTTTGTTTTCTATTTTTTTTTAAGGAGAAAACTGAGGCAGTCAGGGCTAACTTAGCATCTTTGCTCAAACCATAAGAGTAATCCAAGTACCCAGTGAAAATGCAGTCGTGCCATGGCATCTTGACTTCCTGAGTCAGTTACACTATCATCTCAGGTATGACAATGGAAAGCAAAACCGGAGCAGACCATCTGAGACATACATATCTGCCCACAAGTCTGGTGAAAATCAGAGAAATATTTCTGTTAAATAACAGGCCATATTTTAAGTTCAAGTCCTAATTTGTATCCTACTCAGTATAATAGAATTAAATTCTAAAGGTCTAAATATCATAAACCAAAACTGATTAGGCTACTCTACTAGAACTGAATTAAGGAATACTTAAAGCATCAGACATGGGGATTACAGAAAAGATTGTTAAGCCACTTCATTGTCTAAAGCTTGAGTAAATCAAGAAAAACCCTGAGCAGAAGACACACAGATAGAATCTTAATGGGCAAACAACCACTCTTTCGTCCAAAGACCAAGCCATCCTTGCTGAGTCTAGTTTTTCTATTCACACTTAAGGATTGAGAGAGATTCTTGATTAAGTGTTGGTCCAGCAACTGATGTTTTCCCCCTCACAGGCAGCTTGAAGGTATCCATTTACTTTAAGACAATTGACTAATGGACCTGCTCCAAGACAAAATGTATGGATAGGACATGGGAGTCCCCTTTTCTTTTTAATTTGGGACTGTACATCTAGTTCTAAGGAGCAGTTTACCATGCCAATAGGCGAATACAAATTCAAATGCATTGTTTCCTATGCACACACCTGGTGAATTTGAATTAGGATTTATTTTAAAGATAATAATACAAATCTTACATAAAGTTTGCAATAGTTTAGTACAACTTTTTTAAAATCCTGATGACGGTAATAAGATTGCTACTACAGAACTGTCAGCAAACCTCAAGAAGAAGCTATTTAAAAAGTTTCCTTAAAGTGCCTGAGTTTCTAAGGCCTGCATGTAGTTAGGACTGTGAAAAGAAGCTTTATAAAAAGCCAAGTTAGGTATCGTAAAATAGGTGAACTGGAACGTGGTTTTAATTATGCCAGAGTAAGGTAGTTTATAGCTCACAGCTTAGCACCCTAACAATAGGTTTGAAGTATGAACGGACTAATTGTAATTTGTCGGTAATAACCTTGAGACAGGGATAAACAAAAGTGTAGAACCGTCTGCTTGGATCTCTGAAGGTCCAGGGGGGTTAATCTAATTTAGATTAAACAATGAGTTCTATAAATTTAAAACTTCACATGCATCTTAATTTAGAAATGCCAGAGAAAATATAAAAACTCAGCCAAAGAGATTTTATTTTAATCCTTAATTTGAAGATAATCATCGGATTCAAGGGATTTTCAAGGTACAAAGGAATAAAAGTTTTCATTTAGTTAAGATGAATAAATGTGCAAAAACCTTGTCGAGGTTAAAAATAGTTGTGCATATAAATCAAGCAATGGCTCCTCTCTTGGACCTCCTATAGCAATTATTGTCTGTGCAATTTTTCTGCAATTTATCATCAAACGCCTCATGGCACTGCCTCCATTGTTAGTCTGAAATGCTTATTTAAACCTTCTGTGGTTATTTAACCTTTCATATTCATTGAATGGACTCATATTTGAGTTCTCAATGTGGCAGTCACTGTCCCTGGCACTAGGACATAGATCTCTGCCTGATTTCCCATCTATCCTGGAGGTGAGGGCAGTAACAATGCAAACAAATAGAAAACAGAGGTTGTTGTGCAATAAATAATTTATCTGGTCTTTATCCCAAGTTCCTGTGATGGAGCTTCTGGACCCTTGGAATTTCCTGGGTGATAGGAGTGTCTTTTTCCTTCTCTTTGATGGTTTATGGTTTATGCTAACAAGCTGACTCAGAGTGGGCCCTTAGATAGTTTCAAGATGGGGGCTGGCCCTGCCAGAAAGACCAACCATGGAATTGGGACTTTGAACCACGAGACATCAGCTCCATCTCCAGGGAGGAGAAGGAAAAGAGGCTAGAGACTGAATTCAGTCACATGGCCAATGATTTATTCAATCATGCCTACGTGATGAAATGCCATAAAAACTCCAGACACCCAAATCTCTTTGAGCTGGTTGGTAACACACATTGATGTTCTAGGAGGGTGACATATGCTCACTCCACAAAGAGGAGACATGGGAGCTCCATGTTTGAGACCCTCCCAGACCTCACCCTGTGAGTTTTTTCATTCAGCTGGTCCTGATTTGTATCCTTTATAATAAAACTTGAATCCTAAGTATAGTGCAGAGTTCTATGAATCTTTCTAGTGAATTATTGACCCTGAGGGGATAGTGGGAACCCCTCAAACTTGTCTGAAGCAAAAGCAGTCGCGTTGGGACTGTGAAATCTACGCTGACTCCGGGCACTTAGTGTCAGAACTGCAGAGATAATTTCAGATAGCCCTAAGTTCTACGAAGAAAGTAAAAAGGGCAGTGGTGAGGTGTGGGTGGCTACATCAGCTGAGTGGGCAAGGAAGGCCTCTTGGAAGAATTAACATCAAAGCCTAGACATGCAGCCTGGTGAGGCTCGGCAGGAAAAGGTTCCAGGCAGAAGAAAGCACCAGTAAAAGTTCTCGAGGTGGCACCAAGCACAGCATGTTGGAGATATGAGACCAGTGGGGCTGGAATGCAGGAACTGGGGATGGCTGTTGGGTGGGGACAGATCACACACAGCCCTAGAGCACACGGCAAGGAGTTTGCATTTTCAGAGTGATGGGAAGCTATTGGATGGTTAGAAGTCAAAAAGTGCTATAATCTGATTTATAGTTCTGAAAAGTCACTCTGGATACGAGATGGGAAAAACAATTATGATGGTGAACATGAAGTTCTGTCTGGAGTGTTTACGTTTTGATCACCAACTTTCCTGTAGGCTCCTTGAGGGCGGGAAATGTAGTTTTACTCTATAGTCACAGTAGTGCCTCGGATCAATGCTGAGCAGATAGATAGAAGGCACTGTATACATCTAGGCTGAAATATGAATATGCATGGAGAAAGACGAGAAAAAAGCTGAAGGGGAGATGAATCCTACCCAATATCATCAGTGGGTGAACTGCAAGGTTACTATGACTGAGTTTGAAAAACAGATAAAATCTGTATTAAAACAGCAAAAAATCCAGCCATAATTCTATACATTTTTCAAATCCTATACATTTTTCCAAATTTTAAAAAAGTTTTTAAATATCTAGGTCAAGGGTCAGCAAATTATGGCCCTCAGGTCAAATCTAGCTTGCCGCCTTTTCTGTAAAAATTCTATTCAAACCCAGCCACACCCATTCATTTACATATTATCTATGGCGATTTTCACACTACAGGGTTCAGGAGTTGTGACAGAGCCTGTATGGCCTGAAAGCCTAAAATACTTCCTGTCTGGGCTTTTGTAGAAAAACCTTTCTGACTCTTATCTAGATGAAAGTCCCCCTTCTGTGGTTGTCCTTGGGATGGTGAACACCGTGTTCATTATTGGGCTCTCCATCTGTTCTCTTAGGGTTCTCCAAGGGCAGTTTCAAAAGATGGCAGCAAGTAATGGGGGTGGTATCCATTTGCAGTCAGCAAAGGAGGGATTGTTTACATGGAAGGACCTCTCCCTGGGAACCCAGCAAATGATGCTGAGCTCTAAGCAGGCATTGTGGCCGCCCCCTCCAAATTAGGAAGGTGGCTAATGGCTGGATGCCACACTCTCAGCCACGACACAAAGCAGGTCTTCTCCAAGAATAGGTACAGAGTCAAGGGTAACGGGACTTGACAGTGGAATATAAGACAGGGAGATGGGCAGAGATTTTCTGATATCCAGCCTGTCACTCTTTCCACAATGAATGAATGTAATAATGATGGTGATAACACTTAGAGAACACTGACCATATGCAAGGACTGCAGGGAATTAGGCTTCACAAGAACTCAGTGATGTAGTTAGGATTATTCTCATTTACAGCTGAGGGCAGGTTGTTTATGGGAGTGGAAGCCCAGAGAGGTTAAGGAACTTGTCCAAAGGCACATGGTTAGTGAAGGAGGGAGTTGGGATTTGGACTCAGGTGTGTGTGATTCCAAAGTCTATTGTATTCAATATGCTGCTCCATGCATATACTGCTACTCAAAGTGTGGTCCACTGGCCAGTGGACTTTGTAGCATCTCAAGTCCTGGCCCAGACTTCCTGAATCAAAATCTGCATTTTACCAAGATCTCCAGGTGAATTCTAGGCACAGTAAAGTTTGTAAAACACTACTATACAAGGCCTCCAAGCTTTAATCAAACTCCCCCTCCACTTGGTTAAAATTTTCACCTTCAATAAAACACAAATTGATCCAGGGTGGAGGCCATGTCCTGATTTTCTCAGCAAAGGCTGTTAGGTTGAATTAGATTCCAGGCACTGATGCTGGAGTAGGTTAGCATCTGCTTCACCTAGGATTTTTCTTGATTCCAAATGTGCTCCATGCAGAGAATTCTTAGAATCAACAGAACAAGCCTAACTCTCTTCTACAAACAGCTTAGAGACATTGCTTGGGAGGTTCAGTAGGGGAACCCAAAGAAGGGGGTTCAATTTACAGAACAAAGCCCTCCTGCATCTGGGATCCTGTCAGTCCTGCAGAGTGCCAAGTTCAGGGAAGGAATGGGCACCCAGGCAGGGGACAAAGAGGAAGCAGGACTCGTTCAACAGACAGATCTCCTCAGTGGGCTGTGATGGCTCCTCCAAATACAAGAGGTGTTTGAAAGGACAGGAGGGAAAGTCAGTCACATGCACACAAATACCATATGTATGATAAAATAGAAACACCTTTATTCCCCCCAAACTGTAACTAATTTGACTTCCTATTTCCACAGTGAGTTTGCAGCTAAAGCTGAAGGGCCAAATAATATCAGAGAGCTTATTCTCCCCAGAGAGATGTCCATTTCTAATTGTTAAAGTCACCCTGGAGTCGGGCAGACCCAAGCGAAGGCTTCCTTTTTCCTACTTCCGCTGCCTTTGTTATTGGAGCTGCCTTCAGACATGCCCACAGGGCTCCATCCTTTAATGGGAATCAGCCTAGGTTTGGATCCTGAAAATATCACTATTTCTGCTTCTTCTTAGAGTTACTTCTGCTTCTCAGCTGGTAGTAGCCGTTGGCAATAGCAACGGAGGCTGGGACATTAAGAAAAAAATAGAGGTTAGTGGTTTCTACACATCACCCTAGTTTTTTTTTTCCTGCCTTTTATTATCAACCAAAAAACTGCTAGAACTAGAAGTAAAAGAAAAAACAGAAGTTACCAACTTTCTGCCACTGACCCTTCCTCCCTAGGGTTGCAGGTGCTCCGTCAGGGTTTCCAGACGGTTGATGTCACAGTGGGATTAGATTAGGAGCTCCGCACCACATTATTGCTCTGGTCAGCTGTTGATGGGCAGGGACCCAGGTCAGAGTTCCAGGTCAAAGGTCCCTCTGCATCTCAACATTTATCTTGGCCACGGGGAATCACTAAGGATGAAAGCTCATGTCAAACTCTCTCTTGATGTGCTCTGCCACAAACCAGCTGAGAGGCCCTGGGCAGGTCACTTAACCTCTGAGACCCAAGTTCCCTGTCTGTAAAATGAGAGGTCTGCACTGCTTTAATCACTAAGACTCTGCCACCATTACACTATTGTGATTCTTGGTTCTTGCTTTTAGCTGTACTTGAGGCAAAGATGTACAGCTACATTTTGTGGGATGAAATGGGGAAAGGAAAAGAATTCAGAGCATCTTCTGAGGAAATAATTACTGAGTGATCAAATCGAATCCATGCTGGGATCTGCTCTGGAACCATAGACCTTGCAACCCCAGCTCTGAAACTCTGAAATCACCTCATCCCCTTGACAAGAGATTCTTGCATATTGAGGTATATGGGGTAACTATTCGGGTTTGAAACTGATTTGGCTTGAACTCAAAAGCCTGACTTATGGCCTATCAAACATACATTGCACATCTGCTTAACCATTAAAGAATGCACTCTCTTAAGATAAGAATGCATACCTCCCCTCCTCCGCCCTATTGGTAACTCCCTATTGGTAAGACCCGAATTAGTCCCTTTCTGGACATCATGGTCACGTTGACCTGCTAATTTGCAACTGAATACCTCTTTGAGATTTGGAGGAAAATGTATCCTGGGTGTGTTTAATATACTATAAGATTGTACTGAAAACCGTGTTTCTCGGAATGCTTTCTAAGGCCTTCCCAGGTTATAATCCTCACTTTGGCTCAAGTAAACTCACCTTATTTGTCTTATCTATAGAATGGTCATTGGTTATTTTGTGTCAACACCCTGGTACTGTTTTCTCACTGGTTCACTCGAATCACAGATACCACCTCACGTAGGATGTTGGGAGGAGCAGGAGAGAAAACAAATATAAAATACTTGGTTTACAACCCGCATGCTGGGTCCTTTCTTTTTCTTGTCTCTTCCAAGCTGGAAGCAGCAAAGTGAAAGGGACTAAGCAAACTCTCTACTCTTCTCTGGAGCCCAGGAATGGCTTCCTCTCCACAATCAAAATAGCTTCCTGAGCCCAGGAGAGTAGTTGCCCCTCCTGGTCCCCATGCATGCGTGATGCTCGCAGGGAGATGGAGTGGCCAGTGTGTGCCCCTGAGCACGTCCTATGAGAATGACACTCATTTGCATCCCCAGTGGAAATGTCTTGTCTGTAGAGAAACAACGTGTAGATACAGTCATCGCCTTGTCGTTCTTGGTGAGGGAATGGCTGGTGATGGTCCTGGTTTGTAAAATTCTTGCAGTGAAGAGACCATGGCCTTTGTGTTACTCTGGCACGTATGATTACATTTGTAAAGAACAAATGTCCACGGTCATTTGGATAAACCTCCATCACCATCTTTACTTCTTTCACCCTCAGCTTTGTCTCTGCCCTCTGAGTGTTCCCGAACTGGATGTGTTGTCTACCTTACCTTTTCTTCTTGGCCTCTCTGAGTCACCTCTGCAGCTCTAAGAAATTGAATTTACATCTTAAATCTCCAGTGTGACTCGACTGCTCTGCCTGTCTGTGCTTGTGGCCAGAGCAGGTTTCTGGCAAGGACTCAGAAGTCCTCAAGTAACACATTTTCCTGAATGTTTCTACCCAGGGCTATTGAAAACACTTGCTTTGATAGCAAACTTCCTCCTAATTAATTGTTTAAAGTCCTTGTATCCCTAGAGGCGAAACGAGAAATTTTTACCTCATATGGCTGAGAATAAAGCAATTATCTAGCAAAAACTCTACTTCTATAATTAATTCACTATACATAGTAGAAATAAGATTTCTATCTCCAAAATCCAAATTGTTTTAGTTTTGAACTAATTCTGTAAAAGTTTGGCAGCCCACTCCAAGAATAATTATATATTTAAATTTGAAAACAATTTCTACTCTATCAGTGACTTAGATCCTTTAAAAAGCTCTTTTGTTTCTTCCTAGGTGAGAACATGTGTTTTAAGAGGGGAATTTGTGATTTTACCACACTGTTTATCTTTTTATCTTTTATGCTAACTATCCATCACCAGTCACACTTTCAGTTTCATTTAGATATGAGGTTTCCATTTGAACGTATTTGCAATATATATATATAGCATAAGCATTTTACAGACCTATACAGGAAATGCAGCAGACCTGAGTGGAACTCACTGATTTTCTTTAGCATTTTGATTATATGGCTCTGTGAGTTCAGATGAATCAAAGTAAAAATGAAACTCAGCAGGCATGATGAAATCAGCCCAAACTGAGGCAACGGTTGGGCAGAGGCCACGAAAATGGTTTCATTCTCTAAGACTTGGGGACAGAACCAGGACCTAATTCAAAAGACAGCTTCCCAGAGCTGTCATCACTCAACTCCTCAAATAGAGAGAGACATTTTCCAACAATGGATTTCGTTTTTTAAACTAGTTTTGCACAGACTTCAGTAAATGACACAAAGTTAATCTCTATAAGCAACAGGATAAATGCACTGTACTACTTTTTAAAGTATAAAAATCGGAACTTAATCCCCCCAACATTCATACCGTATTGGTAACTGTGGGTGGCTGGGGGCAGTGGCGGGATAAGACCCAAACGACATATTTTTAAAATATTTAAATTTCATCAGCAATTGACTTAGGGAAGAAAATGGCTTTGGGGAAACAAGCCTGACTTTGTACAGAGAAAGCTGTTTATATTCTCTGCTCCGTCTTTCCTCCTGGAGCCTCCCAGAGGCTGAAAGGGTGCACAGAAATTTGTTGTATAAATGACATTTTAAAAGAAATATTTTGTTCACTTGTAAAACAGAAAGGCTGACATTTACCTTTCCCGCCTCACGGGGGGCTGTAAGTTTCTCAGGAAATCATGCACGTGCAAAACCCGGAAGATGCTACGACGTGGAGCACTTTATCACTACTGTGTCCATGTTAGAACAGTCTTAATGGGAAGGTGAGCATCAAAACTGCTGACTGCTACCTGGCAATTCAGGTACGAGGTATAATAGTCTCAGTCGCCTGCGAAAAAGAAGGATTTCGCCCCCTCTCTCACAGACACAAAAGTATTTCAAGTAACTGAAATTAAATACTAACTGCGCTTTTGAAGTATCAGGTAAAATATGGTGTAAAAGTGTCTTGCTGAAGCTACAGCACTAGAATCGCGCTGAGACCCTGCAGTGTCAGGGAATAAGATCGCTCTCTGTTTTATCAACGGGTCCTAAAAATGTCTGCAAGAACAAAGGCCTGGGAAAATAAATGCAAAGGAACATTGACCACCATAGTTTTCCTATTTTCTCTTTTTAAATATAAAGTCTGCCTGAAATATGCTGTCTATCACTCCTTTCTTGAGCATCAGTGCAATAATTTTGTATCACAAATCTAATATTAAATTATAAAACATTTTGTGTTTTCCAATATGTTTTCATGTGCATTTCTCAAAACATGGTTGGAACTTCTTTTTCTTATTTCCCAGAGTACCTAGCAAAGTGTTAGACAAATAACAGATGCATAATAAATTCTTCCCGAGGACTGATTTACTGATTAAGAGAAAGCAAGCTACTATTAGCTATAAATGGTTAATACACTCCCACATAGCTGGAACCTTCTCTTTAAGAATGGGAATAAAAGTTTGCAGAAGTGGGATTTTTAAATTGCTTAACGGGAACCCTTTCTCTAATTCAAAGCTAACTTTAGAATTAGAATTGATGTGAGAAACACTTTACCTTTACATATTGAGTAATTACGACATGAAACTGATTTTCACTAAACACATGAGAACCTGCCCATTTTGAGAGTGACATTCTAGTCCATCTCTCAAAATACTTGTTTAAAAATACATATTTATTATTATTTTATGTTAATATCTTTCTCTTAAGCAGTTGAAACTAAATTTCTTATTGTACTGTTCTACTAATCCTGACTAGACAAATGGAGCATTATTGTTTAATAAATGCATAATAAAGACCCTTTGACTAGTCTCAATTTTAAAGGTAGCATTTTCATTTTCACTGTGTAAGAAGAGGAAAATCAGTACAAACTCTGTCTCTCTTTTGTATCAGGAACATTGCATTGCCTAATTGCCAACCGCCTCGATTTACTAAGTAGTAAACAGTTAAGCATGCATCGTTACATTCCTTAGGACACGGCTTTGAGTGGATGCAATAATTTATTCCATCGAGTAGGTCTCATTCTCCCTTGATTTATGGAAGTGGTAATAATATTCCATCTCAGAGAATGCTTTGCTAGGAGGAATCCTGATTTAGGCACTAAAATCTTTATGGCCTCCCCAGGAGGGGTTGGGACGCAGGTGGTATTCTCATTACCACAGCTGAGAAAATGGAGGGGTTTGCCTGAGGTCTCCTGGCAAGTCAGTTATTCTGGGAACAGAATCTAGGTCTCCTGATGCCTAGCACACAATCACAAAAAGCATAGAACTCCCAGGGGAGTTGCCCACATCACATGGGCAGACAAGAAGAGGGGAAATGACACCCAGGATGCTCATTGCAGAATCCCCATAGCAACCTGTCATGGTTTCCCTCCAACAGCACATAAAGCACACTGAAGGGTATCAAACAACATAAAACCCTAATGGTGCCCTTAATTAGGCGGGAACACCACTCTAATCCACGACTTCCCGCAGTCCAAGTGAGCAGCCCCAAATTCCTCTCTGTGGTGCCGAATCCTGAAAGCAAGATGTACTTACAGAAACAATCTTTGACTTACAAGGGACCATCAAGCTCTGATGATGATGAAATTTGATAGCAATAACGTCAAACTTTATATGACCATAATCCAAGTTTACAATGATACATTAAGCCATAATGCTACTATTTATATCACCATAAACTCAATTCATGGTGATATAAATAGTTATGCTAATGGCATTAACAGCAGCACTCAGTGGAATCACAGCTGTCGAGTGCCGCTTTTATGCTATTAGTGTTGCTATTTATATCACCATAAACTTAAGTAGTCAAAGTCGTAACATATGAATACACGAAGAAGATGGATATCCACATTTTATGCCCAAATCTAGGTTCCCGTACTGGAGACTGCATGGCTGTGGCCCTTGTCTATGTGTTAAGGTCTATCTAGATCTTCATTGGCTCTGTTTGTGTCCCATGATATTTCTTTGGGAGTTACGGTTTTCTGCCCTCCTCTGATTTGCTGGGAAACGCTATTTAAAACTGATAAGGAAGTGCGAGCCACAGCTGCTGGGCAAACTTACTGTCTCCTTGGCAGCGCAGGGGACCCACGCTCAGCTTGGCTTCCGAGCCCTGCCGGTCCGTATCTCCAACGACCACCTGGTTTACCGGCAGGTGATCTTTGTAGGATAAGAAGCCAGCGTCCTTCCTCCTGAATCACAGGGAAAGACAGAAAAGGATGAGGGGGCTAAGTGAGAAACATGTCTTTTCTGATAATCAAGTTGTCTAATAATTGATCACATTCCAATAAATGTTCAGAAGTTCAGTAAGCAGAACCACAGTAAGAGTTGTTCTCTCTTTTCCATTGGGTGGTCTCACAGTGCCTTGCTCAGAAACAACTTTGCCTTCTGGAAAACAGAACCGACACCCCGATTTCCAGAGAGTCGCAGCCAATATGCCGCGTACTATTTTAGGTTGAGAGTAGCTACCGCGCTGCTTGATGAACACACACCAAGCGCGGAGCGCGCAGGCAGGGTTTGCTGTTGTCACAGAATTGAGTTAACACAGTCAACCTGATTTCGTGCGCACTATATGAAACAAACCCTATTAAAAAACCCTTGTCTCCTTAATTGCTTTGAAGCAATTGCTTCAGAGGCTTTCTTCCCTGCTGTGCATCAGCTAAATAAGGGACACTTTTTGTCCCTTCATCTCTTCTTGTGTATTTTAACAACTGAACAGGTTTATGTGAAGTTTCCAACACAGAGCAGGTGCTCACTGTCTATTTCCATCTATAATGAGGGGTGGAATTGAGGTTCAAGCCCAACTTGGTTTTTCTCCTAGATTCGTTCTCCTGTTTACTCTATACTTATCTCATGTCAGGTCTCCTAACTCTACCCAATACCACCCTAAATAAAGGAAGAGGACAAGGCTACTTGCAAAGTACTGATTCTGGATGAAGCATAGAAATCTGGGAGATGTTCTTGGGGTTGGACCCAAGCTGAGTTACGATGCAGCACAGATTTCACCTTAATAGGAAATCCCTGCCCCTTCATCCTCTTTTCATGGTGCTGTGGCTGAGGGATCCCCTCATTTGGGATTGGGTGGCTGAGAGCCACAAATCAGTGTAAAGTCATTCTACAAATTTACCCTTCTGCATTACTTTTTGCACTGTTCAGCCGGTTCAAATTATTATATGAATAATAATTTTGAAATTGTATGTACCACTGATCACAGAAAAGAACACCGATTTTGGATGACAGAAGAATGAAAGAGATAGTTCAATAGTTAAAGATTTGCCATTCTTGTCTCTTGGCAAATAGTACAGGGAATTGAGGGGAACCAACTTGGAAGCCTGCCTTTACAATGCATTGCTGTTAGGAGCAGTTTCTTATCCCTCTGACCTTCTAGAATGTCAGTGAACATACACTCCCTCATGTGTCAGGACCCACAGAAACCCAGGAACGAGTCACAGAATTTAGCCAGTGGGCCTCAAAACAAGTGTATTTTGTATTTCATTGCTCTTGAGTTTCCAAAATAAATTATTTTTTAAATTTATCAAATGAGAACTAAGGTCATGCAGAAAAGCATTGTGATTCTTATTGACACTGTAGCTACTGATGACCCGGCCTCAAATATCTCACTGGAGTCTCTTGCAAATCCAACTTCTTTTATTAGAACTTCTATCAATTAAAATCATGTCAGAGAGGGAACAAAGCCTGTGCTATTAAACTTGATATTTAGTGTTTCTTAAAGGAACAATAAATGAAAGCATCCTTTAATAACGTACTGTAATTTGACAACCTACTAAAAATGATGTATATTTCTATGGAACTTCAGACTGAGATTCTCTACAAGTTCTTTATCACTTAGAATTACATGACTCTAAATCAGAGATCTGCAGACTACGTCCTGAGAACCATTCATGCAGTTGTCCGTTCTCTTGTGGCTCATGAGCTAAGAATGATTTTTACATTTTACATGATTTAAAAAAATCAAAAGCAGAATAATATTTTGTGTCCTGTAAAAATTACATGAAATTCAAAGTCAGTGTCCATAAAGTTTTATTGAAATACATCCTTTTTTTTTTTTTTTTTTTTACATATTGTATGTGGTGCTTCCACGCTACAACAGTAGAGTCGAGCAGCTGTGACAGAGACCGTATGGCCCTCAAAGCCTAAAATATTTACTACCTGGCCCTTTATAGAAAAAGTTTGCCGATTCCTGCTCTAAATCATCAGTATCCATTTTTCCTTTGGGAATTTACTGAGCAAATATTCCCCTGACTATCACGGTGGGCTGTCGCGCAACTCATCCCCCTGGTCGAGTGCGGGGTTAGGGAAGGGGCATGAGAGCATCTCAGAGGCAGGGAAAGAAACCATGTAAACTGACATTTATTTAATCTAACAGTGAGGAGTAACTTAAACTTTATTAATAATTAACTTTTTGATTGACTTGGCACTATATGGCAGGCGGTCATGTGTCAGGATGCTCAACATCCTTGCCCATACTTGGTATTGTTGGTTTATTTATGGTGAGGGAGAAGTCACTTTATAACAAAACTTGTGCTAATGCAAGAGCATCCTGAAAACAAATGTTTGGAAATATTCCAATCACTATGTCATCTTATTGCGAAAATTGATATGTGCATAACATAAGAATTTACACTTCTACAGACTTTCACAACTTGAAAATATAATTTTTAAATCTTTGTAATAATCTTATAAATGTAGAGTTCCAGTAGGTTTTTGACTTATTTTTTAAATATTGAAATGGGCCATTATTCAGTTATTTTGTAAACAAAACTTATTAAAATCAGATATAGAAATTTATAGGCCACATTTTCTTAAAACCTTGCATTATTGGTCAATGAAACTGAAAAATGAACATCATGATTCATTAGGTGCACCTAATAATGTGCTTTTATATAGTTTGATATATGTACCTTTAGTAACACTTATCAGCCATGATAGCCAATAAAGTCAAGTGTCAAAATGAACAAAACAGACAGGCAGATCTTCAAATTAGTAATCCAAGATTATATAAAATAATCGTGTGTTTTCAACCACACTGCAGTTACTAAAAAAATTAGAGAAATTTATTAATTTCTGTTAATATTTTAGAGAAAATAGTATTAATTTCAACTTTATATCATTTTAAAAGACTTTGTTTTATACTGAACATAAAAGATTTGTTCACTAGAAAATATATCTTATTTTTATACTTGTTTGTAACTGTGTGTTCAAAAATTTTTGTGTGTGTGAGGAAGACCAGCCCTGAGCTAACATCTGTTGCCAATTCTCCTCTTTTTGCTGAGGAAGATTGGCCCTGGGCTAACATCTGTGCCCATCTTCCTCTACTTTATATGGGACGCCACCACAGCGTGGCTTGACAAGCGGTGCGTCGGTCTGCACCCGAATCCGAACCTGCGAACCCCGGGCTGCCCAAGTGGAGCCCACGAACTTAACCACTATGCCACCGGGCTGGCCTCCCCCAATTTTTTAATGATAGGGTGAGGGTCAACAAATATGAAGACCACAGCTGTAATTCATAGAAAACAACAATAATAATAGGGCATCCATCATTGTCATCGATATATACAAGAAAAAGTGTATAATATCCAATCTGAAATCAATTCTTCCTTATAGGCATCATTATCCTGATTTTACTGATAAGAATCAGAGAATTAGTCTTGACCAAGGTCAGCAGCTCATAAGTGTAGAGTCTGGATTCAAATCTAGATTATCTGGATCCCAGTCTGTTTTCCACTAAAAAAAAAGGGAAAAAACAAAATAGAAGAAAACTGAACACCACTATGTCAATTAAAAGCCTTTTTCTTTTAATTCTCATTTATAGATGAGGTGAAAATATACCTTTGTAGATACACTTAGCTATCCTGAAACACTGAGGTTATTTGTAGGTAGTGAGATCAAAGATATCTGTAATGTTCTACTCACACACATCCCCCAACCCCATTGACGTACTAAGTAAAAAAGAGATCTAGAACTACCCCCTCCTCAAATTAACCACAGTTTTTAATGGTATATTGGTTTATAAAAGGTTGCAGTTCAGCTGATAATTATAACACTCAGATATTCCTTGGTTTATCAAACCAAGAAAACAGGGAAAAATAATTATCAGCTGATAAAAAAAGATAAAGTTATGTTCTAAATCGTTTTTGATCAGAGACTTAAATAGGGCTCCAGAGATTTTAAAGTCACAAACAACTGTGTGTGAAACTCTACTGGAAACAAGTTGATTGTGGGGACAAATTCATGGGTGGCAATAAAGTGGTTTTACTAGAACAAAGTTTCTGATGTGATCCTACAGCACAAACCACTTTCAAAACATGATGTGTGGGTGAAAAGAAAATAAACGGAGATCAGGAGAGGGGCCCTTCAAAACGCCTATGAGACTTCTATCTTAGCACCTGTGTGAAAATTATTTAGCAAGCAAAACAAGCCTTTGTTGAAAGTTATGATCTTTACAGATCGAGGTCAATCTAATTTAGGGACATATTCAGTAACTATTTATCATGTTAGCACAATCTAATTACATCTGTTAGTGGGCCTGTATATTAGAAAAATTCCGTCATCCATTTCAAATAGGCCCTGAACTCAGACTCTTGCATAACCTTTCTATCTGCATTACTGGAGTAAAACTCAGTTCCTTGGGTTTTGTTTTTCTAAACTGGCATTCCCGTTACTTTGCTTCGGTACTATTTTCCTGAGGATTTCTGTCTTACTCTGCTGTTCTTTCCTTGCCTCCTTCTCTTACTCTGCTGAGAAAGCAAACAAACCTCTGAGCAGTTTGGTCTTGCCCTTAACTCAGTGAAAAAGGAAAAAAAAAAAAAAACCCTAAAGAAAAATAAACATCCCAAGCTTCTGCAATTGGGAGCCTGCTTTTCTACCAGATGTTATGAAAGTTACCGTACTATTAACCTGTGCTATAATTCTAGCAGAGAAGAATGACTTCTCCTTCATAAAGTTTTATAAATACTTGGTTACTTAAAGAAAAAAAAGATAACAGAATTACAGTCAGTGAACTTTCATGCATTGCTATCACAGTATCACCTAAGCTAGAAATTTCTGGAAGAATCCAGGAAGTCAAAGTTTTACTACAGAGGATGTCTCAGAAAGAGATGTGGAAATGAGAAATAAGCAGAATGAGAAGATGCTTACTATTATGAGTTATCAGAGAAATGCAATTAAAACGACACTGAGATTCCACTTTATTCCTACCAGAATAGTTGTAATAAAAAAAGATAATACCAAGTGTTGGCGAGGATTTGGAGAAACTGGAATCATCATGCATCATGGCTGGTGGGGTTGCAAAGTGGTACAGTCACTTTTGAAAATAGTTTGGCAGTTTCTTAAAGTTAAACATAGATTTACCATATGACCCAATAATTCCATTCCTGGATATCTATTCAAGAGAAATGAAAGCATATTTCAAAGCGTATTCAAACACTTTTAGGTAGATGTTCATAGCAGCTTTATTCATAATAGCCCCAAAGTGGAGACAACCCAAATGTCCATCAACTAGTGAATGGATAAACAAAGTGTAGTATATCCATACAATAGAACAGTATTCAGCAATAAAAGAAATGAAATATGGAGGCCCGCCTGGTGGCATGGTTGTTAGGCTCATGTGCTCCACTTTGCTAGCCCAGGCTTCCCAGTTTTGGATCCCAGGCATGGACCTACGCCCAGCTTATCAAGCCATGCTGTGGCAGTTGTCCCACATATAAAGTAGAGGAAGACGGGCACAGATGTTAGCCCAGGGCCAAGCTTCCTCAGCAAAAACAGGAGGATTGGTAACAGATGTTAGCTCAGGGCTAATCTTCCTCACACACAAAAAAAGCAATGAAATATGGATACATATTGCAAAATGAATAAACCTCAAAAACATAACAGTAAGTGAATAAAGTCAGACACAGAAGACTATGTATTCTATATTTCCGTTTATATGGAATGTCCAGAAAAGGCAAATCTACGGAGACAGAAAGTAGATTAGTAGTTGCCCGGGGCTGGGGATGGGAACAAGGATTAATGGTAAATGGGAATCTTACAGGGGAATGGAAGTGTCCTAAATCTGAATTATGGTGATTTGTTGCACAACTCAGTGGATTTAGCAAAAACCTTTGAATTGTATACTTAAAATGGATGAATGGTATGGTATGTGAATTATACTTCAATAAAGTCATTAAAAAAAAAAAGAACTGTAGATAGTTGCAAATACCAGTTGGCAGTGGGGAAAGACACTTCCTTCACACACATCTCCCTGGAAGTACTAGTACATGGACCTATGAAGTGGTATATTTCCTGGCTTTGGAGTCTTCTACTTTGTGACTATGAACATGGGTCTACAAAATCTTTACTGACTCCTCTTTTTCAGGGGCTTTCCCCTGCTTTTAAAGTTTTTATCAATATTTACAGAGTCCACTGACCTTGCTTCCTAGATAGGTTCTCAGAACACCCTTCCCAGGACACCCTCATTCAGTCTCTCTCTTCACCCTTGACCTCTCTCTATAAACATTCTTTAACATGAGTCATGATTTTAAAATGGCACAGAACATTACACCAGTTTCACCATTTTCCAGTCTCATCCTCATTCTTTATTCAGAATTTGTACCCTTTACTCCGATGTGCTATACCTGTCACCTTCCAAACTATCCTTAAAATAGGAACTGTACCTCATCCATTGAAAACTAAACATCCTTGGTTTTCCAGGTCATGCCTATCAGTAAAATTCTGTTCAACTGTCACCATTTGCGATTGTAAGATCCTGAAAATGGCAACATTTTTTAGCAGCAAGTCTTCATCTCAAGGACTGTTTCTCCACTTTTGGAATCTCTTGTGTGATTTTTTGGTTCAGACAATATTTCACTTTACCTATAAGTCTTCGTATCTTTTCTCTCAATCCTTTCTGCCTCCTCACAGCCATCCCCAAACTAATTTTTCCATAGCAAGTAGTCAAAAAAAAGTAGGTCAAAAGGTAAAAACCTACAAGAATTGTCCTCAATTTTCCTGGAAAGCTATGATTCTACTAATAACTTCCACTAAAGATGTTAGATTCATTAGTAGTTATTTTTATTAAAGGATTTTTGCATTGTTCTTATTTTTTCATCTCTTAAATCAAAAAGCACATAAATAACTTACAGTTGTATAGAGTTTTAAACTATTCATAGTGCTTTCCGTGGATGATCTCATTTGATTCTTGTAACTTTGGAGATACAAGGAAATAGGGATATACAGTTGAACCTGACAAATGTTGATTCCCAAATAATTATTCAGGAACACGTCCGTTACACAAAGTGAGACCGACTCTACCCAGGAGTGAGATGCTTCTTTAGGGTATAGTACCAAATACTACCTAATAGTTTACAATAAAACAATGTACATAAAAAAGGTGGGAAAACTATAAAATTAAGCCAAGGCTAGTTCTAGTTAGAACATTTTTTTGAAGTAAATAAGAATTAAAAAAAAAATTTTTTGTGTGAGGAAGAGTAGCCCTGAGCTAACATCTGTTGCCAATCCTCCTTTTTTTTTCTGAGGAAGACTGGCCCTGGGCTAACATCCGTGCCCATCTTCCTCCACTTTATATGGGACGCCGCCACGGCAGGGCTGACAAGCGGTGCGTCTGTCCGCGCCCGGGATCCGAACCCGCGAACCCCGGGCCGCAGAAGCGGAGCGCGTGAACTTAACCTCTAGGCAACCCGGCCGGCCTGAAGTAAATAATTTTTACTCTTCGTTTTTCTTTTTTTGGTCCTCAGCTCCATCTTTCTATATATTCTCTGCCTGGGGACGCACCCCACTGCCCTTCCCCAAACCGGAAACAAATGCTCTCATTCTTCCTCTGTCCTGGCCCCTATTAAAACCCGCTTTCAGAGAATAATGTGACAAACCATTTTCCCCATCATTTTTAATAGAAGCAATGCCTTAATGAGATAAAGGGCGACTCTTGGGAACCAGATCTCTACGAATCGGAGGTTGGATTGGGGAGAGGAGGGAATGTTCCTGGCATCGCTGAAATGACTATATGCGGATGACCACATGCTCTCACAAGGGTAGCCCTACTATCACCGCGGAGCAGGTTTGCCAGTTCCTCTATGTTCATGTACAAAAATCGCGATCAGAAGTCAACGCCTTTGTTCATAGAACACAGGGGGCTATCTCAGAATGGCTGGATCATCAGAAGCTGACATAAACAACAGAATTGTCTGACACACAATAAAGTAGAACTTTTAAAATACTTCTAAGGGTATCTTCAGTCACCACTGACTATTGAGCTTTCCTCAGTGGGTGTAAGGTAGTGTTCTTTGTAAAGCAATTAGAGTAATTAAGAAAACAACCATCACAATTAGATCTTTAGATTCCATGTCTATGTCCCCTATGAAATGAAAGTAATTACAGATTCAATTACTCCTTTTCAGTGGGAATAGCTTAGGCCTTTTATAAATGCAAGACAATTATCTGTTTAGTTTAGAATCTCTTAGAAAGTCCTTGTAACCATTTCAGGATTCTATACAAAATGTTTTTCTTTGATTTTCCTTCTGGAATGCAAGTTCCCTGAGGCCAGATATATTGTCTCATGCAACTTTATAAACCAAATACTGTCAGGCCCCTAAAAGTGTCTCATTCCATATGTTTCATGATTGAATAAATATGTGAATAAACACAGAAGTTAACTAGGCACAATCCTAAAATAGTAATCAGTGTGTGCTTACGATCAATGGTGGGAGATGAGAAAGAAAATCTTTCTTATAATTGGAGTTCCTTGAATGCTCTTGAAATACTTTTATTATTCCTTTTCTGTAATTGAGGTTTTTTTTCTTTAGAAAGTAGTATTCAGTTAGAAGCCTCATATACAATTAATATACTGGAAGGGCACAAGAATTAGATCTTAAAGACTGGAGTCCTAATTCAGCTCTGCCTCTATGTAAAAGTAAGCTGTTAAATTTGTCTGGGCCATTGTTTCCTTCCATAGATAAGTTATGATATATATTGGTTTTGAAGGGTATCAGAATACACAACTCCAAAATATGCTCTTTTGGCATATAGATTATTTTGAGCTAAAGGCCATTGAGATCAGCAGACACACAAAAAGATGTGAAAACAGGGCACAAGTTTTCCTTTAGTAAAGGAAATTTCCATTTGTAGAGATGTTTTCCTCTCCTGTATGTGGTAGAGGAGGACTTTTAAACTCCTTTCAGTGGAGAAAGTATTGTCTTACACCTGCATAACGAATCTTACTAAACAACTCTTGTTAATCATACTTTTCCTTGTCACCTTCTTATAACTTGCCTCCCTCACCTAGAAGCCCAAAACCCCTTGTCCTTTGGCTTAAGATGTTATACAAGCCCAGGTTCTAACCATCTCTTTGGGTTATTCATTGCCCGGTACTCCCATGTGTACATGCATAGTGCACATGTTAATAAACTTCTGTTTGTTTTTCTCTTGCTAATCTGTCTTTGGCCAGTCTCATTTAGAGGATCTCGACTGGAGAAAGTAAGATGGGTAGAGGAAAATATTTGTTTCCTACCCTATAGTTCTTTGTTTGTTTTGTAATTCTAGAACAAGTGGTAATCATTTGAACAAACTTGGCATACTTAAACGGCATAAAACATGATAATCGTTGGATCTATTTTTCATGGGGTTGGGGTCATTGGTGGCGCTTTGAGGACAGGGCTTCATGGTTCCATGTAGTTTCCCCAGAAGCTATTAATACAGTATCTGGCATATATTTTGGGAGATTATCTAGTTATCACCGTCTTTTTTTAGATGAGGTAACAGATTCGGAATACAACTATGCCAGGTCTAAGGTACTCAACTAATTGTGGCTGAACTAGGGAAAACAGACCCATCTCCACTACTCTAGAATTTAAGAGAAGCTGCATGTTTACGTTTCTCAAATTCTGCCAAAATAATTTCAATTGTTTTCCTTTAAATGATATGACTATCTATTTTTTTTTAAGACTTGCCCTGAGCTAACATCTGGTGCCAATCCTCCTCTTTTTGTTTTTTCCTTCTCCCCAAAGCCCCAAGCATGGTTGTATATCCTAGTTGTATGTCCTTCTATTTCTTCTGTGTGAGCTGCCACCATAGCGTGGCTACTGGCAGACAGGTGTTGTGGTTCTGTGCCCAGGAACTGAACCCGGGGTGCCAAGTGGAGCGTGCTGAACTTTAGCCACTAGGCCAAAGTGGCTAGCTTTAGCCAGCCAGGGCTGGCTCTGAAAATCTATGTTTTATCATGTAGGAAAACTGTCTCACTGGACTGAAGACTAGTTTGGACTATTGGCGTTTACTTTGTCTATCTACACTTATATTTTCCCTCAACAAGGGTTCCTTTCGTTTTTGAAAATTGAGTGTCATACATACAGGATTAGCAAAGAGACAGTAATTGATGTGCAGCCTCCTTACCATTTCCATGTATTTTCATCTCTAGCAATTAATGGCCAGCTCCTGGCATCTCAGAAGTAGTCACTGGGAAAACCTTCACTTATAATGTCCCAGTATAACTTGAAAAGTTAGGGTGGTTATTCTGGGCACTCTGAGTGTTCCTGAAGCTTTATTTGTAACCAAGAGACAAATGCAGAAATTGGAATGCCACATGCATCTGATCACTTATGACTTTCCTCTGCTTCTGCACGGTTCACCTTCAGTCTCACTCATGGCTTCATGGCCCCTGGGTAGTTTCCTCTCAAGGCTGCTCATAGCTGGCTTTATTCCACAGGTTCTACATCTGGTCCACAAGGCACAACGATGCATACTTGTCCCAGGGAACTCTGAAAGGGGAGGCCATTGGCAACATGCTCATGGTCCCTTCACCTTGAAGTTAGGCAGGGATATTCCAGGCTGGTGTTAGTCAATGATCCCATGTCTCTACCTACAGCAGTCATGGGTCAAGCTCTCTGATTCATTCTCTTGAAGATCTCCCTTCCCACTCTCAGATAGTGGTGATGGTTAGGGGTAGATAGAATATGCTAACAACTCTGCAGATACATCTTTCTCACTAGTCTCTTAGATTCTCCAGGAACTTTTAGGCTTCTTTTATGTCACCTGAGGTAAATAATTGGGTAACACTGACAGAGCTGCACTTGGCTTTAGAATATCGGGATACTAGTCTCCTTAGTCTAGTTCACAGCGTTGGAGCCAGTGCTAAAACTCCAAGACAACAGAAGAAACCTAATGTATAATCCCTTCCTTGGATATGAAAAAATTCTAAACCTAGCCTTTTTTTCTGGGGTGAGGAAGATTAGCCCGGAGCTAATATCTGTTGCCAATCCTCCTCTTTTTGCTGAGGAAAATTGGCCCTGGGCTAACGTCTGTGCCTATCTTCCTCTACTGTATATGCGGGACACCTGTCACAGCATGGCTTGCTAAGTGGTATGTAGGTCCGCACCCAGGATCCGGACCTGTGAACCCTGGGCCACCGTAGCGGAGCCCACGAACTTAACCACTACGCCACTAGGCCGGCCCCCCAGCCAATTTTTATAACATAAAATTTTTATCTAATTTGCTCTAATTTAGTGTTCCTTCACTGTCCCCACAGATGTCCACAATCATGAAAAACAATAATCAGACTCTACACTCCCTAAATTTTACTTAAACAGATTGGTCCACCCAAAAGAGCATTGGTTCTCATTAATTTGGCCTCAGAAGGAAGTTCAATGTACCTTGAATTTCTATTTTATGGATTTGACCACCCTAAAAAGTGCTATGTGTTCAGTGATACAAGCATTCTTCTTTTAACTAAGGAGCGTTACTTTTTCTTCCCATTGCCATTGTTAAAGACCCCTCCAGGTAACACATATCCACAGAAGTGATTCCTATATTGATTACTACCACAGTCTTTTCTCTACAAACATCACATCATCTTTGACATACTTTGTCATTCCCGATTCATCTCAATAGGTCATTTTGCTCCCCTAGTGGACACAAAAGTCTTGTTTGAAGGTGAAAGTGGTTTCCTTTACCTGTCTCTGAACACTGTAGGGCCCTTAAGATGATCAATATTTTTTTTTATGTTATCAATATCTTGAGATGCTGTTGGATGCAAACATGTGAAAAAGCCTCAGCTACAATAATGAAAATCACTTGCTATTTAGGACGAGATGGTCCAAATAAAAATAAAATTCCAAAACATCCTTCGGTAACCGGGACAAATGCAAGTCAGAAGGCAGCCATGGAAAGAGGCTTAAGACTGCTATCTGACTCAAACATGAAGGAAGAAGGATGACCCAAGGAAATTGAAAATAAATGACCTAAAATTTGGGTAGGAGCCAAAAGAATCATGTATAATATAAGCCAAAGGAGTAGAGAGCTTCAGGGAGAAAAAAAGTGGTTAATTACATTAACTATTTCAAAATCTCTAGTATTTAAAAATTAAAGCATGCACATCAGGTATATCAATATGGAAATCCCTGGTGGACATATCTCAAAGACTTCCAGTAGAATAATGAAGAAAAAGTTCAGTGATTGATAATCAAATGGGCAACAGGAGAGTAGAGACTTACCCTAAACTCTTGTTTTGAAGTTGGAATGAGAAATGAGAAATGGAAGAAGCTATAGGATAGAAGCTAGAGGAGTTTGCAGCATTAGGAGATTTTGTTTATGGACTTGGGGCTAAATCAATTATGTTTTATCATATATGTCTGTAACCAATGTGCCAACATTATTTTACAAGCTTGGAAGCAAAACTCATGAATGTCTTATGTGTATAGATAGCATATAACTTTGTCAAGAGGATGACTTAAAGTGGCGTATAATTAGGACATTCTGACCACTGCTGGGGATTATAAACAACATGTTCAGCATCCTTTTATGTCAGATCCAGTGAACAAAGAGCACCTGGGTCTCTTTCTTCAAATCATAACTCATCAAGTGAGGTGTACCTGGCCTTTCTGAAGTATGATAGCCAACATATTTTGGGAGAAGATTCTTGGGTCTGCACTTTTGGAGAAAATGACTGAAAGAAGAACAAACTAGATAATTTCACAGTGAGGTTCTGAGAGTTGGGGTTAACTCTAGCCAGCTGGGGCTTTGATGTTTATTGGGTTTGGAGAAAAACAGAAATTCAGTAACCCTCTCGGGGACATTCTAAAACTTCAGTTAATTAGATTTTAATAAACAAGGTCATCTCTATTGGCAAGCTTACTTTGTAATTTAGAGGATGAACCATTTATGATGCAGTCCAACTTAGGCAAATTAAAAGGCATATAAATCCTCCCCTCAGAAGAAAGGCAATAAAAATCCATCACTGTTAATTGAGGGATAGCAAATACCATCAAAAAAAGGAGTGAGCGGCCTGAACTTGTAGGGCTATGCAAGCCTTGAACAATGCAAAACTCAATCTAGTGGCAGTTTTATGGAGAGAATAAAGCATATGAGTGTCTTGTTTGTGTGGATTCATTTTGCTCTTGTGAGGATCCAGGAGGAGAAACTGCCACATTCTCCTGATAGGGCAGAGTGTCCTGTTTGCAAATAATCTGAAAATGCAAAAGGAAAGTGATGCAAACAAGCCTGGGGAGGATTTAGCCATTTTCTTTCCTTGAGGTGCATACAATTTTGATGACTGATTCTAATTTTACTTAAAGATTGTTGTATTAGTCTGCTTGAGCTGCCATAACAAGACACCCTGGACTGCGTGGCTTAAACAACAGGCCATTTTATCATGGTTCTGGAGGCTAGAAATCTAAGACCAAAGTGCCAGGAGGGTTGGTGTCTGGTGAACTCTGGTGTTTCTTCCTCTTCTTATGAGGACACTAGTCCTGTTGGACTAGGGCTCCATCCTGATGGCCTCATTTAACCTTAATTATCTCCTTAAAGACCCTATCTCCAAATACAGTCACATTGGGGGTTAGGCTTTCACATTTGAATTTGGAGGAGGCATAATTCACAATTAAGTCCATGTAGTTGTATATAATTTTTTATGTTAGGTTTTGGGCAACATTAATTCTGGGAGATGGTAATACATTTTCTGAGGAAAAAAAGAAAAGATATTTTGTCTCCCAAGTGTGGGAAATGCTATATATTCTGTATTTCACTCTTGGAGTGAAATACCAATTAGTATAATAAAGACTATGAGAATTCCTTCACTGAGTAAAACATATTTAACTTTGCTTAACCCAGCATCCTAGAAACGGGAATTTTTTCCAAGTACTTGAATTAATATCCTGAGAATTAACGTTCTGCATTGTAGAACGTGAAGCATGGTTTGTGAAGCATGGTTTTTGGCATTCTATGGCTTCTCAGATGCAGCTTCAATGGCACATCATTTCCAGAGCTTAAGAGATGAGATTAAGAGACAGAAAAGTAGAGAACACGGGTGAGTACTTACCTTAATCATAGATGCTCTGTCTGCCATTATAGGCTTGTTCCCATCACACAAAGATCACGTGTGTCTTAACCAACTAGTATAGAACAATTCTTGGGCTTCTGTGATAAAGCCCATTAAATTAGTTTTCCTTCCATGGGAAAAAAATGAGAAGCTACTCAACTCAGATGTCCATCAACAAAGGAATGAGAAATAAATTGTGATATATTTCTGTAATGGATTAAGACACAGCAGTGAAATAAAATGATCCATAGCTACACACAAAAACATAGTGACCCTCAAAAACATAACATTGATGAAAAAAGTCAGACATGAAAGAGTACATCCTGAATGATTCCATTTATATGATGGTCAAGAACAGGCAAAAATAATCTAAGGTAACAGAAGTCAGAACAGTAGTTACCTTTGGGGGGATTGTCTAGGAGGGGGTGCAAGGGAGCTAGGGAGCTGACCATGTTCTATATCATGATCTGGGTAATGATTTTATGGGTATACCAATACATAAAATGATTGAGCTGCACATTTAAGATCTGTACACTTCACTCTATGAAAGTTATACCTCAAGAGGGAAAAAGCATTGGTGACTTATTATTGCTTTCTAGGGCAAAGCTGATGTTCCCAACCCTGGTCTCTTCACAATCTGAGCCCAACTTACCCTTCCAACATTCCATGTGCCTTGGAGGTTCCAGGCATATAGAATACAATGTAGTGTCCACTCCTTGCCTCCTAAATCATATATTATTATTCAACCTTGTTTACAAGGTTTACGCTTTCCTCTGCACATATTGTTCCCTTTTCAGGAATGTGCATTCTATTTTTTTCCGCCTATTGAAATTCCACTCATCCCTAAGACATTGCACAGTAGTCATCTCTTCTGTGAAACTTTCCCTAAGATCTCCAAAATGAATTGCTTCTTCCTCTAGGCTCCCACAGCAATTTATTTATATGGATAATATAGTTATGGCTGACATAGATTAGGAATTTTCTGGGACTTGCCTGGTTTCAAATATTTATCTCTTTGCTTTCATTGTACATTCCTACTATAGATCCTCATCTTTGGGTTGGAGTATGTGGCCAAGAAAAATATAATTCTCATAATATAGTAGATTTTATAATTCTCTGTCCTTCTTAGTTCAATACGACCTCCTTTCCTTGAATAAAGATTATGTCTTACTCTTTTTTTTTTTTTTTTTGCTGAGGAAGATTCACCCTGAGCTAACATCTGTGCCAATCTTCCTCTATTTTGTATTTGGGTCACTGCCACAGCCTGGCTGCTGATGAGAGGTTTAGGTCCACGCCCAGGAAATGAACTGGGGCCATTGAAGTGGAGCATGCTGAACTTAACCACTAGACCACAGGGCTGGCCCCTGTCTTACTCATTTTTGTAGCTACAGGACTTGACCTTGAATTGCAGTGGCAATCATCTCTGTATTACAAGTAAACTTCACCTTTCTAAAAGCAGACGATTTGCATTCTGAATTAACCATGGTATATTTTACTGTCACATTTTTGTTGACATAATTAAGTAATTGGAAGGCAAGATTTTTTAGCATCATTTGCAGTATTCATATTTTTCCTGGGCAGGATGGTACTCTGTTTAAGAAAAGAGGGTCTAGTGTCAAACTGTGTTCCATTTCTATGTCCTCCTTCCACATCGGGCAAGTTACCTAACCTAAACCTCAATTTTCTCATCTGTTAAAATTTTTCTGGGTGAAATTTAAATAAGTTAACAGACTGTAAATTACTTAGCACTGTGCCTGGCACAAAGTAAGTATTCAATAAATGTTAGGTTAAACCATATGAAATTGCCAATATTCAACTATGTTTGACATACAAAAATGGCAGTTTCATATGGTTCAATGTAAACTATTAAAATCATCATCACTTCTGTTTACAACACTGTCCAAAAAATGGCTCAGAATGATTTCTTTTTTAATTTTTAGTACGACTAGAACAACTCAACACGTGTATAAAGAAGGCTAATTCTGCTTTAGGCTCATGCTTTCTCTCAGGTAATAAGGGATGATCTCTGTCTACAGCAGGAAAGAGCTCAAGGCAGAGACGGACAACTTAACCATCTCCAACTCTTCCTCTAAGCTTGGCTGCCTCCCGAACAGCTTCATCAGCTTCAAACTTAATGCCTAGAGCACATAAACCAACATGCTAACTCAAGTGCACACATTCTAAGTAGATCCAAATAAGAATTTCTTTTCTTTTTTTTTGCAGGGAAAGATTCACCCTGAGCTAACATCTGTTGCCATTCTTCCTCTTTTTTTCTTTTCCTCCCCAAAGGCCCAGTGCATGGTTGTATATCCTAGTTGTAAGTCCTTCTAGCTCTTCTACGTGAGCCGCTGCCACAGCATGGCAACTGACAGACAGGTGGTGTGGTTCCACAACTGGGAAAGGAACCCGGGCTGCCAAAGAGCACTGAACTTTAACCACTAGGCCCTCAGGGCTGGCTCATGAATTTCTTTTTTGAAAAAGAACTCATGAACTTACTTGTTAGGACCATCAGACAGAATTTGCTTCCTTATTCATTCAACAAATATTAATTGAGAGCCCACTAGGTTCCAGGCTCTGCCATTGGTCTGGTGGGGAATGCAAAAATTAATGTTGTAGCTCTAGTCTTCAAGGAGCATATGGCTTACTAGGCTATTGATATATTGTTTATTTTTTCCATAACTGAATAATTAAATTAGTATGATATTCTTCCAACATAGCACATGAGGGATCTGTTTCGTTTTTGTCTCTTTTTACTAATTTTCTGTTGCCTTCCCCCATTTTTTTCTTCCTTATACTCCATTTCTACAGTTTTTTAAGAATAAAGTTTACCCCCTTTGAATACTTTTAAATCCTAACTTAATTCCTATAATTAAGTGCATATTCATTTAAATAGTTATAAGCATTCTTAAGGGAATCATGCATTTTAATTATAATTAGATAATGAATATTCGATTACTGAGATTCTGAAATAAAAACTATAATGCCAGTGAATAAAATGCACAATATCTAGAATCTTTTATTACCGAATTACCAAGGAGAATAATCTACTGGGAATAACTAATTTGTTCAAGCTGGTTAAAGCAAGTACCTGTGAAAGTAAATGTTTTAATATGACCTGATAGAAATGTTCTCCCCTTTATTTAATGTCTTTTATTGGAAGACTGTAGAACACATTACTCATGATGCCATTCCTGGATACAATGACCCTCTGAGAAGGTAGCCAACGGTATAGTTCACAGATCCCAAAGTTTAAAATGTGAACCAGTGGTGTGGGATGGAGAACTCCCTTCTCCATGGGTACCTTTTCATCATCTTGTGCATTGATGCTCCGTGTACATGTTAAATGACCACACTAGCTCATTTCAAATGGGCATACAAGAGGTACCTCCCTGACTTCTCCAGGAAATATCAAACATCCTTAGTCTAGAAAGTAAAATAGATCAAAAGGAAGCAAAACCATTTAGAAGGAAGCAGAAGATAGAAAAAGAAATGGATCTTTCATTTCAGTACATTCTAGAGATAAAAAGAGACAAAATATTGAGGTAGGCAGGAGAGAGAAGTTCAGTACAGGGAACATAAAGTAATTGCTAGAAGGAAAATACAGACTTCTCAAGGAGCCAGGTAGAAGATATTTGATATGACCAGGTCAGGTTTGAGAAGGAGAGAGAAGTGTATAGAATCAAAAGATACTTGATCCGGAAGACTTATTACAGAAAGAGGATACACTGTACTTCTATAATCTGTGTGCAATTACCTCCCTGCATATAATTTGTGCCTTTGGTTAACCTTACCACCTATGTTTTTGTTGCACTTGAGAATTACCTGCATGTAGGCTGTTACTTATAACCACAATTTATAGAAAAGAAAGGAAAGACTTATTTCTAGGGTTTTAAAAATAAGCAAGAAAGAGCCTTTGGTACTTGGATATAGCATTTTTGGCAGAGAGAGAGTCTCTGGGTGCCACATGGGGAGTGCCTAACCCACCACTGCCTGCTTGCCTCTGACCTCAGAATGTTGGACTCATCCTGTTTTTTAATTTACTTGGGATGGGAAATAACATTCCAGTTGATGCTGGTCAAACATTGTGTATTAGCATCACTATTATACAATCTCCTTTTCCCCTCCCCTTCTGGAATATTCTCATGTTTGGAAGGCTAAGTTCTGGCAATCCAAATTTAGATATGTGTTTAATCAAATATAGCTGAACGTTTAATGGGAGCCAGGCCTGTCTCATTGGTTACTCATTGCCATGCATTGGGTTTCTTTGCCATTTGCTGCTTCAAATTTTGCCAGTGGTGGCATAAAGCTCCTTCATATAACCCTGACTTGTCCCACTCATTCATCAGTTACAGGTGCTGACTTATGCATTCCACCAAGTAATTCATCTGCTTCTCCCAGCCCTCCATAAACACTGGTTATTATTTTCTCTTACCCATGCAGGAACACTATATTATAGTGTCTGTGAGGATTTCAATTTAAGAGTGTAAATTATAATCACTCCACTGTTCTGATGGTTCTGCTGGGTTTGTTGTGGGAATGGTGGGCCAAGGGGTGGCTTGCCAAGGTGGTATTTTGCATGAAGTTGTCAGCAGTTTTCTGAGTCTAAAGGAAGAAGAGAGCTGAAGACCTAAAGCTTGGACCTAGACAGTGGACCAGGCTTGGGAAAAAAGAGTAATTTTGAATAGAGTTAAGATGACACTCAAATGCTTTCAAGTTACTGTTAAATAGGATGCAATAAAAAACTGATTTAAGACATACAGATGGCCAACAGCTACAGGAAAAGGTGCTCAATATCACTAATCAGTAGGGAAATGCAAATCAAAACCACAATAAGATATCACCTCACACCTGTTAGAATGGCTATTATCAAAAAGACAAGAGATGACAAATGCTGATGATGATGCAGAGAAAAGGGAACACTTGTGCGCTGTTGGTGGGAATGTAAATTGGTGCAGCCACTATGGAAAACAGTATGGAGGTTCCTCAAAAAATTAAAAATAGAACTACCATATGATCCAGCAATTCCACTTCTGGGTACTTATCTGAATGAAACGAAAATACTAACTTGAAAAGGTATATGCACTTCCATGTTTATTGCAGCATTATTTACAATAGCTAAGCCACGAAAGCAACCTAAGTGTCCACTAATGGATGAATGGATAAAGAAAATCTGGTATATATATGTATACACATGCACACACACACACACATGACACGGATGGACCTTAAGGGCATTGTGTTGAATGAAATAAGTCAGACAGAGAAAGTCAAATACCATACAATCTCACTTATGTCTGGAATCTAAAGACAACAACAACAAAAAACTTGAGTCATAGAGAACAGATTAGTGTTTGCTGGGGCAGAGGGTGGTGGGTGAAATGGGTGCAGGTGGTCAAAAAGTACAAACTTCCAGTTATAAAATCAATAAGTCCCAGGGATGTAATGTACAGCCTGGTGACCATAGTTAATAATACTGTATTATTTATTTGAAAGTTGCTAAGTGAGTAGATCTTAAGAGTTCTCATCACACATATCAAATTTATAACTATTTATGGTGATGGATGTTAACTAGACTTATAGCGGTGATCATTTCACAATATATACAAATATCAAATCATGTTGTACACCTGAAACAAATATAATGTGATATGTCAATTATATCTCAATTAAAAAATGATTTAGGTGGGGGGGCACAAGGGGTAAAGAGATGCATTCATATGGTGACAGACAAATAATAATGTACAATGAAAACCCCACAATGTTATAAACTATTAAGACATCAATAAAAATTAAAAAAAATGATTTAGGTGGCTTTCTTCACTTGAAGTGGCCTGAGCAGTGGACACCCCACATCTGTCCTAGGAAAGCGTCAGAGACATCCAAGCAGCAGGTTGAACAGGAGAGAAGGGCATTAGTCGATGCTACAAAGTGAGTGGAAAACCTGTCTACAGTCCCACCTGAGCCAACTGCGGGGAATTCTGAAAGAGCTGAATAGAATCTGAGTGTGGCTTAAGTTTCCAAGATTGCTAATTCAGATGGAACCAGAGGAATTCAATTTGTTATATTATTATTAAACTGAAGTGGCATGGAGAAACAGAAGCCCCAGTGACCAAAGAGAGGAATGATAGGGTTTTAAATACTTGCTTTCAGCCTGGGTTTTCAGAAACCAGTTTAATAACAAGTAGGGTTTTTTGTAGAGTTTTGTTCAGGGTATTCCTGAGCCCTGCTGCAAGAGCGTCATCTGGGACCTTGTTAGAAATGCAGATTTGCAGGGCTCCACCCAAACCTACTGCAGAAGAAACTGCTTTTAGCAATAGTTCCAGGTGATTCATATGCCCAAGACATTAGGCAACAGGAGGCAAACTGATGGCTTAGGAGTTAACTTGGCCAGGAGACAAAAATAGCAATTTCACTGTCTCTCTTTACTTATTTACAATATTTGCCTGACTCCTGTAGGCAATTGAGCTTTAGTTATGGTAGTATAATTTAGTTCACAACATGTTGGAATTTGTATGATAACATTTTAACAAAATATGCAATATTTTATATCTGTAATAGCCCAGTAAGATTTTTGGCTCTAGGTTCATAAATCAATCTATAAAAGGAATTCCACTCCCGTGAAGAAAGAAGCACCTACTATGAAATCAATGTACACATCCATCTGAAGTCAATGTACCCACCCACCTCCTAGCTATTCTCAATCAAAAGGAAATGAATTCATCATAATCGTCTGGGGACCTTGATGGAGCTTGATATCCTAGAGATTTTTGAATAGGTGTGAGATAATTGAAATCTCTAATTTCAGAACAAAAGCATTCTGATACCATTCCTCCTTTCCCGACATTTAGATAAAACCAGAAGAGTCTCTACAGAGAAAGTAATTTACTTTCAAACTTCCAATATTAAGCAATACTTGCTGTCTAGTATTTACGTAAGTATCCATTTTTTTTTTGGTGATCATTATAATCAATTCAGTTACACTGAATAAAGGAAACAACACATTTTAGACATAGGACTGAACTTCTAGATAATCTGATTCAAACCACGTCTACAGATGAGGAAACTAAGTCTAGAAAGGTAAAGAATCTTTGCCTAGAATCACAGCATTCACTAATATTTCTTCTTTATACCTCCTTTATATATTCAATTTGATTTCTGTTTTACATATATATATATTCCAATGTTCATGACATTTTTAGCTTTGATTTCAGTATACCAACTCTACTGATAATTTTAGAATTATAAAATGCTTAATTTCTTAGTTAACTTAGGAGTAAGCGTGACCAGAACTACGTATGCCATCATATGCAGCTGAGCTTCAAATCATCCTCACCCAAACTGTCTGCGACAGTATCCCAACAACGCAAAGAAGGTGGAACACGAATGGCATCTTTATCTCTTCCTGGCTCATATGCCATTGTTATTAAGTATTTCCCCGTGAAAAACATGCTTTAATGTTTCCAGGGCAAATCTACCATTGGAAAGTTCTCTCATTTTTTTTGTTTGCGTACAAACAACCGTACTTCATTTTCATTCTTGCAGTGTAAATAGGCTGTTCTATCTAGGCAGTTATTTTCTTTCAGCACTTTAAAGATACTCCTTTGTCATCTGATTTTCACATTTTATCATGGGAAGCTAACAGTCAGTAAAATTTTGGCTTATTTAAAGACAATTTGTGTGTTTTGTCTGGCTCTTTTAAAAGGACTTTGTTTTTCGGCAGTTTTTCTACTATGAAACACAGGTTCAAAATGCTTTTTGATGCATTACCAATTTTAGAAAATTCTCAATCAGTATCTCATCAATTTCTGCCCCCTTTCTCCTTCTGGGACTCTGATAATCCATAGAATAGACCTTCTAACTTGCATTCTCTATTTCACCCTGGGTTTTCCACCCTCTGTTCCTCCACGCTTCTCTCTAAATATTTTTTCTACTTACTTATCATCCAAGTAAGGTTCCTCAACCTTTTTGACACTACCACTCCCTAAGGAGTCTTTTTAGACATTTTTTTCCCCCTAATCATGGTCCCATGTAATTTTAATACTACAGATATACTAGATATCTATGTATGTATTATATTTATCTGTGTTTTTCACATAAAAGGTGTAACTATTTTTCTCCCTCAAAGAACCAGTTTTTTCTATGTTGAAGGGGAAGTCACTACATTGAAAATGCGTGGTCTAATCAGTTGTTAAATCCGTCCACTGAATTCTTAGCTGTCAAACTGGATAAATAAAACCCAACCATATGCTATTTACGACAGCCACTTCTAAAACATAAGAATACAGACAGTTAAAAGTAACTCTTTTTATTTTTAGAATGTTCATTGGTTTTTTTCTTATAGTTTCCAGTTTTCTGGCGAAAATTTTAATCTTATCTATTATCTTCTTGACAGCACTAAACATAGTTATTTTAAAGTTTGTACTGGGTAATTCTAATATTTGTAGCACCTGTGGGTCATTTTTAGCAAAAGCAACCTGCCTAGAAACATAGCTGACATTCCACCTTTATAAGATTTCCAGGAGACTAGAGCCAGAGAGGTAACACCAAATCATTTTTCCTTAGAGAAGGAGAAATAGTGTTTTAAAAACCACTACATATCTAAACTGGTATGTAGATCTATAGACACACTTAAAGAAGAAGGATGTGGTGGAAAGACTAATGCCACTGGGTATCAAGACTTGGAAAGCGAAAGTAATAAGTAATATTGTTCCAGGGATGGAAAAAAATTAGAATGATGGAATAGCATCAAAAAGAGAGCCCAGAAACAGACCCGCACATTTATGGACATTTGCTTTATGATACAGATGGCAGTAAAATATTTTGGGACAAGGAAAGACTTGTCAATAAACTGTGCTAGGAAACAAGGAGGAAAAAAGAAGTTTCACTCCTATTTTATACCATAGACAAAAATCAATTCCAAGTGAAATGTAAATTTAAAAACAAAAGACAAAATAACACTCCTAGAAAACAATATAGAAGAATATCCTCATGATTTGGGATAGGAAAAGACTTCTTAAAGTAGGTGTAAAAGACACTGCTATAGACTGAAAGCTTGTGTCCTTTAAAATTCTTACGTTGAAATCCAATGTGATGGTTTTAAGAGGTGGGGCCTTGGGAGGTGATTAGGTCATAAGGATGGAGCCTCATGAATAGGATTAGCACTCTTATAAAAGAGACCCCCACAGAAGTTCCTTGCCTCTCCTGTTGTGTGAGGACACAGCAAAAAGACGACCCTCCTATGAACCAGGAAGTGGATTCCCACCAGACACTGAATCTGCCAGTGACTTGATCTTGAACTTAGCCTCCAGAACTGTGAGAAACAAATTTCTGCTGCCTTTAAGCCATGCAGTCTATGGTATTCTGTCATAGCAGCCCGAATAGACTAAGACAGACAGTAACTACAATGAAAACATATAGGGCTCTATTAAAATAAAGAATTACGAGACATTACAAGATACCACTAAAAGAGGAAAAAGACAAGCCACAAAATGAGAGAAATTTGCAATACATATAACTGAAAGAGAGCACATACCTAACATACATAAACAATTCCTACGGATTAATGAGAAGAAAGACAGACATACCATTGGAAAAATGAGAAAGAGACTGGAACTGTCACTTTTGGAAATTCAAAAGACCCACAAACCTATGAAAAGATGCTAAGTGTCCCTAGCATCAGGGAAATGAAATTTAAAACCTCAATGAGATGCCATTACACAGCTACCAAAATAGCTAAATTAAAAAAAAAAAATTGACATCAAGTGTTGGTGAGTATGTGGAACAACAAACTTTAAGTCAGTCTTGCAGACATGTAAATTGGTAAAATTGCTTTTAAAAAGGCTTTGCCATTACCTACTAAAGTTGAAGATTCACATAGTCTTTGATACAGCAATTCTACTCTTAGATAGAACAGATCCAACAAAAAACATGCTCATGTGCACTTACAGATACAAACAAGAATGTGCATGGCATTACTTGACCAGCTTAAAATTGGAAGCAACCCAAATGTTCATCAACAGTTTAAATTGTGGCATATTTATACAATGGAACACTATAACAATGAAATCAACTACAGCAATGTACAACAACATGGATGAACATGACAAATATTGAGCAAAAGCAATCCAAGCACATAATCCAGGCAGGATTCCATTTACATAAAGCAAACTTGCAAACTGAATTCATGGTGTTAGAAGTCAGTATAGCGGATACTTTTGGGAAGGAGGGAGCAGTAGTGATTCAGAGGGAGCACCAGGGGGACTTTGAGACTGCTGGTCATGTTCCATTTTGTTTATTCATCTGTGCAGTGGTTACGCGAGTAATTGCTTTGGGATAAATCATCGAGTTGTGCATGTTTGATCTTGTGTACTTTTCTAGATGTCTTACGTATCATAATAAAAATGCTTTGCAAAAATAAATTAATAACAGATATTATAGGACAGATGAGGTCAGAGGTGAGAGAAAAGCTTTCATTGTATGTGTTTGTATAACTTTTGGTTCTTGAAACAAATGAATGTGTTACCTATTTTTAAAAAGTAATCTGACATTCAACAAAGATGAAAAAAAATAGAAGATAAACTAAAATCTCACATGACAGTCCTGTGGCCCATGGTCATTTCAAGGCTTAGTTACTAGGAACTGTATTAGTTTGCTCAGGCTGCCATAACAAAATACCACACACTGGGTGGCTTAAACAACAGAAATTTATTTCCTCACAATTCTGGAGACCAGAAGACCATTTGTCTACAAATCTGGTTTCCTCTGAGGCCTCTTCCTTGGCTTGAAGATGAAGGTCTTCTCCCTCTATCCTCACATGGTCTTTCCTCTGTGCACGCGCTTGTCTGTGTCCTAATCTCTTCTTATAAGGACATCAGTCAGATTGTATTAGGGCCCGCTCTAATGGCCTCCTTTGAATTTAATCACCTCTTTAAAGCCCCCTTCTCCAAGTACAGTCACATTCTGAGGTACTGGGGTTAGGACATCGGCATAGGAATTTTGGTGGGATGGGACATAATTCAGCTCATCACGAGAAGGGATGTCTGGGTGTGTTTCATTTAGGCATGTTGACCTTCAGGCAAGACAGAAGGCTGAGCACATTTTCGCTCTCCTAATGAGCTTCTCAGACTAATTCCAAGGTTTCATTCGAGTCTCTGCTGCCAACTCTGTCCAGATTTGGTAGAAATCAGAGAAGATGTATACTTTTCTTTTGGACGTTTCCAGAATTTCTTATTTGTGTCATAGCCCATTTAAACACACCTCAAAAGAAAATAGATCCTCTAATGTGTTCTGCTCATCTCATTCAGGGCTATCCATTTTTTTCCCTCCTGCCGAAGAAATAATCCTCTTGAGATTTTCTCCAAGAGCCCTTTGGAAAACATTATTGGAAAAATATACACATAAATATTCACCCATGTATTTTGTGCTTCTTAAAACATAACAAGTAACCAAATTCTATGTCATAAAATTCAAATTTAATAATGCATATTTATGGAGTTTATTCAAATATAGTTATTATTTTATGGTAGTTGAAAGAACTGGTATATATGAGCAAAGCAAATAGCTAAATAGGCTAAGTGGACTACAAATCTTGAATTGTTGTCAAGATCTGCAATGTGGAAACCATGATTTCATTTTGCTATGTAATTCTTTCTCAGGGGAAAAATATTTCACTCTGAATAGCTCCCATGTTAAATCATGGTTTGATTATAATCAACGCTTCTTAGGTCAAGTCTGTACCCCTGATCACCAGCCATCTTTGGGGACTTACTGTGCTGAGGTCAAAGACTAATATGGCTCTTTTGCTCTGTCACCTGTATCATGGGTTCCGGGGCTATCTTTCCCTAGCACAAAAGGGATTTCTGCTCCACTTGGCCAGAGACTGTGCATCACAGGATGGCTGAGGGGTGAGCAGGCCAGTGAGTTGCTCTCTATCCTCTGATTCTGTACCATCGAAGCTATTTCCTCTGCTACATGACAGAAAGTACTAGGGCAGAAATTCTCTCACTGTGGCCTGGAGCAACTGGGGCTCCCAAAGACCTTTCTGGGGGTCCATGAACTATTGGGTCAAACCATTTCTGTAATAATACTAGGAAGTTATTTTCCTTTTTCACTCTCATGAGTGTATAGTGAAGTTTTCTAGAGGCTACATGGCATGTGATTACAACAGATTGAATATGAACAGACATTAAAGAGATTTGCAAAACTGTGAAACAATGCCATTCTTCTCAGTAATATTTTTTGTTTTGGAAAAACATAGGGTTTTTTTTCATAAAAGCATGTTATGTTAATAAGTAGTGGGTTTTTCATAGTTCTTTTAAAACAAAGTAACAAATAATTTTAAATGTACCAGCTTTAATTTCTAATACGTTAAGTATTGATATGTAAAACCCATATAAATAAAAGCTTTGAGGGTCCTCAATTTTTACAGTTGTGATGGGGTCTTGAGATAAAAATGTTTGATAACCATTGCTCCAGAGGAATAAATCTTAATCTATATACGTGGGTGTGCAAGAAATGTCAAATGACGTTTATTGTCCCTAAATCAAACTTTGAGAAGACATTCTGCCATTTCATTAGTGGTGGGAAATTCAGTACCAGTGGCACAACTCTGTCACACTCTTCGGATCCACCAAATAGGAGAATAAAGTGGGTGTAGCTGTTTTTATAGACATCCTGGAGGCTGAGTGAAAAGGAAGAAAGACAGGAGAGAGATCTCACGTTTTTCCCTTACAGTCACTCTAAAAGAACAAGCAGAGTTTCTGCTGATTCTACCAGACCTTCTACCTACAAATCAGAAGGTCAGCCACGCTCCCACGCACAAGGGGAAAACAGTGACAAGCAAAATATGGAATCTAAACTAGGAAAGTCCACACTGCTGAGCTTCTCCAATGCTCTCTGCCACCATATCCCAATTGGCTCCTCATTACTTCTGAGTTTCAGGTATTTGACTCCCTATTCAGTTTCTAATAATGGTCCTGCTGAAAAGATGCTGATAAACAAACTTGGGCTACAGGGCTAACATATAAGACCTTATCAAATGTCAACACACATTCATCGTCTGAACGAGGGACACATATATGACCTCTGCTCTGGGGAGTTGTATTTTAGCAGAATGCAGTGCCTTTTCTGAACTTTCCCCAAAGAGATGGAATACAAACTTCTATGAGAAACATTCTGTGCTCGAATTATCTGGATATCTGATATGCTGCAGTTGTTTCACAAGAATTTTCAAGGGTGGTTTATAGTATGTAGCTTTTCTCTAACTTTTTGACCAAAAATATCTTTTTTTCTGGATCACTTATTAACATGTCCCAGAACAACTCTGTGCACAATACAGTTTGGGAAATACTGCCTTAGCCTCATAAGGAAACTTTAATAGGATTTCAGTAATCAGAAACAAAATAGTGACTGAGGAATTTTTGTTTTCCTAGGTCGATTTTTCAAATATTTTCACTCTGATCAACAGTAAGAAGTACATTGTTTCATTGGGACCCTGCATGCACACAAAACTGAAACAAAATTTTACAAAATATTTACCCTTAGAACGTTTGGTGCACTCTGACATTTTATATTCTAATTCATAATATTTTAAACAGTGTTGATCACAGACCACTAAAATGATTTCACAGCCCATAACTTTGAAAAACAATACTGTAGATGACTCCATCAATGGGTAATACTAGGCCACTTTAAAATCACTCATCATTTAGTAGCACGGTCTTAAACGAAATGGGAAAAATTATACTTGCTCTGTCTCCTTTAAGGTGCTTGTTAGGATTAAATAAAAGAAACTATATGAATGCACTTCGAAAACTGCCAAGTGTTTCACATATAAGCTATTATTCTTAATTAAAAGTCATTTTATCTGTGATGCATTTCCAAAGAAGAAGACTCTATAAATGGTCAGACTGACAACAGGCCTAAAGAAACTGGAATAAGAAAGCAGTGTGACATCATCTCACTTTCTTTCATTGAAATCACCTCTCCTAATCGACCTTTCTGTTTGAAGCTTTTCACTCTGATACAACTATGGAAGAATTTTCAGCATAAGGATTTTGAGGTCTTTTATTAAAAGCAACTTCCTGCCTCCCCCGTTCTTGCCTCCCCCCATCAGCGCTGAGCTGATCGCTGACGATCTTCGATTTGTAGCTTCGCCTCCCAAGGATGCTCCTCTTTGGGTCTTTCCGTCTCTTTGTGTGCAAGACTATCTATTTATGTGATGATCAGTTTCATTGTACACAGCAATACAGAATTACAACAATAAAAAAAAAGAAATATTTTAAAGTGCAGATTACTGGCTATAAAAATAATAATCGCAAGATTCAGTTTCCACTCTGCCGGATGAGAATACGATCATCTTTCTATATAGACTGTCTATTTTTAAACACTAAATGTACTTTTTTATGAAGTAGAATTCCTTTAAAAAATACGATCTTGCCTAGAGCAGGGTCTTGTAATAAAAATGATCAATTCCTTCCTGTCATCCAATGACACTAATTAAAATTAGAAATGAGCTTGTTATTTCACTATTTACAACTACAAATAACTTCTAAGATTTCATATTGTAGACTAAATTAGATAATTAATAGGGAGAGTAAAAATAGAAATAATTAGAAAGGAATCTCACATAACTAATTTCAGATATTTAATACATAAAAAATGTTCTATATGCTAATGTTTGCTTTTCTGTTTCCAGGGAAATTTAGGTTAGCTTTTTTTTTTTTTATCATGTTTAAGCTTCTCTAGTCCTAAGTTCATAAAGATATTTTTTTTAGTTCACAAAAACTTTTATGTTTGTCTTTACATTTGGGCTTTTAATCTACCTGGAATTGATTTATATGTATGGTGTAAAGTGGGATCATTTCAATTTATCTCATGGACACCTGAATGTTCCACCACAATTTATTTAAAAGATAATTTTTTCATCCTTTTCTCACTGATTTGTCAGGACAATTCTGTCATAAATTAAGTATCACATATGCATGAATCTATTTCTAGACTCTTTATTCTCTAGGGATTCCTACAACTCAATAGCAAAAAACCAAATAACCCAAATGAAAAATGGGCAAAGGATCTGCATAGACATTTTTCCAAAGAAGACATACAAGTAGCCAACAGGTACATGAAAAGATGCTCAACATCACTGATCATCAAGGAAATGCAAATCAAAACCACAATGAGATATCACCTCAAGCTTGTTAGAACAGTTATTATCAAAAAGACAAGAGATAAGTATTGGCAAGAACGTGGAGAAAAGGGAACCCTTGTACACTGTTGGTGGGAAGTTCAGTATGGAAGTTAATCAAGAAATTAAAAACAGAACCACCATATGATTCAGCAATCCTACTTCTGGGTATAAATCCAAAGGAAAGGAAATCATTATCTTGAAGAGATATCTACACCCCTGTGTTCACTGTAGCATCATTTACAATAGCCAAAGCATGGAAACAACCTAAGTGTCTGTCAATGGATAAATGGATAAAGAAAATGTGGTATATATATATGTACAATGGAATATTATTCAGCCTTAAAAAAGAACGAAATCCTGTCATTTGCGACAACATGGATGAACCTGGAGGGCATTATGCTGAAGTGAAATAAGTCAGAAAGAGAAAGTCAAATGTTGCATGGTATCATTTATATGTGGAATCTAAAAGGAGCAAAAAGTCAAACTCATAGAAACAGAGTAGAATGGTGTTTGCCAGGGGTTAGGGGGTGGGGGAAACGGGGAGAGGTTGGTAAAAGGGTACAAACTGAGTTATAAGATGAATAAGGTCTGAGGATCTAATGTATAACATGGTGACTACAGTTGATAAGACTGTATTGTATAAATGAAATTTGCTAACAGAGTAGAAGTATTCTCACCGCCCCCCCCCAAAAAGAATTACCTATGTGAGGCGATGGATGTGTCAAGTCACTGGTGGGAATCCTTTCACAATGTACATGTATATTAAATCATCACATTTTACACTTTAAATACGTTGCAATTTTATTTGTCAATTATATCTCAATAAAGCTGAAAAAAGCAATAAAACATAGATGTTTGTAAAAATTTTAACCTACAATTGAATATATATGTATGTTCATATATATATATGAATATATATTCATATATACACAAGATCCTATTTTTCCATCTTTTTATACTATTTTGCACTTTTCTTACTGTACATTCCCATGAATAGAAACTCTTGTTAATTCCACTAGACTCTGTCAACACAAAGGATCAGAAAATATTTTTTATTATTATGTTTTTAGGGCGTAGAAGTGTGCCTAACACACTTTGGATGCTGAACACATATTGCTGAGTGATGAATAAATGAACGAATGATCGTTCTAAGACAAGCAAAATAAAATAATTATCCGAAAATTTAGGAAAAAACATTAACTTTAGCACTCAAATGGCAATAATTACCTGAAAATAACCATGCTTTTCAGTACAATAATATACATAACCACTGAATATATAGAAGAATGCATGTAATTGAATCAATATTTGATAATTGCAAACAAATTATGTAAATAACACTGCTTTCAGTAAAGTCGCCACAGCTCTTATTGTCTTTTCTACTTACTGTCCTCTTTTCCTTCTGTATAATTGTAAGTCTGTGGTTAAAATGCAATGATGTATCTTCTACTCACAATAAAATTGACCTTTAATAGCTTTTATTATATTTAGAATAAGGCTAGGTCACTTGTGGGCTGCTTTCTGCAATAGTATCACATCTAAAAGAAACCTAAATCTGACTTGAACAAAGTCTTGAAGGGTAATTTAAGACTTTACAAAGGTCTCTGGAAGAAGCATGAAGTGAAAATGGTGATGCATTAGCCAAAGCAGAATATCTCAGCATCATCTTCATTCATGTCTCTCTCCACATTTCACTGACCACTCATCTCCCTTCTACCCCATTTCCCTCTCCACCTCTTCTAGATCCACTCAGTCCCTTTCTAGTGTAAACTGGTTTAGCCTCTGTAGTGGGTAGAATTGTGTCCTCCAAAATATATTTTCAAGTTCTAATCCCTGGTACTTGTGAATGTGACCTTATTTGGAAGTAGGATCTTTGCAGAAGTATTCTAGTTAAGATGAGGTCATGTTGGAGTAGGGTTGGCCCTAATCCAGTGAGTGGTATCTTTATAAGAAAAGGGAAGTTTGGATACAGAAGACAGACAGAACAGCATGTGACGACAGAGGCAGAGATTGGAGTGATGCGTCTACAAGCCAAGGAACGCCAGGGATTGCTGGCAACCACCAGAAGCTAGGAGAGAGAGGACAGCCCTGCTGACACCTTGACTTCACACTTCTGGCTTCTAGAATTGTAAGAGAATAAATGTCTGCTGTTCCAAGCCATCCAGTTTGTGGTGCATTATGACAATAGCCCTAGGATACTAAGCCTGCTTGTCTCAGAACTTTCCATTTTCCACTCGTTACTCTGATTAGCGCAACCAACAGAACTGATTTTCTTTAGAAGGAGGGAGAAGCATTTATGGTCACTTAAATGCTGATATTTTTTGCCCTACTCATATAAAATTTAGACTGTTTGACTACATGAGCCTGTCCTTCTCAGGATTCAGTCATTCCCACTACTCAGCCTGCTTTAAGGGTTATTGATATAAATATAAACTATTCTCAGGGAGCTTTCATTTTAGGGGGAAGACACAGAGGAACACATAATTAAAATCGAGTATAATCAGTGTTTCCTATAAACTTAAGAAAACGCAAAGTGAGAAAGATAAGTATCCACAGAATAATTCTTACTTCATCAAATTTGGGAGGGAAGGAGGACCACATACATTGAAAGCAACATAATACTGGGGAAAACTCATTGGGCCAGAACTTGAAAGACTAGGTGTCAGCACGTTTGCTTTGCCACTTACCACATGACCTTGGGAATACCACCTAAACTCTCTAAATTCCTCAAGTGCAAAATGAAAAAGTTGGACTGGCTATTCTCTAAGGCAGTGTTTTTCAAACTATTGTGGAGATCCATCAGTAGATGGTAATTTCAATTTTGGGGTCATGATCAGTGTAAAAAAGAAATAAGAAAAAGAATGCAAAAAATAGGAAATAAAGTGCAAGTTCTGCACAAAATATAGTTATTATTTCATGAAGCTTTAATTTCATTTATGTACATGTGTGTGAGGTGTCTGTGTTTAGGTGTCTGTTTGTACTTGGTCAACATAAAATAATTTTCTTTCTGTGACTTATAGTTCAAATTTTAAAAATACACTGCCCTGAGTTCCCTTTAAGCCCCAAACTGCTAATAACCTATGACAATTAAGTAACCATCACCAGGTGGAATACATTATTATAGGAATACATTTAATTACTTAAAGAAGCATGCCTAATTTAATGAGCCAAAATACTATTACCTTAATCATTGAAAAGGGGAGATTTAAATGTACATGCTTTTAACTGAGATCTAAATATACTTTATATTTTGAACTAAAGAATGATCTTAATTTTGGCATCAACATTAGATTTTAGGTCTTCACCTAAAGTTTAAACTTTTAAACTTTAAACCCAGTTTCTAAAACTGGACTATACCACCACGAGTTCTCATAATATTTCTTTTCAAGATACATATTGCTCTAAATGTTTGAATTGCTCTTTGATTTAACATATTCTGTTAGAGTTCTTATTTTGAATTCAGCTGCTTAGACATCTAGACCCAAAGCATAACTGCTCATTCCTGACTATTCTTAACCTGTTGGTCTCAGATTTAGTACCTGCCCCCTCAGCAGCATCACACTTTCCTAATTTAGTCTCGGACATATATTCTAAGCAGCAGGATATTTCTTTTACTATACAGAGGTTTGGACAATCTCTCTCCACTATAAAGCCTGTTGATGGTTGGTAATGAATCTTCTCTCTCCTCCTTCTCTATTCCAGAAAAAATACCCCGATTTACTCTCCAGAACAGGTTATAAATTTACCTTTCTGTACTTTTTCCTACTACTGTCCTTTGAATGTCTTTTATCTCCTCACATTTTCCTTTGGGACACGTGTAAATGTCTCTCTTCCCTTTCCTATTTACAGGACCCAATGGCTCATTTTCTGGGCTCTAGAGTATGGTGACTGGGGCAGGGTAGTGCTCACGCTGTCTCATGCACTAGGATGTGGGTCTGGGTGTGTTCTTGCACTTCCACAGGGGTGCCTATCTTCCTATGGGGAGCTGACTTCACCCAAGGGTGTTATAACATTAAAGGACTTTAAAGATCAGCTGAAATGTCAACAAACTTTGAAAAAGGACTATTAGCAATGCAAATGTGAGCTTCCTGCACTTGTGATAAGCACAATAAAACTGTAAGGCCATTTTTTTTCCTTTTAGCCTTTCTAGGTGAACAGCTCAAGCTCTGCTGTAAAAGCCAATGCTCCTGGGGCTGAGGATAGTTCATCGTACTTTTCCGATGTGCTAGCCAACTGCATGGATTACATTAGTTTCAATGACACAGTCATAGTTGAAAACAGTCTTCAGCTTGCAGAGTTGGTGCCTGGTACGTCATTATGCCTTCACAACTGCACTTGGTGTTCAGCAGCTTTCCACAACCCATCCTGGACTCTGGCTTATAATACCACTCAGGATTCTGCAGAGCAAAGGCGTCCACAGAGCCAGCTCATTGCAACTGACTCCTTTTCTCCTTAGGCCAATGATGGGCGGGTTGGGACCTGACAGGAAAATGTCACTTGCATTTGGCTTCTGAGAGAAGGCTAGCTGACTCTGCACCCACAGTCAATGGCTGTTTTTCTTCTTGGTTATTACCGCCAATCGTTTTTTCTTATGGGCAGTGACCAGGTACCATCCATTTTATCTGGACCTCAACTTGACTCAGTCCTGGGTAGAAGCCGTTCTCCTTGAGGCTTCTTATGAAGAAGATCACTGAATCCTGTTTGGGTTCCTTGACTTGCAGCACAGGGCCAAGCTTCAAGGAGTGTCCACTGGCTTCTCCGGCATCCATCTGACCTGGTAGAGTTGCACAAAACCTTCCTGATCTTTCCATCCATTAGAATGTCAATGAAGACACTATTTCTATTTCTTGCTAAGAACCAAGTTTCTTTCAAACTCCCTCTTTCTGGGAGAACAACCAGCTACCCTGGGCTGTAATTCATTCACATCTGTGTTTCTAGGAATAAGTTTCTTAAGGATATCTTGAGCCAGACAGGATTTCTCTCATACAATCCATGGGTTTGGAGAGAGGATTTTTTTTTTTCTGCAATAAGCCTAAACACATATATATTTCTGTTCTGTGTGGTTATGATCATCTTGTTTGCCAACTGTGGCCCTTTTTTTTCCTGGAGTAGCTAGAATGAAATTCTAAATTCATCATTGGGGATAGTTAGAATTAAAGAAAATTTATAATGGACTTTGAGTAAAACCATGACCAAATCTGCATAAACATGGATTTGAGAAGAAGAGTTAATTTTTAAGGGATGTTGCTATGTTTCCCCCATCTTCCTAGATTATGAGGCAAATAAAAGAATTCTGTATAGAAAGGGAATTTAATTTGGTCACTGGTGATTAAGCCAATAGAGACCATGTTTCCTCTTGAAATGTTAATCATCTCCAGGGATTATGAAAACCAAACAAATCCAAGTTTATTTTAAAAATAAATAATACATTTCAAAAAAGGAAGGCCATTTCCAACTTAGACTCATTGAACTTCCGTTGTGTGCAAGGCAGTGACTTTGCATTCTTCAGTAGTTTTCTTTGTGATGTGAGAGACCCAGGAGGATTGAGAACCTCCCACTGGCTGTGGTGTGTCTGGTCTCTCAGAGCTCTTTTTCCCCACCCACTCTTACACATGACTTTAGCTTCTCTCTCTAATAAAATCCAAACTACTCATACAACAACTACTAATCAAAAAGAACAATTCTTCCCTCTTTGGCGAACCACTCTTGACCATTGAAGGAGTTCGGGACATGCCACCCCCAAATATGCTGCTTTGGCATATTGATTATTTTGAGCTGAAGGTACTTGAAAAACAGCAAATGCAGGGAGAGGCTTTCTCTGAACTCCCCATAGCTGCCTACAGACAGATCCTCCAAAAGGAACTCAAGTGACAACAATCCCCTCCCCAGGAGTTTCATCAACCAGGGAAGATTGACTCATAACAGGAGAGGAGACTAAAAGTCAACACCACATCCAGACAAATTTTGTCAAAAACTATCATATCTCCCATCTCTCCTTTAAAGAGCCCATTCATCTTTCCTAAAACTCATTTACTCTCCCCTAAGAGGCCTCCAACCCTTTTCCCCTTCCCTATTAAGATGGTATACAAACTCTCAAATCTCATCATTTTGGAGGGTATTCACTTTTTTTGTGTGTGATGCTCTCGCACATGTAATATTAAAACTTAATAAATTTGTATGCCTTTTCCCTGTCAACGTGCCTATTGTCAGTTTACTTCACAGACCCAGCTATTGTGCCTAGGAGGGTAGAGGGAAAGTTGTTCCTTCTCTACACCAACTATTCCTGAAACTAGCTGAAATTTGGACCCTCTCCTGCTAAAGACCCATGGAAAACCTCCCACCACGGCTTATGTTAATGGTGCTCTGGTTGATTTTCTTCCACATAAACCAAGTTATCTGTTTTATTTGGGGGAATATCTTGGCACTTAACTTTCTGTTTCTTCTTGGTCTGCAACCTCCCCATGTCACTGTCTCGAGTTTTCATTCATGCTTTTGGATTTTTGTCCATGACTTAAGTAAACCAAAAGGTAAACGTGGCAGCACAATGTTAAATGGGCACTTAACTTTCCCTCTTCCCTAACCTCACCCCTGGTGGTGTGGGAGCCCTTTTACACTAATGTTTTGCTGGAAGCTAGATTCATTTATCTTGCTGGTGCTCTGTTCTGAAGAAAGTGGCCTTTTTAAGGAGCAGTCGAGGATAAGGTTTATAGATCTCAACTGCTGTATATTCGTGTTGTGTGTTTGGAGGGTAAATTAGAAAAATATGGAGAATGGAGAAGGGACTCTTGGGAGTATATCCAAGGTACCCAGGTGGGAAGAGTGAAGAATATAATGTTTTAACCATCTTTTGGAATCTAAGCATGTTTGTGATTGGCTATGAGGAAGACTTCTGTTTGTGTGGTTTTTTCCTGACAGTAAACTGTGCCTGAATGCCCTTCCAGATGTTGTAGGCATGATGGCAGGCTTACATAAATAATTCATTTCTCTTTTTCTTATTCTCACTGTAATCAGCACATTTCCTTTTACTGTCCCAAACGAAAAGCTTTTTGAGTCCTCAAAATTATACTTGACCCTTTTAAACCACAAATTTACTTTGCTTTACAGCTTTCCTGCTTTACACTGTAAACGCTGAATAATTTAGATACAAATGCATAGAGAAAAAAATTATTACATTTTAGAGTTGAAAAGATCCAGGAAATTTAACTCTCTTCTTTTCTTCTTTCTTAATTATTCCAAATTGATTAAAAAGATCACATCTTGCTCTGTTTCCTAGAAATTTAAATTTTATGTTACAATTTTATCTATATTTACACCCATTACATTTTCATAGATCCAAATCAGTCAGTGGCAAACAACATGAATCTTTTTGAAAATATTTGCTGTGCTCCTACCAAAAGAAAGAATAGTAAAACCATTATAACGTCTCCTTAGAGGAAAGAATTTTTTCCCATTGATTTGTTTAGCAATTTGGATATAATTCTATGCAATCTATTGAAGCTGTGCAATGCAGAGAAAATATTATGCATCCCACCTTAATATATTCCTTTTGTGTATTTCAAGAACTATGCCTGGAAGCATCAAACCTTAAATTACTCTGTAATTGGCAGGCAGCAAATAGCAATTTCAAGTTCCAAGCAGTGCCAAGGCCAAATGGAAGAAGACATTTATAATGGCCATGCTTAAAAAAAAGTGTAGCTTGAAGGATTATCTACAAATTGAGCTATATATACAATGTTGCCAACATTGGGGAGAAACAAAAGGAAAAAGAATTTATCATCACCGCATTTCACTTTGCAAAATAGCCGAGTATCCATCCTACAACCCTTTAAGTGTTCTGGCCTATAACAAGTAATTATTTGGAATGGATGCTTAAGAAATTCCAAGCACATTTAAAACAATGGCAGACCAGAAAGGTAATTACTGATTTTAATTTTCCCCATTATGTGTAATAGTTGCCGTAAAAGTACTGGCACAGTACAGACACTTGTCAATTTCCCCCAGCTTGTAAACATAGGCATATGCTTCTTAACATTATTTTCTTTTCAATTAGGATTTAAAAAAAATCTTGCTAATAGGCAGATGGTCTTGTTAGAAACATGAAATGCTGCTGCTTTCATGTGCTGCCATTTTCATGCCCTTTTTTTTTCTGTGAAGAAGACCAGTCCTGAGCTAACGTCCGTTGCTAATCCTCCTCTTTTTGCTGAGGAAGACTGGCCCTGGGCTAACATCCGTGCCCATCTTCCTCTACTTTATATGGGACGCCGCCACAGCATGGCTGACAAGCAGTGTGTCGGCAGGTGCCCGGGATCCGAACCCGTGAACCCCGGGCTGCCAAGCGCGGATGAAACCGCTACGCCACCGGGCAGCCCCTTCATGCCCTTTTAATTGTTTTTAAATAATAACATTCCCTACTTTATGTATCATGAACATCTTGGAAAATCAGGAGTCAATGTAGAATAATCATACTACTTACTCATGTTCTGAAACATGGTATTTACTTAATATGAGTGCATACGGCTTGCACGTAACAGACATGGGCAAAATTTTACATTTTTATATTAAATATTTCTGAAGAATAAAGTTATGTTGTTTTGATTTTCAAAATGGTAGGAAGAATAAAAAATAAAAATGAGAAGCCAATATGCTAGATCTTCCATTAAACAGAAGATCTACTAGCATTTAGAAATGAAAGTAAGACTTCTAGAAGTTATTCTGCATGGAGATTGACAGACCAGAAAAGTCCCACAGTGAGTATGTCTTCATTCCAGAAAAACATTTGATTAAGCTGATCATATGTCTTTGGTGACATGTTGGGACATGGTTGAGTGATGGAGATGCTAGGTGCACTCTCCACTTATTGAATTGCTGGAGAGAGAGTTCTATTGGCATATGTGTCGCATGTCTGTTCTTGGCTTTTTTCTACTTAACATTATGAGCAACAACTTGGAAGAGAAGGCATACTTATGAAATTTGCAGATGAGCTAAACTCAGACGTTTTCGTGTAGCTTTCAGAGCAAGATTAATATGATCTAAATAGATTGGAAAAATAAAATAATAATATATAATCCAATAGGATTAAGTGGAAAAATTTCTGGTTAAAATTCAAAGTACAGAATAGAGATATATGACTAGACATCATTTCATGTAAAAATAATTAGGAGACTTGACACAAATATGCCATCTGTGCTAGCAGTGAAATAAATGACGTTGCATAAAAAGTTAATCTACTATTGGCATGCATCGAAGGATCTGGTGTCCCAAACAAAGCAAGATGTATATAGTCCTACTGTATTCAGCCCTAATCAGGACACATGTGAACGTCTGTATTTATTTCTGGTTGCCATAATCAGAAGAACACTGGCAAACGTGATGGTGTCAGGGAAAAGTAAAATTCCTGAACTATTACGGGAACTGGGGATTTTCAGTCTGGAGACTTCTTAAAGAAGACTTGACAGTAGTTTTCACATACTTCAAGGGCTGGGAAATAAGAATTGTATGCTTTTTGTATTTTTCCCTGCACATGGCAGAGTTAGAATTACTGAATCTAAGTTAGAGGAAGACAACTGTGACTCAAAGGAAATATGAATCCTTCAACACATTGATCAATGCTCTGAACTGCTGCACAAGATACTGAGATATCCAAACAGGCTTCCAGAGCATCTAGTTGAAATGTCACGGACAGGTTTCCTATGAAGGGTGGAAATTCAGGTGTCATGATCTCAAATTCTGTATGATTTGATGATTTCTCCCCTTAGGCAATCTGACTTAAGAGTTATCAGAAAACATTTACCCATTATTTTTTTTGTTTTTGATTTGCTATAGAACGAAAGGGTTAATTCTACAATGAACTTAACTATTTCAATGTTATTTAAGATTCCAGTGTCATCAGGAAATCTATCAGAGTTGGTATCTACTGGCCTGCTGCTGACTCAGTTAACAGGTGGGTTGAAAAGGCAGATTACTGTAGAAGGCAAGTGCTTCATTTAGTGCTGCCATTCTTGCATTGGACCTTGAACCTGTAGGACTACTTTTCTAGACCTGCTCTATGCTCTGCTGAGACTTAAGGACATATAGAACCCCAGAAATAGCAAGGAGGTCCTGTGTCAGATTGAAGAGAAAAAGTGATGTCACGTGAACCAGACTTGTCTTAAAAGCAGATAAACTACAACGGTGTACTAACCTGGACAGCCAATGTTAAGAAAAGTGTGGCCAAAAAAGGTCAATCATCGGGTTCTTAAATAGACATGGTTACATTACCAAAGAACTTACATTCTTTAAATACATCAGAAAAGCTGGCTCTGACTGCAACACAATAATCCAGCATAATCACTTAAATCCTAAAACTATATATTCACCCAGGGAAGGGCGATGGTTTTAAATGCAGCAACTGAGCAATAAATGGTACTGCCTTTAAATGTCCCTTATTTGTGGGGACATTCAATCACAACTCATCATTTTACAGTAATTACTGAATCTTAACGTGTCACATTTGGACTCATTAAAAACATACTAATTACATTTTAATTTTGTAATCAAAATAGGAGGAAACCTGGCAACTGAGCGAGTAAGAACTCTGATAAAGAACTAACATGTTTGTGTACCCACTGTCATTCACCAAGGGTTTGTTTATAAAGACACATAGCTATTTTCTGTCTCCTTAGCTCTCTGGGGAGAGACAGTCCCTTGGCCACAACATCTTTTTCTGTGAGTGTTGTTTAGAAAGTGGTGTGTGTTATGAATAATATTTTAGCGCTGGCAGGAGAGAAGAGAGGACTGACTAGTTCCAGAAAAGCTACTGAGAATCTTGGTGTGAGGTAGATTTCTCACCCGCTACCACCATTTTGTTTACCTTGTTAATTCTACACGTGCCATTCCTGGTTTACAGATAAGTCCGTGGCCCCTGTAATCCCTTCCGGGGTCTTTCTCTTCCACTCACCAGATGCCTCATGACACAGCCTTCCTCAAATTCTTCTCCCTGGCCCCTGGTACAGTTACTGTTCCCAGGTAGTACAGTAGGGGAGCTACTCCAGCTTCCGTCCCTCACATTTTAGCTGCTCTCAGTGCCGGGCTGTGAGTGGGCAGGAGCATACGTCAGGAAATGCACACACAGTTTCTGCTGGAAAATGATTGAGGTAATCCCAGCTAATACTACCTCAAAACCAACTCTGGAAATGACAAATTACTCTTTTACAATAAAAATATAAACTTACATGTTTCTCTTTTATACCACTTGCTTCAAGTATTATAACTAAGACCATTATTGGGACTTATAGTTAAAGGGTATAGTAATTTATTTGCTTCATGGATTTTTCTAAAAGATTTTCTCCTATGTTTGGAGACACATTCAGGGAAGCTGGTTTTCAAGAACAGATTGTACACACCAGTGCATGTGAGCTCTACTATGCCGCTTGTTTTCCCCCACCAGAGGCAATAAAATCTGGACCCCTATATATATTGGTAAATTTGGGTGTTAAATTGCTTCCAGAATCATTTTGAAGGCTCTGATCTTCTTTGTTTTGAAAGAATTGTGTGGAAAAGCAAAATTTATAGCTTTGAAGGACACTAAGGGTGACTCAGGTTAAACTAAATAACTCTCAGACCCAAGCGGGAAAAGAAAGAAAACCTTTTTGAATGGAGTATTTATTCTCTTTTCCTTGCAAATCCACTGTGTGTGTGTGTGTGACTGGAAATGGACAGTTGCCTTGACTTTTGATCAGAATATGATGCTATTTCAAAAGCTCCTTCAATATTCATCTCAATACATTTAAACACCTCCTCTCATTTTCAGTTTCAGTTTCCCTGCTTGAACTACAGGCACATGACCAGAAAATTCTATACGGGTAGTTGCTAGAGGATTTAGAGAGATTTCATGACTGTTTTTATCTCACAGACTTAAAATATATGGATTTGTAAGGGAGCAGAATTTGCCACCCCAAAATGTGTCTCTTTGGCTTGATTATTTTCAAGAACAAAAGACCCAGGAAGAACTTTGACCTTCCTCCTAACTGCCTACAAGAATTTAAATAGAAGGCCTGTTTCAGGAAGGAGCTAATACCATAGATAACCACAGCGTAAGATGAATTTGATGTGATAGACAGGGAAGAACCTAGTAAGGCCCCTTTGATCAAAGTCCTCTCCATGTCCCATTGTCTCTGCATGGTATAGCAAATATTTGTTTACTAAACCTTTGCTTTTCCATCTCCACATGAATTGACTTCCTCCTCTTTGAAGTCCCAAACCACTACCCCCAACATCATCTTTTGTCTTTAGCTGAAGATGGTATTTAAGATGGTGGCTTTGGCCATTTTGGCAAGTTACTCAGTTTTCCTGGGCCTCTCCCATGTTTACATGTTATTAAACCTTATTTGATTTTCTCCTGTTAATCTGTCTCATGTCAATTTAATTCCTAGACCAGTCAGCAGAACCTAGAAGGGTAGAGAAAAATTTCTTCCTTCTTTAAAGCTTTTTAGTTAAATGCAAGTAAAATATTATCTTCTTCCCCCTCCCTCCTTTTTTGGCTCCTGATACATATTTAATTATATGATTATATTTTATATTAACATCTTTTTATTGATTCCAAGATGTGTATGTTGTATGTGATGAAGAGTGGCTTATTCTACACATATTTAGCCAATGAATATTAAAGATAAATGAGCCCTTGACTAGAAAAAAAATGGGAATGTGAAATGATAAAGTCTAATAGTGAAAGTAGAACGAGAATTGTGAAGCAGAATTGGGACTTTCAGAGAGCAATCTTGGCTCCAGAAGGACTCAGTGAGGAGTAGGCATTAACCTCCAGTTGGGTTGGGCATGGGATCAGCCAGGATCCCACACATGAGAGTTGATGCTTTCATGTTTCTTTTTAACAGCAAAACTAGGGAAACATAATGGCCTCAGGGTCCTAGTGTTTGGTGAAAAGTGAAATACAGTCCTGGAATCTGACCAGATTCACACGAGACCTATCTTTTGAAAGGAACATGTGTACTTTATAAATTGTATAAATTTAGAATATTCACTAAAAAACAAAATACAACAGACAAAAAACTTTACTTAATTTACACTACCTTTTCTTACCAATTAAAATTAGCCACATTTAAAGTTAGACGGTCTATTTTAAAATTCCCCTTCTCTGGGTCTGCTCTTGTTTCTATTAGAAGCCTTTGTCTAAAGCAACTGTGCTCACGTCTGTGGCCCAGAATTGGTGTTGTTTCCGTATGAATGCAGTGTAGATAAACCAAGTACCTTACTTTCTAGCAATTATTCTCACAGGCTCTGGGAGAAGACTAAAAACAGAAAGATATTTAATTAAAAAAACATTTAGATGGTAGAAGTATAAATGTGGAGGCTATTAAATAAAAATATTACTTAAAATTTTAAATCTAAATCATTCCGGCCAATTTCCAATTCAGATTTTGAGTGCTGCCTCACCTCTTTTATCATTTGTAGGAGTTTGTTATAATAGTCTAGATACTAGTCTTTTGTTACATAATTATCTTCTTCCAATCTATTATTTGCCTTTTGCATTACCTATTGTGATATTTGTTATACAAATATTTTAAAATTTTGATGAGGTCCAGTTTATTAATATTTTCTTTATGGGTTGTCCTTTCCTACCCAGATGTCATAAGGGTATTACCTACTTTTTCCTTTAATATTTTTAAAGTTTTGTCTTTTAATATATTTAAATTTCCTTTTTTTTTACATTAGGTCTATAATCTCTCTGAATATTTTTTTGTTTGAGGAGGAAGAATCTTTTAGTTTTTCAAGTATTGAAATCCAATGAATCCAACATCATTTATTTCCCCTCCCCCATTATTTCCTCCATGTTTCCTCTTAACACACCAAGTTCTTTTATGTATGGGTCAGTTTCTAGACTATTTATTCTGTTTGGTAACCAATTTGTCTCATTGGTCCTAGTACTGCAGGCTTAAGTAGTAGAGCTCAGTGTATAGTAAGCCTGGTATTTGGTAAGAAAATACTTCCCTCCATTTCTTCCTCTTTTTTATTTGCATATTTTTATGAGTGGTGAAAGTCAGCCCTAATTTTAGAAAAGAACTTTTGATGCAGAAAAAGAAAACAATGATAGCAGCTCACAGTTCCCATCTCGCCCCAGGAATTGGTGTTGTGGAACTGAAACGAATTTGGAGTCAGATACGGGGTCAAAACCTAGCTGCCAATTTGAAGCTGTAAGACGAACAGAAAGAGAGTTGCCCCTCCTGAAACTCCCCTTCCTCACCTGAGAAATGGGAACAATATGCTTACCTCTGAGGACGGCGGTGGGGATTAACCATGGTAAAGAGAAAAGGCACCTGCGGCATGGCGGGTGCTTGTTAATGGTATCTACTTTTCTTATTGTCATCTTCATCATTATTACACATATGCGTAAAGAGCATTAGACTCTCTAATCCCAAATCCCTCCTACCTCATGTTACTACTGAATATCACCCTCCTAGTCATGGAAAAAAATCTATGGAATCATTAATACCTCAATGAGGTTTAGGAAATGAGAGTTTAATGTTGTTTTTTAGTATCACCTAGGGAATTAGGATACACACCCATGAATTGTTGCTTTTATGGAATGGACTCACACGACCTGAAATATGGAGGTCTGCTCTGGGAAGTAAGGTTTACTTCCTGAGAAGTGAGTGCCCATGGCAGAACAGAAAGAGAATAAAAGAGGCATAAGGCATTGGAATGGGTAGTCTGAGGGTTCAGATGACCAATAGCTATGGGAAACATCCACCCTCTAGCTATGCCTCATTATATTATTTGTGTCCCATACATATGTCAGCCATGATGGGATCTGAGTGTGTGCTGCTCAGTAATGGTCAAACGGTAGGCAACCACTGCACTTTGGAAGGTGTTATGTTGGGTGAATGTATATAGATGGGAAGCTGGGGAAGGCAATTTAAAGATCTCTGTGAGAAAACATGAGGGCACGGAAACTTGTTTAAGGGCATGGAAACCTGAATGAGAACAAAAAAATTCTAGAGGTAGCTGGTCACAGGATTCACAAACGAACCAATCTGATTCTTTCCTCTGACTTTTTCCACAATCCAGGCAAGACTGACTGGCCTGCCACTGTCCTCTTCCTCTTAAGTCAAGCAGTGAGGGATCTAAGAATAAAGTCCTGGAGCAAAATCAGATAGGTGGGACTCATTGTGTGGTGGTGATTGGAGAGGGGGAGGGATGCCTCTTGACACCACAGAAAACACTGGCAGAGACTGAGGCGGATCTTGCTTGGTAATTTGATGCCTCCCCTGCCCTATAGCAATGCATTCATCATTATCCCTGGCTGCCAAAGCTTGTTCTAACTCATTCACTCTTTTGTCTTGTTCTGTTTTCTGTATCAAAGGAGCACAGAAACCTGCAGAGCTCCATTTAGGAAGGAAACAAAAAGTCAACAACTGTGTTTCCTATTTTGAGTACTGTGTCCCTAAAATCAGTGCTTGCACGTCAAGAGTGCTTAGTTGGGGCCAGCCCAGTGGTATTGCGGTTAAGTTCCCGAGCTCCTCTTCGGGCGGACCCTGGTTCGCAGGTTCGGATCCCGGGCGCCCGCCGACGCACTGCCTGTCAGCCATGCCGTGGCGGCGTCCCATATAAAGTGGAGGAAGATGGGCACGATGTTAGCCCAGGGCCAGTCTTCCTCAGCAAAAAGAGGAGGATTGGCAACGGATGTTAGCTCAGGGCTGGTCTTCCTCACATGAAAAAAATAAATAAATAAAAGAGTGCTTAATCTAATAGCCCTAGGCTGATTATCAAGGGGTGAGGGGGTGTAGCATTGTTGTTTTTATTTTGTTTCAAGAAGATAGATTTGAAGAAAGAAGAGAAAAAGCAGAAACACATATTTATTATATCCTCAAAATGAGGAAGGGGAGAGATAATGAATACATGTAGTCATTTCATAGTTGAATGAAGCGAAACCAACTCCAGGAGACCCTCTCATCAGCACCCTTTGTCATTCCATGTTGAGCTATTTATTCTCTTTTGCATTCACATCTCAGGGTGCTGCAAACAAAAAAATTTGCCTTTCTAATATCTTACCCTCTTTTATAACCAGTCCCTCTCTGCCTTTCAGATTAAACTGATAAGAACAGATACTACACTTGATCTTAGCCCAAAGGCCAAGAAGCAATGTCTGCCTTTCAGATTAAGTCATACCTGAGTGACCAGCCTTCTAGCAATACCCACTCACCCTTGGTAACAGGTCAAGATCCACTGGTCCATAGTAGGTGAGTATAGAAAAACACTATGTGCAAAAATACAACCCTGGAAAAGAGATTGATCTGTGTGCCCAGATTGGTGATCCAAAATCACATCTTTTTTTAATTTGCTTTCCCTAAAAAGGCTTGCTTTTAAAATAAATTTATTATCAAGACCTAATGTGCTAAGATAGAAGTCTTTATGTTTAACTATTTTAGTGTTAATTATAAAAAAAATCAATCTATATTTTAAAGAGCACAAGAAAGTTCGAGTTATAAAATTTGTTTGAGAGTTTTTTCTTATCCTCTCAACAAGTACACTTTCAGTTGAGCTTTTACTAGATTCGAGTTAAAAGAAGAGTTTTATGAAGCTAACTGAAGACTGAAAACAAGGGTTCACAGCAAATGCAATGTTGCATTTCTTCTAATAGTCTGATGTCCTGTATGCTACAGTGTGTATGTGATTTCCAGGTAAACATATCTACGATGAGGAAAAAAATGATGAAGTGGAGAGGGCAAGTGTAAAGATGGATTTTTAAACCATTTAGAACAAAAGAGGTATACTAAGATTTTTTTTCTAACACGTTAGATGAAAACTAATATTATCCTAAAATGAAGTTTTCCTTTTAATCGTAAATTATATGACTAGAACAAAAGGGCAAGAGCATAAATAAATTCACTGGATATTTATAATAGTGCAAAAAGTAGCTAAAAATATAGAAGGATACAATTTAATCAGTAACCTTGAATCAGACTTCAAAATATATTGTTTTTCAACCCTGATTTAACACAATTTCAGTTATACAATTTCAACTTGGACTTGACCAAAAGGTGGCATAAAATCCAATTTTGAGCTGATACAAATAAATACAGACTACTAAATTCGGCCCGAGTATTTTTTTAAAGAAAGATTTATCCAAATCTTTTAAATAAAAAGAATGACTTTGCATCAGATTACCGGTCAATGTAAATTTCTGAACTGTGTGGCCAAAAATATACCTAAATGTTCTACCTAAGTCAGCTCCAAAATTCATTAAAGAAAGTCAGCCATTCCAAATGTGTATCTTGCAAATTTAAATGCAACAGGAGGGGGAAAAGTCTTTGGTAAATGAACAACAACAGGACTGGATAAATTACAGATCTACATGTATTTCTAGCAGTCAGGTATTTGGGGAGGGGACTACACATATTCTGAATGGGATGTTAAGCCAGCTTTTCATCTTGGGCTTCGTTTGCAAGCTGCCTACAACAACCTGATACACGCGTAGACTCCGAGATGTATACCCTTTTGTGGTGACGTATGGTTATTGAGAACCAAGTTCATGACTCCAGAGCTGGAGATTATTATCTGTAATTTCCCCTGCCCTCTTAGGTAGAAAACCCTGAACTAGACGCTTCAGATCCCTCTTGAGTTGGAAAGTGCAACTTTTATGGTTTAATTCACTTACTACTCATCACCGCTAGGCTTTCCATCACATGGCGATTTTGAAACCTCAGAGCTGCGTAACTTCTGATAACCAAGGCTAGGTACCTTATAGAATCTCAGAAATAAGCAACACACTAATTAATTTCGTACTTTGGAGGAAGAACTGAGTTCTAACTACATGCTGCTCTTCCAGGTGAAGAAACAGAGGTCTGAAAGACTAAGCTTCAAGGCCACACAACCAGCAGGTGGCAAAGTTCAGTACTCTTTCAATTCTACGTCAAAACCACTTCATATAAAGAATCGTTTAACTGTCTAACACAATATCCTTTTGCATAAACACAGATTACACAAAACATGCACACTGGCTGGAAAATCACTGATTTGACTAGTGTAGGAAATTCCTTATGAGGAAAATAGCGCAGCAGCCAAGAGCTTGACTCTGGGGGCTGCTTAACGTGTGCGGAAAAGAAAACTCCCCGGGCGGCATCCGTAGTCATTTCTGAATCCGGAAAGAGCTTTTCTGCATTTAGTTTAACATTTCAAAGTTTATTGGTGAAACGTAGCTTATTTTACTCCATGAAATTTTGAAGATACTGCATGTGTGCAAAGGAATGCCTTAGGTTCAGAAATTTATTTTAAAAGAATGATGATATTGGCCAATTTACTAGCCTATGCCTGCCAATTCTTTTGAAACTAAAAGCTGTGTGACTTATTCCACAATATTTGAAATCATATTTATTCCACTTTTCTAAGCCTTAGAGTAACTCAAATTTCTTTTTTAACTTTATTTAGCTACTAACGTCCACAGTATTTCCACCATTCTCACCACACCTTCAGAGTTTTTCTCAGTCCAGCATAGGTTGCTGTCGCCAATTGTATCAGTTTGGACATGATTGGGGGAAGGGCCAGTGGAGAGGACAGTAACTGGGGGAACAGAACCCTGTCCATGTTCCTTGCTTAAAAAAGTCTAAAACTAAATATAATAAATGGATATTATATTTATCTTTGAAGGAGTTTCTTCTACCCTTTATAACATGTGCAGTTGTTTTATTGTCTTATTATAGTAAACATTAAACTTTGAAAACTCTGCTGTGATTATGTAGGAGCTGACTTTGGAGATGAATGTCAATTTAAATTGGTTTCTCTGGCATTTATTAGTAATTCAATTTTACTCTGTGTAATTAATTATGGTATTATAAATAATTCAAATTAGAGAGGAAATATACTCTTCAGACATCTCCAAATCATCAAAACTACTTTTAAATATGTCAACCTGTCTTAAGAGCCAAAAAACTCTGTCTTATTACATGAACTTGAACCAATAAAGTATTTTAAGAAACATAATTTTCTTCATGTAGATTTCCCATGTCCTCAGTTTTCCTTTATAAAATCTTTTTTCCCCCTTTCTCATTTTTTGACGTTTATCCTGAATATTCACAAGATAAACTTTGGTACAAGGATTATAGAGACTTTTCAGGGACTATAATCTATATACCAATCAATGAAACTTTAATTTTAACTTGGGAAAGATGTAATTATTTGAAGATCATAGTGATTTGACGCATTCAACATATAAAAAGCTGTCGACTTTAATTTTCTTTGAATTTTGACTATTAGTAATATCTTTGGTCTACAAATATCAGATTTTGAACAAACTCGAGGAAGTATATGACAAGGGATTAAAAAGCATAAATCAAACAGATCACATAAACTCTGACAATTTTATGGACTGCTTTTCACATTTTGTTATGGAAGAAAAGGTATTTCTGTTATATACCTATTATGAACTCACTGAACTTTTAAAGTCCTAATCTCTGAATCTGTGGTTTTAGTGCTGTGCTTTATACAGCACTGGAGGTTTCACACATGTCTTTAGCGTCCATTGTTGAGGACGCATGTAGGATGCACGTAGTTGGTGGAGCTCTTAACCACTCTCTACCTTCACCCCAAGATGCTCCATTTTACTCTCACTTCATATTGGACTTTCAACTAGGGTTTCATCTGAAGAAGATATACCCAGCTCAAAGAACATCTGCATCTGATTTACATTTTAAGTCGAGTATAATTAAATATATTTGTTTTCACAATGTCACCATCTCTAAATACTTCCATGTACTATTTAACTTTTTTTCATCATTAAAATAAAATTAGCTCAGTCTGAAAAGGCTACATACCATATGATTTCAACTATATGACATTCTGAAAAGGCAAAACTATGGAGACAGTAAAATGATCAGTGGTTGCCAAGGGTTGGGGGGAAGGAGGGATGAACTGGTGGAGCACAAAGGATTTTGGGGGCAGTGAAACTGCTCTGTATGATACATGGTGGATACATGTCATCATACATTTATCCAAACTTGTAGAATGTACAAAACTAAGAGTGAACCCTAATGTAGACTATGGACTCTGGGTGATAAAGGTGTGTCAGTGTAGGTTCATCATCTTAATGGATGTACCACTCTGGTGGGGATGTTGATGGTGGGGGAGGCTGTGTAGTGTGGGGGGAGGGAGAATAAAGGAACTCTTGTACTTTCCATTCAATTTTGCCATGAACCTAAAACTGCTCTAAAAAAATAAAGTTTATTCAAAAATGAAATTGGCTTATTTCTAGTATTATGTGAAGTATTTATCTGCACAATTAACTTCTTAGAATTTCTTACATTTCCAAAAGTTTGCCAATGAATAATGGGACCTACAGTAAAAAAAAAAAAAAATCTGGAAATTCATGGAAGGGTAAGACTCTGCATTGCATCTCTAGAGAGCAAGAGCCACTGAGAGTTAATGGGAGGCTTTGGTGACATCCCTGGGGGTTTACATGGATCCCAGGTGATGGCTGTAACTGGTAAAGAAGGATAACTCAGCTGTAAAGAGGAGATCTGTTCTGGAGTCATGACAGCCATGACTTTTGATCATGGGACAACAGGCTCCTGGGAATGGAAGTATGTTCTTTATGATGACAGAGAAGAATGGTGGGTAGGAAGATCACTGAATATGAGGACACGGGGGGAAAATCCAGACAAAAACTGCAAAGCCTGGTTTGTGCAGGAAAACTCAGGTGACAGAAAAAGAAGCTCAGTAATTTTCAGAAAGTGATTAGGAGACTGTGAGAGGCTACATATGTATTACTCACAACTAGGGGCTGCGCAAAAGAGCTGTGACAGGAGCTTAAGCATTATTGGAGAAAAGAGAGGCATCATATATATATTTTTACATTTACTAAAATAATAATGTTGGCACATTGATAATGAAACATCCTTTCAATTTCATGTATCTTAGTTTAATAGTTTGGAATTGAATGGTTCATTTTTATTTATTTTAATAGTTTGGAATTGAATGGTTCATTTTTATTTATTTTGCTTATTCTTTCTAGAAACTTTTTTTGGTCGCTCTCATTAGTCCCAATTTCCACCCATGTTCTGTTTCTTTCTGATTCAAGAGGCATTGACAACTCTCCCTCTGTCTATCTTTATTGGTAGCTCTTACTCACAGCTGGCTTCCCATACTCCACACAAGTGTCCCCAGAGGACAGTCTAAGGCAGCGTCTACTTCTTTCATCTTTCTCAAAGAGATAGTACCTCGATGCCTTCTCTGCTACATCTTCTCTATCTATTTTTAGCTCTCTGACCCATTGCACTACCTTCCCTTTCTCTCAAGAGGCATAATGGTTAAAATCTCGGGCTCCAGCATTAGATTGCCTCCATTTATCCCATTCACCACTTCTTAACCGTGTGGTCTTGGGCAAGTTTAATCAACCTTGTTAAGCCTTGGTTTCCCTATTTATAAAGTTGACCTAAAACTGGTACCTACTTTACAGAGTTGTTGCGAAGATTACAGGAATAGATGCAGATAAAGTGCTTAGAGAGGTGCTGGGCATTTGGGAAGCCCTCAGTAAATGCCCAGAACTGTCCACATGAAAATGCACTGGCTTGGGAGCCAGCATTTCTGGCTGCATGTTTCCGTGGCTGCTGTAACAAACTACTACAAACTGGGAGGCTTAAAACAACAGAAATTTATTTTCTCACAGTTCTTGAGGCTAGAAATCCAAAATCAAGGGCCATGCTCTCTCTGAAGGGTCTGGGGGAGAATGTTCCATGCCTTTCTCTTAGCTTCTGGTATTGCTGGCAATCCTGGCATTCTTTGACTGGTAGACACATCACTCCAACCTCTGCCTCTGTCCTTACAGGGGTTCTCCCTGTGTGTGTGTCTTTACATGGCGTTCTCTTCTCTGTGTGTCTGTCCCTGTGCCTCTTCTCCTTTTCTTACAAGGATGCCAGTCATATTGGATTAGGGCCCGCCCTCATGACCTCATCTTAACTTGATTACATCCGCAAAGACCCTCTGTCCAAATCAGGTCACATTCACAAGCACCAGGGTTAAGACTTCAACGTATCTTTTTAGGGGATACAATTAAACCCATAACACTAGTGAAGGGGTTCTTGCGTGGATAATGGCTTGCCTGTCTGCCTGTCGCCCTTCCCTCCTTTCTCTTTTCCTTAATTGTTCCTCATATAGAATTCTTATCAAATTCCCTGACCTCATTTCCCATGTTCTGGTTTTTCAGTACTGGATATAATACTTCAGATGTGGTCCAACTGATGCTTGCTGTAGACTCCTGAGAGCTGGACATTTGACGAGGGTAATATTAAGAGCATTTCATTTTGTTGTGTATTTTGGTAGCCACATCACACTGATGCCTCATATTAAGCTTGGAATAAATTACAACAAACAAGCTGATTTCTGCATCCCTTCTTTACTAACAACTCATAACCATCTCTCATGCCTCTTCAGCCTATTTTTCTGTTTCTGAATGCAGCCTTGAGAGAGTGAACAGAGATGAACATGGTCTGAACTGCTCCTAAAATTGGAATGGAAGGGCAGTCACAGGAAATACTGTGGATAGTTTGAGTTCCTTTTAGACTTTGCAGTCGGAATTAGTTGGCCTGGACCAAGCATCCTGGGACAAGCAAACAGTAGGATGGACCTGCTGGGGAAAATAATCCGTGACTAGGAAAAAAAGCCAAGCTGCCATTTGCATGTTATCACATTCCCTCCAGAGTTCCCACCCGCAGTGAGCAGTCCCTGAGAAGCGATTAGTATCCTTATGGAAGTCCAAGAGGCAGCCTGAGCCCTTCAAAAGAAGAGGGAGAGAAGGGTTGTGGCAACTGCAGACGCCCGGGCCTGACCCTTCAGAAGGCTGCTGTCACGTTAGTGTCAATGATTGATTTCTCTCAATATTGACTTTGAATTATAAGCAGGGTTGGGGCGCAGTCAACACAAAACCAATATACAGATTTAGAAATGAGAAGGCTGCTCTTAACAAAAAAGATTGGTTCTTTCATGTCACTGTTTTTCTCTCCTTCACCACATTTCTTATTTTCCTCTTCATTTTCTTTTCAATATTTGTAATTTGCATTGATATGCATATTTAAAGTGTAACAAGGATTAAATGTGATTACTGTAATGCTTTCTATTCTAGAAATATGTACTATGGATAGTCTACAATGGGGATAATTTGTATGTGGCTAATTGGGACTTGACAGGATCATTCTTAACAATTTTCTCTGGAGGGTTTTCTTTCTCTAGAAGGGTTTACAAGTTCCCTTTGATTTGCAAAATGCATATCTAAAGTCCTACCCCTGTGTCTTAGTGTTACCCTGTATTCTCATCAAGGAATTCCCCTCCCATATTTATATTCTATCTCTGTGCATTGTAGGCACTCAATAAATGTTTGTTGAATAAATTCACCTCATTCCTTATTTATTTGGCCCATTGCTCCCCCTTTATTAGGCTTACAAATTTCTGAAATTCAGAAGTCTGAGAAAAGAATAATAAACATTACATAAAAATATGAATCTTCACAAAACTCTATGGGGAGATGATATTATTATTCTCATTTTATAGATCAGGAAACTGAGGTGAGAAAAGTTAAGTAACTTGCCAAAGTCATACAGCTAAGAAGCAGCAGAAATGGCATTGTCTTTTATTGTCACTGGTACTAGCAAAGTGCCTAATGGAGGCTCACTGAATAATTGGTTAAATGAACGAATGAAATAAACAACTCTAGAAAGATCTATTTTATAATTGACTATTACACCAAGGCCCTTAGGAAATAGAGTTTCCATGCAACGCAGTAAGCTGACCAAAATATCTCCCAAATAATAATAATAGAAAATAACAGTGCTTGTTATTTTCCAGGCATTGTCCTATGCATGAAATCTCACTGCTAATGGAGCTGAGGCTACCTGGATCATAAGCAGTTTAACAGACTGAAAAATCACAGACTAAGGCCAGATTACAAACGGTCTGCAATGTAGGCTAATGGCATCTGCCCTAAAACTGGGCTATTACAATGGGAAATCCCATAATGCCCATAACACCCCTCTTTAATTCATTAGTTTTATTATGAAAATAAGAAAACGGATAAAGCCCTCGTTATCCAATCATTTCTCTTCCTGTCAATTAAAATTTAAAAAGATGGGAGCAGAATCTGATATATAAAATTGTAATGTCGAAGGGGTCAACAAGACATCTTTAATCTAACTGTTGGCAGGAGGCATAAGAATTAAAGCTCCCCACCTACCCTGTATTTCTGAGGACCACTGGGAAAGGTCTGGTGCAGCCCCGATATGTAGCAGGGACTCAGACATGGGCTGAATGATCGGACATATAAATGAATGTTTCTGAGTTTTAGAAATTTCTATCACCAGTGGTATAATCATCCGCTTGAAGGAGATCCAGTCACAGGTAAGAACAGGTAATCAATCTTCTCTGGTCAAGAGGGTCAACATCGAAGGAGGGTCGTCCACATCCTCTGCACTGGCTTGAAGCTCCCGCATCAGCAGCGATGGTCGGGCAGGGGAACGTGTTTTTGGCCACAAGATTACCTTCATGGACATCCTTTTTAAATTACCTGCAAGGCTGTTCTATCGGTCAACTTTAACTCTACACCAATATGAGAAAGAAAAAAAAGCTCTGTGCAGTCTTTTCAATGACATCCCCTAGTAGAAAGTAGATCTATTAGTTTTCTATTGCTGCCACAGCAAATTACCACAAACTAAGTGGCTTAAACAACACAGCTTTGTTATCTTATAGTTCTGCAGATTAAAATTCCAACATGAGTCTGACTGGACTAAAATCAAGGTGTCTCAGGGCTGAGTTTCTTTCTGGAGCTTCTGTGGGAGAATCCATTTCCGTGCCTTTTCCAGCCTCCAGAGCATGCCCACATTTCTTGGCTCACGGACCCACTCCATCTTCACAGACAGCAATATAGCATCTCTATGATCCTTCTTCAGTCATCAGTTTTCTTTCTGATCACAGCTGGGAAAGGGTCTCCATTTTTAAAGACTCACATGATTAGATTGGGCCCATCCTGTTATTACAGGATCATCTCCCATCTCGAGGTTTTTACCCTTATCACATCTGCAAAGTCCCTTCTGCTGTAAGGTAACATATTCACAGTTTCTGGGGATTAGGATGTAAACATCTTTGGAGACTATTGTCCTGCCTACCACACTAACCTACAGTAAAAGAACACCCTTCTCAGTGTTGACAAAGATAGGTCTCATTTCCTTGAATTTTCCAAACATCCTATATTCCCATCTCAATCATTTATTTTCCTGTATATAGAATAAGTTATTTCATGTTAATATCAAGCATTAAATTAGCCTAACACAATTAGCATTCTTCCAAAAAAATTAATAAAATTATTATACATCACATATAGTAATATAGTATCCAAGTATAGATATAATAGTATGCATATATTATTAGCATTTTTAAAAGTATCTTGGCTGAATTACCTTATTATTTAGTACAAAATAACTTTGCAATTTTTGGTGTGCATAGTAAAAAATATCTACCAAGATTAAAGTATAGGTGTGTGTCTCTGTGTGTGTTTATGATTTATGACAAAAAGAAATTTTACAAACTAAAAAAAAATCTAAATCTCAAGAGTGCTACAAATTGAATTCAAATTACACATAGTTATTGAATACCTGCTAAGTGATAGGCACAAAGGATTTACACACAAGTGAGGTGTGGTGTTTGGCCTCACGAAGCTTAAAATTTGAGAGAAAAGACAGATATATAGGCAAAGAATCACAGGTAAGACACAAAATCACTTTACAACAAAAGTAATTTGCTTGGGGAGCCTGGGGAAGCAGCTTTTAATTAACGGGCTTTAACCAGACATTGGGGGTGTGGCAGAGTGGGGGAGCTTCCCTCGAGGAGGAAGCATTGAAGCCGATCTTCATGCAGAGTGAGGTCTAACTGGCAGATGTGTGATGGGGTATTTTAGGTGCAGGTAGAAGGGCCAGAATGCGAAAATACCAATGTTCTCACATTGGCCATGACGTAGAGGGAGGTAAAGCTGAGAAGATAAGATGAGGGGAGACTGTGGACTTGCTAAATCCTAGTAACTGAAGGAGTTTGGGTTTAATCACGAAGAGCTCTTGAAGGTATGTGAACAGGATACTAGCAGGGTCCTTTTGAAGAATTAACAGTTGGGACAGAAACTGTTCATTGCCTCCTAATGCTCATTTCACCCTTGTTCTTTGGTAACAGAATCCTCATGTTTAGTGAGGCACATTCATGCCCAGGTAAAGGCTCTATAACCAGCCATCTTCACAGCTAGAAGTGGTCATGTAACTAAGTTCAAGCTAATGATATGCAAATGACAGGGGTATGTAAAGTTGTTCTCAGAGGGAGAAGCCATGCTCTCTTTTTCCCCTTCTTTACCTTCCACCTGGAATTTGAATGTGGGGGCTGGAGCTCTAGAAGCCTTACTGGATCCTGAGGATGCAGTCAAACCCTAATAATGCTACAACAGATTGTTGGAAGGAGCATGGGCTTCTTTCACACAAAAGGGAAATAAGGTTTTGTCTTGTTTAAGCAACTCATTTATTTATTTTTTTATTATATGCAGCTCAACTTAAACTGAAATCAGTGGTTCTTGACCCTGGCTACACACTTGAAACCTCAAGAGTTTGCAAAATCCAGGACGGCCAGGCCTGTTCCCGAGATTTTGATTTAATCACTCTGAGGCAGGGCCTGATGATCAGTAATTTTTAATGCTGCCTAGGTGATTCTAATTTAGATGAAGCCAGACAGTGATAACCACAGTTATAAAGTGGTAGGATACGGGGAGCTTCAAGGTTGAAAATGATATTGGAAGGTTGTTGCAATACTGTTTAGAACTTGGATTTAGAACTAAGAGAGAAGCCATAGTAATAGAGGGTCAGGTGTCTGTGACAGGCCCAAAAGAGGTGGTTGGCATGGAAGGGAATGTGATGATGAGTTTCAGGTGTAATGGATTTGATCTTTCAGTGGAACAAGGAGTAAACAAACAAACAAATGGGCTGCATCATGTGTGGCTTTCCCCATGACCCACAATTATAATGCGCTTCAAAATTGCTTCATGAGCACTTTGCTTTAAACTTAAAGACATGTTTTTTAATTTGATCCTTTTCTCGTGATTGATTTCTTAGGGAGAATGCAATCTTTTTCTAGAAAATGTAATAGGTCTCCCTCTTTTAAAGCATGTTGGAGACAGGAATGCTGATGGAAAATGATCTGTGCTTTCTCATAAAACTCTCTTGGATCTTAGTTCTATTTTTCTCAAGATCACTAAATAATCTACTCTGTTCAAGTCCATTTAGCATTCTGTTGGTAGGCTGTATCTATTTCGGGAACCCACAGCATGCTCTGAACATTTGACAGGCTCACACCTGATTAATCTCTCTGCCTTTCCTGTCATCAATATTATTTAGGGGCAGTGGTCAAACCATATTGACACTTTGCTGACATCTTCTCCAGTGCCCAATTACCTTTCTGTCATGATACAATCCAGGAGGTGACAGGAGGATTCTATGCTGTGCCAAGCAAGTTGGCACCAAAATATCCCTGAGACAGAATATAATATATCATTTTTATGCTGCTTCTGGAAACGAGGAGAGGTATTTCCCTACCCCCATTGCCAATAGGTCTTTTAACCCACAGGGCTGCCTTGTGTCTTGAGCTGTCCAGCACTCGCCTGGACGAGCCTAGCTATTTCCTATTTCACACCCCAAGGTGAATTTCTAATGAAAGAGAAGAAGCCCTTGCCTTCGGCTCTCAGCCCTGACCCACATATTGAAAAGTAGTTACACTTCTCAATGACCTCAGCTGCTAGACTTTCAAGGAATATCCTATTTAGATGCAACTTTATGGTAGAGGAAATCTGGCCAAGAAACTTGAGTAGAGTAAGGATGAGGAATAAAATACACGGGCTGTGGAATCTTTCTGAAATCTGCTCTGGCCCTGCTCTGATACTGAAACACGTGCTTTAGGGCTAAATAGGATTAAAATAAAGAGTTTCCTGTTTCTTTCTTTTTTTTTTTTTTTAACAAAGTTTAACTTAATGAAGACAGCCTTCATTAGATCAAAAGAGCATTTCCATTTACGTATCTAAAAAAGGAAACATACCGATTGCTACCCATTTGTATATTTTATTTTATACATACACGCATATTTGTTTGAAAATCAACTATTGTTTTGGTCAGTTTACAACCAGAAGAGTGTTACTTGTGATATCATTAGGATCATAGTGAGGATCCTAACGCTATTAGGATTAGTCCTCCTAGTAGCACATTCCTATAATATGCATAAACCAGGCCACAGAGTATTGGGATATAAAGGGACTGCTATTCCAGGTAGGATCCCAGAAGGATTAAAAGCACAAACATGAGTTTCACAGAATTCAGATCAATGAGAAAAAATATATTTTGCCTATGGCTAGAAGGCTAATGGCATGGGTGTTCTCAGTTGCCCTGTGTTAAATGAGAGAAATCCAGTTTTCCTAGAAACTCATTCTAATATTGGGTCAGCAGGATCAAGAACAGGGGGTGCCTTTTTGTTGTTGTTCTCTCTGCTTTTTCTTAAGAGAATAGTTTAATATTGATTTGTGATGGAACAGAATGCCTGTGAGGGAGGCCCCTTACTTTTAAATTTTAGTTTTTTAAATTACTTTTAAAAATTTTAATTGAACAAGTTAAAAACAATCATGGCAAAAAATTCAAAGGGTAAAGACGACATAGAATGGGATAAAGACACGTCCTCCATAAGACCCCACATCCTTAGTCCACTGTGTTAACTATTATTCGTTATAATTTTCAGAACTTGTCTATGCATGTATAAGGATTATGGATCTACGCATTTTTAAAAAACAAGACTCACATCAAACAGCCTTCTGCCACTGTTTTCTGCACTTTCATCTTGACCATCTTTCCATGCAAATTTTTAGGTATCTATTTCCTTCCTTTAACAGCCTAATAACAGTATAATTATCTAAAACTATTAAAAGATATTTCTGTTTGGGTTTGTTTGTTTTAACTGTTACAAAAAATGGAAAATAAAGTCTTGATACTTATATTTGTTTGTATCCATTCAAGAGAGTAAATGCCATAGAGTGAAGGATTCAGTCAAAGAATATATGTGTTAAAATTTCGATAGCTATTTCCAAATTGCCCTTAAAAGGCAATTCCTTGACTTCTCTTCCCCTAATGAGGAGAGACTGTGAAATAAAACTGATGTTTTCACTGTACACATTGGGTCAGACTGTTGTCCCACAGGAAGTGTCACCTAAGACTGAAACGTAGACTTGGGAAAACGTACCCAACAAACCCAAGTCCTCAGAAGAGGCTACTGTGATGGCCTGTCCAGGGAACGGGGAGAGACAGCCCTTTGTAGCCTAAGCTGAGAATTTTCTCCTCGAAGGAATTAATGTTTGTACTATCAATCAGCCTGAGAAACAAACATTTCTCCTCTGGAAACCGAGGGAGGGCTTGGGATGGGGACCAAGGATGTACCCCGTCCAGTTTAGATCCCAGGGCTCAGGGATGCCTGGGGAACACTGTCAGTAACAGTAGGGCTGAGACACAGGGGAAGGATCGCTGGGAGCTGGCAGGGACTTGGGATCAGAGTCCTGCCTGTCGCCTCTAAGAGTGGCTATTTCAGATAGCAGCTGTAAGTTTCTCTCAGTGTCATATTTCTGTAAGCCCCAAGCCTTCAGTTGAGTCTCGCTGAAAGACACAATGTGGTTTCCGTTGTGCTGGGGGTGACTAGGGAGCCCTCTCCCCTCCAGAAGAGCATCAGTGATGGTCACAGATTGAGACAGCCAGGGGCAGCAGAACAAGAACCTCGTGAGGGGCAGCATAAGGCCAGAGTGGAAGGGCTGGGAGCAGTTGTTCTTGAACACCTACGAGGCTGCACCTCTGGAAACCAGGAGGTAACTCTACGAGTGTGCATGGGCGTGTGTAGTTTGAGGTCGGCTTACTGGACATAATAACAACTACAATAGATGTCTGTGGAGCACTGACCACTGAAATATAGATGTGCATCCTCCCTTATGAGTATCCTCTCATTTAAACTTCATCTACCATATCATGTAGATACTATTACCATTTCAATTTTATGCTAAGGAAACAGTCACAGAGAGCTCTGGTAACTTATTCAAGGTCACTGAGCTAGCAAGCAACAGAGCTAGGATTCAAAACCAGATTATACTTAGAAAATAATTTGAAGCGATTTATGATAAAATTACTTTTAATATAAAATGAAAATAAGAGATTAAAAAAATCAAATTAGGAACACCATAGAGGTGAGTAAAAGTGGATATTAAAAATGAAATTGTATCCTCATGTTCTTGGCAGCATAATTCACAATTGCTAAAATGTGGAAGCAACCGAAGTGTCTATGGATGGATAAATGGATTAAAAAAAGTAGTATACACATATAACGGAATATCATTCAGCCTTAAAAAGGAAGGAGATTCTGACATATACTACAATATAGAAGAACTTTAAGGACATTATGCTAAGTGAAATAAGCCAATCACAAATAATGTATGACTCCATTTATATGAGGTTCTAGAGCAGTCAAATTCATAGAGACAGAAAGAATGGTGCTTGCCAGGGGCTGTGGGGAGGGGAGAATGGGGAGTTATTGTTTAATGGGAAGAGAGTTTCAGTTTTGCAAAATAAAAGGAGTTCTGGACCTACATGGTGGTGATGGTTGTACAACAGAATGAATATATTTAATACTACTGAAGTGTACAGTTAAAAAATGGGTAAGAGTAAATTGTTATGTATATTTTATTACAATAAAAACATTGTAAAAAATGAAAGCATACTGTATATAGTGCATATGTTAAAACTTTTACAGAATTTATGTCTTGCTGTATAACATCTAAGCATGAGTCTGGAGTTTGCCTGCCCTGGGTTTGACTCTTGGCTTTATCACTTGTTAGCTGTGTGACTTTGGCGAAGTAACTTAACCTCTCTGGGCCTTAAAATGAGGACAAAATAGTACCTTCATCATAGGGTCAATGTGATGTTTAAATGACTTGAAATATTTAAGCATTTGGAACAATGTCTGGCACGTAATTAATACTCAATAAATGTTCACTATTATTATTTGAGCAAAATGACAAGTGAGAATGTACAACAAAGAATATTTTCTTTGAGTAAAAGTGAACATGTTTCATGGAAAATGGTATTGAGAAGATTAGACAAAATTGTTTATAAACAGTGAAAAAATATATAATGATTACTTTTCAAAGTATTCAAAATATTTAGCAATTAGTTGTTGGATGGTAAGCTAACCCAATCAAATGTAAATTTCTGGCTTTGAAACATTGACGAGGTCCTGCAGCCTAAAAATGTTGGTCATGGATTATTTCTGATCTAGGAAGAAAAGCCCTACAGACAAGTCAGTTCCATTCAGGGTCAATGGAATAGGGCACAACTGGTTAGTATTCGACTGGCCTTCCTAACACTGAGGTGGGAACTGCTTACTAACTGTAACACAAAGACTGTGCTAATGGATTTTCACCTCACTTATTTCCCCCCATGTATGCGCTCACGTTGGCCAGGACACAATCATCCAGAAATTCTACAAGAACAAGGGAAGGGCACTCAAGCAATGACTGGCACGCCTTCCCTGGCAATTCCGTTTTGGAATTGTTAACTTCAGAAGCGATGATTTAGCTCATTGAGCCAGGCTGTAAGAGACCAAGAATTACCCAGCGGTGGGCACTTAGCTGAGACCAAGGCTTGCTTAATTAGGATTCTGGCACCGTAGGTGGGAATATTTACTATTGCTGTGAATAGTAAATCATAAATGTTAAATTACATTCAATCTCAGAAATAACTGTGCACAACTTCTCGCAGCATAGATAATCAGGCAATTATTGAGATGGTTATAGTTCTCGCAGGCCATTGCTGCTTTGCTGTGAGACCCAATAATGCTCTGAGCTACAATCTCATTTATCGCAGCTCCATTTTTGTGTATTCTACTCTAGTAAATAAGAATAAATGCTTAATCTAAGCTTTAGAGTTCTTTAAGAAAAGAACATACAACATGTGGTCTATTGTTTAAGCTTTCAATTTAAAATTTACATATAGTTAGTTAAAATATTAAATTCATAAATCATTAAAAAGATAAAAACAACATGAATAGTCTTCCTTGATCCTGATATTGTAGAAAAACACTGGACTGGAAGTTTGGAAACCTGGGTCTTAGTCTTCTTTCTGCTTCTCAATTCCAATGTAATTTTTGGAAAGTAATTAAAATTTTCCTGTACCCCAATTTATGCATCTGTAATTCAAGAGATTTTTAACGATTTTAGCTAGGGCTCCATTCAACATACAAACAATAAAAATAATATACCCTACTGTAATATTAAACATTCACTTATGACATCACTTTACCAAATCTTTACATGAATTAGGAAGTACTATCTATATTTTGCTGATATGAAAACTTAGAGAAGTCAAATGTCCTGACTAGGTCACATACAGAGGAAATGGCATAGGAGAACTTGGCACCCATTTTGCTCTCAGGCCATTTTAATCAAGTGATTTGCTGTGATTGAGCTAAGATTAGCAGAAGAAGCAACTTTTTCAGCTGGACACAGAGCCTGAAAGCAAGGGATTCAGTAGACCCTTTATTTTTTTGTTTACATCACCACAAATGAGCTTCACATATGTGAATTTCACTTGGGTTTATGCACTAGATTATCCTTTTCATGAATCTTTCAGCTCTCCTCTGCGGTAGGACAAAAAGAATTGAATACCAGTGATCATGGGAGCACACATTCTCGTTGCCTGGACAATGAACCAGCTGGGAAGTGCTCCCCCGTCTCCTAGGGGAGAGGCTGCACCCAAACTCAGTTTCCCACAGGAGCTGGCACTTCCTCCCTGTTCCTGGAGGGAATATGACTCCCAGACAACGCCTGTAAACAGCTGGTGCCTACACCCAGCCCACCTACTGCTCTAAGAGTCTGATTTTCTTCCACTGACAAAGTCGCTCTCATTCTTGCCCTATGTGAGCAAAAGCAGCAAGGGGTTCCTTGGGACATACATCCTTGATGTATTCAGCACAAGAGCCTGGTTCCAGCATCTCCCCCTGAGGGTTGATGGAATTGGGGGCCTGTACCTTCTCTTCTCTTGGTGCTCCCTGATTTGTAAGTTTCTCTAATAAAGCCTATTCCATAGCACTGCCATGTGATGTTAAGGAATTCGACTTGAGGTCTGATGCACAGCAGGTTGACAGCACGAAGGGACCCACTTTCCACAGTCTGTTTTCATTTCTTCAGAATCCTTTGGAATCATTAAGAATTGTAATGAGAATTACATAATTCAGAATTGCAAATAGCTATGCATCTCATACTGTATAATTTACAGAATGCTTTTATACTTTATGTTCTATTTAATTCCCACAAAGTTAGCCAATCAAGATTTATTTTTAGGGGCCGCCCGGTGGCCCAGCGGTTTAGTCCGCGCTTGGCAGCCCGGGGTTCGCGAGTTCGGATCCCGGGCACCCGCCGACGCACTGCCTGTCAGCCATGTCGTGGCGGCGTCCCGTATAAAGTGGAGGAAGATGGGCACGGATGTTAGCCCAGGGCCAGTCTTCCTCAGCAAAAAGGGGAGGATTAGCAAATGGATGTTAGCTCAGGGCTGGTCTTCCCCACAAAAAAAAAAAAAAGATTTATTTTTATTGTCAGACAACAAATCGAAGTTTCAGATTGGTTAGAAGCCTCCCTTGAAAGTGGCAAATCCAGGCCATTTTTAAAGCATCTGCATAGCAGGTCTTTGGCAGGTGCTGGTGAATTCAAAGACCAATAAGACATCTCCACAAGCTTGCTTTCTTGTGCTAAATAGGGAAGATCATTTTAATAGCTATTTATTATAAACATATTCATTACACTTTTCAGTTTGCTCAAAATATAGTGCCTCTATTATGGGACATTAGACAAACTTTACAGAAGCGAAGAGGTGAGGATGTCTTAGCTGCTACTCAGCCAGAAGGGAACAAGACATAGCAGTGTCCAAGTCCCCGGGGAACTGTGAAGAGTTACTCCAATCAGGGGCCTGCCAGAGGGGTGTGTCTGTGGGTGGAGCTGAATAGGTACATCTGCAATAATTCTTCTCATCTGTGATCTGAATTCAGGTATGTTCTTGGAAATGATTTCAGATGCAAAAACATTTTTCTGAAATCTATATTTCTTATCAATAATCCCACTCATGGTGCCCCTCTGGGTTTAGACATGTTGTTATCCTGGCGCCTCAAATTGAATATTTTCAAAGCTGAACTCACCATCTACTTACTCAAAGCTTTATTGCTTAGCCTGATACATGGCCTTGCTTCCACTCCATTTCTAGGTGCCCAGTGGGGAGCCTACCTGGACTTCTGTCTTTCTTCTTGCATAGTCATAACTGTCAAGTTCTGTAGACACCAATTCCCAAATATCTCGTATGTATTCCCCCTTCTCCATGGTCATGTCATTGTTCACCTCAAGCCCTCGATGGCTTTCAATGACTATTGCAACGTCCTCTTCCTCCCCACCCACCTTCGTCATCAAGCCGACCTGCACAGGGCTCACTGACGATAAATCCAAACTCCTACCACTCCCTGAAAAGAAGGAAAGCCACAACGTTATACTGCCTACATGCTTAGCCTTACCGTGATTCCTCCTTTCTTCTCCACATCACATTCCAGATCTACTGCACTGACGAGGCTTATTCATGCTTCTCCTCCAAGATAATCTTATAAGGAAGAGTATGCCTGGCAAACTCGTGCTTCTCTTTCAAGCATCCCTCTCTCTATGAGGACTTTCCTAACTCCTCTCTCCACTCTCTCAGACTTACATTTTCTTCCACTGGTTTTGTTGCATCCTGTGCACATCTTCAATGTGAGCACTAATTGTGTTATGTTGTCTATTTGTGTGTGGCTTTTTCCTCCACTTAGTTTTTGAGTTCCTTGAAGAAAAACAGCACGTTCTGTTTTTCATTCTATCCTTAGCACTTAGTATGATGATATCTGACAAAAATGAATTTCACTTGAACTTTTTTAAATATCTTCTTTTTAGGAAGATTGGGGCTGAGCTAAAACCTGTTGCTAATCTTCCTCTTTTTTTCTCCCCAAAGCCCCCAGTACATAGTTGTATATTCTACTTGCAGGTCCTTCTAATTCTTCTATGTGGGACGCCGCCTCATCATAGCTTGATGAGCAGTGAGTAAGTCCGCGCCCAGGATCTGAACCAGAGAACCCCGGGCTGCCTAAGTGGAATGCGCGAACTTAACTGCTGCACCACTGGGCCAGCCCCCTCACTTAAATTTATGCACTAGATTTTCCTTTTCCTAAACATCTCAACTTTCCTCTGTGGTAGGACAAAAAGATTTGAATACTCCTGGTTGCCGGGATGATGAACCATCCAGGACGGTGGTCCCACTGCTAGTCAGGGAGCTTATACCCCAAGTCAGCTTCCTGGGTGGGTCTTGAGTCCATGGTGAACAGACAAATGAATCTGAGAGAGTCTATGGAACTTGCTTAAGGACACACAACTAATAAAAAAGTGACAACAAGAACATAGTCAGGGCAGGGATTCTTGTTCTTGCCATTCACTGTTTTATCCCCAGTACCTAGAAGATTCTCTGGCACATAAGAGTTCAATAAATATTTGTCGAGTAAATGACTGACTGAATGAATGATTGACTGACTGACTGAATAAATGAAAAGGTAACTTCAAGCTCACGTCCTTTTGATTCTATTCTCTTGACTTCCAATCTTCGTATAGTGTAAAAATGTGTGTGTGTAGACACATCTTTCAGAGAAATGAAATTAAAAATTGAATATCACGATTTTCTCTTTACAATAAACCACAATTAAAGAGTAATGATAGCTCTTTACACACACACACACATAGAAATTCTAAGCCATTGAAATATGTAGCCTTGGTAATTCATTTCACTCACTAAAATAAAAATGGCTTTTGGAAAACAGGTTGACATCCTATTTGGAAATCATATAACTTTACATTCAGAATTAGTTTTTGGTTAACTGATAGAATGAACTTGTCTTGTAAACTGTCTTCTAAATAGTGTAAAACAGAGGCTGACAGAAGTAAACTGTGGTTGGTTCTGTGAGGAAATGCAGGGCTCTGCTCTCTGCTGTGGTCCAGAGGCGGGAATGGAGCATCCCCACGTTTCTGAAATCATAAGAAGCAGTGGCAGGATATGTGCTTCTGGGAAAAAATCATACTTAGGTTTATATTCTTCCACCTAAACTTGTAGGGACTCCTTTTCACATGGAATGACAGCTGATTTTGTCTTTATCTGTTACTGACATAGACCAAGCCATTGACTGTGAATTGGGACAAAAGTCAGCAGAGGGATGAAAGAAACCCAAAATAGGTCTCCTTTGAACTGATTTGTATCAGTTATAGACAGTTCAAGGCATGAAAGAAAAGCAGACCGGCCAGCACTGTTGCTGAAGACAGGAGCAAAGAACGATTTTTTCCTTTTCTTTTTTTCCCCTCTCTCTTTTTCCCCCTTGTCCAGCTACTAAAGCAAACACTGCAGGAGGTGGAAGCCCTCCCCGACGGAGATTGTTTACTGAGGTTGTGCTCACACGCCTGCACATGGGCTCCCCGCCCTCGGCCATCCCCTCTATTGTTACAAAGCACATTCTATAATGCAGATCATGTCTGCACATGGCTCATTATTTTCCTCTCTGAATAAAATATGGACACATCAATTATGTGTCTGTCTATTTCTAAACATATACCCTTGTTGCACTGACCTCTTTCTGCTTTATATTTTTCAGAACGTTCCTGACATTTGTCAACTGGGTTAGTTCGCAACATTTCTAAGATATTATCTTATTATTTTGGCACTTTTCAAACTTTCTGTTCCATCTAATTAGTTTGACCTAAAGGCACACTGGGAGGGCGAGCTTGCATGCATGACAAGCACACTCACCACTGCTTGTAATCCGCGTCACAGTTACAGTAGTACTTGGGGTCAGTGCAGTTCCGCTCGATGCCGCAGGCGCATTTCTGAATTCCAGGCCCGGATCCTCCCCAGTAGTAGTGCTTCTCGTTGGCTTTGCCAACCCACCAGGTGTAAGGGCTTCCATCTACGAGAAAGGGGAAAGGTACCTTGAGGCCAGACTAGGACTGAGTTGTTACAATGTCCCCAGGAGTAGTATCGCTGTCTGAGAGACCTAGCCTCACTTACCCCTCTTAAAAGTAAATGATTTCAATAATAGGACTATTTAATAAAAAATATCAGAAGGATGGTAAGCTCAAGTTTTCCCACCAGGCTATACACCTCTTTCCTTGGAAGAAACTTTTACGTGCAAGCTTCAGTAATTTAGGAGTCTATTCTGTAAATTGGCTGCCCAGATGGGGGCCATGCCCAGTGAGGACATGAAGGCCATGAACTGATTCTGTAATATACAACCAAGGTCATGGCTAGTCGTGCTTGTCTGTGAAATGACAGTCATGGCGATTATGGGATATGAGAGCTACATGTGAACTTTCATTATGTCTTAGTATGATCTCTTTATTTAACAGGTAAGGAACTTAGGTCTAGAAATGTGAAGCAATTCTTCCATCATGCAGCAGATTAGCTCAGAAACCAAAAGTTTGACACTATATCTCACAAGAGACTGGAAAATGCTCTTTATACAATACTACTTTCCTTATTGTTTGGCCTAATATTCACTCATTTATTCATTCACCCATCCAATCATCAAACATCCATTGAGTTTCCATTATATGTCAAACATCCTAAGAAACTCAGTAGAATAATGAAGGAAAAAGATATGGGTTAAAAATTCATTTTAATGAGTATTATGAACACACAGGAGGGTGGGTGAGGGAAAGGAGGTCATGAGGGAAGATATCCTAGAAGAGGCAAAATATTTGACCTACGTCTTGAAGGTTGAGTGGGCGTTACCCAGGCAAATGAGGATGGAAGAGAGCTAAGGGGTCCTAGGCAAAGGGAACAAATGGTACAGTTCTATATGAAAAATGTATGTAGGAGTCTATGCGTTTATGGTAGAACAGGGCTGAAGAGATACGTGTGAGAGGGTAGCAGGAGTAGGCAGTGACAGACAGTAGATGAGGGCCACGTCACAAAAAAAAATCTTTGTCCAAATAAGAAGTTATTTTGCACCAGTTTATTTTTGCTATTCAGTGTTTATTTCCTTTATTAAAGAAGTTTGAACTTCATCCTGAAAAGAATGGGAAACCTTTAAAGGATTTCAAGCAGGGAATTATCAAGATCAAGCTTGTGTTCTGAAAGATCTACGGTAAGATGAAAGACAAATGCCTGGGGGATGGAGTCAGGGAGGCCAGATCTGATGTTCCTGTGTTATTATGGAGGAGAAATAATAAAATAGTAGTGCAAACGGAGAGGAAGAGAAAACAGAAGGAGATTTAGGAGGTATAAATGGCCTGAGACCATTGAGATTTGGCTGGGAGAGAAGGTGGAAGAAGGTGTTGTGGATGAATCCTTGGCTTCTGGCTCGGGTGACGAAGAGGATGTTGACGTGCTTCACCAAGGTAGATAACAGGACAGGAAGATGAGAAGTTTAGAAAATGTGGAAGAAAGGATGGTAAGCTTGATACATGAAATAGGCAGTTGGCTATAGATGTCTGGATCTCAGGAATATTTTCTGGGCTGAAGATTCTGTTTTAGGAACCATCAGGGTAAACCAGAAACATCGGTAGCAGAAGCGATGCCGTTGGAATCTTTTAGATTACAACAGAATTTAGAGAACACAGAGAGAGAGGGAGATGACCATAGTGGAGATTAAGAAAGAATGAAGAGGGTGGAGAAAAAAACGAGGAAAGAATTTCCAAAAAAGCAGTGTGGTCAGCATTGTCAGATTTCATAGTGAAATCTATAAGATGAGGATATAAACTTTTTCTTTAATTTGACAGTTAGGAGGTTACAGAAGACATTGTTAAGAGGAGTTTCACGTGAATGGTGGCAAGAAGCAGCCAAGTAGCCGCAGGCAGAGGAGAGAATGGAGGGGAGAACCAGGAGGCCCTGAGAACAGACAGCTCCTGTAGGAAGCTGGGGAATGAATGGAATCTCATGGAGGCAGTGGCAGCCAGTAAACCAAGAAGGCTAGTCATTTAAAATCTCCAGGTGGATGGCTAAAATTCCATTATGATAGCCCATCCACCCTTTCGGAATGTTAAGTGTACACTAGTCCCAGAGTCTGTGCAAGTGCTCAGAAATAAAGATGAGGAAAAAGTCATGTACTCAATTAGTTATCAGGTGAACAGTCACAACGTCTAAGCAAATAATACAATAAAGTAAGTAAGGATCTTACTGGAATTTTCTAAAAATTGCTGCAGTACTTTTTTGGATATGCCAATAGTTTTGTTTTGTTTTTAAAGGTGGGCAATTTAAAGTCATGAAACTGTACTGGGAGGCTCAGGCTTGATGTAATGAATGAGCAAATGCTCTGAACTTGGGAGCGAGTTATTCAGGTATTCTGCTACTTCATACAAGTTTCTAGATTTTCCAGTTGTGTTGACTTCATTTGGAAAAGTTACCATTTTCCCTTTACAAGATCATTTAAGACATCTGAATTTTAAAAAATACATTTGACTTGATCTGGTAAACGGTAGAGAGGGAGATTTCAGTAGCCTGTTCCGAAGGGAGGAGGAAGCCGGTTCTCTGAGATAAGGGTCCACTCTGAAACCCTGTCTTCTGCCCATCTGAACCTTGTCCCAGCGTATCAGGTGCTGTGTTTGCTCTCTACATTCAAGTTATTTTGCTTCTCCCTTCTCTTTCCATCAGGGTAAAGAGTAAAGCATCCAACTTCTGATGCTTCCCAATGTTGGAACCATGACCAATAATAAGCTCTTGTTTTCTTTTGATGCAGTCAAATGTTTAAAAAAATCTGGCTTGAAAAATCTCATTTATGGAAACTATAAAATCTGAGCCAGGTCATTTGGTCAGTAAGCTGCGCCAGGTCTCTATTGATTCCATCCCTGGCCGTGTTACAGCAAGAGGGCAAAGGCTGACAGTGCAATGCTGACCTTGGGACCTTCCAAACCACAAACTGACCCTGAAAATGTAGAAACATGACCTCGACTGGTTATCACATCTATTTATTATCCTGCATCTTTTCAAGGTGACCTAATGCTAAATTCTTTCTCTCAAAGGAAATTTGGGTTACCATCATTGTTTTTGGAAACTAGAGGACTAACACACCTGGTGGAGGGGAGAAAACAAACCAGACACCTGCAGAACTGGAGTTAATGAATTGTCTGGCACGACACTCCTGCCTGTACTTTAAATAGCCAACGAAAGAGTATATATCTCAGAACCTCGGCTCAGTTTCCGATTATTCCTTCCAGCGACCAGTAGAAACAACAAAACACTGTTATATTTTCATTATAGGAAGTGATGATAAATTGCATCAACCAGAGAAGCTGTGTGTGCCTCAGCAGTCTTCATAAAAATAAGACAATGTCAGGAAAAGGAGCAAGGCAATCATCAGCCTCTTCCTTAGCACCAGATTGAGAGATGTGCTGCAGGGGAAATGGAGAAGAGAACAGCACCTTCAGGGAGCACCAAGAAGCCCAGGAGAGGAAGTCTCAATGTCAGGTTGTTTGGGCCATAGGTGTTCCAGAAGGAGCCCTAAGCCGTGCATGGGATCCAGGCTCTGAACTAATCTCACATGGCAGGCCTTTGGCTCCTTAGGGAGGGACTCTTCTTAGACACCAAGATGGGATCCAAGGGGTTGATCTGCAATGACATTTCTTCTATTCCATGCAAGGAGGTGAAACACTAGTGACCAGGTAAGAGTAGCCCAATTTCCCAGTTCTTCCCTCATGCCCCGCCTTTTTCTCAAGTCACATACAGTCTTATATGGCTAATGTTCCCAGTTAGGGTGATGCAAAAATTGATGTTATTTTGTTCTCCTTCCCAGGAAACAAAGTTAAGAGCAGTACAAAATGTTTTACTTAGCTGTTTCCACATCTGCCACGAACAGAGGAATGCCAATAAGAAAAACATATTCCACGGAAAAAGCAAATCATATTCTTTGTTATTAGCATTGGCTAATTTGGTTAAATCAAATCACTCTAAAATAAATTATTAATTTGGCATATATTTTATATTCAGCAAGAAGAGAACGGTTCAATTTGTGTTGAACAAAGAATTGTGTTATTCCAGTGCTATACTAATGAAGTGCTACTTTCTGCTTTACAAATCATTATTTACCTGTTAATTGGCTGTGGGGAAAAGCAGTTAAAGGCAATAAAAATGGAAAAGACTTTTTAAAAGATGAAAACAAGAAGTGGTGAGAAAAGAAATAATTTAGTTACCCAGCACCAAGAGTTAAAGAGCTTCTCTACCCTCAGAATATGAAGATTTTTGTTAACTATATTAACGAGGTGTAACCACTGTGACAAAATTCGGTAATGATGAACCATATTCTAAGTTAACTAGAAGGTAAATTATCAAAGTAAGGCATATTGTTTTAAAACAGCCAGATAGGGATTGAATTAAATATAATCACTATACTCTTGTACTCACTTATGATCAAGTTTTATTATGCTGAAAGGTTTGCTATGGTTTGGATGATTAAACTAGGATAGGGAGAAAGAAAAGAGGCTACTTGCTTCCCAAGACTTAAAGAAACCAACAGACCTCTGTTATTTTCTCCAATAACAACAAGTGGTTTGAGAAACACAAGGGCAAATGCATTGGGGACCTCTTGAAAATGTGGTACAAACCTGTGATTTTCAAAATATGTTCTTTGGAACTTCTGGGCTACACAAAGTAATTTAATAGTCTGCTTAAATAAATATTATCCCAGCACACTCTAAGATAAGACCCAGTATGGTCACTGGGACATTTAATTAGTTCCATTTTTCCACTGCTATAAGATGTTAAAAACAATACCACAAGGGTTTATAGTCTCCAAAATGAAAACTTAAAAGCATTATTTTTAGCTTGATGAAATCTAGTTTTATTATATCTACTACTATCTACCTATGTACAAATTCTGTTAAAGAATCACAGAGGGCTTTTTAGCAGAGGAAATAGAACATGTACAATTGCTGCAGAAACCTGCCTTTCTATGCTCTGCTGAGTACCCTCTGTGGGCAGCTCCCTGGAATAGCCCACCCCAGGTCCCTGCTGTCTGGCAGCATTCTGGCTGTTAGAAGCCCCCTACAGTGCAAGATCCTCTTTCTAAAGAAGGGACTCTTGCTTTGAAAAATCTCCTACTTTCTCCTTCCTTCCATCCTTGCCACTGCACCACCAAATCTTTTTTCCTCTACTTCATCAGTCAATTTCAGCTGACCACTCTGATCTGGTTACAATACTCCACACCAAGGTATGAATGATGATTATATGCTTACTAAGTAAAGACATCTCTAACTGGTGTAATTCTAGACTGTATGTGCAAAGCATTTCGGTAGCTGTGAGACCCTTCCTTCCAATGCAAATGAACTGGAGAAGAAGGTAGGTAAACCTTTTAATAAGCCCCAGGCTGGGCTGGAACAGAGAGGAAATATAGAGGTGCTGTAGCTACCAGAGAGCCCTCCAGATAATCTGTTAGCTATAATTTGGAAGATCACGCAGGCCAGAATTCTTCTTTTCCTTCAGGATGAGATGTGCACAGTCCAAGAGTTCCAGGGCCCTAAAGCCAAAGTGGACCAGTGCCCTTGGCCCCAGGCATTGGAAGGGGAACAGGCCACTAGTCCTAGAGTTTACCGGTTTAGATAGAGGCAGCCTCTTGTCTTCGACATGTGGAGTTCATCCTGATGTAATCACCTTCAAGACCTGGACCATGGCAGCCCAAGTCTCAGGATTCTCATGCAAAGACGACGTCTGGGAGGTGAAGGCATGGAGACTGCTTCCCTGTGTTTTCCCTCTGGTGGGAGGTCAGTGTAGAGAAGGGTTTCCAACTTACCTAAGATAAGATTCACCCGAAGCTCTTGTCAACAATCTAGATTCCCTGGCCCATAGAAATAAGATCTATAGAATAAGAATCTCAGAGGAAGATCTTGAGACTTGGTCACTAATGCCCTGGTGATCCTTATCACCAGAAAGGTCTGCCATACACTGACCTGGGGAAAGGACAGTGTGGGTTTAGTTCATAGAACACAGAGGCCCGGGTGCTTGGGTCCCAGTGGGATACCAGCTCAGGACCTCGTTTTCTAGGTAAAATGTGAGGAGGTGATAATGGTGTTCACTACAATAATATCCCCATTTAAAATTCCCCCATTTTTTTTCAGAATAATCTAGTCATTGTAACTCTTTTTCTTTTTGAATTTCATAATCATGGTCCTGAGTCCAAATGCCCATATTTTAGTGCTATCTAGATTAAGAACTTTAAAGATAAAATTAAAAATCATATATCTTGGCATTTTTATAGGTACAAAAGCCTATCATCTCAAGCTGCCTATAATTTTTGTGAAATCATCTTTTTAAACTGGATAACAATATTCTCTTTTGTTTCCCAATCACCTAATTCTATGTTGTTCTACGTGAATATAAATACCAAACAGAGAATGAATCCAAAAAGTCCTGCGGAGTTCATACTGCAGACAGTGACGTGAAATTGGGAAAACTCATAATTTTGAAGTTATAATATAAACATTCAATTTGGTAGTTAAAGGTGAACATTTTCTCTCTCTGTGATTGAATGTCACTAAACTCATTTGATTAGGGCTGAACAGAAATGAATGCGGTTGATTAGCCTCACATTGCATCTTTCGGAATTACATTGGACTTTACTATATTTTATTCATTTGAATAGGGACCATATTTAGAAATGGAGAATTGAAGTTCAGATCAAAATGGACCCGAACTGAAATGTTAATTAATTAAAAATTAATTTCACTGCATAATATTTAAATTTCTTTTATTGAATTGAACTTAATAGATTTCAATCAAGGACTGATTCCACTGAGCAGAGTTTGATTGAGTTGAATCAAATCACTTTGAATTCTATTCAAATGAATTAGATTTTATTAATTTGAATGGAATTGAGGTGACAGATTAGATGGGAGTTCAGAATTCTGAGCCGCATTAAAGAGAACAGAAGAGGCCAACTCACTCTGAGGTAACATGGCTTCAGTTTCTACAGAGGTCCCCACCTCAGTAATTCTGGTTAATTCCTTTGTACCACAGCCCCAGGAACAAATGTGATCAATAATACCAAAGTGATTGGCGGGAACCACACGCTGTCTGTAGGATGTAACAGTGCACTTTTCTAGTCTTTTTTCATTAAAGAAGGCCTGGCCAATTATTTTAAATATTTCTTTTTCTCTCTATAGAACAAATGAAGAGAGAATTAACTGGATCTTGGACAATGATTTGTGTGATTACTGTCTGCTCCCATTATTGTCATTCGCCATTAAAAACTGTATTTATTTGATAAAACACACCTTACCCCGGCCTATCATTTATTCTGAATGTCTCGATATCCTGTGCCTGGACTTTTATTGATTGATCATAAATGTACCTTGGCTTGTTTTGTGTTTAAAAGATGGCTATAACTTTTCAAATTAGTAGCAAAATATTGTTTTGCAACTGAAATGGCATGCTGCATAATCAATAAGCACCTTCTTAGTGAAGGAGAGACAATTTGGAGGATAGGAGTGAATACCTGATTCCTGCCCTTCTAAGCTTCAGGGTTAGTGGAGAGACATTTGTTTAGCAATTTACAATGACGAGTTTTATGCCTTGATATCTGTTAGGGCAGACACATAATAAGATGGAAAAGAATACACACCGGATGTCATAGGAGTGGTCCAGGTAATGGGTCCTGTAGGATTTTGAAGAAGGGAGTGATTACCAAGGACCGAGGAGGCCTGGACAGCCTCCACAAGGAGACAGATCTGACCGCAGTTCTGACTCAAGGGTAGGATCCAGGAAACCAGAATGAGGATATGAGCATTTCAGAATCTTCTGAATGACTAGGCCAAGGTGTGAAGCCAGGAAACACGAACTTATTTCAGGAACTATGGGGTAATCAGTTAGGCTGGTGAGGGCAGTGTAGAGAAGCAGAATGTATGGTTGGAGAAATGGTTATGGATACTTGCATGGTGTTTGTACTTTAGTTTTTAAGTAACGGGGGAGTAAAATTTTAAATCTTTTAAATATTTTACACATATAAATATGTTTATATAAGGTATAAAGAATAATAAGAAAATTAATAGCCTTGTACTTAGTTTATCCACTACCATTGTTATACGGTATGTGGCTCTTTGAATATATCACATTTTATTAATTCTAGTGTTAATGAACATTGCACTGTGTCAATTTTTGCTATTTCAACATGCTCCGTGAACATGTATAAGAGTTGAGCAAATCCCTATAGTGGAATTGTTAGGTCACATGATTTGTGCTTTTGCAAATTGTTTTTCCAAAGCTTTTTGTGTGAATGTAGAATCCCACCAGCGGTGTATAAAACTTTCAGTTGATCAAAATCCTTGACGACCTTGGCATTATGCCATTAACTGTGACAACTGGAGAGTGACAACAAGTATTTCTTTTTGGTTTTAGGTATATTTTCCTGATTACTTATAAGGTTGTTTGCCTTTCCATGTTTACTCTTTATTTATATTTCCCTATTTTTTAACACATATGTTCATGTTTTTTTGCCAATCTTCCTGTTGGATTTGTGGTGTTTTATTGATTTGTAGAAAATGCTTAGGAAAATGATCTTATAATAATTACAATAATGCAAATTTCACTTTTTATGGTGGTCTTAATGAGGAAATGTTCTTAATTTTATTTTTAGTTGAATGTATTAACACTTCCTTCATGATTTATTGCCTTGAAATCATAAAAATATTTTCTTCTGCTTTTTTATAAACAATTTTAAAGCTTCACCATTTCCATTTAGTTCTTTAAATTAATTGGAATTAATTTTTGTTAATGATATAATGTGGGAATCAATTTGATTTTTTTTTTCAACTTTGTATTCAGAAGGCAAATCCATAGGGACAGGATTGATCGATGGTTGCCAGGGGTTGGGGGGAGGGAGGAACGGGGAGCAACCGCTTAATGCGTATGGGGTTTCCTTTCTGGATGATGGCAAAGTTTTGAAACTAGATAGATGTTGAACAACACTGTGAATGCACTAAACACCACAGAAATTTTCACGTACTGTTATGTTAATGAATTTCACCTCAATTAAAAAGAAAAAGGAAAAGATAAAAATCCAGCTAGGACTTTGAACTGAATTACTTTGAATCAATAGATAAATTCGTGGAAAATTTACACACTTATGATATAGACTTATCCTATTTACTGTCGTAATTTGGATGTTTTTAAACATCTCTCGATAAACTATAATTTTCTTGATAAAGGACTTTCACATATTTGTTAAATTTATTTATAAATGGTATGTTTTTAAGCATTACATATTCTAATACTTTGTGCTGATATGTAGAGATTCAATTAAATTTTTTTTTTTTTTTTTTTGGTGAGGAAGATTAGCCCTGAGCTAACATCTGCTGCCAATCCTCCTCTTTTTACTGAGGAAGATTGGCCCTGGCTAACATCCGTGTCTGTCTTCCTCTACTTTATATGTGGGATGCCGCCACAGCAAGGCTTGATAAGCGGGGCATAGGTCTGCACCCGAGATCTGAACCTGCGAACCCTGGGCCACTGAAGTGGAGCATGCAAACTACACCACTATGCCACCAGGCCAGCCCTTCCTTAAATTTTTACTTTGATATTGTATCCAGAAAATGTGTTAAACTCTCTTATTAGTTCAAACAATTAATCCTTTGATATTTTTAATTTTCCCAAGTCTACATTGTTATTTATGAATGATGATAGTTTCTTTCTTCTTTTCCAATCTTACCCCTTTATATCTTCTTTCCTGTCTTAATGCAGTGGTTATGACCTACCGTTCAATGTTAAACTAAATTGGTGTGAGGGTATTCTTTGTGTGTTTACTGGTTTTAAGAAAAATGCTTTTAATGTTTAACCACTAAGTGTGATGTTCTTGTAATTTTTAAAAACATTTCATCTTTTTGTTTAAGGAATTTCTCTTCCATTTATCACCTGCTAAGATTTTTTTAACATGAATTTATATTTAATTTTATTTAATGCTTTGTCTGCACTTAATGAAATGATATGTTTCTCCTTTTTAGCTGTTAATGTGAATTGCATTTATAGTTTTTTAAATGATATTTTTGTAAAAAAATCAATTTTATTGTGATAAATCATTACTTTTATATCTTGTTGGATTCACTTTGCTCTTTTGTTGAGGATTTTTGCTGCTATGTTCATGTATGCCATTGGCCTGACATTTCCCCGTATTTTACTATCAGTATGTTTTGGTACCAAGTTAATACTGGCCTCAAACAATGGTTTGAGGACTGATTAAGATTGGAATCATCTGTAAACTATCTGAGGCTAGTAACATTTACTACCTTTAATTGTTATAAAGTCATATCCATTTATAGAAGTTTATATTTTTTGCATATCTGTTGTATCCATTTATATGTTATATTTTCTGAATTTGTCCATTACATCTAAACATTTAAATATATTGTTTATATTTATGTATTGATGTCCCTTTTTCATTTCTACTAGTATCCTTTCTCTTCTTTTTCTGACCAGTCTAGTCAGAAGTTTATCGATTTTACTAGTTTTTTCAAAGAATCAACTTTGTTGATCTTTTTGTATGCTTGATTTGTAGTTCATTAATTCCTGCTTTTACATTTATTTTATCTGTTCTACTTTCTTTGGATATATTCTAGGAAACTTTGTCTAATTTCTTAAGCTGGATGCTCAGCTCAACAATTTTCAGCCTTTCTAATTTTTTAATTGATCCATTTAAGACTATAAATTCTATCAAAATACCACCCTAGGAATATCTCACATTTTGAACTGTGTTGTCGTTTTCATCTGGTAATATGTATTATCTAATATTGATGATTAGTTCTTCTATGAGTCAGAGATTATTTAGAAGGGTCTTTTAAATTTCCCAATTGTATATTTTGCTTTAAGCTGTATTTTTTTAAAGGTATCTTTTTAGCTGATGTTTAAAATTTAATGTGATCATGGTAAAAGAATAGAATCTACATGATACCAATAACCTAAAGTTTGTTGAGATTTGTTTTAAAGAGTCCAGTTTGTGGTCAATATTTAAAAATGTTTTACCTGTACTCGAAAAAAATTTTTATTCTCTAATTGTTCTATATGTGTTTATTAACTCACACTTGTCAATTATGCTATTTAATCCTATCTGTATTGCCCAATGGGTAGCCAATAGCTACATGTAGCTATTACAATTAAAATTAACTAAAATTAAAATTTAGTTCTTTAGACCCTTAGCCTAGAATGGAAAGCAAACATTTTCATCACCTCAGAAAGTGCTTCTGGATAGTGCTGCTCTATACACTTAATGATTTTTACATTTTCCTGATCTACAATTATTGTTTTTGTTCATCTAAAATGTCTTTATTTAGACTCTCAATACAATGGTTTTTCTGATGGTATATTCAAGGTTGAGGGTTATTTTCTCACAACAGTTTGAAAATATTATTCTAATATCTCTAGATTTCTGTTGTCAAGAAGTCAACTGTCAGTTTTATACCCATTCTTTTTGTAGGTAATCTGTATTTTCTCTCAGTCTAGCTGGGGATTTTTCTCACTCTTGTTTGGATCCATTGTGACTCCTCAGTCTGATTCTGAATCTGCGTATTTTCTTCAGTTCTGGTGAATTCTTAGCTAATGTGTCCTAAAATAGGGCTTCTCCTCATTTGCCTTTTCTCTTCTTCCAGAACTCCAGTTAGATATGGATTAGATATTATTGATCTAATTTGCTTGCTTTTAATCTCACTTTCATATTTAACAACTCTTTGTTTCACTGAGCAGATTTCTGGGAAATTTCTCCTGAATCTATTTTCCATTTCACTATTTTCACTTTATCTGGGTAGAAACTACTATTTAACTCCAACATTAAGCTTTTAATTTTATCTGTTACATTTGATTTCTCTAACTTTTATTTCGTTCTTTAGATGCTACTCATTATTTTTGATATTGTCTTCCTTAATCATATCTTCAATTTCCCCTTAAAAAACCAATCTGACCCAATAATTTTAATATCTTCAGTTTTTGCAGGACTGAAAATGCTATTAGTTATTTCTGTTGGCTCACAGTTATGGTACCTTGTTTCCCCACAGATTTCATGATCATTTTTTCCCTTTGAGATCATGTTTCTTGGAAATGTATCTGTGGGAATTTTTTGAGGTCCATTGAAGTTGTGTCCCTCTCAGATAATTTGCATCTGCTTTTATCATGTACTTGGGGGTATTACCAAGCTGGAAGTTGGAGGTATTACCAAGCTGAAACCTCTTTAGAATGTATTTTCAGCTTGAATTTTTTTCCCCAACCCTGCAAAGAGTGTGAATTTGACCTGTAAACATGTATCAGAGCTGGCTTTTTGTCACACAGCTTCAAGGGATAGCTTCTCTCTTTTTCTCTTTACCCTGAGCCAAGGTCCAGACAGTCAAAATTCCTATGTTATCTTGTTTTGCAGAGTGGGTTTTTAGTTTTCAGGGTTTTTTTTTTTCCCCCCCGCTGGGAGTCTAGACCCTTGGATTCTGTCTTCCATAAAAGGATACTTGATACGACTCATCACTTGGCATGACCTCTTCTTCCCCATACAGAGAAGGAAACTGAAGCAGTAGGTTGTAGGGAACTGGCAGAAGCCCATAGGCCAGCTTCTGGCTTTAGCACTCATTTATGCTGTTGGTCCATGGTTTTGCTTAATTTTAGGCCTCAGAGGATCTTCCTTACTTTCACGCAAGCTCAGTTATACATTTAAAATGATTTTTAAAAATATTTTTTTCATGAATTTTTAAATGTTTGTGGGGGAAGATTTTGATGGTACCCATTTGGCTTGAATCCTGTTGTAGAAGTCTGTTACCGTGGGTTTTAAAGCAAGCGAGAAGCGTGGTCAATGTGATGTTCTAGGATGGACCTAAGGGAAAGGAGACTAGAAACAGAAGAACCCCTCTAGGAACGAAGTGATAAAGACTTGGATTGTCATGAACACGGTGTGTTGTGTAACAGAGGCAGGGGCAAAATACATCATGAAAGGAAATCGGTAGGAAGGAAACCAGATGGAAAAGCTGGTGGTGGCTCCTTGGTTTGAAGGTTAAAGGAAAATGAACATTTTGAAAGAACTTTATATTTCAGAGGAGGGTGTTTTGGGAGAAAGACGTTGAGTTTGATTTTACATAGGGCGAATTTGAGGTGATAATGGGTCTCAACTGGGGCTGGTTCTACCTCTTCAGGTATGATTTGGAAATATTTGTAAGGTGTTACTGGCCTTTAGTGCCCTGGGTCCATGGATGCTGAATGTTCTGCAATGTGTGACATAGTCCTTACAACAAATAACTGTCCCCAAATGCCAAGAGTACCCTGGTGGAGAAGCCCTCTCCTGTAGCAGTGCCCAGATGAGGACGTGTAGGAGACAAGATCTGTGACTCCGAGAGGTGAGAGATCAGAGCCGAAGCTGTAAATCTGTGAGTCGTCCAGAGTGATAACTGAAACGGAGAGTGGGAAAGAAGGCAGAATGGGATGCATGGCCAGCTTGTACTTGCCTCATGGAATGCCCACAACACAGGAGAAGAGGAAAGACTTTAGAAAGGCACCTGCAACATGGAAAGAGAATCAAGGCAACGTGGTTTGAACAAAGTTTACTTCTCTGAAATCAGCTCTTATTCTCATTCTCAAAGGCAGCTTCTATTACTCTCTTCTTTGCATGAAGACACAGTTTATGCAGACCTTAACCACTGCATTCATCATGTTGGACGGCAATTGTTTTATGTGTTCCTCCCCCCCACAGACAGGAAGCTCCATCTGGAGACTGACTCTGGACCTCCAGCTTCTAGCACAGTCCTAGGCACACAGCAGATAAAAGAGTACTGAATGTTTCAGACAGGTGAAGGGGAAAGCTTGACCAACCTCTCTGGATTTGAGGATTAGGAGGTCACTGATGAACCAGAACTGCAGTTTCATGTTTCAAGTGATCAAGGTTCAAGAGGTCAAGGCGATGATCATGCAAGGAAGCAAGTGTGATGATCAAAATGGAAAAGCCACATGAGTGTCAGGAGAGAGAGAGAGCAGCTAAGGGCGAGACCAGGGAGAAGGTGTGGATTCTGTAAGACAGTGGGGTCTTGAACATATGTAGCCAAAAATAAAAGAAATCAACAAAGAAAAACATGAAAGCTGTGATGACTGGACCAATATTGATGAATAACTACAATCGCTATTATGACTCTGACTACTTCCTCCCAGCATGCCAGAGCCTGAATCAACCCTACATAAACACTGCTTTGGAGAAAATCTCAGGCTGAGTTTATTATCTCCAACCCACTCTGATGAAGACATTACTAGGAGAGACATGAAAAGGACAAGAGGGAAGGATATACCTTAATGCCATGGCTTTTTGAACTTCCTCTCTAGTATTTAACAGTTAAAAGAAACAAAGCAAAACCGATGACATTAAAATAATTAGCCTTGATCTTTAACTCTGTCATACTTAGTATTTTTGAGACAGCAATGTGTTACTATCTGAAAAATACAGCCATCCTCTAACAGCAGCGCAAGACACTGCTTATGTAGCATGCAACCCAAGGTCACATATCACATCTGCTGTTCCATGGGGGCAGAGCCCCTTTCTTGCTCATTGGACACCAAACCAGCTGAGTCACACATTATCCATCCATTACCTGGGCCTCTTCCCAGGGAACTAAGATGCTGAAGTCTTTCTCAATGGCACAGCAGTTAATAAAAGTGGCACAAATTCAAAGTCCTCCAGTGTCACAGGAGAGCAGTGAGATGACAAAAAAATTCAATAACAATAATAAGCGTCAGATTTTTCAAGTGGGTAAAAGGGATACTTAACAGTGAAACCTCTAAAATTTGCCCTTATTCTTTTTTTTCCTGACAACAAAAGAATTTAACACCAAAGCATGGAATAAATTTTTCCATGTAAGTATTTAACTAAAACTTGTTTTATTAGGCTGCTGATTAACCTGCTGATATTAAATGAGGTTCTTCAAAGAACTTCACATTATGTCAATTAGTCGTTTTTTTTTTTCTGGCAAGGCAACTGATTTCAGTTTGATTGTAATGAATGTAACAAATTATACAATATTCAGAGACAGTTTTTGGTTATTGTTGCCTTACAGCTTTGGATGAATAATTTTATTAAGATGCTTATTAGGAAGAAAATTCCAAAACTTATCCAAGCCATCTGCCTCTCCCATTTTAATTGTTAATTTTCTTTATAATCTGCCTGGATACATTGTCCCAGCTTTTATCAAGAATAAACTCCTTCTCTATTGCCAACCTCCGGCTTGTTTCAGGGCTTTTGTCCTTGCTGTGACCTCCCTTCCCTGGTCATGCTTAATCTTCTTCAGGCTTCAGTTTAAATGTCACCTCCTTGGAGATGCTGTCCTGGACAACCCTATCAAAAGTAGGTGCTTCCTGTTATTCCCTCTTAGAGCACCCTGTTTTATTGAAGTATGCTATTTATCCCTATCTGAAATTACATTTTTTCTTCACTTGTTCACTGCTTGTCTTTTCTAGCTGAATGTAAGCCCCACGAGAGCAATGATAATATCACTCCAATGACCATTACATCCCCTGCTCTTAGTTGACACCATAAATATTTGCTGAGCTTACAACTGATAATTATTTTTGCCTATTGATATTACACAAATCTCCAAAGCAGTTACTCGCCTATCACTGGACCTTTAATGCAAGTCAACACCATACGTCCAAGTGGAACACATTATCTTCCCTCCAGACTTGCTTCTCCTCCCTGTTCCCCATCTCAGTAGAAGGCAGAGCATCATTCCATCTCTTATGATGGAAATCAGTCACTGCACAGTGACAGTCTCTGCGTCAGTCATTTACTCCATCCCTCTTCCTCCTCGGTATCTCTCAGATCCCTGCCCATTTCTCCATTTCAGCCCCCCTTCCCAAGCCCACACATCACGTGACCTCATTCTACCCTCTAATCTGGAACGTCACCTTAGTCTCCTCTGGGTCTCCTTGTTCCAACATGCTCCCTTTGAACACATCATCTCACTCTGCCAGAGTGAGTTTTCACAAAATCACCGAAAGTTCTTCTGTAGCTCTTTGCTGCCTCAATACCAAATCTCATCCATTTATAATAAGGGGTCTGTTTACTGATGGAGCCTTACCTCCTGCTGACTCTCATCCGAATCTCCAGACACACTGAACTGGACCTAGTTCCCTGAATCCATCATGCTTCCCCATATCTCCATGCTTTGGCTCATGCTGTCCCCATGGCCGTATCTCTGGGTACCTTGAGATCCAGGGTCATCTTCTCTGAGAGTCTTTCCCATGCCTGACACCAGCTCTATTCTCCTCCCCCTACCCAAGCCAGATTAAGTGACATGCACCTTACTTCAAGAAACAACAAAAATGTATCAATGGCCTATTATGTGCTAGGTGCAGGGAACAAGTACCATGGTAAACCAAAAAAGTCTCTGTGTTCTTAGCTGCTGGCAGATCAATTTGGGTTGGGGTAGACAGGGGACAGGTGAATTATTTTATTACAGAGGGCTATGCTGTGACGGATCCCTTTCATAGGATCCTTTACCACCTGGAATCCTTTTCCCCTAACATCCAACAGATTTCTCAGTCTCCTTCCTCAGATGTTGCTCAAATGTCACTGTATTAGGGTGGCTTTCTTTTATTAAACCTTCCTAAAACACCACCATTCATTCCCTCCCTATCCTCTTCTGACCTATTTACTTCTTAGCATTTATTATCGCTGGATACGTTACATACTGTTTTGTTTACTGTTCACTTTCTGTCTCCTCCCCACACCACCACTAAAGTTTAAGATCCTTTAGGGCCCAGCTTTTGTTTGTGATTACTGGCAAATAGTGCCTGTAGTAGGCACTCAATAAATATTTTTGAAATGCAAGAATGCAAGTCTTTATTTCTATTTCCCTTTTTCCTATCTAAACAAATAAAAAAGGAAAAACAAAAGAGAAAAAATAAAAAAATCATACACACATTCTGGATTCTGATGTTTGGGGATTTTTAAAATTTGTTTTTGTTTGTTTTGTTTTTACTTTATTCTTTGCTCTATCAGTGGATAGTTGATTTCCCCTGGGGCAACTTTATCCTACCTAATCACAGTTTCTCCTGGCCTCAGGTGATCCAAGAAATACTTCAGTTTGTCTCTGAAAAGTTACAGCAATTGTGCACCCACGTAACCATCTCTGACCATGAATTTGCAATCAGCACTGGTGTTCATAACTGCATTTGTGTTTCAATCGGCCTTCATCCATTAGCAATAATCTTATTTGTATCTTGATTTTACATGCCTTGATTTTCATTGTATCCCTATTCTCTTCTTAGCAGCACTAGAATCAAACTTTACTTCTGAATCTAGCTTTTCAGGAAGCTTAATAATCTACTTGTATCTTATACTGATTTTACAAAAAAAAAAAGGATAAATCAGGGACTTGTTTTGACAGTTTGTCATAGGCTGTGGCTGCGTAGGTTGACTTGCGGGGGGCAAGAGTGGAGCTTGAATCCAGCCTGCAGTCCGCTCACCAGGGGAGACTGACTGGTCTGCAGAGTAGGGGGGCCCATACTGTAAGCAGCAGCGGGCTCCCACATTCTGGGAGACCCTGGTACAGACAACAGTTGATGGCAGTCCAGCACAATTTTCTACCCCTGCTGTATCTGTCATGCGGCACAGTTATTATCAATGTTCAGAATCACGACCCGAGGACAGTTTTACTGAAGCAAAAGGCAAATTTAAAGTTGTATGCAGTCTATTATATTTACAAAGGTAGGCAAACCTCAGCTTACACAAACAAACCAACAAAAACAAACAAAAGACTGCTGAATATGTTTGTTGAAACAAATAGTTTTCCATTAAACTTTTCATTCACCCGGGGGCACATGGGATTTCCTGGGTTCTGTCCTCTCCTCTCCATCTTTTAGGGTCAGAGTAGTGTATAATTAAGGCCGATACCCTGATAGATTCCTAGGGGATTTCAGAGACACATGACATAACCTCTGCGAAGGGGGTGAAACAACATCTGTTAAAGCCCAGCTCGTAATCAGAGGCTTTGCAAAGACAGACTTCCCAGCCTGTGCTGCGGTCCCATTTGGGTCGCAGTCGTGGATCCACAATGGCAATTGTGAAAACTCTAGAGACTCTCACGACGTAACCCTGTTCTACTGTGAAATAAAGACCGGGGCTCAGCATCTCCTAGTCTACAAGGAGCTGATCCAGACACCTGCTTCTCGGGAGTGGAGTCCAGAAAATGCTGCCCCGTCCCATGCAGGCTTCTAGACCTTGCATATTCCAGCAAGTGGAGGCTTAACCGTGAAATAGAGATCACCATGAAGCGAGCACTGAAATGGGAGCCAGGAGGTCTGAATTCTAGTTCTTCCTCCATTAATATCTTTATGTTCCATTTCCTCCTCAGGCTCTTTCTTGCTCTGTAACACGGAGGCACTGACTGATGATCTCGGCGTCTGGCTTTATTACTGAATGATTCTCTGATTTTTCTATGTATTCAGAAGTGACCTAATTGGTTTATGTTGCAGCATCCGTATTTTCTATAAATTTCATATCTCATAGCAACGTTACTCACACGTCCCCACTACCAGAAATAGACTTCCCCTTTCTTCACCAGGTTTGGTACTACTTATTCTTCACATCTGCACACAAACATTGTTTTCTCTGAGTCTCACCAGCAAAGGGACATGCATTTTCATATGAACATTTTTAAAACCCTGCCCTGCCTATATAAGCCCTCACCATGCTGCACTATTATCACCTGTCTAAATGTCTGCCTCCTTCTAGACTCTGACTACTCAGAGGTTGGGGTCATCTTGCTTTATCTTCATGTTCTCTGCAGCTCTTAAGGTTAATGAACCTTAATCATCATTCAATATATATTTATTAAACAACTTTCTTACGAACTGTACACTATAACTTCTACCTCTTGTATAGTAAACCTCTGTGATTCTTCCCACTGGCATTTAAACCTGATAATCCATTCTATTTGGGAAAACCACCAAAAACAAGCAGAGGAGAAGAAATGAAGAAATGCGGACCACTTCCTAAAGGAAGTGATCCCTTCCTTGGAGCTCTTCGTCTGGAGAGACCAGAGTGAGCCCTAAGGCTGCAGGGGAGGAAGGTTTTTACTCCACCTGTGAGAGGAATACTGGAGAATTGGATCTCATCACTACTGTGTGTTTTTTTTTTTTTTTTTGCAGAGGAAGATTGGTCCTGGGCTAACATCTGTGCCCATCTTCCTCTACTTTATATGGAACGCTGCCATGGCATGGCCCAATAAGCAGTGTGTAGGTCCACGCCCAGGATTCGAACCTGTGAACCCTGGGCTGCCAAAGCGGAGTGGGTGAACTTAACTGCCAGGCCACTGGGCAGCCCCCACCACTGTTTTTCATACTTTTAAACTTCATTTTTCATGCTGTGTTTGAACAGCAGGCATTGGCTTTTCATCTGACTGTCATTACCCACCTAAGGAAATACACTTCAGGAAAGAGGCGAGTGTGTGTTGGAATGGGGAAGACTACCCCCCAAACACCTCTACACATCTCTAACACCCGGCCTCTCCCTTGGATGACCACCACGAGGCCGTGAAAGTGGGCAAAGCATTCTATTCTGCTGCTCTATTTTTGTTTGCTTCAGAGCATGTGTTTCTCTCCAGTATCACTCATCTCAGTAATATACGATTTCAAAGACACAATTTCATGCAGATGTAGGAGAAATAGAACAACAAATTCAAAGCTCATCTTCCCATCAGTCTTTTGATTAAAGTGCCCTTTCGAGAGAGGTAAACATAACACTTCTCTCAGCCCCTACACGGACTTATTGCACAACGAGATTGCTGCATTTTTATTGCAGGACTGTGCCTGCCCTTGTTTAAAATTGTTTTGACCTTTGGATGAGCACGTATTAAAAAAAAAGTTCTATCTTTCTTCAGAATTAGTAAGCCATAATAAAAATAGGACGGCAAGTTTGTCATATCTGAATGGCGCCTGGCAGAGTCATAGCAAATATTCTCTTGACATCTTCATTGTGCTTCTGGAAAGAGCTGCTTTGTGACCCTGAGTCTGAATGCCAGCCCAGGGTGGATGATACCTTCCTCGTCAGAACTCAGAGTCCAGATGGCAGCTCCTCCGGCCAACACTAGAGACCTTGTTTTCTCACACGGTCCCAGGAGTGTCCTTCACTTTGGGAGAGAAGCTGTTAGAAATCCCCGAGTATATGAATTTGCTACGTTGCAAGTTGAAAGCACCTAAAAATTACCATGTTCAGAAACGTACCAGACATTGTGTTAGGGTGAACTTCTAAGGATTGTGAAATTACTGCTTACTAGATCATTGAGGACAAAAGAGAGGTTCTCGACAATAACAACTAAGGTCAGTAATAAAGCAACACAAGTGTGTGCTATTGTGAAACCCTCAGCAGAGTAAATGCCAAGGATAGTAAACCATGCAGAATGCAATTTGCAAGGATATTAACTAACATCTTGATTGAGCCCTGTCAGAAGAAAGCTGGTGGGAATAATATCAAATAAAACATTGAAACTGAGCCCAGAAGCTTCATTTTGGTAAGTAATATTATGGCCTGTCACTGTCAGGCTTAAAAGAAAACTATCTAATATGTATGTTCTCAAAATGATTTGACATTTATTGCCTTATTCCTTCCAGGATGAAATCAGAGTGATTTAAAAAGAATCTAAAATGATCTTTTCTTCCCACAAGAAACAAAAAAATATTGGAGAGTGACAATAATGAGCTAAGCTTAATTCATTAAACTTGAAAGAATTACTCTCTAATCTACAAAAGTATTTGCTAAAAAGACAAAAATTAAACAAGTGTTTAAAAAAACCCTAAATATTGCTATAAATTTGGACAAATAACAAACATTAACTTCCTTCAAGGAATATATTTTTTAAAAATGGAATTACGACCAAATGCTTAAAACATAAATGATTAGCAAGGGCAATTGGCTTGTTGGAAGGTTGAGTTCAATACTTACTGTGCTAGATGCTAGAGGACAACAATTAACCTGACATTGTCCTTGATTTGAAGATGAAAGCATCATTATCATCATTAATATTTTTTGAAGCTTTACTGTGTACCCAGCTCTGCTGTAAGCACTGTACACACAGTATCTCATGTATTTTTAAGAAGCAGCCGGGAGATATATTATTATCTCCATTTCACAGATGAGGATACTGAGGCCTAGAAAGGCTCAGGGCATGGCAGAGCTTGGATCTTACCGATCCCTAAGTCCAGGCTCTTACAGCTCCATAGAAGATTGTTTAGAGCTAGTAGAACAGTCAGAGAGATAACCAAATGATTACTATGCAATGTGATATGTGTTACAAAAGAAGCACGCACAAAATTTATGCTTGGGATGAGTGATGGCTTTAACCATGTCAAGAAGAAACACCAGGAATGATAATTTCCCAATGAGAAATTTTACTAAAATATTATTTCATTTCAACCCGAGACAAAGATTTTCTAAGCAGCATTAAAAAAGAACTGGATTGTGGTGACAGTTATGCAGTTCTATAAGTTTACTAATTTATAAATTTTCCGTTAAGAACAAAAAATCAAAAATGGACAAATTTCCTCAAAATTATGAATTTCTGTCTATCAAAAGTCACCATTAAAAAAAAAAGTGAAAAATGGGGGCCGGCCTGCCCAGTGGTACAGCGGTTTAGTTCATGCTTGGCAGCCCGGGGTTCGTGGATTCGGATCCCGTGCGCCTACTGACGCGCTGCTTGTCAAGCCATGCTGTGGTGGCGTCCCATATAAAGTAGAGGAAGATGGGCACGGATGTTAGCCCAGGGCCAGCAAAAAGAGGAGGATTGGCAACGGATGTTAGCGCCGGGCTGGTCTTCCTCACAAAAAAAAAAAAAAAAAAAAAAAAAAAGTGAAAAATGCAAGTCATGGACTGAAAAAAGATATTTGCAATCCATGTATTTGGCAAAGTGCTCCTATCCAGAATATATTAAAAACTCCCATAAATCAATAAAAGAAAGACAAATGACCCAATTAAAAAAGCAGACAAAATGCTTACATAGGTCCTTCACTAGAGATAATATCCAAATGGCCAATAAGCATATTAAAAGGTACTCAACCTCAGTACTCATTAGGTAAATGCAAATTATAAGCTCAGATGGATACCATTTTACTTCCACTAGAATGGGTAATATTAAAAATGCTAACAATCTTGAGTGTTGGTGAGGATGTAGAGGAACTGAAATTCTCATCCATTGCTGATAGGAGTGTAAATTGATCCACCCACTGGAAAACTGTTTGCATTATCTACCAAAACTAAGCTTATGTCTATTTTGTTACCCAAATATTCCACCCTTGGGTATATACCCAAGAGAAATGAATGTCTAGGTCAATAAAAAGATAAGTACAAAAATTTTCATAGTAGCTTAATCATAATAGCCCTAGACTAGAAACAATTTTAATGTTCATCAATAAGAAAGTAAGACCCATTAATAAAATGGAATTTTATAAATAAATAAAGAATGCTCCAGACATGAGGGCTCTCACAGATATTACGTTGAGTGAAGAAGGACAACACAAAAGGGTATACCCTGAATGATTCAATTTTTGTGCATTTCAAGAACAGGCAACACTAATTCACGGGGAGGGGTCAGAATAGTGGTTACCTCTGGGGGTACTGACTGGTAAGAGGCATGAGGGAACCTATGGCATGCTCGAAATAGTTCATAGCTTGATCTGGACAGTCGGTACATATGTGAGAAAATTTATTGGGCTCTACTCTGAAGATTAATGTACTCTAGGCAATGCACTGTACTATGTATATATATATATATATAATACACACACATATATCTTAAATTTGAATAAAAAGTACAAACATAAAATATAAAAAAAGAGGACTGAGACACAAAAGTATGTATTATGTATATACTCAGATACCATGACTTTTTTAAAAATTGAGGTATAATTTATGGAAATATAATTTATAGATCATAAAACTAACCCATGTTAAGTATACAATTCAATGATTCATAGTAAATTCATAGAGCTGTGTAACCATCACCACAATCCAATTTTTGAACATTTCTATCACCCCCCAAATTCCCTCAGGCCCATTTGCAGTCAATCCCTGCTCCTGTGCCCCCAGGCCCAGGCACCACTGATTTTCTTTCTGTCTCTATAGATTTGCCTTTTTTGGAAATTTCATATACCTGGAATCAAATATGTGGCCTTTTGTGTCCGGCTTCTTCCACGTAGCATAACGTTTTTGAAGTCCATCCATGTTGTAGGGTATGTCCGTATTTAGTTCCCTTGTGTTACTGAGTAATATTCCATTGTATGGATACACCACAGTTGGCTTGTATATTCACTAGTTGATGGACATGTGGATTATTTTTTTGCTATGATTTTTAAACATAAAGGTGATGCATTTTTCTCAACAAAACAAATCTTTCTTAGAGATTTTATTCTTTAAAGGAAAAAAGGACACCCCTACACGTCACCCTACTAAAACATAAAGAAAAAGAAAACTAAACTTTTCATTGAAAAAAGACCTAAATGATGGCTAGAAAATGTTACTACCTTATCTGCAGGCAGCATCTGCTCACTCACTTTAGCCCTGAGAAAATCTAGTGATGAGAAAGCTTGGGGCTGGAATAATGCAGGTGAAAACTAAGACTCCTTCTACACTTTGCTTTTTCCAGGGCCATCCCCTTGAATTTTCTACTGTAGTGTGTGAAATGGCAATGTGCAAGCAGGCACCAGACACTGACGTGAGCCTGGCAAATCCTTCTGCCAATTTCTTCTCATGTTCAAGTTCTTTTAGTGATTTACTACATTTTAAAGAAGAAAAGTACTAAACATACAGAATCAAAGACCATACAATTTTCAGCTGCGACAAGAGAAAAAAACAAACAGCTTATATTTTAAATTTGTAATGAGGAAAAAAAAGGCCCTTGTCAATTGCGCAAACAGCAAACTGTCTTGAGCACGGGTAGGGGCAGGAAAAATTAAATGAATTATTTATAAAAATTAGTTTTCAGCCTGTAACATTTCTTATAGCTATGAAATAAATGAGTAGGTTTACCAAAACTTTCTATTTAAAACTTTGTATGGGGGGCTGGCCCCAGGGGCCACTGGTTAAGTTCGGTGTGCTCCACTTTGGTGGCCTGGGTTCAGTTCCCAGTCACGGCGGACCCACACCACTCGCTGGTGGCCAGGCTGTGGTGGTGACCCACCTATGAAATAGAGGAAGATGGGCACAGATGTCGGCTCAGGGCCAATCTTCCTCAGCAAAACAAACAAACAAACAAAAAATCCCCCAGATAACATTCTATGGCATAAGATTGGTGAGTGATGGAATATTGAGTTCAGATTCAAGTCTTGGTTAAGTATTCTCTAGTTCTTTTACATTACTTTTTATTCTTGGTACTTTATTAATGAGCGTTTCTCCATACGCTGTTGCTCATGTATAGCTCAGAGCTGGGCTTAGTGACTTTTATACACGGATTGACTGACTTACTCTGGGACCTGAGAAGGAAAGAAAAATAAAAAGGCTTTGACAGCTGGCAGCTTGCAAGTAACATCTAGGCTGTGGAGAAAGCTGGGCTCCACAGAATATCAGCAATAATCTCACAGGGTCACTCTATGACCTTGGTGAAACAAGATCAAAAAAGGCGACTTCATCATGTCTAAATACACAGACCCCTGTGTGACCACAAAAATAACCAAACAGCTCCCCCTTCTGGCTAACACGAGCGGCTATTGCTTCTTTCCCAATGACAAGCAGCTCCACCTAGCATGCTCCTCCTGCCTCCTAGGAAAAAAAGATTAAGATACTCAACCATCACACTGTGTCCACTTCCCAACAGCACCCAGTCAAGACCAAATTTTCAGTTCTTTAAACTCTCCCCCAAACCATCCAACATCAGCCCAAATCCTGTAACGTCCCCCTGAGATGCCCCTGGTTCGTCATGGCGTGCTCTCCCTTCCTTGCTGGAGCAAGCTCATAAACCTAACTTCCTCTGATGCGTTGCTGGTGTCTTCAGCTGGCGGGCATCCACATGGGCATTATGTGAATAATAAGTGCCCGACATGCAAGCTTTACAGAACGTATTGTTTCGATCTCCTGACTCAGAGGAAAGCAGGGGAATGTCAGCAGCCATAGCTGCTATTTTCAAAAACAACAACAACTGTGGAGGCAAAGGAAGGAAGCTAGTGATATTTGTTTTACAGTCTAACTCTGAGGGTTGCTAAAGCAGGTAATAACCTATTTTAGTAACTTTACCCATGATCTGGTGTTACTGAAGTAAAAGTGATTAATCCCTTTCTTGTTCTGTGATGGAGATGATGGCTTTGCCCCCTCTCTGGTGAGACACACACACCCACACACGCGCACACAAGTAAACTGAAGTTCACATACAAATAGAAATTATTTTGACTTTAAGATATAAATATAAAAGTTCTTCAAATCTGCTTTTGAAATTAAGGAAAGGAAACACAAGGCTTTGCACAACAGCAATGACAATAATAAGCAGTGAGAGAAGGAGGACAACAAGCAAGAAAGAAGCTGAATAAACTTCAGTAGCAAATTAGACAAATGAGACACCAAAGGAGAGTGAAAGAAAGATGGAGAAAAGAAAAGAGAGAAGGAAATGAATGAGAAAGTAGGACAGAAAGAGACAAGGAAGAATATTAAAAAGCACAAAAGACAATGGAAAACACAGGGCAGAGTGGTCTCCTCCAGCAGGTTGCTGGGAATTTCTTTCTCTTCTTGTTTAGAAGGTGCGGTCTAGTCGGGTCCAGTGTGAACAGAGTAAGTGGACTATCGCTCTGCTCTACAGTGACATGAGCAAGTGATACACGATGATTTTCACTGTGGTGGAATTTAGCCCTGTGGGACCCTGGAGCTTTATTCCTTACCTCTCTACTGTCCTCTTCTCTATTTTTTTCACTGGCAAATACTTCTTAATTGTGTTGCTAACACTTCTGTCAGCCCCTGAAGGTAGGTCACCTAGAGGAATCTTATGCCGCAAACATCCCAAAATGTAAACCTTTCCCTGCCGCTGAAGTAGAAATGATAAAGTTAAGCATTTTTGCTTGTTTTCTTACTTTGTTTTGTTCTTTCCTGAATCTATTAACCTGAAGCATCCGGTAGAGAGGATTCGGAGGCAAAGGGGTGCTTCATATTTTATATTTTTCTTAGCTAAATCCTAAGGCATGCTAAGAATATTCCCCACTCTTTTATTTAACAAAGATTTGTGCTTAGGGTTTCTTAGTTGTAAGAAGGCCAATCAGTGTCACTAATTTTAAGAACACAGATCCCACTTTGGAACAGGAATTCCAATCTATTAGGATAGACTTACAATGTTATCTTTATTATGTATGCCCCCAAAATAAAACTGGTTAGCATTATTGGTAATCTAATGGCAAACTCAAATTTTTGTTAGCAGCTTTATTTTATTGAATGCTCATTTTTAGGCTTTGATCAGCACATATATTGGGTATTGTATCTTCTTTTTTGTGTATAAATCTAAAGAGATGTGAAATATTTTTTCATGCAAACAATAGCTGCTAACATGTACTACATATTTTTATTTTAATTATTTGTTGACTTTTCTTTTTTTTTTCATTGTTTGATATTTGTAGCATGGATTCCAGATGAGAAGGATACCTAATGGACACATTTGGGAGACAGAAAATCACCCTCAAATCTGATTTTGTAATGAGTTGGAATTGAGGAAGGGATCTATGCCAAAAAAGAGAGTGTTTATTGGATAAATCTATTTATTTTTACTAATTTATAAGTAAGAACCTTCATAGTATAACTAATAAATGGAATCATGATTTACTTTCTCCTTCTTTTTACATAATTTTGTGAAGATGAATACACGAGCAATTTGAACTAGAAATGACACAGCCCAAAACACCAAAATTCCTTCCAGGAATCTATTATGACATTCATTTTTTGAAAGCGCTCATCATAAAACCTGTCCTCCACCCTTAGAAGGTAGACGGGTGAATCTTTAGATCTCTAGACAAAGGTAAATGTGGTTCTCAATTTAAAAAAGAATAAGGACATCAAATCATAATTAATATTTATTCTCCTACTAAATTTCTGTAATTTTCTGATAAATAATGAATGATGTAGACTTATTTTCCCTGCAATTGGTGCTTGTGGCCCTCAAAAATACAATCAACTGCTAGGAATAAGAATTACAAAGTTGGTTAAATTTATTCCTAGGTATTCTACTCTTTTTGTTGCCATTGTAAATGGGATTGTATTTTATTTTATTTTTTTGGTAAGGAAGATTAAGCTTGAGCTAACATCCGTTGCCAATCCTCCTCTTTTTGCTGAGGAAGATTGACCCGGGGCTAACATCTGTGCTCATCTTCCTCTACTTTATATGTGGGATGCCTGCCACAGTATGGCTTATAAGTGGTATGTAGGTCTGTGCCCCAGATCCAAAACTGTGAACCCTGGGCCACTGAAGCAGATCATGTGAACTTAACCACTACACCACCGGGCTGGGATTGTATTCTTAATTTCTCTTTCTGCTATTTCATTATTAGTGTATAGAAACACAACTGATTTTTGTCTATTGCTTTTGTACTCTGCAACTTTACAATATTTGTTTATTATTTCTAATAGTTTTTTGGTGGATTCTTTAGGGTTTTCTAGAAGTGAAAGACCTGCACACTGAAAACTATAAAACATTGTTGAAAGAAACCAAAGAAGACACAAAGAAATGAAAAGATACTCCTTGCTGATGGATTAGAAGAATTAACATCATTAAAATGTCCATGCTCCTTAAAGCAATCTGCAGATTCAATGCAATCCCTATCAAAGTCTCAAAGACATTTTTCATGGGAATAGCACAAAAAATCCTAAAATTTATATGGAACAACAAAAGACCCCAAATAGCCAAAGCAATTCTGGAAAACAAAGAACAAAGCTGGAGGTATCACAATCCCAGACTTCAAAATATACTACAGAGTTATAGTTATCAAAACAGCACGGTACTGGTACAACAGTAGACACACAGATCAGTGGAACAGAATCATGAGCCCAGACACAAACCCAGACATCTCTGGACAGCTAATTTTTGACAAGGAAGCCAAGAATACACAATGGAGAAAGGAAAGTCTCTTTAGTAAATGGTGTTGGGAAAACTGGACAGACACTTGCAAAAGAATGAAAGTAGACCATTATCTTACACCACACACAGAAATTAACTCAAAATGGATTAAAGACTTGAATATAAGACCTGAAACCATAAAAATCCTAGAAGAAAACAGAGGCAGTATTCTCTTTAACATTGGTCTTAGCAGTATCTTTTTGAATGCCATGTCTCACCAGGCAAGGGAAACAAGAGAAAAAATAAACAAATGGAACTAAAAAGCTAAACTAAACATCAAACTAAAAAGCTTCTGCAGAGCAAAGGAAACCATCAACAAAATGAAAAGACTACCTAACAATTGGGACAAGATATTCACAAATCATATATCTGATAAGGGGTTAATATCCGACATATATAAAGAACTCATACAACTCAATGACAAATAAACAACCCAATTAAAAAATGAACAAAGGATTTGAACAGACATTTTTCCAAAGAAGATATGCAGATGGCCAATGGGCACACTAATTATTAGGGAAATGCAAATCAAAACTACAATAAGATATCACTTCATGCCCACCAGAATGGCTATAATTAAGACAAGAAACAACAAGTGTTGGAGAGGATGTGGAGAAAAGGGAACTCTCATATACTGTTGGTGGGAATGTAAACCAGTGCAGACACTATGGAAAACAGTATGGAGATTCCTCAAAAAATTAAGAATAGAAATACCATATGATCTGCCTATTCCACTTCTGGGTATTTATCCAAAGAACACAAAAACACTAATTCAAAAAGATATTTGTATCCCTATGTTCATTGCAGCATTATTCACAAGAACTAAGACTTGGAAACAACCTAAGTGCCCATCAACAGATGAATAGATAAAGAAGATGTGGTATATACACATAATGGAATACTACTCAGCCATAAAAAAGATGAAATCTTGCCACTCGAGGCAACATGGATGGACCTTGAGAGTATTATGCTAAGTGAAACAAGTCAGACAGAGAAAGCCAAATACTGTATGACTTCACTCATAAGTGGAAGATAAAAACAACAACAACAACAAACACATAGATATAGAGATTAGATTGGTGGTTACCAGAGGGGAAGGAGGGTGGGGGAAAAGCCAAAGGAGTAAAAGGGCACATGTGTATGGTGATGGATGATAATTAGTCTTTGGGTAGTCGACATGATGTGGTCTACACAGAAACTGAAATATCATGATGTATACCTGAAATTTATATAATGTTATAAACCAATGTTACCTCAAAAACAAATCAAAAAGTAATAAAAGAAAGAATATCAAAGTTGGATCTGATATACGAATACTTGAAAGAAAAGGTCCAGAAAATCTGTGGTATGATAGACTCAGAAACAGAGAAATTCCAAAGGAGCCAAAATAATGCCCATGTAATATTTCATTAAGTTGAGACATACAGAGTGGGAAGATTTCTCTATTTCCATGGGGCATTTGTGATAGTAAGAGCGTAGGGTGGGCAAACCAAGAGTGTGTTCTCTTTCTGGCTCTGTCACTAGCTTTTTCCCCCCGAGGGGCTGTGGTGATTTTAAAATCAGTTCCACTTGTGTGAGTAAAAAATTTAAAAATGAGACAAAAAATAACAGAGGAATATGTCAAAGTAGTTGCTCCAATCCAAGCAAGAAATCCAGAGCCGAAGGAGAGAACAGAACCTGGAGGATACAGACAAAGACTGTGGAAGCAGATGTGACAGGGCCGGCCTGGGGAGGTCTGGCTGAAGAAATCCTTACAGTGCTCTGCTCTGATTTCCTGCAGGCTCAAGGCAAGGAATTGGCCAGAGGGACACATGTGCACTTTGGAGGAGTAATATGACAGGAACGAACCTAAGAATGAAGGCAGGAGGAGCAAAGAGGCAAAACAAGAATGGAGAGGAATTTCTGGAGAAAGGAGGGTCTGCACACCACAGTGGGTGGTTGATAACCTGTTGAAATAATCTCACTGGGGGTTGATGACCTCAGGATGACTGAAGAATGAGAGGAGCGTCAGATGGAGGTGGGGGAGGAAAGAACCAATAGACCTTCTGTCACTTAACTTCTTTAGGTCCCAGAATGCTGGACTGTGAAGTGAAAGTTAATATTATGGTCCAAATGCAATAGTACATGAAAAAGCAGTTTGTAAAGGCCAAGCACAACAAATATCGGGTGTGTGGGACCATGCAGGAGAAAGAACACCGCCTTCAGGTCAGACAGACTTAACTCAAATCCTGCCCTGACTTTCGGGAGTTTAGCCTGAATTACTTAATCTCATTGACATTCTTCCTCTAATGCATACTTAGCACAGGTTAGATGCTGAATAAATATTTATTAGATGACTTAAAAAATAAAAAGCTCACAATGGTCAGTTATATGGGTAAACTGATGAGACGTAAAATATTCTGAGCTAAATTGTAAACCGATGTGAAACTGGGTCGGACCAGTTTGTCCTTGGCACGAAGGTATTATCCTCAATCTATATTTTCTGTCACTCTGCAGCCTGTCTTCAAGCAAAGAGACCAAAAAAGCAAAACCATAACTAAAGTCAGTATTCAGGGAGACTTGCAGGTCCCTCTGGATCAAAAGTCAGGCTTCACACTGTAGTTTATTTTTCCACTTCCCTTCCTTAATTATTTTGAAATTATTACTTTCTTGCAAGCTGCAATTAATATCCATTTATGCTTTTACTTACTTTCCTTGTCTGGGATGTGCTGATGTTTTCTTTCCCAGAGGTGATTCATTTCTTTTTAGCTTTGTCTGCATAAATTTAGCTCTTTCAACGGTTCAGTTTGAAATTCTCATTCTCTTAACACAACGTTGTCAACCTCGAGTTTTTCCCTTTTATCATATTCTCAAACATTTTTTCTTCTACATTTATACTGTTTTTGGACCTACTCTGAAAGCAAGACCTCTTGACCAAACGATGCATTCTCATCCTACTTTATACCTTTGATGTGCACTTTAGTAGACTTGTTTTCATTTTGAATGACATGCTGATGCAGCAACGAGGCAAAAATGCACTGTGCCGTATATATAGTAAATTACTCCAAGATCACTGTAGTAGGAAGAGTTGTTGAAAGGTTCTATCTTTTTCTGTTGATTTTTAGCTTTTAAGAGAACTGGTGAAGTGGCTGCATTGAAAGGAAATGATACTTGGCTTCATTTGTAAATGGCTAATTTTTGCACAATACCTTTGGAAATCAGTTTCTATCACTGGGCTATTTAGTGCCCTGAATGCCATGAGCACGAATTCCCAGAGGTATCTGGACCATATACAATCAGTGGTTTGAGTAACACTCCAAATGACAGGAGAGTACATACATTTTTAAAAGTTCACTGTATCATTAGTGGCAAATGCCTTTTTATAATATTAAAACATTACAAAATATTTTTTTCTTTCATTAAATTAAAGAGCAGTCCCAGAGATACTTAATCGACAATTTTTTTTACTGAACTGTGGTTCCACCTGAGTGCTAATGTGAAGGGGTCCCAGTTATAAAGGTTTGGAGCTAAAGTATTTTATCTCTAGGAGGTTCTCATGTAACACTATCTCTCATTCCCTTTGGTCATATAGAATCAATAAAGAACTACAATGTAGGAAATTATAGCAAAGCATAAATTGTCGTTATGCATTATTATGGACACAAAAGATGCATATTATAGCAAATTTATTTGTGATTTCAGATGGCTGCCATTAAGTTATGTTGGATACAGTACAAGCCAAATAGATGGGAATGCTGGGAGTATAGTTGAAATTGATACAAATTACTAGTGATCTGTATTACTGGAATGGATGCTCAGATTGAAACCACTGCAAGAGAGGGTGAGGCATGGTAGGATACACGTTGTGCCAAAAGTAACTACTTTTTTCATGGGAAGCCTTGATTGAGATTCCATTTTGATTTCATGAAACTCATTCAGTTTCTTGATTCAGGTAAATTTCTTTTTTTTCAAATTTTCCTAATTCCATTTTAAACCTCTACTGTAATAATCACAGTTATGCATCAGGCATTTTTAACCCATGGTTTCCTAGGTAGTATCTTTTCTGATGGTGGGTAGGCCAAAAGGATGGGGCCAATTTCCCAAGCTGCCTCCAAGTGGTTTGCAGAAAGACGATCTCACTGGTGATTAGGTTATATTTGCATTACCAGAAAATTCCACTGGCTAGTTCCTACCCTTCATGTCTTAATTTATATGCCACTTTTATGAAGTTTCTTCTGGATCTTTTAGATTGGGCTAGGTGTTCCAGCTATGACCTTCCTTAATATTTGGGAATTCATATCTTATTGCACTCATGATTTTATAATGTAGTTGCTGGTTTAATTATCTTGTTCTCCCACTTGAATTGGAAACTCTGTGAGGTTGGTGACTGTTCAGATCTTGTTCAATTTGTATCAACAGCCTTCAGGACAAAATTGGCACGTAGTGGACACTCAGTGGATTTGTTGAATGCCTAAGTAAATGAACAACCATGGAAACTTATCGATAATCTTATTTTGTATTTAGTTATGCACAATTTCTCTGTCCTTTTATGCTATCAAGCATTTATAGGTATGCACTGGGTCTTATTCATCTCTGCATCCTTTATAATATCTAATATAATGCTTCATACAAAGCAGATGCAGAAGTATCTGCCAAAAGAATGGGCTGATACTCAATAATCACTATTATGTTGCAAAGGCAATGGGCTAACTTCCAAGGGGCCATATTTGTGGTTCCTGCTCTGGCAGAAACTATCTGTCCTTTGGGATTAAAAACTTAGTTCTTCCTTGCAGTAGAGTGCTCTTTTGATTAGATGAGGTCCAAATCCTTGTCACAAACTAAAGAAGCCTGGTTGACATCTGTAAGGATAGCACATGAGGTGATATTAAAGAAGAGTTCAGATTAATAGCCTAGTGAAAACAAGTTGTGATCAGTCTTTTCTACAAGAAAGAAACAATGGGTCACTATCTCTCACCCCAACTTGTCACTTCCCATCATCGTTTGTCATCATGTTAAAGACAGTTTGATTCTAGAGATGATAAAGATAGGGTTTTAATTCAGGCTGAGCAATATATGAACCTATATTCTTATGGAGAGTTTTCAAATATTAAAGCCATTTTATGGTAATTTAAAAATTAAGTCAGATTGAAATTTATATCAATATCTATATCTAAAAAATACATATTTTAATACATGTATTTTGTAGATTAAAATTATATAGCTTGTAACATATATATACTTTATTTATATAGTCATGAGAGAGAGATAAAACAAGGGCTTTATCGTCTAATGTACAACATTCATTTCTTAATGAATAATTATAACCAATATTATAGGCATTTGTCATTTACTTTTACTTCTCACAAATTTTATTTAAAGTTACTTTATTCTTGATAATAAGCTCCACTGTACTAACACATTCTGTGAAACCAGTCATCAAGCCAAGAGATGAGACTGAAAGAGTTTAGACTTTACCCCATAATATCAAGAATGATAGCAATATAATAATATCTGAACTCTAGCAATATTTTTTTGAAAATTGGCATCGAGAAAAATCATTTTAGAATATTTTACCCTCTGGTTTTCAAATAGCTCCCTGGAGAAAATAAATATTACCTTCTTATGAGAGATCTTCCAAACTTGCATTGTTGGCTGCACTGCAAAAACTATGGCTGCATTGTTAAAAATCTTCTCCTGATTTTGTCAGCACATCATTAATTTGCTATTAAACTACCTGCTTTACAAAGCTTATTTTGTAGCACGGCATGGTTCTTTCTCTCCTTAGTGATCTCAGGAGACAACAAATTACTATGTAAGATAACGAATGACTAGAACTTGGCAGATATAATATTTCTGTTGTTTTCCCTGTTTCCATTGAGATGCTGTCAATCTCTAACAGTGTTATAAACAGATGGCTAATTGTTGCAAAGCTATGTATTGTTAATGCAGAAACTTGCCTACTTCTTGGTAACATATGGTTTAAAAAATAATCTTACAGCACTTATAAGGATAATGCAAACCCAGGACTAGTTCTAAAAAATGGGAGGGCATTCTGAGTAATTTGTGAGTTTACATTTTATCTTATATTCTCTTAAGGATGGAATTTGGTTTCTGAAGAGATAAAGAAGAGTTTGGATATAACCCTGTGTTGTAGTTTGCTAGGGTTGCTGAAACAAATTACCACAAACTGGGTGGTTTAAAACAAGAGAAATTTATTCTCTCACAGTTCTGGAGGCTAGAAGTCCAAAATCAGGGTGTCAGCATAGCAATGATCTCTCTCTGAAGGCTCTAGGGGAGAATCTTTCCTTGCCTCTTCCTAGCTTCTTGTGGTTGCCAGCAATGCTCGCTGCTCCTTGTATTGTAGATACATCATCCTAGTCTCTGCCTCTGTCCTCATATGGAAAGGACACTCCCTGAGTGCCTGTGTCCAAATTTCCCTCTTCTTATAAAGACACACTTGTTGGATTAGGGCCCCCCCATTCCACTATGACCTTAATTTGATTACATCTGCAGTTTCCAAATAAGTACATGTTCACAGGTTCCAGGGATAAGGAATTCAACATATCTTTTTAGGGGGTGCTATTTAACCTATACACCCAAGAACTTGTTAAAATACTCTTCAATAACACCCAGTTTCTTCTTAGTGGGGCTCTTTTGCTGTAAGAAAACAGAAGCATCAACACTGGAAAGCCCTCATTTCCATGTTGGAAGTATTTTCGTTTTGATTAAAGCCTATTCTTTGTCCTTGAAAGCAATACCAAATCCAGTTCAACATACCAGCGTCAGAAATGAGTACAAAGTTGATTTCTTAAAATATCATACTGTGTAGTTAGAACTGGAAAGATTTCTCAGAGTACAGTCTCTGAAGGGAATCAATATTGTCCATGTTCTTGCTGTGACTCACATGACTTAAATGTTAATAATAGGCACAATAATTGTCTGCCCTGGAAGGAATTCACCGTTGCTTGAGTGTAATTTGTATGAGAGATATACACTCAGTTTAGAGATTCACTGATTTTTCTAGTACTCTTGTTACCGAACGCAAACACGTGTTCGTTTACCTGCCGCACAGTAGGGCCAATAACTGAAATGTCAGGCTTGTGGCAAGGAAAGAGGGTTTATTACTATTGAAAGGCAGCCAGACAGGGAGGTGGGAGTTAGAACTTAGATCCACCTCCTCGAAGGGAAAAAAGGTAGGGTTTTTTATCTGGGGTTTTAGGTAGGGGAGGGGGAACATGTGGCCTTGCTGGTTGGTGCCTTCCCACAAGACTGCGTTTGGCCTTGAAGACTGAATCTTGACGTCTGGACCTTGAATTTCTGGGGAAGACAGCTCACTCATATACTAAGGAGGGACAGAAAGACCTGGTTAGTTTTAAACAATAGTTGATTTTGCTGAATATGTACAGCTGCAGTTAGCAAAGCTTATCTCAAAGTTTTTTGCTCTAGGGAAAATTTTTTAACCTCTCCATTTCTTGGTTCCACTCTGTCTGGCTTTTCTCTACTGAAGTTTTATTGCAGTATGTCGGAGTTCTACTTCTGAACTTTAGCCTCTAAATGGTAGGTGTGCTTTGCTTCTTGGAGGCAAATATCCATATCAATTTTTAGAATCCCTGCTCTCAATTAACATCAAGCATCAACCGAGAGCAGAACTTCTTCCCATGACGTCAAGTTCTTGGCCATTTGATGTCTGGCAAATTCTGATCCTACAAAACCAACTCTACTCAATAATCTAGTTCTAATAGCTGTCAGGTTCCTTTGATAATATGATCGGTGAGAATTTAGAGTCATATTCATACTAACTTTATAAAAATGCAAAAGACTTTCAAAGTAAGTGAATAGCATTTGAAACCTTTTGCAAACAGCAATGTAATATGCTCTCTAAATAATGTGATATTTAGACACCTGAATCTTTTAACCTTAAAGGACATGAGAGAGAATCCATTTTAAGACTGAATTTTAAACACAGTAAACAATAACATTAACAGGGATCTTACACAGATACAAGGGTAATAACGCCATATATTGGAAAAACAACTGTTCAATTTAGCTTACATCAGAAATACAGGAAACATCCCTCTTTACCCTTACATAATTTTATTTTGGCTGCAAACTTTAAGTAAATTATTCAAGCTAAAAAGTGATGACAAACATACTAAGCCACTCAGTGGTTGGCCAACCTCTTTTCAGGTCCCCCATTAGCAGCTGAAATGCTCCTGGAATTAGTCTGGCCTAAGCCCTAGGCTTGTTTTTTTTAAAAGGTTTTTCAGGTGATTCCAACATGCAGTCAAGGTTAAGAACCATGGTTGAACAGGAGGCGGCAGCCGAGTGGGCCAGTTGAAGAATTGAGCAAAGTACCAGGTTATGTCTTGATTTAGCAAGAAAAAGCATTTATCTTGGTGATCCAGATGGTTTCCTGGACCTCAAACTATCAAGTAGAGTTTGGATATTAGGCAGAGAAAGTAATTCTTTATTTAGGTTGGGAGATCTTCTCCCAGGGACTTTAGACTCGAGAGGCAGTTTCACTTCTGTGGGAGCGTCACCGTCCATGTGGAAAGGGCAATGCCATTGTTAGAAAGGGGACATGTTCACATCCACATGGGCAGGACCTCTTTTCAAACACTAGAGACCCAACATTTTATGTTGTCTCCAGCAGACTGTGACTGTCACATTGTTGGAGGGCTGGGCATTGGTCGGTGTTTCATTTTTTTATCCTTTTCTTTCCAAGGAAAGCCAAGTCGTACTGCAAAAGGAATATTGACGGCAAAAGGGGATTTTTATATAGCAATCTGAGTAGTTACTGTTAATCAAAGCCGAGAGTAAGTAAAAGCTTTAAGAAAGCAAGGATTGGGGGAGACGGCGTGAAGCAAAGATACCAATCAGAGCTTTAAAAGTCTTGGTTTTAGAAAGAAGAGACACCTGACAGCAGAAGTAACCTCTTGATGGGAGATTTCTTCCACTTAAGTGCAGGGTCGTAAGCCATGCAGGGACACAAACTGGCCTATACCAGTCAGCCCCTAGGGAAGCCGAAAGCCAGAATATTTTCTCTTTCTTCCTACTGTTTTCAGTCTATTCTCCTTCCCCCAGACACAATTAAGTCTCCACCAGGACTTCTACCTGCCAACTAGAGTGTGGGTTGACATCACACTCTAACAGAGTGTGTCTAATAGAAATATGATGTGAACCACATATGTAATTTAAAATTCTCTAGTACTCACATTAAAAAAGTCAAAAGAAACAGATTAATTTAAATATTTTATTTAGCTCCATATATCCAAAAATTACTATTTCAACATGTTAACAGTTATTAATGAGCTATTTAACATTGTCTTTTTTGTACTATATCTTTGAAATCTTGTGTGTACTTATGCTTACAGCATGTCTCAACTTGGCCCTTTCATTATAATGGAAAAGAACTGATTAATAGTTAGGTTCCATCCAATTTACAGTTGAAAAGGTATATTCACATGCCCATGTTGTTTCCAATAGACTTAAAAGTCTTCCAATAAGTGAACTAAGTATCAGTTTTTAAATTTAAATTAATTAAACTACAATAAAAATTTAATTCCTCTGTCACAACCACCCCATTCTGAGTACTCAACATGTGCTAACAGCTACCATACTGGACCATTGGACAGGACCTGCCTAGATTGTACCACGTACCTGGTCCTGAGAGAATAACACCATAGGAGTGGCTGGGGATTTTTATATTTTCTAAATGTCCTGTGTATACAGTTGGTGCTGTGATCACCTTGTGTGTCTTATTAAAAAGTAGGAGTTGTATGGGCTATACTCCTAAGAAGCACAGTCTAAATCGTTGTTTTGATTTCTCTCTGACCCTTGTGTCTCTTTTTCAATGGGTTCAGTACTCAGAGTGTAACTGCGGGCCCTCCAGGACCAGTTCAACTGACCCCATCTTATCAACAGAGTAATTAAAAGTGGTTTTTCAGGAACCGAGACCCCTTGTCCAGTTCAGGCCAGTGGAGACCACCACCCCATCAACTGGACCTGTGTAAATGCTTGATAAGTGACCTTTTCGACGTCAAGGTGCTAAAAACTCCACCCTCAGACCATGGTAAGGCTGCCATTTTGTGAACATGCGTCCTACGAAGAGCCATGAAGCTTGACTACACTTGCGCAGATCATCAATTACCTACCCTCTCCTCACCTCCAATCATCTATCTCCACACTTTAGACCGCCCTGCCCTTCATCCCCTAAATTGTGCCCCAAGCCCTGAATTGGGGAGACAGATCTGAGGGCACACGCCTCGTCTCCTTGCAGATCAATCTAGCAATAAAGCTGATACTGTAATAATTGGCTTTTTTATGTACATTGAGCAAGAGAACCCCAATTTTGTGTGGTAACAAGAGTGCAGAGGGTTATGATGAATTATCAACCTTGAAATCCTTATAAAGTTAAAAAAATGCAATAACACCTCTGCTTTCAAAAAACAAGCAATCTTCATTTTCAATATATTTACTCTTTCACTGTACATGGAGTTTATATTGCTCTGCTTCAAGGTGAAATAAGGGCTACTCTTCTCCACCCATACTCCACTTTCCCTCAGTAAGAGGAAGCATATTTGTACTTTAGGAATCATAAATATAACAATTAGCCAGTAAAACAGCCAAATTGATCTGGGGGTAGTGATACAAGCTATCAAAACATAAACATCTTGACAGTGTGTATAATTAATCTAAACGATCTTTGATTTTCCATTTGCACCAAGCTTGAATTATTCTCTTTGAATTTCAAATGCCTTTTGGAAAACAGTGAGCCAATTCTTCTACAAATTTTTTTTAGGTTTTCTTAAAGTAGCTTCCATAGTCTTAAAATCTTATTACTCTAAGTCAAACCTGGCAACTCTCGATCACTTTTAAGCACAAACATGTTCAATAATATGTCAAAATGTGTAGGGTACAGTGTTTTGAGTCTTTGATATCAGGAAGCACTTTGTACAACCAGATGCTTAATCAATGCAAGTCCGAATTAATCATAAAAAAGAAAAAGAAAGAAATATTCAAAGAGATAAGATCATCAACTTAAACCAACAGCTAAAAAAGCCTGTCAAATTTTATGGCAAATGATTCATCCAGAAAATAATCATGTTAGATTTCAGATCATCAAATGATTGTGCCAAACTGGATTCTAGTGCTCACAGTGCAAAGCTGCTTAACTAAACAGAAATATCACATATACTCAAGCTTCTAATTTGGATTCCACTACATTAGAATTTGTGAAAATTCAGAGAAGGGTTGGGTTGAAATTTACTTGAGATTTGCTAAGAGAATAAATAAACAAGATTTCAAAAGCAGTGGTTAATCTACTGAAGAAAACAAGCTATTGTTAAGGATTTAAAGCACATTACTTTCTGCTAATGTACAAATGGGTCTTCTCTTTGCTTTAAAATAGGCCCTTTAAGACATTTCTTTAGTAACAGTTCTAGCCATGTTTTTGAATTAAGCCTACAATTGAAGTCAATAAACCTGCATTTCTTTCCAAATAGTACTTCAGTGATTCCTAATTCAGACTAGCCTCCTCCCCAATTGATCTTCACTACTGAGTTATGATTGAATATAAACAAAGTGTGACAGTCCTGGAGAGTGCTGGAGCTACTTAGATACTTCAGAAAATAAGTGACATTAGTAGACAACGAACGGAAGCAAGAGGTGGGGGTGGATCAGCCTTACTACCATCTGTGACTCATAAAGGCACTTTAATGACAAGTCCTTTCTTCCTGGAGAATTTAAATGTGACATATGAAGTACAATACTCCATCTGTGAGCCATCTTTTTATTTTTTCCTAGTCTTATTTGAACTTCTGTTTAAAGGGGTGGCAGTAGGTGGGGGAAGAAAAGAAAAGCAAAGAGAAGATGACAGCAGCAAATTCTTAGTCTCATAATATAATACCAAAATTGTCTACGTTTCAGTCAAAAATTACTCATAATACCAAGAACCAGGAAGATCTCAAACTGAGTGAAAAAAAGAAAATCAATAGATACCAACACCGAGACGACAGAGATGTTAGAATTATCTGGTAGAGGTTTTAAAGCACCCATTCTAACAATGCTTCAATAAGCAATTATGAACATGCTTGAAATCAATGAAAAAATAGAAAGTCTCAGCAAAAAAAAAAAAGTGACCCATAAGAAAGCCATTCTGTAGGCTACTCAGTCTCAAATTAGAGTATCAAAATTTTAATTTTATTGTATCTGAAATTTTGTTGAGTCAACATTAAGGAGAAATCTAGAGAAAGAAGTGTAGCCATGTGTTTTGTTCCATCTAATGATGCTGCTAAATCACTCATAAATCGAGTCATAACTTCTCCTAACAAATTTTTTAAATGATACAGAAAATTTATCATTCACACCTCCTCCATAATTTTAGTTTGCAAATGGGAAGAGTGGAGAGACACTGATAAAAAGTATGTTTCTAGTGCAACATTTAACAGTTAAGGTCGTGGGGATACAACTAGGAGAACTGGTGACAAGTGTGGAGATGCTCCTCTGAAGAGTTCTGCTCTGTTATATTAATTAACTAATTAATTCACCAATTAATGCTTCAGAAAGTGCAGCCTTGTGACACCAACCTGAAGACCATGAGCTTGTGCACACTTCTCTTCACCCTGCAGTTTTTGGAGTTAGCAAAGAGGCTAACTGAAAAGACTAAAAATTAAGACCACAATGTGGACATTTTCAAGAAACTATATTTTGGGACCCAAGCCAGGATAAGTAGTTCTTATATCACCTATATTTGCAGCTACGCTACCACCAAGGATTACAGCGAATGATATATTTCATGCTGAGGTATATTTTCAGGAAAAGGTTAAATTGTTCTCCATATACTCCCTTAAAATGTCAGAGAAATCTTTTATTATTTTTGAAGGATTTTTGTTAAAAGTGATTGAAAATAGAAACATTTCTTTGTTACTTAAGTAAGGGTTAATTTTGAATGGCTAAAATGTTGCCTATTTCCAGAAAACTATCTTCCCCAACGATACCTAATAATGAAGTTGCTACTGCAGGCTTAAGTAGCCCGGGGTGTGACTCCGCACATCTCACCACGGTTGACTCTTCTATGGTTTGTTTGTATCCATTTCTCCTGCATGTCTAGAACAACGCCAAACATATGCTGGAAACACAAGGGACTCAAGTGGAAGTGATGACACACATTTTACTTGCCTTCCTATGACAGAAATGGGGTGAGATGGGGATCCAGAGTACAGGTATGCAAGCGTAGAGAGCAGCTTGCTCAGGAGCTGCCCACACTGATGGAGCAGGCAAGAGAACCGATTTCCTTGGATGCTTCTATTGTACAACTAGGTGTCCTGTGGATCCTTAACAAAACAAAGATTATGATTTATTCCGAATTTGCTGGTCTTACATTGATAACGCTGCTGTGTAGGATATTTGATGACAAGACCACCTCAGAAGGGGACAGTCAGAAACACAATCTTGATCCCTGTTCAGCAAAGAATAGTTGTGGTGAATCAGATTATCTTCTCCGAGAGTTTAAATTCCTAAGCATTACCTCAAAGATGATTAATTTGTTTTCCCCCTACAAACACCAAAGCTGAGAAATCAAACTACTCAATCTGTTGGTATATTAACATTCATAATTGTGTTTATTGAAACACATGGTCATTTACTTGATGAAAATGTAACATTGGCTTTGAGATATTTTCATCTGTGCAGATAGTCATAATGATATGACTATATTATGCTAATGGTCACTTTGCAAAAATGCAAGTTATAAAATGGCAACATTTTGTTGCCATTTTTCCAGTAGAATCTCAATGATATATTAAATCAATCATATTTACTATACTTCTAGGAGAAATTTTATTGAACAATTATCATCCTGATTTAATATACTTTTCAGAAGATTTAGCTGGAGGCTGACATGACTGATGTGATTCACGATCTTGAATATGGGGATGTTTAAGGCTCTTTTGACTCTTATTGCATTATTTTTGAAAGATAAACAAAATCAAAATTTCCTCCAAACTGGCAACAATACAGTTATTCATTTATAGATTTAGCCTTTTTAATATGAATCATGAATCCTTAAATTCTATGAATTTTTGTTCCCTGGTACTTAAGCTTTCTCTATTTTCCTGTAATTTGGAATCATTTCAGGAAATTAGATATTCATTTATGTTTTCTTACCATTAAATAAAGTTTGAAGCCCAAATGTCTTTTAGAATCCAGACAAGCCAAATTTTCAGTAGAAAAAGATATTTGAAATGGAACTGAAATATTTAAGTATAAGTATAAAACTTTGTTTAAATGGCTAAAACTATTCTTTTTCTCTTGTTCTCAGAGTGGAATATAGTTACAGCAGTAATTAAATTAAAACTAACACTATTATTAACACAGATATGTAGAAATAAATATAGCATTCTGTGTTATCATCTAGATTGCTTTCCTTCCATCTGAGAACTGGTTGTACTATTTTATGTATCTGTAACAAGTTGTCTTTATCAAAATTATCAAAATTCTATTCAAAATCTCTAAGACTAATTGCTTATGTTTGTTTTATTCCTCATGAAGTACAGGGAAAATGCTCTCCCCTACTTAAAAGATTGCCACTTAGTAGCTTATGACCTTTGGTAAATTATTTCACCTGGATGTTAAGTTCCTTCTCTGTAAAGTTGGAGTAATCATACATCTACCTGTCATGGTGTGAAGAGCAAATGGCTATGCATGTAAAACTCCCAGCACAGTGTGTGGCACATGTGAAGTGAAAAATAAGTTTCTTTTTAGTAATAATAAAAAATTCATGGCAAATTTGACTAATTGAGCTGTGTATTAAAGTTTTTAATTTCTGAACTACAGTTATGATTTAAAGTAATCTGTCTTGTTAAATGTGTGATGTTTTAGTGATTTTAAGATTGATGACTTTTCAAATAGAGTTCACATCATTGTATGGATTAGTAAGGATTTCTATTTTTTATACATCATCGAAGCCAAATACTTGAAAATACATAATTTATCAACACATAAAAATTCCATTTTTATCTCATATTTATGTATGAATATCCTTTTTGTAGTCTTCAAAATTTTAGATGATTTGAAACATTCTTGCTTCAATTTGAATCATTCCCATTTGGGACTTGCTCCACCAATCTCCTAGTCAAAACCTGGATGATGGCATACAGTTCAATACGGGAAATATTTTTAGTTAACCTTTTTCAGGTACATAATGGTTTTTAGCTAAAGCAATTGCCATGAACTCTGCCCACATTTTCTAGGTCCACCCATTCAAATCTTCAAGCAGTGCCTGCATATCCTGTATTCCTCATGTCAAAGAGCACGGAATGATCATACCTTTGTGAAATAGGGAGCATAGAACTTTTCTGCAAAGCAGTCTATGAAGCTTTCCATGTTTTGCCTTGAATTGTTAATTGCCTTTGTAGGTGGGAAGTCTCTTTACGACTGAGGCCTCAGTCCTGTTCTTTCCCTTGCAGTAGGTGCTCATGAAATTTTATCTAGTCAATTCTCACATAAAGGACATGCTTTGTATGCTGACAAATGGCTGAATGAAGACACAAGTTCTGCTGAATGCTAAGATTATCTGTTGATAATTATTTCTCTCAGTATTCTCAAAGATCCAGCTATTGAAAAATACCCCAACATACAACTTTTTCTCTTGTCATTATATGGATTCAGAAAGCAAAGCCAAGAGATGAGGCAATTTCCTGAACAATCAGGCAAGGAAAATGGCTTCAATACTTCAGTTTGCCTCTTTGCCTCACTTTAAGATGCTGCTTGTGTGTGTGTGTGTGTGTGTGTGTGTGTGTGTGTGTGTGTGTGTGTGAAAACTTGCTAAGGTTTTGATTATATTGATGACTTTAAAACTGGTACATATATATGTATATTTTGACAATTTGCTCAAGGAATCTTTGCTGAAGGCCTAATTGAATTTGAAGTCTTAGGTAGTGCTATTTTTATTTATTATACCATGAGTTCAACTAGATGACATTAAAAAACTTGACAAGTAATTTTTCTGAGTTCAAGCCTCAGATAGTATCTCTCACAAAGTCATGGGGCTTAATCTCCCACTGATACTGGAGAACATTTATGATACTACCTTCCGATCATCCAAGCCAAGGATCTAGAGATTTGATCTGAATACCTCTTCCATCTTCCCGTTCCTTTCTATCCTCACTCATTGCTTTGCTCTTGGATTACAGCCTTCATCTGATCTCCATTCAAGTCATCCTCTCCACTGTGACCAGAGTAGTTTTTCTTAAACACAAATTAGCCCATAGTCCTCCCCTACTTAAAATCCTTCAATTCCTCACAAGAGCTTTTAGGATGAAGTTCCAAACTCCTTAGCTTAACACACAAAACCCTTTGGGTAAGACCCATGTCTTACCTTCTCCCTCGATCTCTCCCTCCAAGCACTTTCACAGAGGTAGATGGAAATGCTTGTAGTAACTCAGACACTCCCTACTATTAGACAGGCTCCTTCCTGTGCCCTGGACTAGTGGTTCTCAACCTGGGGGTGGGGGGTGGCATTCCAGGCGATATTTGGCAATGTCAGAAGACATTGGTTGTCACACTGGCACCTCATGGACAGAGGCCAGGGATGTTGATAACATCCTATATTGCACAGCGTAGCTCCTCATGACAAAGAATTATCCTGTCCAAAATGCCAAGGATGAGAAACCCTGCCCTGGACCAACCTTTATGTCTTTACCCACTTTCTCCTACTCTTCATTTAAGACTCAGCTCAAGAGTTGCTGTCTCTGGAAACACTCCTTTCATACCACCTGGTCTCATTTTGACTCACCTCTTCAGTCCTTAATTACTACCCTGTAGACCCCATTGCCGCAACTCCTACAGAGTTACTGTTCTTGTTATCTTCTTTTATCCCCTGTAGATTTAAGAATACTTTGGAATATAATCATTGGAATATATTAGGTGCCCAACAAACGTTTTACTGATTACACAAACGAATAAAGATAATTAGAGCAAACTGGCCTATCCATGGAAGTCAATGGCAGGGTTGTGACAGGTTTGAATCCCTTTTAGCTATGTTTACTTATAAAATGCCTTTGTCCCAGGGCAGAACTTTCACATATTTAGAAATTCTAAGTGGAAAAAATTAAGACATTATTAAAACAAATTAATTTTGGGGTTATGACTAGGTACTGATTTTTCTAAAGTTTCAATTTTATGTTGAAAACAGGACAACTGTAAATGTGAATAATGGGCAGCTTGAAGTGTAAATGATGGACCACAGCTTCATCCAAGGCTAAATATTACTATTCATTTATTTACAAAATACCTACCAGTGCCTACTATATGTCAGGTACCATGCCAGTGCTGGAATATGATGATGAGCAAAAAGGCCTGTGCCTGCCCTCATGGAGCTACATTCGAGTGGGAAAGACAAACAATCTGGTGATGTCATACATGTAGAATTACGAACAGTGATAATTACTCTGAAGAGAGGGAAAGGTGCTAGACCTTATAAGGGGTGGGGAAGGGTGTGGCTGATCTATCTTAGAGAGTGAGCAGGGCTTCCAGAGAGTAACACTGTGGGAGCTGATTTCAGATGGGGAAGGACGTGCCGGGTAGGGAAGAAATGTAACAGGCGGGAGAAGAGTTTACACCAAAGCCTGAGGTGGGAGTGCGCCTGGCATGTTCTAGGAACTGAGAGAAGATCAGTGTGGCTGAAATTCTGGGAAGGCTGGGAGGGTATGGGGCTGGGAAGGTGGGCAGGGCCTTTTTAGGTAATGTTAAATGTTTAGGATTTTTTGGGGGCAGGGGAAGAAGACTAGCCCTGAGCTATCATCCGTTGCCAATCCTCCTCTTTTTTGCTGAGGAAAACTGGCCCTGGGCTAACATCCGTGCCCATCTTCCTCTACTTTATATGGGACAATGCCACAGCATGGCTTGACAAGTGATGCGTCTGTCCGCGCCCAGGATCCGAACCAGCGAAACCCAGACCACTGAAATGGAGTGCGCAAACTTAACCGCTACCCCACGGGGCTGGCCCCAAATGTTTAGGACTTTTGACTAAAAACATTTGGAGGAGCCCTTACCATGTGTGGTCACTCCTAATACGAAAGTTCAAAATAATGTCATTTGAGATATACTTTGTTAAAATAAACAAAAAATAACTATTGGAACAATTAAATCTTCCCAGATTGCTTTTTAGATTGGAATCATGCATAATTGTATTAATTTCCTAGGGCTACCGTAACAAATGACCATAGACTTAGTGGCTTAAAGTAATAGAAATGTATTTTCTCATAGCTCCTGAGGCTAGAAATCAGAAACCAAGGTGTCAGAGGCCACACTCCCTCTGAAGGCTCTAGGGGAAAATGCTCCTTGCCTCTTCCACCTTCTGGTGGCTCCTGGCATTCTTTGACTTGCGGCAGCATAGCTTCAATTTCTGCCTCCCTCTTCACATGTGTCTCCACATGGCCTTCTTCTCTGTGTCTTTGTATGTCAAATCTCTCTCTCCTTTCTCTTATAAGGACACCAGTCATTGGATTGAGGGTAGACCCTAAATCCAGGAAGAGCTCATCCCAAGATCCTTAACTACATCTGCAAAGACCCTATTTCCAAATAAGGTCACATTCACAGGTACCGGGCTTTAAGACTTGGACATATCTTTTTTGGGGGACACAATTCAAGCCACTAAAATAATGTTTATTTCAAGCAAGTTATTGGACTTGAGAGTTACTGCTGTATTATTTCCTAGAGTAGTATATCAATTCTCCTCATCCATTCACCACCACAATTGAGAAGAGCTGTACAGGGAGGCAAGATTAGACTGGTTACCCGATGTGGGTCTCATCCTGGCTGGGCTGCTATATGCTGTGTGACACTTAACCCTGGTGAGCCTCATTTCCTTATCCTTAACGTGGGGGTTACACTTGATCTCTACATATAATACACCTCTGAACCTTTCTTCTGTAATTTCATGACTCTCTTCATGGCTCTGCTTACTTTTTCTTGCCCATGCTGACTCTTTGGCTTCTGGTCCTTCTGCTCTAAAATACCTGCATCCTTCTCCTCTGGGCCAGTGAGGAGGGTGGCAGGGTCCTCCTTGCCCTACGTAGCTGGATTCCTACTCCAAGTCCCATTTGGTCATCTCTAGCCTGTGGCTCACCAAATCCTTGCATACAGATAAATATTTTTATAGGCTATTTTGAGGAGCGGAACAGTACGGCATCTGGGGCAAGTCTTTTCCTGTCCTTGTTAGAGGATCAGCTCCAGGTAGAGTTAGTTTGACACTTGCAGTTAAAGAAGCACGAGATGGTTAGAAGGAGGTGTGAGCAAGCAGAGAGAAAAGTCTCTGATTCAGCTGAATTATAATGAAAACAAGCATCTCTGTAGAGTTCAGGAGAAACATAAATGAACAACACTAAAATGTTGTTGAGATAAGCTAAAACGCTTACTAACTCAACAGCAGCGTCATTAGCCAAAGTCTGGTGTAACATAACACAGATGCAGACTGAAAAGAGGATAGGAGGGATGCCTATTGTATCTATTTATCATCAAAAGTAGTTAGAATTCCAACTACTGGTAATGTTAGGTTTCCTAGTGAAAGTGATTATCTCTCCCTATATCTGGGGTTTGGGTTCATGCAGTCATTAATCTCTGCTGGCGTTAATGAGGGCCTCAAATGTGGGAGACGGATCCTTTCAGTCATGGTAGGTGTCTGTGAAAGACCCAGAAACATTAATCTGGCAGTGCACCAAAGGGAAAGAAATAATTGAAAAGGACACATAAAGGGAGAAGAAAGACAACTATTAAAAAGTTGAATTCTGGTAGAATTACGAGGATATTTTTACAACAGTCAATGTATTTTTAGATGGTTTCCTTCATAAACCCCAACACAAAATGCATCACAGAAAAGTACAAAAGAGCAATAGTCCTTTTTATGAGATTCTCTTCAGAGAAAAAGAAAAAGAAGATTTAGCCAGCAGCAGGAATTTGTTCCACCTGGCTCTAAATGGAAATCACTTTTAAAGCAGTTAGGGAAAAATTTAGCCGGGTTCCCAAACAATATAACATGTTCAGAGCAAAGGCAGATTCATGGAGCTTCCACCAGCAAATCATTATTCTTGCACTGTGAGGGGGCGGGTGCATTGTTCCCAGTTACAGGAAAGCCAGGGACAAAGAACATGACAGTCAGGAGAAGAGCTAAAGAGACTTGATTTGTAGATTATATTGATTTACTAGTGTGAAAGGAAAAAGTAATCCATATCCAATCTTTCAATTTTTCTTTGAAGGATCTTTCAGATGTGGACCTTCCTCTCCATGACTTCTGAATGTGTCTTCACACAGTCCCTTACTCATCGCTCAGCTGCACTGCCATCACAGCCCCCTAGGTCCCCAGCTGGTGTGCCAGATATTTGTCTATGGCACTTAGCACCATTCCTACCTCCGTTGATGCTCTAGCACAAGGACTGGCGGTGTGGGAATGTGTTTCCCCAAATCCCTTGCCATTTTAGATTCTACCAGTGAGAAGCCCCTGTGTGAGATTTGGAAGGTGGAAAAGAAGTACATGCGTGGGCAGTGGTCTAGACGTGTGCGTTTGGGCACATCCAAGGTTTGGCCACAGTCTCTAGAAGTTCTCTTATGGATGCTGCAGACAGCTGTAACCATTGCTGGCAGTTTCCTGCAATTCCTGATCTGGGGGGCAGAAGCAGCGTCTAATTCCTTGGTGGCCAGGGGAGAAGCTAAGGAGACAGCAGTGGTCTTCCTTGGCCTCAGTTATTCCAGCCTTTCCATCATTTGTGTAAACATCTAAGGCTCTACATTAGGTCCCTTCCTCCTTGGAGTATCTAGAGTAGGTTCTAGTTTTCTGACTGATTCAGCTGTGTCCTGAAGTTGATTCTCTCTCCACTGCCCAGAAATCACCTGGCACAGCTCCTTGTTTCACAGATGAGGTCCAGAGAGACTAAGTGACTTGCTCAAGGTCACTCAGCCACTTAATTATAGAACCAAGCCAAGAATCCCTCTCTCCGAACTTCCTGGCTGGCACTGATTTTTACTGTATCACACGTCTCTGGATTATAGGCCATCTCCTAATGTCCTCGCATCCTTTTATATACCACATTTCATTGTATCTATGATGTCACTTTATAATTGCTTTATGAAGAAACTAAGGAAAACACCACCAAATAAACTAACTTGATACATTTTGTCACTTAAAAATTGTATACTTATTGAAAGAACTTAGATACACTCACTGAAAACTTTGAAAAAATACACTTATTTAAAAAATAAATTTTATTCTCATTGAGAGAACTCTTTTGACTTGATTCTATGTAAACTTTTAAAATCATTTTCACATATACATAAAAAAGAAAACACAAGCAAATAAATGATTAAGATATTTCTGAAACTTCTTTCACCTTGCGTCTGACTCTTTGAATTATGTTTTAACTGAGTCATCAATGTCCTTTTTTTGAAATATAAGTTTTAAAATATAAATCTCTATGCCATCAAAAGATAAGGTGATGCAATATTTCTGAAACAAATCTATTAAGCAACTACAATGCTTTAGTGCTGGGCTCTTAAGCCACTCTGTGATGACACAGAGCTAGACTCCTTTTCTGACTCTTGCTTCCAATGTGTTGTTAAACACATCCCATGCTCCATCTGACCTATCCTCTCCCAAAACAACTGGTTCCTAGGGATAATAAGAGTGCTCCATTATTGTCTCTGGAATTTTCTTGCAAGAAGCTGACATGCATTCTGCAGGCTTTGATGTTCACATGCATGTACCACATCACAACTGCCACCTGGCTGAAAATGACTGTAAAATGTCACTGAATCTGAGATGCATCCCAATTTCAGAAATATTACATCATGAAAACTTGTGTGTCACAAAATTTGTCAGATCCTATTTTAAGTTCTCTTTCTTTGGTATGTATGTATTTTCATGGCATATAATTTTTTTTAGTGTCCGAGAATACAAGCATAAGGGTAGATTGTTAAGATATCATTTTTCCTTAAGCTGAAACTTATGCCTGTGTATTCATAACCCTGTTGTTTTAAAGGAATTTATTATTAATTTAATGTCTATAATGCATAACGTCTATAGCTTTAATTCATGTTTGTATCTAGTAGGCGTTTATTGTTCTCATACCACCAGGCATAGTTGCATCTGGAGAGATTCATCTCATACTTAGCAAGAATTCCTCGACCTTCTTGAAGGCCCAAACATTTCTGTGATATCTATGTATATATGGTAAGGCTATGACAATGGAACTGGCAAAATCTTGTTTTATTTGAAGAAAATAAGTCAGAAAGAAATTTAGTTCTTAAAGGGATATACTCGCCATCTCTGCTATTTTTCCCAGAAAATGGGCTCATGCTCTGCTTATTCATAACCAGTACCTGCTTCTCAAACATTTGGCTGAGCAGAAAACATAGCCTAGCTGTCAAAAGGAGGTTGCTGATCTGAGAGCACATTATAGGAGATGAAATAATGCATAAAGAGCATGGCGCCCGGTAGATGCGTCTGCACCTGCTGTTCAGTCTTCAATTTTCTTCCCTCCAACCAATTACATGGTCTGCCCAGTGCCTGGCAAATAGTAGGCAATCAATTAATGATGATTTCCTTCTATCTCCCAGTCTTGCTCCAAAGTTCGAGCAGGGCAAATATTTGGGCTGAAATGACTTTTTCTTCTTTACAGCTTGTCTACGGTTCTGAAGAAGGTGGGAACTCCAAGTCACCCACAATCTGAGATTCATACATTTGTTGAATGCCCTCAGGGGAAGCAAGATTCATCCTAGTGTGTTTCGACTTGAACGGGTACCTGGGCTCTTTTGGCCCGATGTTTTTATGGAGATGCACTTCTGGATCAGTGCGGCTCCAGTACTCTAGGAAAATTTCTGAGGGAAGGCAGATGCGAGACTTCTACAGGGAGTCCACGGGGTTCCCCAGAGTCCTGTGTGTGGCGCCTGTGAGCCTCTACTTCACTGGGAGCCACGTGGCCACTGTAGCTGCTCTGTATTTCCCACCAGATTCAGGCCAGGTGCCCCAGGCATCATTCAGACCATTGTGGGCTTGTTCTAATTGTTACTGTGGAAAGGACCTTAGGATTCCTGCAAATTGACCATTTGCTGTTCTAATTTTTCTTGTATACACATCATCTAACACTGGAAGGCAGTATAGTAGAGTGGTCATGATATGTTTGGGCTTTTGAGTCAGACAGACAAGTTCCAATCCTGGCTCTGTTACCTAGAGTTATGTGACCTTGATCAATCTACTTAACACATCAGTTTTATCATTTGTAAAATGGGAAAAATGCCTATTTCATGGGGTTTTTGTGAGGATTGAATGAGGTATGTATATAAAGTGCTTGGCACATAGTAAGCACCAAACAAAGACAGCTATTATCATTGACTGACACGACATTTTAAGACTCCTAATTCAGCATCATTAGCTCATCTGTCTTATTGACACTTAATCAAGACTATTTCTAAAGTGTGAGCCCATATTAATTTCCCAGAAACTCAATTGTCTACTTCAGTTCATTTTCTTTAACCAAACTGAAACTAACTCCTGTGGCATGATTGATTTTGCCAGAGTGATTCTGCATATCCTAAGCAAGATCTTTCCATCTGCTGCTCAACCCCATCTGTTCTTGCCTCCAGCTGATCCAATTTCATATCCAGTTGGTAGAGGGCCACCTGAAAAAAAACTTCATTATGTTCTGATGTCCTGAAGAAACCTTGAGAAAAATTTAGCATAGAGAGTGAGTTCGGTCACTTGGACACACTAAAGCCTCAGTAAATTATTTTAGAGGAAATGGGGAATTTGCCACATGGTGCTGTTGGTAGTGGTGAAATTAAATCAAAGTCATATTAGAAAAAATTATAAAAACTCGTGCCTAGCAGAGTGTCGAGCACATCACAAAGTCACGGACTGACTTTATTTTTTTACATTAGAAAATTATGATACTTTAGATGATTAGAGAAACCAGGACATTTAAGACTTTAATTACTCCTTCACAAAATGTGCTCTGGATGGCATTAATATGAGCTGAAGCATCGGTGAGCGTTTATGAGGACAGGGATGTTTTTTCTGTGTGGTGTAGTAGCATAGTGCAGCAACAGCAGCATTGAGCATCACCCCAAAACAATTTGCTTTTTGCTTATTACATCCCAGATGTTGTGATAAGCACTTTGCCTTTATTACCTTCATCTGTTTCATCAAATTAAGATTCCATTTATTACATGATGCCCAACATTTTATGTGCCACTTCCCCCCCCCCAAATGGACATAGCACTGATTTTAAGAATCATCCCAATTAAAATGAGAAATGTGCGTGTGTCGTAAAATGGAAGAATACAGTAATCCATGATTCCTTACATCACCTCTATGAGGCTCATTTTACAAGTGAGGAAATTGAAGTTTAGAGATAGTAAATGAAATGCCTAAGCCCACCCAGCTAGGACACATGGTAACCTGGACTTGAATCCAGTTTCATCTGTTCCCTAAAATCTGTATTAACCTTGTGCATCAATGGCCTGGCTCTGCAGTGAGTGTGACTCTGTAGGACATGAGTAACAGTGAGCAAAGCTCTAGAATGCATCTATGCTCCCAGTGCTCTACCTAGAAAGCACATCCTCATACCTGAAAGGGGTATACTTGACTCACTCATTTCTCCTCTCTCTTTCAACTTTTTTCCCTCATTCATCAATGACCTAAGTCAAGACACTTCCTTTTTCACATGAATCCCTTCTCTTCCCCCTGTATGGATCATCTGTCTTGAAAGCACAGGTCACATCAGAAACCATAAGAATAGTTGGACAGGTGCTTTCTTTAAGGAAATCTTCCCCATCCCCTTTACTTTCCAGTAACAGAAACACACTTTATCTTCAATTAAATAAATGATGGATTTAATCCAAGGAGGCATTTGGTTACTTGCCTTGGCCTGAGGACAACTGTCAGCAACCTCCCCAGCAATTTTCCCTCATCCTTTCTTATTCATCTTCTTTCACTCCTTGGGCTCTGTGAGGATACAGCCAGCAATACAGAAGCTATCTATTTTTTTTCTTTTCCTGTGGATCTAAGATCCCCAAACTCTCAACCCAAAGCTGGAGAGAAAAAATTCCCAAATGTTAATAACATATTTAATCATTTTACAAATCTCTCTCCTCCACTAAATACACAGAGGTTAGCACTTAAGAAGTTACACAAGCTAATTTGTGTAGTAAATCTAGTGGCCCACTCTATTTAGAGTAAATATTCATGTATTCAACAAATAGTTATTGAGCACCTACTGTGTGCCAAGCTCTGTGCTAAGCATGCTACATTTATTGTGTACAATTTACACAACCACCTGATAAGTTTTTTTCCCTAGGGATTGAGAAAGTGATGCGGCCACAGAGGGCTTGCCCAGATTCAGAGGAAAGTCAGGTTGATTCAGAAGCTCATGCTCCGTCTACTTCCCCACCAAGGATGGGGCAAATGAAGGAAACATTTGGTACCAGGATATTTTTCATCAATACTAAGTGATTACTGAAGATGTTACTGACAAAAACTTCAGCCCTTAAAATTTATTCAGTTTTAACTTAAAGGACATGTCTATTTAATGATATATTTTTTAAATTTCTTCATAAGACTATAATGATGGTTGAAAGAACCAACTGGATTCATTAAATTTTACTCTAATGGGAAATTCTTGCTGGTTATATCATTTAGTGATTTGGGTTTGAGGTCTTATTGATATCTCTGATAAAATATTAGAAGGAAACTTTGGAGTACAACACCAAATGGTTGTTTTAGAGTCATCAGATTTGAATTTGACATGTCAATGATCACATGCAGATTGTAGGCTATAGGCTTTTAGTTTCCATTATCTGGCCAATATTAAACAGTAAATTAAGAGAAAATTCTTGGTCGCAAGCAAATTGATTGGTTGAGGCATAAGGGAATCTTTAAGTTAAACTAATGTCAAACAGAATGCAGAATTCTATAATTACTCCAATTATAGAATCAGAATTACGGATGCCTAACAATTGGATAAGTTACAGGATTATAACATCACTTACAAATTTTAAATCTTTGTTTAACTAGATCTTATGATTTCCATTTGTATTCCTTTTGCTATTTTATTAGAAATCTCAGGCAAAAAGTCTAATTAATTCTTTCCTATTACTATTAAAACATTTTCTTAGCTTTGGTCTTTCTCTCAATCCATCCCGCACATGACTGCCATTTTGTTCTTTGTGGAACTCATTATACTATATTCCAGCTTGTAAACCTTCCATGGCTTTCCAATGCCTGGCTGATAGGAGAATGCCTACAACTTCTTGGCCTGACGTGAATTGTTCCTTGTAACCTGGCCTCAAGTTTCTTCTACTGCTCCGCTACAAAAACAAGGAACTCAAATGAAAAATGGCTGCCTTCAAAATGGCTGAAGTCAAAAGGGTACTGTGTAAAAACTTTGCCTTCCTAGACCTTTTCTCATATTTTACATCCCACCTTCAGTACCTCCCTCAATATCATCTGTCCAGAAAAACCTTCTTGGCCTCCCCAGTCTAGAGAGATTACTGCAGGATTATAACATCACTTACTCAGAGCAGTCTTTACCTCTTGCTTAGTGGCTATCATCTCCTCTTGACCTTTTGCATATATGTTTTCTCCTTTCAGTTGGATGATAAACACCTTGTGAAAGATATTATGCCTGTGTTTTCACATAGTAAGTACACAATATCTATTGCTTACTCTATCCCAGCAAAAGTTTTATAGCCCTTTATGATGCTCATATTAAAATTTATTAAAGATGATTATCACACTTCAGAATTTTCTTCCTGAGTAACAATAATCCTAGTTTCTCCTTTCAAAACACACTTTTACAATAATTAATAATTCTATTCATAGCTTTATTATAAAATTTCTTAAAGTTCTACCCAACTATACTAATTTTAAGTTGTGAAGCAAAGTGTTAGATACAATTATAATATGAAACACATCAACTGAGTGAAGTGAAAGGACTTGTTTCAATAAATTGTTGGGTCAATACTCCATTAACAATCAACCTAATGCTGCTAAGAACACTCATCAAAAGCACTGTGAGTATATCTACACACTGCAAAAACCCACAGAGGCAAAAATGGATATATTGTTTGCCTCTTTTTATTTTCTTTTAACAACTGAAATGGAAATGAGAATTATTTTTGTTTCAAAGCATAAAAGTAAATATTACTATTGAATCTCAATATTCTTAATGCTTTTTAAAAAATAAAAGATTAGGGGAATATTAGGTTCAGATTAGATTCTTCAAGCAGAATTTCACCTTCAGTACAATCTGCAGCAAGTGAATTTACAAGTCCTTTGTACATGCTGTAAAATTACTTTACTTCCCATAACTTAAATCTGACATTTCCTGAGCTCACCTTAAGCAAAATTTCCTTCTCTGTCTGCCTTTCCCTTTATGGAAAGTGCTGGGTGGCCATTACGGGATCCTGTGACACACTTCCCTTGTTTCTGTTCTCCCCCAAGCAATTACCAACAGCTCTCATTTTCAGACATTGCATGGCCAGCCATTTACTTCTTACTTCCTCATATTAATTAGAGGCTTTGTAATTTAAAAAAAAAAAGGAAGAAGCTAGTAAGAAGGAGCTTTTTGTGATACCGTGTTTTGAGACAAATCTTCCAAGTATTAATAATCTTACCATTCTATGTCCAAATATGACAAAAGTGAAGTCCAGGAAAATAATGGTCTAAGGGCATCCACAGTTACCTTTTGTGGTATTCACACTCGTGCTATAGACATACCTCAACTCTCTCCTTCTAACATGAGACTTAATAATAGGCATCATCTCCTTAGTGCTTCATTTGTGTGGTAAGTAGGGCTATAAACTATGAGGAAATTCTACTGTATCTCCCTCCACCCATCTACACACACTCACACTCAAATGGGTCATGGAAAAAGCTAGAGAGACTTAATAGTTTCCTAGGACTTCTCCATCATGACCAGGCTAGAGAGTTAGGTTTCTGGGTCTGTATCTTAACAGACGTATGGCCTCCCTCTGTAGTATTGGAACACAATGAGAAAGAAAGAAATTCTATTTTCTGCCCTCCCTCTGTAGTATTGGAACACAATGAGAAAGGAAGAAATTCTATTCTCTGTTTAATCTCAAACACAAGCTTAAGAATTCTAGGAATTTGAAAGGCATTTTTTCAGTCTTTTGAATAAAGAAGAGACTATGCAGTCAAACCTCTAAAGGCTTCACCAAGCCCCTCAAAGTGAATTTCTGCTAAATAGAATCTTGAGACACTAAACACAGAATGTTGGCACGCAGAAAGCCTGGGTATTGAATGAAAGGTTTGCTGGTTTATGTAGATAAGCCATCCCCAGACACCTTCCGAATGCCTTGATGTTTGCTAGAAAGACAACACAAACCTCAGTCACGCCAGGGAGTCAGTAAAACATCCTTCTTATATTGAGTTATTTGCTGCCGTATTTATTTTTCTTTTTAAGTGTAACGATTGTTGGATTTTACAAATTAATATCAAAATGTCAAAATAACTGGAAGAGAACTTTGCTACTTCACTTCCGTTTTGTGAGTTTTTAGCCATGCCGGTATTTTCTTTGTTTTAAGCCATTCACCTATGTGAACACTCTACGGCTTCAGTGATTTTTCAGCCCTTGCTTGCAAGTAATTGGTATTGATTTTGCAGTTTAGTTGTAACGTGTTTAGTTCCTAAAAGAAATCTAACTGTACTCCTTTCATCCTCTAGTCCCCAGAAGAAAATCATATTTATAAGTTCAGTGCAAATGGGTGGTGTTATCCAACTTCCTTAGGCTAAAACTAGGGGTGCTGAGTTTCTTCAGGGTGTGCGGCTTCATACCTGAAATGTGGCGGTATGTTTTAAGCTCCCCATTATTTCAATTCAGTGTGCTGATACACGAAGTATGGTGGGTAGTGTTAACACTCCTTATGCTAGAGGAGTAAACAGCGTAGGAATCTCGTTTAAGAGCAAGGCCCTAGGGAGAGACAAGGAATAAGTCTACCTCTTAAATCTCCACATTTCAACCGGGTGGGTCATTAACAACATTGGCACTAATGGCTTTTAGCAGCAGGGCAGCTTGTTGATTACAATTGAGTTTCTTGCAATTGCGGCTGCGGAAGGAAGGGGCAAGAACTGAAGTCTCCCTCAGAGGCAGAAAACTGGGGGAACACGAACGAGTTCAAGGTAGAAGAGAAAAAAAAAGTGAAATGTATAAGCCTGGGGGAAAATGGACCCACCATTTTCCATAATAGTTAAAGACGCAAGCATATGAGCAGACTGTATGAACAGAGGGAGTCAAATATACAGTTTGGAAAGCTGTGGATTATCGTGAAACAAGCTTTCCATCCAGAATCAGCTTGAGAAGATGGTACCTACTGTAGAAGATAAAGTGTCCTTCTGCTAAAATAATATTTTCTATACTAAACTTCGTCTCTTAGAGAGGTGACACATAGTCAATAAGAATAGAGCAGTAAAATAGTTAAATTTACATATCATTACTTTTCATAAGAATAAGCCAAAAAGAAAAATCCCTCACAGTTTAAATGACAGCCATATATTTGACCGAAAATGTTGTCTTTGTGATATTCTATAAATCCCATTGACAATCATCAGCATTAAACTTGGAAACACCCATTTGGTGTCCGCTTAGGGAAGGAGCGGAACGTCAATGATCAGAGCACAATTCCTTACGGGAGTATTAACAATGCAGCTTTATCAGTCCCAGACAGTGAACACAGCTGATGTGGGTAAGTAGGGTGGATAAGAGTGTGAGATGTACTGTCATTATATATGGACATTCTGGAACAATCTGATAGGCTGGTGAAATATACAATACTCTAAAAACATACCTAGAAGTCAGATTAAAAATTTCAGTGGAAACTTCCAATGATATTACTTCCAACAGGGTAGGATTATATAAAATAGACTCTTTTTGGATTTATTCATGGGGATTTAGTCACTAAAACACTAAGAGCACCTTGTTATAAAGCAGTTTTCCTCATGAGGATTTTTAATATGTACCAAATGTGCTAAACTAACACACATATATGCCCTTCTGGATATACGCAACATCTCCATGTTTTTATCGCCTTTATAGAAGACTTGAAAGAACTGTCTAAAATTCCTTTCTCCACTTCTTTACAACTCATTCATTCTGTGTGTGTGTGTGTATTTGTGTGCGCGCGCACATGTGCGGTGAAGATGGGAATATAAAATATAAAGAATCCATTCACTGTGCAGCATATTCCAGTCTGTCTTCCTTGCCCACGACTCCACAAAACTTGCACAAATCAGACCATAGAGGACTTCCATGTTTCTAAATGTAGGGGATTCCCCAGCTGGAACAATTGGGCACTTTTTTCTTTTTCAAACACTTTCCATTCTTGGCTTATGTGGTAAATTCCTGATTTTCTTCCTTTTTCACTGCCAACTCCTACTTAATCTATTCTTCCCCCAACCAAGTACATGTTTTTTGTTTTTTTTTTTAGCATAGATTAGATCATTTCACTCCTTCAAAAACTTTCCAATAGTCTTCAATAGCCTTCCATTGCACCCAGAATAAAATTCAAATTCGTCATAATTTCCAATAAAGTTCTGCTGGATCGAGCCCCTGCCCACCTTCACAATTGCATCCTGATTCACTCTCACTATGCCTGACCACCCTGCCTGCCTTCCTCCTATTTCTCTTCAGCCATTTCCATCTTCAAGGCCTTTTCCTTTGCAGTTTAATTTGTCTGAAAAGTACTCCCCTCCCACCGCCCCCTATTCTTCACATCTCTGGATCATTCTTGGCATTCGAGTCTCGGCTCACAAGTTCTCTCCTCTGAAAGTCCTTCTCCAGAGCCCCCCTCTCGTGTCTGCCTTGCCCCCCTCTTGTATTTATTTCTTTCATAGCACTTACCACATTCAGTAAATATGTTTTATGTGTTTATCATTTATTATTTTTTCCTCCACTACAATGTATATACCATGAACATAAGGAACATGTCAATTTTGTCCACTTCTACCTTTCCAGGGAATAAAACATTGCTAGACACAAAGTAGGCACTCAATACATATTTTTTGAATAAATAAATCAGTTATTAACAAAATTCAAGGCCTGACAAACATATAATTTGACCTAAAAAATTTCCAATGAATTGCCACCTCAAAGATTTGTCTATCCTGAGAAGATATTTCCCATACCATTTACTCTTCTTAAAAATTAATTTTTGAGTAATTATTATAGTCACATTGTTTTAAAATATAGTGAGAATTCTTCATCTTCCTGTCCCACATCTGTCCAGTCACCATATACTCCACCTGCCACAGTGACTGCTCCCATTAGTGTCGTTGGTATCTGTGTATCCCTCCAGGGTTTTTAAGCATATTCAAACATACATGAACATATGTTGTTTTCCCTCATTTTCACAAAATGGTAATATGCTGTACATATTGATCTGCACACTCTTTTTCCAGTCAACAGTCTATTTTGGAAATATTTCCACATTAGTACATAAGAGCTTACTATAAAGTTCAGCAATTAAGGATGTGCAACATTGCCATAAGGAGAGACAAACACATCAATGAGACAGATAGTTCCAGGAGTAACTCACAGGTATACGGTCAACAGGTCTTCAACAAAGGTGCCTAAGGAATTCACTAGGGTGGGGGAAGTAATTTTAAGTTTTTCCATAAATGTTTCTGAAATAACTGAATAACTTTATGGAAAAAAAAGAATTTTGGTCCCTAGCTCACACCATATACAAAAATTATTTAAAATGAATCAGTAATCTACATCTGAAAGCTAAAATTATAAAACTTTTGGAAGAAAACAGGAGAATATCATTGAGACTTTGGGGAGGCAAAGAGTTTTTAGATAATACAGATAAAGCAGTAATTGCAAAAGAAAAAAATGTCAAATTGGACTTCATCAAAATCGAAAAGTTCTCCTCATCAAAATATGCCACTAAGAAAATAGACAGGCACAGACTGACAGAAAACAAGTCATTCATATACAAATATCAAAGGACTGTGATATAAAAAAGTACTTATATAACTCAATAATGAACAACAAAAAATAGACAAATGACTTGAACAGATTTAACAAAGAAAGCAGTCTGTAAGCACAAAAAGGTCTCAGCATCATTAGTCATTAAGCAAATACAAATTAAAACCACAATGACATACCACAGCATACCCACCAGTATGGATAAAATTAAAATTAAAGTGCTGACTACAACAAATGTTGGTAAGGGTAGAGCAAGTGAAACTACATTCTTTTGCTGGTGGATATGTAAATCGACAGAGCCCCTTTGGAAAACTGTTTAGCAGTTTCTTATAAATTTAAAATATACCTACCTTACGATGCAGCAATTCCACTCCTAGGTGGAACTGAAAAAAATAGGTCTACCAAAAGATTTATACAAGAATGTTCATAGCAGCTTTATTCATAATAGTAAAAAACTTGAAATATCCCAAATGCCCATTAGTTGGAAAATAGATGAATAAATTGAGGTATATTTATTCAGTGGAATACTACTCAGCAACATGGAGAAAGTTCCAAAGTCATGTGATGAGGCAAAAACCCAGACCTCAGAGTACATTCTGTTTTACCCTATTTATATACAATTCTGGGACAGGTGAAACTGATCTGGGTTGATAGAAATCAGATCAGCGGTTTCCTTTGGGTTGCAACACGGTGATAGTCTGGGAAGAGGCATGAGGGAAATTTCTAGGCTGATGGAAATGTTCTATTATCATGTGAGGGGTGTGAAGGACACAGGTGTGTCAGAGCTTATCAAACTGTATGTTCAAAGTCTGCATCTAACCACGTGAAAATTTTACCTCAATAAAAATAAAATATTTTAAAGTATAAAATAATAATATAGCTAAAATTTAAATGAAAGGGAATTACTTTAAAAAATGAGGATCACGATCTGGAATACAGAGCTCATGATTTGGTTGGGGCTGGAGAAAGGAAGATAAAATGGAATGGGCATTGGCCTGGAGACCCCTTCAGTGGGGTCGCGGGAGACGAAGGGAGGAGGATGGCGCCATCAGGAAGGAACACGAAATCTAAAGTCCTGCATTTCAAATCCGACCTTTTTTCCAGTGCTGGAACAGTCTACAGCAAAACTGGAGGAGCTAGTACTATCTATCTGAGACTGAATTCTTTCCCCCTTATATCACTAATGAGGTTTGTGTCTTTCCTTGCTTTCTCACCTCTATGATTAAAATTCTATGGTGACCTTTAAGTTTAAATACTCCTTCTTTTATCCGGAAATTGAATTAACCAGAACTTCATCTAAAGCTTAAATTACCTGTAAACAAAATTGCTCTGTAGAACAGAGCAAGAAATGCAGCAAGAAACTGGATTCAGTGACTCCAGAATGCTAGGAAAATAGAGGGGAGTTCTGCTCGACCTAACATTTACGGAATGTACCTTGAAGGGTATTATTTTAATAACAAGCTACCTTCTCTTCCTTCCCTTTCTCTGAAAGTAGGAATAATAACTATAAATAAGAAAATGACAGAGTCTCCCAAGAAAGTGAGATTTGCTCTCATTTAGCCTTTAAGTCATCTTGTTAATTGCTTTTTTTTTAAAGGCTGGAAAATGAAACTTAATAAAGGAAAAGGATTATAATTAACCATTGGGAAAAATACACACAAACTTAGAAGTAGCATTGTTAAATTTTTTTGAGGGAAAAGGCAGGGATAAAACTAGAATTGCAGTTTTTATAGCAATGGAGAAAGCATCTCCCTTTGACAGTGGCTCCACCTAATACTTCCAAATTACACCGCTGTCCGCATCTCCCAACAGACTCTGTGCTCTTTCAGCACACTCAAAGAAGGCACAGCCAGCGTGACTGCGCTGGGCATCCATCACTTCGGATTCGTTAAGTCAGTCTTCTAAGACTGATCACTGCCCTTCTCTCTAAGGCAAAGCAAATGTGATCAATTATTGTGCCTGTTCCCTTGTTGGTAAGCGATTAGCTTCCGCAAATCTTGGAATAGGGTAGAATTGCATACAAATTATATTAGCAGAACTAATGTGCTTCTGATTGAAGACTGTCTGTTAATGGATATTTCAAAGAAGAAGGGGCCTTATCAATTAACATAGGCCGTGAGAGACGGAGCCTTGAGGAAATGAGACCAATACTACAAGAAAGCAGCAATTTAAGAGGATGATACTGCATAAAACAGGGATACTCACTCTTACCACAGAACAATAATATTATTCCTCTTTGTTAAAAAACATATCAACAGATTTAAGGTATACATTTAAGTGGGAATAAGGGATTTAAAAAAATTTAATGAAAAATTTTATAACTACCAAATGTATAGTGCTATAATAAATCCCCATATACCCATCATTTAGAGTCATAACTATCAAGATTTTGCCACATTTGCTTCATTTTTTTCCTTTGCTGAAGATTTTTAAAGCAACTCCCAGAAGCATGTAACCTCATGCCTAAATACTTTAGTAGCCATTTCTAAAAGCACAGACACACACTCACAAAATAACAGTGGTATTATCCCACCAATGTATTAACAATAATGTCTTTGCATCTTGCCCGGTTCGTATTAAAAATTTTTAATTGTTTCACAAATATCTTTTTCATAGTTGATATGTTCAAATTAAGATCCAAATATTATATTTGTTGTGTCCTGTTTTTTTTTTTTTAATCTATAGCAGTCCTTCTCTCTCCTCCTTCCTTTTTCCTTATGCCATTAACTGTTGGCAGAAACTGTGTCACTTGTCCTATAAATTGCCCCTCCTTCTAGATTTCTGTTTGTTTCATTTAACTATTTCTTCTCCCCTCTACTTCCTTTCCTTGGAAATTATCAAATCAGGCTCAGTTAGATTCAGGTTCAACTTTTTGACAGGACTACGTCGTGGAAGCTGCGGTGTGCTTTATGTTACATTTCATCAGGAGGGAAACAAGTCCTGGTTTTCTTGCTTTTATTCATAATGAAAACCTGGTCCCTCTGTTGTCTAGTTCTCCCTCAGTTTTTAAACTTATGAGTTCAATCACCAATGACCATGACCTGAATCAGTTATTTCATTAACATTGCAAAATAGTGACTTTCTAATACTATCATTTCTTCTATAATTACTAACTGTAATATTTCTGTAAAAAAGAGTTTTTCCTCATCAGTTGACTATTTTAATTTCTAGAAAATATAGTTCTTTCAAAGACATGATAAATACTTATTTTTTTCTTTTAATTATTAATTTTCAGAGCAAGCAGTTGGTACCCTCATAATTTCCAAAGGGTTGTTGAAAAAGCATTTCTAAGCATAAACTAAACTATATGCTAACCATCTCCATTATTTTTTATGTTCTAGTTCAAGGCCCAAATTTCCTATGAAGTGTTTCTGGAATAATTCCAGTCTCAAATGCTTTTCTTTACTCTTTTTTCCTATGAGATTTATGTAGTCTGTCCATTTCACATTATATTAGAGTATATGAAAATTTTAATAAATAAAATAATCAGTTTGAAACATCACTCTCATAACAGGCTAGACTTTTCCCATCATCATCCCAACAGATTGCCTCCCTGCCCCCACCCCCAGGCATCTGTACCAGGCAGGACTGCCCATGATTCACTGGAATCCTTAAGATGACAAAGATACTGCCTACTCTGAGGAAAAATGTTTTTGGGAAGAAATTTTTTTAAGGGGATCTGAAATACCATTGCTTATGCCAGTGCATTAGACAATATTAGTGAAACAGATCATTCTGTTTCTGCATAAAACCCCTTTAACTTTTTCACTAGAAATTAAGCACAAGCCACAACATAATTTATCAATGCAGTAGTTGGGGTCTGAGAGTATGTGAGCACAAGAGAATGTATCTAGAGTGTGTCTCTGTGAAAATAAGATTAAGAACTGTTGAAAGAGAGTACCAGTTAGCTCTGACCTGTGGCCAGAGGGCGTCTCTTTGTTCTGTGATAGGGGCTGCCTCCTGAGCTCTGGCGCCATTTTTTGTACATGTGCTTTGGGTTATACAACCTACTCATAGATTCAATTCTGGGAGAACAACTCAAAGCATATTGTATTTGTGATAGGCAGAATAATGGCCCCTTAAATATGTCCACACCCTAATCCTCGGAACCTGTTTAGATGTTCCTTTACCTGGCAAAAGGGACATTGCAGATGGGATTACAGTTACAGATCTTAAAACAGAGAGATTATCCTGGATTATTTGGGTGGGGTTGATTGAATCACATGAGCCCTTAAAAGCAGAGAACATTCACTGTCTAGAAGCAGAAGAAGAACATGGCAGAAGGAAAAGTCAGAGAGATTCCAAGCTTGAGAAAGATTCCATGCTTGCTGGCTCTCAGATGTAGGGGCCCACGTGTAAGAACAGAGAGAGGCCTCTAGCAGGTGAGGGCAGCCTGCAGTTGACAATCACTAAGGAAACAGGGACCTCCATCCTACAACCACAGGGAACTGGATCCTTTTGACAACTCAAATGAGCTTGGAAGGGATTCTTCCTAGAGCCACTGGATAGAAGTCCAGCTGATGAACACCTTGATTCCAGCCTCTTACAATCCAGATCAAAGCAACCACTGGAGCCACCTCAGACTTCTGACCTACAGAACTGTGAAATAATAAATTTGGGTTGTTGTAAGCCGATAAATTTATGGCAATTTGTGTGGCAGCAATAGAAAACTAAACCAATATTGATATTGGGTCTACAATGTCACTTCATAGAAAGGCACTGCACTCTCTGATTAACGACTCACCAGTGCTCTCTGACTGCAGACTGTCTGAGTTACCACAGTGCAGATGAAGAACTGCTCTCAGTCCTCCCCCTCCTACCTCAATGCCTCCTCTTGATCTTGTCTTAATATACAGTTCAGGGCTGTGATACTATTTTGTCAATTATTTTCTTAACTAGATATATTATTAACAAATGTGTTATAATTATTTTGCTTTAGATGCTACCCTAGAAACCCAATCATCATTTATAGGATGACTTTTATTAAAAAAATTTTTTTTCAAACTCAAACATTGGCTTAGCAGTGATCTTCTAGAATACCTCTTGTTTGAAAGTTAGGAATGACACACATTTTACACAGTGATGACTACATGATGGCGTGTAAAAGTGCTACAGTAAAAGCAATAAAATTTTTACATGTAAGACTAATTGGGGGAGCCGCCCGGTGGCGCAGCGGTTTTGTCCGCGCTTGGCAGCCCGGGGTTCGCGGGTTCGGATCCCGGGCTCCTGCCGATGCACTGCCTGTCAGCCATGCCGTGGCGGCGTCCCATATAAAGTGGAGGAAGATGGGCACGATGTTAGCCCAGGGCCAGTCTTCCTCAGCAAAAAGAGGAGGATTAGCAACGGATGTTAGCTCAGGGCTGGTCTTCCTCACACACAAAAAAACGACTAATTGGTTTCCCAATTGATAGGTTATATAAAACGAAGGTTTTAGAGGGCAATGCAAATACTTTAATTAAGTAACATGCCTCTCAAGCTGTTTTCCACAGAGAGACTAATCAGGAATGACTATTATTAAACAACGCTAATTTCATCATTTTGCAAAAAGAAGAAGAATGTTGAAGGAATAATGCCAAATGCAGCTACAACATTTTGGTGGAGATAAATGCACAACAAGCTTCAGTCCTTCAGGCAAAAAAAGACCAGAAAAGACACCAAAATAATTTCATAAATGATGAAAATCGTGTAACAAAAGCTTTCTAGATGATGGGTTAATAATGGGATGTTACTAATGTAAATTTTATGCCTTGTTTAACTTTTTCTTCTGGTGGAATTTTCTGGTGTGACCCCATATTTAATATCAGAGTTTCTAGGAAAATAGAACTAGAATGACATTTGCGCTGCATATTCCTTGGAAGATTTGGGGAGACTGAAATATCAAAGTCACATTAGAAAAAGTAATTAACTTAAATCCCTTTTGGGAAAGGCAAAAAGAAAAGTGAGTCAGAAAAAAAAATTATCTTAAGAGAACATTTAAAAAGTGCCAAACAGTAAATGTTAGCTATTGTTTCTGAATACTTTGTCCTTCGAGTGTGTCGACGTTTTAGTCACAAGGCACTGCACCGTCACATTGCCCAAACAATTTACATCACAAAGGAATTATAATATTCTTTTAAAATGAAGAGCGGTGAATTAATAAGAACCATTATTGTACCAGATTTCTTCAATCTCAATGGAATGGCCAAATGCTAGCTGGGAAAATTACTTCAGACTTCTTAACTGCTAGAATTGAAGTGAGATTTTCCTCCATGCGTGCGTGTGCCGAATGTAAATATTTTAATTTCATCAGTTCAATGAGTGATTTCACAGGACTGCTATTTTACAGGACTGATGTTGGAAAGTTGAAGGGTGAGTTTGGGAGTGGACCATAGTTTTCTAGAGAGTGCTTAGTTTGCTAAGAGGTCTTCTGGAACATGTGTTCATTTTCCTCTCATTCTTTCTCCAAGAACAGTAGGAATGATCTGTGTTTCGGCCCCAGAAGGTGACCCTGTTGGATGCTGTCAACACGACTGTGAAGCTATTAATGATGACATTTTAAAATTCTAGCTACCTTCTGCTTCAATTAGCTTCCTCTAGACCATATACACACGTGAAAGTTTAAAGGCATATGACTATTTTTTCCCTAAAAAGGCTTTCATGTTATTAGAGATTCCAGGTATATACCGTCCCATTGACTTGCTAGGGGACTATATCAATTACCTGGTGAAGGAAATAGTGATGCTTCTGAGTCTCTAGCACTCCATGAAGGTAATTTTTAATGAAATTAGTTCTTACTATAAAGTCTCAAACTAACCCCGCCCCGATGCATTATGACATAGTATAAGCCATGAGTCCATTTCCCACCTGAACTGGCTTTTTTCCAATCGGTATGGTGAGACACCTAATTTTGTTCCCATCAACTGAGGATTGAATGTCCCCTCAATTCTGTGATTTAATTAAATTCCTCTTGCTCTGTAGGGGCCCGGTGACTATAATGTAATTTAGTTTATTGTCTCATATTATAAGTTCTTTAATATATAGTATGTGTATGTTCCTTAATACATACAATTTGTATGTATATCTGTGTGTATATTATATTTATAGCATATATTAATATATGCTAGTTTATACCAGCAGGGCACCTTGATTTATCATGAGATCAGATGTTCCTATGCTTTGTGAGAAAGAGAACCGACTTAAATATAAAATCTCTCCCACTTCCCATAGCCAGGTGAAATTCTCCTATTAGACATTCTTTTAAGGAGAAATATGTTGTCCTATCAGTCACTTACCCCTTAGAGCTAACGGCTTGTCAGCCCCTCTCTGAGAAGAGCTGAAGCAGAGAAGGAAGCTGAGTGCCTTGGGGCTGAGACGCTCCAGAGAGGCAAGATGTTAAACAGAGAGGCTGGGCCGGGGCAGCTGAAAGGAGCTGACCCCACGCAGTGTGTTTTTCCAAGGAAGGGGCAGTTCCTGTGCTAAATGTTTCTTTTTCTTTTTTCATTATTACAGTTTTCTTTTCATACTTAGTATAAGAACTGTCCAATTTCAACATTTTCCAGGGAATTGTGCTTCTTTGTAAGAGAAGAGATGAGTGCCTATATCAAGGTTAATGGTCATCTTATGGTAAGACATTATTTTTGAAAACCAAATACTTCATACTTTTGGGAAAATAAATTCCCCTAAAGGAAAAGAAAAATTATTCGAAGTGAGAAAAGAAGGAATAAGGTATGAAATCTGCACCAGGAATGCTGGCTTCCTTCCTGTTCCTGGAACCTCCCAGATACAGACTCTCCTTCAGACTCTGCTCTGGCTGTTCCCCTGCTGGGGTGCTCTTCCCCCACACAGTTGCATGGTGAACTCTCACACCTCTTCCAAGTCTCTGATAAATGTCACCGTCTCACTGAGGCTGACTCCCTCAACTATTTATATTTTAAGCCATCTCCACAGTCCTGGCCCTCTTGCCCCCTTATCTTGCTATTATTTGCTTGTCTTTCTGATAGACGTCTCTTTGATTACTGTGATAGTCATACTTTATATTATGGCGTTTGGTGTTTATTAGTCTGTTTCTCCCTGTTAGGATGCAGTTCCCACAAGGGGGGCTCCTTCTCTGTTTACTTCTGTAAAACATAGTAAGTATCCTATAAACATTTGTCATAAGTAAGTACTCTATGAATGAGAAAAAGAATCAAGAAATATCTTTTGCACTAAGGATGTTGAGATGCGTACAAACATAATCAGAATTATTTGGGTCAAGACTGAAAGTAACATTTATGTGCATCAGTGAATCATCAAAGAAATGAAATGAACATATCCAAGGATATAGCCTGTGAGCTCAAACTTCTCTCCCCTGAAGGGTTTAAGCATATTTGATAATCATACACTTAATCTATAATACATTCATGAGTCTTTATTTATTGTCAATACAGCACTTCTTCCCTGGATGGCACTTGCCCTTTAGAGAGTTTTCATAGGCCAAACATCGCTGAAGCGTTATCTTTTCAGGGACTGCTGAGATGGAGGCAGTCAGAAAGCCCACGATTTGATGGTACTGGGAAACTGCTCTTCTTTACAAACACTGTGGGCCACACTAGACTGATAACTGGAGAACAAGACCAGGTAAGAGTTCATGCCTTCTTTCTCAAACTGTTATCAATCAGTTTTGAATGTGTGCACCATGACTGAGTGCCTCCTGCACAAGACTGCCAGCAAAGGTTTGACTCATTTATTCAGCCTTTGTCGGTGTAGCTACAATGCCACAAAAGGGCTGGGGAGGAAACTTGGTTCTTGCTTCTCATTAATAGATTGAAACTCTTCTCATTCTCTGTGGGAGATTGATTTAGGTAAAGGATTCAACCAGTCACATATTGCTTTCAAATAAGTTAGAAACAAAATTGGATGTTTTAACCTTGCAAGGAGATAAAATTGCATTTGAAATCATAATAATCAAAATAATATTTGAAACAACTTTTGATTTTAGTGATGTCTTTCATTCACTTATTCTAAAGCTGGAAAGATTACAGAGTCAGGAAGAAGGCATGTTCCCTAATGTTTATTCATTTGGGGAGGATGAAAGGTGACTAGGAGAGCATCACTCATACTTCATCAGATTATATTCACATTTCTACGAAATAATTTCCAACATTTATTCAGATACACGTCTTTGATATAGACTCTTGTCAGGATACTATTTTTTTCTTATCTAAAATTCACACAAAGGGGAAACTCAACTTTTTAAAAAATGTTAACTAAGTGAAAAATGAGCACTAGATTCTCCTGTCCAGATTCTATCTACAAGTATGCATTACATTCTACAACATGCAAGATGTTGTCTGGGACACGTCCTAAGAGAATATTTCCATGACAGGGAAAAATCCACTGTAAATGTGGCAAGCTCGTTGACATACTATATAATTTTGTCCTTGACATAAAATCTATGAAGTACATGTTATTAAGCTTTTTTTTAGCACAGGAGATGAAAACTAAGGGAGAAAATAGATTTCCTAAGATCACACAGATTGTAAGTCCAAGTCCATACCTTCCACCCTGATCACCCACATTTTTGTGATTTTCCAAAATAGCATGCCTCCAACATGCTGAAAGATATAATTATAATAAGTTCTAGTTGAAGCTTTTCTGAAAATTAAAACTAAATAATGTTTATTTAAGAAGAAGAACTCAAGAATTAGATTTAGAACTCCTTGGCATCTGCCATATAGAGCATTGCTATAAAAGAAAACATTTTCCAACAACCACATTTATTGCTTTTAAGCATGCATTGAATAAAAATGTGGAGCAGCTTGAGACGAGTCTATTTAGTAACATTTACAAATGTCCACCCAAAACAAGGCCAGCAGTTCTCAGTAAAACTCTATACCATGGAAACTGAGGTTTTGACTCAGAAATCAAAATGTGATCGAGCTGGATCAGAATCAGAAAGGAGTGAAGGTGCCCTGCATTCTGACCTAAGCAGGAAGGCTCTTGCGTATAGTCCACACTTTTCAGGGAACAGAAAACACGAGTCTGCCTCTCCAATGTCGATTTCCTCATCAGCAAAACCATATTGTGTCTCAATTTCTACACAAATTGTAGCATAACATACCAGAATACAACACAGAGCAAAAAATAGAATTGCCGGCCGAGGAGCCGATAACTGATAAGAGAAGCTTCAGCCGAAGTTGCAAATGAGATAAAGAAAAAAAATGATGGAGAGGAGCTGTTCTAGGAGAAGGGGAATGAAGGCAGCTGATTGTATTTTAAACTCCTTGTGAGAAGCATAGTTAAGGGCTAAAGGAATTTAGAGTGTCTCAGCTCCGTCCCTACTAGGGCTACATGGTACTCATGTGAGGTAAGAGTTTACATCTAGTTCTGCCGAGAGAACTTGGGCAAGCTATTGACTTCTTTCTATACCTGGTCTTCATTTAAAAGGAGGAAATAAGAGAAAATGCACCTTCCAGAATTATTGCGAGGATTAGCATTAATGCCTAGCACGGTGCCTGGCACTAATGCAGGTTCTTGATAAATAGTAGACTTGGTTTTTTACAAATGGGTAAACTGAGTGCCAGAGAGGGAAAGTGATTCCCAACAAGGCTCTAGTGTTTGCTGAAATTAGAAAGAGGAGGAGAAAACAGCTTAACCTGAAACATGCCATGTCCAATCAGTACTGAAGAGCTTTCCAACCACGCTGTACCTGATCTAAGCTCATCCCAGGAAGGCGACTGCCTGCTCAGGCTGCAAGTGGTGGGTGGTAGGATTCCAGAAGTAAAGACTTTCTAAAGAAGCACTGAACTGTTTTCTTCCCCTACCCCAGCTGGCTGGGAACCTCATCCAGAAGCCAGACCATTCTACCCTGACCCCCACTAACTCAATGAAAACATGTCTTACTCTATGTAATGGATTCATCTTGGTGCTTTGGGGAATTAAAAAATGAGTTGATCCTACTACCTGCTTTGAGTTTTCTATATTATTAGAGACATAAGGCATGCCCATATCTAACCATAATCGAAACCAGACCATGTTCCAGAAGTACATTGCTATGAATTTTAGAAAGAGAGAAATCCCATCTTCTTCAGGATGATCAATAAAGACATTATAGAAGAAATCAGATTTAACTGGGTCTTGAAGGATGAGATAGAATCACATATTAGACTGTTAATTCTGCTAACAAAGAAGTTGCGTTCTGGCAGCATTTTTATGTGGCCATAAATTGCACCAGCAAACAAAGAATATTGGAAGCACAGAGGTTAATTGCAGGATGGAGGGAGAATCATAGGATGAGGGCAGGGGTTGGACACAGGCAAGAGTCATTAACAACAACAAATTTATGTCAAATATACTGAATAAGTTCAAACATATATATATCACAGTCTTTGGGAGAATGGAAAGAATAAGGTGATGTGAGGAGAAGAGAATGCAGTAGATAGTCTTCAAAGATGGCCATCAGCAATTCCTTTTCCCCTTATGTGCAGGAGAGATGGAATCGATGTCTCCTCCCCTGAATCTGGGCTGGCCCCTGACCAAGTACAATGCTGTAGAAGTGATGTGTGCCCTTCGAGGGCCCAGATGTTATGAGTCCTGGCAGCTCCTGTTTCACTGTCATGGATCTCAGCTGACAAGCTGTAAGGAGGTTCAGGATATCCTACAGAGAGAGGCCACTTGGAAAGGCCCAGGACAATAGGACATCACACTGAAGGGGAGGCCACTTGGAGGAGAATTGAGGTACCTCAAGAGATTCAGCACCAACGTCCCAGAGATGTCCACCCCAAATTTATTTACAATCATTTACTAAAGTCTCAAATCCCACCCCCCCTTTTCTAACCCAGGACAAGTGAATGAATCACTAAAGAATGAATCTCAAACAATTTTTGAGCACTCCCTATGTGACTGGCAAAGTGTTAAGGGTGCATCAACGAAAGCATGATAAGCCTCTTCTGAAAACCAAAACAGTATCTCTAATTCATGATTTAACACTTAGCTCAAATTAACTATGAGAGAAACTGTTCCAACTCCCACACTACCAACCAGGGTGTGTCAGGGGCTACTTGTTTATGTTCCTAAAAAACCTGATATATTCCTCCATCATAGTCTAATCTGTTTATTGGTCTGTCTTATCCACTAAACTCAACTACTTATGCACAGAGACCAATAACTTTTTCAACTACTTATGCACAGAGACCAATAACTTTTATTTTTAGTACATAACAGACGCTTACTAAAGAAATTTAATCACCTAAAACATGATTAAGTACTAGGCTGAAAACTTACTTTTCTGGAACACAGCGCTTGATTGATTGACAGATGGATCCATGGATGGACCAAATGACTAATTTATGGAAACGGACTATCATATTTTTAAAAATCCCTCAGAAATATTACTGGATGCCTTTATAGATCTGGCAGATTTTCAAGTAAGTGTTTCTGGTATTTGTAAAGACCTAGATGCCCAATCTGGAACTAAATTAGATCAGAATTCATCTAAAATTGGCTGGAAATAAACCCCAACAATTCAGAATGGTTGCCACAAGCAATGGCACTGTTGCCCTATTTTGTTAAGAACACTGCAAAAGCTGCCATGAGCCACAGAGGAACCTGAACTCATACTCTCACTTAAACTTGAAAAGACTGACATGTAAATGAGTCAAAGAAATTAAGTCCAGGCAATAGGGGGAATGGATTTGATTTGTCTCACTGTTGTGGGGAGAGCTCTGCGCCAGATCACTGGGTCTTAATACAGGGTTTCTGCGTGATGAGGCAGCAGTCTCCGAGCAGTTCCTGCAGACAAGTGTTCACATTAAAACATCCACTTCTCTAAATGGCAGTAATTGGCCCCCAGCTGAGAGCCCCAAAACAGGCCAAGAGGTGGGAGCTAAATGAAGTGGACTAAACGAGACATATTCCTTCCAGAACCAGGTGGAGACTCCTTCTGGCAGCTGCAGAGGAAAGCCAGGGCTGTCCTTTGTTTCACGTCATTCCTGCCTTTTGAGAGTTGAAATATATTACTGTCTCCAAGGTCAGCAAACCTTCAACTCTGTGACTATTGGAAATGACAAAGTAGACTCTCCTGAAGAACACAAGAGGCCTCTGTCCAGCACAGAGCTTGCAGTCTCTAACCTTTTACCCGAGGACCAATCTGTGCTAACCTAGGATTGTGCTACCAGCAGGTGCGAGGGCAGAGCGGCCCACGGTGCCTGGGCTACCCAATACTCATTTACCGGCTGCATTTCTGTAAATATAAAACACAGGCCTGTGCACGCACGCAACCTGTGCCCAAAGACCAGAATCTGGCTCTAGGTTGAAAAATACTGGACTGACTGTGGGGCAAGAGGTCACACTTTGAGTGCAGATTTTGTGCTGGCTAATCCTTGCTGAATAAAGGGGAGAAATGAAATTCCACATTTACAGGGTGTTTTTTTTCCTTTTAAATTCTTAATAAAAACATTTCAAAGCTGGTCTGGTCTCTTTCTCTCAAATAACTACAACAATATGACTTGGAACACCTTTCCTTTAAAGCATTTCACAATCTAATTTTCACAACCATAGGGTTTTTCTCTTGTTCATTATTATTCCATTGGTATCACCTCCTTTCTTTTTTTATTAGATTTTCATTTCAATTATTTAAGCTATTTATTATTATGATTACCACTATTGTTATTATTGCTGCTGCTTCCAAATAGTTTTTTTTTTATCTGAAGTAATAATTTTGAGACGTGAATAATAATTTGTATACATTACTTTAAGGGGGCAGATTGATAAAACTTCATAGGGGTTGCCAAAGGCTATTTAACATGCAAATGTATTATATGTTTACAAAATATAATTGTATATTAATAGATACATATTAATTATATGTAATATAATAATAACACACTACATTCTCTGTATATATGTGAGAACTCTTTGACCAAATCTCAGTTCTTCCAATTTGAAACTCTTCTTTGAGATGATATTAAACAGAGCACGTATCCCAGACTGTTTATACTGTATGTACTGTTTTGTTCTCCAATATCTGCTTTGAAGGTCCATGCTGGGCCAAAGCTTTTTAAAGATCTTTTTTGGTTACCGCAGACCACAACGATTCCAGTGCCCCCTAACTGCTGAAGCAATGCTGTCTCTTCCACATGCTATAGAACTTGGTAAGCTGAGGTGTGACACTAAGCTGAGGGGAGGCACTAAGGTGTGACTAAGGCTCGTTGTACCAGGCACAGGGAAATTTAGACGTCTAAACGAGGCATGTCCTTCAAAGGAGTCTCAGCGGGAAGTTAGACACTTTTCTCAGTGATGCTGCCTTTGCTTAAAGTGCTTTGTTGTAATTCTCTTTTTGAAGTGCCTTAAGTTTACAGTTCTTATTTTATGCTTCACAGTTTGCAGGCCAAACAAAGAAAAAAAACCTTATTTCATACTTGCACCAGAGTGTTAGTCTATAACGATATTTTTTATCCTGATCAGCCACCTTATTCAGTGGACTTTGGTACAAATGACTTTGGGAGGGTTCCCAAAACCAAATCTGCCCTCAACGATGAAGATTTTTATCTAGCACATAGCATACAATAAATATTTGATGACAGCATGACTGAATCAGACCCTTGGGAGTAGAGTCAAAATTAGGTGCTATTGGCTCCAAAAATGAAGTTTAAAAATTGCTATAAGCAATGGCACTATTGCCTCATTCTCTTATTATCTAATTTAATTTTGGCACGTGCTATATATTTGTCATGTGAAGAATTTATTTGTTCTATTTCTTTTGTACCCATTCTCAAGTGCTCATAGTGAAGGCCTGTTAATATTTTCTCTTATTGCATATATCATGCAGTGTATAAGTTCCACTGAAAGATTTCACTGCAAAGATCAGGTTGGAAAGAGGAAAACAGTATTTTGCCTCAATTTTATTTTTTTTACTTCTTTTTAACTGTTTTTCCCCAGTTTTATGGAGATGTAATTGACATACATCACTGTATGTTTAAGGTGTACAGCACAATGGTTTGACTTACATCTATTGTGGAAAGATGACCGCAATAGGTTTAGTTAGCATCCATCATCTCATATAGATGTAATAAGAAAAAAAAAAGAAAAATATTTTTCTTTGTGATGAGAACTCTTAGGATCTACTCTCTAAAAGCTTTCAAATATATCATACAGCAGTGTTAACTATAGTCACCATGCTGTACATTACATCCCTAGCACTTATTTATCTATAACTGCAAGTTTGCACTTTTTGACCACCTTCCTCAATTCCCCATCCTCACACTCCCTGCCTCTGGTCACCACCAATCTGTTCTCTGTATCTACGAGCTCCTTTTTTGTTTTTTAGATTCCATATATAACTGAGATCATACAGTATTTATTTTTCTCTGCTTGACTTATTTCACTTAGCATAATGTCCTCAAGGTCCATCATTTTGTTGCACATGGCAGGATTTCCTTGTTTTTTTATGGCTGAATAATATTCCATTGTACCACAACTTCTTCATCCATTCATCTATCAATGGACACTTAGGTTGTTTCCATGTCTTGGCTACCGTAAATAATGCTGCTATGAATATGGGGGTGCAGATATCTTTTTGAGTTAGTGTTTTCAGTTCCAAGTGGAATTGCTGGATCATATGGTAGTTGTATTTTTAATTTTTTAAGGATTCTCCATACTGTTTTCCATAGTGACTGTGCCAATTTACATTCCCATTAGCAGTGCACGAAGGTTCCCTTTTCTCCACACTTGTTATTTTGTTGCCAGCATTTGCTATTTTTTGTTTTTGATGATAGCCATCCTAAGAGGTGTGAGCTGATCTCTCATTGTGATTTTGATTTGCATTGCCCTAATGACTAGTGAAGTTGAGCATCTTTTCATGCACTTGTTGGCTGTTCACATATCTTCTTTGGAAAAATGTCTATTGAGGTCTTCTGTCCATTTTTAAAGTTTTTTATTTTATTTTATTTTCTGAGGAAGACCAGCCCTGAGCTAACATTCGTTGCTAATCTACCTCTTTTTGCTGAGGAAGACTGGCCCTGGGCTGACATCCGTGCCCATCTTCCTCCACTTTATATGGGATGGCGCCACGGCATGGCTGACAAGCAGTGCGTCGGCAGGCACCCGGGATCCGAACCTGCGAACCCCGGGCTGCCAAGCGCAGACTAAACCGCTGCGCCACCAGGCGGCCCCTTCTGTCCATTTTTAAATTGGATTATTTGGTTTTTTGTTATTGAGTTGCATGAGTTCTTTATATATTTTGGATATTAACCCCTTATCAGATATATGGCTTGAAAATATTTTTCACATCCTTTAGGTTGCCTTTTCACTTTGTTGATGGTTTCTTTTGCTGTGCAGAAGCTTTTTAGTTTGATGTAGTCCCACTTACTTATTTTTGATTGCGTTGCTTGTGCTTTGGGTGTCATATCTAAAAAATCATTGCCAAGACCTATGTCAAGGAGTTTTTCCCCTATGTTTTCTTCTAGGAGTTTCATGGTTTCAGATCTTACATTTAAGTCTTTAATCCATTTCATTAAGTTTTGTGAGTGTTATAAGATAGGGGTCTAGTTTCATTCCTTCACGTGTGAATATCCAATTTTCTCAGCACTGTTTACTGAAGAGACTGTCTTTTTCTTCACTGAGTATTCGTGGCTCCCTTATCAAATATTAGTTGACCGTATATGCATGGGTTTATTTCTGGACTCTCAATTCTGTTCCATTGATCTATTTGTTTGTTTTTACGCTAGTACCATACTTTTTTGGTTACTATTGGTTTATAATAGAGCTTGAAATCAAGAAGTGTGATGCCTTCCACTTTGTTCTTCTTTTTCAGGATTGCTTTGGCTATTCAGGGTCTTTTGTGGTCCCATATAAAATTTGTTTTTTCTACTTCTGTAAAAAATGCCATTGGATTCTTGATAGGGATTGCATTGAATCTATAGATGGCTTTTGGTAGTATGGACATCTTAAAAATACTAATTCTTTCAATCCATGAACAAGGCATTACCTTTCCATTTATTTGTGTGAACTGTAATATTGAGTGGCTAAAACCCACCTGACTCTGACGTCTTGAACTACAGAGGTTTACACATAGCTTCCTGAACATGACCTCTGGTCCCACGCATTTGTGCCTTGACTTGGGATAGTCCCTTTGCCTGAAATTCTTTTCCTCCTGTAGCTTATCTAATGGCAACCTACATATCTTCCTAAATCCTAAACTAGTTTCATTTATTTGGTGAAGTCTTCTTGGACTTATTGGGCAGGAAAAAGATCTCTTGCCTTGTGTTTTCTATAGTACTTTGTAGATATAACTCCTAGAGTGTCTCTCTCATGTATTATATTTACTTGTTACATCATAGTGAAGACAGAGAACATGGAGTCCCTTTAGGGCTGGAACCATGTCTTTGCAGTACCTACCTCCCCGCATAATAAAGATTAGGAATTACTAAATGACTACAGGATGAATGAATGACTACAAGATTGTTGATGGTACTTAAAACTAGTGTGCCCTCCCCGTACCCCATTCTTCACTAATAAGAAAATCCTTGTCTTTTATTCTGGAATTTCCACCAATTAAATAAGACATTCTGCCAACACATCCTGGGAAGTAAACATATACCATTTTTTCTATCCTTTCAGTTACTCTCCGCTGAGGAAAAGTGACTCATATAACCTGTGAGATAAGAGCAAAATAATCTTCTTGCTACTCTTCTTATTACTCCTGGATCTCTCCCTCTCTTTCCTACTATCTGGCACATGGATTTGTAGGAAGAGCTGGAGTTTCACAATGGCTGCTTTTGCATGTGGTAGGCAGACGAGAAAGGACCAATTTCAACAGGCTTACCACTTTCTTTGCCTGCCCATAAGGTGGGTTGCCTGCCCATAAGGTGGGTAAGTGTAATATAGAGGGAAACAAGTAGAAAACACTACTTGACTTTACCAGGGATCCTGTATGTTGGGTAATAGAGCAGACACTCTTGGTTACAAATCAATATTAATTTCCTGTTCTCCATTTTCCTTCCTAAAAAACCTATACCTTTCGAGTAGCTGAAGAAAAGGTGACTTTATCCCCAGCTCCAGAATATTCTGATATGCCTAAACCGATCATGGTAATCCCATTACCCCTGCCAGGATTTAGGAATGGGCGTGTGACTCAATTCTGGCCAATGAGATGTGAGGGAAACTCAACAGGTGCTTCCATGAAAAATCTGTCTACTCCTAAGTAAGAGCGGAGTCTTTCTTCTTCCTCTGGATGTGTTTGTGTCTATATTTCACACCTGTAACCAACACAGCCCTCTTATTTCCAGACTGAGGATGAAGCCAACACACAAAGGAGGACTGAAACCAAGAGAATAACTGAGGAATAGCGCCAGAGCTCTGACATCCTGAGGAATATCTATCTATGAACTTCTTGTTATGTGAGATGATAAATTACCTCATTTTTCAGTCAGTTTTACTTGGTGATCTACATTCCTTGTAGGCAAAACTATGCTAATGGACCCAGTAAGAAAGCCGGTACTGTATTTAATCCCCCATCTGACCCTTGGATCTATTTCTCAGTTGGTTGGCACCCATAAAGGAAAAAGACATATTCCACTACTGGAATTTTCACACTCCTTTTACCAAACCTATTCAAAGTTACACATTGACCTTATAAAATCTCTTGTGAAATTAAGTGCTTTGTGCACTTTAACAACAATCTACTTGGCATAAGTATAGTCAATATTTTCTAAAGGAACACATTGTATGTTATTTGTATGTCATACTAACTTACAATTAGTTTAATATTTGTTGTCTACATAGAAAGAGAAATTACAGCTATATCTCTTGGGTAATGTCAGAAATATCACAAAAACACTTATATTAGAGTATCAGCACAAAATTATTTGAAGGGCAGTTATAGGCACCCAAGACTTAACTTCTTTGTGTTATTATTGTATTCTTCAGTTTAGGTTAAAACTCTTAATCAATTTGTCATAATGTTAAAATGTTGATTAGAAGTTTTTGTACTATCTGGAAATGGAAGTGGGAAACAAGATCTAGTCTTCATGGCCCAAATATTTATCTCTTTACCTTCATAAACTTATGTTAGGACAATACCCAAAGGGTATTTCTCAGAATACTAGTCCTGCTAGATACTCAATGAAAAATGTTGGGAGATTGCATTATATTATATTCCCCTCCTGGAGATTCATAAGGCATATTAGTCTATCCAGACCAGTGAGAAGTCCTAAAATAAAACCTGTTTAACTTTATTTTACTCAATGTTTCTTAAGCTTATTTTGACAAAATATCTATTAAATTTCCATGTAAGTAATAGTCTATGGAACATATTTTGGGGAATGCTATCATAGGATGGCTGTTATCAAGTAGCTTAAAAATGGAAAGATCACCCCTCCAAATATATGTTCTGACTGAGTACATGTGTTAAATCAAATATCACCTATTGTTAAATACCCTCTTCATTGGTGGTCAGTAAGAACATATTTGGTTAGCTCTAGGGGAATCTGAAATCCCAAATATCAAATTGAACAGGAATTCATAAAACAGGAAAGTAACTTGAGAAATTGTTCCAAAGGAGGATTAAAGACTAAAACTACTCACTATAATGCACGATCATGACTAAGTATAGATAATTTCTTAGAAAAGTAATTATGGAGATAAAGTCAGAGGGAGACATGTGCTCCTCCAACTAGAATCGTAAACAGGAGGATATGATTTGTAAGTTAATAGCAAGTAACAACAGGGTATCAGGGAGGCTGAGTGGGAGCTGGTTGAGTGTGACTGACACTCAGGGAGGAGATAAGCCTAGAAATATAAATTTCAGGATATTTCTGGATTCTTTAATCAACTAAATTATTGAAAATATCTCCAATATTTCTATCATTAAGTAACTAGAACATTCAGTTGTTTAAGATCCACTCTTTATTAAGGATAGTAAAAGAATGAATGAGACTCAAAAATAGAGGTCATAAAAGCCTACGTTATTCCGTGAAACAGCTGGACCAGGAACATTTTTAAAGATGTTAAAGAAATGTGCTGCAGGAGGGCATCAGCACGAAGCTTTTACAGACTAATCATCTTGGCTTCAGTCACCCCACGAATCCCCTTCAGCGCCTGTGCATCCTTGCCCAGCTGTGCTTGGTTATAGAGAACCTTGCTTGTTTTCTGTCATTTGTGGTTTTATGTATATTCAACTGTTGGTTATCTACATGAGGGTTTTCCTCATTATGGATAATTCACAAAACATTTTTTAATCCTGGACCTGCTTCCTGCTGTAACCAACACACTTTGCAGCAACATTTTTTACCACTCTGCTGGTAAGTGCTTGGAGAATAGAAGCTCATTTTAATACTAATCTAGATAAAATATAATTAGGTAAATAGATTTGTCAAAAATCATATTAAAATTCCAAGCCAAATAGAAATGTCTTTGGAATTATTTGTGCTAAGTTTCCCTTTAATTATCATTAATAATTAAAACTGCCTCTCTGTGTTTATTCTCCCTTTCATTTTAAAATGGGTCATCTTAGAGCAGGGATCGTGTCTTCTTGTTATATAATAGCACATAAGCCACCCTCAGAAGTATACACACTGTAGACAGTCAATAGATAATAGATTTGCTAACAAAATATCTTTACAAAATCATTGGACATGGGTATAGAATTGACACAAAGCTCTTATTCTAATGAGGCATCTTGGACTAGTTTATAGTTATAATCACTTCCAAGTCTCTATTTCCTCCCATCCCCAAATCATTGTCATTCACACATAAGGGGATAGTCTGTGGGATACTGGCCAGTGGTATGGGCCAAATAATTATTTTACTATGGTGTGGATCTAATTAAATCCTATGCCCCCAAATTCTTCAGTTGTAGATTAGATTGCCTATTCCAAGAGACAAAATGTCTGACTCTGTCTGGTCCATGTGCTTATATATTTAAGGCCATATAATCACTGTATTCATAGAATTTTAGCATATTGGTGCTAAAAGGAATACTAAATAAAATCTAACTCAATTCCTTCATTTCACATTTAAGAAAATCAGTCCAAGATCATGGCTATCCTAAGATCATACAACTGGTTAATAACAGAGCTATGACAAGAGCCTAGATTTCCTTACTTGTGCCCCATGACTCAGTCAGTGAACCAAGCTGAAAAGATGACCAGGAGAGGAGGATTTATGACAAAACTCACACATATCTACCATGAGCATAGTAGAGTATTATGAAATATTTACTGCATTAAGACCCAAGATAGAGAACTTCTGGTCTAAAATGGGAGAGCAAAAACCTTTGTTTCTCTTTGCCCCCCGAAACCAACCAAAGCTAAGAATGAAAATTAGAAATTAAATAAGAAACATTAGAAAATCTTTACTTAATGTAGTGAAAGCAGTAAAAAAAAAAAAAAAAGAGAAACATAAAAGACATGAGAAATATAGAAAACAAAAAGTAAAATGACAGACATAAACCCAACTATATCAATAATAACATTAAATATGAATGGAATGAACAATCCAACAGGCAAAGATTGTCAGACTGGATGAAAAAGCAAGATCTAACTATATGCTATCTATAGGAGATAAACTTTAGATTCAAAAATACAAATAGGTTGAAAGTAACAGGATAGAAAAGATGCATTATGCAAACAGCACTTTAGACACTAAAGAAGAAAGAGCAGACTAAGCCTAAAGCAAGAATAAGGACAGACAAAATAAAGATTAGAGCGAAGATAAACAAAATAGAGAACAGAAAAAAATAATAGATACAATCAATGAAACAAAAAAATTGGTTCTTTGAAAAGATCAACAAAACTGATGAACCTTGAACTAGACTGACCCAAGGAAAAAAAAAGAATATACTCGAGTTACTAAAATCAGGAATGAAATATGGGACATTACTACTGACCTTACAGAAATAAAAAGGATTATAAGAGAATACCATGAACAACTGTATGTTGACAAATTAAGTAACTAAGACACAATGGACAAATTCTGGGAGACATAAACTACCAAAACTGACTGAAAAAGAAATAGAATATATTAACAGCCTATAATAAATAACGACTAATAATTTTTTAAAATCTACCCACAAAGAAAAGTCCAAGCCCAGATGGGTTCACTAGGGAATGCTACAGGACACTTCAAGAATAATTAATAACAATTCTTCATAAAATAGAAGAGGAAGAAACACTTCCTAACTAATTCTATGAGGTAGTATTATGCTCATACCAAAATTAGAAAAAAACATCACAAGAAAACAAAACTACAGATCTATATCTCTTATGAATAAGATGCAAAAAACTTCAATGAAATGCTAGCAAACCAAATCCACAAATACATAAAAAGGATCATACATCATGAATAAGATGGATTTACAAGGTTGGTTTAACATCTGAAAATCAATGAATTTAATACACCATAGCAATAAGATAGGACGAAAACCCCATGACCATGTCAATAAATGCGGGAAGAGCATTTGACAAAGTTCAACACCTTTTTGTTATAAAAATACTCAACAAACTAAGAATAGAAGAGAACTTCTCCAAACCGAGAAGTTCAAGGAAACATCCATAGCTAACACCATACTTAAAGGTGAAAGACTGGAAGCTTTCTCCCTAAAGTCAGGAGCAAAACAAGGATGTCTGCTCTTGTCACTTTGATTTAACATTTTGCTGCAGGTTTTCACCATGGCACATTTGTGGGCAACTGATACTCAACCAGAATGCCAAACAATTTAACGGGAGAAAGAATAGTCTTTTCAATAAATGGAGCTGGGACAAATGGATATCCTCATGTAAAAGAATAAAGTGGACCCCTACCTCACACTATATATGAAAATTAATTCAAGTAGATCAAAGATATAAATATAACAACTAAAACTATAAATTTTTAGAAGAAAACATAGGCGTAAATCTTCATGACTTTGGATTAGGCAATGGTTTCTTAGATAAGACACTTAAAGCACAAACAATAAAATGAAAATAGATAAATTGGATATCATCAAAATTAAATGCTTTTGTTCTTCAAAAGATATTATTAAGAATGTGAAAAGACAAGCCACAGAAGGGGAGAAATTTTTTGAAAACCATATAGCTGATAAGGGACTTGTATCTAGGATACGTAAAGAACTCTTCCAACTCAACAATAAAAAGACAAGCCAACTGACAAAATGGGCAAAGGATTTGAATAGAAATTTCTCTAAATAAGGGATATAAATGGACAATAAGCACATAAAAAGATGCCCAACATCATTAGTTATCAGGGAAATCGAATACTACAAATCAAAACTACAAATACCACTTCACATCCACTAGGAAGGCTGCAATTAAAAAAAATGGACAATAAGTGCTGGCAAGGATGTGAAGAAACAGGAAGCTTCATAAAATGTAGGTGGGGTATAAAACGATGCAGCCACTTTGGAAAACAGTCTGGCAGTTTCTCAAAAGGTTAAACACAGAATTACAATATGACCCAGCAGTTCAACTCCTTGGTATATATCCAAGAAAACTGAAAACATACATCCACAGAACTACTTGTATACAAATGTTCATAGCAACATTATTAATAATAGCCAAAAAAGTGAAAGCAACCCAACTGCTCATCAGTTGATGAATTAAATAAAATGTGGTATATTCATACAATTGTATATTATTCTTGCAATAAAAAGAAAGTACTGACACATGTTCCAACATGGATGAACTCTGAAAACATTATGCTAAGTGAAAGAAGCCAGATGCAAACTCAGCAATTGTATGATGCCATTAATATGCAACGTCCAGGATAGGCATGTCCACGGAGACAGAAGGTAGATTTGTAGTCGCTTAGGGCTGGGGAGTTTGGGGGAAAATCCCAGTAGAAAATGACTACTAGTGGGTATGGGGTTTCTTTTGATTTTGGGTTTTCAATTTGATGAAAATGTTCTCAAATTGACTGTGGTGATGATTGCACAACTCTATGAATATACTAAAAACCATTAAATGATATAATTTAAAATGACAAACAGTCTAGTATGTGAATTATATCTCAATAAAGCTGTTAGTGAAAAAATAGAAGCCTTGTCTTTAATAAAACTTACAAATGCCTGAAGAACATACTACAACATATGAAGGAAAAGACTGAGCAGGGTGGGTGGTGAGGGGCACGGGGGGAAGATCATAGTCCCTGCAGGCAGAGCTGGTACAGCAAAGAATCTTTCTAATTAGGTGGCATCCTAAAGGGGAAAAAACAGACAAAGCCAGCTTGCAACAAGGTCCAGTTCTGTGGTCTGTGGACCAAGCCCCCCTGTGCCCAGTATGGCAACAACAAGTGGTTGGGAAGGGATGGCTGAGGAAATAACAGCCATGGCACATGTTCTGGAGCCAGACTGTTCACGTGGCCAAGTGAAGGAGAACTTGTGCTTGACATATGCTCCTAAAATTACCTCTTTTGCCAAGGAAGAGAAGGAAAACTCAGTCACTATGCAAGAAACTCCTAGCATGTGTCTCATGGAGCTACTCCAGAGCAGATCCATTGCCTGGGGCAGAGACACATGAGGACACTGAAGACATCAGAACAAATTGCAAACTGTGTTGTCCTGAGTTACTGCCCTTGTCCCTCCTCCACACTCTCCTTGTGCAAATAGCTGGACAGGAAGAGTTCCCCTATTCAACGATGAGCACACATGGAAAAGGAAGAACGTGAGACTTATGCAAACATAAGTGCCTAAATAAAAGAAAAAGGAGGTGCAGCAAACAGAAGGTCAGAAAGAGAGAGAGAGAGGACGTGTCAGATAAGAAGTACTATTAAGTAGATAAAATGTACAACCATATCCCTCTAAGTAACAAGAGCCCAAAGAAGGGATAAAGGGATAGAAATATTCTGGTAAGAGGTGGTAAAACAATAGAAGTAGCTGAAAAGTGAGCTGATAGATCTTGGGAAAGAAATGGAAGGAAAAAATAAAATCATCATAGAAAGGAAAGTCACATAAAGATCAGCATAAAGAAAAATAGGCATCACTGGAAATATAACCAGAGGCATTTAGAATTAATGAGAAATATGAACAAAATAAAATAAAAAAGGACAAAAAAGTTGATTAGAATTGGTAGAGGAATAATAATAGTGAAAGACAAAAAATACAACTAGAAATTACAGATGACATTTAAAATAATTAAGGATATAATAAAAAGACAGTTTTGAAAGAAAGAATTAATTCTACAGAAAGTGTAAACTTCCAGTGAATACTTGTAGAAACTGATAAAAAATGAGAATGTTGTAGTGAAGTTATTGAAAAAAATAATAGCAAAGAATTCTACAGGCATCCAGACAAAAGAAAAAGAAATCAGGGTGGCCTTAATCCTCTTAGATGTAATGATAGGTGCCAGGAGACATAGAATCACATCTGCAAAATCCTCAGGGAAAGAAAGTGTGACTCAACCAGTGTCATACCCAGAAAATCTGCTACACAAGTGGCTGTATATATTTCCCAACAAACAAGACCTCTGGGACTTGAACTCTCATGAGAGTTTCTTTAAGAATTTATTAAATAATAAACTTCCATCAACCAAGAGATGGATAGGTTGCTGTGGTAAAAGAAACAGTGGTGAACACTGATTCCAGGCAAATGTAGAGCTATATGAAAACAACTGTGAGACTCCAGTTAGAGAACAGAATGCAAATAATATTAATTGTAACAATATGGAAATAATAATATGACTAGCACAGTTTGAGGGGTGGAGTGGAGTAGAGAAAGTGGGAGGTAATACAATAAATCAATCAATCAGATTTCCTTTACATCAGGGACATGAGTCAACTGATAATGTTTAGAGCTTAAAAATCAAATTACAGTAGAAGAAGTATATTCTTCTTCTTTATTCAACAAATATTTAACTACTTCAACTTCTATGCAGGTACTAAGGATACAGTGTGAGCAAAGTCAAGCTCCTCCTTAGCATGTCCTGGCGGGAAGACAGAAAATAAACAAATAGTATAATCTCACTTAGTGGTAGCTGTGATGTAGGAAAGAGAGCAGGGTGGTAGGGACTGCCAGGGCGGACCGTGAGTTATTTCACGTGGGGTGCTTGAGGAAGGTTACTCTGAGCAGGTGACATTGAAGCAGGAAACTGAATGATAGTGAAATGTGGTAATTGAAGATTTGGGGGAAGGGCACTTCAGGCAGAAGTAAGGGCTTGGAAGCTGTAAGTAGATTCACAAGGGCAGCTGATGAAATGGGCAAAGCAGAGTAAGCCAAAGGCAGAGAGGTGGGCAGGAATGGATTGCACAGGGGCTTCCAGACTGTGTGAGCAGTCGAGGTTTCATTCTAAGGGTGATGGGAAGCCACCAGAGAACGATGGACAGAGGAGTGATAGGATTTGTATTCTAGAATACAAAATATCCTGTCACATCCTCAAGAGAGGCCAGCTTGGACGAAGAAGAACCAGTCAAGAGGCAATTGCACTGGTGGAAGTGAGAGGCGATAGTGGTTTGGGAGATGGTGAGAAGTTAGATTTAGGATAGATCATAAAGTTGGCAATGACGAGACCTCAGTTATAACTTTAAAATATATCATTTTGGATGATTCATGAGGGCTTCGGGGAGATGTGGGGACAAGGAGGAAGGGCAGAGGCTTCTGAGTTTTTGCATCAGTATCTGGGTGCGGTGGTTCCTTTCACTGAAATGGCCAAGGCTGGAGAGGGGCAAGTCGGGTCACGCCAACGCTGAAATGAGTATTAGACATCTGAAGGGAGATGCTAATAGCAAGTTAGATATCTAAGTCTTGAGCTCAGATGAGAGTGCTGTGAGAGATATAAATGTGCAAGGCATTAGCATATAGATGGTATTTAAGCCCTGGAAACGAAGAGATCACCTACAGTGCAATTCACAGTGAAGATCTTTGCATCAGGACACTTTTAAGAGCAAAGAGCATAAGCATCAAAGAAGTATGGTCTGGGTGTGAGATCTCAGTCACCTCTCTTAATTTCTCTATGTGTTTGTTAGCTTATCTGGAAAATAAGTGGTCAGCACCAACCTCTAAGCCTCCCACATCCTAAAGGGCCATATTGTAATTATCTAATTTCATAGAGGGTGAGGTCAGATATTTTATTTCCTACAAAACATTGCCTCTTTTCTTTAAGATCCTCAGAAGAATGCAAAAATTGACTAGGGCCGTTCTGGGTTCATCAAATCGCAGAGTTGAAAGCGATCTACACTCAAGGAGATGTTTGAAATTCTACACTTAGTTGTGGGTTTCTTAAATATGCAAGAAACGGTTTAAGTGACCCAAGGTACCGCACATATAACCAGAGAGAAAATCAGTTCTGTTGCCATTCCTGGCGGCAAAGGATTATGAAAATGAAATGCATCCTGTTCAGAATACTATCCCAAAGCATACAAAATTCAGTTCGCCTTGTAATGTAAACTCCATCCTTCAGGAATTACAAACAGAACGTACTTCCATCAGTTGAGAATAGTAACTCTGCTTTTCAGCCCGTCTTGAGTCATTATTTTCGGTTGGAGGAGCACCAAAACTTATACCTTTTGCTTAAGCAACTTGTACCTTTTGCATATTCATTACAGCATACGTATTAAATGTTGTTTTAAAACGAGTTCAGTCTAATTTCTCTAATAAAAAAAAAGTCATTACTAGCTCTCATTATTGCCTAATGTGGCTGGCTAATTACTTATAAAATTTAAAAAAGTCTTACTAATGGGATGTTAATAACTAGCTTTCTCTGCAGTGTATTGTGTGCGTGTGTGTGCAAAGTCTGCTATTTTACAAGCCTATTTTTGAAGCACTTTCAAAAATTACCATCTCATACCTCTATTTTTGATAACTATTTCAAATAGGTAAACATTGTAGGTTTTGTTGAACTACAGCTCCTGGTTATATGATACAAAAACAGCTAAAAATAATGAATAATTCAAGCCATTGATTAATTATTTTAACCGTTTGGTGTAAAGTGACTGTTTTGGAATTTCTTGTACAGAATTAATATTTGGATTTGACTGTGTGTCACCCCCCTGCTCTTTTTTTCATGAAAGCAACATGTACAGAATTGTATCTACAAAACTGTCCGAAAATTCAGTTGCTGGACATTTCCTGTGAGCTGTGCTTGGCTGAATCTGAATCACCCACATCACACCAAGTTGCCATCCTACTTCTGGGGCCACCCCAGCTGAGTGAGACACATTTTCCAGCCATTTGCAGTACCAGGGCTGCTGTCCACATGCAATCCTGTTCTCATCATTTAATACTTAAGTGAAAGCCCCCCACCCTCAGGCATTCATCCTCTGTGACACCATCATCCTTATCATCTGGTCAGTTCTTCCCCTCCCTGAACCCAGCCATCTGCCCACTGACCCCTGAAATCCTTCCACTGTGCTTTCTGAAATCCATCACACTCCCTCAAATCTCTTTTTCCCTCAAGTCTTCCCTCCTATGATGGTTCAGCTTCTCCTATCCTTCATCCCCACGCCCATTCTGTCACAATATCCTCTCCAATTCACCTACAAATACGCACTGAAGGTGAGGGTTTCTATCAATGATATCATCCCCACTATAGCACAAGCTGTGGTCATCTCTCAGCTGGACTTCTGCAACAGTCTGCCAATCACACAAACCTGGCTTTAATCAGTTCTCAACATTGCTGTTGGCATAGTCTTTTTAAAATACAAATCTGATTGTGCCACATGTCTACTGGAAACACTTCAATGGTTTCCCATCCTCTTAAAGACCCTTTTACCTCTCATCTCCTTTCCCACGCTGCTCACTCTAGTTCTTTGCACTCCAGCCCCTCTCAAGTTTTCTTTTTGGCGAGGTATTTCTTGACTACACACCTTTCCTTATGCCTCTGGGCTTCTGGACCTGCTGCTCCTTTTACTGGAATGCTCCCCTCCCTCTTCACCATGCTAATGCATGTGGAACCTTCAGACCCAGCTCAAATGTCATCTCTTCAGGGTGGGCTTCATTGACTGGCCCCACTGAGCAACCCCATGAGCTTAAATTCATCTTTTATACCTCCTCACAGCACCAGCCCCTAGTTTATTTTATATCACTGTCCAAATAGTGGTTTACATTTAATAATATGGTTATTTGATTTATATCTCTCTCCCCTAGACTATAAGCTCCACAGGACAGGGCCAGAGTCCCTTTCAACTCCTGATACTATCTGCAGTGCCCAGAACAATGCTAGCACTGCACGTGTTCAATAAATACCTGCTGTATCCACGGGTGAATCTATGAATGACATACGTGATCATGCAAAACATAACTGGCAAATTCGAACTCTTTGAAGAAGACATAGATGATTGCATAAACACAGTAGTGATACCAAATCATCTGCTCTATTTGAAAAGTCAATGGTCATCTTCTTCCTATAATATACTCAGAGGTCACAACCTTAAACCATCATTTTCAGCTTGCAGAGAGATATGGACACAATTTTCCTTTATACCTTAACTTTTTCTTTTTGTTTGGTTTCATTGTGATAAATGAGCACTGTTATGGGTTGAATTGTGTTTCCCCAAAACTTACACGTTGAAATTCTAACCCCTAATACCTCAAAATGTGATCTTATTTGGATATAGTTTCATTGCACACAAAATTAAGATGAGGTCATTGGAGTAGGTTCTAATCCAATATTTCTGGTGTCCTTACAAAAAGGGGGAAATTTGGGCATAGAGACAAACACAAGGGAAAAGGCCATGTGAATATGAGGGCAGACAGCAGGGTGACGCGTCTACAAGACAAGGAACGCCAAGACCGCCAGGACCACCATGCCAAGAGAGTGGCATGGGACAGAGTCTCCCTCACAGCCTCAGAAGGCGCTAACCCTGCCAACACCTTGATGCCAGACTTCTAGCCTCCAGAGCTGAGAGAGAAGCTGTCTCTGCAGTTTAAGCCACCCAGGAGACTAATACAAATGCCAAAAAGGATTTGGACCTCAGTATTTCCTTTGAAGGGACCCAAGCTATTCAGAGGCTCAAGTCATGGTAAATCTTTCAAATTTCTATGAAAAAATTATTCTTAAATTAAAACCTTAAAATACGCCGGCAAATTCATAAACAACAAACAAATCAAACTAAACCAAAACAACAACAGCAACCAAACTCTCTGGAAAACCTATAATTTGAAGGAAAAGAAGTTAAAATATAGTTCCACGAACTCACAACTAATTACATGGTCCCACAAGTTCCAACGTGCCTAGAAAGATATAATATAGACATAATTCACATTACAGTATTAATTTACAACATTATGCATTCTCTTATTGATTACACTCGAAGGATTGTTCAGATGAAAACAAAATTCTTTCCTATGACAACTGCTCGCTTCATGTATTTATTTGGCAAATATTAGGGTGGTTGTTAATGCAATTGGCACATCTTGAATATTCAGAGATAAAGAATATGTTGCTTCTAATTACATGGTCCCACAATCCCAATTTGCCTCAACAATATAATACAGACATAATTTAGATTTCAGTATTAATTTATAACATTACGTATCATTTTCTTGATTACACAAGGATTGTTTCGGTGAAAACCAGAGATGGTTAGCACATACGTAGTAACTATACAAACAGATAGTAGGTACCTGAGAGGGCAGAGGAGAGAGAGACTAAAGTGGGTGGGTGGGGCAATGGTTAGGATTTAAAGAAGTGACATAAACAGGCAAAATATAAATAGAATGCTTTGGCTGCATGCAATACTTTCCAAATGTTGGGTTAGAGACTCTTGCTTTGCTTTTGCATCTTCTTGATCTTGAAAAAAATATTTCAGTCTATAAAAGGCATTAGAACTCACTACATCCAAACTCTTCTCTTTATTTATTTTTAAATTTTCTATTGTAATATATATATTTTCTTTTCAAATTCACTCTCACAGTGAGAAAGATGTCCATACTCTTCCAATGGGGTGTTGGACATACACTGATATCGTGTCAACATCCTGGCTCCAGTTAGAGACTGTAATTCGTAGTCATCCTAACCTGAAGAAGATTCTATCAGGGACATACAAGGCTGCATTGACAGTGAAGATTCTAAAGATCCTCCTTCCCTCGTGACTTAGTCTCAAATCTGGTCTGATTCTGAGCAATATGCAGAAGGATCCATTCTTCTGGTAGTTCTTCCTCTTCAAAGCCATTCACTGAGGATGAGACAGGAGATGCCGGAAGGGCTCTCTGTAGGGCACTGCCATCATTGGGGAGTACATGGATAAACAACTTCATTTCCTCCAAAGATTCGCCCTCCCCAGCATTTCCCAATCCCCAACAGCACCACCCAGACCTGGGCCACGTTCACGGCCGCTGGAGGGGCTGGAAGTCCGACCTCTCCTTAAGGATGAGCAACCTGAGCCTCACAGAAGCTGAGACTTGTTTGCTGTTGTCACAAGCAAAAGTGACAGAACTGCGACTGGAGCCCAGATCTTCTACTTAGTGTCTAGTCTTCTTTTGACAACGGTCTACTAGTAATAACTTGATTTCACTGAGTAACCTAAATTGTCAGCAGTTATGGAGACAACCTAAAGGGCTCCTCTAATATTAGAAAAATGGCCCAAAGAAACAAAATATCAGCACTATCATACAGAATTATAAAAATATGTATTTTTTGTTATTTTCACCCTGATATCTTGGTGAAAGAAAAGACTAAGTTAGCAACTTAGTCACTGAAGCTCAGGGGTCCTTGCTATATTGGACGTTCTGTAACCATTTGGGGAGTAATGGGGACAGACTTTGCCCCAGAAGGTGATATTGAGTGACTTCTCTGGGCCTATGTTTTTTTCATTTTAAAGCAGGAGAAAAAATACCTTCTTTTACAGAATCTGGAAAGTTATAGATGCTCATTAAATGGTATTCCCTCTCCTGGACTAAGCCTTTCACACTCAAAACCAAAACACGAAAAACACACATCCTGGGATGCTCGCCCCCACTCCTTATTATTTAGCAGATCCCACTTCTGATACTTCTATTCTGTGAGCTAGACTTAGAAATCCTATTTGCTTGCTGGAGAAAAGCACAGCACAGCAGCAAATGGGCATTTGCAATGAGCTTGGACAGGTGTTCTCCACGACAACCTGAAGCCAACTCAAACTGAATCATTCACCTGCTGACAGCAGCAATGAAAGCATTTTCATGCATCTTATTTTTTTGGTCCTGGATACCATTCAATAATTCAAAGTGAAACCAGCAGTTACTCTTAAGGACCAGTAGATAAGAAACGTTATTTCCAAAGTAAATTGTACTCGCATTTTCAGTAGCTAGATATAAATTTGCAGAGGTTTAAATATTGACTTCAGAAAGACTCTTATCGTATTAAAACTTTTTTCTAAACATGTTAATTTTTAAATAATTTCTGCTGCTTTTTAAAAATTATGCATGCATATATTAATTAATTGTATACAGTGAAGCAGCTGCTGTCAATTCTACTAGGATGACTTGCAAATGATTTCCATCATCATCTTTGAAAAGAAAGGACTAATATCAAGCCAGGAAAGGCAATTTTGCAGACTGACATTCTGCTCCTTTGGAAATGTCTGTGCTGCCTCTGTGCCTGTCATTCACAGCAGCCCTTAGATTAGCTGTCCATATTCTGTCTCGTCCCCTAGCACTTTCATTTACAAATATTTGATGAGAAATAATTGCACATGCCAAAAGATCCCTTGAAAATCATTTGTAGGAATTACACAAGGCATGTGGAAAAATGATTCTGTGGCAAAAGGCAACAGGAAAAATAACTACACCTAAAATCATTCTATGTAGTCTCACACTGCATTATAGCGAGATATGTACTTGCTAGAGGGAAATAAATTATGTTTTCAAGGACCCCTAAAATTTCTCAGAAGTAAAGTGTGATGCTTTTCTGTTCACTTTTTAAAATTCCCATGTAAGGAAACCAGTTGAAAAAGGTAGACTTTGGTGAACTTCTGATGACTTTCAGGGAGATAGCAAGTTTTAAGGCAGTCTCACAGATAGAATTTTGAAAACCTAATTACTCTGCCAAAACCTTCCCCGCTTACTTTCAATTAAATACGTCAACTTCCCTCAGTCTGGAATTTTCAAAGAATGTTGTAGAAATTTAAATACAGGGCTTGGAGTCAGAAAATACAGCTAGGAGTCTTGATTCAGTCATTTAACATGAGAGTACCCATCTTCCCACATTTGGGGATTGCTAAGAAAGAAAAGACAGGGAAAAATGAAGTTACATTAATTATAGTATAAACCACAAACCATCAGAAAAAGTGTAAGGATTATTATTTGTCTTAGTCCTTTTATTCATAGAGATACAGATTTTTTTCTCCTACTCTAGGTTTCTCCTTCATTTATATATCCAAATTTATAAACATACATGACCAATATGAAAATTACCATTGGTCTAAATCATGTGTGATGTTCACACAATATTTATTCATTTTCATCAAAATCTTATATTCACTTATATTTACTTTTACTCTTAGCTCCTTCCTTCAATCTGTATCTAATGCTCATAAATACTGAGAGGATAAGCCCATGCGGATGTGCTCAGCAGCACCAATACCACCAGCTGCAGCAGGACACATAACGATCCTGGGAAATTATAGCGGCTATAAGTTTACATTCTTTCACTGAATCTTTTATTCACTATTATCTGGAGGGTGCATCCTCTTTGAAATGGTTGCATTATTTACAAGGAAAAAAATGGTTGCATGCTAATTTCATAACAGGAAAAGAATAATTTTGGTAATTCTTCTAGCATCTTTTAAGCTATTTTTGTGAATATTTTGTTTTGATTATAAAAGGTGGTGCAACCCAGAAATATATAGTCTTAAGAAATTTAATTGAGTATCTGATTCACAATAGGTTATTAAAGGAAACTAAAAATTCTTGGGAGGTGTATCTAAGTTTTTGTAATGATTGTGTGTAACTGGAATCTTCTACAAATGATTTCTCCTTCCTACTCATAGGAATGCAAACCACAGGTCTGTTCCAGTAAGGGAATTCTTATGTGTGTTACAAAAGAAAAAAATATAATAGCTGCTTAGATTTCATAATGTGTTTATCCCTTTTGGGAACATTTGCAAACCAAAGTCTAATTCTCCTGTCAGGAGAGCACGGCCTCTTTGGTTTCCCTTCGTGTCCCTGTGACCTCACTGAAATGGGAGGTGCTGGCTCTAACCTGTCAGTAATCAGTGGGCTGACAGTCACTTCTTTTCCCCAAATTTTAGTTCCACAGATAATAGTCCCAGCTTTTCTAGCCTGGCATTAATACCAATAATTATTCCAGAATATAAATCCTGAGAAAGCATTTTATGTTCCTTGGGTTTAATTATATTTACCCCAAATCATTCTCTGAGTGTCTGAGTGTGAAGACTATAGAATGATGACAATAAAATAAATTGTGTTTCAACATTTATTTCTACAACAAATAATCTATCTTCTCTTTATTCCAAATTGTGGTTACCATATTAGGAAAATATTGTAGTGTCACTTGTCTCTGTTTAGAAAGCACGGGGTAAAGGAATGAATATTTGTTTTCAGGGGCACAGTAATCAAAAGACAATAACAAAATTTGAAAACTAAATATGTAGATGAGCTTTGGGATAGAATGGGGACTTTTGGCTGAAGCATGATTCAGATCAAAGCATGTCTGAAGTTTCTATTATTTGCAAATTTTTAAAAAATATCTACTCTCATCAAATGGCAAAAGGTCTCTGAAAAAAGAAATTGGAACAAAGGAAGAATAAACTAAAGGGATTAAGGTAGGAAGAAAAAGAGAAATGTGTAATATAAATAAGCTATATAATAGAGATGGGATTAGATCCACAAATATTTGAAAGATACATCAGGATGAAGATGTATTATTAAAAACACGGAACACAGAACAAAGTGTTGCACTTACAGAAAATTGTAGGAAGAAAATAAAATGTCAATGCATATTATTGCTGTGAGAAAAAGACTGACTACATGCATATGTTTATATGCATATAGGCCTAAAATTCTGATCACCACTTTAAGTCATAAGAAGCCCTTATAATGCAAATATTAACAGTGAGGGAAAACATATTAGGCCACTATTAATCGTTAATGGCTTGGTTTAGATTAGATTATCAGTTTTATTCCTGTTACTTACAAAGATCTTGAAAAAAACATGGAGTTCACTGAAGAAAGCTGAAGAGGATGGCGGGTAGAGGCCCAATGTACCAGGTCGCCCCACGTAGGGATATGAGGCTGACCCTGGAGGCAGAGGTTGCTGGGAAGCAGATCCCCAGGATCTTTTTGTTCATGGTCATTCCCTAGGGATGTCATTTACATGGGGTTGAGGGTGACCTCTTTGGGAATTTATATGGTAAACCTTCAAAAATTTGTCATTTAAAATTATTTAGGGGCCGCCCGGTGGCGCAGCGGCTTAGTCCGCGCTTGGCAGCCCGGGGTTCGCGGGTTCGGATCCCGGGCGCCCGCCGACGCACTGCCTGTCAGCCACGCTGTGGCGGCGTCCCATATAAAGTAGAGGAAGATGGCATGGATGTTAGCCCAGGGCCAGTCTTCCTCAGCAAAAAGGGGAGGATTGGCAACAGATGTTAGCTCAGGGCTGGTCTTCCTCACAAAAAAAAAAAAAAAAATTATTTAAACAACTATCTTTAATTTCCATATAAAGGACAAGGTGACCTTTTTTCTCTCTAGAGAAACATTTAGACATTTCTATTCCAATTTTAAAAATAATATGCTGTCCTTAAAGAGCTACATGGAGGTTTATACATTCCAAATGTGATGATTTTTAGACCTAAAGAAGGCAACTTTTCTCTTCTCTTCCTCCATAAATTCCCCAAAGTACAGAAAAAAGCATAGTTATTATAAAATAATACTTATGAACAGTACAGAATTACGCTTAACCTGAGAAATTTAAAATGTGAAGGAATCAAAAACAAAATTCAGAGAATGCCCCCCCCCCTTTTAAGGACATGTATTTTCTTCAGATATGACCTTTCAAAGAGAAAAAAAAGAATAAAATATTTTACAAAAAGAATATAAGCATAAATAAAAAGAGAAAACTCAATAGTTAGCTTAGAAATAAAACATCATAAAGTCTCATTGAAGAAATAAGAAGGATGATTAAAGAAGAGGGAAAAATCAAGAAAAAGTAAAAATTCCATTGCTTAGAGGATAATAATAAAAGGAAAAAGTGAAAATTTAGGATAAGTCTGTTCTACCTGATCCTGGAGTCAAAGAAATTTTTCAAACTCTTAGTATCCTATCTCATTATCTCTTAAATTTAAGGTAGCAATATTTATTTCAATAGGAATAATTTGGTATATTATCCTTAAATGTATTTCTCCCAGTGGTTTTCTCTCCCATTTTATACCACTCTTGAATGTTTCAGCAGTCAAAGTGAAAATTGAGGGTCTCAAAGACTGTAACTGACTTTTTAAGAGAGCCAAGGCATTAATCCACATACGTGAATGGGCAGCCACCAAGAATATAATTTATCTCAGTGCAGAGTTCCTTGTTGAAAAACAGGCCAGGACTTAAGCAAATTGTGAAGTATTTGAAGCTTCTTTTCATTTTTTTCCCTCCACATTCATTTTGGTCATCCAAGGCCTTTCTGCTCTGTACCCCCTTTCCCTTTACAAGACAAGAAAGAAACCAGCCATTTGCACTTGATTGTAACATATTTATTATAATAAATAATGATCCAGTGCTTTGCATTCATAGAAAGACAGAATCTTCACGTTGGAATGACCTTTTGAGGTCGTCTGTCTTAAATCACTTCCCAAACAGAATTTCTTCTGCATGTTCTGGGGTGACATCTGGAACATTTTAATATTTTTACTAGGGAACATTTTCCAGAGATAAAAACTCTAACTGTTCCTATATTGAATTAAAACCCTACTTCTCTGCAGTGTCTGTGCACAGAGCTTGGTTTTGCATATGGAACAATACCAAATAAATCAACTCCCTCCTCTTTACTCCAGCCTTTCAAAATTCTGAAAACAGCTTCATGTTCCCTTAAGTCTTCACTTCCCAAAATAACCATTCCCCATTCCTTTAATATCACCCCTGGATGCCAGTCAATAACACCTAAATACAGGACCCAGGAATAGGCAACGTACACAATACCATGTATATGTTCTAATAGTGCCGAGGACAGAGGGACTGAGATCTCTTTGATTCAAACACTTCTCTTCTATTGATTCAGCCCAGGCTCATAATAGCTTTTTGAATGGTTGTGTCATGCTTTTTATTAGTGCCTTTCCAATGTGTCCAGGAAGCAGGGCTCTGAGAAGTCATGGGACTCTTGTAGAATACAGTGAAATTCTAGGTAGCATTCATTCCATCTTTTGAACCAGGATCAATTGTACTGGCAGAAAATATGTCCATATTAAATGAATCCAGCCTTCCACATCTCCCAAGGACAAAATTACTTTTAGAGAATTACGGTTCAGAGTTCTTCCAGTAATATTGTTTTTTTTCCCCTTTCTTATCTTTTTATATGGGTAAGAAAAATTTATTGGCAAAACCCATAAAATTGTGGGAAAAAATAAATTAAATAGCTGTTCATTCTTTTAAGTTATTGTGGAAAGATCACCATCATTAACTTTTAATGGTAAAACTTCTGGTACAATCTTTGGAAGAACAGAGTTCCATGAGAATAAGGTTTGAGAACTCCTGCCTTATACTGATTATATTATACAGAGTGGTGTAAGAGTCAGCACAGTGAGTGAGAAAGCATTGAGCTGCAACCTGGATATTGAGTTTAATTCTGCTATATATTGACTTTGTGACCTTTGGAAAGTCTCAGTTTCCTTACCTGTCCAGTAAGGAAATTAGGTTAGATGATGTTTTTGTTGTTGTTGAGGAAGATTCACCCTGAGCTAATATCTGTGCCAATCTTCCTCTACTTAGTATGTGGGCAGCCGCCACAGCATGGCTGGCAAGAGGTGTAGGTCTGCGCCTCTGGATCCAAACCCATGAACCAGGGCCACCAAAGTGGAGCACATTGAACTTAACCACTATGCCACAGGGCTGGCCCCTGGATGATTTTTAATGTCATTTCTATCTTAGTCTACTTAGGCTGCCATAACAAGAAACTACAGACTGGATGGCTTAAACAATAGATATTTACTTCTCACAGTTCTGGAGGCTGGAAGTCCAAGATCAAAGTGCTGGCTGGTTTGGTTCCTGATGAGGGCTCCCTTCCTGGCTTGCAGACAGCTACCTTCTCTCTGTGTCCTCACATGGTGCAGAGAGAGGGAAACGGAGCTCACTCCTGTCACTTCTTACAAGAACACCAATCCAATCGGATCAGGGCCCCACCCTCTGGCTTCATTTAACTTTAATTACCTCCATAAAGGCCTTATCTTCCCAATACAGTCCCATTGGGGGTTGAGGCTTCAATACGTGAATTTGGGGAGAATACAAACATTCAGTCCATAACAATTTCCATCACGAAATTCCATTGTTGTAACCCCCTCAGGCTGTGTTTTTAAAGACTTAAATCACATTAAGTCAGGACTGTCCCATTTTATAAGTAATATATTGAACCCCAAAGCAAATTCTTCTTCTCTAAGGAATTTCTTATTTGTTCAAAATTGAGTGCCTGCCATCCATCAGACACTGTTCTAGGTTTGGGAAATTAATAAACAAAAAATGACAAAAATGCACTTCCACATGGAGCTCATAGTCTACTGGGGATGCAGACAATGAATAAGAGTAAAATATAGAATATTCTAGATAGTATCAAGAGTTAAGGCACCAAAGTCAAGCAGGAAAGGGGGTTATTCAATATTGGGATGGGGGGGTTGAAACTTTAGATAGTAGAGGAAGTGAAAGAAGTAGCCATATGGATGTCTGAGAGGAGAATATTCTAAGCAGAAGGAAGAGCGAGCATCACAGGGTCTGAGGTAGAAGCATGGTTGAGTGTTCAGGAAACAGAAGGAGGACAATATCACTGGAATAGAGTGAATGAGGGTTAGGGCAATAGGAGATGAGGTTCAGGAGGTTATGGGAACCAAATCTTATAGACTCTGGTTGATCATAAAAAAGACTTGTTTTTTAGTTTGATGTAGTCCTATTTGTTTATTTTTTCTTTTGTGTCCCTTGGCTGAGAAGACATGATATTCAAAAAGATACTGCTAAGACCGATGTCAAAGAGTATACTGCTTATGTTTTCTTCTAGGAGTTTTACGGTTGCAGGTCTTACATTCAAACTAAAAAGCTCTGCACAGCAAAGGAAACCATCAACAAAACAAAAAAACAACCCACTAACTGGGAGAAAATAATTGAAAATCATATATCTAGTAAGGGGTTAATTTCCAAAATGTATAAAGAACTCATACAACTTAACAACAAAAAAACGAACAACCTGATAAAAAAAATGGGCAGAGGATATGAACAGACATTTTTCCAAAGAAGATATACAGATGACCAACAGGTGCATGAAAAGATCTTACACATCACTAATGATTAGGGAAACGCAAATCAAAACTGCAATGAGATATCACCTCATACCTATCAGAATGGCTATTATTAAAAAGACAAGAAATAAGTACTGGAGAGGATGAGGAGAAAAGGGAACCCTCATACAATGTAAACTAGTGAAGCCACAATGGAAAACAGTATGGAAATTTCTCAAAAAATTAAAAATAGAAATATTATATGATCCAGCTAATCTACTTCTGGGTATTTATCCAAAGGACATGAAAACACTAATTTGAAAAGATATATGCACCCCTATGTTCGTTGCAGTATTATTCACAATAGCCAAGATTTGGAAGCAACTTAAGTGAACATCAACAAATGAATAGCTAAAGAAGATGTGGTGTAAATATGTATATATATATATTATATATATATATATGTGTACACACACACACACACACAATGGAATACTACTCAGCCATACAAAAACACAAAATCTTGCCATTTGCAACAACATGGATGGGCCTTGAGGGTTTTATGCTAAGCAAAATAAGTCAGAGAGAGAAAGACAAATGCCGTATGATTTCACCAACTTGTGGAAGATAAACAAACAAACACATAGATATGGAAAACAGATTGGTAGTCACCAGAGGGGAAGGGGGTAGGGGAAGGGTAAGGGGGGATAATGGGGCACATGTGTACAATGATGGACAGAAACTAGTCTTTTGGTGGTGAACACGATGCAGTCTACACAGAAGTTGAAATATAATAATGTGCACCTGAAATTTACATAATGTTATAAACCAATGTGACCTCAAAAAAAAAAAGACTTGTTTTTACCGAGTGTAATGGGAAGCCAAGTGGGTTTAGACTGGAAGAGCAACAGGATCTATCTCATGTTTTAAATCACTCTGACTGGGGCATGGAGAATAGTTTGGAGGGAGCAAGAAAGATGGAGGAGGAGCAGTTAGGAGGCTACTTTCATAGCTCAGGTGAGAGATGAGGGTTTGAACATATGTGGTAGCAGTGAAGATGCTGGAAGGTAGTCTAATTCTCCAAATAGTTTGAACGTAGAGATAGCAGAGTTTGCTGTTGTTCTGGACCCTCTATTTCTGACTAGTTCTAGCAAATATATCTTTAATTCCAATTTTTTCCTAACATATTTGCTATAACTCTCTAGTTTCTGTTTTCAGCATCTGTAATGAACATGACTTCTACCCTCATCTAAGTGTTCCTACAAATCTCAGATGGGCTCAGGTCCTGAATAGACCCTCTGCACCAGCATAAATTACCTCCATTTTAAAATGATGATTAATCAGTATCCTTTGAGTAACGATTGCTCACCCATCAATCCAGCTGAGTTCAATTCAGTTAGTTCTCTTTGTTTTGGTCGGTATTGCTAAACATCTCCCATGTGTACCAGGTCTTGCGCTAAGCATGAGGTGGTGGTGGGGGTGAGGGCATTCACATATAATTAAGATAGAATTCTCCAAAAGAAACATTGAAAATCTGGTGGGGGCTGGGCACAATCACAAAGGTGGTGTGGTGGTCTGTAACAAAGGCATTTTAGGGGAGTGGCTAATTACCCTGTGTTATCACAGGTCGAAGAGGGCATAGATATGACTGGTGATAGATGTTCTAGTTGGCATGCTAAAGACTGGCTCTGTTTTGTGGGCAGAGTGAGAGCTGTTGGAGGTTATAGGTTGTGAAATAACACTGCTGTATCTGTGATGTAGGACGCATCTCCAGAGGCAGTACCAGGAATCATTTCAAAGGCTAGAGGCCAGTCAGGTTACTGTCGCTTCTGTTCAGTTGAGAGGTAGGTAACAACGGGGATGAAGGAAGGGGATGGTGTGCAACATTTCTGAAAGTAAAGCTGACAGAATCACTAGCTGAATCAGATATGAGGAATTAGATTAAGGTAGGAGTCAATTCAGACGCCTGAACTGTGCAGCTGTGCAGCAACTCTATAAGTCGAGAGAGAGAAGACAAAAGAAAAACCTTGTTTTCTTTTGTTTGAGGAAAAATCATGTCTAGTTAGGGCCACCCAGGCCAGAGTCTCATAGTACTAAATCCCAGTCCTAATCAGGAGGTCATATTTCTCTTCTGATTCTAAAATTGCAAGTTCATTGGCACTGTCAAAATTATTGGTAGCAATAAAAGTGTTACAATCTATTCTAAAAGCATAAAACGACACATATACACATTGACCTACTTGTCTCACTCCTGAGAATTTATCTAAAAATATAATCCTGCAGTCTGGAAATTCCATCCAAGAGGTCTCGCACTGAAAATGTTTTTGTTATTATGAAAAAGTGAAAGTAATTTTAAATTCCTCATGATGAGGGAATGGTAGATTAATTAGATTACGACCTGAACAAATTGTAATTATACAATTAGAAATAACTGGCTTTTTCTTTCCCTAATCAAACACTTCACTACAGTTCATATGAAGTATGCACACTATTCTAAATAATCCAACAGAAGAAAAATGATATTTACATTGGGTTCTCCAGAGAAAGTTATTAGTCCAGACACTGCTGGTGTTTAGTCTCAGATAATTCTGAATCCTTCTCTCTGCTCACAAAGAACACGGTATATACTGTTCTGAAGAGGAAAATTCCTTGAAAAGAATCTTTTGGGTAGAACTCTTGAAAAATAAGTTGTTAGAATGCTTATTCCTCTTTCTTCTGATGATACACTCTTTGATTCTGTTGTATTATTTACCAATTAGCATTAATTGATGCCAGTCATGAAATCTATTAAAAGAATCATATGAGAAATTCCCACCTCATGTGCTAATTAAATCTTTGCTAGTACAATTTCATTTTCATTTCTAAAAGTACTCATTTAAGGAAGGTTAAAATGTTTTCTCTGTGAATAATTGCATTTTGATTTTTTAAAAAGTCCCTTGTTTCTCCTGTTACACTAGAAGGAAAAGGGAAAGAAAGAAAATACTGTCTTTGGAGTAGAAGTCTAAATGTGTCTTTTTTCCATGGATGACCTATATTATAATTTAGCAAAAACTGCTTGCTAGTTCTAAGAGTAGCTGGCTTTCTGAAGTTATTATTATTCTTTGGTTTATGATATTTTTGGAGTTCATACTGAAGAAAAAAAATAACTGCAATGTCACTGACTCTGGCTTTAGAGTAGTAATTGCATCTTCAAAAGGTATCATTAATGCCATTAAAGATGAGTTTCCTGGAACCTCAGTCATTTTCTGTGACACTCCAGGCCATTAATGAGCAAATCAGTCATCAACTGCTTGTTTTGGCCTATTCCAAAGTAGTCTTAAATTCATCATCTTTAAAGACATGCTATTTTAAAGACTTCTAAAAACAAATGCTCATTTTAATGATAAAAGTTCAGAAAATCATAGAAAACAAAAAGTATTTTCCTATTTTTTTCCATTCATCTGATCACTCAACCTGTGCATATTAAGTCCAAATTATGTGCCTAGCACTAAAACAATATTTAAAGAGTTTTACATATGGAATATAAATAGATTACTGTAAAAATATGGTTCGTCTAACCCTAAAATTCCTCTCATTAATCCATTTTAGGATCTGACCTCTTGCCCTTCCCACCAGCTTCTTTGAGTGGGGCACGACAAAGTAGCAGAACACACCCTCCCCAGCCTCTATAGTTGTGCTTTCTGATGAGTAATATTGCAAACAGATTTTCTGCACTCAATTTTCCTTGTGGTCTTCAACCTTTCACATGAGACATTAGGTCAAACCTGATTCTGAAACTTTGAGGACATCACGGTAAATTTCTTGAGGGAATTTTTGCTGTCATTTAGTGGAGATTGTCGAGTAGGGCATAGTTTTCTCCTTGGGACAGTTCAAGTTCTCTTGCTGCCTAGGAGCAGGTGACAAGGGACTTGGAAGCAGGACACAGACCCTAGTAGCTGTCCATTCTGTTCACAGACTGCTCATTTCAGTTCAATGTCATGCTCCCAGAGACAAAGTATAATTTCCTTCCTATCTCTTTCCCTCATTTCCTCTCTTGAAAGTTGCTTAAAAATCCTCACAACAAATGATCCAAGTATATCTGTGGCTCATTTTTCTTATAAGAAGGCTTTCATTTCTCAGAAAAGTACACCAATTCCTTTTTGCCTGAGGACACCTCACCTGTTGGGTGAACCTAAAACACTATGGAATCAGCCTCACCTCTCATCTTCTGGGTGCCCCCAGGCTCCTCCATCTATATTATATGGAGGTTTTGAGGATTAAATGTGATGATGCATATAAAACCCAGCCCTAGTTGCAACAAATATTAATTACTAGTAGTAATATTAAGTAATAAAATGAAAAGAGCTTTTCTTGAAAGCAAATATATTCTCAGATGATTAACGTCTTAACATAAAGGACAAGAGAAAAAAGAGAAGAATGAGCAGCTTATTATATTTGGGGCACACATTATTTCAAAATTTGTGCCTTAGGAGCTTATATGTATTATGATAATTTCTTTCTAATGATCCTGGAGTCAACTCAGAGCTGTCAGTGATACACTAAAATGGAGAAGATTGTATTAGTTCAAATTGCAACTCTAAGAAGTGAATTTTCTAAGTATTGCAGTCAAAATATTCTTCTTCATTCATTCAAAATTCTGTTTATATGTTGCATTCTATAAATATAAAAAATTTGCAAATGTCCCTTATTTTATATGGCAGAAATTTTTTTTATCTAATAAGAATTTGTTTTAAAATCAATTCTGGTAATAACTGGTAATAAATGTTTAGGGTAGGGATGAATTAAGTATAGCTAATTTAGTTAAACTTCAACAACTCATTAGTGTATAAATAATAGTATCTGGTACAGTATATTGATGATTTAGCAACAGGTTAGTAGTTAGTATTCATTGATATATATTGGCACATTTAATAGAATAAAAACTTATACTTATTTTAGAAACTCTTTGTCAAATATTCAGAACCTGAAATCTGTCAATAAAGACTGGAACACTTAATTCTTATTCATCCCCCCACAAAAAAAAAAATAAAATCAGCCAGTTGATTACCTGGAACAGATGACTGATACAGGAGAAAGGATAAGACACAGCATTTTTGAGAATAAATCTACCAAACCCTATGCATATTTTAATGCATTAAATTTTCTGTCCCTTTTGAATTTTATATAACAGAATTAATTCAAGGAACAGAGACCCAGTGCAAATTAGCTCAAGGAAAAATATAATTTATTGGTTCAAGCACTTGATAAGTTCAGGGTTAAGACTAGGAAAGAGACTGAGAACGATTCATGAGCTCAAATGGTGTCAGCAAAGCCGTCTCTCTCTTGCTCCCCCTCTGCTCTGATTGTGGAGTTTTCATTCTTTGTTTGTTTGTTTTTGCTGAAGAAGGTTCACCCTGAGCTAATATCCACTGCCAATCTTCCTCTTTTTGTATGTGAGCTGCCACCACAGCATGGCTACTAACAGACAAGTGGTGTAGGTCTGCCCCTGGGAACTGAACCCAGGCTGCCAAAGCAGAGTGCACCGAACTTAACAGTACTAGGCACTGAAGTATATTGTACATATAATAAAATGCATTCATTTTCAGTGTATAGTTCAATGGGTTTTGACAAATGCATACACCTGTACAACTACCACCTCAATCAAGGTATATAACATTGTCATCCCCTCAAAAGGTCCCTGTGCACTTTTGCAATCAATTCTGTCTACTCCTGGCCCCAGACAACTACTGTTCTCCTTTCTATCACTAAAGATCAGGTTTGCCTGTTCTAGAATTTCCTATAAATGAAATTATTTGTATTAACTCTTTTGAGTTTGGCTTCCTTCACTCATGGTGTTTTTGAGTCCATCCATGTTACATTTACCAGTAGTTCACCCCACCCTTTTTATTGGCTGAGTAGTATTTCATTGTACAAATATATCATTATTTGTTTACCCATTTACCTGTTGATTTAGATTGAACACTTGGATCGTTTCTGATTTGGGAATATTTTAAATTAATCATTATGGTAAATATCTGAAAGTATTGAAAGATTGGATGTTACATGTCCACTTCATAAGAAATTGAAAACTCTTTTCCAATGTGTTTGTAATACTTTACATTCCAAACATCAATGTATAAGTGTTCCATTTGCTCCCCATCTTTGCCAACACTTGGTGCTATTTATATTTTTAATTTGAGGCATTCTTGGTGCATGGTGGCATGTCATTGTGGTTTTAATAAACATTACCCTGCTGTCTAATGATGTTGAGCATGTGTTCATATGCCTTTCCTTAACTTTTACTTTTAAATTCCTCACAGTGGGTTTCCTAATTGTATGGCAATAATTTCAGAGTTCTAAAATTATTTTATGATAAAGATACAAAAAAATTGAAAATATCAGCCAGAAAATATTTTCTTGCCCAATAATTAATTGATATGCTCAATTATTTTCATTCATTTATTCATTCTTTCATTCACTCATTCATCATGTGATCAGTGAATATTTTCTGTGTGGGCACTATGCAAATGCTAGAGGTACCGAGTGAACATAGCATGAAACTCTGTCTTACGGAGCTTACTTACACTGGTTAACTCAAGATAAATAAATGAGTGACACTTTCGAAATGTTGGGTAATAAAATGTAATAGTCGCCAAATACTTTCTTTCATAGAAACTCAAAGAATGTGCACAAAAATAACAGTGTTTTAGCCAGAGGTATGACATGATCAGATATATACTTTTAGAAAACTATTCGTATTCTGTTTAAAACAACAGTATTTGACTCACTGTACAAAAAGGTAGACTTTACCAGCATAATTAAATTTGATTAGCTTCAGCAGCATTATGAAGTTAGAAACAAGTTAGAAAGTCACAAAATATGGCCTTATGTTTATGCCTATCATTCCTAAGTCTCCAATGTTGTGATTCACTTTGAGCAACCAAAACCAAATAGGTCTGTGAACTCCATTTGCTCTGACTATAGTTCTCAGCTTTTCAGTTAGCACTGAGCAGAGATGGGATAATCTCTAATTTTTTTTTAAAAATCAAGAATTAGTCATAAAACACACCATCTAGAGGTTCTGATTTACTCATGGGCTCTGTTCAGCAAAACCAGTCGTTTCGTTTACAGAGTCTACAATATATTTAACTGGTGACCTTTCTCAGTGAGTTTTCATGGCACATTACAAAGATAAACCAATATTATATTGATCCATTGCTATTTTCCTACACTCAACCTTTTGAATCTATGTAAACATTTCTGTGTCCACGTTTAAGGTTAACACAACTTTCTGATTCAGGTGCCCTTTGCCTTTCCCTAGGAAATAAGAGTGAACCACATCACCACTTTCTCTACGTCAATCTGGGATCCAGGTGATGATGGAGGAAGATAAGAGCAGGAAGGAGCAGAAATACCTAGAGGAGTAAAATTAGATGTTTAGGGCGTGCTCTCACCTATAAGACTTGGAAGCAAAATTAGCCATGTAGTCCAGAAGTGCTGGAGACTTCCAGCAGGAGTGACAGGATGACCAAATACAAGGGCCAGTGAGGCAGCTGGAAGGCAGGGAGCGGCCAATCCACAGGAAGACAGGCATCCTACATGCTAAGAGGCTGGGCTCTGGCAGCTGTGAACGGTTGGGCAGCGTTAGGCAAGTACCTATGAAAATGACCTATATAGCAAGACAGGGTTCTGCTTCTGGAATATGAGGTAGAGCATCCAGAACAAGGGAAAACGCTAATGACACAGTTTCCGAAGAAGTCAAAATAGAAGGTAAGGTCACAGAAAGAAAGCAGGTCCCCCCCAAAAAAAGAAAGAAAGAAAAAGAAAACTGTAACTCTGCGATGTGATGGCTATGTTAATTAGCTTGCTGGTGGTGATTATTTCACAATGTATACGTATATCAAATCGTCAAGTTGTACACCTTAAATATAAACCATTTTTGTCAATTGTATCTCAATAAAGCTGGGAAAAACTCTGTATGAACAAATAAATAGAATTTAAAAGTGAACATGGATAGAAACAAAAATGTTAACAGTGATTACCTCTGGGTAATAGAACTATGGTTGAGTTTTCTTTTCGTTTATCTGTATTTTCTATTTTTTTGAAAATGTAAATCACTTGGAAAAAAAAAAGAGGGGAGGCTGCAGGAGCCCAGTTGGTCTTCTTCCATTTTCACTAAACACTGGATTGATCCCAGAAATTGGAATGTTATGGAACTTGTCAATCAGATTGAGCTGCAGCATAGGAAGCAGGGAGGACAGACACTTGCTAGCACCCTCTGGGGTCTATTTTGAGGCCTGTGCTCACAGTCTGCAAGCAAGAATACTCTCCTGAACTAGGCTTAGCTCCCCACTCTGCTGCTCTGCGTTGGGTAGCGACAGTGAAGTGTGAAGTGCTCGGCTGACTCAATACAGTCATGCCCCAGGAAACTACTGAAGCGAGAAGGGCTTTGCTTGCCTTTTTAGCAAATGCCTTTCTGACCCCCTTTCCAGTCTGTAGACTTGCCGATGTGATAAATCTTTAGAGAAACAGAATGCTAACCTTAGAAGTTACTGATGCCTTTAATGGCTCTTTGCCTCCAATGGCTCTTTGCCTCCCCAGATAGGAGGGCTGTTCTACCTTCAGGCTCCTTATCAGTGCCTCGGTTCTTCACTGTCAGAATGGTTGCCTGCTATGATGCTCTTCTAATCCCTACTGCCATTTCGGTCACAGAAAAGAGAAAAAAATGAGCAGAGTACTGTAGTCTCCTCTTCTTCTCATTTCTCCCAACACCACAGCTTTCATCCCCACACAGCCTGAATTTCATACCTAGAGTTATTCAATAATATGCTCCATTCATGTGGTTAGCAAACGCCTTGATCAGAGCTACAACCCTTGGGTGTGCTCATATCTTCTCAGTTGTTTTCTTCATCATTGGCTTCTTAGCTGCTGTTCCTTTACTCTTGATGGCACTTAAAAAATACTGTTGGGATGCTTGAAGCTGCCCAGAAAGTGACCTCATGTCTACAAATAACTGTCTGTGAACACAATAGCTCTTGAGTGGAAATGTTCAGACTAGAAAAGAGACAACCTAGCTAAAAAAACAAAATTGATCTTCCTTCCTCCCTTCCTTTCCCCCTTCCTTCTGTCCAACCAACCATATATCTACCCATCCATCCATCCATCCATCCAGTGTTTAAATAGCTATATATTCAGCATCTCCTCAATATAATCAAGTGCAATTAATTCAGTAATTATTCACTGAGTGTATACTATGGCCCAGAACCATTGTAGGTGGTGAAGATATAGCAATAAGAAAGATATCTCTGGAAATGGCTCATCAGGGTCTATCTCCAGTTAAGACTTCCTTCCCAGGAACTAGATGTCAGTGTCTAACTGGTTCAGAATGCCCCTGTGACAGCTCAGATTCAGTTGGTTCATAACTGAACTCGTCATGTTTGCCTTCTAGCAAAATAATAATGTTACTATCTGTCTCAAAAATCCTCAGTGGCTTTATATAACTTAATGAATGTAGCTCAGTTTCTTTTGCCTAATATTCATGGTCTTCTACAATGAATTTGCCCAGCCATACTATTATACTGTTACTATTTTCTACTAAAATTGCATATATTCTTTGCTCCACTGCTGTCACATAATCTGTGCTTTCTGAAGCTTTGCTTATGTTTTTCCTGTTGACCAGAATGGTGTGTGTGTGTGTGTGTGTGTGTGTGTGTGTGTGTGTGTGTGTGTATGTGTGTGACTGTGAGAGAGAGAGATAGATTTAAGTAAAGCAGGCAATTCTGCTCAGCATCCACTCAGTGTATATGTGCCCCAAGTATTAGTGGGTCTGGGATGGAAGTCCTAAATCTGCGTTTGCCTTATTTTTTCATAGTTTTCTGTGTTTATCATAGTGTGAGCCTAATGCTGAAGCAAGATTGAGTCTAGCATTAACATGGATGCATTTTTCATGCAACATGGCCCATACACATAAGCCACCCACTTTATTTGGTGCTCAATTGAAGAATCTGCTATCTGTTCCAATCCTAAAAAAAAATCTGGCTGTGCTGGATTCATTAGACTGTTACTAATCTGGCCTGTGAGTATGACCATGTATTCTGTATTTTGTTGGTGAATTAAAAAAATTTTATGTGTTATTTTGAGTACACAAATTTTGCCTTCTTCTCTGATTTTAGAACCCAGTGTCTGGAAAGACACAACTCCATGGTGCTATGATTATTTATATCTCCCCTTTAAGGTTATAACCTCCTTGCATACAGGATCGATAACAAAAATCCCCCATCACCTGGCACGGATCTTCTATAGGGTTGGGACTTGAAACCCAGTGGTTGGATGAGGAATGGCAAGTACGTAAAATGGTGACTATCAAAGCACAGGAAAACACCCAGAAAGAGGCAGTTTGGGGACCTGAAAGACAAAAATGTCCTTTATTCCTATCATATGGTTTCTGATTTAAAGGAAACGTTTAAAGTCTTACCATATTCAAAACAGAGTTTGAATGACATTTTTACATATAACTTAGGCTCCAAAGGCAAGAAACTCCATGTACCTGGGGTTGGGAAGACAAGGGCAGGAAAAAGAAAGCTGATAAGGCTTAAGAAAATAGTGTAAGTCCCCTATGCTTTGAATAGAAATCTTTGATTTGAACCTACTGTCTAAAGATTAAATTAGCAAAGGAAAAAAAATCACATCAGTTTCAGTAGCAATTCAGAAAGTTTCCAGTGTGTATTTTAGGAGAGAAGATGTTTGTTATTATCTATCATTTCAGGTAACCTTTTAATCAAAGCATTAACATTCTTATGTTAGTGTTTTCAGAGCAGCTTGAAGTTTATTGATTTTCTATGATACTGAGTGATTAATTCCATTCTTGAGTCTAGTGAAGAGTTAATCTAAGCCACATAGCATAATGCCAGCAGCAGGAATCCATAATGCAATCTTCTTTTGTTTGCTAGTTATCTTTGTTGAATAACATCATAAGAATATAACTGCCATAAAAAGCCTGATTCAAAGATCCTTTGGCTCACCACATTTTGTAATTATTTTAGTTGACTTTGTTTCCTTGAATTCTTCAACAGATCTTTATAAAGACATCAGAACTATGAGGGCAGAACCATGAACATCCCGTTCCCCACCGTATCTCCAGCATCGAGGATAATAGGGGTACGATAGCAATTGTTCAATTAATGAATTAATGGACCAGAGCTACTCAGATTCAGTTGGTTTGATTTCAACCAAGAGGTTTGCCTGGAGATTCAGGTTCAAAGGACTTTGCCATCTTAAGGACCAAAGGGCTAGAAACATTACCTAAATGACTTGACATGAAACAGAAAGATAGCTGTGAAAATCAGCCAAAATAATTTATTAATTTGTTCAAAACAAGATTCTGTAATTCCGGTACAAATGTCTAATGTTCCTAAATGTACATAATTTGTTTCCAATTATTTCCCAAGCTTGGGTGATGTATCTTCTTGTACTATAAATGGCTGAGAGTATGTGAGAATGTTGAAGATTTACCACAGAGAGAAGATGCTGAGATTAGCAGAAGACCCAGCATAATCCCAGGGCTGAAGCTTAAAGGGAAAAAGCATATTTAATTCCTCGGATGGCGAGAGTGACCCGTCCCAAAGACTGGAGAAAACTCTTTGGAATTTCTTCTGGATTTTCTTTTTCTTCATGCACCCCATATTTTATCATTGTCAACAGCGACACAAAGCGTCAGATAGTGATTCTGAAGTTTTGTGTACATGTGTATGAATGTGTTACAAATGATAAATCATCATATGGAGGGCAGCATATACCTAAAAATACACAATATGATAACATTTGCTCTGGGGATAGGTCTTGGGGAGGAAAGTGTTTTCAGCTTGTTTGTAACCCAACTTGTTTCCCCTGGGGATGCCCAGGAAGAGGAGAGAGAGAAAAAAGAGAAAAGATGATCCAGTAAAGACTCCTTGAAAACATGCTAATCAGACCTCCTGATGGTATTTACTAGCAGAGAGATAATGAAAGTGTTTTCTGGAATCCTTCTAGCAGGCTACATCCAGTCTGTCTAGGTTGTTTAAAGCGAACAAATGAGGAATTTATGGATTTGTGGGATACGACCCCATTGGAAAATGTTAGGTCAGCTATGTAGTTACCCAAGTAACAGAGAGAGTCATTTCATAACTGTGTGTACCACTTGGAGATTGCAAACATTAAATCTGGACCACGCCACCTCCTAACATGGCACAGAGGGCCGGAGATCTGACTGGAGGTCTCAGACATTTCTATGTTTTGCCCTTGTCTTCACCCGTATCGTTCGAATCATTAGTAAAGTTTGATACTTAGGAAGATCTCTGCCTCTCTGAGTCTGACTTGACAGTCTGGCTGTTTGTGCTATCTCAGGTCTGGAAGTGAATTCAAAATGAATAATAGGCATTTTTACAGATAACAAATGGATTTTGGTAGAAAGTAAACTTAATATTTCCTCCACAATGGTGCTTGTTTCAAAGAGTGTTGGGCTGTCAGTAATTCCCTTGTTTTATGTGGAATGTCTAAGGTTTCTCTCATATTAAAAAAAATGCTATACTCAGAGGAACTATCTTATGGGATTTAGGATACTTTAACTAGTCTAGACAAACAGGCTGCAGGGACTAAGGGGATTTTAAATGGATTATTATATTTACATTAAATGTAATTTATTTTCCAAAAATAATTTCATATCTATTAGTAACAACCAAGAGCTAATCAGGGAGCGAAGGCATGATCTACTAACAGAAAGGTTTATGTGTGGGAAGAGAGATTGGACTGTCCTTAGGAATATTAAGTGGATGTAAATGTATAAAAAATAATTTTCACTTTTTCTTCGAGGCTTTATGAATAGTTTATTATCTGGAAAACTCAATGAATAAGGTAATAAAAATACCTTATTATCTTGATAAGTGGAACTCTTTGGAAACTAAGAAGTTCTTTTATTGGAAGGAAATCTGAAGAAAAAGAATAGCATACCTTCAGAATAACCTAAAGCAAACGCCCGTGGCTGTTAGAAGTAAAATATTTAATAAATCTGCTGAAAACCAAGTTCAAGGACCCTTGCTATGCTCCCTCTCCCCACCCCAATGGCCCAAACTGAACTGGCCTTGGACAGAATATGTGGCTCTTTCTCGAAGTTGAGGGCATCAGAACCTAAGCTAGGGCTTAGCGAAGAGAAATTAGTAGGAATGCCTTCCCATTGCCTGGCATGTGGGCTTCTGAGGGCTTCTTGGAAGAGGGCTTCTTTAAGAGGGAGTAACATCATCAATAAACTTCTAGGAGATAAATTTTCAGTGAGGTAAGCAAAGCAGTTATCGGATCCCAATTTTCTAGGAAACAGACTTTCAACTGATGTTAGGAGAACTACATTTCCTCATCACAGCTATAGTTTGCCTTGGTAACCAGTTTTGTACTCAAATTGGTGAACCTTAAAAACTACGTGTTCCTGAAATCTTATAAAGAAGAATTTTACTCCTTGTCTGCGTTTGCTCCATTTTTCAGTTGTACTTTGTTTCATGCTAAGAGACTATGAGTGATCTGTATATAATCTTTCTATTTTCTTTAATGACAATTTCCCTCTTTCCTAATTATTTTAATAGAGTTACATGTTTTTTAAAAATAGACCTTTCTTATAGTGTTAAATATGCCCTCCAAGAATAGATAGGTAGAAGACAATGGCTATATAGCATCTAAGTAACTTGCTGCCTTGCATGTCTTATAAAAGAATTGCATTTTCCACATGTTAATAAGTTGGCTTTTGATTATTTACAATATTTATGTGACTGAATTCAGCCCTTGGTTTGCCTTGTTTTAAATTTTGTAAGATTGAAAGAAAGAACAAGAACAATGATGCATTATTATTTTGTGCTAATTTATGTATTGGTTTTCTTTTCCATTTATATTGAGAGAGGTCAAAATTAAGATGCAAATAAAACTTGTAAGACTTCAAGTGAGACTTCTTAGGACAGACCATGAAATGCCACGTAGGACTGAAGTGACGTGGAGGAGCTACGGAGAAGGCGGTGAGCCACCAGTGTCTGGAACTCGAAACAACATCAGAATGCAAATTTCTTTCTGCCTGAAAATTTGTTTCCTAGAACAATTTAAGGAACTAGCTTATACAGAAATAAGCATTCTTTAAAATGGGGGCAGAAGGGAGGAAGGAAAGCAAAGCAAAATAAAGCTACCTGTCAGGAAAAGTCAGGCAAGCAATGAGTCAGGACGGGAAGAGCAAAGAACTATTTGGACAGAGGACTGGTGAGACTCTGCCCCAAATTGTAATTAGGGACTGCCGTAATTACAAGTCACTTGGCAGTTTGCAGCACGTGGGAGGTAGGTCTCGAATATTCCCTTTCTTACATCCATTTGCAAATATTAAAACAAAAGGTAAAGTGACAGATTACGGCCCTGGTCTCAAAGCTAATAGGTAAGTGGCCTCTGCGGTTATTCCTAGGGGGTTTAATGAAGTATTTTCATGCCATGACTATCTGACCATTTAGATAGTCATCTTCCTCCCTTCATGTCTAACAGACTCGTTGGAGTATTCTGGAACTTTAAAGTCCTCTGGCGAACTCTGATGAATTCACCGAAGTGATGATGCCAAAGAGACTTGAATCCAGAATCCAGTTCACATTTTCCTTTAGTTCTTAGCTAGAAGCTGATACCCTAGAAACCTAAGTGGCAGGCCTGGGGTATAGCAGCAGCAGGAAACTATTACCAACACGAGCCGGTCAAGTAGTTCTCACAAAGGGAGGAAGCAGTTTACCCAGTAACAACATAGCTTGAAATCACGACAACAGGTTTTAAGGACCCCATAGGGCACGTCAGTCTGCTTGACATTTGACCACCCTCTTTAAAAACAGAGGTATGAAATTTTGCCTTCCTCTGCTTAAAATGTCTCTTTCACAACACTTTGCACCACACTGAAGGCATTTATTACAACTGGCCTTGCAAGGTCATTAATCGTAAGCATAGATTAATGTAAGGAGGTGGGCTTTTGAATAACATGTAGGTTTCAATTCTGGCTCTAACAACCTGATGGTCTTGGGCGGATTAATGACCTCTTCGAACCTTAGCTTGTTATCAGTAAAACAGGGGAGAACAATAGCTAACTAAGTTTGTTGTGGTAATTAACTGAAGGAATTTTTTTCAAAAAACCAAAAAATCAGCACCTGGAACATAATTTATACCCAATAAATGTAACTGGCTAAAACAATTTCTTCCCATTTCATTTAGAGTTAAGACATGGCTTATTCACTGTTGGTGGCAATGTAAACTGGTACAGTCACTATGGAAAACAGTATGGAAGTTCCTCAAGGAATTTAAGATAAAACTACCATATGACCCAGAAATCCCACGTCTGGGCATATATCCAAAGGAAATGAAATTGTTATCTTGAAGAGGTATCTGTACTCCTAAGTTCACTGTAGCATTGTTCACAATAGCCAAGGTATGGAAACAACCCAAGTCTCCACTGATGATGAATTGCTAAAGAAAATGTGATCTGTCTTTCTATCTATCTATCTATCTATCTATCTATCTATCTATCTATCTATCTATCTATATCTATCTATCTATCTATCCATCCATCTATCCATCCATCCATCCATCCATCTAATCTATCTATCATCTATCTATCTATCATCTATCTATCTATCTATCATCTATCTATCTATCTATCTATCTATCTATCTATCTATCTATCTATCTATCTATCATCTATCTATCTATCTATCATCTATCTATCTATCTATCTATCTATCTATCTATCTATCTATCTATCTATCTATCTATCATCTATCTATCTCTACCTATCCACACACACACATACACACATACAAAAACACTGGAATATTATTCAGCCTTAAAAAGGAAGGAACTCCTGTCATTTGGGACAACATGGATAAATCTAGAGGGCATTATGCTCAGTGAAATAAGCCAGACAGAGAAAGACAAATACTGCATGGTATCACTTACATGTGGGATCTGAAAAAAAAAGCTGAACTCATAGAAACAGAGAGTAGGAAAGTTATTGCCCGGGGCTGGGGTGGAGGGGGTTAGGGAGAGTTTGGTAAAAACGTACAAACTTTCAGTTATAAGATGAATAAGGTCTGAGGATCTAATGTATGATATGGTGACTATAGTTGACAACACTGTATTGTATGATTTAAATTTGCTAAGAGAGTAAAACTTAAATGTTCTCCCTAAAAAAAGGTAAAAATGAGAGGTGATGGATGTGTTAATAAACTCGATGGGATGAATTTTTTCACAAAGTATATGTATATCAAATCATCATGTTGTACAGTTTAAATAGTTTACAATTTTATTTGTCAATTATGCCTTAATAAACCTCAAAAAAAAGAAACACAAATTAAAACAACAACAATTTGTCCATCAGATTGGCATTTAAAAAATATTTATATATGCAGCATTGATAATGGTTAGGGAAAATAGTTTAAAACCACTATTGGCAGGAGAGTACATTGGCACAGACTTTGGGGGCATGTTTCAAAATGTTGAATGCATTACCTTCTAACCCAGCAATACACCTCTAGGAATTTATCCTGCACAAATGAGAGGACAAATATGAAAAAATCTTCAAGGATATATAATAGAGCAGTATTTGAAACAGTAAATATTTAGAAACAAAAAACTATTTATCCAAGTGAGGGATGTCCACATAAATTGTGGTACATCTATAAAAGAAGAAATAAATATATATGTATGAGCCATGATAACATTATTTGGAGAGAAAAAAATGGAGATGGACAGGAAAGAGAGAAACATATGTTGCATCAATTTGAGAAGCCACGATCTGCAGTATAGTTTCTTTTTTAGTTCCTTTCTTGAATGTCAGAGATCACATGAAAATCCACCTACAGATCTGATGGGAAGTTTGTGTCTTTGGAGAAATAAAAACTAGTGACCTGATGGAGCTGCCATGAAAGGTTAATTTCTAAAAAACAATTTCCTGTCTACAGTTATAATACTAACTTATTAGGAAAAGTATTCCCTTCTAGAAGCATCTTTTCAACATTGGAAGAATTATGAATTATTAAAAACAATATTTCTTCTTAAAAGTTGCCCTTTAGGAATCCTTTTAAATCTGTTTTTAAAGGTGATTAATTCACTCACGTCTCAGCCTTTCTTCAGTGTTCTTAGACCATGATTAACTTTGGCATTGTGACAAAACATCAGCCATCGTAATCTTCAGCATGCAAGAGTATGGGCTGCATGCGACAAGTGACTTTTTACACAGCTGGGATCATTGATACATTGCTGTTAATTGGATATCATGTTGCTATTAAGCCATGTACATACCAAATAGTAATCTCGCAAGTCTGCTATCACTCCCTTAGTGAAAATATTCTTTCACTACAGGAAAAAAATAAAGCTAAACTCAGAAAATGTATTTGCTTGCATAACAAAGACCGCCAGGAGAATTCCATATGTTTAGCAGGTTTAACCTTTTATGAACCTCAATGTTTTAGAACTATCAGGAAGCACACCTGTATCCAAAAATTGTATTTCAAAACGAAATTCTTGATCTAGATAGCAATCATGTTTTAAAATTGGATTTTGCTTTTGAGTGTCATTTTCATGGAGTTAATAGTATCCCAAGTAAAAAAAGAGTGCTAGAGGCTGTGTTTACTTAGCTGTCCCCCAAAGTGTTAGGAAGTTAAAAAAACAAAGGTGCTATAAAGTGACTCTGAAGTGACTAACACGTCTCCTTTAGGAGAATGACTCATAAACTTAATCAAGTCCACTAGATCTACTCTCTCCGAACATATACATTTTATATAAAATACACTTAACCAGGACTGGCTACATAATCTGGAGGGCCCCACGAAACATGAAAATGTGAGGTTCCTTGTTAAAAAATTATGAAGAATTTCAAGATGGTGGCAGCAGAGCACTGAACCAATTGTGGGACACTTCTAAGTGGAGGATCCTGTGCGACTGCACAGGTTGGCACACCCACGAAGTTGGCCCGGGCTTTAGCTGTAACACTATTGTTTGCTATTAAATTAACACTAGTGACCTTTTATTTTTTATTTTATTTTATTTTTTTGTGGGGAAGACCGGCCCTGAGCTAACATCCATTGCCAATCCTCCCCTTTTTGCTGAGGAAGACTGGCCCTGGGCTAACATCCGTGCCCATCTTCCTCTACTTTATATGGGACGCCGCCACGGCATGGCTGACAGGCAGTGCGTCGGCAGGCGCCCGGGATCCGAACTCGCGAACCCTGGGCTGCCAAGCGCGATCTAAACCGCTGCGCCACCGGGCGGCCCCAACACTGGTGACGTTTTAAAAGCAAAAGTAAAATGCAACAAAAACATCTGAAATGTGACAAATCACCAAGGAATACGTCTTTTTGTAGTTTGTTCTTCAAATCTACCTCATGTCTGACTCACCTACGGAGATAAAGCTTAGGAAGATCATTGTTCCAAAAGTCACTAAACAAAAGTCTGCCTGATGATTCTCATTACTCAGATAAATTTAAGCTGTCATCATCTAAGCTATCAAGGTTAATCTTCCTGCCTGAGGTCACAGCTCCCCAGCATTTCTCCCTTTCCATTGTATCTACTACATGTGTAGCATCTATTTAGAGTTCACAATCTATTTTACATAAAGATTCTTGGGAACACTTATAAATGGATAGACAAATGCAAATGAAGTTAACGCATTATCTTCTATTGTCTGTCTTTTTTTGTGCCTAAACAATGTTTTGACTTCATTTTTAACTTTTTATTATGAAAATTTCTAAACATGCCAAAACTAGAAAATAGAGTCCACATGGATCCATCACTAAGTCTCAATAACCATTATTTTGTTTTATTTATTTCCATATTTTCTCCATGCCCCTTTCCCTTTTTTGGGGCGGGGGGCTATGATACTTCCAGCCAAATTCCAAATACCATGTCATTTACCTATAAATACTTCAGTATACATTAAAAATCTTTTTCTTATATAATAGAATGCATTATTGCTCCTACTGAAATTAGTAAAAAATAACTCATTATTGTCATCTAATACCTAGTCCATACCCAAATTTTCCTTGTTGTCTAAAAAGGTATTTTTATAGTCTGTTTGCTTGAATCAGGATCCAAAAACGTTCCATGCATTATATTTGGTTGTTACGTCTCATTTGTTTCTTTAAAGCAGTAACAGCATTCCATCTGTACCATTTTCTTCCATTGACTTATTGAAGGAACAATAAAAATTATCCTGTGAAGTCTTTGATGCTTTGCATTTGACTGATTGCTTCTCGAGGCTTAGCTTGGTCCACTATTCCCCATATTTCCTGTAAACTGGATTTAAAATCTAAAGATTTGATTACACTTGAGTTGTTGTTTTCCTCCAAGCTACTTCAGGATGGGTACTCCGTCCATTATGTTGCCTAATCTCAGGGACAACATGAACTCTGAGTGATGTACTTCAGTGATGCTAAGATACATCAGTGGAGTTCAGGTGGTGTCAGCCTGATCCCGTCACCCTATAATTTCCCATCAGAACTTCTCTGATGTTTCCCCATTTCTTGATGACCTAAATCAATGATTTCACTAGGGGTTGCAAAATGACCCTTTTCTATTCCTATCATTCCTCCTGTTTAGAAAATTTCACCTATCTTCTAAAGCCATTTATTAGTCTGAAGCACAATTCCTACTGGAGGTAAGATAAATGCCTACTCCTTCCCTTTAACTATCAGTTTTAAGATAGGAGTTGGAGACCTTGCAACTTCCAATAGTGTCGGGGCATTTTGTTTTATTTCTCCAACCCTTTCTCCCCCTTTCCTTTTTTTCGTCCTTTTTTGAGCATCATTATGGAATTGTGGGGAGATAAGTATACCCCACCATGATTCCATATACATAATTTGTTTGAATTAGTTGCAGCCATTATTCTTTTTGATGTTCAAATGGTATCACCTTTTGTCTGCAGGAGCCTCTTTAGGCTGGCTTCTAGGTCTCTTTGAAGTGACATCATTAGCCTTCGTATTGTACTTAGCGGCCACACACCACCGGGCTTTGGGGTATTCATTGCTGCTGAGTTGCCAGTGCTTCCGGGCCTTTTCAATGGACACAGATGGAAACATCTGTGTAAAAAGTGAGGGGACAAATGTGTTCACATTGGTATCATATTATCTGTCCTTTTTAAAAGTTTCCTTTATTTATACTTACTAATCCACTTTAAATTTTACTTTCAGATTTACTTCAAAGTTCTAATTATTGAGCAGATAAAGCCATTTCTGTTTGGACTCCTAATTCATCCCTTAGTTCAGACCAAACTTGTGCAGTCTTTGTCACACAAACTCCCTAAATTCTGTCCAGAGAATTTTGAGGTCTTCATCTCCCTTGCAAAGTCCTGAATAAACATCACGAAATGGCTTTTTTAACCTCGATTATGAATTATTTCGAAAACTTTTCAACTTATTTTCTCTTTAAAAAAATCTAAGTTTTCTAATTTTTAAAAATTTCAGTGTCATGAGTACACAGACTTGGCGATTAACTCATCAACATTTCTAGTTCTAATTACTCTCATAGTTCATTTACATAACTTATTCTAATTGCATCGATCACAACTGAATTGGCATGATTCAGTCTGCATATAATTTTTATTATGCGGGAATGTGTCCACAATTATTCAGGGTATTAACAGTCATTGCTTCAGAACTGAGATAAATTCTAACTGTCTGGGGGTCTCAGAAAGAGTATTTCACACAAACCAATCCAGCTGCACAGGAATTAGATAGTGTTCCTGGTGACAGGTAGAGGCTCAGAATTAGTTTCAGTCTATTAGAAAAGCTACCCAAGAAAGACTCCAAGGAGCCTGCCCTTGTCTAATTTGATTATGCCAGCCTCTTCCTCTGACGGGTAATCAGCTTTTAAATTCAGTTTGAAATAGAAATAAATTAAAGACGAGGTTCAAATCACAGACGAATAAGACACTTCTACATAAAATGGACTGTGTGTCTAGAGAACAAGTGCATTCTGACCTTTCAAGATTGGTATATAACAGAGTAGAAAATATGATCACCTTTATTCAGTAAATATTACATTTATCTTAGTAGCCCAAAGAGAAATTGGTCCGCCTGAATCAAGGCTGGACAGCAGGATGCGAGTACAGTGAATTCTGTTTTTATAAAAATAGGAGGGAGGTATTCCTTTATCTGTTATTCCATGCCATGCCCTCCAACTGTTTTCCATGACACGAAAACACCAAGAGAGCAGAGCACTATTCAAAATAATATAGTATTTAAACTCTTTAAATTGGGAAGAAAATCCTGGCTGATATTTTGATCTTGGGAAATGTAACACTTATAAAGGCATGGTTCATTATGCTATGATCACATCTGGAATTGGACTGCTATGAAATCCGACCTCAGTGACCAATATAATTGCACACCAGCCTGCCACAACTTCAAAACCCAGATGGACATTTAGAGCTCATTTGTTCCCTCTCTTATTTTCTAGAGCTTCCACATGAATTGTCTGCCTCGTGTAATTATAGAAGGCCCCCTCCTGTACACATCACACACAGGGGCACACCATATTGACCAGGCTCCCAGCTGACGGAAAGATGGTTCCATTTTCATGGAAGAAATAGGAAAGGGACCAGACACTGTCACAATTAAGCATGCTCATCTGTCATCATAACTTCTAGTGAGAGTGCTTCCAGTCAGTCTTTTCGCATTCTCTATAATCTGCAGAGAAAAAGAGGTTCAAGGGAAATATCTTAAAGATTTCCCTTCAGAAAAAAAAAAAGTACTCCTGCACAGGTTTTCTTTGGAACAAATTACTATATGTTCTGAAAATATCCTTTGTTATATGAGTCAATAATGTGTTGCTTCCCTTTAGTTAAAAAGGAAGTCAAAGTTAAAAAGGTTAAAAGAAAGTAAAATCTGAGTCAAAGAACATAGTCTAAAGACCACATTCTGGCGTTCAGCAGACTCATTTAGATAAGTAATTTCATATTTTCTCACATGCTCCACTGTAGCCACCATGATCTTCATTCAGTAGCAATAGCTCAATGTGTCAGGAGCTGGCGATGATGTGTTGCTCATCAGAATAAACTGTGGGTAGATCCAGATCTACTGCTTCCAACTCCTTAGACTTGTGCGTGTACATAACCTCTCAGGCCTGAATTTCTC